>JAZHEH010002317.1:0-2737500 GCA_036589455.1 Ateles fusciceps | reverse complement strand
ACATTGCAAATGGCTCGGGGCCCCCATGGTGGAATCTCTGCCTGCATGGCTGTGCAGTGCTTTTGCCAGGTTTCCCTGGACCTTCTGAGCACCTTGCTTAGAACACCGTCTCCTTGAGAACAGACGCGGTGCGGACTCTGTCCAGACTCGTGCCTGCCCGATGTGGTTTCCTCCTCCTCTTCCTCCCAGGAGAAGAAGGGAAGGAGCTGGCTTTCCAGCAGGTTTGAGAAAGGCCGGCAGTTTCTCTGTATAAATCACTTTCCTCTCCCGAAGACAAAGGGCTTTCTCCTCCTCCTTGCGTGCCTTTGTGACTTTTCTCCGTTTTAATGCTGCCATGCTCACTTCTTTCAACCTGAACTCGCTTGTCTAAAAATATGCTGGGGGGTGTCTGTGTATTGTGTGGATACTTGCAAGTTACTGCTCATAAATATATCTCATTCTGGGGCCCCAGAGCCCCCTGGGGATGGCACTGGGCCTGCCTTACCATCTTGCTGGCTCCCGTGTCCCCAAGGCATGAGACACGTTTGATAAATCTATTCTGAGTCAACTCCCAGCGCCTAGCACCATACTTTGCATACTGCAGGCTCTCAGTAAATATTTGTTGAACGAACAAATTCGATTGCAGTGCCTGACAGTATAGAAAGAATCACTGGGAGAGTCCCTTGGGTGCCACCCTGGAAACACAGCTCACAAATCTGGGACCATCTGTTGGGCTCCTGGAAGGCCCAGAAAAAAAAAAACACATCAATTTTTCCCAAAATAGCACAAACAGGATTTCCTGGAGGGAGCGGAGCGGGGGAGCAGGCTGTGTCTGGAAATGGAAAATGCAGCCTGCTCGCAGCGTGAGTCCTGCTGGGTTGATTTCGGCCAGGAGCCCCACAGGCTCCCGTGCCCTGGTGTGCTTCTTGGCATTCAGCGGTGACTTCAGAGCAGGTGGACACGGGGACATTGGTGAACTGTTAATCCACTGACAGCCGCTTAATGTGCATGTTGATAAAACTGTCCTTCGCCATGGGCAGCCAGAGGAGCCCCAGGGCCTGCCTGTCTTGGGCCAGTCCCTTCTCCCTCTCCAGGGCCCCCCCACGCCTGCCTCCTGCCCGTCTCTCCCCCGAGCCCACCACTTGCACTGGAGGCTGCACATGCTGGGGAGAGGCGTTACAATGCTCAGACGGCCGGGGCTCAAATCCAGGCTCCCCCATCTACCAAGGTGTGTGGCCTCGTGCAAGTACCTCTCTGTGTCGCAGTTTCCTCATCTGTATCATGGAGCTGACTGTCTCCTACTCATAATGCGGCCATGGAGGGAATGAATGGAGCCGGTAAAATAAAGCATCTAAAATAGCACCTGCACACTCTGCTTGCTAAGTGGAAGCTGTTTGGATGTCTGCAGCCTCTGCACTCAGTTCCTCTGCCCTCACTGTTCCCATTTCAGCTGATGATGTCACCATCTGCCCACTTGTGCGCCCTGAAGTCTGGGGTCTGCTAACTACCCATGTCAGGGCAGCGGTGGATCTGTTTTCTTGGGGGCTGCTGTAGCAGATACCACAGGATGAGTGGTTCACCACGGCAGAAGGGTCCTTTCAGAGCTCTGGAGGCCAGAGGTCCACAAGCAAGGTGTCCAGAGGGCTGCGCTCCCTCCAGGGGCTGTAGGGGAAGGGTCCTTCCTTTCTCTTCCAGCTTCTTAAGGCTCCAGCTTCCTTGGCTGTGGCTGTGGCTGCGTCGCTCCGGTCTCTGCCTCTGCCCTCCCACAGCCTCCTCCTCTGTGTCTCCCCTACTTTGTGTGTGTGATGAGGTCTCACTCTGTCTCCCAGACTGAAGTGGGGTGGAGTAACCATGGCTCACTGCAGCCTTAACTTCCCAGGCTCAAGTGATCCTCCCACCTCGGCCTTCCAAGTAGCTGGGACTACAGGTGCGTGCCACCACACCTGGCTCATTTTTTTTAGTAGAGATTAGGGGGCCACCTGGATAATTCAGGACAGTCACAGCTCAAGATCCTTAACTGTCACATCAGCAGGGACCTTTTCTCCAAATAAGATCAGTCACAACTCCTGGGTGGATGTATTTTTGGGAGGCCATCATTCAACTCGCTGTAACCACTGAATTCCGTCTCCAGAATGTCACCGGAACCCATCACCTTCTTTGCATTCCAGAGGACACAGCTCAGGCCTTGTCGTCTGTCTGAGCCCCTCCCGGAACTCCCCACCGCCTCACCCTGCCTCTGGCCTGTCCTTCCAAGTCTTCCTCCAGATTGTACCAACCTAGACCTGCCTTTGCCGGAAGGCAGCTGCTGTTCACCAGCGACAACGAGCACTTGAAATGTGTGCTGTGAGATGAGCTAAACTGCAAAATACACACTGGATTCTGGAGACTTAGTATGAAGAAAGAGCAAAATACCCCATCAGCCTTTTCGACGTGGATTGTCTACTGAAACGGATGCTGTCTTGGATATATTGGGTTCGACGTGTGTCGCTCTCTGATGATCTGTCTGCCGGTGTCAGTTACCTAGACCTGGGTAACAGGCTGCTCCCCACACCTCGTGGTTCCGAAGAATGAATTGCTCGTGCTTTTGTGGGTTGGCTCAGAGGTTCCTGTGCTGGTTTCACTTGGGTTCACTTAAGTGTCTGTGTTCAGGTGTTCAGCCAACAACCCCTGGGCTGGAAGGTCCGAGATGGCCCCACTGGAGGGCCTGATGGGTGGCTGGTGCTGGCCTTGGGTGTCCCAGGGTGGTCTCCCGCCCTCCAGTCAGCTGGACTGACTTCATGGCATGGAGGCCTCAGGGTGCAATTCCAAGAAGATGGGAAGCTGCAGACTCTTAAGGCCTGGGCTCTAAGATGATGTCACTTCTGCTGCATCCTGTTGGTCAAAGCAAGTCACGTGGCCAGCCCAGATTCCAGGAAGCAGAGAATAGACTCCACCTCTGGGAGGGAGCAGGAGCTAAGCCACATTGCAAAGGGGCCTGCCTACCCTGTGGCCATGGAACAGTCTGCTGCCAGCCTTTGGCTCTTCTGTTCACACGGGATCAAGCCCACGCTCCCTCCACTCACTCCTTTCTGTGCTAGCCCCCAGCCTACCATGCCCAAGCTGCCTGCGGGCAACACCTGCCTGACCTCTCCCCATGGAACCCCCGAACCGGGGCCATCTGGCCAACCCCTCTCATGGGGACAACAGCCTGGCACCTCAGATGTGTCGGAGGGCAAAAACAGAGACGTCTCTCACCATCCCTCTCACACCTGCTTTCATCACGGCCACGCCCCTGCATGCCCATATTCTGTCCGTGTGATTCAGGCATCAGCCCAGCATTTACTCCTCCCCGGCCCTATTGACACAAATGCACAACACTCTGTGCTCCCTCCTGGCTGCACAGTAGCCCTGTCTCTTTCAGGGAGACTGTGGGAGATGGTTGATCGGCGCCCATGTTCCCAGAGTCCCAGACAACAGTCCCTTCAGCATGGGCCCAGAATAAACACGGCGGTTGACTGGGTTTTCTCAGGCCGAGGAAGGTGGAGAGAGGTTTCTGTTTGTTGCTTTTGAGTTGGCTGCTGGGCTGTAAAGACTCACAAAGGGTCCAATGTTCTGTCCCCATGATTCAAGCATACTCACAGATTTTTCTTTTTGCCTCTGGGTTACTTTATCAACACGCCACCGGCACAGTGCCGACTTTATTTTCTCAGGTGTCATGTAAACCCATCAGGCTTCTCAAAAGAAGGAAGCCGGCAGCCTTGGCTTCAACAGCCTCTCCCAGCGCACCTTCCCATACAGGGCTTTTCCTAAGACCATGACCGTTATTGATGCAGCGTGCAGACAGACCCGCCGTCGAAGCCTTCCAGCCCCAAAACATTCAACAAGTCACTCTTTTTCTTGGATTGAGGGGCCTGGCCAAGGAAGGGCCGAGCCAGGCTTTCAAGAAGATGTTAAGAGTGAGCTGGCAGGATGTGGTGGTTTATTCTACCAGGCAGGGGGAACGCACAGGCGAGGCTGTGTGCCCTGGGACCAGCCCGGGAGAGGAGGGGGGATGAGGAGGCTGTAGGCTGGGCTGGGGGTGGGGCAGGGAGGAAAGATGGCCAAGGGAAATTGAACAGGTTCTGGAATCAGGCAGATTCACTCATTCATTTGGTTAGACCAAGGGTGAGTGTTCTGATCACCTCTTATTCACCCCCCTGATGAAGGCCCTACCCTGAATGGCATGAGCTGGCTGCGGAGCCCAATGCTGGCCAGGTGAGGTTGGCAGCAGTTTGCTGAACGCATAGACTCATAGCCTGGGGGAAGGAGCACACCTCATGCCACTCAGGGGGTTACCCTGGAGAGCACAGGGGACCCACAGGGGCCATGGGAGGCAGGCTTCATAGTAACAAGAGGATGGGGTGACCCTTGGTTCTGTGGGAGGATGTGATGGGCTTGTTTGAATAATGTCACATTCTGGCAGGGAGGTGACACCTGCTAGACTGAGGACTGAGAGGGTGTGTGGGGGCCTTTCCTGCTAGATGGGGGGAGTATTTCTGGTGAGAGCAGCAGAACCCATGGTCAGGTCTTTGAGGCCCTGTGAGACTCCGAGATGTCAAGGCAGTACTTGAGATTGTAGATCTCACAATAAATCAGCAAACTTGTTTTGAAAAGGGTCAAGCGATATTCTACACTTGGAGAGCCAAGAGACAGAATCAGGAATGATATACAGACCCAGATAATAGGGGGCAGAACAAATTGCCGCCAAATGTTTGTTGACAACGTTCAAAATGTAGTAATTATAATTGAATACAATGTTTTGCAGTAAAAGTCTCCTATTGAGAAGAATGGAATTCTTTTTCGGGAGCTGAGGAATAACATTTTGCTGAATGAGAGTTTGAAGTTAGTGTCTTCCAACGTTCATGCAAAATCTATCCTTAGTGCACGGGCTGTGCAAAGCAGGCAGTCATGCAGGCTGGATGTGGCTGGTGGGCTGGAGTCTGCCAGCCTCTGCTTTGGATCAGTCTTGACCCTTCGCTGGGTGCCGCACTAGGCTGCGGGTGGATGAGACAATCATTTTGTCATCGGATGTTCATCGTCTGTGTGATGGGGGCACTCACAAGTAAACAGCAAGGATAAATCAATATCAGGATGTGTTGGCAACTCTACTAAGGAGATTCTAATGCTTCTTGGTGATATCAGAGAAGGCCTCCTAGGAAGGACCCCTAGGAAGGAACTTTGAGATGCAACTGGTGTTTGTACATTTTTGGGGTGTGTGTTTGTGCGTGTGTGATCCACGTTTATGCCTTAGGACGGTCACACTCACAGCTGTTAGAAAGCTAGACTGCAGGAGATGGAGACCAAGAGGGACGCTACTGCTGTCACCCCAGGGAGAAATGAGGAAGGCTCATCCCAAAGGAGGGACGGTGGAAATGAAAAAGGAAGGTGTGAACAAGAGAGGTTTATGGAGCGCAGCCGACGGCAGATGGGCTGCCGGGGCTATAAGGGCCTCTAAAGAGGAAGGAGCAAGAGTTAAAAAAGGAAGAAACTGAAGCAAGGTGGGGAACAGAGAGGCAGAGGCTTTGGTCATCTGGGCGGTGGGGGGGAAACACCAGAGTCTAAGATTTCAGAGGGCCAGGTCTGGATATTGACGAGGTCCAGCATGTGGGCTAAGGAGGGGTTGCTGCAGTAGATTGGAAGGGAGAGTCCTCAAAAACCAAAGAAGTCAAGGACATTTGAGCTGAGAGTATTAGGTGATTGTGTGTGTGTGTGTGTGTGTGTGTGTGTGTGTGTGTGGAAGGAGCTGGGTGTGGGGGAGGTTCTGGGCCAGGCGCCGAGCTTGCTCAGGCTTTTCTGTTATCTACTGCTGTGTAACAAGCAGGTGTCCCCCGATTCAGCCTAGTACTGAAGACAATTTGTTTGTTATATGTGCAATAGCTCATGAGCTGTAAATGGATTTTGCATGAACATTGGATGATACGGGATTCTAGCTTTAAACTGCCATTCAGCAAAATAGTATTCCTCAGCTCCCAAAAAGACTTCCATTCTTCTCAATGGGAGACTTTTACCGTAAAACATTGCATTCAATTATAATTACTAGATGTTGCATATGTAACAAGTATGTAACAAATTGTATTGCTTGGATTGCTTGCCTGAGACACCCTTCCCCAAATACTGGTGTGACTCTGGCCTTTGCCTCTCTCCCCCAGACGTCACCGGGCTGAGAGGCTTCCTCTGAGCAGCCCCCTGCCCTGCCTCTTCCACAGCCTCAGCCTCAGCACTCCAGTTCCTTTCTCCCCACCCCGCCATTTCTTGTTCCCATTGCACTTTGTCACATTCTAACAATTAAGAGAATGTATTTATTAGGGATTGTTTATTGCTCAGCTCCTTTCACTCCTGGTTCCCTGTGGGTTCCATGAGAATGGGGGTCTTTGTCAGTTTCACTCACTGATGTATTCCAGTGCCCGGCACCTCCCTGGTCCATGCTCAATAAACCTAGGTTCAATGAAAAATCCCCTTGGCCTCAGCACACCTGTCGCCTGATCAGAGACGCTGTCTGCGGCCGTCCCCACAAAGTTGCTCTTCCATTCACCTCCCTTCTATCTCATTCTACCAATTTATTATCTTCTAGGGGCACTTCTCTACTTCTGTTCTTGTTTATTTACCGGTTTACTGCCTGTCCCCCGTTGCTGCAATGTAAGTGCCATGATATCAGGAAACGCCTCTGTCAACGTCCCATCCCCGAAACAGTGCCCTGCACATAGTAGGTGCACGTTCAGTGTTTTCTGGAAGTGTGCTCGAATGCCCGGCGCTATCAGCCTGCTTCCCACTAACCTCTGAGACTCCGTTCACCACCACACCTCATGCACGGCCCTGCGCACGCAGCTCTCGGTCAATATTTGCTGAATGAATGGTATTTCCGTTTACCTGCCTCGAGATAGAGGGCTGCTCAAGTTCTCTCTTTTTAGCACGATGGTTTTTTGGATCCAGGGAACCCTGAGGCAGGAATATGAGGTGCCCAGAGCCCCCTCCTGCCCAGCCAGTCCACAGTGTTGCTTTTCACGTCTTCTTGGATGCAGCCTTGTACCAGCCCTTAGGAGCGGCCGGGCCGGGCCTTCCGACGTGTTGAGGCCCACAGTGGAGCCTTGTTTCCCCCTCAGCCCTCTGCGTGAACTGTGCTGGCTGGGTAGAGCCTCCCCGGGGCTGGCTCCAGCTCTGGGGTGGAGACATGGAGCCCGTGTCTGCTTTCTGTCTCATGGCAGATTTGTGGGAAGTTATATGTGAACATGTGTGATCAGGGAGTGGCTGGATGGCCACAACTCCCTGGAAAATGAGTCCCGCTTCTCATAAGATATGTGTTCTGGTCTGCAGCCTCACACCCCCAACACTGGTTATTCCTAATTACCTGTAGAACCTGTTATGTGTTCCATCTTCTCATATTCCCCACAGAGCCCCCTTTTTATCCTAGAGATGTCTGACTCGGCAATTAAATTCAGCTAAAAAGCTGCCTCCTCCAGGAAGTCGCCCCTGAATGCCTCCTGCTTATCTGCATTAAATGTTTCCTCTGACTTCCCAGGGCTTACACTTGTTTGCTTGTGTCCCACTAGATTGTGAGTTTCTGGGGACAGGGCCTGGAATTTCCAGCACCTGGTGGGCCTGCAGAGATTGTTTGGGAATGAATGAATAAACAAGTGAATGAATGATAGTGATAGCTTTTATAGCAGCTGTATCAGGCATATATTCTCCTGGAGCCTTGGTTTGCCTGTTTGTTGTATGAGGGCTAGCCTCATGGTTTTTTCTCAAATTCTTTAGCCAGCTGTTTTCAGTTGGGGGTGTTTCTTTACTCCTCAGAAGACATTTGTCAGTGGTTGGAGGCAACTTTGGGTGTCACAGCTGGGTGACGGAGCTCTCCTGGCATCTAATGGGGAGAGGCCAGGGATGCTGCTGAGGGTAGCCCCATAGCAAGGGGTGATCCAGCCCAAATTTCAGCAGTGCCCGGGCTGAGAAACCCTACTAGCCATTTCCATGATGTTTTCCTTTCAGTCTGGGACCCAGGGAGGGAGGTTGTAACAAAGAAATAGACAATATCACCAAAGTTCTGGGAGTGTGCATAGAGGCAGTGGGACAGAATGGCCTGTCTTCTTCATTTTGTGTATAACATTTCCAAGTCCACAAGCTATGTGATACAGAGCTCCCCCACTTATTTCCCAAGGCCAGTGTATCAGTTACACATGCTGTGTAACAAAACATCCCAACACATAATGGCTTATAGCAATGGCCACTTATTATTACTCATGCGTCTATTGGTTGGCTGGGCAGTTCTGCTGATGGGACTGGGCTCAGCTGACCTCCGTGCCTCTATGGGCAGCTGGTGAGTCAGCTGGGGGCTGGTTGGTTCAGCCTGGCCTCAGCTGCAATGACTCAGTTCCCTGCTGTCTCTTCTCCATGGGAGCTTGTTCCCATGGCACAGGCAGGCACCCAAGGCTCAGAACTAGCCTACCACCACCTCTCCCATATCCCATTGGCCAAAACGGGTCAGATAGCTGGGCCAAAGCAAGAAATAGACTCCAGCTCCTAAAGGGAGAAGCTGCAAAGTCACTTTGCAAAGGAATGTGGATATAGGGAGCGGCAAGAATTGGGGTCACTTTTGCAAACAGTCTGCCCCAGTCAATCAAGTACAGTTTGTGTTGTTCATTCCCCTCCCAACTCCTGACTTTCCTAATTGTGCTCGCAGCCTCAGGAGAAGCCAAACCACCCTAGAAATTGGCCCTTACAGGCCGGGGTGCGGTGGCTCATGCCTGCAATCCTAGCACTTTGGGAGGCCGAGGTAGTGGATCACGAGCTCAGGAGATTGAGACCATACTGGCTAACATGGTGAAACCCCATCTCTATAAAAAATACAAAAAATTAGTCAGGCATGGTGGCGTGTGTTTGTAATCTGAGCTGCTCAGGAGGCTGAGGCAGAGAACCGCTTGAACCTGGGAGGTGGAGGTTGGAGTGAGTCGAGATCGCGCCACTGCACTCCATCCTGGACAACAGAGCAAGACTCCATCTCAAAGAAAAGAAGAAGAAGAAAAAAGAAATTGGCCCTACGTTTCTTCATGCATTTGATATATTCTGTTAAAGAGTGACTTGGATGCTTCTGATTACCACAGTGATATGTGACCTCCTCCTTTCCCAGATGGAGAATCTTACCCACCCAAACAGACAGACACACAGACAGACACACACACACACGCACACACACACGGACACACACACACACACCCCACATTCCTGCCTGCCGGTTTCCTAGAAACACATCAAACTGAACCTATCCCTGAACAAACTCCCATCGCCATCAGCCTCCCGAAACTTCAGTTTCAGTTCGTGGCCTCGCCACCCACTTACCCAAGCCAGCAATGTCAGTGTCCTCCTCCCTCCACATCCAGTCGATACCCAAGCTCTGCCGATGCTACTTCCCAAATATTTTCTGGACCTAACGCTGCTAAGGTTTGCAAACTCTTCATCTTTCAGTTGGGTATAGCAATAGCCTTTTAAAGCATGTCCTCCCGTCTTGGATGGCCCCTTCCCCTGTTAAATCAGTAAAGACCTCCTTTATCCTGAGAAACACTCACTGACAATATTGCATAAGGGGTGAAGACTTCTGTGTCGTTAGATGGAGTTACAACCACAAATGTCTGGATCATGCCCCACCCATTACCTCTCCTGCCCACGGGTGTTCCAGAGGAGCTGTGCACCCAGAATCTATATCAGAGGAGGAATGAACACACAGCTTCATTGTTAGCTGGGTCGGGGCTAGTAATCAGATCCACAGCTCCTTCTCCCCAGGAGAGGGGCCACAGATTGGCCTGGGGTTGGGAGAGGAGCTACAGGTACCCCTTCTCTATTTTCCTCCCGATTTCAACTCTCCAGGGCTCTCTCTGCTCTCCTTGGATGGCTGGTCTTGGAAACCAGCCACCATGCTGTAAGGAAGCCCAAGCAGCCACGTTGAGAGGCCACGTGTAAGTGCTTCAGCTGATAGGTCTGGCTGACGTTCCAGCCAGTAAGCAACTGCAGTTCCTAGATGTGTGAGTGAGTGATTATTGTTCTAGATTTCAGATCTGAAAACTTCAGATTGTTTTGGATTATTTCAGACCTGAGCGGCAGGCATCATGAAACAGAGATAAGCTACCCTCACCATGCCCTTTAATTCCGTGAACCACAAAGTTTGGAGAGTTCATTATGTGGTAACATAACCAGACTAAAGACTGTGGGGTTTGGGTATTATTCTGTAAGGAGTAGGGGGAGCCCTGAATAGTTGAAATGGGGAGCAAAATAGAGAAGGAGGTGCCTATGGCTCCTCTCCCAACCCCAGACCAGCCTCTGGCCCTTTCCCTGGGGGAGGAAGAGCTGTGAATCTGATTACTCAGCTAACAATAAAGCTGTATGTTTTACGCTGCTTGAAGCATTGTTATCTGGAGTCTTGCTCTGTCTGTCGCCCAGACTGGAGTAAAGTGGCATGATCTTGGCTCACTGCAACCCCTGCCTCCCAGGTTCAAGCGATTCTCCTGCCTCAGCCTCTCGAGTAGCTGGGATTACAGGTGCCTGCCACTACGCCCAGCTAATTTTTGTATTTTTGGTAGAGGCAAGGTTTCACCATGTTGACAAGGCTGGTCTTGAACTCCTGACCTCAAGTGATTCACCCACCTCAGCCTCCCGAAGTGCTGGGATTACAGGCATGAGCCACTGTGCCTGGCTTGGAATTTCTTGAACACAAGTATCTTAGGGTGTACACTTTACGAGGCACCAGGGCAGACCCTCACTGCTGAATCTTAGTGCTAGAACCTGACTTAGAGGCAAAGGCTTTAGATTTACACTCAGTGATGCTGCTGCTTTGAAACCCAAACGTCCGTCTTCCAGGTCTCCTGGTCAAGCACCCAAGGGAGCTACCCTAGAAGAGGACAGGGCCCTGAAGAAGTCATTTTCTAGCTTACTCTCTTCCTGGCTGGAGGAGAACAGCTGTGTCCTGACCTGAAACCCTGTCTCCCCAGAGCTTTGCTCAGGAGGCTCCGGAGAGGTGGCCTCTGTCCTGCCAAGTTATGGAATGTCGCTTGTGGAATGGTCCCACGCAGAACACACACCACTCCATGGAAACACCCATTGCAGGAATCCGTCATCTTCGGTGACTTCCTACCCCCGGCCAGCGGGTACAGTTCCAGTTCCCAGATACCCCAAGTCCGTTTTCACCCCCAAACCTCCTGCTGAGCCTTTCCCCTGTGTGTCACCACCCACAGACTCAGATCAAGACCCTAACTTGCCTCTCGGACCCAGGATGGCACACAGAAGGCAGAAAGTTGTCTCTCCTGAATTCAGCTTTTCCGTGGGCTTAGATTCCCAGCCATCACCTTGCTGGCTTCACCTGGTTTTTCCAGCCTCCTTATTCTTTTTCGTCTTCAAAGGATAGTGAAGCTATTGAGCCCAATCACTGAGGATTCAAAAGGGAGATTTTGAACATTCTAAGAACAGCAGGTTCTGCACTGAAATTCAGTAGCCGCTTTGAACCAAACCGTGTGCATTTTCAGAAGTGTTTCTTCTTGCTGAAGACCCGAGGGACTGGGTCTTTTGAGGGTCATTTCTCCAGTGGATTTAGCCTGCTTGGGAAATGTTTTAGACAGGCAGTGGGGGACAGAGGAAAATAAAATCCTGGAAGATGGCTCCTGTTCTGTGATTGCATTTTTTTTCCTCTCCCTGAGAAAATTTCTCCACATAAATTCTCCATTGTAGAAAGGTGAATATCTGTTCAATTCTGTACTTAACAAATAAGAAGAAGAATTTGAAGGGGTGGATTTTGTTATGGATTCAGAAGTGAAATTTCATGCTTTAATCATTTTTAAAATTTTAATCATATTTTATTAAAACGTAATTTACACATAGTAAAATGTACCTATACGATGTGTACAGTTGAGTGAGTTATGACAAATGCCTGTTCACCCAGCTAACCACCACCACAACTGAGATTCAAAATACCGCAACCTCCCGAATAAGTTTCCTGGTACTGCTTTCCAGCCAGTTTGTTTGTTTGTTTTTTGACAATCTCACTCTGTCTTGCTGAGGCTGGAGTGCAGTGGCGTGATCTTGGCTCACTGCAACCTCCGCTTCCTGGGTTCAAGCAATTCTCCTGTCTCAGCCTCCCGAGTAGCTGGGACTACAGGTGTGTGCCACCACACCTGGCTACTTTTGTATTTTTAGTAGAGACGAGGCTTCACCATGTTGGCCAGGCTGGTCTCGAACTCCTGACCTCAGGTGATCCACCCACCTCGGCCTCCCAAAGTGCTGGGATTGCAGGTGTGAGCCAGCGCACCCGGCCTACCACTTTGCTTTCTATCAGTGCATTAGATTTGTCTTTCTAGAGCTTCATAGAAATCATACATGTGTAAAGCATGCACTTTTTTTTTTTTTTTTTTTTTTTTAAGACAGGGTCTTGCTCTGTTGCTGAGGCTGGAGTGCAGTGACGTGATCATGGCTCACTGCAGCCTTGACCTTCTGGGCTCAAGTGATCCTCTCACCTCAGCCTCCTAGGTAGTTGGGACCATGGGTATGTGCCACCACACCTGGCTAATTTTTTTTTTTTTTTAAGAGATGGGGATCTCACTGTGTTGCTTAGACTGGTCTCGAACTCCTGACCTCAGGTAATCCACCCACCTCGGCCTCCTAAGGTGCTGGGATTATAGGTGTGAGCCGCCACGCTGGGCTCACATACTTTTTTGTCTGGCTCCTTTCACTCAGCATAACTATTCTGAGACTTAACTACATGAGTGTGTGTGTTGAGAGTTTATTTTCTTGGTTGCTGAATCCCATTCCATAGCATGGACATACCACAATTAGTGTATCCATCTACCTGTTGATGAGCATTTGGGTTGTCTCCCGTTGTAGGCAATTATGAATAAAATTGCCATCAACATTTGTGTTCAGGTCTTTGTGTGGATTCAGATGTCTTCACGTCTCTACATAAATATCCAGACCTGGAATTGCTGGGTTGTATGGTAGGTATCCACACAACTTCACAAGAAACTATTCAACCATTTTCCAAGGTAGCTGTCTGATTGTAGAAAATAGGAGAATTCACAACATTTCTTGTTTTGCTTTGTAAAAATTTAAAATAGCCTTTTTGAGGAGTAATTGACAAACCACAGAATTCACTCATTCTAAGTGTAGTTTTAGAAAATGTATACAGTTTTACAAAGTGAATTTTAGAAAATTTATACAACTATGCAACCATCACTGCAATCCAGTTTTCAAAATTTTAATTACCGCAGAAAGTTCCTTCATGATTTTGCAGTTAATCCTCACTTCCTACCCAGGCAAAAAATAACAAAAAACGACACACACAAAAAAACAGCCGTTGACCAGCTTTCTCTAGATATAGTTTTGCCTTTTCCAGAAGTTCCATATAAGTGGAGCCGTATCATATGTAGTCTTATATGTGTGATTTCTTCCCCTTAGCGTGCTTTTGAGGCTTGCCTATGTTGTTGTGTGTGTATCAATAGTTTGTTCCTTTTCACTGCTGCATAGTATTCCATTGTACAAAAAGATCACATGATATGGTTTGGGTCTATGTCCCTGCCCGAATCTCATGTCAAATTGTAATTTCCAATATTAGAGGTGGGGCCTGGTGGGAAGTCACTGGATCACGGGGGCAGATTTCCCCTTTGGTGCTGTTCCTGTGATGGTGAGCTATTGCGAGGTCTGGTTGTTTAACAGTGTGTGGCGCGTCTCCCCCTCTCTTCTTCCTCCTGCTCCAGCCATATAGGATGTACCTGCTTCCGCTTCACCTTCCCCCATGATTGTAAGTTTCCTGAGGCCTCCCAGCCATGTTGTCTGTTCATCTGCGGCACTGTGAGCCGACTAAATCTCTTTTCTTTGTAAATTACCCGGTCTCAGGTATTTCTTTACGGAAGTGCAAGAATGGACTAATACGTCACATTTTGTTTCTCTGGTCACCGGCTGATGGACATTTGGTTTATTTCCGGCACAAGGCTATTGGATCCACTACCAGTAATGACCCAAAGAAATTAGCGTATTACTCAGGCTGGGCGCAGTGGCTCATACCTGTAATCTTGGTACTTTGGGAGGCTGAGGTGGGGGGCAGCTCACTCAGCTCACTTGAGGCCAGGAGTTTGAGACCAGCCTGGCCAACATGGTGAAAACCCATCGCTACTAAAAATACAAAAATTAGATGGGTGTGGTGGTACGTGCTTGTAATCCCAGCTACTTGGGAGACTGAGGCGGGAGGATCGCTTGAACCCGGGAGATGGAGGTTGCAGTGAGCCAAGATAGTGCCTCTGCACTCCAGCCTGGGTGACAGAGTGAGACTCTATTCCCCACCACTACCCCCGCAAAAGGAAATTAATGTATTACTCAGAACAATTGTCTAAGTGGTCAAGAAAGCAAACACAGAATGTTTTGTAACAATATACTCAAAAAATAATGCCATTTATCACATTGAAAATGGTCAGACCGGCTTGTGGAAATTCCTGATTTATGGGCAAAGAACTGGGGTCTGGAGAGAGCGAGCTCGTGGGCAGGCTCATGGTGATGGTGGTGGAGATGCAACCTCAAATGCGAACATCACATGCCCTGCAGTGTGAAAGATGGCCCCTCTCTCTTCTCTTCAAAACTCCAGAGCTGGTTCTCAGGCCTTATGTAGCGAGTAGCTACTTACTGGGCACCTCCTGTGGGTGGAGCACTGTTGCAGCCCAGCGCCTCTCACCTGAGGTCCCTGGATGTGCAGCTTCCACAGTCCTGGGACTTGTTAGAAATGTGCACACTCCATGCCAGACCTGGGGGGTGGGTCCTGCAGCCACAGCACCCCCAAGCCCTCCAGGGAACTCTGATGCTCACTAACGTGGGAGAATGGTGGATGTGAGATGTTGGGGTGAACTGGAGCTTCTATTCTGGGGGTCGGAGAGCATCAGTAAAAAGAAACACAAGGCCAGGTGTGGTGGCTCACACCTGTAATCCCTGCACTTCGGGAGGTTAAGGCAGGTGGATCACCTGAGGTCAGGAGTTCGAGACCAGCCTGGTCAACGTGGTGAAAACCCATCTCTACTAAAAATACCAAAAAAAAAAAAAAAAAAAAAAAAAAAATTAGCCAGGCGTGGTGGTGGGCACCTGTAATCCCAGCTACTCAGGAGGCTGAGGCAGGAGAATTGCTTGAACCTAGGAGATAGAAGTTGCAGTGAGCCAAGATTCTGCCATTGCACTCCAGCCTGGGCAACAAGAGCAAAACTCCATCTAAAAAAAAAAAAAGAAACACAAATAAATAGACAGTTCAAATTATTTTACATGTTAATTGCAAAACAAAGCGGGTGACCCAATGGGACGAGATGAGAGTGACTTCCTTAGGGAGGATGGTTGGGGTAGAGGAACTTGCTGTGATATGGAGGGCTGAGGATCAGTGTTCTAAGCAGAGGGAACAGCATATGCCAGGACCCTGAGGCAGGGACAAGCTTGCCCCGCTGGAGGAGGGGCAAGGAGGCTGGGGTGGGAAGAGGCTGGTGGACTCGGGGAAGATGGGAGCAGAGCGGCAGGTAGGTGAACAGGGGTCGGATCAGAGCTGGCCTTACTGATCTGCAAAGGAAAGACAGACTTTTTACACTAGTACAGTTGGGATCCCTTGATAGGTTATAAAATCAGGTTAATGGGTCATGATCAGAATTTAAATGAAATAGGATAGAATAGAATAGAAAATATCAGAGTGTGTTGCAGGTGGGAAAGGTGGCTTTAGTGGTGTGTGACACATTCACAGGATGTGACACATTCATTCACAGGCAGCACAATATGAAATGGTTTAGTGAGATCAGAGCCAAGATGATTTGAAAGAGCCACTTCTGGGGAGCTCAGAACACTGGATCTGGGACAGTGGTATCATGGGATTTATGTTTCTACAATGACCACGCTGGCCCTTGTGTGGAAATGGACTCCGTGGACTCCCGGCAGCAGGAGCGGCGCCCGAGTGGAGGCCGCTGTGGCTGGCAGGTGCACAGGGAGGGGTTTGCCCTGGGGGGTGCAGGGGAGCTCGGGAGCAGTGGCTGAATTGGAGGCAGATTTTGGAGCCTGTAGACAAAAATATGGGAGAGAAAAATAGGAGAAAGAAAGCAGGATGAATGAAGTCAAGGGTCACATGAAAGGTGGGGAAGCCAGGGAGGGAAAAGAGCTGAGCTGCACTTAAATTGGCAATATTGCAATTGGCCTTTGTGAGAGGCCAAGGGTCACTGGTTTCCAGTCCTGGGTTCATTACAGATTGGCTAAGTGACTCTGGACGGGTCATTTTATGATCTTTCTGACCTCCGTTTCCCGTGAGCATCACCATTAGAGTAAGTCTTTCTCTCGTAACAGATTCATAGCGCTATCACAAGGAAAAAAGAAAAATGAGATACTGCATGGTTCAGCTATGCACTGCAACAAACCAAATCACCCAAGACTGAGTGTCTAAAGACATCCACCATTTACCTTTTCTCATGATTCTGGGGGTTGGCTGGGGTCGCTGGGCAGTTCTGCCCAGGGTAGCTCGTGTGGCGGTATCCACGGGCCCCCGGACGGTAGGCGGCATGGCAGTAGTAGCACATTCTCTCGCTCCCGAGCTCTCTCTTCGCCTCCCCCCGCCACAACGGGGTGTCTATTGTCTGAGCCTTTGTGTGATGATGGATCCCAACACAGTGAAGGTGGAACCCTCCAGGCCTCTTAAACCAGGGTCCAGAACTGGGGTGGGATCACTTCCACCACCTTCTCTCGGTCAAAGCAAGTCACACACTAAGCCCAGATTCGAGGTGGGGGAAGTGGACAGACTTCCTCTTTTCATGGCAGAAGTGGCCTGCGCCTGTGGCAAGGAGAGAAATTCTTGGTGGCCACACTGTCATACAAATGACTTAGTCCCTAAATAAAAGCCTGGGGGCCTTCAGTTAAGAACAAGAAAGAATGCAAAAGTAAGGCACATTCGGCAGCTGGTTCCCCAGCTGGAGCTGAGGCCTGACTTTTATCGAGTGTGTATTACCCGCCAGGCCTAACGTTTATTGAGTGTGTATTACCCGCCAGGCCTGACGTTTATTGAGTGTGTATTACCCGCCAGGCCTGACGTTTATCGAGTGTGTATTACCCGCCAGGCCTGACGTTTATCGAGTGTGTATTACCCGCCAGGCCTGACGTTTATTGAGTGTGTATTACCCGCCAGGCGCATGCTGTGCCGAAGGACTTTGCAAGCACCATGTAATTGGATGCTCACAGACCTCTACAACATGGCCATTTCTCGGGAGGTACCCAGAAAGGCTGAGAAACTTGCCCCAGGTCACACAGCCCTGGATATAGCTGAGCCAAATCCCAGGCACTTCTGGGTCGGGAGCCTCCATTCTTGGGTGGCATCAGTGCTGTGGTTAAATTCCCTGTCCCAGTGGGCAGGGAGGGGGGCCCTGAAGTCCCTGGGAGCAGGTGGGGCATGGGGAAGGTCCTCTCACGTGGCCCCTGGAGCACGATGGCTGCAGCTTTGATTTTTCAGCACATTTATTCTGTGCCTTCTGAGAGTAGAATACGACCCTTCTCACTGTGGGGTTTACAAAAGTATAACCCAGGCCCCAGTCACCCAGAACAATGACATCCAGGGGACGTGATCCGCACAGAAGAGGGCCAGGTGGGAGAGACCACATTCAGCTTCCATCCATCCTCTAGGCAGCCACTGATGCCCGACATGTGCCAGGAAGCATTTCAGGTGAGGGGGAGCGCAACAGTGAACAAAACAGAGCCCTCTGCCCTCAGCAGATTGGGGAACAGGAGACAGGTTGCTATCCATGTTGATGTCCCATGCCTGTATCCCAGCTCTTCGGGAGGCTGAGGCGGGTAGATTGCTTTGAGCCCAGGAGTTGGAGACCAGCCCGGGTCACATAGACCCTGCCTCTACAGTGCCTCTGGGCTCACTAGGTGGTCAGATGTCCCCAGACTCTGCAGGAAAGCAAAGCCACACTCCTTTCATATCAAAGGAGATCAGGAGATAGGATATGCAAAAATTAGCTGGGCATGGTGGCATATGCCTGTAATCCCAGCTACTCAGGAGGCTGAGGTGGGAGGATCGCTTGAGCCTGGGAGGCAGAGGCTGCAGTGAGCCAAGATTGTGCCACTGCACTCCAGTCTGGGTGAAAATAAAATAAATAAATAAGTAAAATATACAGTATGTTAGACAGTGTTAAATAAATGATAGGGAGAAAAATTAAGCCAGTGAGAGGGCTATGAAGTGGTATGTGGTATGGTGTGTGCGTGTGTGTGTGTGTGTGTGTGTGTGTGGACAGAGTGATCAGGGAAGACTTCCCCTAAGGAAGTGATGTTTGAGCAGGACCTGAATGGAGTGAGGGACTGTCCCACGTGGACAGCTGCGGAAGGGTATTCCAGCAGAACGCACAGCAGGTGCAAAGGCCCTGAGGTAGGAGGGGGCCTGGTTTTGTGAAAGGGGTAAACCTGGCTCTGGGTTCTGGAAGATGTGTTGGGTTGCCGTGGGGACTTGGGGGTGTTCTGGGGCACCAGGGCCCAAGGTACATTGTTCAGCGGAGGACTAGGGTATGAGCTGGTCTGGTCCCAAAGTGGCCACACTGTTGAGAAGGAGGAGTTTACACTGGAAAGGTGGGCGGGTTGGACACTATCAGGATCCCAGGATTGTAAGGCAGATGCGGTGGGTTCTATGGGGGATGGGGGACAGCACAGATGTGGGGTTTTGCAAGATGAATCCTGGGGTGTGGACTCTGGTCAGGCTGTCTTGGTTAGAAATTCAGACTCCACTTCTCACCATCCACACAATGGAGCAAGTTACTTAGCCCTATTTGCTCCTTGTAAACTGACCAAACAAAGCCATCCCTGTCATGGAGTTGTCTGAAGGTCGGATGAGAAGGAGCTCCCCCAGCATGGGCCTGGCGACTCTTGTGCACTGCACCTGTGCGTTTTGTTGCTGGCTTTCTGCCCATGGCATGCCCAGGGTCTTCTAGCTCCTGGGCCTCAGGGAAGGGGGGCAAATTCAGCCAATTAGCGAGTATTTCTGTATGAGAAGCATCTCCCAAGATTCTATAAAGGATAGGGAGAAAGGGATTTGGTTCTGTAGTTGTTTTAGAAATAAAAATACCAATTGCCTAGATACACATGAAAATGGTTGCATTCCAGTAGTAATAAATACTGCTGAAAAGGTGACATGGCTTCTCAATGCGGCACACTCTCCTTTCAACTTTGGACACCCACCCAGTTTTGGTAAAGGTGCAGGAAAATGGGTCCTTTTCTGTACACGATGAGAGTAGACTACGAGATATTTCTAGAAGATCTTTTGGTAAAGCACTAAGACTTTGAAGTGCTTATCGTCTTTGACTACCTGGTATCACACTCTAGGAATGTGTCTTAAGGAATGGTCATAGTCATGTGTATCTCAGTTCCAGCTGCTGTAAGAAAGCCCTGGAGACTGTGTGGCTTACAACAAGAGACATTTACTTCTCACACACATCTGGAGGCTGGAAGTCCAAATCAGGGTGCCAGCGTGGTCGGGTTCTGGTGAGGGCCCTTTTCTGGGTTGCAGACAGCTGTCTGCCCCTTAGGTCCTCACATGGTGAAAGGGGGCGCAGGGCTCTCTGGGGCCTCTTCTACAAGGGCACTAATCCCATTCATGAGGGATCTGCCCTCATGACCTAATCACCTCCTCAAAGCCCTACCTTCTGAGGCCATCACAGTGGGGGCTAGGATTTAAACATGAATTTTGGGGTGACACAACAATCCATATCAATGTATACAAAGATTTACTCATAAGAATGTTTGATAAAGTTTTGTTTCTATGAATGTTCCAAAAATAAAAACAACTTAAAATGTACAGCAGTAGGCAGTGGGTTGTATAAGCGATAACACATCTTCCTGAGGGACTGATACCATATGCTCTTTAAGGTTCTGGTGAAAAGTAGTAATTATGAGGGAAAATACACCCAACACTGTCAGAAAGATCCACTATTATGTGCAATTTGTCTATCGAAAAATCCATGTTCGTAGAAACTCTGTTATCAAAGTACTTCCATCTTAATGAATAATTACAAAATAAATACCAAAGAATCACCTTCCAACATCTAATAATGAATAAACAAAGGCAGACAATTCTACAGGCACACTGAGGCATAAAGACATTGTTTCTTGAAGGTGAGCTAAGAAGTGACTTTTGAGAGAGATCCAAGATGGCCGATTAGCAGCAGCTCAGGATTGTAGCTCCCACTGAAAGCGCAGAGAGTGAGTGGACGCCACACTTTCAGACGAATTTTCATTGCCTACGGACCAAGAGATTCTTGGTGGAGGAGCCCCACGGGTCGCCAGCGTGACTCTTTTGGCCGGTGCGGCTGTTTTGCAGGCGCCCCAGCGCGGCGGTTCTCAGTCCGGCATATACGGGACTGAGTGCCCTTTTGGTTGGCGTTGGAGCTCCGGGAAGACAATCTCCCATTCAGCTGATTGAAAAGAGGACTGAAGTGGGGAACCAGACCCGGAGATTCCCGGGCCGAAAAGTGCCACGAATCTTAACGCCACTGTTTCAGCCGGCGTAGTGGGTCGCCGCAGGGGAAGGCTGGTCCCCCCCACACACAAAAAAAACAGCAGTTGGCACTGCTGAGGATTGAGAGTTTCACAGCAAGTACAGCTGAACCTGGGAAGGTCCAGCTCTGTGGGGGAGGGGCGTCCACCGAAGGAAAACTAAGAAACAGAAAAAACTTTACCACCAACAAGCTGGACGTCCACTCAGAGACCTAATCTGAAAGCCAGCAATTACACAGACGACAGGTGGATAAATCCACAAAGATGGGAAGAAACCAGCGCAAAAAGGCTGAAAACACCCGAAATCAGAATGCCTTTCCTCCTACAGAGGATTGCAGTGCGTCATCACCAATTGAAAAAGGCCTGATTGAGAATGAATGTGAGGAATCAATAGAATCAGGCTTCAGGAGGTGGACAATGAGAAACTTCTGTGAGTTAAAAGAACATGTTCTAGCCCAATGCAAGGAGACTAAGAACCTTGAAAAAAGGTTTGACGAAATGTTAACGAGAATGGACAATTTAGAAAGGAATATAAGTGAACTAATGGAGCTGAAAAACACAATACGAGAACTTCGTGAAGTATGCACAAGTTTTAACAGTCGAATTGATCAAGCAGAAGAAAGGATTTCAGAGGTCGAAGACCAACTTAACGAAATAAAACAAGAAGACAAGATTAGAGAAAAAAGGGTAAAAAGGAATGAGCAAAGTCTCCAAGAAATATGGGACTATGTGAAAAGACCTAATCTACGTTTGATAGGTGTACCTGAATGTGACGGAGAGAATGAATCCAAGTTGGAAAATATTTTTCAGGATATTATCCAGGAAAACTTTCCTAACCTAGCAAGGCAAGACAATACACAACTCCAGGTAATACAGAGAACACCACAAAGATATTCCTCAAAAAGAGCAACCCCAAGGCACATAATCATTAGATTCATCAGGGTTGAAACAGAGGAGAAAATACTAAGGGCAGCCAGAGAGAAAGGTCAGGTTACCCACAAGGGGAAGCCTATCAGACTCACAGCAGATCTCTCAGCAGAAACCCTACAAGCCAGAAGAGAGTGGGGGCCAATATTCAACATTCTTAAAGAAAAGAACTTTCAACCCAGAATTTCATATCCAGCCAAACTAAGTTTCATAAGTGAAGGAAAAATAAAATTTTTTACGAACAAGCAAGTACTCAGAGATTTCATTACCACCAGGCCTGCTTTACAAGAGCTTCTGAAAGAGGCACTATATACAGAAAGGAACAACCAGTATCAGCCATTCCAAAAAACCCATCGGTAAGCTGCATCCAGACCCATCTCACATGCAAGGATATACAGAGACTCAAAACAAAGGGATGGAGGAAGATTTGCCAACCAAATGGAGAGCAAAAAAAAAAAAAGCAGGAGTTGCAATTCTCATCTCTGATAAAATAGACTTTAAAGTAATAGAAACCAAAAGAGATAAGAAGGACATTGTATAATGGTAGAGGGATCAATGTAACAGGAAGAGCTAACGATCCTAAGTCTATGTGCACCCAATATAGGAGCACCCAGATACATAGGGCAATTTCTTGGTGACTTATAAAGAGACTTGGACTCCCCACACAATAATAGTGGGAGACTTTAACATTACATTGTCAATATTGGACAGATTAATAAGACAGAAGGTTAACAAGGACACCCGGGACTTGAACTTAGACCTTGAACAAGTAAACTTAATAAATATTTACAGAACTCCCTACTCCATATCCACAAAAGATACATTTTTTTTCAGTAACACATCACATTTATTCTAAAAGTGACCACATGGTTGGGAGTAAATCACTCTCCAGCAATTGCAAAGCATTTATAGGTTTAAATGAAATATTGGTTGGCTGTTTGTTTGTTATTTTCCTCCCTTATTCCTTCCTGTCTCCATTGTGTAACACAATTATTAGCATAAAAGAGCTTTTTAATATCCATTTCTAGACTGCATTCTAGCCTGGGCAATAGAGCAAGACTCCCATTCTCTCTCCCTCTTTTTCTTCTTCTTTTTCTCTTTCTTTCACTCTCTTTTTATTCCTTCTTTCTCTTTAAAAAAAAAAAGAGGAAAAAAAAAGAAGTGACTTTTGAAAATAAGAATAAGATTTGTTTTTACTGAGAAGAAAAATCTTTATTCCTTCCATTCATTACATGCTACAATAAAGAAGAAAGAAATCTTTGGAAATAAAGTCTCTTCCAAGACCCACCTCCCAATAAAAAGTCTGTGAATTTTTTAAAAAACTGGAGTGGTGCACATCAACATTTTAACCATGAAGATCTCTGAAATTAATTATGTGTAACATTTTCTTCTCTGTCCCCTTTTGTATTTTTTCAATGTGTTATTTCCATGTACACTTTTATAATCAGAGAAAAACCAACAGCGATTTTTTTCCATTTTTAAGAGTGAAAGAATCTGTAAAATAATAAAACCAAACTTTAAAAACAATGTATGAAATCTTTTAGCTCAAACAAGTGTTTTCCTTCAAAGTAATGACCTTGGAGCATATTACACTTATTCTAGCAATGACCCAGCTATTAATATCATCTTTATAAATTCTTTTTCAAGGCCGCCTGTAAATTACATATGGATATCCATCTCACTGAGCTACCCCTGCTTTAATAATGACGTCATTAACAAGATAAATTACCACGCTTATTCACCACGCTGAGCTCGGAATTACTTTAGGCTGTTTACAAAAACCTGGTCCACCTTCAAAAAGGTTGAAGATTTGTCAGAATTGCAGGTTTTTTACAAGAATGCAGAATGGGTTTTGGGCATAGTTCCAAAAAACAGTGGGGCACCAAACATTTGTTTATTCTCTTTCCTTACCCCTCCACCTCTTCACTGTCTGTGGAGAAGACAGCTTTGTAAGAAAAGGTCAACATATTCACCAGCCTCCTTTTCCAGAAGTAACATGTTTTTTAAATTAAGGCTTCACTGCAAAGTGGAAATCTCTTCCCACAGTTCAAAAGTTCTAGGGAGCCTTCTTCCTGCGCACCAAGCTCTCCAGAGTCTGCCATATAAAATCCCAAATGAGCTGCTTAGGTGGGGCATGAACAGGAGACCGCAACCAGAGCTGTGGATACTTAGAAACTGACCTCCTTTCCTGCACGTTCATGCACACACAAGCACACAGGTGCATGCATTCACACACACACACACACACACACACACACACACACACGGGACCGGGCCAGCTACCTGGGTTCCTGGGTGGGAGGAAATGGGTCTCCCATCTTTGGGCCACTTGGTTTGGCATCTAGTAAGTCATGTCTTTATTTCTGTCTTAAAGGAAGAATTATCAACAAGTAAAATTCAGATTGTCCCTTAAGTGCCAAAACCTTAACCACCCCAGGGTTTATAAAATGTTAAAAAACCCACTGAGAGAAGGTAACATATCAACTAAAATAGAGGTAAAAGAGTCCTATTTTCTGTTCCCTGGATTTTTGTTTTATTTTGACTTATTTTATAAGTCAAAATTTTTGTATATTTTTATATATTTATATGTGTGTATAAAACAATATAACAATAACATTAATGTAATAAAGCAATGATTATCTGGTCATCCTGTATATAGCTAATTTTATTTTTTGACATTTTCTTCCACTTATTATGAAATAACTGTGTACATAAAATGTATTAGTACATTTTAACTTGGCCTAGCAAACCTGTTTCCATTTCCACCTGGCCCTCACAATGACCCTGTAATATTTCATTGTGTTGCTGTGTCATGAATTATGAAACCATGCAGCTTGTTTTCAAGTATTGATTTTTATAAAGAAGGCTGCACTGAATGTCGGTATACATACATATTTTGCTTCTGTTAAAATAAATTGAGTTTTTGTGGGTAATTTTTTTTTTTTTGAGATGGAGTTTCGCTCTTATTGCCCAGGCTGGAGGGCAATGATGTGATCTCGGCTCACTGCAACCTCCCCATCCCAGGTTCAACTGATTCTCTTGCCTCAGCCTCCCAGGTAGCTGGGATTATAGGGCCCCGTTTTGTGGGTAATTTTTTTTTTTTTTTTTTGAGACAGAGTCTCACTCTGTCGCCAGGTGCCAGGCTGGAGTGCAGTGGCATGATCTAGGCTCATTGCAACCTCTGCCTCCCAGGTTCAAGCAATTCTCCTGCCTCGGCCTCCCAAGTAGCTAGGACTACAGGTGCGTGCCACCACGTCCAGCTAATTTTTATATTTTTTAATAGAGAGGGGGTTTCACCATGTTGGCCAGGATGGTCTCAATCTCTTGACCTGGTGATCTGCCTGCCTCGGCCTCCCAAAGTGCTGGGATTACAGGCGTGAGCCACTGCACAGGGCTGTGGGTAATTTTTATACAAGAACTGTGAACATTCAAAAGGGGATTGCTATAGTTTGAATGTTTGTGTCTCCCTCAAAATTCATGTGTTTAACCTGATTATCAATGTAATATTAGGAGGTGGGACCTTTGGGACGTGATTAGATCATAAAAGCAGAGCCCTCATGAATGGGGTCAGTGTCCTTATAAAAGAGACCCAGGAGAGCTGCTTTCTTCCTCCCACCACACACGGGCACAGTGAGAAGGTGCCATCTATGAACCAGAGAGTGGATCCTCACCAAACACCAAATCTGCCAGCACCTTGATATTGAACTTACCAGCCTCCAGCACCGTGCAAGAGAAATTCCTGTTATTTATAAGCCACCCAGTCTATGGTATTTTGTAGTAATAGCCTGAATGAACTAAGACAGTGGCCTAATTCTTGCTCATATGGTATAGGTTTGTCAAGACTGTAAGTTCTATGTATTCAACTCTTTGTCAATTTCCTTTATTCATGGTCTTGCAGATCTTTAATATACGCTGCCCTTATTAACTTGTCCCTAATAGAATACTAGTTTCTATTCTATTCATTTTATACTACTGTTACTTTATATATAGCTCATGAATGCCTTGTCTTTAGTCTATTACTAACTTTTTAATAATAATCAATTTATATCCTGATGAATATTTTGTTTTTCAAACTACATTATTAATCTATTTTTATATGAATTTGAAAATTCTTTGTCATATTTTTAGCCTTTCTACACCAATTTCTCTTGTAAAAGTCTACTTTGAGATGCTATGCCTCTTTATAGCTGAATTTGGATGATTTATATTTATTGTTATAATGGTTTTGCTTTCCTTGTTGCCTACTTGATTTTGTTTTCTCTTAGGCTTCTTCATTGTCCCTTTCTTAGAATGATTTTAATGTGTAAGTTATGTTCTGTTTTCAGTGATATCATAGTATATTTAAATGGCAAATACCTGCTTTTTAGTATCGCCCATGAGAAGTGGACTTTCCTTTAAGTTATCAGCTTTCCCCACAACTGGTTTAGGATTTTGCTTTTTGAGTCTGCTAAGTCAGTTACTACTTATCCATCCACCTCTCAGCTTCCAAAATTTTCTTGCAATTCTCTCCTCTCCTTCATGTCACCATGAAGGTTTAAGCTTTTAAAACACCAAAACAATAAAAAACCTGCTCTTTTTTTGTAGTTTTGCTAAAATTTTCAGAAGGAACATTAGATGTATATGTCCAATCAACCATCCTAACCCAAAAGTGCCCCACCCTAATTTACATTATTTTTGTCTAAAATATTCTGGTCTTCATAGATACTTTTCCAACATGGCAGGAGTTTTAAAAACTTTTTCTCCTTTTCTTTAGTCCTTGCAGTTCTTTTTAAAAAAATTTTTAACACCTCTGTTAAAGAAACTTTGCAGTTCTCAACCAAATGTTTTCCACTGATGTCTGCTGAAATGATACTTAGGAGGTAAAGTTTGTAAGAATATCCTTCTGATGCAGTTACATTTAATAACAATGTCAATGTGGGCCACTTTCTTAGCTTCCACCAGTTCTTTAATGTTTTTGAAAACTGGTCTTGGTCACAGCAGTCTGAGAGTCCCCAGAAGTATCCAGTTTAGGCATGTTTGAAAGAAATCTGTTTTTTCTACTTGGGAGGTTGAGGAACTTTCACCTTCTTTCCCATTCTTCTCATTTCTGTTGACTTCTTCCTCAGTCTTTCTTTGTACTCTCAGGATCTTCTGTTTTATTGCCTCTCTGTATCTTTGGTCCCACATGTTGAATGCTTTCTGCAATGATTCACATCTTTTTATTTTGGGAATTCTACCCTAGTCTTGTCCTTGTCTCACTGTGTCATGTCCCTGTTGATTGCAGTAGTGAGAAGTCTATGCTCTGGGGCTAAATTAGGTAAGACACATAAGGCATTTAGGACAGTGCCTGGCACATAGGAAACGCTCCTAGAAGGATTGTCGTTGTTTTTGAAAACGATTGGGTCATCATGGAGGATTGCTTATTCATGAGTAGGGCTGACTTCTGTGCATTTTCTGGGTCCTTTTCTTTCTCTATAGAACTTTTCATTAGGGTCAGCTTTCCCCCCACCCTGAGGTCAGATTTCCTTGCAATTATTTTCTAATCCCACAAGATCAGCTCTACTAGAGCCTGTGTTGAATTCTTCCACATACTCATCTGATGGAAAGGGGCGGGTTTGGGGTTGGGGAGGGCTCCTGGGGATGTTGAATAACCAGATCTAAGCCCACTCTGTCAACCTGAGATCTGGAAAGCCGACCACCCGAGAAAACTAGAGATCCCTTCTCCTCTCTTTAAGGTTTTTGCTGTTGAAGTTTCAGCACCTGGGATGGGTTTTAGCACAGAGACGATGAAGAACTGGATAATCCCGGATTTGAAAATAGAGTGGCGAGCCAGCCTGAAAGAACGCCCCCATTTCCATCTGGCCTAATTCCCCTTCTTGCGTCAACCTTTGCCAGCGAGACCCCATCCCCAGAACTGAGGTTGGAAATCTGGACATTGAGCCCTTTTCTTCATCCTGCAACAACTTGATTCTGGCTTTTTGAGCATGAGTGCCATGTCACAAAGGAAGCTGTGACATAGGCACAGAGCTACAAGATAGTGTGATATCTTCAGTGCCACTATCATGTGCAGGTTGTCGTAGCAAAGCATGGCAGTGTTTTGATGCTGTGAAGTTGGCTCAGACAGCTGGGCAGAAGCCAGGACTTCCAGAATTCCAACTGGCCCCGGAGGAAGAACTGAATTTTTGGGAGATGTTGATTTGCATGTGATTTGTACAAGACTTAAACTCTGCAAGTGAGAGTGGGACCAACAAGGTCTTTCTCACCTCAGTATCGCTGGCACCTGTGTGCTGGGGGCTCAATACATGTCCCTGGAAGGAATAGAGGGAGGGGAAGAGTTTTTCATTTCTCTGCTATCTTGACTTCTCCACACTTCGGCATGTTTATCTCATTTGATTCTTACAAGTAGAGGGAGAAAGGACGGTTTGTCATCACCCTTACTTTATGGATAAGGAAACCAAGATAGCATGGCTTGGCAACATTTTGTTTTTTTGAGAGACAGAGCCTTGCTGTTGTTGCCCAGTCTAGAGCGCAGTGGCGTGATCTCAGCTCACTGCAACCTCTGTCTTCTGGGTTCAAGCGATTCTTCTGCTTCAGCCTCCTGAGTAGCCGGGATTACAGGTGCCCACCACCGTGCCCAGCTAATTTTTGTATTTTTAGTAGAGACAGGGTTTTCCCATGTTGGCCAGGCTGGTCTCAAACTCCTGACCTCAGGTGATCCACCTGCCTCGGCCTCCCAAAGTGCTGGGATTACAGGTGTGAGCCACCGCGCCCAACCTGGCTTGGCAATTTATCTAGAGAAGCAAAATGACTGACCCCACAACCCACAGTGAAATGCAGTGCTGGGAACTGGCAGATGGAAGATGAGCATTTCCTCTACCTGTGGAACCTTGCACTTTTTCTCGCGCTCTTTCCCATGTGTTCCCTGCAGGCCCCCAGGCGAATCCTGTGGAGAAGAAAGGGCAGAGTCATCCCCCCTGTCTCGTTTTGAGGGGAACTCGTGGCTGCCATGTGGGCAGTCCCCAGGGACATGTCTCAGTCAGCCGGGAACTCGTGGCTGCAGACGGTCGCACAGCTCATTATCTTGATGCGAAAACAAGAACCAAGCATCCTTTTCCACTTGGAGAGCTCTCAGCCAACAGGACTTGAGACCAGCGGAGTCCAGCTCACCTGGGGGTCCTGTGACAGGTCAAGCCTCTGTGGGGGAGCAAGGCAGTGGCGAGGAAGGAGGGAGAGTAAACAGAATCATTTGAGAAAGCATGTTTGGAAAGCCACGACCCCATGGCTTTTTAGAATGTGGGATCCCAGGGTGTGGGGTTTGTCAGCAGCCTGCCTCCCTGTCCTCCTCCCCTTGGGTGGTCTCTGGAGAGTTGGGGTGCCACGACACCAGCATTAGTGGCTCTGGTCTCCGTGAGGCCTGAGATCTGGGATTCTCAGGGGTGGTTTGTGGAATGGTCACGGAGCCGGCTGCTTTGAGGCTGGCTCTGCGTTCCTAACCAGTTAACTCCGACCCGCAGAGATCACGTGGTGGTTAACGGGGAAGGACAGAGATGCAGCAGCAGGGCGGGGGCCTCGGGTGTGGACCCCCCACAGGTGGGGAGGTCCTTGGAGGAATGCTTCTTTAATGCCTGGCGTAGCCAAAGACGGCTGGATTCTCACCCCTGCTTCTGCATTCCATCTCTTGTAAGATGTGTTTTTTTGGTCAAAGTATAAAAAAAAATCCAGCCACCCACTGATAAGTAGCTGGAAGAAGCAGCAGGATTTGAATAATCTTTTCTGATAACTGTGGATGCGCCATGTCGCCTCTGGAAAACCCCACTGTACATCATGAGAATGCGAGCCAGAAAGACAGTTCCTTTAGCATTAATATAAAAATAGATTTCTGAATTTTATCTTTTAAAAAATCGTGTCATTATATTTTTTATATTATCATGGGTTGAGTCCGTTCCATGAGATGTGTGTGACCCGTATCCTTAGCTGGCCTTCTCGAGGGCTTCTCTGCCGTTACAGGAGGGAACTGAGGGTGCCGAGAGGGACAGGCCCTGCATGGAGCCAGTTCATGAATCGGGGAGCTCGGGGGCTGCCGCGTTCCCGGCACCCGGGATGCGTCTCAGCGGGGCCCACAGCTCCTGGCTGTGCTGCCACATGTGAGCAGAAAGTCGCAGGGCTCGTGGCCTTGGTGCCAAAACGAGAACGGAGCACTTTACCCAGCAGGGCTGTGGGAGCGCCCGAGGGCCCTGGCACTGGAGAAACAGACCCTCCGCGTTTGCGAAGCTCTCGGCCGCGGCAGGAGCGGGAGAAGGGCGTCCCCTCGGCCAAAAGCAGCACGGTTTTCCTCCCTTGCTTTACTTTGGCTAATGTCAGAGAGTCTTGATTTCTTTTCTTTCCTTTCTCTTCCTCTTTGGCACTGATTCTCAAAGTATGGTCAAGGAACCCCCGAGGGAACCCCTTTCAGATCAAATCGATTTTCATATTAATACCAAGGGAATTGTCTTTCTGGCGCACATTCTCTCACCAGTGTATGGTGGGGTTTTCCAGAGGCCACACGGCACATCCACAGTTATCAGAGAAGATTATTCAAATCCTGCTTCTTCTTCCAGCTACTTATCAGTGGGTGGCTGGATTTTTTTTCACACTTTGACCAAAAAAGACATCTTACAAGGGACGGAATGCAGAAGCAGAGGCGAGAATCCAGCTGTCTTTGGCTAAGGCAGACATTAGAGACGTACACAGAATGTAAAACCACGCCACCCTTCTCCCCCCCAATCTTTTATTTTGGAAAGCACAGTTATTTACCCTGAAAACAATGTGTTATTTATGTCAACATGTACTAGATACCTAATTGTTATTTTAAAATTAATATATGGATTTTTAAAAAAATCTTTTAATTTTGAATAAATAAATACAGATAAAGTGTATATAAGGAAAAACCTCTTTGAGAATCCTCAGTTCAGTTGGAGGAAGAGGCTCTGTGTGTTAGTTTCCCAGAGCGTCTGTAAGCAATTGTCACAAACGTAGTGGCTTAAAATAAGAGATGTATTCTCTCACAGTCCCGTCGGCCAAAAGTCCCAAATCAGTATCACCGGGCGCTGTCAGCAGGGCTGTGCTTCTTCCATGGGCTCTAGAGGAGGGTCTTCCAGGCTCTGGGGGCTGCTGGCTCCTGGGCTTGTGACTGCGTCACTCCTGTCCCTGCCCCCATCCTCACAAAGCCCTCTCCTCTTCTCCATCTTAAACCTCCCTTTCTCTTATAAGCACACATCATTGGATTTAGTGCTCACCTGAGAAACCCAGAACAATGTCATCTGGGTTCCTTAATTCAATTACATTGGCAAAGACTCTTTTTTCAAATAAGATCCCATCCACAGATTCCAGGGATATGGATGGAGACACAACTTTGAGGGGCCATCGTGCAGCCTACCACATCCTGCAGCCAACTCATTTGAGAACTGCTGCTCCATGCCCTTCCTCCAGTCATCAGCATCCCCCACTCCCCCCATTTGCTGTTTTGAAAAGATAATCAAGGATAAAGATCGCACACCTCTCATGAATCAGCAAGCAAAAACTCAACTGCAGTCTCTCTTAGATTTTCCCCATGCCCCTGTGGTATCGATGAGACCCTCTGCCGTCCACTGTCACCCTGGCTTTCTTAGGATTTTTCTGGTCATATTCTGCCTTCTCCTGTCTCTTCTTGGGCTGAAGTGGGTGAGAGACCCCAGGCTGCCTTCCCTTTGGGAGCCTGGTTGGGTCACATTGTCTCTTCTACTGAAGAAAAAGAAATTACAACTCAGTTTCCCTGGATTTCAAACAACTCTGTCTAAACGTAGTTAGGACGACTTAAATGAAAGAGGGTCAGGAACATATGGAATAAATTCTTTGAAAAATAAACATAAGTTTTAGGAGAGGGAATGGGAAAGAGATTCCAGGCAATGAGTCTTAGGTTTTTGCTAAGACCCAAAATGTCAATCAGGGTTAGAACTGAGTATCAGCCGATTCCTTCCTCCCTGGTCCATGGGGGTAGTGGTTAATAGCTCGAATTCCAGCAGTGGCCTTCTTCGGTTCAAATTCCATTGCTATTCTTTATCAGATGTGTGAGCTCAAGAAAATAACTAAGGCTCTCTGCGTGTCCATTTCCTCACGTGTATTGTGGGAAAATGGAAATTAGCTACCTTGCATTAGTCAGGCTATGCTGCATTGTGCTGCAGTAACAAAGACCCTAAAATCTCAGTTCATGCAACAAAGGATTATTTCTCACTCTCACTCCAGGTCGTTTGCAGGGAGGCAGGGAGTTTTGCTCCTCTTATCCCCGCTTCAGGATGAGGCTGATGGAACAGCTTTAATCTGGAACATTGCCAACCTCCTGACAGAGGGCAAAGATGACGGGACAAAGCACGTCCTGTCTTGTAAAGCTTTCAAGTGGGAGTGAAACACATCGCTTATGCACACATCTCATTGGCCAAAATATGTCACATGGTAACACCTAAATTCAGTAGGGCTGGATGGCATCATTATTCCATGGAGCCGGGAAGGAGGGTGATGGGGGATGGTGTACATTGGTGAACAGTGATACACTCTCCTCTGACCCTATATATAAGCTGTTGTAGGGATCACTGAGGATGGTGCCTGACACAGTTTTTCCTAAATATTGCTACACTCAAATCATAACATACACTTGTCCCCTCCTCCCCAGTCACTTGCCCTCCGTCAGCATCCCAGTGTCCTATGTGAGGAAAACATTCTTTCCTCCTGTAATAAGGAGGAGGAGGAGACGGGTATGAAGGCAGTTCTTCTGCTGAGCCAGGTGGCTTCCTGCAGCTGCAGCAGTAACATGGGACTCTTCCCAGGTCTTCTTTTTCTTGTCTTGCTTTAGTCTTCTTTCTTTCACTGTTTTTAAAATAATGGGGTCAGTGCGGTGGCTCAAACCTGTAATCCCAGCACTTTGGGAGGCCAAGGCGGCGGATCACGAGGTCAGGAGTTCGAGACCAGCCTGACCAATATGATGAAACCCCGTCTCTACTAAAAATACAAAAATTAGCCAGGCCTGGTGCTGTGCACCTGTAATCCCAGCTACTTGGGAGGCTGAGACAGGAGACTTGCTTGAACCCTGGAGGCAGAGATTGCAGTGAGCTGAGATGGTGCCATTGCACTCTAGCCTGGGCAACAGAGTGAGACTCCATCTCCAAAATAATAATATAATAATAATGGTGATGATGATGAGGTAGGTATTTATCCCCATATAAAGCAATCCTTCCTCCCTTCCTTCCTTCCTTCTCTTTTCTTGTTTTTTTATTTTGACAGAGTCTTGCAGTCTCATGCTGTCGCCCAGGCTGGAGTGCAGTGGCGCCATCTCAGCTCACTGCAACCTCTGCCTCCTTGGTTCAAGCAATTCTCTGCCTCAGCCTCCTGAGTAGCTGGGATTACAGATGCCCACCACTACATCCAGCTAATGTTTGTATTTTTAGTAGAGATGGGGTTTGGCCATGTCAGCCAGGCTGGTCTCGAACTCCTGACCTCAAGTGATCTGCCCCATATAAGGCATTTCTTAAAAGTAGACTCTCCTTTCCTTATTTGGTACCCAACACCCAGCACGGTGTCAGGTGTACAGCAGCTGCTTGCTCAGGGTTTGTGGAATGAACAAATGCATAAATGGATGGGTAGATGAATGAACGATTCTTAGGAGAGTGCTGATAAATGTTGAACAACTGGCTCTCTTGGGTGGAGGGGAACCTTGGTTTGTAGAATTTGCCAATTCTTGTCGTGTAAATCCTCTTAGTGTGACGGATCTCGAGCTACCAGTGAGATGTCATTGAACATGGCATTGGGAAAAGGTGCGCAGGCCACCTCCTATGAGCTATATGAGCCAGTGTGGGTATACCACCGATTCCCCTCTTGCTTTCTACCAAGGAAGAGCTCACTTATTCAAAATCAACTCATTCCATTTTCAAACTATTCTCATGATGATCAAACTCATATAAAACAGGATCGATTGATGTCTTCCTTGGAGAAGAGGCTTCCTCTCTCCTTAGCACAAAAGACTAGAATCAAGAGAGGGACGTGCATTGTTTTGCTGTGTGATCTCAGACAAGTTGTTTACGACGAGGATGTGAAAGTTGTGCAGATTTGAGTTGACCCGGAGGAAGAATGGTGGCTTAATAGCCTGCGGGGAGATGCTTTTGGTTTTATTCGGCATCAGCAGGGCTGTGGACATCTGCCCAGCTTGGGCTAAGGAGGACCACCTGGCGTGGAACCTTCGCTCCTAAGCACTTTGTGAACACAAATCAGAACTGACAAACGGGCTTAGAAATCCTTCCACAAATTTTCCAAAACAGCCCAGCCCAGTGACCAAGCAGCAGGTAACCAAGAAAAACAAAAGAGAAAAACAATAATCGCCTTATTCTGGGAAGTTCAAACGTGGGCCAGAGCCTGTTCGCACGATTTTAGGGCAATGAAGGGAATGGAAGAGTTCACGTTTTTTCGTCAAAGTCCCCCTAGTACCACTATTGGCCCCAGCGGTGGTCACATCATGTTGTGGAATGAATGTGAAAATCACACGCAGCCCCCCTCGGCTTCCTAATCTGCAGATATTAGTGATGACGGATGGTGGCAGAGGGTCAGATTTCATCCATGGCTTCGGCTTTGACAGCTATGCTGGCTCTCTGGTCGGTGTCAGATGTTGGTGAAACTCAAGGCGGAGGAGGCTCTTGGTGCCCTCCCTCATTTGCAGAAAAGACTGTTTCTCCTTGGGGGTTTGCCCTTAGCCATGGAAATGGTGCCAGGCTCTGCTGGGGATGCCTGAGTTTCCTAGCCCTCAAGGAGTAAATGAGCTATCAGGGCTGTGAGTGTCCTAGTGACTTCTCTTCAGAGTTTCCTGAATCTTGACCTCTCCTCCGTTGCTCCAGACATCAGGCACGGCGGTGGGGACCGTCTTCGAAGTTTATCCCCGGCCCTGCCGCTCCCAGCAGTCATCGAGGATTCTTCTCCTGAGTCCCCCGCAACCCCTGCACCTGTAAACCTCGGAAATGTTCTCTCCCCGATTTGCTCACTTCTCCATCTCTCCTGCTTCCACCAGATTAGCAGATAGACAAGGGCTGGGACTTCTATTCCATCGTGAAAACCCAGCCTTGAAATCAGGCTTCTTACCCACTTATGTCCCACGTAGGCAAAGCTATGATTTTTGCAGCTTTGGCTGAACTGGCGAGTGCTCAGCTAAGACCCTCCGTATGAAGCTTGTTTACAGAGTTTCTCAGAATGAGATTTTGAAAGAAACTTGCAAATTTTTCTTTTTTGCCCAGGAGATCCCAACAAGTAGAAGCATCCACTTCTAGCTCTCTCTAGAAAGCCACCGTGGGGGACGCACAACCTGACCTCTGCCCCCTTAGGGTGGTGAGCTGGACCTGAGTATTAAATGGATATAAGACAGATTCACAGGACAGAAGCAAACAACTAACTTCTTCCTCCCTCCCTCCCCCACCTCCCTCCCTTTTCTCTCCCTCCCTCTCTCCCTCCCTCCCTCCCTTTGTCTCTCCCTTTGTCTCTCTCTTTCTCTTTCTCTCTCTCCTTCCCTCTCTCTCTCTTTCCCTCCCTCCCTTCCTTTCTTCCTTCCTCCCTTTCTCTCTCTCTCTCTTTGTTTCCTGATGGAGCCTTGCTTGCTCTGTTGCCCAGGTTAGAGTGCAGTGGCGCCATCTCAGTTCACTGCAGCCTCCACCTCCCGGGTTCAAGTGATTCTCCTATCTCAGCCTTCCCAGTAGCTGGGATTACAGGTGTGAGCCACCGCGAGCAGCTAAATTTTCTATTTTTAGTAGAGACAGAGTTTCACCATGTTGGCCAGGCTGGTCTTGAACTCCTGACCTCAGGGGATCCACCTTGCCTTGATCTCCCAAAGTGCTGGGATTACAGGCATGAGCCACCACGCCCGGCCCAAACAACTTGATTTCATATTAAGTTTTATGGGACACAGGATCCTCCCCCCCAAAATGAAGCAAATCCTAAATGTTTTTATATGAGGTTGCACAAAGAGAGGCAACCTCCTTTGGAAAAAGCACTGAAATAGATGGAGAAGCTAAAGGAAGATATAAGTTATTTTAACAAGGTCCGTTTTACAGATTTCTCTCGGCCTCGCCTTCCGTCTCTGGTGTTGAGAATGCTTCCTTTCTCCTGGTAGGAGGAGGCGGCTCCTGCATGGGACTTCCACCAGGCCCGGCCCCTCGGCTCCTCAAGCCTCATGTCCCACCACGCCCCCTTCCCCCGTGCGCTCGGTCACTGGGGCCTGCCTCCTGCTCTTCGACCACCCCCCGGCCTCCCCGGCTCCTTGCTGACCCCTCAGCTGGCAGGCTCTCTCCCTTCTTTGCGAAGTTGGTCTTGGATTGTTCCTTGGGCTGCTGCAATGAGTATCCCAAGCAAAAGCAATCTATTCTCCCACAGTCCTGGAGGCCAGAAGTCCAAACTCACGCGTGGTTCTCTGGAGGTTCTGAGGAGGGTCTGCTCCAGGCCTCCCTCCTAACTCCGGGGGGTTGCTGGTTTGCAGACGACCCCTCCAAACTCAGCCTCTGTCTTCTGCCTTCACATGGTCTCTTCCCTGTGGCCCTTCCCATCATCTGTCCTCTGTATGCGCCTGTCTCTGCGTCTCGGTCTTCTGTGTGAAGACACCAGCCATACTGGATTAGGGTCACCCAAATGCCTTCATCTTAACTTGGTCACATACGCAAAGACCTTGTTTCCATGTAAGGCTTGAGTCACAGAGGTTTGAACTCAGTGTAGCTGCCTTGGGGACACAGTTCCACCCATAGCTGTCTGTTCTTATCGTGCTGGTCTCAGCTCAAATGTTACCTCCTTGGAGATGCTTTCCTTGAGGACGCCATGGCGGGTGTTCTCAGTCCCAACACTGGTGACATTTGAGGCTGCGTCACCCTTTGTGCTGGGGCTGTCCCGGGTGTTGCAGGCTGTTTAGCAGCATTCCTGGCCTCTGCCCACCAGACGCTGGTAGCCTCCATTTCCCCCAGCCCCCAACACACACAACCAAAAACACCTCCCTGGGTGGGTGGGGCACAGTCACCCCAGATGAGACTCAATTGCTGCCCAGTGAAATATGATCTTTCCCAGAACTTTCCTTTTTATTCTCCCTCCTTTTTACTTCCTTCTTTTTCCTTTTTTAAGCACTCAGTACAATCAGTAATTTTCTTGTTTAATTATGTCTTTTGTTTATCATCAGTGGAGGTTTTTTATTTTTTATAATTTGTAGAGATGGGGTCTTGCTATGTTGTCCAGGCTGATCTCAAACTCCTGGCCTCAGGTGATCTTCCTGCTTTGGCCTCCCAAAGTGCTGGGATTCCAGGCGGGAGCTGCCACACCCACCTAATTTTTGTATCTTTGCTAGTAGAGACAAGGTTTGGCCATGTTGCCCAAGCTGGCCTCAAGCGATCCTCCTGCCTCGGCCTCTCAAAGTGCTGGGATTCCAGGCAGAAGCCACGGTGCCCGGCCCATCGGTGGAGGTTTGAAACGTGGCTGCGTGTCCATGTCCTTTGACAGTCGTTTGCTCTTTCCGTGCCCCTCCCTCAGACCCTTTGCCCCTCTTTCTCTCCTGTCAATACATGTGGGAGGAGGAATGAGAGCAGGCAGCCGGGAGACTGAATCAAGGCTCAGTCCTTTCTTTGCCTCCTTAACCCCCCAGTGGTCCTCCCACTTGAGTGAGCCTCAGAATCCCAGGAGACCTGATGGGAACAGAGCTCGGGGCCCTACCTCTGCCTTTCTCACTCAGCAAGTCTGGATTCTGGCTGAGAAGCCGCATTCCTGTCGATTCCCAGGGGATGCTGTTGATTCCGGAAGCACACTCTGAGAACCATGGTTCTGTTTCAACTCATAAGCACCAATGGTTTACATTCTGTGCTAGTCCTAAGTCCTGCCTGCTTTGTTTTTGGTGTGTGTGGCATTCTTCAGACGAAAGAATAGCAGCCTCGGGAGTATAATAGAATTGCTGGTGCAAATCCCTTCCCCCAGGAGCGAGAACTGAGAAGCTGCAGTGCAAGGGCAGCCAGGGGCCTGGTATGCCAGGGGAAATGCCACCCACAGCTCACCCCCTCGGCGAGCGATACCCCACAGGCAGCCTGAGCGGCTTTTTCTTGCAAAGTCTCATTAGAGGACACAATGACAGGTCTCGCCCACACCCCAGCTCTGGAAACATCCAGTGAACCTACATAGCCGTGGGAGGCTGTAATAGGCCCCATTAATTATGCTGCCATTTGAAGGAACATAATCGTCCTTGCAAAGTGGAAAAATGACGAGTTACCAGGCTGTCAGAGGTGGCTTGGGTGAGCTGTCGGCCCATGCACAAGTGACTTTTTAATTGAAATCAGTTTCTGTTCTGCTTTGCTGGGTCCCCGCTCTCTTTAGCAGGCTCACATCCTCCAGTGAGGACAGACACAGACACCACCCAGGGAGGCGGTGTCAGGAATAAAGCGAGCCTGTCTTGGCCTACAAACAGCCGCGAATGTCAGGCCATGGGAGAATAATTAGCTATTCCAGGAGATAGATTTGTTTTTATTTCTAACCCAAAAGCTAATCGTAAGAAATGAAATCTGTGTTTGTTTTTCTTTAGGTATGTTTGAATTTACACGTCTTAAGTCTCAGGGAACAGGGTCAACCAGACCTTGCATATGCATACATCCTGGATGAATAAAGTCTTTCTTTATACCTCCACCTCTCTCCAGAAAAAGAATTTGAGACAGCATACAGCAAAGAGCATCTTTAAATAATAATTTAGAAAGATTAGTGTAACAGAAATGGTAAGTCAGGTCCCGTGAACGGGGGAGTAACTATGACAGCCCTAGGAATGAACAGTATCTATAATGAAGCATCCAATTCAGCCCTGAGCTTCCCAGTAGTGAGGTCAAAAAGAGAAACACAGGCAGTCTCATTGCTCTCACTATAGAAAGAAGGAAACAGCAATTCCTTAGTTTATTTCTGATACCAAGTTCTAAAGTAAATTCTTATGTTGGGCTTTATATAAGGGATGTGGAGTTACTGGTCTCTATTTTTTTTTTTTTTTTTTAATTGAGATGGAGTTTTCACTCTTATTGCCCAGGCTGGAGCGTAGGAGTACAATGTCGGCTCACTGCGACCTCCGCCTCCCGGGTTCAAGCGATTCTCCTGCCTCAGCCTCCTGAGTAGCTGGGACTACAGACGGCTGTCACCATGCCCCGCTAACTTTTTGTATTTTTAGTAGAGATGAGGTTTCACCATGTTAGCCAGGATGGTCTCTATCTCCTGACCTTGTGATCCGCCCACTTCAGCCTCCCAAAGTGCTGGGATTACAGGCGTGACAAGAGAACAGCACTGTTTATTCACTTGACAAACATTTTATAGCAAATGCAAATATGGAATTCTCATGATGGTTTCTTTTTCTTTTTTTTTTTTTTTTTTTGAGATGGGATTTCACTCTTGTTCAGGCTAGAGTGCAGTGGTGTGATCTTAGCTCACCACAAGAAATCTCTGCCTCCCAGGTTCAAGTGATTCTCCTGCTTCAGCCTCCTGAGTAGCTAGGATTACAGACATGCGCCACCACTCCTGGCTAATTTCGTATCTTTAGTAGAGACGGGGTTTCTCCATGTTTATTAGGCTGGTCTTAAACTCCTGACCTCAGGTGATCTGCCTGCCTCGGCCTCCCAAAGTGCTGGGATTATAGGCATAAACCACTGCACCCAGCATGATGGTGTCTTGAAATAACTTTAGCAAGAAGCCAATCCAGTTAAGGTAATTCATCAAGGTGCTAATCTGACATGGTTCAAGGGTAAACGTGCCATGTGGCCTCATTTGATCTGAAGATGGACCTTTGTGAGAAATGGAGGAGTAATATTAAGACTCCAGCAGACTGTGCTATTTCAGTTATTTTCATAGCAAAGGAAAAGGGCCTATGCTGTCTTGCTGAAATACTGGGAGTACTGCAAGGCTGTAATGCACGCTTAATGCTCTCCACATGCTTCTCATCAGAATTAGAATGAACCCTACCCAATCGGGCTCTGTCTGGGGGCAATTCATGCCTCAGAGCCTTTGCAGTCGCTGTTCCCCCAACAGAACACTGTTCCCTCAGCTTTCACACGCTAGGCTCATTCATTAAATCTGTGCCCAAATGCCCCTTCTTAGAGAGGCCTTTACTGACTGCCGAATGCGTGCATCCTTCTCACCTACAAGCCACTCTCTAGCACACCACTCTTTCATTTTTCCTTCAAAGCAGGTGTCACTCTGAAATCACCTTGTTTTCTGTCACCTCTTCTCATGAGAACAGGGATTATGTCTATCTTATTCATTCATGAATTCCCAGTGCCTTAAACAGGGTCAGGCAGTTAGAACATGCCTAAAAATTACGTGTTGGATGAACAAATAAAGATACAACTGATATTTGGCAGTCACCCAATGCCAAGAAGACATCCTTGGTCAGAACCCTTATGTACAGTTGTAGATGTTGTGCACTGCACACCTGCAGGAGGTGCTGTCAATCACATGGCACTCCCCCCTCCCCGACATGTTCACTGCACACCCTCCTCAGCTAAGTGCAGCAGCCCTAGAGATGGTGTCTCTCAGAGGAAGGAACTAGGAAGCCCTAACTCCCAAGAAGGTACAAAGACTTCAGCGGTGAGGATGCTTTCCTCCAGGCAGTCCCTAGCAGGACTCAGCGACTCTCTGTTTCCATATCTCTGAGTGTCTTCTTGATATTCTCTTGCTATGAGTCAGACATCCTGAGCTCTATGCAGAGTGTCTTGGTCATAGCCTTGCCTTGCTCCTGGCTTCCTCCATTCACGGTTCCTCTCCACCTCAACTCTTTCTGATCCTGTTGCCAACCACCTGATCCCCTCTACATTCCTAATTCAAAGAAGGAAAATCGTGTTGGTCTCGCTTATCCTGTCTGGCCAGAGTCTTCATTCTAAGCTTCCTCATTGGTTGCCAGGCGCAAGCAATCTCTGCCTCCCGGGTTCAAGTGATTCTCCTACCTCAGCAGTGGATTGGCTCCTGCCTCAGCAGTGGATTGGTCGCTCAGCAGTGGATTGGCTCCTGCCTCAGCAGTGGATTGGTCGCTCAGCAGTGGATTGGCTCCCGCCTCAGCAGTGGATTGGCTGCTCAGCCGTGGATTGGCTCCTGCCTCAGCAGTGGATTGGCTGCTCAGCCGTGGATTGGCTCCTGCCTCAGCAGTGGATTGACTGCTCAGCAGTGGATTGGCTCCCGCCTCAGCAGTGGATTGGCTGCTCAGCAGTGGATTGGCTCCTGCCTCAGCAGTGGATTGACTGCTCAGCAGTGGATTGGCTCCCCGCCTCAGCAGTGGATTGGCTGCTCAACAGTGGATTGGCTCCCGCCTCAGCAGTGGATTGGCTGCTCAGCCGTGGATTGGCTCCTGCCTCAGCAGTGGATTGGCTGCTCAGCCGTGGATTGGCTCCTGCCTCAGCAGTGGATTGACTGCTCAGCAGTGGATTGGCTCCTGCCTCAGCAGTGGATTGACTGCTCAGCAGTGGATTGGCTCCCGCCTCAGCAGTGGATTGGCTGCTCAACAGTGGATTGGCTCCTGCCTCAGCAGTGGATTGGTTGCTCAGCAGTGGATTGGCTCCTGCCTCAGCAGTGGATTGGCTGCTGACATCGAGTTGCCCCCTCTATCCAATCAGCTGCACCCATGATGCAAGAGGTCTCTGGTACAAAGTTGGGGCTGTACCTTGGAAAAGGGCTGATGGTGGGGCAGCCTCTCTTCTCCTTGAATCATGGGACAACACATTGACTTGGCCAGGCTCAGCTTCCCCCTCTCTAAGGCGAGCCAGGGATAGGTCACAGATAGACAACAGATCTGCGTGTCTGAAAACCAAATGGACAAGGGGCAGGGTTTCTATTTCACTATGAAAACCAGACCAGGAATCAGGTTTCTTACACACTTCACAACACAGGCAGAGCTATGAATTTTCACAAAAAAGCAGCTTTGGCTAGATTAACAAATGCTAGATTTAGGCTGCCAGCATCAAGCCCATGGGATATTTATTTGCAGGTTTTCTCAAAGGAGATTTTTTGGGAATGAAGTTGCAATCTATTCTCCTCTGAAAAGGAGGCCCCAGCAAAGTAAGGCCGTACTTCTCGCCCTCTTGCTAGCAGGGAGGCTGCTTTCCCCTGAACTTTGCTTGTCCCACTGTCCAGATTGGTGTGGGCAACCTCGGGCCCCCTTGAGAAAGCGCCAAGGCTTTAGGAAGGCTCCCCTGGGCCTCAGTGGCTGCCAGGGACAGATGCTCTTGGGGACCTTCCTTCTGTGTGGGCATCCCCTAAAGTGGAATCTTAAAACCAGGCCTCATGACCAATGGCTCACTCTGAAGGGTGAGATCCTTCCCTCTGATTCCCCATTTTAAACTTGAGAAAAGAGAAGTCCAGAGGAGTTAAGTGACTTGACTAGGGTCACTCAGCACTGAGCAGAGGGCCCAGTCTTCCACCCCTGTGTCTAGAATCCTTTCCGTGGCACCATGTTGTCCTCTCTGGAAACCACTAGCTGAGGATGCTCATCCTCACTGGCATCCCTACTGATATGGTTTGGCTCTGTGTCCCCACCCAAATCTCATCTTGAACTGTAATCCTAGGTGTTGAGGGAAGGACCTGGTGGGGAGGTGATTGGATCATGGGGGCGGGGCTTCCCCCATGCTGCTCTCGTGATAGTGAGTTCTCATGAGCTCTGGTGGTTTTATAAACGGCAGTTTCCCTGCACTTTTGCTCTCTCTCCTGACGTCTTGTGAAGAAGGCATTTGCTTCTCCTTTGCCTTCCGCCGTGATCGTAAGTCTCCTGAGGCCTCCCCTGCCATGTGGAACTGAGAGTCAGTTAAGCCTCTTTTCATTATAAATTGCCCAGTCTTGGGTGTTTCTTTAGAGCAGTGTGAAAACGGACTAATCCGCCTACAGTGCCTAGTGTTGGCTTCCAAATGGGGATGGTGGCAGCTGGTTGAGATGACATCTCTCAGGCTGTTGTCTCGGAAGCATCTCAGTGCCAGCACACCCTCGCCTCAGGGCCTCTGCGCTCGCTGCTCCTGCTGCCCGGAGCCCCTGTCCCCCCCAGATGGTCTCCTGGCTCATTCCTTTACTTTATCTATTCGCCTCCTTAAAGGATCCATCTCAAAGCTTCCCTTCTCTAGCACCCATCCTGCTGTTTTCCCTAACTGGGGCACACCTCTGCCTGTCAGCAGCCACTGCCACCTGCCATTCAAGTATCTGTTTGTTTGTTTGTTATCTGTCTGTCCACTGGAGCATCAGCTCCCTGAGGGTAGCAGGAACATTGTTTTATTCTCTCCTGTGTCTCCAGCACCTTGAACGGTGCCTGGCATAGAGTAGAAGTTAATTAACCATTTAGTGAATGAATGGATGCCTAATCAATATTGATTTCTTTGTTTGGACTTTCTGTCGGAGTAAGGAGAAGGGACCCTGCCAGCTGATCCAATGCTACGTCGGGTAACTAACTTGTCCTAGTTTGCCAAGACTTTCCCAGTCTTAGCAATGAAAGTCCCATGTCCTGTGAACTCCTCCGTCCCCAGCAAACAGAAGGTCAGTCACAAGGCGGGGCATGGTGGCTCATGCCTGTAATCCAAGCACTTTGGAGGCCAAGGCGGGTGGATCACCTGAGGTCGGTAGTTCAAGAAGGTCAGTCACCTTAGGGCTGTGATTTTATGAGCACTGTCATCCCTGCTGTCAGTGATAGCAGCTCACCCTCACTGGGTGTCAGAGGTTGCTCTAAGCATGTTATATGAATGACTTCCTTGTCATCATGGTGGTTCCATTTAACAGGTGTGAAAGCTGAGGCACAAAGAGTGAGGTCGTGGGTAGAGGTGGGTTTTGAATCCATGCAGTTTGCTCCACTGCCAGCCGGCCTTTTGATCACATGGGAGAGCCCTCCCAGCACCCAAAGCCCTGAAGTCTGTGCTTCCACCCCTGCCGGCCACAGAGAGCCAGCCCAGAGGGCCACCCTGTCGGTTCAGAGTCCCTGAGTCCACTGCAGCTGCCACTAGCTGCCCATGAGGTCATGCCTATTTTATTTTCATCACCCTAGCTCCAAATGGAGTTGGTAAAAAAAATATATATGTATGTGTGTATAACTAACGAACTAACTAAAGTGAGCAAAGGAATGGTAACTGACAAGAGCCATAAATAACCCTGTGAAATGGGGAACTTGGTAAGCCGGAGAGAAGATCAAATATTGGCTGTAAATGCCAGGGACATGTTTACGAGCTGAGAATGAGCCTGCCCTCACCTCTCGCCTGGGATGGCTCTCATGCTCCCATCAGAATGGGAATATGGCAGGGTGCCCGGCCAGAAGCTCACCTGGCCCATGGGGTGGGCTGCCCCAGGGAGAGAACAGCTAGCTGCCCAGGGCTGGAAACCCAGGGAAGGGATGGAGAGGGAGGGAGGGCCCTATGTGTGCTTTCATCAGAGACACATCTTATTCACTGTGTTCCTTTTTATACGTGTTGAAGTCTGAGCCATGTGAGCCTGCTTGAAAAATAAACTTAGAATTAAACAAGAAAAACACCTCTAGGTACCTGCCTGACCTTCCCACACAAAGGAAGTAATCTTGTCCACCTTCAAATTTCCAAGTCCTTGGGCTTTTTATTGTGGGTGTTTAATACTCATTTCCACTGGTACACACTCGCAAGGATGGTTGAAATGAGAAGGACTGATGGTACCAGGTGCTGGTGAGGACAGGGGAACTACGAGGGCTCTCCTATGTTACAGTCAGGTTGTAACATGGGGCCATTGCTTTGGAAGATAGTTGGGCAGTTTCTCAAAGTTAAACCAGCTGGGCACAGTGGCTCACGCCTATAATCCCAGCACTTTGGGAGGCTGAGGCAGGTGGATCACCTGAGGTCAGGAGTTCAAGATCAGCCTGGCCAACATGGCAAAACCCTGTCTCTATGAAAATACCAAAATTAGCCAGGCATGGTGGCGGGTGCCTGTAATTCTAGCTACTTGGGAAGCTGAGGTGGGAGAATCGCTTGAACCTGGGAGGTGGAGATTGTAGTGGGCCAAGATTGTGCCATTGCACTCCAGCCTGGATGACAGAATGAGACTCCATCTCAAAAACAAAACAAAAAAAATAGTAAAGCATACACTTACCCTGTGACCCAGCCTTTCCACTCCTGGTACATCCCATAGAAATGTGTACATGTGGCTGGGCGCGGTGGCTCACGCCTGTAATCCCAGCACTTTGGGAGGTTGAGGCGGGCAGATCACGACATCAGGAGTTCTAGACCAGCCTGGTCAACATGGTGAAATCCCATCTCTACTAAAAATACAAAAATTAGCTGATCGTGGTGACACACACCTGTAGTCCCAGCTACTCTGGAGCCTCAGTCAGGAGAATTGCTTGAACCCGCGAGGCAGAGATTGCAGTGAGCTGAGACTGCACCACTGCACTGCAGCTTGGGCAACAGAGCAAGACTTTGTCTCAAAAAAAAAAAAAAATGTGTACATCTGTTCACCAAAGGTCACATACTAGAAAGTTCGTAACAGGATTCTTCGTCACAGCCAGAACCCTGAGAATTACCCACAGATCTGTTATCAGGTGAACAGGGCACACGTGGCAGACTGACACAGCGTGACCCAGCAGAGTGATGGCGGCCAGTGTCTGCTGCACGTGACGTGGACTCAGCTCATCAGCGTGATCGTGAGCCAGGCAGGAAAGCGCATGCTCCCTGTGATCCCATTTGCACAGAGTTTAGAAACAGCAAGCATCCTGGAGCGTTAGGACTCAGGATGGTGGCACAGGGGAATTTCTATAGGACCTGGAAGGTGGCCCGCGGGGGGCATTTGGGGGAATTAAGACGGAGCTGAATTTTCATCTGGATGCTTGTGACATAAGTGTGTTCACTTGTGCAGATTCCTTGAGCTGTACACATACCATTTTTCCATATATGTTCTGTTTCAATAAAACGTTTGTTAAGGCTGGATGTGGTGCCTGGCATCTGTAAGCCCAAGTACTTGGGAGGCTGAGGTGGGAGGACAGCTTGAGTCCAGGAATTCCAGGCTGGAATAAGCTGTGATCGAGCCGCCACACTTCAGCCTGGGTGACGGAGTGAGACCCTGGCTCCCCTAAAAACGTTTTTAAAGAGACAGTGCAACGTGAGCGACACAGAGCATCATGGCCGCCCAGAGCTTCCTGTGACTGGGTTTGGGGGCAATGTCTTCCTGCCTGCTCTCATTACAGACAGCACATTTGCTTAGTCTCCAGGCCCCCAGGTAAGAGATTCCGTGTCTCCATGCAAAAGCCGGCAGCAATTCTACCGACAGGTGAGTGCGACAGGCCCTAAAGCTGCGCGTGCCCTTGCGGAGGCTCACATGTCCCGACCTTGGACAATCGCATTGGTTTGGCTGCCTGGCTCCAGCTTGCTTGCCTGTGAGGTTGCCCCACAGCCTGGATAGACATCCCAGCGTGAAGCCACAGGCTGCTTCCTCCGCCCCCGGCCAGAGGTGGCCAGCCCCAGAGTCAAGGACAAAGCCATTTTTAGAAGAGTGACTGAGAAACATTTTGGCGGCTTCTCCAAGTCTGCCAGGACCTGCAACGTACCTCAGGGTCAAACTGGAAGGTATTTGCAGTCCATAAAATTGACACGAGGCATCTTATTACCAATGTTATTCTTGGATGGAAATTACATTTCAGAGACACTGGAGACCGGGGTATAGAATTCCCGGTTCACAGACCTTCCCCCAGCTAGTGCAACGAGCATGCTGCAGGGTCATTGTTTGGATGGTGAGCAGGGCCAGGGATTCTCCTAGGGGGCTCACAAATGAGCTCAAAGAGATCCAAAGAGATGCTTTGCAGGGTTTGCCATGGCTTGGGTGTGGAGCATCACCTGTGAGTCTTGATTGGAGTCAGCCTGGTCTGTCTGAGCTCACATCTGAAGAATGCACAGAACTTACCAGATGGAGCAGGACAACAGAACAGGCATCCTTAACTGAAAATGGCAGGTGCAAAGGCCCTGAGCAGGAGCACGCAGGAAAGAAGGCAAGGGTGGCTGGGCCCAGACAGTGAGGGGGAGTATGGAGAGGCGGGTAGTGGCCACACCCCACAGGGCCTTGCAGCCACATTGAAGAGTTTCGCTTTATTCTAAAGCCAACAGGAAATCATCAAAAGATGTTAAGGGGGACTGGAGCTGGGGTTGGAGGGCGTTCGCTTGATTAAACCTACTTTTGGAAAGATCACTGTGCCTAAGTTTCTGCAAAGCCACCCTGGGCTGGCAGAAAGAAAGATGTATGGGACATGGCCTGCCCTGCAGTAAATTTACAATGGAGATGGAGATGTGGAAATAAACTGGACATGTGACGAGGCAAATAAATGACCCAGGATAGCACCATCCTCTGGAAATAAAATCTAGACCAGCACCGTCCTCTAGAAATAAAATCTAGACCAGCACCGTCCTCTGGAGATAAAATCTAGACCAGCACCGTCCTCTGGAAATAAAATCTAGACCAGCACTGTCCTCTGGAAATAAAATCTAGACCAGCACCGTCCTCTAGAAATAAAATCTAGACCAGCACCGTCCTCTAGAAATAAAATCTAGACTAGCATTGTCCACTGGAAAGAAAATCTAGACCAGCATCATCTACTGGAAATAAAATCTAGACTAGCACTGTCCACTAGAAATAAAATGTGAGCCACGAATGCAGACTACATATATAATTTTAAATTTCCTAGTAGCCACGTTTTAAAAAGTGAAAACAAACAGATTTCCTGTCCTGGGATTCTTCTGAAGACAGAGTGGCTCTAATCACTAGGAGACGTCCTACACCACCAAGAAAAACAAAACAAAACAGAAACAGGTAAAATTAATTTTAACAAATATTTTATTTAACTCAATATATTTAACACATTTTCAACATGTAATCAGTGCAGAATGTGACTCATGAGCTTGTTTCACAATCTGTTTGTATTACAACGTTGAAATCCAGGCTGCATTAGATGTTTCCAGCACATCTCAACCTGGACCAGCCCCATTTTTCATGCACAGCAGCCTCGGGAATTTAGGGGCTGTCAAATTGGACGACCTAGGTCTCAGTGATGGGTGCCAGAGGCTGTGGCTTGAGCTGAGACCTTTAGGCAGGAAGGATGTGAAGAGGGCAGAAAAAGATATATCCAAGTGGGAGTGGGACAGAGAAAAATCCAAAGTCAGGTAACACAAGCCAGGTGGTCACATACAAGAGTGTTCGCAACTCTGTGGGGGGGTAACGACCAGTAGGGAGAAACACCTGTGTGTGATGAACAGAGGCCCGAGCACCTGGTGTGGTGGGTCAGCCCAAAGGAACGGCAGCCCTCACACCCACAAGGATGGCCAGAATCAAAAAAGCGGACAATAACAAGTGCTGACGAGGAGGCGGAGACATCTAGGCCAACATACGTTGCCGTTGGGAGTGTAGGATGCCCGGAGATTCCTCAATCCGTTAAACACGGAATTACCCTAGGACCCAGAAATTCCATTTGGGTCTATATCCGGAAGAATGGAAAACAGGTGTTCTAACCAGAGTGTGTGCACGAATGTTCGCAGCGGTGGTCTTTACAGTAGCCAAAAGGTGGAGACCGCCGAATGTCCTTCACCAGATGAACGGGCAGACAAAATGTGCTGTACGTGTGTGTATGTGAATGTACGCACGTGCGTGTGTGGGTGTGCGTGTGTGAGTGCGTGCGCGTGTGTGCATGTGTGTGCGTGTGTGTACCTGAGTGTGGGTGTGCATGTGTAGCGTATGTGCATGCGAGTGTGCGTGTTGCACGTGTGAGTGTCCGTGAGTGTGCGTGCCTGTGTGTGCGCGCACGTATGTGTGTGTGCATTGCACATGCATGTGTCGTGCACGTGTGTGTGCATGTATGTGCGTGTGAGTGTGCACGTGTGAGTGTGCACGTGTGAGTGCGTGCGTGCGTGACTGTGCGTGTGGGCGTGCGTGTCTGTGAGTGCGTGTGTGTGTGTGAGTGTAAACTGGAATCTCATTCCCCTACAAAGAGGAGTGAGTTCCTGTCCATGCTGCAACGTGGATGAACCTTGAAAATATGATGCTAGTGAACAACGCCAGACACGAGGCTGCATGATGTGTAACTCCATTTATACAAAATATCCAAAATGTGGCTAGAGACAGAGTGTCCATAGGCCCATCGAAACAGAAAGCAAGTGGAGTGTGGCCAGAGGCAGGGAGAAGGGAAGGAATGAGGACTAATTACTTAACGGGTAGGGGATTTCCTTTGGGGGTGATGAGAATACTCTGGAACTAGATAAAGGTGACTGGACCACTGTGAATGTCTCAAATGCCCCTAATGGAAAAGTATGTTATGTCTATCTTGCCACCACAGAAATAAATTTTCCAAAAGCTGAAGAAAGGGTTCTGGAGCAGTAAGCATGGACATATTTCATAAAACAACATTGAGAGGAAAACCCCGGTTGCAGAAGAATACGGTAGCAGGTGTTGCTACTGCCACGCCCCACGCCTCCCAGCCCACCACAGGATGGCTGCTACCCACTCCAGGCACCCGTGTTGACGTCCCTGAAGACTACCACTGCCCACACAATTGGTGCTTGACCAGTGTGGCAGACAGGAGGTACCAGATCACTGAAGCTCACAGGAGTGGCCATAGACTCCAGCTTCCCTGGCCCCAGCGAGGACAAGGCTGAGTTGTGTCCAACACTCTCTGAGCTCCAAGGGCGGGCCCCCTGCCCACAGCCACCTCACCAGCTCCCCTTCGTTGCCTCTTCTCCCTTCTGTTCTCCGCCTCACTGGGCTCCCAGGCTTGCCTCCCACAGAGGCTCCACACCGAACACTCTCCGGATCTGCTTTCAGGGAAAGCCAGACACAGACAGACCCGTGTGGCACCAAACCACAGAGACCAGGCTTGAAACCACGTACCGTAGCAGACGCACTGCATGGGTGGTGATGGGCTCCAGACACACGTGGGAGTGAAAACACAAGTCCAGGGTGGTGGCCGCTGCCAGCATGGGGGCAGGGTGGGGTAGGCTGGGGATGCCCCCTGTGAAGGGCACCCCAGAGGTCACACACATCGTGGAATCATTTACCTTGTAAGCACAAGTGGCAGGGCCATGGGGGAAGTGATGCGTGTGTTTCTTGAACGCCTGAAATAGTTCATCATCATCATGAAGAAAACATGAGGTAGGAGTGCTTGGCAGCCAAGGCGTGGAGAGGGATGGAGCATTTTGAAGTGGAGGACAAGGCAAGCCTGGACTCCTGCCCAGGCAAAGTGGGGTGGCACTGGGTGTCCTCCGTGGGGGGGGGGGGAGGCCAGGAGACAGGGCCCTTTGTGTCACTCTGCCTGGGACCCATGGATCCAAGGCTGTGAGGGGCTCCTGTGGCCGGGAGGCCACCGTCACAGCTGCAGTCAGATGGCACCGCGGGGTTGGGGGTTGGTACAGAATCAAAAGAGAAAAGGACATGTGAACACACTTCAAAGGCGGATCCCTAAGACCTCTGGGCTTAACTGGAAGTTGGCGCCAAAAGCGAGTGAGGCATTGGAGGTTTCAAGTCTGGGTGACAAGGTGAACGGGAGGGCCCTTGGCAGGCGTCTGGATGCCCAGAGAGTTTTATTTATTTTCATCTGTTGGGGCACGGGGCTGGAATGGGTTTGTGCAGGCTCACACACCATTTGTCCAGATTTTGGAGACAGGCTGAGACCTGGAGCCCTCTGACCTCATTATGTTGGATTTCCAGGTAATCATGCAGCCCCTACGTTGTCCTCCTGTGAGCTCGGAGCCCCATTCAGCTCCCCCAGCCCCGTCCATGTCACCTGTGGGACCCCCAATGCATCTCTGAGAGGCAGGCTCTGGCTGGGGTCTCACCCGACCTTCCTCAAACCCATTCTGTCCTGGGGCCCATGCACTCATGGGTCTTAGGGAGATCTTAGGGGGTTTCTGTGTCCCCTCTTGACAGCCTAAATGCCCCCCCCCCCCCGTTCTTCACCCTCTTTTTCTGGCCACACCCTTTGCTATGTAAGTTACTTTTTCCAGCTTTATTGGGCGTTATTTAAGTGTGATGGATTTTGGTGATTGTATACAGTCATGTAACTGCCCCCCACAGATGAGATCTAGAGCACTTAGAAGAGCCCAGAAAGTTCCCGGAAGAGCCCAGAAAGTTCCCGGTGCCCCTGGGCAATCAGACCTCCTCCCGACCCCCCAGCTCCAGACAACCACAAATCTTCCTGTTGCTGCAACTTTGCCTCTTGTAGCATTTCCTGTAAATGTCTCCTCTCGAGTTTAGCTCCTTTCACTTCCATCACGCTTTTTAGACTCATTGACGTTCTATGTGCTTCGGTGATTCATTCTTTTTTGTTGCTGAGCAGGATTCTGCAGGCTGGATAGACTGCAGTGTGCTTATGCACTCACCAGTTGGTGGACATCTGAGTTGCTTTTGTTGGGATGATTGTGAAAAGTTAGCCCCGTGCTGTAGACATTTGCATACTGGTTTTTCTGTGGACATAACTCATTTCTCTGGGGTAAACACTGAGGAGAGCAATTGCTGGGTCGCATGGTAAGTTTAAGTTTAATTATAAGTTCTGCTAGGCTACTTTCCAAAGCTCCATCATTCTGCATTCCTGTCAGCAGTGTATGCAGGTTACAGTTGCCCCCACATCCTTGCCAACACTTGCTGTTGTCAGTCTTTTAACCTTAGTCATTCTAGGGGGTGTGTGCAGTGATAACTCCCTGTGCAGTGATAGCTGTGGGTCCAGCTTTGTGACTGGCTTTGACCAACAGAATGAGGCAGAAGTGGCTGAGTCAGTTCCACGTCTGAGTCTCAAGGGGCCTTGCCTGCTTCTGCTGGGTCTCTTACCATCTGCCACACCCTTGAGAATGTCCATGGGTGTGGCTCCAGTTGCCCCAGCAAGGCCAACTTAGAGCATCAGTGGTCATTCTTTCTATATCTTTCATGACCTTGACAATTGTGGAGCATACTGGCCAATTATGTAGAAGGTCCTTCAATTCCGTTATGTCGGATGCTTTTTTCATGATTACGTTGAGGTTATGCAAGAATGCCACGTGACGTTGTGTCCTCCTCAATCCATCTTACCAGGGGGATGTTAACCTTAACACCTTTTCACTGGAGACACGGACCTTCGTTAAGGTGGCATCTTCCAGGCTTCTCTCTCTTTACTTAATAAGTATCTTATGGGGAGATACTTAAGACCTTCCAAATATTCCCTTTCTCTTCACATTTTTACCCGATGGTTTCAGCATCCATCAGTGATTCTTGCCTGCAGCAATTAAGACTGTCATATTTGCTTAATGGAGACTTTCTATTTCATCATCTCCCCTGCACTCATTCATTAGAACTCTACCATAAGGAAGAGCTGTCCTCTCTCCCCATCCTATCTATTAGATCAATTGTTTATTTATAGCAGCATGGATTCATGGGTATTTATTCTCTGGGCAATATCCCTTACTATCATTATTTGTTTTTCTTGGCTTGAGTATTCTCAGATCTGGGCTTTGGGTGCTTGCAGTTTGCCGCAATGCCCTTTGGATGTGATGCTGTCATTATTTTTAGTGCGTCCTTACTTTCCGACACTATGGGCTCATCTGTTTTCCCCACCCAACTCCTGAAACTAGTCATTTCTCCAGGTGTTGACTGGTTCCTTGGTTGGAGAATGGTGCATAGGCACCAAGATCTGAGTGCAACGGTGCTCTTCACTGTTGGGATGTCATTGCTTCCGGGTGTGTTGGAGCCAGCAAATATATATGGATACTCATTCGTTCATGCACGCATTTGCGTTTATTGATACATCTATCCATCTGTGTATGCATACGTGTGTGTGTTACGAGTTCATACCAATTATTCTGATTTCAATCCAACACCACAGGGATCTTTCTAATTATTTTTAATTTCTTTCAAAATCACTTCTTCTGGTTCTTCTAGAAAATGAGCTCTTCACCTAGCTTAGGAATGTAGAGATGTCATGTATGGTTGGGCAGGTTGTTCACTGTCCAAGAGTGTCCCAGCTGAGGAGAGTGGTGAGCGCTGAATGCCTCCATGCTCCACTCCCTAAGCTCTACACTCACACATGTGCTCTGGGAAGACCCAGAGGAAGGAATGCCCTCTTTTCACTTGTGCAAAGGCACCTGGTGAGCTAGCTGCCCTGGTCAACTGCTGTCTTGGGATATTTTTGTGATTCCTTGTGAAACACCCTGGCTTGGGCTTGATTCCCCCAGAGGCAGATTGTGACATGAGGATTTGAGGGCGAGGAGTATTTTGGGAGGTGGTTCCAGGAAACTCCCAGAGAGAAGCAGGGGGAGTGAGGCAGGAAAGAAGGCATGCATCAGGGCCTGGTCACTGCTGGGCCACCTAGGCTCCATCCCAGTAAGGACCCCTGGAAGACAGCGGGGAGCACGCCTTGGAGTCGCTTCCCTAAGGGGCCAACTTCTGTCAGTCGCCGCTCAAGGCTGCTCCTGAGGGGGAGCAGGCACGAGGTCCCTGGTACTTCCGGCCCTGAGTGCCCAGGGGAGGAGTGGGTGGCATTGATGGCACCTGTGGCTCTGTCTCCTGCTTTCCCCATGGGATGAGCTAGCTTGGGAGGCACAAGTTTTCTGAGCAGGCAGAGGGACTCTGCTGGAGTCTCAGGGGTCCTGAGGCTGCACCCTTCCTCTAGAGCCCCGTGAAACCTTCAATGTTGGGTTTTATGAGCCTCACAAACCTTCCAGGGGCCTCTCAGCCTCTGGGAGGGGTGCTTTGGAGCCTGGTGCCCACGTGTCTCCCTGGCCCTCCACCTGTGCCCCGCCTGTTTGCACAGCGTGCGTGAGCTGAGCACCTGAGTTTGCTCTTTGAATCAAGTGTGTAACTCACTCACGGTAATAGTGGCTGATAATTCTTGAGCTAACACACCTTCTACTTTGCGGCCCCCGCCTTGTTTGCCCTGCAGCCCTGGTTATGATCTCTGACAGGATGAAGCTTAGGAGCACTGGCGCTGCCTCAGGAAACCCTGGTCCCTCCTTCCCTGGGATCAGCTGGGTACCTGGAGCCTGGGCTTTACAACCCCTGCTGCTTGGTTATCCACCTCCCACCTGGGGCCCCTGACAGATCAGGGACAAGTGGATAGAGGGCTCACCAGCACAGTTCAGACAGTGTGTGCCGCTGGGCGGGCCAGAGCAGAGTGAGTCAGATTTGGCTTTTTTTATAATCATCCAGGTGCCAGGGGGGGGCCCTCGTCCTGGGTCATCCTTCCAGCGAGGGCTCACATCACAGCCTGTCGCCAGCAGTCATTCAGCAGGAGGGTTTAGTTTCCTCTCTGTGGGATCAGCGAGGGCAGCTGTCTAAGCCCCAGGCACGCTGCCTAGGGCAGAGGTGGGGCTGGGGGCTGTCCTCCTGAGGCTGCCCTACCTCTTGGCAGGCGATCAGCCCTGACCTCCTTGTGTGGTTTGGGGTGGCTGCCTCCCATCATTGTCAGAGTTTAACCTCTACGATACACAAAGCCAGGGTTTCTCAGAAACAGGCACTGCTGTAGGGGCAGGAAGATGACTTCAGGTGGAAAACAGAATGGACTTAAATGAGATCAAGCCACCTTGCAGAGAAGCCATTCTCCTTCCAATTTGTCTTAATCTTGCTGATTATTGCAAAGAGAGAGACTTAGCCTGGTGCTAATGAGTCTTTAATGCCTCTGAGGACTTCCTAATTTTTCCTTTTTTTTTTTTTTTAACAAGAAAAGTTATGCCTCAGGCTGTTCCTCCTTCTAGTTGGAATTTAATAATTGTGCTTTGTTTTCATTGAATTTACTTTCGCAGTTGTTTATTCATGGCAGAGCCTCCTGGTTTCGCATTTAGGGGAGTGATAGGCAGTTTTCCTTTAAATTAATTTATTATACAGTTTTTTTACAGTGAGTCCTTAATATATTTTGTAGGTGATAGTGTGGGTGAGGTTGGCAAACTATGGCCCTGGGCTAAATCTAGTGTATAGCATGTTTTTGTCAATAAAGCTTTATCAACACACAGCCACGCCTGTCATTTGAATATTATATTACTATGGTTTCTTTAATGCAGAGAAGAGTAGTTGCATCAGAGATCACCTGGCCCACAAAACCTGAAATACGGACCATCTGACCCTGTACAGAAAAAGTTTGCTGAGCCCTGTTATAAATGGTACCTGATTGCTAATAGGTATTGTATCAGTGATACTGACATAGCCGAAATATGGAAGGTAATATGCGAATAATCAAAGTACTGGAAAATACTTGGCAAATCCCAAGAAACTAAACAGAAATTCCACTGGGAGGGCCTTTGGACGGCGTGCCTGGCTGTTTGCCTGATCACTTTCTCACTCTGAGACAGCACACCGATGGCTCTGTCAGTTGGAATTCGCTGTGCTCATATCCTTTCCTGGTTCTGGGAGGATTGTGGCTGGGTGAATTGGCTGGCATAAATACCCAGTTTCTCCCTCTCTTTTGCCGTCTGGTCAGACTTTAATTTTCTTTTTTAACTCGGGCTCTAGACTTACGTCTCGTCTCCCACGCAGTCCTCTGGTAGCTCTGGTTTCCAGTTAATTCCTTAATTACGGTATCTACCTCCAATTCCACAAGCATTTCCTGAGCTGAACGCTGAGTTGGAGATAGACGGATGAAAGATGTGACCTGTCCCCGTGGACAGCGCAGTGGTAGGGAGCTCATCAGCACCTCCTCAGGGAGCGGCCGTCACTATTGCCATTGCTGCCGCCACCAGCAAGAAGAAGCGACTAAGCCCCAGTCGTTGTCTACAGTGGACCACTAAACTCTTGCCTAAATTGGTGGGCTGGTTTAACAAAAGTGGCCCACTAGACAAGAGAGGACAGAAAAGCAGGCGTCCTGGCTGTCCCTCAACAGGACAGGCACGTCTGTAGGGCGTCTGCGCTAACTATACCCCAGGCCAGGAGAGCTCCCCCTCGCTTTCTCATGGCTGGGTCTTTCCCTTTTCACTGTTCACGTTTCATCTTAAACATACCAAAGGCCTTCCCTGCCTACTTGATCCACTGTTCCCAGGGCTACTTTGTATTACTTTGTCCTGTTCGGTTTCTCTGGCAGCAGTTCTCACTACCCGAGGTGATCTGGTTTGCGGATCAGCTTCTTTATTGCCTGTCTTCTCTGATGTGAACACAAGCCCCAGCCTGCCTGCTCAACAGCTGTATCCTCAGAGTGTAGAATAGTGGCTGGCACAGTGAGGGCTCACGAAGTGTTTGCCAAATGAATCCATAAATCCTGTGAGTTTTGAAAAATGAGCTGACACGCAATACCGCTACTTGTGATTCTTCACAGTTAAAAAGGAAAGAAAAGCTTCCCCTGTGAGTTTTCCTGTACAGAGAAAACTTGAATAGGTTTGGGCAAGAGCCACAGCAGAAACTGTAAAGTCAAAAGTTAACATCATTAGAGATTTTTTTTGGCAAATTGTCGTGCCCGATGGTCCTTCTGCGTCACTTCGTTAGTATTGTCATCATTGTCACGATCGCCATCAGCATGACAGAGCATCGCAGTTTGGGGATAATAAAATGTTAAGGACCCTAGAGAATATCTGGGTGAGGCCTTGTCATCTCATGAAGAAATCCGAGGTCCAGAAACATGAGATGAATTGCTGAAGAATTTTTCCATGCAGTCCTCTGGTAGCTCTGGGTTCCAGTTAATTAATCTAGTTGTCACCACCACCACCATCACCACCATCACCTCCATCACCACCATCACCACCATCACCTCCATCACCACCATCCACCTCCATCACCATCACCACCACCACCTCCATCATCACCATCACCACCATCACCTCCATCATCACCATCACCTCCATCACCTCCATCACCTCCATCACCACCATCACCTCCATCATCACCATCACCACCATCACCTCCATCATCACCATCACCCCATCCATCACCACCATCACCTCCATCACCACCACCACCTCCATCATCACCATCACCACCATCACCTCCATCATCACCATCACCTCCATCACCTCCATCACCACCATCACCTCCATCATCACCATCACCTCCATCACCTCCATCACCACCATCACCTCCATCATCACCATCACCTCCATCATCACCATCACCACCATCACCTCCATCATCACTACCACCACCATCATCATCATCACCACCACCACCACTATCACCACCATCACCTCCATCATCACCATCACCTCCATCACCTCCATCACCACCATCACCTCCATCATCACCATCACCTCCATCATCACCATCACCACCATCACCTCCATCATCACTACCACCACCATCATTATCATCAACGCCACCACCACTGTCACTACCATCACTTCCATCATCACCATCACCATCCCACCATCACCATCATCACCATCACCACCATCACCATCACCACCATCACCTCCATCATCACCATCACCACCATCACCTCCATCATCACCATCACCACCATCACCTCCATCATCACCATCACCTCCATCATCACCATCACCTCCATCACCTCCATCATCACCATCACCTCCATCATCACCATCACCTCCATCACCTCCATCATCACCATCACTTCCATCATCACCATCACCACCATCACCATCATCACCATCACCACCATCACCTCCATCACCATCACCACCACCACCTCCATCATCACCATCACCACCATCACCTCCATCATCACCATCACCACCATCACCTCCATCATCACCATCACCTCCATCACCTCCATCATCACCATCACCTCCATCATCACCATCACCTCCATCACCTCCATCATCACCATCACTTCCATCATCACCATCACCACCATCACCATCATCACCATCACCACCATCACCTCCATCACCATCACCACCACCACCTCCATCATCACCATCACCACCATCACCTCCATCATCACCATCACCACCACCACCTCCATCAACTCCATCATCACCATCACCTCCATCACCATCACCTCCATCATCACCATCACTTCCATCATCACCATCATCACCATCACCTCCATCATCACCATCACCACCATCACCTCCATCATCACCATCACCACCATCACCTCCGTCATCACCATCACCACCATCACCTCCATAATCACCATCACCACCATCACCTCCATCACCACCATCACCTCCATCATCACCATCACCACCATCACCTCCGTCATCACCATCACCACCATCCTCCATCATCACCATCACCTCCATCACCACCATCACCTCCATCATCACCATCACCACCATCACCTCCATCATCACCATCACCACCATCACCTCCATCATCACCATCACCACTATCACCACCATCACCACCATCACCTCCGTCATCACCATCACCACCATCACCTCCGTCATCACCATCACCTCCATCATCACCGTCACCACCATCACCTCCGTCATCACCATCACCACCATCACCTCCGTCATCACCATCACCTCCATCATCACCGTCACCACCATCACCTCCATCATCACCGTCACCACCATCACCTCCATCACCACCATCACCTCCATCATCACCATCACCACCATCACCTCCATGATCACCATCACCACCATCACCTCCATCATCACTACCACCATCATCACCATCACCTCCATCACCACTACCACCATCATCACCATCACCTCCATCACCATCATCACCATCACCTCCATCACCATCACCACCATCACCTCCATCATCACTACCACGATCATCACCATCACCTTCATCACCATCACCTCCATCATCACCATCACCACCATCATCTCCATCATCACCATCACCACCATCCCTTCCATCATCACCATCACCACCATCACCATCACCTCCATCATCACTACCACCATCATCACCATCACCACCATCACCTCCATCATCACCATCACCACCGCACCACACCACCATCAACTCCATCATCACCATCACCACCATCATCGTTATCATCAACACCACCATCACCATCACCTCCTTCATCACTATCACCACCATCACCTCCATCATCACCATCACCACCATCAGCTCCATCATCACCATCACCTCCATCATCACCATCACCACCATCACCTCCATCATCACCATCACCACCATCATCATTATCATCAACACCACCATCACCATCACCTCCTTCATCACTATCATCACTATCACCACCATCCCCATCATCATCATCATCACCACTATGGCCACCATCACCTCCATCACCAACATCACCATCACCACCTCCATCACCTCTATCACTACCACCATCACCATCAGGACCATCACCATCATCATCACCACCTCCATCATCACCACTTCCACCATCGTCATTATCATCAACACCACCACCACCATCACTACCATCATGACCATCACCATCATCACCTCCATCACCTCCATCACTACCACCATCACCATCATTACCATCATGACCATCACCACCACCACCCCCATTATCACCATCACCTCCATCATCACCACCATCCTCCTGGTTATCACTGTCATCACCACCATCTTACCATCATCCCACCATCATCATCACCTCCATCATAACCATCACCACCATTGCCCCCATTATCACCATCACCTCCATCATCACCACCATCATGACCATCACCACCATTGCCCCCATTATCACCATCACCTCCATCATCAGCACCATCATCCTGGTTATCACCGTCATCACCATCATCCCACCATCATGACTGCCATCACACACATGAGCCAACTTTAGAATGCCTCAATGCTTGAAATACCCTGAGAGTGGCACAAGTGGTTCCAGAGGGAAAACGCCTTAAGAACACTTGAACCGCTGTCTTGTCATACCACCAACCCCTTGTGCAGTGCCACCTAGGCTGAAAACAGATAGATCAGGGTGGTCTCCTGCCAGGAAGAGAAACTTCCTATGGCTCTGTTCAAATTCCCTAGGAAAGTATCTGTGGCTGAGGAAGCTGTGTACTAAGTTTCAGTGGTTTATGCATACAATTTCTAAAACTCCCTTTCCCCTGTTATTTATTTGCTTACTGTACTTTAGGCACTTAAAGAAGACCCAAAATTCAGTGAATGATTCCCCATCAACCACCGGAAGTAGAAAACAGGTGGGTTGTGTTAGGAGCCGCAAGACCAGGGCTGGGAGGGCTCCCCTCCCTGAGATTCCAAGATAAACACACTCACAGCATCACCATGGAAATGGTGGCTTGTAGTTCAAAGGATCAGGAAGGAATCCGGAAAAAAAAATCAGGGCAGCACCATAGAGAGCAATTGCCCTTATCAACTTATGTGCGCCTCCTAAGGGCAGAGGACCTGCAAATGACGTCAGGGCCTCTTGAGTGGTTTCCCACAAGGACTGATGCTAATGGGGACCTAGAAAAACAAAGGCAAGCCATGCCCCAGACAAGCCTCCGTCTCAGAAGCGGAAGTTCTTGGCATAAGGCAACTGTATTGGCAAAGCCCTCGCTGGGTGAAAAGTCCAAAGCAAGGACAAAGAGATGATGAGAAAACCAAGTCTGAACATTTGCTTGGACGAGTTAGAGGCAAGAGGGCAGAGCTGGGACTGAAAAAGAAATCCAGTGTTCACAGGAGGTGCCCAGTGTGTTAATGGTTGCTATCCAACATGGTAGCCGCTGGCCACGTGTGGCTACTGAACCCTGAAATGTGGCTAATGCAACTGAGAGACTGGACTTTGAGTTTACTTTTCATTTGAACCAACCTAAATTCAAAAACTGACACTTGATTCAGTTGTTAGAAAACTTTTGAAGTATGGTCCAAACAACTTTAGAAGGTGAATCTAGCTTCTCAACTGTGCAGGGAGTCTTTTACAGTTTCTTAATAAATCATAAAATGTACATAACTTTAGAAATTTTCCATTAAACGACAGCATGCAAATTGACATATGAATAAGTATAAAATGAGCATCAGATTTCGAAGACTTGATACCAAAAAATAATGTAAACTCTCATTAATGTTTTTTTAATATTGTTGGCCTGTTGAAATGGTAATATGTTATATGTACTGGGTTAAGGAATATATATTATTAAAATTATCTTCACTTACTTCTTATTATTGTTTCATGTGGCCAATAGAAAATTAAAAATTACATATGCAGCTTGAATTCTGCTTCTGCTGGACAGGGTGGCTGCAGTCACTCAGGAGCTGACAGACACTTCAGGCCAGAGCGGCTGCTGACACTGGTCAATTGTTTTGGTACCTTCTGTCCTGTGCCCCCTCCCCAGCCACCACCTTAGGAGTAAATGTTAGCTGAGAGGCTGTTGCTCACCCGGAGGGGAAATAGGGTGTAATTGGAAAACTGAATCACAACTTAGACATTTTACAACTCCCTTTGTCATCACAGACTCTGGACTCTGGAACATTCCATAGAGTCTGAATACCCTGAATAATTTCTGGGGAATTTTGACTCTGATCACCCAAGTAATTGGGTCAGCCTAGGTCTGACTTCTCAAAACCCCAAAACTCCTATGCCCTCAATATGCCAGACTCTGTGGAGCAGCTGATGTTCCCTGAGCTGCCGCAGGCATACTCTGGAGGTTAAGATACGTAAGAATGCAATGGTTTTGTAAATCTAAAATTATTTAAAATTAAAAAGTTTATTTTTAAAAATATATAACAAGTCTTGGGCTTGAAGCCAACCTGAAGATTCCTCATTTTATGACCCCAAGATATGGCTTAGTAGTTCCCAAAGGAGTCCTTCTCCAGGTCTCTGCCTACCAATATGGCAGCCACCAGCCGTGCGGGGCTCCTGAGTGCTTGGGATCGAGTTGGATCACATGGAGATGTGCCACATGTGTGAAATGCACCCTGAATTCCAAAGGCTTAGTATGGAAAGGTCATGCAAAATATCTCCTTAATAATTTGTATATATTGATCATGTGTTGAAATGGTAATATTTCAGATATATTGGGCTAAGTAAAATACATTATTAAAATTAATTTCACCTGTTCACCTGTTTTTTTTTTTAACCCTTGTTAGTGTGGCTACTAGGAAATTCAAAATACATGTACATCTGCCCTTGTGGCTCGAATTCTATTTTTTTATTTTGTTTTTTGAAATGGAGTCTTGCTTTGTCGCCCAGGCTGGAGTGCAATGGTACGATCTTGGCTCACTGCAACCTCCACCTCCCAGGTTCAAGCGAATCTCCTGCCTCAGCCTCCCGAGCAGCTGGGACTACAGGTGCCCATCACCAAGCCCAACTAAGGTTGGTATTTTTAGTAGAGACGGGGTTTCGCCACATTAGGCAGGCTGGTCTTGATCTCCTGACCTCAGGCGATCCACCCACCTCAGCCTTCCAATGTGCTAGGATTATAGATGTGAACCACTGTACTTGGCCTTTCTTTCTTTTTTTTTTTTTTTTTTTTGAGATGGAGTCTTGCTTTGTCACCTAGGCTGGAATACAGTGGTGAAATCTCGGCTCACTGCAACCTCTGCCCCCTGGTTTCAGCAATTCTCCTGCCTTGCCTTGCCTCAGCCTCCCTAGTGCTGGGATTACCTGCATGTGCTACTATGCCCAGCTAATTTTTGTAGTATTTTTAGTAGAGATGGGGTTTCACCATGTTGGCCAGGCTGGTCTCGAACTCCTGACCTCAGGAGATCTGCCTGCCTTGGCCTCCCAGAATGCTGAGATTACAGGCGTGAGCCACTGCGCCCGGCCTCGAATTCTATTTCTATTGGACAATGCCACTCTAGGACCATCCTTCCTCCACCCTCAGAGGATGAGCTGTTCTCTGATGGACACATCATGAGATCCTATTCTGTAGCTGCCCAGTGTGACCACGGACAGGACAGGTCCCCCACCTCTGTAAGCCTTGCTCTCCTCGAGGAGAGGAGAATGCCTGTAATGGCTGAGAGACCTGGAAAATGGGTACTACAGTATTGTCTCTATCAGGGCATGCGGTGAGGAGTATTACATGTAAAGCGCTTGGTGCCCCGCCCACAGCATGAAAACCCTTCAATCAATACATCACATGTTATCTTTCATCTCCAATCCCACCCTTCCATCCGCTCTTGAGCCTGACCCTTTTCATTTACTTGCAAGTTTTGCTTTCTCTTAACCTTCCTGCACCACATCTTTCCCTCTTTTCCCCGCAAAACCCTCCCATCTTCGAAGATGCTTGGCTCTTCCCAGCTCTTAAAGTAAAACATCCCTTTCTTTGGACTCGTTGGATTACTGACTATCGGATTTCTCTCCTTCCCTTTGCAACTCGTGCAAGCGACCTACGTTTCCTTTGTCGGCTTTTGACCGTCAGCTCCTTTCAGGATCCCTGATCAACCCAGCCTCTGCCCACAGCCTGGGACTGAAAAGTACTTTCCAAAATTCACAGGATTTTCCTCTCACCATGCCTGAAGCCCCTTTACCCAGTTTCAGCCTTCTCAGCTTTTTGATTTTTTTTAAAACCAAGAACAAGAAAACTTAGAAATGCTCGTTTAAAAGTACTTTTAATTATGACAATCCAGCCTTCTCCCAAGTGGGTCCCTAGTTCTCTGCAGCTTCCTAGGATGAGTGGGTAGGAGGTTGCTTCTATTTTTAATCTCTAAGCTCTTTTTGTTTGGGGAGTGAGGTAGGTCCTGTTTGGAAAAGGCTGTTCTTATCTGGATGGAGCCCCGCCCATTTCCCTGGAGGGCAGAGGTTGCTGGAGAGTAACAAGCATTAAGGCCTCAGGTCCTCACATCCTCTCTTCATCCCACATGTGCTAAGCAGTAAACAGCACTCCAGGACCCAAACAAAAAGGTCTTTATGCAGAGAACAACCACGAAGAAATGCCAGGATCCAATTCAAGTGAATAAATAAACCCAGTTCTGAAGGCTGCAGGCCACAGGATTTCAGGGAGACCGAGCCAAGCAAGTTGGTTTCTCGAGAATTGTTTCTGAAAGGGAGGGAGGAAGAAAGATCTCAGGGCTGTCAGCAGATCCCAGTGTCTCTAGACCCGCATCCACCAGACATCTAGACATGAAAGTGGTTTCCCAGCCAACAACTAGCCTACCAAGTGTCGCATTGGAAAATCAAAGTGAGATGACTCTCACGGGACCGAGAAGAGGGGCCTCCAGGCATCCGGGCCTGTGCCTGCACTGGGGACCTGGGAGATGAGACGGAACCAACACAGGCTCTAGCGATCAGTGTCTTGTGATCTCAGCAACGCTGGATCATCTGTCCCCTGCCGGCGCGGGGAGCTGGCCATTCTCTGTCCCGGCCTCTGCCACTCCATCCTTGCGCAGCTTCACCCCCCTCACCCCCGTCTCTGATGACCTTTTCTTTTCTCCACTAATGTGTGTATTTTTAGTAGAGATGGGGTTTCACCATGTTGGCCAACTAGTCAAACTGCTGACCTCCATCAACAATTTAAAAGTATTTTGTATATGCTGAGCACTCAACAAGGAAACATGAGAGAAATAAACACCACCCTTTCCTTGCAGGAGCTCTCACTGTGGAGAGTGAGACAGAATCATGATCAGCTCCTAAGACAATGCCCCGGGTACAGTGATTAAGCTGGGGGCACTAGGAGTGAGGGTGGGTTGGGTAGCAGAGACCACCAGGAGCAGGGCTGAGTCCCTAGGGCAGGTCGGAGTGTGGCCATAGTAGGTGTGGGGGGGAAGAGAGGATGAGAGGCACACATGCATAGGGTGGGGGGGGATGTGTGGTATTGCTGTCTTGTAAAACAGAGACAGGAAGTGGCAGGAAATGAGTGGAAAGGGACTCTGGATGCCATTTTAAGGACCTGGGTCAGTGATGAGGGAGCCACTGCAGGATTCTGAACAGAAGAGTGTCCTGTCCATCATCCTGGCATTGAACATGAGTCACTCTGTGGAGCAGAGAACTTGGTTAACGGAGACTGCCAGTGGCCTCTAAGTCCCTGTGTTCCTCTCCTTTCTGGGCTCCAGACTACATTTCCCAGCACCCCTTGCCTCTAGGCAGGGTCATGTGACTAGTTCTGGCAAATGGATCATTAGCCAGAGTGATGTGACCACTTTCAGGACTGGCCTCTAAAGGCTCCTGAGAGAAACTTCAAGCTCTTCTCTGTCTCCCAGCTAGACATGGAGGATCCAGTGGAGGATGCTGGGACAGAGCCACAACATGGAAAAAGCCTGGGCCCCTGAACCACCATACTGAAAAGCATCCTATGCCAGCATGAATGGGAAACACATTTTCCCTGTGTTAAGCCACTTCAATTTTGAGATTGTTATTGGAGCAGCAAGGACTACAGCAGCTGTTGTGGAGAGATGATAGAAGCCTGAATTAGTGGGTGGAACAGATTCGAGTAATTTTAGGGCGATACCATAATTACTACATGGCAATCAATTCCATGCAGGATGTGATGGAGAGGAAGGCACATCTAGCACAGGGCTGGTGGACTGAAAATTCAGAAGGAAGAAAGGGTCTAGAAAGAAGGTAATGAGACCGGGTGCAGTGGCTCCTGCCTGTAATCCCAGCACTTTGGGCGGCCAAGGTGGGCAGATCACAAAGTCAAGAGTTCGAGACCAGCCTGACCAACATGGTAAAACCCTGTCTCTACTAAAAGTACAAAAATTAGCTGGGCGTGGTGGCACATGCCTGTAATCCCAGCTACTCAGGAGGCCGAGGCAGGAGAATCACTTGAACCTGGGAGGTGGAGATTGCAGTGAGCTGAGATTGTGCCACTGTACTCCATCCTGGGCAACAGAGCAAGACTCCTTCTCAAAAAAAAAAAAAAAAAAAAAAAAGGGAAGGCAATGAACCAATGCTCAGACTCAGGAGAACTATGAGCTCCAGTGGAGATGTCTAGGAAGCTTGGGTGAGAAGTCTGCACCGAACGTGTACATAGATGGTACTTTGAGCCAGGAGAGCAAATGAAATCCCAAACGGAGAGGCAGGTGAGGTAGAAAAAGAAGTGAGATTATTGGAGTCCATTGCATTTGAGGGGTACTCAGGGTGGGAGGATCCCACAGAAGAGATGAAGGAGGACGAGTCCACGAGGCAGGAAGAGAACCAAGGGCAGTGAGCATCACGGAAGCCCAGACAGAAGTCAGGCTCTGTAACAAGGAATCCCCGAACTCCACAATGGTAGTGCTTATTTTGCTGTCATTTATTTCAGTAGGGCTAGGTGGCGACAGCTCGTCTCTGCTCCACTTGGCCTCAGTTGGAGTAACTTGGCGGCTGACAGCTGGAGCCACTTGAAGTCATGCACTGTGGCCCGAGAGTTCACTGAGGCTCAGGACAAATGGACGGCGACAGCCCTGGGAATGGTAGAAGGCAGGAAGACAAAGCCATCAGAAGTGGCTGTCACTCCAGTCTCGTCCCATTGGCTAAAGCAAGCCATGGGCTGAGCCCTTCACTGGGGAAGGGAAAAAAACACTGTCTGCTCTCACGATGGGCACTGCCAGGTCACTGCAAAGGGTGGGCATGTGCCTGAAGCCCACAGTTGCCCCTGATGGACCAGAGTGGCAAAGGTGCCCCATTTCCATTAAAAAATGCCATATTTGTGCACTGCAGCAAAGCCGACAGTCCCGGCAGGTGAGGCTACCTTGCGGGCATTTCAGTGAGAGCAGCGGGGACGGCAGGGAGCCATGATTCAATCTGCCATAAGGGGTGCTGCTGACATACATTACTTTCCTCCTCCTGGTCAAAACAGACACAAAGACAAATTGCAGTGGAAACTGCAGACAACAAAGGCAAAATCCCCGAATCCCTCGTCTCTAGACGTTTACACCTAGAAGCACTGGAGCTGATCTTTGGCAGAAGCCCCAGCCTACTTCACCAACTAGAAACACATGAGCTAAAAATGAATGCTCTCTGCTGAAGCATCATTTTGAAAAAGTCTAGAACTATCCACCCACCTCTTCAAAGCTTACCTGGGGTCCCCTTTCCTGACTTCAACACTGGTAACGGCTGAGCTCTCCCTTCCCCCAGGTGGGACCTGGTGAGTCCCTGGTTGGCTTTGCTGCTGTGCAGAAACAATGGGGTATTTTTTTGAGGGAAATGGAGCATCTTTGTCGCTCTGGTCCATCGGCTACACTCCTGGTTTTGACCTGTGGTCTGGCCATGTGGGGCGCTACAGGGTTGAGAAGGGGCTCAAAATAATGCTGTGTCTTTGCCCCAGACGTCCGCCCACCACACTGGGCCGTTGTGTGAGAGACTTGTAGCAAAGTGGATAAGGCAGGGTGCAGAGCCTGAGGGCCACCCAGAGACGGGGAGCTGGCCCAGCTTTTGGGCTCCCTGAAATCCTCAGACTATTTTTCAAACAGCTGGGGGATTACTTAACACCCACAGTCAGTTTTTCCAAGTTCTACTTTTTTCCCGTTGATTGAACCCTATATGTAGCTCGGTGGAAATTTCACCTTTGCATGGGCCTGAATGTGCACGCGCCTGAGGGCACTTGTGCATTTATGCACGTGGGTGTGCATGCCTGTGTGGATGCGCACATGTGTGAGTATGATTTGCACACACATAGGAGAATAGTGCAGAGAACAGGAACATGAAAATTAGACACTGAGTCTATAAAAATTACTGGCAATAAATTCATCTCAATTTCTCTCGCCCACTGGTACCCAAGAAGGGTAAATTGGAATCAGTTTTTAAAGTTGACATTGTAACATTCCATGGTGAAGAGGAGGGTTACAGATTGGATTGCACTCCTGCCCATTCATATATCAAAGTGCTAATCCCCAGCACCTCAGAATATGACCTCAAGTGGAAAGAAGCTTGTTGCAGATGTCATTAGTTAAAGTCATACTGGAGTAGCGGGGCCCCTAGTCCAGTATGATCAGTTTCGTTGTAAAGGGAGAAACTGGAACAGAGACGCACACACAGGGAGACCCTGTTGGAAGATTGAATTCTGCTGTTACCAGCCAAGGAGGTACCAGGAGCTGGAGGGAGGTGTGGGACATACCTTTCCCCTGGTGCCCTCCAAGGGAGCGTGGCCCCACTGGCATGTGGATCACAGACGTGGAGCCTCCAGAACTGTGGGATGATAAATTTCTGTTGCTTAAGCCACACCGTGTATGGTCCTTTGTTATGGTGGTCCTGGGACACTAATAGAGGGGTTACGATGCCGCCGATTTCCAATGATGAGTCATTAAAAACGCATTCCTTTTTGGTTCTTTGGGATACATTTTATGTGTTCTTCTAAGACTCACTTTCCTTTTGTGTCTATTTGTAATTTTGTCAGGGAGATGTAAACTAATAAGCACATGAATCTGCATTTCCTCACCACGCATGCCTGCATTCCTCTTTCCAAGGAACAAGTCCTTTCCTTACGCTCCAAACTGTGTGTTTCACTCACATTCTCCTTACGATTTCCTTCACCACCTTTTTCACTCTCAGCTGTTATTTTAGGTCCGGGGGCACATGTGCAGGTTTGTTACATGAGTAAGTTGCATGTTGCTGAGGTTTGGGGTACAAATGATCCTGTCACCCAGGTAGTCAGTATAGTACCCAAAGGGTAGTTTTTCAACCCACATCCCCCTCCACCCTCCTCCTTCTAGTAATCCTGGTGTCTTGTTGTTCCCATCTTTGTGTCTGCGTGTGCCCACTGGTTAGCTCCCACTTATAAGTGAAAACATGCAACATGGTTTCCTATTCCTGCATTAGTTCACTTAAGATAATGGCCTACACCTGCATCTATGTTGTTGCAAAAAACATGATCTTGTACTTTTTTATGGCTGCATAGTATTCCATGGTGTGGATATACCACATCTTCTTTATCCAGCCCACCACTGATGGGCATTTAGGTTGATTCGTGTCTTTGCTATCGTGAAAAGTGCTGCAATGAATTGGTAGAACAATTTCTTTTCTCTTGGGTATATATTCCATCATGGAATTGCTGGATCGAATGGTAGTTCTAAGTTCTTCAAGGAATCTCCACACTGCTTTCCATAGTGGCTGAACTAATTTACGTTCCCACCAACAGTGTGTAAGTGTTCTCTTTCTCTGCAACCTCACCAGCAACTGTTATTTTTTGACTTTTTGATAATAGCCACTCTGACTAGTGTGAGATGATATCTCATTTTGGTTTTGATTTGCATTTCTTTAATGAATATTGATGTTGAGCATATTTTCATATATTTGTTGGCTGCATGTATGTCTTCTTTTGAGTAGTGTCTGTTCATGTCTTTTGCCCATTTTTAATGGGGTGGTTTTTTTGTTTGTTAAATTGTTTAAGTTCCTTGTATTCTAAATATTAGACCTTTGTCAGATCCTTAGTTTGTGAATATTTTCTTCCATTCTATAGGTTGTCTGTTTACTCTGTTGATAGTTTCTTTTGCTGTGCAGAAGCTCTTTTGTTTAATTAGGTCCCACGTGTCAGTTTTTGCTTTTGTTCCTTCAACACTTAAAAAAAAAATACCACCACCACCCTTCCTCACCATGATCAAGTGGGGTGTGAGGCAGTGATCTGTCTGGATAAGCTCCTCAGCCTCACCATCTCAGCTCTGTAATTTACTAGCTTCAAGAATTCAGGTGAATCACTAAACAGCCAGTAGCTTCAGTGTTACCAGCCGTAAAACAGGGACAATGACATCTCGTGAGACCTGAATAAAGTAGTGCAAAGACAATAAGAAAATGAAAAAGTTGAGTTTTCCAAGATGCACTGAATTTGCAAACACAGTCAAGAAGCTCCTCCTGCCTGTCATGCTGTGTTCTAGGTGTGACAATGCAAATGTTGAGCAGAATAGTCCCCACCCTTAGGACTCTACCATCCTGTTCTTGACTAGAATGTGATTAGGTCTGGGAGAATTAGATGAGATGGGTACTTTTCAGCAACATGTGATAAAAATCCAGCTCGAACCTACTGGGACAGAAAATGACATTTACTGGCTCACTTAACTGAAAAATCCAAGGGCAGATGGCTTCAGGCATGGCTGGACGTGGGTGCTCAAACACTGCTATCAGGAATTGATCCCTCTCCACCCCTTGGTTCTGCCTTGCCCAACATTGTCCTTCTTAGACAGGTGATAAGGTGGCTGCCAGCTGCTTCTGGCTTATATTGTACTCATTTAGAAAACCAGCAGTAGAATCTTTTGCTCAAAATACCAACCAAAGTCTTCTGGAGTGCTTGCATTGGCTTGGCTTTGGTCAGGCCCCCTCCTTAGTGACCCAGTTATGGGGCCATGGGTTGGAAATGTACTGAATGGCCATGTTTGGTTCGTGGACACATTCATGATGCCAGGAGGGAGGAATCAGCCCCTCTCAAGTCAGATGGGTTGAATATAGAAGAGCAATGATTCCCCTTAAAAGGAAAATATGGGAATAAATGTTGAGCAGGCAGAAACAATAGATGTCTGTTACAGAAACAGGGAAGGGAGCAAGTGTTCTGCCTAAGAGAAGAATAGAGGTGCTAGGGGAAGCTTCAGGAAGGGGAAATGAAACTGTGCCAGAGTTCCCTGGGGATAAAAAAAGGATTATAGAAGGAGGAATTGCAGCAGAGGAAATGGTTTGTGCAAAATATTAGATGTGTTACCTAGATAACAAGTCATTCTGGAAAGCTAGGGTGAAGCTAATCTAACGGGGAACTTCATTTGCCTGCTTGCAGATGAGAGAGCAGGCTGACCTCCATAGTTTTGTTTCCTAGATTGTATGTTTCAGTTCTAAATTTGTTTGACTCTTTTTTATAATTTGTGTTTCTCTGCTGAGATTTCCCATCTTTTCATTCATTGTGCGTATATTTTCCTTTAAAATATTGAATGCAATAATAGCAGCTGCTTTAAAATCCTCATCTGATAATTCCAAAATCTGGATCATTTCAAGGTTGGTCTACACGAATTGCCTTTTCTCTTTAAGATAGGCCCCATGTTCCTGGTTCTTTGTGTGTCAAATAATTTTGTTTTGCATCTTGGGTCTTATGAAAGTTGTGTTGTGCAGACTTTGGACTCTGTTATATTTCTGCAAAGAGTTTTGTTGTATTGTTGTTAAACAGAGGATTGAGTCACTTGGGCTGAACCTTCAGACTCTGTCTGTCTTGGAGTTTTTAGGTAGGTTGGGATAAAAAGGGCTGGTGACAGGAAAGCACAGGTCACTGTCACCCTCTTTTCCTGATTTGCTGCCTTCCTACTGAGAGACAGCATGCCCAGAAGAGGAACTCTCACTGGGGATACAGACCTGCTTATCCTGGGGAGCTTTAATGTCAAGGAAATGTGGTTGGTTAATGGCTGCAGAGATTGATCTCTGTGGTCTCTGAGCTGTCTAATATGCTGTGATTTTCATGTCTAGCCTTCTGCAGGGCAATAAGATAGGTCTTAGCTCTCATTAGCAAGCTTTGTGCTTTAAAGCCATAAGAAGGAGCTATGAAAATTTAATGAAAGTCGAGCGTACATCAGTATAACTATTTGAAAAGCATTTTGGCAGCATCCAGCAAAGCTTAGGCTGTGCACACTCTGTAACCCTGCAGTCTCTCTCCTAAACATATGCCCCAGAGCCATGTCTCTCAAACTTTTCAAATCATGACCCACAGGAAGGAACATCTATACCCCAATCCAGCTGGCACATAAGCATGCATGCGCACACACACACACACCCCCCCTCTGAAGCGAAAGTGCCATGACATATTACTTACTCTATATGTGATGCCTTTCTAATACTTTCTTTTCCTATTATTTTTACTGCTGGGCATGGCTCACCAAATTCATTTCAATACTTATCAATGACTACAACTCTCATTCTGAAAAATACTAACCTCGAGAAACAGGGAGACATGGACAAGAGCATTCCAGCAGCACTGTCCATGATGGAAACAGGAAACAACCTACATAGCCATCAACAGGAGTACAGACAAGTACACGGCAGAATAGCCAGACAAGGGGCCGTCACACCATGGTGAAAATGGATGGACTACTGCCAAGTGTGTCCGCGTGGGTGAAATTCAAAATTACAATGGCTCACGCCTATAATCCCAGCACTTTGGGAGGCTATGACGGGTGGATCACCTGAGGTCAAGAGTTCGAGACCAGCCTGGCCAACATGGTGAAACCACCCCCCGCCCCACCTACTAAAAATGCAAAAATTAGCAAGGTGTGGTGGCGGGCACCTGTAATCCCAGCTACTCGGGAGGCTGAGGCAGAACAGCTTGAATCCGGGAGGCAGAGTTTGCAGTGAGCCAAGACCACGCCACTACACTCCAGCCTGGGCGATAGTGCAAGACTCCGTCTCAAAAAAAAAAAAAAAAAAAAGGCTAGGTACAGTGGCTCACGCCTGTAATCCCAGCACTTTGGGAGACTGAGATGGGTGGATCATGAGGTCAGGAGTTTGAGACCCACCTGGCCAACATACTGAAACCCTGTCTCTACTAAAAATACAAAAAATTAGCTGGGTGTGGTGGCGCTCACCTGTAGTCCCAGCTGCTCAGGAGCCTGAGGCAGGAGAATCACTTGAACCCAGGAGGTGGAGGTTGCAGTGAGTCAAGATCGTGCCACTGCACTCCAGCCTGGGTGACAGAGAGAGACTCCGTCTCAAATAATAATAATAATAATAATATCTGAGTGAAAGAAGCAAGTTGTAGAAGAGTAGATACAGTAAGATCAGCTGAAAACATATAACACCTGGTGTTTGGGAGATTTTCATACCTATGTAGACATGTTTAAAGAAGTGCACAGGAATAATGAATAGCAAATTCGGGATAACTGTGACTCTTGGAGGGAGGCTGGGGCTTCTGTTATTTTGCCTGCTGACATTTGCTTTCTCAACCCAGTGGAGGGTATGTGGCTCTTTGCTGTATTAATCTCTAAATCTTTTTGATAATCTGAAGTTCTTATTAAAAAAAAACTAATGAAAGGTCACAAGATTGCAAAACTGGTACCAAGTTTCTTCCTCAGTATTCTGGCTGCCAATATGCCATTTCGCCTGCGGTCTGAGTAGCTCCTGCTGCGTTCCAGCCCTTATGAACTGAGAATTTGCTCAAACTCTTTGTAAAATTTTAAATTATAGACGCTGTATAGAGGAACCAGAGAGCTCAGCCGCTGTGACCCCACGCCCATCTCACGTTGCCCATTATAACGTATTAATTTATACGGGAAAATCCGTAGCACACCCCTTGGCCCTGGGCCCGTCACCAAGAAAGATTGCCCCTAAATGTACAGTCTTTAGTGCTTTTATACATTTAATGGCCTAGGGAATTAAGGAGGGGGCAGGGTGGGGCTTGAGGCAGGGAGCTCAGCGATTTACTACTCTGCCCCCAGCATTTTTCCCTCCTACAAATGCTTTCCAGTTCTCTTTTAAAAAGTTTCATGGTGAACCAGTGAATAAAGACCCCATAGTGGGCAGGCTTTTAAAAACAACAAAACTAGGCTACTGTGGAATAAATTATTGACTTAGCAGCTAAGACACCTGAGGGAGGGGAAAGGAATGTGTGTATATAGCTGGGTGTCCTTGGAGAGCACATTAAGGTGGTACGTGTCTCGTTACTTAATGGCCCAGCTTAGGAGGGTTCTGGAAGGTTTCCAAGAACAGGAAATAAGACCCCACTAATGTGCATGAAGAAAGCTTAGAGGGTCAGAGGAGGGTGCGGGCACCCCGCAGCAGACGGTGGACTGAGGCAGGAAGCCGGTCGCACCTTTACTTGGCTTTCCTGTGCCAGCAAGGGTGACGTCCAGGGATGCCATGGTTCCCCCTGTGAAATTACCTGGTCTCATTAGGGAATACCTCAGAGTGCCAGCCTGCGCTGCCTTCATTCCCATCCTACCAACAAATCCAGTTTGGGGGATCCATCTTCCAGGTGTGTGATCTTAGACTTCTCCACCCTCTAAAGCCTCATCAGTCCAGGCACAGAACCCAACCTCGGTTGTCTTCCCAGGTGGCCAGGAGAAACACAGGCAAGTGCTTGATCACAACAGGGCGTTCACAGCAGCCCAAGTTCTGTGGCCCTGGTGGGTTGAAATCGGGGCCAAGATCTCCTTGGAGGAAGGACGTACAAGAGGCAAGCGTCCCTGAGAAAGAAAGGGGAGGCTGACAGTGCAGAATATAGAAGCGACAAAGAGGGGAGACGGACTTCCTGGGTGCAAGGTTCAATCCTGAGGATAACCTTGGCCAAGGGTAAACTTGCATATTCCCTGAACATGACAAGCCTCCATTCCCGAATCAGCACGAGGTGGGGGAAACGTGAACAAGGATGAAGGGGAACTCCCACAGCAAGCTCTCAAGTTGAGCACCTGGCTGCCCCGAGTGCTTCCAAACACCCGCTTTATCATCGCTGGAAGGGAAGGGAAGGGAACAGAGCGGACCCCACAGCTGGGGAGGGTGTGGCCGGTGGCAGGACGGGCAGACAGCGTGCAGCCCACGCTGGAGTCTCTGGCCTGCTGAAGAAGTGGGCGCCGTTTTTCTCTGCATCCTCTTTCTCTAAGCACAGACGTGGCAGCACCAGACAGATGCTCAATGCGTCTCTCTCGAGGCTCATTCCAGAGTTTACCTGCCAGGGGAATCAAATTCCCTAACAACATAAACCGACTTCTAGCTGTTTCTTTCTGAAAACGCTTCACCCCTGGAGTGGACTTACATGAATGCAGCGTGTTTGTATTCTCCTCCACTTTGAAGCCCGTTTTTGTCCTCTGTTTCTTTCTTTCTCCATATTGTTCCTGGAGACAGGAGACCAAAGTTAAAAAGACCTGCAATACAGGCCGGGTGTGGTGGCTCACGCCTGTAATCCCAGCACTTTGGGAGGCCAAGGCGGCGGATCACAAGGTCAGGAGTTCAAGACCAGACTGGCCAAGATGGTGAAACCCCGTCTCTACTAAAAAATACAAAAATTAGCTGGGCATGGTGGCTCGTGCCTCTAATCTCAGCTACTTGGGAGGCTGAGGTAGGAGAACTGCTTGAACTGGGACCCGGGAGGCAGAGGTTGCAGTGATCCGGGATCGTGCCACTGCACTCCAGCCTGGGCTACAGAGAGAGACTCCATCTCAAAAAAAAAAAAAAAAGACCCACAATACCAAGTGTCACCAAGGATGGGAGCCACCACAGTGGAACGCTTACTTGTTGCTGGTTGGGGTGCAGAGTGATGTAACCCAGCAATCCCACTGCTGGGTATGTCCCCAGAAGAAATAAAAGCTTGTCACACAAAGACTTATGCCTTTACTGGTAACAGCTCTACCCTGGAAAAAATCCCACCTCCCCATCAGTAGTGACACACGCATAATAAAATGTATTTGTTGTTTATCTGAAATTCAAACTTAATCGAGTGTCCTGCTTTCTCTGGCAACCCTGTTTGTGGGGAGCTCACAGAACAGCCGCAGGGAGGCAGTGGTAGGATCCGCAGCAACACGTGAAACAATACAGTAATAAACATGAAATATACAATGACAGAGACATGGTACTGTTTTCTGAGAACTTACTAGGTGCAGTCTGGTCTAGTGGTTAAGAACAGAGGCTGCTTAGCTTGGAATCCCAGCTCTGCTGCTTTCAAACTGTGTGATTGTTTTGTGCCTTTGTCTCCTTATCTGTAAAATGGGTGTAATAATGGTATCTACCTCACAGGACCAGGTATCATGGCTCATGCCTGTGATCTCAGCACTTTGGGAGGCCAAGGCAGGAGGATCACTTGAGGCCAGAAGTTTGAGACCAGCCTCAGCAACATGATGAGACACTGTCTCTACAAAAAAAAATAAATAAAACAGAAACAAATAGCCAGGCATGGTGGCACATACCTATAGCCCTAGCTACTCAGGGGGCTGAGGCAGGAGGATTGCTTGAGCCGAGGAGTTTGAGACTGGCCTGGGCAACATAGTAAGATCGAATCTCTACCAAAAATAAAAATAAAGAGTACCTATCTCATAGGACTGCTCTGAGGCTTAAATGAGTGACAGATAGAAAGCACTTGGAATAGTACCTGACACATAAAAAGTGCTCAAAAAGTTTATTCATAATAGCAGGTTCTTGTTAGCTAAAGAAAATTGGTATAAATTAAAAAGTTATTTCAGGCTGGGCGAGGCAACTCACACCTGTAATCCTAGCCCTTTGGGAGGCTGAGGCAGGTGGATCACTTGAACTCAAGAGTTCAAGACCAGCCTGGGCAACACGGTGAAACCCCAGCTCTATAAAGAACTACAAAAATTAGCCGGATGTGGTGACATTGGCCTGTAGACCCTTCCAGCTACTTGGGAGGCTGAGGTGGGAGGATCACTTGAACCTGGGAGGCGGAGGTTGCAGTGAGCGGGGATCGTGTCACTGTGCTCCAGCCTGGGCAACAGAGCAAGACTCTGTCTCAAAAAAAAAAAAAAGTTTCTTCAAATGAATTCACCTAAACTAGGGGCCAAGTTTAATGAACAGTTGGGGGAGGGAGGAAGGTTTTGCCTGAGACTTTATATTGAAAAATGAGACAAGATTATGAACATTTATCGCGTGACAGTTGCAATAATGTACTACGTCTTAAAATTTGCAAAGAGTGACTCAACAAGGTTTGGGGAGGTATAATTTTTCTGACAAAAGTATATAGTGCCGTGATAGAATGTCCTTCCTTTTGGCGACTCCCATGGCAAGACCTGAAACCAGTTCCCTCCCGGGGAAGTGCCCCAGGACGACATGTGTGCCTGGAGTTGCTCCCGGCGGGCTGCTGAGGCCACCGCGGCGGCAGCACCTCAACAGATCCCCCCCTCAATTGTCAACCAGTGTCCCTCACTGACCCACCTTCACCGGTGGCTTCCAGTGGGAATCAGGCCATTTTCACACATCACTTCCACCAACTTCTTGAAATTGACATTTTTGCCCAGATTTACCATTTCCTTATGCAGCCTTTTTTTAAAAAAAAAAAAAAAAAGAAAAGAAAAAGAAAAAAGAAAAAGACAAATTTTCTGCATTGCTGAGTGGGCTTTTGGGCAAGAAAGTGACCATAAGATGTGTGGAAAAGGATAGCAAACTGATGTAGAATTACCATTGGCTCCAGCCTTTCCATTCCTAGGTTCATGCCCAAGAGAATTTAAAATGAAGGACTCAAACCAGCAAACACCCATCCAAGCAGCAGTGTTCGCCGCAGCCTGAAGGTGGGTGCAGCCCACAGGTCCACCTGCTGATGAATGGAAAAGCAAATTGTGCTCTCTCCCTTTAGTGGAGTATTATTCAGCAATGAAAAAGAAATGAGGCTGGGTGTGGTGGCTCATGCCTGTAATCCCAGCACTTTGGGAGGCCAAGGTGGGCCCATCACTTAAGGCCAGGAGTTTGAGACCAGCCTGGGCAACATATTGAGAATGGTCTCTACAAAAATAAATAAATATGCCAGGCATAGTGGCATGCGCCTGGAGTCCTAGCTATTTAGGAGGCTGAGGCAGGGGGATCACTTGAACCCAGGAATTCAAGGCTGCAGTGAACTATGATCTCACCACTTCACTCCAGCCTGGGTGACAGAGTAAGACCCTGTCTCTAAAAAGAAAAGGAATGAAGGACTGATGCCTGCTGCGCCAAGGATGGACGTCAAAAACATCATGCTAAGTGGAAGAGCCTGATGCAAGGGACCCCGTGTTGTCTGATTCCATGTATAGAAAATGTCCAGAATAGGCAACTTCATGGAGAGCAGATTGGTGGTTGCCAGGGGCTGTGGGAAGAGGGAAGGGAGAGTGGCCGCTGGTGGGTACGAGGTTTCCTTGGGGTGATGAGAATGTTCTGGACCTAGACAGAGGCAGCGGTTGCACAACATTGTAAATGTACTGAATGTCACTGAATTGTTCGCCTTTAAATGGTCGATTTTATGTTTTGTGAATTTCATCCCAATTGAAAAAAAAATAACAGAATGGTCATGACAAGGGACAGTACATTGGTGAGTGTGTCCTTGGGACGATAACGTTTGCACCCCCACCTGGGAAGATGGGGAGCAAGCAACGGGGCTGGAACAACGAGGACCCCTGTCCTTCACATCGGCCCCTGGGAGCTTCTCATCCAAGTCTGGCTCTGGATGGATCCCAAGGTGAGTCCAGAATCCAGGAAGGGTGTGGACCCAAGAGGGCCAGGCTGTAGCCCAGATTTCATGGGGTCTGGGCTTGGGCTGTGGGCATGGATGGGACTGGCCTCTGTGTGGCCTCTTGTCCTCCTCCTGTGAGCTCAGGTGGGCATGGGAGCCCCCAGGTTGGGGACGACCACGTTTGCACCTTCCTCTGAGGGAGGGACAGGCCATTGACACCTGTCGCATCTCCCGGATGGGCTTGGTGGCCTCAGGGATTCGGAAGCAGGCTTCAAGGGAGCAAAGGCACCCGGCGAGTGGATGAGAACGCCTCGGACAGGAGCCAAGAGGGGAACTGCAGCTGCAGGCAAAGCTGTGCTGATACCAGGCTCCGTCCTCATCAGCCATGTGACCCGGGGCGTGTCCTTTGACCTCCAGCCCTCAGTGACCGCATCCGTGACACGGGCACAATAGCAGCACGGAGCTCCTCCAGGTGTCACGAAGGTTCAGTGAGGTAAGGTTCGCGAAGCACTCAGCCTTCGAGTTATCGTCGTCGCTGTTGCCGGCGCGCCTTTACAGCTTTGGGTGCCGCACACCGAGGAAGGTTAACATTTTCAGAACTGTTTTTCACCTGGAAAGTCCACAAAAGCTGCCGTCACCCTCCCCTGACCTTACGTGTCAGACTTCAAGGATGGAGCAGTGCAGAGGGAGCCCTGTGCGTGCTCATTATCCACTCCAGCCTGAAAAACCCGTGTGTGCAAGCAATTACAGGCGAGAGGAAAAGACCCTCACTCCCCAGACTAAGAGAGGAAGCAATTAGGGAGACGCCTGCCGAGGTGTTGGCGGAGAGAGCCCTGAGAAGGACAGGGCCGCTCATGGAGCTGGAAGAGGAGGGATACTGAGGCCGGGAGCCGTCCCTGGAAGCGGCCAGTGTGGGGTCTGCTCTGCAGGGGCTGGTCTGGGAGGGAGGAGGAGGGAGGGGACTCTCCTCGTGCAGCAGTCTGGAGGCACCCAGGAAGGTGCAAGGCTGGATGCCTTACATGGGAGCTCGAAACCTGGGGCGCAAGGACTCAGATGAGGTGAAAATCCTCTATGTGCATTTTCGCCAGCCTCTAATGCATTCCCTCCTATTACAGATGCAGGAAACAACCTGTGATCATTAACAGAAGCTGGGGCTTCATGCCTGGTTTGAAAAAAAAATCAGAGATACTTTCATGTCATGTTCCATCTGTTGCAACCTGCCAAAATATCGTTTACTCTTGTTGCGTCTCCAACGTTACAAACGTTCCAGGCCCGCCACTCGAGTGTGTTCTTGAATGCATCTGTAAAGAAGCCCACGTCAGGCCAGGCTTCTTTATAGATGCATTCATGCCTATAATCCCAACACTTTGGATGGCTGAGGTGAGAGGATCACTTGAGGCAGGAATTGGAGACTGGCCTGGGTAACATAGAGAGATTCCATCTTTACAAAACATTTAAAAATTACCTGGGCATGGTGGAGTTTTGTAGTCCCAGCTACTCGGGAGGCTGAGGCGGGAGGATCACTTGAGCCCAGGAGGTTGAGGCTGCAGTGAGCTATGATTGTGCCACTGCACTCCAGCCTGGGCCTCAGAGCAAAACCCTGTCTCTAAAAAATTTTATTTTAATTAAAAAAAAAAAGTCCATGTCATTACATTATTAGAAATCTGTTTAATATTGTGATACCTGCCGTGATTCAGCGGATTTTCTCTCTGCAAACCTAGGTATTTTATGCTACACGTTTAGAGAGATTATCCTGAAGAGGGGTCCACAGGCTTCATCAAACTGTCGAGGGTTAAGTGACACACACAGAAAAAGGACAGCTGCTCCCCACCACCTTAAGGCACGGTGGAATGAGATGAGTGTTTATTTACTTTCAACCTGCCTGCTTCTTGGCGTGAATGAAGTTTGTGGAAGACATAGAGGAAGCAGGAATGGGGGAGACCCTTTAAAGCTGCAGGTGTCAGCCCTGGCCATACTGGGACATCCAGGCCACACCCCAGACTAGGCAAAGAAGAAACGTCCGGGTGTCCCTCTGCCCCAGCCACAAGGGCTGCCCTGCAAATCTGGAACTCAGCAATCTCCTTCTGCCCTCGGGACCTCTTGCTGTCTCCCGCTGACAGGAAGTGCTTTTCCCAGCTGTGGGCGGCTTTGCTTACTGCTTGTGTTTTTGTTGTTGTTTTGAGACAGGGTGAGGCTGGAGTGCCAGGGATATGATCACCACTCACTGCAGTCTTGACCTGCCCGGCTCAGGCAATCCTCCCTCCTCGGCCTTCTGAGTAGCTTGGACTACAGGCATGTACCACCATGCCCAGCTAACTTTTTGTATTTTTAGTAGAGATGGGGTTTCACCCTGTTGCCCAGGCTGGTCTTGAACTTCTGGGCTCAAGTGATCTGCCGGCCTCAGCCTCCCAAAGCGCTGGGATTACATGGGTGAGGCACCGCGCCCAGCCTGGCTCCCTGGTTTGAAGGAGCTCTCTGCTCCAAGGTAACCTGCTGAGAGAACCCTTTGTTGGCCTCCCTGCCTTCAATATGCCCCATCTTCACTTACACATTCTCCCACTTTTGTCCCCAGCAGAGCGCGAATCACCCCCTGAACGTTTCAAGGTTCTGTTTGTTGCTGACAGCTTGTCTCCCAGCTACACTGTCAGTTGCAGGAGGACGAGGATTCTGCTTGTTCACGGCCATGTTCCAACACCCAGGCTGGTGTCTGGCACGTGGCAAGTTCTCACTGAATCTGTAGTGAATGGATAAATGACTTGACACATTGAGCATTGAAAACCACTTGGACAGATGGACACTGCCTCTTTTGCCTTGAGCTAATCTGATATCCAAAAGCCCTTTTCTCTCCTGTTTTGATATTTCTCATTTATTTATATTGTTTAGTGAAGTGAAATTCATATAACATAAAATTAACCATTTTAAAGTGAACGATGTAGCCAGGCACAGTGGCTCACACCTGTAATCCCAGCACTTTGAGAGGCTGAGGTGAATGGATCAGTTGAGTTCAGGAGTTTGAGACCAGCCTAGCCAATATGGTGAAACCCCATCTCTATTAAAAATACAAGAATTAGCTGGGAGTGATGGCAAACGCCTATAATCCCAGTTAGTTGGGAGGCTGAGGCAGGAGAACCCCTTGAACCTGGTAGGTGGAGGTTGCAGTGTGCTGAGATCATGCCATTGCATTCAAGACTGGATGGCAAAGCAGGATTCCGTCTAAAAAAAAAAATAGGCCGGGTGTGGTGGCTCACGCCTGTAATCCCAGCAGTTTGGGAGGCCGAGGCGGGCGAGTTGAGGTTAGGAGTTCAAGACCAGCCTGGCCAACATGGCGAAACCCTGATTCTACTAAAAATACAAAAATTAGCCAGGACGCTGAGGCAGGAGAATTGCTTGAACCCGGGAGGTGGAGGTTGCAGTGAGCTGAGATCTCACCACTGCACTCCAGCCAGGTGACAGTGTGAGAGTACATCTCAAAAAAATAAAATAAAATATAAAATAAAATAATGAAATAAATAAAGTGAACAACTTAGATACATTTTTAATACATTCGAATGGTCATTTAGGACATTCATAATGTTTTGCAACTACCGCCTTTAACTAGTTCTAAAACATTTTCATCACCCAAAAGAAAACCCCAAATCTGTGAAACACTCACTCTCCATCCCCCCTTCCCTCATCGCCAGGCAACCACCCATCTGCTTCGTCTCCTGGATGGACCAGTTCTGAGCGTTTCACATAAACCGAGTCATACAGTGTGTACGCTACGTGGCCTTTCACGTCTGGCTTTGTTCACTCAACGTCATGTTTTCAAGGTTTATCATCGCAGCGTGGATCAGTGCTTCATTCCCTCTGTGGCTGAATAATGTTCCACTGTGTGGAACATTTGGGTTGTTTCAGGGTCCAAGGATCTTAGAGGAAGACAATCCCAGATATTTAATGCATGAGCTCAGGAATGTCGGGGGTAAGTCCTTCTGGAACATTCATCTAATTAGTGGGCTCAGGGTGGAGTTAGCTCAGCCTGTTGGCGTGGACAACAGCCTCCAAGTGTCCAAGAGGAACGCGATCAGAAAGTTGGACCTGTGAATGACGCTGACTATGGGACATGTTTGTCCCTTACCAAGGGACAGTGGTATGAGTCTCCAAGAGGCCACCCCTCTGTTCAGGCAGGGCCCCTTCCCCTGGAGCCTGCAGGGAGAGTGAGCTACAGAAACCTCAGTCACGGAGGCTCTCATCTCATGGCCTCAGTCACAACACGTCCAGGACGTCATTGCCACACCCTCACCTGATCTATTCCCCGAGAGCCGGGTCTGTTTCCGGGCACAACGATCAGATCCCATCCCTGCAGCCTCCTCACAGCCTGTGAGTCCCAGATGTACCTCAGAGTCTCCCCCACCCCAAATGAGTCTAGATCTTGGCACCATAATCACCCAGTGACCCAGCCTGGAAAGCTGTAGCTATGGTTTCTTCTCTGTCCTCCTTTTCAGATTCTTCCTTTAGTTGGTCGCTGGGTCTGGTTCCTAAGGCAGAATCACTGTCTTTGGATCTCTTCTTCTCTCTGCCCTCTCTGGGTCCAGGCCTTCATTCTCTCACCTGCACTTTTTTTTTTTTTTTTTTTTTAAATGGAGTCTTGTTCTGTCGCCCAGGCTGGAGCATAGTGGCAAGATCTTAGCTCACTGCAACCTCCGCCTCCTAGGTTTGAGAGATTGTCCTGCCTCAGCCTCCTGAGTAGCTGGGACTACAGGCACCCGCCACCATGCCCGACTAATTTTTTGTATTTTAGTGGAGACGGGGTTTCACCATGTTGGCCAGGCTGGTCTCAATCTCCTGACCTCATGATCTGCCTGCCTCGGCCTCCCAGAGTGCTGAGATTACAGGCGTGAGCCACGGCGCCCGGCCTCACCTGCACTCTTTTTGCAGAATCCTCAATGTCTTCCGTATTTCCCACCTTGGAGCAATCCCTCTCTGCTGCAAATTTAATAGTCTGGACTTGGGCATAGTTTTTTGTTGATTTATTTGCCTGTTTTATTATTATTATTATTATTATTATAAAGAACCAAAAAAGAGTCACCAACTTTTACTAACATTTTATTTTGCTAAATAAACATGTCGTAAAAAAGAACAACTGAGCTGTATCTACAATGCCGGCCACTAAATGAAAAGAGATGGTTACACAAATGCATTGTGACCGCTCCCAGCTGGGTAACATGAAACCCAGCAAAGCCTCTCCACTTCCTTCTTTGTCTCTCTTCACCTACGCTGAACGACCTTTGCCCCGTGCTGAGGAATGACGGGCATTTGGAGCCACGGCCCGTGGAATATGATCCAAACTCCAGCATCGCTAGAAGACTGCTGCCTGTGCGAGAAGAGACGGAAATAAGAGGACAAGAGAAGCTAAGGCAGCATTTAAAAATCAGAGAAAGGGCCAGGCACGGCGGTGCGCGCCTGTAATCCCAGAACTTCGGGAGGCTAAGGTGGACAGATCACTTGAGGTCAAGGGTTCAGGACAAGCCTGGCCAACATGGTGAAACTCCCTGTCTACTAAAAATATAAAAACTAGCTGGGCGTGGTGGTGGGCGCCTGTAGTCCCAGCTACTTGGGAGGCTGAGGGACAAGAATCGCTTGAACACGGGAGGCAGATGTTGCAGTGAGCCAGGATTGCGCCACTGGACTCCAGCCTGGGCAACAAGAGCAAGACTCTATCTCAAACACAAAAACAAAAACAAAAACAAAAAAAAGAGACAGCGAGAGAGCGCGTACTGGGTAAGGGCTGAGGAAGTCGTAAAGAACTAAAGCTGTGAGATAAAGTGGTGTTTGGACACAGAAGAAGACCAAGCACGTGAGAGCAGAGAGCAAGTCTCAGGCTCTGCCCAGGCTGCAGGAGGAAAGAGAAAGCAACGAACACAGAATGAATGAATGACGTTCATGACAGTGTCTTTGTAACTGGAGAAGGTATAACTGCCAACAAAAGCAATACGCCAAACATCGTGATTGAAAGAAAATCTCATCCTGTTTTAAAGATGGAAATGGTATTAGAAATTCACAGCTTGCGCGCGTGCCCACACACACACACACACACATGGACGGGAGATAGTTCAATGCCATTGATCTCACTTTACACAGATACGATTTCATTCCTGACCTTGATCATTGCAGAGAGGCTTGAATGGTTCGTACTTTAAGCCTCTTGTTAGACAAAAAACCATTTGACATCCTTAGAGGGAAAAGAAAATGGTTCCCGCATGTAAAGAGTACTAAATAGCGGAAATTGCAAAGAGAACTAAAACAGAACAGAAGGCCAGACGAGAGAAGGGTCACCTCGCGTATTTGTTGGGAAAATAAATACAAATGGATTAAATAGCACAAAGACGAGCTCTCACGCCAGTGCGAGAAACCAACATCTGACTACGTGTCTTGTAGAAGGAACACATCTAAAATGAGGTGACACATAAATGCAGCGGGGCAAAAACACGTCTGAGCACTGCAGAAGGGAAAACAAGACGACGGAACTGAGGGAGATCAGTGAACACATCATGATCGATCAGTAAAGCCGATGGAGCACTGAGTTTTCAGAAGATGGAGACTTTGAAGGAAAAGGCGTCATATGGATCATTCTGTACCGATAAATCACTTAGCACCAAATGACTCAGCCTTGGGCCACACTGTAGATGCAGAAGAGATAAGCTGAAACCCACTTGGAAATGTGATCTCCATCCCTCCCTCCTCTCCCCGCACCCAGCACATTTCTGAGTCCTGAGCTCTGACGGTGAACTTTATATTTTTTCACGGGTCTTTAACTCAAAGATTTTTTTTTTTCTCTCTCTCCACGGAACTTCTATTCAGAAACCATTCCAGGCATTTGAGAATTCAGAATCTTAACATCTCTGAGGCACCCTAGGCTCTGAACTGCCGTCGTTTCTTATTTTTTCTTGCCATCTGTCCTCACCACTCAGTCCTCATTCTCCGAGCTGCTTGCCCTCTTCCTGTCCCGGGCGTGTGGTGCTTATTCACCAAGCCGGAGCTTTCTCTGGAGATAAGAAATAAGTTCACTCTTCCTGTTCACTGTTCAACCACACGTACCGTCTGGGGATTTGAGAATGCTGCAGTGTAAAGCACTGCAGTCATCAAAGTGGCCTTCCGCTCGGCCACAAAGTGGAAATAACTCATGCATCCACCAATAATTGAATAGATAAATCCAATCATCTATGAATGAATGAAGATAAATTGCGTGGTCCAGCCACACAATGAAATATTATTCAGCCATAAAAAGGGACGAGGTTCTCACACACGCTACAGCAGGGATGAACCTTGACAACATCATGTCCTGGGAAGGAAGCTGGACTCATATTGTATGTTTCATTACTATGAAATACCCAGAACGTAAATCCAAAGAGACAAGAACGCAGAACCCAGTAACCAGGGGCTCGGGGGAAGGGAGATGGAGTTTCATGGCGACAGAGTTTCCGTTTGGGATGATGAAAACGTTCTGGAAATCATGGTGACGGTTGTACAAATTTGTGAATGTTCTTAACGTCACTGAATCGTACCCTTAAAAATGGATATAAAGGCACATTTTATGTCATGTATATTTTACTACAATTTTTTTAAATGGGAAAAAAAGAGGCCGGGTACAGTGGCTCACGCCTGTAATCCCAGCACTTTGGGAGGCCGAGGTGGCGGATCACTTGAGGCCGGGAGTTCAGACCAGCCTGGGCAACATGGTGAAACCCTGTCTCTACTAGAAATACAAAAATTACACGGGCCTAGTGGTGAGTGCCTGTAATCTCAGCTACTTGGGAGGCTGAGGCACGAGAATCTCTTGAACTCAGGAGGCAGAGGTTGCAGTGAGTGGAGACAGCACCATTGCACTCCAGCCTGGGCGACATAGTGAGACTTCATCAAAAAAAAAAAAAAGAAGCAGCAGAAAGTGGTCTTCCTACCCTCGGCATGTGGAAACCCCCCTTTCTAGGGGCTGGGGCCCCGATTACGTGCAGGTGGAATGATGCAGGATTTGAAGGCGGGCAGGACTCTAGAGCCCTGTTTTGCTTTTCTGCGGAGTCTGGAGGCGTGGCCTTCCACAGTGGACCTCCAGCTTCAGTGACTGGGATTCGCCCCTGTCGTAGCTGCCTGCCCACGGGGATGATGAGACATCACCAGGTATCTCAGATGCTGCACTAATTCCCCGTGGCTGTTATAACAAGTGCCCGAAACTGGGTGGCTTAAAGCAACAATGACTTCTCTCACGGTTCTGGAGGCCGGGAGTCTGAGTCGAGGTGTAGGCAGGGTGCTCTGAGACCCTGGGGAGAGTCCTTCTCTGCCTTCCCAGCTCCTGGTGGTGCCAGCGTTCTGGGGCATTCCTGGGCTTGTGGCCACATCACCCTAGTCTCTGCCTCCTGGTTGCACGGCCTTCCTGTGTGATCTCTCCTCTGCTTACAAGGACATAGTCGTATTGAGTTAGGGTCCCCTCCTGACCTCAGCTGGACTTAAGGTCATCTGCAAAGACCCTCTTTCCAAGTAAGATACTGTCCATGGGTCCCAGGGTGAGGACTTAAACGTATCTTCTTGGAGGACATAGCCCAGAGCAGGTGTTCCCTGGGAAGTGTATGGTTCCCTCTCATCTTATGAAGGAGCAGGAGCCATATCTGGGTTGAAAATGGGCTTTGCTGTCCTCAGGGACAAAGGCATGACTCCTCCCCAGGGGGGATACTCCTTTTCCCAGGGGGGTTCCATCAGAACGGAGCTGGCCTGGGGATCAGGCAACAGAAGGGGGTCCGCTGGCTGGGGTCCTGGAGGTTTGCTGACTCTGGGGCGGAACACAGGCCTTGTGTGTTCAGCTGAGCTGGGCCCTGCGGGCCAGGGAGATGTCACTCACGTTGGCCTGCCTCCCAGACAGAGGAGCAGGGAGCTGAGAGGACCTCTGTCTCTCACATACCCCTCACTGGGCCAGGGGGCCCGTGCTGCTCCAGACTGAGCAGAACTGGGTCACAGCAAGACTCCCAGAATGACCCTGGGGCCACCGTGGCCACTGCTTTTCCAGGGGTGCATGGGGTTTGGTTGATGTCCACCTACCTGGCTCAGGTGTCTCCAGAGGGCCCCAGCTTCCTCCCTGCCGGAAGTTTTCAGGCACCCTGGCTTGGCAGCCATGACCTGGGCCTGGCCCTCAGCTGACCACACTGGGCCTCTGCTCCCTGGAGGCCACGTTGAGAGACTCTTCAAAGCATGGAGGCCACTCCCCTCAGCCCCTCGCAGAAGTCACCGCCTCCTGCTCTACTGCTGGCTGTCTTCCTTTCCCTCCTCCACCTCACAATCTCTCTCCGGCCCTTCCCCCACCCCGTTGGGTAGGAGCACAGGCCGTGGCCAGGCTGCTGGTGCAATCCTGCCCCATCTTTAGCCGGCTGTGTGGCCTTGGGTAGAAGCTCAACCTCTCTGTGCTTTGGTTTCCTTGTCTCTCAAGTGGGGCCACAGTCCATGGCCGAGGAACATGCGCTGGGAAGGGCTTCTCTCTGGAGATGTATTTTCTTTTTCTTTTCTTTCTTTTTTTTTTCTTTTGAGACAGAGTCTTACTCTGTTGCCCAGGCTGGAGTGCAGTGGTGTGATCTCAGCTCACTGCAACCTCTGCCTCCCAAATTCAAGTGATTTTCCTGCCTCATCCTCCTGAGTAGCTGGGATTGCAGGTGCACGCCACCACACCTGGCTAATTTTTGTATATTTGGTAGAGATGGGGTTTCACCATGTTGCCCAGGCTGGTCTTGAACTCCTGGCCTGAAGTGATCCTCCCACCTTGGCCTCCCAAATTGCTGGGATTACAGGCGTGTGCCACTGCACCCGGTCTGAAGATGTATTCTCTTGCACGTCAAGCTCCTCTCCCACCTTTCTCTCTCTGTGTCCTGATTCCTTCAACTCTTCACTGGGTCATTCATTCACTCAACAAACATTTGTAAAACATTCGCGACATGCCAGGCGGGAAAGCGCCAGGTGATAAAGATACAGAAATGCTCCCGCCACCTGGGCCCCACTGTTGTGAAACCCACAGCCGTTTAGAGAACAATTTTGGGGACTCGCCTATCCCTGGGGGTCGCCGCCCCATGCCCACCCGCATCTCCCTGTGCCTGGCTTCCCCCTCCTCTGGACCCCTCGAATTCCCCTGGTCTCTATAACCAGGAAGAGCCCCCTGCCCCCTGCTCTGGCTCCCTGTTCCTCAGCCCATAAGGAAGTTTCTTCCATGCAGTGGGGTCCACCCAGGGGGGCCCACGGCCTTGCCTCAGTGGCCTCTCCCCAGCCCCTTTGTGGTCCTGCTATATTCCTCATCTCCTTCCAGAAGCTTCTTGCCTTTGTCTTTCGGGACAGGGCTCTCCTCTTCTGACCTCTAAACTTGCCCTCTTTGCAATATCAGCCATTTCTGGGGCTGACCTCCCATAGGGCTGGTCCTGACTGCGTGAAGACTGAAGTGACTCAAAGCTAATTTGCCCGGCGCCTCACTGAGTGCAAAGGCCTTCCTTCCAGAGGCTTTCTTTCATCCTTCCAGCAGTCCTCGGGGGAGGCTGACTTACCGAAGATCAAGCAAGGCAGAGGTTCTTAAACGTGAGTGAGCACCAGAATGCCGGAGAGCCTCTGCAAACACAGGTTCCGCCCCCGCCCCACAGGCCTTGATGGGACCTGAGAATCTGTATCTCTAGCAGGTTCTCAGGGTTGCTGCTGTTGAAGTAGGTGCCAAGTCAATGGCGTCGCAAGGTAAACCTGGTCTTCCTAACCCACCGTATCAGGGACGCCAAGCCTGCCCTGCTGAGCATCACTGGGGTGCCTGATCAGCCTCGGGCTTCCAGCTCCATCCCTGGGGGTTCTAACTCATTTGGCCATGGGAGGGGCCCGGGGACTGCGTCTCTCATCAGCACCTTGGGTGATTCCTGGCATCAGGCAGTTTGGGAGCTACCCAGTGTCTTTGCCAGGAGCATGCCAGGCCTCTCCCCCCTGGAAGTCATCTGACCCCTAAGCTTGGGATTTCCAAGCCAAGCTCCCACTCTTGTTTCTGGAAGCCTTGCGTATTTTCCTCCGCCCGTGCCTCCCCATTCACCCAGTTCCCAGGCTCCAGACCTCAGCCCCTGCCTCTCCCCCTGCCACCATACAGGGTCAGCTGCCACCACGTGTCCACACTCTCCCAAGTACATCTCCCATCCACTTCCTCCTTTTTTTTTTTTTTTTTGAGACAGAGTTTGGCTCTTATTGCCCAGGCTGGAGTGCAATGGCGTGATCTCGGCTCACTGCAATCTCTGGGTTCAAGCGATCCTCCTGCCTCAACCTCCCAAATAGCTGGGACTACAGGCATGCACCACCATGCCCGGCTAATATTGTATTTTTAGTAGAGATGAGGTTTCTCCATGTTGGTCAAGTTTGTCTCGAACTCCTGACTTCAGGTGATCTGCCCGGCTTGGCCTCCCAAAATGCTGGGATTACAGGTGTGAGCCCCCGCGCCTGTGCCTCCTTCCTCCTTTTTATTCTTGCTCTGAATTTTGATTCAGGCCTTTATCAGTTATTGCTAGGACTAGTGCAGTAGCCTCTAACCAACTGTCTTCACCTCGGTACTACCCCGTTCAGTCCATTCTCTCTACTGTTGCCTCCTTTAACCCTCTGTAACCTGCACCCTGGGCACAGGTTCAGCCCCAGCTCAGCTCAAAGGGCACAAGGCCAGAGTGTGGCCCAACAGCCCAGGGAACAGCAGGTCCTCCACACGCAGCCAGAGTACGCCCTGATGGCCTGAAGACCAGCAGGTCCTCCCCTAGAGGCCAGTGTACAGCCCGATGCCCAGCAAGAGCAGGGTCTGGAAACAAAGGTGCACTCTGCTCTGGGCTCTGAGTGGGGGCTTTCCTCCAAAGCGGGGGGACAGGGGCTTGGATTCTATGAAGAAGCCACACTCACTTCATCAGAGCAGCCAGTGCGGCGGTCCCCACCCTGACTCTGCAGCGGCGACCCTGTGTTCCCAGCTCACCTGAAAACAAAATAATTTTTATTTTAAGAAATAGAGGTCTGGTGTCTGTCCTTGCACCGGGGGAGAGAGTGTGGGTGCTCCTCAAGCCAGCGGAGGAGGGCTTGGTGGCTCCTGAGAGGCTGCGACCTGCTGGTGGCCGTCCAGTCCCCTAACTGTATGCTGCCTTGGGGTTTCCTGATGTCATAAATGTGGGAGGGCACTTTCTCATCCAGGCCTGCTGGGTGGGGTTCTGGATGATTCCATAGGCACTGTAGTGACGGTGTGGGGAATTCAACACCAGACACAGAAGACGGTTCCCTTGTAAACATGCCCGAGGGGCTGAATGACGTGGAGCACAAGACAGTCTTGGGAGACCATAGGCCCCAGGGGGACAAACTTAGAGCAAGTGCCTCTTCACAGTGACAAGCCACGCCATTTATGGAGTGCTGGCCAAGCATCAGACACTGTGCTGGGGCTTACACATATTGGAAGTCAACTTGTCCCACAATGGCCCAAGGAGCCAGGCATTGCAAAATGACACCCATTTTACAGATAATGAAACTGAGGACAGAAAGGTTAGTCACTTGCCCAAGAAAACACAAAGAGCGAGTCATGGATATGAGATTCAAAGCCAGGCAGCCTGGGAGCCCAGGCATGTAACCCTGGAACTTTTCCCACTAAGGAAGACACAGAACTGTACACTCCTACACAGACAAATGTGCAAACAGTGCACATTGCAAGGGCCCGGAGAGTTTGTTGCTGCCATTTGCTTTCTCATTTTAAAATAGTTTAAGACTCACAAGAAGTCGCAAAAATAATACAGAGTTCCCCTTACCCCAGCTCCACCAGTGACAGCACTTCACAGCCACCGCCCATTGTCCAAATCAGGAAATTGACATGGCTGACTACTATGAACTGAAATACAGGTCTTATTTGGATTTCACCAAGGCACCAAAAGAAGTGAAAGTGTGGCCGGGTGCGGTGGCTCGTGAAAGTGTGGCTGGGCGCAGTGGCTCACACCTGTAATCCCAACACTTTGGGAGGCCAAGGCAGGCAGATCACCAGAGGTCAGGAGTTCGAGACCAGCCTGGCCAACATGAAGAAGCCCTGTCTCTACTAAAAATACAAAATTAGCTGGGCGTGGTGGCACACACCTGTAATCCCAGCTACTCAGAAGCCTGAGGCAGGAGAATCGCTTGAACCCGGGAGGCGGCGGTTACAGTGAGCCAAGATTGCACCCTTGCACTCCAGCCTGGGCAACAAGAGCAAAACTCTGTCTCAAAAAAAAAAAAAAAAAGGAAGAAGTGAAAGTGTGTTAGAAGAGCTCAGCCTATTGGTGGAAATGCAAGAGGTCTGGACTCACCAAATGTTAGAATCCAGGAGGGTTTTAAGGCACACAGTCTCTGTGTCCATCCACTTACAGAGCATTACAGTGAGGGTGGAGAGTTGGGAACACAGGTAAGACACGGTGCCCTGAGGGTCCCAGATTCCACTGCTGGGTGTGGACGGGACAACGTGGCACTGAGGGTCTCAGGACCATAGTTTAATCAAAACATATCAAATCATAGTTTAATCAAAACAAATGATTTCGACTCATTAGATTATGATAAATCATCATTACCAAGTGCCTTTCATTGTGAACTTGCTCAGGATTTCGGTCCAGAACCTCCTGCTTCTCTGTCTATCCACAACACCCTGGAGTTTGAGACCAGCCTGGCCAACACGGCGAAACCCCGTCTCTACTAAAAATACAAAAATTAGCCAGGCATGGTGGTGCGCACCTGCAATCCCCGCTGCTTGGGAGGCTGAGGCAGGAGAATGGCTTGAACCCGGAAGGTAGAGGTTGCAGTGAGCTGAGATTGTGCCAGCACACTCCAGCCTGGGCAACAAGAGCAAAATTCCATTAAAAAAAAAAAAATCCTTGCCCTTGGGGAGTTTCTGTGCTATGTGCTGGGAAGGTAAACAGACACTCAGTAGCAAACACAGTAAATAAGTCAATTATAGAATATGCTAGAAGGTAGAAGTCACATGGGATCAAATAGAGAAGAACGAGGTGTGCAGGTGGGCCAAAGCGAGGTTGAAATGCAAACAGAGTGGGCCACAGTCCTTCCCGAGATGTGCAGAGACTTGAGAGAGGTCAGGAAGCAAGGCATGCAGAGATCCAGGGGAAGGTGTCCCAGGCAGGGGGAAGGCAAGTGCAAAGGCCCTGGGGCAGGAGCGAGCTAGGCGCGTCCCAAGACCAGCAGGAGGTCCCGGGTGGCTGGGGCAGCTTCAGCCAAGGAGAGAGCAGTGCCTGGGTCCGAGTGGGGGGACGAGGGTGGAGCTGGGCCTTCCAGGGCCTTGGAGGGGCGTCACAGTGACCTTGATGCCAACTTTGAGTGAAGCAATCCAACCCCAGCACCAGTGTAAGCCCAGGCCCCTAGCCACATGGCAAATATTTAAGTAGATAAAAAGTACCCCAGCAAATAGAACATTCCCAACTTGTAAAATTGTTAGACTGAAAGGAGGGGCGGCTGGGAGAGACGGAGGTCTCTCTTTTCTTCCTTTTCCTGTGGGCTTCACAGGGCTTGTTAAGGCTGCTGGGACAAATCACCATGACAAGGAGGCCTGAAGCCACAGAAGTTCATGGTCTCACAGTTCTGGAGGCCAGAGGCTGAAATGGAGGTGTCCACAGAGCCACGCTCCCTCCGAAGTTCTCTCCGGAAGAATCCGTCCCGGGCCTCTCGCCCGACTTCCAGTGGTTGCTGGCTATCTCTGCCGTTCCTTGGCTTGTAGCTGCAACACTCCAATCTCTGCCTCTGTCTTCACGTGGTCTCCCTGGTGTGTCTGTGTCCTCTCCTCCTCCTCCTCTTCTTTATTTTTGAGACAGGGTCTTGTGCTGTCATCCAGGCTGGAGTGCAATGGCAGGATCTCTGCTCACTGCAGCCTCTGCATCCCTGGGTTCAAATGATCCTCCTGTCTCAGCCTCCCGAGTCGCTGGGACTACAGGCATGTACCACCACACCTGACTCATTTTGTATTTTTTGTAGAGATGGGGTTGCACCATGTTGCCCAGGCTGGTCTTGAACTCCTGAACTCAAGTGATCCACCCGCCTTGGCCTCCCCAAGTGCTGGGATTACACTCTCTTCTTCTTATAAGGACACCAGTCCTTGATCAGGGCCCACCGTAACCCCGTGTGACCTCCTCTTAACCTGATCACATCTGCAAAGATCCTGTTTCCAAGTTAAGTCACATTCACGGTACCTAAAGTTAGGACTTGAATATATCTTTAGGGGACACCATTGAATCCACAAAAAAAGTCCTTATTTGCCTGTCATTTGTCCCTGTGTGTGTGTGGCATGTGTGTGTGTGTGCATGTGTGTGTGGGAGTTCACCTCGCTGTCATGTCCCTCAGCATGTAATAGGGCTGTGTTTCTCAAACACCCCAGGTACAAAAGCTCACACTCAAATGATGTACGTGCAGGCTGCCAGTAACACCACAAAACCCTGCATCTGAGTCTTCTCCCGAGGTGGGAGTGAGCCCGGACTGAGACTCTCTCAGTCTGACAGCCACGGCTCAGGGCTTCCTTTTCCTTCCCAGGAGACACCAAGCCAACACGCTGGGGTGCCCCTGTCCTCGGGCAGGGCTGAGAGAGTGTCGTTCAGGAGCTCCAAATGTCTCTCTCTCCGACACCAGCTCCACAAAAGGGGGATTCAGAGCTCCGGTGGGAAGCAGAGAGGTGGCGCATGTGAGGGGCTGTCTGCTGAGGAGAATGTGGCAATTCATCCTGAGGACCTGTGAGCTGTCTAGGGCGGTGGAAATCGGGCCGATCTGCAGAGTGGCACAGGGGAGCAGGGAAGCTGGCATGGGTTACCCAGAGCCTCCAGGACGTCATTCCCCTTGGGAGGAGGCAGACCAGCCTGGACCAGGGCTCACTGTAGAATAAAGTGAACCGTGTCCCAGGACTCAGGATCAGGGGCCTTTGCAACCTGGTGTCCTACCTGCCCAGCCCTCAGACGGGCTGGTAAGGCTGCAAGTGGCACTGGAGGGGGCCCATCTCATCCATTCCTGACAGTGGAGATGAAAGGGTTAACCCTCCTCAATTAAATAAAGAACCTCTTTGATGACTGCTTGGAGGGATTCAGACACTTTTTTCACCATGATTACAATGGACAGAATGTGTCCTCCCAAAATTTGTCTGCTGAAACTTCAATCCCAAATGTGATGGGATTAGGAGGTGGGGCCTTTGAGAGGTGATTAGGTCATGGGGGTAGAGCCCTTGTGAATGGGATTAGTGTCCTTACAAGGAGTGACAGGAGAGAGCCTTCTCCCCCTTCCTCTCTTTCTCTCTCTCTCTCTCTTCCCACCCTCTGCTACCTCTCTTTCTCCCTCTCTTTGCCCTCCCAGCATGTGGTGACTTCTGCCATGTTATGACACAGCAAGAAGGCTCTCGCCAGATGCTGGCACCTTGATGTTGGACTTCCCAGCCTGCAGAACCATGGAACAATACATTCCCATTCATTATAATCACCCAGTCGTCACAACACAAAACGGACGAAGACAGGGCGCGGTGGCTCATGCTTGTAATCCTGGCACTTTGGAGGCTAAGGTGGGTGGATCATCTGAGGTCAGGAGTTCGAAATCAGCCCGGTCAACATGGTGAAACCACTTCTCTACTAAAAATACAAAAATTAGCCAGGTGCGGTGGTGCACACCTGTAATCCCAGCTACTTGGGAGGCTGAGGCAGGAGAATTGTTTGAACCTGGGAGGAGGAGGTTGCAGTGAGCTGAGATTGTGCCATTGCTCTCCAGCCTGTGTGACAGAGCAAGACTCTGTCTCAAAAAAAAATAATAATAAAGTCACTAAGTTTGTGATAATTTGTCACAGCAGGAAGAGAAACCCACACAGCGGCTGTGAAAGTCCTTGTGAGTGGAAAGTGCCGGCAGAGGGGAGACATCACTCAGTCCAGCCACGCGCCACCAGTGCCGGAGGCAGAGCCCAAGCTCCAGCAGGAGAGAGACCTGGGTTCCAATGCCCCCTTCCCTGCTGGTGAGTGCAGGAACCTCGGCCCGTCACCCCACCTCACTGAGCCACTCTTCTCCTCTACAGACATCATCCCTGCCCTCAGGCTAAGGGTGAGGTTGAAGGAGATGTGTGACGTGGTTAGCGCAGACCTTGCCCAGGGTGGGCTTCAAAACATGGAGTGGGGAAGACAAGAAGGGCTGCCCGAAGAGGAATTATCTTGTTCCGTGTATGAGCGACCACCAGTTATACAGATTGGTGGATGCTAGGGAGGGAGGGAGGGAGGGAGGGATGGATAAACGGATAGATAGATACATGAATGGACAAGCAGATGGATGGATGGATAGATGGTAGATAGATCAAGATAGACAGATGATTGATAGATCAATAGATAATAGATCAAGAGAGGCATGATAGATCAAGATAGATGATGGATACATAGATACACAGATAGATCAAGATTCATGATGGATAAATAGCTAGCTAGCTAGATTAGATAGATACCATAAGGTACTGGGATTAGAAATAGTTTCTTAGACATGTATGATACAAGAATATCCATTGCCGTTTTATTCATAATAACCCCAAACTGGATATAACCCAAATGTCCACAAGCAAAAGAACGGACAAAGCAGATGGTGATATATTCATACAAAAGAGTATCATTCAGCAAGAACAAGAACAAACTACCAACACGGTCAGCAACGCGGGCGGATTTCGAGAGTCTTATGCCGGGGAAAGAAGCTAGGCACAGAAAGCGCACGTTGTGAGGGCATCTACGGTTGATTCGGTGACTCTACATCTTTGTTTTAGGTGGAAAGGATGAAGCTTAGTTCATCTTCAGCACAAATCACCAGTGATGATCGAAGTCGGCATAATGGCTGCTCTGGGGGTCGCTGCTGGGGAGGGAGCGGGGGAGCCCTTGGGGCGGTGGTGGTGCCCTGTGCTTTTACCTGGGCGGTGTTCACGTAGGGGCGTGTTTGTAAAAACATACCAAGCTCCTTCACGATGTGTGCACTTTACTTGTGACAATGCACCCCAGCGTCCCCTTGCCCCCCAACCCCGATAAGAATGAGGAAGATACAAAGAAATGGTGGATTCTACACCCGGAACTCACAGAGGGACTTAGTTCAGTGTCTGGGGAAGGAAGATAAAGGGGGCGGGCGTGCCAGGTGTGGGTTCTGGTGTCCCTGAGCCTCCCAGTGTCCTCTCCAGATCCTGGGAGCCGGCGAGTGTCTCCAGCATCCTCAGGTTCATCCCAGAAGGAGAAGCAGCCTGTGAGTCGGTGCTGTCCCTGGCCAAGGCCTTTCCCTGGCAGCCTCCACAACCCGGAACCTGCCATCTACAAGCAAGGCAGAGAGGACCGCCTCTCCTCTACCCGAGCCCAGCAGGGAAGCTACACCCTCCCAGCCGGGCTTCCCCTGCTGCTGGCCCTGGGGACTTACCCAGCCGAGAAAGCTACCTCCTGCCCACACTGCCCCTGCATCCCCATCTCCGCCCCCTTCCTCCTCTTTCTCCTCCCCATCTCCCCCTCTCTCCTCCTCCTCTTCCTCCTCCTCTCCTTTCCTCCTCCTCCTCTCCTTCCTCTTCCTCCTCCTTCTCCCCCATCTCCTTTCTCCTGCTCCTCCCCTTCCTCTCTCTCCTCCCCCCTCCTTCTCCTCTTCCTCCTCCTCCTCTTCCTCTTCTTCCTCCCTTTTTCCTTCCCTCTTCCTCCTCTTCTGCCTCCTCCTCTCTATTCCCCTCCTCCTCCTCTTCTTCACTGGGGAGGAAGAGGCCATCCAAGTGTCCCCACCCACCTGCAGTCACGTGGCCTCCGTTAGCACAGGGCCCTGGCACATCTGTTTCCTCCCACCCTCGAGCTAGGACTGCTGAGCAGGGCAGGTTTCAGAGCACGGAGCTGGAGGGAGGTGCCTGAGCCAGGCAAGTGTGGTCCGTTAGGCCTTTGGAGACCCCTGGGGCAGCTGTGGGCCACACGTCTTGTGCCTAGACTCAGGATCCCAGAGGCTTTGTGCAAGCAACACTGAGAGAGAGTAGCCAGCTAGGGGTACCCTCCTGGCTCCCCAAACTCCTGCTTGAGCCTTCCTTTCGCTGCTGCTGGGGCTCTCAGGGTCCATGCTAATGTGGGTAAAGAACCTTCTGGAAGGCATGTTCAGCGTACCCTTGCCACCCCAACCTGGAGCCAGGCATGAAGAATGATGGTGGTCAGAGAGGCAGCTGCTGTTGAGCTGACTTTGAACTTGAACTATTTTGAAATCCAGCTCATAAATTTGCAGCCCAGCCCGGGGCCTCCCCTTCAGGTCTGGGTGTGGAATTTGTCGAGGGGCCCCGTGTCTGCTGCACAATGCCGCATTTACAGAGCCACACTGCCAGTGCCAGTGTGTGTGTGAGTGTGGGCATACCTGGGGACGAGTGTTTGTGCACGGTGCCAAAGGGAGGGCCCCGCACATCTGGAAAGTGTCAGGTTTAATGCCCGAAGCCACGAGCCCAGGTCAACTAAAAGTACATGTTTGCTCCCAGCTGCAGCTGTGCAAACGCCCGCCACTCAGGCTGTGCTGGGCTCATGTCAAGCTCCCTCAAAGACAGTGGCCCCTTTGTCAGACTCCATTCCAATCCCCCGTTTCAAAGTCACTGCCCTGCCATGGGGCCCCCCACCACAAACAGCTGCGGGGCAGCATCTGTCTGAGGCTGCATTCATTCCACCAGGAGAAGGGGAAATACAGCAATTTCTGGTCTCGAGTCTCACGGCTCATCCAACAGCCTGCACCCCCTCCCTCCCTGTGAAGCCTCTGTGTCTCCGTGGCCACACGCCTGCCACCTTGGTCACCATCAGGGCCCAGCACCGCCGATGGCAGATGCAGCTCTTGCCTGCGGGGAAATGGTTCTGCACCCTTTGCTAAATTGTGGTTGTCACTCGGAAAATCGTCTCCCTGCAGATGTGGTTTGGTTTATGTTTGGAGGCTGAGAGGAGCACAAACTGTTTGTGTATGTGTGTGTGTGCATGTGTGTGTGCATGCGTGTGTGCATGTGTGTGCATGTGCGCCTGTGCATGTGGTTTTTGCGTGTGTGCATGTGAGTGTATGTGTGCCTGTGCATGTGGTTTATGTGTGTGTGCGTGTGGTTTATGTGTGTGTGCATGTGTGCCTGTGCATGTGGTTTTTGCGTGTGTGCATGTATGTGTGCATATATGTGCGCCTGTGCGCCTGTGCATGTGGTTTTTGCGTGTGTGCATGTGTGTTTGCATGTGTGTGCATGTGCGCCTGTGCATGTGGTTTTTGCGTGTGTGCATGTGTATGCATGTGTGTTTGTATGTGTGCATGTGTGTGTGCACGTGTGTGTGTGTGTATGCACTCATGTGCATGGGCGTGCACCTATGTTCGTGCATAAGAGGTGGGGGTAGATTAGGAGCAGTGGGAGAAAACCGTATCAGCCTGGGCTCGCCCCTAAAGCAGAGCTATAGCTGAAGGCTGGTGAGCAGGCGGTGTGTATGGGAACTGGGCCCAGGGCTGGGCAGGAAGTGGAGGAGGGACTGCCCATGAACGGAGCCTTAGAGGCTGGTGCAGCATTCTGCAGGAGCTGCTGAGTCTCCTAAAAGCAGCTCAGAAATGTTCCCCAGGGGATGAAAGGGCAAGCGTTGTCTATCTGCTGCCGTCCCCCGTTGGTCACGGGGGCAGGGGGCACTCTGTGGATGTCAACCCTGCCCCACACTCCTGGGTTTCCCAGGCACGGGTCCAAGCAGATTCTTGCAGATGCAACACACACTGCAGTGTTCGCAAAGCCCAGGGAGGGAAGCGTGCGGTGTGGGGTGTGCACTAAGGTGAGAGCTGTCCCATGGCACCTGCGCGGAGCTGCTCTCTGCAGAAGCAGGAGGTAAAACATGGGTTGAGAGGAGTCCAGGTGGGCACGGGAAGGGGCCTGGGCAGCCAGCATGAGTCCAAACAGCGGAGTCCTGGGCAGTCAGCATGAGATCAGCCAGCGTGGGTCCCAGGCAGCCAGCGTGAGTTCCCAGCCTGAGCCCGCCGGCTCTGCCTTCTCCTGGAATCCTGCTCTCCCCGCCGCTGTGGGCCTGTGGGAGCACCACCGATAAGTGGCCCAGAGCTTCTCCCTTGCCAGCCAAAGGGTTCTGGGCTTTCCAGTGTTGGGACTTCTCCCCAGGAGGCCTGAAAAGGGTGGGGAAACTCACCAGGGCACCAGCCCTCAGTGGTTTCCCCAACAGTCCTGAAGGAAAAGGGCATTGCTTGCACAGCTGGTTGTTTATCAGGTAGAGAAAACGTTGATGCGATTGGCAGTGTCCTGGGGTTCTGTCTGCTTTGGGGACTGGGTGGGTAGCACCCTCACCTACTCTGTTCTGCCTCCACTGCCCAAGTTACAATTGCCATCAACGTCCCTCTAGCGGATCTGCGTATGATGACCATCACCACAGCTGACACAGGACGGCACTCACTCTGTGCCGACCACTGTCTGACGTGCTTTCCACACGTGAACTCATTTCATTTTTGTAACAACCCTATTTGGTAGATGCTATTATGATTCCCGTTTTATAGACAAGGAAACTGAGGCAAGAGGGGCTAAGTCCCTTTTCCAAGTAATGAATAGTATGTTAGACGGTGATGTGTAGGTGGAGGCCAGTGGCTATTCTGCACAGCAGTACAGCCTACCAGCTACATGTCACGACATGCATGCACAGCGGAAGCCAGCTCCCCCACTCTTTAGAAAATGGGGCTATCTTCCCAATACTACAGCGTCTGGAATTATCAAACCAACAACAGTTCAACTGTCTCATCTGCCAGCATTCTGACAACTCCAGGGTATGGTGTGGATATTTATGGGGAGACCCTGACCTACTGAGCACATGCAGGGGTGGGGTACCCCCAAAATCTCTAAGTTATATCCCAGAGTCGTCAGGATGCTGATGGATGAGATGAGTGAGCTGTTGTTAGATAACTCCAGACACTGCAGTATTGGGAAAATAGCCGCATTTTCTAAAGATGTCGGAGGTGGAGTCCGCTCTCCATGCACATAGTACCATGTAGCTGGGAGACTGTATTGCTGTTCCAAATAGCCACTGCCTTTCCCCTGGGCTCCATCTCACACTTCCGTATGTCCTCGCACCATTGAGAGCAGGCTTGGCCATGTGACTTGTTTTGGCCAGTAGGTATGAGCAAAAGAAACACGCTTCACTTCTGGGCAGAAACCCTAAGCACTACCACGAGCTCTTCCACGTCTCTTCTCCCTCCCACAAGACTGGCATGTCTCCAGGAGGGACTGCTCCTTCAGCCTGGGTCCCTAGAATGAAGACTGATCTAAAGAAAAACTTCAGCCAACCAGCAGTGGACTTGCGGGGTTGGCAATAGCTTTTGTTTTAAGCCACCGAGAGCCAGGGGCTGCATGTTACTGTGGCATAACTTAGCTGAAGCTGACTAACACTGTTACTAACAGAAGCATTTTCAAATGTAGAAAATGAAGGAGTGGTCTCTGAAAGCTCTTATGAGTTCACACAGAACAAGTCACACCTGACAAATGCCTTTTATGAATTTGATAGGGTTACGTGAGTGCTACAGAGAGGAATTTTGTAGCTATAAGGATATCTGAAGTTCAGCTTGCATTAACAAAAACTTTGCCTCTGTTTCCCATAAATAAGATAGAGAAATGTGAGCTGGGTAAGAGCATGAGTAAATGGTTTCATGATCAAACCAGCAAGGAACCAAGAAGGACTGATTTCACGTGGCTGATGCCAGTCTGCAAGAAAGTCTCCAGCGGTGTGCCACGGGGCTCTGCCGTTGTTTCATTCAGTTCAACGTTTTCATAACGATTTTTCACAAGGCCTTCAAAGGCTAGGCTGATCACATTTTAAAAATGATACAAAGCTGGAGAGAATAGTCTGGTGAACCGTGAAATGTTTTTGGCAGAGCAGAACAGGATGAATTGTAACAGAGATCAAACAACGTCTTGAAAAAACAGAAGGGGCCTAGTGCAGTGTCTCACACCTGTAATCTTGACACTTTGGGAGGCTGAGGCAGGCAGACCATGGGGTCAGGAGATCGAGACCGTCCTGGCCAACATGCTGAAACCCCGTCTCTACTAAAATGCAAAAAATTAACTGGGCGTGGTGGCGTGCGCCTGTAGTCCCAGCTACTCCGGAGGCTGAGGCAGGGAAATCGCTTGCACCCGGAAGTCGGAGGTTGCAGTGAGCTAAGATCACACCACTGCACTCCAGCCTGGTGGCAGAGCAAGACTCTGTCTCAAAAAAATAATAATAATAAAAACAAGAAAAAACCCAGAAGGACTGGAAATGAAAGTCATAGATTCACAGCAGCATGTGTGAAAATGACAAGACTTAGTTGACCATGAGCTCAGTGTGAGTTATTATTATTAAATGCCAATATTCATTGAGCACCCCCAGGGTATCAGACAGCGTGCCAAGGACTGACTTGACACAGTTCTCTCATTGTATTCTTCCCCAGGATCCTGAGTCATTCATGCTGTGCTTTAAATAAGAGGTACATTCATTGAATCACCTATAGGAAAAAAAAAATCAAAGCGTATGACTTTTTCCGTAAAGAAACTCCCAGGAGGTAGAGCTCAGTCTTTCTGGAATGCAAAGGCGTTTTCTATCATTTCTTCTTAAGTGCTTTTAGCTTAAGGATTGTATTTAACTCAACAAATACTTATTGCACTCCTGCTGTGTGTCCAACATGCTTCTAGGTCCTGGAAATGGGTTGGTGAATGACACAGGTAAACTCTCATCCACCGTGGAGTTGCCTGCAGGGAAGAAGACACACAAAAGAAGTGAACTCTCTAATTTTCAGTGGTGATTCATTCTATGAAAACCATCAACAGGGTGAGAAAATACAGTGACTGGGGGAAGGAGGGAGGGGCAATTATATGGGAAGATCAGGGAAGGCTTCCCTGAGGAGGTGACTTTGGGCAGAGCCCTGACTGGTGACAAGAATCCAGCCACTGGTTCCAAGAAAGACATTCCCCCATATTCTACTTTCCCTTTGGTTAGAAGCCTGCACAGGAAAGAAAAGAAACAAAAACAAAAACAAAAACAAAACCCAATGCCCTACTTCTTGAGCCCAGGTGAGAGAAACAATGATAAGACGCTCCCAGGTGTCCAGAATTCTCTCAAACAGGGGCTCCCCGGGGCCCGGACCTCAGCAGATGCCAGGACTCTCATTGCACACTGAGTCCAGCACAAGTACAGAAAATAAATCCAGGGGGTATTTTCCTCAGCTTGGATTATTTTTGCAGTGATGGCGTTTCCTTGTATGTTAAGACACCCCCGGGAAATTATTTGCTTAACGGGAGCACTCGGTATTTCTGAGTCTTTTTTTTTAACCTTCTTTTCCTTTGCTATTGCTTTCCTTCTCTTTTGTTTGAGTTTTGAGCAAAAACTTCCTTCCCGCTGTGATATTTTCCCCATGAATGTCACCAAACTAAGTAGGCTAGAAAAACAGTCGTAGGAAATATGAGGAATGGCCGGGAATCAGGGTAAACAGCAGCCTGGGAACCTTCCAGAAGAAAGCGCAATCAGCAACGCTGACCTCCACTCCTGTCAGCAAATTGCTCCGAAATCAAGTTGGCCATTTGAGTTCCATGGAGGGTTTTCCCCTTCGAGACACTGCTTCTTTAAGTCCCTTGGGCAGGACGTGGTGATTCCAGAGGTCCCCCTTGGCATGTCCTTGAGGGAACAAAGAAGGGAACGCACTTCGGACCCCACCTGTGTGTGAAGTCGGTGATGGGATACCTCGTGTCTGGCTGATCCAAAATTCAGCCAGCAATATTAAAACCGGCCTGGGTCTGAACTCATGAAAGATAATGAAGCCCGTGGAAATGATGATTGAGCCCTTCAACATTTTACAAAAAAAAAAGATTATTTCTGAACCAAAGAGCTGCAAAAAAAGTCAAATGTGAAGGGAAGAATGTCAATTGTGCCCTTAGAAAGTCTTGTTAGGAAAAAAATACAGAAAGTTAAAGAAAAAAATCATTCTTTGTAATTTTTCTGCTCCAAGAATTAGAGCAGAGTTCCCAAGCCTTGTTAAATTAAGATAAAATTAGCTTATAGCGTTTTTATCATTTTAAATTTATTTTTCAAGAGAAAGTTCCAATGAAACCTCTTTTTTCTCTCTCCTTTTAAAGATATGTGAGTTTTGGCTCCACGTCAAGTGGCTTGACTGCAGGTGCCCTTTTTCTGGTACCTATAACCCTGGGAAAAAATAAAGCCTTCTTGTCCTCCCTTTCCTGCGTTTGTCTACCAGACTGATGTTGCTGAGAGAATTCTTTCATGTCCCTGTCCTGTTTTCCAGTAGTTGGCATCTAGACTCCACTGAGCTGAGGTCCCCTTCTTCTAGAGTCTTCTGCATGAAGAAAGAACCCCTACTTTTCACCTTCTTCATCTCTTCTATATTGGTCAGGGTAAGTAACACCAGCAGCTGTAACAAACAACCCCTGCATCTCAGTGGTTTATGACTCAGCTGTCAGCCAGAGGGCTCTGCTCCACACAGTCACGCAGGGACCCAGGCTCCCTCTATCTTGTGGCTCCACCCGCCCTTGATATTCTTGGAGCCCTCTTTATTCAGCCAGTGGATGGAGAAGGAATATGAGGGGAGGTTTCTGGTAGCAGTACACATCCGTTCCACTCACATTCTAGTGCTCAGAATCAGTCACATGGCCATACCTAACCACACAGAAGTCTGGGGAATACAGTACAGTGTGGTTTCCTGCAGGAAGAGAAGAACTTGAAAACCTGTGAACATTAGTGATCTTGCTCCATTTGCTACTTTTTTCCCTCTCTTCGTATCACCTCCCTGTTCTGGTTCATCTCTACATTGGTATACCTAGCTAAGGCAGTTCAGGCTGCTGGAACAAATGACAATAGACCGGGTGGCTTAAACAATGAACATGTATTTCTCATATTTCTGGGGTTGGGGATGTCCAAGATCAAGGTGCTGGCAGAGCCAGTGCTTGGTGAAGACTTGCTTCTTGGGTTGTAGGCAGCCTCCTTCACACTGTATCCACAAACGATGCAAAGCAGAGAGTGACAGGAAGCTCTCATGTCTCATAAGGGCACTAATCCCATTCATGGGGGCTCCACCTTCATGACCTAATTACCTTCCAAAGGCCTTACCTCCTAAGACCATCACATTGGACACTGAGATTGCAACATATAAATTTGGGGGAGGGGAGACAACACAGACATTTCATAAAAATAAAAATAAAAAAACAGGTATTCATGTTTTTCTCTACATAGCAATAATCCTTCTTCTTACTAAAACTTCTAGAGTCTTTTGACCAACTTGCTCTTCCTCGGTTCAGAACAGCCTGAATGTCAGAAATGTTCTTTAAGTTACATGAGCATCCATGTCCATCCAGCCATGCATCTATCCATCCATCAATCAATCCATCCATCCATCCATCCGTCCATCCATCTGTCCGTCCATCCCTCCATCTGTCCGTCCATCCATCCATCCCCTCCATCTGTCCATCCGTCCGTCCATCCATCCATCCATCCATCTGTCCGTCCATCCCTCCATCTGTCCATCCATCCATCCATCTGTCCGTCCGTCCGTCCATCCCTCCATCCCCTCCATCCATCCATCCATCCATCCATCTGTCCATCCATGCATCCATCCATCAGTCCATCCATCCATCCATCTGTCAGTTCATCCATCCACCCATCCATCCATCCATCCACCCATCCATCCATCCATCCATCCATTTGTCCATCCATCCATCCATCAGTCCATCCATCCGTCCATCCATCCATCCATCCATCTGTCCACACATCTGTCCCCTTATCCAGACAATAGTTAATGATCCCCCATGTGCAAAAGCATGGTGTGAAGTGCTGTGCAGAAGAAAAAGGCAGAAGGTGTGCTTTCTGCCTTTGAGGAGTTGATAACCCACTCGGGGGACATAAGAACCAAGCACACGCAAAGCTAGCAAAGATGCCAGGCGCAGACATGTGGAGGCAAGTGGTAACCACTCAGGAGCAGAGGCCTTCTGGCCGCTCCCTATGCGCTGGAGCCCCCCTTCTCCTTCTGTGAGCACAGGATGTGTCAGGGGGTTCTTCCCTGTGCCCTCCATGAACTCTCTTCCTCCTTTCCCCTCCGGTTCTCCATGGTTAGTCTCCTTGCCCTCCCATTTCTCTTGCCTTTCTTTCTCTACTTCTTTTCCTTCACCCATCTCCCCCAAGTTTCTCTTCACCTTCTTCCTGGGACAAAGATGCCTCCAGTGTGTCCCAGCTTCAGAGCCTTTGCAGGAACAGAGGAAGCCTCAGGGCCTTTGCACCTCTGTTTCTCTGCCAGGACGCCCTTTCTCAGGCTCTTTGCAGAGCTGGCCCCTTTTCCCCACCAGGCTCTTGGTTCAAAAGCCACTTCTGAAGGCTATTCTGTGGCCCGGCCTCTGCCACAGAAAGCCACTCCACCACGGTCATTCTCTGTCTGGTCACCCATTTTGTTTGTATAGTATTTATAACTCTCTGAAATTACCTTGTTTAATTATTTTCTTCTCCCAACCCCCACCCCATACTTGAAGTCCCCCAAGAATGAGGACCAAGTATGACTAGTCCATGGCTCTATCCCCCCAATGCCCGCCACACAGTAGGCGCTTTACTCATTGAAGGGATAATTAACAACCCCCTTCCCCACCGCACCCCTCCCTTAGCATCTCAGGACTGCCCCTGGAGCATGACTGAGCCCCCGGCTGCTCCAGGACCCTGCTCTCCCGCTGGACCTTGTCCCCAGACTCTGCCCTTTCTGGAGCTCCGGGCAGCGTGCCAGGAGCCTGGAGCCTTGCATTAATTCCTGCTCAATGCCCTTTGTCTTCACTTTCAGCTGAAAAACCACACAACCAGAATATTTGCCTGGACTTGTGTCTTCCTTGAGGAATGAATGGAAATGGTGTGCATTTGCCTCGCTCTCTGGTGTACTCACCCTGTGGCACTCCGGGTGCCAGTGCGCCCCTGGAAACTGCTTCCTCCCTGCCATCTCTGCATTTGCATCAGCTGGGAAGGACCCGCTGTCTCTCCTGAAGGCCTTTCAGCCACTTGGCTCTTACCTGACTGAACTTCATGCTACACATACATTTTTTAATTAAAAAAATTTTTTTGCATGAAATTTTTGCATGAATTTCTCAACATGCAATATCAGAACATCCTGTATTACTTTTAATGTGCACGGATGTCCTGCTGATTTGCTCAGCTGTAGTTCAAAACGACGATAAATGAGTTTTGTTTTGTTTGATTTTGCCGCCATGGCTCATGAAAAACTACAGCACTTTTTGGAGGCCTCTTTTTTTTTTTTTTTTTATAACAACTTGTTTATTCCCAAACCTGCTAAATCAACAAGTGATGTTTTGGCATTATGGATTCAGGCAGACACAGTCACCAATTTATGTGACATCACAGTTTCTAGTCAGACAAAATAACTGGAAAGCAATCTGGATGGCACGCCACATTTAGAAGATCTCAAAACATTCGCTTTGCACAGATTTGCCGAGTGAGAGGCACGACGAGGGGGCAGTGCCCACGCTTTTAGTCTGCTGTGCATGGGTGCCATTTCCATGAGTGTCACACACTATTGTGTTAGCCAGAAAGGTATATGTGTTTCATACAACTTGGGAGCAAGAGAATCATGAACCCCTAAAAAGCTGAAAAATAACAAAACAAGTGGTAGAAAGGTGGATGTATTGAAGGGGATTTCTTGAAGGTAACTCTAGACTTACCCTATACCACCTGCCACCCATTAGTGCAGAGGTCGGCCAACTTTTTCTATACAAGGCAAGACTGTAAATCTGTTAGTCTCCGCAGACTGTGCATTCTCTGTTACTAGGAGGAAAATATAACATCATCATGTCTGGGGCTATCACCTAGCACAAAGCTCTTCACCAATGAACCAGCTGTGGTTTGTGGCATTTAAGGCTTGTCAGGGAGCAGGATATCCCCAAGATGTCAAAATATCTCCCCAGAGCTTCCTGATAAATAACAAAGGGAAAGGTCCCTTTAACATGAAGAAAAGAGGTGGATACCACCCCCACCCAGTCCTCCCTCCTGGCGTGACTGACAGTGGGATGTGCCTCCTGAGGTTGATGGTGCAACATGGACCCTGAAAAATTCCTGGAAAAGTGTTTATCCTAAATCAGATCCTGAGAAAGCAGTCAGACAAATCCGGATCATGGAATGCTCTACAACTGGCCCAACTTGTTAAAACTATCCATGTCAGGAAAGGCAAAATAGGCATGGGGTCTGTTAGGGTCAAAGAACTGAAGAGATGTGACCATACAGAACTGGGAAGGGTCTGAGATTTCACCCTGCTGGCCAGTGAAGACATGGGTCTGCCACAGTCTCACAGATGCAGGTAGAAGACACAAGACTCCTGGGTCAGAGACAAAGGATGTTGTCACTCAGCAATCACCGAAGCCAGGGGGTCAGCATGTTCTTGAGCCAGTTCTCCAGCTCTGGTCTCCACAGGGCCACTCAAAGGGGCCCAGCTGACCTTTGCACATGCAGCTGTTTGCACGACAGGGGCGGAACCTGGAGTGTTGGGAACCTGAATCTTTCACAATGGACAACAGGTCTGCCTGATATTTTCCCCAGAGTGAACCATTATTTTTATTACCATGGACAGGAAGCATGCCTATCCTTTGATATGAAGAGAGACACTATCTCTACGTTTCAAAACTGTTCTACCTACAAACGTTCTTGAAATGATAGCCCAGAACAAGGGCAGCCAGGGCCTCTGTTTGCAAGATGAGAATAAACACAGGAGACTCATGAAGAATTGCCTCCTGATAGTGATGGTGAAATGCAATGTGTGTTTGAGCCCCGGGGTTGAGAAAGAAAACAGCTTTAAAGGACATTGCTGGGAAAATTGGGGACATTTTGATATGGAATGTAGGTTGTATAGTTGTACCAGTGTTAAATCCCCTCACTATGATGGCGGTATTGTGATTCCATATCACCTCTCTTCTTGGGAGGGACTGCTGAAGACTTCTGGGGCAAGGGAGCATGATGTTTGCCACCAACCTTTACATGGTTTAGCAAAACACAAAACAAAATAAACAGCACACACACATAATTCACACACACACACACATTCACACACTCATAACATCACACACTCACACACATCACACATTCACGCACTCACACGCATTCACACACACTCACACACACACGCACACACACATTCACACACACATTCACACACCCACACACACTCACACACTAACACACTCACACACATTCACACTCTCACACATTCACACACATTCACGCACTCACACACACGCACTCACATTCACACACATTCTCACACACACACACACACACACATTCACACACTCACACACACACACACACACACGAGAGAGAGAGGTGTCAACACCCAACAAACCCAAATGGTGTTTGGGTTTTCATTATATTCTCACAAAAATTCAGGGGGACCCAGCTTCCCCCAGGAACACACAGCTGGCTCTTGGCCAAGCCCGGCTGGGGCGACCGTCTTCTGACTTTAGGGACTGTGTTTTCACTTCACTCAGTCTCTGATTTTATCCCTGTTCCGGCTTAATTAAGTGCTCTGAAGACATAAATAGGTTTTTTGTTTACTCAGGCTTGGGAGAAGCTGGCAGAAAAGGCCTTTTCAGCTAAAAGCTCCTTACAGCTTGAAGGTGTGAAGCAGTGCGTTTACAGCCAGGGGAGAAGCCTCTCAGCCGTGGGCGTCTCTGCCCGGAGCTGTGAGGTGAGGCCATCAGCCCCATTCTGGAATGGGAATGGGAGGGGCTAGGGAATGCCAAGCCTGGGCGCTGGGCGGCAGACCCTGAGAGCAGCTTTCCTTGCTTACTGAAAGCACTGGGAACCCGGAGCTGTCCCAGACATGCACATACAGATGCCAGCAGAACCTATGCCCAGGTCAAAGGCACTGTGATTCGGTGCCCACTTCCCTGTCTTAGTAGGGCAGGTGGTCAAGAGCTGGTTTTATGAGTGGACGCCCAGGGCATGGGCTCTGACCCCCAGACAGACAGCTGCCCAGCAAAGGCGGGCTGCAGGCTCCGAGGGGGACATGGAGACTAAAAATGAAGAGGTGAGTCACTGCCGGAGCTCTGTCCAGGCGCCGGCGTCTGTGGTACAGCTGGGGACTAAGCAAGGGCACTGCGGAAAAGTCCCTCGGGCGAGACAGGCCACCAGGGAAAATGCGACTCCCTGGGGCAGGGAGGCCTCCCCCGGCCAGGCACCAGGACCTGGTCTGCTGAGGGTGCACAGGCCCAAGTGTCGCAGTCGTACAGCCACCTAGGCCTTCGGTCTAAAACATCTGATCACATGCCCTGCTGGACAGCTCAGACGGGGGCTGTCAGGAGTGTGTGATCAAGAAGCCACTCTTCCTGCCTCTGTTCTCGCTGCCCCTTTGAGCTCCTCCACTTCATGTTCTTCCGCGACCACTTTCAAACTCTCGGTGATGCTCAGTGCGATTTCTGTGCTCCCTAAAAACAGGCAAGAGCCAGGGACGCTGCCTAACTCGGCAGCGCTCGCCTCTTCTTCTTCTAAAAAGTGTGTATGTGTATGTGTGCATGTGTGTAGATATGTGTATGTACGTGTGTATGGGCACATGTGTGTATATGTGTGTTAGCGGGTATATGTGTCTATGCATGTGTGTATGCATATGTGTGTGCATATATATGTGCATGTGTGTGTATCAGTGTTTATGTATACATGTGTTTGCGTGTGTATACGTACATGTGTATGCATATATGTGTATGTTTTTGTGTGTTTATGTGTATACACATGGTCTTGTGCATGTGTCTGTGTATATGTGTGTATATTTGTGTGTTTATGTATGTATATGTGTTTATGTGTGTACATGTATGTGTGTGTGTGCATATGGGTGCTTGTGTGTGTATGTGCATGCATAAGTGTGTGTGTATCTGAGGGTATTGATTATCTTGGTGATTTCACGCAGAGGCATGAGGTGCAGTGGTTAGAGCAGGGCCCAGCTGAGCCTGAGGAATTTTACCTGGCATAGTGCCAGGGTCTTAGCTCTGCCTGGCGCATCTGGAAGCATACCCTTATTATACCTGTATTTAATCTTTGTTCCCTACCTCTGTTATCATCCCTGCTTTATGGATGGGGACACGGAGGCACAGAGAGGGCAGGCCAATGGCCCAGATCACACAGCCGGGACATGGAAGGGCCAGGGTTCAAACCCAGACGACTGAGCATGCCCACGGCAAGACCCCTTCCTTGTCTGTGAGTCTCCTGGGAAGGCGAGCGGGATTTCCAGCTGTGTCCACACACGGCAGGTGAGGAGGTCCTGCCCTCTGTGGGCGCCTTTGCCCTTCCCGAGGTGTACCTGCTCTCTGGCGGCATGGGTCCCCTGCCTGGGATTTCATTGGAGAGAAGCGCATGTGGCCCCTGACCCATGGCAGACAGCCCTGGGCTTCCCCCAGGTGCCTTATACCCCTGGGGGAAGAAGGGGAGTCCTGTGGGTTTTGTCGATGACTCACAGGAAGGAGCAGCTCCTTACTCCAGAGAGGGCCCTTGAATCATGACCAAGAAAGGCCCTGGCTGAGCGCTTTAACACCTGGTCCTGCTGTGTGAGTTTAGGCAACACAACTACCCTCTCTGTGTCTCTCAAGGAGATGTAACTCTCTATATTCTGCCAACCTTTTCAGATGGTGATGTCAACCACTGGGGAACCAGGAAGCAAGACACCTCTGATTAAAGAAGCCGCCAGTGACGCCTCCCCAGGACCCGGACCGCTGCCTGAATGGCTGGTGCCCTGCTGGGGGCGTCGGTAAGCACAATCACACAGGCTGGTGGAGCCTGGCATGCACAGCCCACCAGGAAGCACGAGCACCAAGCCCTGGCCTTGGGGGAACTTCCCCGCAGGGTGGGCAAGGGTGGGGAAGGGATCTGTGAGTGAACACCGCGTTAGATGAGCAGGAGCTCTGTGTTCAGTGCGGCCTGGGCCCAGGGCCTCCGGCATGCTCTCAGATGGCCTCCTTTCGGGGCTGTCTCTGCAGGTCACAGAAGGGTCTTATTGTCCGGCATGATGACCTCAGTCCTCCTGCCTCCGTGTCACAATCCACTGGGACCCACTGACAGCCTTCCCCCATGCACCCTCGCAGCCTCCAGTGTGGCTTTCTACTTAGGATAGGCTGTGCGACCTCAGGCAGGCACTTAACCTCTCTGAGTCTCCATGGCTCCATCTCCCTCCCTCCCCTCCCTCCCTTCCTCCATTCCTTCCTTCCCTTCTTTCTTTCCTTCCTTCCTTCTTTCTTTCTTCCTTCCTTTCTTTCCTTTCTTCCTTCTCTCTCTCTCCTTCCTTCCTCTTTTCTTTTATTTACTTTTTTGAGTTGGAGTCTTGCTCTGTTGCCCAGGCCAGAGTGCAGTGGCATGATCTTGGCTCACTGCAGCCTCTACCTCCCGGGTTCAAGCGATTCTCCTGCCTCAGCCTCCCATGTAGCTGGGATTACAAATGTGCACCACCGCACCTGGGTGATTTTCGTATTTTTAGTAGCGTTTCTCCCATGTCGGTCAGGCTGGTCTCAAACGCCTGACCTCAGGTGATCCACCCTTTGGGATTACAGGCGTGAGCCCCCGCGCCCGGACTGCTGTGTTTGAAAACGGAAGTAGCACGCAGCCAGGCTTCTGGTACACGACGGCGCGGGTGTAGGGCTCTGTCAGCTGCCGGGAAGGCTCGGCCTAAGCTCCAGGAGCCTCCCTTCAGTGCTGCTTGGAACAAGTGGCTAATGGCCTTCTGTCAAATGCCTTTTTTTTCTGGACGCCCTTCCCTCTGGCCTTCCTCGAAGAGTGGAGCTCCCCCACACAGAGCAGCCTGGGAAGGAAAATACCCCGACCCAGGAGTGCTAGGGAGCCCTGGGGCTTGGGGTCACTCCAGGTCACTTTTCTTTCTCCCCCAACGCGTGCTCTTAAAAGCCAGTGACTTCAGAAGCTTGTAGACGAAGGTCTTCCTCCCCCAGGGGTGTGCAGTAAAGGGGTCTTCCCTCTCCCCTTCTCTCCAGCACAGGACCCACTCTTTAGGACGCCTTGTACAGGATAGATACCCCAGAACCTCTTATCTATTACATATCTACTTCTCTGCTCAATTTCCCTCTGCCTCCAAACTCTCCTGTCTTTAATTCGACTTTGTTTATATGTATACGTGTATAGTGAGGCACTTTGGAAGCGATTTGGATCAGATCATTACTGAAACCTGCTTCAAAACCCCTGCAGATTCTCCCATCCCTGGCAGATAAGGCCCCAATCCCGTAGCACAGCCCAAGGGCCCCTATAGACCAGGTGCCTCCTTCCCTCTGTCCCTGCCTACAGCACTGGGCCTGGGGCAGACACCCGGATCTTGAAAGACCCTCTTTTTCACTCCTCAGGCCTCACATTTCAGGGGTTCAGGCCCCTTTCCTCCTGAGACCAGCCACAAGAGCCTCCTGCCCTGCCCACTGGCTAGCCCCTGGCTCAAATGAATTTATGGAAATTTTGGCCTTTCCTTTCCTCTTTGACATTTGCAGACCATCTGGCGCTGTGAGAAATAGAAGCTTCCACAGTACCCGGCTTTCAGCCGAGGGGCCGTCCCCAACCCGCAGCAGCGGATCTGAATAGGTCAGAGGTCACAGTCACTGGGGTCATCCCTGTGGGTCGCTCACCGGGGGTTGGACATTTGCAGTGCACTCATGTTCTTCCTGCCATCTCGCATGCACACATCTCCAACGTTACACACACAGGGCAGTCTGCTTCATGGGAAACTTCCAGAACCCAGGTGGACACACATAGTTATGACCGCACTCCTGATAAGTGCCCTCCAGATGAGGATGAATGGCACGAGGGGGCCAGGATTAGAGTGAGGCAAGAGAATTTCAGGACATCCCCCAAACACAGAATCACCACACATAGTATTTTGCTGCAATGTTTTAAAAGTCAAATGGATGCAAACTGTTCAACATGAACAAAGCATCAACCAGGCGCCGTGGCTCACGCCTGCAACCCCAGCACTTTGGGAGGCTGAGGTGGGCGGATCATGAGATCAGGAGTTCAAGCCCAGCCTGGCCAACATGGTGAAACTCCGTTTCTACTAAAAATACAAAAATTAGCCAGGCGTGGTGGTGGGCCCTGTAATCCCAGCTACTCGGGAGGCTGAGGCAGAGAATTGCTTGAACCCTGGAAGCGGAGGTTGCAGTGAGCCGAGATCTCGCCACTGCACTCCAGCCTAGGCGACAGAGCGAGACTCTGTCAAAAAAAAAAAAAAAAAGAACAAAATACAAAATATCAACATTTTATTTTATTTTATTTCATTTTTTGAAGGAGTCTGGCCCTGACGTCCAGGCTGGAGTGCAATGGCGTGACCTTGGTTCACGGCAACCTCTGCCTCCCGGGTTCAAGCGATTCTCCTGCCTCAGCCTCCCTAGTAGCTGGGATTACAGGCACCCACCACCACCATGCCCGGTTAATTTTTTATATTTTTAGTAAAGACAGGGTTTCACCATATTGGCCAGACTGGTCTTGAACTCCTAACCTCAGGTAGTCCACCCACTTCGGCCTCCTAAAGTGCTGGGATTACAGGCGTGAGCCACCGCTCCGCCCTCAAAATATCAACATTTTAAACAAAGGCAGAGGAACCTTGCAATTTTGAAACTCTGCCTTTTCAGATGGTGATTGCTCACATCCTGCCCTGCCCTTGGTAGCTATTGTGGCCAAGGGGTCATTAGTCCTATCCCTGAGATAAGAAGAAATTAGTTCTTGCCGAAGACTTCTCCAAGGAAGCAGAAGACTTCTGGTCTGGGTGGGTGGGCATTTGGGAAATGTTAATATCCAGGTGTCTTTGTTCCAGAAGGGACGCCCCCTCCCCTCGGTGACAGCAGTTCAGCTGCTCATTCTGGTCAAGTGGCCCAAGGGCTGAAGAAGGCCTGCTTTGGCTAAGAATTGAAGCAAACGGGGTGGTTGTCCTACTTTGTTTTTTTCCAGAACGTTCCAGATACTCAAATCTGTGGTTAGTTCTGTTTGGGCAGCAGACTTCCCCGTTCTTTCCTGGCTGATATGGAAATGGGCTGTAAATTCACCTGGTGACAGTGCATGCGTTTCACCCCGGGGTGGGGGGTGGGTCCCAGGAATCGGCCCCACCCTCCGCCAGTGTCCCGACATGCACCTTATTCCCGCTGTGGCAAGACTGTGCCCGGCTGCTCTCTCCACATGCTGCACTAATTCTCACTGCTTGGCTATTCAGATCTTATCTTTAAAAATCGCCTCCTCCAAGAAGACTTCCCCTGAATACCCAAGCCTTAAGTTGTCCGTGGGACTATTCTTGGGTGCAGCACCTCATTCAGTTCCTTCCCTTAGACTCACAGCCTTCAGACTGGGCCCCCCACAGGGCAGGGGCCTGCTGTCTGAAGCACGTCTGTTCTGAGGTCTGGCCAAGGCTGGGTGCAGAGTGGGAGCTTGAGAACACGCTTCAAAGTGCTGTCCTCACTTTGCGGGTGTCCAAGGAGCAGATTCTGACACGCGGCTTCCCGGCCCTGATCTTGGGCTTTCTGCTCTATCCAGACAAAGGGGCGAATGGAAGTGAGTGTATCCGCGCACACTTTCACCCCTCCTCCCTCTGCGCTCTTTGCCCTGTTAGCCTCTCCCACATTCCTGCTTTTCGAAGCAATCCGTAGACACCCCGCAGCTGCCCCACTGCAGAATGGAAGGATAGATCCTCAGGAGAGGGGTGGGGGCGTCTGTGTGGCTGGGCGCTGGAAATGCGGAGACCCCTTGCCAGGCATCTGATAAGAAAACAGCAAGGAAGGGAAACACGTTTTCTTTTCTCTTGGAAGGAAGGAAAAGAAGGGAAAGATGGGCAGGACCCTTGTCCATGAGCAAGAACCTGCCTGGAAAAAGTGCAGGAACAGCCAGAAGCCTGGGGATTCCCGGAAGTGCTGCTCATCGCGGCTGCCGCCCCCCACCCGCAGACTCCCCGCAATGCTTCCCACCCTCAAGGCCCAAACAGCCGGCCCCGAGTGTGCGGGTAACTGAGACGTCAGTACTAGGACGGTGGTGGCCCGCCTCCCCATCGATTATAAGTTACAGAGAAAAAGAAAACTCTGAAATAAAGTTTCTCAAGCTGCTTTCATTGGGACTTCAAATGAGGTGGAGAAAACCTTCAGGAGCACCACGAACAGGATGATGCTGACTGCTCGTATTTCTTGAGATGACCTGGGGACCCCACCAGGCCCCTGGGCACGCGGGTGTGGCGCTTGTTCCGGGAGTGGGGGACACGCGCACCTCGTGGGAGCGGAACCGCCGCGGCCGGGCTGGACGCGCAGTGCCCGGGAGCGGGAGGGCCTCGGCGGAGGGGCCGGCCCGGGGCCGTTGCCCACCGCGCAGGCCGGGGCGGGGAGAGGAAGGGGGAGGAGGAGGCGCCTAGAAAAGGAGGCGCGGGCCGGGGAGGTGCGGAGAGGGCCGGGCGGCGACGTGCGCCTCGGGGCTGGGCTGGCCGGCGGGAGCGGAGCGCGGCGCGGAGGCGAGGCCGGGCCCAGAGGGCGGGCGGGCGCCGCGAAGGGCGGAGGGCGGAGGGCGGAGGGCGGCGGCGAGGGCAGGAACGCGGCCCGCGGGGGCGAGCAGGCGGCAGGCCTGCGGGGATCCGGGGCGCTGGAGGTGGGGGGCGCCGGGCCCGATCGCGGCCTCTCGCGGTGCCCGCAGGTCCCCGGGCGCGCAGCCCTCGCCCCGCCGCCGCCTGCCCCGGGCCCCGGAGAGCGGTGGAGGAGTCCCCGGGAGGAGCGGGGGCCCGCGCGTCGCACCCCCTAGACATGGTGGGCCACCTGCATCTGCAGGACATGGAGGACAGCCTGAAGGAGCCGGGCCGGGAGGGCTTGCTGGACAGCCCCGACTCGGGGCTGCCCCCAGTCCCAGCCCCAGCCCGCCCTTCTACTCCCCTGGCGCCCGGCATCCTCGACGCGCGCGCGGGGGGCGGCGGTGCCTCCTCGGAGCCCCCGGGACCCAGCGAGGCCAGAGCGGTAAGGAAGCTCTCTTGCGCCCAAACTTGGGGCCGCGCGGGCGGGGGGGACGAGGTCTGCGCCCCCAGACGCGCTACTGCAGAAGCAGGGCGGGCCTCCTCCCCTCCCTGCCCCGCAGCCGCGAAGGTGGCCAGTGACAGCCAGGCTCCTCAGGTGGGGGGACCTGGGTGTGTAGGGGGAGGGCGTGGGCTTCCCCCTGAGCGATTCTTCCTATTGTCAGTAATAACGGGGAGAGGGGGCCTAACGGGGCAGGGTAAAGACAGTCCGAAATTCCCAAACAAGTTGGCTGCTGGCGAGGTGGGCTTGCGCCCAGAGGCCCGGCGCGTTGCAGACATCTGGACCCGGCCCCTCTGCGGCTCCGAGTGCCCTGTTTACTGTCCTGGGGCTGCCAACGTGAAAGCCTTTTCTTTCTTTCTTTCTTTCTTTTTTAAATAACCAAACCCAGACAGGATCCCTTCCTTCCCGGGATGTTAAGGCATGTTGACGTGGAGCTGAGGCGGGCGGGGGAGGCTGGATCCCGGGGTCAGGAAACTCAGGAGTTTGTCTCCTGCCAGACTCAGCCCAGCCTGGGGGTGGACTCCGGTAGGGACCCAGCTTGGCGCCTGGCCTGAGACTGGACACCCCCCTGGCAGGCGGGGGAAGCCATGCGGGCAGAGCGGGCGCCTCTGCAGCTTGAGGAAATGACAAGTTGAAGTGAGTGGAGGTAGCCGCAATCCTAGTGCCATTTCCCCAGCCCTGCCCGCTCTCTGGCTGTGCCCTGCCCACCTTAACAGCTTGTCTGCTGGGGCGTGTGTGCTGGCTCCGCTCCACTTTCCTGGGGCCCCGGGATGCCTGCCTGGCACTCATAGGGCAAAAAAGGCCTCCCCGCAGCACAAAATCTTCCTCCCCCACAGCAGAAGGAGCGGTCCCCCCGCCTCAGACCTCACGACTTGACCTTCATTCCGGCCTTGCTTTTTTCTTAGCCTAGGGGGTCCCTAACTTGGCTGCCCATTGGAATCACTTGGAGAATCTTTAAAACATACCCACACTCACCCCCCGGATGGTCTCACTGAATTGATAGGGGGTGCAGCTCGCCATCAGGAGTTTTCAGGTCTCCCCGGGTGATTGTCACGTTCAGCTGAGCCTGGGAGTCACTGTCTTAGAGCAAATCATGCAGCGAACTTGAACTTTGGTCTCTTTAAGGGAGCCTGGCATGTGGAAGGGGCAGTGAGGACTTCCAGGAGTTGCTGGAGGTGACCAGGGCTGTTTGCGGCGAACCTGATCTTGCGGTCTAAAAGGGGCCAGCTTCCCTGCCAGAGCGCCTGGGACTTGGCACTGCTGTGTATTTGGGCTGCACACGTCAGGACCGAATCCCCGTGGTGCCTTGCAGAGTGGGGCTTGGAGAAAAGGATGGGGAACCCGCCTGCTCCTCAGTGCCTTCCATGACCCAGAAGCCTCCTTACAGAGGGTTTTCTGGAAGCGTTCTCTGCCATGCAGGCCAGCCCGTGGCTGCCGCAAGAATCGCTTGGCTGGCTTACTTGTCTTGGCTGTTCTACTTTATTTTTTCTCCTTCCTGCTCATTAGATGCCAGGTATGGAACTGTGTTGCCCTGATCTTTTAATTTGGCTTAAAAGCAAAGCCTGGGGCTGTTTCCTCATGGGTAATGATACCTGGCATTTGGAGAGTTTGTAGCGCGTGCCAGGACAACTGTCTTAAGCTCTTTATTTACATCAATTCATTTAATTTTCACGATATTCCCATGAAGCCTACACTCGAATTACCCCTGTTTTCCGGAGGGGGAAGCCAAGGCACAGAGGAGGTTAGCAACCTGCCTGAAGTTGCCTAGCCAGGAAGTGGCTGTGCTGGCCTAGAACCCAGGGAGTGTGGCTGAGAGCCTGCCCTTCAACCTCCTATTATCCCTCATTTCACTGGGCAGCTCATTAACTACCTGTGATTATTATTATTTTTTTAAACAAAACGCCTGTGTGCCTGCCAGGTTTGGAGGGCTGCTTTTATTGAAAGAGAGAAAGCATTGCCTGGCGCCACCTCTTCTCTCAGCTTTGGGGCTTGCCGCTGCGGCCGTGCCCACCCACCCACTGCCCACCCTACCCAGCGCCCCACCTCCCCATTAACTCTTGCTAAACTTTGCTGAGTGGTGTTTAACTGCACTCTGTTCACGGACAACTTGGGAGAGCACTTTCTAGGTGCAGATGTGGGCAAAATATCAGCTCCCTATACTGTCTCCTGCGCCTCGAGGCTGATGCTTTCCAACGCCTGAGGAAGAAGCTGGGGTGGGTGGTGCCGGGTTTCCATAGGGGCCTGGAGTTCAGACTGCATTTTGCAGGGTGGATGCCTTTGTTCCGATATCCAGTGACAGACACCACCTTTCTGATAAAAGTTGGTGGCATATCCTTCAGCTGCTGGAGTGGACTGCAGTCCTGGCCCCAAATCCAAGCCACGGAAGTCCTCACCACCTGTCACCTGCTTTAGGAGGCTGGACGGACATGCATTAAAGAGGCCCCCTACTTTGAATAAGCTGGACTTGCCTCCTGGACGCCCCCACTCAGGCAGTGGGAACGTTCCCTATCACTCCCAAACCAAACCAGCTTGCAGCTGATCTGGCCTTGCAGCTGATCTGGGCAGCGGCTGTCTGCAAGATCACCCCCCAAGATATCAAAGGCGTTGGGGACCAGGCTGGATATGAATGAACCCCCTCCCCATTCACTATGGGCTTTTCATGCTCACTCTTGGAGCAAAGGTGGGAACATTCCCTATCACTCCCAAACTGAAGGAAGAGCCGAGAATCAGGCATTGGTACCCCCGATACTCACTGAGCACCTACTGCGTGCCGCGCTCTGTTCGGGGCCACGGAGGACACAGCAGTGAGCAAGACACTGAAGGGCCCTGCCCTCATGAACTGGCATCCTCACGGAGGAGACAGCCACCAGCTGAAGTATGTGTGGCGGCAGCAAGTGGATTCAGAAGTGCCCTTAAGGCCAAAGCTGGGGTGAGCGGGGAGCTTTAGGCAGGTGGACAGAGGTGACGATGAATAGAAACCGCCACACACTCAGGGAGTGAAGCTTTACAGTGCTGGGGCTGAGATGTGTTGAGCCCGCGAGAATGGCATGTGCAAAGGTCCTGAGGCAGGAGCAAGCCAGGCGTGGCCTGTCTGGGTGATGGGTGCACCAGAATCTCAGAAATCACTGCTAAAGAACTTATGCATGTAACTAAATGCCTCGAGGAGCCACAGAGAAGCATCAGGGGGCCACCGGAGGGGCAGGGAGCTTTGGGGGCTGGGAGAGGCCAGGTCAGTGACTTCTAGGCAAAGCTAAGGCCAAAAATTAAAATTCCATTTGGTCTTTAAAAAGTACTTGTGGCCAGGTGCAGTGGCTCATGTCTGTAATCCGAGAACTTTGGGAGGCCGAGGTGGGTAGATCACGAGGTCAAGAGTTCAAGACCAGCCTGGCCAAAATGGTGAAACCCCATCTCTACCAAAAATACAAAAATTAGCCAGGTGTGGGGGTGGGTGCCTGTAATCCCAGCTACTTGGGAGGCCGAGGCAGGAGAATTGTTTGAACCTGGGAGATGGAGGCTGCAGTGAGCCAAGATGGTGCCACTGCACTCCAGCCTGGGCGACACAGTGAGACACTGTCACCAAAAAAAAAAAAAAAAGGACTTGTGACTTATATTTTTATTTTTGAAAAAGGCATCATGAGCCTCCACACTCCCCAAATGAGAGGCATGACTGAGGCGCGTGCTGTCTGGGTCTCGGAATGTGGCTTTTTCATCACTGTCGGATGTGTCCTGCCTCCCGTGTGGCCCCGGACAGCGGAGCCTGCCCTCTGGACCTGGTGTCGGAGGGGATTGTCTGTCAGCTGCATTCAGCCCACACTTCTTTTATATTTATTTTTTAATGTTTGACTGCCATAGGTTTTGAGCGAACAGGTGGTGTTTGGTTACATGAGTAATTTCTTTAGCGGTGATTTGTGAGATTTTTGGTGCACTCATCATCCGAGCAGCACACACTGAACCCAGTGTGTAGTCTTATCCTTCACCCCCTCGCACCCTTTCCCTGAGTCCCCCAAATTTCACCGTGTCGTTCTTACGCCTTTGCATTCTCGGAGCTTAGCTCCCCTGAGTGAGAGCACAGGATGTGTGGTTTTCCGTCCCTGAGTTACTTAGAATAATGGTCTCCAGCTCCATCAGGTCGCTGCGAATGCCATTATTTCATTCCTTTTTATGGCTGAATAGTATTCCATAGTGTATATAGACCACAATTTCCTTATCCTCTCGTTGACTGATGACCATTCGTCAGCCCGCAGTTGTTGAAAGCTGGGTGGGTGGGGGACACAGCAGAGCAGGATGGACACTGCCTCTGCTGCCTTTGTGCTCTCAGGGCCTGGACCGTCACTGCAGATTGAGCAAACACCCATTGCCCTTCTTCTCCTCCCTGCGCTGCCCTGCCCTGCGGAGCTATGGGCATTTGGGGGTTGGCATCGTGGAGGAGCGAGGATGGCTTTGGGACAGACCAATCTCCCTAAGTTACTATGGGCAGTTTGGAGACGTAGCCCTGTGCCATCTTACTGCCCTCAAAGAGGCCAAAAGTGGCATTTGGGGTCTTATGTTGTATTCTCTGGGGTGCAAGCTCAAGGGAACAGCCCCTCTGTAGCAGGCAAAGGATTCAGCCCGTTATGGGCAATGGCAGGAGGTGACAGCCGAGCTGTTGCTGCTTCCCAGATGCAGAGATGGGGCCGCGGGCCCTGGGCTGCACCCACAGCTGGTGGCCTGGGCTCTGTCACCTTCAGGCCTCCCTCCCTCCGCCCAGTCTCTCCCTGTTTAGGCAGTGGGTGGATTTCTGAATAGTGCGTGTGAGAGTTTCCCTAGGGAAGACATGCTGGATCCCTGGACCCAGATTCCAAGAGAAGCCCAGCCCTGAAAGCTCCCTGGGGGTGCCCAGCTCTTTGAGAACGCCTGTGGTCTCAGCTGTCCCTTTGGACCTTGGCTGGGACCCTTGGGACTCTTGAATTTTCTCATTTCTGCTTCTGGTCTGTGATGGTGAAACTGAGTATGAGAGAGGAAAGGGAGTGAGGGAGGTAGTGCTGGGGTTGGGAAAAATGGAGGGATGGATAGAAGATGGATGGATGGAAGGGTAGATGGATGGATGGATGGATAAATAGGATAGATGGATGGAAGGATGGATGGATGGACAGAAGGATGGATGGATGGACAGAAGGATGGATGGATGGAAGGGTAGATGGATGGATGGATGGACAAATGGATGGATGGATGGACAGAAGGGTGGATGGATGGATGGATGAATGGATGAATAGATGGATGGCTGAACAGATGGACTTAGGAAAACAGGGATCAGCCCCCCCCTACCCCCCTGGCAGGCTCACAGGCGTGTTCCTGTAAAGATGCTCAGCAAGCTAAGGTGGAAGACAGCCAGGTGTGTCAGGACAAGATGGGAGGGAGGAGCCTGTCTGTAGAAAGGGAGGCTGTGGGTCGGGGGAGGAGGGAAAGCCGGAAGCTCTGGCGCCTCCTTCCAGCTGCCTCTGCTCCAACCCCAGACAGCCCTGGTCTCAGGGGCTGGGTCACTTGACTGGGAAACTCAGCTGTATCTGTAGCTTTAGTGTGAAAAGAAGACAAATAGGCTCATGGCCTTACGGGTGCTCTGGAAACAAGGGAGCCACCTGCATGGGGAAAATGCCGCCAGACAGACTGGGGGCACTTTCCTGGGGCAGGTGTGGTCTATCCTGTCTGCCCCTGCAGTGCTCAGCCTCCCTGTGGGGGGTGGCACATGGGCTGCAGACAGCTCCTGAGGTGCCTTCTGTACCTTAGGACGCTCAGAAATCCAAAGCGGTATTTGTCCACCTTGCAGCTGATCTGGCCTTTATAAGGGCAGGGTCTGGCCTCTCTGTTCTTGTGAACAGAGAGGGCGTCCCCATCTGGGAGGCCACCTGCCATTGTGAGCGGTGTCTTGGGAAAGGCCAGTGTTCTGAGTGTCTGGGGAAGGGAGAGACCCTGCCCCAAGCCCCGCAGCCTGCGCAAGGGGACTGCTGTGCTCTCGGTTGGAGGCCCCGGCTCTGTTATTGGCTGGCAGAACTGTGGGTCCCTGCATTCGCTTCCTAGAGCTGCCATCACAAAGTGCCACAGACTGGGTGGCTTAACACAGAAGAAATTCATCCTCTCACAGTTCCAGAGGCCAGGATGGCTGAAATCACGCTGCCAGCAGGGGCACGTTCCTCTGGAGGCTCTTGTTGGGGGGTCTGTCCCCCTGCCTCTTCTAGCTGCTGGCCGCACCCCTCCCGTCTCTGCCTGGCTTTATGTGGCCTTCTTGTCTCTATATGCGTCCCTATGTCCAGATTACCTCTTCTTATAGGACACCAGCCCTTGGATCAGGGTGGACCCTGATCGAATCTGACCTCATCTTAACTTGATCACATGTGCAAACATCCTCTTTCCAAATAAGGTCATAGTTGCAGGTACCAGGGTTTAGGACTTGAACTTATCTTTGTGGGGGACACAAGGCAGGCCACACCCGTCTTGCTGACAGGTGCAGCTGGCCTGTGTGTCTCGGGATGGAACCCAGCCGGAGCACTGCCTCCAAGCTGCGATGTTCGCGTGTGCTCACCGTTTCTCTGCTTGGGGTGTCAGATCCTGGGGCCTTGATGGTTCATGGCTCTCCAGGAAGCAGCCTCCACTTGGGGTCTCCTGGGATGCCCCCAGACTGTGTCCTTTCCACAACCACATTCAGGTGCCCCAAGATGCCACGTTGGGGGAGATCAAGAAGACCAACCCCTGCCCCAGGATTTGTCAGTAGCCAAGGTTGTCATCAGAAGGTTGGGAATTCTCAGTGCTTGAACCCTCCTCTCCTTGGTTCGTCTTCCTCGTGGGTGATGGTCAAGATTGACCTTAGCCCCGCCTGTTCGCTTTGGTCTCAGATCACCAGTTATATCCCAATCAAGTTCTGATAGCAGCAGAGGGAGGTCAGGGGCCAAGGTCAGGGGTAGCTGTTGCAAGGCTCCATGTGACTTGGGCAAGGACACCTCCCGCGGCCCGTGTGGGGCTCCCTGGCTGTCCTACTGTCTCCAGGAGCAGCAACGGGGGCTCGGGATATCTCCTCCTGCTTCCCACTCCTGCACTGATGGGCCGCTGGTTTGCTCCTGTGTGAAAGCTCATGGTACAGTGAACTGGGCCGTAGTATCTGTGGGTGGCCCTGTGTCACCCAGGACCTCATGCCACTCCCACTGGACCCAGCACACAGTAGGTGCTCAACAAACAAACACCTGCATGCACTTGGGAAAATGCCGGGCCGCAGATAACATCTCGGGAGACAAATGATTTCTAGAAACACGGGGTCACATGGAGTCGTGCGGCGGGGTCAGTGCTGCTGACAGTGAGCTATGGGACACGATGACGGTCCTGCCTTGCCACGGCCTTGTTTTCTGAAGTGAGTGTCCCGAGATGATGCTTGCTTCTGAAAGGAAGGAGAAGCGTTGTTTTAGGTTCAAAGGGTGTGAGCTGTCCCTCTGTCCTGGGTGGCGTCTCCACCCTGACCTTCATGGGAGAGGAGGACCCCTCCTGCGGGCCCACCGGCACCCAGTGCCACCCCTGGGCTGGGCGCTGTTCCGCGTGGCTGCCGGCTCTGACTCAGCCACACCGAAGCCTGGGAGGCTGGTCCTGTCGCCCCACTTCAGAGACGCGGAGGCGGTGGTGGCCAGAGCAGGAAGTCACTGACCTGAGTCACACAGCTTAGTCGCCTCTTACAGCTGCTGCAGCCAACTGACAAACACAGTGGCTTCAGACTGCACGAAATTGTTACCGTCTCCAGCTCTGGAGGCCAGGAGTCCCAGAATCAAAGCGCTGGCAGGGCTGGTCCCTTTGGAGGCTCAGAGAGAGTCCGTTCCTGTGTCTGTTACAAAGAGTCCGTTCCTGCGCCTGGTAGAGTCCGTTCCTGGGCCTGGTAGAGTCCGTTCCTGCGTCTGTTAGAAAGAGTCCGTTCCTGTGTCTGTTAGAAATTCTGAGTCCGTTCCTGGGCCTGGTAGAGTCCGTTCCTGGGCCTGGTAGAGTCCGTTCCTGCGTCTGTAGAAGAGTCCGTTCCTGTGTCTGTTAGAAATTCTGAGTCCGTTCCTGCGCCTGGTAGAGTCCGTTCCTGCGCCTGTTAGAGTCCGTTCCTGCGTCTGTTAGAGTCCGTTCCTGCGCCTGTTAGAGTGCGTTCCTGTGTCTGTTAGAAAGAGTCCGTTCCTGCGTCTGTTAGAGTCCGTTCCTGTGTCTGTTAGAAAGAGTCCGTTCCTGTGTCTGTTAGAGTCCGTTCCTGCGCCTGTTAGAGTCCGTTCCTGTGCCTGTTAGAGTCCGTTCCTGCGCCTAGTTAGAGTCCGTTCCTACGTCTGTTAGAGTCCCGTTGCTGCGCCTGTTAGAGTCCGTTCCTGCGCCTGTTAGAAAGAGTCCGTTCCTGCGTCTGTTAGAGTCCGTTCCTGCGCCTGTTAGAGTCCGTTCCTGCGCCTGTTAGAAAGAGTCCGTTCCTGCGTCTGTTAGAGTCCGTTCCTGCGTCTGTTGAGAGTCCGTTCCTGTGCCTGTTAGAGTCCGTTCCTGTGTCTGTTAGAAAGAGTCCGTTCCTGCGTCTGTTAGAGTCCGTTCCTGTGTCTGTTAGAAAGAGTCCGTTCCTGCGTCTGTTAGAGTCCGTTGCTGCGCCTGTTAGAGTCCGTTCTGCGCCTGTTAGAGTCCGTTCCTGCGTCTGTTAGAGTCCGTTCCTGCGCCTGTTAGAGTCCGTTCCTGCGCCTGTTAGAGTCCGTTCCTGCGCCTGTTAGAGTCCGTTCCTGCGCCTGTTAGAGTCCGTTCCTGCGCCTGTTAGAAGAGTCCGTTCTTGCGTCTGTTAGAGTCCGTTCCTGCGCCTGTTAGAGTCCGTTCCTGCGCCTGTTAGAAGAGTCCGTTCCTGCGTCTGTTAGAGTCCGTTCCTACGTCTGTTAGAGTCCGTTCCTGCGTCTGTTAGAGTCCGTTCCTGCGCCTGTTAGAGTCCGTTCCTGCGTCTGTTAGAGTCCGTTCCTGCGCCTGTTAGAGTCCGTTCCTGCGCCTGTTAGAGTCCGTTCCTGCGCCTGTTAGAGTCCGTTCCTGCGCCTGTTAGAAGAGTCCGTTCCTGCGTCTGTTAGAGTCCGTTCCTGCGTCTGTTAGAGTCCGTTCCTACGTCTGTTAGAAAGAGTCCGTTCCTGTGCCTGTTAGAGTCCGTTGCTGCGCCTTTAGAGTCCGTTCCTGCGCCTGTTAGAGTCCGTTCCTGCGCCTGTTAGAAGAGTCCGTTCCTGTGCCTGTTAGAGTCCGTTCCTGCGTCTGTTAGAGTCCGTTCCTGTGCCTGTTAAGAGTCCGTTCCTGCGCCTGTTAGAAGAGTCCGTTCCTGTGCCTGTTAGAGTCCGTTCCTGCGTCTGTTAGAGTCCGTTCCTGTGTCTGTTAGAAGAGTCCGTTGCTGCGCCTGTTAGAGTCCGTTCCTGGGCCTGTCTGGCTTCTAAAGGGGCCTGTGCTCCTTGGCTTGCGGCCCCTTCCTCGTCATCAAAGCCAGCAGCGTGGCATCTTCCGGCCTCTCTCCGACTCTGACCCCTGCCTCCCTTTTATGAGGACTCTGTGATGACATCCGGCCCACCTAGATGACACAGGACCATATCCCACCTCAGAATCCTTAATCACATCTGCAAAGTCCCTTTTGCAGAGATTCCCAGGTCCCAGGGATTAGGATGTGGACAACTTTGGGGGCCGTTGTTCAGCCTGCCACACCCAGGAAGGGGGCAGCTGCCTCTTTTTGGGCCACCCATTCCATGTCAATGCCAGGCAGAGATGGGGCCACCTTGAGGCCAGCTGCTGGGGTTTTAAGGAACCTCCTGCTTCTCCAGTCCTTGATCCTCTTCCTGTGGTCCCTTGTTCTGGGGTGACCATGACTGGCGGGGGATGTGGCTGCTGGCGACCTTTGTCCACAGCCTGCAGCCAGACTTGAAGACAGGCATGTCTCAGGCTGAAGACAGAGCCTCAGGGCTCTCTGGGTTGGGGCAGGGGCTGCTTTGCAGGTGTGGGGTCTCCCCCTCCCCAAAATGCAGGGTGGGGAGAGGTGCCAGCCGTGGGCTCCAACCTTAGGGAGCTGCTTCTCTGGGGCTGACAGACACACAGAGGGGTTACTGTGATGAAGGCCAGTAGATAGAGCTCTCAGGTCCCCCACAGAGGATGATCCTAAGACAGGGGAGCGGACGACTGAGTGGCTCTCACCAGGCCAAGTGAGAAGGAACCCATGCAGCAGGGAAGGGCAGGAGCACAGAGTTGCCTCGGGTCACAGACCAGGGGTGAGAGAGAAACAGGCAGAGGCGAGTGGGAAGCCTTGAGCCTGTGTCTCGATGGGTTCCTCACTCAGCCTAGGCTGAGGGGCAGGGGATGGGGCAGGCCCCTGGGCATGGGAGGCAGTGGAGGAGACGAGGGTGAGCAGCACTGCAGCGTTCCAACCCCGGTCTGCCTCTTCCAGCTGTGTGGCCTTGGGCAAGTGACTTAGCCACTCTGGGCCTCAGTGTCCACATCTGGAAAATGGGGGTGCTGCTAGCAGCTGCATGCTGGGGTTTTTTTAAGGATCAGATGAGTAGGCTATGTGGCGAGCTACCCAGAATGGTGCCCAGCGCAGTGAGAGCATTAAAACCTGTCCATCCTCATTGTCCAGGAGGGCATGGAGGCGGTGGGGGAGGGACAGGTGGAGAAAACATCAAGCCGGGCCCCGAGCAGGACTTGGCTCTGAGTTCAGGGTTCCTGCCTTGCCCTCCCTGCACTCCATCTGTCCGAGGCTGGTGTGCCTGTGGTCACCATGGTTACAGGATTGGCCCTTCGAAGCACAGGCCTGAGCACCAGCCTGGAGGAACAGGGTCCCCACTGCCTGCTGTCCCCGGTGGGAGCCAGCTGTCCCCTCTTCAGCCAGGAACAAGCACCGAGCATCACCATGAGCCAGATGCTGGGGTGTAAGGAATGGAGACCCTGCCTCCCACCTGCGGGGCCTCACGATCTGGGTAGGGCCAAAGAGTGGGGGAGAGGGCCAAAACCCAGAAATAGATGCGCAAGCAAAACCCACTCACTGCCATGTCCCCGTGACTGCCCCACGGCCCCAGTCCCCAGTGGCCATGAACCCCGGCTGCCCACGGCTGGCAGCTGTCCCCTTCACCAGAGAGCTGTCCTTGGGGGAAAGGGCGCTTCTTCCCCCAGAAGGTGACTCCCACCCCCAGGAGTGGGGCAGCCAGTGGCCAGCGGCCAGCTCTCTCGGGTGGGGACGGGGCAGTCACACTTCACCCCCGGTGTGATGGGGCCAGGCTGGTCACAGCTGTGTTTCCGCCCTGCCTGGCTGTCCCCGGCTCGGCCCCTCTCTCCCCTTCCCCCGGGAAGACTCCCATGATAAACTGGTTTCACAAGACTTCCCATCCGCAGTCCCTGATCAAGATGGGAGGAGGACAGGCCTGGGACCTCTCGGGGCCTCAGCCAGCCCTGGTGCCTTCCTGGAGGGATGGGAGGCGCAGGCCTGGGGGGGTCGCTCCTGTCTTGACTTTTAGAATTCGGCCTTTTTGTGTGATCTTCCGAGAGCTGCTGTAAAAATGTGCTGCAGACTGGGTGGTTTAGAACGATAGAACTCTATTCTCGAACAGTTCTGGAGGCTGGAAGTTCCAGATCCAGGTGTGGGCAGCGCCGCACTGCCGCAGAGGGCCCCGGGGGAGGGTTCTTCCTGCCTCTCCGGCTGCTGGTGGCTGCAGGTGCCCCTCGTCGCGGTTGCGCCCCCTGCCATTCCCGCCTCCACGTCATCGCTGTGCGTCTGTCTGCTCTTTCTTGTGGCGGGGGCGTGGGGGACACAGTCTCACTGTGTTGCCCAGGCTGGAGTGCAGTGGCATGATCTCAGCTCATTGCAACCTCTGCCTCCGGGGTTCAAGTGATTCTCTTGCCTCAGCCTTCCTGGTAGCTGGGGTTATAGACATGCACCACCACTCCTGGCTAATTTTTGTATTTTTTAGTAGAAACGGGTTTCACCATGTTGGCCAGGCTGGTGTCGAACTCCTGACCTCAGGTGATCCACCTGCCTCGGCCTCCCACAGTGCTGGGATCACAGGCGTGAGCCCCCGCGCCCGGCCCGTGTCTGCTCTTCTTGTAGGGTACCAGTTGTTGGCGTTAGGGCCCGCCCTCCTCCAGGACGAGCTTGTCACAGGAGCCTCAATTCCAAATAAGACCCCATCCGCAGGGTCCGCGTGGACATGGGCTTGCGGGGACATTTGGCCCACACGGCGCTTGTCCCTGGAAAGCCGCCTCCGGCCGCGTTTTTGGTGTTCGTGCTTTGACTCTCGCTGCTTGTCTCAAGGACGTCTGTGGGTCCATCTCACCCTAGCCCTGCTAGGCCACGCCGCACCTTCCGCTTTCAGACCACACCGTGACCTCCCTTGGGTCCCTGCCTGTCGAGAACCGGCCCAGATACAACCTAGGAAGTTATAAGGTCAGCGGAGACAAAGACATTAAGAGACAAGAGTAAGTGTGCGTAAAGGCGAGCTCCCGGGGGCGGCGAGGAGGAGGAGGAGGATGCGAAGGCCTGGAGCAGGAGCGCAGGAGACCCAGGCTATTCACCCGGCGTGTAACAGAGAAGCCTGAGCTCAGGGATGTGGGGGGTGAAAAGGAAGCGAAGCGTCAGCAGATGATCTATGTAGCTGTGGCGGCTTGGCATTTCCTTGGGAGGTAGAGAGCACACTCCGCTTTAGATCCAATCAGTAAACAAACAGATAAAAGGCTGCAGCCAGAGCCAGCAAGTCTGGCCACATTTTGGTGCTTCAAAGCGGTCTTCCTTGCTGTGAGGGCGAAGCATGGTCTTCCGTTAACTCCCATCCTGCATCAGCCTGCCTCTCCACACCTGCCTCCACCCCAGGCCCCTCCAGCCCTCCCCTTCCCGACACAGGCAGACAGAGCCGGGGCAAACCCAGGGCCTGCCCAGCCAGTGGCCTGAGCGGGAGCAGGGCCGTGGGTGGGGACGTCTTGGGGCCTCTTCTTGAGGGTCTCTGCATTCAACATGCAGTGGTCATTTGGGGCTGCGCTGGGCTGCCGGCGGGGAACCTCACCCATGGCCTGCCTCCCCCCAGGTGCAGCTGGTGCAGGGCACGTGCTGTGACAGTGAGCGTGTTCTGGACCCGCCCTGGCCAGCAAGACAGCTGCACGCACGTGGCAGGTGGACTGAGGATGGCGTTCTTCATCCTGCTGAATTGTGATAGACTGAAGTTGACTGGCCCCATGCGGCTAGTGGCCTCTGTATTAGAATCCCTAGAGCCCACGCACGGGGGGAGGCGGGGCTGAGGGTGTGCGGGTGTCCTGGGTGCTGTTTGTGGCTGTGTGGCCCTGGTGCCTAATGGGGGGCTCCGGACACAGTAAAGTGCAGGACATGTGGCCTGTGGGACCACAAGTGAATTTCACCCCTAGATCACGTCCCCAGTGGCACTGCACAGGGACGCCCTCCCCATTACCTGGCGGTCAAACCCCTTCTCGTGCCCGCAGCACCCTGACGACCGCAGCCCTCCCGACAATTGGCGTCTTAGTCCATTGGCAGGACACTGTTCAGAGTAGTGGGGACACAGGCAGCAAGCTCCACGAGGCGAGGAGGCCCTCCGTCTACACTGCAGCAGCAGTAGAGAGCGCAGGGCCAGCACACAGTAGGAGCGCAGTGAGGGCACTGGTGGAAGCCCTCTGACGTGTCTGCAGGCGTGTCTTCACATGTGCACTCATGCGTTCTCCGGCGCTGTGCTAGCCATATGCTCTGGTCCAATCTCCATGACCCCAGTGAGGAACAAGATATCTGAAAAACAGGCGGGTCATTTAAAGCCCCGCCCTTGGTGTGGGCATGTGTAGTTCCAGCAGAGGCCCTAGGGAGCAGCCTTGCAGGACCCCTGCTGCCCCCGCATGGGTGAGTCAGGCGAGGGGATGCTGCGTCACACACAACGCCAATCTCCACGGCATTGAAGAGCAGGGCTTCTCTCGGGCTCTCACCACGTGTTCCTTGTGGGCCGGCCATGACTGGAGTGTCCCAGCAGCACCCAAGGGGAATATCTAGGGCAGCCTTAAATGGCTTTAGGGGCCGGGCGTGGTGGCTGACACCTGCAATCCCAGCACTTTGGGAGGTCGAGGTAGGAGGATCACTTGAGCCCAGGAATTTTGAGACCAGCCTGGACAGCATCGTGAGATTCTGTCTCTGCAAACACTGTCTTTTAAATTGGCTGGGGCATGGTGGCGTGCACCTGTAGTGCCTGCTATGTGGGAGGCTGAGGTGGAGGACTGCTTGAGCCCAGGAGTTTGAGGCTGCAGTGAGCTGTGATTGCACCACTGCACTCCAGCCTGGGTGACAGAGCGAGACCCTGTCCCAGGAAAAAAAAAAAAAGGCTTTGGAAGCAGAGCCTCCTGGCCCTTCCCTGGGTGAAATCTCTTCAAAGTCTCACTTTGCTGGGCTGGCCCTGAAGGACCCCCAAGTGTAGATGCACAGGGCTTTTCTTGGGTTGGTGGCAGAGGGGGGAAGGCCCGAGAGCTGAGTCTGTGGGGGGGGTGGAGCTCTCGGGAGGGGAAGAGTTGGGTGGGGGGAGGCAGCGTGTCACCCCCGTTGGCTTGAGGAGAGACTGCAGGGCCTGAAGCCTGCGTTTCCAGAACCAGGTTGAGGCTGAACGAGCAGTGGGCTGAGCTGGAGGCGGGAGAGGTGGACCGCAGGATGGGGTGGGGTCCTTAAGCCACTTCCTAAGCTCCAGGCAGGGGGGCATGCCCCTGAAGGTCTTTGCTTCCACAGGGAGTGGAATTTTGGGACAGATTTTAAAACAGACCAGAGGAAGAACTTCCCAGCGTGGAGCTGTGGGGTGGGCTGGGGAGGGGAACAGAGAGTGCTTTCTTTGTGTCTGTCTGAAGGGGTTCTTTCTGAAGAGGCTGCGGATGGCTTGTTTTCCCATAGAACTCTCTTTCCCCACCTTGCCAAGATTCTTCCAGCTGCAAGTGACAGAAAGGCAGCTCAAATGGTCTGAAGCCTCAAAATGGATTTGCTGGTGCTCACAAGTTAGGGACAGCTTCAGGTGTGGCTTGACCCAGGCATTTGGACAATGTTGGCAAGACTTGATCTTTCACTGTCTTTGACCCCTCCTCTTCTCAGTGTAGCTCTATTTCCACATGGTTTCCACCCCCCCGCCCCCCACATTCTTAGCTTCCTCAGTGGGGGGGTCGGGGGGCTGTCCCCACAGCTCTGGAGGAAAACCTGGGCAGGGCTCTCACTGGCCCAGTGTGGGTTACATGCCCATGCTTAATCCAGTCCTTGTTCTCGGGGGAGACATGATGCCATTTCTAGAAATGGATGCTGGGGTAGGCCTGCCCTGCCCTCACGCAGATATGTGCCATTCTGACCGGCTTCCCATGCCCTCTACAGGCCTGGCCAGCTCCCACCTGTGTGTCCCTCCCTGGCAGGTGTGCCACAGACACAGGTGTGGCGGGGTCTCTACCCCCTCTTGAGGTTGCCCAAGCCTTGGGTGGTACCAAGAAGGGCTGGGAATCCTTTCTCCAGGCCGAGCGTGGTTTCAACCCCACGCAGAGCACAGAAAGGTCCCAGTTCTAAGGGACTCTGACCGGGGCTTGGGGTGGGTGTGGCCTGGAGGTTGCAGCGAGAGGCCATGGCCATGCCCCTTGTTGAGAACTGGGAACTGGGGGGACAGGCTGGTGGTGGGGAGCTGGGCAGACCCCCGAATGCCTGGATCCCAGGGAGGGGCTCTGGGTGGGCTTCCTGATGGGCCCCACAAACAGCTTCCAGACCAAGCCAGGGCCACAGGGTGTCAGGTGGTCCCGTGTGCCCAGCACAGAGCTGAGGTCACTGCGACAAGGGGCTGCATAACCCTGCATCCCTGGCTCTCACCACAGGCCCCCTCCCCAGCCCCTACATCCCCCCGCGTCCGAGATGAGGCCCCGGATGCTGCCGGTGTTCTTCGGGGGAGAGCATCAAGGTGAACCCGGAACCCACGCACGAGATCCGGTGAGTGGGCTGCTGGGCTCTGTGCCGGAGGAGCGGGGTGGGGGTTGGGGGTTGGTCCTGACTCTCTTGTGGGGTGGGGGTGGGAACTAGGCCAGGCTGGGTGGCCCAGGAGGCTCCCGACTGTCTAGGCAGCCCCTCTGGGTGCTGCGTCCTGGGGGAGGATGGCCGTGTCTTGGCCAGAGACAAAACTGATTTTAAGACTCTGACCCCAAGGGACCCTCTGTAGCCATCCACACCACCCCCCAGGCTTATTCAGCCATTTCCCCATTTACCTTCTCCTTTTATTTTAAATCCAACATCCCAGAAAATTTGGAAAATTATAACCACTTGTGCGCCCTAACTCTCCTTCCGTTTCCCTGCCAGATTTTTTTTTTGAGACGGGATCTTACCGTGTCACCCAGGCTGAGTGCACTGGTGGAGTTAATCATGGCTCACTACAGCCTCAGCCTCCTGGGCTCAAGCAGTCCTCCTACCTCAGCCTCCCCAGCAGCTGAGACTACAGGTGCGAGCCCCCAGGCCTGGCTCATTTTTGTATTTTTTTGTAGAGATGGGGTCTCACTATGTTGCCCAGGCTGGTCTCCAACTCCTGGGCTCAAGTGATCCTCCTGCCTCAGCCTCCCAAAGTCATGGGATTACAGGTGTGAGTCACCACACCTGGCCCCTGCCAGATTGTGAGGTGTTCACAAGCAAACCATTCAGGCAACGCAAGACCCCTTTCCGCTCTGTCATCCACGTGTTAGGGGGACACTCAGCTGCTCCATGTTCTTTGTGACTGTAACTTAGGTTCTTGAGGCCACCCATGAGCTATTGCACTGCAGGTGTACTGGGTGCCATTCCAGGCAGATGACATCTTAGGTGGCATCTGAATTGAATGAAGGCGCTCCTGCTTGGGAACTTACCACATCTGAAGCTGCTGGGGCTCAGGCTTCCCAGAGGTGGAGTGTGGGGTCCAAGAGTCTTGCCCATGTATCTGTGGGGCTCTCTCTATCCACCTGTCCCTGTCGAGTGGGGCCAGCTGAGGGTCAGAGGCCTACTGCCTGCGGCCCTCACCAGCCACGCACATGGTCCCAGGAGACAAACGGGTCCACTTCTGGATTATTTCTCAATCACCAAGCAGCCCTCATTGTCTAGTTTTTAAAATTATTCAAGCCCAAATCAGATCACCAGAAGCCCAGCAAGGGTGGAGGACGGATGCCGGGGACCCTCGGGACCTCTGATCCCATCACACGTCTTTCGTGGGGATTCAGTGGGGAATGAGCTGGGGGCACTCTCTCCCTCCCAGAGCTTCCAGTGTGGTTTCCTAAAGCTCTGGACGTGGAACTGGGGGTGACTAGTCAGTCACTCATCCAGGGGATGTTGAAGTGTTTGGGAAATGTATTTTGATAGAATTTCAAACTTACCGAAAGGCTGCAGGTGCCTCTCATATAGAGTCGCTGGCTGTTTATACCGTGCCCTATTTATTTGAGAGGAGATTGGTGACGTCCTGCCCATTAGCCCCAAGATACTCCTAAGAACGGGGACACCCTCTTCCATGGCAGCAGCACAGCTGTCAACGTGAGGCAAGCGCATGTTTGACGCCAGCGCCTGACCCGCACGGCCCAGCTCGGTTTCCGCCATCCGCCCCACAAGGCCCTTTCCTGGCTTACTTTTCTTACTTTTGCAGGGACCCAGTCGGGGGCGCTGCGCTGCGTCCAGCTGTCTGGCTTCTTGGGTCTCTGTGGAGCCAGAACAGCCCCTCAGCCCTTCTTTGACCATCTTGACCTTGACCTTTCAGAGCAGCCGTTATGTTTCAGAAACACCCGTTACGTTTCAGAGCGTCTGCCCTGGGCCCTTCAGTGTCCATGGTGCGGGCGGGGCCACCGGGCGGCCCCCCACTTCCTGGGCTCACTCCGTGTCCTCCCTGCCCTTTCCAGCTGCAACTCTGAGGTCAAGTACGCCTCGGAGAAGCACTTCCAGGACAAGGTCTTCTATGCGCCCGTGCCCACCGTCACGGCCTACAGCGAGACCATCGTGGCGGCGCCCAACTGCACGTGGCGCAAGTACCGAAGCCAGCTGACCCTGGAGCCGCGCCCGCGAGCCCTGCGCTTCCACAGCACTACCATCATCTTCCCCAAGCATGCCAGGAGCACCTTCCGGACCACCCTGCACTGCAGCCTGGGCCGGCCCAGCCGCTGGTTCACCGCCAGTGTGCAGCTGCAGCTGTGCCAGGACCCTGCCCCCAGCCTCCTGGGCCCTGCCCCCGCTCTGATGGGGCTGGGGCCCGCCCGGGGTGCTGGAGGGGCCGGGAGGATGGACACGATGAGCTCGGCCTGGCACTCAGGCAGGGGGCAGGCAGGGATGCCGCCAGGCCAAGGACCCGTGTGGAAGGGACGGCTCCCGCTGCCTCCCGGACCCACAGGCTGGGTGGGGTGTCTCCTTGTTTTGGTGTCAGAGACTCAATAAAAGCACCTATTTTCTTAGCACTTAAGCCGGAAAGGCAGTAGAGGCACGTGCTGTTAGGTGGTGGCCACCTCTAGGGTCGGGGGAGAAGAATAGGTCCACAGTGTGCCCATGAAGCCGAGAACCGCCCTGAGCAGTGCAAGGACAGAGGCATCCCAGCCTCAGCTGGTGGGGGCGGCTGCAGCTCCCCGAGAGCCCTGCCACCCTGTGTATCCCAGGCTGGTGGCCGAGGCCGTGTGTAAGGGAAGGGGGTGCCTCTCTTCCCTGCTGCTGGCCTGGGGTGTTTCCCAAACAGGCCTTTCACGTGCGTGCAGCTTGCACGGAGAGGTCCGGAGCCGTGGCTGAGCCACCTCTGGCGGATTGAGCCAGGAGGTTGGGCAAAGGCTGGGTGCTGATGCCAGGGCTGAGGCTGGTTATATTGGGGGTGGGGAAGGCCTAGAAATACTTTGAGCCGTGGCCTTGCCACTGTCGAAGATTCGGGGCACTGCCCGTGCTCAGCCTTTGGAGCCTCACCTGCAGGGCGCCCCCAGCTAACACCCATCCCTGCACCGCCTCCTTGATGTCAAAACCAAGGTGCCCAGTGGAGGTGGTGAAGCTCTCGGAAACGCTGCCACCTGTGAGGGGCCGGGTCTGAACTCCAGGGAGTCAGAGCTCAGCTGTTCGTTTAAAGAGACACCAGGGGACAGGGCTGCGGCCCTCGGCCTGCGTTCCGGTGCATGATGGATTCTGCAGTGACAGCGTGTTACTCCTTCCTGCCGAAGGCTCGCCCCTGCCTGTGCGATGTTGTGGGAAGAACGAAGCCTGGGAGCCAGATGAAGACTTGGCTCAGGGCTCCCTGGAACAAGCCAGGAGGCACGGGGCGCAGGGGAACTGGGGGGAGCCCCCCCAGGTCGCTGAACAAACACCCAAAGCCCGCGCTGTGGCAGGGTGCCGAGGAGATGCCCCTCTGAGCCTTCCCCCTCAGACCTGAATGCACCCTGCAGTTGGGGGCTGTCCCTGCCACTCCCCTGGTAACCCCCAAAAGGGGGAGGGGAAGGTTCCCTGGGGCTTGAGACCTCTCTGTGGGGGGGGTGAGGAGGGTGATTCCTTTCACATCCGGGAGAGGCAGAATGACTGTTATATTTTTATATATCTATACAGAGAGTACATTTTCTCTCCAGAGATGCTTTCTGGTTAACAAAGGAATAACTTAAATAGATTGATTATCTCAATAAACTGTGCAAACCCAATGGGACTTCCTTTTCTGTCTGTGAGACCCTCAGATCCCACTGGGGTTGGGGAAGGGGGAAGATGGGTCTCCAGGCCCCTTTCCTGGGTGGCCATGAAAATCTGGGCACCACAGCTTGTGCCCTAGGGAGCCGGCCGCAGAGGCCGTCATCAAAGGGACAAGGAAGAACTTAGCCCCCACCCCTGTGGACAGCCTCAGGGTACACCAGCTCCATCCAAGAGCTAGAAGTGCAGGGACCTGGGCCTCCCTGGGGACTTGCATCTGGGGGGGCAGTTCCTTGGATGGGCCTGGGCATCTGCATTTTTGATGGCATGCATCTATCTCCTTAGCTCCGGCAAGCCCCTCAACCCACAGCGTCCCTGGAGAGGCGCCCTGGCTGCCACCGCAGAGCGGCCGGCTGGGACCTGCCTTACCATCTGTTTCTCTCCTCGCCCGTGGAGAGGCCCCTGGGGCTCCATGGAGATGTGAGTGCATTAAAGGGGACACCCGTAGCCACGGGACAATGTCCTCAGTGAGTCAGACTGGAAAATCAGACTAGAATTCGCCCCGAGGCTCTGGAGTTGGTGGGGGCAGGGGACAGGGCGTGTATTTGCCACAGAGACTGCTGGAGACAGGTCCTCCGAGGGGGATGGGTCACAAGAGTGCCGTGGTCAGGGTTGGTGGTGGCCTCTTGGGGCCCACACCCTAGCCTGGCGGTGGTTTAGCTAACACGAGTGGGAAGGCTGTGTGTGCTAATTTAGAGCGCTCATTCTATTCCAGACTCTGTAGGAAACGTTCCATAGGAAATGTCGCATGCCATTCCGACCCGCTGACATGGGTGCTACCGCATCTCCACTTCACAGAGGAGAAACTAAGGCGCAGAGAGGTGGAGTAACTGGCCCAAGCTGACAGCAGGCAGAGCCAGAATCTGAGCCCAGGATCCTTGACGCTCTAAACCTCCGGCTGCCTGCTTTGATGGAGGACAGTCCCTAACAGGGAAGGGGATGGAAGCCAGAGTGGCTGAGTCAAAAGGAGTTTACATCAACTCGAGGATGAATCTTGAGGCCGCCACTGATCTACACGGACAGAAACGTGCCTCGAGACCTGAGCCCTGCTTGCATGGTGGGATTCCCCCGCAGATGCCTACAGGGGTGGCATTCTTTGCACCTTGCTTAATTCATGCAAATTCAGCTCCACAAGCCTGATTTTCAATCACAGCCTTGATCTCTCACCGCCTCGAAGGGAAAGTGGATAAAGCTTTCTGACATGTGCAATCAGAGTGCCAGTGACTTCAACAAACATGAAGGTGCCCCTGGGGTCGGTCTTTGCTCTGGAGCCAGGTGGGATCAGCTGAGTCCATCAGATCCGCAGGGCCTGCCAGGCTCTTCCCCGCCCTGTCCCGTTCCTCTCTCCTGTCTCTCACAGGCATTCCCCCTCGAAACCTTTTACCTTCCTAACCCCATCTCAGCCTGGAGAATCCAGAGAACACAGAGAACACGCCCGCCTCTGAGAGCACGCAGTTGGTGGCCTTCCGGCTCCCTCTACCATGCAAATGGGTTTTGCCTTTGCTGATGGTGCTGGAGGTGCCTGCCTGCTGGCCATGCAGGGTCCAGGGAAGCCCAGCCAGGCACAGGGTGGAAGGAGGGGCAAGGGCAGCCGCTCCAAGGCCCCCAGCTGCACGTGCTTTTCCCTTGAAGCAGCTCATCTGCCCTAGGGGAACCCAGCACACCTGGAGAGAGGCAGGAAGAAGTGCGGGTTCCGTCTGGATCCTAGTCCTCGGGGGATCCAGAAATGGACTGGCTGATGTCCCGAACTGCCCAGCCTCGGGCGCTGCTGCTAACGCGCCTTTCCCATCTCCCTGCACCCCAGGTACACCAGACGTGCAAGATTCAATGTGCCATGAAACACCCTGGTGATGTCCCCAGAGGGGCAACTGTCACTCACTAGGCCCCAGGGAGGGGGAAACTGACCCAGGATGGGCTCTGTCACTGGGAAAGGAACAGGCCACCTCACTTCTCTAAGCATCTGCAAAATGAGCGTGAGGGCTCTACCTCCCAGACCTAAAATCAGACTCGGCAGCCCCTGCCTTGCCCAGCAAATGGTGCCCCTTCCCCGAAAGTCCTTGAACCTGACACTGGTCCCATCGCATCCTTGCCAGAGTGGGAACGAGACCCGGGTCCTGGGTAGCACCCACACTGTGCCTGGCCCTGCCGGGAGCATGTCCTGTATTTAACCTGCTTTATCTTCACGGTGGCCCTGCAGGCGTGGGGGAGAATCCTGGGAGGAAGCGCATGCCCCCCAGCCTCCCTCCAGAGAAAGTGCCCGTGTGAGAACAGCTGGTGGCTTCCAGACCACTGAGCCCTCCCGGGTTTCAAGAGAATCTGTAAACAACGACTAGTTTCCTTTGACGGCCCTCCTTAGCCTCTCAAGGACAAAATGGCCAGAGAGCCTTTCCAGCAGCGCCAGCTCCCCAGATTGGCAGTGAGCCACCGTGACCAGCAGCTTCTCCTCCCTCCGCACCTCTGCTTTGTCCCCTGCCTCTGGCCACTATCTGATTCCCATGCACGTGAGCAAACAGTGGCTATGTAAACAAATAAACAAAACAAAACATAAATAAACCAATAGCTTTGGGGAAGCAGTCACTCCCTACAGCAATATCACCGCCCCATTCAACAGACGTGGAAACCGAGGCGTGGAGGGGTTGAAGGACAGGGCCAGGCAGCTGGCCACAACATGCTGCCCTTGTGTCGTGCTGATCTCCGAGCCCCTTTCCTCCTCACACCATGGGGTCTCGTCCCCGAGCCCTCCCCGGGGCAGGGGGCTCTGTTCTGACCTTCTGCTGGTCCCACACTGGCCTCCCAGGTCTAATTCTCCCTCATAATCCATCAGCGCCCTTGCGAGACGAAAACTGCTCCGATTTCAGAAAACTGGCAAGTTACCTCACTGAGCAACGGCTCGCCACCACAGACACTCTTGGGCCCCCACAGGGACTCATGCACCCCAGACACTCCTGGGCCCCCCTCAAGGACTCACGTCCAGCCCATGGTGGTGGGCTCCTGAGGGTCCCTGGCTGGGCCTCCCCCTCCCAGCCTTTGCCCGCACAGGTTTTCTCCTCTCAGTCTACTCCCTCCCTAGACTGGCCTCCTCCAGGAAGCCACCCTGACTGCTCCAGTTTATCTGTGTCATCCCAGAAAGGCTTGTCCAGAGCCAGCCCCAGGGTCTTCCGGACCAGTCCGTTCCTGCCCTGTGGGCAGCAGCTCTTCCGGCGGGTGGCCAGACCTCCTTCTACAGAGACTTTTGTGCCCATACTGGAGACCTCCTGGTTAGATGGAAGTGAAGGAGCCAGGTTCCAGGTGAGGGCCTAGTTCCAACCTTGGGCACCGGCCCTGCCATCATAGTGGGGGTCACCAACCACCCTCACCAGAAACCCCTGGGACGCTTGTTGAAAACACAGATTCCAGGGCCAACCCCAGACCTAGAGCACCAGACCGTCTAACTGGATCCAGGAATACACATTTAACCCACTTCCCCAGGTCCTCAGACATGGTGACATTTGCCGCCAACTGTCCTTTGCAGAGCTCTTTCTAGCTTTCTATGGAGAACTAGACACTTGCAGCATCTGTTCACAACACACTTGCCAGGGAGGTTCAGAGTCAAAGGCAGGGTCAGGAGAGGAAAGACAAGGGCTCCGCCCCCAGGGGTGCTGTCGGGTTTGAGACTAGTCTCAGAGACCCAGAGGGGGAGAGAAGATGGCCAGGGTAGTGTGTTTTTTGAGGAAGTCATGCCCTAGCTGGGTTTTGTAGTGTGTATAGGGGTTTTCCAGGAGATGGGGGTCAGGGTAACAGCGTGAGTCTCCGTTTTAGATGGAGCAGTGAAAAGGCCACACAAGACAGGGGTGGGATGACGGCTTTGGGGGTGGGTGGATGACGGCTTTGGGGTGGGTGGATGAGGGTTTTGGGGGTAGGTGGGATGAGGGCTTTGGGGGTGGGTGGATGACGGCTTTGGGGGTGGGTGGATGAGGGCTTTGGGGGTGGGTGGATGAGGGCTTTGGGGGGTAGGTGGATGAGGGCTTTGGGGGTAGGTGGATGACGGCTTTGGGGGTGGGTGGATGAGGGCTTTGGGGGTAGGTGGGATGAGGGCTTTGGGGGGTGGGTGGATGAGGGCTTCGGGGGTAGGTGGGATGAGGGCTTTGGGGGGTAGGTGGGATGAGGGCTTTGGGGGTAGGTGGGATGAGGGCTTCGGGGGTAGGTGGGATGAGGGCTTCGGGGGTAGGTGGGATGAGGGCTTCGGGGGTAGGTGGATGGGGCTTCGGGGCAGGTGGGATGAGGGCTTCGGGGGCAGGTGGGATGAGGGCTTTGGGGGTAGGTGGGATGGGGCTTCGGGGGTAGGTGGGATGAGGGCTTCGGGGGCAGGTGGGATGAGGGCTTCGGGGGCAGGTGGGATGAGGGCTTTTCGGGTAGGTGGGATGAGGGCTTTGCGGGTAGGTGGGATGAGGGCTTTGCGGGCAGGTGGGATGAGGGCTTCGGGGGCAGGTGGGATGAGGGCTTCGCGGGCAGGTGGGATGAGGGCTTCGGGGGCAGGTGGGATGAGGGCTTCGGGGGCAGGTGGGATGAGGGCTTCGGGGGCAGGTGGGATGAGGGCTTCGGGGCAGGTGGGATGAGGGCTTTTCGGGTAGGTGGGATGAGGGCTTTGCGGGTAGGTGGGATGAGGGCTTTGCGGGTAGGTGGGTTGAGGGCTTTGGGGGTAGGTGGGATGAGGGCTTTGCGGGTAGGTGGGATGAGGGCTTTGCGGGTAGGTGGGATGAGGGCTTTGGGGGTAGGTGGGATGAGGGTTTTGGGGGTAGGTGGGATGAGGGCTTTGGGGGTAGGTCTTTGAAGGTTGGGGACCACCTGGCTGTGGCTGGGAGACAGAGTGGACCCTCTAAGGGCACCAGGAGGCTGCAAGCTTTCCATGCACCTGCAGACAACCGCCCGCCTGAGTTGGGTCTGGTCCCTGGTCCTCAGAGAAGACACGTTGTGGTGCCTATGGTACCAGTTCAAATGCACAGAGATGGGGGCTGGTGGTGACGGCCGTGAGGGCTGAGCCCTGTGGTCCACCCCCATCTCTCTGGTCTAACTGTGGCTAACAAGGTACTGTGGGATCCTGGGCAGCACTGGTATGAGCGGGGCAACCCCTGGCGGCTGGCGTGACCAATACCCTGACCCAGCCTGGATTCCAGGTGGAGGCCGCTCTGTGCCCTGGGTGGTGGCCAGGCCCGCCTGGGACAGGGCCCTTTGCCAGCCCCACACTGCCACCTGCCTGCTGGCCTCAGAACTACAGCCCGGCGCCAGGCTCAGCCTTGTCTGGACGCATCAGGGCCTGGCATGCAGATGAGAAATCAAGACCCAGAGGGCACCCGAAGCTTCCCCAAGTTCACACAGTGCAGCCACCAAGCTGGAAGCCAGGCCTGCACAGGCCCAAGGCCTCAGCTTATTTTTACCCTGGGCACAGTACTCAGGGTGACACAGAGAGCCAGTGAGGCTGGGCAGAGCCCCTGGGGGTGCAAAGGTCTCTCTGAACCCCCTCCTCCCAGGTTCCCCCCTAGGGGAGGCAGGACCCTGGGTAAGCCCGGGCCCTGGAGGCTTGGGGTCCCCTGGGAAGGTCAGGATAGGAGGTGGCAATTTCTGCTTCCAGCGGACCCTGGTTCTCCCCTCTATTGCTCCCTAGTCCTTCGGGGCTGCTTTCTACAGTGCTGGATGTGGGGTTGGTCAGACACCAGCACAGGGCCAGGGGTCCCCGATCTTGGCTATCCTTGCTGGCAAAGCCCCATGAGAGCCCCCAAGGCTGGCTCCTATATGTGTGGGCACCATCCCTTTGTCCCTGCTTACCAGTTGCTGGGCCAGGGTGGGCCCTCTTGGGGATTTGGGACTGCCTGTTTCTGGGTGAACTGAGGCCAGCACCCCAGACTGCCTGGGCCTGAAGGCTGAGGGGTGGGGACAGGCGGAATTCCAGGACCCTGAGCCACGCTTAGCATGATTCAGACGCACCTCTCAAGGAAGAGCAGAAGAGAATGCCCTGCTTTGCAGATTATCTTCTGCCCATGAGCGGCAGAGGGCCCACATGCCACCCCCTCTGCACTCCCAAAGGTTTTAGAGCCTGGGAAGGTGGGTCTGCCCTGGGAACCCACCTAGAAGGATTCAGCCTTTGCAGGGCAGGCGTTCCCTGGCTGCCAATTGTTATACGTTTGGTGGGTTTTGGGTGGAGTGGGACACTGGCTGGGGGTCCTCAGCCCACAGTGGCTCCAGGAATGTCACCGGGCAGAGCTGACCTCATGGCTCTGTTGAGAGGAAAGGCTCTCTGACCTCTGCTCTGGGATGGCGTCGGGCCTCAGAGGCCACACTCAGGCCAGCACTGTCCCTATTGGCTTGGGGACATAAGGAAGCTAAGAGGTTGTGATAGGGCTGCCCAGATGGAAGCCCTGTGGGGGAGGCTTCAAGCCAGCCTGGACAAGCAGGGGAAGCTCCAGGGTGAGGGTGGGCTTCCTCCCTCTACAAAAGCAGGCAGTGGCACCGCCGGGGGGCTCCAGTGCCCTCCCCCATGCCAGGGCACCTGCAGCCATACCTAGGGGCCAGTGGACAAATGAAGTCTCCCTAACACCCTTCCAGCTCCGCCACCCAGTCTGGCTCTGGGGACTGAGACTACATACAAAACGGCACCAGGTGGGGCGTCAGGCTTTGGGGGAGTGTGGAGGAGCAGCTGCGCTGCTGCAGCCAGCAGAGGAAAAGGGCAGGAAAGCGAGGGGGGAGGGCCAGGCCACTGGCACCGAGGGACAAGGCCAACAGTGACCAGGGTCAATGGCAAAGAACTGTGGCCATTACCAGGCTCCACTTTGATCCAGAAGGGATGCCACAGGCATAGGACAGGGCACACCCAAGACGTGGTACCCCCCGAACCCAAGAGGCAGGTGGGCAGCGGTCTCTGCCCAAATTGGCAGGGGTTGCTCTCTCTCCTGCCTGTATTGAAAACACACTGGGACACCCCCCATCATGATCTCTGGGGGCAGGGATGACATTAAAAAGACTCCAAGTAGGAACTGATGGCCATCCTGGACTCCACGGGTGTGAATACTAGATACCTCCACTATGAGTGTGAATACCCAACACCCTCACCCTGGGTATATTTGATACTCTTGCTATAAGTGTAAACATCTCACTTCCTCACCATGGTGTGAATGCCTGACACCCTCACCAATGGTGCGAATACCTGACACCATGAATGTGAACATGACACACCATGGTGTGAACACCTGACACAACATGGGTGTGACTACTTGATACTCTCACCATGGTGTGAATATCTGACACGTGTAAACACCTGCACCCTCTCACCATGAGTGTGAACATGACACCCTCACCATGGATGTGAATAACTGACACCCTCACCATGGTGTAAACACCTGACACGAGTGTGAACATCTGACACCCTCACCATGATGTGAATACCTGACACCATGAGTGTAAACATGACACCCTCACCATGGTGTGATTCTGACACCATGATTGTGAACAGCTGACACTCTCATGGGTGTGACTACTTACACCCTCGCCATGGTGTGAACACCTGACACTCTCTCACCATGTGTGAACATATGACATCCTCACCATGGGTATTAATACCTGACACCCTCACCATGGTGTGAACCACCTGACACATGGGTGTAAATATTTGACATCCTCATACCATGAGTGTGAACATGACACCCTCACCATGGTGTGAATACCTGACACATGGGTGTGAACATCTCACGCCCTCTCACCATGGGTGTGAATACTTCACACCTTCACCATGGATGCGACTATTTGATGCCTTGATGGTGATGTCCTTACGAAGGGCATAAATATTCACTTGCAAAAGGGTTCAGTCCCTGGTGACTCAGGGGATGTGGCCTTGGCCCTCCAGGTTGTATTCCGCCTGTCCCCTAAACCCTAGCTGTCTGGCCTATTGGCTGCCCAGTCTGAGGTAGAGAAGAAACCTTTGTAACTTGAGTATAATTCGCTTTTTAATTAGAACGACGTGTGTAAATGACAGAATACCACCACCCTGCGCAGATGGCAGCCACAGAATACGCATCAAAGTCATTCTGCCCAAGAAAGGGAGGGAGGGAGGACACAGCAAGGCGTGAGCCGGCAGCCCCCGCCCTCTTGGTCCTGCGAGTGATGGGATCACCGACTGTCGGCCTGCACACGCCTCTTGAACGGTAAGCAGAGATCAAAAGCACAGCAGCAGTAATACTGGGTAAGTCCTTCCTTGCGTAAAACATCTGAATTAATTCATTGAAGGTATCAAAAATATACCCTGTAAACCAATACATCATTTACATCTGCCTTTCCTTCCCCACCGCTGCGGCAACGATGTGTGAAAAGAAGTCCAGTCCTTGCAGCAGCCGTCGCCCCAGGCCGCACCTGGCCCTTCTGGTCCACCCACCTGGCCTGACTTGGTCTCCGAGCGATCTCGTTGGCTGGGGCAGCCTGTGGGGACCGGAACGAGCGCACTGGGGGGCTGGACAGGGCCTGCGTCCGTCTGTCCAGAGCACTAAGCGGGATGGGGGAGGCGGAGGCAGGGCGCGGGGGGCTGCGAGCTCAGCTTAGACTTTGGTTCCAAATGCATTCGGGGGGAGGCAGTGGCATGGAGGTGCATGGTCGTCCTGCTTTGGGTCCCTGGCCGCCCCGGCCGCCTGCGTGTGGCTGCCACACGCCTGCCGTGCCCCTTCCCCGGCCCCTCCCCTCCTTTCTCGAGCACCAGGTAAACATCCCCTGAGTAAGGTCACTGCACAGGGCCAGCCCGGGGCGGGAGTCTTAGTTAAGGCTTCAGACAGGCAAGGATGCCGGCTCTGGACGGACAGATGGACAGAGGCGCAGGCAGACTCAGGGGCTCCTTCCTCGGTGGGGGAGTCGGCAGCCGCCCCACTCCTGCCGGGCTGTTCCTGTGGCTCGCTGGGACCCGACACTGCCCGTCCCCCGTTCGGAGTCACTCGCTGTCAGAGAGTGTCTCGTACTGCGAGCAGAGCAGTGGCTTGGGCTCCTCGTCCCAGGCGTGGTGGGGGCCAGCGAGGGGCGCGCTGCCCGAGGGGGAGGCCCGGCGGGGGTGGGGGAGGCCATGACACCCGCCTGCAGCCGCATGATCAGGGGGTTGTAGGGGAACGGTGTGGAACCTGCGTGGAGAAGCGAGATGTGTGAGCTGGGCAGCCCCCGCTGGCCGCCTGCCCACCGCACCGGGAACCGGGGTCTCGGCGTTCTGTCCAACAGCGCTCCCAGCCCTTCCTAACTGCGAACGGCTCTCTTCACCTCTGACTTCCATCCCCGCTCACACCCCGCCATCTCTGGCCTGGACTGCAGCGGTAGCATCTTCACTGTCCCTCTAGTCTGTTCTCCCAGGGACCTTCTGACCCTAAGTTATATCAGCGTTTCCCCTTCTGAGAGCCCTCCAGGGCTCCCCACTATGCATCAGAGAGAGTCCAGGCCCCCCTGCACAGCCCACCAGGCCCGGGTGACCTGGCCGGCCCCAGTCACATCCTTTTCTCTGCCCATGGCCCTGGAGGAAGCCTCCTGACCGTTGTGAGCCGGGCTCGGCTGCCCAGGCCCCCTGGACCTCGCTTCCGCAGACCAGGCCTGTGAGCTGGGCACGCAGCAGGCGCTGGGCATTCAGTGCCCTGGTGGGATTCGCAGCCTCGTGTAGGGTAGCTTGGAGAGCCCAGCCCTGCCCCATCCCATGCCCACCTGCGGATGAGGGCCGGTCCTCCCACACGCGGTTGGTGAGCGGCGTCCGGCGGTTGCAGTCTCCCTCCGAGTGCACTGAGGAGACGGAAGGTGGCCGGTCCCCAGATGCCAGGCCCGGGGCTGGGGACTTGGCTTTTCGGCTGCTGGGTCTGCCAGAGACCTTGGCCTTCCCGCCGCTGCCTGTAGGGGACAAGATGGGAATGGACAGGGTGAGGTCCTGCCACGGGCCCTCCAAAGAGGGAGGGAAAGCAGCGACACGACCCCTCCTCCCTGCCGCCTGCCCCAGCTGGGAAGCCAGGGTTGACCAGATGGCCAGACCCAGCTATGAGCCTGGAATGTGGAGAACAGTTTCTGCTGGGAGAGGTGGTGGCTACACTGTCTGCTGTTTGCAGTACCCCCACCCCGGCTGTCCTATAGCCCCCAGCCCCAGGGCTGCAAGCCTGACTGTGAAGCCTGGGCCTCCGGTCTGACTCTGAGCATGGTCCCAGGACCACACCAAGGCCAGGCAGGCTCCAGGCCCCGAGCAGAGAAGTCAGGACCCCTGAGGCCAGGCCTGACCCCTGCGGAGGCTCCAGAAGCTTTTTGGGGCCCCAGTGTCAAGGCTGGAGAGCTACACCCAGATCTCTTTCCCCTGCTCCCTGCTCCCGTAGAGAGTACTGATGGGGACCCAGGCAGATGGGGAGCTGAGTCCTAGGGCTCCCTGACTCCCAGGGCTGACGCAGACCCTGGGCTCCTCCCCCGCCAGGCTAAGGGCCAGCTGTGGACACACAGTAGGACCGGCAGATGCTACACACAGGCCTGGCTGCCATCCCCGTCCACGCAGTGGGGGTGGGCCTTCACTCCAGCCCGGTCTCGGCAAGGAGACAGCCGGGCCAGGAGGCCAGGTCCCCGCAGGGAGGAAGGCAGGAGGGCTGGGGGCGGACGGCAGTGTGAGTGTCCGAGGCAGGCGGCAGCACCTCGGGCCTAGTGGGCAGGGGGCCGGGGCTGGGGGAGAGGGTGCAGACACTCGGGGGTTGTCAGCCCAGCTTCAGATTAGCAAACTCCAGAATGAGGTCAAACAGGCACAAAAAAAGTCACAAGCTCCAAAGCTCGAGGAGGGGGTTGTCAGAGGAGTGCGGAGGAGTGAGGATTAATCACACTGGGGGTGGGGACAGACGGGGGAGGGGCGGGGGTGGCCTGCAGACCTGGCGAGGTGAGTGTGTGGTCACTCCGTCCGTCAGCAGCGGTTATGGGCATAGCAGCAGGCAGGCTGGCACTGGCATTCAGAGGGTTAAAAGCATTGGCGCTGAGCGGCGGGGACTCTTCCCACTGGTCATATTTACCCATGAGTGCCTTTCTAATTATGGCCTCCAGCCCCATGTTGGTGCTGGCATGTTCCTGCACCGCCTGGCTTCTATAGGTCATAAGGCCTGGGGAGAGACAGACAGACAGACAAGACACACGGGGGCCGGGGGAGGGGGGAGCCAGAGGGGTGACGGAGAGAGAAGGGAGAGAGAGGGGAAGGAGGAAGAGAAGAGAGAAATACACAGTGAGCACATTTTGGCAAAGCCACACCTTGATTTCCCTACCCCCTCCCCCACCCTTTTTTTCCAGCTGGGTGGAGATGAAAGGGGAGAGGCTGGTTCCTTTTCCCTGGGGTCCCGGAAGCTCTTGGGCACTGCAAGCGAGGTGAGGTGGGCGAGGTTAGATGCCCCTTCCTGCCCTAACCTCAGTCCTAGTCTGTCCTCCGGGAAATCACAAGCCCCCTCTGCACCCCCCAATCCTAGCTGGGGCTGTTTTTCTCTCTTTTTCCTTTTTAATCCCAAGTGGCCTTCATGGAGAGGGTGAGAGACTGGAGGGCTGTCCTGTTTGGGGGAATGGACTCCTAGAAAGCCAGAGCTGGGGGTTGGCGGGGGGGCTGGGGAAGGGTCTGAGAAAGAAGGTGACCAGATGGTCCTCCCGCTGCCCTGCCTCCAGCTGTGCAGTTTGGGATGTGTGACCCCCTGCCTCCCCTGCAAGCTGGGCTACTGTCCTCCCTCCGCCTCTCCCTACCCAGGAGCCGTGAGGAGAAAGAGGTGCAGAGACGGACGATGAGGGTGGAGTCGCAGCCATGCAGTTACGGTGCGTGCAGGGAGAGGGCAGAGGTAGACACAATCACGGCACCAGCCCTGGTCCGGTCCCAGCTGGCCCAGCCGCCCCATCCCAAGGACAAAGTGGTCGAATCAACAAACCAGTCCTAAGTGGATGCTTCCGGAACACCCCCCGACAATTCCAGGAAACCTCCCTTTCTGTTTACCAGCTTCCTTTTTTTTTTCTTTCTTGTGAACCACACGGACTGGCGGAGCAGGTATGCAAACCCCCCCATAGGTGCTGACTTTTCAGAATTTTTGTTAAACCAGACTTTGCTTTCAAAAGCCCCCAATGCATCCCTATCCCACCCTGCCTACCACGGGGCAGGATTTTCATGGGTTTTGAAACTTCTGCTCTGAGTGAATCATACACATACAAAGTGGTCAAAGATTCTTTCTGATCACTCCTCCTTTGTAAACAAAACTGAGGCTTCTGTGAGGTTGCAGGTGACGCAGATGCTTGAAAATCACGTTTCTGCAGCAACTGCTGGCTGCCTGTGCATTCTTTTCCTCTTGGTTTCAAATGCATTTGTAGCCAGGGACGCTCGCACCGTTTCTGCTGTCTTTCGGAAGCACTTTAAAACAACAGCCACGTGCGTGAAGAAAAGCAACACTTCCAACAGGGCTGAGTGCTGAAATCACAGCAGCGTGACCGAGCCTTCTACCCAAGGCCACAAGTCTGACCTGACGTAGCTGCCTCCGGGCTTAACTGTCTCCCATTTATAAAGGCGAAGCCTGACACAGGCTGAGTGGCAAAGACTAGAGCCTGGGAAATTTCTTTTTGTGAACTAAAACTGCATAAAGAAAAATCAGGCCGGGCACGGTGGCTCACGCCTGTAATCCCAGCACTTTGGGAGGCTGAGGTAGGTGGATCACCTGAGGTCAGGAGTTTGAGACCAGCCTGGGCAACACGGTGAAACCCTGTCTCTACTAAAAATACAAAAATTAGCCAGCCGTGGTGTCGGGTGTCTGTAATCCCAGCTACTCAGGAGGCTGAGGTGGAAGAACTGCTTGAACCTAGGAGGCAGAGGCTGCAGTGAGCCGAGATTGCACCGCTGCACTTCAGCCTGAGCAACAGAGCAACACTCTGTCAAAAAAAAAAAAAAAAAAAAAAATTCAGCTGAGGTGGGAGAATCACTTGAAGACAGGAGCTCAAGACTAGCTGGGCCACATATCGAGAGCCTGTCTCTATAAAAAAATAAAAAACTAGTCGGGTGCCGTGGCGCACGCCTACAGTCCCAGCCGCTCAGGAGGCTGAGGTAAGAGGATCATCTAAGCCTGGGAGGCGGAGGCCGCAGTGAGCCATGATCGCGTCACTGCACTCTGGCCTGGGTGACAGAGAAAGACTGTGTCTTAAAAAAATAAATAAAAAATAATTAAATATAAGTGTTAGCATCAATCGTCATTGTACAATGCCATGAAGTTTTACGTACAGATACACCTGTGTCTCTAGCACCTACTTCAAGACTTAGAACATCCCAGAAACATTCATTTTTAACCCTCTTGTTGTTTCGACCAAATTGCCTCCTTCCCATTGCCTGAGGTGTCTACAGTCACTGAGCGGATGGAGGTGTCCTAGTTGGGACTCCCATTCGGAGGCCTCGATGACCCCCTGATAATATCTGAATGACGGTCCTTTGCACACCATTCCCAGGGCTCAAGACCCAGGAACGTCCTCTAGGGAAGATCAGCAAACCTCCCCTACCTCCATCCCGGCCTCGGCTTCCACCAGAGAAACAGAGAATAACCAGGCAGCCACACAGAGGCAGCCAACCCCGCAACTGCCTCGGCCCCACTGGGCCAGGCCTGCCCATGGGGGAGAGGCCCCGGGAGGCCACACCCCAGACTCACTGAGGGAATACACAGTGGGGCCCCCCCTAGAGAATGGGGCTCCAACCCCAAGGACCCCTAAGTCCAAAACATCATAGAAGTCTTAAGTTTCAGCCTAAAAGAGAGTGTCAGTTTCACACCTATCTCTGCTATGTACCTGCATTTGATCTCGAAAAAAAAGTAAGGCCTCCCAGTTCCCTGGCTGGAATTCAGGAATTAAGCTCTGGCTGTAACGACGCCCAGTGAACTCAGAGGCTCGTGCTCTGAGCTCAGACCCACTCCCTCGTCCAGATACGCCCATCTCCAGCTGTGACTGACGAAGAAAGGAGGTGAGTTTCCAGCTGGTGAGGGTGCATCTGATACTTACTAACCACCCAAGGGGATCTGAACTCCAGAGACTCCCTGCACAGCGAGGGTCCTTTCCACGAGGGGGAACAAGCCTCACCTGCCTGTTGGGTCCCTCTGAATCCTACTGTGGGGTTAGTACATCCCAGAATGAGGGGTACACTTGGCCTAGCAAAGGTTTCTCATCCCTTCATGAGAGCCAGAGTGGGGCGGGGAGGGAGCGCAGGGGACCTGGGCGGCTGCAGAGCAAGGGCTGGACGGGTTACCTGGTCCGGTGATGGCAGGCATGTTGAAGATCTCCGTCCCAGGCTGGCCGATATCTGGAAGCAGGGTGACAAAGCGGGTGATGTCCCCAGGGCTCTGGGAATCACCTGCCCCACCAGTCCCCTGTGTGGTCCAGGTGCGCCAGCATCACCTGGGGAATCTTGTTCATCGCAGGTTCTGATGCAACAGGCCTGGTACAGGGCCAAGGGTCTGCATTTCTTTTTTTTTTTTGAGACAGAGTCTTACTCTGTGGCCCAGGCTAGAGTGCAGTGGTGTGAACTCGGCTCACTGCAACCTCCGCCTCCCAGGTTCAAGTGATTCTCCTGCCTCAGCCTCCTAAGTAGCTGGGATTACAGTCTTGTGCCACCATGCCCGGCTAATTTTTGTATTTTTAGTATAAAAATATGTGGGGTTTCACCATGTTGGCCAGGCTGGTCTCGAACTCCTGACCTCAAGTGATCCACCCACCTTGGCCTGCCAAAGTGCTGGGATTACAGGCGTGAGCCCCGGTGCCTGGCCAAGGGGTCTGCATTTCTAACCAGTACCCTGGGGAATGCCAATGCTACGGGTCCCTGGACCGACCACACTTACAAGGCCCTGGAGTTCCTGGGTCAGAGATTTTTGCTGTGGTTTTTTGAGACAATGTCTTGCTGTGTTGCCCAGGCTGGAGTGCAGTGGTGTGATCACAGCTCACTGCAGCCTTGACCTCCCAGGCTCAAGCCATCCTCCTCCCTCAGCCGCCCCAGTAGCTGGGACTATAGGTGTGTGCCTGATTCTTAAAATTTCTGTAGAGATGCGGTCTTGCTATATTGCCCAGACTGGTCTTGAATTCCTGGCCTCAAGCAATCCTCCCACCTCATCCTCCCAAAGTGCTGGGCCTATAGGCATGAGCCACCGCGCCCGGCAAGCCAGCGACCATCTGTACTGCTGCTACTCCAGCCCCAGGAAGGGAAAAGCATCTGTGATTTGCCCAAACTCCCCTGGCAGATGAGGCTTCCTGGGGTCGGGGACTGTGACAGATTCTTTATATGCCCACCCACTCATGTATTCTGTGGTGGATCTGCTAACTGCCAGGCACTGTGCTAGGGACTGGGAGGCAGACTGGGGCGTTCATCCCCAGCAACCATGTCAATGGGTGCAAAGCCACACAGGCGCTGGGTGTGGGAGGTGCCCGGCCCATGTGTGGGAAGGACCCAATCCCTGGTCCCTGTATTCATGCGGGTATTCACTGAGTGCCTACTATGTGCTGGCGCTATTCTTCCGTGCTAGTAAGCTCCTGTGTAAAGCCCAGCGATCAACAAACTGCCCTGGGCCTCCGCAGATGTGAGGTGAAGGGCTGGGGCGGGGGGTGGAAGGCGGTCAGCAGGACCACTTAGCTTTCAAAAGTGCCCTGTGGGTTTCTGCCACTGAGTGGCTCCAGCCCCCGCGCTGGCAGGCCACTTGCCCACCCGTGGCCCCGTGCTTCCCCGGGAGACTGCAGGCCCCTTACTGTATTCGGGCTCGTTCCGATTGTGGGTGTTCAGCTTCTTGTTGATCTCCTGCTTCTTGGACTTGACCATGGCGGAGTTGCTCTCGGTCAGCTTGCTGAAGAAGGCTGGCGGCTGGCCGGTGTTGCCTGGAGACTTAGAGCCCATCCTGCTGTGAGGATCAAACACCTCATATCAGCTCACTTGCATGCCTTTGATGACGGCGAACTCACCACCTGAGATGCCTTAGACATTTGGAACTAGGCTTCACCCGCCCCTACGCCTGCATCTCCTGTCTCGTAGAAGACCAAGGCTTCTGGAAACTCCTTTGCAGTTCACCCATCCTGGGGCTCAAGGTGTCTTGGGAGACGCCTGGCTGCGTGATGGTCTGCCTCTGACCACCTGCTCCAACCTGATCCTCTGAAGAGAGTCTCGAGGACCGAAATTGGGTTCTGACCATGCCCTTCCCCCACGGCCAGTGGGCCCAGCTTCCTTCTCAGCCCCCGCCTCACCCATCACCCGCAGTCTGGTCTAGCTCGTTACTTCTTAAAGGTTCAACAGGGGCCGCAAGGCACGGAGAGCCACCACTGAGGTCTCCGCAGGGAGGGCGGGCATGTATCACACCCCCACATTGGTAAAGCTTACTTAGTGGGCTTGAGGTCACCCAGCTGAGCCCTGTACCCTTGTCACTTTCCACACGGCACTGCGAAGGACTGGGGCCAAGGATGGGCAAGGAGCTGATACCCAAGCATCCCAGGGGCAGCGCATGTGCCCACAGAAGTACCTGGGCTCCGTGTGCTCCCCCATCCCGGTACAGCAGTGGGTACACAGCGCTCCGGGGAGTGCCCTGGCTCCGTCATGCCCTCCGGTGGGGACACAGGTTCAATACCATCCTCGCCGCCACCCAAGACCGACGTCTTGCTTGGCTCTGGAGACCTGGTTGGAGAAAGGGCCCCGGATGTGGTGAGGAGTCTCCCCTCCTGAGGGGACGCGCCCCTCCCAGCCTGCCTCCACTCTAAACCAGGGCTCAGCACGCTTTTCCTGTTCGTGGCCAAATCAGAAATGTTTTAGGCATTTTTGACCACAAGTAATCTCTGCCACACATTGTTACTATTTTTATTTTTTAAACAACCCTTAAAAAATGTAAAATCATCTTTTTAGTTCATGAATTATACAAAAACAGGCCATGGGCTGGATCTGGGCCATGGGACATAGTTTATTGACCCCTGCTCTGAATTCTGGTTGTACCTCAGTGCCAGCTATACCACTGTCCCCCAAAGATGTCCTGCTGTCTTGCCATGTCTGTCCTCCCACACACATTACCTCCCCCTTGCCTACCAAACCGCCTCCTTCACCCTGGAGCTCAGGGCCCTCTCCTCGCCTCCTTTTGACCCCCAGAGACCCCAGGGTTCACCAGGGTGGGATCGTGTGTGAGTATATGCAGGGGTGTGCATGGGTGTGTGTGTGCATCGATGGGTATGCATGTGTGGACTGATTGTGTGTGCATGTGTGCATGTGTGCACTGATGGGTGCGTGTGCATGTGTGCGTCTGTTGAAAGGCTGCATTGAGTGTGACTGCGTGTGTGTGCACTGATAGGTGTGTGTGTGTATGTGCATGTGTGTGTGCGTGTGCTGAAAGGCGGCTCTCTCAACAGTCCTGGATCCCATCCACCTCTGCCACCTTCTGACTGTTTCCCTGTGGGCAAGTGACTTTACTTCTCCAGGCCTTGGTTTCTTCATCTGTGAAATGGGGAGAATGTTGCTCATGCCTCCTGTGGGGCTGTGTGTAAAGGGTACACGTGGGTGCCCGGAACCCACTGAGCACCGCGTGTACTTTGATCAGCTTTCATTTATTATGAATCCGCTCTGTGACCTCCCCCATCCTCCCGGAAACTCTGGTTCTTGCCTGTGCAATGACGCCAGGCGGCTCTCACATGCAGCTGAGCTGGGACCCCGCTCTGAGGCAGGCAGCTGATGAAGGCATCCCCACCCCCACTCACCTCTTGCCCCCTTCGCTGTGGGGGGGAGCCACGGGCTGGGGCACCATGGTCCGGGGGTGGGAGGTAGAGGTCACTGGGCGGGCGGCGGAGGTCCAGGACAGGGCAGCTGGCCCCAGGGAAGGAGTAGAGGGGGGGCGGGTAGGGGTGTGCTGAGCTGCTGTGGGTGGTGCCGGGTATAGTCCTGCGTGATGACCTCCTGCAGGCAAGTTGGGGGCCCAGGGTCAGGCAGCTCCCTCCTGCCGGAACCTTCTGGGTGGGGGAGGGGCCAGATGGAGCTCGGGGTGAAACCCTGGCTGAGGCCAGCTTCCTGGGTGACTATGGACCTGCCTACCACCATCTGGGCCTCCATGTCCCTGTGTGCATGGGAGTGGGGGCTGTGGTCAGCAGTCCCAAGCTGGTAGTCAGCAGATGGCTGATGTGACCGGCCCACGACACTGAGACACCCACGTCACAAGGACACCTCATCACCCGTGAAGATGCTGTCAGCTCGCATCGCAGGCCCCCCATGGGCGAGGAGGCGCAGACAGTGCGGGTGCTTGGGGCTTCAGGATCTCACCTTACCCCACACCCTGGATCCCCCAGCTTCCCTGCCAGGTCAGAGGGGCTGTGGGGTTCCCCAACCCCTCTCCAGGCCTGGTGCCCCAGGTGCAAAGGGGACAAGAGGGGCAGAGAACGCATAGTTACACTGATGTGCTGGGCCAGGGTGACCACCCGCTGGTGACCCTTGACCCCCGGGGCAGTCTGGAGCAGTGGGCTGGATGAGGGCTGGCTCTCGGGCAGCGGCCGCAGGTGTGGGAGGTGGGCGGCCTCCCCCGCCGAGCTTCAAGGGGCCTGCGGGCAGAGCAGAGCCGGTCAGGGGGTGTCTGCTGGTCCTAGGGCTGCTGGGCCCGAATCCCAGCCCTACACCCGAATCCTAGCCCTGCGCCCGAATCCCGGCCCTGTGCCCGAATCCCAGCCCTGTGCCTTTGAGCCTCGTGACCCAGCCGATTCCTGGGCCTTTTTGGCACCTCTGTTTGCCCACCTGCGTGCTGGGGCCAGACTTCAGGGTCGGGTGCTGGGTGGGGCTTACCTGGCTGCTTGGGCCGCAGCTCCCCCTCCAGGTGGCTCTTGTCGAGCTCTTCCAGGTGTTTGGGGAGCCCCTTGTCATGGGTCAGGCTGGGCGAGCTCACGGGGCTGACGGGCTCTACCCCATCGGGGCTGTAGCTGCTGCCGTGGTAACCTGGGGCAGGTGGGATGCAGAGTCAGGCGCTGGGCCCAGGGTCTCGGGATCCAAGGGGCAGGGCTGCCCTCCCAGCTGGCTGGGTCTCCTCGGGGTCAAGGGGAATCCAAGCTAGGGGTGGGGTGGGGGTGCTGAGAGAGAGTAAGGCAGAGGAGGATGTGGGGGGAGAGAGAAGGAGGCCAAGAGAGAGGTGGAGGGAAACGCAGAGCCTGGGACAGAGTCAGAGACAGAGGCAGAGGGAGACACAGAGAGACAAGGAGAGAAGAGACGGGCTCAGGCAGTGGAGGCCAGCGTGAGACAGGGGCAGTGTGGGTCTCTGGGGAAGGAGTGTATTGAGCAGAGTAAGAAGTGTGGGTGTGGCTAGGAGTGACCCTGGGTCCTGCGGGCCCTGCTGGGCTACAGGCTAGGCCATCCTAGTCCAACAGAGGGGAGCTGAGAACTAGGCCAAGGCAGGGGGCTGCATGCAGAGGGCTCCCCTTGTTCAGGGGTTCACGGGCTGGGGACAGGGCATCCCTGAGATGTCCTCCCAGGAACAGGATGGAAGAGCTGGGCCTAGCTCCTCATTCACAGCGCAGGTCCCCCACCCCCTCCTACACTCCTCCCGGAACCTCCTGCCTCCACTTCACCCAAATCCAACTGCATCCAGGCAGGCGGGGGGCAGAGGCCCAGGCCCCCCCCCCCCCCGCAGCCCCATCCCTGCTCCCCCGGACACAGGCGCAAAGTGGGGAGATGGGGCGCAGTTGAAGTCAGAATCACAGATCCATTCATTAAAGAAAAAAAAGCAAAAATCAAAAAAAAAAAAAAAAAACATGGTAAAATGATGTGCAAATGATGAGCACCCCAAACCAGAGGGGCGGGCGCGGCTGGAGAAGTCGTCAGCGCGTGCAAACCGGCGAGGACGGACGGGCTTCAAAACAAAATACCAAAACCAACAACGAAAAAAACGGGGCCAAGTAAAAAGCAGAGATCTGAAAATATCTTTGGAGCACGAGACGGGGTGGGTGCGGGCCGGAGTCTTACCATCGCGAGGGGGAGCCGTTGGCCACGCACCTCCTTCTCGCGCCCCTTTATCGTGAGCAATTTGACGCATGATAATCGCGTCTATGAAGGTGGCCGCTGTCAGGGTGGTCTTACCCAGAGAACGGAGTTCCAGTTCCTGGATGGAAAAGGGTTTACTTTGAGTCTTTTCCCCGGTGCGGGTCCGAGGCCGAGACGGGTGGTGCCGGCGGGTCCGGGCTGGCGTGGTGGGGTGCGAGGCTCTTCGCGGGGGTGCGGGCGATGGTGGTGTGGCCAGAGCTGGGGGCCACGAGGGGCCGGGGCTCAGAGCCCTTGCTGGGGGAGGAGGCAGGTTCCAGCCCGGAGCGGGCTGGGGGCTTGGCAAGGAAGGCATGGCCGGTGTCTGCTCGGGGCCGCTCTGGCCGGGCGACTCGGGGGGTCTCCTTGGGCAGCAAGACGGGCTCCATGAGGGTAGGGTAGACCCCATCGAGGGTGCCTCCCAGTGGGCAGTGGGTGGCGGGTGGGGAATGTGGCAGCCGGGCGAACAGGTGAGGAGGTGGAGGTGGACCTGGGGGGAGGAGGAAGGCGGTCAGGCGGTGGTGGGAGCTGCTCCCTTCCTCCACCACCCTCGACGAGTCCCCACTGCCCTGGAATAACATCTACATTCCCTGCTGCTCCCAGAATGAACCTGCCCCTCCTGACTGTGACCTGCCAGACTCTGTGTGGCATGGTGTTCCCTATCCCATTCATTCGCTCATTCATTCCTTGCATTATTCCGACAGTTCTGATTAGGCAAAGAGTAGGTGCCAGGCAGTGTTCTTGGCACGGTGAATACAGTGGCCAACGAAACAGGTAACAGATGTGAGCATCTTACCAGCCAATTCAGAAGACGGACTGCCAATGCGCTACCACAGCCAAGCCCTACAGAGCCCGGTAACCGTGTGGAAGCAGGAAACGATGTGCCAGGAGAGATCGGCAAGGAAGCTGAGGCGGGGTTAGAGGAGTCTCCGGGGGAGGGGGGCATGAGGGAGCCGGACATGCTCAGGACACCCGAAGAGCTAAAGGAACCACGCGAGGAGCGGGAGAGCAAGGGGAAGACCCGGGGGAGCCACCGGGGTGGGTACTGAGAACGGAGAGAAAGCTGCTTGTTCTGAGCTCTGTGGGCGAGAAGCTGGGGCTGGGGCTGGGGCAGGAGCCGGCCCGCTCCACCCACTCGGTCTTCTAGGAGCCCTGTTTTTCCATGGGGGTACCCCCATCTGTCGCTAACTCTGACTCCCCAGGGCCTCATTCATGAGTGGGCAGTAGGCAAGCGCTTGTTTTTTCTATTCTGTGTTAGTCGGCTGCCGCAGGCATGTCCCACAGAGCCTGTGTGCACGCTGCTCCCCAGCCAGGTGCTCGTGCTTCATGTACCTGCTGGGTCTCTGTGCCAGGGGTGACAAAGCCACCAATGCTTTTGGGAAATGATGCCGTTTTTCATAATTGGAACTGTGCTGGGGGGAGGGTATGACTTCAGGCACCCAAGTGGGGCATGGGGGCGTGGGTACTTTTTTGAATGAAAATTCATTTTGGAGGAATTAAGTTGCCTCTAAATAGGTCCTGGAGGCCAGGCACGGTGGCTCATGCCTGTAAATTCTGGCACTTTGAGAGGCTGAGGCAGGCAGATCACTTGAGGTCAGGAGTTTGAGACCAGCCTGGCCAACACGGTGAAACCACATTGCTACTAAAAAATACAGAAATTAGCTGGGCGTGGTGGCACGTGCCTGTAATCCCAGCTACTCGGGAGGCTTAGGCAGGAGAATTGCTTGAGCCTGGGAGGCGGAGGTTGCAGTGACCAGAGATCACACCACTGCGCTCCATCGTGGGTGACAGAGCACAACTCCATTTCAAAAACAAAAAAAAGGTCCCAGGCAAGGAAAGGTGTTGAGCAACCCCACCCCATGGTGAGAAGCAGCTCTGCCCACAGTCTCTGGAGTGTGTGTCTCCAGAGGGCACTCAGGGGCCTCTGCCAGCTCAGAGACACTTGGAGTTGTCCAGCAAGAGGGCCTCTCTTCCTTGCTGGCCTTGCTAAACATGGGAGACCAGGAGTCTTTCCTCACAGCCCCCCACTCAGTCTCTCCCTCTCCACAGATTCTATTCTCAAACCAAACAACCTCCCCCACCTCCTCATCCCCACCGCCCAACCCATTGTTCATTCATTCACCTGAGCCTCCATCCACTCGTCCCCCCCCCAATTACTCATCTAACCGTCCATTCCATCATCCACCTAATCCTACCACCCACCCATCCATCCACTAGCTAAGCCAGCCATCTGTGCTCTCACCCACCCATCTACCTAACCACCCACCCACCCACCCACCCATCCATCCACCCAGCTAAGCCAGCCATCTATCCTCTTACCCCCCGACCTACCTAACCTGACCATCCATCCATCCACCCACCCACCCATCCATCCACCCCATCCATCCGCCCATCCAACCACCCATCCATCCATCCAGGCTAACCCAGCCATCTATCCTCTTACCCATCCACCTACCTAACCTGACCACCCACCCAGTTAAGCCAGCCATCTATCCTCTTACCCCCACCCACCCATCCATATACCCAGCTAAGCCAGCTGTCTATCCTCTCACCTATGCACTCAACTACCTAACCTGACCATCCCATCCATCCATCCATCCATCCATCCACCCACCCACCCACCTACCCACACAGCTAATCTGGCCATCTATCCTTTCACCCTTCTACCTACCTACCTAACCCGACCACCCCCACCATTCATCCATCCATCCATCCACCCAGTTAACCCAGCTACCTATCCTCTCACCCACCTGCCCTCTTACCTAACTTGACCACCCAACCCATCCACCCAGTTATGCCAGCCATCTATCCTCTTATCCCCACCGCACCTACCTAACCTAACCACCCACTCACCCATCTATCCACCCAGCTAGGTCAGCCATCTCTGCTCTCACCCACCTGTCTACCTAACCTAACCCCCCCACTCACCCATCTATCCACCCAGCTAAGCCAGCTGTCTATCCTCACCCACCCACCCACCTACCTTACCTACCTAACCTGACCATCCACCCACCCAGCCACCCATCCATCCATCCACTCACCCCCCCCCCACACAGCTAACCTAGCCATCTATCCTTCCACCCATCTACCTACCTACCTAACCTAACCTGACCACCTACCATCCATCCATCCATCCATCCAGCCATATATCCAGTTAACCCAGCTACCTATCCTCTCACCCACACACCTACCTACCTAACCCTACCACCTACCCATCCATCTATCCACCCACCCAGCAAATCTAGCCATTTATCCTCCCACTGACCCACCTATCCACCTAATCCACCCAGCCATCCATCCATCTGGCTAACCCAGCCATCTCTCCTCCCACCTACCCACATAACCCTATCACCCACCCACCCAGCCATCGTCCATCTACTACTCACATATACTCTATTCTTCTAACACCAGCCACCCATCTGACCCCCAACCCACCTCCCATGTACCTCCCCACCGAGCATCCTCTAGCCCATCCTCCTACTACCACCCATCCTCACCCGCCCGTCCACCCGTCCCCTCCCCCGTGCCAACCTGGCCCACCTCAGGACCGTGGGCGTGCTGGGCTCCACAGCGGTGATGATGCCCTTCATGCCTGTGTTGTGCAGCACGCTGGGTCTCTGCTGGAGGGTGTCTTGGGTCCGGGGGGAGATGGGCGAGTGCTGGTGGGCGTGAGAGTGAGAGGCGGGGCGGCTGCTGCTGCCCCACCCCCGCCGCTGCTGCCGCTGCTCTGCTCTGTACCTGGTGACAGGCCATGGCATCAGCAGGGGGAGGCCTCATGTGGCCCACAAGGAGTCCCAGGGCGGGGGCAGGGGCCTGATGTCCTACCGGGTCTCCAGATGGGCGCGTGCTCCACCGTCGTGGTGGATGTGAGGATCGACTTTCCCCGCTCCCCGCTCCCGGTCCCGCTCCCGCTCAGATGAGGACGTGGTGGTAGATTTTGTCAAGTGCGTGGGACCTCCTAGGAAACCCGAAGGCCGGAAGACTCAGCCCCAGGGCCAAGAAGAGACTGGCTTTGTCTTCTGGAGTGGGGCAGAGGGCAGGGCCTCTGCCCGCCTTCACCCCAGCTGCCTCCCACAGATGCCGGGGTCCCCACCCAGGACTGGGGGGCGGTGCTACCTGGAGAGAGCGGGGAGCTGCTGTGACGGCTGCTGAAGGGCTGGGGTGCGGTGGGGGAGGTAGGCAAGGCGGTCCATGGCGGTGGCTGGGGTGCCTGGTGTTGGGGGCACCAGCACGGGCAGGTGTGGCACTTGGGATAGGTCGATGATGCCTGCAGGAGGAAGAGGGCCGGGGCTGGAGCCACAGGGAGGAGAGGCCAGGATGCCCACTGGCCAGATCGCCCTCCCGGAGAGCACGGCATGCACTCCCTCCTCGGCTCCCAGCCCTGGCCACCGGGCCCTTTTCTGAATGCTCAGGTCCTCTCGGTCCCACCTCCTCTTCTACTCTCAAGCCCGAGCTGCGGCGTCCCCTGCAGCTGCCAACCCTACTTCCCTTTGAAGGCCCTCTGTGCCCCTTCAGCCTCTGATGCCTACACAATCCTGTATTCAACCCTTGCTGTTCAAAATACCTAGTGTGACTTCGGCTTTTCCAACTGAGCCCTAACTAGAACTTGGCTATTCCAGAACATTCCAGGAGCACGCCTGAGGACAGCTCTTGAACGTGTGCATGCAAAGCAACCATGGGCTGTTTACGAGGCAAAGGAACAAAAAACTCCAAACAGCCTCACATTTTGATGTTTCCTCAAACTCCCGAGGCCCATGTCCTAAGAGTACACGCAGACTCACACACACCCACTGAGGATGCTGCCATGCACACGCCATGGTGACAAGCAGTACCCATGGCACGCAGAGCCCCACGCCACCCACTCAGGTCTGCACACACAAGGCGACCCACAAGGCGACCAGGTCTAGCCGCCTCGGCGAGGCCATGGGGACACACAGGGGCATACACCGTGCTGTTTGTGAGTAAGGCCAAACCCAGTGGAGGTGGCCCGCCCGCCCGCGCACCTCGGGGGCCGGCCAGCATAGTTGAGCGCCAGCGAGGACTCTCGGGGCGACAGGCCCCTCAACATGTCGGCGCGCTGGGCCATGGCGGTGGCCGCGTTGTGGTGCATCTGCTGCGAGGTGATGTAATCGTTGATGATGGTCTGCCGGTTCTCCAGGGCTGCCGTGTCGGGGTAGCCACGGATGAGGTAGGGTGGGTATAGGTGCGGGTAGGTGGGGTTGGGGGCCAGGTGCCGGGGCAGGTAGTAGGCAGCAGCTGCAGGCAGGCAGAGGGGGAGCGGGTGTGAGGCGGGCCACACCCAGGCCTGCTAGTGTCTCCTTGCCTGTCTGGATGCCCCCGACTTCTATACCCGGACTGCTTCTCCTGCCTACCTGTGTGGCTGCCCAAAGCACAAAACACAACTGAGCGCCGAACAGCAGGAAGCCTTCTCCCCCAGAACACACGGGGGTGACTTCCACGAAGGATACTTTTTACTTCTACAAAGGATGCTTTTGGGACAATCCAAGTTGTCCCAAACAAAAGACATCCCAATGCAGATTAACACACCAAAGGGATGCAACTCTTTAATAAAAAGAAAATTTTCAGATCATGTCTATTTGAAAAATGCATACGCTCGAGTCCTCATTTAATACCTTTGCATTGTTAAAGGCACTGATAAGTCCTGGAGGAAAAGAAAACCACTGAAATGTTTAACCCCCCATGTCCTGCCAACTACTAAGAGAAATTCTGCTCCAACCTCAACTGGTCATGATTACATCGTTGGGTCTTCTAATCTCTAGCCCTCAGTTTCCCCATCCAAGGGAATCTAATAGTTGATCCCTAATGCTGATGAGGTCCCCCCCGCCCTGTGCACCACCACTGCAGGGTTCTGGGAGCCCTGGGGCAATCACCTGCGTCCAGAGGGATGCCTCGGGGTATGGAGGTGGGGTCGAAGGCCAGGGGGGATGTGGCTGCGATACAGGTCCACGCCGCTCACGCCCCGGATCAGGTGCTCATAGGGCGAGATGGGGTGTGGGTGGTGCTCCGGCACGGTGCTGTGCGGGGACTTGGCGATCTCACGAGGTGTCGAAGTCAGCTTTCGATCCTGGGATGCCTTGCTGGACGAGAGGCTGCCTGTGGATGGCATCGGGTCTCAGCACCGGCCCCCCACACAGGGCCTCTGGGGCTGGCGTTTATGGGGTGTCATTTGAGGGTCGGGTGCTTGGCATCCCAAGGACCAGGTATCTTCATTCCTTCCTTCATTTCTTCATTTGTCTTAGTCCATTTTTTGTTCACTGACTCATTTGCTTTTGAGTTATAATTCTTTTTAAAAATTCATTCTTTCATCCATTCACTCAATCAATAAAAAAATCCTGATGCAGCCTCTACTATATGCCAGCAGTGCTGTGAGAACTGCGGTGACCCCGGTGAACAAAACAGAAATCCCAGTCCCCACGGAGCTGGCACTCAGCGTGAGACAGACAGGTGATAAACCCGTAAACGCATGAGAGTTACAGAGTGAAACATGCTTGGAATATTTTTTTTTTTTTTTTGAGATGGAGTTTCGCTCTTGTTGCCCAGGCTGGAGTGCAGTGGTGCAATCTCAGCTCACTGCAACCTCCACCTCCCGGGTTGAAGCGATTCTCTTGCCTCAGTTTCCCAAGTAGCTGGGACCACAAGTGCACACCACCACACCTGGCTATTGTTTGTACTTTTAGTAGAGACGAGGTTTCACCATGTTGGCCAGGCTGGTCTTGAACTCCTGACCTCAGGTGATCTGCCTGCCTCGGCCTCCCAAAGTGCTGGGGTTACAGGCGTGAGCCACCGCACCCAGTCGGAAGAAAATGTTAGTGTTACAGGATGTGACATGTGACAGTTAAACAGACCCAAGGGATGGAAAGAAACCCACTACGTAAAGATCTGGAAGGCGGGGACATGGCAGGCAGAGAGACGGAGCTGAGCAAAGGCCCTGGGTGAAGACTGAGCTGACCGAGGTGAGCAAGGGCAGGGAATAAAGAAAGGAGGCAGGGGCGGGGAACGAAGAAAGGAGGCAGCGCGGGGACGAAGAAAGGAGGCCAGGACAGGGAGCAAAGAAAGGAGGCTGGGGCAGGGAACAAAGAAAGGAGGCCGGGGCGGGGCTGGGGAGGATGAAGGAATCTGGCTGAACGAGGCAGGCCAGGCCCCAACAGCAGGCACCCCAGGCCGGAGCAAAATGTGTGAAGTTGCCAGAAGGATGAAAGCAGGCAAGTGGAATAATTTGACTTGCATTTGTAAAGTGTCCAGGCTGCTGTCTGCAGAGTGGATTACAGCAGGAAGCGGCAGGGGGAGTCGGGGGAAGCTAGGTGAGGCACCATGTGGTCTGGAAGGTGGGAAGGAGCTGGAAAGGGTTTGGAGTCGGAGGCAGAGCCCGAGGGCCTGCAGGTGGTTTGGATGTGGTGGAGAGCCGGTGGCGAGCATGTCCTGGGTACAAACGAAGCTAATGGTGGAGGGTGAAGGACAGCTTCCCCAGCAAGACACCCACCCCCCCCACGCCCACGCATGCCCCACTCACCCTCCTGCAGGCGCGGCGTGGGCTCCCGTGTGGTCACAGGCGAGCCTCGCGGGAGGTGGCCGGCGAAGGGCGCTCCGTGGTCCTCGTAGGTCAGGGGGCTCTGCCGTGGCTTGCCCAGCTCTGGCACGATGACCGGGGCGCCGCGTGCAATGGAGCCCCCCGAGCTGCTGGCGGCCCCCGGCCGGCTCTTCAGACTCTCCTCATAGCAGGCGCGTTCCAAAGCCCGGGCGTCGGCCATCACATCCAGTGGGTGCACAGGTGGGAACGTCCGGCCGGGGCTGCCGATGAGGGAGCGCACGTCGTGCTTTTTGGAGCCAGTGGCGGACGCGCTGGTGTCGTACTTGAGCGGGGTACCCTGGGGCAGAGGGGGTGTGAGCTCCAGCCCTGCCCACAGCCATAGCCCAGACCAGCTGCATCCCCCTTCTGAGCCTCAGTTTGTCATCTATAAGATGGGGGTGACATCGTACGCCTCCAGAGGCAGGGAGACAGATGGCTTAGCTAACCCTGAGATGGGCACGCTTGTTACTCCTGCCCTGCCCACCCCGGGCCTGACCCTGGTCCCCAAGCTCCCTGGGGGGGGACTACAGAAAGGGGTAAAAAGCTCAGCAGCCACCCTCCCTGCTGTGAGTGCTGGGCCCTCTGAAAGCCCCAGGAGTTTTCTAGAAAGAAGCTCAACATCCTCATGTGGGCAAACGCTGTCCTCTGTTCAGCCTAGGATCCTCCATGGCCCACCCAATGCCAAGCAGAGAAAATCAGCACCCAGACTCAGCGCCACCCACCCTGAGGCTTTCAGCCCCAGGAACACTGAGGTCAGGGCCGAGGTGTTTGCTCTAGGGACAGAAAGGATGGCTAAGAAATGGGGGGTCACTGTCCAGACTGGGACCTGCGCAGACAGGCCACCAGATCCCCGCCCCGTTTCAGCAGGCTCAGGGGACGTGGATGCCGTGGGGCCTTAGGGCTTTGCAAGCAACAGAAATCTATTAAGGGATGTCTTCATTACGTCCCTAAGAAGGAGAACTGCCCTTGTTTTTCAAAAGAATACTCTGCAATCTGCGCCTCGTCTTGGTCAGGTGGTGGCTTTTGCCAAGGGCTCCATAATTGCCTGGGGGCTGAGAGCCAAACCCTCCCCCGGGCATTCAGTGATCTGACTGCTTCCGCCTTTCCCCTGGCTTTGGCTTCAAAACCTTCCTGCAGGCTGGGACCACTCGAGGGACACCCATCCCAGTCCTTCCGCCTCACAGTCCCACGGCCCCCAGGTAACTCCACTCTCCTTGCCCCTCACAGGAGGCCACCTCTGCCCACGTGGAGGGACAGTGGCCTCAGGGGCTTTCCACTGGGCAGCTCCTCGTACCATTGTCAGGGAACTTCCCCTACTGAGCTGGGGCCGCCTGGGGGGCTGGGGCCGCCTGGGGTGCAACCTGCTGGTGGGTGCAATGGATGTTGAGAGCGACCACGTTGCAGCTACAGGGACATCTGGATTTGGGTTTCACAGCTGCATTTGCTGCATGACTCTGGGTGAGTGGCTGAACCTCGCTGAACCTCAGTTTACTCAGCAATAAAATAAAGTCAAGAGCATTGCCAGGTGGGGAGGGGGGCACAATTCACCACGTAGCGGCCTCAGAGCATTGCCACAAGGGGACACAATTCACTCCACAGCATCCTCAGGCTGCAAGTGGCCCAGCACAGAGGCCACGGACAGTCATTACTATGCTTAGTCCTGGGGCATTGGAAGCCTGCCCGGCCTCTCTGGGCCTCAGTTTCCTCCCTGAAGAATGGGATCATGGACGTTCAGTGGAACGAGGTCAGGAGTCTGACGCCCCCAGCACGGCCCGGGACCAGCACAGCCAAGGCCCGGTGATGGGCAGCTGGGTGACTGCAAGGCACTCGAGGGCTCTCAGCCTTGGTTTCCCCATGTGGAGAAGCCCAGGGCAGTGCCCCGCAGCCACTGCCGCCCCTGCTGGAACTGGGTCCGCCTGCCTGGCCCCCGGCCGTACCTGTGTGATGGAGCCCTCCTTGAGCGGCCTCGGGGCCAGCGGCAGCTCGGGCGTGTGCCGCAGCTCCTCGCGCGGATCTCATGGATGGAGCGGCCCGCCTCCTTCACCGTGGCCACCAGGCCCTCGTGGGCCGGCTTGAGCTTGAGGGGGCCCAGGGGCTGCGTCTTGTAGGCCTCGGTCAGGTCCCGAGGGGGCGGCGGGGCGGCGGCGTGCCTTCCCGCTTTAGGAGCTTGGCCTCCCGACGCAGGTAGTCCTCCTGTGCCTCCACGTAGGACCTCGGGGATCCCCTGCCGGCAGGACAGCACTGACCCTCATGCCCCGCCCCGCCCAGACCCACAAGAGCCAGTGAGTTCAGGAGCTAGACGACCTGAGTTCAAATCCCCACTTGCTGTGTGACCTTGAGCAGGGAATCTGACCTCTCTGGGCCTCAGCTTCTTCATATACAAAACAAGAATACTAACTGAACCACCTCAGCAAGTCGTGGACACTATGAAATCATGAAGCTAAAACCACAGGCCGGGCACAGTAACTCATGCCTGTAATCCCAGCACTGTGGGAGGCTGTGGCAGGCAGACAGCTTGAGCTCAGGCGTTCAAGACCAGCCTGGGCAATATGGCGAAACCCCATCTTTACAAAAATACAAAAATTAGCGGGATGTGGTGGTGTGCGCCTGTGGTGCCAGCTGCTTGGGAGGCTGAAGTGGGAGGATTGTTTAAGCCTGAAAGGTGGAGGCTGTAGTGAGCTGGGATCGTGCCACTGCACTCTAGCCTGGGCAACAGAGTGAGACCCTGTCTCAAACAACAAGAAAATAAAAATAAAAAAATTAAAACCACACAGCTGCCAAGTTCACAGTTGCCGGCTGTGCCACGGACCAGCCATGAGAACATGACAGAGTTCTCAGCGCTCTCCAAGCCTCTCCCAGTCACATCTGCCTCAACAGGACGCTCTGTAAGATGATACGCAGGTGGCACCTGGGTTAGTGCCAAGCACAGGAGAGCTGCTCTGTAAGTGACACCTCAAAGCAGAGGGGTGATGGGTGGTATTTGGCTTTCCATTTTTGTTTTCAAGTAAATAACGGACACCCTTGCTCCGTAGCTCACGTACTGATCATGCAGTGTGCTGCATGCCTTTCTGTGTACCTGTCCCCCCCGAACTCCGGCTGTGTCTCCCCCTCCCATGCCCTGCTTGACTGTACACTCTCGGGGGGCACCCAGTGAGCAGCGGGCAGGGCGGTACCTTGTGTGATGGACCCTCGGATGTGGTGCTGCTCTTGAGGTGGTGGGGGCTGTGTCGCTCAGGTGGGATGGCGCGGCCCATGAGACCTGGGTGGGAGTGGGTGAGTGCGTCATTCTGGGGGTCCCTGAGCCGTCACGGGGCAGTGACGGGGTCAGCGTCTACAGCCACCAGTGGTCGTCCCCCGAGACGATGGTGGAGTAGGACCCAGCACGTGAGGGTCCCTGCGCTGCCTCCACGTGGAGTCTCAGAAAGCACAGCCTCGGTTTCCCCTCTGTAAAATGGGGCCAGCCATCTCCCCCACTGCCCTCCAGGGAGGACCAAGGGATGAAGCCTTCCTTGCTATCACCGGGAGAGCGAGGGCCCCCACCTTCGATGCTGGCCGAGGAGATGGCTCTGCCCACACGGCCCTCCATCATGTCGTAGGTACGCTTGGGGCGGCTGTCTCGTGGGGGCGGTCCCGAGCTGCTTCTGCCGTCCTCCTTGGAGCACTGGGTCACAGACATGCCACCTGGAAACCATGCAAAGCCCTCGGTGAGGAGCTGGGCACAGGCGACTGTGTGCACAGGCCCAGGACCGCAGTGGACATGCCTGGGACCGTGGTGGACAGGCAGAGCAGCCGGCAGGAGCCAGCAGCGCTTCTACGCCGGCCCCATCACAAGGCCTCACAGCCGAGAGCTCACGAGGGAGCCCACACCTGCAGCCCCCGGGGGCTGCCAGCAGGACCCAGGAGCTTTTCCAGGGGGCTACACAGCGACAGAGGCAGGGCACGCTGTCTGCACCCCACACCCCAGCCTCCAGGGCGCTCTGTCTGCACGCAGGGCTGTGCCTGTGACCACACACAAGCATGCGGGTCTGTCCACACACGGCGCCAACATGGGGTGTGAACACGTACACAAACATGCACGTGAGCAAAGATACATCAGCAGCGTGGACGTGCGGGGCACACACGGGTGTGTGTGGGTGGATGTGGGCACACACATGAGCCTGGCCGCTAAGAACTAAGTGGGTCTGTGCACACACATGGACCGGGGCACCAGGCAGACCTGGCTTTCCATGTGTACACACGTGGTCACACCCAGAAGCCTGTGTCCATGTGCATGTGAGTGTTCGACCACGAGCCTGCGTGTGCGTGGGGAAGCGTGTGCTGCAGGGAGTGGTGAAGGAGCCTCCGTGGCAGAGGGGAACTCGCCAGGCCAGAGGAGCCCAGGTGGGCCTGGCCCACTGCCCCCCCAGACAGGCAGCGGCTGAACAGACGGAGGTGGCCCCGGAAGGTAAAGGCTTGGCTTTGCCCATCAGCCAGGGCTCTCCTTCCAGGGCTGCCGAGCCCAACACTATCACAAATAAGCCCCCCAGAGCCCCGGCCCACCCCTTGGTGGAATAACCCACTGACGGGCTCTCGGGACTCTCAAGCATTGCTTCATGTGGCCCTCAGCCTGCAAGCTACGTACGCCAGAGGCTGCCAAATGGAGGGTGCCGAGTTGCTGTTCAGAAAACATTCCAAATTAATCACCGACGTTCACACATTGGGAGATTGCAGTTGAAAACGGAGAGATGGGAAGCCTGGCTGAGCAGCGGCCATGGGGGGGTGGACAGCGTGGCAGGTACCGCAGTCCTCCCTGCTCCCTACTGCCTCACACCTGCCGCTGCCACACCACCCGCCCGGCCCAGGGAGCAGACAAGAGTTTAAAGGCCCGACAAGAACCTAGGATGAAGACGCTACATTCAAGGCCTACGAAGCTCAGGCACTGGTCTGGGATCCCAAGGTGGGATTCTACCCACGGACCTCTCAAGACAAGCCCTTCACTACCTGCCCCAGGCTTCCCACCACCCCGGGACACTCAGTCCAGGGGCACCGGAGCACGAGCTGGCACCTAAGACACAGCTGCAGGCCAGTCTCCACGGCTGTGTGGCAGCAGGGAGCGCATGTTCCTAAGCCACATGGTGCCACCTCCACTTCCCAGGTCTGGGGAGGGGGCCATGGGCACAGGTGGAGGGAGAAGAAAACGATACCCTCAGGAGAAGAGGCAATTCCGGGCTGTGCAGCTGCAGCGCTGAGAGGTGCCCATTAGCAGCTTCCATTTCCACACCCCGGGTGCCCTCAGTTGCCAGGAAATTCTTTCCTGGCACTCAACTCCCTTAACTCCTTCCTGGCAGGGTCTCCTGGTTCTGGAACCCAGAGCTTAGAGAGGGAGAGGATGGAGGTTCCACAGAGAGAGCCCGGGGCACAGCGGGGGTGAGCAGCACTCTGGCCAAGGTCTCTTTCATGGCCAACGAGAGTGCGCGCTTTGTCAGGACAGTGCCGGAAGCCTGGGGGTGTGAGCTTGGGCTTCTGCTCCAAGCCTCAGTTTCCCTCCTATGCTCCTAGAAAGAATGGCCACAGGTTTGTTTCCCAAACTGTAAATAATTGGCTGGAGATGGGAGGCAGCTAACAACACTTCCCTGTTGCTGGCTTGCATACCTGCAGGGACGGGGAGGTCACCACCTGTCAGATTGTGCTTTCTCATGTCAACCCAGCCCTGCCTCCCTGTGAAGCTACCTCAACGGGCCAGGCACACACCTAACCCAGTCCTAGGCCCCCTCTCCTCCTGCGACTCACCCTCGTAGGACAGGACGTGGCCCTTCTTGCCCTCGTAGATGACGTGGCCCTTGGGCAGGCTGTCCTCCCGGCCTCGGTCCAGGCGACTCGGGCTGTCCTCACCGATGATCCTGGTGATGGTGCCCTTGTACAGGACATCGGCCGGCGTGCCCTGCAGGTGCAGAGGAGTGAGCGCCCAGGAGGCTGCAGCCAGGACCCTCTCAACTCCAGTCCAGGCACAGATGCGCTTACAAGCCCACGTGCCCACAGATGCCCACTGTGTCCACAGACACACTGCCTCAGAAGGGTGAGCGCCTGCACGGAACAAAACCCCGCGAGGAACTGCAGAAGGAGGATCGCTTATCAAGTGCTCGCCGTTGACGGATGCTGCTCTGGGCGCTTTCTATGGATTCACTCGTTTAATCCTTGGGACAACCCTAAGGCAACCCTATTGATTATGCCTGTCTCAGATGGGGAAACTTAGGCACAGGGCGGCACGGGGACTTCACCCAGGGGGACCTCGCTAATGAGGGGCAGGCGGGGACTGGAAGCCACGTATTCTGGTCCCGGAGCCTATGTCCCTGCCACTGCGTGGGTTTTACTTCTCAGAGCCTTGACATTCAGTTATCAAAAACTAACTGGTGGGGGATGCTGGGGTTTCTGCTCCTGGGCTGTGCCCGAGAGTTTCCTAAAACCAGGACAAGGACTCGCGTCAGGGCAGGACACCAGACATTTTAGTTCTAACCCAGGGTTTCTCCCTGTCGGCCCTCCTGACAGCGGGAGCTGGGCCATTCGTTGCTGTGGGGCTGGCCCGGGCACTGTGGGGTGTTTGGGAGCGTCCTGGCTTCCAGGTGCTAAATGCCAGTGGTCCACGCCGCCCCAGAGTGTGCCCCAGCAACTCAGGACAATCAAAAACGTCCCTAAACAGGTGCAGGCAAGATTTCCCCCAATTAAGAACCGCTGCCTTATAGGGAGTGAGCTCCCCCATCAGAGGATGTGTTCAAGCAGAGGAGAGGGCCGCGTGGGGCAGCATCCCGCCTCGGGTGACTTCCAGGAACACAAGCATCAGGGGCTAGAATATGACGCTGGAGTCAGACCGCTGGGTGTCAAACAGCAATTTGCCACCGAGTTGCCGTGGGACTGCCTTTCTGGGCCTCAGTTTGCACATCCACAAAACGGAGACGTTCAGCATTGCTGATTCTCAGAGGCATCCGGCACAGACAAGGGGTCGCCAGACCTCAACATCTCGCTTCTCTTCTAGGATTCTGGGAGCAGATTCATCAGTAGGGGGTCCTAAGACCTGGACCCGTGAGCTCTGAGTCTCCGCTCCGGCCGGCTGGACCTCCTCGGCTGGGGATATCCCCTGGCAGAGGGCAGCACCTGTGTGCCCCAGCGCGTTCACTGCAGGTCCTGGCCTTTGTGGAGGGCAATGGCAAGATGTCTTGAACTCGGACGAGCCCTCCCCTGAGCTTCTGAAAGCGCATGCTCTGAGCCGCATCTGCCTGCTATGCTTTAGACGCCTGTGCACTCGCAGTGCTAGCTGTTAAGTCAGGGACAGCTCGGGGCAGCACCTCTCCCATCAGGAAAGCACACAGGGGCGCCGACAGCATCCGGGCAGGAAAGCCCTCCCAGAGGTGGCTGATACAAGTGTACCCCTTTCTGTATCCAGCCTAACGTGGATGGTTCACGTCAAAACCGGGTTTGTACTGCAGAAATCAGAGGCTTACTGGATACCACAATAAGTGATTTTTTAAAAGGGGCCTGGCTCTCCATGATGAAACTGAAGCATCTGATTTTTTTTTTTTTTTTTTTTTTTGAGAAGGGGTCTTGCTGTGTTGCCCAGGCTGGAGCGTAGACCACCATCATAGCTCACTGCAGCCTCAAACTCCACCTGCCTCCCCAGTCTCGAGTAGCTGAGACTACACATAGGTGCTACCATGCCCAGACAAGTTTTGAATTTTCTGTAGCGACAGGCATCTTTCTGTCCAGGCTGGTCCCAAACTCCTGGGCTCAAGCTATCCTCCCACCTTGGCCTCCCAAAGTGCAGGGTGGACAGGGGGTGAGCCACCGTGCATGGCTTGAGGTTTCTGAGCTATAGTATTTTAGAGGAGCTATCTTCAGTGGCATGGACAGAGGACAGAAATCCAGCCAGTGGCCCCCGCTCTTGGGAGAATACACTGGACAAACTCCCATTAACAGGGAAGCTTCTGTTTGCACAACGTCTGCTTCCTGGAGATGAGCCTGTGCACTGTCGCTGTTGGCCCCATGAACTCTACTCCCAAGATGGGCAGGAAGTCCCTAGAGAATCGAGGAACTGAGACTTCCCTGAGCCTTCCTCGCCAGCTGTGGGCCCACATGGTCCCTGCCCGTGGCACCCGCTCGGTTAATGAACGTCTGTGCGTGCCGGCCACATGCTGACCTCCCTACTGTCTGGTAGTGAGGCTGCGGGGGAAGCCTGACCCCCTGCCCATCTCACATGTTTCGGCAGCTGCCTCTCTGCCAAAAGCAATCAGAGATGTGCGGAGCTGCGAGGGTGAGGGAGGGTGCGGGTCACCCAGAAAGCCCGGCGGTGGATGCTCAGAAACTTCAAAGGTCAACCCGTGGTCCCGACGACTTCAGGACAATGACTCTCCCAGGAATACTGTCACCAAAGGGGAAACTGAGTCAGGGCAGGTGCTGCCTGCCTGCCTGCGTGGGTGGTGGAGCTGGTACCTGAGGACTCAGCCTGAGTTTTGCCCAAAGCACTTGCCCTTCCAACTCAGCACAGCTGCCTTTGAAAGTTCAGAGTTTTAAAACCTACAGATTTCAGAGAAGGGCGAAGTGGAAATGGCTGCTTTGTGGTGGGAGTTGAGGCTGCCTGGGTCAAAAATACCTCCCCGCAGACCACCCTGATGCCCGAGGCGCCACTGTGGACCCGCATGTGTGTGTATGTGTGGGCCACGCTCTGTCACTGTGCTCTAGAGCCAGGTGCACGTGGCACAAAGCCCCGGGGCCACAGCTCACCAGCTGCAAGGCTGGGGTACCAGTCCCCGCACGACTCAGGAACCCTCTCACGCTCCGTCTTTGCACGTGCTGTTCCCTGAGCCCAGAATGTTGTTCCAAGATTCTTGGTGACAAGGGGGGGATTATAAGATGGGCTGGCCCAGTGCTGGTCCCACCCCGGCCTTCAGGCCGCACCCCAAGACACCTACATGGGTGATGGAGCCGCGGTACGTGATGGGGCTGTCGGAGGGCACCCGTGTGCTGGGAATGCCTTTGGTGATGCTTCCGCCTGGAACCGAGCCAAGAGTTGTCCCTGGAAGACACAAGATGTGGGGCTGCGGGGTATCTGTGGCCCTTCCCTAGGCCCTGGTCCTGAGAGCCACCCTGACTGAGCCCCTGGTGACCCACAAAATGGTGAGGGAGACAGCAGTGAAGAGGGGGCTCCCAGACCCTCTGTGAGATGACACTTCCCAGCAGGTTTTGAATAAAGGGCCCCTTGGCCATCCAAGGAGCAGGGGCAGACGCTGGGGGCCCTCACCTCTCAGCACGGATGCCTCCTGGGCTGTGGGCACCCCCAGGCTCTCTGGTGGCCCAGCCTGGCCCCGTGGGGACAGCTGCTCCTGCTTCACTCCGCTGAAGGGTGCTGAGGACCAGTAAGAGGAGCAAGTCACGTGCTGCCGGGGCAGGGTCCTGGGTGGTCTGTCCCCACCCCCACCTGAGCCAGTGGCTGGGAAGCGCCGCCCCTCCCACCATGTTCCAGCCAGGGCTGCTGAGGGGGGAACCTCCCAGCTGCTACCTGCTGGCCAATCTCTCGTGGGCCAAGATGCCCGTTCCTCGGCCTCCCCCCACAGGACAGCCAGAGCCCAGCCTGGACCACCCAGATGGGCGGACCAGGAGCCTTACCCAGCTTTTTGGGGTCCATTTGCAGGGGCAGCCCCATGGTGACAGGGCCCACTGGGGCCTTGGCATGCTCTGAGTACGGGACATGGAGCTGGACCGACATTCCCTGCAGGGACAGAGTTGTGGCGTCATGGGGGCACCCTGGTCCCTCCCCTACAGGCCAGAGTGCCTGACGCCCCTGTTCACAAAGCCATGTGTGGGTCAGAGGCCGGGGCTGCTGCTCAGCTGTGCAACGGCAGACAAGTCACTGCTGCTCCTAAGCCTTGGTCCCCTCCCCCGTGAAGGGGCTGCGCCCCTCCGAGCACACTGCACTGGCCCTTCCATTTTGCAGAGGGGGAAACAGGAGGTGAAGTAACTTGCCCAAGGCCACACAAACCAGTTCCAGAGCCCGTGTCCTTGACCGCAACACAGAGTGACCCCCTAGAGACAAGGCCCTGAGCACCTGAGGCAGGAGCCAGCCAGCTCAAACCCCAGACGCCTGAGTGGCCCCAGATGACCCAGGCCCCCGAGAGCCTGGCTCCCACCCACACTGTACCGGTCCCACTACCCCCACTCTACAGACAGGAAGACCAAGCCCCTGAGAGAGGGAAGGGCAGCCCCTCACCTGGGAGATGGCACCTATTGGCCTCTCGAGGACGCTGGGGTGCTTGGCAGAGGAGATGAGGGGAGGCGGGTTGGAGATGGTGGGTGGGCGTGGCAGGGCAGGCCGCGTTGTGTCGTGGAGGCCCAGGGGCAGCGGGTGACCTGGAGAGCACATGTCTGTCCACCGTGGGGCCCCCGGAGCGGTCACACCCCTGCTGGACACACGCCCGGGGCAGCACTCCACCTCTTCCCTGTCCTGGCCAGGAGGTGCCCATCCACTCGCACCCCTCTCCTGCCCTGCCCGGCTCTGTCCCCATTAGTGACCCGAGTCCTAAGTGCAGACACCACCACCCCGGGGGAAGCCTCCCCACCCCACCCCACCACCCAGGTCCTGGTCCAAGCCTCTCAACTCTCACCTGGACCCCCTAACTGGTCTCTCCATTTCCACTGCAGCCCTCAGTAGTTCCTTCCCCTTACAGGAACCAAAGGGACCAGAGTCTATGTGTGCGTACCCTCCCCCTGCTGTGCACTCTCAGCGGCTCCCTACTGCCCTCAGGAGAGTCTTCGCCCCCGACTCAGCCTGCAGGCTTGCCTGACCTGGCCCCTGGGAATCCCCAGCTCACTGGGCACCAAGCTTTGGCAGTGGTGGCCAGACTCAGTTTCTCAGGCTTTGCCCGCTCTCTCCTGCCTCTGGACATTTGCACATGCTGTTCCCTCTGCCTGGCGTGACTTTCCCTGTTCTTCTGACTCCCTTGGCCCACACATCACTCAGGATCAGCCTTTGCGAACAGCATGGTCTGTACCAGCCCCTAGCTGTGCCGCTTTACAGCTGGCACTGCCCCAGCAGGACTGCAGGACCTGGAAAAGGAACCTGTAAACCAGGCAGTGCCTCTCCTCCCTCCCCAGCCTCTACTGTCTGCCCATTCTCTAGCTCTAAGCCATCACTGGAAAACATAGCTCCCCATCACCAGCTCAAGCACCTGCTGTGGCTCCCTCTAGCCAGTGGCTTCAATCTCAGTCCTGGGGCGCTTTCTCAGAAGATCTCCTCCTTCCCCTCCACTGACCAGGCCGTCCCTCTAGCCGGGTCCTGTCGGACTTTAAGAAGCTTTTGCATGCAGCTCAGCCAGTGCCAACAGTGCAAACAGCGGCTGTGCACGGACTCACTAGAAGCCCGAGCTCGGGCAGAGCTACTCACCAGGCGGCGTGTAGGAGAAGGCTGAGGGGTCCGGGGCATGCGGGGAGGCCTTGATCACCTCACGGGGGGGGCACGGGGAAGGGCAGGCCGGAAGTCCAGCAAGGGGGCTCCCCGGGCAGCTTCTGGGCGTCGGTGGCGAAGGCTGGGAAGAACACAGGCTTCTCTGCTGAGGGCAGGAGGCGGGGCAGTCAGACCTGGGGAGCCCTGGCCAGCCCTGCTCAAAATGGCCTTCCTGTACCCACAGTGGTGGCGGCCTGTGACAGTGTGGGCTCCGCTAGGAAGCCCCCTGAGCCTGCCTGGGCGCTGCTCTGTAACCCCCCCAGTGTGGTGCTCAGCAGGGGAGTGGGGCTCGAGGCCTGGGCTGGGGACTCTCAGCTGCCCCCGAGGACAAGAATGGAACCCGGTGGCTTTGCAACCCCATAGGCGCTCAACCAAGCTCAATGAGCCAAGGTCCCTGGACAGGCCTCTAAGCCAGGGGGCAGCAAATGGTAGCTCAGAGAGTCTATCTGCCCCTGAGTTTTTGAGACAGAGTCTCGCTCTGTCACTCAGGCTGGGGTACACTGGTGCCATCATGGCTCACTGCAGCCTCGACCTCTGGGCTCAAGCGATTCTTTCACCTCAGCCTCTCAAGTAGCTGGCAACACAGGTGCCCATCACCACACCATGTCTGTCTAATTTACGTTTTACTTCTGTAGAGATGGGGTCTTGCTATGTTGCCCAGGCTAGTCTTGAACTCCTGGGTTGAAGGGATCTTCCCAGTTCAGCCTCCTGAGTAGCTGGGACTATCAGCACGTGTCACCACACCACAGTTGGCTAATTTCCTTTTTATTTTTGTAGAGATGAGGTCTTGTTATGTTGGCCCGGCTGGTCTTGAACTACTGGGCTCAAGAAATCTTCCCACCTTGGCCTGCAAAGTCCTGGATTACAGGCGTGAGCCACCACGCCTGGCCCCACTGCTTGACTGTGTAAGTACACTCTGACGCGTGGTCACATCTGTCCATTTATTTATTGTCTATGGCAGAGCCGAGCTCTTGCCACAGAGACCATCTGGCCCACAAAGGCTAAAATGTTTACTTTCTGGCTCTTTGCAGGAAAAGTTTGCTGGCCTGTGCTCTACACAGTTGTTGGAGGTAACCTGTGATGTGTGTTTGTGTGTGTGCATGTGTGTATGTGTGTGTATGGATGCGTGTTCATGTGTGTGGGTGTATGGATGTGTGTGTGCATGTGTACAGTGGATGTGTGCATGTGTGTGGATGTGTATGGATGTGTGTGTGTATGGATATGAATGTGTGCGGGTATGTGTATGTATATGTGTGTGGATGTGTGTATATGTGTGCAAGTGTGTGTATATATGGATGTGTGTGGATGTGTGTATGGATGTGTGTGTGTGTGTGTGTATGGATGTGTATATGTGGATGGATGTGTGTGTGTGTATGAATGTGTATGTGTGTATGAATGTATGCAGGTATGTGTATGTGTGTGGATGTGTGTATGGATGTGTGTGCGTGTGTATGGATACGTATGTGTGGATGTGTGTATATGAATGTATACAGGTATGTGGATGTGTGTGGATGTGTATAGATGTATGCGGGTATATGTATGGATGTGTGTATGTATATGGATGGAGTCGATGTGTGTGGATGTGTATGTGCATGTGTGCGGTGTGTGGTGGTGTGTGTGTGTGTGTGTGTGAAGTGTGTATGTGCATGTGTGTGTATGGATATGTGTGTGTGTGTATGGATGTGTGTGCGTGTGTGGATGTGTGTGTATGGATATGTGTGTGCATGTGTATGGATGTGTGTGCGTGTGTGGATCTGTGTGTATGGATATGTGTGTGCGTGTATGGATGTGTGTGCATGTGTATGGATGTGTGTGTCCATGTGTATGGATGTGTGCATGTGCGTGTGTATGTGTGTAAGTGTGTATGTGCATGTGTGTATGGATGTGTGTGTGCATGTGTATGGATGTGTGCATGTGTATGTGTGTGTATGTGTGTATGTGCATGTGTGTATGGATGTGTGTGCATGTGTATGGATGTGTGCGTGTGTGGATGTGTGTGTGTGTATGTGTGTATGTGTATGTGTGTGTATGGATGTGTGTGTGCATGTGTATGGATGTGTGCATGTGGATGTGTGTGTATGTGTGTATGTGCATGTGTGTATGTGGTGTATGTGTATGCATGTGTGTGGTGTGTGTGTGTATGTGTGTATGTGCATGTGTGTGTATGGATGTGTGTGTGCATGTGTATGGATGTGTGTGTGTGTGTGTGTATGTGTGTGTGGAAGTATGTGCATGTGTGTGTATGGATGTGTGTGTGCATGTGTATGGATGTGTGCGTGTGTGTGTGTATGTGTGTGTGGAAGTGCGTATGTGCATGTGTGTGTATGTCGTGGCAGGCAGCAGGGGGTTATGAGTCCAGTCCTCCGGATAACCACAGCGGCGGCCTCAGTTTGCTGAGTGGTACCCAGCACGGGCACTGTGCTCAGTACCCCACGGCCTGCATGAGCCCCGTTAAGCTCAACAGAGACTGCTGCCAGACCCATTTTATAGAAGGGAAACTGAGGTACAGACATACCAATGGGCTTATCTGAGTTCACCAGCAAACACTTAGCCAAGTTGGGCTCAGAAGCCCCCACAGCTGCAAAGGCCAATGCCAAGAGGTGATGCTCTCTCAGGCCACCACGGCTGACATGAACCTAAGCACATTCACTCATTTATTCTCACAGTACCCTACAAGGAACTGACTGTGATTATCCCCATTTCACAGATGGGAAAACGGAGGCTGAGAGGTTAAGCCACCTGGTCAAAGGCCCCAGCTAGCAAGTGGCAGATAGCAGCTTCAAAGCCAGGCACTGGGGCTGCAGACCATGGCCTTAGCCTGGACCGCTATGCCCGTGGCAGAGAAGCAATGATTGGTCCTAGATTTCAGGCCTGGGGACAGCCTGTAAACTCAGCAGGGGCCAAGGGGCTCACGCCTGCCTTCATGGCATCCTCCAGCCGGCCTCTCGCCCTTTGCTGAAATCTGGCCTCAGCTCCGAACCTCTCCCTGAGCACCAATCCTAGGGGGAGATAACTGGCCAAGAAGTTGAACAGAGACACGACTTAGGGATGACATAGCCCTCTGCCCCTGGGACAGGAATGGCAGGCAGGTGTCATCTCTCAGGCCACCTCCAGATGAACAACGGCAGTCAGAACTGCCGGCTCACTGGGTGTGATGGGGAGGAGAGTGCTAAGATCAGTTAATGATGCCTGCTGTGAGCAGGGGCAGGTGGGAAAGGAGGCCTGAGTGCCGAATCACCCTCAGTTCTCTCCTCGAGGACTGAATTTCCCCTGAACTTGTGCTCTGGCAAGGTGGGCAGCCCACAGGAGACGGGGGTCACAGATGCAGGGGCATCACATTCTTACGCAGTCCCCAGTGGAGGCACCCCTACAGGGCCTGCCTTAGGCCTGCAAATCGTGCGAAGGCCCTGGACCTGGCCCCTCCCCGCTACTCAGCCCTGTATGCCTCTGGTGCTCTCTCCAGCCCAGTTCAAGAGAGCTGGGGGCAGGGCGGAGGGGAGGGGCTCGATGCTGGAAGGCAAGCTGGGGCTAGGCCAGGCTGGGCAGGTGGCCGAGAGCCTGGAGAGACAACCTGTTCCTCCAGCTGGGCGCGGGGGGGGCCCAACGGACCTGCTTGGCTGAGCCGCTCTGCGTGGGAGCCAGGGGCAGAGGACGCTGCCTTCCTGAGAGACCAGAGAGGGAGCGCTGGGTGTCAAGTTCATGTGCGTCCCTGCGGGAGCCGAGCTGCAAGCCAGGCTAAGCGAGAAAGGCATGCAGGGCCTGACGCCAGGTGCACCGTCCCTGCGGGAACGAGGCCAGGAAACAGCAAGGCCCTGGCCATACCAACGAGCCGAGTGCCAGCCGCAGGAACTGCTGGCCAGTGGCTCCCTTTCTCCCAGGACAAGAGCCCTCGACCTGGCTCAGCAGGACCTGGCTGGCGCCATGCAGTTCCAGCCCTGCTCGCATCTGACACTGGCCAAGCTGCCGGGGCTCCTGACGAGCCTACGCAGCTCCTTCCCAGGTTGGTGCCCCAAACCAGCAACGTCCCCTCAGAGCCACACCCCGGGCCGCAACTCGGACCCTGGCCCCAGGCAGCCCAGCCCTCGGTTCCAGCGAGACATCCCCGGCGTCATCCCCACACCAGGTTCAACGCCCTGCTGGCTTCGACTCCGAAACAAACTCCCAACGCGCCCCTTCCTTCCACCTCCACAGCCACCTGCGCAGTTCAGGCAGCCTCTGTCACCTGCCAAGAGCAGCACTGTGACCTCCTGCTTCTGCCCTTGACTCGACAACGGCCAGAGAGAGCTTTCCAAAATATCAATCAGGTAACATGAGCCCCCTTCCCCCACCGCAACACACACTTCAAAAGCCTCTGTCACACCTGAGACAAGATCCCCTCTCCGCAGCGGCCTGAGAGGCCCTGCACAGTGTGGTCCCCACTCCTTGCTGTCCCATCACCCTACTCTTCCCCAGGCACCGCCACCCCTGGCGGCTCCTCACACACCCCGAGCACGTTCCCCACCCCAGGGCCTCTGCACATGCTGTCCCCTCTGCCCACCACGCTCACCCCGAGATTTGCCACGGGGGGCTGCTCCCCCTCCACAGGGTCCTTCCCGGAGCTGCCTCTTCACTCAATCCGTTTCGTTTCTTGTGGTGGATGAACAACTCTAAAACCACCTTGCCTGGTTATGTGTCCCCTGGTTTAACATCCTCCTCACTCACAGAAACAGCAGCTCCCCCAGAGCAGAGACTTCCTCTTCTCCTGCCGAATCCCCCACTGCCTAGCACGGCGCTTGGGGCCTTGGGGGTTCAACAAATGTCCTGACCCAGCAGCCTCGGGCAGACCCTGGAGGCGGAGGTTGCAGTGAGCAGAGACTGTTTTGTGCCACTGCACTCCGACCTGGTGAGAGCGACACTCCGTCTCAAAAAAATAAAAAATAAAGAGAAGGGGGATGCCACACCCAAGGCAGTAGTGAGGGGACAACTGGTGGTAGCTCCAATCGCCTGGGTTTGTCCCTGGTCAGGGAGGCTGGCCTGGGGTCCTGTTGCCCTCAGACCTTGGGAGCAGCCAGCCAGCAAGCGCCCGGGCTGGCCCAGGGTGGGGACCTCTGGGGAGGCAGCCTGCAATGCCTGCAGGGCACGACAGCACCTGCTGCATGCCAGGCTGACATGGAGAAGCTGCTTCTTCGGGGATACAGGCTGGGACTTTCTTGGGCCCAGTGGGAAGGGAGGCAGAGACTGAAGATACAGAGAACGAGCGACCACACCCGCCTATCTCCCGACCTTGAGCTTCACGTGATGACAGTGAAGTGTGCCCGGGGCAGCCACTGTGACACAGCTGCTCAAGAGTCACCCCCCACCCTGGCTCCTGGTGAACCCAGAGACCCTGGCCTGGAGCAGCGTCAGGATGTGAGCTGGCGGGGGGCAGCCCTTCCTGTCGAGGCCCCAGCACTGCTGCCAGCCGGGCGCTGGGCCCCATCTGTGATTCTAGAAGCTCCCACGTGGACTGAATCACACCGAACCAGAGGCTGGGCCGTAGACATGTTTTTGTGTATTCACAATGCTTTTGAAAATTCTGAGAAGTTGCCAGTGTTGAGAAACCAGGGGGCTTTCACACAGGAACGTGATTTCTGGCTTTGCTGGAAGAAGCACCCCAGGCCTGTTTTGCCTCAGGGTGATCCTTGGCCAAGGCCAATATGTGCCCACTTTAGAGAAACCATGAGTGCTCCAATTTGCCACAGTCCCTACCATTCCCAACTGCCTCCCCCTGCCCAAGTGCTCCAATTTGCTGCAGTCTCTACCATTCCCAATTGCCTACCCCCGCCCAACCTTTCCATTCGTTTACTTTGCTTTCCCTACCACTGTGGCCTTGGGGTTTGCAGCAGGTGCTCTGGACACACAAACGTCCCTTGCCCGTCAGTCCCCTGCTGTCCCAGCCCCACTCCGCCACTGGTGTGCACTCACCCTCCTTGTCAGTGGGGGGCGCTGGGCTCCTGCTCTTGCCCCGGGGGCTGCTGCCGGGCTGCTGAGGGGCCTCGCTCTCGGGCTGCAGGTGCTGCTGCGGCGGTGGGGCCGGGGGAGCCGGCTTAGCGGGAGCTGCATCCTCCCGGGGGGGCTCATGGACTTTGGTGACCTGCTGGGGGGAAGGAGGCAGGAGTGAGCATCCACAGAGGGCGTCTGAAGATGACAGTGTCAGGAAGAGACCTGCGTGTGACCAGCCTGGAAATCGAGGCCCGCAAAAGCCAGAGACATGCTCAAGGTCCCAGGTGGGGCAAGGAGGGGAGGTCTTAGCACAGAGCACATTGGGAAGCCCACTCTCAAAAAGCCTGGCCCAGCTGCCCGGTGATGGACAGGGAGAGGCCACATCCCCAAAAAGCCTGGCCCAGCTGCCGGGTGATGGACAGGAGGCTGGAGACCACTGTTACCCTCTCCCCCTGGACCCAAATCCTCTGGGTCTCAGGGAAGCCAGGACTGAACAACAGGACTGTGTGGGCCTCAGGGACTGGGCAGCAGCAGCCTGGCACATCATGAGCCCAACACTCAAAGCCCCGAGGGACCACCAGCCTGGTCAGCTTAGGGTCTTGTAGCCTGGAGCCCCAGCTGCATCTAGGAAGCCCTGACCCACCTACCTGGAGAAGGCACCTCCAAGGCCCCGCCTACCTGGCTGGGAGAACCTTCCAGAGGGTGTTTCCACAGGGACCCAGGGTCAGAACTGGTAGGCCCCACTCTTCCCTGGCCAACATATTGCTACAGCTGAGTGAGTGGGGGGAACCTCTTGCCTCCCCATGACCCAGTCTCTAATGTGGGGGTTCAAGGGTGCTGGAGGGTGGAAGCAAGGAGGCCTTAGGCCACCAGTCCCTGCCTTCACCGGGAGCCCCGCCCGGCACGCCTGCCAGCTTCCCCAGCTGTTCCTCCCTCGTCTCCATGGGGCTTTCTCCAGGAAATAGGCGCGGACGAGCTGGGCTGCAGGTGCACGCTCCCACTCGTGGGATTCTGTCTGTCCTGATGAACGGTAAAGTCAAGGTCAGGGTGGGCTCGGTGGGGCCTGGGCGCAGGCACTCACGATGGGGGGGGGGATGGCGGCTGCTCGCTGCTTCAGCTGCTTCAGGTCCAGCGGCTTCTGGGGCGAGGTGTTGGCTCGGGGGTCGCCAGTCGGGGTCAGGAGGCTGGGCCTCGGGGACAGCAGCCTGCAGGGACATGAGCACCATCAGCTGGGGTCCACAGCCGGACTCTTGCAGGGCGGGGGCTGCCCAGTTTCGATGGCCTCTCCTGTCTCAAGCCCTGGGAACAAGGCTGAGGCCCTGAGATGGGAGGCGACTGTGCAGGTCACCCAGACAATGTCACCGTTTCTCTTGAGGAAACAGACTGAGATTTGGGGCCCGGGGAGGAGAGGCACGAATGGGGGGCAGACGGCTCTCGAGCAGTCCTTGGTTCTTGCAGGCCCCATCAGGAGACAAGCTGGCCTCCCCACCCCAGCCCACAGGCCAGCCGGGCAGGGCCCAGAGGCCCAGGCAGGGATCAAACATCCCCCAAGACAGCCCCAGGCAAGGAAAATTGCAGAAAAACCCAGACCTGGGCCCACAGCACATGTGGCCCTCCAGACGCTGCCAGAAAACCAATCAGCCCTACTCAGGGACAGAGATGAAGAGATTCACCAAGAGATTCCTCATCCCTTGAATCTGAGAGGCTCGGGGTGCCAGCACAGGGCAGTGGGCACAGAGCCGAATGAGCTCCGGTTACTGGAGGCAGGAGTGGGGAGCTGCACCCACTTCCTGGAATCTCTCCCGTACACTACCCAGGAAGGACGAGGACGTAAAAACGAGGGCCTAGGCCACAGGCTTCGTACAGAGGGGCAGGCAGGGCGTGTCCACTGTCTACCAATGAACCACAATGACAGTTCCTCTGTCCGCTACTGAGATGCACAACCAGAGGCCAACACAGAGCAGACGGTGCCCAGCAGGGCACGCATGGTATGACTCCCAAACTGCTCAGTGGGGGCCGCTTCCTTCAGGAAGCCTTCCAGGTTTTCCAAGACCCCAACCCTGGGCACAGCACCTGCCATAATTCCCACCTGGCTCCCCAGTTGGCATGAGGCCTCTGAGGGCAGGAACTGGGTCTGCTCCAGCCTGAGAACCCTTCGCCTGTCCAGTGTGGCTGCCCGGGGTGCTGCCCAGTTCTCAACTCTCTCCTGCAACCTACATTTGCTAGGCATAGAGCAGCTGGCCTGCGTTTGGGGGTATGCAGGTGACGCAGAACCCCGTCCCTGTCCCAGGGCTTCCAAGCCAGTGAGACCACCACACGGCGGCCATGAGGGCACCAGCCATGGCCTGGAATTCAGGCAAAACTTCTGGGTGCTGGAAACCGGCAGGTACTGTCGGCACAGCCCCTCCTCTGTGCTGTGACCACAGTGATGATGTCCTATGTAGACAGTAAGCCACACCCTACCGGCCTCGAGGTGAGAGCTGTGACAACGCTGACACAGCCCACACCACCCCAGTGCCCGGCTTCCAGTGAAGGATGCCCGGCGCCCAGAGCACCCACCTCCTTCCTGCACACGAGCAGGGCAGATGCCCAGGGTGCTGAGGCCCCTGCCGGCAGTCCCCTCTCCACTCTCTGCCATAGCAGGACCATGGGGCCACCGGCATGGGACTGGCCTGTCCTGAGGGTATACCAGCCTGCTGCCTGCATCTGCCACATGCTCGGCTGAGCGGGGAGAGCAGACACAGACCTGGTGGCGCCTGCTGAGGCTGCCCACGGTGCACAGGCGGGGGCTGGATGAGGAAGGTCACCCTGACTTCTGCAGGCACCTCCGCTGGCCCACTCTCCTCTCCCTGCTCCCTCCATCTGTACAGACACCGCTTGCTCTCCCAGGACCACCTAAAGCATCTCCTTTGGCCGATGCCCTGCCTTGCTCCTGGGACCTGGGCCCAGCCGTACTCTCCCCCACCATCCTCAGGCCAAGGAACCCTGAGCCAGGTCCAAACACAGATGGTATCACCTGTCCCAGCCTTCTATACCTGCGGCTTCCATCGCCACCACCCCCAAGTCCCTCCCCTCAGGTTTACCTATCACCATCCATTTCAGTCAGCTCGCACTTGCAAGCTTGCATTAAAAAAGAACACAGCGGCCACTCTGGAAAGCAGTCGGCGAGTCCTCACTGCCCCAGGCCCGGCAGCTCCACTCCTAGGCACACACCAGACAAACGACAGCAAACGTCCACCCAGAAACCTGCAAGTGCCCGTCTCTGCAGCTCTGCCCATAGCAGCCAGAAGGCAGAGACAACCCAACACCCGTCAAGAGAGGAACAGGGAGGAAAAGCATGCTCTGCTCTGTCTGCACAGTGGAACACTCGGTCATCAAAAGGCACGAGGCTCTGACACGGGCTGTGGCGTGGGCGGACCCTGAACACAGAGTGTGTGTGAAACAAGCCAGTCACAGAAGGCCTCTAGTGTAGATTCCGTTCCTGTGAGAAGTCCAAGGCTGGGCGCAGTGGCTCATGCCTGTAATCCCAGCACTTTGGGAGGCCGAGGCAAGCGGATCACGAGGTCAGGAGTTCAAGACCAGCCTGGCCAATATGGTGAAACCCTGTCTCTACTAAAAATACAAAAATTAGCTGGGCATGGTGGTAGGCACCTGCAATCCCAGCTACTCGGGAGGCTGAGGCAGGGGAATCACTTGAACCCGAAAGGCAGAGTTGCACTGAGCCAAGACCGCGCCACTGCACTCCAGTCTGGGTGACAGAATGAGACTCCATCTCAAAAAAAAAAAAAAAGTCCAGAATGGGCCAATCCACCCAGACAGAAAGGAGATGAGTGGGTGCAGGGCTGGGAGGAGGGTGCATGGGGGTGACCACCGATGCGTATGGGGTTTCTTTCTTAGTAAAACACTGAATATACTAAGAAGAACTGAATGATACACGTTTTTTGAGACAGGGTCTTGCCACAGCCTCGACCTCCTGGGCTCACACAATCCTCCCATCTTAGCCTCCCGAACTGCTGAGACTACAGGCACACGCCACCACGCCTGGCTGATTTTTTCATCTCTTTGCAGAGACAAGGTCTCTCCATGCTGCCCACGCTGCTCTTGAAGGCCTGGGCTCAAGCTAGCCTCCTGCCTTAGCCACCCAAAGGGCTAGGGCTGCAGGTGTGTGTCACTGTGCCCGGCCGAAATGATATGCTTTGAATGGTGAATTGTATGGTATAGGAAGGATATCTTAATGACACTGTCACAAAATGAAATGAAGACTGTACTATATGTTAGCCATAAAATAAATAGTTTGAGATATCAGCTGTATTTTCTCTAAGAACAGTAAAAATAATGTTGTATTTTATATGTGTGTACAAATAGCAAAATAATAAAATACAAATTTTAAGGATGAGATTCAAACTTTTGTGTATGTGTAAATATAATTCTACAGAGACACAAAATATGATTCTATAATGCACACAAAACATGAAGAGCCGCCTCCCTTGAGACTGCCCGTGAGCTCGGGCTTTCTACATGGGGCCTGAGTGCTCTCCTGTGCCTCGGTTTCCCTGTGGCTCCTCACCTGGTGGTGACGGTGGGTGGGCAGTCAGATTGGCGGCAGGGAGGGGGAGGCCAAGAGCTACTGCCCAGAAGCTCTGAAGCTCTCAGCAGGCACCCTCTGGGGACACACAGAGGCCCAGATCCCTCTTTCTTGAGTCCCCAGAGCAAGGTGGGAGCAAGCTGGGACTGGGGTCAGGGACACAGCACTTTACAGTTTACAAGAGGCCTTCTGATGCCAGCCAGACCTCCCTCATGGGCAAGGAAGGCCGTGGCCAACACAAGGGCTGGCTTCAATCAAGTCCTCGAGGGGGAATGAGGGTCCTAAGCCCCCAGAGGAAGCAGCAGCTGACGGAGGAGAAAGATGGAAACCGCCCACAGCTCAGGGCCCATCCACTGCCCCTCGTCCCACAGCCATGCCTGGGGAGCGCCACCTCCAGAAGCCCTCCTGGCTGGCTCTCCCCACCCTCCGCTCTCTTTCTTTATTTTTATTTTATTTTTTATTTTTGGAGACGGGGTCTTGCTCTATTGCCCAGGCTGGAATGCAGTGGCATGATCTTGGCTCACTGCAAGCTCTGCCTCCTAGGCTCAAGTGATCCTCCTGCTTCAGCCTCCCTAGTAGCTGGGATTACAGGCACTTGCCACCACACCTGGCTGATGTTTTTGTATTTTAACAGAGATGGGGTTTCACTATTTTGGTTAGGCTGGTCTTGAACTCCTGACCTCAAATGATCTGCGTCCCTCGGCGTCCCAAAGTGCTGGGATTACAGGTGTGAGCCATTGTGCCTGGCCTCTATCCTTTGTTTTCTTGGAAGGCAGCCGCTTCTATTTCCCCTTCTGAAGGCCTGGGTGGGGTGGGGATTCTCAGGGCCTGGCACGGCGCATGTGTACGGGAGGGGCCCCGTCCCGCCTACCCAGCCCTACAGTTGTAAGCAAAGGCTCGAATCTCCTCTTTGACCGTGTGACTTTGCCAAGTGTGCCTCAGTTTCTCCATCTGTAGAGTGGAGATGAAAGCAGGCGCCGCCTTCAAGGGCTGTCCATGGGTGGGCGTGGGGACACTGGAGACCAGCACGTGGGGCCGAGTGGGTCAGGCCACCTCCTCACCGTCGCTTTCCTTCCCACTTGGGAAGGCCAGGGTGGGAATCATGAGATGGGGGAGACAAGGGCCGGGTGACATTCATCAGTAACATGCTGGGCCTGCAACAGTACGTCCCCTCTTTGCTAAGCCCCTGCCTCAGGTTTTCAGGATCATCAGACTGGGACAGTCCTTGCCACCACCCTAGGGCCGGGAGGCGGAGGGAGGACTGGTCTGTGAATGGCATCCCTTGCCTCCCCCAAGGCCCCAAGATAAAATCCTGATGGGTCACTCCCACCATGGGGCGTTCCCACCTCTCTGACCTCCAACCCCCACTTCCCTGGGCTGCTCACTCCACTGCACTCCCTGCCACAGGCCTTTCCGCTGTCAACTGGACATGTGCTCATGAGGCCACAGGGACTTTGCACTGCGGTTCCCGGGGGTGGGGGGAGCTGGCTTTCTCTCACACTAAGGCTCTCATCGCCCTCTAGTGTCACCTCACCAAAGGCCGTCCTGCCTGACCAGCTCTCTCTCCCCCGCCCCCCATGCACCAAGACCACGCCACTGCACTCCAGTCTGGGCGACAGAGTGAGACTCCATCTCAAAAAAAAATGTCCAGACGGGCCAATCCACCCCAGACAGAAAGGACGTGAGTGGGTGCAGGGCTTCTCCCGTTGTTTACAGGGTAAGTGGGTGTGCACCCATCCCCCCACTTATCCCGTATACAACGGCTTTCTTCTCCACCCCTCACTAGAATCTAAGGGCCTGGAGTCAGGGCCTCTTCTGTGCAGTTTCCAGCACCCCCAATGCCTGGCACATGCTGGTGCCATCAGTCACTTGTGGAACAAAGTTACAACGGCGAGATTGCTGTTTGATTTTCCAAAATGCCCGGGGCACGGCTAAGGAGCTGCTCTCCAGCCCCGTCTTGGGGTGACCTCTGGGGGGAGCTGTCCCAAAGCAGATCCAAAGGAGGGCAGCTCTTCCCTCACTCAGTGCCTGCGTGGCCTGGCGCTGGCCTGACATTAACTGAGTTATTCTTGAGATAAGCCCTCCATGCCCACCTTACAGATGAGAGAAACTGAGGCTTGGGGGAAGGGGCTCTGAATGCCAGGCCCTGCCAAAAAGCACTGAGGCACCTTCTCTTAGAATAAGAGAGGGGAGGGCAGGCAGACTCGGGGTTTTGCAATCGAAGCCACTATCTCTGGTTGTCTGCCAGGAAAACACCCAGGCAGAGCTGCCTCGCAGAAGTGCTGGCGGGCCGAAGGAGAGTGTGATTTTCTCTCTCCCAAAGTCACCCGGGTGGGGTCCCGACGAGAGACATCTTGCGTCCATCTAGGAACGCGGAGCTCCCCCCGCTGGGGCTAACAGGCGGGAGGGAGGGTGCTGGGCAGACAGCCAGGAGCAGGGGTCGCCTAGGGGGCCCGCCCGATCCCGCCAGCCCTCCCGGGAGGCCCTGGCTGCAGGGGACTACTCTGACGCATCTCGTCCGCGTCCTCCGGCGCCCGCCCGACCCTGCGCAGTCGTGGCCGGCAGAGGGAGGGGTGGCGGGCTGCCGGCCAGGACGAGGTCAGCAGGCTGGCCAGAGTCCAGCCTCGTTCACTGAGAGGGCAAGGCAGGCCCCAAGGGTGGGGGCCTGGGCCCAGTGGCGCAGGGCAGGGTCAACCAGGTGTCCTGACTCCCGGCCGAGGACTCCAGCCCCCCAGGGACCGCATGCTGGACGCAGGAAAGGGGGTGGACACACGCCAGGCCCAGCTGGGGAGGGAGGACATGGCCCTGGGTGGGGCTGCAGGGGAGAGGACGGGGAGGCTTCAAGTGCCCTGCGGGGCCTCAGGCCCAGCCTGAGTGTTCTGGGGATGGACAGGATGCAAGCCCACCCGCCTGCCTCCCCCAGCCCAGCCGGCCACACGCACCCAAAATGCAGATTCTGGGAGGCAGCTTATCAGTGGGGCCGCCCCGTGACCTCAGCGCTCCCCCCGCGAAGGCAGGCACATGTGTTTCCATGACTCTGTCCCCACAGCCAGTGCGAGCAGTGTGGCAAGCCGTCCGCCCTGACCCCGATACCCAGGCACAAAGGCCCTGGCTGCCTGTCTCTCGGGCCAACCCAGCCTCGCCATAAGCACTGTTTTCCAAGCTGGGACTGTCGAGCAAGAAGCTTGGGAGTTTGGTGCCCTCAGAAACCTGCTGGCCAGGCCTTTGCCCATCACAGGGCCAGGGCCAGGCCACCTGCTTCTCACACACGTGGGTGCCATTCCTTCGGCACGAGTCCCCGGGGACCCTAAGATTTCGTTCCGTGGAAACTATAGAGATCCAGCTGGAGCTGAGTTCCTAGGGAATGCCCTAAGGCTTCCCCCCTTAACACGGCCCAGGGTGAACCCCAGGGCAGAGACAAGGGCCCCAGGCAACCCCTGGGGTCAGGATTCTCCTCCCTCGCTGGCTCTGCCCAGGACTTCCAAGGGACTTGGGAGGGGGAGAGAACAGACCACACTGTAGTCAAAATAAAACGGCCCGCCTGCCCCACCAGAAACAATCCCTCCAGCCGGCCAGATGTGGGCAGGGCGCAGTCTCCTCATGTCTGCCCTCTGCAGCACAAGATCGGCCCTAACTTGGGTGGCCGTCTTTGGTTCTAGACTGAGGCCTGGGGGCCCAAAGCATCTGTGCTAAAAATGGTTACAAGGGGGAGTTCTCAGGAATGTGGGGTCAGAGGCCAGAAAGGAAAGAACACACCTTGGAGACCTCGGCATCCAAACAGGATGGTACTGGGGTCCTCCAGGTCACCCCAGCTGAGTGCCTGAGCACTGGGCCCTCAGCTGATGGGAGATGAACCACCAAAAACACGCTGAATCTGTGGCTTCTCCCCACCCCCACGGCCACCACTTTGGCATCTCCCTTTTGGGAGATGCAGCTGCCAGGGGAACTTGCAGCTGCCTCCTGACTGCACCACCCACCTCAGCAAATCCCCATGTGGTTTCAGGGGTAAATCACATCCAGCTCTCTTGGGAGAGGCTCAGAAAGGCTTTCTCACTGCCCTGCAGGGGCGAGACTCAGTGCCCCTAACCCCGAGAGAGCTGCCCCCAGTCCTGGCTGCCCACCCCACACCGCCAGGCTGCCCCCACCTGAGCTGCTCGCTCCACCCCTCAGCACCTGAATCCACCAAGCTCATTCCCACCTAGGGCCTTCGCCTTTGCTGTTCCCGACACGTCAAGGGTAGAACTGTGTCCCTCCCAGAGAAGGTGCATTCCAGTCCTAACCCGGGTCTCTGTGAGTGTGACCTTATTTGGAAATGGGCTGTTAGCGGATATGATCAAGTTCAGATGAGCTGGTACTAGATTAGGGCAGCTGCTCATCCAATGCCTGGTGTCCTCAGAAGAAGAAAACGTAGCCACAGAGATGCACGGGGCAAAGGCCACGTGATGGCAGAGGCAAAGACAGAGTGGCGTGGCGTGCCGGCGAACTACGCCTGCCAGCAGCAGCCAGGAGCTGGACCAGGCGGGACGGAGCTGCCCAGAGGCTCAGAGGGTGCGGTCTGGCCTGTTTGGGCCCCCGAGCTCCTGCCCTCCAGGACTGTGTTTGCTTCGAGCTGCCTGGCTCACGCTACCTCCTGAGGGCGGCCCTAGGATGGGAGGAGGCTGCCTGGCACAGTCTCCCAGAGCTGCCTGGGTTGCCTCCTCTGTCCAGGTCTCAGCTTGGATGTCACCTCCTGGGGAGGTCCTCCCAGCCACATCCCTGCCCCCTCCTGGCCTTCGTCTCCCATTCCTGGACTCTACTCTGAGTCCGCCTCCCTTACCACACCTCGGGCTCACCCAAACCAGGCCGAGCTGGACGGGGTGCGGCTGTCTAAATAGGCAGTGGCTGCCCAGTGTCTGCAGACAAAAGTCAAGGTCAGGGCCGCCTGGCGCCCACTTCACCGGTTCTTGTCGCCGCCCCTCGGGCTCATCCACCTCGTCCGCGCTGCACGTGGCACTGGAGTCGCTGTCCTGGGGGACGCCTGAGCCCTTGGTCACAGTGGCCCTGCCACTCCCACACTCCTTCTCTGCCTTGAGCGTTCCCTCAGCCGTGGCCTCAGTGGCCTCAGTGGCCTCCGTGGCCTTGTCCTTGACTGCAGGCTCCTCGGCTCTCCTCCGTGCACTCGCTCTTCGTGGGCTCCTCGGCCTTCCCTGTGTCCACTGCCAGCTCCTCGGCCACGGGGGGCTCTGCTCCTCCCCCTCCTCTGCTGGGGGCACCGCTGTGGCCTCCTCCTCCTTCTCCTCCTTGGGTACCACAGGAGGGGGTGTGGAGGGCGATGGGGGTGCTGGTGGGGGTGTGGGGGCTCTGGTGGCTTCAGAGGCCGGGGTGGGCTCAGTCGGGGCTGGGATGTCCTCTGGCGGTGGGGTGGGTGGCTCCGGGGGACGGCCTGTCGGTGCCTAGGGCGACTGGAGGCTTGGGCCCGTTCTGCCCTGTGTCCTTGGCTGCCTCGGCACGAGGGGAGGGGGATGCTCTCAGTGTCTAAGCTGTTGTTGACGGCGGCTGTGCAGGGCGAGAACGAAGAGGGCATAAGCGGGGTCTGGGTGGCTCCAGCAGAGATGCAGGCACAGCCTTGCCCATGGCCCTGTCCCTCAGGATGAGGCTGCTCTGTCACCTGACGCCAAAACAGCCCTGAGGGTCCTACACATCTGGGCCCCTACCCGGAGCCCCACCCCTGAGACAAAGCCCCTGGCCAGGCGCCTACCCACGGACTGACCCTGCTGCCATGACCTGGTTAACTCCCAACCCCAGGACCTCCTGGTGGTCAGCACCCAGACAGACGGAGACAGCCGGAGGCCTTTGTCCAGGGGGTCTCCGTGTTCTCATCTGAGTTCCAGCCCTGGCTCTGCCCCACACTGGCTTCGTGCCATGGAAAACTCAGGTTACCTCTTGGGCCTCAAGTTTTCCCATCTGTAGAATGCGAGAACAATAGTTCCCATTCTCACAGGGCGGAGAAGCCGGCGAGTGTGACAGCACAGGGCGGCTGCCCAGTGACCACCTGCTGTTGCATCATCGCCACCATCATCATCACGTGGCAGCGTAGAACCCGGACCAGTGCGCGCACAGGGGCCCCGAGCACAGTGTAGAACCGGACCAGTGCGCGCACAGGGGCCCCAAAGCACAGCGTAGAACCAACCAGTGCGCGCACAGGGGCCCCGAGCACAGCTAGACCGGACCAGTGCGCGCACAGGGGCCCCGAGCACAGCGTAGAACGGGACCAGTGCGCGCAAGGGAGCCCCAGGCACGGCCCACGCCCATGACAGCAGGAGCACGATCCGTGTTGATGGAGTGGCAGGATGAACCCATGCGCCCAAGGAGGGCAAGGAGACCCCAGCCGCAGTCCCGGCTCTCTAGCCCCCAAACCTACACCAGCCTCTTCTTTGGGGCTCAATGTCCCCATTTTCTGTAAAACGGGGATGCGTGGAGAATCCCTGCATTTGCTATCGGGGGAAATCAAACCTGGTCAAGACCCAAGTGTAAACACTAGGGAAAATCAACAAAGCAGTGGAGATGGGGAAACTGGTCTCCAGGAGTGAGCCTGGGACCAGCATGGGGAACAGCCACTGGGCTGGGAAGGAAGCCCAGAGGCAGCGGAGCACAGACAGTGGTGCTCACAGAAAGAGGCATGTGGCCAGAAGCAAAGGCCCGGGGACCTTGGGATGCCCTCCCTGGCCCGGCCCTGCCCCTGCCCCCCCAGGCCAGCCGGCCACATCCGTACCTGGGCCACTGCATTCCCCTCTGGGCACCTCATTCCCAGAGGCATGTAAGGCTGGAAGGAAGTCAGAGAAAAGTTAGAAGTGAGGCGGCAGCAAGCAGTGGCGGGGGAGGGAAGGGCGGCGGGGCCTGCCGAAGGGGCCTGGACCACACAGCAGAGAGGCTTTGCTGCGGCTTCCTGGAGCTGCTCGCTCTCCTGCCCTGACTGCCCTTCTGCTTGGACCAATGAGCCCTCTCCTTGTGGCTCCGGCCCTCTGCAGGCCGCTCCAATGGCCTGTTCAAGGCCAGCCAGCAATGGGGTCTTTCAGGATGAAAAGTGAGCCTCAGCCACTCTGGGTGTCCTTGCCCAAGTCATCAGCCTCCTGGTTCCAGGATCCCAGGATGCCTGGGGTGGGAGGTGCTGACCTCAGGGGTGGGCAAGGTTGCAGGGAGAGGCTTTTGGGGCTGCCGGGGCCCCTTCCAATCCTGCAGCCTCTCCTGCTTCTCACGTCCCTTCAGGCCCCAGAGCAGAGGCCACCCCTTTCAGAAATAACAGCAACGATAGCAAGGCAGGCTGCGTGCAGGCCAGGCTGTGCCACGTCTTCACGGATGACTCCTTTAAGACCTCTCATCTGCAGATGAGGAAACGGAGGCAGGCAGGGTCAGCAGCCTGCCCAAGGCCACGCCATGGAGGGGACAGCACTGAACCCGGTGTCCTGTGTTCCAAACCCCTGGCTTTCCTGCCCCTGCCTGGTGACTTGAACGATGTCATTCCCTTCCTTCCACAGTCAGAGAATGGGACGGTGGGGAGGCCAACGCGGAGGGCCCCGGGACCAGGGATGAAACCTCTGGGGTCTCAGTTTGTGCATCTACAAAATGGGCAGTGAACGCCTCGCTCTTATGGTGATCAAGAGGGTCTGGGGTGGGAGCCAGCATGGGAAACGCCCCGAGGGCTGTGAGATGCAGGTGGCTGTACCCCACCCCGAATGTTTCCGATTCAGTAGGTGTGGGCTGGGGCCCGAGAATCAGCACTTCTAACAGATCCCAGGGAACACCCGGCCACCGCTGCCCTGGAGCCCGGGAAAGCCGCTTAGTGCAGCGCCTGACACACAGTAGGTGTTTAACAAGAGCAACGAAAAAACACCAAAAACCAAAACCAAAAACACAACACCCGATGGCCTTCTTTCCTTTCCGCCCGGAGGTTCCCAGTACCAGGATGCCTGGGTTTGAATCAAGGTCACCAATTGGGCCTCGGATAAGCCTGTTATGCCTCAGTCTCCCCATCTGTAAAATGGGGATGACAGTAGCACCTGCTTCATTTACTATGAGTATTATTGTAACTGAGACTCCACTGGCCCAGGGATCCCTCCCCGCCTGCACTGGGGGAACTTCAGGTCGAGATGCAGGAGGCACTTTCCACCGCCCTGGGGGAGGGCCCACAGTGCTGCTGGGGCTGGCTGGGTCTCCTGGGAGATTCCAGCAGGGCAATCTCAGGCTCTAACCCAGATTGTGCCTCCCCTCCCCAACCTGAGCACAAGAGACAGGTCACATGGTGCACACTGGCTGCGCTGGCAGACCCCCAGCATAGCGGCTATGTGAAGGGACATTCCACTGGAGGGGCTCCCCCTCTCCCTGGGTCTCAGTCGTCCTTAACATGGGGTAACACCCTGGCTGGGCACCAGGACGCTTCATCAGCCTCTGACCTGCTGTCCCCGAACTCTCAGAGCAGCCACGGAAGACTAGAAGCCCCAGCTCCAGCCAGCATAGCCTCCCTCCTCCCCCCACCCGGCAGAGAATGCCCCTCCCCATCCCTACTGGGCTATGTAAGCCCTGCAAGAGATGTGCGGTCATCACTACACAGTTCTGGGCAGCGTCTGCTCTGGTTTTTATGTTCGGCTAAAGCTTGGCTTCTTAAAATGCTCCCACCAAGCCTGCATCCCGCCCATTCAGATAGCTGGAGGGATACTGACAGAGCGGACGGAGTTTCTGCTCCCTGGGTATTCTCTCTTCCTGCCTACAGACCCAAGATCCAAAACGGGGTGACCCAAGGGACTCAGGGCCCCGGCCTTCCTTCCATCAGACACTGGCCAGGCTTCTGCTCAACTTGGGCCAGAGAGAACCAAAGCTGGTGGGGGAGGCCAGACTCAGTGCCCCAGACCCACCCCCCGGCTTGAGATGACAGTCACCCAAGGGCCCAGTTACCCATTTCCAGCCAGAAGCTGGGATTCGGGGCTGGGGAAAATCTGCAGGGTGGAAGAACCTGAATTTATCTGCAGGCCTGGTTATGGAACCAGGAGGTGACTTGCACCTTCTGCCAGGGAGAAGTTGGGTGTTCAAAGGCAGAGAGGGACGGAGGACAGGAGCAACAGGAAGGACCGTGGACAGGGGCAGGAGGCAGGAGTTGCCTTACCCAGGACCGAGGTCACTCGCTTCTCCTTCAGGGAGTCAGAAGGGAGAGTCAGGGACACTCAGCTGAGGAAGGGGGGGGGGTCTCCAGGGGTCTTCGGTCACCCCACAGAGGCACAGGGTTGGGGGGGTCGGAGGTGGATGGACTCGGGACTGAGAGCACAGGGCCTGGTGTGGGCAGCCCGCATTCAGCTCCTGGGTCTGTAAACACTGATTATGAAGTTGAGCCATGTGTTATCCCGAGCCCTGGCTCTGAAGTGGAGTTCATGTGGTCCCAGTCCTCCATCTGAGAGGACTGGGGGACCTGCCAGAACCACGCACACGATGGCTCCACGCACTCTCTTCAGCAGCACTCACCTGGTGGGGCATCCGTCTAGTCTATGGCTAGTGCAACCAACACACTCCATGGTGCCCGCCTGGGGCACCTGGGCCCAGACCTTTAAGTGCCCAAGCCTCAGTTTCCCCACATAGAAAACAAGGACATCAAAGAAAGGGACCGAATTATTTATCACCCAAATAGGGACACTTGGGAGTAAAAGGAGGCACTAAAAATGACCATATAACTTTTACAATATGTATCAACTGACAGGTTCTATTTATGCTGGTTACCTTGTAAAAGAGTTCCGGTCAAAAAGCTATTTCCTGGCCTGGCGTGGTGGCTCACGCCTGTAACCCCAGCACTCGGGAGATGGAGGTGGGTGGATCACCTGAGGTCAGGAGTTTGAGACCAGTCTGGCCAACATGGTGAAACCTGTCTCCACTAAAAATACAAACATTAGCTGGGCGTGGTGGCACGCGCCTGTAATCCCAGCTAGTTGGGAGGTTGAGGCAGGAGAATTGCTTGAACCCGGCAGGCGGAGGTTGCAGTGAGCTGAGGTTGCACCACGGCACTCCAGCCCAGGCGACAGAGCGAGACTGCCTCAAAACAACAACACAACAACAACAAACCATTTTCCAAAGGACATTTTTTCTAGACTGTGACACCCGAGAGGGTGAAGGACAGCAGCACCCACAGGGCTGGCCAAGACATCTGGTCACCCAAGCCTGAGACAACTCACGGGCGTCAGAGGGGTTGAGTGAGGCTTGGGGCTCTGGAGAAGCTGGTTATTCTTGGGATTGTGGTGGTCATCATCCTCGTGCCCATGACTGTGAGTTTCTGGCACGCCAGGCCCTCCCCTTCCAGGGAGTCGAGGTCCCTTCTAAGAAGGACCCAGATGACTCAGGGAAGAGGAGGCTGCTGGCGGGGTCCGTTCTTACTGAGCCCTCCCTCAGAGCTCGGACCCACAGCCGTCAGCCACCACCACGCCAGCCCTCACCTTCTGCCTCCTCCACCATCTCCTCCTCGTTCCCGCTTGCACCCGACGCCTCCATCTCCTCGTCCTCCACCACGGGCGGGAACGAAGCCTCCTCGCTGGCTGCTGCCGGAGCTTTCTTCTTCTTCTCCTCGCATTCCTCTCCTTCTCCTGGGGCACAGGGAAGCAGCAGATCAGGGCTGGGGCCTGGGCTGTCAGCCCGGGGGACTCCCCATGCCTGGGCCTCGCCGTAGGTTCGAGGGGCAGTGATCCCAGCCACATGGCAATGGGGGCACCCGTCCCCCCTCACGCCCCACCATGGCAGCCAAGCATGGTTATTCTTCCATGGAGCTCCAGATACACTCCAGGTAAAGGCTGGCCCCTCGGCCGCCTTGACATCCTTCCTGAGCGGGAGAAAACCTGCCTGACATTGCCCAGGACACTCCCAGCCAGAGCAAGTAGCCAAGCCTCCTGGGGACACTGTCAGCTTCATCAGCACATGTGGAGTGAATGAATGAATACAGGACGCTTTTCCTTGCATGCAAGTCTCCCCTGTCCCCACTGAGCCCCTGGGAACAAGCCAGCCTAGGAAGCCTGCGTTTCATTCCCTGAACCTTTACAGAACACCTACTGTGTGCCCGGCTCTGCATCCCAGGGCTGTGGGGACAGAAGGCATGGGGTAGACAAGGTCCTGCCCTTGGAGGCTGGCCAGTCGGGAGACCAGCAACGTGCTCCTCACAGATGCAGCACGCAGAGGCTGCACAGGGCACACAGGGTGGGGCAGAGAGCATGGAGCAGGGGCTCCTCCCGACAGAACCGTCCAGAAGGGCTTCTGCAAGGAAGTGACATTCAAGCCAGGATTTGATGGCGGAGGTAAAGGGCGAGGCCCGGCTCTAGACGAGAGTGGCAGATGCAGGCAGTCAGGTGCAAAAGCCCCATGGGGGGGGAACATGCTGGGTGTGTTGAGGAATCGTGGGGCCTCCACCTCCCCCACGTTGTGCCCTGCTCCTGGGAACCCCAGCTGCTCACCGCACAGAGCCCGCCCTTCCTCCCCCAGCGTAGGCACCGTCATCAAATTGCTCATCTTTGTAGCTCACTGGGCTGCGTGTCTCTGTCCCCCATGCTGAGCCAGGCAGAGGCTCAGAAAGTGTTTGTTGACTGACTTGCTGAGCAACTGTGAAAGGCCAGCCTCTGTGGGCTTGAATGCACAGATAGAGAGCAGAGTGGGGGGCATCGTGGAGGCAGCATCTCGAGGTGAAGGGGACTTCCAGGGGGACTGGACAGGCACTAGCGGGTGCCCACGGCAGCCTGGTGTGACAGGAGTGGCGGCAGCCAGAGCCCTCTGGGGTTGCTGAGAAAGAGGCGGGCCCTCGCCACACCTGGAGGTGGCTGCGGATCTCAGCCAACAGCCCTATACTGGGTTGAAGGGTGTCCCGCAAAGTTCACATCGACCTAGAACCTCAGACTGTGACCTTATTTATCAACAGGATCCTGCAGATGTCATTTGTTAAGATGAAGTCACAGGGGAGTGAGGTGGGCCCTAAACCCAGCAGGACTGGCAGCCTTGGCAGGAGAGGGAAATACAGATTCAGGGACACGACGACCCTGTAAGGGCGGAGGTGCATGTGGAGGGTGCAGCTACCAGCTGGGAATGCCACCAACTGCCAGCAGCCGAGGGAAGGCGGGAGAGGCTCCCCCGCAGCCTTGACAGCGAGTGCAGCCCTGCGGACACCTGGGTCCCGGATGCCTGGCCTCCACACCTGAAACAAGTACATCTCTGCTGTCTGAAGCCACCCAGTCTGTGGAACCTCCTCACAAGGAATCACACATCCCTCCGCGCCGCTGCACCCGGATTCCAAGAAAAGGCGGCCGGACATCAAGACCATACAGCCTGCTCTCGGGGGAGTGCCAGGTGGGCCCTGCCCATCCCGGCCCTTTGCTGTGGCCAGGCTGGAGCTGGGCCTCATGGAGGGGAGGAGAGGGGGTCTCAGGCTCTGAGCCCCAGCGCAGGCAGGGAGCGGGATCACTTCCTGTCCTGCCTTCTTCCTGAGAAAACAGGGTTCCTCTGAGCACAGCCGCTTGGAACGCAGGGAGGAAAAGGGAAGCGCCTGTGGGCCCGTTAGTCACGGTTTCCGTCACCACCAGTCGGCCAGAGGGCCACAGCCCTGCCCCTGCCAGTGCCCACAGGGCCCGTGGGAATGACAGCTCTGCAACCCCGCGCCCATCCTGGGCCCAGCCCCAGCCCGGCCCCAGCCCTGCCCCGAACCGAGAGCCTCTCCCAGGAGAGCAGGAGTCTGTGGCGACCTGAGAAAGTGGTGGCATGTGGGTTCTGCAGCTGCGGCCGAGGGCTCCCCCTGCTTCCCGAATCTATTTTTAGCAGACAGAAGCTCAGGAGAGACTGACTGGATGCCTGAGCTGCCCCAGTGGTGGCTGGGACACGGGAGACGCTCAGAGCCTCACAGGGAACAGGGGTCTCCTGTCAGCCTGGCCGTGGCGCCCACCGTCCTAGAGTGTAAGTCTCTCTGGTGAGGAGGGGCCTCTGAGGCCTGGCAGCGGACAGGGATGGTGCCAACACCACAAGGCTGGGTCTCAGCAGGAGTCCCAGGAGTTACGGCTAACCCTGCCACACGTGGTCTGGCACCGTGGGATCAGGAGGTGTGTGTGGAGTAGGAGATGCTGGTGATGCCGTCGATCATCACCGCTGACATTTATTAGGTACCTACTATGTGCCAAGCGGTTTCTGTCATTCATTTATTGGATCTGCACAGCTGCTCTGCAAATCAGAGCATGCCACCACCTGCTACAAACTCTCCAACACCTGGATAAGAACCCCAAGTCGTGCCCACCATCCAAATGGCCCTGTGCGATTTTAGCCCTGGACCCCGCCTGCCTCTCCACGCTGCTCTCCCCCCTCCCTTCCTCAGGGCCTGTGCTACAAACACGCTGCCCTCCCTGCCATAGGGCCTTTGCACTGGCTGTTCCCCTCTCTGCCTGGACACCCACCCCCAGATATCTGCACAACTCACTTCCTCGCCTCCTTTAGGCCTCAGCTCAGACATCAGAGCAGTCTTCCCTGACCACCCCATCATTAACTCACCCCCTCCTGCCCTCACCATCAACCACTTTCCACGACGTCCTCCACAGCATCTGCAGACCCCATTCTGAAACGGAATGCATGATCCTGTTTCTTGCACTAGACCCAGCTCCTTAAGGGCTGGGATGTTTGTTCTCCACCATATTCCCACCATACCTGGAACAGCGCCTGGCACAGAACAGGCGTTCTGTAACTGTCTTTAGATGAATGAATCTGATAGGGACAACGGCTCAGAGAGGCAAAGACTCTTGCCCAAGACCACACAACTCATGCATTGAGGAGCCCAGATTTGAATGCAGGCCAGGTTCAAATATGTCCCGGCTGGACCATCTCTGCAGGCCTGTGAAGCCTCAGGTAGAAGAGATAACGGCAGAAAACAAGGCGGGGCCGGGCCAGGGCCGAGCGGACAGAGACTGAGAAACACGGACGCTGAGCCCCAGGGGCCTGCATTCACGGATGGGAGAAAAGGGTAACCTTCGGCCACGAGGAGGGGGAGGGAAACCTCAGAGAAGACACTGATGCCAAGTGTTACATAACTCCGGGACATGCCCCGCCTGCCCGGCCGCCGCCGGATCTTGCTTCCTGCTGACGTCGCCTGTGGCCACGCTCGGGCCAGGCCTGGTGCAAGGCAGGAGGGGACACCCACTGACCCTCTGCTTCCCCACTCCTTCCTTCACTGGCCAAGGGTGACATGCCTTCCTGTACTCCAGACAGGGCTGGGCCAGCAGCCAGAGGTGGCTGTTACTGCCTTAGGATTCACTGGGACATGCCTCCTCCCTGGGACTGAAAGGCACAGGGAGGGGCAGGAGGTGGAGGTCACCGGGTTCAGTGGCACCTCTCCTGTTGAGGCCCGCTTGCATACTGCAGTGACGGGGAGCTCACCACTGCACCGAGAACGGTGGCCCGGGTTGAACCCCACTTCCTGCTCTCTTTCTCTGCAGCCTTCAATATGAGTGTGCTCCTTTGAGGTTGGCCAGGAGCAAAAACCAACCTCACACTCCCAAATCACTCATTCTCATCCGGGTCCCTATCTGGTCTCAGGGTCCCCCTCCTGCCCACGCCTCCGGAGTCTTCAGAGTCAGGGGATAGAAGGGCCACCTTCTTTATCGGCTTTGACTGTGTCACTCGGACAAGAATCACTTTCATCCATACTAGGACGATCCACCTTGAGTCCAGCCCTGGACGGGGGCTGTGTCTCAGCTCAGAATCCTTCGATGCGACCCCCACTCCCTCCACAGTCCACTAAGAAGTGCCGGCTCCTCAGCCCAGCAGGAAAACTCCATCCACAGCTCTGCCCTCAGGGGACACAGCACGTGTTCAATACAGGCTTGCTGAATGGACACTGAGGATAATACTGGACGATTATTAAGGGCTGACCAAGGACCAGGCACCACCGTTTACACAAAGAAACACGCTTGCTCTTCGGCAGCCCTATGACTGGGTCCCATTCTTATCCCCCATTTTACAGAGGTGGAAACTGAGGTGCAGAGAGGTGAAGCCCAGTCATCTTTGGACCCCCGTCACTACGTGGCAGAGCGGCGGTGTGAAGCCACCAGCTCCAAAGCCCGGCTAGGCACCATCCTTCCGGAATGCCTCTTTGAATGAATGGATGGATGAATGAATCAATCAATCATCATGAGTGCGCCACCACCAGCGCCGTCACAGCTCTCACTAGCAGAGCGCCCGGGGCATACGAGGCCGAGTTCTAAGCACTCAACTGGCAGTGACTCACTGCATTCCCACAGCAGCCGTTTGAAGTGGGTTCCATTATTGCCCCCATTTCACAGATGGGGAAACTGAGGCACAGAGCACACAGGTCACTTGCCCAAGGCCACACACAGCTAGTAGGTGGCAGAGCCTACATTCAAACTCAGGTCTCTGGGACCCAGTCCTGCTCCCAACCCATAGCACGCTTTGCCTGTGCCTGCACACACCGTTCAAGAGGGGGCCTCCGGCGGCCCTGAGAAGCGGGGAGATGGCATCAAGACAGAATAATAATAACCACAGCAGAAAGAGTAACTTGGACAGCTGGCCCTCCCGGAGCACGGCCGCTCTGGCAGGCACTAAGGTCCTCACAGGTGATCACTTGTTCACTCCTCACAGGACCTCATGGAGAAGAACCGTGATGCCCCTATTTTACAGATGGGGAAACTGAGGCTCGGAAGGTTGAATCCACTGCCCAAGGTCACACGGGTGCCCGAATCCACAAGCTGGGCCTTGACCCCAGTCTCATCCTGGGCCTAATGGCACAGTCCACCATGCTGGGGCCTCTGGTCCTCCAAGCCACTCTCTCAGGTTTTGGGGTCTCTGGGGGGGGGGGGCAGTGGGGCCACACCCTGCAGAAACCTGGAAAGCCAGGCCGTGTGGCAGTGGGCTGTAGGGGCGGAGCTATCCGTGGTCACTGAGAGTGAGCCCTGGGGTGAGGCGAGGGGGACAGGGGGAGGAGATGCTGGAGGGAGAGGCAGGGTGAGGAGAGAGGAGGGAGGGAAGGAGAGAGGGGGAAGGCTGGGGGAGAGAGCAGGAGGCCCATTTTGTGCCTGGGGAGATGCTCTGGGCCAAACCTCTGCCCCGGGTCATCCCGATGGACCATCCCACAGACCTGACGTGGCTGACAGAGCCAGTGGCCCACAACACGCCCCGGCCCAGGCCCCCCTCTGCACCCCCAGGCTGCTCTGGCGTGGGCCCTCTTTGCCATAAGGGATCTCAGCTCGTGTTAGGGACAAGGTCCCCCACATTGAGCCCGACGCCGCGCCTTCCTCCACACCCAACCAGGAGGCCTGGAGCATCCAGAAGAAGAGGGCGCTGCCCTGACGCCCTGAGCTCTGGGGACAAATCCCAGGGGCCGCTGTGGAGGGCACGCAGGGCACTGCTTAACTGGAAGTGACGGGGAAGGACCTCCCTGAGGACAGAGGGTGGATCTCAGCCCTGACCACAGGGCCGTGGGACAGTGCCCCCTTGGTCCCGGGGCCACCAGCGGCCGTGCACACACATGACGCACTAAGAACCCACTCGTGAGGGCGAAAGAATGACCTTAAATTCTGCACAGTTCTCGGGCAGAGTTCAAACAGGGTGAGGCTATACCTGGCCCTCCCACTGCGTGCCATGTGACCTCACAGCCTGCTCACCCTCTCTGGGCCTTGGAAGGTTGCATGGAGGAGCAATTCAGCATGGCCTGCCTGGAGCACGCTGCACACACTTTACACCCAGGCACAAGGCAGCCCGATGTCGTGGCTGAGGTCGCAGGGGTCAGTCCTGGGGGAGGGGAGCTTTGCAACCCCTCCCTCGTGCTTCTGTATCGATGGGGAAACATGCGCCTAGTGGTGAAGAGCGCCGGTGCTCATCTCACAGCTGTGGGTTCAAATCCCAATTCAGTTGCATATGAGCCTGGCTAAGCCTCAGTTTCCCCAGCTCTAAAATGGGGACAATACTTGGCAAGTGTGTCAAGAGGGAGAAAGCAGGGAGGAAGGGAAGGAGAGAGGGAGAGAATGAGGGAGGGAAAGCAGCAGAGGTCTCCCCCACAAATGCTCCTCAATTCCCAGAAACAGCTGTGGAAGAAGCAACTGCTCCTCAGAGGCCATTTACACGCCTGGTGAGGCAAGCCTGAGCCTCTGGGCTCCTGGAGGAGGGGGATCTCAGCCTCCAGGCCTGCCTCAAGCCCTCCAGGACACCGGGCTGAGCGGTCCACTCTCCGCGCCCCAGACCTATCCTTCCCCCCGCACATGGCAGCCCTAAAGCTGTGAGGTCAAATGGGGTGGGGGAGCGCTTGCTCAGGGACCATCTGCCTCCGGGTCCTCATTCCAACGCGCTGACAGCCCGAATTCCTGGCTGAGTCAGTCTGGTCCAGCGTGCTCCTTCCTCCACGCCCTGAGCCGGGGCTGAGGGCCCCCAGAGGTGTCTGAGCAGAGCGGGTGTGGAGGGCGGCCCAGTCCCTCTCGTCTCCCGGAGGGGCACTCACAGCAGCATCGTCGCCTGCAGCCATCTTGGGGCACTCCCGGGCTTGAACCCCAAGAAGCTGAGTCCTAACCAGGCGGCATAGCAGCCGCTCCCGGCCCACGCCTCCCAGGATGCAGAGACGCCTCCAGGGGCGGTCCGGGCTCCTCTCCCACCGGCCGCGGACTCACCATCTTCAGCTTGTGCTGCTGCAGGATCTCATCCAGGTTCTGCCTCTTCTTGTAGTTGAAGTAGAAGTTCTTACACTGAGACACCGTCTTGGAGCCCACCATCCGGGCGATGGCCGACCAGTTTCGGCCGTGTTCCAGGAGGCCTGTCGCGGGAGAGGAGGGCGGTGAGGGACGGCCGGGCCCAGCAGGCAGCGGGGCCTGCGTCCATGGCCTGGGGGGGCAAACAGGGCCCGGAGCAGAAACCCGGCCTGGGGCTCCCTGCTTAGGCCCAGGACCTCTGGAAGAAGTGACAGTGATGGATCCGTGTCCCCTGGCGGGGGAAGATACCAGAGGGTGGCAGGGCTGGCCTCCGGGGTCTGGTTTCTCAGTCACTTGACTCCAGGCCAGGATGCACGGGAAAGGCCTGGGCTGGAGGAGCCAGGAGCGACAGGTGAAGCCCCACCGAGGCCACCGTGCAGGAGGCTGGGGCCAGAGGGCTGTGAATGTCCAGAATGCACAGCCCCTGCCCAGGCCCCACCTCTCCTCCTCCCCCCAGCTGAGCGGGAGGGCCCAGCCGCCATGACCCAGCCCTGACACTCGCTCACAGCTGCAGGCGAGGCCTCGGGAGACGGGCTGTTTTCCGGCCACACCGGCCCAGAGAAAGGAGGGGACGTGATGAGCAGGGCATGGGAGGGTGGAGGTCAGGGTGGGGGTGACTGGAAACTACAGCCTCTGAGCCCAGGTCAACTGGGTACCTCCAGGACCAAGCTCCCTAAGGGCACGTAAAGCCCATTTGGGACTCGGGGCCCACCAGGCCTGGCTGGGCGGCTGGAATTTTCCCCAAATCCCAACCCACACTGCCAAGAGGTTCTCCCCGCCCCATGGACCTCCTGCTGTGGGAAGAGAGCCTCCAGCAATCAGTGGAAAAAGTTCCCTCCATCCCCAGGACTGAGGCTGGAGCTGCATACAGCCCCCCCAGATTCTAGCTGCAAGGCCGAAAAACCAGGCTCAGCAGAAACACGGCCCCTACCGTACCGGCTGCGCCCAGGAAGCCGAGCCCCGGTCCTGGCCCATCTGCCCTCGCGCTGCCGAACACACAGGCACAGGCACCCGCCCGCAGCTCTAGATTTACGCTTGTGCCTCCAGTGGCGTGACCTTGTACGGCCCAGCCAGCCTGTGCAGGTAGGGCCCGCCCACCTTCCCAGGGCTGTGGGAGAGACAGGGAGCGCTCCTGACCTCGGGGGGCTGTTTGGCAAGACGGTGCCCCTCCAGGGCAGCAGGCCCCAAGGCTGAATCGAGGAGCTGGGGGATGTCACAGCCTCCCAGAGCTGGAGCTACACTTGTAAGGACTTTAATGAAAGAGTTCCCATCATGACGTTTTTGACCACTTTCCTTGAATGAAATCAAGCTGCAAACCAAGCTCCGGCTAAAATTGTGCAGGGGTTGGGGAGTCACGGGGCAGCTGTCTGTGTTGGTATTTTCTGTCATTCATTTATTCATTCATTCATTCATTCATCCATCCATCCATCCACCCATTCACCCATCCATCCATGCATCCATGCATCCATCAATCCATCCATCCATCCACCCATTCATCCATCCATCCATGCATACATTCATCCATTCATCCATCAATCCATCCATGCATCCATGCATCCATCCATCCATCCATCCATGCATCCATCCATCCATCCATCCATCCACTCCACCCATCCACCCATGCATCCATCGATCCATCCATCCACCCATCCACCCATCCACCCATCCATCCATGCATCCATTCATCCATTAATCCATCCATGCATCCATCCATCCATCCATCCATCCATGCATCCATCCATGCATCCATCCATCCATCCATCCACCCACCCATCCACCCACCCATCCACCCATCCACCCATCCACCCATCCACCCATCCATCCATGCATCCATCCATCCATCAATCCATCAATCCATCCATGCATCCACGCACGCATGCATGTGCCAGCTGCCTGCCTGCTATACCCAAGGCTCTAACGCAAATAAAACAGCAGCAGCAAAAACATCAGCACATCACCCCGTGGCGTGGCCAAGTGACACACAGAGTTTGCAAAGCCCTTCAAAGACTTGGTTCCCTCTCATCCTTGCTGTCATGGCTGTGACCATTTTCCCCATCCCCCAGGAGCGGGGCAATCTTGGTTGAGAGGTCCCGCCAACTCACCCAAGCTCAGAGGACTGCAGAAGAGAGCAACTCGGGCGTGGGGCCCCCGGACTTCCTGCCCTCTGGGTTCTCTGGCCCCCATGGCGTGGGGGGTGGCACTGACTGACAGGCCACCTGCTCGCCTGCGGCAGCCCTGGGAGCCACATGGCCTCACGGCCGGCTCCTCAGGGTCCCTCAAGGACAGGCGCAGAAGGGGAGGCCAGGGGGTGGGATCAAGTGGCACCGGCCCCTGACCTTTCCCTCTGCCCGCGCCAGCAGCAGCTGCCACTTCCAGAACCTGGCGGATGGGGCCGTGCGTTTATTTATATTTCCCCCAGCCGGGGCCAAGAGAGCCCAAGCAAACACAAGGGCCAGAGGGATCACAGGCCCGGAACCCGGGGTGGGAGAGTGGGGGGAGGGATGCGCCTCCCATCTGGGCCTGCCAGGTGGGGTGGGCATGGAGAGCCAGGGGGTGGGGGGTGACGATGCTGGGGAGGTTGACATTTCCAAACTCAGTCAATAAATTAGGAGGTGTCTGGGAGCCTGGCTGGGGCTTGGGGACCCTAAGTGACTCTGGTCATGGGGGCAGTGGGAGTGGGTTGAGGGCAGAGGAGAGGGGATGGAAGTGGGGGGTGGGGGGTCACCCAACCCTTCCTGAAGACACGCACTTCCCAAAGGAGCGCTGGCAGAGTCACCCGAGCGCCTGGCCAGAGCTCTCAACAGTCTCGGCCAGCCCTTCTGCTCTCCAGCCTCAGTCTCTTTAACTGCCACGTGAGGGGCCAGAGTGGGTGTCCCCTTAGCACTGGCCAGGGCCTCAGGGTCGGGGCAGGCTGGCACTGGCTTCCTCTGGTTCCTGTTGTGGGAAGCCCAGGCCGAGGGTGTCGGGCACAGGGAGAAGGACTGCCCACCCCTCTGGGTCCTGGAGCCCACCCTGCCAGACCCAGCTTGAAGCTCCCGGCCACATGGAGACCCCCTGTGCCCACACCATCACAGACCCACGCCTTCCCAGGCACAGATCCAGGTCCTACCCCTGCTTCCAGGACAGCCTCAGCCCAGCAGGGAGAGAGAGAGGGGGCACCGGGGGAAAGGGTGGGCTGGGAACCCCATCCACTCCAGGGGCCAGGAACTCCAACTCCCCAGCTGCGCAGCTGCCCAGCCTCAAATCCCTGACGGCCAGGTACCTGTCCCTGCACCACAGCCCCCCATCCCCTCCCCCGGGGCCAGTCACTCACATCCTCTCATCTGCGTCTCCCCCCTCGGCCAAGTTTTCCGGAAACATAGGGCTGGGAAGATGCCCCGGGGAGCGGGCCCCGGGAAGTGGACTGGCAGGCTGGGCAGCCGCGGCCGGCTCTGTGAGGCTCCTGGCTGGCGTCTGCTGGCGGCTCAGCTCTGCCTCACATCCTTCTCCGTCCCACGGTGAGGGAGGGAGGGAGGGAGGGAGGGAGCGAGGGAGCGAGGGAGGGAGGGACAAGGGCGGGCGGAGGCTGGCTGGAGAGGGGCGGGAGGAAGCTCCATGCAAGCCCGCCAGCCTGTGGTGGCCCGAAGCTCCTCCAGCGGCCGCTGCCACCTCTGATGCCGTCCCCAAGCCGCTGTGGGTGCACGAGGTGCCTTCCCCGAGGGTGGTAGGTGGCCGGAAGTTGTCAGTGCTGCGTGTGGGGCACCCCTGGGCCAGGCATCACTGGGCATCAGCGTGCACAGCTCCTCCGGCACCAATGTGCCCAGCACAGCAGCAGTGCCAGCCAGAAGCCCACAGACCCCCTGGCTGGGCAAAACCCAAGGACCCAGGCCCAGCAGGGCAGCCGGGTCCCCCTGCAGCCAAGCTCAGCTCTGATCTTCCTGCTGCCTGACCCAGCAAGACGCGGCAGGACTGAATGTGACCTCCAGACGGAGGCTCGCGGCGGGCGGGCGGGCGGGCGGGGGAGCGTGGCAGAGGCCCAGGTTCAGAAGGGGCGGGCCAACTTGGCACTGGCTCCCCCTCCCTCTCTCCCCATCCGCGGCGGTGGCGGCGTCAGCAGTGGTGAGAACAGATGAGGGTTCCAGAAAAACAGAGCTTCTCCACCCCCCGGCAGACGGAGAGCAGCTTCTTCCGCCATCACCCCCCGTCCCCTCCCCCGTCCCCCACCCTCCACACTAGCTCCACCTGAGCTCTGCCCCCTGCCTGGCCTGATGCTGCCAAGGCCAACCGAGCCCTCTGTGGGGGGCTGTGGGCGGGCAGGTGTGGCCTCGAATTCTGGGGCGAGCCTCTTGTTGGGGGCTGGATGGGCAGGGGTGGCCTCACTTTCCGGGTCCCTGGGATTTGAGGAGTGTCTGCAGGGGGCACACGAGACCTCCAGCCATTTAGGGGAGGGGGAAGGGCTTGAGGATTTGGGGCCCTCAAGGGTCCCCCCTGCTGCTGGAGAGTCTTGGGACCACAGCTGCCTCTTTGTCCTCCTCCAAGAGCCCCTGTGGCCGTGAAGGAACACTTTCAGAAATGCCCAGGAACCTCCCCAGGAGGTTGAAAGTTAACTGAGCTGAACTTTGGAGCCTAGATTCAGGTTACGACTGACTTCCCCTGACTCTGGGATCATTCACCTGCTTTTCCATTAACCCCCCAGCCCTTCCATTCTGCCCCTGAAAACCAGGGGAGCAGAAGGCGCCTCTGGAATGTCCCTGCACCCCCAGCCCTCGTCCTGGGGCACGACGCCAGGGGAGAGCAACAAATCTCAACCCTGGCATCAGGGATCTAGGCCCCTCCACCTGAGCCCCGCCCTCACCCTCTGCAGGGGAGCCTCGGTGTGCTTTTAAGGATGCCAACCCCATCACGTCGTTCCTCTGCTTAGAATCTTCCAGTGACCACCAGAAGCTGTTGGAATAAAATCCAAAGGCCCTAGCATGGCCCAGGACTCTCATGGAGCCGGCTCCGTGCACTCCCCAGCCTCTCCTGGGTCACTCGCCGGTGCCCCAGGGTCTTCGCCCCAGCTGCTCTGGCCGCCTCCATGGCTTCCTCACAGATGTGCCTCGGTCCTCCCTCCGGTCTTGGCTCAAGTGACAGCTCCTCAGAGAAGCCTTCCTTGCCAACCCCTCCAAAGTGAGCCCCCCCATTACCCCTCCATCCCAGGGTTTCATCATCTCCATAGCTGTCACTGCCTCTGAAATTAGCTGCTTCATTCCACTTCGTTCATCGGCAGGCGGCTGGGACCTGCTGGGCACCCTGGGCATCTTTGCTACCTGTCTGGGTCCCCCGGTAAGGAGCTTGCAAAGGAAGAGGGGGCTGTGGGTCTGGTCCTGCAGAGGGCCCCAACCCTCCCAAAAGAGGCTGGGGTGTCCCCGTTAACATCCAGGCACATGCGCCCCACACTCGGTGCCAGGGCTGAGAGCACATTCTGCCGCCTTGTCCTGTGGTCTGAATTCCCCGACCCCACTTCTAATTTCTAAGGAAGAAGTTTCGTTCTGAGGAGTCAGAAGACAGGAACCAGGAAGTGAAATTGACCAAGACAGGAAGTCCAGCCAGGAGGTCTGAGTCACAGGCGCAGAGCAGAGAGCCAGGCACAGGGGCCCGGTGGCCACGGGAGTGGGTGCTTGGGGCTCCACTCGGCTACTCCTGCTCTGAGCACCCATGGGGCGGTGTCCCATGTGCTATCGGGGGCCTGTGATGAGCTGTTCTCCTGGGGGCCGGGACTCAGCTTCCTTGGCTCAGGTGCTGCGGCCCCCAGGGAGGCCTGGCCCCTGCTCAGATGTCCCCCAAGCTGCTTTTTTCCAAGGGTCTGCAGACCTGCACCGGCAGCTAGGATGTCGAGGGCACTACACCACTGTGGGCACCACACCATCCCCCAACTGCGTCTGGGGATGCTGAAGATCTTCTCTGGAAGTCAGCCCCCGCCCTGGAAAGACACTGGCTCTCCCTACCCCAGCCAGTCCCCCTCCGGCCTTGACGTTTCTTGCCTGTTCCGTGAAGACTCGCGGGGGGGGCAAGCCAGAGGGGTGCATCGACCACCGCCCTGCCCAACACCTGCCATTCTCCCTGAGAAACTCAACATGTCCTGCCCAAAACCCTATCAAAGTTGGGAGAAAAAGAACCCAGTCGTCTTGGGCCTGAGTCATGCCACTTCCTCATTTCGGAAACCCCAAGCCCCGGGGTGGGGGGTGCATTCCGCAGGGACAGTGCCTCCCCATTGACACCCCTGACAGGCTGGGCACCTCCTGTATGTCGCGTCGGGACTTCCCAAGCTCCTGCCGTCCTGAACGCCCATCACGATGATGGCTGGATGACATCACACCTGGACGTGCCCCTCCCCTGCTCTCCTCCCCCGTCTATTCTTGCAGAAATCAGCCTTGCTATCTGCTTTACCCTCCGAATCAGCAATCATACCCGTAAATCACAGGTACGATGTGAAGCAGCTACGTCTTCTCCAGCTCTCAAAAAAACCCCCAGATTCATTAAGATGAAAGAAAGTCACCTGCGTAGGACCTGGTGCTGTCTCGCCTACCATTTCCAGAAGTGCCACCTTACACCTTTCAATGTCACGTTTTCCTACAGAGCAGAGCACAGTGGGAAGCCAGCCCTGGGGGTCAGCCTGCCCCAGGCCCCACGTCCACCGTGGTGTGCTGAGCCCCGGCTCTCCCTCGGGCCTTAGGTCTCCTCCTGCGCAAAGCAGAAGTCGTGTGTATTTGTGCATGTGTGCACACGCGTGGGGGGCCTGCCTCGCCCGTGAGCATCAGCCGCACCGCGTGACGACAGGCATCATTACCACTGCATCAGCCGCCAGGTGCTCCTTCCCTGAGCCAGGAGCCATGTGGATGCGGACTCGTGGGTCTCCCCCTGGGAGGAAGCGGGGCTGGTCGAGGCCCGACCTCACCTTCAGGGGTGCTGATGGGAGCAAGAGTGTGATCCAGACCCTGTCCCTGTGTCTGGCTGTACCCCAAGTTCCTACAGAAACCCCCAACTTTCTCCTCCTTCCAAACCATCACCATAGGCTGTTTGAGCCCCAGACACACATCCTCCCTAGTGGTTTATCTCCAGACCACATGTGGTGACAGTGCCCCAGATTAGAGCCCCGAGGAGCCGCACCATCCCTCCCTGGTTTACCGCCCCTCCTCGGGGTGTTGCCTCCTGCTCAGCCCTGGTGGACAGCTGTACCAGGAAGCAGCCGGCAGACCCAAACCCAGGAGCAGCAGCACGCCTGCTGGCCCTCCCAGCCCCACTGGAAGCTTTTGGGCAGCCAAGCACCTAGGCACTCCTCTCCTGGGGGCCTATGGTAGGCACAGCCCAAGGCTTTCCCAGGGGGACACGTCGTGGAGGAGGTCCTGCTCCTCCAGGCTCCGGGGCTGGGGGCTCACCCCTCCCTCTCCCATGCCTTAGACGCTTCATCCATAAAAGCCCGTTAGGCACAGCAATTAGTGCTTCCAGCCTTACTCCTGTGAGAAGTGGCAAGGCCATTAGGCAAGGTGGCTGGATTTACTGGGGGAGACCTCTGGGGTCTGCTTGGGCTCACCGGGAGCCGCCAGGGCCTGGTCTCATGTGTCCTCCCACTGCGGGCTGCTCCCTGGAGGCCGGGAGGGACTGGCGGCCCGGAGGTGGGCAGAGCCCATTCCTGGTCCAGAATGGTGTGACGATGGTGTGACTGGGAGCCTCCCCCACCCCTCCACAACAGGTTCTCTGCCCGCCAGAGAAGAGGGCTGGGGCCCAGAGGAGCTGCCAGCAGAGCCGAGGGCCTCTTGCACAGCTGGGTTGGGCCTCCAAGCCAGACCAGGCTGACCTTTCCCAGGGGGAACAGAGTCCCTCATCCCAGCCCCACTCTGGCTCTGCCCCTCCCCTCCCCCTCGTGGCGCTGGGCCCGAGGGCAGGCAGCCAGCTCCCCAGGGCTGCCCGGTTCCTGGGGAAGCTGCCTCCTGAACATGCTCAGTCCCCAGGCAGCATAAGCTCCAGGTCAGGCGCCACAAGAAGGGAAGGCGCTCACCTGCTCACCAGAAACCCTGCGGCCATCATGTCCCCAGTCCCTCCCCAGGGGCCTCCCACGCTCTACTGTAATAGCTAAACCCCATCCCACACTGGCAAGGCCAGGCTCCGGGTGGCCCCTCTACCTTCTGGGCTCCCGCCACTTCTCACAGGGCCACCCTGCCCCTGCCACGGGCGTTGCACCTTTCCGCCTTTGCTGTCTGGTCGACAGCTTGGCCCACAGACTAACTCGTTCAGTCCTCACACCAACCCCATTCCTACTCTGCAAGTAGAGGTCCTGGGTTCAAATCCCAGCTCTACCACTTCACAGCTGTGTGACCCTAGGCTACTCACTCAACCTTTCTGGGCCTGGGCTTCCTCATTTGAATAACAGGGGGTAATAACAGCAGCTGCTTCCTCGTCAGGTTGGTGGAGACGAAGTGACTTCATACAGGACGGGCTCCATGGTGTGATTTGGTGAGACTCACTACTTTTCATGCCCTGAGTGTCAGCCCCTTCCTTGGGAAGCCCTCCAACCAGTGGCCCCCAGCACCATGGAAGTTCCTCCAACTGTCCCCGTACATTTGCTGGGCAGGTGACATACCTCCGACCCCTATCCCTGGAGTGAACAAAGAGGTGGCAGGGGGCTGAAGCCCCGGGGTGCAGGCGCCTACTCAGGGTCAGACTCTATAGGTGGCAGAGCTGGGACCCAAACCTAGGGAGCAGGGTCCGGAGACCATGCCCTGAGCAGAGGGCCTGCCACTCTGAGTGCCTACTGTATACCAAGGACTGTACCTACGTGGCCCGCTCCATCTTTAAGCGTCCCTGGGAGGTAGCATCCCTGCCTTATCTGAGAGAATGAGGGAAACTGACAGCGAAACAGATGAGCAGGCCAAGGTCAGGGGGCTAAGCAGCTGCTTATAGCTACAAAGCGCTGGGGAGGTCGGCATGCGCCAGGCGGCATTGCCCTCAGCTGTTCTGTGTACTTTCACCAAAACCCCAAGAAGGTGGGTGTACCGAGTTGGAGAGTGCCGCCCAAACGTTTCATGTCCCCTAGAACATATGAATGTGACCTTATTTGGAAAAAGATGCTTGCAGATGTGATCAAGTCAATGTGAGGTCATACTGGATTGGGGAGGTCCTGAGGTGACACTGGATTGGGGAGGTCCTGAGGTGACACTGGATTGGGGAGGTCCTGAGGTCACACTGGATTGGGGTGGTCCTGAGGTCACACTGGATTAGGGGTGTTCCTGAGGTCACACTGGACTGGGGAGGTCCTGAGGTCACACTGGATTGGGGAGGTCCTTGCAGAAAGAGGGAAATGCGGGCAGAGGCACACGGAGAGGGCCACACGAAGATTAAGGCAGAGCCTGGAGTGACTCAGTCACCAGCCAAGGTCCACTGAGGCTGCTAGCAGGCACCAGGGGCTAGAGGAGGCAAGGCAGGCTCTCCTCAGAGCCTCTGGAGGGAATTCAGCCTCTCGGATGCCTTGAACTTGGACTTCTGGCCTCCAGAACAGTGAGAGAATACATTTATTTTAAGCCACCCAGTTCATGACCCTTCACTATGGCAGCCACAGGAAACACACAATGGGGGTTCCTTGCATCCTGCTGTACAGATGAAGAAACTGAGGCATAGAGAGGTTGGCTGTCTTGTCTGAGGTCACACAGCTGGAACATTCAGGGGCTGAGACCTGGTTTCTCCCTGGGCACGGGTCCCTCTGCCACCCATCCTCCAGGGCCAGGCTGCTAGCGTCTTCCAGAAGCTTCTGGCAGGCTGGGGTCTGAGGGCCGTGGGGGAAATCTGGCTGCCCATCTGCCCGAGGGAGGGGGGGGCCTGATCATTCCTGAGTGCCCCTGTCCACACAGGGTGAGGCACTATGCCCCTGCAATGATGGGCAAAGGATGGGTGGAGACCACCTGTCTCAGGCAGAGCCGCTTCTCCAGTCCCTTTTCCTAATTCTGGATTTTCTGGGCAGGGGGCTGCAGAACGTTCCTAGCTTCTCCACCCTGACCCATTATGGGGGAGTTGCTGGGGGCACCTGCCTCCCAGCCCCAACCCCGCTCCCCGCTGCCTCTGCCTGTAACACACAGCCATTAGCAGCCACCCTGAGCGGTAATTGTCCAGATTGCTGTAATTCACGGCAGACAAGCACGCCGCTGCTCATGGCATTATTACAAATGTCACTGAGCAGGGCCTCCGCGCGCATGGCCCCCAGGGGACTCACTGCGTCTCCACGGGCAGGACCCAGATGAGCTCACTGTCGTCACTGAGGATCCAACCTTGAGACGGTGGGACACAGGCTCTTCTCCGCCGGTGAGTCATCCCCAGCCATCCTCCCAGCCTCCGGATCTGCCCTTCCAGAAGGCAGAGAGGGCAGGCGCCATCTCCCAGTTCTCAGGCAAGGGGGGGGGGTTCACCGGTGACGGGGGTGGTGACAACAGGAGACACGAGAGTGGATGGAGAGGCAGCAGGACCCTAGCTGGTCATTTGGGGGCATCCATGCAGAGTCCTCCGATGGGGGGTGCTCCGGGCGACCTCCCAGCAAATGGGCTAAGCTCCCAGGGACTCACGTGTGATTAAAAATCTCATACAATTCTACACAAATGCTCACAGCAGCACTTTTCACCACAGCCACACGGAAACAACCCGCATGCCCCCAGAGATGAACCGACAAAACGTGGTCCTCTCGGGTGATGGAATATTATTGAGCCGCACAAAGCTCGTCAGAGGAGCCCCAGACCCATCATGCTCCGAGACAGGAGCCAGACACAGAAGGCCAATGTCTGTAGGGTTCCATTCGTTGGGAACGCCAGAGCAGCCAGGTCCGCAGAGGCAGAGAGTGCATTAGTGGCTGCCAGGGGGTGGCCGGCTGGGGCGGGGCCGGGGGGCGCTAATAGGTGTGGGATTTCCATCTGGGGTGAGAAAACGTTGCGGAGCTAGACGGTGGCGTGGTGTGGGCTGCACACCAACGCAGATGCACTTAACGCCACTGAGATGTTCACTTCCCAGTGGTTAGAATGGTGTGCTTCATGTTATGTGTATCATATCAAATTAAATGGAGGCGGGGGGGAATCTCACAATTTCAGTAAAGCTTATTCTCCAGCCTATAGTGAAATACACACCAGAAACCACCAAGTAGACGTTAAGAGACAGAAAAACAACAAGGTGGCATGTCTGGGGGCTGACAGCAGCCCAGGCCTTGCCAGCTGGAGACAGTACCCAGGTCCCGTTGGCACACCTCTCCCCTGCCACACAGAGCCCGGCCTGCAGCAGCAGCAGGCAGCCCTCCTTCCTGAGTGCTGAGAGGGTTCCTCTGGGTCCTGGTCCACCCCAGCCTGTGGGGTGGAGGGGCAGAGTGCCCCTGGAGGAGCTCTGAGGGGAAGGGCAGGGGCTGCGGGGGGTCTTCTCAGGGCTGTGGGGGACCCTCAGCAACCCCCCCACAACTACAGTGGAGGGCAGGGCTGGTCCCAGGAGCCACGTGGTCCAGACTGTTCTCAGACATACCTGCCCTTCTGTGCCCAGAGGGCTTGCTATAAAAGCCCTTTGTTCCTTCCATAAGTCACGACCTGGAGCTCTCTACACAAAGAAACCGCACGTCACAGACGGCCTCGACTCCCGCAGGGCCACGGGACCAAGCACGGGTGGGGGTGGGGGCAGGGGCAGGGGTGGGGGACCCAGGCCTGCTCCCGGCCCCACGCACCAGCTCCGGAACCCGTGGCACTCCTTGGCCTCTGCTCCCTGGCTCCTCATCCACAAACAGGGACACAACGGGACAGGGGCAGGCCCTCCCTCTCACGGCCGCGGTGTAGATAACGGAGAGTGAGCACGCACTGTGGGAGTCAGGTGCTGCCCCGGCCTCAGCAGTGCTGCCAGCAACACCCCTGCCCTGACAGTCCCTGCCCCAGGCAAAGGTGAGGGAGGCAGGGGATTCGCTCCTACCCAGCCCACCCTGGGCCCCCACCCGTGTTATCTGATTCCGCACAGCCAACCTGGATGCCTCTCCCACTTAACAGACAGGCAAACCGAGGCCCAGAGGCAGGTCACGGTGCTGGGAAGTACAGGACTTGGCCAGGCGTCGGCCCAGCTGAGAGGGGCTCCGGCTCAGGAGGCGCTGGACCCCAGGCCCGCCGCACTGCACATCGCAAGGCCACCTGCAAACTGGGAATGGCTTCTGCTGCCAGGACCAATGCCTGCTGGCTCCCTGCCATGTGAGCCACTCCCACAACTGTCCCCCAACAGCCCGGGTGTCCCCATCCACTCCTGAACTCGTCACCCAGACTGCGATGCTCAAATCCAAGACCGGTTCCCAAAGCCCCAGCACACTTGAGCCCAGGGTGGGGACTTTGGGGCTCTGCCTCAGGGCTGGACGAACGCCCTACAGGTCTCCTTGACCCCAGGCCTCTACCCAGATAACCGCCAGCAAGCTCTGCCTGTCCTGAGTCACCCAGGTGTACTGCTGCTGCTCTGTCCCCAAGGCCAAGAGGGGCTGGCCACAGAGGTCACCCAGAAGCCACTCGCTGACTACACGCACGGCACCAGCTGCCTGTCTCTGAGCTGTGCCCCCAAGTCACAAAGACAAGCCTGACAGTGCAGCTGCACAGACCCATTTTCTGGAGGGTAAAACTGAGGCTCCAAAGCCTCACCAGAGGCCTCACCGCAGCCCATGGTTCGAGGCCAAATGTGTCAACATCCGCTCCAGCCCACGAGCTTCAGGTGCTCTGGATGCAAACCAAGGAGGCTGAAAGCTGCCACATGCCCCTCACCTTTCTTGGCTGTTTCCATTTCTTCTTCGGTCCAGCGAGAACTCTCGTTCAGCTCCATGGAGGCTGAAAAGGAAGACACCAGGTGATTGGCAGGAGCCGAGAGAGGAGGCACTTTGCCTTCTGGACTTTTCTCTCTCTCCTTAAGCCAGGGAGGGAGTGGACCAGGCCTTGACAGTGTCATCCCACGGCTCTCAACTCCATGGGAAAGCCACGTTTCAGATGTCCCTCCCCAGCCAGTACCCACGGTGGCGCCCAACTCGAGCCCTTATGCTGGGTAGCTGGGGCTGTGCCAGGCAGTCCCGTGTGCTGCTGGTCAGGGCCAACCTCCACACAGCCACTGAGGTCGCGGCACTAGCAATCACCTCATTTTACAGATGGGGAAACTGAGGCAGTCAAGGGCCTTGACCATGATTGCTTTTGCCTGCACGTTGCTGGGAAGGGGGTCACCTGGTGACTTGGTGACAGCGGGACGTGAGCTTCAGGTGGGCCTGGACCTTGTCTGCCCGAGGACCCTATCGGAGCCCAGCTCTTCCATTACTGTGAGGCTGTCCCGTCCCTGCAGGACGCTTAGCAGCCCCGGACTCTGCACACTGGCTATCAGTGGCTGCCTCCAACTGTGGCAATCAAAACTGTTCACAGACATTGCCAGCACCCCCCGCGGGGGAGTAAAATTGCCCTCGGTGGAGAAGCCCTGCTCCAGAGGGCAATTTTCACATCCCCCAGTCACCCAGTGCGAGGAGGCGCTTCTGCTGTTACTGGGAAGGGACACTGCCTGGTCTTGGGGTCGGCCGGAGGCGGCCACGTCTCTGCTGTGGCACCGTTTTTGGGTCAGTCCGCTGAGCTCCCCTGGATATGGGCCCTGGTCCTTCCTTTCCACCAGTTGCTTAAGACCCGTGAGGCGTGGGTGCGAGGAAAGTCAGCTTCATGGACTCACTGCCTGGAACTGCAGCAGGCAGAGTGTGTGTCCAATCGAGGCTGGCTGAGGACTGCAGGAAGGTTCCAGCAGGAAAGGGGAAAGGGCCCCCACCCCCCAAGGGCAGCCCTATCACCCTCGACAGGCCAGAGCCACCCCAGCCTCCCCCATCTCTGCGGCCGCAGATGGGCCTCTTCAGGACCTCACCGGTGCTCCCATTCCTCCCCCACAGGACTCCCAGAGGAAGCCTATGGAAACCAGGGGTGCCAGGTGCCGGAAGAGCGGTGGAAGGCCCAGGAGTGTGTTTTCCACCCTGCAGCCAAGCCCCCAGCATCAGCCTTCTGGTCTGAGAGGACTATCCCCAGAGATCAAGCAGGAAGAACACCCTTCGACCCTGGGCCTCCAAGTAGACTGCCACCAAGGGGCGGCTGGAAAATGCCTACAGGAGCTGCACAGGCTCTGTGGCCAATGGGGCCGAGTTCGAATCCCAGCGACACTGCAATTTTTAGAGAGGTAACGTTCCCTTTCTGGGACTCAAGTGGCCCATTTATGAAACAGGTCCACACTATCTCCCATGGGAAGAAGAGACAGGTGCGTGACCCGGACCCCAGTGGGGGGGCAGTGGGGTCTGTGGGAGATGAAGCACCATCTCTGTCAACTCCACACTCAGGATGAGCCCTGGCAGGTGGGGGCCTCCGCCTGAGCGCTCGGGCCCCTGGGTGAGTTCCCACAGTGGTTGGAGGGCTGGACCCTAACAGCTAAACGAAGTAGAGACAACAGACGCACACTGCTGCCCCTTGTGGCACATCTTGGGAACTGCTACTCACATCATCTACTTTTTTCCACTTTCTGGGAGGGCAGTGAGGGATGAACACCCTTCTCAACAGAAGGGGAAACTGAGGCCCACGGAAGTGAAGGTACAAACCCAGACACCTACCAGAGTGGAGGCTGGGTGGGGACAAACAGAGCCCATGACATTCTAAGAAGGGGTGGTGGTTACTCGGCTCCCAACAACGGCTGCCTCATGGAAACCTGGGCCAACTGTGGCCAGATTTTCTGCTTTAAAAACCACCACCAAAAACTCCAGAACCGGTCACTGGGATTCTTACGTGACATCTCCTTGCTCTGAAATCACCGTGGTTGAAGCCACTGAGCTCTTCCTACACCCCAGGCACTGTTCCAGGTACTTCGCACTAGCAAGTGACTACAGCTCTCCCCCGATGTTCGGAGGTAACCACCAATTCCTCCCACTCAGAACATGAGGACACAGAGGCACAGAGAAGTTCGGGAACTCACTCTGGGCCACACAGAGCATCCAGTAGGTAACGCCGGGGATTTGACCCCCAACCACGACTTCCGCTAACCCCTCAGCCGGCTGCCAATCAACTCAAACTGCATAAAACTCTCATGCGAGCGCAACCCGCCATGTCTCCAGCCGCGCCACCCACGTCCCTGGCCCTCGCTCACCCAGCTCGGCGCTCTGCTGGGGGGGTGATGGCCTCCTCGCTGTTGGCCTCATTAGCCATCGAGCGGGTGATGCGGCCTTTGCGTCTCCCCTGGCTGTTGGCGGTTTTGCGGCCTTTGGAGGCCACGGCCTCCTTCTCGTCGTTGTCCTCCCCTGAGGTGTCGTCCGTCTTCTCCCTGCAGGCCAGAGAGGGGAGACAGGATGGTTTCGCCCAAGCCAGGAAATCAAACAGCCACAGGAGGAGACCGTTTCTTTAGCTGGATCTGTACTGGCTGCCAGCCGTGGCACTAACGGACTCTAGGAAAGAGGGGGAGAGGGCTGGGGTGAGGCTGCCCGGGGCGGTCTGCAGGGGCTCTCCATTCACCAGAAGTGGGAGTACAGCTGGCAGTACAACGCATGCTATTTATCAAAAGGGAGTTGCGGCCGGGTGTGGTGGCTCGCACCTGTAATCTCAGCACTTTGGGAGGCTAAAGTGGGAGGATCGCTTGAGCCCAGGAGTTTAAGACCAGCCTGGGCAACACAGCAAGACCCCATCTCTACAAAAGAAAAAAATCAGAAAATTAGCCAGGCGTGGTGGTACATGCCAATGGTCCCAGCTGCTTGGGAGGCTAAGGCAGGAGGATCGCTTGAGCCCTGGAGGTCAAGGCTGCAGTGAGCTGTGATTGTACCACTGCACTCCGGCCACAGAACAAGACCCTGTCTCAAAAAAAAAAAGAAAAAAGAGTAGGGCGTGTAACCTGGGCTGTCCACTACTTAATTCACCACTAAGGCCATGTGGACAGGTAGTTAGCCAGCTGGCTATTTTATTCCCCAAATGGGAGGTGCTAGGAGCTTTCCTGCAAGGTTACTTTCTTCTGGGCTGGTGGCCATCTGCAAGACCATTTTATGCACCAAAGAGGGAGATATGAACTGTCTGCAAGACTGTTTGGTGAACTGAAGGGGAGTGTGGGCTGGCAGCAACCTACAAGGCCATTTTATTTGCCACAGAGGAGCTGTTTCCAGAGGGGCTCTGTAACAGGCAATCTGCTGGCCTTCAGTATTATCAAGGGCCGAGGCGCCTGAGGCGTCGCAGGAGGAAACCCTCTTGCTGGTTTCATGCAGGCCTAGCTGAGGTGTGTGGGGGGTGCACGCGACCTCGATACCCGAGCTTGACTGTGGGCGGCTCAGATGGATCACCTCCGCCTTCCCATTCATCTTCCTGAAAGGCCCCTGCTGGAAGCATCTGGGAGACGGGGGTGAGGAAGCCAGATGTTCTCTGGAGCCAAATTTCTGAGCCCATCACAGGTACCTGGCGCTAAGTCGCGCCGCCCCCCTTTCCCCAGCTGGCTGCGCTCCCGCAGCCCCTGGCAGGCACGGAGGCTGTCACGGCCCCCGCGGCGAGGCTGTGCCTTGATCTGCAAGAACTCACACTGCCATCGATAATTCTAAAGGTGAGAGCAGCCGCCTGCACACCTAGTCCTTCCAGGAGCGCCTCTGATCCCCCGCTTCCCCCTCCCTGGCGCCTCAGGAGGCGAGGAGCGGGAGGCGGCGGGAGGCAGAGAGTTCCAAAGTCATTGCCTGGATTTATTAGCTCAGGAGTAGAGCTCAAATGAGCTATCAGTCTCTAAAGTCTCCAGAGGGTTGGAAAAAGAAAGGGAGGGCGGAGGAGAGGGGGGGCGCAGGGAGGAGGAGGAGGGCCATGGGCGGGCTTCCGGAGGGGGGGCCGTCAGGGGCAGACGGGCAGAAAGGCCTCCCCTGTTCACAGGCAATGAGTGGACGCCCCACCCATGTCTTCAAAGGGTCTCCCAGACCCGTGTGCCACCGGGGTCGGTCAGGGGCCGGGACCTGCCGGGGACAGTGGGCTGCCTTACTTGAGGTCTTCCTTGTCGTTTTCCACCTCCGGCTTCTCCTCCTCCTTCTCCACCTCCTTTCCTTCTCCTTCTCATCTTTCTCCTCCTGGCTGCTGCGGGGCATGGGCTGCTGCTGCTGCTGCTGCTGTTGCTGTTGCTGCTGCTGCTGCTGCCGGACCCCGGAGAGGGCAGCGGGGGAGGCGGGAGGGAGGAAAACCGTGAGCAGGTGAATCTCTGCACCTGGGCTCAGCCTGAGCTGGGGGAGGAGGGAAACCCGTGGAGTCTGCCCAGAAGATGCCATAACGACGGGGAGGCCAGGCCCTGCTGGCATGAGCAGGGGAGAGGCACGGCCTGGGTCCTGCCAGAGCGGGGCCTGGGGAGGCGGAGTCGGGTGAGGAGCAGGAAGCACTGGCTTCAGCTCCTGCCTTTCCACACAGTGGCTGTGCGAGCTTGGATGAGGGTCTTAACCTCTCTGTGCCAACTCCTTCGCCTTGACAGCAGGGGTATTCAGCATGCCCGTGCCTCAGCCTTGGGCTGTGAGGTTGAGATGAGAGAACCCTCACCATGCCCACATCTGAGTCTAGCCCAGATATGTAAGAGGGGGCAGAAGCAAACTGGGCCCGAGTGAGGTGCCCTGGTGAGCCTCAGCAGGGGCGCCTGAGCATCTGGGAATCTGGGGACACACCCCTGACGCTTAGCCCTGCCCTGCCCCTGACAGAGCTCAGGGCACCTCTCTAAGCCTCAGTCTCCAAGTCTGTAGAACAGGAAGGTGGGGGGGGATGCCCCTGCTTCCCCAGAGCCCAGGAAGGCCCCAGGCCTGCGTGGAGGTGGCTGCTCCTACTTCCTGGCCCGTCTGCCTCACATGCCGGCCCCCCCAGGGAGACAGAGTAAGCCCATTTCAGAGTGGATCAGAGAGGCTCAGAGCACGCCAGCCTCTTCACTCGGGCCTCTTCCTGCTGTCTGCCTCCCTCACCTGTCCCAGTCACTCTGGGCCCCCGCCCCTCCCCTTACCCAGAGGAGGGAGTGTGAGCTTCTCCCAGCACCGCCTCCCAATTTCCTTTCCTCCGCCTGATTTCTTTGAAAGCACACACTGATTTTCGTGGACACCCCAAGGTCCTCCCTGCAGGCAGCTGCCAAACCAGACCATCTTTGTATCCCCCTGAGCCAAGTGAAATAGAAATAAACCCCAGAGCTAGAAATAAACCCCAGAGCCTTTTCATGTGTCACGTGGGTACAGTCACACCAACACTTCAAACCAAGGAGAGGGAACTCCAAGGCTGCGGGGGTGACAGAGACCCCTTCTCTTGCCTTTCCTTCCTGCCAGGAACAGGCACCTGCCCCGCACACAACGCTCTCTCCAGCCTCTTTTCATTTAGGATGGGGCCGAGCATGGGGCAGAAAAGCCGAGCAACGGTCTGACTGCGGCAGGCAACCGCGGGCTCTGAGGCTGCTGCTGGGTCCAGAGCAGAGCCCCAGGCCTGCCTCTGCCTCTCTTCCCCAGGAATCCCTCGCCACCGGTTCCATAAGAGGAGCCAGGAAGGGGCAGAGCGGCCCAGCTTGAACAGACCCCCTCAGCCCCCAGGTTGCTGCTGATTCCCCAACAGGTGCCCGGTGTCCTGGGACCAGCCTGTTCTCCCTTTCCTGACTTCGAACTCTAGAACTGAACTTTTCAACAGCTGGCAAGTGAAGCCTCTTTTGGAGGTGGAGGCTGGGGCAGGGAGGGTTTTTGGCTTGTTCCTACACAGTGGCCTTTCTGTCCACTTTTGCCAGACATGGGCAGAGGTGGGGACCCAGGGAGGGAGGAGTGATGTGGCTGGCTGGGGGGGGCATCCAGCCCGCTGCGCTGCCCAGCATGAATGCTGTCCCCCCGGGTGAGGCATCCCTGGCAATAGCCCAGGGCCAGAGTCTGGGCAGGGCTGGGGCTTTCAAATCACAGGGAGCTTGCTGTCTCCTGAGACCACACTCAGCGACATCTGTGCCGAGAATGCCCTACCTGGGCTGCGGTGTCCCTCTCGATGGATGGGAGCAGCAGCCACGGAGCCTCTCTCCCAGAGCACCTGTCCAGCAGCCCTGGATCGAGGCTGGTGGGGGCTCCATGATGCCCTGGGGCCTTCACCCATGGACCCACACAGAGGCTAGGTGTGCCCTGACATGGTCAGTAAATGCAGCTCCGCGCCCACCAGGCTGCAGGCAGGGGGCAGGTGGGAGAGGGGTGCATCTGGGCCAGGCCCTGACCTTCAAGTCTTCCCCACCACAGTCCTCCTCTGAGTCCTCAGAAAAGCCCCAGGAAGGAAGAGGCCGGCGCAGAGGAGGAAACCCCCACAGACCCCCGAGAGCCGACTAGGCGCGGAACCCCCCACAGACCCCCGAGAGCCGACTAGGCGCGGGAACCCCACAGACCCCCGAGAGCCGACTAGGCGCGGGAACCCCACAGACCCCCGAGAGCCGACTAGGTGCGGGAACCCCACAGACCCCCGGAGAGCCGACTAGGTGCGGGAACCCCACAGACCCCCGAGAGCTGACTAGGCGCCCGGCACTGTGCTGTGCGTTTCGTATGGGCCAGCTCCGGCCCTTCTGAAGTCCCCGATGGAGATGAAAACACCATAAGAGTGACACGCAGGGACGTCACGTGGGGGTGACCCAGCCCCCACACCACGCCAAGTGCTTTGCAACACTATCCTGTCAGCGTCCTCGGCCAGCCTCAGAAATAGGAGAGCAGCCATCACTGCTATTCTGCAGAGGAGGAAACTGAGGCTCAGAGAAGCAAAGCTTCAGGGTTTCGGAGCAAAGCAGGCTGACAGCCCAGAGTGTGGGGGGATGTGACCCTGCTGTTCCCAAAGCCCCAGCCAAGAGTCTTGGCCGACCCCTGGTCAGGATCAGGGAGCGAGTTCTGCAGACTGCCCCACCCTCCCCGTCTACCTATCCTACCCGCCTCCCATTCAGACTCTCCGAGCCCCGCCAGGGCCTGCCCACAGCCCCCCTCCCCAGTGGTCATCCCCATGTTCCTCATCAGGATTGCTCACGGTGCCACGTGGCTGGCTCTGTCCCACGTGGTCTCCCCTACACACCCACCTGTCCATCTTACAGAAGAGGAAACTGAGGCACAGAGCAGGTGGCGATGAAGCTGATGAACAGCAGGGCAGGGACTCAAGCCTGCTGCCCTGTCCTGGTCTCCTCTGCACCCATCCCCAGCAGTCTCCGGCCAGTACCCTGGGTCAGAGTCCTCCAAGCCCATGCCATCTCGGAGGAGGTCAGAAGTCCTGATCCGCATTACACCCTGGCAACCATTTCCACCCTTTTCCTACCAGGACTGCAATCCTGGCACCAAGCCCTTCCCCCTCCTCCTCCCTGACTGTTAACCAGCCCCCAGGGCAGGGGCGCCTCCCCACCCTCCCCCTCTGGTTAGAGTGGGTGCAGCAACACCCACTAGCACAGTGCCTCCTGGGCCACCCTGAAGCCAAGGCCTAGAGCCCTGGGCACGGGCTCCTCACTTCCCATGACCTAAACATCTCCTGTGGGAGAAGCGTCCCCGCAGCCCACGCTGAGTGAGGCCGGTGGAGGAGGCTGAAAGGAGAAGTACCCGAGCAGCCCTGGCCTTAAAATCCGCTTTCCAGTGTGACAGACCCCCGCAGCTTCAGGATGAACATCTGCCGGGCCTCGCACGGTTTACCCGGGGGGGCCGAGGGAGGGACTCGATTGAGGGCCGCTCACAGTCGCTGCTGGGAGGTTATGCAGGGAGAGGGAGGCCCCGGCTCACAACTCCCTGAGGAGCTGGGGGGGACCCGGCAGCCAGCTCAGGCCCCAAAGCCGGCTATGCTTTAGGGCAGCAAGCACGGCGGCCGACACTGGCCAGGCTGGGCTGCTGGGTCTTGGCCCTGCCCACAGCGGCAGAACTGCCTGCCGGCTTCACAGGCCACTGAGGACCGTGGGTCTCAAGGTCACATGACAATGGCTGCACACTCAGATCAGGTGGGGGAGCCCTGCAAAGTCCTGATGCGCAGGCCACACCCCCCACCAATGACATCTGAATCTCCGGGCGGAGATCCAGGTGTCTGCATGTTAAATTCCAGGTTATCCCGACAGGCAGCCAAAGCTTGGGAACCAGCGCTTTACTAGGGACTGGCAAGCGTTTTCTGTAAGGGCCAGAGGATAAATACGCAGTCTCTGTCACCTCCTACTCAACTCTGCCACTGTCCTGTGAAAGCAGCCCATACGTCAACAAAAGGGCATGACTGTGTGCCAATAAATCTTTATTGACAAAAGCAGGTGGTGGGCTGGATTTTGGCCCGTGGGCCTTCGTTAGAGCACCCTGCTCCACGCCAGTGCTACCCACACCTGGAGGTGCACACACATCCTCTGCCAGTTCCCACTCGGTGGGTCTGGGATGGGGCCTGGGACTCTGCATTTCCAACCAGCGCCAGAAGAAGCTGCCACTGCTGGCAGATTATGCAGGAAGAGGGAGGCCCCAGCTCACAACTCCCCAAGGAGCAAGCAGCAGGACACGCCTATGGGCACCTTTCCCTGGACGTGGGGGGCCTGGGAGAAGAGGAATCAGAAAGCACTAGAAGCCAGCTCCACTATCCCAGTGGACCCTGAGCTCATCTACAAGGCTACCTCTGCCTTTCAGATGTGCCACTGGTCAGGCCGACGGTGGGTTTGTGCCCCATGCGTGGGCAGGAACACCCCCCAAACCACAGCACAACTTTGTGATGAACACTACCGGGTCTATGGTTAGCCAGAGCCACTGGGCCAAAGCCCCGAGCGACGCCTGCCCCCGGATCTGGACACTGAACCTGTAACCCTGAGCCTGCTGGACAAGCAGTGCGAGACTGGGCCTGTGCGGAAGCCCCAGACCGGGGGCTGTGCAGGAAACATCTTAATAAAAACAACGCGGGCTCACCGAGCGCATCTGATGAGGCCTTCTCCTCCTCATCACTTCCTATCCGTTAGTTACTTCAATCCTCCCTACAACTAGTATCAGCCCAGGTTTATGGATGAGAACGCAAAGACACAGAGAGGTTAAGTAGCTCGCCAAATGGCACACAGCATTTCCTAGCAAGATCCTACAGCCAGGTGCCCTACCTCCGCCCTGGGCTAGGGGGTCACAGCCTCCTCCCTATGCCCATTTAAGCCAAATGATGCCATGGTCTGACTTTGTCCTTCCACCAGCATGCCCTGAACCCTCAAGGGAGACAGTGGCCACTGAGAGATGTGGGCCCCAGCTGTATGGCGCTTGCACTTAGGTTGACAAACACAGGCCACATGGAGGCGCCGGTGATGAGGCCACTTTCAAAGGGAACATGCATGGTGCAGGCGAGGCAGCCAGGTGCCCTGAACCACGGGGCGAGGAAGGGGCTTTGGTGGAGCAGGAGGCCTCTGAGCCGAGTCTCCAAAGCTCCAGCAGTGGAGGATGAGAGATAGCATTTCAGGGAACGGAGCCTACGTGGGCAGAGGCATGGCAGTGGGAAAATGCCCCCTGTGCCTACCAAGTGGCACTTTGGGACACAGCTGAAGGGCTAACGCCCATGCCCAGAAATACGGGTGGCATCCTGAGGGTGGGAGGAGCTGCCGGGACCTTTCTCGAAAGGCGCAGGGGTGGCAGGGAGTCACGTGACCTGCCCCATGTTAAAGGGCAATCGGATAGCAGGTCTCGGGAGGGATCCTGGGAATGAGAGGAGAGGGTCCAGTGAGAAGGTGCTGCGATGGTCCAGGTAGGGGCTGATGAGATTTCATTCTCAGACGCTAAGTCCTCACAAAGGGGTCTGGAGCACTTGCCAATACCTAGCAGTACTGTCTGCCACTGGATCTCATGCATTCATTCAACAAACACTTCACCGAGCATCTACCTCATGCCAGGTGCCCCTGAGAGGGCACATCCTCATGACACCTTCCACCTCCTGGCAGTGTAGGATGGGAATCCAGGAGCCCAGGGCTACTGTGGAAAGTGGGGTCAGGGGTCAGAGCCGAGGCAGAACGGAGTTCCCCCGATGCTGGCAGCTCCTCCCTAAAGCTGGTCCCTGCCCCTCAGATTCAGTCTACCTGCCCTTGCTGGGGAAAACGCAGTAGGGGGGAGGCCGTCTCCACGTCTTTTTGGTGTGCTGGGGCCCGTGGCTACCAGCTCATGGCAAAAACGGAAACACATAACCTTACAATTAAAGAAATGACGGCCTGGCAAGGTGATGCACACTTGTAATTTCAGTGCTCTGGGAGGGCGAGGCAGGAGGATCATTTGAGGAAATTTTAAAAATTAGCTGGTAGTGGTAATTTTGAGTAGGTGGCACATGCCTGTAGTCCCAGCTACTCAGGAGGGTAAGCGGGGAAAGGCTTGAGCCTGGGAGGTCAAGGCTGCAGTGAGCTTCAGCTGCACCACGGCGTGCTAGCCTGGGTGACAGAGCGAGTCTCCATCTCTAGAAAATAATAAACTTTTTTTAAAAAACAAAACAGGCCGGGTGCAGTGGCTCACACCTGTAATCCCAGCACTTTGGGAGGCCGAGGTGAACAGATCACTTGAGGTCAGGAGTTTGAGACCAGCCTGGCCAACGTGGTGAAACCCCGTCTCTACTAAAAATACAAAAATTAACTGGGTGTGCTGGCACGTGCCTGTAGTCCCAGCTACTTGGGAGGCTGAGGCAGGAGAATTGCTTGAACCCGGGAGGTGGAGGCTGCAGTGAGCCAAGATCGCGCCACTGCACTCCAGCCTGGGCGAAGAAGCAAGACTCTGTCTCAAAAGAAAAAAAAAGAGAAAAGAAAGGTTATAAGCACACTGCACTCAAGGGCCTCGCTTCCTGATCATCTGGCTACGAAGTCATCCGTGCTGTGGAGGCTCTTCCGCCAACTGCACGCATAGGGTGAAGACAGCGCAAGACAGCTTGGTGCTAAGGGCATCTCTCCCCAGCTCCGAGTCAGTGACAGCACGCGGTTGCATGGCACCGGGTATGGAGGGAGGGGTTTATTTACACCATGGCAACCAGCACGTGCTACAAACACAGCCTCCCCCTGCAGAAAGCTGGTTGTTAAACATTTACCAGCACTCTCCGGCAGAAAGATGCGTGTCGACACAACGTGAGCAACACTTCACACGCGCACACGGAAGCCTGCTCCACCCGTACAGATGTGTGCGGTGCCAGCCGGGGCGCCGCTGTAAACCCCAATTCACATCCCGTCCTGCAACCCGGCATCAAATCCACAGTCCCTGCTCCGAGGCCGAGATCCCTGGCCCCTGCCCACCTCCTTCAGGGAAGCTCTCCCTGTGCCCACCACCTGCCTCCTGGAAGATGCCCTGTGCGATCTGCCTCAGGGCCTTTGCACGTGCTGTGCCCACAGCCTGGGCTGCTGCCCCGACCTCTGCCTGGCCAGTCCCTTCTTATTACTCAAGTCAGAGCCCAACGGACACTTCCTCGGAGAAGCCTTGGGACAGCTCCCTAAAAGCTGCTTCCTGCCCAGCACTGGCCTCCTGAGCCTGGCTTACATGTGTGCCCTATAACACTCTCAAACTGCCACGCTGACTGACTTGTGCATGGTCCAAATCCCCCCACAGGTGTCAGCTCCAGGGACCTTGTTTGCCCTTTTTTTTGGAGATGGGGTCTTGCTTTTTGCCCAGGCTGGAGTACACAGTGGCATGGTCATGGCTCCCTGCAGCCTCCACCTCCTGGGCTCAAAGCGGTCCTCCCACCTCAGCCACCCAAGAAGCTGGGACCACAGGAGCATGCCCCCACACCTGGCTAATTTTAAAAGTGTTTTTGTAGAGATGGCTTCTCACTATATTGCATAGGCTGGTCTTGAAGTCCTGGGCTCAAGCGATCCACCTGCCTCAGCCTCCCACAGTGCTGGGATTACAGGCCTGAGCCACCGTGCGTGTTTGTCTCATCCACTAGGGAATCACCAGGAGTGACATCCCTGCAGAGCAGACTCAAAGGCCGCCCATCCCCTAGGGGTGACCTGCCGCCTATGAGCCTGCCAGGGCCCCTCCCTCAGTGCCTCCCGAGTCGGCAGCCCAGCTGGAGATGCCCCCCGGGCCCCCCCCCGATCCTGACTGACCTGCTGCCGGGCCCCCCGATCCTGACTGACCTGCTGCCGGGCCCCCCGATCCTGACTGACCTGCCTCCGGGCGCTCACGTTTTCAGCCTCCTTCTGCCTGTGATGCAGCCGCCCCTGCACTGCACCCTGGCCCATGCCAAGGCCACGCTTGTCTTTCTCAGACTGCAGCCCGGCCTGCTCCATCCCTGGGCTCCGGCCCACCCACCAGCTGCCCTCCCTGAGAACAGTCCCTGCCTGCCCGACTCGGGGAGCCCCCAACTCCCCACCTAACACAGAGCTGCGCAGGAAACCAGCGGCATCCGCTCACTTCAACCCTGAATCTGCACTCAATCCTGCCCAGCCCAGCGGGCCCTGAGTGGGGGAGGACCCAGCACCTCCTCCGGCAGGCTGTGGGCCCCTGGTGTGCAACAAGACTCAAGCCCTGGGCCTGGGAGCTGAAACACAGCCTGGGGCCATCTGGCCCGCCTGCCACCGGTCCCCACCATCCAGTGACTCCAGCACCCAGGGGGAGGCAGCCGGCCCCAAACACCAGCGCCCACCAACCCCGGCTGCCCCTCCCCGGGGACCAAGCCTGGCTGCTCCTGCCCTGGAACAGCCCTCCAGGTCACACTGTTCCCCTCTGCAAGCTGTCTGAATGTCGCAGCCAGAGGAACAAGGTCACCAGTCCCTCCACAGAGAGCTAGGGGAGGAGAGATGGAGGAGGCAGGGGAGAGGGGAGAATGGGGGCGGGGGCTGTAGGGGAGGGAGGAGAGAGAAAGGGAGAGACATGGGGGAGAAGCAGAGAGATGGAGGAGGAAGGGTGAGAGGAGAGACCTAGAGACGGGTTGGGGAGGCAGGGGGAGGAAGAGAAGAGATGGGGAGAGAGAGAGGGGAGAAAGGGAACTAGAAAAAGAGTTTCAAAGACTTAGAGGGGGAAAGAGAGACACTAAAGCAGACGCAGAGAAACAGACGAAAGATGAGGACACAGAGATAAAGAGACAGAGAGAAAGGGGAGGAAGACAAGGGAAGAAAGACACAGGTCCGTGCACACAAAGAGAAAGAAATAGAAAAACGCAGGAGATTCGGAGCTGGGGGCGTGGGCAGAGCAGACCCAGAGGCACAGTGGTGGAGGCGGGGGAAAGTGGGCGCAGACGGGGGCGGGGCCTCGGCCTCCCTGGGCCTCCTCCCTGGACCGAGGCTGGAGGACTGGAGCCCAGGACGGGCTGTCCCGTCCCCGTGTCCCATCTCTGCCGGAAAGAGAACCCCTTGGCCATATGAACCCCCATCGCTGAGGGAAGGCTGTGGTGGCCGCCAGGGGCCGGACTCTGCCACCTGGCCCAGCCAGCCTCGCCTCCTCACCCCCCTGCCCCCCCGCAGTCTGCGGTCAGGCCCCAGCATTCCTGGGCGCCGGTTTTGCAATTCACTAGGATAACGCAGCCCTTCCATCAGTGAACCATGAACTATAAACCACGGTGCTGGCGCTTGAGCTGCTCCCCCAACTGCCCTGAGGTCCGTGATTCACCTCAGGGTGGCGGCGATGGGGCTGGAGCCCAGGAGAGGAGGCTCGGGCCTCAACCCAGCCTCCAACCTCTCAAAACGCTCATGGCCCATCTCAGGGACCAGGTTCCAGGAGGTGGGGCTCAGCCCCCCCTTGCCAAAGCCCAGGCGTGTGGCGTCTTGTAGGGGTGGGTGTGGAGGTGTTAGCATCCCAAAAGCCTATCCCTGGTCCTGCATCCCCCTGTGTCAGAATACAGAGAAGCTTCCAGAAAGAGGATGGCACCTCCACTGAACAAGAAGGCAATCCCACCACTCCAAACGGCCAGGTGCATCCCTCGTCTCCCCCGGGCCGTGGAGACCAAGACGGGCCAGAGGGGAAGGCAGCTGCACGCAGCACAGGTCTGAGTCCAGAGACACCCACTGGCCAGCACATTTAATCAAGGATTTTATATTCCACTGTGTAACCACCCAAGTTTTAGAAAGGCAGCCACCGAAATGACACGCAAACTGCTTTGGTCTTGGATGCATGGTGTGGGGGGTGACAGGGCGGGGAGGGCGGGCACAGGTCCAGGCCTGGTCCCAGCGCTTCAGACAGGGCAAGTGCTCTCGGCATGGCTAGGTGGCACTGGCGTCTTGCTGCCGGGCTGTGGTTGAGCATTCGGGTGGCCACAGCGTCTATAAAGCATGGCTTTGACAACACGCAGACGCACAGGCTGCCTCCCAGGCTGGACTCGCCAGACCTCCCTTCTGGAAGGGGCTGGCTGCCCTCAGCTGTCAAGCAGCTCAGAGCTGCCTCATCCAAGGCGGGTCCTGGCCGGGGGAGGCCGCTGCCCACCTCAAACACCTGGGAAGGACCATTCTAGCTCAAGTGCAACCCCATGGGTGGTCCAGGCTGTGGGGGGAGCCCACCTTGGGCTTGATGACCCCTTTGGCCACCCAGCTCCCTGCTCCGGGGCTGACCCCTACCCAGCACCAAGGTTCTCAGAGCAAGGTCCTCCACCAGTGCCTGGGAGCTCCTGGGAAATGCAGAGTCCTGGGCCTTAGCTCTACTGTGGGGTGAGGGGTACGGCCCAGCGTGTGGGTTTCCCCAGCCCTCCAGGTGACTCCGACACGCACTCACATCTGAGGACTTGGGCTGGGACGTGTCCCCTCATAAGCAGGCCTCGGCCTCGGCGGGGGGACTCCAGGAGGCCACAGCCCCAGGATGCTGGTTACGGCCAGCCCGACAGCATCAGCAGTGTCCGAGGGAGTCGGAATCCTCCTCACTGGGGGAAGTGCGGGCCAGTGTCCCTGAAGTCACTTATCATCCTCACCCACAGGCTTCCCCCTCCCCTCGCATCCCACCACAGCCTCCACTTCAATCCCACCTTGACAGATGGCGAGGCGACGGGCACCCACGTCCCTGGGCCTGGGCCACGCACCCGACAACTCAGGAAATCCACACGCAGCACATGGGCACTGTCCGGCCTGGGAGGGGCGATCGTGCCCACTCCCTGACACCTCGGAAGTCCCACCCTGTGTCCACCCCTGTAGTACGGAATCAGGGCAGTCTGTTGGGGTGCTGAGACGGGCCGGGCGCAGCTGATCCCTGCACCCTACTTTTCTGAAGGATGAAGGTTGGATTCACATCCGAAGGTAGAGTGTGACAAGCCTGGCATGCAGTAGGCACTGAACGAATGCCCAGGCTGAACATGCATATACTGAGCATCTGATGGACACCTCTTCAGGGGTTCTGTGGGGCAGGCGAGCTTGGGGACACGAGGTGGGAGGGCCCCTGTGAGAGGCATCCGTCCAGATGACATGAGAGTGGCCACTCTTGGCTGTCTTCTGCAGAGACGTGGCCTGGAGCCACGGGAGCCGTGCCAGGACCACGAGCACCACAGCCTTTCTTCAGCCACCCACAGCGGCCTCCGCAGCCACTCAGGAGAGGGGGGATGTGCGCACCGCGAGTGGGGGTGCTGAGGGCACCAGAGAGGCAGAGGGGGAGACAGAGATGGATGGAGAGACAAGGAGAGAGACAGGGAAACAAGAAAGACCCTCGGTAACTCCCCGAAGACATATATGGTAGTGGCGGAGATGCTGAAAAGAAAGAGCCACTGACCAGCTGCCACCCCCAGGAGCTGGGGACACATGGAGGAGGAGAGACACAGGCAGTGTCGCGGGGTCCTGGGCCTGGTGCAGGCTCAGCTGGGCATGTTCCATCCCAGGACTCCCACACACCCCATTTCAGAGGGTGTCTCCCACAGCACAGACCGAGCCTGGCTCACCTGGGTACCCCACCCAGCATCCAACCCCTCATTGAAATGGAGCCTCACCATGAGCCCCTCCGCCGCCTGCCCTCACAGGGCCCCACAGAGACCACAGGAGACCCGTGGTCCTACCTGGCAGGTCAGGGCTGGCTTCCGGAAGGCTGGTTTCCGGCCAGTGTGCTGCTCGGGGACCGCGGGGCCCCCCTCCAGCTCCCAGGGGGCGTTTGCCGGACTAGAAGCCTCAGTCTGCCGCTCAGCAGGTGCCTTTGAGGCTCCCTCACTTCCCAGCGCCTCTGTCTCCTCATCTGGCCAGTGGGATGATTACACGCCTCTCCCCAATGCTGGCAGGGTCAAAATCATCGCAGTAGCGACAGTGCTGCATGCCTGTTGGCCGGCTCCATTACTACCATCATCATCATCACCGCCACGGTGGCCGGCAGCACCCATCCCCATCACACAGCAGGGCTGGCGCCCCTGGAATTTTGACAAGGCTCCCATGTCTCATGGGACTTCCAAGTCCCCTGCTCAGCCACCAAGGGGTCCAGTGAATATTGGCTGAGACAATCTAAGTCTCCTTCGAAAACCAGAGGACCCGGGAAGACTGGGAGAACCCGACCTGCTCCGCTCCAGAGAAACAGCACGGAGAGGGGGAGCTCAACCTCCTTCCCCCAAGAACATGTCGGGGAAGAGGCAGGCAGCATCCCCCGCTGCGGGCACCCTACCCCCTGAGGCTGCAGGGCTCATCTGCTGGCAGACCCAGGTTTTCCATCTTCCCATGGTGCCTGGGGGAGGGGCCCGTGTCATGGTGGAGGGAAAGGACTGTGTCTGCTCACCCAGGAACCTACGAGGGAGAGAGAAGCGTGGACAAGTGTCCCAGGGCAGCTGAGAGGGGGAGCGGAGCTGTGTAGGGGCCCGTGTGCTCCATGGCCTGGGATTCCTGCCTGGTCACAAGGCCTGAGCTGCCAGGGTAGGTCAGAAAGAAGGACCAGACCACAGAGGTGTCCTGGGCGCCCGCGGTGCCTGGAGCACAGGGCAGTGGCTCCCCCAGCCCACAGTCAGTGACCCAGAGTCCCAGATGCCTGTCCCACCTGCAGCTGCTAGCCACAGGGAGGCAGCGGGTGGGGGTCGGGGTGGTCTCGGCTCACCTCCCCCACCCAGTTAAGTGTCCCACCTGCAGCTGCCCGCTACATGGAGGCAGTGGGTGGGGGTGGGGGTGGTCTCGGCTCACCTCCCTGCCCCGTTAAGTGTCCCACCTGCAGCTGCCCACCACACGGAGGCAGTGGGTGGGGGGTGGGGGGTGGTCTCGGCTCACCTCCCCGCCCAGTTAAGTGTCCCACCTGCAGCTGCCCACCACATGGAGGCAGTGGGTGGGGGTGGGGGTGGTCTTGGCTCACCTCCCCCGCCCAGTTAAGTGTCCCACCTGCAGCTGCCAGCCACACGGAGGCAGCAGGTGGGGGTCGGGGTGGTCTCGGCTCACCTCCCCGCCCAGTTAAGGAGCTGCAGGTTCTGTGTGTTCACAGCACTGGCCCACCCCAGGCCTGGCACACCCTTGTCCGGGGGAGACTGATGAGCCGTGTCAGTGGCTCCACGAACCCAGCCCCAGACAGAGACACTCCGCTGGTGGCAGTCACGGCACCTCCACTTCACAGGCTGAGCCTGAGGCTGCCGTTGATTTTGCTCGCTGCCAAGGGGCGGAGACAAATCTCAGAGTTAGCACCTGGGCACCCTCGTTTATCCCATGGTTGTGAACCAGGCCTGTGGGGGGTGCCAGGGTAGTGGATCTGCCTGGCACAGAAGCTGTTCCAGGGTACGAGCGTACATCTCCCTCCCTGGCAGAGCCCAGGCCATGCCACCACCTCCTTAGCAGCCGCAGCTGATCCGAGGAAGGGGTGAGCCCCGGAGACAGGTGCTGTCTCCTAACGAGACAGACAGGGACCTCCTGCCCCGCTTGCTTTCTGCCATCTTTCTGAGAGCGGCAGAGCAGGTAGGCACCATGTCCCCATCCTGGGAGCCCCTGCCTGGAATAGCAGTTTCAGCAGAGTGTAAAACTCACCAGCGAAGCCCCACCAACTCCCAGGCACTGCAGACACCACGGCTAAGCAAGGACATCTGCGGTTGAAAGAGGGGCACATGTCCTCCCTGCTATGGAACATTCTAGGGCTTGCCCGGTGCCCCAGCCTGGCCAAGGATAGAATCCCCTCCTCCGCAGTCTAACCCAGAGGTCTTCTGCTAGGGGCTGGGGTAATTTCAACAGCAAATATGCACTGTGCGGCTTAGACAGTGTTTAGTTGTTTCCTTTTCCTATTTTTTTGTAATGTGATCTAAGATTTAAAATCAGGCAATCTCAATACAAAACTATAGATTTCCAGCTTCTCAACAAAGATCAGAACACCTAGAAATTCAGGGCCACTGGCCAAGTGTCGGCTGGAGCTGAGAAGGGGCCTAAGCGCTGTAGTGAGCCACAGGCCTCACCACTCCCTATTGCCTCCCACAGACAGTGACGTCAAGTGTGAGCTGTTATTTATCAAGTTTGCACTTCTATTTTTCACAGGGTAAAAACAATCTCTATTTACCCATCAAAACTGAGCAAAAAAACAGAGGGTCACGTAATTTTCTCCATTTCTTCATTCATTTAATAGGTCCTGGGAGGTACCAGGACCCCCTCGATTCCAAAGACTTGGGCCCCCTGCTATTCCTGAAGACATACGCTGTCTCCCATGCTCCCTGCCTTTGCACCTGAGGGCCCCATCCTGGTCCGCCTGTGGGGCTGCTCCTCAATCTCCTCTTTGGGGCCCTTTATTCTGTGGAGTCTTCAAGGATGTGCCCCTCAACACCGCCTCCCAGGGACAGCTGCGGCACTGACTTGAAGCCACCTGTTTACAACCAGCATGAAGCTCCCTATGCCTGCACACAGTAAATGCCCAATGGACGGATGAGTCCGCAAGCCCGACACTCACTCCACTGGACACTCACTCTGCCAGGGCACAAGCCAGGCCACCACAACAGGACACTCAGGGCGCTAACACCCCCATCTCCCTAAACCACCCAGGTCTCCCCCACCTTCCTCCGTGCAAACGTGGCCCTCACACAGGGGGAGGGGAAGGGCCTGTGCTCTTCAGAGCCCCCAGCCCAGCTACCAGGAAGGGCTCCCACCACGAGCCCAGCCTCAATGCCCCCCACACAGGTCATGGGAGGGTACCTGGGAAGGCCAGCGAGAGAATGAGCATATAATAGGTGCCCAGCAGACGCCTGAGGATGTTTTCCAAATACATCTCGAGGCCTTTAGCCACAATCCCCACCGCTCCCTGCTGCCTCTCGGGTCTCACATCTCTATGCTCCCTGCCTGGCACTTACTTGAGTTTTTCCCTCTCAGTCCAGAAAGTTCCTGAATGAATGCACTTCAATTTCAAAAACACCATAGCACGTGGTGGCTCACACCTGTAATCCCAGCACTTTGGGAGGCTGAGGCAGATGGATCACCTGAGGTCAGGAGTTAGAGACCAGCCTGGGCAACATAGTGAAACCCTGTCTCTACTAAAAATATAAAAAATTAGCAGGACACAGTGGCGCACACCTACAATCCCACCTACTTGGGAGGCTGAGGCGTGAGAATCGCTTGAACCCGGGAGGCAGAGGTTGCAGTGAGCCAGGGTCATGCCACTGTACTCCAGCTTGAGTGACAGACCAATACTCCATCTCAAACACACACACGCACACACACACACACACACACACAGCCACCCCACAGCTACATCTTTGGAATACATACTCTGTGCCACTCGCTCTTGGTTTGACATATCTGTTAGAAGGGCAAGCAGACTGGTCAACTCTGGCTACAGAAAACTAGACAAGAAAACCCCCCTCTGCAAGCCAAACTCAGCCACCCTTCCACAATCCCTGCAGGTGAAGACCAAGCTCAGCCCCCGGCATCGTGGCCGGATGTTGGGAATGTGGGGTGGGGTGGCTCGGGGGGAGCTTCTTAGGCTGTCGGGAAGTGGCTGTTTCACAGCAGACACTGGGACCCCCCCCCAACCCGTGATGGCTGCTCTCTATGCCCTGTGGGTCTCAACCTCCGACAGCATGGGAGAGGGAAGGCGGGCAGCTCTGGGGAGGGGTTAGGAGATGCCAATATAGGGAGTACCCACCTAGGAAAACCTTGGGTGCCCCCTTATCCCAGCTCATGCTGTTCTCGCCCTTTGTCACCCTCACCAGGCCCCTTGGCCACTGACGCCCCCGGGAAGGAAATGCCTCGACCAACTCCAATCCAGCAGCCACCAGAGAGTGCCCACTGCCTCCACCCACCTCCTCCGTGCAATGCTTCCAGCATCTGCTCTGAGCTGATGGCTTTGAGCGCCCAGATGCAAAGCAAATTCTCCCAAACACCGAGCGCCCACGATCCCCCTTTCAAAGGTGTGCCACTGAACCTCTCATCTCTACCATCATTTACTGAATATTTTCTCAAGCCAACTCCTTTTTCCTCTAACTCGGAGGTCAGCAGACTTTTTCTATGAAGAGCCGGATAGTAAACATTTGAGATCCTGTAGGCCATACACTTTTGGTCATGACTCAGCAACTTCACCAGAGCAGCAGGGATGCTGTCATGGTAATATGTAAACAAACGGGCATGGCTGTGTTCCAATAAAACTTTATTCACAAGAACAGATGGTGGGCCGGATTAGCCCCAGAGTCCCAGTTGGCCAGCCCCTGCTCTAGCATAAATAACCTTTCAGTCACAGCGAGCTAAAGTACTGGCTATTTTTTCTTTCAAGTATGCATTAAGATAAACACGCACAACCATTCACATTTTAAACACGTGAAGTTTGTGAACTACCCCAAGTCATCCTGGGAAGCCCTTACTTTTGGAATGCGGCCCTTTTACGCACGGAGATCACAGGTCCCCCAGCCAGGAGTCCGGGATTCTGCAGGCTGAGAAGGCCTGTGGCTGTTCCTCCCCAGCTCTCTCTCTGGCCTCTAGGGGAGGCTCGAGATAGCCCAGCAGGATGAGCCCCCCAGAGGGGGTCTCCCCAGACCTGCTGCCACTGTGGAGGGGAGCCCACAATCACACTGCCATGGCCAATAACTCCAAGGACAACACGTGGAGTCGGTTACCACCAGCCACACGGGGCGCTGGGCACCGAGCACATGGCCGCTGAGCCTGCAGGGAGCAGACCCCCAGGACAACCACCCCCGCCTCATCTCTTACCTGGCTCTTGCCGCGGCGCCGATAGCTCCGCCTCACCAGGCTCTTATAGTTCTCATTTTTCTTGGTCAGGTAGTAATAGAGGACGCACTCAGCCACCGTCTGTGGGACAGAGAAAGGGGACACTGAGCAGGGTACGGCACGGACATTCAGAGCAGGAGCCAGGAGGCTGGGCTCAGATCCTGACTCCTCCACGTACTGGCTAGGTGACCTCGGGCCGATGACCTAACCTCTGTGTCTCAGCTTTCTCATCTGTAAAATGGGAATGCTAATTGTACATACTTCACAGGGTTATCACAAAGATCAGATCAGTTAATACGTAGGTAAAGTGCCTGGGACGAAGCCCGGCGCGGAGTAAACAGGATGGAAGGCCTGCCTGCTACCACGATCACCGCTGTTGCTATGTTTAATGACAGCCCGTCGTCCCCACACATCACCCCCAGCCCTGATGGGAAGTCAGGACTCCAGCCCACAGCTGGGCAAACTCAAAGCCTTCCCCCAAACACGGGTCCAGGCTCTCCTTTCCCCTGGCGTCAGCCTCCTCTTCCTGCACAGCCTCTCCCAAGCCTTGCGTATGGGGACCACCCCATGCCCCAAAGGCCTCTTCCTGGGTTTCCTTCTTTTCTCTGCCTGGGTCTTTTCCGTGTAGACTGGGTCTGAAAGCCGGAGCAGCCCGCCCTCCACGAACGCCGGCCAAATGGGACCAGTAGAGGGCAGCCTTAGAAAGTGATGCCACAATGTCCCCACCTGCCGGCCCGGGGCCCAGCTCGCCAAGGCCCACAGCCATTCCCCTACAATGTCAAATGTTTCTGCAACGCTCTGGCCAGTGCCAAGCCAGGACCCCACCTCTGAGGGGCACTCTGTGAGGCCTCTGGGCTGGGCCTCCAACCTCGCTGCCCTCAACAAAAAGACCCCAGCTGGCAGCCTCCTGGCAGGCACCACCGCCAGAGGGGCTCCCAGGCGGCCCCAGGCCACACCCCGCCCACAGACAGGACCCACACAGCAATCGAGAAAGACGTTTGATCATCAGATGCCAATATTTGCAATTCAGGGGGTGTGGGTGCCCGGCTTCTCCTTTAACAACTCAGGAGAGCTCCTTCCTGAGCTCAGGAACGACAGCCCGGCTGTGCACGGCAGCTGCCCCTACAGACAGGGACAGACTGGCTGGTCTACCTGGCTCCCGGCCAGATGTCAGCCTCACTCACTGTCAGGACCCGCCTGGCCCCGCCGGCCTCTCCGTCGGCAGCTCCTGCTCCAGACCCCTCTGGAAGCTCTACTGAAGCCTCGTCCTGGGTTGCCTCTCAGCCAAAGGACACCATAAAGTCTACCCCCCAGCACAAAGCCGCCTGAGCCCCTCATCCTAAAGAGGACTGCTCACTGGCCGATTCCTGAAACGCCCTGCTTCCATGTCGGGGAGCCCTAACCTAGAGTCCACTGTGCCGTCCACTCCTCTAGGGAGGCGTCGCCACTTACTCAGGAGACGGGCTATTTATAGGGCTTGTTTCTCCACACTGGTTTTTCAGGCATGGAGAGATTTTTCCCCCACACTGCTCCGTCCCTCTCCTTCTACGGTTATCAGCTTACGAGGGGCAGGCACTGGGATCAACCGTCCTTTCAAATGACTGCCTCATCCTCCTGGCCTCCCTCCTACAACCAGGAAGCTCAAGCAGGGTGTCCACCAGGCTGGGGCGGGCAGCCCCTTCTCTAGAAACATGATTCAGGGAATGCTGCTGAACACACAGGCGGCCTTCCATGCAACTGTCACGGGCAGCCTTTCCCCTCTGACCCCAGGACGCTGGGGGAAGTCCCGGGGCCACGTCCAACACGCAGCTTCCTCCAGCCACCTGCTCCCCCACCTGCAGCCTCTCCGGGCCCAATGCCACCAGCCTTGTGGATGCAGAAAAACGGTCTTCTCATTCTCCTGGGACACTGTCTACCAGCCAACTGGAGCAGCTCCGGGCTTGGGTTTGGCACAAAGTGGGCTTTAGGCCTCACTTCCACATAAAGCCTTGTCCAAAGAAGATGGGACTTGTAGGCCACACGTCTGGCTTGGCATTAGGGGTGTCAGAAAGTAGTCAGTGGCCCTCAGAGGACCTAGAAAAGCTGTTCTCTCCAGTCCCTTTGAAGCGAGCCACTCCTGCCTACGAAGACGTCACCAGGACGCCAGGCGAGGCAGTGCTTCCAGAAGCCACCCCCAGTTTGTGAGGACACTCCACGCAGCCTTTGAGGAACTGGCAGGAGAGCCTGCCAGGCAGGCTCCAGGGGCTCCGGGAAGCCTGGCAACGCAGCTCTCCTGGGGGTCCCGGGGTTCCCAGGCACTCAGCAACCTGAGGCTCCTCCCCCAAGGGCCCAGGAGGCCAGGGCGGGGCCTGCACTGATCTCCCAGAAGAAAGGAAGGGAGGGAGGAGGGAAGCATGGCAGCCGGAGCCAGGGGCCGAGCAGGCCAGGGCCTCGCGGGCAGGGAGGGAGGGAGGCAGGGCCTCCACCGCAAGTCCGCGCAGCTGTCCACGGAGGTGGAGACGAAGGAGTGCAGGGCAGGCGGCGACTCACCTTCCTCTCCAGGAATGACGCGATCAGGCCAAAGTTCTTGGGATGCTGCATGAACCTGCGAGGAGACACGGGTGGCCATGAGACCCGGCTGCGGGGCGCTTCCCTGCCGGGCGGCCCATCAGCTCCCAGGCGCCCGCCACCTCCACTGGCCCAGCCTGGCGGGCACCGCCCCACTCGGAGCAATTAAGCCCAGGGGGGGTGTGGGAAGGGCTGCTGCAGCAGGCGGGAGGGGGTGGGGACCCGGGGGGAAGAGAGGGCGTTCCTTGGAGTGAGTCACTGGCTTTAGCGCCTTTGAAAATATATTTGTTTGTCCTGCTGGAGGCGGCTTCCAGGAAAAATGAGGACACGACATACAGCTCTTTGGTGGGGTTCCCCCCCTTTTAAAATCCGCTTTTGTTTTTCTCTCCAGCTGGATCTAGGAAGCAGGGCCTCACCCGGCCCACACGGGGTCTGCTTGGGAACACGGCAGGACACCACGAGCCTGGTCACGGCTTGACAGCCTGCTGGGCCTCCCCAGGAGAGCTGGGAGCAGAGGCTCTGAGTACCCGTGGGGCGGCAGGAGGAGTTGGCCAGCCAAGAAGGCGGCAAGTATGGACTTAAGTCAGAGGGCGGTGGCGGGGCGCTGGCACCGTCCCAGCTGGCTTCCTGCGTAGCCGGGGAGAATGACTGGGAACCGCTGGGCCAGGCTGGAATCTGAGGGCCAAAGGAGCGGAGCGTGGGGGCGGGGATGTAGGTCAAGGCCTGCTCCACCCCCGGGGTGCTGGGTGGAGTCCCTGGCCCTGGCACAGGCGATGTGCCACAGCTCCACGGCCTTTGCGGGGGAGAGCAGTGGCTGCTGGCGAGGCTGGACGGTGGGCTCCCACAGAGGGACACTGAGCGAGCACTGTGCCCGACCTGCCTGGCCCTCCAGATGGTGGGACAGGAGGCCAGCAGGCCCTGCTCCTGCTTCCCAGCCCAACACCCGAGGATCCTGAACCGCCTCTGCCCTCTTCCTGGTGGAATGGCAGGCTTCCCCGGCCCGGGATCCCGCCCGGTGCGGCTGGCAAGGCCAGAGCCATCCTAAAGCCCTTCTCTTCCAGACAGGGAGAGTCCTACCCTCCCCCGCTCCTTCTCCTTGTTCCAGTGACTTTCCTTCCCTGCCAACCCCTCCCATGGGGCTTCCCCAGGCACAGTGCGGGCTCCCAGGAGACCAGGAATCAAACTTGGAAATCTCCTAGGTCACCTGTTCTCCTCCCCCCCCCCAGACCTCACTTGCACCCCCTTGAAGAAGTTTAACAGTTCCCTATGCCCTTCGCACCTCACCACAGCTGAATAAGGAAGGTACTGTCGCTATGCCCATTTTACAGAGGAGGAAACCGAGGTTCACAAGGAGAATGGTCACATGACCAGCACATGGTGGAACCCCACGCTGTCAGCAGGTGCTTTTCAAAGCCTCAAGTTCCATCAATTCCTCTGCACATGAGACCGCAAACCAAGCCCACGCTCCCTGAGGGGTGCAGGTGGCCACGCTGCGCTTGCACAAGGCAGAAGCTGCGCCAGCCCCACGGCCGGCAGACAGCAGCCCAGCCCAGGTCCCCCGCTCTTCAGCCACTGAATTAACAGAGGGTGGAACATCAGACCTGCAGAGCCACACGAAATCTTCCAAAAGGCTGAAGCCACAGAAAGCACCCCAGAACACCTTTTTTTTTTGTCTTTTAGAAAAAATAAATACACTAAAATATCATGTCTACCGGGGGAATTGTAATACCGAATGCAACGGTAATTCTAACACCCATGACTGTCCCACCAGCACCTCCCTTGTTTAAAACTGTAAAAAGCATTCGATGGAGAATTCAATTTGCTGTAGAGAGATCAGGCTTGCTATGGTGATGCTGTAGGCACGAGTCACAAGGGAACCGAGTACTCCTGCCGTGCAGGACCGCTGGTTCTGTGCTGTGCACACTCAAGGGTGCACGACCCCACCCCTCTACTTTCATGGAGATTTCAACGTTTCCATCATCAAAAGCTATTCTTAAAAAATGTTTTCCGGCCAAGCACAGTGGCTCACGCCTTTGACCCCAGCACTTTGGGAGGCCGAGGCGGGTGGATCACGAGGTCAGGAGTTGGAGACCAGCCTGGCCGACATGGTGAAACCCCTTCTCTACCAAAAACACAAAAATTAGCCGGGTGTGTTGGCATGCACCTGTAGTCCAGCTACTCGGGAGGCTGAGGCAAGAGAATTGCTTGAACCCGGGAGGCGGAGGCTGCAGTGAGCCGAGATACCGGCTCTGCACTCCAGCCTGGGCGACAGAGTAAGACTCCATCTCAAAAAAAAAAAAGTTTTCCACCAAACACCCTCCTGGATCGCCACCACGTCCTTTCTGAGGTTCAGTATCGGCACTTGTGGGTCCGCCCACCCCCTGCCGGGGACCCAGAGTCACCTCATCCATCCCTCGGGTCCTGCCTGGAACCTCTTTGGGGCCACAACCCTGGACCAAAGCCCAGGGCCTAGGGTGGACACAGCCCAGCAGGGCGCTGGGGACGGAGTGGCACTGCTTTGGAGGAAGCTCTTGTCTGGCGGCAAGGCCTTCTCCAACGCGGCGCAGTGGCCTGCCGGGTGGACGTCGGGGCAGGGACAGGGCAAAGTCTGTTCCCAGCATGCCCTCTTGGCCAAGCACTGGGCCCTCCGTCCACTCCTCAGCTTCCCACTCTCCTGCCTCTGGGGGGTCTGGGGTCCTGAGGAGGTGCTCTGTGACCTGGGCAGGGAACCCAGCCCCTTTCCATGATTACAGAAAGCTTGTCCAACCCCGCAGGCCGCATGTGCCCAGGGTGGCTTTAAATGTGGCCCAACACAAATTCCTAAACTGTCTTCAAACATGATGAGATTTTTTTGCGATTTTTTTTTTAAGCTTAGCAGCTATCATTAGTGTTAGCGTATTTTCTGTGTGGCCCAGGGAAGCCAAAAGATTAGACCCCCGGGAATTACAGCACACTGTCCCCAAAGCGTGGGGGTGGCTCAGCAGGGTCTGCCATCTCCTCTGGGGGGCCCGGGTCAGGAATGGAGGTCTCCCTCTGCCTGGATGTCACATTGCAGATCCTCACTGTGGGGTCTGACCCCCTCGGGCACAACTTTGAAGTCTTGGCCTTTCTCCACCTGGCACCTCCACAGTCACCTCTGCCAAATACTCCATCATTTAAGGGCCCTCAACAACCTTCGCCTCTCAGAACCCAACTCCCCCCCATCCTCCACCTCTGCTCTGCACAGCCCCTCCCTGGCCCCATTCGCAGCCCCTTCCACACACAGACTCCCCATTCCAGCTGGGGGAGTCTGAACCCTGCCTCCGCTGTGTGGCATCTGTGCGCTGTCTGAACCTCTCTGAGCCTCTGTGTCATCACCTGTGTACTGGGGTGGGCCTGGCTGAGTTGTCATAAGGGACAGGAGGGGGAGACGCAGGAAGCTGAGAAGACACCAGCGCAGCAACGGAATCACGGGCCTGCCCAGCCAGCAGCTACCATCGAAGACAGAACAGAACAGAAACCGCCAAAAAGCCACCGGCCAGCCACAGGCCCTGCTCAGGCTGCAGCCCAGCCTCTACGTCCCTCCTGCCTTGTCCTTCCGACTCTCAGCGCCCCGCCTTGCACACGCCTGCCCTTACGGTTTGTACTAGGTTGAAGTGTGTCCCCAGAAAATCCACGGCCACCCCAGAACCTCTGAATGCAGCCTGATTTGGAAATGGGGGATTCTGCAGATGTGATTCAAGTGAGGTTGTATCGGGCAGGCGAGACCCTGAATTCAGTGTGAGTGACGTCCTTACAGGAAGAGGGGGGCATGGAGACAAAGTCATGCGGGGGACAGAGGCGGAGTGTGGACGGATGCATCTAGAAGCCCTGGAAGGCCAAGGACGCCGGCAGCACCAGAAGCTGGGGAGAGGCCAGGACAGGCTCACGGCCCCCAGAAGGAACCGACCCCGCCGATACCAGGATTTGGACTTCCAGCCTCCAAAACCAGGAGAGAGCAAATTCCTGCGGTTCGAAGTCCCCTGCTGGGTTGTCATTTGTGGTGGCAGCCCCGGAGACAGCGCAGGCCTCAGCAGGATGGGTTTATGGGACCAAGGAGGGCCGGGAGGCCAGGCCAGGGGGTGGAGGACTCACTTCTCCCGGAAGGTCTCCTTCTCCTGCTCGCTCCACATGTTCATGACCTGGCGGTCTTTGTACACCTTCATGGGGTCGGCCATGAGCCCGTTCATGTTGATGAACTTGATGCGCTGCTGGTCGGCGTCGTACAGCATGGGTGGGATCACAGCCAGCTGGCGCATCTGCTTCTCCAGGTTCTGCAGGGAAGCAGAGGGCAGGGTCAGAGTACCCAGGGGGCGAGGTGCTCTGGTAGCCGGCCAGGGACGGGGGAGGCACAGAGGGTGCGGATGTTCTGGGCCAGGGCAGGGAAAACAAAACAAAACAGAATGATGAGTTTAAGCATAATAATAGCTCACGCTGGGGGCAGGGAGAATGCAAAGGCCTCCCCGACAGGTTTATGGTGGGCAGGACTGCAGATTAAATGCAGAGAGCAGCCGCCTTCTCTGCGGTGGGAGGGGAGCCATGAGTCTTCCCCTTGGAAATACAAGCGCCATAAAACTGCAGGAAGGATGCTCAGCCCAGCCAGGCCCAGGGAGTCAGGAGACGGCTGGCCTTCCAGGTTTGGCAGGCAGGAGTGGGCCCCGGGGTCCGGCGGCCCCCACGGTATGCAGGCAGCCCGGGGGTGCAGAGAGGGTCTGCCGCCTCGCTGGTGGAGCGAAGCGTTTCCCTCCCCCGCATCCCACGCCCCCTCCTGGCAGCCGCCCCTTCGAAGGGCCCACCTGGGATCCGGCCCCGAGGGCGGCAGGAGCCAGGCGGGCCGCTGCTAATGCACTGGGAAGGCTATTAAGAGGCTCCCAGCCGCCACTCAGCTGGGCTCACTTCCCCAAATCTCGCAGCCAGCCAATTACTGGCGATTAATTACCCATTTCCGGAGGCAGGCAGGGGCTCAGCGCGGCCAAGAGTCAGCCAGTTCAAACGATCCGGCCGCCCAGCCGCCCACAGCCAGCCTCACTCAGTGTCCAGGACTCCCAGCCAGGGACCAGGTGCGGGACACAGCTCTGACCCCGGAGTTGGAGAAGAGCCCCCCCAAGAGGCCGGCTTCTGTCTCCCAGACCCTTGGAACTGCCCTCCCGACCCCCCATACAGAACGTCAACCTTCCTCGGATGTCCCAGAGATGTAATAATGGCAGGACTCCTGGCATGGCCACAAGCAGAGTCGTCCCTGGCAGGCCCTCTGCTCCGCCCTCCCACAGCTGCCTTCCTGTCCTTCCCATGCCAGGCCTGTGCTCTGACCGAAGAAGGCTCCCAGAGGGATGGCAAGTGCCTCTGCTCCAGCCCAGGCCCCGGCCCCCGCCCCGCCCCGCACACTCCCGGGAACTCAGGTCACCCCAGGCTGGCTGGGGAAGTTTCTGTCCCCAAATTCCCACTTCCACCCTTCACCCCGGACACAGCGTCCTTGACGCCCTTGAGGACTCTGGTGGCTGCATTCCCATGTGGCCGGTGTGGGTGTGTGTGCATGTGTGAGTGTGTGTCTTTAACAGTTGTCCCCCGGTGCCACACCCTTGGCCATCAGGTGAGGAACACAGAGGAGAGGGCCCGGCCTCCTCCTCCCAGTGCACACCAAATGCACAGCCAACCTCTGCAGGATGCCCATGAGTGCACGGCGTCGGCGAGGCCGGGGCTGAAACGCCCTCTCTGGTGCCGGGCCTTTGAGGGCCAGGCCCCAGCTTTCTGAGCTCTGCTTTCTTGTCAACTGGATGTTGTTATAAACAAAAACGTACCATGAGAAGTTTTAAAATGAAAAATTATGCTTTAATGGCCAGATTCGTCTTTGGATTGCCTGTGTCAGAACCATGTGGGTGGCTGGGTAAAAATGCAGATTCCTGGGCTCTGCCCCAGACCAGGTGAATCGGAATCTCCGGTGAGAAACTAGCGACTCAGACCCGCCGCCCCTCCCGGAGCCCCTCCCCCTCTGTCTAAGCTAAGCGTCGGTATCACAGGGCAGCGATTCTGCTGCCCAGCAGAGCCCTCTGCAGCCAGGGAGCGGCTCACCGCCTGCTCCGTCCGGGAGGGGAGTCGCCAACCACACGCAGCTGTCCGGCTCCCGAGATGTGTCAGAGGCAAGCGAGGAACTGAACTGCTAATTTTATCCCATTTTAATTAATTTTGATTTCAATAGCTATGCGTGGCTCTGCTGTGCTGAGCTAAAGGGCTCTAATCTCCCATCTGGACAAAAGCCCTCCCTGGACCAAAGTCCCAGCGAGGAAGAAATGTGCCGCACGTGCCTGGTGTCTGTGGTAGTGTTGGGAACAGAGAGTAGTGTCATCATGGACGCCTGACCCACAGGACCCAGGAGGGGGACAGGCTGATACCAAACCCCTCCCCAGGAGACAAGGCCACCCCCTCTGCTTCCTGGACATCTGGGGGCCCCAGTGACGGCAACCACGGTCACCGAGACTCACCCGTGGGCATCGCGGCACCCCAAAGAGGCCTGAGGTTCCTGAGTGAAGGTCATGGCTGCGTGGACAGCTGCCGTGCTGGGAACTCATCACCCTGCCCCCTGCTCCCCTCACCCCACCAGGCTCTGGGCCCCAGGAAGCTGACCCTGGAACCCACAGGCACCCCTGCCCCTTGGGCGTCTGGTTGGGCTCAGCCAATGTGAAGTTCCAAAAGGAGGCAGGAGATGGAAAGAGTGAGAGGCCAGGTCCTCATTCCCCAGCCTCCTCCCTGCTGTGCCACCCAGGAGCGCTGGGGCCCTCCCCTGCAGGGGATCCTGCCACCCTCCCTCTCGGACCCGCTAACACCCCTCTCTCCACTCGCCCCTGCAGGCCTGGGATGGGTCTCGGCTTCCTGAGGTCGCTTGTCCTGGGTACCTCGAAAACCCACCTTGATTCTGCCCACACTTCGGTGGTAAGCCCTTTCACGTGAGGCACCCAGGAGGTGCTTTCTGGCTGGGGCCTCTGCAGCCCCACGGGGGAGGCCGGGGGAAGTGGAGCTGAGGCCGGAGCCAGGGCCTGGACTCACCTCCTGCTCCGAGAGGCCATCGACGATCTCCGACACCTCGTGCTCGCTGCGGGCGGCCGGCATGGACAGCCCACTGCCCCGCTGGCCCGCCCTGCTGGGGACCAAAGGCACACACTCAGGACCAGCCTTTGGATGGCGTGGGACACTGGCAGGCCCCCCGCAGCGCAGCCCTGAGCCCACGCCCTCCCCAGAGGAGGAGACCGGCCCTACACCCAGGGGTCCTGGGGAGACGTGGAGCCCCCACCCCAACCCAGCAATCCCACACCCTGTGACATGGGCAGCTCAGTCCCTTCCGCGCTCCTAAAACGCCCTGAAAAGCCCAGCTCTGCCTCCTGGCCCCGGGGGCAAAGTGTTTCTCTCTGTGCCTCAGCGCACCCCCATCACATGAGGATTAGAAAGCGGCACCCAGCTGCCGAGGGCTGTCGTGAGGAACCTACTGAGGTACAGCTTGTGAGTTCAGTTAGGGTGAAAGCTGCTGTTACTGTTACAAATGAACTGCCTTGTCTGTGCATCCAAAGAAAAATGGCCATAGAAACACAGCGGCCTGTCCCCAGGCACCTCCCAACACGGGGCCCACCCAGTCCTCAGGGCCACTGCGGGAGGCTGGCAGCCTGGTCTCTCTTAGCCACAGCTCTCCCCTTTGTCTCACACCAGGGATCTCAGACTTAGCCGCCTTCAGGGCCACACAGGTCCCACACATGAGTGAAGCTGGCAGGTGCAGGCTGTGGCACAAGGCAGGAGGGCTTGCCCCAAAACGGATTTAAGTTCCAGTTCCAAGCAAGCGTTAGGCCAAACAAGTGCCCCGTGACACATGCCAGGGGCTGGCCAGGCCCCGGCCGCCAGCCCGAGAGGCGGCTGCGCTGTTCTGTTTCACCCCGGCCGGGCTGCCTCTGCCAAGGACGCCTGACGCTGGCCCCCGCTCACCTCTGCATGCGCTCCTGCAGCTCCCGCTGCTTGCGGATCTCAGGGAACTGCTTCTCGTAGTACTCGCGCACCTTGCTCTCCTTGGCCCGCCGCCGGGGGTTGTTCTCGATGCGCTCCACCTTCTTCTCCCAGGCCTCCATGAGCTGGTCATAGCGCTGGCAGGACTCTGCTCCTGCGAGGGCGCGGAAGGGGCGCTGTGGAAGATGCTCCTGCACCCGGCACCCGCCGCCCCGCTCCTACTCACTCACACGCAGGCACACACACAGACACATGTGCACAGACACACAGGTACACACAAGTCACACAGACACACACACGTGCAGTCACATACAGCAGATATACACACACACACGTGCAGTCACAGATATACAGGCAGATACACACATTCACACAGACACACGTGCAGTCATACAGTCATACACAGACACACACGTGCAGTCACATACAGTCAGATATACACACTCAGACACACGTGCAGTCACAGACATACAGGCAGATATACACACTCACACAGACACACGTGCAGTCAGACATACAGTCAGATATACACAGACACACACACGTGCAGTCACATACGGTCAGATATACACAGACAGACATGTGCAGTCACAGATATACACACTCACAGACACACGTGCAGTCACCATCAGACTGTCAGATATACACAGACACACACACACGTGCAGTCACAGACGTACAGTCAGATATACACACACACACGTGCAGTCACAGTCAGATATACACAGACACACACGTGCAGTCACAGATATACACACACACGTGCAGTCACAGATATACACACACAGACACACGTGCAGTTACAGATATACACTCACACGTGCAGTCACATAGAGTCAAATATACACACACACAAACGTGCAGCCACAGACACAGATATACACAGACACACACACGTGCGGTCACATAGATATACACACAGACACACATGCAGTCACAGACATATACACACACAGACATACACACATGCAATCACATACAGTCAGATATACACACTCACACAGACACATACGTGCAGTCACAGACATACAGTCAGGTATACACACAGACACACACGTGCAGTCACAGTCAGATATACACACTCAGACACACACATGCAGTCATACAGTCAGATATACACACTCACACACACGTGCAGTCACATACAGTCAGATATACCCACTCACACAGACACACACATGCACAGACATACAGTCAGATATACACACAGACACACACACAAGTCACACAGATGCACAGTCACACCAACACACACACATAGACGGATACACACACAGTCACATAGACACATATACACAGTCACACAGACAGGCACAGTCACACAGGCAGATAGATACACATACACAGGCACACACAAGTAACACAAACAATCACACAGACAGTCACACAGGCAGGACAGACATACAGTCATATAGGCAGATACACAGACACAAACACACACACATATACACAGGCACATAAGATACACAGGTACATAAGTCACACAGCCAGCCAGCCAGACACACAGATGGTCACACAGGTAGACAAATACATAGGTGGTCACATGCAGGCAGACATATGACACACACAGTCACACAGGCAGACATGTGACACAGTCACATAGGCAGACATACAAGTGCACACACAGGGTCACACAGGCAGACATGACACACACACACAGGCAGACACATAAGTGCACACACAGGTTCACGCAGGCAGACATATGACACACACACACAGGCAGACATACAAGTGCACACAGGCAGACATGTGACACAGTCACACAGGCAGACATATGACACACACACAGGCAGACACACAAGTGCACACACAGGGTCACGCAGGCAGACATATGACACAGTCACACAGGCAGACACACAAGTGCACACACAGGGTCACGCAGGCAGACATGACACACACACACACAGGCAGACACACAAGTGCACACACAGGGTCACACAGGCAGACATATGACACGGTCTACACAGGCAGACACACAGGTGCACACACGGTCATGCAGGCAGACATATGACACACACAGGCAGACACACGAGTGCAAAGGGTCACACAGGCAGACATGACACGCACAGGCAGACACACAAGTGCACACACAGGGTCACGCAGGCAGACATATGACACACAGTCACACAGGCAGACACACAAGTGCACACACAGGGTCACGCAGGCAGACATGTGACAGTCACACAGGCAGACATATGACACACACACACAGGCAGACACACAAGTGCACACACAGGGTCACGCAGGCAGACATGACACACACACAGGCAGACACACAAGTGCACACACAGGGTCACGCAGGCAGACATATGACACACACACACAGGCAGACACACAAGTGCACACACAGGGTCACGCAGGCAGACATATGACACACACAGGCAGACACACAAGTGCACACACAGGGTCACGCAGGCAGACATATGACACAGTCACACAGGCAGACACACAAGTGCACACACAGGGTCACGCAGGCAGACACGACACACACACAGGCAGACATACAAGTGAGTGCACACACAGGGTCACACAGGCAGACATGACACACACACAGAGGCAGACACACAAGTGCACACACAGGGTCACGACAGGCAGACATATGACACACAGTCACACAGGCAGACACACAAGTGCACACACAGAGTCACGCAGGCAGACATGTCACACACAGGCAGACACACAAGTGCACACACAGGGTCATGCAGGCAGACATATGACACACACACACAGGCAGACACACAAGTGCACACACAGGGTCACGCAGGCAGACATATGATACACACACACAGGCAGACACACAAGTGCACACACAGGGTCACGCAGGCAGACATACACACACAGGCAGACATACAAGTGCACACACAGGGTCACGCAGGCAGACATATGACACACACACACAGGCAGACACACAAGTGCACACACAGGGTCACGCAGGCAGACATGACACACACACACAGGCAGACATACAAGTGCACACACAGGGTCACGCAGGCAGACATATGACACACAGTCACACAGGCAGACACACAAGTGCACACACAGGGTCACACAGGCAGACATATGACACACACAGGCAGACATACAAGTGCACACACAGGGTCACGCAGGCAGACATATGACACAGTCACACAGGCAGACACACAAGTGCACACACAGGGTCACGCAGGCAGACATATGACACACAGTCACACAGGCAGACACACAAGTGCACACACAGGGTCATGCAGGCAGACATATGACACACAGTCACACAGGCAGACATACAAGTGCACACACAGGGTCACGCAGGCAGACGTGACAGTCACACAGGTAGACATACAAGTGCACACACAGGGTCACGCAGGCAGACGTGACACAGTCACACAGGCAGACATGTGACACAGTCACACAGGCAGACATACAAGTGCACACACAGGGTCATGCAAGCAGACATGACACAGTCACGCAGGCAGACATATGACACACAGTCATAGGCAGACACACAAGTGCACACACAGGGTCACACAGGCAGACATGACACACACAGGCAGACACACAAGTGCACACACAGGGTCATGCAAGCAGACATGACACACAGTCATGCAGGCAGACATATGACACACACACAGGCAGACACACAAGTGCACACACAGGGTCATGCAGGCAGACATAGGACACACAGTCACAGGCAGACACAGGTGCACGCACAGGGTCACACGGGCAGACATGACACACAGTCACACATGTAGATACACAATAGACACACACATGTCACGCAGGCAGGCGACAGAAAGACATGCACACAGCTGCATGGATATCCAGCAGGCCGGGGCCCCTGAAGAAAACCCACAGACTTCCCCTAGAGGACATGGGGACTGCCCTTCCTGGTGAGCCAGCCACCCAGTCCTGGCCTTCTCTACAGAGGCCTGGTCCCAAACGGAAGCCATCAGCCACATGTGGCTCAACTGCAATCACAAATAAAGTAAGAGGTAAGAGCCAGGCTCCAGTTCTCCCCAGCCACCCTCCAGTGTCCAGCAGCCACATGTGGCTGGGGCTCCGGCCGCACCAGACGGCCCGACGGAGCCCACGGCCACACCACAGGAAGCTGTGCTGTGCGGCACAGCGCGGGCGCCTGCCAGGCCCAGGGAGGGGCGCCCTCCAGAGAGAACCGCTTTCCAGGCACTTCCTCATTCCCCAGCCTCACCCTAAGGCTCAGTGGGAGGACCCAGCAGCTCCCAAAGAGCTCCCTCCAAGACAAGGAAGCCCCTCTCCCCCATCTAACCACGTGCTGCCTGCTGCATGTCCTTTGAGAAAAGACCCCCCATCAGCCCAGAACATAGCTGCCTGGCTTCCACATCTCCAAGGTGACTCGAGTAAGCAGGGAGATGTCTGGCCACCCCACACAACCCCAGTTACCCCACCTCTAGCAGCTGGGGGTGGACAGACGGTGTGGCCTCGGAGCCTCCACAAACACCCTCTCCACGCTTCGGCACAGTCAGAAAGCCCCTCCCTGGTCCTGGAGCCCAGGCACCCCAGTGCCCCCTATCCCGTATTTCAGCTTCTGACCAAGGGCAAGCTGTTCCCTCCATCCTCAACAGCTCCGTGGGCACAACGGTACCCATGGGGTAGTCAGGCTGGTGCTGGGCGGCCCTGAACGTGACCCCATGCATGCAGGCTGTGCCAGGAACCCTCTGGAGACCAAGAGGCGGTTCTGGCAACAGCTAATGGCCACACGTGCTCGGGGAAGTGGCCGCTGATAGCCCCAGCAAGGGATGGAGACTGCAGGGACAGCAACACACGGCCCACGCCACCGTCACCCCTGTCCAACAGGCCCCAGGCCCTGGCTGAGAAAAGCTCGCCTCAAACCAGCAGAGGAAAGTCACATGGTGGCTGGTACATACCAGTGGGGGAACCAACAGGCCACTGGCCAGCGGGGCCTCAGCCTGTCCACGTGGAGGGGTGGGCAGGGTGCTGGCAAGATGCTCCAGCTCCAGCAGGTCCCTTGCGGAGTGCGGGGAAGGCAAAGGCCCCCAGCAGGAGCATTCATGAGGGGGACATCCAGCTACCTCCACGACCCCAAACACCAGGCTCTGCCTTCTGCCCAGAACAAGAAAGTCCCCCTCCAGGTCTAACCACAGTGCTGCCTGCTATAGCCTGTGCCTATGTCCACTGTGCCAGGTATGCACTCAGCCAGCCTCAGCTAGTGCAGGGCAGGCAGCGCCAGCCCGGCCTGGGCAGCAAGGAAGCTGCTTGCTGGGGTTTTTCTTTTTTGTCCTTTTCTTTCTTTCTTTCTTTTTTTTGAGACAGAGTTTCGCTCTTGTTGCCCAGGCTGGAGTGCAATGGCGGGATATCAGCTCACCGCAACTTCTGCCTCCCGGGTTCAAGCAATACTGCTGCCTCACCCTCCTAGCTGGGATTACAGGCATGCGCCACCACGCCTGGCTAATTTTGTATTTTTAGTAGAGACAGGGTTTCTCCATGCTGGCCAGGCTGGTCTTGAACCCTCGACCTCAGGTGATCCGCCCGCCTCCATCTCCCAAAGTGCTGGGCTGGCCAGGGAAGAAAGCAGACCCCTTCCTTCCCCCACTCCCTCTGTTGTACACTTACACACACACACACACACGCATACACACACACATACACACACACACATACACGCACACACAGGGAGAGACTGGAGCCCCCCCCACCAGCTAGTCTGCCGGGTGCTGGGAGCGCAAATCGGCCAAGGAGAAGGAGCGGGTCAGCCTTGCCTCTAGGACTACAGACTGAGCCAGCCTCTCAGCCGATGGGCCTCCAGAGGGGCCCCGCTCAGCTCCCCAGGACACCTGTCAGGCTTGGCGGCTGTGTTGGTGCTAAACATCCCGTGACAGGGACAAGCTCCTGCTCTCTGGGAAGAGGTGGGTCCCAGGAATCTGCTAAGATGTGGGGGCCCCTGCGTCTGAGGGGGGTCTGACTCCCCAGTGGGGAGACAGTGGGTGTGGGACAGGTACATCGGAGGTCTTGGCCAAGCCCCCTCCCCAGGCCTTACCGAAATCAATTAAGTCGGAGGCTTCGGCGTATTATGCAACAAGAAAGAGACCATCCCCACCAGCCCAATCGCCACCGAAGCGTCAGGGGCTGTTGAATTTCTTTCCTCTCTCCTAAGAAGGGCCACGAGCCACCATGAACTGCTTAGAAGTCCCTGGTTTCTGCTTGACTCTCGTCTAGCTTTAAATAAGCTGATTTCTCCCTCCAACCCCTCCAAGGCCCCCCCAAGGAGCCACTGGAGATCTTTAAAGAGCTCATGCCCACCCCACCTCCACCTCCAGCGTGAGCTCCTTCCAGCAGCTGCAGGGATCCTTTTAAATGGAAATCACATCCTCTCCAGCCATCCCAGACAGCTTCCACCCCAAGGGGGGGGAATGGTGGGAGGCGGGGCAAGATGGCGCTGAACTCGTAGTCATTTTACGTGTGGAAATGGGAGGACTTCCTTCCTCACAGGAGGCACAGGTGGAATGATTCATTAGGGCTGAAGGGTCGGGGCCTCTGCACCCATTTTCCAATAGTGCAACAGCAAACACGTTCATATTCATGTTACACACAGCAAATACAAGGCGCTGGGACCCCGGCTCATTCTAGGGACATAGGTGTTCCTTGTACGATTCTGTCAAATTTCTTAGAATAAAGACTTTGGATTCTTTATTACAAATACACGAATTAAGAATAAATGCGATGTCCCACTGCATTTGGAATAAAAGCTGAATGCCCCATCCTAGCTGGAGGGCAGATGTTTCCAGGTGACCTGGCTCCTGCCGCTGGCCTGCCATGTGCCATCCCAACCTGGCTCCAGCCTTGAAGCCTCTGCACCTGCGGTGCCCTCTGCCTGACACCCTGCCTCCCGGATCTGCACAAAGCCAGTCCTTTCCGGTCATTCCCACCTGAGCACTGAGGTCCCCAGCCCATCTCCAGAGCCCATCTCTCCACCCAGCTCTTCTCCCTGCATTCCGGGTCTGCTTCCTGGCCTGTGCCTCCTGGGCACCCGGCACCTGCGTGGGTATCTCTTAACTTGATACACAGACGGGATGCTCGTTTCAAGAGCCTCTTGCGCCGGCCCAAGTGCCTGTAGGCACCATCCAGTCAGGACAGGGGTCTCAGGAAGCTGGGCAAGGCACTGCGGGGGCAACCACCTCTCCTCACCTTTCAGCAGGACCTGGGTCCCGAGGGCTGCCCCACGACTTCCCAGGCACCAGCGTCTGGCTGGAAGTGTCTCCTCCCTCTGGCACCCAGCCAAGGTCAGGGCCAGGGCAGGCAGGCAGGCAGGGCCAAGGGAAGACCCTCCTCCCACATCCACCATCCCTCCTTCCAAAGCCAGGTGTCAGGACCTCCTGCCCTAGTGAAGCCTGTCACCTGGCCCACGTGGCCTCACACCTGCCCAGGACCCCATGCCTGCCTGGTGTCCCCCTCCCCAGCCACTGCTCAGCCCTGCCGTGTGGTGGCTCAGCACACCACCGCACCCCATACACCCTCCCGTGTGCCCTCCGTCTAGCCTGACTATCTCCACCCCTGCACACACTTCACTTCCTAAATGCCTGATGCCTTCCTGAGGTCCTTATCCTGGGCCCTCTCGGAACCGCCCCTCTGGGGTTCAGAGCATAGGCTGAGGAACCAGGTGCTCTGGGTTCAAATCTCAACTCCACCACTTCCTAGCTGTGTGACCTAGGGCAAGTTACTTAACCTCTCTGAGCGTCGATTTCCTCATCTGCAACATGCGGCTGAGCAAGTGCCCACCTCACAGGACGAAATGCTCTAATGTATGGAGAGCACTCAGAAGAGTGGCAGGAACACAACAAGTCTTGGAAGGGCAGGGTGTGCGGGCATCCTTCCTCATCCCTACACACGATCTGTCCCTGCAGCCTGCAGGTCTGAGGACAGGGCTTGCGTCACAGCGACTGTGCGCCTCGCACACAGTAGGTGCTCCAGGACTGCCAGCACCCAGGCCCCGAAGGCATCGGGTCAGCTCGGTGTCCCACACACTGTTCTGCCCCGGCCTGTTTCAGTTCAAGCTGCACTGGCATCGCCTACTGTGTACCACAGACCTGCAGGCCGGGCATGACTGAGCCACCCCCGCGCCCCGGGGGAGCCTCTCTGGAGGCTGGCGCCCAACAGATCTGATCCCGGGAAGGACACACAGGGGAGCTGGCTCGCAGGCCCCGCCCCAACACAGCTCAGGGAGGGCGGAGGTGGGGCTGGGGTGGCTGCAGGTGTGAGGGGGAGCCCCTCCACTCTCCAGCCAACCCAGTTCCCAGCCTTGCTGCTTCTCCTATCCAAGAATCACAAGGCAGCAGTCCCCATCAGCCCACCTCTTCCCCAGGAGGGCACCCTCTCAGGGCCTCCCCCAGCCTTATCCCAGCCCCCACCATGTCCCAGCAGCCCCGTGGCTTAGGTGGAGTCAATGATATCATCCCCAACTCTAGAGAAGGTCCCATGAGCCAAAACCAGGTGGCCTCACTCCATCTCCCTGGCATCAGCCACTGGTTCACAGGACCCGTGCCCTCTCCTGGCCTCAGAGCATCTGTGATTGGGAGGCCGAGGCAGGTGCATCACCTGAGGTCAGGAGTTCAAGACCAGTGTGCTCAACATGGTGAAAGCCCGTCTCCACTAACGATACAAAAATTAGCCGGGTGTGGTGGCGCACGCCTGTGATCCCGGCTACTCAGGAGGCTGAGGCAGGAGAATCGCTTGCACCCAGGAGGCGGAGGCTACAGTGAGCAGAGATCGCACCACTGCACTCTAGGCTGGGGGACAGAGCGAGACTCCGTCTCAAAACTAAGTAAATGAAACGAAATGAAGGCAAGACTTGACTTGAAAGACTGTTCCTGCAATGCACCCCCAGTAACGCTTCCAGCTGCACCCATTCCTCTCCTGTCGAAGCCCATCTGAGTCCACGCTCTCCCCCTGACGGCTGGGAGAACACTCAAGCCTCATCTCCTCGGGGAATCGGTGACGTCCACAGTCACCCTACCCCACCACCACATGCCTCTGGCACACCCAGCCTCGCCGCCGTGGGCTGAGATGCGGAAGTCAGCACCCTTTCTGTTTGGGTGAAGCCGCTGCCCACGAGCGCAGGCTCAGGGCACCAGGAAAGGCTCATTTATAAGGGCGCGGCCTGTGGCCCGTACTGCCCAGCACTGCCCCCCGAATCCTCCGCCTCGCTCCAAAACCTCTCTTTCTGCAGAACACCCAGGACAGGTCCTGCGACTGGAGCTTAGCAACTCGTTTTCCAGGCCAACATTCTGCTTTCTTCGCTTCCAGGCTGGAAGAGGGGCCACAGTGCCCCCCCACCCACCCTGTGGCCTTCTGGAAGCAGCTGCCGTCCCTCCTTTCCTGGCCGCCTTGGCTTTTCCTCCACGGCCTGGACGCTAAGCGAGGACACGCGGAAGCTGGAGGCCCCGGCAGGTGCGGCCTCCCGGAGCTCAGGGGACCTACCCATTGTTTCCGAGCGTGGTTCCTCCTCTTGAAGTATAAGATCAAGCTTCTTCCGCATCGCCTGGTTTCTGCGCGGGAGGGAAGGGGCACACAGTCAGCCCGGCAGGCTCAGGCGCCGGCCCCGCGCCGTCCTCTGCTGAGAGTGACCCCGAATCTGCCCCCGTCACTGGTTCTAGGGAGATGAGACCCGCCCGTACTGGACCCCCCAGACACACCCGTGAGCTGCCAACGTGCGTCCCTCCTGCCCTCGCACCCCAGGCCGCACCCCGCCCCAACATGTAGGTCGAGCCCAGCGCGCAGACAGGAGGGCTCCCCAGAGCCGGGGCCCGCGCTGCCCGCCCCGCCACACGACCCGGCGGCCACACCTGCCCAGGGAAGGGCGCACAGAGAGGCAGCCTCCGCCTCCGACCGGGAGTGCAGGCCGGAGCACGGCCCGAGACCTGCTGTGCCCACACGGAGGGTGTCCCGCGGTGGCCTGGGTGGCCCCAACCCGGTGCAGTCACGGCCTCCAGCACACCCAGCCCTGCTGCGGCGGGAGGGACACAGGGAGGATGGGGGCAGGTGGGGGCCACCAGGCTTGGACTTCAGGAAACCCCGAGGGGGGCTCAGACTTCTCAGGCGGGGCCACGGCTCAACCAAGCGGGCTGCACACACCACTGCAGCTCCCCCAGGAAGCGGGAAGGTCCGGGGAGACGGGAGGGTCACAGAGAGAGGGAGACAGGCACCCAGGGAGAGAGACAGAGACCCAGAGACAGAGACCCAGAGAGAGAGACAGAGACAGAGACGGAGACAGAGACCCAGAGAGAGACAGAGACCCAGAGAGAGAGACACACGGAGACCCAGAGAGAGAGAGAGACAGAGATAGAGACCCAGAGAGAGAGACAGAGACAGACACCCAGAGAGAGAGAGAGACAGAGACCCAGAGAGAGACAGAGACAGAGACCCAGAGAGACACAGAGACCCAGAGAGACACACAGAGACCCAGAGAGAGAGACAGAGACAGAGACCCAGAGAGAGAGAGAGACAGAGACCCAGAGAGAGAGAGAGAGAGCAGAGACCCAGAGAGAGACAGAGACAGAGACCCAGAGAGAGACAGAGACCCAGAGAGAGAGAGAGACAGAGACAGAGACCCAGAGAAAGAGACAGAGACCCAGAGAGAGAGACAGAGACCCAGAGAGAGAGACAGAGACCCAGAGAGAGAGAGAGCAGAGACCCAGAGAGAGACACAGAGAACCAAGAGACACACACAGACCCAGAGAGAGAAAGACAGAGACGCAGAGAGAGAGACAGAGACCCAGAGAGGGAGAGAGACAGAGACCCAGAGAGAGAGAGACAGAGACCCAGAGAGAGACAGAGACCCAGGGAGAGAGACAGGGACCCACGGAGAGGAGACAGAGACCCAGAGAGAGAGCAAGACAGAGACCCAGGAAGACAGAGACCCATAGAGAGAGAGAGAGAGAGAGAGAGACAGAGACCCACAGAGAGAGGGAGACAGAGGCCCAGAGAGAGAGAGAGAGACAGAGACCCAGAGAGAGACAGAGACCCACACAGAGGAGACAGAGGAGACAGAGACCCAGAGAGAGAGAGAGAGACAGGGAGACACAGGTGAAGAAGAGACAGAGACTGGGAGAAGGGGGAGAGACGGAGAGATGAGATCTGAGAAAGTGTGGAGGCCTGGAGATGGGCAGAAGGAGATGAGACTCAGAGACGAGACTGCAGGGGACAGGGGATGACAGAGGATCAGAGAGACAGCGGCAGCCAGAGAGAGACACCATCCAAAGGGTACAGAGACTCAGAGGAATGAAACTAGGAGAGGGAAGGAGAGAGAAGCAGGGAGAGGGACACAGCGACAAGGTCCAAAGGAAGGGGACAGAGACCCGAGACAGCCAAGGGAGGGAGCTCCGGAGAGCAGGGCGGGGGTTTCGCGAGCCCCTGCCGTGAGGCTGGAAGATGCTCCCACCCGCCACTGCGCCCAGACGCCCCCGCCCGCCACCGCACTCAGACCCCAGGACTGGGGTCTTCTTCTCTCACAGACCTTCCCCGCAGTCCCCCACCACACAAAGTGGGGCTTGCAGCTGGCCTCGAAGAGCCTGGGACCACAGCCGCCTCAGGAGCCTGCTGTACACCTTAACTTGCTGTCCCCAAGCCAGGGCACGAAGTGGCACCCAGTCTTCTGGGGGAGGGACCCCCGCCTTCTTCATATTCTCAGCAGTGTCCACACCCCTTGAAGCTCCAAAGCTGCTGACTGGGAGTCACGTCTGTCCAGCCCCAAGAACCCCAGCCCCCCTGGAAACAGGAAGAGGAGGGAACCCCAGGCACTGACGGACGAGCGAAGCCTCATGGGGCTCGAGGGCCTGGAACCCGCCTCAGTCCCTGGGTCATTCTGGTGGCGCCTCAGCCAGGACTCCCCACCTTCCATCAGCCTGGCCCCTACCCCGGCCAGGGTGGGCCCCGGGGGCTTAGTCCCACAGGCTAGGATCAGCACCCTTCACCTCATAACAGGGTGTCTCCAGGCCCCCCCTCAGAAGCCCTCCATTTCCTCATCTTAAATCGGTGGCATCACAGCTTCATCTTGTTACTCAACAACCGTTTACTGAGCATCTACTATGTTCCAGGTGCTGGAGACACAGCCGGGGGCAAGACACAGTTGAGGGCTATCACAGAGGTGACACAGACAGTCAGCAAGATGGCCAAGATAACCCTGGATTTGGCAACTTAAACAGAGTGGTGGGCTACAGAGTGCTGGGGGAAGGGTGTTGGGGGCCGTGGTGTAGAACGGTCTCCCCGAGGAGATGGCCTTGAGCTTGGGCTAGGATCTATGCTATCAGAAGGGCCCGGCTCTGGGAATATCCAAAAGGAAGGGAGGGCACCGCAGGTGCGAAGGCCGGGAGACAGGAACAAACGCTGTGTCTAGGAAGCAGACAGAAAGAAGACGGGCCAGCCACCGGTGCTGGGGGGGGGAGGGGGCGGAGAAGACGGAGGACGGGCTGTGAGCAAGACTGGCAGGGCCGGTCCTGCAGGGTCCTGTGAGTTTCAACAGGGCAAAGGGTTTGGTCTTTTATGCAAAAGACAGCTGTGACCGCCTAGAGGCAGCGCGGGCCCTGGAGCCAGCAGCACAGCAGCACCCAGACTTACCCCAGACACCAGATCCCGCACTGCCTGGAGACGCTGCTGAGTCCAGGCCAGGCCAGGAAGTTTGCAAGAAGAGCCCAGGGTGACTTGGAAGTGAAGAATTGCCAAAACCGAAAGAAAACAACAGTCAAACGGACACAGAACACGGCCTGGAGGCTTCTGACCAGAGAGCTGGGACAGCACAGTGACGACAGAGTAACCCTGGGCTAGATGAGGGTCCCAAGAGTAAAACAAATACCCCTGAGTCCGTGTTATTATAAACACATGATTCAGCACATCAACAAGTGCAGAGAAGGGATACATCCTTCTTCTAGAGTGTTCCAGTGAACGTGTGTCTCAGAAATGAGGGAAACAGAAAATCGGCATTAGAGCGCAGTCACAACCCAAGCGCCGCTGGCAAGATCCGGGGCTGAATACAAAATTGGTTGGCAAAATTTTAAGGAGCAACAGGAAATTTGCATAGCCTCAAAGAATCTTCCCTCCAGTATGTATGAATCATGGCAGTGGCTTTAACTTACGCCCACAAATCTTTAAATTCCTCCCTCCAAGAGGCGGAGCTTAACTCCCCTCCCCTGGAAGGTGGGTGGGACTCGGTGACTCCCTTGTAAAGAACAGAGCAAAGCAGGGAAAACTCTAAGGGGACCGGGAAGACCCAGGGCAGAGCCCCTATCATGTCGGCAGCACGCAGCCCCCTTACCACTCTCTGGTCTTCCACAAAACCCACCACCCCAGTCTTACCAGGAGAAAACACCTGCCAAAGCAAGCCCCGACCAGCACTCTTCAAAAGCACTGGGGTCGTGAGAAACAAGGACAGGCTGAGATGCTGTCACCAGCTGGAGACTAAGGAGGCGTGAGCACAGACGCCACGCGAGAACCCGAATCCGAACCTGGACCAGAAGCCAGACATTAGCGGAAGACGGGTGAAAATGCAAAGACAGCCGGTAGTTTAGCGAAGAGTCGGGTGCCGCTATTTCTTTCTTAGTATTTTGTTTTGTTTCCATTTTTGTTTTTAGAGTTGGGGTCTTGCTCTGTCTCCCAGGCAGGATTGCCATGGCTCGATCATGGCTCAATCGTGGCTCACTGCAACCTCAAACTCTTGGGCTCAAGCAATCCTCCTGTCTCAGCCTCCCGTGTAGCTGGAACTACAGGTACGTGCCAGCATCCCTAGCTAATTTGTTTTTTGGTAGAGACGAGGTCTCGCTTTGTTGCCCAGGCTGGTCTCCAACTCCTAGCCTCAAGTGGTCCTCCCACGTTGGCCTCCCAAAGTGCTGGGGTGACAGGCATGGGCCACCATGGTAGGCCCCAGCTGTGCGAGTGTTTCCCAGCTGTTATACAGGCTGTCCACGTGAGGGACTCTCTGCAGCGTACCTGCACCTCTTCTGTTGCGCGGTATACGATCCAGTTATTCCAAAACCAACTGTCCCGCCTTCCCACAAAAGAAGAGAGATAATCCACTTTGAAACACCATGGTGAGGGCCATACAAAATTGACTCTGGGGTTTGGAGGAGACATGCTGCCTAGAACAGGTGGGAATGTCACCCCAACCCCCACCCGAAACACTGATATGTGCAGGTCCTAAGCCGCAGCACCTCATTTGGAAACAAGGTCTTCACAGCAGGAGCAAGTTGGAATGAAGTCACTGGGGTGGGCCCTCATCCAATGACTTAGGAAAAGAGGAAATTTGGACACAGAGACAGACACGCACGGAGGGGAGATGACGCGAACAAGACACGGGAAGAACGCCACGCGAACACGAAAGCCGGGACTCACGCATCTCCCAGCCCAGCAACGCCAAGGAGGCCAGCAGCTGCCAGGAGCTGTAACCGGCAAGGAGAGGAGCGTCGCCCGGGGCCTTCCAGAGAGCACGGCCCTGCGGCCCCTGGACTGCCAACCGCTGGCCTCCGGCACTGCGACAGAAGAGAGTTCCTGCCATTCTCAGCTGCACAGTGCACCGCCGAGTGTTAAGGCAGCCCCGAGAAGCCAGAGCGACGTGTGATCCCCAGAAAACCACATGCCTTCACTGCAGCCGGAAACACTCGGGGAGCACGAGGCCTCCAGGTGGCGGGGGATGCGTGTTCTGTTCACCGCCGACGGGCAGTCACCGAGGCTGTGCGTCCTCCCTGGCTGATCCCAAAGCAAGGACAGTGCCTGGCCCCTAGTGACATCCACGTCCCATGCAAGAGGACATATGCCAAGTCTGCAGGTTGCAAATGGCGCAGAGCACTGGCCAGAGCTGGCCCCGGAGAGCGCCCCCGAGAGCGTTGTGTTGGGCCATGGTGCCTTCTAAAATCCTAAATTCGTTGCCAGCCCTGAAAATCAGAGGCTGTTACACAAAAAACTGAACCTAAAGCTTCTCTTGAAAACATCAGGCCATCGGGCCGCACCCCTTCATGGGCACAGGTTGAAAAACTGAGGCTTGGCTGCCCCTTTCAAAGGCCACAGGGCTCCCCCGTTCCGCTGTCCCTACCACGCCCTATTGCCTCACACCAGCCTCCTCACTCAGCCGTTCCTTCCCACCCCCCAGAGGCAGCCACCTGGGCTTGTGGCCCCGACTGCTGGTTTATGATGCCACGTGCTCCACATTCCTCTGGCAAACTTCTTTTTAAGTGTTTGTTTTGTTCCAAGCAGTGTTTAGGCAATGAAGATGCAAACAGCTTACTGCAGACACATCTTTTCAGTGGAGCTTCTGTCCTCCTTAGACCACAGTGTCTAGGAGAGCTCGGGAGGGGGGGGGCCAAGCTGCATGGGATGAGTTTGCTGGTAGAGGCATTTGTGAGGCGCCAAGACGTCAGGCTTTACAAACACACACCCTATACGGAAATCTAGTGTCGTCACCTGCCAGGGCACTGGGGAGGAGAAGCAGGAGGTAGGAAGGAGGGATAAGGAGGCAGGAATTAGGAGAGTGTTCCAGGGGAGTCCAGTCGGACCCTGGCTGGGACTGGTCCTGGGGCTTATGGGGTTCTGGAAAAGGAAAGCTTGGGGCAATCAAGGGAGGCTTCCTGGAGGAAGGGAGGTTTGAGCGAGGACTGGGAAAAGCAGGGGAATGGGGTAGGAAGAAGAAAATGAGCAGAGCCCTGGGTTCCAGGGAGGGACGCAGTGACAGTGAATCTGGAGGGGCAGAAGGGGTGTGCAGGGAGAGCCTGACCCCGGCTGCAGGGGAGAGGAAGAGGGGGGGGCAGCCGTGCAGGCCCAGATGTCTTGGGAAGAGACTGCGGGTTGGGGTGATGGTCTGAACCTTCTGCTCACTAAGTGGCAACCAAAGGCTGTGACAGTGCCAAGCAAAGCGATATGACTTGCGTTAAGGTCACCCAGCTAGGGAGGGCAGGGCCTGGAGTGCAGACCCAGGAGGGGGGTGCAGGACTGGCCTAGGAACCTGGCTGTGTGACCTTGGGGGAAGTCATCCTACGTCTCTGAGCGAGGCCCCGGAGACCTGCTAAGAGTAACCTGGGTCCTCACCGCTCCCCCTTTCCGCCTGCACAGCGCAGTGCTGACACTTTCCATCAGCTGACCCAGCAATGAGGTGGCAGGAGGGTAGAAGTCAGGCTTCGAAAAAAGAAAAGCGAGCAGCAGAAGAAACCGGCAGATTTCCAGGCCTGAGGGGACGGTGGACCAGGGTAGCCCCGGGCAGGGTGGCAGAACATGCCTGACCACGGGCTGCTGCTCACACCCGGGGCCCACACCCTTTCACCGCGTCCTATGCGGGCTCCACAGATGCCCAGGAACCCCTGGAGGGTCCTGCCCAGGGCGGGGTGCATCCCTCGATGGAGCTGCATCTCCTGCCCCTCTGGGGCTGCCCCAGCCCCGCCCCAGCTTCCCAAAGCCCCAGAGGTCTGAGCATGCCCTCCTGCAGCAGGTGACACTGACAGTGCCCGAAGCAGGTGGTGGAGGGAGGGGGGCAGTGGAGGCAGCTCGGGCGACTCCAACGTGTCCGAAATCGCCTGTACAGCAAGAAGTCAGGCGTGAAATTAAACTTTCACTCCGCGGCCCCAGCACGCAGACACAGAGAAATTAAAAGTGACGGGGCAAGGTCTCTGGGGAGGGAATGACCTCCCACCTCGCAGCAATGACAGCAGCAGGGGCGAGGAGGCCGTGAGCTCAGGGGAGGCTGCTTGGGGGAGGCTGGGCGCCCCACCTGACCCCGGCTGGATCATCTCATTGTCCCACGGCTGCAGTCACTTCTCACAGTGTATTTATTTTCACCAGCCTCCCCTACTAGAATGTCAGGCCTCGTTCACTGCTATCTCCTGGAGGCCCAAACCAGTGCCTGGCATATAGTAGATGCTCAGCAAATATTTGTTAAATGAGTGAATGAATGAATGAACGAATGAGTCTGGATCTCTGTAGATAAAAAAAGAAGAACCAAAACCACAGTACGTGCTCTACATGCTGAGCGCTGACCTCAGTGGGCAAGTATGAGGCAGGTCATCATCACCCCTGCCTTGCAGATGCACAAACTGAGGCCCAGAGAGCAAGGGACATAGCTGGTCAGACAGGCAGAACGAGCCGCGGTCCCACCTGAGGCCCCTGTATCCAGCCACGTGGCAGGATGGGCCTGCGCAGAGCCTCCCTTCCCACGCTCCAGCACCGGTCCCAGGATAGTTTCTGCAGTCCAGCACGAGCAGGGTCACAAGACATCAGAGCCTGCAAGGAGTGCAGGGTGCAGAGGCTGCCAAGGGCAAATTCCCCGGGCCCTGCAGCTCTCCTGAATATTATGCACCCTTAGCCTGCATACCTCCCAGTGACAGGGCTCTCACTACCTACCTCAGCAGCTCCCTCAGCGGCCTTCCCACAGGATTCTCGCCCCCACCCTCAGGTCCTTTCTCCCTGCGGCCACCAAAGCAAACTTTTAAAACAAAAATCTGGCTAGACACGGTGGCTCATGCCTGTAATCCCAGCACTTTGGGAGGCCAAGGCGGGCAGATCACAAGGTCAGGAGTTCGAGACCAGCCCGGCCAATATGGTGAAACCCCGTTTCTACTAAAAATACAAAATATTAGCTGGGCGTGGTGGCACGCGCCTGTAATCCCAGCTACTCCAGAGGCTGAGGCAGAAGAATCACTTGTACCTGGGAGGCGGAGGTTGCAGTGAGCTGAGATCACGCCACTGCACTCCAGCCTGGGCGACAGAGGAGACTCCGTCTCCAAATAAATAAATAAATAAATAAATAAAACAAAACTCTGATCACGTTGCTTCCTGGGATAAAATTCATCCCTAACTTCCCTTCCAGCAGATAATAAAACCCCAACTCCTTACCAGCCCCCCATGACCAGGCCTGTGCCCTCCTCTCCCTCACCTACCCCCTTGGGCCATCAGCCTTCGCTGTGACCCCTGCCAGCTCAGGGACGCCCCAGGGCCTTTGCAACTCCTGCTCCACTGTCTGGGACACTCCCCAGAGGTCCACACAGCCGGCTGCTGTTCAGCCTCCAAGGGTCCCCTCAACTGTCACAGCCTGCCCTGACCTCTCTGGCTAATGCCAACCCCTCATTTTCTCTCCCATCACCCCACTCACCAGAGTCACAAAATGTTTTTAAAATGAATGACTGTGCATTGAAATTTAATAACCACGCTGAAATCCAAAATATAAATGGGATGATAATTTTAGTAGAAAATATCCAAAAAAACTAAAATTCTAAGGACAAATCAGTTCCAATAATTTAAACAAATGTTTTTCTAACCAAAATTGACTGCTTACAGTGTAAGAAATCTTAACCATTCATCTATTTGTTTTATATTATATTTTATTTTTTTGAGACAGAGTCTTGCTCTGTTGCCCAGGCTGGAGTGCAGTGGTACGATCTTGGCTCACTGCAGCCTCCACCTTGCAGGTTCAAACAATTTTCCTGTCTCAGCCTCCTGAGTAGCTGGGACTATGGGCACACACCACCACAGCTAGCTAATTTTTTAATTTTTAGTTAGAGACAGGATTTCACCACGTTGGCCAGGCTGGTCTCGAACTCCTGACCTCAAGTGATCTGCCCACCTCGACCTCCCAAATTGCGGGGATTACAGGTGTGAGCCACCGCGCCCAGCCCAGCTGTTTGTTTTAAGCATAAACATGTTTGTTAGTGATGTAGACTTAGAACAAATTCAGTGAGGTGGTTACCTATTTAGTCAAAATGTACTTTAACAGACCACAGCCATTCTCTGATGAAGATTATGGGATGTCGAATACAGCACCGGTTTTAATATGCTTAGAGTTTTATTCTTCTTAGACGAAGATGAAGCCGTATCTATGTTCTGGTGTTAACCATGAGTACCTTGCTCTGTTTAGATTCTATGGCTGTTTGTATTACCTGAAATCATCCACATTTTCAGCTTAAAATATCACTTTAAGTGAAAAAACCCTACGTAAAATTGTCAGTATAATAATATGGTTTTCACAAATTAGTATGTCAAAAAGGAAAATCATAAGTAGGTATATGAAGACATAAAGAGCTTAAGATAGTTGTATGAGCACAGTACTTTAGATTTGCTAGTATTTTCTTTTTCTTTTCTTTTTTTTTTTTTAATTTAGAAACAGTCTTGCTCTCTGCCCAGGCTGGAGTGCGGTGGTGCAATCACGGCTCATTGCAGCCTTGAACTCCTGGGCTCAAGCGATTCTCCCACCTCAGCTTCCTGAGTACCTAGGACCACAGGCACGTGCCACCACACTCAGCTAATTTCTTTTCAAGTTTTGCTGTTTGGCCAGGCTGGTCTCGAACTCCTGGCCCCAGGCAATCCTCCCACCTCAGCCTCCCAAAGTGCTGGGATTATGGGCATGAGCCACTGCACTGGGCTGGATTAGCTGAGATTCTCATTTTGTTTACTTAACTCATTCTGATTCTGTCTCCACTGCTAGACAAATCTTGATGAGAGGTGAGGGCTTTGTTTATCCAAGGCTGAGTGGCCAAGGCCTAGAACAGAACCTGACACACAGCAGGCTCTCAATAAAAGTGTGATGCATGAACAGATGAATGAATGAATGAACAGATGAATGAATGAATGAACGCCCCAAACAGCCTGAACTCAGTTGAGAACACCCCTCCCTCATCCCCTAAACCACCTATGATGAGGTCCTAAGAATGTCCCCCTTGCCTACACCACCCTCCACCTGTGGCTCCCCACCCCAGACAGGGGCCCCAGAGCGAGGCGGGGCCCCAGAGCGAGGCAGGTCCCAGAAAGCTGCAGCAGAGACAGGGTAGCCTGACCGGAAGACAAACTATATTGAGTCAAAAGGGACGTGGTGCGGGATGAATGAGCCCACCAGGCCGATGCGGAGCCCAGGCTGCATCTGACTGGGGCATCCTGCACCAGCCCAGGACACCAGAGCAGGACACATGCCCCTTCCTGACACTCTGACACTCTGCAGCCCCCACTGCCCGCGCCAGCCACACTGGTGAAGTGTCTTTGTCAGATGCTCCCGAACCTGAGAGGGCCAAGGGCCTCGACCAGCAAGGAGATTTCCAGGCTGCTGCCACAATCGCTAGGAGCTGCGAGAGGGTGGCCGAGCTGAGCACCTGAGCTTGGACCAGTCGGCGACTCTTGAAACTGCAACAGCAGTGATCTCTCTGACCTCTAGGTCAGTACTCGCAGATTCAGGAAAGCTTTGCATGCCTTCAGGAACAGGGAGCTCACCACTGCTATATACACTCTGTAGTTCCATCCTAGAAAAGCTCAGACAATCAGACCAAGCTGACCTACCCACCAGATCGGCTACACACCTCCCTCTGCAGCTACACTCTCACATGACGAACCTGGAACTTCAACAGCTATGATCCCGAAGAGTCTCACCTCCAACTTACCAGCCCACCACACCCATGGCCACACGTTCCTCAAAGGGCAAGATGTGCAGCCCCTTTTACCTTTTGGGTTCCTGGGCAATGAGATAACATCTCCTCCTCAGCCCAGCAGTCTATGCTCCCATTAATGCATCCCAAGAAAAAGCTGGCCCCTTTCCAGCAGCCACACCTCCAATGCCTCGTACCCACTTGCAGACACAATGCTACCAGTCTCCAGCTCTGCCCCATCCATCCGCACATGGCACTTAATTGACACGTTCTTCCCTCCTGGCATTGGTCTGGGAAAAGGCCCCTATCGTTAGGATACATCACACTGGCCACCTCCAAAGCCTCAGGGCCTGGATGAGTGCTCTGGTCTGCCCCACACTGGGCTGTGCCAGAGGGACCTCTCTGTGCAGATGCCAGCTGACTCCCAAACATGCTTATGCCAGAGCCCAAAACATGAGGCCTCCGCTTGCCCCGGGCCACTCCCCATCTGCCAGAGCCGGCTGCCCTCTGCCTGCAACAGCTCCCTCCTGCTTGCACAGGATGCAGACGCGCAGCCTGGGGCCTCTGACTCCCATCTCTCCAGGCCCACCCATGCACTGGCAGCTCCCTCACCCACCCTCCCAAACCCAGACCTGCATCCCGAAGCCTGTGGAGGCGGGGGAACTCTCTCTACTCCCCCGCCCCCACCCCAGGCCTGCTCCGACCCCAACCGAGGCCCCACCTAGGACTCTCTCCTGTCCCCTCCTAGAGCACCTGGCCCTGGCCAGGAGCACCTGATGGGAACAGAGAGCCCACGTCCCACGTGGGCTGCTGAGAGCCCACCCGCCCACCCTGCCCCCCGTGTCTGCACGGCTGCCCACGAGCACTCACATTTTGATGTTCTCATGATACTGCCGGGTGTCGGAGGGCTGGTTGTACAACGGCTGCAGAGGGAGAGAAAGAATCGCGTCAGAGCCCGCTGGCCACCGCCCGCACAGACCCACCGGCAGGAGCCCCGGCCCCGGCTCGGAGGAGCCGTCCTCTGGGTGAGCGCTCAGCCGCAGCCAGGCACGAAACGGAACACAGGGACCCAGCAGCGGCCCCAGGCAGGAACAGGCTGAAACTGGGTCCTCGGGGGACAGCTGTGGGTGCCGTGACCACCTGCTCTGCGGGGCATTGGCAGCGCTGGCCTGGAAGGAACCACCGCCCAGAGCACACCGGGACGAGCCCACACAGCCCAGAGGTCGGCCCCAGCGGCCCGACCCGAACGTGGCGAGCCACTTGGCTTCCCGACTCATCACGGAAACACGCGTCCCGACCCGAAAGACACCACTCTGCCCCCCACTAACCAGCAGAAGACAAAAACGGTGAATAATGCCAAGTGTTGGTGAGGTCTGGGGGTGACAGAAGGCTGGCACACAGCTGGGGGGGAGCACAGTGTATGGGCACACATCCCCCAGAGAGACAGAAGCCACCTTCCGAAGCCTCCGCCTCCGACCGCCGTGCAGATGCCTGGGAGCACCCGGGCGCTGTGCTCATCCAGGAGATGGATGCTGGGACGCTCCTATGGCATAGCTCACAGCGGCTGAGAAGCCAGCGAGCCGCCCACCAAGAGAAGGCGGCTAGGGGGATCAGGGCTCGGTGACACCACAAATCCCACCCAGCTGCGAGAGAGACGCATGGGGCCGCGGGTAGCAAGCACAGAGCTTCAAAGAGCACACGAGGAGACGCAGAAAGCACAGCAGTGGCTGCGATGGGGCAGGACCCAGCCAGCTGCCACGCGTCCCCTCCCAGATGGAAGAACCATGGCTAGCAACCCAGGGCACAGCCTGGTCCATATCCCAGTTCTGACGCTTTCTAGCTGGGTCTCCCTGGGAAGTTACTTAGTCCATCTGTGCCTCAGTTTCTCCTCATCTAAAAATGGGGTTAAACTCATAGGGTTCTTGTGAAGATGAAACGAGGCAGTGCATGCGAAGCTCTGAGGTGAGCACCCACAGGCTGAGATGTCCCGAGGTGCCAGTCACATTGCCGTCATCAGCCACACCTCCCTGCAGCCACCATGACCTTGCTGTGGCCAACGGAACCGCTGCGCACTTAGCAAAAGCAGAGGCTTGAAGATGAGAGTTTGCGTTCCTGCTGCTTCTCTGCCAAGACAACGAACGAGCCTAGCCTGGCCTGCAGGAAGTGGGCAGAGAGATAAGGAGCCGAGCGCTGCCACCCAGCCCGGGCTGAGCTAGACCACCGGCCCCCCAACTCCCCCCGCCGGCCACCAGGTGCATGAGCTGAGCCCACACCTGCAGAAGTGCGCAGCCGCCTCCAGACTGGCAAGCCACAGTAAGCAGCCGCGCTTCAGGCCCCTGAGCGTGGGGCTGCTTTGTTCCCCGGCAGGAGCTATGTAACCATGCCTCATAATTGACACAACCATCCCCACCGTACACATGGGAGAATCAAGTCCTCAAGAGGTGACGACATTTGCCCACAGCTGGTAAGAGATGAGCCTGAATGAGAGACGGCCTCTCGGCTCCAGCACTGGAGGAAGGAGTCTGCCCCTCTCTGCCTGAGTCTGTGTGTCTGTCTCCCTCTCTTCCCCGTCCCTCTCCCTCTCGCACACCCACGCACACAGCAGGAGCCTCCCGGGGTGGCCATGGGTGACTAAGGAGGGAACAGCAGGTACAGAGAGTGAGTGATCAGCTGGAGCGGGGAAGACGGGGGCGAGGAGTCCTGCAGGCTCAGGAGGGGCTGCGGTGATGGACACGCAAGTCTCTTCCCTGGGGGAGAGGGCCGCACACACCTCCTGATGACCCCGGCAGAGGGGGCCACCCAAGCAACGAAGCCCAGACCCCGCCCACCCATCCCCAGGGAAGGGCCTCTGCAGCTCTGCAGAGCCTCAGAGACAGTCTTAGCTGACGACAATGTCGCCTTCCTCCCTGTGGCCCCGGATCCCCTCCCAGGGAATTCACCACTGGGCTGGGGCAATTCCAGGCTCCTGCTCAGCTACTCTCCTGGGGGACAGAGATGTCATCCTGCAGCTGGCATGTGCCATTCCTCCCCCATGCCGGGTCAGGCTCCCCTCCCAAGTTTCTCAGCCCTGAACGGGGGGCAGTTTCCCCACCCCGACCCTGGAGATTTGAACAAGAGGGAGAAATGGATGGAGGAACAAGAGGGCCCACAGTCAGACTCAGTGCAGAACTTCCCAGGTGCGGCACAGCCTCCCTGCAGAGGACTGTGGGTCCTCACCTCAGGAATGGCAAGGGGCCCTGTGAAGACGCCCACATGGTAACCTGGGGCAACTACGTTATCTTCTCTATCAAATGCCAATCAAATACAGGCCAGGTGCAAGCAGGCATCGCTTAAAGGTTCGGGTTCTGGAAACAGATAGGCCCCGATTTAAATGCTGGCTCCTCCCTCACTAGCTGTGAGCTTGGACAGGTGCCCTCATCACTCCAGCCTCAGTTTCCTCATCTGAAAAACGGGTGTAGGGCAAAGACGACCTACTTCACAGGAATTTTGGATAGCCCAGAAAATTTCAGACTTGGTGAAATTTGGAGTTTGCCTTCTTTTGGTTTTAAAGATAGCAAAAAGCCTAAAGGGGCCAGAGAGGGGCTGGCAGCCCACAGCACCTAGCACACAGCCCCCAGGACGGAGTGGTGGGCAGACGGGACAGTGCTTCTTCGGCACAGGGCGGGTGCAGGAACTCGGAACTAGCTTCTGGGGGCAGCAGGAGCCTGCTGAGCCTCCGACCCACCGAAGCCACAGGAGAGGGAGGCCACTTCCACTTCCACTTGGTGGCCTCCGCCCCTGCCCCGTAGATAGGGACACAGCCCCTCTTTCTCAAGGCAGCCGTGGGTGAGGGGCCCACAAGGCGAAGGTCCCGAAGGACTGAGGGTACTGTGGGCTACTGCTGCTTCTAAATGGGGTACCAGCCACTCCCCCAAGGACTGAACCCCAGGAGCCCAGGGAATACTCCAGGCCAAGAGTTGCCTGCCATGCTGGGCATCGCCATGGCAACAGGCTGAGGCCAGCCATCTTGGAAAGCCCAGCTGAGGGTGGGGGGGGGAGGGACAGTGACACGTCCTGGCAGGTGCATTGCTGAGGGGACACAGGGCCTGAGGAAACTCCCCAACTCCCCCCCTCACCCTCTGCAGAAGGGGCTGCACAAAGCCCCGGCGGCTCCCCCAGGCCAGCTGGAGTCCCCATGTGGGGCCGCGAGGCACCTCCACAGCCACACAGGCTGGGGGGGCACAGAAGGCCCCCACCCCTCACTCCCAGGCCTCATACTCCCCCAGGTGAGGAGCACTCCCTCCCTCCTGAGGCCCAGAGGTGTGTGGAGACTGGGGCAGCGGAGGCAGCACCCAGGAGGCCCCAGGGCCTGGCTCTCGGCTCTCAGCACCCGTCACTCTCCTGCTTAGCCTCTGTCTCCTCTAAAAACGGAGGCACAGCCACTCAGGGGGCAGAAAGAGGGCAAAAGGGAGCAGGTGCCAGATACAGGGCCCGGGCAGAGATGAGGCATGGTGGTGACTAAGTAAAGCAGCAGGGGCCAGAGAGGAGGCGGCCCCCTCAGGCTCCAAGCCAGCCCTCGGGGCCACCAGGAAGAGCCGCAGTCCCAGGCGGCCTGAGCTGGCAATAAATGAAGCGTCAGCCCCAGCCCTCAACCCGCTGGTGACACCAGCTTCTTAAAATAACGCCTTGGAACAGGAAGGAAGCAATGACTCAAAGCGGCAGAGAGGTCGGGCTGGTGGGCACGCCCCCGCCCCTGGGCACGCCCTCCACCACCACACCGCTCCCAGCCTGGCCCGGTCCCCACAGCTGGGCTACAGGGGGCCGTGCCCCACCATCTCGGTGCCCCAGACCCCTGGTTAGCGCCTCTGGTGCTATTTTCATCCTTTCCAACGCAAATTCTTCCAGGGAGGCCACAGGTGTCGTCCCTGCCGAAGGGAGGGGCATTGGAACTGCAACTGCAGATGGAAGAGACCTGGGCACTGAACTCAGTGACCCACGGCTCCTGGGTCCTCAGGCCGTCCCTGGCCCGGGCTTCCGGCACCCAGGTGGTAGACAGGTCCCTGCAGAGGGTGCACCACGGAGCCACCCCCTGCTCAGAGGACGCCTTTAGCCACGCAGGCCTGGCAGATGTGTGCGAAACTGGGCGGACGCTCCCCGGGGGGCTCAGCACACCTCCCCGCCTCATCGCCTGCTGCGCGGCCCACACGAGGCACTCCCCCTCGCCGAGCCTCATCCGGAAAACGGGACGGGAACAGCTCTGTGAGGCGCCCTCCCTGTCCCCACTGGCTGGCACCAAGCCAGGGGCCTTCGAGAGTCCAGACACTAGACCTCTGGCCTCCTGCACCACCAGCCCTGGAAGCCTCTGCTCTGAGATCCCCCAAGCAGGGGGCAGCCCCATCCCTTGTCTCCAAAGGACCTGAGAAGATTCACAGTGAGGCCCCGGGTTCCAAATCTTCTGACACCAGCAGCCGCCCGCTCCCGTCTAGCCCCTCGTCCGCCCGCCCCGCCCGCCCCGCCCGCCCCCGCCCCCGCCCCCGCCCGCTCCCGTCTAGCCCCGCCTGCCCCTGTCCGCCCCCGCCCGCCGCCGCCCGCCCCGCCCGCTCCCGCCCGCCCCCGTCCGCCCTGCCCCCGCCCAGCCCCGCCGCCCCGCCCGCCCCTGTCCGCCCCCGTCCGCCCCCGTCCGCCCCCGTCCGCCCCGTCTGCCCCCGTCTGCTCCCGTCCGCCCCTGTCTGCCCCCTGTCTGCCCACGGACAGCGGCTTCCTTGTCCGTGTCCCTCGGGCCTAAGACACGGGGGCCTCCCAGGCCCTCCCCCCAGCAAAGGCGAGTTAGGGAGGGCCTGGAAGTCTTGGAAATGGTTGGAAAACGCATCCAACCCTGCCATCACCGTGTGGCAGAAAAGGGAAACCAAGGCAAGGGGCAGCTTCCTGGTGGGGGATGTGACATGGTACGGCCACATTGGAAAACAGTTGGGCAGCTGCTCCAGGAGCTAAACAGAGGGTTAAGAGAGGATCCAGCGACTCCACGCCTGGGCGCGCCTGGGAGAAGAGACAGACGCACGCGCACGTGGAAACAGCAACGAACGTTCACGGCAGCTTTACTCTCCGTACCCCAAATACGCAAACAAGCTCATGCCCACCCGCTGAGGCGTGGGCAAACAGCACGTGGCCTGCCCCTGCAGGGAGATAGGATGCAGCCACGAAAAGGAACGAAGGCGCGACCCACACTCCACATGGATGAACCTCGAAAACATGATGCAGAGTGAGATAAGCCAGACACAAAGGACCGTATATTGCCAGATTCCATTTATAGGAAATGTCCAGAATAGGCACGTCCACAGAGACAGAAGGGGCTCGTCTCAAGATGATGAAATGTTCTAAAATGGACCGTGGCGACAGGGGCACACATCTGTGAATACACTAAAACCCACTGAATTGTACACTTTAAGTGGGTGAATGGCATGTGTGTGAACTGTACGTCAATAAAGCTGTTTACAAAACAATAATAAAAAAAAAAACAAGGAAGCAGCAGCTGCTGCTGCTAAAAACTTCCCCAAAAATCACTTCCACTGACAGAAGCACGACCCCAGGCCCCCCCAGGCCCCCCCAGGTCCGAGGATGTACCTGGAGGGGGCAGAGCCCTGAAGGGGTGGGAGAGCCAGGTGAGGCTTCTGAGCCCGGCCAGGTGGGCGGCTGGGCCCTGCTTCTGAGCTGGAGGGGGCCCCTGCCTCTCCTGCCTGCTTCTGCCTTCTGAGCAGGCCTGGGAGCCTGGGGCTTGCAGTTCCCGAGTGGCCTCAACCGGACCCCAAGGCTTCGGGGGGGGCTTCTCCTTCCATCAACCTGAGCAACCTGCAGAAACTCCACAGGAAGCAGCTCATCTCCAGACTGTTCACAACTACTTAGCGCTTCACAGGGACAGGAGCTGCACCAGGCGAGCCTTCAACAGGCATCACTGCCCTTAACCCTGGGATAAGACCCTGGAAGGAGGCCCTGGAGTCTCTGCCTGTCACAGATGAGAGCACCATGGTCCTAGAACGTCAGCCCCTTTCATAGGGCCACTCGGCAAACACGCAGTGGAGCTGAGTTTAAACGGAGGCTCCGAAGGTGTCAGACTTCTGCTTCGTTTCTTTATGAGACAGGGTCTCACTCTACTCCCCAGGCTGGGGTGCAGTGATGCGATCATAGCTCACTGCAGCCTCCAACTCCTGGGCTCAATCAATCCTCCTGCCTCAGCCTCCCAAGTAGCTGGGACGACAGGTGTGCACCACCACACCTGGTGAATTTTTTATTTTTTTGCAGAGATGAGGTCTTGCTATTTTGCCCAGGCTGATCTCAAATTCCTGGCCTCATGCGATCCTCCGGCCTTGGCCTCCCACAGTACTGGGATTACAGATGTGAGCCACTGCACGTGGCCGAAGGCATAAGACTTTATCTGCACCCTGGATGGACTCACACGCACACCCTAGCCCACCACACACAGAGACTCTCCCTCATCTGGCACATGTGGGGAGCTGTATGCCATGCTGACCAGCTCAGTGGGCACAGATGGCTGTGTGGCAGGCAGGGGCTCTGGCCAGTTCTCTGGGGCTCAGGCCTTCTGCATCCACCCATCCTCAGCCCAGGGACTCCAGGAGGCCTGGGCCCTGCTTTCCCGCTCCGCTGCTGACATGGCATCTTCCCACAGCAAAAGGACACTAGTGACGGTCATCATCATCATCACCACCACCATCATCATAGCTAATGACTAGCACTTAACCGTCCACAGGCAGGCGCCACACCTGATGCTGGATGAACATTCATGCAGCTCCCCCCTCACTGGAACCTAGCGGAGCATGCGCTATTAGGATTCCCATTTTACAGATGAGGAAGCTGAGGCACACAGAGGGTAACACATGCACTCAGGGTCACCCACACCGTGGCGTACCCGGGAGTGGACCGAGATCATGTGACCCAGAGAACCGACGCTGTGCTCAGCTGGAACAAACGCGTCGGCCTCCAGGTGTATGATTTCTCACAGCCCACAAGACAGGGCTCCGGGCGTGCGCAGCAGTGCACGTGTGGCCCCCCAGGCGCTCCCTGCCAGACTCCCACCCCCACCCGGCCCAGCCAGGCCCGCCCCACCCGCTATCTGCAGTCCTCGCATCAGGAAGGTGGGTTTCCTGCCTCCTCCGCGGACGCCGCCTGGGCAGCGCTTGGCAATAGATGACTTCCTCCTGCCCCGCCCCCTCCCGCCTCCCTGCCCACCTCTCCCTCCACCCCCACGTCCCCCATATCCCCCAACCCTGTACCCCAGCTCACCAGCTCCACCTGGGGCCCCAGGCCTTCCAGAATCCGATGTGCAGCTTCAGCCTTCTTCTGCAGGGTGACGGCAAAGAGGAGGAATTTTTTTAAAAAACAAAAAAACACAGATTATAAATAGAGGCTCCCCGGAGCAGCGGGCACCTGCCCAGCCCAGCCCAGCATGCTGCTCCTTAGCACGGGGGAGGGAGGCCCGGGGCCCCCTCCAGAATCTCCCCCAGGCTCGAAAAAACACAGAGGGGCCTCAATACCCCCCACAGCAGCCCTGGCAGGTCCGCCAAGTTTCGATTTTAGCAAACGCGCCGGGTCCCCTGAAGCCTGCTCCCCAGCGGGCCCCGCTCCCCCAGGGCCGAGCGACGTGGGCACCGCTCCCCGCCAGCCCAGCTGACACTGCCAGCCTGAGATGCCTTCCCTCGCCCTGGAAGCTGGTTGGGCTGTCTCAGAGCTAGTGCAGCCAGCTAGGGAAGGAGGAGGAGGTGGAGGAGGGAGGGTGACAGAGGCGCTCAGAGATACCCTTTCTAGGATTCTTGTGTTTCACAATCATGTGATTATTTCTGGGCTGCCCCGGGGCCTCCCCGCCTCCTCCCCCACTCACAACCGGGGACTTATTAGGAAAACAGGAACATGTGGTGACGGGCTCGGTGGCCGCTCCGGCAATAGGCTGGACCTCCAGCCCCCACCCGGGCCTCGGCGTGAAGGCAGACATTGTGCCTGGCCAGGCCCCCAGCCCCCAGCCTGGGACCACCAGGGCCCGTTTAGAGGAGGCCAGCCCAGGTGCAGGGAGGCGAGGGGCAGAGGGGCTCCTGAAGGTGGCTTCACAGGGCTTTCTCGGAGGGCAGGGGCAGAACTCAGGTGGGTTTGGGTGCCCCCTGCACCAGGCTAAAGTGTGTGTGCACTGGCAAATGTGTGTCCCCAGGCCGGCGCGTGGCAAGCCCCTGCTGTGATTCAGCCGCACCAGGCCAGCCACTCAGTATTTGGCAAGAACCAGACGGACAGGCCACAGAAGTCGCCATCACCACACTGAAACCGACCCCAGTGACTCCAAGCCCAGATTGGCCAAAAGGAGGTGAGCCCCAGCCCTGGGAAATAGGGATGCCAACCAAAATTCGACGCAGCCTTTGCCAAGATCTCCTTACAGGGCGGAGGGGCCCAGCCTCCCCGGGCTACAGCAGAGAGAGGAGGGCATGGCGGACCAGCTCGCTCCCTCTCCCGGCCCCGGGAGAAAGACAGCGGGTATGTAGGTGGGCTCAAGCTGGCACCTAGGACTGCCTCCGCCTAGAGCCCAGGGCCCAGCCCACCGAGAGCAGAGCCATGCTCCCGGCCACCTTCACGCTGAGCCGAAACCCCAACAGCTGCAGCTCAAGGTGCAGCCGGAACAGCAGGGGAGAACGATTGCAGCGCTGATCACTTCCCTGAGCGCCCGCCATGAGCCAAGTATCGGGCACACGTGTGTTCCTAACATTTTGATCCCACCTAAGCACCACGGGAGGCACACACAGGAGTATCCCCATTTCACAGATGGTGAAACTGAGGGCACAGAAACACAACACAGGGAAGAAGCCCTTCGTATGACCTCCAGGACAGAGGAAGCCAAGGCCCAGGTCCCATGCAGGGCTACCCCTAGGCTTGAGACTAGTATTTCTGGTACACAGGGGCAGACATCAGCCCGACAGTCACTGCCCCAGCCACACCCTCAAAGCAAGAAAGAGTCTGCCCTAGGGTCCTCAAGATGGGAGAACCCCTGAGCCAGGCCCAGTGAAGGACTGGGTACGGGGTGGCATGGGGGCAGGGCAGCTCCCAAACACTGGGACCGGGCAGAAACATGGAATAAATGATACCTGGCTCCTGCCTGCAATAAATCCAAACAACTGGCAGTTGGTTAAGAGCAGTAACAGCAGATTACTATGCTCAGGCAGAGAAAGGTACGTGTGAAAGCGGGACATAAGTCACTCCCCTGGAAAGGTAACAGGAGGGATATATAGGCTGGGTTTTGAGGGGCGAATAGGAGTTTGTGTGTTTCATCTGTGGGGGATCAGCAGCAACTGTCCATCTAGATAAAGGAATGATACCAAACGGAAAGGGCCAAGCCACTAGAAACGCCACGGTCACACAGCTGGCACCTGGAGAGCAGGGAGGACCCCTTCTTCACCTGCTGAAGCCGCAGGGAGCCCCACCTCCTCCTGTCTCTCTGGCTGTTTCCTCCACCTCCTGCCCCCACACCCCCTGCTCTCAGTGTTGGATTTGTTCCGGCTCCACCGTCTTCTGTGGTCCTGCCTATCAGCCTCCTGGGGGGCGTGGGCCTGTGGGGCCCCGTCCCAAGATGTGCTGGCCTTTCTCAACACATCTGCTCAACCTCGGGGGAGCTGGCTGCACTCTAACCCGCAGCAATCTGCGTCTCCTGTCTGGCCACACTCACCCAGGGTGCCAAACCCCAAGGACTTTGGCAAGGATGTTCTGCAGGGAACAAAATGTCACCTCTTCCCTCTTTCAATGCAGAGGAGACACCTGCCAGAACGCGGCATGGCTGGGAACGTGGATGTGGGCCAGATTCAGCCCCATGCCAAAAATTACCCCTCACCTCCTCGGCTGCTGACTTCCTGCCACCCTGAGCACCAAATTCAAATGCCTCACCAGGGTCAACAGGGTCCCAGCCCTCATGGGCCCTCGACCTCTGCTGGCCCCTCACTGTCCCCTGCACACTGAAAGCCACTACTGCCTCTGAGCCTTTGCACCCACTGTTCCCTGCCTGGAATGCTGTTCCCCCACATGTTCACATGCTCTTGCCTGCCTCTTGCTCACATCTTGACTCAGCCTCCTCTCCCCAGAGAGGCCTTCCCTGATCCCCCCACGGGAGGCCAGACTACCTCCCTCGACCTCTCTTTCCCCGCCGGGCTGTTTTCACAGCACACTCCATCACGGGTAAGGGTGTGCATCCCACTGTTTATGTTACTGGCCATCTCCCCCAATGAGGACATGAGGAGCAAGGCGCCTGCTCTGTTCTCTGCTGCACCCACAGTGCCTGGAACAGCATCTGGCTCAGAATGGACGCTCAGGAATGGTCTAACTCCCGGAAATGGGGCTGGGCTGGCTCCTTCGCTCCGGCTATCTCTGGGGCGAAGCATTCTTGTACCCCCAGGCTCTCCGGTCCCAGCCCAGAACGCTGCCCCTCTCCACATGGCTGCAGCTGGCCCAGTGCCTCCCACCTCCTGACCAGGACCAGAGGAGGCCAGCGCCGGCCACTGAGCTGCTGTCGTCCAGCAGTGCCCAGCACAGGACTGAGGGTGGCGGGCACTTCCTTCAGGGCCGAGTGGGAAACACTCGCATCCCCCCGGCATGCCTGGCCTGTCCAAGGACACAGGGGGGGCAGAGGCACAGAGGTGGAGAAGAGGGGGAGTCTCCCTACTCTCCCAACCACAACCAGGATTGCCAAGTCTCCCAGCAATCTGTTTCTGGGGTGCAAGGGCTGCCCCATTTTATAGATGGGGAAACAGAGGCTCAGAGAGGATGCCTGGATAGGAGGTCACCAACCCACACAGTTGTGGGCAAAATCCCAGACCCTTCCCACCTGACCCTCTCCCACCTAGAACTTCCCACCCCAACATTTCCATGGTGGGTATTTGCACATCTCCTCCACCCCCTGGGGCCGCCTCCAACACTGGCTCCCTGGCTGCCCCTGGCCCCGGCACACAGAGAGCGCTCCAACAGGAGCTCCTGTCTGCATCTTGCCCGTGCGGGCCCAAGGCCCAGCTTGCAGGGGACGCCAGGACACACTAGTTAGAGCTGAACCAAATCTACCCCGGCGGTGGCAAAACCCAGGGGCTGCTCCGGCGTAGAGGAGGGCTTGGGGCTGGGCTGAAGCCTGCTGGCTGGGAGGCTGGAATTCAGGAGACTCAGCCCCACCCTGGGGGAGAAGGGAAAAGGCCTTTCTCAATCCCACTGAAACCTAACGGCCCCCACGACCTCCCGTGTGCCTGGCCTTCAGGGCGAGGTCTCCGCTCTGATCACGGGGGACGGGGGCTGACACTGGAGAGGAAGTGGCCGAGTCTGAGAGCAGCCACTGCCCAAGCTGACCTGGCTCGGAGAGGAGGACCAGGAACCAAGCCAATGAGGGGCCCGGGTCATCGTGGCATCCACCCTCTGGAGGGGCTCTCGCCAGGCAGCCAGGGGTCAGGGCAGGTTCTCACTCGAGCAATGACCCCCCCCGCAGGGACCCAGGGTCTGTGTGGCCAGACCTCCCTGTGGCCAAAGAGCCCAGGAGCTGTGCTGGGACACACAAGTCCTTAGTCACCTGTGCAGATGAGTGCACAGGAGCACCAGACCCACGTGACCAAGTGCACATGCCCAGATCTAGAAATGCACAAACACATGTGTCCACGCACGCGCACTCACGCACACCAAGTGGACACGAGGCGACACACCCACCCCACACATGCCATCTCACGCACATCCATTTGTACACACATGCACAGATCCTAACTGCACCCACGTGAATGTGTGTATGCACACAGGGGCACAGACATGCCAATACCTACACACGTGCCTCATATGTGCCGATCCACGTAGGAACGTGTTCACACATGCACACAGCACCCACAGGTACACCTGCACACATGCACACACACACCCACATGTGTGTATGGATGTGTAAGTGTGCAGATAACCACAGGCCCCACATGCTGACTCACACACACACACGTGCACACAGCCATCCAGAGGCGCGTGCACACACACACATACGTGCGAGCATACACATACAGAGGTGTGCTGTATCAATGCACACATCACCACACGCGCATCCCACACAAGCCGACTCTCACTCTCAGTATTCATTTATAAGTGCACACAGCCACTCAAAGGCACACGTGTATGCTCACACAACACACGTGTATCCAACACATACCGTACACACACGTGTATCCAACACCGCATACCACACACATACATGTGTATCCAACACACATACCACACACACGTGTATCCAACACGCATCCACCCACATGTGCACACGTGGGCACCAACAGGCACACAAACCACACATGTCCACATGCGGCTCTCCTCTAAAGCAGAGAAACAGACCTGACACTGACCACTCCCTGGCTGCTCCCCTGCCTGGAAGCCCCATTCTAGCCCCTTCTCGGCCATACTGGCCTCCTCATCTGCAGATTGGGAGCAGCACCTATGCACCCAAGAAGCCCCAAGCCCCAGCCCTGCACCCAAGCCCCTCCTCTGCTGGCTGCAGCAGTGCCTCAGGGCAGCAGCCGACCCTGGGCTTCAGCTTCCTCATGTGCGAACAGAGCCCCATGCCCGTGAAGCCCAGGCAGAGCTCTCCCGGGGTGTGTGATGAGCAGGAAAAGCACGCATGCAGCAGCCTCACAGGGCGGAAACGGACAATGTCAAAGAACCCCTGGGCCCTGGGGGCAGTTAGGATGGCCAGGGGGCTGGGCACAGAGGCCAGAGGTGGGGGCCTGGCCCAGGATGCTGGGGTCGCAGGACGGGGTCTGAACCACTGCTCTGAAAATCTTGCACCAGGGGGTCTGACGCCGGGCCCTGCAGACGAGCATCCAGAGTGCCAAACCCCCGGCAGGCTCTGCTACTGCCTCACATCCACGGCGACTGCTGATGGCGTCACTCATCCCTGCCCCTGCTCTGTCCCTCCACACTGTGCACACACTGAGTCCCAATCGCACTGTACAAACATGTTCCTGTTAAGACGCTTAAACCCAAAGACAAGGACCGGCGTCTTACGCTGATCTCCGCAGGACTGGGCGCTGCTCCCATCAGTCCTGCCTCTTCCCCCGTGTCAACGAGCCATTGGCATCGCCACCGGAAGCAGCCTCCTACGTTTCCCCAGTGGACCTAGCTCAAGGCCCGTCTCCTCTATGAAGCCCACCCTGACTGTTCCCCAGTCTCCTCAATTCCTACAGTACCAGCAGCCCGCGCTGCACAAATGTTCCTATGTATCCACACTTTGCTAGGCCTGCCTGCCTGTGTGTTTTATCCAGATTCCAAGTGTGCTCCTTGTCCCAGAACCAACAGGCTCCTACCCTCATGCTCACCACCTTTGAAGATCAAAGGAGACACCAGTCCCCTCTCTGGGACTTGCCATGCCCCTCACCCGAATGCCCTCCTTCCGGCCCACTGGCTGCCTCCAAGAAGGCTTTCCCGGTGCCCCGCTCCAGGTCACGCTCTGCCCTCCCAGTCCAGGGCCACCCCGCCTGCTCCTGCGCTCAGGCTGCAGAGACCCCGCCAGCCGCCCCGCCATCTGTGCACACCTGCCTGGCCCCCGCCCACGCAGGCAGCTCCCGGGAGGCAGGAAAAGCCTTGCTCAGCAGGTGCCTCACCAGTGTGCTCCGAATGGATAATGAGCCAGACTCCGGCACTCAGAACTGCCAGGCAGGCCCTGCCCAGCGGGGAAGCTGCGTTTTCTGGCTGGCTCGGCGTTTAGAGACAGACCCTTGTCCTCCATCTCTCCAGGAACCAGCAGGGAAGGAAGGCGGATTAAAATTTAATCCTACTGATCCCCCCAAGGGGCGGGAAGTCCTGGCTGCTCCTGCCAAAGGCGGCCGGGGGCCTCTGGCACAACAGGCTGTAGGCTTTGGAGGCTCAGAAGCTCAGCCCAGGCGGAGGGTCCCCACCAGCCCCCACACCCTCAAACCAGAGGCCTCTTCCACCAGCAAGAGCTGGCCACTCGCCTCCATCTCCCCCTCCCTTCCTGCCGCCTGGACATGTCCATGACAATTATTTCATGTGCATCTGCTGTGTGCTGAGCGCTGTTTTAGATGCTGGAGATACAGATGAAAGTAAAACGTGGGTGGGAATAAATCCCTGCCCTCACAGGGCTTCCATTCATAATAAACAAAATAAGTAAAATATGAATCATGTCCCATGGGCACAGGGGCTAAGGAGAATCAGAAGCCATGAAGGAGGAAAACGGAAAGGAAGCGTAGAGGGTTGAACCGGGTCTTGCTGAGAAGGGGACATTTGAGCAAAGATGGAAATGACAGTATAAGCCTTGCAGGAAGAGAAGCTCCAGGCAGAGGGCCAAGGGGCTGCAGCAACGTGCTGGGCCACTGATTCAGCCTCCACAGCTGCTGGAGAGAACCGTGCCTGCTCTCCACCAAGGATCAGAGAGGGCAGGCAGAGGTGACACTCTCAGGAGCCCTGCCCATGTCCCCCTCCATTTTGGGCTCCGAAGCCACCTCAATCTTGGCTCGGAGTCCCAGGCTCAAAGCTCACTTGCTCTGCAATCTCAGGGAGGTCGCCTTCCCCCTCTGAGCTTTGGTTTCTTGGTAAGCAAAGCGGAGAGAATAGCAGGAGTTCTATTAAATTCAAACAGTATTCTATTAAATGTACAAGGTAAGCAATCACAAGAAGAAACGACAGCTGTGACAATGACACTTAATCGCACCAGCTGGCACTTTTTTGGCACCAGGCACTGTCTGTCCTAAGGGCAGTAGGACATTAGCCCCTTTAATCCCCACGCACTGCACTAGCCAAGGCCATGGCTGTCATCATTTTAAAGCTGTGGAGCATGAGGCACGAGGAGGCTTAAGTACAATGTTCCAGGTCACAGAGCCAGGAACAGGATGCCTGGTTGAAGCCTGTGTGGCCCCTTGGCTCTCCTATGACTGTTACTAGGGGTGCTTGGGGGGAGGGGCCAGGGTGTAGAAGAGTGACCCAAGCTCGTTCCCAGGCCCCAAACAGGCTCGTCTCATTGTGCATGACACTGCTGTTTCTAGAGGTGGAGGCATAGCCAAACTGGTTGATCCAGTTGTTTGCCGCCTCAGGCTGCCACTGCAGGCACCTATAACAGGACTCCAGAGGCCTCCCCCACCCCCACCTCAACTCTGAGCACTGATCGGCCAAGGAAGATATTACAGAAGAGGCAGCTGGGAAGGGTGGCTGGGGCCTCCAGCAGGAGGGAAACCAGAGATGCCAAGACAGGGAGAGGAGGTTCCTCATCTGTCACACTTCACAAGGACCAGTCCCTCTCTGGGCCTCAGTTTCCTCATCCAGAAAATAAAGGAGAGGGGGATCAATAGCCACAGATCCCAAGTGCATTTGGAAAAAGTCGACTGTAAATCATCAAAGTCCAGCTGGTATTGGCTTGAGTGGGAAGATAGGGAGCTCACCACCTCACCAGATACAAGGTTCCACCTTGGAGGTGCACAGGCCCTCAGGGTCTAGCCCCTGGAGACACTGGGCACCTCAAGCCCCTCCACCAAGACCAGACCCCTATTGATACCCGGCTGCTGCCCCAGTGAGATCTCCATGGCCTCCACAGCCTGCTCCCAACCCCGGGATTCAGTCATCTCAAAGGCCCCTTCCAGGGCGCAGTGTCAGTGGAAGCCAGTGCTGAGAACTCAGGACGTCTGACAGCCCACAGGTTCAAATCCAGGTCCAGTACTTCCTAGCCCTATGCTCTAGACAAGGCGCTTAACCCCTCTGGCCCTCAGGAAAACGGAAACGCCTGCACCTGCCGTCCAGGACTGACGGGAGGGGCTGCTCCCTGAACGCTCGCTGCTGCGGTCACGTCATTATCTGTTACCCTAAAGGGATTTCCTGCACACATGCCTCAAGTGGCGGCCCCTTCCCTTTGGCCATCAGCTGGCCCCTGGTGGTCTCCTGGAGCCCAATGCCGCCGTGTTGTGTTGCATCCCACTGGCCAGCCACAGTCCAATGTGTTGTGTCTGAGCACAACAGCCCAGAGGCCACACCAGGCTGGCTTTCCACCGGCCACCTTCCCCCACCCACTCATAAACCCTACGTCTCTGGGGGGAGAGGGTGGCGAGGTACCCTCCCCATTTCGCAGATGGGAACACTGAGGCCCGGTTCAAGGTGCCCCCTGGGAAGCGCCTCGTGGCCAGCACCGGGGGCAGCAGGCGGGGGCGGGGCACCTACCCGGTTCTCGTCGTAGATGATCTGCACCAGGCTGCGGTGCTTTGACTCGATGGGCGGCGGCGACACCGGCTTCTCGGGCTCGGGCGGCTTGGCGGCCTCCTCCTCCAGCTGTTGCTGTGGGGACAGGCAGAGCGTGCCGGGTGAGCACCCCGGTGGGCGGAAGGAGGGCTGCAGCCCCCAGGGCACGGGGAGGCCCCCTTGCAGCCTGGGACTTGGCCACGCACAGGAAGTCAGGCTGCTACCCATTTCCTGTGAGTCACCCCAGGGACTCCGCACCCTGAAGAGGCCCCAGCTCCCGGGCCGGCTGCAGCCTCCAAGCTCCAAAGCCAGGTTCAAATCTTGCCTCCGTGACTTGCCAGCTAGGGAAGCACAGGTGAGCAGCCTCACCATGCTGGGCCTCAGTTTCCCCATCTGCAAACGGGCTGATTGCCGTGTCCTCATTCTGACCGTGGTGCGGACTGAATGAGTTAGTTACACAGGCAGGCACAGGCAGGGACAGTCGGGCCTTCTACAAGCCAGCATTACCACCCATTGCTGTTCCCATGGGCAGCATCAGCACCAGGAGACGCTGTGCAGAGTCTGCGGCTGCACTGGGCAGACTGGAACCCGACTCCCACTCCTACTGGCTGGGTGGCCTTGAGAAGCTGCTGGACTTCTCTGAGCCTTATGTTCCTCATCTGGAAAATGTGGACAAATGACTTCCTATCCCAGAGAGCTGGTGTGAAGGTAAAATGAGCTGATGATGCCTGCAAAACACTCAGCACGGGGCACACAGACAGCACTCCACACACAGAGCTCCTCATCCCTCCTTCATCCTCATGCCCCTATCATCCTCATCCCCCCCATCAACCTCATCCCCCACCATCCTCATCCCCCCCACCATCCCCATCCCCCATCATCCTCATCCCCTCATCAACCTCATCCCCCACCATCCCCATCCCCCCACCATCCCCATCCCCCCATCATCCTCATCTCCTCATCATCCTCATGCCCATCATCCCCATCCCCCACCATCCCCATCCCCCATCATCCCCATCCCCTATCATTCTCATCTCCCCATCATTCACATCCCCCGTCATCCCCATCCCCCATCACCCCCATCCCCCCATCATCCTCATCCCCTATCATTCTCATCTCCCCCATCATCCTCATGCCCCATCTCCCCATCATCCCCATCCCCCATCATCCTCAATCCCATCATCATCCTCATCACCCCATCTCCTCATCCCATCATCCTCATCCCCCAATCATCCCCATCCCCCATCATCCCCATCCCCCATCACCCCCAGCCCCCATCACCCCAGCCCCCATCATCCCCATCTCCCATCATCCCCATCCCCCATCACCCCCATCCCCCATCACCCCCATCCCCCATCATCCTCATCCCATCATCCCCATCCCCCATCACCCCCATCCCCCATCACCCCCATCCCCCATCACCCCCATCACCCATCACCCCCATCCCCCATCACCCCCATCCCCCATCACCCCATCCCCCCCCCCCCCATCCCCCCATCCCCACCCCAGCCCCCATCATCCCCATCTCCCATCATCCCCATCCCCCATCATCCCATCCCCCATCTCCCCCATCCCCCCATCATCCCCCATCCCCCATCATCCCCATCCCCCCATCATCCCCATCCCCCATCCTCCCATCCCCCCATCATCCTCATCCCATCATCCTCATCCCATCATCCCCCAACCCCCATCATCCTCATCACCCCATCATCCTCATGCCCCATCATCCTCATCCCCCATCATCCTCATCCCATCATCCTCATCCCATCATCGCCATCCCCCATCATCCTCATCACCCCATCATCCTCATGCCCCCATCATCCTCATCCCCCATCATCCCCATTACCCCATCATCCTCATCCCCCATCATCCCCATTACCCCATCTTCCCCATCCCCCCATCATCCTCATCACCCCATCATCCTCATCGTGATCACCCCCATCATCCCCTCCTCATATGTTCATATACTTGGACCCCCTCCTAACACCCTTGGAAAGGGCATTCCATCATGCTGCCATCTGCTTCATAGCAAGAGGGTGGCTGAAGACCACAGGGTTTAGGGCACTGGCCCAAGGTCAGATGGGAGGCCAATGCCCAGTTCTGCAATGTGACAGGGCATTGCAAGTGAGATCAGAACACGGTCTGCTCCACTTATGATGCTCACACAGCCTGCACGTGACCACAGGGCATATCAGTATGAACCCAAAAGGCGGCCAGGAAGTGAACGCAGAAAGAGCCAGAACACCCAGGGTCCTGGCTTCTGCAGACTCCGGGGCTGGAGGCCTGAGCAGAACTGCCTCAGTCCCATAGCGACCCCTGGTGGTTGCTTCAGGAAGGGCATCGAAATACTCCGCAAAGCACCAAACAAATGAAGGCAAGAGGAAGAAGTCCACAGCCCGGAAAGGGTGGGTGGAAGGGAGACTCCCTCCAGCCGGGGGAAGGTGGCCCTCCCGCAGGCACTAGAGGAAAACACTACCTGGGACACCGACAGAGACGCAGCTAAGAGGGCGACTGAGCTCTGCTGGGCCGGATTCAAGCCTGAGCCCCACGCTCACCAGCTCTGCAGTCTCGGGCAGGGCACTTCACCCCCGACCTCGGTGTTTGCTCAGCGAAGCCCGCGAGTACACGCCGGCCTCGTAAGGTTGTCTGGAGGATCAAGGAGGCAACACACGAAACGTCCTCCTGCACGGCAGCGACGCTAAAAAGGGCCGTCTGGTGGAGTCAGAACCACAAGGGGCACCGCTGCACAACATCAAAAACGTTTTTCCAAGGAAGATAAAACGGTTGGTGTGGTTGGCCAGGGTGGCTTGCACCTGAAATCCCAACACTTTGAGAGGCCAAGGCGGGCAGATCACTCGAGATCAGCAGTTTGAGACCAGCTTGGGCAACAGGGTGAAACCCCATCTCTACAAAAAATGCAAAAATTAGCTGGGCGTGGTGGTGCACACCTGTACTCCCTGCTACTCAGGAGGCCGAGGTAGGAGGATCGTTTGAGTCCGGGAGGTAGACGCTGCAGTGAGCAAAGATGGCATCACCGCACTCCAGCCTGGGCAACAGAGTGAGAGTCGGTCTCAAAAAAAAAAAGAGGGGGGGCTGGTGAGGACGTGGAAAACCTGGAACCTTCATACACTGCTGGTAGGAATGACGTGGAAAACAGACTGGAAAGCCACCAGCACATTAAACCTAGAGTCACTGCGCAGTAATTCCGCACCTAGGTATATACCCACGAGAACCGAACACAGGTATCCCACATAAACGCGAACACGAATGTTCACCAGCAGCACAATTCACAACAGCCACAGCCCAAATGGCCGTCTCGGGATGCCTGCGCCACCATCATGAGACCTACCCACTGCCTGCTGAAGCCTGGGACAGCTGGCAGTCTCAAGAACTGGGCCCTACAGCTGGACTATCCCCAAATCCTGGTTCCCCCAACCACGTGACAGCCCTGATGGCCCCCTGAAATCAACGCTCTCCCCCCTTCAAAACCCAGCTCCCACGGCGCCTCTTCCTGGAACCCTTCTCTCACCAGCCTTGGCGCCCTGCCTACAGTGGCTGGGATGAGCCCTTGGTCCTCCTTGGAGCCCCCACTTCCTTGTCTGGAGTGCATTAGATATGAGCCTGCTTCCCTGTTAGTCTACACACTACCTGGGGCCAAAACAGCGTCACGATGAGTCGATCAACCATTTTTAATGAGCACCTACTATGTACCCCATGCTGCTCAGAACACAGCAGTTAACAGGAAGAGACGGAGAGGACCACTGTATAACAAAGCTGGGCCTATATTAATTCAAATAATGAGGCCACCACTGGGGTGATGAGACAGATCAGCGATCAGCAAAATTTCTCTTTCTGGTGAGATAGGGTCTCACTCTGTCGCCCAGGCTGGAGTGCAGTGGCGTGATCATGGCTCATGATCTCCTGGGCTCAGGCATTCCTGCCTCAGACTCCTGAGTAGCTGTGACCACAGGCATGCACCACCACACCTGGCTAATGTTTTAAATTATTTGCAGAGATGGGGTCTCACTATGTTGCCCACGCTGGTCTCAAACTCCTGGGCTCAAGTGATCCTCCAATCTCAGCCTCCCAAAGTGCTGGGATTACAGGCATGAGCCACCGTGCCCGGCCCAAAGCTTTTCTTTAAAGGCCTAAATAGCAAATATTTTTGACTTTGCAGGCCATACAGGTCTCTGTTGTGATGGCCTAACTCTGCCAGTGTGGCACAAAAGCAGTCATATAGACACATGTGTATAGAGATACACAGCCAAGTCGTTGTGGCTGTGCCAATAAAACTTTATTTACAAAAACCAGCAGCAGCTAGAATTGGCTAGATTGGCTGAACCCAGGATCAAGGAGGGTTGGGGCGCGTGTTCCTGTACAAAGCCGAGGGTGGCCCCTTGGCGTCAGGGACATCAGAGCAGAGACCTGAATGATACCAGGGAGTGAACCCTGAAGAGCTGGGAAGAGGCAGGTTATCAAGGAATTGTATATTAACTCACACTCAAAACAAAATTATAAAAGGAATGTTGTAAATATTTATATCAAATTTTTCTCCACGTGTCTTTGTGTGGTGTCAACGGTGACAATGCGGACTTATCTTTAATCTCGAGGTCTCGCTTCCTCTTCTACAAGCTGTCCATTTTACAGGCGAGGAAACTGAGGCTCCAAGAGACGGCTGGTGAGGAGCAGTCAGGAGGCCGGTCCATTCAGATTCCAGAGCCAGGGGCTATTTCCCCCACATCACAGATAAGGAAAGGGAAGCCCGAGAAGGCACTGCTCACCCACACTGTGGGGTGCTGGGAAAAACAGGATCTGAACCTGGACGACCTGGCTGGAAATCCTGAACTCTCGCCCGGCATGCCCGTGCTGTCTAACGTGGCAGCCTGTGTGGCTATGGAAAGGCACATTTAATGTGCATATTAAACAAAATTTAAAAATCCATTCCTCAGTTGCAGTAGGCACATTTCAAACGCTCAACAGTGGAATGTGGCTATCCTGCAGATACAGTGTTTCCGTCATGGCAGAAAGTTCTGTGCATGGTGCTCCTGTCCAATAAATGTAAAGGGCCTAAAAACCAGCGAGCACCTGGGAACTTGGAAAGGGCCTTGCTTAGCGCATGTCGTGACACCGCCGTCACTGCTGCTAGAATGGAGGCTCACAGCCAACACTGCCCATCCCCTGCACATTCACACCTGCTTCTTCTTCAGCTTAGAGATCTGCTGCTCCACCATGGTGATCTCTCGGTCCACGCGGTCCATGTTCTGGATGAGCTCCTCCTTGGATAGCCGCGGAGGGACCAGCTCCAACTCAGGGTCGGCGTGCGGGGGGGCTAGGGGGAGACACGGGTTCCAGCTTGCCAGTCAGGCTACGGTCCTGTGGCAGAGAAAAAACGGGCATGTAGTCAGCACAGGGGGACAGCCCTACTCCGTAATGCCCTGTGTGATGTTTAATGCTGAGTGTCAACCTGATTGGACTGAAGGATGCAAAGTACTGATCCTGGGTGTGTCTGTGAGGGTGCAGCCGAAGGAGATTAACATTTGAGTCTGTGGTCTGGGGAGGCAGACCCGCCCTTAATCTGGGTGGGCACCATCTAATCAGCTGCCAGCAAATACAAAGCAGGCAGAAGAACGTGAAAAGGCGAGACTGGCCTAGCCTCCAAGCCTACACCTTTCTCCCATGCTGGGCGCTTCCCAGCCTTGAACATTCGGACTCCAGTTTCTTCAGCTTTGGGACTCGGACTGGCTTCCCTTGCTCCTCAGCTTGCAGATGGCCTCTTGTGGGACCTTGTGATCATGTGAATAAATACTCCTTAATAAACTCTCGTGTGTGTGTGTGTGTGTGTGTGTGTGTGTGTTAGTTCTGTCCCTCTGGAGAACCCTGACTAACACAGTTGCTAACTTTTTGCCTGCTGCCATCCATGTAAGACAGGACTTGCTCCTCCCTGCCTTCTGCCATGACTGTGAGCCGTCCACAGCCACGTGGGAACTGTCCAATTCAACCTGTTTCTTTTTTAAATCACTCAGTCTTGGGTATGTCTTTATCAGCAGCATGAAAATGGACTAATATATGCCCCCTCCACAGTCCGCCCCCCAGTTTCCATCCCTGACTCCAGGCCCAGAGTACTGGACAGCTGTCAGGACAGTCCCACCTGTTCAAGGATGCCATCCCCCATCCCAGCCATTACTCATTCTCCAGAGCTCAGAGTCCCTTACAGCCTCCAGATGCAATTCAAATGCCCCAGCTACACAAATGGTCTCCCGGCCTCTCCTCAAGTTGTGAAGTCTTCCAACTCCCCTGTTCCCGCAACACCCCTCTCTTCCTCCACTCACTCCATCTGTGTGTTCCCCACCAGCCCAAGGAACGAAGACCCACAGCCTCCATGTCCCCAAGGCCTGGTCTCCACGGACCCTCTGCAAACACTCGTTCATGAAGCACAGTCCAAACACGCAGGTTGCAGAAGCGTGCAGCCAGCACACACGTGGCTCTGCAGACAACATATGTCCCAAACACACGGAAAAGCCACCAGAACAGGCTACAGAGAAGCTAAAAGGAGTTATCTAGGCAGCAAGGCAGAAGAGGGTATTTTTACTTCTTTCTTTTTGTTTGCCCATATGTTTTCTGATTTTCCTTCATGAGAGTTACCCTTTGTGTAATACAGCTGTTCCTGAACATGTGCTTAACGACAAAGGCAGCCTGCACTCAGTTATCCACGATGCCTTCCTTCCACCTGCTAAAGTCTGCTGCACCCAGGCAGTGCTGGCAGCACTCTCAGGATAAGGAGGTTACAAAAAAACACGAGTCCTCGCTGTGCAGCCGTGGGTTCCAATCCCAGCCCCCTCCTCCGCTCTCCAGTTCCGTGACCTCAAGCAGATCATTCAGCTGCTCCCTGCTTCGGTTTCCTCATCTGTACAATGGGGAGAACAACAGTTCGCACCTCCCAGGGCCTTGCAAGTCTTGAATGAGTTAATGGCTCTGAGCCTGGCATGCCGTAAGCCTCAATAAATGCTAACTGGGATGGTCCCCCCTACCCCAGGCTCCAGGAACCCAGACCCCGCCCCGTGCCATCCTCAGGGCCAAGCTGGCAGCTGCTGGCAGACGAGGCCCGGAGCAGTGCCAGGCCACCACCTCCCCACCCCCGTGGCAGCTGCACCCAGAGGACACAGGGTGCATTATTCCCGGGACAACTGCAGCCCGGGGGCCGCCAGGTGCCCCCCCTACCTCGGGACTCGCAAAGGCTGGCTCATCTTCTGTCCACTCCTGCATCCTCAGGGCCTCTGTCCTCCCCCTCAACCCACAGAGCCCCAGCAAGGCCCACAGGGGCCAGGAGTCTTGGGATCACACTAGGTTTGCCTCTGGCCTCTGTTACCATCTGAGATGTGGGGGACAAGGACAGCAGGCACCTGGAGGACCCGGTGCTCCCTCCACATGTATGGATTTCTCAAGGGAAATGCAGACAAGGGCTCATATGCCTCAGTCGCCCGAAGCAGTCCTCGCTGCTCCTCAGGTCACCTCCCCCAGGGACTCAGCCCATCCCAGAGCTCCCCACGTCCATGAAGCGGACCCCACAGCAGCCCTCCAAGGGGGTTGCTGCTTCATCTCCATTAGAGAGGAGGAAACCGGGAGCCTGGAGCCACGGGGCTGGATGCCAGAGGCCCTCAAACTTTCCTTAAAGGGCCAGATGGTAAAACATCTCGAGCTTTGAGGGCTGTGAGGGCTGTCTCCTCTACTTGCCCCTGCCACTGCATTGCAAAAGCAGCCACAGGCGATGGGGACCGAATGGGCGTGGCTGTGTGTCAATAAAACTTTATTTACAAAAACTGGGCTGAGGGCCAGATTTGGTGCTTGCTGGAGTTTGCTGGCCTCCTGCTCTAAGCAACTCACAAGTCTTAATCCGTGTAACTGTCACAACCACCGTGGGGAGTGGGATTACTGTCTGACGACATGCCGAAGGCACTCAGCACCCTACCTGGGAAGGTGCTGGCAAGGGGGGAGGCTGCAGGGGCGCCCACATCAGAAATGGGGTCCCAGCCACACATCCGTTCACCCCACAGAACCATGGGGCTGAGCATAAGCATGAAAGCAGCATCCCTTCCAGGGACCCAGACTGCAGGACCTCCAGAAACTAAAGGCAGAAATGTGTGGAAGAGAAAAAGTCCCCAGAAAAAGCCTCAGAAGTGTGCATGCATGTACCAGGGGGGTGCGGGCTCACTGCTCCCCCAGCAGGAGTGTAGGCAGGGCCACGGGCACCCCAACCTCACCCACAGCAAGCCACGGACAGCTCATGCATCTGGCACCCCCGGGCCTTTGCACAGGCTGGCTCTGCTGCCCGGAGTGCCCAACACCCCTTCTGTGCCAACTGACATCAGACCCGTGTCCCAACGCCACCGTCCAGCCCCTCACTGTGGTCCACCTCAGGGGCTTGGCTGGTCTCTCCCCTGCAGCCCATGTCATTTCTTGAGGTTCTTAAGACAAAAGGTAACAGCGAGCATGGCACCCAGAGCCCGACGGCACTACCTGGTGGCAAGAAACATCTCCCGCTATCCTATCTCCACTCTTCTACCCGGACCAGGAAGAGAGAGAACACAGCAAGGGTGAGGATGTGGAGGGAGGGCTCTGGGGGCCGGGCCACCCTAAAACTGTGAGAGCAAACCACTCATGCAACCTGGGAATAACGCTCCACAGCAGCACGAACGGAAAGTTAAGTTTCCATCCCCCAGGGCTAACGGGCAGCACCAGGAGCAGAAGCAGCAGCTGGCAACTGCGATCAACACTTGGAAAAGCTGCTGGAAACTGACTTCCTTTAAACTCTCCATGGATAACAGCTGCTGTCTTTAACAGGTTCTTCTTTAAGATTGGGGTTTAGCTTTGATTCACAGCAAAACTGCACAAGTCAGTCCATCACCTGATGAACAGATAAGTAAAACGTGGCATATTCATACAATGCCATGTAAAGGGCCAGACATGGAGGCTGAGGCAGTAGGATCGCTTGAGCCCAGGAGTTCAAGACCAGCCTGGGCAACATAGCGAGATCCCATCTTTTTTTTTTTTTTAAAGGAATGAAGCACTGACCCAGGCTACACTGTGGATGAACCCCAAGAATATGATGCTGAGTGAAAGTAGCCAGACATAAGAGGCTGCAGAGTGTACGATTCCACTTACATGAAATGTCCAGAATAGGCAAATCCATACGGATGGACAGTGACGAGTGTTTGCCAGGAAAGAGGAGGAGGGGTAGTGGGGGAGTAATACGGCTTGGCTGTGTCCCCGCCCAAATTTCATCCTGAATTGTAGTTCCCATAATCCCCATGTGTCATGGGAGACACCAAGTGGAGGTCATTGAATCTATGGGGGCGAGTTTCCCCATATCCTGGTCTCATGATAGTGAGTTCTCACGAGATCTGACAGTTTTGTAAGGGCCTTTCCCCACTGTTGCCCTGCACGTCTCCTTGCTGCTGCCGTGTGAAGAAGGACGTGTTTGCTTCGCCTTCCGTCAGGACTGTAAGTTTCCTGAGGCCTCCCCAGTCATGCTGAACTGTGAGTCAATGAAACCTTTTTCTATTAGAAATGACCCAGTCTCGGGCATGTGTTTATTCACAGTGTGAGAACAGACTAATACAGGGAGTGACTCATTAGTGATTAATATGGAGTTCTCCCTTTGGGGTGATGAGAACGTTCTGGAACTCGATAGAGGTGACAGCTGCACCACACTATAAGTGTCCGACAAGTCAATGAACGGTTACTTTAACGTGGTTGTTTTTACGTGAACCAGCTCTCAACTGAAAAATTAGAGGCAAACCTGGGTTACCAGGAGCCCCCTCCCCCGGTGCTAGGTTTCCCGGAACCGGGGCTGAGGGAGCCTGGCGGTCAGGCCTGCAGGCGCAGTCGCGATGACTGTCCACCTTCCCACCCAGCCAAAGCCAAGGGAAGCAAAACAACAAACTCATACACCCGCACAAGGTGCCAGGCACAGCTGGCACCGTTTACCAGATGCCCCTGCTGTAAAACTTCAAGCCAATGTGAAGGAGAAAAGTTTATTATGCAGAACTGGAAACACAGAACAGAAAAGCCCTCCAGCTCCCCTGTGCCATCTCCAGGAAAAATCAGGGCCCAGCTTCAGGTCCTCCCAATCTACCCCCCGACTCCAGCCGCAGTGACGGTTTCCAGCACAGGAACGGGCCCACTCATGGTGAGGAGCAAAAGCAGCTTGGGGCTAGAAATGTGGAGAGAAGGTGGGGAGCTGCTCTCTTTTGCTGCCTTGAAGCTGGGAGGAGGAAGGCCTGGAGTCACAAATTTCCTTCCTGCTAACACACCAAGACCCCGTGAAAGACGGCAGAGCCAAGAGATGAAAACAGACAGCGTTCTCAGGACATCGTTTCACCCAGATCAAGCTGTACCTGAAGCTAACAAACCTGGACTTTAGTTATGTGAGCCAGAATTCATGTTTAAATTTGACAGGGGCTGGCTGTCCCCGTTAGGGATTTTCAGAGATGGTGCTATTTGTGGTAATTCTAAAGTCCCCAAAACATTTGGTGAATTCCCAAGGAAGTCTCTGATGCCACAGAACTCCAGAAGCTGAAGAGCAGAGAAGCATCAGAAAACAGGAACACGGCAGGGCAGAGGGGCAAACACAGGAAAATCCCATCAAGTTCCTGCCACAGGCACCCAGCTAAATTCCACACAGCAGACCAGAAAGCCTCTGAGCGCACTCTCCCAGGCATGTTCCCTTGCTCAAACTTTCCAAATCTCTTCACAGCCTGGAGCAATTACTGCGGCCAGGCTGGCCAGGCTGGCCAGGCCCCAGCACCAACCCCGGCACACTCCCCACCTTGTGGTCCCAGCGGAGAGGAGAAAGGGATAAACACAGAGACGAAGACAAACAGACAAAGAGGTCGAGAAACAGAAATGGACTCGGATAGAGACATAGAGAAACAGACAGAAAGACAGCGACGTGGTGACAGAGACACAAAGAGAACAAGATAGAGAGACTGAGACTCAGACAGAGACACAGACAGAGACTAAGAGAGATCCCAGCGGGCGCACCACAGGCACAGGGGTTCCTGACAAGAGGGAAAGCCAGGCGTGCACAAAGAACCGCAGAGCAGCGGTAAGGGACGGAGACCTTCTGAACCCAAAGGCCCGAGGGCGCGGCCATGCTGGCGAGGCTGGCAGGCAGCAGACTCAGCCCCCGGGCCTGCTCTCTGCGCAGACACAGAACATGCACCTGGGGGACAACAATGGCCCACTCAGGGGTTGGTCGTCCTCCAAGACTGGGCCCTGAGCTGCCTACACCCACACGCACACACACACACACACCACACAAAGGCACACACATACCACACACACACTACACAAAGACACACCACACACACACACACCACACAAAGAACACACCACACACACACTACACAGACACACCCACCACACACACGACAGACATACACACCACACAGACACCACACACACATACACACACCACACACACCAGACACACACACAACACACACTACACAGACACACACACTACACAAATACACACACATACCACACACACACTACACAAGACACACACCACACACACCAGACATATACACACCACAGACACACACACACACACAGACACCACACAGACACCCTCACACACATACACCACAGACACACACACACACCACATACAGACACCCTCACACACACACACCACACAGGCACACACACACACACACACACACACACAGGCACACACACACACACACACACCACACACACACGCACACACACACACACACCCCTGGCCTGCTATCCATCCAGGCCTCTCCCAGGAGGCTGAGCTAAAACTCTCTCCTGCCTCCGTGACAACGACAACAGCAGCAAAGGACAGAGCGGCTTCCAGTGCTAATGGAGGTCCCAGGCAGAGGGAGGCGGTCACCCGCCAGGGAGACCAAGGGGGCCCAGAGCAGTGGGTCAGCCTGGAGGCAGGCCTGGGGTGCACTCCCAGCTGCCTGGGCCCGAATCCCATTCCCCGTCATTCAGCTCACTCAGCCGGGGTCTTCTGCAAAAGCGGGTACCGACCCAGCCTCCTGGGGCTGGGAAGAGACCAGGGAATGACACTGGCTGGGCGTGGCATGGCTCAGTGAACATCACCTGCCATCACTGTCAGCATTCTCACCACCTGCACGCCAGCCTTCTGATAAAGGACCTGCCTTACCCCAAGAGTCCACCATTCAATCCCATCGGCCGCATCAGGCAGAGAAGGGGACCCTGAAGGCCTGAGTGGGCCACCTCCCTCCCCGACTGGCTCCCAGTGCCCACTGCCACCCCCCACTCCTGCTGCAGAAGGAGGATCGCCTTTGCCCAGAGGCTGCTAAGAAGCTTAGGGTGCCCCAGGGCCGTGCAGGGAGGAGCCTGCGACACAGCTGGCTGGGCACCCGGCTACAGCAGGATGAGGACGCCACCTGGCCATGGTCCCCACCCCAGCCTGGGCAGTCAGACATGGTTGGGTGGCTGAGTGACCCTGGGGGACAGAAGCCTCTGGGGCCACTGCCTAAGATCTCCCCAGAAGCCCTGTCATCGGCGTCCTCTGTGGAAGCTGGAGAGGAGAAAGCGCCTCCCAGCCTAGGCTGCCCTGAGCTTTACTGAAGCCACAGCGAACTCCCACGGCAGCACGCTCCCACGGCAGCACACTCCCACAGCAGCACACCACAGGTGCTCAATCTGTGCACAGCCTCCCCCCCCGCCACTGTCTAGGTTCCACTTTCTGTTTGAAGAGGAGTGAAATCAAAGGGCCGTCCAGGGCACTGGAGGCGGGGCAGGCCCCAGGCTGGACACACACGCGGGAAGTGTCGCTCTCCAGCCAAGAGGGCCATGGGCCAAGCACCCCCAGGCACCCTTGTCCCACGGTGGCTTGAGTTTCTGCAAGAACTGATGGCTCACAGGCCCCGGACTCCAGGGGAGTAGGGGGAAGGAGGGGGAGCAGATGGGGGTAGGGGGTGGGGAAGCAAGGAGATGGGGGGGGAAATGAATGGATGGGGGAGGGGCAAGGCCACTGGTGGGAGAGGAAGGCAGGCAGAACCCATGGGTGAGGGCAGCTTCAAGGTGAGGGGGAGGGGGAAGTAAGGAGGGCAAGGACAGGCAGATGGGCTGGGCACAGCTGGGGCAGCTCTGTGGTAGGGAAGGAGCCGAAGTGGATGAGCAGGGAGAGGTGATGAGAGGGGGTGAAGGGGGAGAAGGGGCGTGAGCAGGACAGGGGGCTGTTTGGGTGGAAAGAAAGGGAGGGAAGAAGGAGGGAGATGGAGGAGAGAAGGAAGGGGAGGAGGGGCAGGAGGGATGTGCTGGAAGGGTTGGGCCTCAGGGCAGGGGCAGGGATGCTGGCTCGGGTCCCCAAGGGGGCAGTGCCCAAAGGAGAAGCCCCGGCATTGACACCAGTCCCAAGTCCAGACTCAAGTGCAGGGGGCCCAAGCCGCAGGCCACAGAGACTCCCTTCAAGGCCGGCAAGGACGCTGTGGCTGAATCTCACACTCCAGGAGGACATGGTAGGGCTGCAGCCTCAGCCATGAGTGGCCTTGAGGGTCCCCACAGGGCTGGCCACAGGCCTCCCTGCCATGCAGGCCCTGGAGGGCAGCCTGAACTGGAAGGAGTGAGGGAAGGAGGAATGTCCCTGAGGAGTGGGGCGCTCCTGAGGGGTGGGGCGCTCCTGATGTTAGGGGCGCTCCTGAGGGGGTGGGGAGCTCCTGATGGGAGGCGCGCTCCTGAGGGGGAGGGCATTCCTGCCAAGGGCACAGCCAGCACAAAGGCCCCCAGGCGGGAATGTGCCCGGCGTGTTTGTGGAACTCCAGGACGGCCTGGGAGGCTGCACCTGAGCGGTTGAGAGGACTGGTGCAGGGACATGAGCTCAGGGAAGTGATAGGGCTGGATCATGCCAGACCCGCAGGCCATGGCAAGGATTTTTGGCTTTTTCCTGCTTGAGACAAGAGCCACGGATAGTTTGGAGCACAGGGGACACATGGGGGGCACCCCCCGGGTGACACAGACGTCTGCCTTTACAAGAGCCCTCTGGCTGCTGCTTGGAGGAAAAACTGAAGGGGGAAGAGGGAGGCCGCGGCAGGGAGACCCAGGAGGAGGCCCCTGCAACATTCCCGGCAAGCAATGACCAGCTCAGGTGGCCTCAGGTGTGGGCTGAAGGCTGGAACTGGGATATCTTAGGGCAGAGGCGTCAGAATTTGACGGGCAGGAGAGCAGGGAGGTAACCAGGGAGGAAGCCTAGTGGCAGCAAAGACGAAGCTGCATCCGCCCGGGGGGCTCCGGAGCAGGCTCTCAGGCGCCCGCGGTCTGCTGGCCAGGAGTTCATTAACTGACCACCTTCCTCTGACAACTTGGTGAGGGGGAGCGGGGGTGGGGGAGGGTGCCCCAGCAGCAGGGAGGCCAAGCCAACCAACAACCACGCAGACACCCCAGCCCCTCCCTGCCCCTGCCCCACAGGCAGCCCTGAGGGCACCTGGCAGGTGTGCAGATGCGGGCCACAGCCATGCAGAGCAGGAGTCCGGCCATCCCAGCCCCTGGACGGAGCCCACCTCCTGCCAGCCCAAGCCCACCCAGGGACGTCCCAGGAACCATGCAGGCATCCTCTCTCCCCAGCGGAAGGCCGAGTGTGGCCCTGCAGCCAGCCCACCACCCATGCAAGCTCCTGGGTGCCAAGCAGCTCCCACACACGGGGCCCACAGCCGAGCCCTCTATGCAGATGACCAGGTGACACCCTGCACACAAGCTCCCAGATCAGCAACGAAGAAACGGGGCTCAGAGAGGCATGAGGGCTGCACAGCTGCGGAGGTAGGGGGTGGTGGAGGTTGTGCCTGGGACCCCTGAGGGCAGATGTATGGAGGGCCCTGGGATGGGTGAGTGCCCCGGTGAGGCCTGGGGTCACCCGCAATGCCAGGCAGCCCCACATGGAGAGGCAGACGTGCCTAAAGTCATCCGGCTCCCCCTGCCCAAAGCTCAGCCATGGTCCCTCAGGCCTGGTGGCTGCAGACTCAACCCAGGCCAGCCCAGTGCCACGTGGCACCCTGAGGAGTGGCCAGACTGGGCAGTGGAAGGAGCCTTTGTTGCCCCAGGGGTCAGGCCATGTTCTAACCAAGCCCCACCCTTCGTGCTGAGCCAACTCTGCCTATCTCACTCTGGGGGACCCTGGAGTCTCCCCTCCCTGCCCCTTAAGAATCCAGAAGCCCCAGGGGCCTGGCAGAGCCCTGAACTGAATGCCTCACAGGCTGGGGTTCAAGGCCAGGGGGACTGCCTGCTATGCAGGGCTGGAGGCAGGGGTCACTGAACCCCCTGTTCCAAGCAAGCACGGAAGCAAGCCACCCACCCCTCAGTGAAGCTCTTAGAATGTGCTAAAAGCTGAACACCAACCACAGGACGGTCCTGACCCCCATCAGAGGGCAGCTCTCTGCTCCTTGGCGACCCCGGCCCTCCCATCTCAGCTCTCCCCTCCCTCACTCAAGCCGCCCCCAACCACAAGCCTGTGCCTGCCCCAGGGCCTTTGCACTTGCTGCTCGGACGCCCGAACACTTTCCCCCACTTCTTCCCACACTCAGGCAGCTCCAGAGAGACCCGCTGCCTGCCCTCCTCCTGCCACCCAGCTCCGGGCACCCAGTGCTCCCTGACCTCCGAGACTTTGCCCAAGCTGGCCCTCCCTGCACACCCACCCGCCACCTCCCAACCAGCCCAACCAGCAGCGGAACCTCAGGCAGCAGAGGAGCTCCCGGCTGGGGGCCCCGGGGCTTACCTTGGTGAGGTCCTCGGATCCCCCAGGCTGCCCCGCGGCCAGCAGGGGTGACGGTCGCAGCAGGGGGTCGGGGCAGCAGCTCCAGCCGAGGGCGCTTGCTTTCGATGAACTCCATCTCTGACTTGCCCAGCTCGGGCAGGTACGAGTGGGACTCTGGCCGCAGGTGGAGCTCCTGGGACCTGCGGGAGGGGGAGGCATGCGACGTCACCGGGGAGGACGCGGCTCTGAGAACGCCCGAGGTCCCGACCGCCTCTGTGCCGAGCCCCTACTGCGCGCCGTGCTCTGTGTGGTCCTGCGGGACGGTGCTCACAGGAGCCCACCTCCCATGGCCCCACAGCGGGGCAGGACTGCGATGCGTCGCTGCCTTCCTCCAGCTCCCGCGCTCCCTGAGGACATTTACAGGGAGGGCGGGCGCTACAGTGGCACTGCAATGCCCCAGAGTGACTGCCCCTCCCTCGCCACTCAGGGTGGTCCGTGCACCAGCCTACCATCCCCACCTGGGGCTGGCTAGAGTCCCACCCGAGACCTACTGAGTCAGGCTCCGCATGTTCACAAGATCCCCCCGGTAGTTCACAGGCACAGCCCATCTGGGAGACGCCGTGGGCCTAACGCAGATAACAGCACCCCACCCGTGATACCATTTCCCTCCCACCTGAGCCGCGTAGACATCGCTGGCCAGTCGCAGAACTCCTCCTGCGGAACCCGGCCCCACCACCTCTCAACTCAGCCCAGCAGCCAGGACTCCCCACCGACGGGCCCTCCTGAACCCTCCTCCACAGTGTGCCCAGAGAGCGCGTGGCCTTGCCTAACTCAGCACACCCCACAGAGCTGGGACTCCTGGCCTCCACCTCTCGGGCTCCAGCCATCGCCCACCACAAAAAGCCTGAACGTGGCCCTTGCTGAAATGCTTTTCCCAGAGGCTGAGCAGGGAATCCACGGCTGTTCCACTCCTGCACGGGCCCTGCCTGGCCTGGTCCTCACTGGCAGCCCACTGCACTCCTGCCCCAGGGCCTTTGAACCTGCTGGGTTCTGTCTGGAGCACTAGGGCCGCAGGCCCTCCATGTGAGCTCCTCTTCTTCAAGTTTTGGTGCAGATGGCACCTCCCTGCCCCCGGCCAGATCCTACCTCACCGGCCCGTCTGCCCTCTCTCCACTGCCCTCCCTGTGCGCTTGGAGGCCACAGGTGTTCCCTGGCCACCTCCCATCCCCAGCCCAGAATGAGTGCAGGGTGGTTCACCTGTCTTGCTCGTGGCTGCCCCCAGGGACTGGCACACAGTAGGCCTTCAATCAGTGCCTACAGACTGACTGAATGCTGCCAACTGTAGCCTGGGCTGGGGCTGTGTTGCTGCCCCTGTGGGGGGTGAGGCCGCCACCCCTCTGTGCCCACCTCCCTGGAGGGTCCTCAAGTCCTTATCCCTCCAAAGCTGGGCCCCAAGACATCCCTTCTTCATGGCCCGGAACCCAGGGCTTTGCCATCACGAGGTGCTTGGGAAGAAGCGTGTGGTGGTGTTTTCACTTAAACACGACAGAGGCGCTGTGATGGCCAGAAAAGCATCCTCCCAAATTCATGGCCGCTGGAACCTCAAAATGAGACCTTCTTTGGACCTAGGGTCACTGCACACGGAATTAAGATGAGGCCATCCCGCATTAGGACGACTGCGGTCCTTATAACAGGCAGGACCAGAGAACACAGTGACAGATGAGGAGACGGCCACCTGAGACAGGCGCAGGCGGAGGCCGAGATCGGAGCGACACAGCTGCAGCCAGGGGACACTCGGAGCCGTCAGAAGCTGGTGGGACAGAAAGCGTCCTCCCCCTCGAGCCTCCTGAGGGGCGTGGCCCTGCAGACGCCCTGAATCAGATCACGGGAACATGCTTCTGTGGCTTGAAGCCACCCAGTTTGTGGCACGTGGTGACAGCAGCCCCAGGAAACCAATCCCGGCACCAAAGGCAGGCTGCCTCGGCCTCCCCTCCTCCTCCAGACGCCAGCGCACACCCAGCCCACCAGCCCCGCCTGCCCCGGGAGACCGGCCATGGCCCTGGGACGCCTCTGTGGTGTCAGGAAGGGCTGGGGTCTGGGGCCCTGCTCTGCTGCGGGAATCCTGGCTGAGTAAACAAGGGCCCATCCCTCAACCTGGCAGCCTCAGCTGCTCCATCTGAGAAACAGGCGCAATGCCCCACACCTCAGGATCTCCAGCAGAAGTTTCTGGAGAAGGTGGGAGAAAGAGCATGGCCTAAAATGTGTGCACGGAGAGCTGGCTCCGGCCCCAGTCCTGGCCCTCCCCTTGCTGTAGTCCCCCAACTCCTGACCCCACCACCCTCCCACCCCCACCTCACTTTTCATTCTCCTCCCACCTGGATTAGGGAAAGTAAGGCTGGCCCAGCACAGGCACACACCGGAGAGCGTCCTCTGCCAGCTGGAGAAGACGGAGGAATGGAGGGGGAGGGGGACAGGTCCCGGGGCACCAGGTGTGGACTCGAACCTTCCCAAAGTGGTCCAGCCCCACTGCAGCCCAGCTCAGTGCTCCCCCACTCCTGCCCAAACCCACAGAGGCCACTGAAGGTCCAGGCTGGAAGGCTGAGGGCCACATGGCTCTTCCCTGCTGGTCCCCATCCTCACACTGAGTCACGGCCACGCCAGGTCGAGGGTAAGCCCACGGCCCCACACCCCCTCATTTCACAGGCCCCTGCGTGCTCCTGCTCTGCCACGGAACTCTGCTCTCTATCTGAGATGGAGCTCCCACGCCCGGGACGCAGAGGCAGCCAGCCTCTCCTCACCGTTCATTCCCAGGCTGGAACTCGGACAGCAGGGAGGGCCTCCGCCGCTGGGGCTGGATGATGGAGCCGGGCGACAGGTGGGGAGCATAGTCGCGGGAGTGGTGCTGGTAGTCCAGGAGCCCGACGTCCTGCGGGAGGGGATAGAGGAGCGGTGAGTGCCAGCGGGCATGGGCATGGCGGGGCAAGGCGGTGGACACCCTGCTCAGGCTCTCTCCTACCCTGGGCAGACAAACCCACGTCCCCACAGGGAACTTCAGGGACCGACTGGCCAGAGGCTACCCCCTGGGCCGAAGCCAAGGAGGAAAAGGAACACAGCTTGCTGAACGGCCCTGGGCTGCGCCCTTCCCACACAGCCTCTCAGGGACCCACGATCACGCCCACCTTCCAGATGAGACCGCCGAGCCTGGCAGGGCTGACGGGCCGTCTGAGGCCACAGGCTGGTACAGGCCTGGAACCATCCACCTGCAAAACCCGTCCCGGCCACGCTGGCATTGATGGGGGGGCCAGGCAGAGGAGAGGAGACTGTCTCCACTTTTCTACCCTCCCACCCCATGCCACCCCTGCCGGGCAGCGGGGTCCCCTCCAGCCTGAGGAGTTGAAGCTCGGAAATGCGGCCCTGGAAAGACAGGACTGAAGATGCCTACGGGGCAGCATGATGTGCAGACACAGACGCGCTGGCAGCAGCCACAACTGGAAAAAGGTGCAACCGAAGTGCCCAGCCCTCGGCGGGGGGGGGGGGGGGGGTAGGTGATGCCCACGAGAGGGAACGAGGCTCTGGCCTCACTCGCCGGGGGAAGGATGGACGGTGGCAATGATGGTGGCAAACACTGACTGCCAGTGAGGCCTGAACACCAGGTGTCAGAACCAAGCACCCCCTGACCCCAAGGCCATCCCGCAGGTAAGGTTCTGTCCCAGCCAGGAGGGTAAGCCTCACGCAAAGCCGCCTCCTTTAATACCACGGCACCCTCCACGTGACAAAGACCGAGTTGCCCACACCTGAGTCAAGCTCCTCTGACCCATCCTCTCTCCTCGGGGCCTCGACCTTGGCCTTGGGGGGCTCTGCTCCGCTGCGGGAATCCTGCTAAGTCAGTTTAGAGGAACTCCCCACCCTCAAGCGCTCCTCATAGTAATTTTCCATCCACTGACCCCTCCCCTCCGCCCAGCGGCTGTGAGGCCCCAGCTGTCTTGGCCGAATCTGGAGCGGAGCCCGGACTCTCTCCCTCATTGTGACAGTCCTGACACTGATGGCACAACTGTCCCGCAGAATGAATTCCTACTTAACAAGTGTCCAGATACTTTTTTAACACATTATGCATTATCATGGGGGGGGGTACTCAACATCAACAAATGAGATACATCCTGATTGCCAAGTACACTCAGATTTGAGAAACATTAAACTGTGTTTTAAAACCAAAAAAAAAAAAAAAAAAACAGTAACAGGCCTCTCAAACAAAACAAGACGGGGTTCACTCATGCGCCAGTCCCGATCAATTAGTTCTGTCTGCCTGGAACACTCAGTTATGCAGTTGGCAGCAATCAGTTAGTGATGTCTGACATAGGTAAGACTTCAGAGAGTGGAGTCACCTTTAGAGCACGTGACTTCGTTTCTCCTTGGCACCTTTTTAAACTTTCCCAATTCTCCATAAAAGTCTAGTCATTCTTTTGTTGTCTGGTTTTTAACAAAGCAGTTATTTTTTGCAAAGAGAATCAGACAGTGCCAGGTAGGTGTGATAGCGTACCTGCTACAGACCCAACAAAATCAGCACCTAGAGCCGGGGGCCGGGGCCAGGGAGGATGAGGGAGTGGGACCCACGGGGGACCCCAGCGGCCTCAGAAGCTGGAAACGGGGAAAGGATCTCCCTGGGCAATGTAGATGCCAGAGCTGTAAGGTCTCCAACAGAAGGATGTCTTTGGCTCTGTTAGTCGAACCCTCTGGGCCTCGGTTTCTCCTCTGCAATGGGTGCCCAGGCCAGATTAAAGGAGGCCTGCATCTCCTACACTCAATTCCCTCACCTCCCTGAGGGACTTCCCCAAGGCTGAGGGCAGCCTCCAGAAGGTAGAAAGGCATGGGCCTCCTCCCCCATCCCACACTGTCTAGCACAAGACGCCAGGTGCTCCCAGGGGAGGAAAGGGGAGAAGACGGGGCTGGAGGAAAGGAGTGGAGGAGGCCACTGGGCAGACGACGACACAGCTCCAGGCAGAGACCTCGCCACACACACAGAGGTGTGAGAAGAAGGCATCAGCCCTCGCAGACTGCCAGGAGGACCCTCTCCGCCCAGCTCTCCCACACCAAGGCCAAGAGGGCAGAGAGGCAGGGCAGACACTCCAGTCCCTGGGGAGAGGGCCTCGGCCAGATGGCGCCCACAGCCACCAACCGTGGTGGAGGAAGCCCAAAGCGGGGGCTGGGGAGGCCTCTGCATGGACCCTTTGCCTCAGTTTCCCAATTTAGGAGATCCTCCAAGGAGCATCTTAGGGGCCATTTATGCCCAGAATGTGTGGGCTTTTGTTACTGGACCCTAAACCCTGGGAGGCCTGAGGTCCACACTGGCCCCCACCACCGGGCTTGAAGCAGGTCACCAGGGTTGAGCCCAGGGACTCCCCCCAAAAGAGTGTCTGGAAGCTCTAGGGGAAGGCAAGACTTGCGGAGACCCCACAAGAGAAACTGAAACTGACCCGAGGTGGGCCTGGGGGTCCCATGAGCTGGAATATACCCTGGCTGGAAACCACCCACCATGCCTCCGAGCAGGAGAGCTCCCCACGCAAAACAGTGATCATAAGAAACAACAATAATACCCCACAGTAATAAACTGCCTACTGTGTGCACCTGTAGCTAAATGCTTTAAATATATTAATTAATTTCATCCGTACGGCAACCCTGTAAGAGGGGTATTACAAGTAGCCCCACATAAAGATGAAAAACAGAGGCACAGAGAGGGTACATGCCTTGTCCAAGTCACACAGCAATAAAGGGACATGTTCTGAGAAGCAAGGCAAAGGCTAAGCTGACTTTCTGAGGAGGGACAAGAGGAGACAGGCCCCAGGCTCTGAACCTGTCTCTGGAGGACAACAGTGAACCTGACTTGTGGAGAGGGAGCCAGACCCAGCTGCTCAGAAAGGGAGGCAGGAAAAGCCCGTGCAGCTGATGCTCCCGCCCCCAACCTTGGAGGGCTTCTCCCCGGCCTCGGAGGGCCTCTCCCCCGCCTCGGAGGGCTTCCCCGGCCTCAAGGCTTCTACCTGGCCTCGGAGGGCTTCTCCCCCGGCCTCGGAGGGCCTCTCCTCCGCCTCGGAGGGCTTCTCCCTGGCCTCGGAGGGCTTCTACGTGGCCTCGGAGGGCCTCTCCCCCAACCTTGGAGGGCTTCTCCCCGGCCTCGGAGGGCTTCTACCTGGCCTTGGAGGGCTTCTCCCCCAACCAGGGCACCTCTGAAGCTGGAAATCAGGGCCATCAATAAATCAATAAATTACACCCTTAAAACTCCTGGGGAAGGTGGCAGGCTCCCTGGAAAAGCCGTGCACCCAGGAGGGAATCCCAGCTGGTGCCTCCTTGGCTGGGCCCCAGGGGTGGGGAGGAGTGGCTGGGGGCAGCGAGGAGAAAGGGGTTAGATTCCAGGGCATGTTTGAGCGCCGGGTGTGAGAAGTTCCTTGGCGGGAGAGGAGTGCCCTCTCTGGCCCCTGGATAGAGCTCCCTACTTCAGAAGGAGCCCTACTTACTTGGGTGCTCCTTAGGAGCTCCTTAATCTGCACCTATCAACTAATTCCATCCTCACAATCTTAAAACCATCCTTGCTCAACTGATGGGGAAACTGAGGCACAGGGCGGTAAGGCCACTTGCCCCAGATTTCACAGAGGGGACATCACTGGGGCAGGACGTAAATACAAGCAGTCTGGCTCCAGAAGGGAAGGTTTGGGGCTGTACACTGAAACAAAGGAAGCATTCAGTCTGGTCCCAGACTCTGGATTCATGGGTCTCTCCTGGAATGATGGCAGCTACTGTCAAGAGAGCGCCCGCCTCAGGACCTTTGCACATGCTCTTCCTGCTGCCTGGAACATTCCTCAGCCAGATTCCCACACGCCTGGCCCTCTCCCCTCACTGCAAGTTCAGCTCCAAAGGCAGCTTCTCAGTGAGGCTCCTCCCTGCCCCTCTACTTAAATCTGGGCTCCCCGAACCTTCCTCACGTCTCCTTCCCAGATTGCTGTTCTCCATAAGGAGGTCAGTGCCCTGAGACAGGCATACTTACCTGTTCTGTTCACAGCTACACTGCGAGAGCCCGGAAGAGGATGGGCACAAGACGTCTGATAAGTATTTGCTGGATGGAGGGAGGGTGGGAGGGAGGGAGGGAGGGACAGAGGGATAGATGGATCTCCCAGCATGGGAGCTCCCACCAGCCTCTCTTTTGAAGGCCAGATCATCCCTCCACAGCCTCTTAAAAGCCATCACCAAGCACCAGGTACTGAGCTGGAAGAGGGCCCATGAAGCTAACAGAGGGACCCCCAACTCAGGGCACCCAGGACACTACAAAGCCTCCCACAGTCGCCTCTCCCAGCGATCCCCACGCACCCACTTGGCCCGGCCTGGCCCAAGCAGTCTCTGGGGTCTGGGAGCCTTGGTGCAGGGCAGCACTGCTCCTCCAGAAGTCTGCGACTTCCCTAATTCCAACAAGGTGGGCACAGAACATGATGGCGTGCAGACCCCTGGCATCCAAGGACCGGGCCTGGCTGAGCCCCTGCGTCTGTGCAATGGGACCCTGGATCGATTTCTGACAAACTGGAAATGAAACAGACCAGTCCTTCCTACAGAGAATCTGATAAGCGCTCATCCAGGCCAACAGTCAGCACACTAGGGCCGAACGCCAAAGCAGGCCTGGCCAGCGGCGTCCAGTGACACGGGCGCAGGCCACGCCCACTCCCTTACTCCGGGCCGAGCTGCTTTCACACCGCAGGGGCTGCTAAGAGGGGCGGCATGGCCCGCAAAGCCTGAAATATTTACACAGAAGGTGTGCTCACCCCTGCCCAAGGGGCAAAGCCCAAAGTGTACCCTGGGGGTGAGAGAAAAGGCTCCAAAACCAATGTTGTAATAACAGCGTCATGGTTACGTTATTGATCATATCAAATGTCTGCTTACTCTGTCCACACCCGGTTTGAAGGGCTCTGCACTTATCAACTAATTCCAGCCTCAAAATCTTAAAACCACCCTTGCTCAACTGATGAGGAAACTGAGGCACAGGGCGGTAAGGCCACCTGCTGCGGGTTTCACAGCTAGGATATTACCGGTGCAGGATGTCAATGCAAGCAATACGGCTCCAGAACTGGTGCTATGAACCACTCTTCAATACTGCAGCACAGAGAGGTTAAGTAACTTGCCCAAGGCCACACAGCAGATAGGGGTCATGCTGGGATTCCCGCTCTGTGTCCCTGCTTTTAACTGCATTTGATTCAGCCCAAGGTCTGGAGGAGCTCAAGGGCATTCAGAGGTCCCAGAGGACTTAAGAAGAAGGCAGAATCAAGTTGGGCCTCGGAAAGCCCAAAAGGAGGCCGGGAGAGGAGGGTGCGTTGCTTTCCCCGGAAAACAAAAGCTGTGAGCATTTTGTTACTGGACCCTCCACCCTGGAGACCCTCAGTTCCCAGGACCCTCAGGGAGACCCACGGGGTCCTGCTCCTGTCATGGAGGGAAGCTGGGCCTGAGGATGGAGACAATGGGGCACACAGGGATGCGGAGGGTGGGAAGGGGGGCCGGAGTGATGCCCATAGAGCCCTGGAGCTTGGCTGAGGCTGCGCTAGGGAACCCAGGGGCTTCCCATGGTGTCGGGGGTCAGGCCTCTGTCTGCAAGCACTCCCTAAGGGAAGCCTCCCATTTGGTCTGGGAACCACTCACCAGCAGCCCGCTGAGGACACAGAGCAGAGCACGGGCAGAGGCGGCGGCTTCCACGGCCTGTGCCGTCCAGCTCGGGCTCCACATCCACAGTCCTGCAGTCCCCATGGGGAACAGGCCCTGCTCGAGTCTCCCGCCACCCCTCCAGGAGGAAGAGACGACCACCCCGGGCTTGCTGCGCGCAGACCCACCAGGACACTGGTACTGCGGGGGAAACTGAGGCCGTTCCACGTGGCTGTGAGCGGCTCAGTGCCACTCAGCAAGCTGGACACGGAGAGGGATTCGAACCCACCCTGAGGATCTCGCAGGCTGCAGGGAAGGCCGGTTTCCCGTGCCTGGAGTGCCAGGAAGAAGACTCTCCAGCCAGGAGAGCCAATCTCAGGAGGCAAGCCTGTCGGGAGTGTGTGTGCAGGTGACCTGAATCTGGGGTCACTGAGGCGGCCCCTGGATCCCAGCAGACCGGCCTCGGCTACTGCAGAAGGAACCAGGACCGCCAGGTTCCCCGCCACTGACTGTCCCTCACCCAGGGATCTGTCTCTCCATGGCTTGATTTCCCCCTTTCTCTGTCCCATCTTCCCAGGACCAAGGAGCTCAGGAAGAGGGTAGCATCTTTCCAACTGGGTCTTGCCAATTAAAAGGACAGGAAGGGTTTGGGGGCCGAGGGGCTGCCAGGGAGGGGCCTCCAGATCACAGCCCCCAGCTCACCTCCAACCCGCAGCAAGAAAGTGGCTCCCCCCTGCGCGTATGCCCAGAGCAGCAGCGCCCTCCCCAGAGCGCCAGAACTCTTCCTCCTGCCCTTCAAGAGACAAGCAGGGGTCCCTGGCAGGCAGCCCTACCATGAGGCCGGAGGGTCGGATATGGGGCAGCTCCCCCAGGGAGGAGCACACAGGTCGCCCCTGCTGTCCCCATACAAGGACAGAAATGATGGCACCCGTGGCCGCCAGGCTCGGCCCTGCTCACTCCCTGGCCTCAGCCTCCTGCCTGGAAAGGGTGGTGAGCGCTTGGCCCTATCCGCCGTGTCCTGCGTCACTGATGGCCCAGCAGGAGAAAAATGGGAGGTGTCTCAGGTTAGCCAGTGATCCCAAATGCCCAGAGGAGGGCCCAGTTGGGGCAAAGGGCAGGAGAGGAGGCAGGAGGGCACTGGAGCCACAGGAGCCTGAGGACTCCCCAAGGCTAGGAGCGGGGTGGGGGTGATGGAGAAGAGTGGGGACCTCCAGCAGGACAGGACGAGAAACGAGACAGAAGCCAGCAGCCCCCAGGGCAGGCAGGTTCCCCCTCCGGCAGCTGCAGGAACAGCAGCAAGAGCAAGGAATGGCAGCAGCAAACGGACAGACCAGGCAGGCCCCAAGCCGGGCACCGTCTTAAGAACGTTCAAAGATCCCCATTACCCCTCATGAGAATCTAGGAGACGGGAACTCTCAGTAACCCCACTTCATGTGTGGTGAAACTGAGGCTCGAGGTTACGCAACCGTGCAGTTTCCCACCCTGTGAAGTATCTTCCCATCGACAAAACACAGAGCATGACAGCCCTGCCCTGGGACGATGAGGGGGAGCGCGCAACCGTGTACACTCAGGGCTCTAAACAGCATCTGACCCGCAGCTCCCGAGAGCTCTTCTTTTTGCCAATGGTGACAGATAAAGACAATGGTGACAGCACGTGGAGTCATTTCCCCACCGGGAGTCTATCCTTTAGCCCTGGGCACACAGTAGGTGCTCAATAAATAGAGGCATGAGGGAGGCTGGGGGGGCACAGAGGCTTGGAGCCCCAATGCGGAGGCAGCCTCCCCATGGAGGGGATCACACCTGAGGCCTGGGATGTCGCCCCCTGGGCCTCAGTGTCCTCACCTGCAAAGTGGGATGACAGCAGGAGCTGTTCCTTACGGGGCTGCTTGGGAGAATGCGATGACCCTCCCCAGGGAAATGCCGCCCTAAGGGACCCAAAATGCACCCACTGACGACAGCTGGCTCTGCAAAGCGTCCCGGGGCCCCAAGCCCACAGGAGGCAACTGTGTCCGGGACTCCCCCACGCAGGGCCCAGGAGCTCATATGCAAAACCTTCTCGCTCACTGATGGAAACGTCCTCCCACACGGTTTCCTCTCTGGGTCTCACAAGAGGGGGCCACACTAGCCAGGCAGGATAGACACATGCACACACACAGGCACCCCCCACGTGGCCGGCAGAGTCAGCTTCTACTCCAGCTGTGACCTCCAGGCCGCCCCTCACTGAGCAGCAGGAGGTCACGAGGGGGGGCCCACACTTCCGAACGCTGCTTGGCAAACACCAGAAACATGGTATACAGCAGGCACCCCATAAATGCCAAAGGAGCGAAACCGAGGCCCATCATCCTGGTCTCATTCATGCAGTGAGAGATGAGGCAGGAAACGGGGCCCCCGCTGGGAGGTGGGGCAGGGAGGGGGGCGGGAGGGGGGGCATCTTAGGAGACCCGATGAGAGCACACGCGTGGGCAGGCACCAAGGCCCACCTGCTCCCAGGGTAGCCCGTCTGCCCTGGCCACGGGCAGTTTCCCCCAGAGACACAGCCAGCGCCCCGGGACCTCGTGTCAGGGAGGCAGAGATGTGACATGTGCGACGCCTCCTCATCTCAGAGCCTTGAGCCTCCCCACGGTGAATACACTCGGAACTGGGAGGACCAGGCAGGAAGGGGCTATGACCTCTCTGCCCCGTGGCCCCCTGGAAGCCACCCCCATCCTACCCAGTCCCGCAGCAGGTGGGGGGCAGAGGTGACGTTGGGCTGCAGGAAAGTGAGTAGAACAGGGGCTCTTCTTCGCACGCTGATGCCACTGCCAGTCAAGAGAGGGCAGAGCCCCAGCTCAGCCTGGCCCTGGCCTTCATCTTCCCAGCTTTAAAATGGGAGCAAAGATTTTACCAGATGCCCTGGAAAAGGCTTCAGACACCAGGAGCCTCTGCGGAGGCCTGCCCTCTGCCCTAGAGACTCAGAGCCACACGAGCTTGGCTCCCAGGAGAAAGGAAGGGGTGAAGACTCAGTGGAATGGAAGAGGGTCCCACGGTGGCCCCCAGGCGCACTCACGCGCCCCCCCTTACCGTGTGCGTCCGGGTGATCTGCACGGGGTAGGAGAGGCCGTGGGGGCGGGTAGCGGGGCTCGGTGGCCCTCCACGTCTGCGCCACGGGCTGTGTGGATCCCGACATGGTGGTGGCGGAGGGGGACTCCCAGGCCCCGATATGCTTTCTCTTAATCGCCACCAAGGACTAAAAGTCGGTCCTCGTCATCAGCTCCACGGGCCACCCCGTCACTGGCACCTGCGAGAAAACAAGAAAAGAAAAACAAGATGAGTCAGGGGGCCACTGGCTCCTCCGTGTGCGGGTTCCCGAGGGGTTCTTGTGGTCCTGTGAGGACACACGAGCACCCAGGGGCCTGCCTGGACCTCCTCCATCCACTGCCACACTCACCTGCCCTCCGGCAGCACAAGGAGACGGGCTTGGCATTCAAGGTCCCTCCGAGCCATGCAAGCCACGCAAGGGACCAGCAGCCCCTCCCCACCCAGGCCCTCACCGCAGGCACAGGGACTCTGCGCTGCCCTCACCACCACCCAGATGGCTCCCAGCCTCCCCTCGGCCCCCCCAACCTCACTCCAGGGCCCCTGGGTCCTGAGTCACAGGGCAGAGTTCCCGGAAAGTACCTGTCCCGGTGGGGGTGGCCAGCGGGGACAACACACGCCACTGTCCTGGGCAGCAGGGGCCAGGGCCAGCTCGGGCGGGCCACAGGCCACAGCATGACCCGGGCAAGGCTGTGACCCTGTGCAGGAGACTGACACCATGACACGGGCAGGACTGATATGAGGTTAGCCAGACGCAAGCTGGGAGATGGGATCAGGACACGGAGGGCCACACCGGGAAGAGTCGAGGGCAGAGTGACAGCCCGTGGGGCCCTGCACCTTTGGGATAGGCGTCCCAAATGGCTCCTGGGCCACATACTGGAGCCTTCCATGGAGAGGATCTAAGCATGGCCAAGCCAGAGGAATAACCGAAGTGGGTCAGCAGCTTTGCAGATGGAAAAACAGCCCCACAGCAAAGACACAGCCCAGCCAGGGAGCCACGGGGGCCCCTACTCAGAAGCTGCCTTTGCCAGGAAATCCCTGAGGCCCTCAACGAGGCTCCTCCCCTTCCTCTGCCAGCCACGGCTCCATTCTGCCTGCTGGGCTTACAACAGGGTCCCATCCCAGACCAAGTCCCCTGAACACTCTCCCTGAACCCACCCCTCAGAAACGGTGTGTCTATCAGGTCCTGCCTCGTGCAAATCCCTCTCCAGCACCCCCACAACTGCACACCTCCCCCCAGAGCTTAAGAAAGTGCACGGCACAGGACCCAGAGCCTGGACGTGGGCCTCTAACGGCGGAGGACTGAGGCTGCATCACATGAGGTCAGGGGTCAGGAGGGGGAAACAGAGCACACCCAGCCCTGCATTTCATCAGAACACCCCCTCCCCCTGACCTGAGAGGGTGAGTGTCCTTCAAGCAGGCACGCCCTGGGGCCTTATGTGGAGGAGCAATGGAGGAAGGTAAAGGTTGGCGGCCCTCACCGCATCCCAGGCCCACCCCTTGGCTCGCTAGTGTAGACTTGACCGTGCCTACCTCCCCCAGGCTCCAGGGATGGTCATGTGACCCAGTCCCAGCCAATCAGAGTCCTGCATGCTCCTGGGTCAGCGACTGGTTCAGGGGCGAGCCTGTGACCCCATCGGAGCCAACGAGAATCCACCTTGAGACTCACTGCTGAAACCAGGAGCACGGTGCTCTCTGCCAGGGATCTAAGCTGGGATGGAAGCTGGAGCTCTGGGGCCACCATCGGCAGGAGCCTGCCTGAGACCCACGCCCCCGGCAGGAAGGCAGGGCAGAAGGGCGCGAAGGGCGGGTTGTGTCCGATGACGGCCACGACTGGAGGCAGGTGGAAGCCTGCTGGCTTCATTAAGGGAGCCGGGATGCTCCTTCCGCACGTTTTGTCTTAGGCAGCCCAAGCTGGGTTTCTGTCACGTGCCACCAAGAGTTCGGACTCACACAAGGAGAGAAGGAGTAACAGAGGAGGCGACCCTTCAGCTGGCTACTGTCCATCCTTCAGACACGGAAAAGCCAAGGAATTCCAGAGCCAAGCCTGACACAGCCACCACTGCCTGAATGCTGCCTGCTGGCTCTGCCCGCCCCACACAGGATGCACGCTGCAGTTCCTGTGCACATGGAAACAAGTCCGCTCCACCATCGCTGAGCTGTGTGGCCTTGGGCAAGTCACTTGCCCTCTCTGAACCTCCAAACACGCCTTGTTCCCTAAACATCGGACATTAATGTGCCACCCTTGCATAGGGACTTTTGGTATAGAAATTACCAAGGCCACGGCCATCGAGCCCCAGGCCTGCTGTGTACTTAAGTTTCTTCAAAGCTAGTCACTGTCATTCAGTTAGGCACAACTTTACTTACAAGAGAAGCTTATTGTCAGCATACGTATACAGAAACCCAGTACAATGTGGAATAAATAAGGCGGCATCGGAAGAACAAACGCGCACCCCACGCACATGAAGACGTCTGTCCATATCCTGACCACCTAAAATCCTCCTGCCAGGACCCCAGGAAAGGCCCGGTGGCGGAGAGCAGGCACTCAGCAGCGCCCAGCACACAGTAAGTGCTCAGCAAGCCAGAACTCCTAGTACTGGTGTCACGAGGACTATCAATGACGCAGCTGCGGCCCAGTCACCAGCGACGCTCTGATGGGGAGGTGAGTAGCCCTGCCCGGCCCCAGCAAGAGCAACGAGACATCCGTTCTGCAGCCGGAAACCAGAGGCCGGTCCTGGGAGGGCGGGCAGCGGTGGCCACCGGGACCCAGCCCTGTTCTCAAACTCTTCCTGCGAGAGCTCGGCTCCCAAGTCCGCAGACCCTGGTCATCTAATGCAGCGAAGCAGATTCTATTCCCCTCTCTCGAAGGTTTTCAACAGCCACTAGTCTCTTGGAAGAGACGCGCCTGTCACTTCTGCAGGGTGCTGTTCCCGAGGTCTGTGCCTCTTCCAAGGGCACCACGGGCAACTTCCAAATCGCTATTAAATTTTGAGTTGTGCAAGGCGGCCACGAGGCCTCATTTACCCACAGCTTTTCCAGCCTCCTTTGTCCAACGAGACGCCGCCTGGAGGTGACCTGACACACGCTCACCATTGTGCACCAGAGGCCAGGGAGGGTGACACCTTCCTAAAGCACCCGCGGCTGGCTGGCTTTCCAGTCCCTGGGGATTGACACCGTGCCCACCCTGGAGCACGGGGCTGGGGCCTCCGCCCCTCACCCACCAAGGGGTCCCCCCACCAGCCCCCTGCCCAGCATCCTCACATGCCGGTGGGCCTCGTGCTGCCCTCACTCACCACGAGCTTAGGAACCCGATTTCCAAGCCCTCCCAACCTGAGCCACGCTGGCTGCCAACTCCAAAAAAAGCAAATGTTAGGAATCCTCAGGTTTGGCGGGACCTCAAATGTAAACATAGAATTACCACGTGACCCACTGAGTCCAGTCCCAGCATCCACCTGGAAGAACTAGAAACGGGCTCCAACAAAACACGGTATGCGCGTTCACGGCGACGCGTTCACGGTATGCACGTTCACGGCGGCACGTTCACAGCGGCACGGTCACGGGTATGCACGTTCACGGCGGACTCGGTTCACGGCATGCACGTTCACCGCGGCTCGTTCACGGCATGCACGTTCACGGCGGCACGGTCACGGCATGCACGTTCACGGCGGCACGGTCACGGCATGCACGTTCACGGCGGCACGGTCACGGCATGCACGTTCACGGCGGCACGGTCACGGCATGCACGTTCACCGCGGCTCGTTCACGGCATGCACGTTCACCGCGGCGCGAGTCACAGGAGCCCAGAGGCAGACCCAGCAAACACTCCCGTCCGTCCGTACAGTGGGAGTAGTACTCAGCCATAAAGAGGAACGAAGGACTGCTGTGTGCCCGCGCCACACACACCCAGAAAATGTGACACCGAACCAAAGAGGCCAGACACAAAAGGCCACGTATTATGTGACTCCATTTACATGAACTGTCCGGAGCAGGCACATCCACAGAGACAGAACGGAGACCGGCGGTTCCCAGGCGCGGGTGAGGCAGGAACGGGGCCTGCGAACAGGTACAGGGTTTATAAGGCAGCGAGGCAAAGCTTTTGAAACTTGAGCGAGGAGGCGGGTGCACAGCACTGCAAATGGGAAAAAAATAAGCTTTGACTTTTCATCAGCAGGTTTGGAAGTGAATGCCAAGAAAATTTGATGATATCATTTCCTCAAAGATGCGGGCAGAGGAGGATGAGGGAGCCTCTCGAAGGGTCTCCAGGACCTGGTCCTGGCCAGAGGAAGGTTCTGAGGACAGATCGGAGCTGGAGCAGGAATTCAGACACAAAGGCCACAGGTTGCCGCTGGGTCTGGCTGCACTAGGGTCAGAGGCAGTGGCGGCATCCGAGTATTTATAGACACTCTGGGGTTTCTTGCTGAGCCTTGGGCTAGCACTGGAGACTCGATGTGAACCCGGAGGCCCGGGGGGGTTCCAGGCCCTGGAGGGTTTCGGACCAGGCGCCCTGCCCAGCCCTGGGGAGAGCCACGGGATATGAGGAAAAATTCCAGAGGGTGAAGGAGAGGGAGGGAGAGTGCTTCAGCAGGAGGCGCTGCTGAGCAAGAGCAGGGAGGTAGGCGCCGGGCAGCGAGGAGTGAGCGAAGGTGGGGTGGGGGCCGGGGGTGAGCGCAGTCCCAAAGGTGAGCACAGGCACTGTATGTTTAAGAAATTCATTGAGTGAATATGGTGGGGGGGAAGGTGGGGACAGTCACTCGGGGCCCCATGGGCCTGGGTAAGGATGGATTTTGTTCCCCAGGGCAGTGGGGAGACACAGAAGGTGGTTGAGGGGGAGAGTAAAGGGTCAGAGCGTTTTTTTGAGCAGGAGTGGATCAGGGAGACCTGGGGAGGCTCCTGCAAATGTCCTCGAGAGGGGACGCTGGCGGGATCAGCGACAGAAATGGGGGACGTGGGCAGGTGGGTAAAAGTCGAGGGAGACGGACTGCAGGCTGCAGAAACAGCTGGCTGCAGGAACATGGGAGGATGCCCCCGGACGCCTCACGGCTCTGAGCCTATCTCCTCAGCTGCACAGTGGGGACATGAGAGTCCCGCTCCACAGGCCCGAGGCAAGGACCCTGTGCCTTTTGCCTGGGGGAACAGCAGAGGCTCAGCCATAGAGAGTCAGCGAGGCCAGGCCTCCGTGGAGGACAAGACAGTGCCGGGGTGCAAGTCCTAAGGATTTGCCGATCTCAGGTGGCCGGAAGGCCCAATGGGGACGCCAAGGGCCCAAGCAGGCCTCTGCACATCCCAGCCACCAACCGCAGCCCCAGGGCCCCTGCTGGCCCCTGCACCAGCTGGAGGAGCGCCGAAGATCCCACGCAGGCAGGTGGAGGGGCTCCCCCACGCACAGCGGCAGGGGTCTGTCCCCCGGGCCACGCCTGCCAGGAGGCAGCACACACAGAAGTGCCCCCACCCCCCGCTGCAATCAGCCGGGCAGCACAGCAGCCAAGCAGGCCACGTCCCCTGTTCCCGGCCACTGCACACTTTGATAAGGTTTCCAAATCCACAGCAGAAAGCCCGGGCCATGAGCTCGGACCGGCCCATCCATCCACCTTGCTTCCTGCTGGATCAGAGCCCCTCCCGGAGACTGGCACACAGTAGGTCACACAAATGACTCTGCCAGCAACACAGTGATGCCAGAAACCACACACCTGCGTCCCCTTCCCACCTGGCTGGGCACAGGCCCCTTTCCCAGAGGTCCTGGAGGCTTCCATGGGGCCTCCCGCCCCTGCATTCCTCTCCAGCTCCGGCATCACGAGGCCACGCCGAGACACATTCCATAGACTGTCCGGTGTCTTGAGCAGCCTGGTTCAGACCTAGGGGGAGTGGAATTACAGCCTCAGGGCAAGGGGCCGGCAGACGTGTGGGAGCCCCGGGGCTGTGGGGGAGGAGGAAAGGCACTCCGGGCTCTCTGCGTGCCTGAAATTTTCTGGGAACTATTAGGTGCTGACATTGGAAGAACCTGTAGCAGGTGAGGGAGCCTCGGAATTAAAAACCAGCCTGCCAGGCAGAGAGCGCCACGGCGCACACACGCACGCACACACACAAACACGCACACATGCACACATGCATGCACACGCACACACGAACATGCGCACATGCACACAGGCACACATGCATGCACACAAGCACACATGCACACGCGCCACATGCACACATGCATGCACACACGCAAACACACAGACGTGCACACACATGCACATGAACGTGCACACCCATGCACACAGAAGCACACACACATGCACCTGCTCAAAACCGTCTGGTACTGAGAAGCCCAAGGCACAAAGCCCTCCTGGGGTGGGCGGAACCATTTGCTCCACTCACTGCGGAGTAAGCACCTACTGTGTGACAGTCCCCGAGAGGCATGGCGCCTGGCACACACCAGGCCTATTAGCCCCCGGCCTGTACTGCCACAGACTGAGTGGCTTCAAACAGCCATGGCTTCTCTCACTGTCCTGGGGGCCTCGAGTCCAAATCCAGGTGTCTGCAGGGCCCACAGCCTCCAGAGGCTCTGGGGTGGCCCTTCCTGCTCCCTCCCTCCTCCGGCTCTGCTGACCCGCAGCAGCCCTGGCATTCCCCCGGCTTTAGGGGCATCGTGCCAATCTCTGCCTCCATCTCCACGCGGCCTTTCCGCTGCCATCTCCTGTCTGTGTCTCCCCTTCTTCTAAGGACACCAGTCATCTTGGATCTGGGGACCTCCCTACTCCGGTTGTGACCTCATCTTAACTAATGAGATCGGCAGAGACCCTTGCCAAAGGGCTCCAGGCAGACACGTTACGGGGGACGCTAGCTACTCCGGTGGGCGCTCCAGAAATACTCGTTTTGTTCGCTATTGTATCCCCAGAGCCCAGCACACAGTAGGCATCTAATAAATATTTACTAAACAAAACCACTGCACTGCAGCCAGCCCGGCCCAAGAAGAAGCCGGCCCAGGGGGACTCTGGGGCAGCAATGGTTCTGGGTTGTGCGTCTCCACGGGCCGGGCTGTTCACACCTGCGTGTTTACTTTCTGGCACACAGTAAAAATTGGGGCACCAGCCAAGCATCTGATGGCCACCTTCAGTGGGACTCCAGTCGCAAAACGGAATCAGCTCTGGAGTGAGTCCTAAGGCGCAGAGAGCTGGTGGGGACACGGCAAGGGTGCACCTCACCCAGCCCAGCCCAGAGGGTCCCATGGCCAACGCGGAAGAGGGTGAAGAGAGAGCTCGTGCTGCCTGGCCTGGTGGCTCGCTCCGTCCGCCACAATTATGAAGTACCTACTGTGTGTCAGGTGCTGGGGACGCAGCAGTGACATTACTAATCCCAAATCCAACACCTCGTGGAGCCTCTGTCCACCACGATTTATGAAGTACCTACTGTGTGTCGGGTGCTGGGGACGCAGCAGTGACATTACTAATCCCAAATCCCCCACCCCGTGGAGCTGCCGTTCCAGCAGGCAAGCCTCGACTAAGAGGATGGCAGATGGTGTTGGCACTGTGGAGTAAAGCAGAACCAGGAGGAGATGGGCAGGCAATGGGGGCTACGTTTTGAAAGTGGGCAGTCAGCAGTGCGTCACCAGAGGCGCCTCTTATGCAAAGGCATGGGGGAGAGAAGGGAGTCTACGCAGCAGGCGCAAAGGCCCTGCCTGGTGCAGTCAGGACCGAGCCTGGTGTGAGGACAGCAGGGAGGCCTGCGTGGGAAAGCGGGGTGACTGGGGGCCTGTGAGGCCACTCAGTGGCGCTCCCAGGGAGGTGGGAAGGACACGCTCATGCACTTGAAGCAGGGCTGGCGTGCGGCCTCCTATGGCAAGCCTGCCTCTGGTGTCTGTGTTCAAAGGACACTGTAGCTGCCCTCTGTCGCGGAGCACGGGGCACAGGCATCTGTGTGGGGCACAGGTAAAGGGGCCCCTGTAACCCTCAATGATGACAGCCACGGTCGTCAGGGCCCTAGAGAAATGGGCCTCCACCCACGCACAGCAGCAGGCCTGCAGTAACGAGGCCAGGCGCCTTGGCCCTGACTTAGGTCATTCCACTCCCTAAGGAAGAGCCAGGTACCCTCCCCCAGCCTGTCATTGGCTCTGCCCTAGGGGCTGAGGGTCAAATACTAAGAGCTCAACCCTGGATGCCACCCACGAGGGTGCGCTCTACCCTCAAGCTGAGACCAGGCAAGCCAAACCCATCCCAAACTCCAGTTTCCCCACCAATTCTCATCAATCAGAGAATTATTTCCACATCTGTTATGTGCAAACACTGGACAACACAGCTACAGCAGTGACCAAGTCAGACAAAGGCCTGCCAACCAGGCCCATGACCAGTGTCAGGTCTGTCTCAGCAGGCAGGGCGGCCAGCCAGGTGCTCAGCAGAGGGTAGCTGCATCGAGGGAGAGGACGGAGAGGGACAGAGATGAGAGACGGAGGAGAAAGGAGGTAGGGAGGGAGGAAAGGAGGATGGATGGATGCATGCATGGATAGATAGGGAAAGGAGGAAAGGAGGAAAGGAGGATGGATGGATGCATGCATGGATGGATAGGGAAAGGAGGGAGGGAGAATGGATGGATGGATGGATGCATGCATGCATGGATAGAGAAGAGGAGGATGGATGGAGAAAGGAGGGAGGAAAGGAGGAAGGATGGATGGATGGACAATGGATGGATGGATGGACAATGGATGGATGGATGGACAGATGGATGGATGGTGGATGGATGGATGAATGGATGAATGGATGGATGAACGGACGGATGGTTGGTAGATGGACAGATGGATAGATGAATGGATGGATGGACAGATGGACAGATGGATAGATGGATGGATGGATGGATGGATGGACACATGGATGGATGGTGGATGGACAGAGCATAGATGGACGGATGGACAGATGAATGATGGATGGATGGATGAATGGATGGACGGATGGCTGGATGGTGGCTGATGGATGAATGGATGGATGAATGGACAGATGGACAGATGGACGGATGGATGCACGGATGGATGCACGGATGGATGGATGGTGGATGACTGGTGGATAGATGGATGGATGGATGAACAGATGGATGGATGGTGGACAGATGGATGGTGGATGGATGAATGGATGGATAGATGGATGGTGGACGGATGGATGGATCAATGGACAGATGGATGGATGGTAGATGGACAGATGGATAGATGGATGGATGGACAGATGGATGGATGGTGGATGGATAGATGGATGGATGGACAGATAGATGGATGGAGGGACAGATGGATGGATGGTGGATCAATGGATGCATCAATAGATGGATGGTGGATGGATGAATGGATGGATGGTGGACAGATGGATGGATGGACGGATGGTGGATGGATGAATGGATGGACAGATGGATGGATGGACGGATAGATGGATGGATGGACAGATGGATGGATAGATGGATGGATAGATGGATGAATGGATGGATCAATGGACAGATGGATGGATGGTAGATGGACAGGTGGATAGATGGATGGATGGACAGATGGATACATGGATGGATGGACAGATGGATGGATGGTGGATGGACAGATGGATGGATGGATGGACAGATGGATGGACAGATGGATGGATGGTGGATAGATGGATGGATGACGGGGAATGGATGAGGATGAATGGATGGATGGATGGTGGATAGATGGATGGTAGATGAATGGATGGATGGATGGTGGACGGATGGATGAATGGATGGATCATTGGACAGATGGATGGTAGATGGACGGATGGATGGATGGATGGACGGATGGATGGTGGATAGATGGATGGATGAATGGATGAATGGATGGATGAACGGATGGATGGATGGTGGATGAATGGATGGATGGATGGTGGATGGATAGATGGATAGTAAAGGGACAGATAGATGGATGAGGAATAGAGATGGGAGGACGGAGGAGAAAGGAGGAAGGGAGGGAGGAAAGGAAGATGGATGCACGGACAGATATATGGACAGATAAACAGGCATAGACAAATGATTGATGGACGGATGAATGGATGGATGGACGGACAGATAGATGAATGGATAGATGGATGTACAGATGGACGGGTGGATGGACAGATGGATGCAGAGACGAATCCCCAGATAGAGATCAACTTAGCTGCTCCATTTTCCAGGGGTTTTCTGGTCTTACATTTCTAACCAAGCCCCAGGGCCAAGCATGCCTTCATCCTGCTAATATTCCCAGGCCCTGCCACGTGCTGAGCTCCATGAAGGACACAGAGGCACTGCAGCCCTGATGAACTCCCAAACCCACACAACTGCTCCCCCGAGCCCTAGCCTACTGAGAACAGAGGACCCTAGGGAAAACTGCCTCCAGTCCCAAACCCAGACTCAGCATGGGGGGGGTCTCAACTCCCACCTGGCGCCACTCTCCTTTTCCAGCACAAACCAGCATACCTTCCCCTGAGCTGGGTTTAAGGAGAAAGGCTGAGAGGACTCCAGCCTGGGAACCCTCCTCCCTGACCCCGGGTGGATGTACAGGCCAGTGCTGCGTGGGCCAGGCTATGGCCAGAAAGCTGGGGTCTTCTTGGAGCCCGGAAGCTCTCGTCAGGTCCCAGACTTGCTCCCCTCTGAGCTGTTTCCTGGGACTTGCTTCCCTACCCAGGGGTCAGCTCAGCTAAGCCCCAGAGACCAGCTCTTATAAGAGGGATTTCCCACAGGAAATTCGCAATGCCTGGCTTCTCTCAGTGAGGGCTGCTCACACTGTGTGGGTGGGAACATCAGACGTTCAGTGCTGCCACCGTGGAAAACAGTCACTAGGTTAAACCCAGAATTACCCCATGACCCAGCGATGCCACCCCTAGCTACACACCCCCCAAGGAACTGAAAACAGGTGACAAAACAAACAGAAAGGCTCAGAATCAGAATACACACAGCAGCACTATTTATATGAATCAGAAAGCAGAAACAACCCAATGTCCATCCACTGACAAACAGATGAAACAGATGCAGCCTGTCCGTCAATGCACTAGGATTCAGCCAGGCACAGGTGAGTGCTGACCCAGCCCCAACACGGATAAGCCTCGAAGACGGCGCAAAGGCAAAGCAGCCAGTCGAAAAGGCCACGTTCTGCAGGATTCCATCTATTTCACAGGAGGGGCACGTTCCCAGGACAGAAGGAAAACCTGGCTGCCAGGGGTCAAGGGAGGGAGGAGTGAGGAGTGACGGTTTAATGGGTTTGGGGTTTCCTTCTGGGAGGATGAAACTTTTGGAATTAGACAGAGGTGCTGGTTTCACAACCTTGTGAATGTCCTAAATGCCAACTCATTGTTCACTTCAGTGTGGCTGAAATGGTAGCTTTCATACATATTTTACCACAAAATCGTTTGACGGGGGAAACTGAGGTTCCAGCCATGGCCAGCTGGAAGTGGGCAAAGGCTATCCACGCCAGATGGGCTTGCCTTCTCCTATTCGCCACATCCCCCTCCTGGTCAGCTACCTTTGTTGATATGCCCTGCCTGGCTGGTGGGACTCAATGGAGCAGGTTCAGTTTGTCTTCTCCTGAGCCTTCAGCTCCCACCTCTGCCATCACCCCCTTGGAACCTTCCCCCTGACCCCAATGGGCCCCCCCGGTGCCATGCCGCTCCCGTGGACCCAGCCCCTGTGCTTCAACCACCTGTTTACCTGCTGCCTCCCCCCACCAGGCAGGGCTCCTCCTCAGCAGTTTTAGCCACAGGGAGCTATGGTGGCTGTGGGCTGAGTCACAGCCCCTCGGTCACTGAAACGAGCCAGTGCGCTCTCAACCAAGCCACCTCCTGCGGACACACTGCCACTCCAGAGGGCTCCCGAGTGCTGACCAATTCCAAATCCCAACTCGGCCACTTCCGCAGCTGTGTGACCTTGGGTGACGTCCTGACCTCTCTGAGCTTCACTTGGAAAGATTCACTGAAGAAAGAGCTACGAAAAGCTCGGTGCAGTTCTTGACCCGTGGAAGAAGGCCCAGAAGGAGAGGGTGGCTGTTACTGCCCTGTGCCAGGCTGGCCACTCGGGGGAAGGAGGGAGGTGGTGATGATGATGCTGACCAACCCGGTCACTATGGCTCCCCCTCGCCTTGCAGACAGGCAAACTGAGGCCGGGAGGAGTCTGTGATGCTCAGGTGAGCCCAAATGCCCCAGGCCGCAATTCCTGTCTCCCCCCACTGCCACATCGCGCACCTGCTGCCAGGGGAAAACAGGCCAGGTGCAAACCGCCCCCCAGCATCTGCCCATCTCTCCCCTCCCCTAGAGAGGCTCCTCGGCCCCAGGGGGAAGCCTGTCATCCCCACATTCTGCTTCAAGCCCCCCCAGCTTCCCCCATCCCTCCACCCCTTCACCCTGGGCTCAGCAGGCCCCCACCTCCATTCCACACTTCTCTCACGCCAACACCAGAAGAGCAAAGGCTTCGGTTCCCCTCATCAAACACAATTCGCCCCATTGGACAGATCAGAAAACTGAGGCTTGGAGAGGGGGAACGGACTTGCCCAAGGCCACAGGGTCAAGATACTGGAGCCCAAACCCCGGTCCTCCTCATGGCCCTGCCAGCCCAGATGCCCGCCCTCGCCCCCCCTCGGTGCACAGAAGGGAAGTGGCGTTGGTCAGAGCCTCCAAGGAGGCTATTACTGTTTCCAATTTAATTGGTGCGTTGCGTCCGCTGGGCGGCGGCCAGCTCGGCCCTGCTCCCCGGCCAGGCAAGGTCTGCTCAGAACCACTTCCTCCTCCGCATCTTTTGTTTTGTTTTTTCCATCTAATTTTAAAAGGAAGAGAGGGAGATAAACCACAGCACGACGAACCCTCTCTGCACGCCAGGTTCCCGGGGCTCCACCCCAGAAGGCCTGCGCAGAGAGCGACCCCTCCCCCCTTGTGTATTTCACAAACATTACGCCTGGTTCTGCCGCCTCTTCCTCATTAAGTTCTGGGCGCCCCAGGAGGGAGTGTTTTCCATTAGACCCAGCTCCTCCATCTGGACTTCCCAACAGCAATCTCTGCAGAGGGAAGCTGGGAGGCAGAGAGGAGGCTGGTGTCTGGGCAGTGGGGAGGGGGCACTGGCACCAGCTGTGTAACCTGGGCAAACCATTTAACCCAGTGCCCCTGGGGCTGGGACGCAGGAGAGAGGAGGGAGCCCATGCCGGAGTAGGGCTGGGGGAGCTGGGGGGCTGATGCCGGAGTGGGGCTGGGGGAGTTGGGGGGCTGATGCCAGAGTGGGGCTCGGGGAGCTGGGGGGCTGATGCCGGAGTGGGGCTCGGGAAGCTGGGGGCTGATGCTGGAGTGGGGCTCGGGGAGCTGAGCTGGGGCTGGGCTCCTGGTCAGCACCTGGAGAGGTGGCGGGACCCTGGGTTTCTAAAGGATGGAGGGGGATTTGGGGTCCTGGGTCCACGTTTTGCTGCATGGCCAGGCATGAACCGACAACCCTGAACTACACCAAACACAGCTCCCGACATGAGGCTGAGTGACAGAAGCCAGCCACGAAAGCACAAACGCTGCGTGATTCCACTTGTGGGAGGTGGCTGGAGTCGCTGAATTCACAGAGACAGAAAGGAGGATGCTTGGTGCCAGGGGGGTGGGGGAGGCGGGGCAGGAGGAGTTACTGTTTAATGGATATAGTGAGTCCGTTTTGCCAAATGGAAAGTGATGGTCGCCAAACAATACGGATATTCTTAACACTACGGAATTATCTACTTAACAAGGGCTGAAGGTCAATTTCACGTTATATGCATCTACCACAATTTAAAATTAAAACAAACACCTGCTCCAGGGAGGCCTCCCTGATTGCTAGTCAAGGGCTCTCAGCTGTGCTTGTATTGTTCTGTGATGGCCCCAAAGGCTCAGGCGGCCCCATGAAAGGCAAGGTGTTCCTGCGGCTCCGGCACTCAGTAGGCCCTCAGAGCCAAGCCGAGTGCAGCGTGCCTCACAGGGCATGGCTGGGCCCGCCAGGCAGCGACTTCCCCCTCTGATCCCTCAGAAGTACCCGATCAGCTGAGCTCTCCTCTCGCCAGCTGCCTCCAACCCAGGTGGCCTCAAGGGACAATTGAAAGTCCCGAGCCCAGGGAAGGGCTGACTGCTTCAGAGGGGCCCCTGGACCCCGAAACCCGAGGCCAGGCCCAGAGCCCCTGTCTCTGTCCCACCCACTCATGCCGGTGCCCAGACCCCAAGTGTGAAGGCGGCCTCCCCACGGTTCCCCACTGACTTCCCTGCCTCCAACATCTGGCAAATGCATCCACAGCTGTGCAGCTGCCGGAAACGCCTCCTCCTGCTTCTCCTCCACACACGCAGGCCCTCGAGGATGGCTTCCTGAGGAATTTATGGGTCGCCCCTAGTATTTCAGGGCAGCTCCCCTGGAGGCATCCAGCACATGTGAACGAGGACAAATGTTTCTCTGCTAAGAATAGCTGCGCCAGCAGCAGCGTCCGGGGCGAGGGAGCCCACCCACTCAACAAGGGCCCTCTCGGACCTCCCCAGCCCCTGCCAGCCCCCGACAAGTGACCAGGCTGGACCACCAAGGGCCTGGCTGGGAGGATCCCCACAGCCGCCTGGGCTCCCAGGCCAAGCAGGAAGAATCCACTTACATCAGCTGTGTCCAGTGCTCAGAAGCAGACACATCTGGGCCATTCAATTACCCCAGGGGGCGCTGATCAGTAAGTGTCTGATGACGGGACAGTGATCGAGAACCCAAAACGTCCTATGGCTCCTGCAGCCAGGAGCTCAGACAGTAAACAAATGCTTCAGTGCCTAGGAGTGGCGATGGCCTACCTAGGATCAGATGACCAGTTTCTGGAGGGAGGATTAACAAGGCTCCAGGGGAGAGGGTCCCACCATAAGGGCAGGGACAAAACGTGAGAGGAGAGCGGCGGACACCCAAGACCCTGCTGGAGCACAGGACCGGGCCGGGCAGGCACTGCGCCGAGGAGAGGGGCCCGCGGGAAGGGGGTGACCACAGCTCAGTCCCAGCCAGCGCTGAGCAGAGGCTCAGGAATGTGGCCCCCAAACGTTCCTGATGTTCCAGACCCTGCTGGAACACAGGGGGCCCACGGCGTCCAAACCTTCCCGGCGAAGCCAAGAAGCCCAATTTTGAGACATCTCCCGATATTTCTTAAAAAACACTGACTATAAAACCAGCACAATAAATCAGTCTGACACCCAAATGCAGCTCAGGGGCTGCCAGGACGTGACCTGTGGCTTATGACATGGTCACTGGAAGCCACAAGAGAGGGTGAAGGAGGCTGGGGAGCTGAAGCGGGGTGATGTGGGGGACAGCAGGCGGAGCACCAGCAACAGTTTGGAGGGGGACCCAAGAGGCCCCCCAACTATTAAATATAACAGGAATGAAACCCAGTGACTCATCGGTGCCACCCCCTCCACCAGAATGGGACACACACTGGCCATGAAAGGCAGGGCTGGGCAGAGACCCTGACCTGGCCCCATCTCCAACACAGGGAGCAAGACACAGTGACTGCCCACCCACCCCCCACTCTATGCACACCACACCCCAATTTCCCTGGACAACCCATGCCCCCTGCCCCCTCGGTCCTGGGGTCTCAGGGAGGCTGACCCTGCCCTCCAGCCAAAGTGGCACTGGCTTCGGTGAAGGGAGGGGAGCTTAACTCTCAAGCTGAGCCAATAAAACTCATTCCCATCAGATTTGCTGGAATATTGGGAACAGGAAGCTGTCCTGCCACTCGGGCTGCTGAACTGCAATTATTAGTCTCAGGCTACTAGAGACTGCACATGGGGAGCACCTGGATCCAGCTGTGCCTGAAGCTTCCCTGAGTTTTTTTAGTTACTTGAACTATTCGTGCTAAATGCAGGAGGCAGAGGAAGTCTGTCCATTGCAACCAAGAGGGCTAAGATAGCAACCCTCCTAAAACGCAAACTGTCAGATAGGCTCTCCCTGGAATCAGATCTCCTCCACCCACTAGGTGCCTCATCCATGTAGGTGGGGGACGGGTCCAAAGCCAGCCAAGAGGAGGCCAGAGAAATGGAATGGGAGACCCAGGCCAGACAACATAGGGGGAAGGGGCCATGCAGAAGCCTGGGAGAGGCCTGTCCTGGGTCACCCTGGCGGGAGAGTGGGCGGCTCCCAGTCCCTTCCTGAGCTGTCAGTGGTTCTCATGGGTGAAGAAGCAGGCAGCAGCTTTGCAATGAACGCTGCCCAGCAAAGCCCGGCTCTGATCGGGGTCACTTCTCAGAGCAGGCACCCCCACACACACAGCCACTCCCCGCAGTCACCCGAGCCTCTGGACCTCGGTTTCCGGAGGAACGTCACGATTTCTCTCGGAGGGAATGTGTGCTCGCCGCACCGCAGTACCCAATGTGCTGGTAAACCCAGGCCAGGCTGAGCAAGCCTGGGCTGCCCCTGCCAGGCCAGAAAAAGAGGCATTGTCTGCAGCCAGGAGCACGCAGGGGCCACGGGCCAGGCCGTCCCCATGCGCATGTCCTGGGCCCATCCCTGCCGGAGCTTCAGCTTCCTGGGTTGTAAAGCAAGTGGCTGCTGCAGGCCTTGAGGGTGGCCAAGGCTTCAACGTGGAGCAGGTGGCGACCGAGTCCCCACCCCACCTCGGCCTCTCCCGACTCCATGAATGGGTGCTTGTTATAGCTCCCATTTCCCAGGCGGAAGACTGAGGCTCTCTGCACAGGCAGGAGCAGGGCTAAGCACAGAGAGGCTAAGCAACTTGCCCAAAGTCACACAGCCGGCAAGGGCACAGCCTGGATGCAAACGCAGGCGAGCCAGCTCACCCACTGTGTCCTGGGACCCCGTCACCAGCGTACCCATGCCCCCTGCTCAGGCTGGAGGAGACCGTCGTCTCTCCCACCAGGCTGGAGCCAGACCTTGCAGGCCTCCCATCCCATGTCCTGCTCATGAGACCAGGCTGCAGCCAGAGGTGACCATGGGCCACCGCAGACAGACTGTGGGCATCTCCGTGTCCTCCTGAGAGCCTGCTGCACGCCGCCCACCCCAGGCCGAGGAGGAGGAAAGCCTGCATCCTCACCTCCCCTCATCAGGACCTGGAACCTGGACTCCAACCCTTGCGGCTTCATTCACCTTCTCTCCCCCCCACAGCCCCGTACCCAAGATCCACGAAGCGAGAGTCACACCTTTGTGTCCCCCCAGAGTCCCAGCACAGTGCACATGGCAGGTGCTCAATAAATGCTTGCTGAATGCACGAACGTACTCAGAGCAAAATCGCAGATGCAGAGCGGAAGCTCAAACACCAGTTTGCGAACAGACCGAGGCCAAGAGCACAGATGGGGTGTGTTTACAGCCCAGACTTCGGGGTGCCACCTACACGGGGCCAGGTCCATCAAAGGCAGCCGAGTGTCCCAAATATCAGCTAACGACCTCAGGTCCACACGGCCGGCCCGCTCCGCTCCAGGCCTCCATGTGGCCGAGAACTCTGATCCCCACTCCTGGGAGCCCCAGTGCCCGTGGCGAGACTGTGAGGCCGTCACTGCCACTAGGTGCTGTGTGGCCTCCGCCAAGTAGCCTGGCCTCTCTGGGCCTAGTTCCTCCATTTGTCAAGGGCACCTGGCAAACCCAGGGGCTTGCTTGGGGATGAGGGCCAAAGAGGTTCTTTGGGAGTCACCAGACGTGTGGGGGAAAGGGTGTCCAGGGCCTGGGGAGAAGGCCGGGTAGAATCTGAGAGCCTCCTGCCTCCGGGTCCTGTCCCCTTAGCCGGGCTGCCTGAGGCAGGACAGCGAATGGCGGGCGGCAAGTGTGGTCTAGGGCTTTGTGGATTTGGTTCTCAGCAAGAAAGGCAGGTTCAAGCAAGGCCTCCTTCCTGGAAGGTACAGACTCCCCGATGGGGCTCTCCTGCATCCCTAGGAACAAAGGGGCTCTCAGCCACCCAAACTTGTCCTGCGCCCTCAGGCTGGAAGTGGGGAACAGTACCACCAACCCCCAAGGGCCAGTCCCCCCACCTCCAGAGCCGGGGTCACCGGCTGCGGTCTTTCCCCAGGGTTGCCATAAAGCTGACCACAAACCAGGCCGCTTCAAACAGCGCTGATTTATTTGCTTTTATCTTCTTATGATTTTTTGACAGAGTCTCGCTCTGTGGGCCAGGCTGGAGTGCAGGGGCACAATCATGACTCATGCAGCCTTGACCCCCCGGGGCTCAATGGATCCTCCCGCCTCAGCCTGGGACCACACGAGGGCCACCAGCACGTCCCGGCTAATTTTTATACTTTTTGTAGAGACAGGTTCTCGCCATGTTCTCCAAGCTGATCCTGAAACCCTGGGCTCAAGTGATGCGCCCACCTCGGCCTCCCTCAGTGCTGGGACTACAGGCGGGGGGGTTTACTCTCCAACAGTTCCGGAGGCCGGCAGTCCAAAGTCAAGGCGTCAGCAGAGACCCACTCCCTCCGGAGCCCATGAGGGAGGCTCCTCCTGCCTCCTCCAGCGGCCGGAGGCCCCGGCACTCCTTGGCTTGTGGCTTCATCCCTGCAGTCCCCGCCTTGGTCTTCGTGTCGTCCTGTCGTCCTGCTCTCTCCTCCGCCTGCCTCTTCTAAGGACACTAGTCCCTGGATACGGGGCCCACCTGGCTAACCCAGGATGGGCTCATCTCAAAACACATCTGCAAAGACCTTTTGTCAAAGACGCTCTCCCTTTGACAGGGCCTGCGGACTAGGACGTGGACCTATCTCTTGGGGGCCCACCACTCACCCCGCTCCACCAGCCTCTGCCTTTCTGACATTGCCCATTTCCCGAAGCTCACTCCCTGCCCAGCTCTGAGTCGAAGCCCCAGCGGAACCCCGTTAAGCCGAGGGGGAAACGGAGGCACAGGGAGTGAGCTGTCGCCCACGGGACGGAGCGGGGCCAAGGTTTGAACCTAGCTTTCCCAGTGGCCCCAACACAGTAGCCGCTGGGCATGGGCCTCCCTCACGTTTACAGGAAGCAGGGGACTCTCACGCCCACGCCTCTTGGCCGAGGGCCAAGCTGGCAGTGAGTCACCCCACTCCGCAGGCCGAGAGGAGGCTTGAAGCGGCTCATCGAGGGGGACCAGACAAACGGTGGGGCCGGGGAGGGCTTCCTGGGCCTTGGCTGGCTCCGGTGTCCGCAGGGGAGCAGATCCCAAATCCTGCCGCTGTCCCTGGAAGGAGACAGCTTGACACACAAGTCCCTGGCAACCACCACCTCCTCCAGTTATTACCAGGTCTGGCCCGGCCCACACAGCTGCCCACCCAGCCTCTGACCCCAGCCACGGAAAGGACCATTATGACATCACAGGCCGGGAATTATGTTATTAGCCTGGGAAGGAGGCTGGCCCCAGGAACAAAGGGCTCATTGTCATGCAAATAGACGACTCAGAGGAAGGGGGCAGTTCCTCCACTCTGGGGTGCCCCCTCCTGCCCTCGCACTTCTAAGCCAAACTGGAAACCGACCCCCAACCTCCCAGAAGTGTGGGCTAAATGAGGCATTCTCTCAGCCTGGGAAACGGACCCCTCCCCAGGTCTGAGCCAGATCCCCAGAAAACAGGACCTGCCCCGGAGACAGTAAGAGGGGTTTCTGGGGATGAAATAGGATCATCCCCCTCAACATGTTAGGCATGACCCTGAGCAAAGACGTGACTGCCTTGGAAATGCCCTTCACTTGCTAATACTGCAGGCCTGCCACTGTGTGTCTTTGAGCAAGCTGCCTACCCTCTCTGTGCCTTATCAGGAGAGGGTGACCCATGCCCACTTTAAAAGGCTATGAGGACACAATGAACTAAGGTGTGCGGAATGCTCACCTTGCCTGGGTCCCCAGCACACAATGCTGAGGCTGCCGGCACCCCTCCCCCACACCCCATGCCTACAGCACCTCTGCGTTCCTTCTCATGAAGGGAGGGGGAGGCTCTCTAGAGATGCTCAGTGGGTACCTCAGGGGCAGTCAGAGAAAAAGCGCAAGAACTTTTCCCGGTTTTCCAAATTATCCCCAAATGCATGCCCAGTCCCGTGCTGCAGAACTTTCTGGGAGGAAAGAAATGGGCTGCGTGGGAAATCCAGCCTGCAGGCCCTGCGTCTCCCCAGCCAGAGCCCTCGAGGGTGCGGCTAGAGGGAGTAAGGAAGCAGGGCCTCCTTCCCCAGAGAGGCCCCGTTTACGGGGGAGGGGACAGGCTGAGGCCCCGTGGGGGACACTGAGTCAGGCACAGCTGTCTCCTGAGTGCCTGCTACATGCCCAGTGCTGGGGACACAGCGGTGACAAGATGAACAGAATCCTGGATGGAGGGCTGCTGGAGTGTGAATGTGTATCTGTCTGTTGAGACCCAATCACTATGGGACAACGTCAGAGGGCGGGGCCTCCGGGAAGGGATGAGGTCACCAGGGTAGAGCTGTCATGAGTGGGGTCAGTGTCCCTCCTTTATCCAAGAGGCCCCGGATAACCGCCCTGCCCTTCCTCCTGGGAGAAGCCGCCGTCTACGAACCAGGAAGCAGCCCCCTCCTCCCCTGTAACAGCAAACTTGCCAGCGACTTGATCTTGGCCGTCCAGCCTCCAGAACCGTGAGCAATGAAGCTGTGTTGTTTGCGAGTCCCCTGGTCCAAACAGCCTGAAACAAGGCAGGGACGGGGTGAGGGGCGCACCGCAGACCGTGGTGGTGACGGTTAGGAGGAGCAGGAAAGGTGCCACAGGGAGTCATTGTGCGACATCAGGCCACTCTCGGGGGCGCCATTAGAGCAGAGGCCTAAGTCAGGGCGGCTGAAGGTCTCAGAAAGGTGTTCCCGAAAGAGGTTACAGCAGGCTCAGGCCTGTAATCCCAGCACTGTGGGGAGGGTGAGGCGGGAGGATCACTTGAGATCAGGAGTTCAAGATCAGCCTGGCCAACATGGCAAAATCCCGTCTCTACTCAAAATGCAAAAATTAGTCAGGTATGGTGGTGGGCGCCTGTAGTCCCAGCTACTCGGGAGGCAGGAGAATCACTTGAACCTGAAAGAAAGGTAGCCGGGGCTCTGCGCTCCAGCCTGGGTGAAAGAGTGAGACTTTGTCTCAAAAAAGAGCAAAAAAAAAAAAAAAGAAGAAGAGGTTCTAGCCAGTGCAAAGGTCCTGAGGCAGGTGCATGATCAGGGACCCAGAGAACAGCAAAGAAGAGGTTCATGGGGCTGGATGCCCCCAAGCCCCATCCTACCCCCTAACCTCAGACCCTAAGCTACGACCAATGCCTGCAGGGCACGAGCCGCCCCCAAGGGACTGTGATGACAGGAACGCCCTTACAACAGCTCAGCCATGGGACACCCCCCCAGGCCCTGCAGGCACCACTTGTCCCCCAGCCTAGGACGCTCTGGAGCCCTCTGTGACACTGAGGCACAAAGCAAACCCCGCCCGGCCCCTCTGGGATGTCCAAGGCACCAAGCTCAGTTACAGGCTCACTTCATGGGGACCCTCTTCGGGAGACCTGGGAAAAGTCTCCTCCTGAGGATCAGCTCGGGTTGAACTGAAACACACTTCTCCTGGGTGAGCGCCAGGGGATAAACCCAGCTCACCCTCTGGAGCTGCTTCCAGCCCTGCAAAGCCCTTCTCCCCACTGAAGGAGGAAAAAACGCAGTCAGGACACGCAGGAAGGAAAAGTGCTCAGGGAGATGTGGGCGCAGCTGTCACCCATGCAGGGACAGACCCGCACCCTACAGCATCCTTAGGCATAAAGCAAGTCCCGCTGGGGCTTCCTGGGATGTGGAAGGCCCACAGTCGCCTGAGCCCCCACTTCGGGGGTGCTAAGGAAGCCTCGGAGAAAGTCAGTCGAGCGGTGCCGGCTCTGGGTGGGCCCTGGGAGCGCAGGGAAAGGCCCCGAGGTCAAGGCTGTCTGGCTCTCAAAGGTCGTCGGCCCTGCCCCCTGTCCCGGCCCCCAGCCCAGCCCACAAGGGGCAAGAAGGAGGAGGGGACAGCAGCTCAGAGAGCGTACGTGACCTCCCCCACGGCCACCCGCCCAAAGAGCCTTCAAGCACAGGCTCCCACCTGCGTGCTGGTCCCAGTTCCGGCCCTGGCAAACCCTGTGCCTTCGGATGGGTAACCTGACCACACAAGCCTCGGCTTCCTCACCTGAACCGGAGGGAGGAGCCTCTCTTCCCACGGTGGACGAAGTAGGAAGCGTGGCCACAGCACAGCAATCACGTCCACCATCACAGCCGCAGCAGTGGGCGACCCTCACGCAGCCCTCGAGACCGCCGGCACCTCCTAAGCACTGAGCATGTGTCTCTTCCTTTAAGCCCCAGGGGCCCTACAAGGTACTAAACACTGTCCTCATTTTACAGATGAGGAAACGGAGGCCGAGAGGGACTGGCTCAAATGCACACAACTCCAAAGAGGCTGATTCAAGCCTGAGCCCAGGACAGGCAGCCAGGCCCCTGAGCCCACCCTGTCTTTTCTGAACTTTTTATTTTGAGATAACTGTAGATCCATATGCAATTGGAGGAAATAATCTCAAGGCCGGGCGTAGTGGCTCGAACCTATAATCCTAGCACTCTGGGAGGCCGAGGCTGGCGGATCACTTGAGGTCAGGAGTTTGAGACCAGCCGGATCAACACGGCGAAACCCCATCTCTACTAAAAATCCAAACATTAGCTGGGCTTGGTGGCATGTGCCTGTAGTCCTATCAACTTGGGAGGGTGCGGCAGGAGAATCACTGGAACCTAGGAGGCAGAGGTTGCAGTGAGCTGAGATCGCACCCCTGCACTGCACTCCAGCCTGGGTGACAGAGCAAGACTCGGTCTCAAAAAAGAAAAAAAAGAAAATCTGGAGATCCCAGGATCCTGTGCGCCCTTCACCCCAGCCTCCCCCAAGAATAGCATCCTGAGACAGCCACAATTCATTGTCCGTATCATAACCAGGGAGGCAGCATGGATACAGCCAGCTGCATGCGGACCGCAGCAGTGTCCAATGCACACTTGTGTGAGTATGCGTGTGAGTGTGCATGTGAGTGTGCGGGTGCATGTGTGCGTGTGTGCGTGTGTGGGTGTGCATGTGTGTATGTGTGCATGTACATCAGTGTGTGAGTATGCATGCGAGTGTGAGTGCATGCGAGTGTGTACGTGTGCATGTGTGCGTGTGTGGGTGTGCGTGTGTGTATGTGTGCATGTACATCAGTGTGTGAGTATGCATGCGAGTGTGTACGTGTGCATGTGTGCGTGTGTGCGTGTGTGGGTGTACATCAGTGTGTGAGTATACATGCGAGTGTGAGTGCATGCTAGCGTACATGTGCATGTGTGCATGTGTGCGTATGTGTGGGTGTGTGCATGTGTGTATGTACATCAGTGCTTGAGTATGCATGTGTGAGTGCATGCTTGTGTACATGTGCATGTGTGCATGAGTGCGTGTGTGTGCATCTGTGCATGTACATCAGTGTATGCATGTGAGTGCATGCTAGTGTACATGTGCATGTGTGCATGAGTGCATATGTGTGTGGGTGTGTGGGTGTATGTACATCTGCGCATGCATGCGAGTGCATGTGTGTGTACATGTGCATGTGTGCGTGCATGTGCATATGTGCATAAGTGTGTGTGTGGGTGTGTGCATGTACATCAGAGTATGCATGTGTGAGTGCATGTGTGTACATGTGCATGTGTGCGTGTGTGGGTGTGTGCATGTGTGTATGTACATCAGTGTGTATGCATGCAAGTGCATGCGAGTGTGTACGTGGGCATGTGTGCATGAGTGCGTATGTGTGTGGGCGTGTGCATGTGTGTGCATGTACATCAGTGTATGCATGAGTGAGTACATGCGAGTGTACATGTGCATGTGTGCATGAGTGTGCGTATGTGTGTGGGTGTGTGCATGCGTGTGTGCATGTACATCAGTGTATGCATGTGAGTGCATGCGAGTGTGTACATGTGCATGTGTGCATGAGTGCGTATGTGTGGGGTGTGTGCATGTGTGTGTGCATGTACATCAGTGTATGCATGAGTGAGTGCATGCGAGTGTGTACATGTGCATGTGTGCATGAGTGCGTGTGTGTGGGTGTGTGCATGCGTGTGTATGTACATCAGTGTATGCATGTGTGAGTGCATGCGAGTGTGTACATGTGCATGTGTGCATGAGTGCGTATGTGTGTGGGTGTGTGCATGTACATCAGTGAGTATGCATGTGTGAGTGCATGCGAGTGTGTACATGTGCATGTGTGCGTGTGTGCGTGTGTGCGGGTGTGTGCATGTACATCAGTGTGAGTATGCATGTGAGTGCATGCATGTGTACGTCTGCGTGTGGGTGTGTGCATGTGTATGTACATCAGTGTGTATGCATGCGTGTGAGTGCATGTGAGTGTGTACATGGGCATGTGTGCATGAGTATGCGTATGTGTGTGGGTGTGTGCATGTACATCAGTGTGAGTATGCGTGTGAGTGTGAGTGCATGCGAGTGTACATGTGCATGTGTGCATGAGTGCATATCTGTGTGGGTGTGTGCATGTGGATGTGTGCGTGTGAGTGTGTGTGCGTGTGTATGTGTGTATTTAGTTCTGTGTGTTCTCATCACATGCAGACTCCAGTGACGGCCCCTGGTCCATGCTGACCTGCCCCATCACCAAGGCCCCTGTGCTGACCTCTCTTCTGACCCTCAACCAGGACTCTTCCCCCACTGGATAGGAAAATCAAGTCCCTGAGGACTTTGGGAAAGGTCTGGGGCAGCCATGACACAGCTCTGTGGCCAACCCAAGTAGACACCACGCCTTGGGGGTGACAAGGGACAGGTATCAGCACCTCTCACCTTTGGAATCCATTCTGGAGGTTCCAGGAGAGGTCCCAGACAATGAGACAGCAGGCAGCTGGCTTGGGGGGCCTGGACGCCTGGGGAACTCCACGCTGGCTCCTGCTGGCCCAAGAGGGGAGGCCCTGAGCCAGCCACCGGCCCAGCATCCGGTGTCACTTACAAACACAGGACGACTGCCACCTTTCGCAGGAGAACTGGCCCTCCTGCCCTGGCCCCCCAGGCCACACCAGGCACTGTGGGGGGTGCCTGGCCCAGAGCTGGCACAGAGGGGCTCCGGCTGAGAGGGAGATGGGGCAGTCAGGCAGACATGGGGGTGGTCCTGGGAATCCCAGCCCAGGCCCAAATGAAGACAGAGCCTGGGGAAGACCCACCGGGCCCACCCTCCATTATCTGGGCCCGGCTTCTATAAAACAGGAGAGCTCTCTGCAGAGAAGAAAAGAAAAATGGATGAAACTCAAACTTAAGTCCAACCTTGAACCTTGTGGTTACACTCGCGGAGGTCCAGCCAGGCAAGCGCTGCGTGGACCCCTCCAGAGCTCCCCCGAGACGCCAGCAGGCTGCAGCACCACCACTGCAGTAAAGGACAAGGAAACGGAGGACCCGTGGGATTTCAGGACTCGCCCAAGGTCACACCACCCTTGAGGAATACAGCCAGGACTGGAACCTCAGTTCAGCCACTGCAACTTCACAAACACCATTGCCCTGAGATGCGGACATCCCCGGGGGCACCCCCAACCCTCGGTCCAGGTGCTGTGATTGTCATCATCAAGAAAAGAACTCCAGCGCCAGCCAATTACCGACTGTGAGCCTATGATAAGCCAGAGGTAGGTGCATTCACTCCCCTAAGCCATGCAGCCCTTGGGGTGGGAGACATGCAGCGTCCATTTGCCAGATGGGAAAATGGAGGCTCAGAGACAGGAAGTGACTTGTCCAAGGTCACACAGCCAGGAAGTGTCCAACCAGGTCAGGAACCCAGGCAGTCTACCCCGAGTTCCCCCGAGAACTGCAGCTCCTTCTCCCGTCAGCCCCATGCTCGTGTGGACCCCACCGTTGCCCCATTTTACAGACAAGGAACAGGTCTGCCAAGGGGAGGCGACAAGCCCAAGGTCACACAGCACAGGAAGGACAGAACCAGGACTCACACCCAGGTCCGTGGCAAAGGAGCAACAGCACCTGGAAGCCCAGTCCCCTCCCCTCCCCAGCCTGGGCTCGGAGGTCTCCAGGAGCCGTTCCCCGCCACCTCCCTATGGCCGCAGCGCACCCAGGCTCAGGACAAATCACTCCCTCATCCCTCCCGGCTTGCAACTAAAGGCTCCTTGTGAGCTCGGGAAGCCCTTCCAACTTTCCAGTGTTATCCCGGCTCCTCGCTGCCAAGTCCCTGGGCAAGCCTGGGCCGGTGGCGCTGATTTCAAACCAGACACAGGCAGCGAGCCAAGCGCCACCTCGGTGGGGAGCCGGGCGCCGGGCCGGGCCACAGTGCTGCCTGCACCTGGCTCTCCCCCTGCCCCAGCCCACCCCGGAGCCCAAGGCCCGGCCTGGGGGAGCACCCACATCCCACAGCCTCCTGAAGTCAACTCCGGAAACAGAATCCCCCTGAGCCCCCACGGCTCGCCAAACTCCCCCCGCAGGGGCACCCACTGGGTGTGCACCGAGCCTCGGGGGAGAGAAGCGCTGTGCCCACCCAGGTCCCTCCCACTCGGGCCTGCCAAGAAGCCTACCCCTGCCACCCAGCCAGTGCCTGGGAGTGCGCTCTTTCCTGTGACTTTGGCAACTTTGTCCGATAAGACGGCGCTGTCCACCGTCCCGCTGAGCTCAGGACCAACAACACTGCCCCGCCAGAGGAGGTTCCGGCCGCCCACCAGCTGACCTGTGGCACTCAGCCCCCCGCCCTGGCCACCACCTCCAGCGACAGAACTGGGGCTCTTTCCAGATGAATTCCCCGGCCCCCACCCGGCGCCCCCTGCACGGAGCTGGCAGGCCATGGCCCCCACCCGGGTCTGCGCCCACCTCCCCCGGCCGGGGCAACCTGGCCACACCCCGCCTCCCTGCCCATGCCAAGCCCGACGACTTCTCTTACCCGAGCACATGACCAGCCTCGCTCACGTGAGCTCCAAACACAACTTGAAGTAACTCTCCCACAAGAAAAAAAAGAAAAAGAAAAAAGAGAAAGTGCCAGCCAGCGGGCCAGCGGAGTCCACACACACAGGCAGCGCCACCGGCTTCCAGGAGGCGCACGGCCGCCAACATCAGACCCATCCTTCCCCCCCAGGATGACACCCGCAGAGGGGCGGCCCCAGAGGGCGGCCTCACCTTCCCGCGAGACTACGGCTCCACCCCGGCCGGGGAGGCCCTGTAGGGGCCAGGCCAGGACCCCCAGGCTTCCAGCCCGATGCCCCCCCAAACCCGGGACACACCAAGGCCCACCAGGGACGAGCGGGGCCGCCTGACCCCACAGCTGGGCCGCGATCGAGACGTCGGGCCTCCAGCGATCCGTTCTCGCCTCTGCCACTCCGGGCCTATAAACACTGGGAATTACATAAGTCCACTCCTCTTGTGTGGAAGCCAAAAGTACGAGCTTTTTCTCCCAGTCTTGGCAGTAAGTAATAATTCCTCATCGCCATGGTAACCCTGGCGGGCTTCCAGCCGACACTCGGGAGCTGAACACTGTGAGGCCTTTTTATAGCATGGCTAGAAAAACCTCTTCACTCTCCGCTTGCTGGCAGGCGAACCGAGTTCCAGCCCCCGCTTCTCCCCCTTCAACCCGCTTCCTCCCCGGCCCGGCTTCCTCCCAGCCAAGACCGGCCCAGCGGCACCAGCACCAGCACCGCACCTCCTCCCCCGCAGCGGAGCTCCGGCGCCCTGCCTGGGAACCCAGGCCCCAGCCCATCCCTCCCCCGTCCCCTGTCCTGAGGGCCAGATGGCCAGAGGGGCAGGCTCTGCCTTGCAAGTATTTCTGTCCTTCTTTTAATCCTAGGAAAAGAAAGTGTGACTCCCTCACACTGGCATTCTGATCTAGGGTCATCTCGGTGACAGGCCTAGAAAAGAAGACACGGCCTCACACACACACACATACACAGGCCAACAATGATGGCTTGGTAGTGAGCCAGGAGTCTGAACCTTGGCTGCAATTAGCTGTGTGACTCAGAGGCAAGTCTGAGCTGCTCTGGGTGTCAACTTCCATCCGGAGAAGGGGCAGTGAAGCTTCTCCCAGTGAAGCTACCGAAGCTCCCAGGAGGCACAGGCTCCCCCAGAGTCTCCAATTCACTCCCCCTGCCCCAGCAGCCAAGAGTTGGGCCCAAGAATGTGTCCCCGACAGCAGCCGCACAATGCTGTCCCCGACAGCAGTGCAGGCGTGGGGGAAGGCACCCCCGCAGGAGCATGGCAGAAGTGGAGGTCTGGAGCCTGGACCACGCGAGGTGTGTTGTCAAAGCAGAGAGAAGGCTGGCGTGGCCGGAGTGCAGGGGCGAGGCAGGGGAGTGTGGCGATGAGGTCAGGGAGCTACAGGGAGTCTCAGGGAGTCTCAGGAGCGTCTTGAGAGGAACAGTGTTAATAACAGTGACAGCAGCCACACACACAGGCCCAGCAGCTCCCACAGTGCGCCCAGCGCTGTACTAAGCAGATCCCCTGATTCACCAGCTGGCCTCGCACCACTATGGCAAAGGTAGGCATGCCCCTGAGCCACCAGACACAGAGCAGGAGGCAGGCCCCGAGAGGGTGAGTGGCTTGCCCAAGGTCAGCAGCTAGTGGCTGAGCTGGGACTTGAACTGGGCAAGCCTGGCTTGTCTCCGCCATCCACGTGGTCATTCAGCCACAGGGAGCTACAGAAGGGTTTTAGGACAAAGATCAGATGTGCCTGTGACAAGGACCGGTGGACTGGACTGGAAGGGAACCCAGATTGGCCCCTAGATAATGAGCGTCGAGGCTGCCGAGGCCGGGGAGCCCAGATGTCTCCTTTGAACAGCTTGCCTGCCCTCCAGCCTTCCCAGGGAAACACCCCCAGGGGGCTTTCCGTAGACCTGCCCCAAAGCCAAAGGTGGGGATTCTGCTACTCTTAAGCCTTCTTTTAAAGGCAGGGAAACTGAGGCACAGGAAGGCGTGGGCATATTTTTAGCCCAAAGATCTGGCACCGTCTTCCTGCCCAGACCCTCGCCGTGCCAGGCAGGACTCTGAAACCCAGGAGCAGGTCAAACAGGCCCCATGCGAACAGCACCAGGAAGCAGGGCCTGAGAGCGGCAGGGTCAGGCCTCCCCCCTCCTTTTGTTCCATTTTGTTGGTTTTGGAGCCAGACCTGCATGCAGACCTGTGCCAAAGGCTGGCACTGGAATCCGGGTGACTCCTCCCACTCCCCCTGAGAGTGACGTGCGTTCCGGGCAGGTTGGACCCTGGGCCGGGTCACTTCACGGCCACTCGTTCTGCTTCCTGGGTCTTCCCCATCGGATGCTGGGCCGCAAATCGTTTGTTGACCGACTTAATGAAGACCACAAATCATCAAACACCAGAAACAAGCACAGGCAGCAGCCCCCAGACAGAGCATGTGGCCAAAGCCAAAACCACACTCAGATTCAGAATAAACCAGCATCTGGTCATCTGCTCAGCAAAACAACTCCCCATACCTCCAGCCTCCGACGGCGACCACCCCCTCCATACTTTAGAAAAGCATCCCCTGGCCAAAATTGCTGTGCTGACAGGCCACTTCCTGGAGCCCGTCTGCTGAGTGGAGCTTTGATGGTGGGAAGATCTGTGAAGATCCCCCAGGACATGATTTGCTGAAGGCCACGGGGGACAGGGGATGGTGGGCCAAGGGGGTCTGGAAAGGGGCAGCAGAACCCTAGGCTGAGTGGCCCCAGGCAAGGCCCCCAGCCTCTCCAGGCATCAGAAGACTCGGCTGGCGAATGGGGGAGCTCCCACCTGCTGCCTCTCTTGGGACCCTGGTCAACAGAAACTACATGTGCGGGGCCCGGGGTTGGGGCTGGGGGAGTCGGTGAGAGCCAGAACTCTGAGGACCAGATCCAGACCCACAGCCGCAGCTACAGCCCAGCATCCAGCCCCAGCTGGAGGAGACCCCCACTTGCTTCCTCCCCCAAGCAGTGCTGCTTCCTGGCCAGGCTCAGAGAAAAGGCTGGAGCAGGGTGGGGGCAGGAGAAGAGAGCACCCTCAGCCAGAGATGTCTGGCTATCTGTTCCTCCGCCTCCTCCTCCTCTATCCCCGGCCCCAGGGCTCCATGACCTGGGCAGCCTCAGTTTCCTCCCATGAAAAGCCGCTAGATATCAAACAGTTCTACTGATGTATGCCACACAATGGAATATAATTCCGCTGCATAAAGGAATGAAGGACCAACACCATTCAACACGGATCAACCTCAAACACACCGTGCGGAGTGAAAGAAGCCAAAACCCACAGTGTATGATTCCGTTCATGAGAAACACCCAAAATAGGTAAGTCCACAGCGGCAGAGCGCAGACTGGTGGCTGCCAGGGGCTGCGGGAGGTGGCAACGTGGAGTGGCTCCTGAGGGGGTGCGGGTTTCCTTTTGGGGCGATGAGAACATTTTTTGGATGGGGCGGTGGGGGTACAACATTGTGATTGCACTAAAAATCTATGAATTGTTCACTTTGAAATGGTAAATTACATGTGTGATTTCACCTATTAGTAATAAATAGGCCGGGTGCAGTAGCTCACACCTACAGTCCTAGCACTTCGGTAGGCCCAGGCACGTGGATCGCTTGAGGCCAGGAGTTCAGGACCAGCCTGCCTAACATGGCAAAAACCCCATCTCTACTAAAAATACAAAGTTCGGTCAGGTGTGGTGCTGCATACCTGTAATCCCGGTTACTCGGAGGCTGAGGTAAGAGAATTCCCTGAACCAGGAGGCAGAGGTTGCACTGAGCCAAGGTCATGCCACTGCACTCCAGTCTGGGCGACAGAGCAAGACTCCGTCTCAAACAAATGAATGAATAAAAAGATGGTGGTGTTGAATGCATGCCACTCCAGCACAGTGTACCCACTTCCTGAAGGCTGTGTCCACCTCCTAGCTGGCAGGAGTTCCTCACCCAGGTCTGGAGCTGCCAGACGTTCAAGCGGCATCTACCGAGCCCCTGCTGTATGTGCTGAGCACTGGAAATAGGCAGTGAACTAAACAAAGTTACATTTCACATCTTAATTTTAAAGCATATGCGTGATTAAAATAAAATTCACAACTGTATTCATTTCCTGTGGCTGCTGTAACAAATTATTACAAATTGGGTGGCTGAAAACAGTGACGTGTCTGTCCTCTCACAGGTCTAAAGGCCACAAGTCCGAGCTCAGGGTGTCACTGGGGCCGCACACCCTCCAAAGACTGCAGGGGCCTTCTCTGTGTCTTCCAGGTCCCAGGGGCTCTGGGTGCTCCTTCTGTCTTGTCTCCTCCGCTGTGTCTTCTCCTAAAAACTGGTCTCTGGATTTAGGGCCCATCCTATTCGAGGATGATCTCAGCGAGACCCTTATCGTAGTCACATCCGCAAAGACTCACGGTCCAAGTAAGGCCAAGGTCATATTCACGGTTTCCACGTGGACCTGTTTCAGGTCCTCAAAGTGGCAGCAATCACAGGCCCAGAAACACCTTTAGGGCCCTCTCCTTTCCCGTTAGTTCCAGAGAAGTGGCTGGAAGCTGCAGAGGAGAGCTCCAGGCATCTCCGGGATGACCCCAGGCCCCTACAGCCGAGAGAGCTGGAAACAGAGCCCCCACAGCCACCCTCTCCTGGCCTGAGCCTGCTGAGACGGACCCCAAGGAACCCAATCCCCCTTTCCTGCGGCAGGCGCCCACGAGCCACTGCGGAGCGGCTTGCGGAAAGGGGCGTCCTGGATGGCGAGACCAGACACAGGCCATCACCTCTGCCCCCAAATAAAGACACTCCCCCAGACCTAAATGCATCCGATTTTCCCATCCAGGCCCAGGATTCTTCTCCACAAAAGCATCAAAATGCAGCCCTGACCACGCTGGCTAAGGGAAGCCAATGGCACTCCAGGGCTGTTTTTCTGTGTGGTGTTTTCATTTCTAAAAGGCGCCGCCCCCCCTTGCCCCGCAGCAGCTGTGAGCTGGCAGCTGGCAGACTTAATTACTCACTCAAGACTCACTTCCAACTGCAGAACCACCCGGCACGCCAGGGTACCACAGGCACCCGTCAACTGGCAAGGACGGCTGGGGGCCGGGGGCAGGTGGCTGCCTGTTCTGGGGCCCCTGGGAACCCACAACCCGGCAGCAGGGGCAGTGGCAGAGCAAAGAGTAGCGCCCAGGAATGCTCCGGGCCAGCCGGCTGGACCCAGGGACCCGACCCCGGAAGGACACATCACACAGCAAACACCACTCGCGCTCTCAGTGCGCCGGGGTTAACAGGCTTCTTGGAGCCTACACGGTGCCTTCAACCACATGTCCAGCCTCTCAGCTCCACTGGGCCACGATAAAAGGACTGTCTCAGGCCACACATAAAATAACGCTAACATTAATGATAGGTGATGAACCCGACTCAGACACAGGGAGGAAAGGAGTGAGTCAGTGCAGGTTAAAAGGGAGGGGTGGGGATTGTGGCTAACTGGCATGCTAGATTTTAAAAAACCGCAAAACAACCTCACGTTTTCAGAAAGTTTACAAATTTGTGTTGGGCTGCATCTAAAACCGTCCCCAGCCACAGGCTGGACAAGCTTGCCTTACAACAATCCTATGGGGTGTTGTTATACCCATTCTATTAGCACATGCTGGGAAACTGAGGCAGAGAGCAGGGAAGTGGCTTGCCCAAGGGGACGGGGCTGGGAAGTGGCAGTGTCGGTATTTGAACCCAGCAAGTGTGATACCTGCGACTATGACACTAAACACTGGGCTTTACCGCCTCTGAGAAGGTCAGGCCCCACTGGAGACGCAGTACTGTTCTCTGAGGACCTGCGGCCTTGACTTTCAGAAATGGCATCTCCAGTGGCATCAAACGTGACTTCCCAAGACTTGAGACCTTCTGGTACAGCCCATGGGACATTCTACCCAGATCACAGTGGGGGACAAAGTAATTTAAAAGTCACCGCTAAGAAGAGGTCATAAAATGGTGACGGCCAGTTGTGGCTGTGAAGGAAACTTGTTCTGGCCCATACAATGTTTTTTAAAAACTGGGCCATTACTTATAAAATCCAGATTTCCAGCTTCACTTGGAAAACCATCAAAATATCTAGCATGCTGGTGAGCCGCAATCCTCACCCCCTCCCTTCTGGCCTGTACTGACTCACTCGCTCCTGTCCTCCCTGTGTCTGAGTTGGGGACTTCCCCCTCACCCCTACTTTGGCCACCTCCTCTTGCTGTTGCAAACAGTGGAACAAGTGTTGAAGACGTCACTCAAACAAGAGAAAGGAGTGTCCCTCCTGGGATACCAGGTGACTCTCCTTCTCCTTGGCTGGCTGGGCTGGGCTGGCGGCATGATTCTGTCTGAGAACAAGGCCCACATAGAAGGAGGCACAGCTCAGGCAGAGCCAGCTCCCAGAGGCATTGTTTGAGTACCTGGATCCAGCCATGCCTGAACGTGTCCTACCGTGGCCACTCTGAGCACCCATTAACTCCTTCTCACGGACTAACTCAGCTTGAGTGTGTCTCTGCCACAACTCAGGAGCCCTAACTAACTTTCCCTAACTAACCACCCTCAGGTCTCCCCTTGAATGACTCGTCCCAGGACACCTGGCCTGATGTTAGACTAATTCAGCTCTTGCTTCACCCAAATGAAAGCCTGAACCTCGTCCTCACAACCCTCACCACCCGAGATGGCACGGGCTTGTTTAACGGACACTCTCCCTCTGGACTCTGAACTCAAAGGCACAGGCAATGTCCACCTTCTCCATCATTCTCATCCCAGTGACCTACACAAGTCTGGAAATGCCACGTGCCCAATACATATAAATTAACTGCGGAGCAAAAAACCAAAAGGAAAAGCGAAAGTCATTCAACCTGACTTCTGCCTTAAAGGTGAAAACAGCCCCGCCCCAGAGGACTGTAAAATAGCCTCAGATCCAGGGAAGCCCTCCTGCCCCCCCCCCCCCCCGCCCCTGCTCTGCTCCAGCCATTACAGAGTGGGAAACTGAGGCACAGAGCCTCAATCAGCATGCTGAAACATGGTGGCCAGAGGGCCTCTGCGCCTGCTGTTCCCTCATCCCCTTCCTTGACACAGCGAGTGCCCCTTATCGTCCAGGGCCCAGCTCAGACGCCACCTCCTCAGAAGCTACCCTGGAATTCTCTACCCAAAATGAGTCCCCGAGACTGGAGTCGCCCTGCCCTCCCCCACCCTGTATTATTTCACAGGCAGCGTTTTCTTGTCTTGCAAAATAGTGCTTGCTTTTTGGCACTGCCCATCCCCTCATCAGCCCATGTGATCCACAAGGCAGAGCCCTGCCTCTCGTTTGCCGTTTGCCATCCCCCCAACCCAGAGGAGGCCATGGGGGCATGAGTCTGGCTTCAGAGAGGCAAGAAGCAGATGTCCCACGTCCCGACCATGCCACACTGCCCTGAGCAGCTGCTGCGTGCCTGAGGGCCCTACGTGGCACATGGAGGCTGCCCCACAGAGGGCGTGGCCCTGCCAAGACATGCAGTCTGGCTGCGGCGGCGACCAGCGTACCCACGGGGCAGGGGGGAGGGCTGCAGCTGGCACCTGCACAATCCACACGACGAAGAGCAGCTGCTGCGGAGTCAGGCAGCCTGGGGTCACGTCCTAGCTCTGCCAGCGTACGACCTTGGGCAAGTCCCTTAACCTCTGTCTGCCCTTAGCCTCTTTCCCTAGAAAACAGCGCTGATCATAATAGCACCCACCTTCTAAGGCTGCTACAAAGAGTACACGCGTGTATGTATGGGTTGCACGTTAGAAACTGTAGTTAATGTTAAAAATAGTAATACTGGCAACTCACACACAGCACTAAGAAAAGGATCAGGAAATGTCAGCTTTTATACGAAATACAGTATTTGCTCTGTGCCAGGTCCGTTTGAAGCATGTACACACGTTAGTCCCTGTAAGATGGGCTTAATAATATTCAATGTGAGTGTTCCAGCTCCTCCAGGCAGCCTCCCTGGATTGCTCCAACCCCCCAGGAACATCATGGACATACATAATTCTTCATGTGGGTCTGTCCTCAACTCCTCTCTCCACCCCAGGTTACAGTGAGGGGTAGGGAGAGCCCCAAACCCCAGGAGCCTGAAGTCAGCACCAAGGGAATGTGTGAACCCCCGCTCCCATCCAAGCCGCGGCCCAGAAACGCAGCCCTGTCTGGCTGCGCAAGTACACCCCGGGAAAGTGAAGGTGTTCCCCGCCCTGAGCCCCCCGTGGAGGCCCAGACATCCCAAGGCTTCAGGCCGCACTGCCTCGCACAGGACCTGGAGTCTGGAGATGCAGGGAGACACCACGGAGGGAGGGAACAGGCGTGGACTCTGGCTGGGCACCCTGGGGCTACGTGGACAGCGAATGAGGACAAGACTGCCCCCAGCCACCCCCATCCTCTGTCCATGCCTGGCACATGCTCAGGTCCTGAGAAGCGACCACGAGGCGGGGCAGCTGACCTCCTCTCCCCCACCGGACAGACAAGACGCTGACCGCTCGGCCACGGCAGGGACCCCAGCAAAGCCAGCCTGGGGCGCGCACGGCTCCCTGCACGTCTCAGAGAGGAGAGGCAGCCTCCTCACACCAGGGACCTGCAGTGGCCTCGGTTCCCCAAACCAGGCAGTAAGAGGCGGCTAGAACCCCAGCTTCACCACCTCCCAGCCGTGTGGTCTCACCCACGCCCCTCCACCTCCCTGGGTCTCAGTTTCTCCATCTGTACAATGGGTCTAAGGACCATCATCACAGGCCGGACTGAGAGTCCCTCAAGAGCTAGGCAGTCAGGGCCCCCGAAAGATAAACAGAAGATCTGGAAAGAAGCTGTTTCAATTTCAGCAAATGGGCTTGCTTTGTCGCTAGTGAAACACAATTCTATTTTCCGGTTCAGAATGGTATCTGTTTACGGCAGTCGTGGAATGGATGACGAGAGCTTTTCGGCAGTGAAACCTCAGGAGGCCCCGGGCCATCCTGATTCAGCAAATCCCTCCACAGGCCACGCTGAAGGGTAGATGACAAACACAGCGCCCCACACAGACACGGCCACAGCACACACAGCACGCCCTGTGGAGCGAGGCGGGAAGGACGCGGCCGGGGCAGACAACCTGAGTGCAAAGTTCACTGGCTGTGTGACCTTGGGCAAGATGCAGAACCTCTCTGTGCCTCAGTTTCCTCATCTGTAAAGAAGGCATGATGATAATCCCGACTTTACACAAGCTTTTAGGTCATTAAATAATTTTTTATTTGTTTATTTATTTTTTTTTGAGGTGGAGTCTCGATCTGTTGTCCAGGCTGGAGTGCAGTGGTGCAATTTCAGCTCACTGCAATCTCTGCCTCGAGGATTCAAACAATTCTCCTGCCTCAGCCTCCCCAGTAGTTGGGATTACAGGTGCCCACCACCATGCCCAGCTAATTTTTATGTTTTTAATGAAGACGGGGTTTCACCATGTTGGCCAGGCTGGTCTCGAACTCCTGACCTCAGGTGATCCACCCGCCTTGGCCTCCCAGAGTGCTGGGATTATAGGCATGAGCCGCCGTGCCTTGTCAGTTAAATAAATTATAACCTGTAAAGTGCAACACGATGACCATCACAAACCCCATTGGGACTGCTGCTGTCACTCCCACTTCAAAGCTCCAGTAAGTTTATAAGCCCAACTACAGCATAAACACGGGTGCACCTGGATCCCTGGGACCAGGCCGACTGCGTACACAACCCTCCAGGGACCCCCCCCACACCCACCACCACCCAGGCTCTCTGGGAGTCCCAACAGCAGCGCGTCCCCTCCAGCTGGGGTGGGGACGGCTGTGAGACGGACGGAGACACATGTCAGAGCTGAAGATGAAAAACAAGTCCCATGAGCGGGCAGGCATCCATCCACAATGATGAATCTGATGTAATTAGGCACCCCCGCTAACTTCATTACTTATATATTTACGGGATTGCTTATTTAATTTACGGGCCTCCTTCCCCGAAAAGTCATCTTAGCTGACACCCCCTCAGGCAGGGAAAAAGGAAGAGGAGAAAGAGGCCCCTCTGTCATCCCCAGCCCATTCCTGCGCTTCCACATGTCACCCTCCTCCCTTGCCCCAAAATAGCTCCCCGGAAGGCAGGTGTGGCCTCGCCCAAGACAACAGGATTGAGCAAGGAAGACCCCTGGCAGGGCCAACGCCTGACACTCGCTCAGCAGTGCCCGGTGCCAAAGGACAGTGCTTGACCCGGAAGGCACACATCTCCTCCACACTCACCTCCCCAGCAGAAGAAACCCTCGGGAAAAGAGGAGTGGGTCTGGCCCCAACCAGCCACCAATTCTTGGCATGACCCTCTGGACTGGCAAACACATCCCTGCAACAAACAGAGCTGGCGCCTCCCAGCCAAAGGAGGGGAAGCGACACAGCTCGGAGCCAAGCGTTTCCTTTCCCAGCGGAATGAAAGTCACCTGACCGGTCAGAGCCTCAGTTCCCTCATCTGTAATACGAGTGTTAAGAACAACACTCACTAATCCAGCACTTTGGGAGGCTGAGGCAGGCGGATGACCTGAGGTCAGGAATTAAAGAGCAGCCTGGACAACCTGGTGAAACCCCGTCTCTACTCCAAAAAAGAAAAGAAAAAACAAAACAAAAAATTAGCCGAGCACGGTGGGGCGCGCCTGTGGTCCCAGCTACTTGGGAGGCTGAGGCAGGAAAATCACTTGAACCCAGGAGGCAGAGGTTGCAGCGAGCTGAGATCGTGCCACTGCACTCCAGCCTGGGTGACAGAGCAAGACTGTGTCTCAAAAATAAAACAAAACAAAAAAGAACAACAGTCACAGCTGGTGCTATCCAGAACTGCACTGTGGCTTCAACCACGGCGATCGGACAGATGCAGCCAGTCAGCCGCACAAAGACTAGAAAGGAAAAGACAGAGCTCGAGTTGGCAGACACCTGATTCTCTCCCACCATCCAAGAGACTCCCACCACGTGGCCAGACACATAAAATCAAAACACAGAACCACAGCTTTGCCCAAAAGGCAGCAAAAGCAGAAAAGTGCAGTCAAAAGTGCATTCGAATCTCCTGGAATGGCCAACGTTGGAAGGCTGACAGTAGCAAGTGCTGGCGAGGATGTGGGGCATCTGGAACTCTCATCCATGGCAGGTGGGCATGCGCAACGGAACACCCGCTCCAGAAAACACCTGGCGGCTTCTTGTAAACTAACACGTTTACCATGTGACCTAGCAACCCCACGCCTACATATCCGCACAGGAGAAAAGAAAACATGTTCACACAAAGACTTAAACAGGAGTGTTCAGAGCAGTTTTATTCCCAGTAGCCAAAACCTGAAAACTTCGATGTCCATCAACTGAAGAATGGATAGAATAATAAAGCCTCACAATGGAATATTACTCAGTCATGAGAAAGAATGGATTGATACGTGAGCAACGTGGGTTATGCAGAGTGAAAGAAGCCAGACACGAAGAAGTGCATACCTGGTGCTAATTTGATTATAAAATTCTAGAAGATGTAAAAGCTTCTGTAACAGCAGATCAGTGGGTACCTCTAGTTGGGGGCAGGGAGGAGGCACTAAGGATCTAATGCCAGGGGATTGGAGGGGATTTGGGGGAGACGGAAACACTGCATTTTGATTGTGGAGGTGACGCAAATGTTCACATTTGTCAAAACTCATGCAACTGAACCCTTAAAATGGGTGCACCTTATGATAGGCTGATTGCATCTCGGTGAAGATGCTCTTGGCGTAACAGAGAAAGCTGCGTCTATGACTCTACTCACTCCACTCCCAGGGCCCAGGGACCATTCCTCACTTCTCACTCAGCTCTGCTGGTTCCTAAACTGACCCCTGATGTATGAGCACTGGACAGTTTGGGTCTAGGTTGAACCCCAGCTTTGTCCTATACTAGCCAAGTCATTTAGGGCCCTGTGCCCCCTTAGGGCAAATCCCTTTGCCTCTCTGGCCCTCAGATTCCCCTTCTGCAAAAGCAAGGTGAGAAATACCACACTTCTCAGAGAACTGCAGAGTAAAATGAACCAACAGTGAACGTACCAGCAGACCACAGCATACAGCAGGGGCTTCATTACTGCTGCTACAAAGTGATAAATGGTCGAGCACCAGGCCCAGTGTGGATAGGGCTGGCCAGGATTCTCGTAACCCTGACAAACAAGACACTCCCCCACGCTGCCAGATAAGGCTCTGGGCTCAGGTAGCTGCCCCCAGGCCTTGAGGACACAGGCCAGGGCATTTAACTGATGCCTGCTGTCCCGACAGGACATGGTTCATGGGCGACACCCAACCCGCCCCTCCCAGGGAAGCAGGGACAAAAGGATGGGGTCCTGTGGGGACGGCTGGCCCTGAGGACAACACGGGCACATGAGAGGTCATTTCAGAAGAGGGACGTCTGGGAGGCATCCACCAACTCATGCTGAGCAAGACTCCAGCCAGAGCCCACCCGTTTATGACAGAAAATGGTAATAATAATAGAAGGACGGGGAGAGGGTGCAGGGATGGGGGCGCTGCGCCAGCTCCGGCGGGCCTGTCCGAGGCTCCTGTCCCCTGTGAGTGATGGCGGGGCAGGCACCCGGAGCCAGCGGTGGGGGACGGGAGGGGCGTCCCCTGGGCCCGATTAGCAGGCGGCCGCAGGCAGACACGCTCAACTGTCAGCCTCCTCCTCTCAGCCCGCCATCACAGGCACCATTAATTGCTGTCATTTGAGGGTGGCCTGTGGGGGAGAAGGAGGGGGGAGGAGGAGGAGGGGAGGGGAGCGGGAAGGAAGGGGGAGGGGGAGGGGAGGAAGGGATTGCAGGGAGCCCCCAGCTGAGCATCCAGGCTGGGAAGGAGAGGGAGGAGGATGGCAGACAGGGAGAGGTGGGGGGGCCTCCACTACCCTCCCCCCCAACCCAAGCAGGGCCCAGAACCCTGCCCAACTGGGGATAAGGCCAGTCCTCCCAGAGTCCCTGAGGGGCGAGATCCCCGCTGGGCCAGGGCCCTGAAACCTCCACACACACACATTCGGTGTCCCTATCACCCCCCAGGGTACCCCGAGACCCCAGCCCCCACCCACACCCACCCCTCACCCCCAACGTACAGATGCCACCAGACACCAACCCTCCCAGCCCACTCCCCCGGCTGAAGAACCCACTCGCAGAGGTTCGAGTCATGGGCAAACCCGCTTTCGGGGCCAGGGGCTCTGGCAGCCCCCTTCTGAGGTCCTAGTCAGCAGGGAAGAGCGTGCGGCTGGGAGCCGGGGGCCAAGCCCTCCCTCTGCTGCTGCCCCATTTCGTCCTGTGCCTCAGTTTCCTCATCTGGAGAATGGGGATAAGGAGGGTGCACCCCTTTAGGGTCACTCTGAGATTTTAAGAGTAGTTCTATAAAGTGCTTAACCGGGGCGGGGGGGGACCTACGTGCATGCAGAGTCGGCCCACATCTGTCCCCCCTGTCTCCCCCATCTCCCCTTCCACCCCTATCCGGTTCTTTCTCAGAAAAGGCTGCACCCCCACCACGTCCTCCAACTTGGAAAGTCCCAGAGGGGCCCCACAGAGCTGCCACACGGGTGCCGCGGGGCAGGGTGTCCAGGCAGGGAGTCCTCTGCGAGGGAGCACAGGGCATCTGCCTGCCTTCGAGTGCCCACGGCCCCTCCCACTCGACCCTGCCGGCCCCAGACAGGCCTCGCCTGTGGGCTGAGGAGCCACTCCGGCCCTGCCAGGGGGCTCTGGGGAGCATCAGTTTCCCTCAGCAGGGGGGAGGAGGCCCCTCCGCCGTCTGTCTGCCTTCCCGGCCACCCTCAGATGTGATGGATCGCCCCGGCGGAGGAAGCTAAGTGCTTGCAGACAAAAAGCCCTTTTATCGTCCTCGGGTGGGCCGCTGGCATGACAAGCAGACAACTCAGCCACAGGAGGAAGGTTCCCCCATTAGGCTGGAGACGGAGACGCCGATGGATGGGCACGGAGAGGCAGAGGAGGAGGAGGCCGGGAAAACATCCCGGCCAAGGCCAAGGCCGCTTTCCTTCCAGCTTCAAAGGCCCCGTGAGCCCAGGCAGAAAGCCCTGCTGAGTGGATCACCTGGTGGGGGCCGCCACCATCCCACTCCTCCTTCCCTCTCACTCTCCAAGATAAAACTTGGTTGTGAGGCCAGGGCCCCAGAAAGCAGCTGACCTGCAGGGCTGACCTCTCCCCCTGCCTGCGGGGGCCCTCAAAGGCACAGGACAAAGGAAAGTGGTCTCCCCCCGGGGAAACCTTCCCCCCCACCAGGTAACTCAGAATCCTGTAACCCAGAAGGCCCAAACCCAGCAGCATCAGGGCCTTGGCGCCGCTGTTCCCCTCGGCCTGGGTTGCCCTTGCACCAGATACCCACACACTCCCCCAGATACCCAAACACTCCCCCAGATACTCACACGCTCCCCCAGATACCCACACGCTCCCCCAGATACCCAAACGCTCCCCCAGATACCCAAACACTCCCCCAGACACCCACACGCTCCCCCCAGACGCCCACACGCTCCCCCAGATACCCAAAGCTCCCCCAGATGCCCACACGCTCCCCCCCAGATGCCCACACGCTCCCCCAGATGCCCCACACGCTCCCCTCGACATACCCAAACGCTACCCCAGATACCCAAACACCCCCCCCAGATACCCACACGCTTCCCTTGAAATACCTACATGCTCTCCCAGATACCCACATGCTCCCTTCCTCCCCCTCCTTCAGGTCCCTGCTCAAAGGCCACCTTCTCAGGGAAGCCCACCCCGACCCCCCACTTTGAAACTGCAACCTGCACCCACCTGTACCGCCCACTGAGAGACCCACCAAGCATCGGACTCAGTCACTTTTGGTCACGGTCTGTTCCCCACAGGGAGGACCAGGTGCTTGGCCATCTTGCCCACAGGTCTGTCCCCAGCACACACAGCAGAGCCTGGCACACAGTAGGTGCTTTAGAAAGAGTCGGTTCACACGTGAACATATATATAGGCATGTGGTTCCGTTCTGGGAAACGCATGGCCAGCCGGAGCCGTGGCTGTGCGAGCTTGGCAGGGATGGACTTTCATGAACTTGACCACAGTACCAGCTGATCACCAGGCTGTGTGCTGTCACCCAAGCTGGTCCAACCCTGGCCCAGGACAGCTTTGAATATGGCCCAACACACATTCATCAACTTTCTTAAAATGTTATGAGACCCTTTTGGGAATTTTTTTTTTAAGCTCATCAGCTATCATTAATGTTAGTGTATTATCTGTGTGGCTCAAGACGATTCTTCCGACGTGGCCTGGAGAAGCCACAAGATTGGACACCCCTGGTGTGGCCTATGGCTCACAGGCTACCACCCGTACAGTGTGTGGCTGAATCCCACAGGCCACTGGAACCCCGTGGCACACCGCGTATCCAAACATAGAAAAGGAACAGTAAAAACATGGTATTGTCTGGGCACTTTGGGACGCCAAGGCGGCTGGATCACTTGAAGTCAGGGGGTCAAGATCAGCCTGGCCAACATGGCAAAACCTGTCCTCTACTAAAAATACAAAAATTCTCCATGTAAGGTGGTGCACACCTGTAATCCCAGCTACTGAGGAGGCTGAGGTAGGAGAATAGCTTGAACCCGGGAGGTGGAGGTTGCAGTGAGCCAAGACTGCGCCACTGCACTCCAGCCTGGGCAACAGAGCGAGATTCTATCTCAAAAAAAAATGTGGTATTATAATCTTATGGGGCCACAGTCCACTGCTGACGGAAATGTCGTTATGCAGCGCGTAACTGTATTTGGAACAGGAATGAAATCTCCCAACAAGCGGCCTGGCATGAGCCAGAACACGCCGAGCACCCACCGTGTGCCCCAGCCTCCGTGTGCATCAGCCCCGAGATGCCCTCAGTGACAGTGTCTGCCTGGCTGTGGAATGAGCACTCCGGGACAAACCCGCTGGGTTCCCTGGGAAGGGTGAGAAGGGGTTCTCTGCTTCCAGCTGAAAGATCTGGGCCAGGTGACCAACCTGTGCCTCAGTTTCCCCCACTTATAAAATGGGGCTAACCGCCCATTCTGGAGTGTTGCTGTGAGGATCACAAAATGGGGTGACATGTGAAAAGCACGACCTGTGATTACGACTCGCCAGGCACCCTCTCGGGCCAGGAACTGCTCTCTGCCAGCATTCATCAGCACAGCAACCCTACAAGGGGGAAACTGTTATTACCCACCCACCCCCACCCCCGTCTACAGATGGAGAGACAGAGACACAGAGAGATCAAGCAGCCCGGCCCAGGTGCCCAGCACAGAGGCAGCGGTGGCAAGACCAGGACCCAGGCCAGCTTTTTGCCTGAAGGGCACAGGGACCACAGTGGTGACTCAGCCTGAGGGCTTCCTCCAACAACCAACACCCGAACACCTGGGCCCAGCCACAGGCCCCACCCTGGCCAAACCTGCAAGCCCTCTGCCAAAACACAAAAGCAATGTTCTCGAGAACCCCGGAGCCCAGGGAAACCCACCTCCCTGACGCTGACGCTGTCAGGGACCCTCTTGTCTCTCAGGCATCATCAAAAAATCACTGCAGCAGCTCAGCCAGGAAACAGCCCATGCCTGGGGAACCCCCCAAACTGCCCCAGTTGCTCACTGCCCTGGACAACTCTGACGCAACAGACCCCTCACGCCCCTGAGGCCATGCCGTGCCCCAACCACACACTCCAGGCTGAACCCGGCTCCCAGCCATTCCAGACCCACTTCCCATGAGATGGTCCAGGCAGGACGAACCTCCTGGGGACACCAAGAGGAGACAGACATGAACCTACCAGAAACTGCCTCCAGCGAGGCTGTGTCCTCAAAGACTCAGGGAGACCTGCGGAGAGAACATGGGTCTCGTTACTAGGCATCGCACGCATGGGGCTTGGGAAGACAACGTCGACGTTCGGGGAAAGGGGGCCATGCTACCATCCGGGCCCACGCGTCACCAACGCTGGGCCAAGTATTTCCCCATGATAACCCTGGAGGCAGCTACTGCTACCTATCTGACAGAGAGGGACACTGAGGCTCAGATAATCAAATCTCACGCCTAAGTTCTTAGAGCTGTGATTCAATCCCAGAGGTGTGGATTGTAAGACCACCCAGGGGCCCATGGCCACATCGCCAGGCCACTGGGAAACTCCCCCCGCTAACTCCCCCAGAGGACCCCACAAACAGGCTGGTGGGCTGAAACCTGAAGGATGGGGCCGGGGCGGGGGGTGTCTACTATTCTCATGAAAGAATTTTTGTTTGGTTGGTATTTTGGAGTTTTTTTGTTTTTGTTTTTCGGAGACAGTCTCGCTCCGCCACTCAGGCTGGGGTGCAGTGGTACAATCACGGCTCCTGCAGCCTCAACCTAGGCAATCCTCCCATCTCAGCCTCCTGAGTAGCTGGGACTACAAGCACGTGCTACCGTGCCTGGCTAATTTTTGTATTTTTTGTAGAGACAGAGTCTCACCATGTTGCCAGGCTGGTCTCCAACTCCTGGGCTCAAGTGATCCTCCTGCCTTGGCCTCCCAAAGTGCTGGGATTACAGGTGTGAGCCACTGTGCCCAGCCTCATTTAAGAATTTCTGAGTTACCACTGCAATGCAGTGACAGCTCCAGAATGCAGAGGGGACACCCACAAATCAATACGGGCCAGTCAACCCAGCAGCAAACAGACAAAAGACGACACAGACACTTCACAAAAGAGTAGCTACAAATGGTCGATGACACACAAAAAGATGCCCAGTATCATCAGTCCTTAAGAGAGGCCAGCTAACCACGGAAGACCACGCTCGCCCAGGCGGACGGCAACCTGAGGCAGACAGCATCAAGTGCCGCCGAGAAGAAGGAGCACCTGGAATCCTCGACGGGATGCAAATGGAGCAACTACTTTGCAGAAACAGTTTGGCCGATTCTTAAGTTAAACACATGCTAGCCATATAACCCAGTAATTCAGCTCCTGGGTCTTTATCAGGCCATAGACTTGTGCACGTGTTCACTGCAGCTCTATGTACAATTGCAGAAACACTGGAAACAACCCAGCAGTCCATCGGCAGATGAACGGCTCGACAAACGGTGGCACATCCAAGCCACACGATCACGAGGAGCAAAGTGCAGAAACTCAAACCACAGGGAGGAACGTGAGGCTCAGGCTGTGTCCAGGCGGCCAGATTCGAGCCTGCGGACTCTAGGTTTCCATGAGAGGACTCGGGAAGACAAAACGACCTTCACATCTGGCAAGAGGCCCGCAGAGGCAGTCAAATACAACAGAAAGCACGTGACTCCCACAGAAGTGAGGACGCTGACCACCTCTGGAGAGAAGGCAGCCCGAGGCTAGAAGGGGACCCCTTTATAACTGTTCGCTAATTTGCACCTAGGGGTTTACGCATTCTTTATATGTTAACTTCTGCGTGAAAAAAAACAGGTAAAAAATAGTGCAGCGGGCAGAGCACTGGACAGAGTCAGTCTCACGTGGAACTCTGAGAAACCCTTTCTCCACCCCGAGCCGGAGCTGAGGGATCGGGACTGGGGCGGCCAGGGCAGCTGCGTGCGGTGCTCAAGCTCTGAAGCCAGGCTCCCCAGGCTCCAGTCTGGCCTCTACCCTCTCCTAGCTGTGCAACCTGGAGCAAGCAGCTTCACCTCTCTGAGCTTCAGATTCCCCGACTCTAAAATGGAAACGATGATTTTTAAAACGCTGACCCCACAGGAATGCCATGAACGTCAAGTGCCCTCAGCGCCAGTGTGTGCCACTTCCAGTGCTCAGTTCTTGCTGGGCATGACTCCTACCCCTACCCAGGGGCTGGCAGCCAAGCTCCAAGAGGCCAGCCCTCTCCAGCGCCTGGCAGGCCCTCTCAGGCCCCAAGGAGGGAGCCTTTGAAAGGGCAGCTGCGGGCAGCTTGCAGAGGGACAAGCCAGCCGCTTCTTTCCTGCCCTTTTTTCTTTTTTAAGCATTTTTTTCACTATGATGCCCCCAGGCTTGGCACTTGGTCATGCCATCTGCGTCAGCTCCAAAATCAGGCCCTGCGGGAAGGCTGGAAACAGGGGAGGGCCTGGGCACGTCTTCACAGCCGCCTGCCCCGGCTCCCGGAAGCCTCAGTGGCCAGCCACCTGCAGCACACCCTGTCACGGGCTCGGGCAGAGCCAGGCCTGGCAGGCACTCTCCCTGGGCACCAAGAAGATCCTGACCTCCACCTGGGAGGGCCGGCTGGGAGATCAGACCCCATCTTCTCCTAACCTGCTCCCCCCCAGCCAGCTCAGCCTGCAATAACCAAACAGAGTGCTGGGTGTCCCGGTGGCTTCGGTCAGGGCAGGTGAGGACTGTTCTCAAGGTCACATTGTCCAGGGGGAAACAGGGAATCTCCCAGCAGTGATGAAGTGACACATAGGTCCAAGAGGGGTTCCCAATTTAGAAAACTCGGCAGGGACTTCCCAGGAGAGGCAACTGTCACGCTGGCGAGATTCCAGGGAGATGACTGAGGGGGCAAGGGGGCAGCGGGCGCTGGGCTGAGGACGGAGGGAGCCCAGAGCCCAGGCTGGAACACGGCAAGGGGGAGAGGAAGAGCGGGGCGGGCTGCAGGCAGTGGGGGAGATCACGAGGGCTTCTGCAGACGGGTTTTACCACCAGAGCAAGGAGCCTTAGGAGGGTTATGTGGGCTGCAGGCGGCCAAGGTCCCGCTCCACGGTGGAGGTGCACCCGGCCGCACAGCATGGGTGAGGGCGGAAGCCGCAGCAAGGGAGAGGCCAGTGCGCCAGTCCAGGCGAGCGAGGTGCTGGGCGGCCAGGCTGGGCGCCGTGAGGTGGGAAGGGCCAGCAGGGAGACCGTCATGCACTGGAGTCTGAAAGGTGGGCAAGGCGTGCTGACGGTCAGGGGCCTGCTCCTCCTTTCCGACCCTGGGCAGAGCCGGCGGGGGAGGGAAGTAGGGGGTGACAACATCCACTCCCTGCAAGGAGCGCAGCCATCCCGCGTCCCTGGCCAGGAAGCGGCCGCTGTGAGGGAGGACTCACCCAAGGCCACAAAGCAAGGAAGGGAGGGAGCGGGGGATCCAAACCCAGGGCCAAGTGCTTGCACCATGGGGAGCCGGGGCACCAGGCACAGGGCTGCCCGCAAGCAGCTGGGGTGTGCGCAGTATGGGCCGCAGTGGGGACCGGGCCCTATGCCTCCCTGGCAGAGCCACCGTGCCAAGGCTTCCCGGCTTGGTGTCTCCAAGCTCAGCCCTGCGGCGCGGTCTCACTCACCGTCTCACTCACGGTCTCACGCTGGCGCGGTCTCACTGTCTCATGCTCCCTTGTGCTGACACCCGCGGTCTCCGGCCACTCCCGCGCTCAAGGCGGCAGCCACACTCGCTCACTCCGCTGCACTCACACTCACACTCGTTCATGCTCACCGGCTTGGGGCCACCCACTCACACTCCAGCTCAGGCCCAGGCCCACCGGCTGGCTGCTCCCCACGCGTCCCCACCTGCTCCTTCACTCTCCCCTTCGCCCTCACAGGCAGGCTGGGGGCACCCCCATTCCTCCAAAGCCTCTCGCTCAGTCCACTCACAGCTGGAGGAAGGGCCGGTCACCCATCCTTGCACCCTAGGGCTGGCCAGACTCATCTCCCGGCAAAGTGGATGCACGGGGGGGATTGAGGACCGGTGTGAACACTCCCCCTCTGCCAAGCCCACAGGCTGAGACTTGCCCCCATACGATCCCACCTCCCCTTGCCAGCTCCCAAGCAAGCCCTGTAAGGCCCACCTCCTGACATTGGCTTTTACCCTCAACTCTACCAAATATACCCTCACAAGCACCATTTTTTCCTCCTCCAGGAAGCCCACCAGGCTCACCCCAGCCACAGAGGCCAACCTGACTTGTCCATTCGCCACACTCAGAAATGGGAAGCCACTACCACGGCCACACAGCCACAAGAGGCAGACCCAGCTGACATTCAAACCCAGAGGCAGCTTCAACCTGCCTCGACAAGGACACCATCAACCTTCAGCCACTCAACAAACAGAAGTAAACACCTTCCTGTAGACCAATAAGTGAGCAAGACGATTGCAAAGAGCGGCCCCTAGAGTGATGGACGTAAACCACTGCGACCCTGCAGTGGAAGGAGGGTGGGCAGGGAGGGCAGCAAGGGTCTAGAACTGGAGAGGGATGGGGGTTGAGAACTGGAGGGGGATGGGGGCAGAGAGCTGGAGGGGGATGGGGTGGAGAGCGGGAGGGGGATGGGGTGGAGAGCTGGAGGGGGATGGGGTGGAGAGCTGGAGGGGCATGGGGAGTGGAGAGCTGGGAGGGGGATGGGGTGGAGAGCTGGAGGGGGATGGGGTGGAGAGCTGGAGGGGGGATGGGGTGGAGAGCTGGAGGGGCATGGGGAGTGGAGAGCTGGAGGGGGATGGGGTGGAGAGCTGGAGGGGGATGGGGTGGAGAGCTGGAGGGGGGATGGGGTGGAGAGCTGGAGGGGGATGGGGTGGAGAGCTGGAGGGGCGTGGGGAGTGGAGAGCTGGAGGGGGATGGGGAGTGGAGAGCTGGAGGAGGTCGGGGGTGGAGAGCTGGAGGGGATGGGGGTGGAGAGCTGGGAGGGGGGATGAGGGGCGGAGAGCTGGAATGGGGTGGGGAGGGGGATGGGGTTGGAGAGCTAGAGGGGCATGGGGAGTGGAGAGCTGGAGGGGGATGGGAGTGGAGAGCTGGAAGGGGATGGGAGTGGAGAGCTGGAGGGGGATGGGGTGGAGAGCTGGAGGGGGATGGGGGTGGAGATCTGGGAGGGGGATGGGGGTGGAGAGCTGGAGGGGGATGGGGGTGGAGAGCTGGAGGGGGGATGGGGGTGGAGAGCTGGAGGGGGATGGGGGTGGAGAGCTGGAGGGGGATGGGGGTGGAGAGCTGGAGGGGGATGGGGGTGGAGAGCTGGAGGGGGATGGGGTGGAGAGCTGGAGGGGGATGGGGGTGGAGAGCTGGAGGGGGATGGGGGTGGAGAGCTGGAGGGGGATGGGGGAGGAGAGCTAGAAGGGGATGGGGGTTGAGAGTTGCAGGGGGTGGGGGAGTGGGGGAGGGGAGGGCTCCACGGAGGTCTTGACCTTTTGCACTCTCCAGACCCAGCTGGAGCTTTTCCCCACCAGACCTGGCAGCCACAGGAGCAGGGCGGGCCATTGCCTCGGTCCCCTCCAGGACCTGTGACTACTCAAACTGGAGGCTCAGGATAAATCCTTCCTCTCAGCCCAGCCTCCCCCTCGCCAGCGGCCACACCGGCCACAGCAGCCACACCCTCGGCAGGGCCACAGGAAGCACATCTTCCAGAAGAGAGAAGAACGGATATTGACAGAGTACCCATGGTGCCCACAGAGATGGGCGAGGCAGCGACAGCAGCCCAGGCTCCATTCCAGGCCACCTCTGCACTGGGCACCGGGGCCAAGACCCTTAGCGCCCACCGCAGGCCCTGGGAGCCTTCCAGGCCAGCATGAGCCAGCTTCAGGCATGCTCTGCAGAAGCTCTAAACTGGACCCCACTGACCCACAGATCAGGTTCTGGTCCCGAAGGGCACACATGACCCCCAGAAGCCTTCCCTGCAGGCTGGAGTTGGGGGACTTCAGGCACAGCACAAGCCAGGTGCCCTGAGACATGGAGGTGGCTCACTGCCCTTCCAGAGTCAGCCCAGGTCCACGGATACATCCTCCCACACGGGTAAACAAGGACCCTCCCTGTCCCCTGCAGTGGTGTCGCCTGGTCCCCCGTCCCTGGGGTAGCCAGCAGCCCAAGCAGCAGAGCGGGAGGGAGGCAGGCTCCTCAGCCTTTCCATTGAGAAGCCGCAGGGTAGGATATTTTGTTTTCCTCTGCAGTGACAGCTGAGGCAGCCTGCCCCCAGCCAGCTCTCCTGAAAGCTGCAGAGGCAGCCACCCAGAGTTTACCAAGGTCTCAGGCCCCGCTGGACTGCAACAGCGGAGGGTGGGCGGTGGGCGAAGATGGGGTCGGAGCCTCTCTCCCTCGCTCCTCCTCCACCAGCCAGGGCAAGGGCCGCCAGACCAAGGCTAAGGGGCTGGCAGCAGGGATGTGAGTGGACGGGGCCTGCAGTGGGACCAGGAGGGAGGTGGGGGCTGGGCCGCAGCCCGGTCCAGAGGGGGGACTGAGGAGCAACCCCGTGCCCTCCCTGCCCGGAACGCGCTCCAGGCCCCAAGACCACCTGTCTACTCCCAGCACGGGAGGCTGCACTGACACCAGGCACAGCGACTGGGGACAAACCGCCGTAAAAACCATGACAGCCACCATCACAGTAATAAGAACGGCCCTCACCTCCTGCCAGGCCACGTGCAATCCCACTGCCTGGCGAGGCGTCTCCATCCTGACCCCATTTCAGGGGTGGGTCACCTGCCCCAGGTCACACAGCCAGCAAGCGCCGGGGGAGACGGGACTCCGGGGCGTCAGACCCCTCTGCCCTCAGCCACCCCGTTCTCCAACCCGACGGCACCCTGGATTTAGCAGGGACGGGGCTTCCCAGAAACCTCGCCATCCATCTCACTGCGGGGTGTGGGGCCGCCATCCGAGACAGCAGCCAGCCGGCAGGAGCAATTAGAGGCCAGGAAGGAGCCGGGGTATCGACCGCTTTGCGGAGGGGAGGGAAGCGGGGCGCGGGCTCTGGCGAGTCGGGGTGGCGGGAGCCTGGCTACGACAGGGCAGGGAGCGCAGCCCAGGCCCAGAGGCCACAGAGGCCCCCCCGCGGCCGCACGAAGAGGCCATCTGTCCAACCACCTGTCTGTCCAGCCTCATCCCCCTCACAGGGAGCTTCACTGCCCCGCACAAGGCTGAGCCCCTCACGCTGGGCAGCGCATTTAATTCCTGCAGCCGCCCCGCATCCTCCCCCGTGCAGACGGAGGCAGTGAGGCAAGAAAGCCCTCCCAGAGAGCTCCCGGGGCTGGGGTCCACACCCAGTGCCGGCCAGCACCCCCTGCCCGGGGGAGCCCCAGCGGAGCGGGGGGGTGACACGGGGCTCTGTGGGAAGCATGCCCCAGGGACTTCCGAATGAGACGGAAGTTTCGGGAAAGCTCTCTGAGTCCCACAGTGGCCCTGTCGGTAAAAGAGGCACATCACGGCACCTGCCTCGCAGTGTGTCGTAGATTAACTCAGGTTTAGCCCTCAGATAGGAACGGCAAGTGCCCTAAAATGTCAGCTGCTGGCTTCTCCCAGAGAGGCTGCCTGGCCTGCCCCACCCCCCAATCTGCACCCGGATAGATAAACCACCGTGGACCCTCTTCAGCCTCCTCCCCGCCCAGGAGCAGGGTCTGGCCATTAGAGGCTCCCTGCAGGGCGGGGGGCACCATCTGCCAGGCGCAATTAATTGCTGGGTCAAGAGATGGTGAAAGAGATTTGTGACGAGGACCTGGGGACATTCCGGGGTGGGAGCAGTGGCCGGTGGCCGCACTGATTTAGTCGCCTGCCTTCCACCTCACAAGCAGGTTCTGCCCCCCACTCAACCCCCAGGGACATCCTCCACACCAGCCCCTGACCCAGCACTCGTGACCTGCTCCCAGGAGGGACCCGCTTCCATCCTTCAGCCGGCGCCCACGGGCAGGAGTGGACACTGAGGCTATCACACAGAGTCCCTGGGGTTAGGACACACAGCCCAGGAGTGGGGCTGACACACAGTCCTGGGGGGGGAGCCCTCGAACGGGCCTGACGCTCGGATCCAAGCCCCGCAGCATCGCACCCTGGCAGGGGACCACGGCCTGTGTCCCTGTTGGTTAACTTCTCAGAGGCCGTTTCCTCGGCGGTGAAACAGAGGCAGTTACACTAGGGTGGCTAAAATCAGGCAGCTCCTGCTCCAACCCCGCGCTGGCGTTTTTCAAACCTGAGGAAGGTGCCTTGCTTCTCAGAACCTCAGTGTGCACATGTAAAACAGGGAGGATGCCAGGGGCTACGCTGAAGAGAAATTTACAGCCCAGACCCAGCAGTACTCAGTTGAAGCTCACCATCGGGGTTCACCAGGCCACCTTCCCAGGGCCCCAGGCCAGCCCACAACCCTACTGAGACACCAGTCAATGTCCCCAGCACCTGGGAAACCCAGAAGCAGGGCCTGGGGGGAGGGAGCAGAGGCTCATGATGAGAGGTGGATGAATGAGCCCACCTTCCCGGCCTCCCCCCTCTGCAGCAGGTCCGGGAAACACAGACTTTGGGGGCCACCAGGTTGGGGCCAGAGGCCAGGGACAACAGAAGCACCCAGAGACAAGGCAGCCCCCACCCAGATCCTCCTGAACCGGGCTCTGCAGAAGCCTCTGGTCTGGAGGGGTCTAAGGCGCAGGCTTCCCCCGAGTCCCCATCAGCTTTCAGCCCTGGTGTCCACATCCAATCCCTCCACACAACCTACCACATAGCTGGGGGAAACCAAGGCCCAAGGATGCCAGACAAGGACAGCTCGGCCCAGGCTTTCTCATGTCCCAGTGAGCTCAGCTCAGCTCGGCAGTGGCCCAGCTGGGGTCAGGGCCCTGAGTCAGAGCAAGAAGCGCAGCAGAAACTGAAACAGCCAGCAGCCCCACACACTCCCAGAGTGAGCCACGGGAGCGAGCCACAGGAGCAAGCCACACTGTTTCCGTGCAAGGCCTCATGCTGGGAAGTTCCTGTTTCTGTGGCCAGGGCGGAGGTGGGGGACGTGTGGCATGAAACAGACTTTCGGCTTGGGGACCCTCTCTGGGCTCAGTAGATGAGTAAAGTGCCATGCACGCAGGCAGAGCGGTGAATTGGCCCCACCCCCAGAGTCTCCGTGTCACCCCAGACACGTGCAAAGCCACACATCACCCAGGGAAGCAGTTAGGGGTGTGCGTAGTGGAGCATAGGCAGGCAGGAGGGACCCATCCCAGGCACAGGCGGTTTCTGCTCCCTGGCAGGGTCAGCCTGCGTCAAGGCACAGAGCACAGCTCTCGTGATGTCAGGACAGGGTCCAAGACCCGGGTTCAAATCCCAGCTGCACTGCTTTCCAGCCCTGCGACCCTGGGCTCATCACTTACCCCTTCTGACCTGCTTCCTCACTCACCCGTAAAACAGAAAAACAGAAACTCAGCTCACAGGGCTGACTCAGAGGCTGGGCGAGTGAACGCCTGAAAAGCGCCCAGCATATAGTAAGAGCTTAATAAATGTGTACAGTCCCGGCTCAGCCACGGCAGCTTTCCACAGATTCAGTATGGCGGTCTGAAAACATTAAACAGAAACTTCCACAAATAAACAATTCATAAGTTTTGGGGGTTTGTTTCCCCTTGCTCAGTTGCACAGGCTGGAGTACAGTGGTGTGATCTCGGCTCACTGCAGCCTCCGCCTCTGCCTCCGGGTTCAAGAGATTCTCCTGCCTCAGCCTCCTGAGTAGCTGGGACTACAGGCGCCCGCCACCACGCCCGGCTGACAGCAGGATGGCAGTGCTGTTCCCCAAGCATATTGTCACTGTTTATTATTATCATTCTTCCACCTCGCAATAACAGCATACTATCTTTACTGTTCCTGTTATTTTTTCTGTGCTGCTGGGGGCGGGGCTCCATGGCCGGGTTCCCCCCACCCAGGGATGTTTCTGGCTGCCTCATGACTGGCACGTGGCCTTTGGGACAGTCCCACTCCATAAAAGTAACCTTCCCTACACAATTTTCAAATGACCTGGCCATTAAAAAAAACCTGCCACAACCAGTCCAAATACTAGCGATGTCTTAAACGTCACTGTCACCTCCCTCCAGGACCGCAGGGCTCTGACGGGCTTTCTCTCAAATCCACACTTACTCGTTCTGAGTGGGAACCAGCCACTCCTCCTCTCGTTTCCCCGTTTCCCCTTACCCGGCAGTTGGGGCACCGCGCTGATGGTTGCTGCTGTTAATTCTGCATCGAGTCAAATCTGTATGTAGGAGGAATTTCAGTGCCCAGGAGTAGAGGGGATTTTCCAAGTCTATGGGGTATGGTCAGGGGTGGTTGGGATGCTGTGTGGCACTGAGCCAGGGAGCTAACCTCTCTGAGCCTTCGTTGCTTGCCTGGCAATGATGATGGTTGCTGGGTCAGGGATCAGATGAATTCACATGGCATGTGCCGGCCCTGAGGCAGGCATGCAGCTGAGGGGCCGGCAGTGGGAGGGGGCAGGGCCAGGGCTGGAGGATAAAAATCCACACCCCCTGTCTGGCCAGGTGGCCCACTGCCCGCCTGGCTTTTGAGGAGATAAGCCGCCTGCTCAGGTTCACATTCAGAATCAAATGAACCCACTTAATCCCCTTAGGGATCTCTGCTGAGCTGGCTCCTCGGGGGCCTAGGGAGGAAGGCAGCTGAGCCCCCGAGTAGAGACCCCCACCCTCGACGCTGGGCACAGAGAAGGTGCCGAGGGCTTCCTGCCCCAGCGCCAGGGCACAGCACGCTGAGGGAGCCCCAGGACAGAGCAGGCACACATCACGGGCTCACCATCACAGCTGACGTGACTCCTGACTCCCCCACTGACACCCAGAAGGTAAATGCCCTTCTCCAGATGGGGAAACTGAGGCCCATAAAGAAAACAGCCCACCTGAAGATGACAGAGCACCTCACTGGATCACCAGCAACCCCTGAAGACAACCTTAGCCCATTTCACAAAGGGAGAAATGGCAGCAAGAACAGGGCCTTGGGTCACCGCTCTATCCCACTGGCACAGCAGGGATGGGTGGGCCGTGTCCTGCCTCCCTGGGGAAGAGCGTAGTAGGTACTTAAGGGAAGTATGTGAATGAGCCAAATCCACATGCTGGATGCAGGCTCCGAGGAAGACTCCTTCCCAGGACCTCCCTTCCCTCCCGGGGTCCCTCGCTAAGATCCTGTATCGCAGGGGACTGGTGGGAGTGACTATGACCCCCAGAGGACACTAGGCAAGGTCTGGAGGCATTTCTGGCAGTGTCGAAGGGGGCTGGGGCGCTGCTGGGGGCTGGGCGCTGCTGGGGTCTGAGGGGAGGGAGCAGGGCTATGGCTAGGCAGCCTGCAATGCCCACAGCAGCCCCCACAAGAGAATGACCCAGCCCCTCAAAACTCCAACAGTGCCCCGGCCGAGAACCCTGCCGTTCCTACCGAACACCTGAGAGCGTCAGCTAGGCACCTACTGTGTGCAGGTCCTCCTACTGGACCCATTTAAGAAGACGACGTCACAGCGCTCCGAGAAGCAAGGCTTTCTGCCCCACCTAACGGAAGGCAGAGGCAGGACGGAACCTGGGTCCCACTGACTCACAGCCCCAGCCCAGCTGCCAAGTACCTGCCCATCCTTGAGGAGTCGAACCTACTGGGTCTAGAGCTGGGGGTCTAGAATCTGTACATTTCATAGCCCCTTCCCCCAACAGCCACTGGTGGGGGGAGGGTGGTGAGTGGGGTGGAGACAGCTCTGTTCCTTTCCATCAGAACCTACACTGGCCAGGAGGCTGGCAGTCTCTCCGGGGGGTGGGAATGCGGTTGTATTTTTTTATGTGCAAGCTTTTTGTCCCTGAATTTTCCAGCTTATAGAGAACACATTTGCTCTGCTTCTAAAAACCAAAAACAGTCTTTTATGTACAGCAGTGGCCAAACCATACGCCCAGCCTGACCCTGGGTGGCTCCCACTAGGACCTGGCAGGGTGGCCCACCTGACCCACACCTCACTGGAGACCAGCTGACCCGGCGCGGCCCCATGGAGCACCCTTGGCCTCACCTGGAGAAGCCCAGAGCTGGCAAACCCACTCGCCACAGCACCTGGGCACCCAGAGGCGCTCCAGTAAGTCCTCGGCAGCCCCTTTCCACAGCAAGCACCTGATCACCCCAAGTGGCCTTCTCCAGGGAAAACGCCAAGCCCATGTCACGTCCCCATGACAAAATACTACAAGAAGTTAAAATTAGCCAACTGGATGAAACTGCACCAGCGCCTGGTAAAAACCTGTAATCGTCAAGATAAAATGATCACAGCTAATGCCACGGCTCAGGGTGCTAGTACCCTTCTCATTCTCCAAACGATCCTAGAAGGTGAGGACTATGGAGGGCCTCCTTTTACATATTGGAAAACCGAGGCAAAGTCGGCAATAACGTGCCTGAGAACACACAGTGTCTGGAACACTCAGGTCTGCCGCTTGTCTAGCAGAGAGAACGGCTGTGCTGAATTATACACAGAGCTGTCAATACGCGACCACTTTTGACCTACAAAACTGGCAGTTATACGGCTTCCCCAATAGCAAACACAGAGCAGATCCACGCACACAGACCCACGTGTCCACAGACAAGGCAAGGCCCCAGGGCGTGCAGCCACACACAGAGGCTGGTGGAAAAGCCCAAGCCGCAGCGAGAGGCGGCAACCTCCAGGAAGGGGGCTCCCATCACACGAAAGTCACCTGTAATTTTCTTCTAACAAAACGCGACCTTAGCTTATAGCCCTGAGCTTGGCATTCTGGGCTGAGGCTTGGCCGGCCGGGTCTCCCTCTCCCCTCTCTACCCTGGCCGCTCTTTACCCCTAGACCCCACGCAGTCCGTGACAAGCCGGCGGCCTCCTCAGGGCCTGGGACCTGCAGCCTCTTCCAATAGCCCAGGAGAACCTCTCCCCCACTAAAGATCCAGTCTCACTTAATTGCAGGCTTCAGGTTTCTGGATGCAGGCCCGGAGGCCTGGGGGCAGGAGGTGTGGCCGTTTTCTTCCTCTTTTTAATAAGCTGAAGGCTTACTAAAAATGTGCCCGGGCCCTGCTGTTCTGAGAACCCAGAACACCTGCCCCTTGGGAAAGGCCGGAGCTCCCAGAGCCCACCCGGCAGACGCACCCGGGAGAAATCAACTGTGGCTTGTCACGGGACATGCTGGGGACACATTGTTTTTCTGGTCAACCACTGGGACCCGCTACCCCAACTGGATTTAAGGGATTTTTAAAAACAGAGAAACAAAATGGGCTGGGCGCAGTGGCTGAGACCTGTAACCACAGCACTCTGGGAGGCCAAGGCAGGAGAATCGCCTGGGCTCAGGAGGGCAAGGCCAGCCTGGGCAGCAGAGTGACACCTCGTCTCTACTAAAAATCAAAACCATTAGCCGGGCGTGGTGACATGTGCCTGTAGTCCCAGCTACTCAGGAGGCTGAGATGGGAGGATTGCTTGAGCCTGGGAAGTCGAGGCTGCTGTGAGCTGCAATGGCACCACTGCACTCCAGCCTGGGCAACAGAGTAAGACCCTGTCTCTCTCTCTCTCTCTCACTCACACACACACACACACACACACAAACACACACACACACACACACACGAAGAGAAAAGAAAGAAAGCACAAATCTCCCCCACCTCATGTCACCCCTTCCCCACGCCAGGGCTCCCAATGGTCATCTCTGCCTCTGTGTGTTTCACCAGCACAGCCCTTTACAGTTTGTGTTTCTCTTCACTCTGTGCCCTTCAGCCACTGCCCCCAGGTCAAGGCCAAGAAACTGAGAGGTCACTTAATTCCAAGGTCACCAGCGGTAGGAATGCGGCCATTGTCTCCATGACCACATCACCCACAGCCCTGTTCCCGGCTGCCGGGTCACAGGGAAATCACAGGCTCCGCAGGGGCACCAAGTGTCCTCTACCCCTGTTAACAATTCGCCACAAACTTGATGACTTAAAAACAGAACAAGTTTTTAGGGGGGGTTGGGGTTTTTTTGTTTGTTTTTTTGAGACAGGGTCTCACTCAGTCACCGGGCTGGAGTGCAGTGTCTCAATTACAGCTCACTGCAGCCTCCAACTCCAGAGCTCAAGTCTCCTCCCATCTCAGCCCCCTAATTAGCTGGGACCACAGGACCATGCCCAGCTATTTTTTTGTATTTTTTGTAGAGACGGGGGTGGGGGGGGGTGCCACTATGTTGCCCAGGCTGGTCTTGAACTCCTGGCCTCAAGCAATCCTCCCACCTCAGCCTGCCAAAGTGCTGGGATTACAGGCGTGAGCCACCAGGCCCAGCCAGCATACAGTTTTAGAGGTCCGAAGTCTGAAATGGATCTAACCAGGCTAAAATCAAGGTGTCAGCAGGGCTGCGTCCAATCTGGAGGCTCTAGGGGAGAACCTGCCCATCACCCTGCACGGCTTCCAGCGGCCACCTGCACTCCTTGGCTCACGGCCCCTTCCCCATCCTCAAAGCCAGCAGCGCAGCATCTTCCAATCTCTCTGACTCTGACCTCCTGCCTCCTTCTTATAAAGACCGTGATTACATCGAGTCCACGCAGATAATCTAGGATAATCTTCCATCTCAAGGTCAGCTGGTTAGAAGCCTTAATTCCATCTGCCACCTTAAATCCCCTTTGCGGCGTAAAATAATATATTCACAGCTTCTGGGAATTAGGACATCTTGAAGGGACCATTACTCAGCTTAACACAGCCTTCAAAAACAAAAACCTTTGGGCCTCCAGGGAACTCCCAAGGCCCCACCCCCACAGATCCTGAACTCCCAACAGGCGATTCTCCAGGGTCCACATGCCTCAGTCTCCCCACTGCTACACAGCATGGGCGAACATGCCCAGGGCCACCACCTGTATGTGAATATACATCCCCAGCAGTGCAGAGTCTAGTGTCTGATGCAAACGTGACTGGACAGAGCCCTGTGGCCTATCACTAGAGACCTCCCTCTCTAGACTAACAACAAACAACTTATCAATACTTTTGAGCAACGTTTTTAGTGACCGGTCACAAACGGCCCTATTGTCCAGCCCATGCTCTAGTGAGATCCATAAGCAACCCCAGTGCTGAGCCCTGTGCTTTCTTGCGTCCCTGCATGCCAGGCTGCAGAAGGCTTTGCAGGGTACACAGAGCTGCTGCAGGGCACTCTCGGGAGGAAGACGCCCAAGGGCCCGAGCAGCCAGCGCCCCACTCCGCAGCTGGTGTCTCTCAAAATGGGGAGTGGGGAGCTGGGGAACCAGAGGCCACCCGAACCTGCTCCGGATGTCCTTGGCGTGGTCAGCACCCTCCCCCCAGCTCCTGGTGACCACGCTCTCACAGACCCCTGCTCAGGAGCCAGGGCCCCGGGGGCAGGCGAGCAAGGAACCGGGCGAGCCCTGCCCCAGAAGCACATAAAGCCATCAACAATGTGAGCCCTCGTGGCACTTAAAGACGACCGAGGGCACAAAAAGACGCATATGAAACGCCTTCCTTGCTTCAAAGCCCTTCTGTGTCTCTTTCCTGCCAGAACTGCTGCGAGGTGGCATCACTCCCATTTCACAGGTCCCAGATAGGCCGTGCGAAAATCACACAGCAACCTGGCAGGGGGCTGGGTCTCCAGGGCCTGTGCCCTCCCCCTCGAGCCACCTCCGGGTCAGGGGCCCTCCAGGCGGTTCCGCGTCGCCATGGCCCTCCAGCCTCCCACCGTCCAGCTGAGCATCCAGACACGGCATGTCTCCTCTGGGAAGCTCCCTCCCCAGGCTCCCCCGGTGCCCGTCCCACTCCACTCCCCTCTCTCCAAGGCAAAAGCTAGGCCCCCCTTCCCAGTGTCAAACCTCACGCTGCGCCCTCCGCACCTCCAAGCACCCAAAGGCACTCCTGACGGCACGGCGAGCGAGGCGGCAGCCTGGACCCACGGCCGGGGGCTGTGACACAGAGAGGGCGGCGAGAGCCTGAAGGTCACACAGCAAGCCGGAGAGCGCACACCCGGCGCACAGCATGCTTCCACCTCCACGTTCCCACGGAGGGCCGCACAGTTCCGGGAGGCGTCGCTGCGGCAAGGGGGCAGCGCCCAGGGCCCAGGTGCCGGGAGATGCAGCTTCCTGCCGGCCGCGGCAGCTGCTATTTATAGCCAAGCAGGGAGAAGCCAAGACAGGCAGGGTCAGCTTCCTGCACGGCAGAGCCGGCCGCAGCCCAGGAGCTTTTGAGGGTGACCCGGAGGGGACGGGCTGGGTCGGGGCAGAGACGTGGGCTTCAATGCCCAGGGCTGGACACAAGGCAGACCCAGGACTGTCCCCAGTCACTCGAGAGGGCCACAGTCCAGGGGAAAGGAACAAAAGCACGGAACAGGCCCTGCCCATGACAGCTGCCCACCAAGCAAGCAGCTTAGGAGCCGTGAGTCCTGAGCCAATGACGTCACCACTCTGTGCCTCAGTGTCCCCATTTGTAAACAGGGAAACTAACAGTTCTGGCCACACCGGGTTATTGTGCAGCTTAGATGAGCTAACCCATGTGGTGCTAAGCGGGCTTGCCTGCATCTTCTCTGCCAGCTCAGGGCCCTGTCTGGAGCACCCTCACCTCTGCCCCTCCCTGCTCAGACACCAGACAGCCACACTGGGGCAGGGGCCACTCCTGCACCAGGACACCTGCAGAAGCAGCTCTCCCTCTCATACCCTCCAGTGCGTGCACAGCTTACGAAGCCCAGGGAGCCCGAGCACGTGGCAGCACGGGGGGATCCCGCCCAGCCCCAGGGCACAGACAGCTGTGACAACGACCACGGCATGTGTGAATGAATGCCATCGTCAGAGCAGCCCCCCTTGGTGTCCACTCCCCCACACAGCGGGCACTGCAGTTACCCCCATTCTACAGACGCAGAAACAAAGCACAAAGCCACAGAAGAACTCAGCTGAAGAAACACAGAGGGGTCCCCCACCCTTCCCAGAGTTCACTGGGGTCTTGCCAAACAGCAGACAAGCCTTGCCGGCCCTGGGAATCTGCCCAGAAAGCAGCTGTGGGTTTGGACCCCCTTGAGCTTGGTTCCTCAGGGAGAGAAGCAAGGGCCAGGAAGGGTCCGTCTCGAGTCACCCATCCATGGGAACTCGGGTTTAAAGTCCCTCCCCAGTTCCTGGAGTCGCCTGATTGTGATGCCCCAACTTCCTCCAAACCTCAGCGAAGGGAACACCCACACAGCAAACTGAAAACAGTCAGCACCAGCCCAGCCCACGTGGAGGCTTCTCCGTGCTCCCAGCGCCAGGCAGTCAGCACCTTCCTACAGGACCTCACGTCACGCTCAAGACAACCTCGAGAGAGAGGAATCTGCTCATGCCCATTTTACAGATGGAGAAACGGAGGCGTGAAGCTGGAAGTAGGCGAAGCTTGGCTCTCCCACAGCCTGGCCACTCCGGGCCTCACTGTGGGCTCATGTTCACCTGTGAAGCTCAGGGGCCAAGCTCAGTGCGAGCAAGGGGTGGTCACGGCCACCAGAGGAGGCAGAGAGAGGAAATGGCCACAGGGTCAGTGACCTGGGGGCTCTGTGGGAGCAGGAGGGGCCACAGGCGGGGGGAGGGCATGGGTGTCAGGCACAGGGATGGATGGGCGACCTGGGACCCCCAACGGGCACCAAGGCACCAGGTGAGGCCATGCCCAGCCAGAGCCCAACGCTCAATATCTATGAGGCACCCATGGTGAGCCCAGCACTGCTCTACAACCTGGGACACAGACAGGCATCCCCCACCTTGTGGAACGGTCCATTCTCGCAGGAATGACAGAAGACAGCAAGGTGATCAACATGTGAAACCACCATCCATCAGGAGGCGGCACCCAGGGGAAACAACCGAGGGGGAGCGGTAGAGGGTGCAATTTTAAATATGAAAATATCAGGCCGGGCTCGGGGGCTCACACCTGTAATCCCAGCACTTTGGGAGGCCGAGGCGGGTGGATCACCTGAGGTCAGGAGTTCCACACCATCCTGGCCAACATGGGAAAACCCCATCTTTACTCAAAATACAAAAAATTGGCCCAGCATGGTGGCAGGCATCTGTAATCCAGTTACCCAGGAGGCTGAGGCAGGAGAATCACTTGAACCCAGGAGGTGGAGGTTGCAGTGAACTGAGATCGTGCCACTGCACTCCAGCCTGGGCGACAGAGTGAGACTAGAAAGAAGAAAAGGAAGGAGGGTGGGGGAAAGGGAGGGAGGGAAGGAAAGAAGGAAGTAAAGAAGGGAGGGAGGGAGGGAGGAAGAGAGAAAGAGAAGAAAAGAAAGGAAAAAGAAAGGAAGGAAGGAAAGGAAAGGAGGGACGGAGGGACGGAGGAAATCAGAGAAAGGGTGAAGGAACAGAGGAGGCCTGCGGATACTGGGAAGAGCGCCCCGGCAGGGCCAGAGCGAAGGCCGCGCGGCGGGAGCTGCTGGTGCATTTCAGGATAATGTCAAGGCCTCGAGGCTGGTGTGGCCGAAACAGAGCGGGCCAGGGGAGCAGGGGGCAGAGCCTCACGGCAGCGGCGGCACTGTCCTGCCCTGGCTCTCACAGGCCTCCCGCTGGCTGCCGCGTGGGGTCTCGGGGTGACCAGTGAGGAGCCGGCCGCGACGGGAGCTGCTGTCAACGAAGCCCCACGTACTTTCCCACAGCTCGGGAAGCCAGAGGTTCAAAATCAAGGTGTGGCAGGGGCGGCTCCTGCTGGAGGCTCAGTTGGGGCTGTCCCCGGCCTTCCTCCCGGCAGCCTCGCACCTCCCCGGCCTCCGCCGCCTCGCTCTGGTCTCTGCCTCCACTGTCGCACGGCCTCCTCCTCTGTGCTTTTTTGTCCTCCTTTAAGGACAAGGGCCACTGAATTTGGGGCCCACCCTGCTCCGGCTGAGCTCATCTGAGTTAAACGCATCCACAAAGGCCTCGTTTCCAAATAAGGTTACATCCTGAGGTTCTGGGCGGGACGTGAACAGGCGGGGAGGTGGCAGAGGCACTGTCCAGGGCCGTACAGCAGCCCGGGCCAGGGCACCAGAGTGGCAGAGGATGCAAAAGTGCTTAAAAACACCCAGGAAGGTGGCAGGTGGCGTGGGTGGGCGGAGTGGCAGGCCAACACAGGTGTCTCCCAGCTTCTCCCTCATCCCCTGGTTTACCCAGCTGTGGGCACCACCCAGGCGCCACCGCCACTCAGAATTCCTCCCAAATCCTGACCCAGTGGACCTGGTCAAGCCCCCAGGACCCTGGAAGTGGCCCCTGACTCCTGCCAGGCTCCGGAGGGTGACATCCCCTGCTGGCCCCATGCTGACAGGCCTGGGCCCAGCCTAGGGAGAAGCCCACTCAGGGACCTGGACTGCATCTGACCCCCACACCCGGCAGACTCTCCTCTTAGCCTCCGGAGCAGAGCTGGTGCCAGGCAGGTTGCCACGGTCACGGGGACACCACGGCCACACGGGGGCCATGCTCCCTGAGGGTCTCAGCAGGTACCATGGTCACGGGGACACCACGGCCACACTGGGGCCCATGCTCCCTGAGGGTCTCAGCAGGTACCACAGAGTTCAGCATGAGGACAAAGGGGGTCCTCCGAGGCCCTCCCCTGTGGGTCTGGCCTCTGGGACTAATGACTTAGAGCATCCCCAGATAGGTCCCCTGGGTGACAAAAGAAAATCGACTCCCCCCACCCACCCCGCCTCCAGACCCGGCCCCATGTCTCCCCAGCCTCACTGTAGAATTGTGGAGAGTGGGCCAAGGGGGAGGCCACAGGTGGGCAGATGGGGGTCGTATAGGCCTCTGTGGAGGTGAGAAGGATGCCGACTTTTGTTCAAGAAGTGGTGGGAAGCCCCGCAGGCTGCTGGGTCACGTCACTCTCGCTGCTGTGATCCACCGGGCTGCCTACAGAGAGGGGACTGTGGGCACAGGACGACGGCCAGGGAGCGGCCAGGAGGCGGCTGCAGTCCCAGGTGGGTCGAGAGGGGGCTAGGGCCCCATCCCTCACCCCAAGAGGAAGCCTGGAACAGGGCCCTGAGAGAGGTGGGGTCCTGGGTCCACTTTTTTTTTGTTTTTACACAGGTGGATCCGAGGTCCCTTTTGGACATCCCTGAGCAATGGCAAGGAGACTGCTGGGTCCGCCTGCCTGGCCCTGGGGTCACTGTCCTGGGCCCATGAGTCACAGGAGGGAGAGGGGCTACGACACGGTCTGCAGGGACAACCGCACCTCAACGGGCCCCGGAATGCCTTCGCTTCACATCCCGTGAGGTCACGTGTCACGCATCACCCCATTTCACCACTGGGCAAACTGAGGAACTCTGCCTGGAGCCTCTGCTAGTGTCCAAGGCCAGATCACTCACACCTGTGGGTCCCTCCTGGTCCACTCATTAGCCCTAAAACACAAACCCAGGTCACGGAAAACCAAATGAACCCTGGAGACAAGAGGCGGAGAGGGCCTCCGGACCCCAGAAGAGACTGACTCCCAGAGCCACCCGGCCTGCAGGCACAGACACATGCAGGCCAGTGGTGACTGCTCGCCCAGGTCCGGTCCAATTCCACCTCCCACAGCCCACCCTTTGACTCATCTTTCCCCCCGCATTTCCTTCCAAACGCAAAGAAAGGTCAGCAGCAGGACACGGGGGACCTGAAAGCATCGGCCACAAGTCCAGGTTGGAACCAGATGCCCCAGAGGTCCCTCGGTTTCGGACACACTTGTAATATTGCCTCCAAAACAATCCCAAGGTCTGTGGGCACCAGATGCTGAGCGCCCCACCTCCAGGGCCTTCCCTCAGGCCAAGCAGTTCTCGAGAGCCCCATAAGGCCCTCAAAAGGGACATCTTTCACCACCAAATCACTCACTGTCATCTTCCCAAGTTGGACCCCAAAACCGTGCCCAGTTCTCACCCAGGGTCTGACCTCGGTGAAGACACTCCACGGGGCCAGCCTTTGGCTTCCTCCTGTGGATGTCGGCGCAGAGGATGGAGCATGAAAGCATCTTGCCAAGTGTTTTCCTTTGCTTTGCTCCCGCGTGATCCATGTGCCCTCAGGAACTGAGACAACTCTCCAGAATGTGTAAGGTAAGATAAAAATCGGGGAGCAAGGTCAGGGCAAAGAGAAAAAAAAATCAGAGACCAACAAATCCAAAATCAGGATGGAATAGATAAAGCCTAAACATAAACCAATGATTGCAGAAGGCAGGCTACAAATTTGGCTCTGAGCTTCCTAGTAGCTAAAGCTAAGAGGGAAACAAGATGGGTTAAGGCTCTGGGAAATTGTGAAAACCATGCAGTGCCACAGAGTAGGTGCTACAGCAACTATGTACCACTCTAAAGAAGGTATTACAGTCTCAGGATTTTAAGAGGCCAAAAAATTGTGCCAAAAATCAGGCCAATTGCTTCCTGACTTAACCACCCCCCCGGTTTTCTATTGCATTCTACAGCAGCAAATTCTAACCATGAGCATCAGCGTCACTCAGCAAGAACAGGAGCCCAGGCTAGAAGGAAGGGTTTTAGGGCCTTCCTGGAATGACCTTCAAACTCATAGCCCTCTCTGGGCCGCGGTACCCTTACCAGGGAAACCGTGCACACAGGCTACACTGAGGTCAGACACCGTGGGGTTGCACATTAGGGAGCGGCAAACATCTTCCGCAAAGGGCCAGAGAGTCAATATTTTCGGCTCTGTAGGCCTTCCAGCCTCTGTCACAACCACTCAACTTTGCAAACGTTGTACCCAAAAGCAGCCAGACAACATGTAAATGAGGGAGCGTGGCTGCGTTCCAGTAAGGCTGTATTTATGGACACCGAAATCTGCATTTCATATGATTTCACATGTCATAAAATATTATTCTTCTTTCGATTTTTTTCAACCATTAAAAAATGGAGAAGCCATTCTCAGCTTGTGCACCCCGTAAAAACGCGAGGCGGGCTGCCCGGACCTGGCCCCACAACCACGGTTGGCCAACCCTTGCTTTCCACGTTCCACAGTCGGCTCGAGGACAACATTGTCACGTAGGATGTGACAATGACGGTGAAAATCAGATCCGAATATATGGGGTGACACCACTTCAGTGTTTGTCTTTAAAGGGAACGCACACATACAGTCCATTTAAGGCCAACATATGCCGAGAGCATCTCAGAGGAAACTCAGGCGCTCGAGGCTGCGACTGCCTTGGGGAACAGAAACCTGGAGGGCAGGAACCCAGGGAGACGTTTACGCAATGTGTTCATTTTCTTTTTTACAAGTCAATGCATTCTCTATAATTTAAAAATTAAGCTTTTATAAAGCCCAAAGCAACTGGCAGAGTTTTGAATGCATTCCTTTTTGTTTTTCTATATTTTTCCCAAGAAGTATAAAAAGCAGCATTGTCCCCAAAAATGTTAATCAAAGAAGTCCGTGATGTATTAATTCATATCAGAGAAAAATACGTATGATCCCACTTAGAGAAAGCAGGAAGGTGTCTTCTGTAGGTATCGGCTAGGGCAGACAGACCCCCAAGAAGGGTGGCTGGGGGATCGTCTCTACTAACCGAGGATTCCTCTGGATCCGGCTGGGATGGCCCCCATGAACCTGCACAAAGGTTTTTCCACGTGAGCTCGGCCCCGGGAGGTAACTGCCCACACTTCGCAGGACCTGGGGCTGTCTCCTGTGCTCCAGAAGTGCCAGCCAAGGAAGGACCTGGGGGAGATGCTCCAGTTGGTAGGAGACACTGTGCCCACACTGTCCGATAGGGTCGGCAGCCGCCAGCCACAGGCGGCTACTCAAATTTACTTACTTATGTATTTATTTATTTATTGAGACAGAGTCTCGCTTTATCACCCAGGCTGGAGTGCAGTGGCACGATCTCAGCTCACTGCAACCTCCGCCTCCCGGGTTCAAGCGATTCTCCTGCCTCAACCTCCTGAGTAGCTGGGACTACAGACGCACACACCACGCCCGGCTAATTTTTGTATTTTTACAAAATTAGGGGGTTTCACCCATAAGAGATGGGGTTTCACCATATTGGTCCAGTTGGTCTTAAACTCCTGACCTCATGATCCGCCTGCCTCAGCCTCCCAAAGTGTCGGGATTACAGGTGTGAGCCACTGCGCACGGCCTCGAATTTTTTAAAGTGAGTAAAAACTCAAATGCCGTCCTCCAGAAGCACTGGCCTCACTTCAAGCCCCGGGAACAGAAGCCAGGAGGGTGCGAATGGAAGGAGACTCCCCCAACACTTTTGGGCAGTTTTAACGCCCGATGCCCCATGTGGCTCTTGGCTCTCAGCTACTCTACTCAGGAGACTGAGGCGGGAGGTTCATCTGAGCCCAGGAGTTCAAGGCTGAAATGAGCTGTGATGGTACCACTGCACTCCAGGCTGGGTGACAGAGCAAGACCCTGTCTCAAAAAAAAAAGTTGGGGGTGCAGGTGGGGCATTAGGTAAGGAATCAGATACCAAGAGCCCAGGTCCTGCTCCCAAACACAGAATATGACTTCATCGCCAACCCCGTGGAGTAGGGTGAAGCAGCCATTAGCCACAGCCGCAGGTAGCTATTTAAATTTCAGTGAATTAAAATTAAATAACACGGCCAGCTCAGCTGCTCAGTGGCAGGGACCCACTTTTCAAGTGCTCCCGAGTGACAGACACCTAGCGGCTAAAGCATGGGACAGCGCAGCGGCATCCTCTCCCATCACCGCGGGAGTTCCAGACAGCCGTCTCAGGCTACCCTCTAAGGTGGGTGTGATTTTCTCTCCCTCCCTTTTAAGAATCAGGAAACCAAGATCAGAAAGTCAGAGGCTTCACTCAAGTTCTTAAAGAATGGAAGCACAATTCAAACCCTACTCCTTTTTTAGGGACCAGGAGCAGAGCGGAAACTGAGCCCTCCCCCAGAAGGCCTCCTCCGTCCTCCCCCACAGCCTCGCCCACTCTCCAGGCTGCCCATGACCTCCAAGGATTCCCGGTGCCCGACAGACACTACGTGATCAAAGGCTAATGGAAAACCTCCCCAGCCTTCAACGGCAGAGGGGGAGGGGGGATGAGCACATTTGTGAAACACCCACGACCCACGGGAGAGGAGCCCACCATCTCCAAAGCGCAGCAAGCCCAAGCCTGGGGCTCTGGGAAAGAGGCGGGTCCACTAGAGGACCCTTCCGAGCAGCTCTGAAGAGGGAGGAACGGGTGGCGTCCCAGCAGCCGGTAGGTGGGGACCCGGGTCCACACAACAAATTCTATAGCAAAGTTTCTGCTCTCCAACAGGGTGAGCCAAAATGGAAACAGCAGCTCCGGCGACACACAGGAATTCATTCAACCCTCACAACCACAGAGTCAGAAGCAGCAGCAACATCCCCATTTTACAGATGCGCAAACTGAGGCCCCAAAAGGTGAATAACTCGTTCCCAGCTTGAAGCTACAGAGCTGAGCAGCAAACCCAATCTCCATGCCCTTCGCCCCTAAAGCGCTCCACTGTGGCACAGGTGGCCGGCAATGTCCCCATTTTGCAGATCAGGGCACCTAACCCCTGAGAGCCAAGGGCACTCACCTGGGCCCACTGTTTGTAAATGGCCACGCTGGAGCTTGCAGTGCTAACTTGGCGCCTCTCTTGGGGATCATCCTCTAATATTTGTTTAGGACAATTCTTTCTAGATTTATAAACCAAAAGCTCCTTCCTCAAGGCTGTCTGGGGCCAAATGGGCGGAGCGGTGTGGAAGTGCCCAGGCTCAGAAGCCTCACTCCGCTCTAAAACGGACACGGTGATAACGATGAGGTGAAATCCATTCATCGTAAGCACAGGTCCTCCCGCTGTGCAACCTCAGGCGAGCCTGGGCCTGTGCCGTCATCTGTAAAATGGGAGCGAAGCCGCCATCTGCCCCAGGGCCTCGCTGAGCACCAGCCCTCTGGCTGCACCGTACCCCGGGGCGACGTGCTGGCCTGTGGGCACTCCAGGCCACAGAACACCGAGCTGCAGCTTTCTGGAGCACCATGCTAAATAATTCAAAACCATGTTTTCATTTCAAAATAAACACAGCAGTGTCGCCAAGGCGAATGCCAAATTTGCAAGGTGTTTAAGATAAAATGAGACTTCAAAGAAATGCCAGGCCCTGTCCTTCTCCCTAGTCCCTGGGGGACAACAACTTCTCAGTCTCCTGCCCCCCGGGGCCAAGATCCGTAGGTGCTGCTCAAAGAAGAATCGTCATTTCTGTCTTCACGTCCTCCATGGCAGCTCCGCAAAGCGGCTCTGCAGCCACAGTTCCTGCTGCAGTAACACGATCATGAATAATCCCCGGGTCTTAATTCCTAGTTCCACATCCAAGCTGTGTGACCTCAGGCAAGTCACTTAACCTCTCTGTGCCTCAAGTTCACCATCTATAAAATAAGATCATAAACGCACCAACTCATAGAAGGGTTATGACGAGTTGACAACTGGATTTGCGCAGAGCACAGTTCCCGGCACACATAGGTGTTGGTTCTTACCACTGGCGTATTACCGATAGCCGTTTCCAGCCTGGAGGCTGAGAGTTCGCAGGATGGGTTGTAAAGTCGGTTCCCTGCCTCCAAGCGCCCTCAAAAGATGCCCAGCTGGCCTTTCCCAAGCATCACTTCCCTGCGGACCCCCCCACACACCCACCTAGGGACACGGGCCTTCTAAGCTGTCACCCTCGGTCTGGGCCTAAAAAAACCTGGCCCTTCTCAGACAGCAGCCCGAGTTTGGCCCCTCCCTGTCCCCCCCAACCCCACACCTCGGGCCGGAGTTACCAGCTCCTGCCGGCAGGTCCCCAGGTCCCCAGGCTCAGAGGTGTCACCTGGGGGAGGCTGTGTTTAGCCTCTGGGATGTGAAGAGGAAACAGAGAAGGGAAAAACACACACACAAATAAAAGCTCTCAACCCCCCCACGGTCACAGGCGGCATTTGCGGGGCTTTTCAGTTCAGACAGCGTCAGGAGGAAGAGCTGGGGCTTCTCTGCCTTAAGCTCTCCCCTTCCCACAGACAGGACCCCAGGAGACCCTCTGGCTGGGCTCTGCGTAGGTACCACCCCCGCGTCCCATCTCAGAGAGGAGCACCAACTTCTCCACCCACACTCTCAGGTGGGGGTTGGGAACACAGAAGTAAGATCGCGCCCCCTCTCAGCCAGGGGGAAACCAGGCCAGGCAGCCTCCACACCCAGTGTGAATGGCAGACGCTGGGGACCAGGCCTCCTGGGGCTGCCTTCCAACTCTCGCAGTGGGTGTCTGCACTGCCAGCGCCCCCTCCCCCGCCAGGCCCGGAAAACAATCGAGCCCTCCCCCAGCCCAGGGCTTCCATGCAGTAAATTCGTGTTTGCAGAGCCCGGGGAAGATTTAGGAGGTAGCATGAGTATTATTAATCGGGGAAAAGAACAGATTATGCCAAATAAATCCTTCCCACGTAACCAAACCCTCTCCGAGAGGGGGAGGGGGCGAGCAGCCCCAGGCGGGGTCTCCAACCCTCACCAGGGCCTGACAGCCACATTACCATTTACATGGATTTATCAATACTATTGATCCCCAGCAGCGTAAATAGCTCAGTGGGAAGAGGCCAGGGCTGGGGCCCGCTATGCTCCCGCCCCCGCGTCTGGGCACGGGCACCACAGACTCCCCCGGCACCCGCTGGCGGTGGCAGCAGTGAATTTCCAAGCAGGGACACGGCAGGCGGCTCGGGGAAGCCAGACAGGGCCCGGGATGCCCTCGCAGCCGCTGCCGACTCGCCAGTCACCGCAGGCTCCACCCCCCCCTTCAGCGCTCTGCTGGGCCTGACTCAGTCTTTGCATCTGTTCAATGGATGGGGACACCTGCCCTTCTTCATCCTCTCAGGACAAGCAGAGGGGAGTGGGGAAAAGGCCCCCTCCCTCCCCCAGATGTCCCCCACTGCCCACCCCCAGGCAAAGATAAGGTGGCCCCTTTCACAGGGCCACGCCGGATTAAAAGCGAAATCTTAGAACCCAGGAGTAATAATGGCGACACAGTAGTCACAGTAACACCTCCAAGTACCTAGGGATTGATTGGGACAGACAGTCAGCTGTTACCACCACCCTGTGAACTCAGTGCCATTCTGACCCTCATGGTGCAGATGGGAAACCTGACCGGCACAGAGAGGTTAAGTCTCTGTCCAGGATCACATTCCCAGGAAAGTGGCAAAAGTCAGATTCGAACCCAAGGAGCTGAGGTGCACAGTGCGCCATCCCACCTCAAGGCTGCTTCCCATTGCTCAGCCCCCTCCTCAGCACGCCCAAAAGAGGCCACCCAGGAGGTGCACAGCCTGCCCGGGGTCGCACTCCCGGCGCAGCCTGACCACGAGAGCCCCTCATATCAAAGCTGCCGCAGGGACCCAGACCTGGCTGAAAAGGGGCAAAGTCAAGGCCAGCGGTAACACATCCCAACGCGCCCAGAACTCCCCCACCCAGCCCACAGGGTCCTCCGCCTTCTCCCCTCCTCCCCCTCTTCCCTCCCCCCCTTCCCGCCCACACACATCCTTCCTCCATATCTGCAAAAAGGAAAAAAAAATAATAATCATAATAAAACCAGTTCTCACCAACGGGGGAGAGGAGGAGGGGGAGGAAGGGAGGAGGCTGAGCCGCCAGAACAGATCCGCCCCCCGCTGCCAGCACCAGACCCTCGGAGAGCCGGAGCGCGCGAACAGGCGGCGGGAGGACACTCGCTTCCAAAAAAATAAACCTACGATGTAAAAATAATGCCGGGCGCCGCACGCTAATTGGGCCCGGGCGACAGCAGCTCCCAGGTACAGGGTGTCTCTCCCTCCCGCCCGCCGTGCCCTCCCGCCCTCGGCTTGCTCGCCCTGCAAGTGTCTGGGACGGGGGAGGGCGCGCCCCCACGGGTGCCCCCACACCCCGCAGGCCTCGGAGGAAGCTGCCCTCAACACCTGGGCCCGGGGCTTCCCAGTCCTGCCCAAGTGGGATCAGCTCTGAATTCCAACTTCGCAAAGTAGTGGCATCCCAAGTATCCGCACAGCCCGGGGGAGGGACCAGGAGGCGGCCCAATGAGGCGTCACCAGCCGCGGGAGGCAGGCCCAGACACCAGGAACACCGGCCCGCGGGGGAGGGGGGACAAGGACGCCTCTCCCTAGGGACCCCGCCCGGCGCCCCGTGGCCCCAAGTCCACGACAGGCAAGGCTGGCTCTCCCCACGTGGTGGGAGACCCCACGCGCCCCTCCACAACAGCCAGGCCAGGGAGCTGGGGGTGCCATCTCCAAGGGCTTTCAAACCAGCGCTGCCCGAAGGAAAACAAGGCGCAGTGTCGCCCCCCCAGGTCTGGGGCTGCACTGGGGACCACAGACGCCTGGCGGCCAAGTCCCCAGAGCCGGCGCACACGGTGGGTGGCCGCTCCGTGCATTTCCAGCGCGCCCCCCGCCCACCCCAACGCCACTTCCCTCCTTCCCGCCCCCTCGCTGGGGGAGCTGGAGTTCCCCTAAGTTCCCCGGCGCCCCCGAGCACGCGGGCCGCAGTGTCGGCGGGGCGCCTCGCTCCCCAGCAGGCCACCCCCCGAGAGCGCCAACTCGGAGTGCAGGGGCCCCGCCAACTCCGCCGCGTGCGCCTCCTGATCCTCCCCGGATCCCCCGGAAGCGCGCCCCGCGCCTCCCCCCGCCGCCCTCCGCGGGTACCCTCGGCCCCAACTCACCTCGCGGAGGTAGCAGCGGTGGCGCCCGGGCTTGGGGCGCGCTCGGGCCGCCGGGGCGCTCAGGCAAGTGGCGGTGCCGATCGGCCTGGGGGCGCGCAGCAGGCCCAGCCTCGGGTCGGGACGCGATCCTCCCGCCGCCGCCTCCTAGGGCGCCGGCCCAGGGTCCCCGGCCCGCAACTTGGCGCGCATCGTGAGGCGCAGGGCGCGGGCGCAGGGCTCGGGCGGGGCGCGGGCGGACGCGGGGCTCCGGTGCGGCCCGGCCTGCCCGCGGCTCCGCGCTCCCCGGCGGCCGCGGCGGCGGTGGCGGCGGCGGCGGCGGCGGGAGGGGGAGGAGGGGGGCGGGCGGGAGCCCGGGAGGCGGTGGCTCGGCCTCCCAGCTCCCGGCTCCCCGCCCGCACAGACGCGCCCCGGCCCGGCCCCCTCCGGCTCCTTAAAGGGGCCCGCGCCGCCTCCCCAGGGCCTGCGCGTCCCCCACTCCCGCGCGCACGCCGCCACACACACAGACACGCACGCACACACTTGGGCCCGACGCCGTTTCTCTTTGGCAGCTCCCCGTGGAGGTGGGGGAAGCGCCTCCCAGCCTGCCCCATCCTCCTCCTCCCCAGTCCCTGTACCTTACTGGAATCGCGTTTCAGCTATTAAATTATAACTCTGGAGGGGCCACTGGATGGGGGAGGGGTGCGCAGGGAGGGCCCCTCACGGGGCCTTTTACCAGCACGCTTGGTGGGGCACTTGGGGACGCTAGCGGACAGTAGCGCGCAGAGCCCTCTCCAGGCAGGAGCACGCTGGGCCTCCCCAGACCCGAGACGCAGCCCGGGTGAACACCCTGCGTACTCACCACCCGCCCAGGACCAGAGATGCCAGGTCTCACACAAACACTGGGACACCCACGCGAGTCCACAGCACCCCGGAGGACAGAGACGCTAGAATGCCAGTGTCATAAGGGCAGAGATTTCTATTTTGTTCACTGCCCTTTCGCAGTAGGGACTCAAGAATGTGTTGTTGAGTGAAGTCCCACTTGGGGACATTCTGGGACACAAATGCAGAGACAATGCAGCGAGCCACTGCCCACCCCACACACACACACATCCCAGAGCGTGCCCCTGGGAGCCACGCACGCCCGGCCTGCACAAGCACACCGTCACAGACGGCACACATGTGCTCGCTCCCCCACGCAGAGGCAGACACTCTCCGCTCCAGCAGGAACCTGGCCCCGCTGGCCGCCCTGACAAGCCAGTGTCCTCATTTACCCCTCCTCCCCACCCTCCAGCTTGGCCCTCTCCAACCAGGGGAGCTCTCTTTGAACAGCAGAGGGCACTGGGAGCCCCGGGCGAGGAGCCCCCCCCCCCTTTTGCTTTCTCCTAAGATGTTGGAGAGTTTGAATTTTTTTTTTTCAGTTCAACTTTCCTTTTTTGGAGTGACGTCTCAGCAGATTCAGTTCTGCCATCTGGCAACATCTGAGACCCCCAGGGAGAGCGGGGGAATGGCTGCGGTGGGGGAGGCAGCCGTGGTTTCCAGGGGCCCTGCGTGCCTCCGCCTCCCGCCAGGACGCTGGGGTTGCCGGGCTCCCTGCAACCAGGTCCCTCTCTGCCCCCCTCGGGCTCTTCCGTTGTGGGCTTTTAGGGGGCCGGGGGGAGACTCTGGGGCTGGCATTGTCTGGAAAAGGGAAGTGGGTGTGGAGGGGGAGCAGTCTGCAGACTGGAACAGGAGGGGTCATAGGTCAGTGGACCCCACCCTTGTTCTGGCCCCACTGGCTCCATTTCTGCCCAGCCAGACGGTGGGAATCCACAGGCAAAAACTGGAGCCGCAGGAGGAGGGCCTGAGCGCCCCCACTTCCCCACCTAGGGTTTGGGAGAGGGAAGCAGGCTGGGGAGCTCCTCTGCCAGCCCCAGGCCGCCTGGCAGCCCTCCTTGGTCACCTGAAAACCCTCTGGGGATTTGCATTTCCATGAGATTCAGCTCTGAGATTTGAAGTTGGAGGAGAGACATTTGGGGTGTCTTCAGGGGTTCTTCCAGCTTCTGCCTCTCGAGGGCTCCCCCACAGGCATAGGAGAGGGGCAGGCAGGGGGTCCGTCAGCTTAGTAATGTCCCAGGAAAGCCCCCCAGAGAAAGCCTTATCGACTCAAGCGGCCATGTTTTCTGGGCCAACCACGTCACAGACGGCAAGACTGAGGCCAGGAGAAGGGGCAGCGTCTGTTCCAAAAGAGACTGGCCCTTCCCTTTCCTGGCCGTCGGTTGGATTATTAATCCCACCTCCCAGATGGCAGGGAGCGGTACCAGCACTGACTGAGCACTTATCCTGGGGCAGGAGGGGTCCTGGTCACAAGCAGGAAAACAGGCCTGGAGAGGTGAAGAACCTGACTTGCCATTGATTCCAAATGCGTGCTGGGAATCTGCGCTCTGGGGGAGGTATCCGCTGAGCCCCGCCCCGCCCCCACCACAGACAGAGCCCCGCCCCGCCCCGCCCCCCACCACAGACAAGCCCCGCCCCCACCACACAAGCCCCGCCCCGCCCCCACCACACAGAGCCCCGCCCCTCCCCCATCACAGACAGAGCCCCGCCCCCACCACACAGAGCCCCGCCCGCCCCCCCACCACAGACAGAGCCCCGCCCCCCACCACACAGAGCCCGCCCCGCCCCCACCACAGACAGAGCCCCGCCCCGCCCCCACCACAGACAGAGCCCCGCCCCGCCCCCATCACAGAGCCCCGCCCCTCCCCCATCACAGACAGAGCCCCGCCCCATCACAGATAGAGCCCCGCCCCTCCCCCGTCACCGACAGATCCCTGCCCCTCCCCCATCACAGACTGACACCCTAGTTTGCTACTCTGTTTGCTACTGGGCTCTGAGTGGCAGTCCACACTTTAGAAAACTGCCAAAGAACACTCCTGGAAGGCCGGCCTGGAAGAACAAGGCATCTATAGGGTGAGGACTGACGCTGGGGGTTTGGTGGCCTGAGCAGCTTTGACCTTGGCTACTCCAAGAGCCTGACTGGCTGCTGGATCACACCCAAGGGGCCTGTGTCACACTATCTATCAGTAACAGCCCAAAAGACACCCAAATGAGCATTCCTGGGGCCAAGCCTCACATGCACAGCTAGAACTATGACCATGTAGAAAAATCTTGTGTGTGTGTATTGTGTGTGTGTGTGTGTGTGTGTGTGTTGTATACTTTTGTTGTGCTTTGAAGCAGAAGTTGCAAACTGGGCAGATCACCTGAGGTCAGAAGTTCGAGACCAGCCTGGCCAACATGGTGAAACCTTGTCTCTACTAAAAAAATACAAAAATTAGCTGGGAAGGGTGGTGTGTGCCTGTAATCCCAGCTACTCAGGAGGCTGAAGCAGGAGAATCACCTGAACCCAGGAGGTGGAGGGTGCAGTGAGCCGAGATCATGCCGCCGCACTTCAGGCTGCATGACAGAGGCAGACTCTGTCTCAAAAAAAAGAATAAAGAAAGCCCGCAGGGCCTACCCGAGCAGCCAGCCTGGAGCTGGAGGATTGCTGAGCTATCCCACAGGGCCCAGCACACCCCACACCTGCCCCGAGGCGTTTTATCTTATTTTTTAGAGACAGGGTCTCACTCTGTCACCCAGGCTGGAGTGCAGTGGTGTGATCACAGTTCCCTGCAATCTCCAGCACCTGGGCTCAAGTGATTTTCCTGCCTCGGCCTCCCAAAGTACTGGGATTCAGCTCAGCCGCCCTTCTCGAAAACACAGGAGCCACCAAACAGAATACTCAATGCCTCCTGCAGGGAAGAGGGTGGACGAGCAGCTGGAGCAGGCCTGTTTGTGACGCCTGCAAAGCATTGGTTCCCCCAAGCCAGCTTTCCACTAGCTGTGGTCGTTCTCACCCAACATGGAAGGATTCGTAGGGGTGGGAAGTCAGAGCCTTCCTCAATGGCAAAGGGAAAATGTGGGCGGGAAGACGCACTGACAGCCCTGACCTCACCACAGTGCAGTGCGTCAATGGAGCAGAACTGCACTCTGTTGACCCTGCCACCGCAGGAGCCCCGGGCTGGCCATCGCAGAGCACAGGCAAGGGACCTGTGTCACACTGTTGGTGACAACCCTAAGACACCCAAATGAAGAGCGCGCCTGGGGCCCAGCTCTGCAGGAGAAGGGGAGGCCTGGTTTCAATGACGGCATCACAGATTTTTGTTTTTGAGATGGAGTCTGGCTCTGTCGCCCAGGCTGGAGTACAGTGGTGTGATCTCGGCTCACTGCAACCTCTACCTTGCGGGTTCAAACCTCAGCCTCCCCAGTAGCTGGGACTACAGGCACGTGCCGCCACGCCCGGCTAATTTTTGTATTTTTAGTAGAGATGGGGGTTCACTATGTTGGCTAGGCTGGTCTCAAACTCCTGACTTCAGGTGACCCACCCACCTCGGCCTCACAAAGTGCTGGGATTACAGGCCTGAGCCACCATGCCTGGCCCACAGTTTTATTCACTATGTAGTCATTAAGCACCTACTGTGTGCTGGGCATGGTGGGATCAAGCAGTGAAGGAGGCCATCTTTTGTCACTGCAGGGAGCTGTGGCAGGAAAAAGGAAGTTACCGTCGACCTCGTGCGCTAAGCAAGGACCCTCCCTGGCTATAAAGAGTCAGGCCCTGAAGCCAGCCCTCTAAAGGCTAAGAAAAACACCCTGGCATTCAGAACAAACGGAAAGTTCAGGACATGGGGGGATCGGCAGGGGACAGGATCTCTTGGACCTCGTCCTTCCTGCCCCAGAGGAGTCCAGGGGCCCTTCTGATCTCACAGTCCTGCAGAAACCTCACTGAGGATGCCACTCAGAGTCCCCAGCCAGCCCCACTCACCCTTGCTGCAAGAAACTGCAATGTCAACCCCGGCTTCCTCTGCTCCTTCACTAAAGACACTTTCAGAACAAATGGAGCTAGGAGCAAACTCAGGCCCCTCTCCAATGGGCCGGATGATCTCTGAAGATCAACAGCTGGCTTTCTCCCAGGGGCTCCCCCTCGTTTCCGGGGTATTGTCCCACCAGGGCATCTTTACTCACAGTAAAGATGGGTCTTTACTCTCAGGCACTGTGAGGTGGGAGCACAAGAGGGCCCCATCGAGGGGAGAGAGCCATCGAGGACCACATGGTCCCTGCAGTCTCGCTCTCCTGAATGGCCGCGGTGGCACTGGCTAGGTGGATCCTGCCATCCCTCCAACAGGACAGACCGCAGCTGTGAACAAGCCTGAGAACAGGCTGTGAGTTCTGTTCCTGGGGGACAGACCCCAAAGATACGTTGTTTAGTGCAACGCACGCACAGCGCGGGGTATGCAGTGTGGTACCTTTTGTGCAGACAGGTGGGGGAGGGGTAAGTGTGCTTATGCCGCCGGTCTATGCAGGGACATTTTTGCGTATATGAGTGGGGTAAGAGTGCAGTTTTGCCACATTGTTATATCGCACTGGGGAAGTCAGGGCCTGGGAATGCACACATCACCTGGCCGTGCACCTTGTGCCCTACGAGCGCCCTCCCAGCACCCAGGCCCCTCCTGTGTCCTCACTCTCTCAATCTTCCCCGCACTCCGCTTCCACGTGTACACTTCTTAGCTCCCACTTGTAAGTGAAAACATGCAGTATTTGTCTCTTTTTTTTTGAGACATAATCTCGCTCTGTCACCTAAGCTAGGCTGGAGTGCAGTGGCATGATCTCGGCTCACTGCAACCTCCACCTCCCAGGTTCAAGCAATTCTTCTGCCTCAGCCTCCCAAGTAGCTGGGACGACAGGCACGCGCCACCATGCCCAGCTAATTTTTGTATTTTTAGTAGAGACGGGTTTCACCACGTTGGCCAGGCTGGTCTCGAACTCCCGGCCTCAAGCAATCTGCCCGTGGCTTCCCAAAGTGCTGGGATTCCAGGCATGGCCCACCGCGCCCAGCCAGTATTTCTCTTTCTGAGTCTGAGTCATTTCATTTAAGATAATGGACTCCAGTTCTATCTGCATTGCTGCAAAAGACAGGATTTCATTCTTTCTCATAACTAAATAGCGTTCCATGGTGTATATGTACCGCATTTTCTTTATCCACTCCTTCACTGGTAGACACTTAGACTGATTCCACATCTTCTATGCATGAAGACTTCTGCAAGGGGATTCATTCCTTCAGGAGTGCCCACTGTGTGCGAGGCAGCACGCTAGGTGTGAGATTCATTCCTCCCAGGAGTGCCCACGGTGTGCGAGGCAGCACGCTAGGTGTGAGATTCATTCCTCCAGGAGTGCCCACGGTGTGCGAGGCAGCACGCTAGGTGTGAGATTCATTCCTCCAGGAGTGCCCACGGTGTGCGAGGCAGCACGCTAGGTGTGAGATTCATTCCTCCAGGAGTGCCCACTGTGTGCGAGGCAGCACGCTAGGTGTGTGATTCATTCCTCCAGGAGTGCCCACTGTGTGCGAGGCGCCACGCTAGGTGTGAGATTCATTCCTCCAGGAGTGCCCACTGTGTGCGAGGCGCCACGCTAGGTGTGAGATTCATTCCTCCAGGAGTGCCCACTGTGTGCAAGGCAGCACGCTAGGTGTGAGATTCATTCATTCTGGAGTGCCCACTGTGTGCGAGGCAGCACGCTAGGTGTGAGACTCATTCCTCCAGGAGTGCCCACTGTGTGCGAGGCGCCACGCTAGGTGTGAGATTCATTCCTTCAGGAGTGCCCACTGTGTGCGAGGCGCCATGCTAGGTGTGAGATTCATTCATTTGGAGTGCCCACTGTGTGCAAGGCGCCACGCTAGGTGTGTGAGATGCAGCGGTGCATAAGATAGGCAGTCTCTGCCTCCATGGAGCTGACGTTCTAAAGAGAGGGATGCATCATTAAACTCAATAAATATGTCATACCCCGGACTAGAAGCCAGTAAGTGCTCTGCGAGAAATAAATCAGGAAAGGAAGGCCAGGCACGGTGGCTCACGCCTGTAATCCCAGCACTTTGGGAGGCTGAGGTGGGTGGATCACCAGAGATCAGGAGTTCGAGACCAGCCTGGCCAACATGGTGAAACCACTTCTCTACCAAAAATACAAAAATTAGCTGGGCGTGGTGGTGGGCGCCTGTAATCCCAGCCACTTGGGAGGCGGAGGCAGGAGAATCACTTGAACCCGGGAGGCGGAGGTTGCAGTGAGCCGCGATTGCACCACTGCACTCCAGCCTGGGTGACAGAGCAAGACTCGGTCTAGAAAAGATAATAAATAAATCAGGAAAGGAAGATTGTGCATTCAGGGGTGGGAGGTCAGGGGGAGGAACCGCGAAGTGTCTGGGCGAAAGCGGAACAGGCAGGGGAACTGCCTCTGCCTATGCAAAGGCCCTGGGGTGGGAACGTGCCTGGTGTATTCCAGGAACAGCAAAGAGGCCAGTGTCAGAAGGGCGGATGGAGTGGGCAGTTCGGGGAGGGACACAGGCAGGAGCCAGGTGGAGGCTGGGGAGGACACAGGACGAATTGACAGCAGAGATTGCCTCTGGGTGGGGGCTGGGGGAGGATGTGACAAGGGCGGGTGCAGGGGACGCCCTGGGAAATGGGGGTGGAGGCAGAGGGTCACTTGCTCTGACCAGGTCCCGAGTGAAATGACTGCAGCTGGAAATGCTTTCCGGCTTTGTGTTCCAGCATGGACATCTGGCTTGGACATCCCTGCGTGCACTTGTGGAGTCTTTCGGGATTCAGGGAGGTCTCCTTTCCAGCATCTTTGCACCACATTTGCTGCTTTTCAGCCTCCCCGAGAACGTGAGTAATTAGCCCCTGGGTGGCCTCATGTCCCGCTTGGGCCTGGAAAGCCACCCCCCGCCGAGCCCCATCCCTTCTTCCCAGGGCACAGACGCGCACGGATGCACGCACAGATGGTGAAGGAGGCCGCACTGCGCGGTGGCCACTGCCGCATCCAACTCCGAAGCAGCCCTGGGCCACACCGCCCTGCTCAGGCCGGGCCAAGGGGACATCAGAACCCAGAGGCCCGTCCCCGGCGGGTGAGACCTGCGGTCTTAGAACTGAGCTGGTGTGTCCCTCCTGGATTCCCTCTGGCTTCTGCCTGACGGAGCCCATCATACTGTAACTCTCATTTTAAAAATGTGAATGCAGCTGGTCCCCCCAGCTCAGAAGGGCCCTCCAGACCTCTCTGGTGCCTGCCAGAATTATTGAAAGCCCAGCATCGCATGTGAACAGTTTACAGCACTCTCAAATCCCAGCGGAAGGGTCCCTCTAGCAAGTTAAAGTGGAAAGGATCCATAGTTTCGAATCCGACAGATCTGGCTTCACCTCCAAACTCAGCTGTCTCATTGAGCCACTCAACAAACATGTATTCAGTTGGTCCTGGGGCCCCACAGTGAATGGGACTCGACACGGAGGCAGCTGTCTGGCAGGGCAGAGTGGGGGACGCCTGGCTGGGCCCACTCCTTCTGGTCTGTCTTCCTAACGGCAGAAGCCAACAGCCGTGTTTCCAGGGTCCCTTGCAGCTAGGGCTCGGTGTGGATTCTGGGTCCAGCAATGCATTCATCACACTCAAATTCAGGACCGAGGCCACAGGGTGGAGACAGGGTGGAGAGAGGGTCTTCGGCAGCCATTGGGCTGGGTGGACTCAGCAGGGGGGCAGACACTATAGGGACAGAGTCTCACTGGGAGGGTGGCTTCCCACCTGGGGGTGGGGCGGCAGCTCCCCGGCAGCCCAGGCCTGTGACATCACTGAGTATCCTGCCAGGAGTCTCCACCTCAAGTACTCAGGCCCCTGAGCACCCTGCGGGCAGCCCTCCAAACACGCGGGGCAGATCCTTTTCCCAAAAGACTCATGGAGTCACGAATCACACGAGCCAAGGAAGAAAACATCGTCAAGGCTGGCGATGGGGACCCAAAAGGACAGGGACCAAGAGTGCTGGAGGGCAGGAGGAGGACAGGTTTGAGATTAGGTGGTCTGGGAGGGTCTCCCTGAAGAGGTGACATTTAAGACGGAGGCAGCCGGGGGTGAGGGAACAGCATTCTAGGTGGGAGGAACAGCAGACGCAAAGGCCACACCATGGGAAGTGACTCAGTGTGTCTGAGAGTGGATAGAACACCCGTGTGGCTGGAGCATGAAGAGGGTAAGCCATTCAGTCTCCCTGGGCCTCAGTTTTCCTCATCTGTAAAATGGGGCTGGACTCCCTGCCTGGCCGAATGCACAAGAAATCAAATTAATGTGTAATGGTGTGCTTCTGTTCAGGCGGTGTTGAGAGGAGAGTAAAGCAGAGGGTGGCCGGGGAAGGCCTCTTGGGGGAGGTGACACCGGAATGAAAGAGAGTGCCAGCCACGAGGATGTCCACAGAAAGGACATGTGGGGCAGGGGGCGTGGCAAGTGCAAAGGTCCTCAGGTAGGATGCCTGAGCTCGGCAGACACGTGTGTCCTCACAAGCCACAACACAGAGCCCGCCCTTCCCCTTCGAGCACCGGGGGAGACCCTGACGGGTTTCAGCAGGACCGTGGTCGGGTCTGGGGCGTGTTTCACAGTGGGGGATCCCTGGGAGGCAGGGAGGCCAGGTGGGAGGTCATGGCAATGAGAAATCACAAGTGCTAAGGCGGGGCAGTGCAGGGGGTGGGGAAACAGGGGCTGTAGAGGGTCAGCAGGCGAGATGCGGGCGAGAGGTAGTGATCCAGTGCCCCAGGCCCTGCGGGGCTGGGCCGAGACAAGCCTGAGCAGGGAAAAGGGAGGGAGCCTGTTTGTGCCTGTAAAGCAGTTTGCTCCCCGTGAGCACGCCCCGTGAGCCCTTGGAAGGTCTCTGTGGAAAGGCACACATCGCGGCCTTGGGGCACATCCTGCTCTCAGGGCCTCTGGGGGCCAAGTCAAGCCAAGGAAGGGTGCACAATGCCAGTGGATCAGGCCTGGGAGGCTCCAAAGCTGCCCATCCCATTATCCATCCCACCCTCCCATACCTCAGTTTCCTTTCTGTTATATGGGTGTCCTGTGAGCCCCTTCCTCACCGGGCGGCCATTAGAATTAAATGGGATCCTGGGTGTAAAGCCTTAGCGCAGTGCCAGGCCATACAGACATCAGCCACAATGGGAGGTGTGGGCATGGGCCTGGAGAAATCAGGGATGACTTCCGGGCAGAGGCAGGACGGGTACTGAGACTAGCTAATCGCTTGCTAAGGCTGCCTGGGCTCTTACAACCTGCCAAGTTCATGCTCAAGCTTCTGGAATCTGCAAGAACGTTTGGAGGGAGACACGATCATCAGCCCTATGGCATGAGTCTCCTGTCGCTGTTGTGAACACTTAGGTCAAACGTGGTGGCTGGGAACAGTCCAGATTCAAGATCTGAACAGTTCTGGAGGTCCGCGGTCTGAAGTGGGTCCTGGAGGGATAGAATCAAGGTGCCAGCAGGGCTGTGTTCCCCTTGGAGGCTCTGGGGGAGAATCTATTTCCTCACCTTTTCCAGCCGCCAGAGGCTGGTGGCCTCACCTCACTCAACCTCTTCTTCCGTCGCGGCATCTCTTCCCCAACTCTGACCTCCTGCCTCCCTCTGACAAGGAAGCTCGTGATACACGGGGCCCACCCAGGTAATCCGGGATCATCTCCCATCTCACAATCCTGAATCACACCTGCAAAGCCCCTTTGCCATGTCGGGTAGCCGATTCACAGACTAGAGATTAGGATGGGGACACCTCTGGGCGGATCATCTCATGCATAAGAAAATAGAGGTGGGAGAATCGGCTTGAGATGACCTGACTCAAAAGGGTGACCTGATTCAAGAGGGGACCACTGGCTTGGAACCCGCTCTGTCCGACTGCAAAGTCTGCAGTGGCCGTTTCAGGATTCCCGCTTTTGCCTTGTGTATTGTCTGAACCTGCATTGGGGGCTCTAGCCACTGCCTTATCAGTTCGTCTTAATTGAGCAACTATTGTGTGCCAGGCAGTGTTCCAGGCACCAGGGAGACAGTGGCCACCAAGCCAGAGAACGTCTCTGTCTGCACAAGGCTGACAGTCACTCAATCACACCCATTCTGAGGCAAGTCACAAAAACTTCAGCTCAAATCAACTTAAGTAGTGAGGTCATTTATTATTTCGCATAGCAAGACGTTAGAAGGAAGGGTGGTTCTGGGTTTGGTTAGATTGAGTGCCATTGTCAGGGGCCTCCTGGTTCTTTCCATCTTTCTGGTTTCCTCTCCTCAGATTGGTTCTCATCCGAAATTTCCTCCTGACCACAAAATAGCTGCCACTGCTCTAACTAATACATCCAGACACAACATTCAGTGCATGAAGAACAAGAGCCCTTTCCCCCAAAGCCCACTGCAGTCCTTTACTCAGATCTCATTGGCCGGAATTGGGTCCTATGCCCGTGGCTTGACTAGCCTCTGGCAAAGGAAACAGAATCACATCAATTACCTGGGACCAATCTGGATTGTCCCCTAGAGCTAAAGATGTGTCCCGGTTTCCTGAGTCCCCCGGACAAGCACAGGCTCCTCACTAAAATCAGGGTTCCCACAGCAAGAAAGAAGGGAGTGATTGCTTGGGCAGAATGGCCCGGATTCAAATCCTAACTCCACCGTATTCCCTAGAGTAGCTCGCTGGGCTTCAGTTTTCCTATCTGTAAAATGGGTATAGTAGCAGCGCCGGGTTCACAGGGTTGTGGGGAGGATAACGGGAGTAAATGTCTGCAACACCCCGGCTTAGCTGCCATGATCTTTCCTAGGGCCTCTCCCCCCAGCGCAGGGCCCACAGCACGAACGCTTCTTCCATTGCCTGGACTGTAGAAGACTTCTTGTTAGTTTCCCTCCACATCAAAAGGAAAATCTCGCAATGACCAAGACCCGGTCCTAAAGGCTGGTTGGGGAGGACTCAGGGGGAGCCCTCTGCTCGGTGTCAATGGGGAGTTCCCATAGGTGGCCCAGGAAGGACTGCCCAGAACAGCAATACTTTGGAAGTGCTCACTAAGAGTTGGGTGCTGGGCTAAGTACTTGGCACACGGGACCTCTCTCAGCCCTGTCCTTGTCGGCCGCCTTCAATGGTGAGGAAACAGAGTCAGAAAAATAGGGCAGTGTGGCCCGGGTCACCCCAAGTGAGAGTGGAAGAAGCAAATGGGATTTGAACCCGCGTCTGGTGAGCCCAAAGGTTCAGCTCAAGGATGGGTTCGTGTGCCCCACATGAGGTTTTAGACATCAGGCCTCTCCCACATACCGATGGCCAGCAAGCACGTGAAAAGATGCCCAGCTGCGTTAGATATTAAGACCCAATGAGCAAATCAAACACCCAATGAGAGCACTTCGTGCCCACTAGGATGGCTTTAATTTTTTTTTTTTTTTTTTTTGAGACAGAGTCTCGCTCTGTCGCCCAGGCTGGAGTACAGTGGTAAGATCTTGGCTCACTGCGATCTCCGCCTCCTGGGTTCAAGTGATTCTCCTGCCTCAGCCTCCTGAGTCGATGGGACTACAGGAGCCTACCAGCATGCCCGGCTAATTTTTTGTATTTTTAATGGAGACAGAGTTTCACCATGTTGGTCAGGATGGTCTTGATCTCCTGACCCCGTGATCCGCCCACCTTGGCCTCCCAGAATGCTAGGATTATAGGCGTGAGCCACCGCGCCCGGCCTTAATTCTTTCTAAAAGGGAAAATGACAAGTGTCGGTGAAGATGTGGGGAAACCGGTCATTTCTGTGCATTTCTGATGGGATTATAAAATGGCCCAGCCACTGTGGGAATAAATGTGGCAGTTCCTCAAAAACTGAAGCACAGAATGATCGTATGGTGCAGGAATTCCCCTCCCCCTGGGTGTATACCCAGGAGAACTGCTAACGGGGCCTCAGTTGCTCGCACAGCAGTGAGCACACAGCATTATTCACCGTGGCAGAAGGGAACCGTCCGCGGAAGCATCAACGGATACACACATCGGGGTCCAGCCACACAATGGGAGACGATTCAGCCACAAGAAGGCAGGAAACGCTGGCCCACGCTGCAACACACGTGAACCTCAAAAACATCACAAGTGAAACAAGCCAGGCGCAAAGGCCACATCCTGCACGATTCCATTGACGTGAAATGTGCGGAGCAGGTGAACCCACAGAGACGGAGAGGGGATCTGTGGCTGCCAGGGCTGGAGTGGGGGAGTGACTGTTAGTGGCCGCGAGGGTAGTTTTGGGAAAGTGAAAATGTTTTGGACCGAGAGAGCGGTGGTGTTTGCACAGCATCGTGAAGGTTCCCAATGTCAGCGAACGGAATACTTTAACATGGTAAAGTGGTTCATTTTATATTGTGTATATTTACCGCAATTTAAAAGGAAGGAAGGAAGGAAGGGAAAGAGAGAGGGAGGAAGGGAGGGAGGGAAAGAGGGGGGAGGAAGGGAGGGAGGGAAAGGGGGAAGGAAAGAAGGAAGGAAGGAAAGAAAGAAGAAAACAAGGAAGGAAGGAAGGAAAAGTAGAAGGAGGTAGGAGGGAGGGAGGGAGGGAGAAGGGGAGGACAGGGACAGGTGGGCAGGGGAGCGGGGAGGGAGGGAGGGAGGGAGGGAGGGAGGGAGGGAGGAAGGAGGCTTCTCTTGCAGAAATCGGGATGTGGCCATGCTGGGTCTTTCATTGATCACAGCAGCCCCTGCACTGCATTCCTGGCCCCAGTAAGCTTCTGGAGTTTCCAAAGGTGGCAGGAGACTGGGCAGCTGGCACAGCAGGAGGAAGCATCACACTCTGCCCTCCCCGTCCCAAGCCCCTGGCCTGGCCCTGCCCACAGGGTAAAGAGGGAAGCTTATGTGCTGCTGCTGTGACTGCCATCCCTCCTCCCTAAGCCTGGCACAGCTCCCTTCCTCGCTCTGCAAGGGCCCATGACCTCCTTCTGTCCTTTCAGGACATTGCAGAAAGCAGAAGAGGCGTGTAGGAGGTGCCAGAGGACAGACAGGAAGCCCAGTGAGTCTCTCTCAGGGACAGGGGAGAGAGACTGTCCCAAAGCCTGAGTGGGGAGAGCCTGATGTGGACCCTGCTTGGCCAGGCTCCGATGAATGCACAGCTGGACGCGTGAACTCCAGTGTCCCTCTCACTGTCTCCCTCAGCCTCTCTGGCTGCTTCTTGGGCATCTTCCCCACCCTCGAAAGTTGGCACCCCCAGGGCCCAGGTGCTCTTCCTGACTCCTCTCTGTGCACAGGCATCTGCCTGTGTCCGCCTCCATTATGGAGCATAAGTCTCGTCGTCACGGGAATGGGTGACTTTGAGAGCCCCAGCTCCAGCCCGGGCCCCTCCCCCCTCCCCGGGAACTCCGGACTCCAGTATCCAACCACTGACTGGCCCACACGCCTTGTCTGGTCAACAAGTGATACAAACTCACCATGACTCAAACCACCCGTGCCCTCTCATGGCCTCGCCTGTCTCAGCTCTGTCCTTCCTGACAATCAGGCCCTGGACCTGGAGGAGGGGGGCCTGGGGGAGGGGGCTTTGGGCTCCAGGGACGACATGGGCCAGTGGTGGGCCCTGAGACGGGCCAGAGAAGGCCAGGCCACTGGTGCATCACAGGACGCAGGGACAGGGCAGAAGAGTCCTCGCCACGTCCCCGCCCCCCGTGAGGCCTCTGTAAGCCTCTTCTCGCGTTCTTGGAGGCACACAAGTTTTTCATTTTGAAACAGTCTGGTTTCCCCTCTTTTTCTCTATGCTGGATGTTGTTGATCCTGTTTCAGAAACGAGGGAACTCAGGCTCAGAGAGGCAAAGGGGCTTCTTCTGGGATCACACAGCTGAAAAGTGATCCAGTTGGGATTAGAACCCACATCTGTCCGTGAAACTCAGACACCAAGAGCATCAGTGAAGGTGCTTCCGGCCGAAGGTGACGGGAAAGCCCAACCCACATGGCTTTAGCAAGGAGACATTTTTGGCCTAAATCAAGTCACATGCGCACTCCTGAACCAATCACAGGCACAGGAAGAATGGATCACTCCGGACCAATCAGGGCCCTCCCTGGCGTCCGTGGGGGCTCAGGGAGGCTCCCAGCAGGGTGAGAAAGGCTGAAACCCAACAAAAGCCGGGTGGCTCCTGACCATCCCTCCCCCCGACTTTCCGGAAATGTGACGTCCACACCGCTGGCAGCACCGGAGGTGATTGTCAGTGAGGAACTTTTTCATAGGCTTCAGATGAATTTTTTTAATAGTCATTAGTTTTTATCACAATTATTCGGTTGGTGCAAAAGTAATCACAGTTTTTGCAATTTCTTTTTTCTTTTCTTTTTTTTTTTTTTGAGATGGAGCCTTGTTCTGTTACCCAGGCTGGAGTGCCATGGCGAGATCTCACCTCACTACAACCTCCATCTCCTGGGTTCAAGTGATTCTCCCACCTCAGCCACCTGAGTAAGTGCCATTACAGGTGCCCGCCACCACTCCCACCTAATTGTTCTACTTTTATAGAGACGGAGTTTCACCATGTTGGCCAGGCTGGTCTTGAACTCCTGACTTCAGGTAATCTGCCTGCCTCAGCTTCCCAAAATGCTGGGATTACAGGCATGAGCCACCACGCCCGGCTGCAATTACTTTTAATGGCAAAAACCTGCAATTACTTTTGCATAAACCTCAATATTATAACCTTTTATTTGTGGCAAGTGATACTGATTTTCCTTTTTTCCTTCCTTCCTTCCTTCCAACCTTCCTTCCTTCCTTCCTTCCTTCCTTCTTTCTTTCCTTCCTTCCCCCTCCCTCCCTCTCTCTCTCTCTCTTTCCCTCTTTCCTTCTTTCTTTCTTTTTCTTTCTGACAGGGTTTCATTCTGTCACGCCGGCTGGAGTGCTGTGACACCATCACAGCTCACTGCAACCTCCATCTGCTGGGCCCAAGTGATCCTCCTGCGTCAGCCTCCTGAGTAGCTGTGACTACAGGTGCATGCCTCCACGCCCAGCTGATTTTTAAAATTTTCTGTAGAGACAAAGTTGCCCAGGCTATTATCGAACCCCTGGGCTCAAGTGATCCTCATGCCTCGACCTCCCCAAGCATTAAGATCACAGGCATGAGCCACTGTGCCCAGCCTAATTTTTCCTTAATGATAGCTATATAATTTCCTTTAAAAAATAAGTTTAGGGCAAACAAAGATAAACCCTCATTTACCCACTTGGGCATGTCAACTGGTTGAACCACTTTGGAGAACAATATCTACTATAACCGAACGTGTGCCCACCCGATGACCCGGCAGTTTCAGTCCTGTAAAGCGCTTTGGAAGGCCGAGGTGGGCAGATTGCTTGAGCCCAAGAATTCAAAAACAGCCTGGGCAACACGGCATAGATGGATAGGCTGGATGCCGTGGCTCATGCCTGTAATCCCGGAACTTTGGGAGACCGAGGTGGGGAGATCACTTGAGGTCAGGAGCTGGAGACCAGCCTGACAAACATGGTGAAACCCCGTCTTTACTAAAAATACAAGAATTAGCCGGGCGTGGTGGTGCACACGTGTAATCCCAGCTACTCGGGAGGCTGAGGCAGGAGAATCGCTTGAACCTGGGAGGCGGAGGTTGCAGTGAGCTGAGATGGTGCCACTGTACTCCAGCCTGGGTGGTGGAGCGAGACGCCGTCTCAAAAATAAATAAATAAATACATAACTTAAAAAAAAAGATAGTTAAATAAATTGTGGCATCTTTACACCATGGAATCTTATTCAGCCATGAACAAGAACAACCCCTGCCATAACAACATGGGTGAAAGCAGCCGCAAAGCAGTCCGCACTGTAACAGCCCGCTGATCTGAAAAGTCCCAAATCAGGCAGAACCAATCTGCAGTCAGAAGTCAGGCTGGTGTTGGCCGGGGCGGCGGCTCACACCTGTAGTCCCAGTCCACTTTGGAGGCCAAGGCGGGCGGATCACCTGAGGTCGGGAGTTCAAGGCCAGCCTGACCAACATGGTGAAACCCCGTCTTTAAAATAAACAAAAATAAAAAAAAATAAAAAAAATTAGCCAGGTGTGGTGGTGTGTGCCTGTAGTCCCAGCTACTCGGGAGGCTGAGGCAGGAAAATTGCTTGAACCCGAGAGGAGGTGGAGGTTGCAGTGAGCCAGGACGGCACCACTGCACTCCAGCCGGGGCCACACAGCAAGTCCCTGTCTCAAAATAAATAAATAAATAAGTTAGGCTAGTTCTGACCCTTTGGGGTTAATGACTGAAAAGGGGTCTGGGTTAGGGGCTCCTGAGAGGACACCTGGGAATGTTGTGTTTCTTGAAGCGAGTCCTGGTCACACAGGTGTGATCGTTTCATGAAAATCCTTGAAGCCATACACTTCGGACCTGTACACTCTTCTGTGTGTATGCCATACTTTAATAAAAACTGTTTTAAAGTGAAACCATTTTAAGAAAACCATTAGCCAAGCCACAGACCCGGCAGTGCACGGGCGTGGGAACATGCGAGGGGCTTCAGGAGGGGCTGGGGTCGGGACGCCGCCTGTGCCGTCGTTATTTTCATGCCTGTTTTTGGTGCTTGCAATCGCATGAGCAGCAAACACCTGTTGTTGATTTTGCAGACTCAGAAGAGGCTTGGAGAGCGGGCGCGGCAGAGGGAGCACTGTTTGCTTAGCGATGATTTCATAGAGCACCGGATGGAAAGAAATCTGTCCTCCGTTGCTGGGGTGGCCTCTTGACACCCCCGCTCTTTGGAATGGCCTGGAGAAGACCCCACCCAGTCTCAGCAAATACGGGGTGTGTCCACCCTGGCCCCCTCCGCTCCGGGAGCAGGCATTGCTAATCCATCCCGTCACTCTTGCCCGTTGATTCCAGATACCGCCTTTAATTCCTTGCAACACAGTGTCGAAGGCAATTGCTGCCAAAGGTTGAGGCTGGCATCTTTTCTTTTTTTTTTCTGGACAGGGTCTCGCTCTGTTGTCCAGGCTGGAGTGCAATGGCGCTATCTCAGCTCACTGCAACCTCTGCCTCCTGGGCTCAAGCGATTCTCCTGCCTCAACCTCCCAAGTAGCTGAGACTACCACCCCTGGCTAATTTTTATGTTTTTAGTAGAGACAGGGTTTTTCTACGTTGCCCAGGCTGGTTTTGAACTCTTGGACTCAAGCAATCTGCCCACCTCAGCCTCCCAAAGTGCTGGGATTACAGGCGTGAGCCACCGTGCCCGGCAGCAGCTAGTACTTGATGGCACTTTGCCTTACATTCCACATCTAGATGTCTTCCCCTGCCTTCACTGGAAGGGTGCTGAGCAATGGGTCCCACCTCTGCCAGAGGCATACTCAGGAGACATCCACGGCCGGCTGAGAAGAGGGGGACAGCTCTTGTCCCGCTCACACTGCCTGCTTCCTGGACACCGTCTGTCTGACCTTGGCTGTACCTGCCTAGCCTGCAGCTGCCTTCTCTGACCTCCAGCTCTGCCTCTCTTTCTCCCCTCGGCAATACCAAAGTCTCAGGAACACAGCTCTCACTTCTTCTAGACAGAAAGGCCTCGCCAGGACCCCACCTGTGTGGCCCAGGTGTGACCTGATGTGCAAACACACCTCCCAAAATCACCGTCCCCACCATCATGGATCCGAGTACTATCCATGAGTTAACTCTCATTTCTGTGTTCCTGGGGGTCCAGCACATTTTGGTGCGGATTCACTGTGGCTTTGAGACGCCATGTGGGACTCCCCCGTGCACCATGTGTGCGTACCTCATCAAATTACATTAGTCTTGTTTTGGTCTGACCGGTGTCCGTTCCTTCTTTTCCAGATAATAGTATCTCAGTTTTCCGTGGGGAACCTTTCCTCTCCCATTCAATAAATGAAATCGTATCTGATATGACTTGTATGGAGGGTATGACCCAGCCCAGCAGAGTCATGGTAACTGGCTCAAGGGTGGGCATGAGATCCAGCTGGGCCGATCAGAGTTGGCCCAGACAACTGAGCTGTCAGTCAGGAGGTGGCCCCTTTCTGCTCAGTTGCCAAGGTGATAAGAGGTCATCTAAGAGCTGCTGGATGCATCTTTCCTCCACTTGAGGAAATCCAGCCCTAACATGAGGGAAATCAGGTCCAACATACAACAGGCTACAAGTTCCAAATGATGTCATCTAAGCACCTGGATGCAGCCATGCCTGAAACCATAAATCGCCAGGCATTTCCACCTAAGACTATTTGAATTGGATTTCTTTCCCCTGCCATCAAAAGATGCTTGATTAATACAAGTTATTAAGGTAAGTCTGAGCAGCCGACAAATAGACAAACAATTATTAGGGGAAATTATGTAAAGACATGTGGGGATGGGAGTCATGTTGCTGGATAATGCAGATGCCAGCAACACAAGGCAAATAATCAAAGAACTAATCACAATTTCCACTCTAAAGATAATGGAACCACAATCCTACTTCTCTTTCAGGAGGGCAGGGTCCTCAGTGGCCATCTGGTCTACCAGGGTGGTCTCCCCATGAAAACAGGAAACTGACATTAGTCGGCAGGGGGTAGTTTGGTGAACCTGTGTTAGCTTCTCGTGATAATCATATTTTGTTCTAAACAGCCACAAGCCATCTGTGTAATGCTCCGTTCCAGAATTCTGCGAAGAACTCTTGCTGTCAGACATACCCCATCTGGGGTTTCCAGAATCCGTATCATTTTCCTTTTTGGAAAATTGGGGCCCTGGCCCATCCTCAGGCTTTACTTACTTTCCAGCAGCTTCTCCTGGGTCCTCTTTCACTGTCTCCTGGCCAACCATGAATTCAATTCTCTCTTTAGAATGTCTCTTCCTCCCATGGGATTTGAAGGAACATTTGTCCTCAGAGGCAAAGGCAGGGCTTCATTGAAGACGAGTGACTCAGTGCTTTTCCTGCTGTCTGGCCACGTGATCCACATGCCCTCGAAGGGGATATGTCTTGGACATGTTATTTCCCCTGAATTTCTTGCATTATTCTTTTAAAATTCATCTGGGGGAGTTTATTCCATGTTTTTTTTTTGAGACGGGCTCTCTCTGGCCCCCAGGCTGGCCTGTGGTGCAGTGCTGCGATCCTAGCTCATTGCAGCCTTGACCTTCTGGGTTTCCAGTGATCCTCCTACCTCAGCCTCCCAAATAACTGGGACCACAGGCACCTGCTACCACACCCGGCTCATTTTGAAATTTTTTGGAAGAGACAGGGTCTCACTATGATACCCAGGCTGGTCTCCAACCCCTGGGCTCAAGTGATCCTCCCATCCTGGCCTCCCAAAGTGCTGGGATTACAAGCGTGAGCCACTGCACCTGGCCCTTATTCCATTTTTAAAGTCATACATGTATATGATAAAATAAGCCCCCAAAGACCCAAACAATATACAATAAAAGAAGGCTCCCTTCCCGATGTCCAGATTCTACTTCCCATCACCAAGGACAGCCATAGTTATTGATTTTTCCTTCCAGAGATATTTTATGCATATAACAGGATACGTGTATGTACACATAGGTGTTTGTATGTGTGTTTGTGTGGTATAATACACATAACATTGATCATTGGTGACACCCAGTACATTCACAGCCATCACCATGTCTAGTCCCAGAACATTTTTTTTTTTTGAGACAGAGTCTCACCCTGTCGTCCAGGCTGGAGTGCAGCAGTGTGATCTCAGGTCACCTTCTGGGTTCAAGGGATTCTTGTGCGTTAGTCTCCCGAGTAGCTGGGACTACAGGTGAATCCCAGCACACCTGGATAATTTTTGTATTTTTTGTAGAGACGGTTTCACCATGTTGTCTAGGCTAGTCCCAAACTCCTGACCTCAAGCCATCCACCTGCCTTGGCCTCCCAAAGTGCTGGGATTACAGGTGCGAGCCACCGTGCCCAGCCTAGAACATTTTCATCACCCAAAAAGGAAATCTGTACCCATTAAGCAGTATCTCCACAGCTCCCTCAGGCCCTCTCCAGCCCCTGGCAATCACCAATCTGCTTTCTGTCTTTATGGATTTGTCTATCCTGTACATTTTGTATAAATGGATTTATACAATAGTTGTTTTCCTATATGTGGCTTCCTTGGTTTAGCGTGATAGTCGCAAGGTTCATCCCTATTTAGCTTGCATCAGGGCTTCGTTCCTTGTTATGGCTGAAAAATAGCCCACGTGTGGCTTGGCCACATTTTGTTCCTCCATTCACCCACTGATGGACATTTGGGTTGTTCCCACCTTTTGGCTACCGTGAACAGTGTTGCCGTGAGCATTTATGTGCAAGTATTTGTTTGAGTACCTGTGTTCGCCTCTTCTGGGCATATCCCCCAGGAGCGGAATTGCTAGGTCGTAGAGTCCTCACTCTATGTCTGTTTCTGAGGAACCATCAGTTCCAGCAGCTGCACCTGTTATGTTCCTACTAGCAATGCATGAAGGTTGCAATTTCTCTACATCCTCACCAACACTTCTATTTTCTGTTTTTTAGAATTATTATTATAACCATCCTTCCGAATGGGTACGAAGTGGTATCTCATTGTAGTTTGATTTGCATTTTCCTGACAGCGAATGATATCTACCTTTTTTACACAAACACAACCTACTCTACACTCCATTTTGCCTCTTGAATATTCACTAAGCAATCAGTATAGGAGTTCGTTCCACATCAGTTCCATGTAGAATACGCATTTTTTTTTCAAGACCATTGTAGTCCACTGGGTGAATAGACCCTAACTCACCAGCCAGCCCCGGCCTGATGGGGGATGCAGAGTGCACCTGTCTTCTCGTCTCTCTCAGGGCTGCAGTGAATATCTCTGTCTTTGTACACATTCCCCTGATCTGCATTTCTTTCCAGAAGTCAAGGGCAGGCCCCTCCTTGATAATTTCCATCCACCAGAGGCCTTCATCTCAGTCTCCGTGGTCGGCGATAAGAACGTGGCCACCACCCAGCAACAAACATCCCTGACCTTTCTTTTCCTTTTTCTTTTTTTTTTTGAGGTGGAGTCTCACTGTGTCGCCCAGGCTGGAATGCAGTGGGGTGATCTCGCTCAAGACTCCCAGGCCATGTCCTCTGCCTCTGGGCTCTCTTGCTTGGGAACTTGGGGTGTCTGTAGTTGGGTGGCCCATCATCCCAGTTTGCCCGGGACTGAGGGTCTTCCCAGGATACAGAACCCTCAGTGCTAAATCCTGGAAAGTCCCCGGCCATCAGGATGAGCTGGTCGCTGCTGTCTGGAAAGCCTTCTAGCTTTTGTGTTGGGGATGTGTCACCCTGAGTCACTTCTGCCATCCTTCCTTCCGTCTGTTGGCAAAAGTCCCAGCCCAAGGGCCTTGGGGGGCTTAAACTTCCCCACCTCGGCCTCCTGCTCCCTCGCCACGCTCCGGCCTGCATGGCCTCTGCCCACCATCTGCCTCTCCTTCCACACGGCCCCAGTGAGGCATCGGACCCAGCAGTCCCCCACCAAACGCCCGGCCGTCAGCAAAGAGAACATGTGTCCAGGCCGAGCCACCAAGTCAAAACACAGAGAAAAACTCAGCCTCCCATCTGCTCAGGCGCCTCCATTTTCTACAGTTCCTCCTGCGTCTGTCACACGTTTCGGGCTAGAGGAAAGCATGCAGGGGCCGGGAGTTCAAAGGCACCTGTCTGGGCATTTGTGCCGGGGCAAGGCGACCAGGCAGCTCAGCTCTGCCACAGAGCGGGCTGGCACCAGCCCGACCACACCCACAGTGACTCACGGTTCCTCGCTCAGATGGCACCTGGGGCTCCGACTTGGCCTCTCCTCACACCCTGGATCCTCCAGTGCCCGAACGAGCTTCTTACCACCTACCTTTGCTACCAACCTTCCCCTTTATTGCTGCGAAAGACGTTCAAGAGAAGGCAGAACGCTCAGCCTCCGTCCATCTGTAACCTTGAGTATTTTTTTTTCAGGACACCCAGGAAGATGTAAGTCAAGAGAATTCTCCCCCTTCCCTCGTCACTCTCGCTCTTCCAAGACAGTGTCGCGATGTGGTGGCTGACAGAGCTTCCCTTTTTAAAGGGCACCGTCTCAGTTCTGCTGGCTCTCAGGCCGGAAGAAGCCAAGGGCGCTGCATGGGCAGAAGGGGCCCCAGGAAGCCCCTCAAGGGTGGGAAGCGCGGGGGACAGGACCATGGGGCTGGCTGTGGCCTGGCATGGCCTTCTCCTCCTGTGTGACCAAGACAGCCGTGTTCAGAGGCAGGGTCACCTGGCGGGTCAGGCTTGCGGCAGACGCCGCTGTTTCTCCACCCACCCGCCTTTCCCTCTCCTTGTTCCCGACGGAGAGCCTGCCTCCCGCCCCGGGGGGGGATCATTCCAGCTCCTTGCTCTCCCTGGCAGGACGCCCCAATTCTGCCCTGCGCTGGTTGCCTGGGCACCCTCGTACCCAGCTGCACCTGCACCCCGGGGCCTGGGGGCTCTGCTGCCGTGTCTTACACTCTCAGCTTCCTTCGAGGGTTGACTCTGGGCCCCGGAACCTCCTCCCTCCTTGCCTGGAGCTCACCCACCTAGGCCAGCCGCCTGGCAAGGACTGGCTGGTGTGGCCCGAGAGCCTGGCCCTCGCCTCACGGTGGGACTGTCTGGGCTGTCACTGATGCCACAGCGCTCCCGGGGGATCTCTGCCTGGCTTCTTCCCCCGACCCCGTCCTGCTTCCCCACCCTCTTCCCACCCGTCCGGGTCACTGCCTTCCTAATAAATGGCTTGTACAGAAATCCTTGCCTCAGGCTCTGCCTGGAGGAGCCTGGCCTAAGACACGCATTCTCTGTGTGGAGAGACCCCTGGGACCTCGTTTTGTCCCATGGGACCTAGCAGGAGTCTGGGGAAAGTTTTTCTCTCCCCCAGTTAAAGAGTGAGGCACACAGCGAAGATGTCCTCACTTCTTTTCCAGCCTCAAACACAGTCAGATGAAGAGGTTGGCCCCGGTGGCCATTTCGGATGAGGAGGGAACATGGCCAAGGACACCAGAGGGAAGGGGCTTGGTCTGCGCTGATGTCATCGAGCAGCGAACCCTGCAGCTGCCTATAGATCTTTGTGTCTGTGAGATGACAGTGATGGCGATGATGATGGTGAGACAGAGTCACTCTGTCTCAGGCTGGAGGGTAGCAGTGCGCTCATAACTCACTGCAGCCTAAACCTCCTGGTCTCAAGTGACCCTCCCGCCTCAGCCTCCTGAGTAGCTGGGACTACAGATGCATGTGCCATCACACTTGGCTAATTTTTATAGAGATGGGGTCTTGCTACAATGCCCAGACTGGTCTCAAACCTGGGCTCCAGGGATGCTCCCACCTTGGCCTCCCAAAGTGCTGGGGTTACAGGCACGAGCCATGTGCCTGGCCCTTTGTGAGATTGTAATGAATCCTTCTTTGGAAGCTTCTGATGAGAAAGTTGTTTGTTACTGTGGAACCTCCCTTCCCTATGAGGCGAGGCGTTTGACCAACCTCTCAGGCCTGGCTCCTTCCTCGTAACTGAGTTTGATTTGGAGCAGACGTTCGTCCTCATTCTGGCCAACCACATGTGAAAGGCATCTCCTGAGGCCTCCTGGGAAAAATGCCTTTGTTCTGTGTGAATCCAACAATGGGTATGTGACAGCCGCCTCCCCAAGGAGGTCCCAGCACTCAGCCCTTGAGCGGGTGGAGCCAAAGCCCGGCCACCGTGCCCGGGACCCACGGGGCCCAGACTTCTTGCTGTGTGTGCCAATAATTTGCCTATCAACAAAGCCTGTTCGATTTGGGCTTTCCATGACTCCCAACCAAGGCATGTTAGCTGATGAGTGAGGGAGGCTCAGGGTGCCCCTCTGGACCCTTGGGGGAAACACAAAGGTGGATGGGAATGTTCCCCCTCCTTAGGGCTTGCTATGTGGCAGCTGCTCCGAGCACTCATGTTTATTGCTGTTCATCTTCACAACAGCCCGGTAAGGTTGGATGAAATGACTCCACTTCATAGCTATGGAGACAAAGGCCCTGAGAGGGTAAGTGACTTGCCCAGGGTCACACAGCTTGTGAGTGGCTGACCCCGGAAGCCAGATTGTCAGCTGCAAGCCCTGCCCTTGGGGAGATGCCAGCCTTGCATAAGAGACAAGCGTAGGACGGACGGCTTGGAGGAGGGGCCGGGAAGAGGCAGGGAGATGACATGGGACATGCTCCGGGCCAAGTCGGATGGGCTTGCACTGCTCACCGTGTGACCATGATCAAGTGGCTTTGCCTCTCTGTGAGACAGCTTCCTCCTGAGTGAAACAGACCAATGGTGCCTATGAGCAGGTAAGCCAAACAAGAAGCCACAGCTAGAGGTGCTCTGCCAGCCATCACCAGCTGTGCACAGGTCAGCGACGCCCATCATTGCAGGCCTCCACTGGGAGGCTGAGGCAGGAGGATTGCTTGAGCCTAGGATTTTGTGACCAGCCTGGGTAGCGAGACCCCATATCTATAAACAGTTTTTAAACTTAGCTGGGTATGGTGGTGCACACCTGTAATCACAGCTACTCAGGAGGGTAAGGTGGGAGGAAAGAAGAAAAGGAGAGAGGGAGGGAGGGAGAGAGGGAGGGAGGGAGAGAGGGAGGGAGGGAGAGAGGGAGGGAGGGAGAGAGGGAGGGAGGGAGAGAGGAGGGAGGGACGGTGGGCCATGGTTTCCTCATGACCCTGGGAGAGAAGCCCTCGGATCTGACATGACTCCTCTTGGTCTCGTCTGTTTTCACAAGGGCTGAGCCGCTCCTGCCGGATTGGTTTTGCTTATTACCATCATATTTTAAGCATCCCCCAAGGAACCAAGAATCGCATCATGATCACGCGTGCACCTGCCTTCGAGGTTCACCGAAGGTCTACTCCGCCCGAACAGCTCTGGATACATTTTTAAAGCAACTACGCATTACTGATGGCCCCCTGCCTCTAAGGTGTCCCCTCCCTCCACAGAGGTGACCACCATCCTGAGATTCCAGTGTACATTTCCTTCCAGTGGGTGAGGCTTTTGCTCCACTTAAATGCATCCGTTCACAGTTTGTAGCATCCTTTCATGGGTTTTAAAACTTGACCTAAATGGTATACTATTGCATGAATTATTTTGTAATGGTATTTTCTGTCTATTATGTTTTTGCAGCAAGCCACATTGATAAGCGCGGACGAGTTCACTCACCTCCTCTGCCGGTTTGGAGTCCATTAGCTGAACAAGCCACAGTTCATTTATTCACCCACCTATTGGTGGACATGTGGCTCGTGCTCAATTGTCCCCAATTACGAACAGGGCTACAATGAAAACTCCTGTGCACACCTCTTTAGGCACTTGCTGGAGAATTCTCTTAAACTCAATGTCCCCATTCCTAGCAAATGTTTGAAATATCAGGCCGAGCGCGGTGGCTCATACCTGTAATCCCAGCACTTTAGGAGGCCGAGGCAGGTGAATCACAAGGTCAGGAGTTCAAGAGCAACCTGGCCAGTGTGGTGAAACCCCATCTCTACTAAAAATACAAAAATTAGCTGGGCGTGGTGGCGCACACCTGTAGTCCCAGCTACTCGGGAGGCTGAGGCAGGAGAATTGCCTGAACCCAGGACAGGGAGGTTGCAGTGAGCCGAGATTGAACCACTGCACTCCAGCCTGGGTGACAGAGCAAGACTCCATCTCAAAAAAAAAAAACTAAAAAAAAAAAAAAAAACACAAATGTTTGAAATGTCTCCTCTACTATCCTGAAATGCAGTTCGTGATGGATAGGACTACCTATAAATGGTACTGCCAAAAAATACACACACACACACACACACACATACACACACACACACACAGACACACATACACACACATACAGACACACATACACACACACACAGGCACACACACACATACACACACAGACACACAGACACATACACACACACACACAGACACATACACACACAGACACACACAGACACACACACACATACACACAGACACACACAGACACATACACACACAGACACATACACATACACACACACATACACACACAGACACACATACACACATACAGACACACATACACACACACACATACACACAGACACACATACACACACACAGACACATACACACACACATACACACATATACACACACATACACACACACATATACACACACACATACACACACACACAATGACCTATCTGTAACGTTAAAGAAGTCGTTTGTAACAAAATAATATATATTGGCTGGGCACATAATTCATCCCTGAAATCCCAGCACTTTGGGAGGCCGAGGAGGGAGGATTGCTTGAGGCCAAGAGTTGGAGACCAGCCTGGGCAGCATAGTGAGACTCCCTCTTTACAAAAAATTTAAAAGTTAGCTGGGTAGGGTGGTGCACACTTGCAGTCCCAGCCGCTTGGGAGGCTGATGTGGGAGGATTACTTGAGCATGGGAGGTCAAGGCTGTAATGGGCCATGATCGTGCCACTATACTCCAGCCTGGGTGACAGAGCAAGACCCTGTCTCAAGATAATCATATTTCTGTAAGTATATGCTCAAATGCAACTATTCTGCATAACAGGTCATCAGACGTTTGCACCTCTGAAGAGAATTGCCACGAGCACCACAGGTAATATGCAGACCGCCACACGTGAGTGTTGGCAGTTTATTGGTGATGCGATTTGCCCAAATGGTGCCCAGCTCTTGGCATAGCTCTGAGCAAAACTGAGCACATTCTTCCCTCAATTTACACATTCATTCTATTCCTGGAAAACCCAGTGCTCAACAAATACCTTGTCAAAAGTATTCTCAGTTTATTTCTACAACTGAGCTAGTGTCTAGGTCTGGCTTCTTACAACCAGTGTCTTCACCAAAACCTGAGGAGTAGAGATTTGAAAAATGGCATCGGGGATTAGACCATTTTTCATTTTAGGGGAAGTTTCGCAGCCCTAGCCCCCAGTCCCTGAAGTCCCTCAGTGCCCCTGGTTATGACAAAAACCAAAAGCATCATCCCATGAATTCACAGAACACCCTGCCGAGGGGCTCACACAGCTCAGCGCAGCGTGCAGTTGCTGGACTGGTCCCCGTGGTCCTTAAATATCCCAAGTCCAGGTCCACGGGGCAGAGTTGAGGAGCTGATTCTGGGGGCTACACACTCAGGGTCCAGGAGAGTTTCCCAGGGCCCAGGGGAGAGGACAGTGCTGGGGATAATGGCCAGAAAGACTCTACGCGTTGCCCTCCTCTGGAGAAACGACTAACCCATGCCAACCCCAGCCAGAACCGCAGGGCCTGGGAGCTGGACCCCACCTTACAGGATGGGACCTTGTTCAAGGCGCTTTGGTTGGAGGGCTGTTAGGTGAGGCACAAATTAGTAGTAGACAGGCATTTTTAGGAGCCTTTCTTTCTTTTAAATGGGGTTTTGATTTGTATTTTCCTAGTGATTGAGCTTTTTTCCATATGCTTGTTGGCTACATGTATATTTTTTGAGAAGGGTGTGTTCATGTCCTTTGCCCATTTTTAGTGGGTTTGTTTGTTTTGCTTGTTGATATGTTTAAGCTCCTTACAGATTCTGGATATTAGATCTTGTCGGATGCATAGTTGGCGAATATTTTCTCCCATTCTATTGGTTGTTTCTTTTTGCTGCGCAGAAGCTCTCTAGTTTAATTAGGGGCTCCCACCTGTAATCTCAGCACTTTGGGAGGCCGAGGTGGGCAGATCACTTGAGGCGAGGAGTTTGAGACCAGCCTGGCCAACGTGGCGAAACTCTGTATCTACTGAAAATACAAAAATTAGCCAGGCGTGGTGGCACACACCTGTAGTCCCAGCTACTCGGGAGGCTGAGGCAGAAGAATCACTTTAACCCGGGAGGCGGAGGCTGCAGTGAGCTGAGATTGCCATTGCACTCCAGCCTGTGTGACAGAGTAGGGCTCTGTCTCAAAAAAAAAAAAAACAAAAACAAAAACCACTTTTTAAGTCTTCGTCATGAAGTCTTTGCCAGGGTCAATGTCCACAGTGGTACTTCCAGTGTTTCCTTGTAGGGTTTTTATAGTTTTTGGTTTTGCAGAATGGCTATTAAAAAGTCAAAATATAACAGATGTTGGCCAGGTTGCAGAGAAAGGGAACACTTCTACACTGCTGTGAGAATGTACATTAGTTCCGCTACTGTGGAAAGCAGTGTGGCGATTTCTCAAAGCACTTAAAATAGAACTACCATTCAACCCAGCAATCCCATTCCTGGGTATATACTCAAAGCAACAGAAATTGTTCTACCATACAGACACATGGCAGATGTGGAATCAGCCTGGATGCCCATCAGTGGTGGACTGGGTAGAGAAAACGTGGTGCATACACACCGTGGAATACCACACAGCCATAGCAAAGAGCAAGACCCCGTCCTCTGCAGCAGCATGGATGGAGCTGGAAGCCATTATACTAAGCCAACTACTGCCGGAACACAAACCAAATACTGTGTGTTCTCACCTCTAAGTGGGAGCTGAACACTGGGTCCACACAGACACAAAGGCAGGAACACAGACCCTGTGGCCTACTAGAGGATGCAGGGCGGGAGGAGGGGAGAGGATCAAAAAACTACCTATTGGGTACTACGCTTATTACCTGGGTCACAAAATTATCTGTACACCAAACCCCAAGACACACAATTTACCCATGTAACAAACCTCCCCATGTACCCTTTGAACCTAAAATAAAAGTTGGAAAGAAAAAGAAAAATTGTCTAGCCTGTGTAAAGAAAAACATACAAGTCCTTTGTGCCTGTGTGGCTTGGGGAGTTTTTAGAGTCATGACGTGGGCCATTTCTAGCATCTCAGCAGGCTCCCTCCTGCCTCCTGCGGTCTGCCCCACCCTTACCACAACCCCACAACCCTCAGCAACCGATTTATCATCTGATTTCTCTCTTGGTCACTTGGATTTGTTTGTCCTAGAACTCCACAGAATTGGAACCACACAGTCTGCTTTGCTTCAGATCTGGCTTATTCACCCAGCATGATGTCTTTGAGATGCATCAGAAACATAATGAATCAGTAGTTCACATAATAAACTGCTGATACGTGTCGCACGTATCAGTAGTTCCTTCCTTCTGGTTGCCGAACAGCAGACAGCATTCTGTGGTGTTTGCCACAGTGTGGTTACTCACTGACTGGTGATGGAATTTGGGCCATTTCCAGTTTGGGCAGTCATGAGTAACGCTGCTATGAACTTCTGCATCTAAGTCTCTGTGTAAGGATATGTTTCCCTTTCTCTTGGGTATAGGCCTAGGAGGTGACTAGCTGGGTCATGTTGTGTTTGTTTAACTCTATAAGAAACTACCAAACAGTTTTCCAGGCTGGCTGTGTCATTTTGCATCCCATTAGCAGTGTATGGGATTTGCAGTTGCCCTGCATCCTCACCAGCACTTAGTATTACCAGCCTTTCTAACGCCAGCCTCTCTAATTGGTGTGTTGTGCTTTCTCACTGTGGCTTTATTTTCCTTGATGGATAACGAGATCGACATGCCTGAATTTTAGGGGTGACAAGCTCCCTGTCTCATCAGGCCTCTCAGCTGAATCTCTCTAATGCAAGTCTCAGAGGAAGCCCTCAGCCCACCCTGGGCTTCGGATGACAAGGCCTTCCTGCTCAGCAAGCCCCCTGAGGCCAGAGGGGAGACCCTCCTGGCAGCTGCGGCCTGGGCCAGTCTATCCCCCACAACATTTAGATGGAGGAGGCCATAGGCTGGGCCGTGCACTGACCCAGGAACTCTACCCCCTACAGTGAAGAGGCGTCACAGTATAGCCTGTGCTTGGGGGCCAGCCCTAGGATAGAGCACCCACACTATTCCCAAGTGTGCGACTTTAGACAAAGAACTTTCTCTCTGACCTCAGTTTCCTCATCTGCAGAATGGGGGAGAATAACAGGCCCCATCTCACTGGGACGTGGTGCAACACACACCCTGCTGTGTGGCGCTGAGAGCGTGCTGAAGACATGGAAGACACATGAGTCCCACTCCCTCAGCAAGCAGCGGCACTCTCTGAATAGAAGGTGAGCTCTCTGAATCCCTGAAAGTTCCCTCGGAAAAAAAGGAGTAACCTGCTATTTCAGTCCTTACAAAGCCTCTTTTCCCTTGATTCTCTCTCATTAACTTAATTTTTTTTTTTTTTTTTAGAGGGTCTCACACTTTTGCCCAGGCTGGAGTGCAGTGGCACAATCCTGGCTAAGTGCAGCCTTGACCTCCTGGGTTCAAGCGATCCCCCTGCATCAGCCTCCTGAGCAGTTGGGACTACAGGCGCATACCACAATACCTGGCTACTTTTTGTAGAGACAGGGTTTCACCATGTTGCCCAGGCTGGTCTCAAACTTTTGAGCTCAAGAAATCCGCCCTCCTCGGCCTCCCAAAGTGCTGGGATTACAGGCATAAGCTACCGCACCTGGCCCATTTTTTTATTTTTTAAAAACACCAAAGCCTGCTTCGGAACAACTTAAACAAGCATCAAGTCCCTCGGAGGGTTTATGAAAAGGGACACGGATGGGCCCCTCTCCCAAGTGTCCGATTCAGCAGGTTAGGGGTGGGGCGGAAGAGTTGCGCTTCTAGCAAGATCCCCGGCACTGCTGACGTTGCTAACTCAGGGACTGCACTTTGGGAACAACTGGTTTGTCGTATCCAAATTGGCCCCGTGGGTCTCAGCCTGGCTAGATGATTTTTAGAAACACAAATTTCCCCTCTAAGATCTTTGATTCTGCTGATTTAGCGGGGGAAACCTAGAACCATCTGCCAATGTTAAAGTCTCCCCCAGGTGACTCTAAATACGGCCAGGTGAGAACTCCAGCCTTATCCTCCATTCCCATAGTTTGAGAAACAATCTCAAACTGTGCTGCCTGGGGTTCCTACAAGCCTCATGTCGGAATCATTTACACAGAGACACAGTCAAGAAATGTCATCGGATTCAGCCATGATTCCGGGGTATGACTTCGTATTCATACGTCTTGGATGTCACTCTAAACAACCCTTTTAAAGATCACTTTGAAAAGCAACACAGCTCGTGGTTACTTGCTGGAACTCATCAATAATAGACACCCACAAAACAAAGGAAACAACCGATGTCCTAATTTATGCAAAAGGATATTTGCGGCCAGGGATAAAATTTCCAGTAGCTGCGTCATAGACAGATTACAAAAAATGCTGTGTCTCCAAAGTTCTAGACATGAGGGGAACAGATGGGGCCCGCCAAATGCTGTTTGATGACTCAAAGACACGGTGTCAAAGACACTGGCGGAGAGCTGGGAGAACATGATTTTATGAATGTAAGAATGGAACACCGAGAAATGTGGCTTAATGTGCCGTGTTACTTATGTCACATGTGACCTTCTTTCTTTTTCTGAGATGGAGTCTCGCTCTGTCGCCCAGGCTGGAGTGCAGTGGCGCGATCTCAACCTTGGCTCACTGCAACCTCTACCTCCCAGGTTCAAGAGATTCTCATGCCTCAGCCTCCCGAGTAGCTGGGATTACAGGCACCCGCCACCACTTCCGGCTAATTTTTGTATTTTTAGTAGAGATGAGGTTTCGCCATATTCGCCAGGCTGATCTCAAACGCCTGACCTCAAGCAATACACCTGCCTCAGCTCCGAAAGTGCTGGGATTACAGGCATGAGCCACCGTGCCTAGCTTCGTGTGACTTTTTAATTCATTGTTTTTTACAGACAGGATCTGGCTCTGTTGCCCAGGCTGGAGTGCAGTAGGGATCATAGCTCACCGAACCTCAATCTCCTGTGCTCAAGCAAACCTCCCACCTTAGCCTCTCTGGTATCTGAGACTGCAGGTGCACAATGCCAAACGTCTGCTTTTTTTTTTTTTCTGGTAGAGATGGGGCCTCCCTATGTTGCCCAATCTTGTATTTCTGGCCTCAAACAATCCGCCCACCTCAGCCTCCCAAAGTGCTGGGATTACCCGCATGAACCACCACGCCCAGCGAACATATGACTTTAAACAGGTATAAACAGGTGTGTATAACTCTACCGCTAATATAAATGTGCAAGTGAACATCAGAATATTTATACCCCCTTCCAGAGTTTTATATGTAAGTTTACCAAAGACATTGAGGGCGGTACCTTCCCATTGGTGAAATGGGGGGAGTTGCCTTACACTGGGAGATACATCACAGTTTTGGCAGCACGAAGATAAACAAGACAGCAGAGGCCTCTGCCTCCGGGAAGCTGATGTTAGAGGGAGAGAGGCGGTGAATAAGACATGTGATGCTCAGGGCCACGAGGAAAGACAGAACCGCAGGAAGAGGGTGAGGGAGCAGCAGGGGAGGGGGCTGCAGCATGGGGACATTTGCAATACGCGGACCGAGACCCGGATAAGGAGAGGAACTGAGGCGGTGAGTGTCTTGGGGCAGAGAAGACTTGGTAGCAGGAATGGTAAGTACGAAGGCACCGAGGTCGGAACACGCTTGCAATCTCCAGGAAACGACAAGGAGGCCGGTGAGGCCGAAGCACGGGGAGAGATGGGGACGGCGGTGGTGGCCAGATCTTGGAGGGCAGGGAGGCCGGAGAGGGAGGGGGGTTTTATTTATTCCCATGGATCTGGGGTGGTCCCTTTGGGCTGGGTGGGCAGTAACTGCTCATCATTCTACATCTGGGACCCCTGTCCACAGCTGGGCCCCATGTGCCCCGCCAGCATTCTCGGGGCCTCCAGGAGGGAAGCGTTCATGCTTCCTGCTTCTCCATCTGCCTTCTACCCTTCTCATCTCCACTGGTAAGCAGCCAGGGCAGGGAGGGGCCGCAGCAGGCCCCAGAGGACGAGGGCGTGTCTTCCCAGTGCCATCTGTGCAATGCAACTCAATTCTGGGAATGAGCATTTATTCAGCACCTCTCAGATACAAGGCACTGACCTCAGCTTGACACCACAGCCAGCCAGGCACTGCTTGTTGAGGCCAAAGTGAAGACCCCGCCCCCAACAATCGCCTTTTGTATTTTTCAGCTCAGTTTCCTGAGCATGCCACACGGAGGGACCCACAGTCAGAAACCACGTTTGGTTCAACATTTTCCTGTTCTCATCTGGAAATTCTTCACAATTATTTAGCATAGAACCCTGTGTTTCCATTTTGCACCACGCCCTGTGAATTACGTGGGGGCTTTGGACGGGAGCCCCATTCTAGATGTACACACGGGGGCTCTGGCAGCCGGTGGGGGACTGGAAATGGGGCCTCCACTCACGTCCCAGGTGCTGTGGCCTGCAGACCACCCCTGTCTTGGCCAGAGCCCCCGAAAACACTCAGGCCCCCTCTGTGGCCTGTGGAAGAACCTCTGCAGACACCAGCACTGCTCACAGCAGACAGCCGTGAGGAGATGTCTGGTTTTGATTAAATGTCCAGAGCCACTCATTAACTTGCACGGAAGGACTCAAAAGCCACCAGCTATAAAACCTACCCGCCACGGCAGGCCCATCCCGTAGGCCCTTCCAAGGCCACCTGCAGTCTCTGCTGGAAACCAGGAGCCCCTAGTTTGGCGGCTGTGGACCCCGATACGGGGGATGGCCAGGGTCACCCAGCCCAGTGGCCTGAGTCCTCCAAAGCGTGTACCTCTTATCATTCATGGTGAGGCGCTTCCCTGCCCTGCTGTCTCCTCTCCCAGCTGGGGCCAGGGCTGTGGTCTTCCTGGTACAATTTCAAAGCATCTAAGAGGGACCCCTTCCCTCAGCACTGTCCCCTGCCTTAGCCTCTGTCTCTGAAATTCCACCATCAGGGCCAGTCCTTTTACCATACTTTGGGTGAAATTTACAGCTGGAACTGTTTTGCATTTATCATGACAGTGTCTGCAGTGATTTACTTACAAGTCTGTCTTCTCTCCAAGCCGCAGCTCTTGAAGGTCAAGTCCATGCCCCATACATTCATTCTTCAAGAAATCTGTTCCCGGGGTGCCCACTGTGTGCCTGGCATCGGCTGGTGCGAGGACTCTCACTGTCTTTTGGTCCCTAACACTGGCACAGGGCCTCCCCTGGCTGGGGCCCCCTTGAGTTGGGTGTGCTGTTATCCCCCATTTTACAGAGGAGGCAACTTCGGCACTCAGTGAGGACATGTAACTGAGCAGGCTTACAAGAAGCATGCACAGATACACGTGCGCACACACACACACACACACGGGCGTCCGCTCAAGCCAGAAACCAGCACATCCACAGGCAGGCAGAGCTCAGAGCCAAATTAGTCAAATATCTTGAAACGATATTTATTTCTCCTCTAGTTCTCGAGTTCTAATGACTGTTTATTCTTATAAACATCTAATTTGTGTGCTCAGCCTCCCAGTTAGAGTGCAGTGCCAAGCGGCTCGGGTGTTTGCTCTTTGGTGGGATATCATACTCCCCCTCCTTGCTTTTTTTTTAAATAAAACATGACTTCTCAGAGCCGGGTATCTTGCTGGCATCTCACAGGTGGGATGCACTTTCCTCCAAAGCCTCTGGTGCCTTGCCAGGGCAGCTGGAGGCCAACTGGAGGAGTGTGAGGGTTGCCTGCAAAGATGGCTGCCAGCAGTGCTACCCTCTGCAAGGGCCTGCAGCCCCTCCCATGGGAGGCGGAGTGTGTGTCCCCACCCCTTGAAAGTAGGCGGGCACTGTGACTCCTTTGACCACCAGGATGCTGTGGAGGTGACTCCCTGCAGTTCTGGACTAAGCCTTAAGAGACCTGGTGGCTTCTGCTTTCTCTCTCTTGGAATCCAACTGCCCCGCAAAGTAGCTCGGGCCAGGCCGGGCATGGTGGCTCGCACCTGTAATCCCAGCACTTTGGGAAGCCGAGGCGGGCAGATCACTTGAAGTCAGGAGTTCGAGACCAGCCTGGCCAATATGGTGAAACCCTGTCTCTACTGAAAATGCAAAATATTAGCCAGGCATGATGGTGCGTCCCTGTAATCCCAGCTACTCTGGAGGCCGAGGTGGGAGAATCCCTGGAACCCAGGAGCCAGAGGTTGCAGTGAGCTGAGATCACGCCACTGCACTCCAGTCTGAGCAACAGAGCGAGACTCTGTCTCAAAAAAAGTAGCTCAGGCCAGATTTTAGAAGAGTGAGAGACCACAGGGAGAGAGGAAAGCCTGGGAGATGAGTGACAAGGACAGAGAGTATGCCCAGCTCCAGTGCTAAACAATGCGTGTGATGCCACGCTGGGCCGTCCACCCCAGCTCAGTCCCCCAGATAACATACCTGGGGTGGTGCCCACCAAGCTGCCGGGTCCTGCCCCGGTTGCAGGATTCTGAGCAAGTAAGTGGCGGCTGTTAAGTTGCTAAGTGTGGGGCTGGTTTGCTGGTGATGAAAGACAGCTGGAGTTAGAGCAGCTCCAGGGGCAGGAAACAGGGGAGGGGCGTGGCTGGGCCCTGCTTCTGCTCTTGCCCGTGCCTTGAGGGGCAGGGGGCAGGTGTCAGCCCTACAAATAGCATCTCCTCTTCCCTCCTCTTCCCACCCCGGGGAGCAGCCCGCTTGTTTTCCCAACAGGTGTTAAAATAACGACCTTTGGGCTAAAAAGGAAGCTGTGTGCATGGGAGATAAGAGGGTCTGGCTGCCTGCACCGGAAGGAGGGAGCGAGGGAAGTGAGGTGGGGGCTGGGGGGTGGGGCTGGAGGTCCTGGGGAGAGTTGGCAATTTGGGGGAGAAGGCTTTCAGCTGGATCGGGTTGGGCAGGGACTCTTTCCCCCCCATGACCTACAGAACTCGGCTTCATTCTTTTCTTCATGAGCGAAGTATGCAGGAAGAAGGGGCCCAAGAGTCACAGCCGTCCCCTGTCTGGGTGCTTGCCCTCTGCCCGTGCCATCCTGGGGTGCTGTCTTCGCTGTCCTGGCTTAAACTGTGTCCCCCTCCAAAAAGATACCTGGAAGTCTTACTCCCAAACCTCAGAATGTGACCTGATTTGGAAATAGGGGCACCACAGATGCCATCGGTTCAGATGAAGTCTTGCTGGAGTAGAGCAGATGCCCTTATAAAAAGAGGACAGAGACACACAGGAAGGTCACGTGGTGACAGCGGCGCCAGGAGAGGCAGCTGCAAGCCAAGGCATGCCAGGGACTGCTGGCTGCTGCGAGAGGCTGGGAGGCGGGCGAGGAAAGAGCCCACCGGGGTTCAGAGGGTGCGCAGCGCCGCCTGCACCTTCATCTTGGACTTCTGGCCTCCAGAACGGTGAGGGAATAAAATGTCTGTTTTCTGAAGCCACCCAGTTTGTGGCGCCCAGTTACAGCAGCCTAAGGACACTCATGTATCCCCGTCGTGTCCTGGCCTAGTCACTCCGGACGTCAGCAAGTGCCGTTCACTCCGGCTCCAAAATAGAAGCTTCCCAAAGCTGCCCCTCTCAGGCCGGGCGCGGTGGCTCACGCCTGTAATCCCAGCATTTTGGGAGTCCGAGGCGAGCGGATCACTTGAGGTCCGGTGTTTGAGACGAGCCTGGCCAACATGGTGAAACCCTGTCTCTACTCAAGATACAAAAATTAGCTGAGTGTGGTGGCAGGCGCCTGTAATCCCAGCTGCTCAGGGGGCTGAGGCTGGGGAATCCCTTGAACCCAGGAGGCAGAAATTGCAAGGAGCTGAAATTGCGCCACTGTACTCCAGCCTGGGCGACAAGAATGAGACTGTGGCTCAAAAAACCACAGTGAACAAAAGCCAGTCTGCCCTCCTCCACTCTTCCAGGGAACACCCAGTCAGACCCCCTTCCTCCCTTTCCCGGTTTGTTGCAGGTCCCCCCACGGCTCTCCCAACTCACTATGCCCCTCCTCCTCCCGGCAGCCAGAGCTGTCCTTTCAAAACCTACATCAGGCCTGTCCCCATACCCCTAAAGGTGTCCAATCCTGCTCCCAACAAAACCCCAGTTCCTTTGAAGAAGGCCCCCATGACCTGGCCCCTTCCAGCCTGTGATCTCTGTCCCCCGACCACATCGCTCCACCCACTGCTTCCCAAACACACCAAAGGCTCTTCCCAGGGCCTTTGCACGTGCTGGTCCCCTGGCCTGGAACCCTCCTCCCCCACATCTCCACATGGCTCCAACTCTCTCTTTATTCAGGTCTTTGCTCAAATGTCACCCTCAGAGAAGCCTTCCCTGACCACCTGCAATGAGATCGCCAAGTCTTGTCTTCCTTCCCCACCCCACATCGCCTCGCTCCATCTGCTTTGGAAGATGACCCTGTCCGTGGCAGAGCTGCCTTCAACCCACACCTCTCTTGGAGGCGCTCTTTGAAGCAGCTGTTCCATTTCTAGGAAGCGATTCTGCAGAGGTGCTGGCTTGGGGCACAGAGGCACGGAGGCCAGGACGTGCCTGGCGGGATCACCACTGCGGCAGAAGCGGAAAGCCAAGCTCCGTGTCCATCACTAGAGCACTGGGCATGTGGCTGCGCAGCCAGGACAAAGGATGAAGCCATCCCGTGGCCGAGGCGCAGAGTGACCTCCCAAAGCTCCGTTTCATGTGGCGTTTCTGCTGTGTATTTTTAAACCCGGGGATAATGTATGCATAGTAAAGGTCGTGAGGTCATTTGTCTTTGGTGTCTAACTCAACAGACTTTGAAAAAATAGACCTTTTAAAAAGCAAACTTATTTTTTTCAGAACAGCTTTGGACTTATAGAAAAATTGTGAAGACAGAACAGAGTCACCCCATACTCCACAGCCAGTCTAGCCCATTGCTAGCGTCTGACAGTAGAATGACACATTGTTTGCAGTTTCGTGGGGGGAGATAGCGTCTTGCTGTATCATCCAGGCTGGAGTGCAGTGGTGCAAACGTGCCTCACTGCAGCCTCAACCTCCCAGGATCAAGCAATCCTCCTGCTTCAGCCTCCCAAGTAGCTGGGACTACAGGCGCACGCCACCATGCCTAGCTAATTCTTTTCGTTGCTGTTAGAGATAACGTTTCATTCTGTTGCCTAAACTGGTCTGGAACTCCTGGGCTCAAGCAATCCTCCCACCTCAGCCTCCTAAAGTGCTGGGATTACAGGCGTGAGCCACCGTACCCGGCCTATTTTTCACAATTAAGGAACCAGTGTGGATACATCTGTATCAACGGACGTCTGCCTGTTTCAATCCCATTTCTTCCCCAGGATCCCAGGTGGCATCTGGTCCTTGGCCTTCTGGGGCTCCTCTGGGCTGTGACAGTTTCTCAGACTCACTTGGTTTTGAGTTGATGACCTTGACCGTTTCGAGGCATGTGACCTTGACAGTTTCGAGGCTCGATGGTCAGGGAGCTCACAGGATGTGTCTGCCTTGGGTTGGTCTGATGCTTTTCTCATGATGAGACTGGGGTGATGGTTTGAGAGAATTTTTCAAGCCCAGTGGGTGCAGGAGACCCAGGAAGGCCCCTTCCACTGATCTTTAGAGGATGTTCGTATTTCTCTCGGTGCGTTTCTGCTTGTGTGTTCCTGATCCACTCTGGAAGGACACACAGACACTGGGAACTAGAGATTTCCTGGGGCGGGTGCGTGGGCCCCCGAAGACAAGGTCGGGGAGATGCAGGCTTTGCGTGGCGTGCCCCGTTGGTACTGATCGAAAAGGTTATTTAACCACACCTATATGAGACTGAAACGTGTGTGTACGTTTTAAAGTAAAACAAAACGAGCTTCCTGTTTTGCGGCCTCTGCCTCTCCCCTCAGCAGCCCTGAGGCTTGGCTGGGGTCCAGGAGGAAGGCACGGGGAACAGGTTGGCTCAGTCAGCTGGCTGGGACTTCAAACGACAGCCCTGCTGGGGGCCACCTGGGGCGCAGCCACTCACCTCCCACAGAGGGAAGGAAACCTCAGCCCCGGGGCAGCCTCACAACAGCTGCAGGGACAGGGGTGTGTCCTGGGCACCTGGGCAAGCGCTTTACCTCCCTGTTCCTCGGTTTGCTCATCTGGAAATTGGGGGTGTTGAGAGTACCCGAGTCCGAGCACTGCTGTGAGGGTGAACGTGATCATGAATGCCAAGGGCTTAGCTGGGCTTTTAATGGATGCTCTTCGCACCAAGAATAAAATCAAGCCCCACTCTCACCCCTAGCCCGCAGAGTCCTATGTAAGCAGCCCCTGTCCACTTCTCAGACCCCGCCTTCCTCCCCAGAGCCTCCCCACCCAGGTCCAGCCACGCTGGGCTCCGAGCTGTTCCCCACCCCAAGACGGTTGCACCGGCTGTGCTCACATGGGAGCATTTCACCCGGACACCCACGTGGAGTCCCGGCAGGTCCTCTTGGCTGGGTCGGGACTCAGTCCCCACTGAACTGGACATTTTGCCACCTCCATTCTTGAACCCTGACGACGTTTGAGGCAGATATGGGCACAGGCAGATGAGGGGATAGGGGTATGGGGGTGTGTAAAAGGGCCTGCCTGGGAGGCTGGCCTCAGAGGCTCCAGGAGACGAATTTTCTCTCCTTGAGGGAGCCCTGGGGGTGGGAAGGTCCCTGGTCCTTCAGTCCTGAAACTCGGCTGTAGAGTGGGTGAGAAGGACAGGGTGGGCAGAGGGGTAGGACTGGAGTCCCAGAGGATGGAGGGGAAGATCCCAGACAGGTGGGCCCAAGCTAAACCTAGCAGAGGGACCCAGACCCTGGCAGCATAAGGTAACAGCTACCCCAGGACCCACCATGGAGCGCCCCCCCCCCACCAGCTCAACCTCCCTACAGCCTCAGTTTCCCTCCTCTGTGCCTGGAACAGCTGTTGCAGGAGCCATGAGGCAGGGATGGGAGGATGGAGGAAGGTCCCAAGGCTGGGAAGGTGAGGCTGGGAGCCGACGCAACTCAGGCGTGAGGAGCACAGCTCCGTGCCAGGCAGCTGCAGGAAAACACCCCAAAGGGCCATTTGCGGGGGAGCCCCCCGTCTAAGTGACAGATACTGTCCCAAGAAGAGCCTCTCTACCCAGGATGCTGAGCTCACAGGAGGCCTACAGCAGGGCCGCCCTGGGAGGTTGTAAGATTCAGCACTGCACAATTTAGGGACGCAGAGTTCCGGTGAGGCTTCCCGGGAGGGGGGGGACTCAGGACGAGTCATTCAGCCCCCTTTGTCTCCCTTCCACCTGAAAGCTCAGTCGCGACAATCCCAACTCCCAAGGCTGACTCGATGCCGCGAAGCAATGCTGAGCTGGTGCTGCTGGTGCTGCAGGCTCGTAGCTGAGCAGAAAAAAGACACAGGGAAGAGGCAGGTCTTCCAAAGCTGCCATCAGCGCAGGGCGCCCAAGCTGCCCCTGCCTCGCCGCGACTGTGGGGACGGATGGACGCACGGCCATGAGTGTCACGTGGGGCCATGGTTCCGACCCGGCACCAGCCTCCCGGGTGGATCCCGGCACTGCCACTTCCCGGGTGTGTGGCCCCAGGTAACCTCTGCGTCTCAGTTACTCTGTATAAAATGGGATTAATAACAGAGCTTGCCTCTCCGTGGTTCACGTCGGGGCCTCTGCTCTCCAGGCCCGTGGGGTGCCCGTGGTGTGTCTATGAGTGCAAATCTGCTCATGTCTGGGAAGGTGTGTGTGAGCGTGCGCGTGCCTGGGCTATCCCATCTCCTCTCCTCTCCTCCGGGCAGGCTGGAAGGCTGGCTGGAGGTGGAGGCAGTAGCCAGTTTTCCTGTGGTTCCCAGGAATATGTTGTGTTTGGCTGGGCGAACACAGCCAAGGCACCATCGCCTGCCCGTGGGAGGGATGAGGGACCTTCCATGATTTCCAATCTATTTGATTCCCGTGGTTCTGATCACATATAGCAAGGGTTTGTCCCCCCAAATGCGTACGGATCTGTTTGGTTCTGGGCTTTGAGCAGCGAGAGTGCAGACTGCTCGGCAGGTACCGAGTGCTGCGGGAGTGCTGGCTGCGGGGCCCTCCCCGGGAGGTTGCAGGCTGGGCCATGCCTGTGCCCACTGGGTGTCCCCCGATGTCTGGCGGCTCCCAGCACGCTGGCCCTGGCTGCTTGGCAGTCTCTCCTCCGCCTCCCATACCGTCTGGCTCTCTTTCTCTGGGCTTCTCTCTAGGTGTTTGTTGGTTGTAAACTCTTTACAGAACATTAAAGTGAATGGGAGAAGCCCACGCCCCATGGGGAAGAGAAACGCTGCCCGAGCGCCACCCCCAGCGAGGTGCCGCCCACACTGCCCCTGGGGCCTCCTCTGCGAGGCATGGGGTCTCCTGTGTGTTGGTGAGCTCAAGGGCATTTGTGTCCAGGCCTGGGGGCTCAGGGCAGGGGTGGACCCAGAGGGTGTACTGGACCCCTGGAGGTGCTGGAGAGGTACTGTATCCCTTTCCACAGGCATGTGACAGTGCCACAGCCTTGGCCTGAAATAGCCTAGTTCCAATGGAATAGGTCCCTGAGAACCATGGGACGACCAGCTGCTGCCTCCTCCTCCAGGCAGTCCTCCAGCATGCCTGAGGGAGAAGGAAAGGGTGAGGCAGCCTGGGCATGCCCACACTCACACCACCCTTACACACAACTGTCGCACTCACATACCCTCATACACACTCACACGGACACACCTGCATGCACCTCCTTGCATTCACACATATAGGCTCATAATCATGTACACTCCCTGACAGACACACACGCAGTGATACACATCTTTGGAGACACATTCCATGCAGAGATGTACTCACTCTTACACACACATACAGACACCTTCAGACAGATGCTCATACACAACACCACTCACACCGAGACACACGCTCCCCTGAGCACGCACAGCCCACACTCACACCCACTCACAGTCCTCGAGACAGACTGTCCCACTGACGCCCAGGGTGGGTTGCCAGATCTAGCAAATAAAGACATAAACCCCCCCGGCTGGCGCTGACAGATTCTTCAGTGTGTGGACATCCATGCAATATCTGGGGGCCCTGCATTTTATCTGCAAGCCCAGCCTGGGGGCGCTGGCGCGAAGCCACACTCGAGACACCCACGGACTCGCTCTGGCAGCTACCCAGACATCACCCTGCGTAGGGACTTAGCACCCAGAGCTCCCTGCCTTTCTGACTCCCAGCCCCTCCCCAAGCCCAGGAGAGCATCCTCTTCACCTGTTCCTGCTTAGGAAAATAGCCGATGACGGGGAGAGGGGGGCTCCTGAGACCTGGCATGCTCCCAATGGGAGAGGTGTCCCTGATAGTCGCCTCACCAGGGGTTATAAGGGCACCCATTTTCCAGGTAAGAAAACCAAGGCCCAGATGATGATGCAGCCTGTCTGAGCCACACAAGGCAAGGCCATGTTCTTTCCCCAGCTTTCACCACGGAAACCATTTGGGAGTAAGGACCACGTTGTCTTGGAGGGCCCCACTGAATAGCCTCAGGGTTGGGGCCTCTTTTATTGATAGGTGAATTTCACAATCAGAATTGCCCGGAGAGTTCTGAAATTTATCCAAGCCCCACTCCTAGCAATTCTGATTCAGAGCAAGGCCAAGAAATGTGCATTTCTACAAACCACACTAGAAGATCCATGCTCCCGGTTAAGAGCCACTGCTCTGTCCTCAGCCAGAAAGCGCTAGCTCAAAGGCAGAAAATCCACGGCACACGTACCCACGCGCTCACCCATGCCCGTGGCAGACATCACTAATCAATCACAATAATCTTTCTCATCCAACTCAGGCCCAGCCTCAGAATCCCTCCCAGCTCAGGGCTCCAGGGAGCCAGTGAGTGGAGTGGTTTCTACCCTGGTACTAATCAGCAGGTGTCTGATTTCTTCATTGTGTCCCACTTGTGAGCTTCTGGATAATGTTACCTGGCAAGGTCCCTGCCTTTACTTTTTTTCAAAAACTAAACATTATAGCAACCATGTGGTAACAGCGAACATTTCTTGCTGGGTTAGTATGGGACAGGCATGGGGCCGAGTGTTTTACACACACTATTGCATGTGATCCCCATGGTGGGATCATTGCCTCTATGTGACAGAGGAGGAAACTGAGGCACGGGCAGTCAGAGAACTTGCCCCAGGTCACACAGCTAGGGACTGACTGAGCAGGGGATTTGACCCCACCCTGCAGTGGGGTGACCCTCAGTCCTCCTGGCCTGCGACCCATTTTCAAAGACCCTCCTGCAGTCCCACCCCTTGTGGGTCTGTGGGCCCCTCCCCATCTGGGTCCTATATTCCTGACTTACCCGCAGTCTTGCTGTGTGAGTCCCAGTCCCTTCAGGAGCACCCTCAGAGACCCATGACTCCCAAGCGCTTGTGACTTTTAAGAATGTTCTTGGGCCAGGCATGGTGGCTTATGCCTGTAATCCCAGCACTTCGGGAGGCTGAGGTAGGCGGATTGCTTGAGCCCAGGAGTTTGAGCCCAGCCTGGGCAGCATAGTAAGACCCTGTCTGCACAAAAAACTTTTTCTTAAATTAGCTGGACATGGTGGTACGCACCTGTAGTCCTGGCTACTCAGGAGGCTGAGGCAGGAGGATTGCTTGAGCCCAGGAGTTCCAGGGTCCACCAGTTGACGCTTGTCCGAGGTGACACAGCCCAGGAGGGATGAAGCCAGGATTGTGCCCGGGGCCACCTGCTCAGAAGCCCATCTTCCTTCCGCCTGTTGTGCCTGCTCCACTGGGAGCACGCAGGAGCACAGCTGTGTCCCACATCACCAAGCTGTAGCAGCTTCCAACAGTGCACATTAACTGTCTCACCATCTCTGGGGGCCAGGAGTCCAGGCATGGCTTTGCTGGGTCCTCTGTAGCATCTCACCAGGCTACAACCAAGTTGTGGGTGGAGCCATGTTCTCAGCCGGAGGCCTGACTGGGGCGGGATCTACTTCCAGGCTTCCTCACTCCCTCAGGCTCATGGTGGAATTCATTTCCTTGTGGCTGTAGGAGTCAAGGCAGCTTGCTTCTTGAAGGCCAGTGGGCAGTGAGTGCAGTGAGGTGGGGGGAGGGGGAGGGGGCGGGGAGAGAGAGAGAGAGAGATGCTTCCTGTTTCTCACCCCATCCTTTCTTAAAGGACTCCCTGATTAGGGCAGGCCCACCACGGACCATCTCCCTTTTGATGAACGCAAAGGCAACCAGTTCGAGATCTCACTGCCGTATGTAAAAGCCCTTCTTTTTTGCCATATTCTATTGGTTAGCAGCAAGTTACAGGTTTCCCGACATTCAAAGGGAGAGGATTACATAAGGGTGGGGGTTACTGGGGGTCATCTTAGAAGTCTACCTCCCAAAGGGAGTGAATGTTCTGATCAAGCAATGTTTAACTAGCAATTTGCATTTGGGGTGCTATTTATTTATTTATTTTTAAGACAGAGTTTTGTTCTTGTTGCCCAGGCTGGAGTTCAATGGCACAATATTAGCTCACTGCAACCTCCGCCACCCAGGTTCAAGCAATTCTCCTGCCTCAGCTTCCTGAGTAGCTGGGATTACAGGCGCGCACCATCGCGCCTGGCTAATTTTGTACTTTTAGTAGAGACACGGTTTCCCCATGTTAGTCAGGCTGGTCTCCAACTCCCCATCTCAAGTGATCCACCCGCCTTGGCTTCCCAGAGTGCTGGGATTACAGGTGTGAGCCACCACGCCCATCCTTATGGTTATTTCTTGATGATATGCTAAATAAAGGGTGGAATATTCGCATCTCCCCTTTTTTAGACCATATACGGTAACTTCCTGACGTTGCCATGGCGTCTGTAAACTGTCACCGCGCAGCGCAGCAGTGAGGACGGCCAGAGGTCACTCTCAGCGCCATCTTGGTTTTGGTGGGATTTCGCCGGCTTCTTCACTGCAACCTGTTTTATCAGCAAGGTCTTTGTGACCTGTATCTTGCGCTGACCTCCTATCTCATCCCATGCCTTGGAATGCCTCAACCGCCTGGGAATGCAGCCCAGTAGCTTTCGGCCTCGTTTTACCCAGCTCCTGTTGAAGATGGAGTTGCTCTGGTTCACACGCCTGTGACACATCCTTGGGTAGCTGTCACATCGGGCTGTTGAATGATCCTGCTATAAGCATCGGTGCACAGAAAGCTGCTTGCGTCCAGGGCTGCCGTCAGGTTCTGGCTGGGGACGGCAGCCAGGCCGGCGCCGACGCGCGGGCACATCGGTGAGCAGCTGCAAGTGCTCAAGGATGATTCCTCGTCTGTTTCGTGAAAGTCAATGATTTGTTCAAAGGAGATCTTGCTGAGCCCCGCTTTCCCCTTTTGAAATGCAGTTTGTGAAACTGAAATGCGCTGATCCGGGCAAGGGGCAGCCCTCGTGGAATGGAAGCAGAGCTGACTTCTCCCTTGCTTCAATCCTTTCTGTCCCTTCCCTTTGCTCCTAGAACAGAATCCAGACTCCCCTGCAGCCTGCGCAGCCCTGCGTGTTGGCCTCCGCCCTCCCTTCCCGCCTCACCCCTACTCACACTTCTGCTCCTCCACACCTGCCCCCGTTCCTTAACACGGGAAGCCCATTCTGGCCCTGGGGCCTTTGCACATGCAGTTCCTCTGGCCGCCTCGCTCACCCCCCTGGTTTTCTCATGGCTGCCTTCTCAGAAAGCGCCTCCCAGCCCACCTGCCCCCCAGGTCTAAAGTCACAGTCACCCCTTCCAGTCACTCCTTAGCCCTCGCCTGGGTCTCATGACTGCATAGCAGCGCCCACAAATGCAATTCTCACGTCCCTCTCCTCCCTGACAGGCCTTGCCTCTGGTCCCCCACTCTCACCCCATGCCTGGCCTTTAGTTGGAAGTCAGTGACTGTTAGTTGAATGAATAAGTGATCCCCTAATCCGAGGTTGCAAGGGAGGTATTCGGATCTGCATGTTTAGAGAGAGACACTGAGGCTGAGGGTCACAGCTGGTAACAGAGGCCCCAGCGCTGAAGGCCGGGTCGCCTGCCCTCTCCCCGCCCAGCGCTCTGTTGGGGAACAGGGGGGAGCTCAGGAGGAGGCCCTCATCTGGGCATGCCCCCATTTTGCCTCCTCAGAAGGCCTTGCCGCCCGCCTAAGGAGGCACAGAGCCCAGAGCCCCATTGCGGTGGCAGAATTAGCCTGCCCTTGGGCTGCACTGGCTCTGTTCCCAGCGAGGTGGTGACTGTCACTCTCCACAGAAGAGGGCGCCTCTCGCCATGGCAACAGGGACGTCACCAGGGATGTGTTTGCCTGAGCACAAAAGGGGGTGTCGGGAAACACCCACACCCTGGCGGCAGGAACACAGTGCTTGCTTGGCCTCGCTCCCCTGTCTGGGGATGGCTGCTGGGAGGTGACCGAGCCTCCCTGGGCAGCCAGGCCCTCCCAGCCCCCATGCTTGCCTCCCAGAGAGCTGTGGCTGTTTTCTCGCCTCCCGTGCCGTGGAGCAGGAAGACGGGCGATGCTGCCTGCGAGATTCTGGCCACGTTCATGACCCTTCGATGCATGCCCATTGCACAAATGGGCAGACTGAGGCAGTGAGGGGCGAGGAGACTTTCCCAGGACCTGCAGGCTCCATCGGATGCGGGTCACCAGTGCTTCAGCTTCAGAGGCAGGGCTGGCTGCGGTTGGAATCCCTGCCTTCCCACTTGCCGGCTCTGTGTCCTGGGGCAAGTCACTGTCACCTCTGAGCCTCAGTGTCCTCATCCATAAAATAGGGGCAATGACACATTCCAGAGCCACCACTCACCTTTTTTGTTGTTGTTAACTATGCCATCCAGGTGTTTTCAGGATATTCAAGAAAAATACGATTCACTGGGATATTGTACAGTCGTCACCACTACCTAATTCCAGAACATTTCCATCACCCCAAAGGAAACCCCACACACATTAACTGTCACCCTCCGTTCCCACCTCCGCCGGCCCCTGGCAACCACCAGCCCACATTCTGTCTCTATGAATATGCCTCTTCTGAGCATTTCCTATAAATAGAATCGTACGCTCGACCTCCGTCTCTGACTTCTTTCACCCTGCGTCGTTTTCGAGGTTGATCTGCGCTGTTGCATGAGCCAGCCCTGCATTCCGCGTTGTGGCTGAATCATACTCCACCGTGGACAGACCACGCCGTGTTTAACCACTCACTGGCTGATGGACCTTTCCGCTCTGCCAGCAGTGCTGCTGTGAACATGCGTGTTGTGAGTTTCTGTGTGGACGTGTGCTTCCATTTCCCTTAGGTAGACTCTGGAGTGAAATGGCTGGATCATATGGTAGGTATAGGTTAAACTTTTTAAGAAACTGCTGAACTGGCCAGGCGTGGTGGCTCATGCTGGTAATTTCAGCACTTTGGGAGGCCGAGGTGGGTGGATCATTTGAGGTCAGGAGTTCGAAACCAGCCTGGCCAACATGCTGAAACCCCGTCTCTATTAAAAATACAAAAATTAGCTGGACAGTAGTGGGGCAAGCCTGTAATCCCAGCTACTTGGGACGCTGAGGCAGGAGAATCACTTAAGACTGGGAGGCAGAGGTTGCAGTGAGCCAAGATCACCCCACTGCACTCCAGCCTGGGTAACAGAGCAAGACCCTGTCTCAAGAAAAAGAAAAAGAAAAGAAAAGAAAAGAAGAAAAGAAAAGAAAAGAAAAGGAAAAGACACTGCTGAACTGTTCTCCAAAGCAATTACACATCCTGCATCTCCAAGACAGGAAAGGAGAGTTCCAGTTGCCTGATGTTTTTGCCAACACGATACCTCGCACAGCACCATCGATCCCTCAGAGAAGGTGCTTTCGAAGGTGCTGAAAGTCACAAAAGACCCCAGACATGATTCACAACTGCCCAAAGATGGCTGCAACTCAAGTGTCCAGTGATAGATGACGGAGAAACAAAATGCAGTATATCCATACAGTGGAATATGACACAGCCTTGAAAAAGGAAGGAAATTCTGGCATAGACTACAACAGAGCTGAGCCTTGAGGACACTGTGCTGAGTGAAATAAGCCAACAGCAAAATACTGTACAATTCAATTTACATACGGGTTGGACTGGTCCAAGCTTAGTCAAATCCACAGAGACAGAAAGTAGAATGGTGGGTGCCAGGGGGGTGGCAGGAGTGGGGTGGGGTGTTGGTGTTTAATGGAGACAGAGTTTCAGTTTGGGAAGATGAAGAAATTCTGTAGATGTAGCAGCTGCACAACAATGTGACTGTCCTTAGTGCCACAGAACGGTATACTTAAACATGGCTAAAACGGCAAATTTTATTTTATATGTATATATATAACCGCAATAAGAGAATGCAGCATCCTCTATATTCCTCTCCAGTGAACTGCTGTTTAGTTCAGATCTCCAGTCCATCATGTGGTAGGAACCACATTCCACCCTCTGGGCCTGAGTAATGAGGGGGAAGGAAGGCCTGGGATCCGCTGCCAGCCAGAGACGTGAGGGAAGAATGCTGGCGGCTCCTGGGAAAAAGGTCTCACTAGAAAATGAGAAGGATACAGGAAGAGAGGCTTGGTCCCTTTTACCTCCTTCCCACCTCACCTTCCTTCCTGCCTTCGGATATCACTGTGGGATGAAGTGATGTCTGGACCTGTGGCAGCCATCATGCCACCAGGAGGAGAAGGCCAAGAGAATTGCAGAGTTGCCAGCCCTGTATCCTGGCGTTGAGGAGCTAGTGAACCCACCTGGGCACTGCCTGCTTCTCACTGTCCTCCGAAATAAACAATGAATGACCTTATGCTTTAAGCCACTGTTAGCCGAGGTTTTTGTTACTTATAACGAAGTGTTCCCTAATGGATTAAACACACTCCTGCTTCTACAGACCTGGTGACACAGGGTTTGGGATGAGAGCTTTTTTTTCCTTCGAGATAGGACTTCACTCTCACCCAGGCTGGAGTGCAGTGGTGCCGTCACACCTCCCTGCAGCCTCAGACTCCTGGATTTCAGTAATCCTCCTGACTCAGCCTCTCAAGTAGCCAGGACCACAGGCACACCACGGTGCCTGGCCTTATTTTAATTTTTCTGTAAAGACAGGGTCTTGCTATAATGCCGAGGCTGATATTATATTCCTGGTCTTAAGCGATTCGCCTGCCTCAGGCTCTCAAGGTGCTGAGATTACGGGTGGGAGCCATCATGCCCAGCCGGGGCGAGAGGCTTCGGATCCACCATGCCTGGGCTTGCAGCTCAGCTCCCCTGACAGCTGTGTGGCTCTGAGTAATTTGGTCCACCCCTCTGGGCCCCAGGTTTCTAACTGCCAGATGGAGACAGGAGTGCTATGTGCTTTGTAAAGGAGATGGTGTGAGGGTAAATGCGTTACGGGGTGCAGGCATGTGCCTGGTACACAGTAAGAGATTAATCAGTTTCTTCCATGGGACTGAGGATCACCCTTTTGCTGAGGGTGACCCTGCTTCGGGGCTCTGTCTGGGTGGAGGCTGGCTGGCCTGGCCACAGTTCCAGGGGCTGTGCTGCTTTTCCGGCTGACTGAGGCAGCAGCTGCAGAGGCCTTGGGCCGGCGTCTGGGGGAAGAGACATTGATCCAAGGTTGATTTGGGATTTTACTTTCCCTTCCCCCGTCACAAAAGCACGGAGTGTTTTCTTCAAGCAGGCTCGTCAGTTCTTAGCCCGGCCACAGTTCAGCTGGAGAGGAGTCAAGCGTTCCTCTTTGCTGAGTTCAAGGTTGGCCCCTCTGTGCCGCCAGCGCTCAGGATCCCGTGGAATGAACCCGCGTCGCAGTGTTGCAGGAAGGCTGCCCTGCCATGAGGACAAGCAGAGGCAGGATTTGGGCAGGATCACAGACCGAGGTCCCCGCTACCCTCAGGAATCTAAGAGTGAACAGACAAGACAGCCTTGCCAGTGGCCACTAGCCTAGGGTCCCTGAGGGAGTGGGGGCAGGGGCTGGCAACTTCGATCTCATTAAAAAGGCTGAGCTCATCTCCCAGCTGTTGGGAAACTGGGCCACCAATATTTTCTCCATTCCCCAGGCACCGCAATGAGACGCAGAGAGATTTGGGGAGGATCTTGGAGGCAGTGGCAGCGCCCCCCAGGAGCGGGAAGTCCCAGTGGCCTGCTCCGTGAAATCAGGGCAATTGGCTCCTTGGCAAGATGGCAAAGCACTGTGGCGACGAGGACTGTAGGGCGACCCTGCCTTGTCCCCCCTGGCTTTCCCCAGCCTCTTCCGCCTCCACCCCCACCCCAGCCACTCTGTGTCATCCTCTCTTAGGGCTTCTAAGACCAACATCCCTTTCTACTCCATCCTCCAGGAAGTGATTCTCAGAACGTTTCCACCCTAGGGAGTGGGGCCTCTGCTTCTTGTTTAAATAATAAAGTCAAATCCTAATGCAATGTGGGGAAAACAAGGATGTGGGAAATCCTGGGGTCCCCAGAGAATGGGGAGGCGTGGCGGGGCCCCCACGGCAGAGGGTATTGAACGCTGAGCAGAGGCCTCCGGGCTGAGTTGGGAGGTAGCGGAGGGTTACGCATGGACTCCGCGCTGGGCTTGGACCCTCTGCTCCAGGCACACGGGCCTCCTACGACCCTCAGACCTGCCTGCTTGGGTCCTGCCTCAGGGCCTCTGCACCTGCCGGTCTTCAGGCCTGACGTGCTTCCCAGCTCTTGGCTTGGCTCCAGGCTGAGGTCACCTCCTCAAACAGGGTGTCCCCAGCAGCCTTCCTAAAGCGCCCCACCCTTCTCCTCTCTTCCTCATCATCTCATTTCACGGAGCTCGCTGCCTGGGATGGCCTTGCCTGTCTGTCTGGCCTGTCTCCCTTCTGTCATAGCCCAGCTCCTAGGACAATAGGGTGAAGCAATGAAGGAGTGAATGAATGATGGAGCTGGTTTGGGACTCATCACAGCAACGTGCATGGCAATATCTGGAGCCTCCCCTCCCCCAAAGTCCCTGCCCATTCACAGCCTGGGGGCCACTCCCGTGCAGCCCCAGTGCGTGCCTCTGCCCTCAATCCAGCTGGAAGGCTCACCGATGGCCCTGTGCCAGGAGCTCCGTTTCTGAGCCTGCACAGCGGCACACTCTGTAGCTGGTGCCCCCCCCCCCCCCGGGGCAGGCAGGAGCTGCCGCAGGAGGTCAGGGTGGGAGGCAGGCACGCGCCCAGCTCCTGCTGGAGAGCATTTCAGGGAAGTGACTTTCTGACTGGAATGCCAAGGGCAGCCTCTTGTCAGAGGCACCAGGGTACCGTGGGTCATTGTGCACTGTGAGGCGAGGCCCTGGGGCTGCCCCCAACACCCGTCAGACCCACGCCAGGCAGGACAGGGCAGGAGGCTGTGGGCTGGCAGGCTTAGCTAAGGAGCGCCCTGAGAGGACCCTTCAGAGCTCAAGGGATGACACGGAAGTCCCAGTGGTCAGCAGGTGGCCACGGGAAGGACTCAGGCCTGGAGGAGAGGTGGGACAGGGGGTGGGCTACGCCCCTTGTAACAGGTGGCATTTTCCAGAGACAGCCTCTGCAATCTCCCCCATCCCACGAGATATTCTTCCCAATGACCTTTTCCTCCCGCTGCTGGAGGGTGCGGTTTATGCTCCCTCCCTCCTGAACCTGAGCATGTTCATGACTCACTCATAATAGAATGTGGCAGAGAGATGCTGTGTGACATCCAAGGCGAGGTCACAGAAGGTGATGCAGGTGCGTTCCTGCTGTGACCCTGAGATGCTGTGTAGGTGTCTCACTGCCCAGGGCCGCCATACTGTGAGGGAGTCCAAGCAGCCTGAAAAGAGGCCGGGGGTTGGTGTGGTAGCAGACAGTCCTGATGAGGTCCCAGCCACCAGCCACCAGCCACCTCCAACTGCCAAACAGGCACTTCCAGAAGATTCCAACCCCCAGCCATTGACTCCCTCCCTCCCTCCCGGCCCTGGCATCCTGGAACAGAGACAAGATGTCTGTGCTGTGCCTTGTATGACTCTGAGCCGTAGGATCTGCAAGCGTGACACGATGGCTGCTGGGTGCCCTAAAGTTTTGGGAGTTTCCTTACACAGCACAAGTACCCTGGCAACCCTGGCTCCACCTCTGGCCAGGCATTCTCACTGGGCTCCCTGCCTTCTCCTGCCCACCCAGCCAGGCCCTCCTCTGTTTAGAACTCCACAGCGTCTGCCTGGCTTTGCTGCTTTCCCCAGGGGCAGGAAATGAGCCTTTCATTAAATTTCATAAGGTGGCTCTTTGCTGCCCTCTCACCCACCTGGTGAGAGAGAGGTTCCAAGAGGCCACCTTCTCTGCCCGAGGTTGAGATGACCGGAGTCGACTTGAGCCTTCTAGAATGTATGGTCAGGGCTTCTGTGGCCGTTCGTTGCTGCTGGCACTGCAGATGACAATCACAGCAACTATGACCACGCAGCCAGCACTGCCGTAGAACTCCCACTGCGGCCGCCACCGGCTAGGCACCTCGCGTGCCCCTCCTCTGCCTGCGCGCACGGTCCGCACTGACGCGGTTCTCGGAGTCAGTCGCTTACCAAGCGTGGACGAGGAGCCTGCAGTGGTCAGGACAGGCCGGGTTATGCTGTGGTAAGCCACACCCCCAGGGATTTCAACAGCGCAGCACACAGAGGTTTCTGGTCGCTCACACTGTGCGTCCTCTGTGGGTGGGCCTGGGCTCTGCTCCGTGTGGCTCTCGCAGCAGGACCCAGGCTGATGGAGTAGCCACATGCCAGAACGTCGCTGGCCACTGTGGCAGAAGGAAAGAGAGCTCTGGAAGGTCTCGCACTGGCCAGTGTGTGCCCAGCCTGGATTCCTCGCTTCCGCTCGTGCAGTGCCCCCTACCCACCAAGGGTCAGGAAGTACCCAGAAAAGGAGAACTGGAACGCTGATGACAGCCCCGTGATGGTCTGCCAAGGCGCCGTGGCTGGTTCCTGGGTCCAGCATCCCCAAGGGCTCAGCCAGCTGTTCCTCCCCCCAGTCCCTGGCTCTGCCATTTCCCCTGGGGGACTAGGAGGGAGGGGCACTCACCTTCACAGAACCCACCTGCGATGGGCAGAGTAATAGCCCCCAAAAGATGTCCACCTCCCACTCCCCCAGAACCTGAGAACATGCCACCATCCATGGGGCAGTGCATTGCCAGGGTCACCGTGACAAAGCAGTGCAGGCCAGGGGGTGGGGCTAGAGCGGGTGGGGAATGCCACACAACAGAAACGCCTTCCTTGATGAGTCTAGAAGTCTAAGCTCAAGGTGCCAGCAGGCCTCTCTCCATGGCCTCTCTCCAAGGCTCGCAGATAACTGTCTTCTCTCTGTGTCTTCACGTGGACTTTTCTGGGTATGGCTATGTCCCAGTCTCCTCCTAAGGACACCAAAGCAGGGCATGATGGCACATGCCTGTAATGCCAGCACTTTGGGAGGCTAAGGTGGGAGGATCACTTGAGCCCAGAAGTTCAAGACTAGCCTGGGCAACATAGCAAGATCCCATCTCTTTATATTTTTTGTTTACTTAGATGTGGTAGTGTGTGCTTATAGTTCCCAGCTATTCAGGAGGCTGAGGTAGGAGGATTGCTGGAACCTGGGAGTTCAAGGCTGCAGTAAGCTATGATGGTGCCATTGCGCTCCAGGCTGGACCACGGAGCGAGACCCTGACTCAAAAAAAAAAAGGACACCAGGCCTATTGGATTAGGCACCAACCTGACAAACCCATTTCAACCTATTAACCTCTTTAGAGAGTCTGCCTTCAAATACAGTCCCATTGTGAGATGCTGAGGGTCAGGTGGGGGTGAGGGCTTTAGGATATGAGTTTGGGGTGGGAGACACTGTTCAACCCATGGTGCAGAGGCCCCTGCAGGTGGAATGAAGTTGTGGGTTTTGTGATGGGGAGATTATCTCGGATGATCGGGGACCCAAGGTCATCACAAGGACCCTTGGAAGACGACGGCAGGAGGGTTAGAGTAGCAGAAGGTGGAAGAGAAGGAGATGGTGGAAACGGAGGTCAGGGCGATTCGGCCACCAGCCAAGGACTGTGGCGGCCTCTAGAAGCTGCAAGAGGAAAGGGAATGGAGTCCCTCGTGGACCCTCCAGAAGAAACCAGCCCTGCCAATGCCCTGACCGCAGCCCCACAAGATGCACTGGGACCTTCTGCCCTCCAGAACCAGGAGAGAACAATTTTGTGTTGCGTTTGTGGTGATTTGTTCCAGCAGCGATAGGAAATTGACGCGTCATCCAAATGCCTGCCTTTACAGAAACCCTTCCAAACCTGCTCTTGCCTTGGCTGGCAAACTTCTGTCCTCCACACTCCCCCTCCTCTGTGCTGGGCGGGGACAGGTTGCCCCAAAGCCTGTCTCCTGGACTTGAAGACTTCTCCCTCCAACCTCTGCACCCCAAGGGCCAGAGGCACCACCTCCAGCAGCCAGCCAGCCTGCAGGGTGGATACTTAATACAATAGGTCTGTGACCACACACGGCCCACCCCCAGCGGCCCAGGCCCTGCTGACCTTCCCACCCCGTCACACCCAGCTGCTTCCTCAAAGCCACAGCCCCTTCCTCCCGCCCAGCCTTTGCCCCGCCCGGCCGTTTCCTCCTCTGCTCCTGGCGTGCCTGACTCATCCAGCGAGTTCCAGCTCAGAAATCTCCTGGGGGAGCCTGGTCCAGCCCCGTTCCAGCCACCCCGCCCTGCCGGCTTCATTTCATTTCATGCACTCAGTAGACAGGCACCCAGCTCTCCTCTATTCCTCTGAAAGGGATGGGCACAGCCCTGACCTCGGGAAGCTGACAATGGTGGGGTGGCGGGGGAGGGGAAGAGGATCTCATGACATGTTTTAATGAAGTACAGACATGTTAAATATACAATTCAAAGACATAAAAAAATTTTTTATGTATGTTTTTAGAAACAGGGTCTCACTCTGTGGCCCAGGCTAGAGTGCAGTGACACCATCATAATTCACGGCAGCCTCGAACGCCAAGGCTACAGCAATCCTCCCACCTCAGCCTCCCATGCGGCTGGCACTGCAGATGTACACCACCACACTCAGCTCATGTTAAATTTTTTTTTTTTTTTTTTTTTAGAGATGGGGTCTTGCTGTATTGTCCAGGGTGGCTTTGAACTTTTGGGCTAAAGCAAATCTTCCACCTCAGTTTCCCAAGGCATTGAAATCACAGGCGTGAGTCCCCGTGCCCAGCCCTGGGGAATTCTGCCAAACTTATATCATGCAATCGTCATGCCATCAACATGGGGGACTTTTCCCTCACCCCAAAGCTCCTTTCCCAGCCAATTGCGCCCACCCTACCCTCAATCAGCCTGACACTGTGAGGGGAGCTTTATCTTTTCGGGAGTTCGCTCTTGATGGAATCCTGCACTGTGAGCTCTCTAGGCCTGGCTTCCTTCCCTTTTCACAGGGCTCAGCAAAATACAGGTCCCCACGGCCAGATCTGGCCTGCTGCCTGCTTTTTAGGACTTGCAAGCGAAGAATAGACTTTTTAAAATACAGTTTTATGTTTACAGAACAATTGCGTAGACAGGATAAATTGCACACGCATGCACTCACTTCCCACCTCTGGTGTACCGTATCCCCTGTTGTCCATGTCTTGTATTCATGTGGTACACTTGTTACAATAATGACTCAATATTGAGACACTATAGTCCACAGTTTACACTGGGGGTCACCTTGGAGTTGGTAGGGTTCTATAGGTTTTAAGAAATGTATTGGCCGGGCGTGGTGGCTCACGCCTGTAATCCCAGCACTTTGGGAGGCCAAGGCGGGCAGATCACAAGGTCAGAAGTTCGAGACCAGCCTGACCAACATGGTGAAACCCCGTCTCTACTAAAAATACAAAAATTAGTGGGCATGGTGCCATGTGCCTTTGGTCCCAGCTACTCAGAAGGCTGAGGCAGGAGAATGGCTTGAACCCGGGAAGTGGAGGTTGCAGTGAGCTGAGACTGTGCCACTGCACTCCAGCCTGGGTGACAGAGCAAGAATCCCATCTCGAAAAAAAAAAAGAAAGAAAGAAATGTCCCATGATAGATTCACTGCCCTAAAAGCCCCCTGGGCTCTATCTTTTCACCCCCTCTCTCCCCCTCCCCCGGCCCCCGGCAGCCACTGATCTTTCTACTGTCTCCACAGTTTTGCCTTTCCAGAATGTCATGTAGCTGGAATCACAGCACGCAGCCTTTAGGATGGCTTCTTTCACTTAGTAATACGCACTGAAGTTTCTTCCACGTCTTTGTGGGGCTTGATAGCTCACATCTTTTTCAGCACTGAGTAATAGTCTACTGTCTGGATGTGCCACAGTCTATCCATTCACCTTTTTAGAAAAAATTATTTATTTATTTATTTTTGAGAGGGAGTCTTGCTCTGTTGCCCAGGCTGGAGTGCAATGGCGCGATCTCGGCTCACTGCAACCTCTGCCTCCCGGGTTCAAGCGATTCTCCCGCCTCAGCCTCCCAAGTAGCTGGGATTACAAGTGCGCACCACCACTTCCAGCTAATTTTTGTGTTTTTAGTAGAGGCAGGGTTTCGCCATGTTGCCCAGTCTGGTCTTGAACTCCTGGCCTCAGGTGATCCACCTGCCTCAGTCTCCCAAAGTGCTGGGACTACAGGCGTGAGCCACTGGGCCCCAACCCTATTCAACTATGGAAGAGCATCTTGGTCGCTTCCAGTTTAGGGCGATTATGACTGTCGCTGCTGTGAACATTCATGTGCAGGTTTCTGCATGGATGTAAGTTTCCAAATCACTGGGGTAAATACCTGGAAGCGCGACTGCTGGACAGCACCCTACGACGTGGTCAGCTTTCCAAGAAACCACCAGTCTTCACAGTTGTTTACCATTCTGCACTCCCACCAGCAGTGAATGAGTGCAGCTGGGCTTTTACATTTTGCAGTGGTTGAAGAAACAAAAGAAGAATATTTCATGACACATAAAAATTATATGAGATTTACATTTTAGTGTCCATAAATAAAGTTTCGCTGGTTTGTTTTGCTTACTTTGGCACCCAGAGTAAGACCCTGTCTCAAAACAAACAAGCAAATCTTTATTTATGGACACTCACTTCCATCAGAATCCGCTCTCCTTTCCTGGAGCACAATGGCGTGAACATAGCTCACTGCAGCCCTGACCTCCTGGGCTCCAGCAATCCTGCCTCAGCCTCCCGAGTCACTGGGACTGTAGGCATGTGCCACCATGACTGGCTCATTTTTTTTTTTTTTTTTTTTTTTTTTGGTAGAGACAGGGTCTCTATGTTATCCAGGCTGGTCTCAAACTCCCGGGCTCAAGCAATCGTCCCACCTTGGCCTCCTAAAGTGCTGGGATTACAGGTGTGAGCTGCTGTACCTGGCCATAAATAAAGTTTTATTAGAACACAGCCATGTTCATTCACCTACGTATTGGGTATGGCTGCTTTCATGCTATGTAGGTAGAGTTGAGAGGCTGAGAAAGAGACTGGAGGCCCGCAAAGCCAAAGATGTTTGACCTGGCCCTTTGTTTTTTTGATGGTTTTTTGTTTTTAGACAGAGTCTCGCTCTGTCGCCCAGGCTGGCGTGCAGCGGTGGGATCTCGGCTCACTGCAACCTCCGCCTTCTGGGTTCAAGAGATTCTTTTGCCTCAGCCTCCCAAGTAGCTGGGATTACAGGCACCCACCACCACGCTCGGCTAATTTTTGTATTTTTAGTAGAGACGGGCTTTCACCTTATTGACCAGGCTGGTCTTGAACTCCTGACCTCAGGTGATCCACCTGCCTCAGCCTCCCGAAGTCCTGGGATTGCATGCGTGAGCCACGGCGTCCAGGCTGACCCAGCCTTTGGAGAGAAGAGTCTTCCTTGCCAGCCCCTGCCTCCGCATGGCAGCTTTGGAGTCACCCACGGTGCTGTGTCCACCAATAGGTGACCCCTTCCTAGTGCTGCGCGGGACTCCGTGGCGTGGCTACACAGCAATTTATCTGTTCTCTAACTGATGGACATCTGGGCTGTTCCCAGTTTTTAGCTGTTAGGAACAAAGCTGCTACGAGTGTTTGTCTTCTCCAATACATAGAGCACATGTCTCTGGGTCTCTGGGGTGAATACCTAGGAGTGGAATTGCTAGGTCAGGACCCGCCACGTTGCACTGTGTGTCGTATTATCATGTCTCGGGGTACTATTTCTAACCAGTGCCCTTTGATCCCGGGAATAATTTGCCCCCTTCCCCCGTGCCTTCTGCCACACTAGACCTCCTAGCATCCATTGCCCCGGGGGAAAGTAGCATAGGAAAGCACAACAAATGTTGCTCGTTTCACAAGCCCGCGCTTTCAGATTCCAAGAATCTGGGCTTTGAGCTTCAAAACCTCAGCCAGGAAGAGTTCCAGATATCAATTTTATGGCAAAAGTAATAGATCTGGGGGTGGGGGAAATATGCATAACAATGAAAGAGCCAGGCGGTTAGCCCAGGAGGAGATGATGGCTTCCTGGGCTGGGTGAGAGAAGCTGGCTGTGGGCAGAGACCACTCACTTCCATCAGAATCCGCTCTCCTTTCCTTTGGGAAAACACCAGGACAGACTTTCCAGGCCTCCTGTGCAATTAGCAGCGGCCATGGGCTGAGCTCTGGCCAATGGAAGCGAGTGAAGTGACATGGCCCCTTGCAGGCCTGACCTTCGCAGCCTCCCCGGCGTGCTCCTGGGTCCCTTTCTTTTCCACCAAGTAGAAGCCATTGTAGTTTTGAAGCTCTGGGGCATGGTGGAACCCCAGGATGGCAGGAACCCTCCTGTACCCAATGCCCACCCTGACCATGAACTGTTATACAGGGAAGAGACTCTGTCGTGTAAGGCTGCTAGAATGAGCCTCTGTAAATCAAGGCACTGACCCTAAATCTCACCGGGTCAGAGGGGGAAACATCCAGAGGTTGTAGCCACGTTTTGCCTCCAGCAATTACAGCTACATGGGAACGTCAGAGGCGTGTGAGCCAGAGCAACTCCATCTTGAATAGGAGCTGGGTAAAATGAGGCTGAGACCTACTGGGCTGCATTCCCAGACGGTTAAGGCATTCTAAGTCACAGGATGAGATGGGAGGTCAGCACAAGACACAGGTCATAGAGACCTTGCTGACAAAACAGGTTGCAGTGAAGAACCCGGGCAAATCCCACCAAAACCAAGATAGCGCTGAGAGTGACCTCTGGCCGTCCTCACTGCTGCACTCCCCCCCAGCGCCGTGACAGTTTACAGACGCCATGGCAACGTCAGGAAGTTACCGTATATGGTCTAAAAAGGGGAGGCAGGAACCCTGCACCCTTTGTTTAGCATATCATCAAGAAAGAACCCTGAAGATGGGCCCCCAGCGGCCCTCGGGATGCTCTGCCTATGGAGTGACCATCCTTTGATTCTCTACTTTCCTAATAAACTTGCTTTTGCTTCGAACGGTGGACTCGCCCTGAATTCTTTCTTGCGCGAGATCCAAGAACCCTCTCGTGGGGTCTGAATTGGAACTGCTTTCTTATAACAGGAATATGGACCAATGTGGCCAGAAACCCTGAGTTTCCCAGAAAAGCTGGAAGTTTAGGTGCAAAACTCCTCCTTGCTAAATGCTGACAACTCATTCAAATGGTATAAAATAGGCCGGGTGAGGTGGCTCACACCTGTAATCTCGGCACTTTCAGAGCCCGAGACGGGCAGAACATTTGAGGTCAAGAGTTCGAGACCAGCCTGGCCAACATGGTGAAACCCGTCTCTACTAAAATTACAAAGATCAGTCAAGCGTGGTGGTGCACACTTGTAATCCCAGCTACTCAGGAGGCTGAGGAAGGAGAATCACTTGAACCTGGGAGGCGGAGGCTGCCGTGAGCCGAGATCGCACCACTGCACTCCAGCCTGGGGAACAGAGCAAGACTGTGTCTCAAAAAATATACATAAAACAGATTGTGCTGGCTCAGTTCAACACATCAAGGGCTGAATTTGCCTATGAGCCCCCAGTTTGCAACCTCTCTCCATTCATTTAATTAGTAAGCATTTACTGGGCGCTTACTGTGTGCCAGGCACAATTCTAGGGCCCTGGACAAAACAGATAAGGTGCCTGGAAAAAGGGTGGAGGGGAGAGCAGTTCCCCAGCAGGGACGGACGAGATGGGGGGTCCCGGCCATGGGGAGCCCCTCTGCTATGGGGAACCCCTCCACTGTGTGGCCGAACGCCGCCCTGGGCTGGCAGACAGGGCTGCGGGGCCCTTCTGTTCTCACCCAGCCTGTCTGTCCTGTGCAAACCTCCGTCTCATGGAGCTAAGGGGCTGCCTGGGCAGCTCAGAAGCCTCTAGGCCGTTACCCAGATTTACTGGGAAAAACTTTGCATTGCTATTGCTCAGAATCGTTCAACTCCCAGCCGCTTGCTAATTACTGTGCCCTTGAGCAAAAATGTTAATCTAAAAAACGTAAAATTATAATGACTTACTTGACATAATTGGAACAAACAAGATGAGCAGGCAGGCGGCTAGTAGCAGGGGCGCTGGCATCAGCCCCCCACCATCCCCGCTGGCCTGGGGGGGACCCACCTGGGAGGGAGGGGGCAGGGGCCCCCAGCTGGGGAGACACATGGCCTTGCCAGGGGCTGAGCAGTTCAGCTGGGTCCGCTCTGGCTTTGCCTGAGGACTCACTCATCCTACATCTCAGAGTGGGGACAGCCAGCCTGGGTGGGGAATCCTGCCTCCTACTGTGTGTCCCTAGGACAGTGACTTCTCTCTCTGTTGACCTGTTCCCTCCTCCATGAACTGGGGCTAACAGCTCTTCCAGCACCTAGAGTTCTCCCCCATCACCTGCTTGCAAATGCTGAGCTCAACTCAGCAAACAATCATTGCTGTGAGTGAAGCCAGTCTCCCCCAGGCCATGTGAGGTGGGAGGAGAGACGCTGGGGAGAGGAGGATACTCTTCCAGCACCCCCGGCCTTCCTCCCTCTCCTCTCCTTGCACAGGCCTGTCCCACACCCAGCTTTAGCCTTTAGGTCCTTGTTTGAGGGGAGGCCCCCACATTCCTGCTTGGCTGGCTGAGAATCCAGTTAGTTGGATTCCAGAGAACCTGGAGCCTGGGGGGGGGGGGGGGGGCAGGGAGGAGGAGGAGCGGGGGGAGGAGGAGGAGGAGGGGGAGGAGGAGGATGCACAGGGGCTGGGGATGGTTTGAGAAGAGACACGCAAGAGACCTTCATGAACCAACAGCCCAGCCCTTCTTGTCTCAGCAGATAGGATGGTGGGTGGGTGGGGTCAGCCCAGGGCTCATCCTCGCATCCCCAGAATCCGTGCCCATACAGGAGAGCTCACACACACACACCCCTAGACCTGTGTGCTTATCACACACCCCAGAGCCCATGCTCACACTTCCAGAGCTCACACACACACAGACCTGTGCACACACCCCAGAGCTCTCACACACATAGATCTGTGTACATACCCCCAGAGCCCGTGCATACACCCCAGAGCTCTCACACACACACAGACCTGTGTTCATACCCTGAGAGCCCATGCACACACCCCAGAGCTCTCACACACACACACAGACCTGTGTACATACCCCCAGAGCCTGTGCATACACCTCAGAGCTCTCACATACACACAGACCTGTGTACATACCCCCAGAGCCTGTGCGCACACCCCAGAGCTCTCACACACAACCAGACCTGTGCATACATCCCAGAGCCCATTCACAGTGCTAGAGCTCACACACACATCCCCCAGAGCTGTGTGCCCTTGTATACACCACCAGAACGCATGCACACTCCAAATCTGTGCACACCCCATACAGCCCACCTGACACACTCAGACCTGTGTGCCATGCACATCCCCCAGAGCTTACACAGACCTGTGTAAACAACCTGACTTGTACACACATTTTCAGACCTGTGCACATGCCATAGAGCCCATGCACACACCCTCAGACCTGTGCACAACTCCATAGCTGTGCACACACACCAAGAACCGTGCACCCAACTGAGCCCACGCACATACCCAGAAACCTAAGCACGCACCCCCAAAGGTCATGCATGCACACCTCCAGAACTTACGCACACATCCCAAGACCTATAAACAGCTCCCATGCCTATGCACACACACCAAGACCTGTGCACACACCCCAGAGCCCAGGTACATATCCCAGAGAACTATGCACACACTGAGACTGTACACACACCCCAGAGCCCAGGTACACATCCCAGAGCCCATGCACACATCCAGAGAGCTATGCACACACTGAGACTGTGCACACACCCCAGAGCCCAGGTACACACCCCAGAGCCCATGCACACATCCAGAGAGCTATGCACACGCTGAGACTGTGCACACACCCCAGAGTCTTTTGTGGTTGTCCTTTGCCTGGAGCTCTCTGATTGGATAGTTGTAACTGTGAGTATGTTTTGGGCTGCAAGTAACAGAAAACTTAACTCAAAAATGGCTTAAACCAGGGATCAACAAACTGCTGCTCGTGGTCTGGCTCCTTGTTTCTGTCAATGAAGGTTTATAGGAACGCAGTCACTTCCATGCACTGCCATTGCCAACGTCTGCTTTCCCGCCATGACAGCAAGCTGTGTAGCTGCAGTAGAGACCGTGTGATCTGGAACGCCTAAAATATTTAATATCTGACCTTTCAGAAAATGTTCACCGGCTTCTGGCTTAAGCAGTAAGGGAGACCTATTACTTCATATGACGAATGCTCAGAAGGAAGCTGGCGCGTTAGTTATCTGTGTCTGCACAACAAATCACCCCCAAACTCGGAGACTTGAAGCAACGAGAATCATTCCCTCTCTCACGGTTTCTGGGGGTAAGATTTCGGCAGTGGCTCCACAGGGCAGTTTGAGCTCCGGATCTCTTGGAGGGGGCAGTTAGAGGGGCCAGTGCTGCCAGTGCCACCTGGCTGCCATCTCATTTACAGCCTGACACCTGAGCTGGGCAGACCTAAACAGCGGGTGCTCCTCGGGCGCCGCTCTCCTGTTTGTGGGTTCATTTCAGCATGGCGGCTTCAAGAAAGCCAGACATCTTTCCTGCAGTTCATGGCGGGGTTCCCCTGGGTGTGTCCCAAGAGAGAGCCAAGCAGAGGCCATATAACTTTTTTTCTGAGACGGAGTCTCACTCACACTGTCGCCCAGGCTGGAGTGCAGTGGCGCAATCTCGGCTCACTGCAACCTCCACCTCCTGGGTTCAAGCAATTCTCTTGCCTCAGCCTCTGGAGTAGCTGGGACTACAGACGTGCACCACTACGCCCGGCTAATTTTTGTATTTTTAGTAGAGACGAGGTTTCACCATGTTGACCAGGCTGGTCTTGAACTCCTGACCTCAAATGATCCACCTGCCTCAGCCTCCCAAAGTGCTGGGATGACAGGTGGGAGACCACCTTGCCTGGTCATATTACTTTTAATGACCAAGCCTCAGAACGCCTGCAGCCACCTGCACCACACCCAGGGGTTGAGGTCATCACAAAAGTCCATCTGGGTTCAAGGGGAGGGGACCAAGACCCACCTCTTGAGTGCTTCAACCTCACTAAGAATCCAGGATCCTTCCATCTTTCTGCTCTGCTGACTTTGCCCTGTGCCCCGGTCAGAAGGGCTGCTGCCGACTCGACATTTCAGGCAGACACAGCAATGCCCGGTGGAAGAAGAGAGGACCGCCATGATCTTGTATCTCTCTTTAATCTCCAGTATTTTTACTAAAATACAAAATAAAGGCCGGGTGCGGTGGCTCACACCTGTAATCCCAGCACTTTGGGAGGCTGAGGTGGGTGGTCACTTGCGGTCAGGAGTTCAAGACCAGCCTGGTCAACATGGTGAAATCCCATCTCTACTAAAAATACAAAAATTAGCCAGGTGTGGTGGCGCATGCCTGTAGTCCTAGCTAACTCCAGCCTGGGTGAGAGTAAGACTCCATCTCAAAAAAAAAAAGTGCATAGATCACAAGTGCACAGAGCAATGCATTTCTAAAGGTGAGCACACCCACGCAGCCAACACCCAGATGAACAGGACCAGAAGAGAAGCTCTTCTGGCACGATCTCGGCTCACTGCAACCTCTACCTCCCAGGTTCAAGCGATTCTCCTGCCTCAGCCTCCAGAGTAGCTGGGATTACAGGCATGTGCCACTATGCCCAGCTAATTTTTTTTTTTTTTTTTTTTTTTTTACTACAGATGGGGTTTCTCCATGTTGGTCAGGCTGGTCTCGAACTCCCGACCTCAGGTGATCTGCTCACCTTGGCCTCCCAAAGTGCTGCAATTACAGGTGTAAACCACCATGCCCGGCCCCTAAACCATGATTTCTAATCCTGTGGCTAAAGTGAGTCCTACAAAGGCAATCTAGTCCCCAGGCAAGAAGGAGGTCTGCTTTGGAAAAGGGCTGCTACCATCCTTGTTTTTAGCTATGAACTATAAATTAAGTTCCTCCCAAAGTTAATTCAGCCTAAGCCCAGGAATGAACAAGGACAGCTTGGAGGTTAGAAGCAAGATGGAGTTGGCTAAGTTAGATCTTTTGCTGTCTCAGTCATCATTTTGCAAAGGCGGTTTCACGCTGACATTTTAGTGTATTTCCTTCCCATCTTTTTTTCTCCTCACATGTATAGACACATGATCACAGCTAGATTTTATAACATACTATATACCAGGCATCACTTTTTTTAACCCATTTAATTTATATCAACTCATTTAATTTTCATAACAAGCCATTCAAATGTCTATTATTTTTATTATTATTATTTTGAGACAGAGTCTTGCTGTCACCCAGGCTAGAGTGCAATGGCACGATCTCGGCTCACCGCAGCCTCCACCTCCCGGGTTCAAGTGATTCTCCTGCCTTAGCTTCCTGAGTAGCTGGGATTACAGGTGCACACCACCACGCCCAGGTAATTTTTGTATTTGTAGCAGAGATGGGGTTTCACCATGTTGGCCAGGCCGGTCTTGAACTCCTGGCCGCAAGTGATTCGTCCTCCGTGGCCTCCCAATGTGCTGGGATTACAGGTGTGAGCCACTACCCCCGGCCCAAATGGCTGCTACTATCTTCACTTTACAGATGAGGACAAAGAGGCTCAGAGAGGTGAGGTGACTTGCCTGAGGTCACACAGCTCTAGAGCAGCGATTTGCTTTTAACAACTGTGCTGCAGTCTCCCCCAGCCTTGTTCTTATTCACTGGAGTCAGGAGGATGGAGAACAGGTTGGTCGTGGGTTTGGGAGTCACAGCTTTAGAGCCTGGAAGCCCCCAGCTTCCTGGATGCCTGGAGTCAGGCCCCGAAGGGCGCTTCCTGCTCTCTGTCCACCTGTCTTTGTTCTCTGGTCTCGGACTCCTGGGGGGGCTCAGCCTCAGGACACTGATTATGGGGAACCACCTGACCTCCTCACCACCCCCTCCTTTGTCCCAGGGCCCCAGCAGAAAGGAGCCATTGCAGGCGTTTACCTGTCCACAGCCAGGTGCCTTCCAGCTCAGCCGCTGAAGATAAAAATCTGTTAGCTGCCAAGAGGATTGCTGGGAAAAGCCAAGCCGTGATTCATAGGGTAATAAATAGAGAGACAGTCCTGGCCCGGGGCTGTGTCTTCCCTGCATGCTGGTCCTGCATCTGTGGTGCTTCCCAGATGCCCCAGGGGGGCGCTGGCACCTGAGGCTCTGGCCGCGGTAGGCTTGTTCATGTGCAGCAAGAGCTGGCCTCCCGGAAACAGTGGGGGAGTCTGCACGGGCATCCACAGGAGACCTGCCCCGCCCAGCGCCCACACTCCTTCACTCCCAGGTGGGCATCCCGGGGCCTCCATGTCCTCATCTGGACAGTGGGTGTAAAGAAGCCACATTTCATCACAACCAAGCCACCACTGACATCAGCTGTACTGTCATGTTTTGTCCTGTTATGGTCTAATGTTCGTGTCCCCGACCCCAAGATTCATATGCTGAAATCCCAAGTCCTAAGTTGATGGGTTTAGGAGATGGCACCTTTGAGGGGGGGGTGATTCAGTCATGAGGGTGGAGCCCTCATGAATGGGATTTGTGCCCTTATAACAGAGGCCTGCACGAGATCCTGTCCCTTCCACTGTGAGAGGACACCGTGGGAAGATGGCCATCTATCAGCCAGAAAACGAGCCCCTCCCCAGACACCCCCATCTGCCTTGATCTTGGACTCCCCAGCCTCCAAAACTGGGACAAATTTCTGTTGTTTATGAGCCACCTAGTCTGTGGCATTTTGTTGTAGGGACCTCCAGGACGCCCCTAGGAGCTGGTGCTGCCAATTGGTGTTTAGAAGAATTAAGACAGAAGTGAAGACTGAGGAAGAGCAAGCCTCACAGGCATCTGGGGGAAAGGTGCTCCAGGCGAGGTGGGGGGGGAGCCCTGAGGCAGACACAAGTCAGTGTGTCGGAAGAACAGAGGGAAAGCTGCAGGGGACGGAGCAGAGGGGACAGAAGAGAGGTTGGAGGGGTGGGTGGGGCCTTGAAAGTCATGGTAATGCTTGCAGATTTCTTTTTTTTTTTTTTTTGAGACAGAGTCTTCCTCTGTCGCCAGGCTGGAGTGCAGTGGCGTGATCTCGGCTCACTGCAAAACCTCTGCCTCCCGGGTTCAAGTGATTCCCCTGCCTCAGCCTCCCAAGTAGCTGGGATTACAGGCATGCGGCACCACGCCCAGCTAATTTTTGTATTTTTAGTACAGACGGGGTTTCACCATGTTGGCCAGGATAGTCTCGATCTTCTGACCTTGTGATCTGCCAGCCTTGGTCTCCTAAAGTGCTGGGATTACAGGCGTGAGCCCCTGTGCCTGGCCCTGCGTGCAGATTTCTTCTAGAAGCAATGAGAGCCACTGGAAGTTGAAAGCAAGGCTGCACATGGTCTGATGGATGATGGCCAGCGTCGCTTGCGCTGCCTTTTGGGGGATCCGACTGCAGGAGGCAAGGGTAGCACCAGCTCCTTGGGGCGTCCTGGAGGTCGCTCTTGTCACACTGGGCCCGTGGTGAGTGCTCAGCCCAAGGTGGTCAGGGTGGATACTGCTGTGATATCATTATTGCCAACAGACCTTTTCCATCTGCCAGCAGAGGCTCATCCCAAATCTCATCCCCCAAAGCTCAGAATCTGGGAAGAGTAAGATACTTTAATTCCTCCAAGTAAGCGGGACCAGGTCCGAGACCCAAAGAAGGCTTCGGTACCTTAGGGGAGGAGGGGTCGGCTGGGACCGCCCTCGTCTAACGTCCCTTCTCACACCTTGGAAGGCTTGGAACTGTCCGTGAATCTTGGCTGCAACAGCCACCTACTTGACGTCTGTGAGTGAATACTCCATGTGGCACCCATAGAGTTTCCCCAGGTCAGAGACTGCTGAAACTTGCAGGAAACTCTGAGACGGCCAAGCTCAGGGTTGGCAAATGCATAGCACTTTCCCAGCTGACACCCAGGCAGACATCAGAAATCGATCCCAGCTCTCTCTCCCATTGAGCTTGAGCGTTGCCTGAGGATCCTCAGCCTAGACCTTCATGCAGTCTAGGAACTGGCACAGGATTAAAGCTCCTGGCTGTGCCCAGTCTAGCACAGAGCCCTCATTTCATAAGTGGGGAAACTGATGCCCAGTAACAGGAAGGGACTAAAATTCAGGCCCCTTGACTTCCAGCCAACAGTCTCTCTCTTCAAGGGCAAAGGGGCATCTGTCATTTGTGTCCTCCCTGCAGGACGTGGTGAAGAGGTAATGTACGAGATACCTGTGCAGTGAAAAACAAGAATGAAACATACAGAAAGCAAGGAAAGAAACAAGAGAGCTTTAGCTGCAATAGGCACAAACTGGTTTGGGTGTGAGAAAGAAATCCATGCCATCGTGTTGCTAGACGTTTAGAAAAGTTGCTAAGGGAAATTTTTAGAGTGTCTTTCCTTGCAGAACTTTAAAAATAGGCCTAAAAAAAAAAGTCGTCCTGATTAAGTGCCCATCTGCCTGGGAGCCTCCCGCGGAACGCTGGGTGTGTTATTCACTCGTAGTTGACAAGTGTTTGTTGAACATCAACTATATGCCGAGCATAAATCAGTCATTGAATTAAAAAGCAAAAATAACAGCTAGAATCTGTATCTCTCTGAGTTGGAGATCTTTGGCTGCAAGCAGCAGAAACCAAGTCCAAAACTCAGGCACAAAGGGGGTTTGGGGGAAGGAAAGGGGATGACTCAGGAAAACGGCAGAACAGCTCAACCGGGCTTGCCTGGGCACCGCCTGTGGCATGAATCATCTCCCTGCTGTTTCTTAAGATTCTCCCAGATTCAGAGTCTGGGATAAGAGAGGCTGCTGGCCTCTCTCGGGTCAGCTCTTGATCAGGAGAACGTGGGGCTCCTTGATTGACAGCTCTTTGTTTCAGCCCAGGTTACCTGGAGCACGGAGGCGGAGGCAGGGCTTCCTGGCTAATGCTATTCTAATGGGGTGTGAGCTTAGGACAGCAAGAGTGAGGGCAAAGGGACAAACGAGGGGATTGGCCACTGAGCTGGCCATGGCCTCACATCAAACACAGCTGGACGGTGGGTCACATGGGACCATGCTGGCTCCACCCACCTCCTACGTCCCATGGGTCAGAGCTCTGGGAAAGCCAGAGCTGACATTCCACAGCACAGAACTTCCTCTGCTCCAGAAGGGAGAGGGAAACAGCCCCTCCTGGGCTGGGTCAAACCAAGCCGGGGAGCTGGATGACTGCACGGCTCCTTCTTGGCAGGTGTATTAGTTATCAACTGCAGCGTAACAAAATATCCTAAAACCAACCATAAACATGTGTGATCTCACAGCTTCTGTGGGTCAGAAACTGTGGGTCAGGGATTGGAGAGCTGCTTGGCTGGGTGGCTCTGCTTTGAGGTCTCTCACAAGGGTACAATCGGGGGTGTCGGCCGGGGCTGCAGTCATCTCAAGGCTTTATTGAGGCGGAGAGACCGGTTTCCAAGATGGCACACACACGTGGCTGTCGCCGGGTGTATTCATCAGCTCGGGCTGCCGTAACAAAGGACCACGAGCTGTGTGACTTCGACAACACGTGTTTATTTTCTTACAGTTCTGGAGGCTGGAAACGCCAAGATCAAGGGTTGGCAGGTTTGGTTTCTTCTTCGGGGGCCATGAATGTGTTCTGGAGCTAGCTCATGAAGATCCGGAAGTCCCCCACGTATATGGTGGAGGCGCTTGATGTCACTGGGCTGCATACTTTCAGATGCTTAAGATGGAGAATTTCATACTACGTATATTCACACAGACACGCACACACACAGACACACACACACACACACACACACACACACACACACAAATCTGTGTCGGGGTTTGGGGATCATGTCCCAGCTCTGCCACTACATGATTTTGTTTTTGAGAAAGTGACTTTGCTCCCTGGCCTTGGGTTCTCTCCTCCCACTCTCCAGTCTCCTGATGGACCTCCATTGGCCAAACCCAACCAGGAGCCAGAGAACAAGGGGACCGGGGTCAGTCCCTGGGGGTCACAGACCTGGCGGAGAAGGCTGCAGAGTGGCTTGGACAGGCAAGCTTAGAGGAACCACCACGTTCCCCTAGAAACAATAGGCCAAGAAGAGAAGCGACATCTCCTGGCATCTGATTCGCTTGCCTCTGGCTATGCGGCTGTCCCCTCGGCCCCTAGCTCCCTCCTTGCCCAGAGAGGCTTCCTGCAAAGCGCCGAGCCAGCACCACCCCCCTGGATGCCAGCAGGAATTCCTTAACTGTGTGTGCCATGCCAGTTTCGTTCTCAGCACCACACCCTCCACCAGCCCCTCCAGTCCTAGTCTTGGCTTCTGGCTGTGCAGGGGAGGGTCCCAGTACTGCCTGTTCCCCCCAGGGAAGCTCCAGCCCGTCGAGGTTAAACCTCATCTTATCAACCTTTGGGTCTTAAGGCTGTTCGCTCGGGATCCAGCACAAGTCACTCAGTAATTCATTCGACAAACCTTCACGGTGCAAATGCCCACAGTGTAGGGGTACTGGGCAGAAGGGAGGTTCCAGCCTCTGAGGAGCTCCCAGTTCTGCAGACAGGACAGAGATGCAAACGCCCCATCCCAGGCAGAGCAACAATATTTAAAAATAAGTAATTGGCGCTGGTGGTACACAGTGGCTCACAATGGTAATCTCAGCACTTTAGGAGGCCAAGGCAGGACAGTGTGAGGCCAGAAGTTTGAGACCAGCCTGGGCAACATAGCAAAACCCCGTCTCTGCCAAAACAAATAGACAGACAAGCTCAGCGGGACATGGTGGTGCATGCCTGTGGTCCCGGCTACTCGGGAGGCTGAAGCAGGACGATCACTTGAGCCCAGGAGGTCAAGGCTGCAGTGAGCTGAGATTGCACCACTGCACTCCAGCCTGAGCGACAGAGCAAGACCCTATCTCTAACAATAAAAATAAAAAAGCAATAGTTCAAGCTGAGTATCCCTGAGTGCCCGCTCTACACCAGGCTCCTTACCCATGTCAGCCCCCTTCACTGTGGGGGATGGTACAGTCGTCATGCTCACTGCTCTGGTCTGGATGTTCAGGGTACCACAAAAATGTACATGTTGGAGCCTAGCCCCCAACATGATATTAATATTAACAGTATATGATTAAATCATCAGTGCTCTGCCCTCACAAATGGGATCAGGGCTCTTACAAAGGAGGCTGAAGGGCCGGGCACGGTGGCTCACGCCTGCAATCCCAGCACTTTGGGAGGCCAACGTGGGTGGGTGGATCACCTGAGGTCAGGAGTTCAAGACCGGCCTGGCCAACATGACGAAACCCCATCTGTACTAAAAATACAAAAACTAGCCAGGTGTGGTGGCAGGTGCCTGTAATCCCAGATACTTAGGAGGCTGAGGCAGGAGAACTGTTTGAACATGGGGCGGAGGTTGCAGTGAGCCGAGATCACGCCACTGCACTCCAGCCTGTGCAAGAGAGCAAAATTCTATCTCAAAAAAAAAAAGAGGTTGAAAAGAGAACCCTGGTCCCCTTGCCCTTCTGCCTTCCGCCATGTGAGACACAGGAGGCGCCATCTGTGAAGCAAAGAGTGGCCCTCACCAGACACGGAATCTGCTGGTACTCAGAACTTGGCCTCTCATTCTCCAGAACTGTGAGGAATACATTTCTATTATTTATAAATTACCTAGCCCAAGATCTTTTGTGATTGAAGCCAGAATGGACCAAGACACCCACTTTACAGATGAAGAGACTGAGGCACACAGAGGATAAGTAACCTACCCAAAGTTGTATCGCCAAGAAATGGCAGTGCTGGGGCTCCACCCAAGACCTGCGCTCCTGACCTGAGCTCACCAGCACGGCCCGGTACTGCCACGGTGATTCCAGTATGTGGGGAAACCACAAGAGGAGGAGACCCAGGCCGGACGGATGGGCAGAAATTAGAGGCCAACATCATCAAGAGCTGGTGGCGCTGCTGAGAACCGGGGTTCTCGCTGAACCTGCCCTGCCATTTTGGAAATCGGTGCGACATTAGGCACTAAAATTGAAGATCATCCTGTCCCGTGAGCCAGCAGTCCTACTCCTTGGCATATATCCCCCAGAGAAATAAAATCATACGCGCACACCGAGATGAGTGCTCACGGCCGCTTTATCCGTAGCAGCCAGGAACTGGAAACAGAATAAAAAGACCCACAGACCTCCACCCACAGGTGAAAAGACGAGCAAATCGCAGGACAGCCATAAGACGGAGCCTCAGCAATGAGAGAGAAACGCAGGACTGACACACACGTGTGTGGATCTCACGCGAACAAAAAGCTGGACATGGTACAGTGGCTCATGCCTGTACGCCCAGCACTTTGGGAGGCTGAGGTAGGAGGATTGCTTGAGCCCGAGTTTGAGACCAACCTGGGCAACATAGCAAGATCCCATCTCTACAAAAAATACAAAACTTAGCCAGGTGTCATGGCATATGCCTGTGAGGCTGAGGCAGGAGGATGGGTTGGGTCAGGAGTTGAAGGGTGCAGTGAGCTGTGATAGCACCTCTGCACTCTAGCCTGAGCAACAGAGTGAGACCCCGTATCTAAAACAAAATAATGAAAACAAGAATGCACCATATGATTCCTATTTTTTTTTTTTTTTTTGAGATGGAGTCTCACTCTGTTGCCCAGGATGGAGTGCAGTGGCGTGATCTCGGCTCACTGAAACCTCCGCCACTTCCTGGGTTCAAGTGATTCTCTTGCCTCAGCCTCCCGAGTAGCTGGGATTACAGGCATGTGTCACCACATCCAGCTAAATTTTGTATTTTTAGTAGAGACAGCATTTCTACTAAAAACAGCAGATTGTTGGCCAGGCTGGTCTCGAACTCCTGACATCAGGTGATCCACCCATTTTGCCCTCCCAAAGTGCTGGGGTTACAGGTGTGAGCCACCACACCTGGCCCAATTCCATTTTCCTATTCCTAGAAGAGGCAAAACTAGTCTGTAGTGTTAGGGGTGCACGCCTGTGTGGAAAACCTCTAAGGAGAGGCAGGGAAGGGGGCTGCCACAAGGGGCTGGGGAGTGGTTGGCCCCTGGGGAGGAGGGGGAAGATAGCTGGGAAGGGGCACTCAGGCAGAGGGTACAGGGAGGGTCTCGAGGTAGCCATGTTCTACTTCTTGCCCTGGGCGCTGGAAACGGGGCCGAGCTCCATAAGGATGCCTTCCACTGACAACAGTGCGTTTTCTCTGTGCGCTCTATCTCAGGAGTGGAAAGCCAGGGGTTTTGGCGCTTGGCATTCATTAGGCAATTGGCATTCTTCTTCTTTTTTTTTTTTTTTTTTTGGGACAGGGTCTTGCTCTGTCACCCAGCCTGGAGTGCAATGGTGCGATCTCGGCTCACTGCAACCTCTGCCTCCCGGGTTCTAGCAGTTCTCCTGCCTCAACCTCCCAAGTACCTGGGATTACAGGTACCTGCCACCAGGCCTGGCTAACTTTTGTATTTTTGGTAGAGATGGGGTTTCACCATGTTGGCCAGGCTGGTCTTGAACTCTTGGCCTCAAGTGATCCACCTGCCTCAGCCTCCCTAAGTGCGGGGATTACAGGTGTGCGCCACTGTGCCCAGCTATGGGACTTTTTAATTGAGTCCTTACCATGTGCAGGTGCTGAGGTTAAGGTATTAGGGACACAGGGAGAGCAAAAGAGATGTGACTTTCATCCTCAAGGGGCTCACGGACAAGCGGAAGAGACGGGCGCTAAACATCATCACACACACCATTGCAGCTTCGCGACAGCTGCTGCAAGTCAGTGAAGGAGCTTTGGGACAGGCACGTCCTCCTTACAGGGACGTCTGTTAAATGGGTCAAAGAGAAACAGTGGTCAGTGCTTCTCCCTCCTCCCCCGTGATTGTATATTCTATGTATTTTTCTTAATTCCATTCTTTTCAGCAGCTCTGTGAGGAGGATATTATCTCTATCCCCATTTTACAGATGGCAGCACTGAGGCAGAGAATGCTCACATCGCTTGTCCAAAGTTACCCAGTTCAAGTGGCAGAGCTGGGATTCGAACCCAGGTGGTCCAACTCTGAAAGCCCTAAGCCTGACTCTCGTCTTCCCCAGAGGGAGTGGCCTGGCCACGCAGGGGAGGCTGAAATGAGTGGGATGCACGAGGCCAGTGTCGTGGGCTGGACGTGACCCCAAGATGCCTAGTGGAAATCCCAACCTGCTCCCCCTCCCCCCGTGAGTGTCATTAGCATGGAGGCTTTTGGGAGGTGACTGGGTTAGATGAAGTCACGAGGGTAGAGCCCTGTGATGGGCTTAGTGTCATAAGATCCAGCGCCTCTGCTCTCTCCAGGGGCACGCACCGGGGAGAGGTGGGGGAGCACACAGGGAAAGGTGCCGTCTGCAAGCCAGGAAGCGGGTCCTCACCAGAACCCAACGCTTTTGGAAGCCTGTTCTACACTTCCAGCCTCCAGAACCGTGAGAAAGAAACACCTGTTGTTTGAGCTGCCCCGAGGTTGGTGTTTTACCAGAGCAGCCCGAGCTGACAGCCAGGAAAGCAGGGACTAGCAGGGAACAGCACTGCCCTGGAGGGACTGGCATGTGCTAACGCCCAAGCTGCAAGCAGCCAGGGCCGGGGGAGGGGCTAGAGACTGAGCTCGGTGTGAAGGCCGCAGTGGCGGACAGGGCTCCCGCCCAGCCCCGGCTTTGAAGCTGCCCTTGATCCTGGCCCCCTGCAAGTCAGGTGTCGTGAGAGCTCCCTGACTGCTGCCAGGATGAAATGGAGTCACATCTGGTTGATTCTCACCTGCATGGAGTTCTTTCCCCTTCTTTAAGTCCTAAGGGACAGCCTTCAAACCCCGGTGTCGTGAAAAACCCAGTTGCAATCGTACTGACCTACAGCCCCCAAACCTCCTGCTTTGCGGAAGATCTGGGGGTGCACATAGCCCTTCCTGCAACTTGCGTTGGCCGCTGCCATCGTCTCCAGGGCCCCCGGAGGAGCCCCGCCTCCCGGAATCGGGGTGTCTACCTCGCCCACCCCAGCCGCCCGCCTGTGGAGGGAGCAGCAGCTTCACGTTCACACCCCAAACTCCACAACCCCTAATTAGACACAGGCACCGTGCGAGCGGAGATGGTGGGTGAGGTTCCTGTTTAGTGAAAGTGTCATTTCATTTCTCTCTCTGCTTTTGAAACTCGCTGCTGGTAACACAGATCAGAAAAAGAGAACGCCCACAGAAAGCCGAGCGCGGGGGCAGGGTGGGCGCAAAGCAGCGAGTACACACACACACACACCGCGCGCTCACGTGGCCAGGCTCCCCCACGCAGACACACACTGCTCCCCTGTCTGGGCGGAGAGCTGGGCTCAGGAGCCAGACAGCCCCGATTCAAATCCTGGCGCATGCAAGGGACTTGGCCACTCTCAGCCTGCAGTTCCCCAGCCATAAAGTAAGGAGGACTATTTAGAATGCCGCCCCCAACTCTTCTACCTGGCTCTGCCCCCCGAGGCTGACCCACATAGGCTGCATCCACAGACTCCGATCTGCCCTCCTCAGGCTGAGGTGGACCAGTGGGAGGCACCACCAGCAGATGGAGGGCAGGCGGGAGGAAATGGGGACACTCACCCCCCCAGCTCCCGCCCTCCAGGGCTGAGGTTTGGGAGCGGCTGTCCCTCTCCTGACAGCACAGCTCCCGTGGGCAGCCCTTTTTCATTTTTCCTTTGAGACCGGGTGTCACTCTGTAGCCCGGCTGGAATGCAGTGGTACCAGCATAGCTCACTGCAGCCTCAACCTCCCAGGCTCAGGCAGCCTTCGCACCTCAGCCTCCCCAGTAGCTGGGAACACAGGTGCAGGCCACCACACGTGGCTAATTTTTTAATATTTTTTTTTTGTAGAGACAATGTCTCAATATGTTGCCCGGGCTTATCTTGAACTCCTGGGCTCAAGTGATCCTCCCACGTCGGCCTCCCAAAGTGCTGGGATTACAGGCGTGAGCCACCGCGCCCGGCCTAGCCTGTCCTTGCAGCTGCCTGTATAGTCTTCCGTTGCTGCCGTAATGAATGGCTGCAGACACGGTGGCTTCAGAGCACACATTTATCATCTCCCAGCTCTGGAGGGCAGAAGTCCTACACTGGTCGGGTGTGGTGGCTCACGCCTGTAATCCTAGCACTTTGGGAGGCTGAGTTGGGTGGATCATGAGGTCAGGAGTTCAAGACCGTCCTGGCTAACACAGTGAAATCCTGTCTCTACTAAAAATACAAAAAGTTAGCTGGGCGTGGTAGCACACACCTGTGGTCCCAGCTACTTGGGAGGCTGAAGCAGGAGAATCACTTGAACCTGGGAGGTGGAGGTTGCAGTGAGCTGAGATCACACCACTGCACTCCAGCCTGGGTGACAGAGCAAGACTCTGTCTCACAAAAAAAAAAAAAAAAATCAAGGTGTCAGCAGGTGTGTTCCCTCTGAAAGTTCTAGGGAAGAACCCGTCCCTTGCCTTTTCCAGCTTCTGGGGACACCTGCACTCCTTGGATCGTGGTCCCTTCCTCCGGCTTCACGACTGGCAGCACAGCATCTTCCAACCTGACTCTGACCTCCTCCTTCCACTGTTAAGGACCCCGGTGATGACGCTGAGCCCTGAGCCCACCCAGGTAACCCGGGATAACCTCATCCCAGGGCCAGCTATTAGCAGTCTCAATCTCATCTGCCTCCCGATCGCCTCTTGCTATGTAACCTGACACAGTCGCAGGTTCCGGAAATTAGGATGCGGACCATTATCCTGCCCCCACCTGCCCCTCACGGGTTCTAGGCTCTATCCACTCTCTTGCTCCTCCAGGATTATGAATACTAAGGGGGTTCCATAGTGCCACCCCCTGGGTGCCACGCACCCCCTACTGTTTCCATAAATCCCGCCCACCCCACTGTAATCGCCCCTTCATTTCGTCCCCCTCAGTGGCTCCCATTTGAGCTGTCACCTGCAGGGACCTAATTAGTGCAGGCAGTGGGACACCTGCCTCTTCCAGCTGAGCAATCAATGACACATCACACGTACCTGTCACCCCCTCAGGCTGGTGCCTGGCACATGGTAAATGCTCAGCCACCTTTACAGTCATACTGTCTTATTTCTCTCGCTAGGTGCAGGCCCCCTTGTAAGTGGGAACCATGTACTGTTCTCTCATTTTCACCAGCCCTTAGCCTAGCTACTGACAAACACTTTCCAACCAATTATTCATTCAACAAACGTTTATCGAGCCCCAGCTAAACTCTGGGAGGCAGAAATGAGTTGATCTGATGCCAACGGCAAATATACTTGCCCTCAGGGAGTTTTAAATCTAGTGAGGGAGACAGCAGCTATACCGGTCATCATACAAACACACAATCACAAGATCACAGCTCCTCCCAGATTCTCATGGAGGGCCTCCTCTGACCAGCCATGGCACTGGGCTTTTCAGGAGTACAGAAGCGAGGGAGGTACAATCTCTGCCCTCAAGATGTTGATAATCTCATAAGGAAGCCATTGGTGATTGGTGAGACAATCCCATAGGAAACAGTAAGTGCTACCCAGCAAGTCCAGTAGCAGCCAGCACTGTGCAGGGCGCACTCAGCCAAGCCTCTCCTCAACTGGGCAGTGGCGAGTGAACTCAGCAGGCCTAGGCTGTCCAAACCCTGCACATTCCAAAGAAAAGAATGGCCCTTGACCAGCTCTGGACATAACCTCTATGCTCTTGGAATATCATGCCTGATACGAGTGTCTTTGTATCTGGGCCAGGGGCCACACCACGTGGTCGATGGTAACAACCTGATTATATCGAACACCTGTTTCCCTTTGCCTGGGGCCCTGAGCCACACAGAATCAACCTGACCTCTGCAGGGGCTAGAGACTGAGTAACTGAGGTCAGCTACGTGGATGTGCCTGACCCCCCGGTTAAAACCGTGGACACTGAGGCTCAGGTGAGCCTCTCTGGCTGGCAATACTTTGTGTGTGGTGTCACACAGTTTCTGGAAGAGATAAGTGCTGTTCACGCAACTCTGCCAGGAGAAACAAGCTGGGATCTTGTGCCCGGCTTCTCCTAGCCTCTGCCCAGCACACATTTTCCCTGTGCTGATTCCTGTCTGTGTCCTTTTGCTGTAATAAACCATAGCAACAACTATGACAGCTTTCTGAGTTCTGTGAGTCCTTCTAGCAAGTCCCTGAACCTGAGGGGACCCCTGACACAGACCCCATAAGGCCCCTATATATATATTTTTGAGACTGACAGGGTCTCACTCTGTCACCCAGACTGGAGTGCCATGGCACAATCACGGCTCACTGCAGCCTCAACCACCTGGGCTCAGGTGATTTTCCCATCTCAGCTTCCTGAGTAGCTGGGACTACAGGTGCATGCCCCATACCTGGCTAATATTTGTAATTTTTGTAGAAATGGGGTTTCACCATGTTGCCCAGGCTGCTCTGAAACTCCTGGGTTCAAGCAATCCACCCACCTCCGCCTCCCAAAGTGCTGGAATTACAGGCATGAACCACTGTGCCCACTCCTCTATGAGACCCCTATTTTACAATCAGGGAAGTCAAAACCAAATAGTTTAAATGATGGTCCCAGGGTCACATAGGAAGCAGCAGAGCTGGGGTTTGAATTTAGGCAGCCAGGCTTGCAGTCTGGCCTTGCTGTGCCACTGGGTGCTAACAGACTGTGGTCAGAAAGAACGAGGTTCCAGTCTGCCTGAGGCATTGGGAGCTACTTGGCAGGGGGTGGAAGGATTAATTTGAATAGAACCCTAAAAATCAAGTTACATATTTTTTTCCTAATTATAGGTGAAATATTTTTTATAAAAAAATATCGTGCAATAAAGAAGTTGTGTTTGGTACAAAATGGACTCCTCTCAATTTGAATTCCAAAGACAACTGCCACCAGCAGTCTGGAGTATGTCCTTCAGTACCTTTCTCAACATGCAAACACATACTGAGCTAAAGCACTGTATTACTTCCTATTGCTGATATAACAAGTGATCATAAACGTAGTACCTTTAACAACACCAATTTATTCTCTTACTGTTTGGAGGTCAGAAGTGCAAGATCGATTTTACGGAGCTAAGCAAAACATCGGCAGGACTGGTTCCTTCTAGAGGAGAAGCGTTTCCTTGTGTTTTCCGGCTTCTGGAGGCACCTGCATTCCTGCTCTCATGAGCCCGTCCTCACATTCCTACAACCTCTTGCTTGCAGAGGTCACAGCTCCTGCTTCCTCTTCTGTAGTCACATCTCCCTCTTATAAGGGCACTGTCACCATGTTTAGGGCCCAGGGTCATCTCCCCATCTCAAGATCCATAATTGAATCCCAGCTGTGAAGTTGCTCGTGCCATGTCAGGTTTCAGGGATCAGGACATGGGCCTCTTTGGGAACAGGATTCTGCCCACCCCATACTTTTGCCTGCAGCCCCGCCACTTGCCTTTCCTGCCTACCCGCTTCGTCAACCTCTCTGCGAAAGCATGAGCGGACCTGCCTCATCCTTTTCACCACACGGCAGCTGCCTGTTAAAGGCAGTGCCCGCTGTGCTCACAGGGAACCAGGTCAGAGTTCCACCTCCCCTGGGAGCCGAGAGGAAGGAGCTGGCTGGTCCCTGCAGCCCAGGAGACACTGAGAAAGACCTTTGGAACGGACGGAGACTTCCTATGGCCAAAACCCCCGCCGGAGGTACTGCCAAGTTTCCCAGGTTCCCCAGACCAGAAATGACTGGTGCAGTGTGTGAACGGACCCCAAAGCTGGGACCTGGGGACAAAGATGGCACAAAAGTGGAGGCCAGAATGCACTGGGGGAAAAGCATCCTTATTATGAGGTTGTAGCCATGTTCAGATGAGCGGGTGCCCAAGGGGACCTGCTTAAACCGTAATGCCTTCCTTAGCCTTTACACTCACCTGGCCACACAGCCTCACACTGCGTGCACAGGCTGTGCCTGGACCGCCCCTCCAGGGTCCCCCCGGCCCGTGCACCAGGCCTGCTTCCTTTCTATTCTTGTTACTTGTTCGTTCTCTCTTGATTGACCTTCCCAGCCCCCGTCTAACAGATAGGTTACCTGACACATCAAAATGGAGGTTCAGAGAGGTTAGGCAAACTGCACAAGGGCACACCGCCTGGAAGTCACAGATCTGGTTTCAGACACACTGCCTCAGTTCCCCGTTGGAGAGTTCTGGTGAGGGCCGGAGATGAAGCCAGCCTCTTGGGGAAGTCCAGATGGGAACTAGTGTCTGCTGTCATTTTTCTGCTATCAGCAGAGGGTCTTGGGCTCAGGGTTTAACACCCATCCGGCTGCCTCCAAACTGATCTCCAGCTGGGAGGCAAAGGTATTCCCACGCGTCCAAGGTCACCAGGTCATGACTGTCTAGACAAGATGAGAAACGTTCCCCTCCTTTTGGCCCCACGTTGCCTGTGGCCTAAGCTGCCTCCTGCATCTGCTGGTGAAGTCACATCCTTAGAGTGCTGGGATGGGCACATGAGGTCATTCTGGCAGGCTGGAGCCAGCCCATGCCTGCCCCCGCCCACCCCCCGCCCGCCCCTGTGGCTGCCTGGCCACACCCTGCAGGGGGGATCCATTCTGACCCCGTTGGGTTTGGGGGAGGGAAGGCTGAAACCAGGTCCCGGGATGGGAGACTTGGGAGATTTGGTCAAACCGTCTCTTTCCTCTCCCATCCCAGACCTGGGGTAGAGACTAGGGGTGCCATGAGGGCAGTGATCAGCTCCTTCCAGGATTGCCTGGGACCATCCCAGCCTTAGCACCACGAGTGCTGCACCCCAGGAACCCCTAGTCTAGAGCTCACAGAGGCAGCTGGGGACCCATCCACACAGGGCTGTTGAGTTTCTCTTCCGTTCCTGCTGGGGGAAAGGCCTGTCCACCGGCCTCACACCCCTTACAACCCACTGGTGTTTCTGTGAAGAGTGGAGTGGGGGAAAACGCAGGTGTCTGTTCGTCTGTTTAGCCTTGTGCAGACACCTACACCCCAACCTCAGTTTTATCTTCTGGAGAATGGGGATAAGGGCACTATCCTTCTGGCAGAGCTGCTGAGAGGCTTAAAGGAGGGAAAGCTTTTATAAAGAACTGCACACAGGGGGAGACGGCAGGCAAGGCAGGATGAGTGCTGGGGACATTCTGCAAGCGGAGGTGGCCATGGGCAGGGGCGGGTGCTGGTTGTGTGTCCAGGGTGTGCCAGGCCCATGCGGGCTGTGTGCTCAATTCATCCCCAGAACGACAAAGGAGGGAACCCGTGCGATTCATACGTGTCATTACCCCCATTTTATAGACAAGGAAACTGAGGCTCTAGGGGCAGCCAGCAAGGGGGCAAAACCCCGCCCCCACCTGGCGGCAGCTCTCCCTGCAGATAGGAGCCTGCAGCGCAGGGGGAGAGAAGGAACCCGTTTTCCTGGCCGCCACCCCGTTCTCACCCAGAGACCCAGAGGCACTCGATGGTGGCAGCAGGAGCCCTGAGGGACCCTGGGGCCAGGATGTCCTCCCACACTCTGCCACCCATACCGGTGACTCTGTCTTGGAGGTGGAAGCCTGTTTCCTCCTCTATAAAACGGGGATACTGAGGCCATTGGAGCAGTTGAAGGGAAGTTTCAATGACCACCCCCTCCCAGCGCCGAGCCATGCAGGCTGGGGCACCAGGGGCTCCTGTGAGTGGCCAGGGCTGGAATTCTGATGATCCTGGGGGCCGAGAACACCTGCAGGTGACTGCAGCTCCTCCGCACCCTCAGCTGGGCGGGCATGTCTCTGCTGCTTGCAGGCCACGTGGTTCTGGGCTGTAACTGCCTGCCTTGCTACAGGCCTGTCTCCCTCCCTGCTGGGTCACTGCAGGCAGGCGCTTATGTGGGAACTGGAGTCCAGGCCTTCATCTCCTCCAGCCCTGTCCCTACCCAGGAGCAGAGGGGACAAAGCGGGTGTTCCCTCCCACATCATGTCCTGGACAACTCCCTAGATCAGGGATTCTCAGTGAGCTCCGAGACTCTTGGAGGGGTCCACAGAGCCCCCGTTTTCCTCCCCTACGTCTCTATGAGGCTAGGTTTTCTTCACGTCCTTCAACCAAAACGCCAAGTCACACCAGACCGGATGCAGAAACAGACGTGGGGGACCCAGCTCTCTTCTAAGGAACTGGACGTGAAAGAGGCTTGCAGAAATGTGAAACTTACAACGCCACGCTTCTCACTGATTTATTTTTGGGAAAAAATGTTCTCTTTCTTATTTTTTTATTTTTTGAGACGGAGTCTCACTGCTGTCACCCAGGCTGGAGGGCAGTGGCTCGATCTCGGCTCACTGCAACCACCGCCCCCCTGGTTCCAGCAATTCCCCTGCCTCGGCCTCCCAGGTAGCTGGGATCACAGGCGCGCACCACCACGCCCAGCTAAGTATTTTTTGTATTTTTAGTAGAGGTGGGGTTTCACCAGGTTGGCCAGGCTGGTCTCAAACTCCTGACCTCAGGTGACCTGTCCGCCTCAGCCTCCCAGGTAGCTGGGATCACAGGCGCGCACCACCACGCCCAGCTAAGTATTTTTTGTATTTTTAGTAGAGGTGGGGTTTCACCAGGTTGGCCAGGCTGGTCTCAAACTCCTGACCTCAGGTGACCTGTCCGCCTCGGCCTCCCAAAGTGCTGGGATTACAGGCATGAGCCACTGCACCTGGCCAAAATGTTCTTTCTTAAAATATATTTCTTATATTAACATATTAAGAATCATATCACTGTTCTTTTAAAATTAATAAATGTATGTTTTGAAATTTTATCAGTGTTCATATCTAATGCAATAAATACTGATAAAGAGAGCCCACATAAACAAAAGCCCTTTGGAGTTCTCAATAATTTTTAAGGGTGTCATAAGGTCTAGGGGCCCAAAAGTCTGGGAACGGCTTCCTTAAGCAGCAATCTGACTTTGATCGTTACATTAAAGTCGCTAACTGCAGCCAGGTGCATGGCTCACGCCTATAATCCCAGCACTTTGAGAGTCCGAGGCAGGAGGCTCGCCTGAGGTCAGGAGTTGGAGACCAACCTGACCAACATGGAGAAACCCTGTCTCTACCAAAAATACAAAAATTAGCTGGGCATGATAATGCGCGTCTGTAGTCCCAGCTACTCAGGAGTCTGAGGCAGGAGAATCGCTTGAACCTGGGAGTTGGAGGTTGCAGTGAACCGAGATTGCGCCACTACACTCCAGCCTGGGCAACAAAGTGAGAGTCCGTCTCAAAAAAGAAAAAAAGCAAAGAGTTACTTCGCACTTTCTATGCTCCTGGCATTTGTCTGAACCTCGTACATGTATGGTTGTGTGTAGACACACACGTAGATATTAGATATCTATTAGACATAGATATTAATTAACAGCACGAGAACCCTCTGAGGTGAGTTTGAATTACCTCATTTTACATATGGGGAACTGAGACTCTAAGACGGGATACCCTTTGCCCACCAGGGCCCACTGCCTCTGGGGAAGCCCCTGCTGGGACCTGACAAGTCTGGTCCAGGCGTGGCTGAGAATCCACGACCAACCGCCTGGAATCCTCAAAGTTGGGCCCCCCTTGGAAAACACCCTGAGGCTCACTGACCAGACTATCTTAGGGAGCCCCAGCCCTGGCATGTCCAGGTCACCTGCTCCGAAGGAAGCCTGGCCGCCGCTCCCTCACCCACCTCCAGCCACACCAGACCTCCGGCTTTTCCGTGCCGCCCTTTGGACACCCGAACGGCACCAGCCTCAGGCCTTTGCACCCACTGTTCTCTCCTGCTGGAATGCCTTTCCTCCACGTGGGGCCCAGTGTCGTCCCTGGCCGCTTGCGTAAAATAGCAGCACTCTCTCCCACCCCATCCCCTCCACCCTTCACTGTGTATTTCCTGTGACGCTGGGCACTGTGGGACATCGTGTTGTGGATGTGGCAGTTGAGCGTCTGTCCCCTGTGGGAATCTAAACCCCGGAAAAGCCTGGCCACGGCAACAGGCCCCAGCACGGCGGACCCAGGGAGTGGATAGCAGGTGACGGCGACAGGAGAGCCACGCCTGGCCACAGGGACGCCCACCCACGTCCTCCAGCCTCTGACCGGCGCTGTGCTGGCCTGCTGCCCGGACTTGCCAGATCTTTTGATTTTCCAAAGAAGCTGAACATCCAAATTTTTATGTAAAACCTTTTTTTTTTTTACACTAGCAACTTATTCAAATTAACATAAAGAAGAAAACAGCTTGGTGAGCCAAACCTTATGTAGATAAACGGAGTTTGGCTAATCAGAGTCGCCTCGCCTTCTAAGGGGAGATGACATTTGAACGAGGTTGGAAAGCCTTCAGAGCCAGGCGCAGGCCAAGCCGGGGAGGAGGGGGAACAGGGTCGTGCCAGGCCAGCTGGGGCTGGGCTGGGGGAGCATCTGAGGGGTCCGCACTCGGCGGACAGGCCCGTCACCCTTCCCCTTGGCTTCGGAAGTCTCCCCACCTCCCCCGCACCCCAGGCCCAGCTGGCTGCAAGCCATACACTTGAAGCATATGCGTGGAGTGTTTTCAGAAACGGAACACACAATACATCGCAAATAAGGCTGCTCCTCCGTCTGGCTCGGACGCGTCTCCATGCTCCGCCAGATGGTCCCCGGCCGCCTCCCCCAGCTGAGGCCGGGCTTTGTGAGGTTGCAGTCTGCATAGAGGCTGCTTTCCATCCCGAAGGAGGCTGCCGGGAAGCTCTCTCCCCGGAGTGGCCCAGGGAGGATTTTCTTGGCCCACAGACAGGAAGGCTGATTCAGCCTGGAACCTTCTTCTGCATTCAGAACCCCCACGGCTCCACCCTCCTCCATTCCCCCGCCCACCACACTGCATCCCCTGCCAGCCCCGTGACCCTGAGCCCCAGTGCGCTGGCGTTTATTGCTAATTGTTTTCAGACAGATGGTGTGGCCCAGAGTCTAATTCCCCAGGCTAGGGGGCAGGGACGCTAGAGGAGGGGGCAGGGACGCTAGAGGAGAAGGCCGTGACCTTGACCGCTGCATTCTTGAAGAAAAGGTTTGGTCCAGCCTGGGAGGTGGGGCGTTGGGTAGTGACAATGGCAAGGGCTTTCAGAGGGGAAGCTTCAGGGTTTTGAGAAGGGAACAGGGGGGATAGAAGGAGGCTTTGAAATGTGGGAACCAACCCTGGAACCCAAGGGCTAATAAAACTGGCCAGAGAATGGCCCCACCTTCAGGAAGCCCGCTGAGATTGAAGCCTGTGAGGCAGGGAGAATTCCTCCTTCAGGGTTAGATTTAGGGATGGGGGGGAGTAGGGGATTTGTGGGGAGCGTGGAAGACCTCTACACAATAAGAAGCCTCACTTTTTCATGCAATTTCAACATGACCTGAAGGCTTACAGAGCCACCAATATTTCACTACATCCGATGAGTCTGCCAAGCTGAACGAAGACCCCAGCTTACAGATGAGAAACAGAGGTGGGCTCTGAGGTTCAATGACTTGCCTTAGGTCACACAGTCCACAAAGATTCATTGAGCCCCACTCTGTGCCTGCAGAGAACACAGCCATGGCAGGGGACAGGACTGACAACGTCCCTGTGCTCACAGACTGGAGAGGTTCCAAAAGGTTTTTGAGAGGAGACCGATGCAACTCACAAAGGAATACGCTCAGAAACAGAAAGGACTAGAAAGAGAACAAACCAGGAAACAGGGTAGGCAGGGACCTCTGGGGAAGATCAGAGAGGGCTTCTCGGAGGAGGCAAGCTCAAATGTGGAGCCTTGAAGGCAGAGTCAAAACAAGCTGTGCCTACATCTCAGAACAGAGAGAAAGCCAGCACAATGGCCCAGGGGCATGGACGAGCTTGTGTCCAAGGAGGGGGAGTGTGTCCCCGGAGGCCACAGTGGGGTGTAGACAGAACTGAAAGTATAAAGCCCCTTCCCCAACATCACTGAATACCACATGCACCCACGACTAGACTGCCAGCATCAGCATGATACCAAAACAGCGGGTTGGTCAGCGCCAGGTTATTTGGACTTGCTTTCTCTGTAAGGGTTAGAGCAGAGGGGACATCTTTATGCCGGCTCTGGTTGACTGGGCCCCTCTCGGTTGCTTGCTGTGAATCTCCAGTCTATTAGAAAACTTGCCCCCATTTCTTCTAGTTCTTTTTTGTTTTTAGAGACAGGGTCTCTGTCACCCAGGCTGGAGTCCGGTGGCACAATCATAGCTCACCACAGCCTCAACCTCCTAGGCTCAAGTGATCCTCCCATCTCAGCCCCCCCAAGTATCAGGGACCACAGGGGTACAATGCCTCACCTGGGTAACTTTAAAATTTTTTTTTGTTTTGTAGAGATAAGGTCTCACTATGTTGCCCAGGCTGGCCTCAAACTCCTGACCTGAAGCAATCCTCCTGCCTTGGCCTCTCAAAGTGCTGGGATAAGAGGCACAGGAGCCACTGCACCCGGCCCAAACTGCCCCCATTTCCAAGCTCAGCTTAATTACGCGGCACCCACAGGAGTGGCTTCATTCGCACAGGAGCTCAGTCCAAAACAAGGACCTTGCATAAATTTTATTTCCCAGCTACGGAGGAAAATAGGGCAAAGACGGTGGGGGGAATCAGGGGGAGTCAGGTGTGAGCTTACATAGGAAGGTCAGGGAAGGGCTCCTGGAAAAGGAGAAAACACTGGAGAAAAGACCTGAAGGGAAGAGGAAGTGAGGCGGGCAGGAATGATGGACGGAAGGAACAGACGGACATGAGGTCCCTGGAGTAGCCAGATGCACAGAGACAGAAATTCTCCAGGGACCTCCTGTGAGTGGAATCTGACAGCATTTGTCCTTTTGCAACTGGCTTATTCTACTCAGTATGACATCTTCAAGGTTGATCCACGTTGTAGCCTGAGTCAGAAAGTCCTTCCTTTTCGAGGCTGAGTAATATTCCACTGTATGGACAGACCACATTTTGTTTATCCATCCTCCATTGACGGACACTCTGGCTGCCTCTGCCTTTGGCCATTGTGAAAGTGCTGCTGTGAACACAGGTATGCAAATATCTCTTCCAGTCCTGGAGGATGGATTTTTAAGGTGTGGGCAACAAGATCCGCCGATGGCACAGATGCAGGAGCGTGAGAAAAGAGGTGTCGATGTGGACTGAAGTCAGCCCAGCTCCTGCCCCACCCCATCTCGATGGGCACAAGGCCATTCCACCCCTGACATTCTAGGACATTCTTTTGAGACGTTCTGTAGCACGGCCTCAGCTCCTGGCCCTTCAGCTCTGCCATCTCAACCTCTCAGGGCTCAGTTTCCCCTCTTCCTGCCAAGACTCCCAGCTCACCGTCCGCATGTCTCCATCTCTCGGACAGGCAGACCATCTGTCGGTGCGTGGTGCCAGCCTCCTCTCACTGCTGCCCTTCCACTGTACCTCAGATGAGTGGCATGGAGCTCTTGAGTGCTGTAGAACTCAGCTGAGTTCCTGCTCTGAGTCCCATTCAGCAGAAACAGAGCCTGGCTTAGTATTGTTTTCCCACTCTTCTTCCACCCTGCCCAGGGATTGAATCTACTTATCGCACTCCCAGGCAGTGAGGAGACTGTGAACTTCCTTGGGCCAAGAGTCGCCACAGATGTCCCTGAGATGCCCATGGTCTCATCTGCCTTTAAGTCTCGGTCTAGCTCCAGTGACACCAACCTCTTTTCTGCCCCCCCAAACATACTGAGTGAGTGTCTACCGCAGGGCCTTTGCACCTGCGGTTCTGGCCCTTGCCTACTTTTCTCTTCATTTCACCACCCTACTCACCCAGCAAGTCCCAGCTTCAACCTCCCTGCCTCGTAAACCTCGTCTATGCCCCAGGCTCCCAGTCAGCTCCCCCTATACCTCCCTGGAAACTTTCCCTTTCCTGACGCTTGTCCCATCAGGAGAGACAGACAGGAGGGTGCAGTGGTTAACACACGGACTGAAGTCAGACCGCCCGAGTCCAGATCCTGGCTCTCACTGAAGAGCAGAGTGACCTTGACTGAATCACGGAATCTCTCCCAGCCTCATTCATAAAATAAGGATCATCATGATCTCCACGCACAGGGTTGTTGGGGGAAAAATGAGATGATACATGTCAAGCGCCCGGAACAGTGCCCGACACACAGTGTGCGATGAAGGATTGTTGCTCAGTGGAATTGCCCGCTCACTGGCCTCTTCCCCTGCCTGGCGGTAACACAGAGAAGGGAGAGGCTGGGTCTGCCCTGGTGTGCAGGTGTATCTGGAGGGCTCTGCAGGTCTGGACCGGCAGATGGATGGATGGATAGATGGGTGTTCCGAACTCTGAGCCCGTGCAACCTCCTTCTCCTCCCCCGGGGCCGGTTCCACCTCCATCCAGCCCCCTCTCCTCTCCTGACCCAGCCCCCACCTCCCCAGGCTCCTGTATCCATGCAAGTGCAATTAAGCCAAACTTTTGATTTAAGATATTATAAAGGCACTGAGACTGTCCTCTAATATCAGCTTATATATTTTTAATCTGCTGTTAAAGTGATTTAAAACAGAGCTCCGATGGATGGGCGTGATGAAAATTAAAAGTCTCCATCACCTTGTGTCTGGCTGCAGCGCCCCCAGCTGATGAGGACACAGTGGGGCGGGGGCACCCCACTCCGTCAAACTAGGGGGAAATGCAGCCCCACCTCTGCTCTTCTCCAGGGCTGGGGCGGCCAGGGAGACGCGGTGTCATTAAGTAGTGAGCGCAAAGGGGGCAGTGTCTGCGGACGGAGCCACGAGGGCGTGCTTAATGAACGGTGACATCTGCTCAGCTCTTTAATTAACGAGCTCCCACGCGCTGTGGCAGGACACAGGGACGTCCTCTGTGCTTGCGGGAAAGAAAGAAAGAAAAAAAGCCAGGCAGGGAGAGGACTGCAAATATGCAGAATGATTTTTTTTTCCTGCCTCCTTTTAGAAACTAGAGAATGGAACCCGGCTGGTACCGTTCCCTCTGCAAGGCCATTTCCCGGGACTGGTCTCCTGAGGAGCCTGGTGGGTGGAGGAGTCTCGCCCCATGCCCGCTGTTCAGCCTTTTCTTCACCCTTCTCCCGCCCCGGCCTCTTCACACAAAAGTCTGAAATAAATGAAGGCAGCCAGAGCGCAGAGGTCTAGAGCTTCCCCCAGGCCCAGGATGAAAAGTCGTGAATCAGCCCTGTGTTCAATTTCCCCCATCATAAATTCACTCATCCACAGCTGCATTCCGGCTTCCTCCATGACAACAGGCTGCCACCCACGAAGACACCAAGCGGCGGCAGAGAGAGACATTCTAGATCTCACACCGAGGATGAGGGCCCAGGACAAGGGCCGCTAGTGGTCATCTATGGCTTAACCTCTAAGACAGCGTATCTTCCCATTTCCATGCTGGAGGCAGGGTTTGCAGAGAACCAGGCTGCAGTGGGTGGATGGGGGGCCAGATTTTGACCTGAGGGCTGGAGGCCAGAGTCTCTGGCTTGTAAAACCTCAAAAAGCTTGGCCCTTGTAGCTCGATGGCCCAAAGGGTAACTCTGGAAGAGCCCTGCCCCCTACCCCAAACATATCACCTGCAGGTTATTTTTGTTTTTTCTAAAACTCTCTAGAGTTTTCCAGAATTCAGCTAAATTTCTGCTTTGTGTCCCATTCAGTGGAAACAGAAGCTTGGCAAGTCCAGGGTTCTCCCACTCTTTGCCTATTCTGCCTAGGGATTGAGTCTAGCTGTGGCCTTCTTGTAAAATGAGTCTCTGGACCTTCTTAGGTCAAGGGTTCCCACAGATGCCCCCCAAGATGCCCATGGTCTCATCTGCCCTTAGGTCCTTGGGCTAGCTCTAGCTACACTGACCTCTTTTCTGTTCCCCAAACATGCTGAGTGAGTGCTCACAGTCACAGGCACTTATTTAGCACTTACTGTATGCCTGGCTATCTGCAAAGTGGTTTATATGCACCAGCTCTCACACCAACCCTGTAAAGAAAGGGTTATCACCAATCCCACTTTATAGAAGCAATTCTTCTGAGGAACACCAAGAGATGGTGGAGACAAGCTCAGAGTTACGTGCCTGAAGAGTGAGACATTTGGGGTATTTATCCACATAATCCCCCACTTGTCATCAGTTGAGGGTGTTAAGCTCTCCAGCAGTCTCTCCTGAGTCGGCTTAGTGAGCACTAACAGCATCTACTCTCCTCCCTCTCTGCACATTCCTGTCTGGAATGTTCCGGAGCTTTGGCAGCCATGTTGGCACTACAGAGAAAGGTACAAGAACTGCTGAGGCCTGGTTTCCAAAACAGCTTTTGCCAGCCTTCTTTAAATATCCAACGCTACTTGCTCATTGCCGATACGTAGGAAAGCAATTGACTTTTGTATATTTACCTTGTATCCTGCAACCTTGCTATACTCACTTATTCATTCTAGTGTTTTTTGCCATTGTTTTGAATCTTTGGGATTTTCTGCATAAACGATCATGTCATCTGGAAGAATGACAGTTTTATTTCTTCCTTTCCAATCTGTATACCTTTTCTTACTTATTAAATTAGCTATGATTTCCAGTATGATCTTGAAAAATTGTGTTGAGAGTGAATGTCCTTGCCTTGTTCCTGACCTTAAGGGGAAAGACCTAGTTTCTCACCATTGAGTGAGATGTTAGCTGTTAGATTATCGTAAATGTTCTTTATCATGTTGAAAAAGTTCCTCTTGACCCCTAGTTTGCTGAGAGTTTTTGTCTGGGATAGGTGTTGGAGTTTCCCAAATGCTTTTCCTGCATCTATTGATGTGATCATATGATTTTTAGCCAGATTTCCTTTTAGAGGAGAAAAAAAACCCCTGTTTGTTCAGGCCACTGATAGTCAAGCTTTCCGCAACAGGCAACAGGCATCCCTCACAGATGCGAGGAGTCACAGGAAGGAAGGACATGGGTGCTGTGGGTCTCCTGCCTTTTCGATGAATGCCCTTGTGACCGAGATGTCGGGTAACACTAGTCTCCCCTGGCTGCCGTAACAAAGTACCACAAAGGGGCGGCTTACACAACAGAAATGTATTCTCTAACAGTTGTGCTGGCCAGAAGTCCGAGATCAAAGGGCCAGCAGAGTTGGTTCATTCTAGGAGGATCTGTTCCTGGCCTCTCCCCTAGCTTCAGCCTTTGCCATCCCTTGGCTGGTGGATGTGTCACCCTGATTTCTGCTTTCATGTTCCTATGACGTTCTTCCTGTGTGTCTGTGTCCAAAGTTCCCCCCATTAGAAGGGCACCAGCTATATTTGATGAGGGACCCCCTTACTCCAGTATGACCCCACCTGAACTCATTCCATCTGCAGGGACTCCACTTCCAAATAAGGTTGCCTTCTGAGGCACTGAGGGCGAAGTTAGGACTTTAGCACATGACTTGTGGGGGGATGCAACAGGGTCCATAACATCAGGTTAGGGAAAGTTTTCTTTTTATGATCAGGTGTCTCGAGGGTATGGGGTCATTGGGGAGGTCTGGTTGGGAAGGAATCATTTAAAACCCAGAAGGAAGAAAGGAAAATCCATTATGTGTAGTTTCTGAGGGACTGGTGGGAGCCCCAGCCCAGAATGAGGGACTGGCCCTTCCTGGCCAACCACCGGGGTGCACAGGGGCCCCTGGTGAGGCCTTCTCCTTCCCGGGCAGTCAGGCGGTGGGCCCCGGGCCGGGGGGGGCAGGCAGCAGAGGGGGCCCCTGCGCCACGTTCTGGTGCTGAGCTGAGGCTTCTGCCCTCGCAGCTGGGCTGACCTCCTGCAGGCCGGCCTCAGTCTAAACAAGGGCCAAGTATGTTTTTCTAGGCGAGGATTGGCCTGGGGATTTGCCCGGGAGCCTGGTTCAGACAGGAGCCCTTTGAAGGCAGGATGAATTGAGCCAATGTCTCCTTCCAGCTGAGGGCGGGCAGGGGCAGGGGCCGGGGCAGGAGCAGGCTTCCAGAAGGCCTCTTGTCCGGGCCTGTGGAGGGGGGTGGGGAAGGGGGAGCTTAGCCTCTGTGCCCACCACCGGGCCTGAGTGACATCGTCACCTAACAATCCAGCAACTGCAGCAGCGACGACGAATTCTCACAGTCTCTGCTGAAGCAAGCCTCGTGCAGAGCAAGTGACAGGAGGTGGTCCCAGACAAGCACTTTTGATTTTTAATAATTATGCATGTATTTAATGAATACTAGATAAAAAGATAGGCAGCCCATTCCACTCGTGCTGTCTCAGGTTGCATTGCTTAGTGCAAGGTGACATCTCGAAATTTAAAAAGGAGGTCACTGGAAGCTACCTGTATGTCCATCAGTAGGTGAATGGATAAGTGAACTGTGGTACATCCTTACAGTGGAAAACTACACAGCCATGAAAAAGCCCATCCTGATCCACATGCCAGCGTGGACCCACGCCTATTACGTGGGCTAGTGACAGGTCCTGCTCTGAAAGGAGGGGGAGGGCCCAGAACCTGTGCTGTTCTAAGACTCCACCCCTCCCTGGCCTGTCTGTCTCTATATCAAGCCAGTTGTCCCCCAAAATGTGCCTAATCACTCTCTGTTTACCTCACTGTTGGAATTCTGGTTCTGATGACCTCACTTCTCACTTCGCTCCCCCAGCCCTGCCTATGCCCTGTTCACACACTGCACTTCCCATGCTGCACAGATTCATCTTCCTAAACGGCTGCTCTGATTGAGACCCCCCCACCCGCCATGACTCAAGCACCTTCGATGGCTCTCCCTATTACCCCGAAAATATATATCAAACTCCTCCACTTGGTATTTCACAATCCTGGGAGCTTCTGAGCTGGCTTCTGTCCTGTGTGGTATACCAGCCACAGCAGCGAATTGCTGTTTCCTGATTGTGTCTGAGGAGTTCTCTCCCCTAGGTCTTCTCCTCTACCAGGGATACCTTTTACTACAACCTCGACTCTAAAAGTCTGTCTTTCCCTTTGAAGGTGCAGCTTTAAATGCTACTTCCTCCTTTCTAGTGAGAATGAAACACGCCTCTTCCCTCTTTTCTCTGCCTGTCTCTCCAAGAACGCCCTAATCCTGTTTTTCTTGGGCCATGATGATTTGACTCGAAATCTCAGGGGATCAAGATTTTTAAATAGTCACTCAAAAAGAGCAATGCTTTACCCAGAGGAATGAGGCTCTGATGGTGACATTTTAGGGACCCATGCCTGGTAGAAGAAGGCACCATGTTGGTCAGGAAGGCCTCCCCTGGAAACCACCTGCAGCGAAGGCCATAAACTCCAGCAGTTGGAGTCTGAGGAGAGACGCTGAGAGCTGATGTCATCAGGGAGGTTGTTTTGGAAAAGGGAGAATTGATCCCGGGCCTTGAAGGCAGATGGCACCCAGGGGGAGCGGCACGGTTCTTGGAGAAGGGATTTACGATTTGTGGACTCAGTTAGGTCTGGGCTCCAATTCCTTTTCTGCATTTTTTTTTTTTTTTGAGACAGGGTCTTCCTCTGTGATCCAGCCTGGACTGTAGTGGTGCAATCATGGCTCACTACAGCCTCGACCTCCCTAGGCTCAAGAGACCCTCCCACCTCAGCCTCCCAGGTTGCTGAACTACAGGCCACCACGCCCACTTAATTTTTTTTTCCTGTATTTTGTCGAGATGGGGTTTTGCCATGTTGCCCAGGCTGCTCTCGAATTCCTGGGCTCAAGCGATCCTCCTGCCTCGGCCTCGCAAAGTGCTGGGATGAAACTTTGGCTATCATAGAAACCCCAACTCAAGCTGCCTTCAGCTAAAAGGAAACGTTACTAGCACTTGTAATGGTAAATTCCAAGATAGTGTTGGCCTCAGGTACGGCTGAATCTAGGGGCCCAAGCAATGGCCTTGGAATGTTGTCTCTTTCATTTCATGATTGTTTGTGTCCATGTTAGCTTCCCTTCAGTCAGGCCCTGCCTTCACCATGGACACGGCATCCCAGCAGGCATGGCTGAATATGCTCAGTCAGTCCAGATTCTCACTTCCCAACTGTTCCTACAACAGTCCTGAGATTACCTCTGACTGGACCAAACTGGGTCATCCAATAACTCCTAAACCAATCACTGAGGCCAGAGGTTTGGAAACTTCGCATTTGGCTGAGCTTAGTCACACGCCCATCTCTGGACCAATGAGCAGAACCAGTTCAACACAAACCACATGGTCTGAGGTGAGGGGAGGGGCTGTGACCAGAAGGGGCAACTGATGTCCACTAAAGTTACCGAACAGCTGTGGGAACTTATACAGGCACCTTATGCGTTCTGATGCCCAGAGTCCTTGTTTGTAAGATGGGAAAATGACAGACCCACCCAAGACAAGCTGTAGCTAGTTGTGTGATGATACTCATGAAAGCAGCTGGCACACTATAGGTGCCTAATGATGGCCCACAGATTCAGAAGCTGGGCTGGAATTAGAGCAAAGAAGCAGGAAGGATGGAAGTGGCAGTGTTTTCCAAGATGGCTACAAATTCTCCCATCCCACAGGCTCCTTTTACAATATGAGGTGGGCACTCCTGCTATTGGGAGGTGAGCACTATGGCCCTCCCCCTTGCCCAGGGCTGAGACTACAGTGGAAGGGACACCAGGTGACTTCTGAGGCTATTATAGAAGGTGGTATGGCTTCTTCCTGGCCCTCTTGGGACACTTTTTTTCTGGAGCACCATGTTGTAAGGAAGCCCAAGCCACATGTGGAGGCTCCGGCCCCAGCTAAGGTTCCACCTGACAGCCACTATCAACTACAGACATGTGGTTGAGATAACCTCAGCCCCAGTCGCTGTGTGACTGCAGCCACCTGACAGGCCCTGCACAAGAACCGCCTGGCTGAGCCCAGTCAACACCAGAACCATGACATAACAATAAAATAATTGCTGTTGTTTCATGCTACTAAGTTTTGGGGTAACACCTTACACAGCAACAGATACTTGGAAAGGGAAACACGGAAGGACTGTATGCAGAGGCTATGGTGGGCGGTTACAGTGGCCTGACTTCATCACAGAATCTGCCTCCAAAGCTCACTGGTTCACATGCCGGGTAATGCTAGTCTGCCCAAAAGAGAAAGAGGAGGCTGTGCCCAAGCTCCCTGAGCCACACACAGCCCTGTGCCCACTGGTGGAAGTGGATCCATTCACACCATCAGGCACTGGCTGTGAATTTCCCAGGATGAAGGGATGGCCCCACAGCTATGCGGACAAACCTCCTTCGATGTCTTCCAGCAGCTCAGGCCAGCCCAGCGCTCACTGACCTGTGGATGGAACGTGTCACCTTCAGAGGAAGGGGGCAAAATAAACCTTTGAAGGTGAACTTGCTAAATGCTTGCATAGCGAGGCCCCAGAATCTCCTTTTGCTGAGACTGGGGGGCGCTCAACGGCACCAGTCCCCGTTTCTCAGCCCCACTCAGCCCCACCCCTCTAGCACAGTCCTGTGGGACCTCCCAGTCCCTGTGCAGCCCAGCTACACCAGCAGGTCACCGAATGTGAACTGTACCCCAGGTAGCGTCTACACAGATCAGAAGGTAGTTCAGATAATGGGATCCTTTGAAGCAGACGATGGAACATTCCACTCCAGACCTCAAACGCCCGGGTGGCTGCCTGCCCCAGGCATTCAGGCGTCACTGCGCGGCTCCCGCCCCCACCTCCCTGAACCACCCATGGGAAGAGCCTCTGCCTTTTCCTTGCTGAACTGCTATTTGCTCACTTTAATTAAACAACCACTCACTTTCTCTGTAGACAAATAAATGGACTTAAAGAGGGAAAGCTTAGATCACCTTGTAACTGGGAAGCTGATACCACTTGCTGGAAAGAGAAGGTGACCGAGAAAGTAAACACAGAGAAACAAAGGGTGTCACCCAAGTCTGGTTTCTGTCCCCGCTGCCTGAGGAAGGTTTTAGATGGAAACCATTTCCGGCTCTGCTGGGAAGGAATCCATGCGAACCTTACTCAGTGAGGTGTCACGGACACCTCAGCACCTGTAGAGACCTTCTCCCTGGAGTTGGCGGAAGAACAGAAAAAAAGGAGGGGGTTTTCTTGCTGATTCATATTATTTAATGCTGTGCCTGCGTCCATTCCAGATCTTCCCAACCACTTGGGGGAAACCCCAAATTATGATGATAGCAAATGCTTGCACAGGGCTTGGGGCACCTCCAAGAGCGTTATATGCGCTATCTCATTGAATCCTCATAGTAGATACCGTTATCAGGACCACAGGCGGCCCAGGGAAGTTAAGCAGTGCATCTGAGGTCACACAGCCGGTGAGTGGGGAAGCTTTGGACCCGGTTCTCCAGTTCAAGTCTGCTCCTAACCACCCAGCATGCTGCCGTCCAGGAAACACAGGTCTACACCCATCAGGCCCCGGATAACTGCCCAGGGTCTCTGTACTAGAGTGAAAAATGTCCCCAGCCGACAATTTATGTCACTCCCCGGTACCTACGACTGTGGCCTTGTCTGGAAATAGGGTCGTTGCAGATGTAATCAGGTGAAGATGAAGTCATACTGGATTGGAGTCAGTCCTTAAAGAAGAGGGGAGTCTGGACACAGACATGCAGGAAAAAGCCACGTGACCACAGAGGCAGAGCCTAGAGTGCGACAGCCACAAGCCAAGGCCTGCCACGGATGCCGGCAACCACCAGAGCTGGAAGGGGCCAGGAAGTATCCTCTCTGACAGGCTTCAGCGAGAGCACGGCCCTGCCGCCACCGAACGGGGAGGGAACCCGGTTCCTGTTGTTTTAAGCCACAAAGTTTGGGATGTTTTGTCCCAGCAGTGACAGGAAGCTAATAGTCTTCTTGGCCTGTGTTTGGAGGCACATGTCTCCCACAGGAACAAGCCCCCCGGGAAGGGTCTGCAGTTAGCTGAACTGCAGGGAGTCCCTTGTTTCTTCTTGGAAAAGCTGAATTTTCACCTTTCCCCCATCTGCTCAGAGATCTGCACGGAGAGCCTTACCTTCCCATTGGCTTCTGCTGCTGTGTCACTTAACCTCTCTCTGTCTCCGATTCCCACAGTGGATTTTATAAGCAAATAGACTGAGTTTGTTCTCATGCCTGAGACTGCGTCATTTATAAAGGAAAGAGGTTGAATTGACTCACAGTTCTGCATCACTGGGGAGGCCTCAGGAAACTTACAATCGTGGTGGAAGGCAAAGGGGAAGCGTGACACCCTCGCAAGGCGGCAGGGAGTGGACTGAATGCAGTGGGAACTACCAAACACTTATCAAACCATCAGATCTCGTGAGAACTCAGGCACTCTCACGAGAACAGCATGGAGGAAGCCGCCCCTGGGATTCAATTACCTCCACCTGGTCTCTCTCCTGACACGTGGGGATTACGGGGATTCAATTCAAGATGAGATTTTGGGTGGAGACGCAAAGCCTAACCATATCATAGACCTAAAGCACCTGCCCCCAGGAGGCAGCTGTTATATCTCAGCAGATTAAGGTTTCAGAAACCTTTATGCAATTACCAAATGTTTTCTTTATTTCAGTTGGGCTAAGGATATGGTCTAAAGCTTTTCTTTTCGTTTTCGTCTCATCGTCATCTGAAATTCTCTTATTTATTGGCTTCTTTGTTTATAGTCTGTCTAGACTCATGTTGGCTGATGGAACTTTCTGTGATGATGGAAATTCGGCTATCAAGCACTTAAAATGTGGCTAATATCACTCAGGAACTGAATTTGTAATTTTGTGTAATCTAAATTGAAAGAGACACATGGGTTAGTTTCCTATAGCTGCTGTAACAAATTATTTAAAAGATAGTGGCTTAAAACAACACATTTTATTCTCTTGCAGGCCAGAGGCAACGGGTCTGCAGTGGCTCACACCTGAAAGCAAGGCATTGGCAAGGCTGGATTCTTCCGGGAGGCTCTAGGACAGCCTCTGTTTCCTTGCCTTTTCCAGCTTCTAGAAATCTCCTGCATTCCTTGGCTTGTGGCCACACATCACTACGACGTCTGCTTCCACGGTCACATCTCCTTCTCTAACTCTGACTCCCCCGTGTCTCTCTTATAACGACTCTCATAATAACCTTGGGCCCACCCGGATCATCCAGGAAGATCTCCCATCTCAAGATTAATCACATGTGCAGAGGCCCCTTTGCTGTGTCAGGACATATATTCACAGGTCCCAGGGCTTAGGACCTGGACATCCTGTGGGCCATAGTTCCATCTCCCACCACATGGGGCTAGGGGCTACCGTATCCAACAGCACAGATCTGACTGGACTGCCATTTCCTAGAAACCGCTTCTGCCTTAATCTCCACAGTGCCCTGATTCAGGCACACAGTAGGTGCTCAATAAATGTGTTCAATTAATGAAAAGTGAACATCACTTCTACAACATGTTTGCTGAACAACATGTTGGGTTTAAATTCTGAGTCTGAGCTAAACTTTGCAAAATGGAGAGAGTTGTCATGCTTCCTTTAGCTTGGGCTGGGCCTTGGGCCCTGGCTCTGTTCCCTGTTTTGCTGTGTGACTTTAAGCAAGTTCCTGTGCCTCTCCGGTGTCAGCTCCCCAATCTGTACAAAGAGTGGGGAGGGAGGAAGCCGGCCTCCATGAACCACCTGCAAACAGCCTAAGGCGGGCAGAGAAAACCGGGGCGCAGAAGCCATGGGGCTGGCCCACGGGCGAGGCCTTGAAGCGGGGAACAGTCCGCCCCAAAACAAAAGCATATTCTAGAAAAATGGTGTGGGAGACCTAGGAGAGAGACTCTCTGGGCCATGTGGGAAAGAACTTGCAGGCCTGGACCGAGGTTAGAATCAGTGACTTCAGTGCTGTGCCATCTGCCTGGACAGTTCTCCCAAGCCATCTCTGACTCTGCTCATCCTTCCAAACCATTTCAAATGGTCCTTTCTTAAGGAAACCTTCCTTGACGCCCCCACCCCACCTCTCTGACCCATAAGAGGGCTCAGCGTCTCTGGGCCTTTCACATTTGCTGTGCTGCCCCCCATTGCAGCGGAAAGCTGTTAAACAGCTTGCCCCAAGTCACATGTGCCAGTGAGTGGCAGAGCTGGGATCTAACCCAGGTGGTCCCACTCCAACATCTGTGCTTTTACTGGGCTGTGTATGCACATTCATCACACACACATGCACACACACACGCACACACACACAACACATGCACATCCCTAATCGCACACATATACCTGCACATGCACACACACACACACATTCATCCTAATACACACATGTACCTGCACACACACACATTCATCCTAATACACGCATGTACCTGCACACACACATTCATCCTAATACACGCATGTACCTGCACACACATTCATCCTAATACACACATGTACCTACACACACACACATTCATCCTAATACACGCATGTACCTGCACACACATTCATCCTAATACACACATGTACCTACACACACACATTCATCCTAATACACGACATGTACCTACACACACACACATTCATCCTAATACACACATGTACCTGCACACACATTCATCCTAATACACACATGTACCTACACACACACACTCATCCTAATACACACATGTACCTACACACACACATTCATCCTAATACACACATGTACCTACACACACACATTCATCCTAATACACACGTCCTACACACACACATTCATCCTAATACACGCATGTACCTGCACACACATTCATCCTAACACACGCATGTACCTACACACACACATTCATCCTAATACACACTGTACCTACACACAAATTCATCCTAATACACACACGTACCTACACACACATTCATCCTAATACACACATGTACCTGCACATGCACATGAGGTACACATCCTTAAAGACATGAATATACATGCACGCACATGCACATATATACATAGCCACCTAGACACAACACACACGTATGTCCAACCACACACACCCATATGTACATGCACACACAGACACCTCTGCATGAATACACTCAGTCTCACATCATTCCAGCCACACCCCACACCCCCCCATGCATATACACACACGGGCAAACACTTGTGCACACATATTCCTTCAAACATCATGTACACCTGCATATATACATTCACCCCACACACATATACATACAGACGTAGTATATGACATATGGCATAGTCATTCACACATCCTATACATGCCCATTCTCCTACACGTTCACACGTCCATATGCATACACATATGCACACACGCACATAAGTACACACATATATACACATGACATACACACAAAAATTTTTTTAATACAAGGTCTCACTTTGTTGCCCAGGCGGGAGTGCAGTGGCACAATCACAGCTCACCACAGCCTTGACGTCTTGGGCTCAAGGAATCCTCCCACCTCAGCCTCCTGGGTAGGCAGGGCTGCAGGTGCACATCACCATGCCTGGCTAATTTAATTTTTGTAGAGCCTGGGTCTCACTGTGTTGCCCAGGCTGGCCTCAGACTCCTGGCCTCAAGCAATCCTCCTGCCTTGGCCTCCCAAAGCACTGGAATTACAGGTGTGAGACACTGTGGCTAAACCCACACTCATATTCTTTTGTGCAATGTGTGACCACGTGACACATATGTATGCATATATGTACACACACACACATCTAGACCAGATGCTGGCCTAGCATAAGCTTGTCCACCTGCACACACATACATTACCTACTGGCCCCAGCCCAGCACACACACACACACCCACAGGCGTGCACACACAGACGTGTATGAAGACCACTCATGCACACACCCTGCGTAGGGTCTACACCTGAATGTAAAATCTGTGGAAACACCCCTGGAACAGCATGCATGGCACATAAAACGTGTGTGTGTCCAAATCTTCACATGCACCATGTACTGTCACAAACGGAAAACCATGCAACTCCCATAGGTGAACCAGGAAAGCTCCTGATTCCCTTTCCTGCACGCATGCCTGGATACGCACACGCACAACAGACATGCCCAGACCCTTCTGCTCCTGCTCCGTGTCCCTGTGCCCTCCCCACCCGCCCTCTCCTCTACACACTCAGCGTGTTGGTGAGGCCTGGGGCAGAGAGCACTGCCCTGTGGTCTTGGATGACCTCAAGGAGGAGGAACAGACAGCTGCCTGGCCTCACCTGCCGGGAAGGGAGACAGCGGGCAGCACAGTGGGAGTGCTGGGAGGACAGTGGAGTCCAGTCCCAGCCCTGGGCTTAGGGCCCCACCTGGTCTGGCCCCGGACACCCTGATCACACTCTTCCTGATACTGGTTGCTGGGGCCAGATGCAGACCCAACATACTCCCGGGTACACAGAGGAGACCGGGAAGCCAGGGAAGAGTACGAGATCTTTTGCTTCACCCTGCAGCCCCCCGTCTGGCCGTGCTGAGCAGACAGGAAGATGACAGCGCAGTGTAGGCTGGTGGGGGACGCCTGCCCGTCCAGGCTCCCACGCAGCAGATGGCCAGCCATCTGCAGGCCCCTCCTCCTCCTCTCACCCCCCTCCTCCCAGCGTGGCCAGGCCTGGTGCTGGGGCGAGGCTGCTCGAGGCTGGCAGAGTGTGTTGGAGGCATGTGCTGCCTGGCAAGCAGGCAGGCAGGCTGGGAGGCTGCTGCTCAGAGAGAGGCGTCCAAACACACAGGCAGGCACGGCCTTCTGCGCCACCCTACCCCTCTCCCCATACTGTGGACACCTCTGCTCCAGGAGATTCTGGGGCTTCAGGAAAAGAACGGTCCTTCATCCCAACATTCATTCATTCAACAAACACTAGGTGCTTACTAAGTGCTAGGCACTGGAGATACAGGAATGAACACCTACTATGGTTGAGCACCTACTATGTGCCAGACACATTTTTCAGGAACCATGGATACAACCGTGAGCTAAAGGAAGGTCCATTAGATGCCTGCCCTGTGTCGGGCACTAGGCTGATGATAGCAGTGATGGGACAAATGCTTAGTGAGCACCTACTGCATGCCAGGAACTGGTCTGGGCACTGGGAATACACCAGTGAACAAATTATTTGTTGAGCAACTACTGTGTGCCAGACACATTTCTAGGTCCAGAGACTAGAAGAGCAAGCAACAGCATTCTTTACTGCACACTTACTATGCACCAGGCTGTATGTGTTCTGGGCACTGGGGAGACAACAGTGAATTTATTGAGCACCTACTGTATGCCAGACACATTTCTAGGCACTGGGGATAGAATAGTGAGCAAGCTAACTATTTGTTGAGTACCTACTGTATGCCAGACCCTGGCTAGTGACCAAGAAAGTCACCGTCCCCACCCTCGCACAGTCTCCCGGGTGAACAGCGGTGACTGCATGATGCCTCGGCAGAACTAAGGCTGGGACGGAAGGACAGTGGCATTCTCACCGGCTTGATCATTTTAGATGGAGGTAGTCAGGGAAGGCCTCTCTGAGGAGGTGTCTTGGAGCAGGGTGACGTTTCCAAAGGGAGAACGTGCTTGGGGTGCCCTAAACAGCCCAGATGCCCTGCCGGGGGAAGGGCAGGAAACCGCTGGGTGACCAGGGGTAGGGTAGGACCCGGGTGGGGAGTCTGGGGATCCTGAGGCCTGGGAGGAGGCCCAGGGGTTGCCAGTTGGGGGCGGGGGTGTCATGACCACGTAATTATGACAATGACCTTGGGTGCAGGAAGCCCCCCCCGGGCCCAGCCTCTGCCGAGGCGGGTATCAGCATTTGCCCCACTGACCCTGGGATGCCAGCCCTGTCATGATGCCCATTTCACAAGCAGGAAGACTGAGGACATGGAGTTCAGCTCAGATGAGAAAGCAGGGCCTGGGGCCTGCCTCTGGGTATTCCTGATCCATCCAAGGGCAGGCCGGGGGAGACGGACGCCCTCAGCCCAAGTGGGCGCCACTGCCCTGTCCCCACCAGGCAGTGGACAGCTGGGCTCCCGGTCAGCTCCAACTGAGCGGTGGCCTCTGAAGGCAATGTCCCCAGCCAACCCTCTGCTGGCGCCTGAAGCTGTCAGCCTTGATTCCCGGCGGGCTTAGTCACCCCATACAAGTGACATTTATTTATTCCCTCACACGGGAGCGTGGAGAGAGATTAATTATTTAGCACCAAGGAAGCACTTTGAACATGAAAGTGCTGAGGAGGGCCTGACATTATAGAGATGATGTTCCCTCCTCATGCCGCCCGCAGCTCCGGATGGCAGAGCTGTCAACCCCCAAGGTCCCATGATGGGGGGCGACCCCCACCAACCTGCTGTGGGGGGGCGGGAGGAGGGTGCGGTGGGGGAAGACTCTGAACTTAGAAATTTTCTTTCTGTAAAAGGAGGGAAGAGAGGGAAGGAAAGAGGGAGGGAGGGAGGGAGGGAGGCAGGGAGCAGTGGAGAGGGAGGGAGGGAGGGAGGGAGGAAGAAAGGGAGAGGAGACAAGAAAGAGGGAGGTATCGCACACATCTTCCAGCCGCTGCACAGGGGGCGAGCTGAAGGCAGAGCAGAACTCAGTCACAAGGACGTCATTATGGCTCACAAAGCATTTTCTCTCCGCTATTTCCCAAGGTCTTCAAAACACGGGGGACTGTCAGCACAGCCCCATTTCACAATGAGGAAACTCAGGCTCAGAGAAGAGCAGCACCTTGCTTGAGGTCGCAGTTTGGCCACAGTGGCAGGGAATTAAATCTGTGTGTGTGCGTGTGTGTGTGCTTGCATATGTGTGTGTGATGTGTGTGCGTGCATGTGTGTTTGCACGTGTGCATGTGTGCACACTTGCATGTGTGTGCACGTGTGTGTGCGCGCGCATGTGTGCGCGTGCGTTTGCATGTGTGCATGTGTTTGCACACTTGCTTGTGTGTGCGCTTGTGTGCGTGTGTGCGTGTGTGCATGTGTGTGCGCTTGCATGTGTGTGTGCGTGTGTCTGCGGGCATCTGTGTGCATGTCAGGGATAGCCCTGTCTGAATGCACCTGCCAGGGTTCTCACCTATGGCAGGACAAGTCCCAAGCCCCAGCTCCCCAGGCACCAGAATCCCCAGGGCGCATGACACTGGCCACACCACAGCAGAGGACAGCACAGACCCGGGCCAGACCTTGACGCTGAGCATCTCTGAGGATTCCCATGTGGGGGCTTCCTCCAGCCCGCCCACCACGTCAGGAAAGAGAGACCTGGGTGGGATGGGGAGCAAGGGATGGGGGAACAAGAAACAGTCTGGCTGGGACTTGGAAGTTCAGAGTTTGACTGACTCCATATTTACCCAAAGGAAATCCATCAGGCTGGAAATAGACAGCTGGAGCCGGAAGCCCCCGAGTTCGCCATCCCTGCAGTTTCCATGGTCTTTGCTCCCATCTTCAGAGAGAAAAAGGCTGGGGGGGCGCGCTTAAGCTCCCGCTAAGTCAGAACCAGGACACCCTAGCAGAAGAGGAGACCTGGAGGTCTCAGGGGGTGTCTCCATGTTTCCTCCTGCCCCATGGTGCCAGCTACATCTGATTCGCCTCCACTCACCCCGGTGACCAGGACCATGCCTGCATTCAGTAGGCACCCAATACATGCATGCTGAGGGGCCCTGATGTTATTTGAGGGCCCCCATAAAATGAAATAGAAAAGAACTGGGGGGAGCAGAGGCCTTGCTTAGGCAAGTACATAACCTCTGGTGCCTCAGTTTCCCCTATCTGTAAAATAGGAGCAAAAGCGATGGAATTGCATTGCAGGCAGGAGGATCCTAGGGCTTATTCCCAAGGAGCTTAAAACAACAGCTGGCCTGCGTTATGGACTCCTGCAGCCTAAGCTATCATCAGCGACCAGCGCCGGCCACAAACCCGACAGACATTTGATCTTCACAGCAACCTACGTGCAGGTCCCTGTGGGGCCCACTGTATTTATTTATTTAAGAGACAGGGTCTCACTGTCACCTAAGCTGGAGTATAGTGGCGTGATCACGCACTGCAGTCTTGACCTCCTGGCCTCAAGGGATCCTCCCACCTCAGTCTCCCAAGTACCTGGGACTGTAGGCACATGCCACCACACCCAGCTAACGTTTTTATAATTTGTAGAGACAAAGGGGATACCCAACCCAAGAGAGGCTGAGTAACTTGTCCAGGGTCACACAGCTGGTCTCAAACTCCTGGCCTCAAGTGATCCTCCCGCCTCAGCCTCCCAAAGCTGATTTGTTATTAGTACTGTTCAGAGGATGACACCGAGTCCCGGAGAGATAAAGTAACTTGCCCAAGGCCACCCAGCTAAAAAGTGCCTGGGCTGGATTCAGAGCCTGTCACCTGCCCCTGCCTCCCGGACAGACAAATGGCTCAGACAAGAGGGCAAGGGTTTCCCTGGTAAGAGGAGGCTGTCCTCGAGGACCCCCAGTTCAGACTGTGGGAGTCTCTTGATGCAAATCGGGGCCCCCAGGGGTGGCCTTGAGGCCACCCTGCAAGGCCGCCCTCATAGAGCATAACTGAATGCTGTGTGCCTTGAACCAGAAAATGTTCCCGGCTGTAAATTAGGAGACCGCCCATGGGCACAAGGCCCTGCGGCCACCTCTGCTGCCCTGGGCCAGGACGGTGGAGGCCCCACAGGCTCCTTGGACAGCTGGGAAGCCTGCCGGAGGCTGCTGCCATGGCGACCGTGCCGGCTGCCCTCACTCTGCGTGGGCCTCATCCTGCCTCTCCCAGGCACGGAATGGGCTGGGGCTCAGCCAGCCTCCTCTCCCTCCTCCTCCTCCCTCCCCCTGGGGTCATCTGGGGGTCCTGAGAGCTGCCCGCCCATCCACAACCCAGCAGGCAAAGCCAGCTCAAAGATGCCCCTCTCTTAATAAGAACGAATGCCAGCTGGCAGGCATTGAGGACTGAGCCCCTTACCAGTATTGGTGGCTGAATTCACAACAGGTGAAAAGGCTGAGGCTCACCGAGGCAGCGCGGCTTGCCCAGGGCCACAGGACTAGGCAAGAGCAAAGATGGGCTTCCATGCTGGGGTTTCTGACCCCAGAGCTCCATGGCAGAGTGCAGTGCAATGGCGAAGACATGACCTCAGGAGCAAGACAAGCTGCGTGACCCTGGACAAGTCACTCACCCTCTCTGGGCTTGGGTATTCGCTTTGGCCAAATGGGACAAGAGTACCTGCTTCCTAGAGCCCTCGAGAGGATTCCATCTGTTAATGCGTGTAAAGCGCTCACAGCGGGGGACAGGCACGGAGCGGGCGCTGGGCTCGGCCTCGCTGTCTCCCAAAAGCAGGTGCTGGGGGTGAGGTGTGTTGACACACGCTTCAGGGGGAGGCTGCAAGGGAGACAGGACAGGGCCGGGAAGGAAGCCAAGCCGAGGTGTCGCTCGAGCCAATGTCCCAGCCTCAGCCGGGTCTGGGTCTGAGGAGCACCAGGGTGTCGTGCCCCAAGGCAAGGTTCAGATTCATCCACAGTGGCCGCCCAGGAGCTGCCCAGGGAGTGACAGCGGCCAGGCAGGTCAGGCTCCCGGATGCGTGGCCCACCCACTGCCAGGAGCCCTGGAGCGGCGCGGGAAGCGAGGTGAAAGGACAGGCAGGAGCAGACTGGAGAGAGGGGACAGAGGAACGTCACGGAGAGGCAGGGCGGGGGGGTGGAGCCCTGACGGCACTCCTCGCTCTGCCCTCTGCCCGCGCTGCCCGTTGCTATTTTAGGGTCTACTGCCTGCAGACGTCCCGGCCGCAACAAACCGGTCTGGCCGGCGGAGCTGCCCTTGTTTTGCGAGGGGAAGGCGGGTGGTTTGGCCAGAGAGGCAGCGCCTGGGGCAGGGAGCCAAATCTCCAGGCCCCAGGTCAGCTTTTCACTGTCCCAGGAGGCCTGGGCATGGTGGCTATGTGCAGGGCCTGGAGGAGAAGGTGCTGACTTGCCCAGGAGGCCATGAGCGGCTTGAGGGCCTGGGACACCAGAGCAGGCTGTGGCAGTCAGGATGCCTTGGGCAGCGAGTAAGAGAAAAATCCCAATTCCAACAGCCTTAGAGACGAGCACGGATTCTTCCCCCGACAGGAGGTCCCGGAGCAAAGGTGCTGCAGGGCTGGTGCCTCCACAGCTGATTGGTGGCATCGGCACCAGCCGCTTCCTCCTCCCTCTTCTGCCACGCCTCAGTGTTGGGACTCTCCTCCTGGCCCCAGAATGGCTGTGACAGATCCGATCACATCCCGACAGGACAGAGTGCAGCCAAAGATGAGGCAGCCATCTCTTCCTCTTTTTCATTTTTTTCCTGAGACAGAGTCTCACTCTGTTGACCAGGCCGGAGGGCAGGGGCACGATCTCGGCTCATAGCAACTCTGCCTCCTCAGCCTCCCTGCCTTCTCCTGCCTCAGCCTCCCAAGTAGCTGGGATTACAAACGTGCACCACCACACCCAACTCGTTTTTATATTTTTAGTAGAGATGGGGTTTCACCATGCTGCCCAGGCTGGTCTCGCGCTCCTGACCTCAGGCAATCCGCCCACCTCCGCCTCCCAAAGTGCTGGGATTACAGGCGTGAGCCACCTCCTGTTTCTCTCTTTTTAAAAAGCAGGTAGGCTGGGCGTGGTGGCCCAGGCCTGTAATCCCAGCATTTTGGGAGGCCAAGGAGGATGGATTGCTGAACCCAGAAGTTCAAACTCAACCTGGGCAACATCGTGAAACCTGTCTCTACCAAAAGCAATACAAAAGTTAGCCAGGCATGGTGGCACATACCTGCACTCCCAGCTACTCAGAAGGCCCTAACTCAGAAAAAAGTTAATCAATAGGTAAGAGCAGGTAAGCCTTCCTTCTAAATTCCCCGGTGTCATCCCCTTCACGCCGCACTGGTGAGGGTCAGGCCACATGAATACTTAGGAAGGGGGGATGGGGTTGCCGTGACTGGCTTAGCCTAGGATCAGGAAACAGTGGCTCACAGGCCCCAAGTGTGCTTTTGGAAATAAAGATTTACTGGTGCCAGCCACATTCTTTTTTTTTTTTTTTTTTTTGAGATGGAGTCCCGCTCTGTCACCCCAGGCTGGAGTGCAGTGACACCATCTGGGCTCACTGCAACCTCCACCCCCCTGTGCTCAAGCGATTCTCCTGCCTTAGTCTCCCGAGTAGCTGAGATTACAGGCACAAACCACCATGCCCAGCTAATCTTTAAATCTGTTGTAGGGATGAGGGTCTTGCCATGTTGCCAAGGCTGGTCTTGAACTCCTGGGCTCCAGCCACCCTCCCGCCTCCACGCTGCACACTCTTTCTCATATTGCCTGTGGTTGCTTTTGTATGACAATAGCAGAGCTGAGGAGTTACCACTGAGATGATCCAAAAAGCCTGAAGAATGACTCGACCCTTTGCGGAGAGTTTGCTGACCCCTGGCTGGATGAACCGGAATCTACCCCTGACCTGGACTGAGTCCGCGTTCCCTGAGGGATGAAGGAACACCGGGGCAGTCGGTGAGCCCCGTAGAGGAGGAGGTGGCGGCCGGCGTGGCCGCTACCAGTCGTCCTTCAAACCTTCGCTACTCAAAGCGTGGCCCCAGACCAGCAGCATCCGCCCCACGTGGAAACCGGGTCTTGGGTCCCACCCCAGCCTATGAAACCAGAACCTGCTTCCTAATCGGATCCCCCAGGGACCCTCACCCACTAAATGCAGCGTGTTAGCCTCTCTGCTGTTGTAAGGAGGTACCACGAACTGGGAAGCTTAAAACCTCAGGCCTGTGTGTTTCACGAGGCAAAAAAAACCCCAAAACCCACAGGTCCGGAGGCCAGAAGCCTGCAATCCAGGTGCCAGCAGGGCCCTGCTCCCTCCGAAGCCTGGGCAGGATTCTCCTCTGCCTCTTCCAGCTCCTGGTGGCTCTTGCAACGCTTGGAATTCGTGGCTTTGCAGATCCCTCACTCCAGCTGCTCCTCTGCTGCCACGTCGTTTCTATCTCCCCTTTTCCTATAAGGGCTCATTCATCTTGGATTAGAGTCCACGCTAATGACCTCATCTCAGCGCGATCATATCTGCAAAGACTCTACTTCCAAACAAAATCACATCCACAGCTACCAGGGGTGAGGACCTGGACATGTGTTTTCAGGAAACACAAGCCCACCTGTGACATGTGACATGTGAGTGGTCCCACCACACACCACACGTGGGTGAACTGGGACATACGGCTTGTGCTTTTGGGGAGGACAGGGCTAGGGGAGGGGGCGGCTCCAGCTTCCCTGCCTTCTCAAGCCCCCAGAGCTAGCCTCCTGGGAAGCAGCACGCTGGAAACTTCACGAATGTAGCTGGCCCAAGGCTGGCTCAGGGAGGTCATCTCTAGCCCTCATCTCCTACCAGGCAAGAGCTGCTCCTGGGGCCTTCCAGGCTGGACCATGAGTGCCCTCAGCAGGTCTGGCACTGGGTGAGGCGAGTCAGGCATCCCAGGTGCCCCTCTGCCCTGGCACCGAGAGTGCTTGCCTTCCAACATTTGGTGCCCCGAGGGCCTGCCTTGCTCATGTTAGCCCAGCGTTCATCTCCAAAGCCTGCCCATCTCCAAAGCCTGCTCACCTCCAAAGCCTGCCCATCTCCAAAGCCTGCTCACCTCCAAAGCCTGCTCACCTCCAAAGCCTGCCCATCTCCAAAGCCTGCCCATCTCCAAAGCCTGCTCACCTCCAAAGCCTGCTCACCTCCAAAGCCTGCCCATCTCCAAAGCCTGCCCATCTCCAAAGCCTGCTCACCTCCAAAGCCTGCTCACCTCCAAAGCCTGCTCATCTCCAAAGCCTGCCCAGTCTCAGGTCACCTCCAAAGCCTGCCCACCTCCAAAGCCTGCCCACCTCCAAAGCCTGCCCATCTCCAAAGCCAGCTCATCTCCAAAGCCTGCCCATCTCCAAAGCCTGCCCACCTCCAAAGGCTGCTCACCTCCAAAGCCTGCCCATCTCCAAAGCCTGCTCACCTCCAAAGCCTGCTCACCTCCAAAGCCTGCCCATCTCCAAAGCCTGCCCATCTCCAAAGCCTGCTCATCTCCAAAGCCTGCTCACCTCCAAAGCCTGCCCACCTCCAAAGCCTGCCCATCTCCAAAGCCTGCTCACCTCCAAAGCCTGCTCACCTCCAATGCCTGCTCACCTCCAAACCCTGCCCATCTCCAAAGCCTGCTCATCTCCAAAGCCTGCTCCAGGCCTCTGCTCCCCAGCCATGTCCAAGTGGCAGGCGGGCCCAGCCCCTGCACTTACTGCAGGAACAGAAGCACCATCTTCTCCGTGAAACTGAAAACACCAAGCAAATGCACCCTGAACAGGCTCCTTTGCTTTGCACGTAATGGGTGCTTAAAACTGGCATGCTGAGTGTACGGGGAAGTCAACACCTGAATCCAGATCTGTGAGGCGACTGACAAGGCCCAGCATGATCTAGCCCGCCCTCCTTACCAGCCTGTTTCCCACCATCCTCCTCCTGAATCTCTAGTTTTCAGTTCCACGCCAAGCCCACTATGGCCCCAGGGCCTTTGCACCTGCCGTGCCCTCTGCTGGAAAGCTCCTCCCTGCAGACACGCCCATGGCTGGTTCTCTTACTTGATTTAGATTTCTGTGCACATGATGTCACCTCTTCAGACGTAAACCCCACCCCTTCACCCCCCTCACTTTCTATCCAATCAAACAATTTTATCATCTACGTAGAACTCACCACATTCGTTTATTTATCTACCTGGCATGGCCTGAGTACCTAGAACGGTACCGGGCACACAGTAGGTGCGCAGTAAAAATGTGCTACTAGACCGAGAGAGTCCCCTCCTCACCCCCATCCGGCTGAACTCTTAGTAAACACTCAGGAGCCTCCAGGCCCCTGTATTAAGGCCTGGCAAGCCTCGCCCTGCTGTGGAATTTTCCAGATGGGGCTGTTTCTTTGTGTGTCAACAGAGCGCTTAATCTCTGCTCATCACCTCGGGCAGGAGGAGCCTGCTTGGGGAGGAACTTCTGTCCCAAAGCCGCCAGGTAACAGGATGGGGGCCTCTGGGGTCAGGGGGCAGCATTCCTCCCCACCCCAGCCGTGATAAATGTCCAGGCGCCCTTCCAGCCCCCGCCAGGCAGCTGCCTCTGCCCACAGCCCCGGCCGCAGGGCTGAGCTGCCCACCTGCGCGCACTCCTGAACTGCAAGGCGGCCCCTGCGGGAGGGGGTGAGGGGTCAGGGGTCTTAGAAACTTCCTGCATACTTTCCCTTTAGAAATAGCATCCTTCCTTTCCCTTTTTTTCCTTGTTAAAAATGGACACGTGTAATCCACATGCACCGGTTGTGAGGAATTCCAAAACCTCCTTTGGAAAGAGATCCTCGCCCCCGAGCCTGTCCCGGCTGCACAGATGGTGAGCACAGTCAACAAAGCTGGACACCGGTGCTTCCCTGCAGGGGTCACAGCAACCCTCCAAGGCTTTTACCATTATCCCCATTCCACAGACAGGGAAACTGAGGCTCAGACACGGCCGGGGCCAGCACATGGTGGAGGGAGGGTCAAACCCACTGTGGCTTTGCTCAAAGTGGTCGCAGGACTACTAAGCCATACCCCGCCTCTGTAGATTTCTTGATTTCATTTTTACATTTTGTGCGGCTGTTTGTGTTTTGTACCATTTTCTGTGTGTTGTTCTGTGACTTGCTTTCATTTCACCCTTCCGGGACATCATTTCATGACAGACGCGCGTAGGTCACCTCATTCTTTTTTTTTTTTTTTGAGATGGAATCTTGCTCTGTCACCAGGCTGGAGTGCAATGGCAGGATCTGAGCTCACTGCAACCTCTGCCTCCTGGGTTCAAGTGATTCTCCTGCCTCAGCCTCCCAGGTGGCTAGGACTATGGGCACACGCCACCACACCCAGCTAATTTTTGTATTTTTAGTAGAGACAGGGTTTCCCCATGTTGGCCAGGCTGGTCTTGAACTCCTGACCTCAAGTGATCCACCCAGCTCAGCCTCTCACAGTGCTGGGATTACAGGCGTGAGCCACTGCGCCCGGCTGGTCACCTCATTCTTTTTAATGCCTGTTTCCTAGCCCCTGACACAGCACAGAGCCATTCTAATTGTCGGAGTCACAACGGTTCAGTCTGATCATCTTGCATTCTCTGGACATCACTGATTTGAATGTGCACTACGGTCTGTATGCGATGCAGTGAGCACTTTTGGGAAAACCAGTGAGACCGCGTCGGGTTGGACAGGAGGTCTGAAGTGCCCTGTCAGGCCAAGTCTGAGATCCCGGTGGTAGAGGAAATGAATGTAGCCCCAGTACTGTGTCCAGAATGGTCCCAGCTCCAGCGAGGCCGTGAGGGCAAAACACTCCTTTTATTGGCCATGTTCATATCCAAGGACTCCAGAGTATCAAAGCTTCAAAGCACTGCGGCTCATTCCCTGAACAACGGTGCCAGGTAATTCACAGATCAACCCTCTGCACACCACAGTTTGGTCCAGTCTCCGAAGCAAGTCCTGCTCAGAGTTCCCCCCGAGCAGAGGAGGAGAAGCCAGCCTCTCTGCACTTCAGGCAGTGGATGCTTTTTGGGAGCTGGCATAAAGGGAATAAGGAGGGCAGGAGCTGTCACAAAGTCAAAACGAAAGTGCTAACATCATGGCTGTGTGTCCCGAGAGTGACTCACCCGGTGAAAACCAGAATATTGCTCCGAGTGTCGGAATCTGCAGAGCAGCCTCCAGGATGTGGGTCTTATCCAGCTTAAACGAGCCAAAACATTCCAGCATCTTCCTGGGGTTCCTGGTGAAGGGCGTATTGTCTTTTCGCTTTGGCCTTTGTTTCGAAAGCTCTGAAGAGGCGCCCAGGAGGTCAGCAGACGGCGGCCCCAGCCTCCAGGCTTCCTTCCCCCGGGACAGTATTCAGGCAGCCTCAAGATGCCTCCCAGCGCTCGCCTTCTGCAATCACCAGACCTGTGCTGCTGGCATGCTGGCTGCCACCGGAGAAGCTCGGAGAACACGAGGACCCCAGCAGGAAGAAGAAAAACGCTGCTCAGGAGAAGCCTCCCCCGCACCTCGCGCTGGAGGGCCAGGCACGGCAGAGTTTATCATCATCAGGAGTGGGTTAACCTCGAACAGGGGGAGAAATGCTTAGAGTCATCGTATTAGCCCTGGATTCCGGAATGCCTCTTCCATTCTTTTAAGCAACATTCCGTGCAGCCTTGTGCCCTCCGGAGAGCAGGGGGAGACTGACGGGTTTGTAGGTGGAGGAAAGGGTGAGACACTTTTAGCTCCTGGTTTGATTCGTGAGAAAACTCGCCCGATGATCGTGGAGCGCGACCGTTTGTCTTGCGGAGTTTGCCAGGGCTCCGCGGTGCTCCTGGGTACACGCTGGGTGCACACGTGAGTCCAAAGTGGGCCGTCTACGAAGCAGGACAATTGGACCTGGGTCAGTCTTCAGCCCTGATGGGGACTGGGAGAAAAGGGAGGGGAAGGACAGCAGCCAACTCTTATCTAGTTCTTCCCGTGAGCTGGACGAGGTCCCGAGCACTTCGCATGTATTGACATTTAACTCGGATAATGCCCCAACAAGGGAAGTACTAATATGATCTCCATTTTACAGACAGGGGCAGCGAGGCACAGAGAGGTCAAGTAACTTGCCCAAGGTCACACAGCTAGAAAATTGCCCGTCTGGGTCGCCCGAGCTCCATGGCAGGGAAATGCATGCAGTCGTGATAGTCATGGTGACATCACTCCCTATCCTTGTCTGATGAGTCCGCGTGGGGGATCTTGGAAGGCTCCTTACAGGAAGTGGAGACAGACTCCAAGGTGAGGCTTTCCTTGAAGGAAGCGTGGGAGTCTAACTGGCAGCTGGGGCAGAAACAGCACTGGTGTGGCAGGATGGGCGGGTGCGGAGGCTGGGGGGGAGGGAAAGGGGCTGCTGGTGGGAAAACTGTGGAGCCAGAGCTTGGTGTGGGTGAAGACCCAGGCATACAGCCAGTGCTCAATAAATGGCAGCTTGGACATTCACTGGAGGCCAGGAGGTAATATCTGGGCTGCTCTTTCCTGGCTGGGGGCCAGCATCCAGCACCCTCCGTGATTCCCTGGAGCCACCGCCCACAGGGCAGGGTCCTGATTGGTCCAAGATGATCACGCCCCTAACCAGAGATTGGTCTGGTCATGGTCATGTGACACAGTTTGACCAACTGCTGGCAAGAATCTAAGAATGCTTTTTCTCATCCTCAAAAAGCAGCTCTCCATCCAAGAAGGCCCTTGTTTGAGTCAGCTATTGCTGTGTAACAAAATGCCCCCACACTTAGCCTCTGGGAACAGTTATGTATTTCTCTAGCTTCTGTGGGTCTGGAACTTCGGGGGTGGGGGGGGTGGCGGGAGGCGCTTACTGGGAGGTTCTGGCACAGGGTTTCCCATAAAGCTCTCCAGCAGTGGAAAGGTCAGCTGGGGTTGCAGTCATCTGAAGGCTCCCGTTCAGTCTTTCTCCCTCCATCTGGAGGGCTTCAGAGGTCGACTCACCCAGTCCCACCCTGCAGGGCACAGCCTTTGGCTTTTTCCTGACACACGAGTCCCAGCTCAAACATCACCTCCTCTGAGAAGCCTTCCAAGATCATCTTATAAACAGTGGTCCCTCCCTGCCCTGCCAGTGACTCGTATCCTGTCCCCACCTGCCTTACTGCCTCCCGGCCTGAGGTTCTCTCTCTACTGTTTGCCATTTTTCTCTCCTTTATAATTGATGTCTCTGTTGGTCTCCCTACCCCCTCACTAAAATGTGCATTCCAGACTGTTGCCTGTCTTGTCATCTGCTAGGTTTCCTAGAGTTTAGCATAGTGCCCATATACAGTAGGTGCTCAATTAAAGATACGTCTATGTTAAATGAATGCATGAATGAAGAAATGAATGCGTGGATTTAGCAGCGGTAGAAGTTGTCTAGGACATTAGGCAACCCTGAAGAACCACAGAAAAGGTTAATAACTCTGCCTCTCTGTGTGTGTATCTGCCTGTCTTTCTCTCTCCTGTCTCTTCCTGTCTCCTCCGCTCCGTCTCTCTATCTCTCCTGTCTCTTTCTGTCTCTCCCTGACACCCACGCTGTCAGCCTCCCCCCTGCAGCACACACCCACTCCTCCAGCTGCCTGCATCCAGGTCCCCTCCCTAAGTCTCACATTCAAAGCCCCCAGATTCAACCTTCTCTGCTTTGCTTCCAAACTGGCTTCTCCAGCCCCACCCCCCCTCCTCCTCCATCCTGTGCCTGTCAGCTCTGGGAGGCCACCTTCAGAGCAAATGGCACAGGATTGGGAGTCAGGCAGACCTGGCCTGTGCTGAGGACTTCCCGGCCATATGAGCTCAGTGAAGTCACCTCCCTGTTATGAGCCCCAGTTTCCTCATCTGTACATGACCCAACGTCAAGGACATCACCTTCCTGAGCGTGAGCATGGGGTTACTCTGGAGATAGAGGGACGTCGGGGTTGCCTGTGACAATCCGCTCCCCCCCACTCCCCCGGAAGCCCACAGCAACTCCAGTTCTCTCAAGTTTGCCTGGGCAACTGCCCCTCCTCTGCAGCTGCTCCCCCAGAGAGTGTGAATGCTTAAACGGCCAATATTTTCCCCGGCTCAGCACAAAGCAGCGTCATTGCAGGGCGGCCAGGAAGGGCTGTTAGCTTGATTGGGTTCTTTTTCATCTCCACATCAGCTATTAAGCAGCTCAGCTCATGCAGGGGGAAGCTGCCTCTTGACTGCCTAGGGCTGGCGTGGGGCTTGGAGGAGCACTTAAAACACAGCAGGAATGTGCCCCATTGCACACCCCCTGCGGCCAGACCCTTGAAGCTCCTCTCACCCAGCTCCAAGCCAGCAATAGCTCTGATTCCCACCCCAGGAATCCAGAGCCCCTCCTCTCCCCCACATGCTGATGGGTTCCCCAACACGGCCCCGCCCCCTGTTTCCTCCCAGAGCTCTCCTTTCTATTTGAGGAAGATTTTTTCCCCCAAAGTCCTCCTGATGTGCCGGAGGTAGGGGAAGGGTTACTTTCAAACACGTTGGTAACCGCATCTGCTTCCTAAGGGAGGCGACATAACTCATTTCAATGGGAGCATGAATCCCTACATCACCCTCCTCTAATAGAACAAATAGAGCAAGACAGGTGTGGTTCTGAGTGTTTGCCACAAATGCACTCAGTTCGGTCTCATGGAAACCCTATGAAAAAGGCATTAGCTGCTGCATTCCCATTGTATAGACCAGGTTACAGAGGGTAAGTGACATGCTTGAGGTCGCACAGCCAGTGAAGGGAGGGGGCTGCCATTGTAACTTAGACCTTCTGGTTCCCTGAGCCTGCTCACAAAGGGGAAGGGAAAGGGAGACAAGGCCTGAGGCGAGGGCAGGACGGAAAGAATAGGATCTCCTCCTCAGCAGGACACGGGAGTGAGGCTTTGGAAGTGTGAGGGGGAGCCAAGCTTGGGAGGGGCCTGGATAGGAAAGTCCGGGAAGCAGTTTCCTGGAGAGGCTGAGAGGAAGGGAGTGGAAAACAGGAAAGTTGGAGAATCTCAAAAACAAACAAAAAAAGGCGGAGCATGTGTGAGCTCCGTTCTCCCCAAATCTTAACAAAGTCCTATGCACCCAGAAGTAATCCAGGCTAGGGGATGGGGAACAGGAATCGCAGAGAGCTGGGCAGCCAGAGATGGAAACCCAACTTTTAGAATTTTATCATTTTGCACCGGACGCGGTGGCTCACACCTGTAATCCCAGCACTTTGGGAGGCCAGGTGGGTGGATCACCTGAGGTCAGGAGTTCGAGACCAGCCTGGCCAACATGGTTAAATCCCATCTGTACTAAAAATACAAAACTTGGTGGGGCATGGTGGTGCATGCCTGTAATCCCAGCTACTTGGGAGGCTGAGGCACCAGGATCGCTTAAACCTGGGAGAGGCAGAGGCTTCAGTAAGCCGAGATCACACCACTGCACTCCAGCCTGGGTGACAGAGCAAGACCCCGTCTCAAAAAAAAAAAAAAAAGAATTTTATCTTTTTTTTTTTTTTTTTTGAGACGGGGTCTTGTAACTAAAATGTCTAGGGTGGACTTCAGGCATGGCTCAGTTCAGGAGCTCAACCAACACCATCAGTCCTTCCATATCTTGGTGCTACTTTCCTCTAGGCTGGGTTGTCTCTCAGGCAGGTTCAGGCACATCTCACCAGCATAGCAACTCTGCAAAAAAAAAGATCTGTCCCAAGTGGTTCCAGCAAAAGTCTCAGGGAAGGTTCTCATTGGCCCAGCCTGGTCACATGACTATCCCTGAACCAATCGCTGTGGTGACGGGGCAGAGTCTGCCCCACCCAGATCACACAGGTGAAGAGAAGGAAAGGATTCTCCCCCAAAGGGACGTGGGAGGGGACTTTCCTCCCAGAAGGAGAGAGCCTGGGCAGGGAGGGCCACAGACGGCTGCTGCAGGGCTGAGTTCCCCTGTCTGGGGCCACCAGGTGAGAAGAAGGGAGGAAAGGACAGTTGTAGGACAGACTCCAGCAGTGAGGCTGGGAGGTTCTGAGCCAGCGCTCAATGCCTTGAGGGATGAAGATTCGTGCTCCGGCCATCCATGCTCACCTGGAACTACACAGAAATCCTGCCGGGGGCACTGGGCTGTCTGCAGAATGGGCAAGAAGAGAGATGCCTAGAAAGTAAAGAACAGAGAAGTTGAACAATCACCTGCCTCAGCTTCCCTTTCTGTAAAATGGGTTCAAAAACAGCACCACCCTGACAGGGCTGTGAAGAGGAAAGTGGCTGGTAGCTCTGAAGGGATCGGGGACGGCGGCATAGGAAAGATGCAATGGACATCTAATTCTTTGCTAACCCGGCCACACAGAACTGGCCTGGCCCCACTGCTGTACCTCTGCCTAGGCCTTTTCCCTCTGCCACCTTCTCAGCCACATCCAGTCCTTCTCTGTGAAGCCTTCCTGGAATTCCCAGTGTGCTCTGACCCCCTGGAGCCCATAGACCTGGGCAGGAGCCCCGGCTCCACTCCTCCATCCTAAGAAGGTGGCTCCGCCTCTCTGAGCCAGTTTTCTCTTCTGGAAAAGGTGGATAATTAAAAGCATGTGGGAGGGTACTAGTGAACTCCGAACAGCACTGAGGGACTGTGGTTTCTCTGGGGTTGGGGTCCCCTCCCTGGCATCTCTCAGTGCCTTGGGCAAACCCTGTCTATAATGCTCAAAGACTCAGATTGGAGTTCTCAAGATTCAGAGTGGACCCAAGATCTAACCCAATAGGCTGTGTGACAGTGAGCAAGTCACCTTCCCTCTCTGAACCTCAGTTTCCCCATGGTAATCCCTTTCTCATAGAGCAGTTTTGAAGCTGGCAGGAGCCTCTGACGCAGTGCCTAGGACAGGCAGATATTCCATCGATAGGTGTTCTCTCTTCCCCTGGCTACCAGCACAAATGCCACCTTCTCTGAGCAGTGTTCCCTGATTGCCAGCTACAGTCAACTCTTGGCCTGGCCTCTTGCCTGCACGGTGAGCTCCTTGGAAGTTCAGATCAGGCTGCTAGTGCCTTTAGAGTCCCCAGCACCTGGCGCGGGTCTCTGTCAATAGTATTCTGGAGATTTTGAAATTAAGGACAATGATCATGATGATTTTTAAAATGTCATTTGAGACCTCCCAGGTCTCCTTAATCTTCCTCCTGCTTTAATTCTAGTTTAACTTGGCTCGAAGTTATCCTCAGATTGTCCTGTGCAAGGATGCAAGTATAAACAAAGTCACGAGTCCTGCGTCTGCCCAGAGCCAGCTCTGCCGGGTGAGGCTCTGTGTGCCAGTCTCAAGTGCAATCTCGCCTTCAAGGATGAGGGTTCAGTTCAAGCAGGGTTTCATGGCCTGTGAGGCTACTGGCCGTGGGGGACACACAGCTGACCACTTCTTGTCATAGTTAGATATTTATTTTAACTAGAAATTGCCTTTGGCCACATAAAGCAGAAAACCCAAATATCAGTGGCTTACCCAAATAAGAGGTTTCTGTTTCTCTCTTAACAAGACATCTGGAGGTAGCCTGTTCAAGGCTGGGAAGGCAGCCCCACCACACCGTGAATACTCAGGCCCTTTTCTACCCCTTTAATCCTCATAGTCACCTATGGTCACAAAGTGGCTGCTGTACCTCCAGCATTGCATCTAGATTCCAGGCAGGAAGAGAGAAAAGAGAAAAGGGCAAAAGACCTGCACTAGCTTCCTGCATTTCTGCCCATCCATGCTTCACCTTTTAAAGAGCTTTTATGGAAGCCCCACCCAAGGATATCCACTTACATCTTACTGGCCAGAGCTGTGTCGTGGTGCAACCCCTACTTGCAGAGGAAGCTAGGAAAGCTGGGATTCAAACCAGGTGCACTACTGTCTTGAGCACAATTAGGGTTTTATTAGCAAGGAGGTGGGGGCAGAGTGGATGCTGAGAAGGCATCCAGTGGCATGGACCACACATAACCCAAACCTATGATTTCATTGGAATTCTTACTTAGACCAGGGGTTCTCACACGTGAGAATGTGTCCAAATCTCCTATGGGGCTTGTGAGAACACAGGTAGCTGCCCCCAACCCCAGAATGCCTGACTCAGTGAGTCCAGGGTGGGCCTGAGAATTTACATGTTCAATAAGCTCCCAGGTGATGCCGTGGCTGCTGGTGTGGCACTACGCTTTGAGAACTGCTGGCTCTCAGCACGGCTCAAGTTGGTACTTGAGAAAAACCATGTGAGTTGATTTCAGAAGAAGGACACAGTGGTTTAGATGTGTTATCAGTTAGGATCCCACTAGAAAACAGAGGAGGGTATGCTGAGACAGGAAATGGGCAAGCACTGATGGATCAACTCCCTGCAAAGGTGTGAGTGGCGGGTAGAGAAGCCCTCCCCTCCAGGTAGCAGCAGTGAGGAGCTGGCACCACACCCGAAGGTAAGTTACAGGAACCTGAAGAGGGTGGCTATAAGAGAGGACCACCCCACAGGAGCCTTACCCTTTACTGGAGGGATGCGGCCAACCTGGGACATTGCAGAGAGGAACTAGGGCCATAAACACCTCCTGGCCTCTTTCTCTACCTGCCTCCAACCTCCAGCTGGATACCCAAGGGCTGGAAGTCCAGGGATGCAGCCCCACAAGCAATCCTGAATGAACAGAGTGAAGATGTCCAGCACAGACAGAAAATATCATGACACCAGGATATCCAGCAGCAACTGTTTGGCAAATAACAATTTAAAGCAGGCAACTCAGCCAGCTCATTCATTCATTCAAGTATTCACTGGGACACCTGCTGTGTACCAGGCACTTACTGGGTGCCAGGGATTAAGAGATGAATTAATCATGACCCCGGTCCAGAGAGCTGCCATCTGCTGAGGTCCAAGGCACCTGGTGGTGGGTAGGTGGGTCATCTTGCCCAAACCCTGCCATAGGCTGCCCAGCCAGACTCACTGCGCCTGCCACAGATCTCATCTGCTTGTCACTTGAATTCCGCGGTGATTTAAGCTTTCATTAAAGTTTAAATATGGGGGGAGAGACTGCAAAAAAAAACAAAAAATCACCTGCTGCATCACTAATCATGACGTTATTATGTGCTAAAACACGGGCTTCGGGCATAGGCTGACGGGATCTGGCTGGGATTAGGGGTAAAATGAATCTAAACCACTGGGCGCCCGCATGTCCCCCCGGTAACACCCTGTAACCTTTATGCGTATAGATTTATATCAGCAAACTGTTGATTATGGTTTTCCTTTTCCTGGGCTGCAAACAAGACCTCAACCCTCGGCAGCCCCCTTACTGCCGCGTCAGGCGCACACAGAATCTCTCCAGGCTTCACAGCCAATAACAAAAATGATGAAGAATCTGATGCAGACGTGGATAATTGCTCTGGCTTCCTCCCGTGAATTTAAATAGCTTTCTTGAATTACTGCTTTTGACAAGATCAATAAAATTGAGCTATTGCTGTATCAGGCCTTTCTACAAATACATAAGGAGCTGGGCTCCTGGGGCTGGCTGTTCAACAGTGACCCCAGCTCTCCCAGCAGGCCAACCAGGGACTTGGGGGCATGCATGCAGTGAGGTGAGAGATGGGCCGTGGGGGCCAGCACAGGAAAAACACACAAACACATCCTAGCTGTGGCTGAGTGGGCAGCTCACACTTGTCACGTCAGCACTTTGGGAGGCCGAGACAGGAGGATTGCTGGACTCCAGAAGTTCAAGACCAGCCTGGGCAACATAGCGAGACCCTGTCTCTACAAAACTTCTTAAAAATTAGCTGGATGTGGTGGTGCACACCTGTAGTCCTGGCTACTAGGGAGGCTGAGGCAGGAGTATCCCTTGAGCCCCAGAGGTCAAGGTTGCAGTGAGCTCTGATCATGCCACTGTACTCCAGCCTAGGTGACAGGGCAATTCCCTGTCTAAAAAAACAAAAAACAGGCCAGGTGTGGTGGCTCACGCCTGCAATCCCAGCACTTTGGGAGGCTAAGGCAGGCGGATCATTTGAGGTCAGGAATTCGAGACCAGCCTGGCCAACATGGTGAAACCCCATCTCTACTAAAATTACAAAAATTAACTGGGCATGGCAGTGAGTGCCCGTAATCCTAGCTACTTGGGAGGCTGAGGCAGGAGAATCACTTGAACCCAGGAGACGGAGGTTGCAGTGACTCAAGATTGCGCCACTGCACTCCAACCTGGGCGACAGAGTGAGGCTGTGTCTCAAAAAACAAATAAATAAATAAATACAAAAAATAAAAAATAATAAGCAAACAAACCAGCTCCTAGTTGCCCTCACTTTCCCTGTATCCCTTCCCCCAAAATTAATTAAGCAAAACTTACCTTTGTCCTCTGCTTTCTAAACTGACAGGTGGCCAGTAAGGGAACGCAGTCTATGCTGGGTATTAAAGGGAGGTGCTCAGCACCCAGTCCCCGCCTTCCAGGAAGCTCGCCTGTACTATAGCCGGGGCCTCCCCCTACTCAGTGATGGGATTCACATCTCCAGACCACAGATGCCATCCAGCAGTGCCGATTTTACACAGTGGAAAGGTATCAAGAAAGAACATTTTACAAGGCAATAGTCACATGACATAGAATTAACTCTCTTAGCATGTACAGTTCAGTGGCATTTAGTCCATTCACAACGTTGTCCACCGCCCCTTCATCTAGTTCCAAGCCATTTTCCTCCCCCAGGCACTTGACGCTCCGCCTCTGTGGGCCTCAGTTTCCTCATCCGTGCAGTGGGTATTGACTGCACCTGCCTCCTAGGCTGCTGTGAAGATTATGTGGGAAACAGAACGTGTTTCACCCAGGGCAGGCTCTTGGGGAGTTTGCTGGGGTGAATATCGCCCCCGCTCTCCAAATCTGTGTCCAACCTGAGCCTGTCAATGGGATCTCATCTGGAAATCAGGCTTTGAAGACGGAACCAAGTTCAGATGAGGTCACGCTGGAGTAGGCAAACCCTACGTGAAGTGACTGCGTCCTTATCAAGACAGATGACGCACAGAGGACAGCCAGCCAGTGACGCGGCTGCCCACCCAGGAAAGTCCGGGGCTGTGGGCAGCTGCTAGGGGCTAGAAGGGGCAGGAAGTCCCCCTCCGCTAGGGCCTCCAGGGGAAGCAGCGGCCTCTGGACACTTGATTTCCAACTTCCGGTCCCCCAGAACAGAGAGAGAATGCCTTTCTGTTGCTTTAAGCCCCCAGCTGTGGCTTAATTAGTTACGCCAGCCCTGGCCAACAAATAAAGGGAGCCTTCCACAAGCGGGAAGTGTTCTCATGGTCACGGAGTTATTCAGTGCCCTGACCGGTCAGGAAGGCAGGCCGGGGCAGGGGACCCAAGGAGGCTGAGTGGCTGGGGAGAAAGCCCTGGCAGGCTCACAGGGCGGCCCCCACTTTCCAAGTGGCAGCTCCGTAACCAGCTCCCAAGGTGCACCCCATATCTCCCTCACCCCCAAACCACCCCTCCAGGTACAGGACCAGCTGGGGCTGCCATGGCGCATGGCAGTTTCCATTGTCTGAGAAACACACCTGCAGCCTCAGGCCCGTTGCTTTTGAGTACACAATCCTTCTGTTCTTTCTTTGTTCATTTTTATTTTTACTTAGAGATGGAGTCTTACTCTGTCACCAAGGCTGAAGTGCAGTGGTACAATCATAGCTGACTGCAACCTCAGCCTTCTGGGCTCAAGTGATCCTCCTGCCTCAGCCTCCCAAGTAGCTGGGACTGCAGACATGTGCCACTATGGTCGGCTAATTTTTGTAGATTTTTTGTAGAGATGGGGTCTCACTATGTTTGTTGCCCAGGCTGGTCTCCAGCTCCTGGGCTCAAGTAATCCTTCTCACCTCGGCCTCCCAAATTGCTAGGATTACATGTGTGAGCCACTGCGCCTGGCTGGAAGCATAATCTTTAAAAAAAATTTTTTCTTCTGGAGAAATGGTGGTAAGAGGGAGAGTGCTTGAGGCCTGGTTGGAAGGCAAACCATCAGAGGGAGGAGCCTGTGAGCGGCTGGCAGATGGGACCCCACTGACTGGGAGCGGATCCCTGGGAGCTGTCCAAGGTGTGAGAGTGAATGGCGGACGCTGCGCTGCCCAGGACGTCCTGGGTGAGGGGTCCCAGGGGCATCGCAGGACCAAATCTCCCTCCAGCTTCTCAGGCCTCACACAGGGCTGAGGTCTGGGTTAAGGACCGGCTTTGGTGGGTGGCGGTTAGGGCCAGTGGTAGGCACAGAATGAGGGCCAGTCCCAGGCTAAGTTGAGGGGTAGGGCCGGAGTGATGAGAAGACCCTTTGAGGGTCTTCAGACCACTAGACTGAAATGCCAGGTGCGGAGGAGAGGCGAGTCATTTTTGAGAGGAGCCGAGCACAGGTGTTACCTGCCCCTGCTGCAAGCCATTAGCTGACCTCTTTAGATACAGGTGGAGGCTACTGGGGCAGGACACCAGAATGTCCATCAACATTATTGTCAAGAGGGGCGTGGTCGCCTGAAATTCCCCACTCCCCCGGGGAAGACCTGTGCAGTGAGTGATTCCACTCAAAACCCACTTCCAGCCCAGCCGCCCATGAGTGACAGGCTCTCCCCTGAAACACTCAGTACTCCAGGAGCAAATACCACTAAAACTTCCAACCTGATCTCCCTCTGAGGTAGGAGGCAGGACTCAACTCTGGAGGCAGAGTTCAAACACTGGACTAAATTGAGGACTGGCTAAACAGGGGCAGGGCAGAGCACCTTCTATAAGACACACCCACCAGTGGGTCAGGTCTGTTTGCCATTGCCATGGCAGCACCTGGAGGTTACCACCCCTTTCCACGGCAATGACCTGATGACTCAGAAGTGACCACCCTTTCTCTAGGAGTGTCTGTATAGCCCACCCCGTAATTGCATGTCACTAGGAGTGGGTACAAAGAGACTGCAGGGCTGCCTCTGAGCTGCTGCTCTGGGCACACTGCCCGATCTCCCAGTGCCTCTGCTGCCGGCCTGCACTGCAGCTGCAACCAAAGCTGTTAACACCACCAGCTCGCCCCTGAATTCTTTCCTGGGCAAAGCCAAGAACCCTCCCAGGCCAAGCCCCGATTCTGGGGCTCGCCTGCCCTGCATCACCTTAGCCCTGAACTGGGGCTCTAGGAATTCCTGTTTTCATCAAAAACAATCATTTTCCCCAGCGAGCCCAAAGCAGACCGAAAGAGGCAAAGCAAAGGGAAAAACAAGCCCTCTCCATTTGCAATGTCATCTACTCCCTTCCACAGAGTAAAATCCATATCAAAAGCCCCCAGGGGATGCCGGGGGAGATGTGGGCTGCCTTGTGGGGAACAGCAGCTCAGGCTTCCCCCTCCAGTGGGTTGATGTAGATAGGAGGAGGATGATGAACCTGGCTGAGGACAGATCAAAAGATGATGCCTCATTACGGGGTTTCCAGATCATGGCAGATTACCCTTATGTCTGCCTTAGCCCACATATATATATATATATTTATTTTATTTTTTTTATTTTTTTTTATTTTTTATTTTTTTTTTTGAGACAGAGTCTTGCTCCATCACCCAAGCTGGAGTGCAAGGGCGTAATCTTGGCTCACTGCAACTTCTACCTCGTGTTCAGTGATTCTCATATTTTAGCCTCCCAAGTAGCTGGGATTACAACTATGCACCCACATGTCCAGCTAATTTTTGTATTTTTAGTAGAGATGGGGTTTCACCATGTTGGCCAGGCTGGTCTCAAACTCCTGGCCTCAAGTGATCTGCCCGCCTCAGCCTCCCAAAGTGCTAGGATTACAGGCGAGAGCTGCCGTGCCCAGCCTGCCTTAGCCCGTAGTTTACATGATTGCTAAGGGTCTGGGTGTCTGGAGACGGGGTGACATGCAGCCAGGTTAGAGACCCACCTCCTTCGACCGAGCTATGCTGTGCCCACGTACCCGAGTCTCAGACCACGTAAATGTTATTGTAAATCTCATTCCTGACGGGGGAGACAGCAGCCTGAGCCATGCAGGAGGCCCTACAGCTCTCAGAAGAAGGCTGGTTTGAATTTCTGAAGCCAAACCAAACACTGGCTCGAAAACGTTTTCTTATTATCTCATTCCCTGACTATGGAACAATCACCCCATTGAAAAACCACAAGCCCGCCCAAGTTTTAAATTAAACCTTTTGAGTTTTCCCTCTGAGAGCAGATAAAATCCTTCCAGCTTATGTTTTGAGGAAAAGAATTGGGGGTGTGTGTGTGTGCGTGCACGTGCGTGTGTGTGTGCGTGCGTGTGCATGCGTGCGTGTGTGTGTGTGTATGCGTGCACGTGCGTGTGTGTGTGTGTATTTCCCCTAAACTCATGCTCTTCTGCTGGGTTCCTCAGCACTCTGTTGAAATATTTCACCTGGGGGACATCATTGCATTTCACGGAGGCTGAAGTCTCCTTCCAGGAGCAGCTGCATGGCTGCTTGGGTTTTAAAACGCAGCTCTTTCCGGAAGGAAGAGATAAGTCCCCTTTCCAAGAAGTAAGTTTCCCAGAGTGTCCTCGAAGGGCTTAGCTGAGATTCTTACAAGAGATATTCGGTCCCCACCCACGTATTTGTTCATTAGATGCCGGCGGTAGGCTCTGGAAATCCACCGTGTGAAAAATCTCAAGCTGTACACTGGCAAGGAGATTGAGAAGACAGAGAGGGTTTTTGTTCCTTGGCTGGCATCAGAAGAAGCCTAAGCTCTATTCTTGGCCCCACCCGGAGCAGCTGGGCTAACGCTGGCCAGCATCTTCGCCTCTCATCGTCTCAGCTGCCTGATCCCTAAAGGAGGAATGTGCATAGGAGCTCCTACTGCGGAATTCCCAACATCGAAAGCCTGGGAAGATGCTACTACTATACTGTTGTGCAGTCATTCAACAATCATTTGCTGAGCACCTACTGTGTGCTAGATTCTGTTTAGGCACTTGGGAGACAGAAGGGAACTAGACAAGCAGCATCCCTGCCTGCCTGGAGCTAACCTTTTAGAAGGTGGAAAAACTTATGTATTTCAAGAGCTAGGAATCATTTCCAGTTTTGTTTTGGAAGTGACATCGGGCTTTCTGTGGTGGCTGGTTATCGATCATTTTCTCTTTTTCAATGAATGGTGAATAACCCACACCATGGGGGAAGGGCTTGGAGACGGTGTGTGTTTAGGGGCAGGCAGCGGGGGATTCTGGGAGCTGGAGATTGCTGTCCTATGCCTCCTGGGTACTGCCAATACTGGGGTCCCCATGTAGCACCCTTGGCCCATCTGAGATATTTCCTGACCACCCTGTTCCCTGAGAACAGTGAGCAGAGAGGCCAGGCTGCCCCAGGTAGAGCCTGACCTCTGCAATCAGTGACAGAAACCAGGCTTTACAGTGAGGGCAGAGCTTAGCGACAAGTAACAGATTCTCCATTCGACCCCAGAGGGGTTTTGTGCACATCGGAGTGTGGACAACGCTTACACGCTGAGGTGTTCCATACACAAGCCCAGGTGTCTGGCTTCTCCTGAAACATTAGAAATTCTGCCTCACTGGGTGGCATTGCTGCCTGGCCGTGCTGGGCTAGGGCTGGGTGGACGTGGCCTCTGTTCTCCACCGCCCCCACCCCTGTGTATGCACAGTGTGGCTAATTATCAACCCCAGATTTAACTGGAGCAAGTAGGAGTTCTTTTTTTGAGATAGGGTCTCACTCTGTTGCCCAGGCTGGAGTGTAGTAGTGCAATCTTGGCTCACTGTAACCTCCACCTCCCAGGTTCAAGAAATTCTCCTGCCTCAGTCTCCCGAGTAGCTGGGACCACAGGCACCTATCACCATGCCCAGCTAATTTTTGTATGTTTAGTAGACACAGGGTTTCTTCATGTTGGCCAGGCTGGTCTCAAACTCCTGACCTTGTGATTTGCCTGCCTCAACCTCCCAAATTACTGGATTACAGGCGTGAGCCACTGCACCTGGCCTCAAGTAGGAGTTCTGATGAGGACCTGAGTGAAAAGGACTGTCTCCATCCTGGTGACTGCAGGCGTGGGGCGGGGTGAAACGCTAAGTGAAAAGGACTGTCTCCATCCTGGTGACTGCAGGCGTGGGGCGGGGTGAAACGCTAAGTGAAAAGGACTGTCTCCATCCTGGTGACTGCAGGCGTGGGGCGGGGTGAAACGCTAAGTGAAAAGGACTGTCTCCATCCTGGTGACTGCAGGCGTGGGGCGGGGTGAAACGCTAAGTGAAAAGGACTGTCTCCATCCTGGTGACTGCAGGCGTGGGGCGGGGTGAAGGGAGACCAGGTGTGGAAACTAGGCAGTCAGCGGTCCAAATCCTGGCTCTGCTGCTCATTGGCTGTGTACCTTGGAAGTGTGCTTGGTGTCTCTGAACCTCAGTTTTCTCATCTTGAATATGGGGGAGCTGTATCCTGCAAGCTTGTTGCAAGGATTGCTGAATGTGAAGGGCGTCCTGTGTGCTAGGCATGGTTAGAGGGCTGGGACATGAAGACAGATGAGATGGGGGCTGAAGGCTCCAAACCTCCAGAGGCAAGACGGGCAGTGTCAACGAGCAGAGCCGCTGGGGACACACGACAGGGACTGGAAGGGAGTGGAGCAAAGTGACCGTGACCGATGGAGTGCCCGCCCCAGCTAAAGGCCAGTTCCAACAACTGTCACATAAGAATGCAGGGCCCAGTGTTACCAGATCTGATTACTTGTTTTATTTATTTATTTATTTTTGAGCCAGAGTTTCGCTCTTGTTGCCCAGGCTGGAGTGCAATGGCGCGATCTCAGCTCACCACAACCTCTGCTTCCGGGTTCAAGCGATTCTCCTGCCTCAGCCTCCCAAGTAGCTGGGATTACAGGTGTGCGCCACCACACCCAGCGAATTTTGCATTTTTAGTAGAGATGGGGTTTCCCATGTTGGCCAGGCTGGTCTTGAACTCCTGGCCTCAGGTGATCCGCCTGCCTTGGCCTCCCAAAGTGCTGGGATTACAGGCATGAGCCACCGTGCCCGGCCTGTTTGTTTATTTTTTTGAGGCAGGGTCTTACTCATTCTGTCACCCACTGCAGCCTCAACCTCCTATCCTCAAGCGATCCTCCTCCCTCAGCCTCCTGAGTAGCTGGGACCTCAGGTGCATGCCACCACACCTGGTTAATTTTTGTTTGTTTTTTGTACAGTCGAGGTCTCACTATAGTGCCCAGGCTGGTTTCGAACTCCTGGATTCAAGTGTTCCTCCTGCCTCAGCCTCCCAAACAGCTGGGATTACAGGCGTGAGCTGCCACGCCTGGCCCAGATCTGATTTTTTTAACAGAGGCCAGATTTTTCATGTGAAATCCCCTAACTTTTAAATGGCGCCAGTTAATGTTTTAAAAATAACGAATCTGTCTGCAAGAGCAGCTAAGCACATTTGCGACCCACCAGTGGCCAGACTGTGAGTTAGCCACGGCGGTGGCGGGGGAGGGGCGCCTGCTCTCCCTGAGTTTGCAGCTCCTGGGGAGCTGGCTGTGAGGAAGCCAGTTCTCAGCTCTGGAGTGACCATTCGTGGTGGCTTCTACAGCGGGGGAAGCACTGCAGGATGGGACAGTGCATTCCTCCTGGAGGATTTCGGCTCCAAGCTGAAGGCTAAGTGTGGGGTGAAGGGGAGCGGGCAGGAGGCTGGGGAAGGGCAGGCTCTGCAGAGGGAATGGCTTCAGCAAGGGCTGGGCACAGGGACTCGGCCCCGGCCGTCTGCACACCCAAAGGGCATCCAGTGTGTCCCTTGGCAAGGTAAGGAGCAGTTACTCCATCCCTCACTCAGTGGAAAACAAGGGTACCCCCTTCTTGTTAACTCTGCGCCATGCTCAGGAATCGCCAACCAGAGCGCCAGTGAGTAGAGGGCAAGGCCGGCTGGCCCGGGCCCAACGCCATGGCTGCAAACCGGGGCCTCGGGACCCTCCTCGGGGGCTTCTCTGTGCCTGCCATCATCACCCCAGTCTTAGCTCCTAGGCCCTGCCTGGCCCACTCTCTCCTGAAGGAGGGAACTGGAAATGCACTTCAGATTCCTCGCTGCTTATGTGCTGTTTGGGGCGAGGCCTGGCATATTCCAGAACAAATGGAATTACCAGGCAGCGAGTGGGGGAGTAAGCTCGCGGGGAGGGGCAGGGCAGAGGCGGCAGGGGGGAGGCCCAGCGGCCTGGGTTTGCTCCTCCTGGCAGGGTCTACATGGGGCTTTGACCCTCAGTCTTTCTCTCCCCCAGCCTCTACTGCTCCCCGATCCCCATGGGGTCTCACAGAGGGGTTCTTCGCAGGAAATCCTCCAGGGCCAAGCCAAGGTGAAAGAGACCTTCTTCCTACCTGGCCCCGGTCTACGGTGAGCAGGCAGCCAAGACTCCACTGCAGCTGGAGGTGGATATGGAGGCAGAGCTGCAGGGGACCCTCTGCGTTCCAAATGTCCCCTTACGACAACTGTCACTTAGGAGCCCAGAATCTTCTCTGGCAGACTCTCCATTGAGAATGTTCATATCCAGGGTTGTGCATACAGTCAGTGCTCAATAAAAGCAGGGTTTTTTTTTTAAGGGCCAGTTGTCACAGCTCACACCTGCAATCCCAGTGCTTTGGGAGGCCAAGGCAGGAGGATTGCTTGAAGCCAGGAGTTCAGGACCAGCCTGAGCAACATGGCAAGACCCTGTCTCTAAAAAATAAAAATTGGACACAGTGGCTCATGCCTGTAATCCCAGCACTTTGTGAGGCCAAGGCGGGTGGATAACTTGAGTCCAGGAGTTCGAGAGCAGCCTGGCCAACATGGTGAAACCTCATCTCTACTAAAAAATACAAAAATTAGCCGGGCATGGTAGCAGGTACCTGTAATCCCAGCTACTCAGGAGGCTGAGGCAGGAGAATCACTTGAACCCAGGAGGTGGAGGTTGGGGTGAGCTGGGATTGCATCACAGTATTCCAGCCTGGGTGACAAGCGTGACTTTATCTCAAAAAAATTTTTTTAATTAATTAAAATTAAAAATGTTTTTTAAGAAGAGAACTATCTGAAGAGGGACAGACCGAGCCTGCTTTCTGAGGTGGCGCTCCCCCGCCCTCCCAGCCTGTGGGACCTGCACGCCCTCAGCCAGTCTCTCTCCAAAGACTACCCAGAAGGAGAAATATTAATATGTTCAAACTCTAATCAAGTCTGGATAATTTCACTAGAAACCTTTCCATAATTTCATAAGCGTTAAAGGATTACAATAGCAACAAATTAAACCAACGGGCATGAATTTAGTTGCTCAACAGGAAAATGTAGCTTGATTTAGAAGCGGATGTTACAGTTTATTAACCAATCTAAATTAATTCGATTTTGAGCCACTGTTAAATATACATTAGGATGTATCACCCAATAGCACAGCCGAGAGGGAGAAAGAGAGGAGAGGAAGGAAAGCAAGGGAGGCCGACCGGAGCCTGCTGCCTACACACAAAACAGTTTGTTAATTCTGAGGTGCGGGGCTGAGTGTCCAAAACTGGAGAAGGCGGTACCAGACAAGACTCTGAGTAGCAAGAATTAGAAACTCAACTGAAGCTGCCTTAAGCCAAAGGGGGGGATTTATTATCTCGGTATCTGAAAATATCACGGCAGAGGCAGCTTCAGGTGCAGTTGAATCCAGGTGCTGTGGGTCAATAGGCACTGGCCTTTTTCTATTTCTTAGTCTATTTTTTCCTGTGTAGACTTTACTCTTAAGGGGAGGGGTTCTTCCTACCTGGAGGCAGGACGACCACCAGCAGCTCTAAGTCTCAATTCTACTGTGCCAGCCCCTTGAAGAAGAGAGCTCCTCTGATACCCCTGGTCCCATGCTGAATTCCAGGTAAAGCTCTCAGTGGCCTGGCCAAGGTCATGAACCACTCTGATGGGCCACGCTTAGGTCCCTTACCCATCCTTGAGTTGGGGGAGGAGGGGAGGATGGAGAGCAAGAAAGGAAGAGAAAAAGAAAAGAAAAAGGAGCTCTGGGATCTCCCCTACTGTCTCTTCAATGAGTACCTTTGTGCAGTGCACAACACATACACTGTGCATGGACTGTGCTGACCCCTCAGACAGTACCTGTGACTCCTGGGTTATAGGGGGATTTAGGGGGGACACAAGTATAATGCAGGCCAGGAATTTTTCCCCCTCCCTACTCAGGCCTTGCCCCGCCCCCTCATATGGCTACAGTCCAGTGATGCTGCATCGTGACCGCTCTCTCTGGCTGGGCCTGGAGGTTTCTACTTTGCCCCATTCCACATCCGGCTCATACTACCCACTCACCCACTGGGTCCCCAGGGCTTTGGCGTTCACCCCACCCTGTGCTGACTCTGGCCAAGCAACCAACTTGCTGTGTGACCTTGGTCCAGCCGCTGCCCCTTTCTGAGCCCAGTTCTCCAGTTCTGGAAACAGGGAGTACAGGCTCCTCTCTTCAATGGCCCTCCAGGCTCCTGTGTTCTGACAGGCTGTGGGAAGATGGAGAGGGAGATAAAGAGGAAATAGTTCCGCTTAATTGCCTCATTAAGCGCTCCTTGTTGGAAAGCCAGAATTGGAGGCCTCCTCTTTCATCGCCTGCCTGCACCCTCCCCAGCTGAATGAGGCAGCTGAATGCGGAGCAGGGAGGGTCGGGGGCTAGAGAAGCATCCTCAGGAAGGGGCAAGATTTCGGCTAAGCCCCAGGCCCGGTGAGCTTACGTCTGTTTGTAGCTTCATAAGTCAGGATTTCACTGGGCCACATGTAACGGAACCCGGCCACACAGTGGCTTGAGTAAGAGTGGGATTTCTGGCCAGGTGCGGTGGCTCACACCTGTATTCCCAGCACTTTGGGAGGCCAAGGCGGGTGGATCACCTGAGGTCAGGAGTTCAAGACCAACCTGACCAACATGATGAAACTCTGTCTCTACTAAAAATACAAAAATTAGCTGGGCATAGTGGCATGTGCCTGAAGTCCCGGCTACTCAGGAGGCTGAGAGAGGAGATTTGCTTGAACCCGGAAGGCAGAAGTTGCAGTGAGCCGAGATCGCGCCACTGTACTCCAGTCTGGGTGACAGAGCAGGACTCTGTCTCAACCACAACAAAAGAGTGGGATTTCTGTTCCTCCTGTGCAATAACGATAGCAAATGCCACACCAGTGCCTGTCGTGTGCCTGTGCCCAGAACCATTCTAAGCATGGTCTATATCTCAACTCATAAATAAACCCCTATGCTGGGGTGAAAAGCATCCCCCCAAAATTCATGTCCACCAGGTACCGTGAATGTGGCCTATTGGAAATAGGTCTTTGCAGGTGTCATCAAGTGAAGATGAGGTCCTACTGAATTAAGATAGGTCTTGATCCAATGACTGGTTCTTCATAAGAGGGAGGCCAGAGACCCCAGTGGAATGACCCCCATGGACTGTGCCTGGAAGTGGGGTGGGAGGTGACACTCAGCTCTGGAGGTGGGGCTCAGACACCAGACCAAATTGAAGACCGGCTGAAACAGGTCTGGGTGGAAGCAGGTTTCCATAAGCCATGCCTACCACTGCCCCAAGTCAGTTTGCCGTTGCTGTGGCAACCACCCAACAACCCGGAAGTAACCACCCTCATCCAAGAAATGTCTGCATAAACCGCCCCTTAATTTGCATACACTTAAAAGCGGGTCTAGGTCTGAGTGGGGCAGTGTTCCGTGTCGATCACCACTGGCTCGCCCTGGAATTCTTTCAGGGTAAAGCCAAGAACCCTCCTGGGCTCAGCCCCAGTTGTGGGGTGTGCCTGCCCCACACCATTGGGAAGCCCCAGCACGGGACAGCATGGGGCACATGCCCTCATCCACGAGTGCCCCGTGCTCAAAGGATGAGGGCGAGATGAGCTCAGCCCCACCACACTCCTGCAGGGCCAGAGCTCTGCTCAGAAGCCCCCGCCCCAGCCTGCTCTCTCCTGCTTGAGCTCTGGGAAACTGGCATAAGGGCTGCTCCCCTACCCACCTCACAGACAACACTCTCCAGACACTTCTGCGTGCCAGACACGGCGGGGTGGCAGCGGCAGTGCCTGACCTTCATAACCATGTGCGAGCCTGCAGCGCTGTGGTGTTCAGGACACGCCCAGTGCCGTGAGACCCTCACCATCCCCCAGCTACGGAGCCCCGTCCCTCTTCCCAAATGGAACAGCAAGAAATGAGGGGGCTGGAATGGGGGCTGTGCAGCTAATGGGGTGCCACCCGGAGAGAACACCTTTCCACTCTCTTCCTGCTCCCAGTGGGAGGACCCTCTCATGCACGCCTGGGGTTCACACCCCACTCTGGGACCCCTGCTGTGTTTTTTGTTTGAAAAGCAAAAGCCAGGAAGTGATGTGAAGAGATTTGTGACACACCTCTTCCCTGAGACAACGGCATAGAACCAACTAGGAGCTCGAATAGGGGCCTATCTGATGGGGTAAAGAGGGGAGGGAAAGAGTGCCGTTAACATCTCAATCAGTGCATCACACGAACTAAGGATGTACAGGCGCTGGGTGGAAGCCTCTGCAGCCATCGTACTCAGGTTTGTGAGAAAAGGGTGAAGGCTTGTATTCGATTAGGCATTCTAAGCTTGAAGGAAGAAATCGAATACAAAAGTGTACATAGTATGAACATACAGCCAAGCTAAAAAGAAAACCAGCAATTATACACAGACAGAAGTCTAGACAAAGTCATACCCAGATGCTAACATGGATTGTCCACAGGGGCTGAAACTCTGGGAACATTTTTCACATCTCTGCTCTTTAATTTTCTCTCTTTCTGTTTAAGTGGAATGAGTATTCCTTTTACCCAGAGCGGGAAGTAGTGTTAAAGCCTGGAAGATCCTGACGCTCTTTCCATAAGTCCCCGAGGTGGAAACCTGCTTCACAGCAGTGCACCAGCCTCTGCTGACTGTGCCGTTCCCATTTCCAGAGGTGTACGGCTCACGTCCTGGCCGGGCTGCCCACACTGCTTCCTTCCTGCAGGTGCAAGGCCAAGGTGCGAAGGGCCCAGGTCTCAGTGTCACTCTGGTTCCCATGTGTAAAGGGCCTCGCCCAGGTTACAAAGTCAGCACAGAGCAGCTGCCCCTGCCCCATCTCAGGGCTCCTCAGACTTCCGGCATCTGGGCACTCCCACACCTTTGCCATGCGGACGCCTCTCTCCTACCCCAAGTCGCTTAATTTTTTCTAAGCTGGCTCAATTAGTTTTACTTCAATCAATTTACTATTAAAAGAAATTTATTGCCTCTATGTCCACTAAAAGGTATCTGCAAGAATATTTCTAGAAACTTTATTTGTAATTGCCATTACAGGAAACCACTCCCAAATCCATCCGAAGACGGTTCAGTGAGCTGTGGCCCGTTCACACTGTGCGAGGTTGCATGGCCACAGTAAAGGACACGGCACAGACACGCACAACATGGCTGAGTCTCATGGACGCTGCGGGGGAGCCACACACAGCGACGGAGGACGGCACAAGCCTCATCGTCCTGTATGTGAAACTCCAGAGTGAAATCCCGCTATAGGGAGAGCAGTGGAAATAGCAGGGACCCCAGCAGGTGTGCGTCTGGGATGCCGGGGGGACATGCCTTCTGGGGGGAGACTTCCTGGGGCTGGAGATGTGCTTTGTCCTGATCTGAGTAGCAGTTTCCTGGGTATATACACGCAAAACGCATCAAGCTGTGCATTTCAAATCAGTTCCCTTTACACTCTGAGAGTTCCCTTAACATCTGTCTGTCTATCTATCTATCTATTTATCTATCTATCTGGATGATAGATAAATAGGTAGATAAATCTGGATGATAGATAAATAGATAGATAGATAGATAGATAGACAAACAGACAGATAGATGTTTCAACAGAAATAAGTTAAGAAATAGGCCAGGCACTGTGGCTCATGCCTGTAATCCCAGCACTTTGGGAAACGGAGGAGGGCGAATCACGAGGTCAGGAGTTCGAGACCAGCCTGGCCAACATAGTGAAACCCTGGCTGTACTAAAAAATACAAAAATTAGCCGGGCGTGGTGATGGGTGCCTGTAATTCCAGCTACTCAGGAAGCTGAGGCAGGAGAATTGCTTGAACCGAGGAGGTGGAGGTTGCAGTGAGCCGAGATTGTGCCCCTGTGCTCCAGCCTGGGCAACAGAGCCAGACTGTGTCTCAAAAAAAAGTTGAGTTAAGAAATAGAGGGAGGGAGGGAGAGGAGAGAGGTGGAGAGGAAGGAGGGAGGGAGGGAGTGAATGAGTGATTTCGGTCTCATTCGCCAGTGTCCTAAGTGCCGGACTTGAAACAGTGGTTTCAAGGTAGTCTTGAGAGAGGAGGGCAGCGTCAGTCTTTGGTGGGAGTTTTGCTGTCCCCCCACCCGCAGTGTCTGTTGAGGGCCGAGCCTGAGCTAGGCATAGGCTGAACCTCTTGGCCACCCTCTGAGGCAGCTGCAACTTTTAGCAGAGGCGTCACGACTTCCTCTGAGCATCAGCTCCCAGAGTGACTGCCCGGTGCACAGCTGGGACCCAGCCGCTGGGCTGCAAGCCTGTGACTGCGGCCCCTGCTCCCGACTCCGAGGTCTCCCCCAGTACCACCTTCCTTTCATCTTGTGAATCCTTCCGAAGACTGTCCTAGGCCTAGAGAAGACTGTGTGCTGGGCAAAGCAGCCTTGCCCTAATGACACTTTATAGTCACAGGCCCCAGAGTCTCCACTGAGCTCCAGGGTTGCAGGGAGGGGGTGGAACAGCAACACGCTGGGACCGTTCCTTGGGGGGAGGGCTCCCCACCCACAGTACTGGACGCATCACACCTTCTCCCTTAGGACTAGAAACCCCGGCTTTTAGCTGGGCACGCAGGCAGCAGGACCAGCAGTGCATCTCCCAGCCTCCCTCACAGTTAGACGAGGCCAAACCGCCCAGCACCGGCCACCAGCATGGACGTAGAAGTGACATGTGTGATATCTGGGAAGGGTCCTAAAAGGGAGGAAGAGTCATCCACTCCTGGCCTTCCTCCTTTCTGCAGGCTGGAATTCAGACGCGATAGTTGGAACTGGAGCAGCCATTTTTATTTATTGATTTATTTGAGACAGGGTCTCACTCTGTCACCCAGGTTGGAGTACAGTGGCGTGACTGTAGCTCACTGTAGCCTCCACCTCCTGGGCTCAAGCAATCCTCCTGCTCAGCCTCCCGAGTAGCTGGGACTACAGGTGTGCGCCATCACACCTGGCTAGTTTTAAACATTTTTGTAAAGATAGGGTCTCATTATGTTGCCCGGGCTGGTCTGGAACTCCTGGGCTCAAGCGATTCTCCCGCCTCGGCCTCCCAGAGCTCTGGGATTACAGCGTGAGCCACCGCACCCTGCTGGAATGGCCGTTTTAGACCGTAAGATGGAATTCCTGACTCCCTCCGGATTTTGTCTCCTTGTGAGAAGGATACTCATAACTTATTTAAACCACCATTAGTCTGGGTTCTCTGTCACTCACTGCCAAATGTCCTCCTAACTCATGATGGCAGCAAAGCTTCTTAGCACTAAAGGATTCATGGGACACAGGGCAGCCTCTAAGTTCTGGCTGGGAGAAGGCGGCCTTTTACAGGGGGTGACACCAAGGCCGGAGCACTGATCACCGCGGGAGGTGCCTGCGCTGACAAAGGCACCCCTCTGCTTGAGTACTCTGAACACGTGTGTCCACAGGATGTGATTCCAATCCCTCTTATGTTTCAAGCATCCCCCACTTTGAGGAGAAATAATTCAAATAACAAACCAGCCCCTGAGTTATTATATCACTCCTGTTCCAAACCCACTTCCTCAAAAGCTTTTAAATTAAAACCTATTTCAAACACACAAAGCGTGCAGTTAATAATGTCACCGATTGCACATATTCCAGCCACCTGGATTAAATGGCTATTAACATTTCGCAAAATTTCCTTGAGGTCTCTCATTCTAAAGAAACAAACAAAAAGTCACAGGGCTGGGCGTGATGGCTCACACCTATAATCCCAGCACTTTGGGAGGCTGAGGCAGGAGGATCACTTTGAGGCCAGGAGTTAGTTGCAGACCAGCCTGGACATCATGGAGAAAGCCCATCTCTATTAAAAATGCAAGCATTAGCCGGTGTGATGCGCACCTGTAATCCCAGCTACCCGGGAGGCTGAGGCAGGAAAATCGCTTGCAACAGGGAGGTGGAGGTTGCAGTGAGCCGAGATCACACCACTGCACTCCAGCCTGGCGACAGAGCGAGACTCTGTCTCAAAAAAGGAAAAGAAAAAAGAAACAAAAGTTCGCAGAACCAGCTAAGATTCGCGTCTTTGCGCACACACAGCACCCGCCCCTCCGCCCCCACCTCACCCTGTGCACGTGTCAATCCTTCCACAGTTGTCTCCAGAGACAATAGATCGTGCTATAAAAAACCACTTTCTCGTTCTAACTGGTTAAACTCAGTCTTTCGAATATTTGCTGCTTCCTGGTTGATGTTATCACTTCACAATTTATCTAGGACGGCCACAACCCCTGGAAGTCCCTGTGTCTTTAGGTAGATTTTTTTTTTTTTACCACCAATATTGCCTAAAGACATATGTGCTATTTTATCTTTTTCTAGTACATAACAAGTGTGTGACTACACAAATTAAAAGAAAAAAATTCGACTGTGGACCAGTTAAAATTGTCCTGAGTACCACCCAGGGAGTACTACCTACCAGTTGGGAATACAGTTCCAACCAGTCCCAGGAGAGCCAGGCTCTGTGACGCCCCTTCCTCCTCAGGGCAGCCAAACCAGAACCTTCCAGACACTTCTGCCTGTACACTGCGATAGTAATAATCAATTTCGAGCACCCATGCTCATGATACAAATATTCCTAACTTGTAAATTGTGGACATGGCCTCTATAATCCTTAGCTGTTTTCTTCTTACTCAGCTAAGTCTTCTCCCTACAGGGTGATTTTTAAGCCACATGTCCATTTTGTGAGGATGACTTTCTAAAAAATATTTTATTAAAAATTTTTTTCACTCTGTTGCCCAGGCTGGAGTGCAGTGGCACAATCACAGCTCACTGCAGCCTTGAACTCCTGGGTCCAACAAATCCTCCCATCTCAGCCTCCCAAGTATAATAGGTGTGACTACAGGCACATGCCACCACACCTGGCTAATTTTTTAATTTTTTGGAGAGACAGGGTTTCACTGTGTTGGCCAGGCTGGTCTGGAACTCCTGGTCCCAAGCAATCTTCCTTCCTCGGCCTCCTGAAGTGCTGGGATTGCAGGTGTGAGCCACTGGGCCTGAGGGTTATTTTAGTTCACACCAGGTGCTCTCCTCCTTAGAGCTGCTGGGCCAGTCAGGTTCACACTGCAGTGCGCTGCTGTCTGCTGACAAGTGCTGAGGACACCACCCCCATCGCAGGTGCTCATGGAAGAAAAATAAACAGTAAGCACTTACTGAGCACCGACTGTGCACTCAGGCCCGTTCTAAGCGCTTTACTCTGGCTAGCTCATTTAATCCCTGCCACAGTCTAGAAGGCCGTTATCCCATTTTAGGACTGAAGCTCAGAGAGGCTGAGAAACCCGGCCAAGGTCACAGAGCTGTCAAAAACAGCTGCTTGCTCCATGTGTCTGCCCCGGGCAGAAAAAGGCTGAGAGAGCTCTCTGGGGTCCCTTTTACAAGGGGCACTGACCCCATTGTGAAGGCTCTACTCTCATGCCCTAACCACCCCTCAAAGGCCCCACCCTCTAAGGCCATCATGCTGGGGCCAGGGTGTCAGCGTATGAATTTGTTGGGAGCGGTTCCACAAACATTCAGTCCCTTGCACATATTATATCAAAAATACATAACTTTAGGCTGGGCGTGGTGGCTCACACCTGTGATCCCAGCACTTTGGGAGGCCAAGGCAGGATTGCTTGAGGCCAGGGGTCCAAGATCAGCCTGGGAAACACAGTAAAGCCCCCATCTCTTAAAAAAAAAAAATTTAATTAGCTGGAAATGGTAGCACTAGCCTGAAGTCCCAGCTTCTTGGGAGGCTGTGGCAGGAAGATCACTTGAGTGCAGGAATTCGAGGCTGCAGTGAGCTATGATCATGCCACTGCACTCCAGCCTGGGCAACAGAGCAAGACCTTGTCTCAAAAAAAAATAACTTTCACGGGCAATATCAAGCACGGATGAGGATTTACAGGTGGGAGTGTAAATTGTTACAACCACTTTGGAAAACTGTCATCAGCTACCGAATCTAAGAACTTGACTACTCTGTGGGCCAGCAATCCCATTCCCAAATACACTCCCAAGAAAAATGGGGGTGTCCGTTCATCAGAGGACATGGATCAGAACCTCTACACCACCTCGACCTGTAATAGCCCCGCACTGAAAACAATCCAAACGTCCACCAGCCCTAGAACGAAAAACAAATGACGACCTATTCATGTAATTGAAAACCACATGGAAATTAGCAAGCACAAACAGGACGGCGAGAGCGATGCTCCCTGGTGAGGATGTGCAGATGAGACAAGACCCCGGGGCCGTGGGAGTTCACACACTGAAATCCACTGTGGGAGGCTCTGGAATGGCAGGCAGGGTCTGTGGTGGCAGAGTCTCTATCTCGGTTACCCTGAGGACGGGAGTCGACTCAGCAGGGCGTGAGCCAACTCCTGGGTGATAGAAATCTCCCATGTCCTGGTCTAAGTGCTAACGCTGTGGTGGAAATGAGCAGGCATCTGCCACAATCCATCATTCACTGGATTTCTGCACCTTACCATCTTTACCATGCATTGTTCCTCTGTAGCTGTTTTTTTTTTTTTTTTTTTTTTTTTAATAGAGTCTCCCTCTGTCGCCCAGGCTGAAGTGCCCCATCTCGGCTCACTGCAACCTCCGTCTCCAGGGTTCAAGCAATTCTCCTACCTCAGCCTCCCAAGTAGCTGGAACTATATAGGTGCCTGTCACCACGCCGGGCTAAATTTTGTATTTTTAATAGAGATTGGACTTCACCATGTTGGCCAGGCTGGTCTTGAACTCCTGGTCTCAGGTGATCCGCCCACCTAGGCCTCCCAAAGTGCTAAGATTACAGGCGTGAGCCGCTCGCCCAGCCCAGATTTTTTAAAAATCACCCAGATTTTTTTTAATGTGTAACTTTGGCCACTAGGATCTCCCTCAGCATGGTGAGATGCTCGCATTAAGAGGGGTGTGAATTAGATTTAGCTGGGTGCAGTAGCTCAAGCCTGTAGCCCCAGCGCTTTGGAAGCTGACAGGTGGTAAGATCACTTGAGGCCAGGAGTTCAAGACCAGCCTGGGCAACATAGTGAGACCCTGTCTCTACCAAAAAAATTAATTTTAGCTGGGCATGGGGGCAAGCACCCTGTGGTCCCAGATACTTGAGAGGCCGAGGATCACTTGAACCCAGCAATTCGAGGCTGCTGTGAGCTGTGACCATGCCACTGCACTCCACGCAGGGCGACAGTGAGAATCTCACTCTGTCACCCAGGCTGGAGTACAATGGTGCAATCTCGGCTCACTGCAACCTCTGCCTCCCATGTTCAAGCGATTCTCCTGCCTCAGTCTCCTGCGTAGCTGGGATTACAGGTGCTGGCCACCATGCCCAGCTAATTTTTGTATTTCTAGTAGAGATGGGGTTTCACCATGTTGGCCAGGCTGATCTCAAACTCCTGACTTCAAGTGATTTCCCTGCCTCAATCTCCCAAAGTGCTGGGATTTTCTTTTTTTTTTTTAATTATAAAAAAGAGGGGCATGAGAGAAAAGCCCCAGTCGTGGAAACTGCAGACTTGGGCCTGTGGATGGAAGTTTCTCTTCTCCAAGGACACGGAGATGAATTCGTGTGACATGTGTTTGACAGGTGTCCAGCTCGTCATGTAGACAGGCCGAGCATCCCGGCTGGGAAAAGCGTGTGCTGGGCCTGGGGCAGCCCTGTCTCTGCTCTGCCACTTGCAAGCTCTGTGACCTTGGGGAATTCACTCATTGTTCCTGAGCCTCTGTTTCCTTGTCTGTGGAATGGGCAGCGACACCACAGTTCCGGTGAGATTCCGAGAGATCCTGTGGGGTGTGTGTGTGTGTGTGTGTGTGTGTGCGCGCGCACATGCCTGGTGCAGCCCCCAGCACGTGCTAGTCATTCATCCCATGCATATTTACTGAGCCTATGTGTCAGGAAGGGCGGGTCCAGCCGTGAACAAGACAGACACAGCCGCAGGCCTTGGGTGCTTTCTACGGGGAAGTGAACAAGAAACTCAAGAAGCCAGTGCATGCTGGAGATGTCAGAAGGTGAGAAGTACTGGGGGTAGCAAAGCAGAGACAGCAGGAGGAATGGGGAGATGCCAGGCACTCCTGACACCACCCGGACTCCTCTGCTGGCCCCCTTGACCCTGAGTACCACTGGGAGCGATGGCCTTCATCCAAGCTGGGACACAGCCAGGAACCAGAATGGCTGACAGGGGCGGGGGCGGTGGGAGGGGGAAGGCAGAAGCCTGGCCCCTGAGAGGAGGGACTGGAACAGATCCTGGCGCACAGGCATTCACAGCAGCACCAGTCACGATGGCCAAGAGGTGGGAGCAGCCCAAGTACCCAGCAGCGGATGACAGATAAGCAGGAGGGCACCCCCACACAGGGATGGTGCTCAGCCGTGAAGAGGAAGGACGCTGCGGTGAACTCACCTTGCTCTGAAAAGCAAAGTCTATTCAAAACGAAAACGCAGCGGGAAGGAAGGAAATTCTGACTCAGGCTCCAACGTGGATGAACCTTGAAGAATGATGCTAAGTGAAAGAAGCCAGTTGCATGCTTCCAGTTAAAGAAAGCGCCTGGAGCAGCAGATTCAGTCAGACCCTAGGTCAGCGCTCACCAGGGGCTGGGGGACGGGAATGGGAGTTCTTGCTTAATGGGGACAGAGTCTGCTTGGGGTGATGAAAACCTTTTGGAATGAGAGAGTGGTGATGGCCAAACAGCACTGTGAATGTCCTTAACGCTACTGAATTGTACCTTTAAAAATGGCTAAAGTGGTACATTTTATGTTATGTGTATTCTACTACAATTAAAAATAAAGCAAGGCTGGGTGCAGTGGCTCATGCCTGTAATCCCAGCACTTAGGGAGGCCAAGGCAGGAGGATTGCTTGAGGCCAAGAGTTAGAGTCCAGCCTGGGCAACATAGCGAGACCTCATCTCTACAAAAAATAAAAAATAGCCAGTCACAGTGGTACACTCCTGTAGTCACAGCTACTCAGGAGGCTGAGGCAGGAGAATCACTTGATCCTTGGAGGTGGAGGCTGCAGTGAGCTGAGATGGTGCCACTGCATTCCAGCCTGGGCAAGACAGTGAGACCCTGTCCCAAAAAGCAAAACAAACAAACAAAAAAACTCCCTCTGTTTCTCTGTCTCTCACACAACGCATGCACGCACACACACACACCCTGACCACCTGGCTACAGATGGGACAAACCCTGGTGCAGTTCACACATCGGAGCCCCCCCGTGGGTTCACACATCTATCTGAGAAATAGATGAAGCCCTGTTCTCGGCCAGGCCTGGTGGCTCACACCTGGAACCCCAGCAGTTTGAGAGGCTGAGGTGGGCAGATCACTTGAGATCAGAAGTTCGAGACCAGCCTGGCCAATGTGGTAAAATTCTGTCTCTACTAAAAATACAAAAATCAGCCGGGCGTGGTGGTGCGCTCCTGTATTCCCAGCTACTCAGGAGGCTGAGGCACAAGAATTTCTTGAACCTGGGAGTCGGAGTTTGCAGCGAGCCAAGATCGCGCCACTGCAGTCCAGCCTGGGCAACAAGAGCGAGACTCCATCTCAAAAAAAGAAAAAAGAAAGAAATCCCGTTCCTGAGACAAGGGGACAGAGGTGCAGAGAGGAGCTCTGTCTGGGCCACGATTGTGCAGGGTGAGGGTGCAGGGGCACGCAGGGCACAGACTACAACTACTGCCTCCCATCCCCTTCTCTCCACAGGGCAGGCTTGGGTGCAAGCCTCTTTTGCAGGGTCCTGCAGAAGCCCGCAGATGATCTGGTTTGAGACCCAACAGACAGGAACCAATGGCTGGAGCCCTGAGCCTCAGGATATTCCTGCTCTGTGGGCCCTGCCCTGAAGGCCTGGCTCACCTGAAGCCGCCTTGGCTTATAAAATCCAGAGAGCACCCACACCTCGCGGGGGCTCTGACCTCACAGAGAGCAGCCACCTTGGCCACCACAATTTTCTTGGTGGCTAGAGAGTAGGGAGCAGAGGCATCTGGAGACACAGCTCCAGGTTTCATTCTCTGCCCTGGAGGCTGGAAGAATCACTGTGTACATATGAAACCCTGGAATCCCAGACAGTGCTGGCCGTGTCCCCTGCCCAAAGGGCTGACGACAGGGACATGTTGTTGAAATAATGACGGTTTCTGCCTGTGAAGGGGTGGGAGGGAGGAAGAGAGACGATCCCATTTGATTATTTACAGTAAACAGCAGGAGTCGGGTGGAGAGAATAATCTGCTTTCTTGCAGAGACAAAGCACCACCCTTGACTGGGGTCCGCAGTGGCTCCGGGGAAGACCCCCGGCTTCTTCACCACGACTGGGAACACGACTCTCGGTCAGAAGAGGCCAAGAGAAAGACACAGACCCCGTTCTACCCAGGGCTGCTGAGGGGGTGGCTGGGGGCTTCGGGGATCCCATTAAAGGAGCAGAGTGTGGGCTGTAAATGTTGCCGCGATGTCTCAAATGTCAGCCTCTCTGACCTACTGCTGCTGTCGTTGACAGGAGGAAGTGGGGGAAGGGAGCACTGCGTCCTGAGCACTCCTGGGTCCCAGGCACAGTACTGAGGGCTTCACTGGATGTCTTTTATGGAGCTCTGGCTGTATGCTCAAACATTCCATAGCTATTTATTGAGCACCTGCTATGTGCTGCTTAACAACCAACCACAGAACCTCAGTGTGTACAACAGTCACTATGTACTTGGCTGGTGCGTTGACAGGGCGCTGGCACTGGCTGATGTAGGCTGGCTCGCCCGCTGGGCTCTGACAACCTCACCTGGATTCACCTGCCGCTGCAGGGCAGCTGATCCAGGTGTGGCTCAGCGCCACACGTCTCTCATCCTCTCTGTGGGACCACTGGCCACTCAGCACATTCTCCTTATGGCAAAGGAAGAGGAGCAAAAAGCAAACACAGTCACCGGAGGTCCCCGGACACCCACGCGCAGACCCGGCACACACCCTTGTCGGCTTCGTGCTTTCAGTTAAAGCCAACGTCAAGGGGTAGAAAAGCAAAGCTCACCCACACCATGGGAGGAATGGGAGAAATGGGAGGGTGCGCAGGCAGGGAGGGAGGAAGTCGAGGTCAATTCTGCAGCATGGCGCCCTCACATACTCGTGCCGATGGGTGCCGCTGGCCCGACGAGGCCACTGTTTATTACACACCATGTGTGGGCACTCGTCATGCATTCTGCTAATGTGCACGGAGCACCTGCCAGCACTGTGGAACCGGCACCTGGTAAGTGACAAAACCAGAAGAGTCCCGGCCCTCGTGGCTCCCACGAGGTGTGTCGGGGGCTCGAGACATGGGGTCGTGCACATGAATGTCAGCTGTGCCAGGGGCCTGAGTGGAGGTGCTTGTGCGGGCACCTGTGACACAGGGCCTCACCCAGCCTTGGGGGTGAGGGAGCTTCCCCAAGCAGATGAGAATGACGACAGAGCTGGCATTTGAGGGACCAGTGGTAATGCTCTCGTGGAGAGAAGGAAAAAGCCTCCCAGGCTGAGGGCTCCGCAGGTGCGAAGGGCCTGTGGCGAGAGGTTTGCCTGCAGAGCAGAAAAGCGGGCGGCTCAGGGGGGGAGTTGTGACATAAGCAAAGGACTCTGAGCACCAACCCCAGTCACCACCACCGCTGGCCCCGTGTGCACGGCAGTCAGAGCTTTCCAGCATCGAGGACCTGCGACCAAGACCGAGGCCTTTTCTGAAATAGAAAAGCCAATGGCAAAATCAAAATTGATAGGTGTCATAGACTACTGGGCAGCCAAAGAGAAAGAATGAAAGCATGTCCTTGGCAGGAACACAGATGGAGCTGGAGGCCATTATCCCTGGCAAACTAACGCAGGAACAGAAAACCAAGTACTGCACGTTCTCACTTATAAGATGAGAACACATGGACACCAGAGGGGAACAGCAGACACTGGGTCCTACCTGAAGGTGGAGGGAGGAGGAGGGACAGGAACAGGAAAAATAAGTAGTGGGTACTAGGCTTAGTGCCCAGGTACTAGGTACTAAGTGCCTGGGGCCTTAGCGCCTAGGTTGGTGCACATGGGGCCTTAGAATCTATGTTGGTACAAAAATAATAGTGGTGTTTGCGTTGCTGAAATTTGCCATTTGGTATTGGAATACATTCTTAAATAAATGTAGTTGTTATATATCTTTTTTCTTTTCTTTTTTTTTTTTTTTTTTTTTTGAGATGAGTTTTGCTCTTGTCGCCCAGGCTGGAGTACAGTGATTCGATCTTGGCTCACTGCAACCTCCACCTCCCGGGTTCAAGCGATTCTCCTGCCTCAGCCTCCAGAGTAGCTGGGACTACAGGTGCCTCCCACCACGCCCAGCTAATTTTTATATTTTTAGTGGAGACAGGGTTTCACCATGTTGGCCAGGCTGGTCTCGAACTCCTGACCTCAAGTGATCTGCCCGCCTCGGCCTCCCAAAGTGCTGGGATGACAGGCATGAACCACCGTGCCTGGCCTTATATATCATTTTATTGCACATTTCTAGCTTTACGTTTTTAGCTAATGACTTATTATTTCTTGCTGTTTGTGTTTATTTTAGACAATGGAAATGATGTTAGACAAAAAGGAAATTTGAGTGATTTTCTTACCCGAGTTCAAAATGGAGCAGTGGAGACAACTCGCAATGTCAACACCGCATTTAGCCCGGGGGCTGCTAATGAGCATGCTGTGCAGTGGAGGTTTCCGAAGTCTGAAAGGAGGTGGGAGCCTTGAAGATGAGGAGCGCGGTGGCCGGCCCTGGAAGCTGACAACGACCTACTGAGAGCGATTGCCGAAGCTGATGCTATTACTAGAAGCTGCTGAAGAACTCAGCGTCACCCAGTCTATGGACATTCGGCATTGAAGCAAATTGGAAAGGTGAAAAAGCTCGCTAAGTGGGTGCCTCATGAGCTGAGCAAAAATCAAAAAAATCACCATTTTGAAGTGTCGTCTCCCCTTACTCTGCTCAACAACAAACCATTTCTCAATTGGATTGTGACGTGTGACAAAAAGTGGATTTTATAGGACAAGCGGCGACAACCAGCTCAGTGGTCGGACCGAGAAGAAGCTCCGAAGCACATTCCAGAGCCAAACTTACACCAAAAAAAGGTCTTGGTCGGCCGGGCCCGGTGACTCACGCCTGTAATCCCAGCACTTTGGGAGGCCGAGGCGGGCGGATCACAAGGTGAAGAGATTGAGACCATCCTGGCCAACATGGTGAAACCCCGTCTCTACTAAAAATACAAAAACTAGCCGGGCGTGGTGGTACGTGCCTGTAGTCCCAGCTACTCAGGAGGCTGAGGCAGGAGAATCGCTTGAACCCGGGAAGTGGAGGTTGCAGTGAGCCGAGATCGCAGCACCGCACTGCAGCCTGGTGACAGGTCTGATGGAGAACAGCTTTCTGAATCCTGGCGAAACCATTACACCTGAGATGCATGCTCAGCAGATCGATGAGACACACTGAAACCTGCAGCACCTGCAGCCAGCATTGGTCAACAGAAAGAGCCGATTCTTCTCCACAACACCTGACCGTACGGCGCACAACCAGTGCTTCAAAGGTTGAACTAATTGGGCTACGAGCTTTCGGCTCCTCTGCCACATCCACCCGACCTCTCTCCAACCGACTACCACTTCTTCGAACATCTCGACAACTTGTTGCAGGGAAAACGCCTCCACCACCAGCAGGATGCAGAAAGGGCTGTCCAAGAGTTCGTCGAATCCCGAAGCACAGATTTTCACTCTACAGGAATCAACAAACATTTCTTCTTGGCAACAATGTCTTGATTGTAATGGTTCCTATTTTGATGAATGAAGACGAGTTGGAGCCTAGTTACAGCGATTTAAAAGCCACTGTCCAAAACTACAATTACTTTTGCACCAACCTATAACCTGTACAACAAACCTCCGAGACACAAGTCTGCCTACGTAACAAACCTGCACGTGTGCCCCAAACTTAAAACAAAAAGACTAGAGAGGAGCCTATATTTCCACTGAAAGGAAAGAGAGGTTGGGGAATAGGAATAATTCTGCACCGGAACAGGAAAGTGGATGCAAGGAAATGTTCAGACTCAATCTCTTTGCCCTAGTCTTTTTTTTTTTTTTTTTAGACAGAGTCTCACTCTGTTACCCAGGCTGGAGTGCAGTGATATGATCTCGGCTCACCACAACGTCTGTCTCCCAGGTTCAAGCAATTCTCCTGCCTCAGCCACCCAAGCAGCTGGGACTACAGGCATGTACCACCATGCCCGGCTAATTTTTGTATTTTTTAGTAGAGATAGAGTTTCACCACATTGGACAGGCTGGTCTCGAACCCCTGACCTCGTGGTCCACTCACCTTGGCTTCCCAAAATTCTGGGATTACAAGCGTGAGCCACTGTGCCAGCCTGCCCTAATCTTTAAAAGTTTTTACTGTGGGTCATGAAGTTGGAAATGTGTCTTAAGGAGGGATGGAGTCCTTGGAGTAAATTGCCTCTATGAGACAGTGTATGACATGACGGATTATGGAGAGTCCCCGGGAGGGTGGGAGGAGGATGAGGGATAAAAATCTACACGCGGAGTACAATGTACACAGCTTGGCAGACGGGAGCACTGAAAGCTCAGACCACCACTGCACAGTTCATCCACGTGACCAAAATCCACTTGTGCCCCAAAAGCTCCTAAAATAAAAAAAGAAAATTCACAGGTGTCAACTTAGTGACAGAACCCGACATTTTGTTGACAAGTTGACTGCAATGCAAAGCAACTCGTGGTGGATTCTGCTTTTCCTGTGGAGCGGCGGCAGGGTTTCTGCTCCCGGAAGGTCGAGCAGGTGCATTCACGCACTTTTCCGTCTTCCTCCAACGACATAAACTAAAAGCCGTCAGCGCGGCAGGGGCTGGTTCCGCCCCCTCTTCCCCACGGGAGGCAGTGCTCCCAGAGCCGCACAAAGACCCCTCTGTGAAGCCCCTCAGCGATCCCACGAGGAAAACAGCATGACCACCCCGTTCTACAGATGGGGCAAGTTGAGGCTCAGAGAGAGGCCAGGCAACTTGTCCAATGTCACACACGGTCTGCCGTTGGTGGCAGAGTCAGGATGTGAGCCCGGTTTGTCCCACTCAGAGCCTGCACGCTGAGCTGCCTGCCTCTGCTCCTCTGACTCCAGCCTCGGCTCTGTGGGTCCCGAGCACACTGTAGGTGCTGAGCTCACCGCTGAATCCACACATCCAGCAGATGTTTAGTGAGCACCTGCTATGCGCCAGGCAGCATTCCAGGCACTGCGAATACAGCAGGGAGCAAGACAGGCAGCATTTCTGCCCCTACGATGCGGACATTTAAGTAGCTGGAGAAAACATGCGATGAATATAGATACACACGCACTATGGAGGACACTGGTGAGGGCTAAGGTCAGAAAATGAAGCAGGGCGGTGGGTATGGGACGCAAGGGGGTGCAATGTTAAGTGGAGTGGCAGGGAAGGCCCGCTGAGAAAGGAGTCACTGCACCCGAAAGAGGGAAGGTTATGAGCAACGAGCATCTAGGGGCGAGGGGACACCCAGTGTGAAGGTCTGCAGACCGGACCACGCCTGGCAACTGTGAGGAACTGCAAGGAAGCCAGCATGGCTGATGTTAAGTGAGCAAAGAGGTCAGCGGTGGGAGATGAGGACACAGGGGACAGATGCTCCAGGAGGCCAGAGTGTGTGGGGCTGTGAGGCCACAGAAGGACTTTGGTGTTTACTCTGGGGGAAGTGGGGAGCCATGGCAGGCGCTTGAGCAGAGGGACTGCCTCCTCTGACTTGGGATTTAACAGGATCCCTCTGGCTGCTGTGTGGAGAATAGCCTCGGAGGGGGCAGGGTGGCAGCCGAGAGGCCAGGGACCTGGACTACCGCACCATCCCGGTGAGCAGTGATGGCAGCTGGAAGCTGGTTGGGGTGGGGAGAGGTGGCGGTGGTGAGAAGTCCGCAGACTCTGGGCGTGTTTGGAAGAGAAAAGCATCAGGATTTGCTGATGCGTAGACTCGGGCATGAGAGAAAAGAAGCAGGTGGATGACTCCGAGGTGTTTAGTCCACCTCGGGGAGCTGAGGTGACCCTTCCCAGAGAAGCAGGCAGTGGAGAGCAGGCCTGAGGTGGTGGTAAACACGGTGGCAAGCTCCAGATGCCCATCAGCCATCTGCAGCCCAAGCAGGCTTTTCTCTAAGGACGCGGCGGCAGCAAATATAACTCAATGTCTGGCTTGAACTTCTGCAAATCCTCACTCCTCAGGTTTGTTCTCCTCCAGGGACATAACCAACCAACCAGATCTTTCTCCGCCGTCTCTCCTGAGCACGGCAAGTCTCCAACTGGGTTGGCTTCAATCCCCGGGGAAGCCGGAGCCATAAATCACCCGCCAATGATCCCAGGGGCCTCTGGGGACGTCTCCCGGTGTGAGGCTCAGACGATAGAAGGGGATTTGGATGAGCTCACCCAGCGGCGGGCACATTAGATTCGCCATAAATTATTACAAGGTTAACAGGAAATCACACAGTGATCTCAGCTGAGCTGTGGAAGGAACAAGGGGAGGGGGCCGGGGGCCCTCACAGCTCCACATACTCCAAGCCATCAGCCTTCTGTGCAGTCAGGGCAGTGTGTGTGTCCCAGAACAGATCATCAAATAGTCCTGGCATGAATGAGAAATGTGACGGTTTTCTTGAGGACATCAGATCTCTTTGCTTAGCAGCTTAAAAGCTGTGTGTCCTTGAGCAAGTTACCTAACCTCTCTGGGCCTTGATGGTCTCATCTGAAAAATGTGGATAATAATTGTTCCTAACAAAAAGCTGGTGAGGATAGCAATGTGTGAATTTCCCCGAAATATTTGCTCACTTTCTGGTTCCCCTTCCCCAGCACACAAAGGATCGCATGTTTTCCACCCCAGTACACAATTCACCATGATTCACTTCATTCACTTCCCTTGCTACAATGACTGCAGTTTGCCAAGAGTACAGCTGTCTGTGCCACCCACGAGGGACAAGACATAAACCGTGATTGTTGTTTGTTAAGCTGGAATGTGGGGGTCATTTGTTACTGCAGCAAGACCTATGCTCTCCTGACTGAGGCCAGATTAAATGAGTTAATACATCTAAATCCTCAGAGTACTGTCTCGCACGTGGCAGGCACCACACACTGTTGGCTTTTACGATTGATTGTTTGAACAACCCAAAAGATGAAATCAGCAAACCTGGACGTGGAGTGGCAGGTAGACTCCCGGGAGGCCCCAGTGGCCTCTGCCTCCTGGTGTCCACGCCCTTGGTCATCTCCTCCCGTTGAGTGTGGGCTGGACCCACACGAGGCTTGCTCTTGCCAAGGTGATGGAATGTCACTTGCAGGACCTACCAGCGTCTGTCCGTCTTGCTAAGAGGCTGTCTCCCTTGCTGGCTCTGATGGAGTGGGTGGGTATGTTGGAAGGCCCACATGACAGAGAACTGGGGGTTGCCCACCCCCAACCACCAGCTAAAAATAGAGGGCAGCCCCTGGCCCAAAGCCAGCGAGAATCTGAGCCCTGCAGTCCCACAGCAACCGAGGACACTGACTCCTTCCAGCCCGCCTGGGCTCTCTCAGCTTTAGCACCGGAAAGCCCCACGTCCCTGGAAATTCCCTCCTGGTTTATACAGGACGCTCTCAGTTTCAGGGCTGAAAGGGCTGCATCCTTGGAGCCCCTCCGTCCCGAGCAAACTGGGATGGTCGGTGCACTCGTTGGCTAGGGCCGCCGTGACAAGTGCCACATACGAGGCGGCTTACCAGGCAGACGCTGACTTGCTCCCAGTTCTAGAGGCTGGAAGCCCCGATCAAGGTGTCGGCACGGTTCTTTTCCTCTGCAGTCTCTCTGCTAGGCTTGCAGGTGGCTGTCTGTGTCTTTCTCTGGTCTCTCCTGTGTGGGCATCCTAATCTTATCTGATACAATAGTCAGCAGATTTGGGCCCACCCTAATGACCTTGTTTTAACTTAATTACTTCTTCAAAGACCTATCTCTACAGTCACACTCTGAGGTACTGGGGCTTAAGACGTCAACAAAGGAATTTTGGAGGGGGCACAGTTCAGCCCATAAGAACCGGTTCCCCTGATGGACAGGCACAAGAACCTGAATCCTGCCAGCAACCACGGAAGCTTGAAGCACATCCCTCCCCAGTCAAGCCTTCAGATGAGACCCAGTCCCAGCCAGCACTTTCATGGCAGACTTGCGGAGAAACCAGCTAAGCTGTGTCCAGGCTCCTGACACACAGAAGCTGCGAAGTAATAAATGGGTGTCATTTTAAGCTGCTAACTTTGTGGCATTTTGTTTCATAGCCATGGGTGATGAATGCCCTGAGTCACATCTGTGCACGCTTGCCCGTAGCTTTCTGCTGATCCCTGGCACAGAACCTTCTGTGTCCATAGTCACATGATGTTCTTCTGGGAGAACTGGAAGGACCAATGTTACTCTGTAGATTCCTCTTCTGTTTCACCCAATAACTCACCCTTCTGGGCTCCTCACTCTTCCCTCAGGTGGTAGAACTTCGTTTTTGTCAAAATACTTTTATACGCTTTACTAATCAATCAATTTCTTGTTGGGTTCTGACAATGTGCCCAACACGACTGGGTCTTTAAAGTGTTGAGTTTTTATCTTCTTTCCAGCCACACAGGATAACCACTCCCTCCTAACTGCAGCTGGCAGGGGCGAGGGTTACAGAGATGACATCATAATTGTATTCGACTCCGGGATCTGAGCACCTGCAGTCATCTTCCCCTAATCCAGGATGCCCTGCAGCATACCCACTGAAGCACACAGATGCTCTGTGAAAAAGAGGCCATGGAAAACTGCATGTTCACACCTCTGCTTGTAAATACATAATGTGCACTGATGTATTAAAGACACTGATAAGTCCTGTGGGGGGGGGGGTGGGCAACAGAAACCACTTCAATGCCTTTTGAGGAACACTGTTCTTTTTTTTTTTTTTGAGATGGACTCTCACTCTATCACCCAGGCTGAAGTTCAGTGGCACGATCTTGTCTCACTGCAACCTCTGCCTCCCAGGTTCAAGCAATTCTCATGCCTCAGCCTCCCGAGTAGCTGGGACTACAGACTGGTTAATGCCAAGACGTTGCTGCTGGAGCAGGAGCAGGGGCAGACATGAAGCTCAATTGATGCTTTTCTGCTAAAAATGCCTCATGGGTGAAAGTCCAACCATCTCCTTTCTCTTTTAAGAATTACCAATGCATATATTTGTTCATTTTTTTATTTTTTATTTTTATTTTTTTGAGATGGAGTCTCACTCTGTAGCTCAGGCTGGAGTGCAGTGGTGTGATCTCAGCTTACTGCAACCTCCACCACCCGGGTCCCGGTTCAAGCAATTCTCCTGCCTCAGCCTACTGAGTAGCGGGGGATTACCGGCATGCATCACCATGCCCAGCTAATTTTTGTGTTTTTTAGTAGAGACGGGGTTTCACCATGTTGGGCAGGCTGGTCTTGAACTCTTGACCTCGTGATCTGCCCGACTCAGCCTCCCAAAGTGCTGGGATTACAGGTGTGAGCCACTGTGCCCAGCCTAATTTATTATTTTCCTTAATACTCTAGGGTGGAGGGAAGGAACTGACCCCCAGGCTCCAGTGCCTACCGGAATTACACGCACCTCCCCATGCTTTTTCTCTGCGATCACTGGGAGTGGTGACACTGTTATTAATAACAGCGCATTCTTAATATAACACTGTTATTAATATTATGTTATATATAGTATGTTATGAAGGTAACACTGTTATTAATATTAGCACTCAGCCTTTGCACGTCCATGGGTTTGAGCTAAGTAAACACAGCTCGGTGGCTTCCCAACTAATCCTAATGAGAACCCTGTGAAGTAAGAACTGTTAACGCCCCGTTTTGCAGATGAGGAAACTGGGCCACTTGGTGGTGAAATAACTTGTCTGGTGCTGGGTGAGAAGCAAGAGGCAAACGGTCCTTAGATGCATTGGGAGGGAAGTCAGTGAGATTTTACAGAGAACCGCCAAGAGCGTGAGAAATCATAAACACTGCCAACAGTGACATTGTCTACCAGCCTTTGGCTGAAAACAGCAGCTGCTGCTTATTGAGTGCTTACCACGTTTCTGGCACCGCTCTGAGGGCTTTGTCTCTCTGCAGTCATTTAGTCCCCACGGCAAACCAGTAAGTGAAGAAATTCATAATACACATTGATATATTAAAGGCACTGATAAGTCCTGATAATAGGATGAGTGAAGCAATGTTATCGTCATCCTCATTTTCTAGGCAAGGAAACTGAGTCACAGAAAGGTGAAGTAGTGTGTCCAAGGCTGCACAGCGAGGAAGTGGCTTAGCCGGGACTCAAGTCCAGAGCCTGTGCTATGCTCTTAACCCTGCACTCCGTCACTTCTCTGGGGCTTACCAGGGGCTGGGTGCTGGGCGTTTTCTTTTTCTTCCTCTTGTTAGGCTATTTCACAAAGGCAGACACTGAGACTCAGTGAGGGGTGCAGGTTGTTCAGGCCCCTGCAATGAATGAGGAGCAGACCACCTCCCCTGGGGCACCGGACGTCAGGTCAGAGTGAACGGCACTCACCCTCACTGTGCCACTTCGGCTCGGCTGGACAGGCCTCGGTGGACTCCACCCTCTCCAGGCCCACTGCCTGACTTGATGGTAAAATAATGCTGACCCAAAAGATCAGAAGCAGAAGACGGCTTGCTGCTGTCCACATCTGCTGCTTGCTCAGCACTCTGGCCGAACTTTTAAAAAATCCCTGAGAATGCCAGAACCAGAGTTATAGCTTGCTTAAAATGAAAAAAAAAAAGGAAAAACTGATAATGTGAGGAATCTTTCCTGCAAGCCAGTGCAAGTCAAATGGGCTTAAGCAAAAAGAGAGGTTTATTGGCTCAAGTAATTTAAATTCCAGGAATAGTATCAGCTTCAGGCATAGCTGGATCCAGGAGCTTAGCTAATGTCACGGGGCTTGGGTCTCTCCTTCCCTCTCTGGCCTGTCCTCTCCTCCATGGTAGCTTTATTCATAGATGCCACATGGTGGCAAGATGGCTGCCAGGAGCTTTATGCCACATCCCCAGGCCTGAGTCCAGCAGGAAAGAGATGTCCCTTCAGGGTACTGCAGACAGCAAATGCTCCAAGATCAACCTTGATTGGCCATCTTAAACCAACCAGGGGTCAGTAGTAAGCCCATTGGCTCAGATCCAAATCACTGGCCTGGAGTTGGGTGCACCATCTTTGGACCGAGAGTGGAAGGTTGGATCCCCCATGGAAATCAGGACTGTCACCCGAAGGAGGAGGAGCAGAGGCTGTGGAGACCCACTCAGGTGCTCACTACACCAGGAAACCAATCAGACCCTGTTGGCTGCATCTTCTGCTTGGCCAGGAGATCTCTCTCTTCCTTTCCCCACCGGCCCTCTGCCCCTGAAACCGACCCACCTTCCCCACATCCACAGCCCACTGCTCTCTGCCTCTGGGTGGACTTGGCAGTGAGGCAGCCCAGCAGGATGCAAGTGAGGTCAAGGGCTCCCTCAGGCCACCCAAGGGCACCTCTCCTCTCAAGAAGGCCCCTCCTACATTCCCTCTCCTCCTGGCTTTCTGGAACTATCTCTTCCCCTCCTCCCTTCCAACCCAGGGGTGGTGACATCGCCTCCATTTCCAGCCCAGGGTTCCTCTATTCCTGCCCACACTTTTGGAAATAGCCCCTGCATTAAGCCAAACTGGAATTACCCACGTGTGAATGTCCCTGCTTTTCCTGAAGACTTGAACCCGGACAGATGCCAGGGAGGAAACCCTGTCCATGCTGGGATGCCTGGATTCTCCCATGATCCTCCAGTGTCAGCCCCTCCCCCGGCTTCCCCCAAGTCCTAAATGCCAGTGAGTTGAGAGGATGGAGAAGTTGTGGAACTGGACGGTGGCGATGGTGGTACAGCAACGTGAGTGTGCTTCATGCCGCCAAATTGTACCTTTAAAAATGGCTAAAATGGTAAGTTTCCTGTGATGTACATATTATGGTAAACCACAAGTTTTAGCATGGTAAAAACAAAAAAAAAGCCAGTATGCACAAATCCTCATCCAACCAGTACCCCAGCTTTTCTCTCTCCCCCTCCACCTCGGGTAGAGCAATTCCTGCTCCGAGACATTTGGAGAGGAAGCCAAGTCTCCTTTCGATCAATGTGGTATTGATTCATGTCTCACGAACAAGGACAAAGGCTGATTGCCTTCCAGTGAATGTGAACTTCACACGCCCCCAGACCTCAGGCACAAAAATGATGCAAACCGTTTCCACAGCCAATAGGGAGGAGGCCCAGCAACCGGCCCTGGGGCGGGCAGGGGAAAGGGGCGCTTGGCCAATGCCACCTGGTAGGAGCCACTCCGGGGCAGAGATGACAAGGTCCAGGGCAGACGCCCAAGTTCCTCTTTCCCGCAAGGGAACTGAGTCACCCTGCCTGTGTCCTCCCAGCAGCTCCATTCTGCCCGGAGGCTGGGAGTGCCCTGGTTACGAGGCCAGATGCCCACGGTCAGCAAATTAGGGGCAGTCCTTTCCATTGGGAAGAACCAAGACCCCCAGGGCACATGGCAGGCTGGATTCCAGATGCCGACACTAAAAAAGGGAGCTGAGGCCGGGCGTAGTGGCCCAAGCCTGTAATCCCAGCACTTTGGGAGGCTGAGGCAGGTGGATCACAAGGTCAAGAGATCGAGACTATCCTCGCCAACATGTGAAACCCCATCTCTACTAAAAACACAAAACTCAGCTGGGCATAGTGGCACATGTCTGCAATCCCACCTAATCCAGAGGCTGAGGCAGGAGAATCACTTGAACCCGGGTGGCAGAGGTTGCAGTGAGCCAAGATTGCGACACTACACTCCAGCCTGGCAACAGAGTGAGACATCAACTCAAAAAAAAAAGTACAAATACAAAAATTAGCCAGGCATGGTGGCCGGCGTCATAATCCCAGCTACACGGGAGGCTGGGACATGAGAGTCACTTGAGCCTAGGAGGCAGAGCTTCGTTGCAGTGAGCCAAGACTGTGCCACTGTACTCCAGCCTGGGTGGCAGAATGAGACTGTCCCAAAAATAAATACATAAATAAAAAGAAGGAGGCTGAGCCGATCACTCCCTCCCCCTCACTGAGCTCATGCTCCGGGGCAGCCTGCCTGGTAGAAACAAAATGCCACCCACGGGCAGAATTCAACACTTCCTAGCAGCCACGTGAAATAAAAAAGGAAAAGTAAGAAAATGTGGCTGGGCGCCTTGGCTCACTCCTATAACCCCAACACCTTGGGAGGCCAAGGCAGGAGGATCGCTTGAGCCCAGGGGTTCAAGACCAGCCTGGGAAACACAGTGAGACCCCCATCTCTATGAAAAATTTTAAAAATTAACAGGGCATGGTGACACCGGCACCTGTAGTCCCAGCTACTTGGGAGGCTGAGGCAGGAGGATCCCGTGAGCCTGGGAGGTTGAGGCTGCAGTGAGCCCTGATTGTGCTGCTGCCCTCCCACCTGGGCAACAGAGCAAGACTCTGTCTCGAAATAATAAATAAAAATAGAAAATGAAAAAAGAAACAGATGAGATTAATTTTAATGTAATCTAATTGATCGAAAATATTATCATTTCAGCACGCACTCCACATAAAAAATTAATCCACGCAATATTTACATGCATTGTTTCATCCTAACATTCTGAAACCCACTGTGTATTCCAAACCCAGAGCCCGTCTCAGTGTGGACACTGAATTCTCATCGGAAATATTTGATCTGCATTTCAATTTCATAAAACTGACAGTCGAAAAGGTACGTTAATCTACTGAAGCTGTTCCACAGAGACTTAAAAGTCTTCCAAGAACGGAGTATCAAAAAATCATTTTCCCTTAATATTCACATCTGCATTGGCAAAACTGCTTCGGCTTTTAATTTTTAATTTAAATTAATTAAAACAAAGATATGAAGATATAAAATTCAGTTCCTGAGTCCCGATAGCCACATTTCAAGCACCTGATAGCCACACGTGACCAGAGGCTGCTATTTTGGCCAGTGCAGTTTTAAATGGAGCAGACAGGTCAGGTGTGACGGCTCATGCCTGTAATCCCAGCACTTTGGGAGGTTAGAGGCAGGTGGATCGCATGAGGCCAGGAATTCAAGACCAGCCTGGCCAACATGGTGAAACCCCATCTCTACTAAAAATACAAAACTTAGCTAGGCGTGGTGGCAGATGCCTGTAATCCCAACTACTTGGGAGGCTGAGGCAGGAGAATCGCTTGAACCTGAAAGGTGGAGGTTGCAGTGAGCTGAGATCGTGCCACTGCACGCCAGCCTGGGTGACAGAGCGAGACTCCGTCTCCAAAAACTAAATTAATTAATTAAATGGAGGAGACAATGAAACTATGTGTAAATGGTATCACTTCCTGTCAGCGGAATCCCACAGTAGGTCCTCTTTCCTTGACTGGCTTCTTTCATTTAGCATCGTTATTCCAAGACACGTCCGTGTTGGGGGTAGGTGTGTGTGCATACATCCACCTGATGGTAAATGCAAAGAATGAACATGGAAACTAAAGGGCGGTTGGGAGGGCTTTTAGCTAGAGAAGAGATTTGGATAGGCCTCTCGGAAGAGGTGACACTTGGCAGAGACTTGAAGGCAGCGGAGATCTGAGCCATGTCTGGGTCTGGCGGAAGAGTGTCCCAGGCAGAGGGAATGGTCAGTGCGGAGGTCCTGAGGTAGATGCATGCCTGGTGCGTTCAGGAAGCAGAGCAGAGGCAAGGCAGGCTGGAGTGGATGAAGGACCGGAGAAGAGGTAGGAAAGGAAACCAGAACAGTCCCAAGGCAGATCCCATGACCTCATGGGGCTTTGTAAAAACTCGAACCTCTACTCTGAATTCTCTGTCCGCACCCCCCAATTTATTTCCAAAATGTCCTCTCTTCTTGCCTGGCTCTTCTCTCATTCAGGGTAGGTATTGTGAGAGTCATTTATTGTATTAGTCCGTTTTCCCTCTTCTGATAAAGACATACCTGAGACTGGGTAATTTACAAAGAGAAAGAGGTTTAATGAACTCACAGTTCCATGTGGCTAGGGAGGCCTCACAATCATGGCAGAAGGCAAAAGCCCTTCTTACATGGCGGCAGACAAGAGAGAGAATGAGAATCAAGCAAAGAGAAACCCCTTATAAAACCATCAGATCTCGTAAGACTTATTCACCACCACGAGAACAGTGTGGGGGAAACCGCCCCCATGATTCAATGATCTCCCATAAGGTCCCTCCCACAACCGGTGGGAATTATGGAAGCCACAATTCAAGATGAGATTTAGGTGGGGACAGAGCCAGACCATAATAGTTCGTTGTAAGGCTACACCACCATGTGCTGACCCATTCACCTGTTGATGAGCTGTTGGTTATTTCCAGTTTTTGGCTATGACAACAAAACAGCACTGAACGTTTGTGTGCGAGTCTCTGTGTAGGCAGATGCTGTCATTACTCTTGGGTACACACCCAGGAGCGGGATCACTGGGTCATCTTGGAAGTGTATGATTAACTGAAGAAACTCCCAAACTGTTTTCCAGTGTCGTTAGGTGATTTTACATTCCCTCCAGCTGTGTGAGTTCCAGGCCCTCCGAATTCTCCCAGTGCTGGAGGGTGTCAGTCTTTGTCATTTCAGTCATTCTAGCTGGCACTGGAGTATTGCATTTTGATTTTGGACTGTGAGATCTTTAAGGTCCAGAACACTCATTCATGCTTTCAACAAATATTTACTGAGGACCTGAGGACCCGTGAAGCCCTGGGCGCTGTGCCAGGAGCAAAAACAAGTACAGTGGCTGCTCCTGTGGTATTTCCAGTTTCAGGAGTGAGACTGACATTTATCAACCATGGGGTTACAGGGCCTCTCAGTGCATGAGATGCCAGGAAACTGTGAGGCAGAGAAGCGTGACCTGTTCTTGTGGAGAGGGAATCAGGGCAGGCTCCCCTGAGGAAATGACTTTTTAAGAACTAGCTAGTTGGCCGGGCGTGGTGGCTCATGCCTGTAATCCCACCATTTTGGGAGGGCGAGGTGGGTGGATCATCTGAGGTCAGGAGTTCAAGACCAGCCTGGCCAACATGGTGAAACCCTGTCTCTACTAAAAATACAAGATTAACCGGGCATGGTGACATGTACCTGTAGTCCCAGCTACTCAGGAGGCTGAGGCAGGAGAATCGCTTGAATCTAAGAGGTTGCGGTGAGCTGAGTTGCACCATTGCACTCTGGCCTGGGTGACAGAGTGAGGCTCCATCTCAAAACTAAAGAACTAGCTAGTTAAGTGGGGGAGGAGGCAGGAAGAGAAGTCCAGGGAGAAGAGATACCCGCACACAGAAGCCGTGGATGAGCTGGGATGCTTCGGGCTTCGAGTGACAGCGTGAGGAAATTTACTACCGTCATTGCTAGGGATTGAGGGTCTGCCTCTCTGCCAGACTCCCGTGTTAGATCCTAACTCCCAGTGGGGTGGTATTAGAAACCATCTCATTTGGCGACGATTGGGTCATAAGGGCGGGGTTCCCATGAAGGGGATGAGTGCCTGATCTCATTTGGATATTTTTCCCCACCCAAATCTCATGCTGAAATGTAACCCTTTAGGCTGGACGCAGTGGTTCACACCTGGAATCCCAACACTTTGGGAGGTCAAGGTGGGCAGGTTACTTGAGTCCAGGAGTTTGAGACCACCTTGGGCAACACAGTGAATCCCTGTATCTACCAAAAAAACACACACATACACACACACACACACACACACACAAACTACCCAGGCATGATGGTATATGCTTGTGCCAGCTACACGGGAGGCCAAGGTGGGAGGATCACAGGCAGAGGTTGAAATGAGCTGAGATCACACCACTGCACTCCAGCCTGGGCAACAGAGTAAGACCTTGTCTCAAAAACATCAGAATAAATATAATCGCAATATTAGAGGTGGGGCCTGGTTGGGGACTGGATCACGGAGGTGGATTCCTCATGAATGGCTTAGCACCATCCCCTTGGTGCTGTCCTCGTGACTGAGTGAATTCTCACAATCCGATTGTTTTAAAGTGTGTGGCGCCTACCCCACCCGCTTGCCCCCGCACTGGCCACGTGACAGGCCAGTCCCGCTTTGCCTTCTGCCACGAGTGGAAGCATCCTGAGGCCTCCCCAGAAGCAGAACAGATGCCGATGCCATGCTTCCTGTGCAGCCTCCAAACCATGAGCCAATTAAGCCTCTTTTCTTTATGTTACCCAGTCTTAGGTATTTCTTCATAGTGACACAAGAATGACCTCATATAGCGCCCTTCTGAAAGAGACCCCAGAGAGTTCCCCTCACTCCTGCCATGTGAAAACACAGCAAGAAGGCGCTATCTATGAACCAGGATGTGGGTCCCCTCCAGACGTCGAATCTGCCAGCAACGTGATCTTGGACTTCTCAGTCTCCACAACTGTGAGCAATAAAAAAATTTTTTTGGTTGGGCACGGTGGCTCATGCCTGTAATCCCAGCACTTTGGGAGGCCGAGGCGGGTGAATCACCTGAGGTCAGGAGATTGAGACCAACCTGGCCAATGTGGTGAAACCCCTTCTCTAATAAAAATACCAAAAAATTAGCCAGGTGTGGTGGTACATGCTTGTAATCCCAGCTACTAGATCAAAAAATATATATATTTTTTGAGAGAAGGTCTCACTCTGTTGCCCCGGCTGGAGTGCAGTGGCATGACCACAGATCACTGTAGCCCTGACCTCCCAAGCCCAAGCAATCCTCCCACCATAGCCTCAAGTAGCTGGGGCTACAGGTGTGCACCACCACACCCAGCTAATTTTTTTTTTGTATTGTTTGTAGAGACAAGGTTTCACCATGTTGCCCAGGCTGGCCTCAAACTCCCAAGCTCAAGTGATTTGCCCACCTTGGCCTCCCCAAGTGCTGGGATTACAGGCATGAGCCACCACACCCAGCCTGAGCAATAAAGTTCTGATGTTCATAAGCCACCAGTCCATGGTATTGTATAACGCAGGGGTCACCAGCCCCTCCGCCGTAGACCAGGGCCAGTCCATGGCCGGTCAGGAGCCGGGCTGCACAGCAGGAGAGGGGCAGCAGCCAATCGAGGTTCCCACCTGAGCTCCTCCTCCTGTCAGATCAGTGGCAGCGTCAGCTTCTCCTAGGCACGCAAACCCTACTGTGAACTGCGCACGCGAGGGACCCAGGTTGCCTGCTCCTTATGAGAATCTAATGCCTGGTGGTCTGAGGTGGAGGTTTCATCCTGAAACCATCCTGCTCACCGACAGGCCGTGGAAAATTGTCTTCCACAGAACTGGTCCCTGGTGCCAAAAGGCTGGGGGCTGCGGGAGTAACAGCAGCCTGAATAAGACACTCACATAACAGAAGGCCTCGGGGAGGGGCAGTTTCAGAATGCCGGGAAACTCCTAGGCTCTGGCCCACAATATCAGCAAGAGCCTAGGAGCTTCCCGGCTTTCTGTCTCCACTATCCTCAGCGGGTCTGCCATGTTTTCCCTCAAAGGCATAAAGTGGCTGCTGTGGCTCCAGACAACACACCCTCACCCTCACCCAATGAGCCACGCAGGAAGAAGAGAGGCAGCAAGAGGCGCTTCTTCTCGCTTTTCTCCTATTAAAATCTGCCCCCAGCCGAGGTTCCCTAACATTTTGCTTGCTAGAAATTGGTCTCATGTCCACCCGAGACCAACGAGAAATAGGGTTCCCTTAGATCTATCATGATCAATTCCATGGGGCACAGAGACTCACCCTCTAAACAAAATCCAGACGGTTTGAGAGGAAAGGAGGGAATGGTTGCTGAAGAGCCGACCACGAGGGGCTGCCTGGCTCAGATTGCTGTTTAGCAGAACTGGGGGCTGTCTCAGGAGTGTCTGGGTTGCTGGCCTGAGAACTCACCCAAAGTGATATGGCAAAAGCTGAGAGATTGGGCCAGGCAGCCTCGTCCCAAACACCAGGACTTAGTTCCCAAGTGTCCTCTAGGCCCCAAGAGGACCCAGTAAGGGTTGCAGGGGGAACAAGAGGTGAGCTCCAGGAGCCCTACCCGTGACGCTTCTGAGTGGGGGTCCCAGGCCTCTGCTCCCCACGCTCCACTGAGACATTGGGTGTGCAGCTGGGGGCAGGGGCCACATAAATCGACCTTGGCACTGGCCCGAGCCCAGACAGCCCCTGACATTCAGTCTGAGTGTGCTCTCTCGCTCTCTGTCTTTTAAAAGACTTTTTCACTTCCCTGGGGGAACAGATCAGCAACCCCTGAATGCAGCTCTGAAGATGAAGGGTGACTTAGAACAGAAACCATCGAATGACGCCTGTCGGTCCCCTCCCTTCTCCTCCCAGCGCGGGAGGCCCCTGGGCCTCGCTCCATCTGAGACGCAGCACAGTGTGTGATCACCTTCCTTCATGCAGCCAACCACGTGCCTGGGCCTTCTCTGAGTTCCCAGAAGGTGGCAGGGGAACAGGCTCCCTCCACCCAGCCTGGCATCCTCCTGGGAAGCAGAGACTGTCAACAAGAAGGCAAACGAACGCAGCCACGGCAGAAAAAGCCCCGTGCTGCCATGCGGAGCTTGGCTTCTGCACCTGGAGGTCAGAGAAGGCTCCTCTGAGCAGCTGACCTTCAGCTGCAAACTGGACAAGGAGCCCGCGCTGCAAAGACCCCAGGGAGGTGGGGTCAGGCGGGGGAACATCCAGTGCAGAAACCCTGATGTGGGAAGGAACCACGTGGCTCCAGGAACAGGAAGGGCTGTGTGGCCGGCGAGGCTCAGGGCACCTGAGGTTGTGGGCAGAGCTGGCTGGAGGGTCTGGGTGCGCTTGGCTCCACGTGGATTTGGGTATTCAGTCCAGTCACACCAACAACACATCTTAGGCTTTGCTTGAGAATTTTTACTTTTTTTCCAGAAATCCTGGAGACAGAGCAGTTGAGAAGCTGTTTTTAGGTTTGTTTTGTTTTTAAAAAATATAGAGAGGGATGGGGTCTTGCTATGTTGCCGAGGCTGGTCTCGAACTCCTGGGCTCTAGCAATCCTCCCACCTCGGCCTCCCAAAGCACCGGGATTACAGGCTTGAGCCACTGTACCCGGCCAGAAGCTGCCTTTGGCTCCAGAGTTTGGCAGCAACCTTTGATGTTTTCAGGGGTGACGATGTGCCTCGCTGAAGAGTGCCCTTGCCACCCTGCCCTGCAGACACAGGTGGTCAATGAGTGACAAGCAGTGGTGTCAGGCAGGGCTCTTTGGAAGCAATTCCTATTTTCTTTTTCATTTTTGAGACAAGATCTCCCTCTGTCCCTCAGACTGCAGTGCAGAGATGTGGCCTCAGCCCACTGCAGCCTTGAGCTCTTGGGCTCAAGAGATCCTCCTGCCTCAGCCTCCTGAGTAGCTGGGATCACAGGTGTGCACCACCATGCCTGTGCACTACATGCCCAGGCTGGTCTCGAACTCCTAGGCTCAAGCAATCAGCCTGCCTTGGCCTCCCAGAATGCTGGGATTCCAGGCGGGGGCCACTGCTCCCGGCCAGCATTCCTTTTTCAGAGCAGGCATAGGGAGGCAGCCTGCGGGAGGCATGGGAGTCCTGCCTTCAGGCTGGTTGTCACCAGGGCTGGCTCTCGGCCCTCAGGCCACTGCTTGCCACCCAGGAGCTATGACTTCTTCAAAGCTGGCGGAGTTCCTCTGCTAATCCAACTTTCCCATGACTTCATACAGTCATAGGCGCGACTACACCATGACTTTCTTGTCACACGGGGTAACCCGATTGAGGGAACAACTCTCGCATCACTGTCACTCACGGGGACGGATTATCCCAGCCATGGACACCAGGGGAGAGGGGCTTAGGGGACATTTCAGGATTCTGCCTCCCACAGAGGACAAAGCTTTGGGGAGCTTGGCCTGGTGCAGATGCTAAACCCAGAGGGGCCAGTCCAGGCATCGCCCAGAGTTCCCAGGGTGGTGTCCGCTGCCTGAGCAGGATCCGCCACTGGGCAGTTTCCAGCACACATTGCCAAGGCCTCCCCCTGCAGGAAGTAGATGCGATCAGGAGAGTCTGGAAAGGCTTGAATGGAAGCAGGGACAAGCCAGGAGAAGGCCAGACTCCTGTGCAGAGCTTCAGGAGGGCCTGGGAGGTGGCCAGCAGCTGCCACTTCACAGAACCAGAAGACAAAAGGCCCGAGGGCGGAGGAGTCAGGACTAGACTCCGTTGCCTGGCATAAGAAAACGCAATCTCACAGCAGCACAGGGTCCCTGTGGAATCCCCAGGGGCTGCTGCTATATATAGAAAAGAAATCCAGCTGCCCACAGAAGGTGATCTCCATTTTAAAGATTACAAAATTAATGCTCAGAGAGGTTAAGTGACTTGCCCAGGGTCACACAGCTAGGAAGTGGTGGAGCTGAGATTTGAACACCCTTGACTTGACTTTGTCACTTGCAACCAATAGGTCCTGATTACTGTGCCATGGGAACCTTGACAAACCAGGGAGTGAGTTCCTGAAGCTTTTGTTATAGGTGTATGTGTTTGTGCACATATGTGTGTGGGGTGTGTGTGTGTGTGTGTGTGTGTGTGTATTTGAGACTGAGTCTTGCTCTGTTGCCCAGGCTGGAGTGCAGTGGCACCATGTTGGCTCACTGCAACCTCCGTTTCCCAGGTTCAAGTGATTCTCCTGCCCTAGCCTCCCGAGTAGCTGGGATTACAGGTACCCGCCACTGCGCCCAGCTAATTTTTGTACTTTTAGTAGAGACAAGGTTTCACCATCTTGGCCAGGTTGGTCTCGAACTCCTGACCTCGTGATCCACCCACCTCAGCTTCCGAAAGTTCTGGGATTACCGGCATGAGCCACCATGCCCGGCCAGGGTGGTGTTTTCAAATATCTGCAAACAGGCCGGGAGCAGTGGCTTATGCCTGTAATCCCAGCACTTTGGAAGGCCAAGGTGGACAGATCACCTGAGATCAAGAGTTCGACACCAGCCTGCCCAACATGGTGAAACCCCGTCTCTACTAAAAATACAAAAATTAGCCGGGTGTGGTGGCGCACATCTGTAATCCCAGCTACTTGGGTGGCTGAGGTGGGAGGATCGCTTGAACCTGGGAGGCAGAGGTTGCAGTGAGACGAGATCATGACACTGCACTGCAGCCTGGGCCACAGAGTGAGACTCTGTCTCAAAAAATTAAAATAATAAAATAAAATAAAAAAGTATTTGCAAGCATTGTTCTAGACCCACGTTGCTCAGTGTTCTCATGGATCAGCAGCCCCAGATAGCTGGGAGCATGTTGGAAACATAGTCTCAGGCCCCGCCCTCCCGCCGAAGCAGAATCTGCATTTTAGCAAAATTCTCAGCTGAGCTGTGCACAGTTTTGAGACGCTCTGGACAGATACCTACGAGCACCCGCAGCAGCCAGGGCTCTGCAAGGAGCTCCAGGGCCCCATCATCTCTCAAGGATCCCCCAGATGTGAGGGAAGCTTAGGGCGGTGGCAGGAACTGAAAACACAACCCCAAACGTCTCCCACCCCACGGCCCAGCCCTCCCTACTGCCGCCTGCTGGCACAGCTCTCCCTGGCACTGTGCCCACAGCTTCCTACTGCCTGGGTCTCTCCATACCTCCTGGGAGCTCTCAATACCACCCATCCAACTTGCCCCCCCAGGGCCATCCGGGACAGGCCTTGCAAGCTCCCCAGAAGTGGAAATGGGACTTTGTTTAAAGAAACAGATCACAAAAAGGGTGGCGAGTCAGCTCCCCCTCTGCGCTGCCATGGGGGTGTATCCACGAAAAGCTAAGTTTGCAGCAGGAGGCATGGAAGTCAGATAGGCAGACAAGCATGGCGGCACTCTGGTCACCACACTTTCTGACCCCTGTCTCTACCCAGCAGGTCCTTGAAAACATTCATCCACCCACCCACGCACACCCCCACCCACGCATCCATGCACCCACCCAGGCATTCACCCACCCACCCATACATCCATGCACCCATCCACCCACTCATACACATACCCCACGCATCCACCCACACACGCATCCACCCACACACGCATCCACCCACACACGCATCCACCCACCCACGCGTCCACCCACCCACGCGTCCACCCACCCACGCGTCCACACACCCATCCACCCACCCGTCCACCACTGACTGAGGTCATCCTAAGTGTCGGGCACTGCTCCAGGGACTGGGGTACAACCGTGAACAGACAGGCATACATTCTGCCACTAACCCACAGGGTGACTTACAAAGTCGCCAAGCCACCCCAGGCCTCAGTTTTCCCTTTGGTTCAATGTGAGAGTTAAACAAAGAGGCCTCCAGAACGTTTCATTTTGATCTTTCTTTCGATATGACAGTAATAAGGGTGAATGGCACACAGTAAGCGCTCATTGAGTACCTGTCCATGAACAGACACAGCCCCGACAGCACTGTCCATGCCCCTGATTTTACAGAGGCGGCCCCAGGCCCAGCCCCACAGTGAGCTGGCAGGATGATCGTTCTGCACTGCTCTGCCAGCCACTGGCCTAGGTGTGGTCACGTGACTCGCTTCTGACCAAGGAGACATCAGAGGAAGTCTACTGGGAACTCAGGGAAAGATTTTGCTTCCTGATATAAGAGAAACACAGAGAAGGCCTCCTCTCTTCCACCCAGCCCCTTTCTTCCAGTTTGAGAGGCTGCCGTGTAAAGAATTGATGTCTGGAGCAGCTGCAGCCATATTGGGACCCTGAGGCAAGAAAGATGGCCACGTGATAGACACTGAATGTCCTGGTCTTTGAATACATCACTGAGCTGCTGAGCCATGCCTGGAAACTCAGACCTCTGGACTTAAGTTGAATGGCCTCATCTTCTACGCCACAGTGTGCTGGGTTTTCTGTTACCTACAGCTGAGGCATGCTAAGCAATCCAGTCAGTTCTTCAAAGCCACTTCTTACCCACCTCCCAGAGCTCTGCTCAAACGCCCCTTCCCTGACCAGCGCCCATCCAGACACTCTTGAACTCACCGCAGTCTCCAGCAGCACCCTGAGCATAGGTGCCGTTTAATTCGCCAGGAGAGCTGGCAATAAATCCCTACCAACCCTAACCTCTCACGTGGGCCATGCAGAAGGAAATCCCATTTTTCTGGTGCCCTCGTCTAAGTCAGAGCCCTGGGCTGGAGGAGGCTGGGTCTGCACCTGCGCGGGGGAGCAGATGGCTTCCTGGCCGACCTGAAGGTCAATGGTGACAGCACGGGAAGCCGGACTATATCAGCGCTCCCAGCTCAGGCCAGGGAGCCAAGCGGGCCTCAGCCTTGCCATTCCCCAGCTGTGTGCCCTTGGGCAAGTGACTTCACCTCTTGGGCCTCAGTTTCCCCCCCTGTAAAATGGGAACAGTAACACCTCCAAGGTCATGGTGAGGGCTAAATGGAGGCAAGGAAGGGAGCCGGCTAGCCACTTGGAGGTCCCTTTCCCATGGGAGGAAGTGAGCATGAGCGTGGCTGGGAGGATGACTCCCACTCCCGGGAAGTGTGGGAATGGAGTTTTCTGGTCATCAGTGTGCGGCCAAGGCCATCTCACAAACTCTCCACTCTTCCCCCGACTGCTACCCAATAGCAAGGCGGCCTTCCCCCTGCACCGCCCAAGGGCCCGAGGCCATTGCCAGGCCCCTGCTGGGGATCACGCCCCGGCCAGGCCCGGCTGTTCCCCCGCTCAGGCGAGATGACAGGAAGGCCTTTCCTATCCAAAGTGCAATCAGACAACCCACGTACCTGCTCCCAACTCACTGTGAGGAGAGGCCGCTGATGAATAAGATCTGACATTTCTGGAGCAATCCTACGTGCCAGATGGGTTCTAGCACTTTCTACCAACATATTCCATCCTCAGAACAACCTATGCAATAAACACCATTATCGCCATTTTACAGATTAAGAAACCAAGGCTCAGAGAGGTTGAGTAACTTGCCCAGGGTCACACAGCTAATAGGCAGTGGAACTGGGCTTTGCACCCACCTGATTTGACTTTCTGCAATTTGCAGCTGGTCAGTCCTGATTAATGTGGCATGTGACCCTGGGCACCTGCTCTGAACCACACTGGAGCGCGAGCTGGCTGAAGCCCCTTCCTTCTCGACAAACAGGCCGACGCTCCAGCACTCCTACTCCAACGGAAACCCTGACAAACGGACATGGCGGTGGCCAGGGTCAGCGAGAGAAGCAGGTGGCCTGGGCTGGGGCCCCCGGACCACACACGGAAAGCGCCGCGTTGCTTTCTCACCCGGCACCAGCAGAGCCGGGCAGCTTAACCCAGGAGGTCACCGTCTCTTTTGAAGTCTGAGTCACAGGATGAAGATTCCATTTGACGCCCCGTAAAGCAAAACCACTGAGAAAACAAACGAGAGGCCGCCCAGGCACGAGCGCCCACCCTCCGGGAGCCCCGGCTGGCTGCACAGCAACGGGGCTCGTTCCAAGCCAGCCTGTCGCTCAAGAATGCGCCCAGCCCAGGAAGATGCAAGGCCGTGACTATCAGCCCCTTTACAGGTGTGGGAATGGAGGGCCAGAGAGGTTGCACCACCTACCCAAGATCACACAGCCCATGTATGAGACCGGAAATGGGGAATAAAACAGGTCTCCCCCATCCCCCCCAGTGCTCTTCCCTCCTTCCCAGGTGAGCGTTCTCCCTCCCCTCCTGTAGAGAGGAGGTGCTATTTTGGGGCACACTGCATTCATTTCTTTTAAGAGACAGGGTCCCGCTCTGTTGCCCAGACTGGAGTGTGGTCGTGCAATCGAAGCTCACCTCAGCCTGGAACTCCTGGGCTCAAGCAATGCTCTCACACAGGCCTCCTAAAGCGCCGAGATCACAGGTGTGAGCCCCTGCACGTGGCCTCGCTCCCTTTCACTGGGAGCCTGGCTCTGCGCATCCTCCACCTGCCAGCACTCCCGCAGTCAAGGATGGCCAGGTGGCTTCCACCCCTTCAAAAGGCAGAGCCCGTGCCCAGGCCTGGCCAATCAGAGCACTGCTAGCCAGGTGATTAGCTCAGAGATGGGCACCGAGCCGGTCCCATCCAAGGGATGGCGAGGTAATTGCGCCAGCTTCTAGGGAGAAAACATTCCATCTCCCCCGAGACTAGAACCAAGGGAGATGTGGGTTAAAATGACACACATTTATTATCTTACAGTTCTAGAGGTCAGAAGGCCACAGTGGCCCTCACTGGACTAAGAGCGAGACGTCGGCGAGGCTGTGTTCCCTCTGGAATTGCAGGGGAGCATCCGTTCTCTGCCTTTTCCAGCTTCTAGAGGCTGCCTGCACTCCTAGGCTCATGGCCCCTTCCAGCAATGCCATCACTCCTGCCTCTGCCTCTGCAGCCACAGCTCCTCTCTGTGACTCATGCTTCTCTGTCACTGATAAAAAACCTTGTGATTACATCACCATTATGATAATCCCGAAGAATCTCTCCATCTCAAGGTATGTAACATAATTATATCTGCAAGGTCCCTTTGGCCATGTAAGGTCACATATTCACAGGTTCTCTGGGATTAGGACATGGACATCTCTGTGGGTGGTTATTTTGTCTACCACAGCAACAACAACCATAGCAGGCAGGGTGCCCAGATGGGAAGTAAATCCTGGTGAATGTTTTGAGCCCCTGGATCAAGCTGTACCTGAAGGTATATACTTTTCAGTTATATCATGACGATTACTTTTCCTTTTGTGCCTAAGCTTGTTGGAGGCTTTCGTTTTGCTTTGCCTTGTTCTCCCACGTGCAAACAGAGAGCCTGGCTGAATTCACTCCCCAGCCCCTAAAGATTTCACAGTGAGAAATTACCAGCTTGCATGTCTCTCTCGCATGAGGCTGAAATCTTGAGAGTAAAGACGATACCTCCTGTAACTTTGTCTCATCAGCACCTACAAAGGAGGCACTGAGAAAATGTTTGTTGATTGAATAACAATTTGCTGATGGACTAAACACCCTCCTACATGCCCCCGCTCAGCAGCCAGCACGAGAACAAGAGGGCAGAGAGAAGCCTTGGCAGGATTTCCCAGGGGTGAACGCCAGGCCAGTCATTCCCCTCTGGGGGTGGCAGCTTCCTCAGAGAGGGACGACGCGGACAGAAGTCCTGGAGAAAGCCTGACTTCCGTGGGCAGTGAGGGGCCCTGCCACCCAGAGCCAGCACTTCCCAACTGGTCCTGGGACAGCAGCTGCAGCGCTCTGCCGACAAATCCTTCTGAGTCATTTCTGGTCAGGAAGCAGCTCGCTGTGAGATGGGAGTCACAGCGGCTCCCTCCGCATACCCGGAGGAGGCAGCAGCCTCCTCATTTTCCACAGCTGCAGAGCTCGGCGGCCACAGCCCTGTAAGGGGAATCTCTCGGGGCGAGGGGGAGGGGCCAGAACAGAAGCCTCCCAGGAAGGCCTGTGTGTCCTGGTCCCCAGCACTGAGCTATCATTTACCCGGTGATAAGGTCGCTGACATTCTTCTTCCCATGTGCATCTGAGAGATGTGACCCAAGGCAGCCTCCCTCCCTCTCTTCTGCACCCCCCTCCTCAGACACACCTGCCTGTTCTTCTGATTTATCCTCTGTGGGCCCCGAAGGGCAGGGCTCACCCCTCGACTGATCCACGCTGAGCCCCGCACTCGGCCCTCCTTGCGTTTAGGTATGGCTACGGCAGTGTGGCAGGCCTTTGCATATGTTCCGTCTGGCTGGCACGCTGTTCCCCGCATGGTCTAAACTTTAGCTACTGTCACTCATGGGTGCTCAAAGACTGAGCTGAAACGTTGCTTTTGGTTCATGTAGTCATCTAGCATTCACCACGATCGCTGGTGACACGGATACAGCCCTTACAATCTGCCAGGCTCAGCTTCGTCTATTACAGACATACGTAACAACTCATTTCATCTTCACCAAAAGGCTGAGAGGTGGGGGAAAGTGAGGCACGGTACTAGGTGCAGACCCAGCATGTGGATCCAGAGAGAGCTGCCCCAAGGGCCGGGTGCTCAACCCTTGAGCCATCCCACACACAACAGATTTCCGGGACTCTGGGACTTCAGCCAAGTCCCCCTGCTGTGCCCCACCCTCAACTGCCTGCTAGACCCCAGGAGCAGGGGCAGGGGGCAGGGGCTGCCTCGTTCACCTCTGACCCTCAGCACCATCACTGAATGGTGCATAAATACATAAATGAATGAATGTGCAACCAAGCCCTGTGACCTTGGGCACTTAACAGTCCTGTGCCTCAGTTTCCCTTCTGTGGAATAGGGACAATCATGGTACCGACTGACAAAAGGCACATCTGAGCCCATCCTCTTAGGGGGGAATCCTGACAAGGAATTTGAATGAGAGATGGGGGGATCTTGATATACATCAGTGATTTCGGTGGCACTGCCCCCACAGAGGCCCAGGCAGGAGTGACGTTACAAATATTTAACAGCTCGACGGCCTAGGTTCCCGCCCAGCGGAATGAAACCTGGATGTGAACACCAGGCACAGTGTGCTGATGTGGATCGGTGTGTCTGACCCCTGGGCACCTGCTGGGGGGCACAGCTCCACAGAGCCCAGTACTTGGCAGATGCCACCTGCCACCGTGCGTGAGCCAAGGTGACTGTGCAGCTGCAGGAACGCCGTCCAGATGGGGGAGTCACTGGGACCCTTCGCAGACTCCCCAAGGGGCACTAGAGGTCACAGAAAACGCAGTGGGGCTGCACAGCCTGGACTCCCTACCCAGGCCAGCCGTCCTCAGCTCGAGACACACCCAGCGCTTCCTCCCCACATGTCTTCAATGCCTGAAACTTGGGCCTCCCCCACGTGGCCAGTAGGTCCTGCTGGAGTGGCCGGAGGGGTCCTGTTAGGGAACCCATGGATGGCTCAGGATTTTAGAATACTTCGAGCCTGGGGTCCCCAGAGAGCAGACCTTCAGAACCCACGTGACTGTCTCTGATTGTGACTCCCGGCAGCTCCTCAATCCTAAAGAAGCCAGATCTGAATCTTCGCAGATTGTAGCCAGGAGTTCTCAAGCAGCCGGAGAGTGGTGGGCTTCCAGTGGCAGAGGAAAGACCCAGCCTTAGGAGCAGACTCACACCTGCGAGCCGGCCCTCGCGAGCTGCGGCCTCTGACTACACCCCTCCAGGGACAGGGGCCCACTCCCTCCTCGGTTCATGGCTCAGGGTGGTGGCCGGACCCTGCCTGTGCAGAGGAGTCCTGCAGCCACCAGCCGCGCCCAGCGCTGCCACACAGCTGCACGCCCAGCCTCTTGTCCTTTGTCAAGTTCACCACAGTCATGCCCCACCCCCCATTCCCTGAAATCAGCCCAAACTGCCCAGAAGCCCAGACCCCGCACCCCCTCCCCAGCTTTCCTTCCTCGTGGAGTTTATATTTCAGAACAAGAAAACAGATACCCCAAAACAATTAAAGAAATAGATCTATAATTACAAATTGTACTAAGTGCCATTGGGAGAAATGGCAAGCGAAGAAGACGGGCTACTTTCCAGGATGAGTTTTGACACCAAAGTAATTCCAGAATATTTCCTGGGTTTGAGAGAACAAGGGTTTTTATCCCACAAAGGAGAGAAAAAGAAAGGAAGGAAGGAGGGAAAAGAAAAGAGAGAAAGAGGGGGAGAAGAGAGGGAGGGAGAAAACCCAGGAAAGAGAAAAGGGACACTGATTCCCCAGAACCATGAGCTCATCAAGGGGCCAGCAAACCGCAGCTGGGAGACGAATCCAGCCCGTAGCAAAGGAGAAGAGTTGGCAGCCTGCGTACCAAGAATCATTTTTACATTTTTTACATTATTTATTTATTTGAGACAGGGTCTTGCTCTGCTGCCCAGGCTGGAGTGCACTGGCCCAATCACAGCTCACTGCCGCCTTGAACTCCTGGGCTCCAGATATCCTCCCGCCTCGGCCTCTAGAGTAGCTGGGTCTACAGGTACAGGCCACCACGCCTGGCTACGTTTTTTTTTTAAACACTCGGTCTCACTACGTTGCCCAGACTGGTTTCAAACCCCTGGCCTCAAGCAATCGTCCCTCATCGACCTCCCAAAGCAATGAGATTACAGGCATGAGCCTCCGCACCTGGTCATTCTTTACATTTTTAAAGAGTTTTTACAAACAAAACAAAAAATAACAAAGAATGCACAACGGAGACCTCATGACCCACAAAGCCTAAAATATTTACTATCTGGCCCTTGACAGACAAGTTTGCCATCTCTGAACCCCGCTGCTGACTCCTGCCGGGGCAGCCGTGAAAAACAGAAAGAAGGGACAGATCAGACGGCCGAGAATTTTCCACTTCTGCCCACGAGGCCAAGCGCCATCCATCACGAACTTCTAAACGCCAAGGTTGGGAAAGTTAAGTGATTTCTGCTCCAGCTCAGTGAGGCGAGGTCAGGGGCCGGCCAGAGAATGGATGTCCTCACGCACCAAAGAGAAAGGAGTCATTGCCCAGCCTCTACCATTAGCCATTGCTCATTGGCTGTTTAGGAAGCAGTGGAACTAATTTTGCTTGTTCCACATGTGGTATTTTATGAAATAAGGGGAGAGGAAAGGCCTGTTTATCAGTCAGTGCTCCCGACTGCAAATGACAAAATTTCCAATTCAAAGTGGCTGAAGCAACAGAGAGTTTATTTATTAACTCGTTACTGAAAAGTCTGGGGGGGGGGTGGGTGAGCTTCAGGCACAGCTGGATCCAGGGGCTCACAATGGCACCATCAGGACTCATTCTCTCCATTCCTCTGGGCTTTTGGGGGGGGGGGGGGGGGTTGTTTGTTTGTTTTTGAGATGGAGTCTCACTTTTGTCACCCAGGCTGGAGTGCTGTCACATAGTCTTGGCTCATTGCAAACTCCACCTCCCTGATTCAAGCAATCCTCCTGCCTCAGCCTCCCAAGTAGCTGGGATTACAGGCACCCGCCACCACACCCACCTAATTTTTGTGTTTTTTGGTAGAGACGGGGTCTCGAACTCCTGATCTCAGGTGATCCGCCCGGGTTGGCCTCCCAAAGTGCTGAGATTACAAACTGAGCCACCACACCTGGCCCTCTGGGTTGGTTTTATTCTCAGGCGCACGGCCTTCCGAGACAAGAATCTCACTGAGCCCCGACTGCATCATGTGACCCTCCTTTGGTCCATTGACTGCAGTCAGAGGATGGGCTGATCTGATTGGCCAGGCCTTGGTCATGTGCTCTGCCAGGAGCCAGGGAGGCGGGGTCAACCCCACCTGCAGTACAGATGGTGGGAGAAAGGAAGAAAACTCCCCCAGCAAGATCCCGGGCGCTGTTACCAGGAGGAACAGATGCTGAGCTGGTAAAAGCAACAGCTGTCCCCAACAGAAGCAAACCCGTATTTCCCAGGCCCCTTGGCTAAGTGTCACCCATTTTACAGCTGAGTAAACTGGGGTCTTGGAGGTGAAGTGGGTCTCCTTCGCCGGTGATGCAGTCAGCACGCCAGTCCTAATCCGGGTCTGATTCGTGCTCAGGCTGTTCACACCGACCAGCATGCATCTCTGACCCTGCCCTCCAAGAACCCTGCAAACAGTTGGTGTGTAATAAATGCACGTCACATCGAATTGTTGTTAAGAGTCTGCCTCTGCCCACTGGACCATAAGATGCCCGAGGGCAGAGACCATGTCTGTCCTGTTCACTGCGTCACTGCGGCACCCCAACACACAGTGCATAGTAGGTGCCCCGCCAATGCTTGGTAAATGAATGAATCACCCCCTGGCGCATAGTACATGCTCCACGAATACTGGATAAACATATGTATCTCTGTGGATGCTCCACAAATACTTGGTAAGTGAATGCAAGTCTCTAGTGCCTCACGCACAGTAGGTGCTCCACAAACAGTGTTAAATGAACAGATTCTTAGTGCCTGCACATAGTGGGCGCTTAGTAAATATTTAGTGAATCGATGAGTGAGTCTCCATGGGAACCAAGCTGCCTGGGTGCTCAAACATTTCCAGATCATTAACTAGAGAGAAGGAGAGAGATCGGGGGCTGGTGGGGGGGGGGGAAATGAGTGAATGAAGACTGAGTGAATGAATGACAGAAACCTTGTGGGACTTTAGTGTCCAGACAAGGATCCACGGTCCCTGCAGATCCACAGTGAGCATCGAGGTTGCCTGGAAGGAAAACCCAGGTTTGGAAAGGGGCTGGATCTTTGTGAGCTAGGAGAGGGGGCGGCGGGGCTGGCAGCAGAGTCAGGAGGAAGGGAGGTCAGCCAGGGCGGGTGAGCAACGGGCCGTGCCAGGGACACTGCGCCCCAGGCAGGGCCTGCTCCCCCTGCCCTGACCTTGCCTCCCGTTCCACAATAGAGCATCCATTGTAAGTGGGTAATTGGGTTCCGCGCATCCCCTCCCCCGGCTGGGGGTGGAGGCAAAGGGAAACACAATCTGTTTTCTATTTGTCACCGCTGCCAAGACACCACTCCCTCCCCCCAGCCTCTGCTCCAGGCTGGCCGCTGAGCCACAGCCGCTGCGGACATTCCTTGGCCTGGGCTGAGCCTGCATTCAGAGCTGCCCACCCCTGCTGGCTGACCCAAGAGAAATGACGTGATAGAGACCTAGAAACAGCTTCAGGGGCCTTCTGGCCTCATTCCCCAGCCTCCCCCATGGGAAGCCAAAACTCTCACTAGAGTCTTTCCACCCTAAGGAGGACTCACGTCCTGGCTCCTTCTCTTTTTAGCTGTGTGACCTTGAGCCAGTCACTCAGCCTCTCTGTACCTATTTCCTCCTCTGTAAAATGGGCAGGACATCAATGATAGAAAGGCCCTCTTGCGTGTTGAACGTGTTCTCCAGGCAGAGTGCTGAGCGCATAGTAAGGGTCTGGGAGTGAGTAGGAGTTTCCTGGTTTCAGTGTAATTCGCAGAGTTGGGTGTCTCTGTCCCTGAAAAATTTGGAGTGGGGGGAGATGAGGGCAAATGCTCAGCAGGTCCTGTGCCTGAGACGCAGGCTGCCTCACTGCACTGCCACCCACCTGCAGAGGGCCTGCTGGATGCCTCGTGTGTGCCCAGCTCACATTGACCTCATGGGAGAGGAGCAGGAAGGTGAGAGAAGTGACACACAAATAAGTCACAGGTCTGAGCTCTGCCTGTGAGGGGCTGGCGACCCATCGTGCTGGGTAACAAGGCAAACGGGCTCTGCTGACATGTCCCTAAGCCCCGGAGTTCTGTGGGGGTTGGGGGAAGGCAGCACGCATGGAGGACTTCCTGGAGGAGGTGAGCCAGGTTTGAATCCTGCCTCTGCTGTGGGTCTTGGGCAATGTCTTCACTCCTCTGGGCTTTGTGATTTCATCTTTTGGGGACTTCTTTAAGAAAAAGAACAGCACAAGTCAGCCAGGTCTTTAACAGGCAAGGTTAGGGCAATTTCAGAAGAAACCAAGACACACTGAACTTGGCTTTTGTTGGATGAAATCTCATGGAGGCCTTGGCCTGCATGTCCGGAGTGATCCTGCTTCAGCCCCACCAAGGGACTCTATGGACAGACGTACACTTGCGGCTCGACCCCAAGGCCCTCCACACCTGGGGCAAGTCACTGAGTCTCCTGAGACTCAGTCTCCGCATCTGTAAAATAGGACTGCAGAGGTACCAGCGTGAGGCCTTAAGCTAACAGACTTGGTGCACAGCAACTGTTCAACAGACCTTCGAAACCACCCCGAATTCCCAGAGGCAGGGGCGTCTGAGAAAAGCAGGGGCAACAGACAGCAGAGGCCACAGCTGATTTGTGGGCACCAGCAGGGACCTCTGCTCCCCTTTTGCTGAATAAGCTCAGATGTGGCAGGAACGTCTGCGTTAGCCCTGCATGACCTCAGGTACGTTAAATCGGATTAGTCATTGTCTTGTGACTCACTCCCATGGCTGGTGAAGCCTGACCTGTTTTTCTGATACGGGTTTATTTCTTCATTTCTTTTTGTGCTTTCGAATTTATTTCACAATATAACGGACACTCAGGAAGCTATCCCCCTATGTGAGAACAAGAATATAACTCAGGGCAGGGACCCGTCTAGCTCTAGACTCTTCCCAGAAATAAGCCCCACTCCTCGATTTAATAAACACATATTTTGTCCTCACTGTGGGCTTTGGTCATGAGAATTTGTGCCTAAACCGGTGCTTCTCACACCACAGTGTGCTGGTCACGTGGGAGGCTGTGGAAACGCAGGTCTCAGGTCCAGCCCAGCGTCCCGCTCAGCAAGTCCGGAGTAGAGCCCGCAAATGTCCATTTCCAACACGTTTCCAGGAGCTGTTGCTGTTGCAGCTCTGGGACCACACACTTTGAGAAGCTCTTCCCTAAAGAGTTTATTATTAGGCCGGGCGTGGTGGCTCACACCATAATCCCAGCATTGTAGGGGGCCAAGGTGGGAGGATCACTTGAGGTCAGGAGTTCAAGACCATCCTGGCCAACATGGTGAAACCCCGTCTGTACTAAAAATACAAAAAACAATTAGCTGGGCGTGGTGGCGTGCGCCTGTAGTCCCAGCTACTCGGGAGGCTGAGGCAGGAGAATTGCTTGAACCCGGGAGGTGGAGGTTGCAGTGAGCCAAGATCGGGACACTGCACTCCAGCCTGGCACCTGGTGACAGAGTGAGGCTCTGTCTCAAAAAAAAAAAAAAAAATTATCTGGGTGTGGTGATGCGCGCCTGTAGTCCCAGCTACTCTGGAGTCTGAGGCAGGAGAATCACTTGAACCCGGGAGGCAGAGGTTGCAGTGAGCTAAGATCGCGACATTGCATTCCAGCCTGGCAACAGAGCAAGACTCCATCTCAAAAAAAAAAAGAATTTATTATCGAGTCATAGTTGTTGCTAAACTTCCTGGCGCAAGGGTCGCGGTGTATGTAGTCTTCTGTGACTAGGGACTTTTTTACTCTCCACAGATGAGTCTCAGCTTTACCTGAAGTGAGATTGGCTCCGGGCACTCTGGCAGTGTCTGGAGACATTTTTGGCTGTCACACTGGCGGAGAGGGTGCTGTGGCTGCAGACACGCTGCGAAACATCCCACGGCGCAAAGACCCGCCCCGCCACCAAGAGCGCGCTGGCCTCCGGTGTCCACAGTCCCAAGAGATGCAAAGACATGCGTTCATGCAAGAACCTGTACACACATGTGCACAGCAGCGTTATTCACAACGGCCCAGAAGCGAAAACAACCCAAATGTCCCTCCACTGACGACTACATAAACCACACGTGGTCTGTCCACGCGATGGAATGTGACCAGCCACAAAACAGATTCAGCACTGACTAACACACGCTGCAGCGTGGATGAGCCTCGAAACATGATGCAGAGTGAAAGAAGCCAGACACAGGAGGCCACGCAGTATCCGGTCCCATTTCTACAGAAAGTCCAGAACAGGCAGACCCAGAGAGCTGGACGGTAGGTTGGTAGTTGCCAGGGGCCAGAGGAGAAAGGAACAGGGAGGGACCTCTCATGGGACAGGTTTTGTTCTTGCTTTTTTTTTTTTTTTTTTGACAGGGTTTCACTCCCATCACCCAGTCTGGAGTGCAGTGGCTCACTGCAGCCTCCACCTCCTGGGCTTAGGCAATCCTCCTACCTCAGCCTCCCAAGTAGCTGGGTCCACAGGCACACACCACCACGCCCAGCTAACTTTTGGATTTTTTGTAGAGACAGGGTTTCCCCATGTTGGCCAGGCTGGTCTCGAACTCCTGACCTCAAGTGATCCTCTCAGCCTCCCACAGAGCTGGGATTACAGATGTCAAGTTGGGGTCTTAACATTTGCCTAGGGTGGTCTTGAACTCCTAAGCTGAAGCAATCCTCCCGCCTAGGCCTCCCCAAGCGCTGGGATTCCAGGCGTGAGCCACCGCGCCTGCCTGGGTTTCCTTTTGAGGCTTGAAGACGCTGCTGCTGCCCACATTTTTGTCACATCGCCTGGGGTACACGTTCAAGAGTTCTGCCTTGGCACGTACCGAAGAGAAAAATTACTGAGTCTTAAAGAATAGGAAAGCTCCACTTGGCCAGAAAATGTTGGCGTTATGTTGAGTCCTTACAACTTGCACCAGGCACCGGGCTAAAAATATCTACCTGTTTTCTCCTCGAATTGTCCCTACACTGGTATCCTTGGGTCCATTTTAGAAATGAGGAAACTGAGACTCAGAGAGGGGACTGGCCGGCCTGGCCCGGAAGTGGCAGAGACAGACGTAAGCTCTTGGCCACCCATCCTACAGCACACTCCCGTCACTCCCCCTGAGCCTGAGAGACATTCCCCAAGCGGGCTCACTGCTGGTAGCCGGGCGGGGAGGGGTCTTGGCAGAAGCCACCCTCCCCCTCCCCCCCCCCCTCCCCCCGCAATGGCCTTTGAATGATTCACCAGCCGCTTCCAGTCCAGGGGTAAACACTTGTTTAGAAAATAACCAAGAACCTCTGAGAGGTTTCCCAGAGGGTGCCCTGCTGAACTTTCTGGAACCCCTTGTAAGCCTACATCACACATGCCAGCCGTCTGTGTCCTCAGGTACACAGAACCCTCCCCCCACCCCAATGCCACCTGCCTGCCCTGCGTCCAAACTCCAAACGGTGCCTGCACACACAAGCAGGAAGGGACGGCACAGCCACAGTGCACGCGGGGTCTGCAAACGGCCAGCCTGGTTCCCAATGCCAGTTTTACTGTGAACTTGCTGGGTGCCCACAGGGCAGTGACCTGACCTCTCTGAGCTCCAGTCTCCTCAGTTAATATAAGAGGGATATCAAGGCAATGTGCATACGGGTCAGGCCGTGAACCCAGATCTGCGAGATGTAACTGATTTTCATTTCTTTCCAGTCCACTGGGGGCCAGTTCCAAACCCCATCCTTCCAGGATGAAGGAAGAGTCGGTCTCAGGATCGGGGCTTCTCTGTGCTAAGTCGGATCAAAGGCCAAAGTTCATGAGGTCCCTCCGGTCACTGATTCCCTGGGAGCCCTGGAGAGCCCTGGGATGGGGATGGGGACTGTGATCCTTTCTGGGGTGAAGGGGACAGGCCTTGTCTGCCCAGGAACTCTTGGCTTAGGGCGCCCTCTTCCTTGAGCAGGACACAGCTTCCAGATCCCGTCACCTCCAGAGCACTGTCAGGGAGCCAGGTCACCCGGCCAGCCGCCACCCACTCCCAGCACGGGAAAATCTCGCGCCCTGTCTCCATCTCTCTCCAGAACCAGCCACACTTTCCTTAGCAAGCTCAGGTGTGGCCAGCGTGTAGTTCCTCCTGTTCTGTGGGAATACACTGGGCCGGGCACGGCCACAGTGCTGAGACCAGAAACCTCGCTCCCGCCTCCCTTGCTCTGCTGGAATGTGTGGAAGGGTCCACGCCCTCGGCTTGCCAGCTCCTTCCTCCCCCGCTTTCTGAGAGCTGAAATGTGGGCGTGGTTTTGACATTGCTCCAACCACGGCTTGAGGACCATATCCAGGGAGAATGGACAACAGGATGGCAGGGTCTGGGCCCCAGTCACTGCAGGGTCCCAGTCACTGCCGGGGCCCAGTCACTGCAGGGTCCCAGTCACTGCAGGGTCCCAGTCACTGTCGGTCCCAGTCACTGCAGGGTCCCAGTCACTGCAGGGTCCCAGTCACTGCGGGTCCCAGTCACTGTGGGTCCCAGTCACTGCAGGGTCCCAGTCACTGCAGGGTCCCAGTCACTGCAGGGTCCCAGTCACTGTAGGGTCCCAGTCACTGTAGGGGCCCAGTCACTGTAGGGTCCCAGTCACTGTAGGGTCCCAGTCACTGCAGGGTCCCAGTCACTGCAGGGTCCCAGTCACTGTCGGTCCCAGTCACTGCAGGGTCCCAGTCACTGTCAGGGTCCCAGTCACTGCAGGGTCCCAGTCACTGTCGGTCCCAGTCACTGCAGGGTCCCAGTCACTGCAGGGTCCCAGTCACTGTAGGGTCCCAGTCACTGTCGGTCCCAGTCACTGTAGGGTCCCAGTCACTGCGGGGTCCCAGTCACTGTCGGTCCCAGTCACTGCAGGGTCCCAGTCACTGTCGGGTCCTAGTCACTGCAGGGTCCCAGTCACTGTGGGGTCCCAGTCACTGTGGGGCCCAGTCACTATCGGGTCCCAGTCACTGTCGGGTCCCAGTCACTGTCGGGCCCAGTCACTACAGGGCCCCAGTCACTGTCGGGCCCAGTCACTGTCGGTCCCAGTCACTGTAGGGTCCCAGTCACTGTCGGTCCCAGTCACTGCAGGGCAAAGCTGCTGGCCGTCCTGGCAGCCCGCCCCACTCAGCCCTCTTACCCTCTTACAGTAGACAGAAACAAGCTTCTCTCCTGCTTTAGCCAATGTTGCATTGGAGTTTCTCTTTGTTTTGTTTGTTTCTGAGACAAGGTCTTGCTGTGTCGCCCAGGCCGGAGTTCAGTGGCTCCATCATAGCTCACTGCAGCCTTGACCTCCTGCCTCAGCCTCCCAAGTAGCTGGGACAGCTGGTGTGTGCCTCCATGCCCATGCCCATATCCAACTAATTTTTTTTTTGTATTTTTTGTAGAGACAGGGTCTCATTATGTCGCCCAGGCTGGTTTCAAATCCTGGCCTCAAGTGATCCTCCTGCCTCAACCTCCCAAAACACGGAGACTACAGGCATGGGCCACTGTGCCCGGCCTAGGGTTTCTTTGTTACAGCAGCTGAACCTAAACCCTGAATAATACATCCAGTTTTTACAAAAGGCCAATATAGATGGACTATCTTCCAGAAGCTTCTCATCTCTGCCCAGAAAAACAAATATCAAGGAAGGGGCTAGATGTTCCTTGGAATTGAGGGAGAGAAAATTACAGGGTGAATAAACACAAAAGAGTATCTCAGTAAAGACTCTGCTCACCGTGGTGCCTTCCTTGGGGAATGGTTTGAAGGACCCCCGGGGACGGACGCACACAAGACAGCCGGCTCCCAAGGCCTGGGGCGCAGCACATGCCGAGTGCCAGGAAATGCCGTGGCCGAGGGCGGCTGCACTGAGCCTTGTCAATAGTGAGCACTGTGCCGTGAGCCCCGTCTGGCTTACAATCTGGCATGTGAGCTTGGGCAAGTCATTGCATAATTGCAACAAATAATTACTGAGCACCCACTGTAAGCCAGGCACCAAGTAATTACTGAGCACATACTGTATGCCAGTTCTAGAAGCTGGAGACAAAGTGGGGAGCGAGAAACACCCAGTCCCTGCCCTCTCTGAGTCAGATGTGGCTATCTTGAGCGGTGCCTGCCTAGGGGTTCTTTGAGTGCCTGGCTGACCGGCTTCAACGCCCTGCAGCAGGCGCTCAGGTTCACGGCAGGTGGAGTGGCAGAGGCAGGAGGAGAATGATTAATCTGGCAGAGGAAAACAGAATGGATTCAAGTCAGATCATGAGCAGCCCCAGGAGGCACGAGAGAAAAACCCTGACTCTCCGATGACTCAGCAGAACTGCTCTCTCTAATAAACAATAATTCTCCAGCTTCCCTGCTAACAGTCACAGGCAGGGTTTCTCACTGCTACGCCCACCCCCGACCAGAAGTCAGGCATGTCCGTGTGGCTTGCCTGGGCCAATGAGATGTCAGCAGAAGTGATGTCAGTTACATCTGAGAAGCAGCTCTAAGAAGCAGTGCACAGCCTGCCCCAAGCCCGACGGTGCTCCACATTACAGAGCCCCCCTCTGCATCCCAGAGTGAGGAGACAGGGCACAGAGCCCCCCGCCAACACACAGCAGACACGCGGTACGAGGGAGAGACAAATGCTGGTTGTTTTAAACCATGAGATTTTGGAGTTGTTTGTTACTGCAACACAACTGAGCCGATACTGACTGATACATCTCTGTGTCACAGGTGAGGAAACAAAGTCTAGAAGAGGTCGCATAGGTTACCCAAAGTCAAACACAGAGTAGAGGCATGGACGAGCCTCACAGGCAGATCTGCCCTTCGCTGCAACCCTCCCTTCTGAACAAAGCCAGCCAAGCCCCTCGCTGCTAACCCCTTCAATTAAAGCCAACGTCAAGGTCTCCTGGTTTCCAAATGAACAGCCCTGATCATGTTCGTTAAAGACCCTGTCTGCGCAGACTGCCCATTTTATCAGAAGCCGCCAACAAGATAAATGGCCCTGTAACTTATTGTTCTGCTGCAAAGCACCTCGCGGCAAGTGGCGGCACAGATGCCAGGAATAAATCACATCTGATCTTCCGAGAGCCAGGCAGAGTGCCCACAAGGAGCGTTGGAGGCAGGAGAGGCTGGAGCAGCCCCGGACCCTGGGGGGGGCTTCACTAAGGATCGGAGCACTGCAGACGTCTTTATTAGGGCCCCGGAGCTCTGGTGTCCGCACTGTTCTTTTTTATCAGCCCAGCAACTATTTCCCCTTCTTAGGGTTTAATAGCACCCCTTTTTCTTTGGGAAAATATCTCTCCTCCACGCTCAGTCCGTCTGGTTTCGATGGGGTCATCCCTTCTCCCAGTTACAGGGAGGAGTACGAACACATGACCTACCCTGGCCAATCAGAGCCTCATGTTATTTCCCTGCCATGACTGGCTCAGAGCCGGCAGGTGACCCATGCCAGGCTGATGGGACCCCAACCTCAGACTTATGCTGAAACTGTCGGAAAAGAACAGTTCCCCTCTTCTAACAGAGGCTTCTCATGGAAGGAGCTTTTCCACTGGATTACCTCTCATTTCCAGCACAATTACAGGCACACGGTAGGTGCTTAGTGAAAATGGGCTGGACGAATGAACAAGCCGCCTGGAGTCCGCACAGCTGGCTTCTTGTCTGGGCTCAGCCATCTGTGACTTCAAGACAGCTTCTTCCCCCTCTGCAGGCCTCAGTCTTCTTACCTATAGAATGGCATCAATAACAGCACTTAGCAACAGCTGATTGTAACAGTTATTTACTGCTGCCGATATGCTGCATAACAAGACTCCCACGTGCAATCATTCATTGTCATTTCCACATCCACCAGTTTGCTGGGGGTCACCTGATCCTGGTTGGGCTGGGCTGCCCTGTCTCTCTTCCTCCTTAGATCAGCGAGCTAACCCAGGGTGTGTTTGTCTCACCCAGTGGCAGAGGCACAGCATAGGACAAGGTCCTGAAGGGAAGGGCCAGCACTAACCCAGCATCATTTCCACTACCTTCTTTTTTTTTTTTTTTTTTTTTAGACAGGGTCTTGCTCTGTCACCCAAGCTGGAGTGCAGTGGTGCAGTCCTGACTCACTGCGACCTCCACCTCCCCGGTTCAAGCAATTCTCCTGCCTCAGCCTCCCTAGTAGCTGAGACTACAGGTGCATGCCATCATGCCTGGCTAAGTTTTATATTTTTAGTTGAGACGGGGTTTCACCATGTTGGCCAGGCTGGTCTCAAACTCCTGAACTTGTGATCTGCCCGTCTCGGCCTCCCAAAGTGCTGGGATTACAGGCGTGAGCCACCACACCCGGCCTCCACTACCTTCTTATGGCCAAAGCAAGTCACATGGCCAGACCTAAAGTCAAGAGGTGGGGAAATGCACTCTCTTCTTTGCCACCTGGTGAAGGGTGCGGATATGGGGGCTGGGGGGGGCACTGAGGCTGGCCATGCACCCCGTTGAGGCTGGCCGTGCACCCCCACAGTGCATTGCCTGTGTCCTGAGTTGACTCATCCCGTGTCTGCCTCCTTCTCCACTAGAAGAAACCTCCGAGCACCAGGATCTCTCTCTGCTCACAGCTGCATCCCAGCATCTAAAATGGGCCAGGACAGTCGATGCACAGCAAGTCCTTGTGGAGAGCCTGGCCAGCTGCCCCAGCCCCCCTCTGCCGTGAGCACTGAGTCAGCTCAGAGACCCAGACATGGCGTCGGAAGTTGGAAGCCCCCGAGACTCACGGCGCAGACCCCTGCTCTGGCTTTTAAATATCCAGCGGGAATGAATGTCCCATCTCTGACACCTGATAAACAGCAGTGCCAGGGGTGCAGTTTGGGTGGGTGTTGTCACATCTGGGGAGCGACCTGCTGGCCCTGGCCGTGTTTGCATGCCATTCTCTCTCTCCTCTGACCCAGTGGTCCTGGAGACACCCCTCACAGCGCAAACCCATCCCCTTGGATCAGGAAGGCACAGGTGTCACTCCATGCTGAGGCCACAGACCACACTCGGGTGTGCAGGAAGTGGCCCAAAGGCCCCTGGGAGAGGAACAGCCGGCTGAGGCCGATGTGCATGGCCCAGGGCGCCCGAGTTCCAGCCCTGCCCGGGCCTCCCCTCCCTGCCCTGTGTGGTTTTCCTCTTGCCCTGCCTCCCATCTCTGAGAAACAGCAAAGTCACCCTCCCCATCTGCCCTTCCCTGGGGGGAGCCGGCCCCGCCCCCACGTCCATCTGGACCTCAGCGCGGCCACCCCCTCCCGTGCGCAGAGCTCCTCCCAGCCCCGGTGCACAGGAACCCTCTCGAGCCTGCCCCCGTGGTGCACACTTCAGCACAAAAGCCTCCCCCCTCTCCAGGCCCAGCCTGAAAGAACCAAATGTTCCTCTATTATGCAAGCTCATTCCTCTCTTCCTGCCGCGGCCGAAATTGCAATCTGTGTGGAGGGGTGGAGGGGTGGAGGGGGAAGAGCGGGCCTCGGAAAAGAGAGAGCTGAACGGCGGCGGAAGGGGCTTCCCCCTCACCCTGCTAAATGTCAACTTAGCACCAGCCCCACCCCCTCCCCTCGGAGGCCTGGCCGGACACCCCAACACAGAGGGGATGTGGTGTCAGCACCTGTCACCCAGCACAAACCCTGCTGTCCCTGTCCCAGTGGTTTGCCCAGAGGAGATAAACTCTGGGTGTTTTCCGCAGTGAAGGACGCTGCTCCCAGCCAGCTGTCAGCTACAGTGCTTTCACTCCCAGGGGGCTGGGGCAGGTCAAAGGCGCTGATCACCGGGAAACAACACGTGGGGGATTGTGTGTTGAGAGCTGGCTACGCATCAGGCACTGTTCTAAGCACCTTACCGAGTTAATCCTCACACTCTACGGACAGGTCTTAGGATCACCCCCATTTCACAGAGGAGGAATCTGAGGCTCAGAGTGGGCGGCTTCATGGACGAAGCATTATCAGGAAGCAGAGGAGGCGGGGTCCAGACCAGGCAACCTGACCCCAGATCTGCCCCGTAAACTGCTGCTCTGTCAAAGCACAGATCCCCATTTGTGTCCTGCAAGGCTTTGTGCAAGCCTAAAAGCCACACCATCTAACATCCGGTAAGCCCACTTCTGGGATGGATGGATGGATGGATGGATAGATTGACTGGAGACGGGGTCACACTCTGTTGCCCAGGCTGGAGTGCAGCAGCGTGATCATGGCTCACTGCACCCTCAATCTCCTGGGCTCAAGTGATTCTCCCACCTCCGCCTCCCAAGTAGCTGGGACAGCAGGCATGTGCCACCACACCCAGCTAATTTTTAAAGTTTTAGTGGAGACAAGGTCTCGAGATGTTGCCCAGGCTGGTCTCGAACTGCTGGGCTCAAGCGGTCCTGCCACATCTGCCTCCCAAAGTGCTGGGATTGCAGGTGTGAGTCACCATGCCCAGCTCCCACTTCTGGGTTTATATCCAAAAGAATAGAAAGAGGGTCTCAAAGAGATACATGCACACGGAATTTTATAGCAGCCTGACGTGTTCATTCACAAGAGCTCAAAGGTGGGGGCAACCTAATGGTCTGTGAATGGATGAATGGATAAACAAACTGTGGTCCATCCATACAGTGGAATATTATTCAGCCAGGAAACGGAAGGAAACCCTGTCATGTGCTAACCCAATGGACGAACCTTGAGGACATTATGCTAAGTGAAATAAGCCAGTCACAAAAGGACAAATACTGTATGATTCCACTCAGAGGAGATAGGGAGAGTCATCAAATTCATAGAGACAGGAAGTAGAATGGCAGTTGCCAGGGGCAAGGGAGTTCTTGTTTAAAGGGGGACAGAGTTTCAGTTCTGCAGGATGAAAACCTTCTGGAGATCTGTTGCACAACAACGTGAATGTCCCCAGTGCCCCTGAACTGTACACTTGAAAATGTCCTCAGTGCCCCTGTACACTTGAAAATGGTTAAGATGGTAAATTTTATTTGTGTTTTGCCACAATTTAAAAAAGCAAAACGCCATCATTGCTGTCACCACCAGAATTGCTGTGTTCGGGCGGCGCCTTTTGGATGCCCACTGCACCGTTGTAGGGACTTGACTTAACCTCCCTGATAGATTGTGCTGATGGCCCCAAGTTCATACCTCGCCCTGTATGCATGCCCTTTGCTGTGTGGCTTTGCAATTCCTCTCACCAAAGAGGTACAGTTACTCCCCCGCCCCTTGACTATCTGAAAGGGGTTTGTGACTGGTGTTGACCAATCAAAGTAACAATGTACTAGTGCCAAGGTGGGCCTTGAGAAGCCTGGCACAACTGCTCGCACTCCTCCACCTCTGCCTTCTTCTCAGATCCTGCCCAGGCTAGCCTGCTGGAGGACAGATGTGCCGAGCAAAGCAGGGCTCTCCCAGCAATCCCAGCTGAGGCCACCCTGGAGCAACCAACAGCCAGCCAGCCCCAGACATGTGAGCAAGCCCAGCCGAGACAGAAGAACCGCCCAGCCAAGCCCAGCCTCAGTCACTGACCTGCAGACGCATGAGCCTAATAAATGCTTATTATTTGAGGTCACTGATATTTGAGGTGATTTGTTATGTAGCATTATTTTGTCAATAGATAACCGATACAAACTCATATAAAAGGCCCCATCTGTTCCCTCTTGTATTCAGCTGTTCCAGCACGTGCTCGTGAAACACCCACTCTGTATCCAGGGATAGAGCTTCAGGCAAAGCCCTCATGGAGCCCACAGCTCAGAAGAGGGAGAAAGACTAAGATCCAAGTGCTCACAACAGTGTGAGTAAGTGAAGAGCCCAGGCATAGCCTATAGCAAAAGCACGCAGTCAAGGCTTGAGAGATCAGGGAAGTCTTCCTGGAGGAGGAGTGATCAAAATGGAGGCCCAAAGAAGAAGTGAGAGAAGACAGACTGGGGGTTGCATGCAGGCAGGAACAGAAGAAGTTGTCCCAGGTGGAAAATCAAGGATAAAGGCAGTGGCTGGGGGAGGGGGAACCAGTGGATGACACAGCCTGGCTGCTTGGAAGACTGCAAGGCCTTATGCGGGAGCCGGGTCACACAGGGCACTGTGCCCTCCATTTCAGAGGTGGAACCTGATCCTGAGGGCCTGGGGGATTTCAGCCAGGAGCTACATGAGCAGATTTGCACTTGAGAAAGATCACAGGGGCAGCCGTGTGGAAGAGATGTCAGCCGAGCACGCAATTAAGCCAGGCAGCGAGAGGCAAGGTCCTTCCTCCACGCTGCAGTGCAGATGCCCGGATCACCAGGAGTCGCCAGCAGGTGGCTGGCTGTCTCCGCTGCCCTTTCCGAGGCTGGCTCCCTCTTGGGCAGTGATGCAGAAACCGAGGCTGACCAAGGGTACGCCGCTCCATCATTAGCTCGGCTCCCCAGGGACCCACGCAGTGGCAGGAAGGCGGACTTCTCCAACTGTCAGCCCGCTCCCTACCCAATCAGCGGGGCCGCCAGCTGCAGAGGATGCCCAGCCCAGCCGGAGCTCAGATGCCCCTAGGGCCACCTTCAATGCATCAGTGGAGAACTAATCTGCTGATCCCAGCCCTGGCCGAGGGCGGCCAGAACCCTCCTGCCAACCTCGTCAGCATGTCACCACCTGGTCGGGCAGCCCGCGCCCCTGCCCCAGCTGGCCTCCTCCAGCAAGACCCCTCATCTGTCAAGCAGGATCGTCCCTTGGCATCCATCACTCCAGAGAAGACAAAGACATTCCCATATCGTTGTCCCAGGATTGATGTCCCTGCTGTGAAAACAAACGTCGTGTCTTCCCGCCAACATTTATTTTTGATAAATGCTGTGACTTTGCCTTGACATTTCAGAAGCAGCAGGAGACCATTACCCAGTGACAATGTTCTATTCCAGTGACATTATCTCTTAATTATAATATGCAAGGAATGCTGAAAAAAATGGCCCATAAATAGCTCATTTGGAGTTGCCGCATTCTGCCCTGTCAGGGGACGCTGAACGATTTCATTCAGCACTTGCAAATGAGGGGAGACAAATGGGTATCTGGGGACCTTGTGTGTCCTGCCTTCTCAATGACAAAGCTTGCGGGGTGGCAGAGAGGTGGCAGGGAGGTGAGGATGTCGGGGCATCCGGCGGGGTTCCACCAGTCCCCAGGGTGCTCCTCCCCGTCCCCCAAATCAGAGGGCACTTCACTCCCGCCACCATCAGCCTGCCAACTCCATTCTTGCAAAGCACTTTAATATTTCCTGCAGAGGGACAGGCATGGTTTTTTTTTTAATCAGGAAGTTAATTGTGTTAAGAGGCAGGCAGATTAGGGAAGGGCAGCCTGGAGGAAATCCCATTTTGCAACTCCTTTGGGTCCTTGAGGGCGGACGAAACAGTCCCCAAAGTTCAGAGAGAACAGACTTCTAGGAGGGGATCTGCAGGGACGAGGCAAGCAGAGGCTCTGGGATGGCTCAAGAGAGGGGCAGGGACATCCTGTGTGGAACAGTGGACACAGTTCTTAGGCACTCAGTAGGGGACAGGCACGTGGCTCACGCCTATAATCCCAACACTTTGGGAAGTCAAAGTGGGAGGATCTCTTGAGGCCAGGAGTTCAAGACCAGCTGGGCAACATAGTGAGACTCCATCATCTCTATTTAAAGAGGGAGACACCCACAGTACAACCAAAAGTCAACACTAACATTTATGGGAATCTGACACTTCTGGGGACAAGAAGGGCCGAGTTAATTTCTGCTTCGAAAAGCCTCGTAGTGGCCAGGCGCAGTAGTTCATGCCTGTAATCCCAGCACTTTGGGAGGCCGAGGCAGACAGATCACCTGAGGTCGGAAGTTTGAGACCAGCCTGACCAACGTGGAAAAACCCCGTCTGCACTAAAAATACAAAATCAGCCGGGTGTGGTGGCAGGCACCTGTAGTCCCAGCTACTCGGGAGGCTGAGGCAGGAGAATTGCTTGAACCTGGGAGGTGGAGGTTACGGTGAGCTGAGATTGCACCACTGCACTGGGCAACAAGAGCGAAACTCCATCTCAAAAAAAAAAAAGAGAGAGAAAGGAAAAAAAAAAAAATCCTCATGGCTCCAAACACAGACTGGTAAAAACAAAACCTCCAGGCAAGGCTTCCCAACTCTGGGCAATTCTGTTCTCCAGGGCACAGCTGGCAATGTCTACAGACACTTTGGGTTGTCACAACTGGGAGTTGGGGGTGGCCCTGGCAGCCAGCGCCCGGGATGCTGGTAAATACCCCTGAGCGCACAGAGGGCCCCCCACAGCTCCGGGGTCGGCAGAGCGGAGGCTGAGTAACCCCGGTCCAAACGGCCACAGAGGGGCATGGTTGATGGGTATTTGGAGAACGTCAGGTACCTTGATTGGTGGAGAAGAGCCTAGAAATACAGACAGCTGTCACCTCTGGAGGAAGATGTGTAAAGGTGAGGCTTTACCATCTGAGGACAGCTGCTAAAGGAACAGAATCTACGCTTTCCAGACGGGCAGCTCACGGGGTGGAACTGAGGAGGCCGCCCGGCCCCATTGTCACACCAGCCGAAAGGCCAAGAAGGGAAACATCTTCCCATCCGTGCTTTGAGGAGGTTCTCCTTCTTTGCTTCACAGATGAGGAAACCAAGGCTCCGGGGAAGAGCATGCGCCAGTTCCCCTGGTGGTGAGGACCACCGAGGGGTGCAGCCTTGGAGTCGAACGGCAGCCCGGGCTCACAGGCTGGTCACCTTGTGAACAACCTGACTTCTCCGGGCCATTGCTTCCTCACCTGGAGTGTGGCTGATGAGCCCCCCCTGGAGGCTGCTGCGGGGATGGCAGGGAGGAACCCAAGTCCAGTGGTTGGAGGCTCTCATGAAGGGAACTGCTGACCACATGGGGAGGGGGGAGGGGGGAAGGGCCAGGGAGGTGCTGGGACTCAGGGGCCAGAATGGTGGGGAGCTGCTGTCCCACAGCCAGGAAGAGTTGGGGAAAGGAATTTCACCTGCAGGCAGAGGGGAGAGGGAGCCACGGAAGCGGGGCCTCCCAGCAGGGGCTGAGATGTGGGCAGGGGACAGAGCTGGCCCCATGGTCATGGTCACAGGGCACCAGCCACAGCCAAAGCAGGGAGGGCTCCAGGGGGCTGAATGCCACCCCCCAAACTGACTCCAGCCTCTCCAAATACCACCCCGAAACTGACTCCAGCCTCTCTGCTTCCCACCCAGCCCGACGCCAGAGGCGCATGGAGTCCACAGGGTCCCCTACCCCATAGAGAGTGCGGATTGGGCACCGCAGGGGCCCCTGGAAGTGGGAGGGTGCCAGCCTGTGGTTTCAAGAAGCAGCAGGAGCGATGGAGCACAGACTGAAGCCCAGCTGCCCAGGTTCAAGTCCACACCAAGCCCTCCTGGCTGTATGACCCCTGCAAGTGGCGGACCCTGTCTGTGCCTTGGCTGCCTCATCTGTATAATGGGGTAAGGCTGGCAACCACCCCTGTGGGTCACTGTGAGCATGGAACGAGGGGAACTCAGGTAGAATGTGTAGCAGGGTCCGGCACACAGTAGGTCCTCAGACAACCAGGCAAAAATCATCCAAACCTTCACTTGAGGTCAGGAGTTTGAGAGCGCCCTGGCCAACTCAATGAAACCCCGTCGCTACTGAAAATACAAAAATTAGCCAGGTGTGGTGGCACCTGCCTGTAATCCCAGCTTCTTGGGAGGCTGAGGCAGGAGAATCACTTGAACCTGGGAGGCAGAGGCTGCAGTGAGCTGAGACAGCATCACGATACTCCTGCCTGGACAACAGAGCAAGAATCTGTCTCAAAATAATTTTTTAAAAATATTGTTCAAACCAGAAGGAAGAACAGAAGATGGCCCCGGGGGGGCTGGGCTGGTCTCTGGAAGGGAAGGGGGCTCAGGAGAGCCTCCAGTCTTCTGTGTGTATTTTCCTGTTGCTCTCAAGAAGACCACGAGAGCTCAGCTGAGGGGGACACTCACAAGCTCTAGGGGAGGAGACCTGGCTTGGAGTCCCAGCGCCCTCATGCCCTCGCTGTGCAGCTTTCCACAGCTCACTCAGCCTCTCTGAGTCTTGGTGTCCTCATCTGTAACGTGGGAGAACTCCTTGAAGAATTTGTGTATGGAGGGAAAGACGCAACAGAAGGCAAGCACGTAAAAGGCACTTGGAAAATGTGACGCCCTTTTAGAAATTCCCAATGTCTTTTTTAACCACAGCCCTGGCTGTTGCATGTTCGGAGGTGTGTGGAGACTTCCTCCCCCAGCTTCGTGCGTGAGTGTCTTCTGCCAACTCCTTTCAACCCACTCCCCCAGGCAGCCCGTGCTGGCCCGGTGCCGTCACTGAAGTCACCATGGGCAGCCTGGGCTGACCTGGCCTGAAACCCAAAGTCCCCACAATCTGTCTGCTGCCTTCTCCAAAGGGAGGGGGCTCCCCCACAGCCTGGTATCTGCAGACCTGGCTTTCAAGGCACTGCGGGCCCCAGAGCAAAGGGAACGGCTCGTTTTCCTTGGGCACACATCGAGGGCAGAGAATAGCTACCCGGTTGCTGGAAGGGATTTCTATGGCAGCAGGGATTTGGGTCTGTTTTGTTCACTCCTCTATCCCCAGTGCCTAGAACCGAGCCTGGCAGGCAACACATGCTCCGTAAACAGCTGCTGAATGAATGAAGAGGAAGCTGCCATTTGCCCAGTACTTGCTACGAGCCAGGCACTGCGCTAAGCCCGTCCAATGCAACGTTTCATCGACTCCTCCTGCCCTTGCAGAAGGCGTGTCAGTCAGGGAGGTCTAAGTCATGCTGCAGTAACAAGCAGCCCCTCCGTCTCCAGAGTCGCAAGTAACAAAAGTCCGTCTTTTGCTCACGTTGCAGAAGCCAGCTTGGGCTCTGCTCCGTGGAGTCTCATTCTGGGACCCAAGGCGATGCACCCACCGCCGTCTCCTACGCCGCCTGTCACTGCAGTGGAGGAGAAGCGCTCTGAAGGCTCTTGCACCAGTAGCTAAATGCTTCAGCCAAGAAGAGAGCCGAGTGATACTTCACTGTTAGCTCATCAGCCAAAACGAGTCACACGCACCTCCTACACACACACACACAGACAGGCAGGCCAGGAAGGACCATCCCCTATGTGCCCAGAAGGTAAAAGTTAGAACTCATGGCCACCACAGTGGTGTTTTTATTATCCTCATCTTTACAGATGAAGAAGTGGAGGCTCAGAGAGGTTAAGCAACTTGCCCAAGGTCACACAGCTAGTGAATCATAGACCCAGGATTCAAACCCAGTTCTGTCTGACCCTAGAAGCTAGTGGCTGTTATCATTTGAAGCCCCTCAGTAGGATCTGCTGAGCCCCGCTCATGGGAAAACACCACAGTCGGTGAATCAGGCAGGCGAGGCACACCCACCCACACACCTCCAGAAAGGGGTGGATAGCCACAGACGTTTAGATTTAAGTTACACACCTAAAAGGCAGAGGCAAATACCACCCCAAAACTGACAGACTGAGTCTTGGCCAAGACGGTTTCCTTTTGGCCCATATGGTTTTTTTTTTTTTTTTTTTAGACACGGTCTTGCTTTGGTGCCCGGGCTGGAATGCAGTGACACAATCTCAGCTCACTGCAGCCTCGACCTCCTGGGCTCAAGCCATCCTCCCACCTCAGCCTCCCGGATAGCTGAGACCACAGATGTGTACCACCACGCCCTGCTAATTTTTGTATTTTTTTTTTTAAATAGAGACAGGGTTTCGCCATGCTGCCCAGGCTGGTCTGGAACTCCTGGGCTCAAACAATTCACCTGCCTCAGCCTCCCAAAGTGCTGGGATTACAAGCATTAGCCACTGCACTCAGCTGGTCCACACAGTATTATTATAATCGGAATTTGTGGCCAATAATTAAAACTCAGGAGATTTCACATTTAAAAAAACCATCTTCTCTTGTAAAAAAAATAAAAAATTATATATATATATATATATGATGTGGCAACATTGGTCTGCATTCCCGTGAGGCAGTGATCAGTTCTGCAATGGCAGGAAGGCAGCCCTGGGCCAGAGTGCAGAGGGCGGGGGAGGCATTACCCCAGAACCCAACACACAAAATGCCACTCTCTTTAACCACAGGTCTAACAGCCTCACTTTCACACTTTAACATGTTTTCATCGTGGTCTTAACAATAATGGTGTTGGCTGGGCGCAGTGGCTCACGCCTGTAATCCCAGCACTTTCGGAAGCTCAGGTGGACGAATTAATTGAGGCCAGGAGTTCGAGACCAGCCTGGCCAACATGGTGAAACCCCATCTCTACTAAAAATACAAAAAATTAACGGGGTGTGGTGGTGCGTGCCAGTAATCCTAGCTACCTGGGAGGCAGAGGTTGCAGTGAGCCAAGATCACGCCACTGCCCTCCAGCCTGGGTGACAGAATGAGACTCTTTCTCAAAATAATAATAATAGTGCCAACAGTGTACCTTTAAAAGTGATGAACAGGTGCCACTTTGGGGAGGTAAGGCATCAGCTGTTTCCACACCCCACCCGCTTGCTCTCTAGCCATGCTTGCGGGCGGGGCATGCCTTCACCCTCTAGCCAGCCACACAAACTACCCTACCGCTCGGTGAACAAGCACCTGACCTGTAGGGCCTATTTACACACTGACCGCCTGGTTCTGTAAGCATCTGAACTTGCCTCCTTTGATCCACATGCATCCCTCCGTTTAAAGCAACTAGTTTTACACGATATATGACAGCACCTCTCCCACGTGCAGGAACACTCATGATGTGTTTGACAGTGGCACCTGCTGGTGGTGTGTGGTATTACAGCTCAGCTCCACTAGACCTTGTAAATACTTAGCTAAACTGGGTCATGGATGTTAGGGTTTGTTCCAAGAGTCCTTTATCACACACTTGAAAAATCTTTCCAAACTATTTTCAACTGAAAGTACATAAGATGTTTTTCTTAATGATCCTCATGAGAATCTGAAATAGATGGGGCGGAAATTAGAATTCCTGTTGGGCAGAAGTGGACGCAGGCACAGAGGGGTCAAAGTGACTTGCCCAAGGGACACAGTGAATCCAATCTTCTTCAGCACACAGTTCTAACTTCCAAACCCTGCCATCTGCCTAATCTCCAAGGCTGACATCATGAAGGAAACTACGTCCTTCCCTCAAACAGCTGTTGCTGTTTGAGAGACTACAGGGCCAAGCATACCATAGTGCATGACCAGAGATGCCAGGGTTGAATCTCAGAGTCCCTGTTCCCTGAAATGGAAGAAATTCCTGTGGCCCAGAAAAGAACAGTTGAGGCGGGTCATAAAAAGCAAAGGGAAAATCCCAGAGACCAGAAGGGTGCTGCACAGCTCTGAGAAACCACAGCAGGCCCAACCACAAGCCTCAGGCTTTATGCCTTCCACGCCAAGTCGTTCCAATCCGTCTGCAGAGAGATTTTCCCAGGGACGTGGAAGCCCCATTTTGAATGGGAGCTGAGGAGGTAAGTGAGATCTGCTTTGCAGAAACATGTGCTTCACGGCCAGTGTTGCTCAAACATCTGTTCCTGAAAGTGGGGGAAGAAAAAAAGCTCCCTCTTAAAAGCCTCCCCTCTGCCTCAGCCGAGGACTTCTAAATGCTTTCAAGTTTGCTAGGGCTAAGGCTTCGTGGCAAATGTGTTGTGAAATCTGGAAACACTCATGACTCCAGAGATATTTGGCCTTCACCCTCAGGCCCTCCATCCAGCCTGGCTCCCAAGACCTCAGAGAGGAAAGTCAAAGAAACAGCCCCCACCAAGGCAGTGCACCTTGTGCTTCCCTCAGCCAAACCTTCAGGCTCCTCCCTCCCAGTTCTCCTGCCCTCTCTTTCTGTGGCTTGTGGGTTTTGGAGATCCAGGCACTATTTTAGACATATTTATGCTCACTTCTCTTCTTCCCCTCCCATTCTCAACCTCTCTGGAATGAGCCTGGATGCTCCCCTGCCAGGGGCTTTTCTGGAGCAACTGGACACATGCTCGGTATGTGGGGACTCTTCCTAGATGGAGCTGGGATGGGATTTGGGGGAAATGAGACTTGCAACCTCCTTTCCTCTCCCGGCTCCTCAGAAGCTCCAGAGCCAGGACCTGTGTGGACTCACTGCCTTTGCTTGGAAAGGCACCTCTCTGTGCCTCAGTTTCCTTATTTGTAAAATGAAGATGATGATGATAACAGCACTCACCTGGGTTATGATGAAACTGAGCATATGCCAAGGGTTTAAAATAGTGCATGGCACTCAGAAATACTCAGTTCATGTCAGCAACAGTCTGTTGCAGGAGGGGCGAGCCAGGATGCCACAGCCCAGCTTGCCTGACTGGGCTGCGACTGGCCAGCACTGAGATTTTCTTTCTTGAGACAGAGTCTCACTCTGTCAGCAGGCTGGAGTGCAATGGCACAATCTCAGCTCACTGCAACCTCCGCCTCCCAGGTTCAAGTGATTCTCTTGCCTCAGCCTCCCCAGTATCTGGGATTAAAGGGGCTCACCACCATGCCCAGCTAACTTTTGTATTTTTAGTAGAGACAAGGTTTCACCACGTTGACCAGGCTGGTCTTGAACTCCTGGCCTCAGGTGATCCGCCCACTTCAGCCTCCCCAAATACTGGGATTAGGGGTGTGAGCCACTGCACCCAGCCCAGTGTTGAGATTTTTTGTCTTCTGGGCATCTGAGATTTGGATCAGGAGTGCCCATCCCTGGGAGACCACAGCACCGCCATTTGGCCTGGACCCTGCATTCACAAGAACACCACAGATCTGATTTTGGAGAAGAGTGTGAATGTACTGTCCTAAAGCCCCACACCACCAAGACTAAAAAGAGCTGTGATCACTTCCCCTTTCCAAATCGCCCTCTCCACATGGTTCATTAAGAATTTCGCAAACCTGGTAACTTAACAAAAATATATTGCATGACTATTTCATGTATGGAAACTGTTAACTTTTCATACGTAAACATACAAGAGAGCATAGTTCGTGCAGCCCTAGTTCACCAGTTTTTCATTTTTTATCTTTGCCACGTCCAGAGCCTCGAACAACAGACATCGCTCAGCCCCTGGGACCGCCAGAGAGGTTCGGGTGCCTGGAGCCTCTGCCCCTGGATCCGGCGCTGCCCTGCGAGGCTGGGCCCACGGCGCCCCCTGGCGGCCTCAGTCCGCACATGCGGCCTCTGGCAGGCCCTGGGCAGGTCTGCGGAACTCCGCTCCCGACACCAGTCCCAACCTCGTTGCACCCCCAGATCATTTATTCATTAATTCAGCAAAGACTGATTTGCATGCGTGCCTCATGAACCATGAACCCCACAGAACTCAGGTGCCTGCCTTCAGCAGCGTAAATTCTAAAGAGGGAGACAGTGCGACCAAAGGCTCACACACACAAAGATCCGCCTTGCAAATATAACCCCACCCCTCAGCCTCGGTCTTCCCATCTATAAAATGGTCCCCTCAAGACTCCCTGGCCTGATAGCTCCAGGAAACAAGTGCTCCCCTGAGCATCCAAGGGGGCTGCTGTGATTGGTGCTGTCGCTGTGCTGGGATTCGCGGTGCTTTCTCCTCTGGCCGCTCACAATCCAGCCGCCCTGGGGGTGGGTGGATTGGGATAGGGGCTGAATCGGGTGTGGGTGACACAAGAACCTCAGGGTCCTGACTCCCTCCTCTACACCCTCCACAGGGAGGTCACAGCCATTCAACCCACGCTGAGCTAAGCCCAGGTCTGCCTGGGGGGACGGGGACCCTCCTTGTTCCCAGCCCTGCCTCCCTGCCCCTCCTTGGTTAGAGGCACCGCACTCTGGCTCACACCTGTACTCTCAGCACCTTGGGAGGCTGAGGTGGGCGGATCACTTGAGGCCAGGAGTTCGAGACCAGCCTGGGCAACATAGTGTGACCCTCTTCTACAAAATAAATTTTTTTTTAATTAAAAAATTGGCCAGGTGTGCTGACATGTGCCTGTAGTCCCAGCTACTCAGGCGGCCGAGGCAGGAGGATCACTTGAACCCAGGAGGTCGAGGCCGCAGTGAGCTATGATCACACCACTGCACTCCAGCCTGGGTGACAGAGATCCTGTCTCAAAAACAAATGAAAACAACAAAAAACAGCTCCTCCCTCCCCCCTGACGTCAGGCTCAGACACTTCAGAGTCTCACTGGCTGCCTCCTTGCTCCTCACCCCACATCCAGTTTCACACCATGTTCTAGGAGATCCAGCCCCAAAAATACACCCCCACATCTGTCCCCTCTTCCTCCACTGCCCCACCCTGGCCCAGGCCAGCACCACCACCTGTCACAGGAGAAGGGTCACTGGCTCCAGCCGGACCGCCAGTGTTCACGCCTGCCCCTGCAGCCTCCCCCACCGCAGAAACAGCCAACACAGCCTTTCCCAGCTTCAAACTCTCCAGTGGGTTCCCACTGTACTTAAAGTCCTAACTACCAGCCCCCCGCAACTCTCCACCTTCATCTCCCCTCCAACTCCTCCCACTGCAATCGTGTAAAATATTGCTTTGGTATCCTTAGAATCTCCAAGTGATGTCATTTTGTTTGCTAGAGACTCACCCAGGTGGCCCGCAGCCCCTAGGCAGCTTCAGAACGGGGACTGGTCTCAAAAAAGACCAAGTCAGCGTTAGAGGGTTAGGACTTTCAGCCTCACCCCCAACCTCCAGTGGGGAGAGAGGCTGAAGGTCAGACTGATCACCAATGGCCTGCGGTGTAATCAATCATGCCCCCATGTATACAAAAAATATATACAGAGAGAAAGAATGAATAAGACCTACTGTCTGATCACACATCAAGACCTGGGAGAAAAAGGGTTAAGACCCCTTTGACAATCTGAAGACTGTTGAGGAAATGCCTCCCAGAATAAAACGTTCAGACGCACATATAAAATACAATTTCTAGGGGTCACAGGTTTCCGAAGCCAGGCCGTGCACCACAGCCTTCCCCGTCTGCAATCAATCCACTCCGTTCTAGGAACCGGCTGACCCGCAGCCCCTCCTAAGCAGCAGCCTCTGGACCACCTGTGTGCACAGCTCGCCCCCCAGTGGCCGAGCTCAGAATCGCCCTGAAGTCTCCTGCGTGCTGCGGCCAGATTGTGGGGGGTCGCGGACGGAGAGACAAGTTGTGGGGCGGGACTCTACCCCCAGGACGGGGAAAAAGCACTCACGATTCAAGCAAGGATGAGCCTTGTGACAGATTTACATTTCAGGGCCGCTGCCTGGAGAATAAGATGGCTTGGGACACGCGTGGGGAGCCGGGAGACCATGGACCAGGCTGGGAGAGGGTTCAGGTGAACAGGACGGCTCAGGGCAGTGGCTCGGACACAGGGTCCCTGGCCCTCGACCACACACGGGGTCGCCACCTCTTGAGCCCCACTCTGCCCCTGAGAGGCACTGTTTTCAGCTGAGGACCACCACCCTGGCCCATTCCATTCACCATCCACTTCATCCCTCTTTCCCAGCACATCCCTGCAAAGCAGGTCTGAGTCACCTGCTTTCAAGGTGAGAAAACTGGGACTGCAGAGAGGCTGTGTGACTCATCCAGGGTCCCACAGCTAATAAGGGGCAGAATTGTAAAGTCGTTTGAGAGGAAGGGCTGCCTCTGTCTGGTCCACAGTTGCACCCCCCACGCCTAGCGCATAGTGGGCACTGGAGAAATATGTGCTAAAAGAATGAGTGTCTGTGTGAGCCAATGAGTGCCAAGGCGTGTAAGTACTCGCCTAAGAATATGCGTTTCCAGCGTAACGGCCGGTGCCGGGGGGTATGTTACACCACACACACACCACACATACACACACCACACACCACACACCACATACACCACACATACACCACACACCACACATCCACACACCACACATACACACACCACACACACCCACATACACCACACATACACACACCACACACACCACACACACACCACACACACACCACACACACACACACCACACACCACACACACCACACACACACACACACACACACACACACACCACACACCACACACACCACACACATCACACACCACACACACACCACACACACCACACACATCACACACACCACACACCACACACACACACCACACATACACCACACACCACACATACACACACCACACACACATACCACACACCACACACACACACACACACACACACACACCACACACACACACACCACACATACACCACACACCACACATGCACCACACACCACACACACCACACCACACACACACACACACACACACACACACACCACACCACACCACACACACACACACACACACACCACAGACACCAACACACCACAGACCACACACACCACACACACACACCACACACACAAGAATGAATGAAGGGCCAGCGCCGTGGCTCAAGCCTGTTACAGATCACTTCTGCCCGGGAGTTGGAGATCAGCCTGGGCAACATGGCAAAACCCCATCTCTACAAAAAAATACAAAAAAATTAGCCAGGTGTGGTGGCACAGGCCTATAGTCCCAGCTACTTGGGAGGCTGAGGTGAGAGGATCACCCGAGCCTGGGAGGTCGAGGCTGCAATGAGCCGTGATTATGCCAGCCTCAGTGACAGAGTGAGGCCCTGTCTCCAAAAAAAAAAAAAAGATTGACTTCTGGGGACTGTCTTTTCTACTGTTTTATGAGCAGGTAGACCTGGATGCTAGAGTTAGGTGTGTGATGTGTCACATATGCAGATTAAGTCAAAATCCTCACTGTGGCTATCAGGTAACCAAAGCTGGGCTCAGCTTCTCAAAGGATCAGACATGGGGGGGTTTGACGGGAACCATCCTCTGGGCCGGGACTCTCTCCTGAGCTTGTCACTCGCCTGCCAGTCCCCTGGCCAGGTCACAAGACCCCTACCTCTCCACTCTTCAGCCTACGGGCAGAGCCTCCCCTGACCTCCAGCCCCAATCAGAGAGACGTTCCCAGATGCGGGTTTCGGGAACCCATCTAAAGATTGGGTAAGACATGCTTGTGCAAGCCGGCGGTTCCCACTTTGCTGCTTTCTACAAATCTGAAGAAAGGTCAAACGGACCTGTCAGCTGGGAGATCAGTGAAAATCGCTTCTAGTGACAGATTGCCCTGTGACATTCGCATACTATCCAGAAGGAGTATAAGAATTCCACTCCAAGCGACTTCATGCAAACAAGGCTTCTCTGCACTTACAGCGGCAAAGAATTGATGGCAAAAATTGGTCTCATTCCAGCAATAAGTGACAGTCGTTCACGAATACACGAATTAATTGGGGGTGGGAAGGAAGTCCCACTCATCTCATGATATGATATATTTCTAAGCAAATAAAAGCCACAGTGAGAAACCACTACGAAAGGCTGGTAGGTGCTGGCGAGGACGCAGAGCTGGTGGGAAAGCAGCCTGGCACAGCGACTGTGAAACTGGCAGGCCCCCAGGAACTGAAACGCAGAGCTCCGGTGTGACTCAGCAGTCCCACTCCTGCGTATACACGCAAGGGAAAGGAACGCGTGCATTCACACCCAAACCTCTACGTGAATGTTCACAGCAGCCTTGCTCATAGGTGCTGATGTGGTGTAGCTGTGTCCCCACCCAAATCTCATCTCGAATTGTAGCTCCCATAATTCCCATGCGTTGTGGGAGGGATCCGGTGGGCGGTGATTGAATCATGGGGGTGGTTTCCCCCATGCTGTTCTCGTGGTCGTGAATAAGTCTCACAGGATCTGATGGTTTGATATGGGGTTTCCCCCGTTCGCTTGGCTCCGTTCTCTCCTCCGTCACCACGTAAGACATGGCTTTGCTTCTCCTTTGCCTTCTGCCGTAAGTGTGAGGCCTCCCCAGCCACGCGGAACTGTGAGTTCATTAAACCTTTCTTCTTTAAAATTGACCCAGTCTTGGGTATGTCTCTATGGGCAGTGTGAAAACGTACTAACACAAGTTGCCACAGGCCGGAACCACTCTAAATGTCCCTCAGTAAGTGAATGGCCGAAAAACAGTGGTGTGTGCACCCCATGGAGTTCTGCTCGGCAGGGAGAAGAAATGAACTATTGCTACACAGAACAACAGGCGTGCATCCAGAGAAGGTGCTGAGTGAAAGAAGCCAGGCTCAGAGGGCGACAGGCTGTAGAGGCCATTTAGAACATTCTGGAAAAGGTAAAAATAGCTAGTGACGAAGGGCTAAGCACAGGGGTGGGGGCTTCCCTACAAAGTGAGAGGAAGGCACCGCAGGACACAGGCTGGGTGCAGTGGCTCACGCCTGTAATCCGGCACTTTGGGAGGTTGAGGTGGGAGTAATACTTGAAGCCAAAAGTTCGAGACCAGTCTGGGCAACACAGCCAGACCCCCCATCTCTACAAAAAACTAAAAAATTAGCCAGGTGTGATGGCACACACCTGTGGTCCCAGCTACTTGGGAGGCTAAGTCAGGAGGCTTCTCTTGAGCCTGGGAGTTTAAGGCTGCAGTGAGCCAGGATCGAACCACGACACTTCAGCCTGGGCAACAGAGTGAGACCTAAGAAAAAATTATGGCAGTGCACTGTAAAAAAAAAAAAAAAAGGGGAAGAAAGAGACAAGGCACGAGGAAATCTTGGGGGATGAAATTGTTCCATGTCTTGATTGCAGGGGTAATGACTCAACTCTATCCACGTGTCAGAATTCATGGAATTGTACACACACACACCCCTCAAATCTGTAAATGACAAAATATACAAAATTCATACCAAAAGGACATGCATCCCAATAAAATTTTGCTGCTTTGATATGTAACATAAAACACAGTTATATAGTTTTGATCAATTGTGTCCTGAGAGTTGAAAGGCAATCCAGATGGTATAGACTAAATGTTTGTTGACCCAAAATTCCTATGTTGAAGCCCTAACCCCGAGTATGGCTGTGTCTGGAGATGGGGTCTGTAAGGAAATAATTAAGGTTAAATGAGGCCCCGATCTGACAGCATCAGCGTCCTCAGAAGAAGAGACACTGGCCGGGTGTGGTGGCTCACACCTGTAATTCCAGCACTTTGGGAGGTTAAGGCGGGTGGATCACAAGGTCAGGAGTTCGAGATCAGCCTGGCCAACGTGGTGAAACCCCATCTCTAATAAAACTACAAAAATTAGCCAGGCATGGCGGCGGGTGCCTATAATCCTAGCTACTCGGGAGGCTGAGGAAGGAGAATCACTTGAACCCAGGAGGCAGAGGTTGCAGGGAGCCACGACCACGCCATTGCACTCCAACCTGGGTGACAGAGTGAGACTCCATCTCAAAAACAGCTCTCCCTCTCTCTTCCCCACTCCACACCGAGGAGAGGCCGTGTGAGGAGAGGGAAGGTGGCCGTCTGCAAACCAGGAAGGGAGGCCTCACCAGAACCCAACCCTGCTGGCACTCTGGTCTCAGATTCCCAGCCTCCAGAGCTGTGAGAAATAAATGGTTTAAGCCACCTGTTGATGGTATTTTTTCTTTGTGAGACAGTGTCCCGCTCTGTCTCACAGGCTGGAGTGCAGTGGCACGATCACAGCTCACTGCAGCCTCAACCTCTTGGCTTCAAGCAATCCTCCTACCTCAGCCTCCAGAGTAGCTGGGACCACAGGTGTGTGCCCACCATGCCTGGCTGATTTTTGTATTTTTTTTTTTTTTTTTTTTGGTAGAGATGAGGGTCTCACCATATCACCCAGACTAGTCTTGAACTCCTGGCCTCAAGCAATCCTCGCACCTTGGCCTCTCACAGTGCTGGGATTATAGGCGTGCGCCACCATGCCCAGCCTTGATGGGAAGTTTGTTATGACAGCCCCAGACCTAAAAAAACTTACCCTTGATGGTCACAAGAAAAAAAAAAAAAAAAAAGTTTATGTTGCAGACAAGTACAAGAGTGATTATAAAGGTTTAAAAGCAGCAAATACAGATATATTTCATATATATATGTGTATCATTTAGATAAAATTTTAGGAGGAAAGAAGAAAGGAAATACAAGTTCAAGGGAAAAGGGGCATAATGTTTCTGACCTAAAGGAGCTTGCTGGTATGTTCTTTTAATGTTTGGCAGTGAATATGCTCTCGCTGTCCTAATTAGATCCCAGTGGGCACACTTAAATAGTGATGAAACGGTCTCATATTACATCACCGACGATGACAACAGGAGGAAATGGCAGCCTTTGCAACGGCTGGGATGGCTCCGACCTGTTCTCTTACCTGCTTCTTCACCATTTACGTAACAAGCAAAAGCAAAGGCCTAGAACAGCACAGGGCATGCCCCACCGGCACCAGGATGTGTAGATAAACGCACAGAAACACACCCAGAGGGGCCCGTGTGAAAGTGACGAAGGCATCCGCACGGGGGCTGTGGGCATGGTCGGGGGTGGGAGGGGGAGACGCAGACCCTGCTGCTTCTAAACAAGGACGGAGTCACGCAGAATTTATACAAAACTCGAAACTGCACAAGGTTGAAATTTAAAAACAACAGGAAGGGAAGCCAGCAGCCTGGCCCTGGGAGAGACGCTCTTGGCAGCCCCCAGGAAGGAGCTATTGACCAAGAGACGGACAGCCCAGAACTTCCCAGAGGCCACCCCCCCAACAGACCCCAGCAGACAAGGCTGTCACGGAGGCGGGCGTCCAATTTTTTTAAAGGTTTATTACTTCAATAGTGAATTATTTTTCAAAGATGATAAAACTCATTTCTCTTCCAGTAGAAAAGGGTCACAGGCTTCCCCCAGGGTCCAGGAGCGCCCAGCAGGCAGGGGCCCCAGCCTCTCCACCTCAGCCTGGGCACCTAAAATCTGAAGGACCCTGTGCAGGGGTGGGGGCATCTCGGGGGCATAGCCCACTGCCACTTCAGCCAGGGAGTGATGGGCTCAGTCCATAGGATGATGTCAGTTTAGGCTGGAGGAAAAGGACGCCAGACACCCGATGCCGTTCCTGTGCAGACCGCGGGGGAGACTGGAGTCCGGCCAGGGTGGGGGTGCCCCTGGGCAGCTGTGTGGGCATCCTGTGCTCACCCTGTTGTTTTCTGAGGCCTGTGTGCAGGCGCTTTGCCTGGCCTGGCAGGTGGACCAAGGCCAAAGCTCCTGGCCAGGGCCTGAGAGCTGAATTTGAGTGCTGAATCTGGCCAGGGCCTGAGTCCCACTGAATTTGGCACAGGAAGCCAGCACTCCCAGCCTGGCCCGCCTGCATGGGGAGCCACCACACCGGGGTGGCGGTGTTTCACCCTGAAGGGAAGGAAGCCTGGGACAGGCCAGGCTCACCCAAGGAAGGGGACGCAGCGCCCACAGCCCCTGTGGTCAGGTCGGCGGGCCACGTGGAGAGAAGGTCCCAGAACAGTGCTTGTCGACGCACCTCTCCCTGCGAGTCCCTTCAGCAGCAGCTCCATCCCTGAGTGTGTCTGCACATGCCTGCATGCATGTGCATGTGCCAGGGCATGTGTGCGGATGTCCAACAGGCACGGGCCACTGGGAGGCTCAGGCTGTGGGGCTGGGGGGCTGTCCGCTGGGAGAGTCTAGGAGAAGCGGGGTGTAAGGGGCTGGGGGGGCCGGTCAAGCCCAGCAGCCAGGCCTGGCTGGCTCATGGGGTCCTCAGGAGCCTGTGGAGAAAGGCAAAGCTGGGTGACCACCCACGCCCATCACCAAACCCCACCCTTGTGCCCGCCCCGGCCCCATGCCCACATTCCCAGCACAGACACCACCCCCGACACCAGGCTGTCAGAGGTGAGAAGAGGCTGGAGTAACCCAGAGTCCTGGAATGTCCCCCCCTCAAGGGCCTCTTCATCTCACTCAACACCGGCCTGGCCTCTCCCCACCACCTTTAGAGATGGAGAAACTGAGGCCCAAAGAGAATACAGTGAGGGGCAGAGCAAGGGAGGCTGCGTGCAGCAGTGACATGGGACAACTGGGCAACCTCTTCCCTCAGGAGGAGAACACGTTTATGTATTGATTTATGTCTTATTTTTTAGAGATAGGCTCTCTCTCTGCCACCCAGGCCGCAGTGCCTTGAACTCCTGGGCTCAAGTGATCCTCCCACCTCAGCCTCCCAAGTGGCTAGGACAATGACATGTGCCACCATCACGCCCGGCTAATTGTTTTATTTTTGGTAGAGATCAGGTATCACTATGTTGCCCAGGCTGGTCTCGAACTCCTGGGCTCAAGCAATCCTCTCACCTCAGCCTCCCGAAGTGCTGGGATTACAGGCATGAGCTACCACCCCTGGACTGCACTTTTAAACCGACATCACAGGACAGTATTCAGCCTGAACAGCACTCATGAACAGAAAACGGAGGGCGGAAAGCCAGCCACACAGCAATACACGCAGCGGGACACAGCTTCGGTCACATTCAAAACCTGATCATGCAGATTCAGGGAAAACAACTCCACATGCCAAGTGCCTGGCCATGGTTGCTTAGGGGCACAGGGCGAGGTGGGCCGTGGGGGAGGGGCGAGGGCCACACGGGGAACCAGTGAAAGCACGGACGTGAAATGCTGAGTCTTCAACACTGACAGCTGGGCCTGGGTGGGGAACTAGACACTCATCTGTCTAGTTGGACACTTGTAGAAAATTTCTCAACTTAAAAAAAATTAAAAGTACGGATAATGCCAATGATAAGTGTGTCTGGCGAGCCTTCATCCCACTAAGCCCCGGCCTCCCTTGCCCTGGGCAACAGAGGCCGCCCTGCCCCTCGTGCCTGGGGTGAGAAACCCCCCACCCACCTGTGCTGGCTTCACCACAGGGTAGGAAAATCAAACTCCCGATTGGGGCAGACCACGGGCACGGGGCCAGGGCCTGCTGCACAGAGCCAGGCAGCGGGGGAGGCCAGCACCTCCCCCCACGTCACCAACTGGGGCAGCACAGGACACCCATGGGTGGCTAGACCTCAGCCATGTGGGCCCAAAGAGCCGTAACTTGAGAAAGTCTCACTCAAAAGTAGAAAGGGGAGACCACCCCCAAGCTGTCAAAGAACCCCTGGTCTTCCCAAGGAAGACACGTAGAACAAAGCCTCCAGGTGCCAGAGGGAGAAGCAGGTTCCCCTTCCTCTTCCTCCCGCTCTCCCTATCCTCTCCATCATCCCCCTCCTCTCTCTTCCCATCCTTCCCTTCCCCCTCCCTCCCCCATCATCTTCCTCCTCCTCCTCCTCCTCTGGCCCCCCAGGTGCCAGAAGGTGAAGCAGCTTCCTCCTCCTCCTCATCTCCTCCTCCTCCTCCATCTCCTTCTCCTCCTCCTCCTCCATCTCCTCCTCCTCCTCCATCTCCTCCTCCTCCTCCATCTCCTCCTCCTCCTCCATCTCCTCCTCCGCCTCCATCTCCTCCTCCTCCTCCATCTCCTCCTCCTCCATCTCCTCCTCCCTGCCACTTTTGTTTGACTGAGGAACATGGACTTCGAGTGAGAGAAAGGTCAGTGAGAAGCTAAGAAAGGTCTAGGAACATCTCCCTAAAGGGCACCTGGACAGTTGTCCAGGCTGTTCGCTGCATAAAAGCACCCAGCTGAAGGGCTACAGACCAGTGGAAACACAGTTTACCAAGCCCCCTGGCCTACAGCAGGCCTCATCAGCCCAGAGGGACTGTCTTTTCTTATTTATATAAAAATATCCTTTTTTCCCCCTTCTCCCAAGCAAGGCAGCCCCTCAGGGCCATCCCCACACCCAGGTATAGGGCAAGGTGTGGGGCCCAGGAACTCAGGCCTGAGACTCAGAACAGGACCCAATAGGGGGCAGCAGTGGCCTGCAGGGGGACCACGGGCCACCACCCAGGTGCCCACCCCAAGCTGAAGCCGGCCACTGGAGGACACTGCATCCCCCATTACCCATGCCTAGGGGATCGGGGTGCTGGGCTGGGCATCCCCCATTACCCATGCCTAGGGGATTGGGGTGCTGGGCTGGGCACCCCCCTTTACCCATGCCTAGGGGATCGGGGTGCTGGGCTGGGCATCCCCCGTTACCCATGCCTAGGGGATCAGGGTACTGGGCTGGGCACCCCCCCGTTACCCAAGCCTAGGGGATCTAGGGTGCTGGGCTGGGCCTAAGACCTTCCAGAAGGCAGGGCAGGAGAGTCTTTTTAAGTCAAACACTTGTCTAATCACCTAAAAATTGGATTCTGTTGGCAAAATGACAGGCCATCCTGGTAATGTCCAGGGAGGTACAACCACGGGGCCCTGGCCACTCCATTTGTGCTGAGAGTGAAAAACTCCCTGCTCTGCAGCGGACGGGCCCCCACCCCTGCACCCTGAGAATCCCAAGCAAGTTTCTGCAGAAGTGAGCAGTAGCGGGAAGGAGCAGGGACACAAATGGGGTCAAACTGTGCCCTGCATACAGTGTCCTGGAGGAATCCTGGAAGGGAGGAAGGGAAGAGGGGCCTGGGGACCCTGTCCCAGGAAGGGTTCTCTCCTGATATTAACACTCCCCTGCCCCCTACTCCCAGATGGGCGGGGAAGGGCCCCCCAGAGCTTGACTGGGACACAGGCTGGCAGTGCCTGCCAACGCCCACTCCTTGGCATCTTCCTTGGCCCCTGCCCACTCCTTGGCATCTTCCTTTTGGTTTCCTTGCCCAGCCCTGGCAAGTGAGATGAGCTGGAGGCAGCCAACTGGCCCCAGAGAGCGGGCTGGTGCCTTGTGTCCCCAAAATGTGGCTCCCTGGAAAGCTATTTTCACACAAGTAGGCCCAGCCTCAGAAGCTCTCGAGGGCAGTACATTTTTCAGAAACTAAAATAACAGCTATTATCAGAGGCACCACTGTAGAGTGACTCACCCCTGCCCAAACCCAAGTTGTAGGGCCTGCGGCTCTGCCCGTCACCTCCCCTGGCAAGGACACCATCCCCGGCCACGGCTCTCCCAAGACCACAGCCCTACAGAGCCTGGCCAAGGAAATGGAGACCCCCCCCCCCAGGGGCATCAGCCTACTTCCCCGGCAGATACAGCTGCCACAGAAAATCAGGACACCTGGTTCAATGTGAATTTCAGGTGAACAACAGATGGGTGTCCAGTATACGTGTGTCCTATCATTGCACGAATAAAAAGTATTCACAGGCGCGGTGGCTCATGCCTGTGATCCCAGCACTCTGGGAGGCCGAGGTGGGTGGATCACCTGAGGTCGGGAGTTCGAGACCAGCCTGACCAACATGGAAAAAACCCCATCTCCACTAAAAATACAAAATCAGCCAGGCGTGGCGGCACATGCCTGCAATCCCAGCTTCTCAGGAGGCTGAGGCAGGAGAATCACTTGAACTTGGGAGGTGGGGGGTTACGGTGAGCCAAGATCGTGCCATTGCACTCCTGCCTGGGCAACAAGAGAAAAAAAAAAAATTCATTGCTTACCAGAAATTCATCTTTAACAGGCACCCTTCTGTAGTTCCTGTGTTTGTTTCTCTGTGCTCAATCCGGCAATCCTACCCTCAGATCCAGTCCCAAGTATACAGCTGGTGTCAACTGATGCCTACATTCTGTGTTCTTGGTCAGTCATCCCAGATTTATTTATTTAGTTAGCTATTATTTTTATTTTTTGGAGATGGAGTCTTGCTGTGTCACCCAGGCTGGAGTGCAGTGGCACAATCTTGACTCACTGCAACCTCCATCTGCTGGGTTCAAGCAATTCTCCTGCCTCGGCTTCCTGAGTAGCTGGGATTACAGGTGTGCACCACCACCCCTGGCTAATTCCTTTGTATTTTTATTTATTTATTTATTTTTAGATGGAGTCGCTCTGTCGCCCAGGCTGGAGTGCAGTGGCTGTGATCTCGGCTCACTGCAACCTCTACCTCCCGGGTTCAAGTGATTCTCCTGCCTCAGCCTCCTGAGTAGCTGGGACTATAGGTACACGCCACCACGTCCAGCTAATTTTCGTATTTTTAGTAGAGACGGGGTTTCACCATGTTGGCCAGGCTGGTCTTGAACTCCAGACCTCATGATTCACCCGCCTCGACCTCCCAAAGTGCAGGGATTACAGGCATGAGCCACCGTGCCCGGGCTTTTTTTTTTTTTTTTAATAAAGATGGGGTTTCACCATGATGGCCAGGCTGGTCTTGAACTCCTGACCTCAGGTGATCCACCCACCTCGGCCTCCCAAAGTGCTAGGATTATAGACGTGAACCACCGCGCCCGGCCTTTTTTTGTATTTTTAGTAGAGACAGGGTTTCACCATGTTGGCCAGGCTAGTCTTGAACTCCTGACCTCCAATGATCCACCCGCCTCAGCCTCCCAAAGTGCTGGATTACAGATGTGAGCCTCCACGCCCAGCCAGTCCTCCCAGATTCAGATCAATGTTTCTCAAACATGTTTCGACATCAGAATCTCATTAGGGCCCATTAAAATACAGATTCTACCATGATTCTCTTCCAGCAGGCTAGAAGACAGCCCAGGGATCTGCATTCTAGCAGACTTCCCCAGGGGAGTCTACTGCACAAGAGATTTGAGAAGCAGCAGGCCTAAGCCTTGTTCCTGCCTTCCTAATATGACCTTGCAAATAGGCACCAGCCCATAGAACACCAGTTCCCCCTCTGGAATCAAAGAAACTGCTATTCACTCAGAACATAGGAAGGGGTGGTTTCTCCAAAAGTGAAATACACAAATATGCATCTCCAGTCTGTAGATACTCCAGGTGAAGTCCAGGCTGAAGGAATGAGCAGGACCCCAAGTGTTTGAAGCCGCCAGCATTCTACTTGACGTGGGAGGGGCGGGGGAGGCGCACGCGTTACCTGGTACCCACCTACAGTTTCTCTTCCTGCAGCACAGAGCCCTTGGGAGCTGACGTCATCAGGGATTCAGAATAGGCCTGAACGGCCTCCTTATCCTTTGAGCCCTTTTTACTACTACTCCAAAATAAATAGCATTTCTCCTAGAAGATAACCAAGCTAATTTATAGTTGACGTTGAAGCCACATGAAAAAGGTCGTACACGGTTCTTTGATTTGCAAAAGGCAAAGAGGAAACAGGAGAGGTACAGAAGTTTAGAGTCCAACAACCCTCAATGCCTGCAGGGGCGGAGATGTGGGGACCCGCTGCTGTTAGACGGAGTACAGGCATTTTCGGGGAACTCACCTGGGAGGCGGACAAGCCAAGCTGAAAAGGCTCGGCCCCTTGAAAAGGTAACCCAGCGAGGAAGCAAGGCGGGGGAGACAGGCCCTGGAGGCCGACCGCCAGTGGACTGAGCTGGGGGCTGTTTACAATCAACCAGGAACAGACTGTTCTGTTAAAATGCTTTTGATTTTTTTTTTAAAGAATGACTTGAGAAGAAACATTTCTTTCTTTTTTTAATTTTTGAGACAAGGTCTCACTCTGTTGTCAGGCTGGAGTGCAATGGCATGATCATGGCTCACTGCAGCCTCCAACTCCTGGGCTCAAGAGATCCTCCTGCCTCAGCCTCCTGAGTAGCTGGGATTATAGGCAAGAGCCACCATACCTGGCTCAGAAGAAAAAATTCTCTAAAGAGAAATTAAAATATGCTGAGTTTACCAGCATGTGATTCTTTTAAAAATCAGGGCAAATTACATAAAAACTAGTAAGTAAGGCCCTCTAAAATAAAACACACATAATGGGATAAATTTCACGTACGTGGCCTCCAATAAAACCTGCAGGGAGGGGGGGCCACACTGCCGATCGTGGCGTTCTTACTGGATTTGAGGCTGGGACGCTCATTTGGGGGCTGCAGCAGGGAAGGGGATCCCAGCCCGAGCCTAGAGATCCTGTGCTTTCTGACCCTCCTTCCTCTGTCCCCCATTCTGATGGACGATTTGGAGAGAGACAGAAGGGGATAGAGGGATGAGGCTGTCGTGGCCTCTTCTGGCCCAGTCCCTCAGCCAGTCCCCAGGGACCCCCTTGTGTGGCTGTGCCTCCTTCCCTGTGGACACCCACGTGATGTTCTGCCACGGGAAGGTATTCACGGTCTGGGAGCGTGGGCTCCGATTCCTTCTCTCCTCCCTACATAATTCAGTCTAGAAACTGGAAGGAGTTCCCCTTCTGCTTGCTGAAGTCACAGCCCTGCTGGGTTCTGGTTCCCCCCGGGGGCAGTTAACAGAGAAGGGGGCGCCCAAAAGGGCTGGTTGGACCCAATGGTCACTGTTCGTCGGGAGTTCAAACACTAGAGGGGCAACGTGATGACAGCTGGTGTCCAGATCACCACCTCGCACTGTGGAAACCTTTTCCCCCCAAGGACAGGAATTTGGAAGGAAAGTCGGGTTTCAGGTCTGAAAGCCAAGGTGAAGAACCGAGAATGCGTTATTCTCACCCAGCACGCAAGCATGGAAGCATGCAAGCCTCCCCCGGAGAAAGGGGAGAGGAGAATCATTCACAGAGCTAACGAAGCAAGTGCGGCAGAGGAGCCAAGACCAGCAGGGCAGAGGGGGTCCCCCAAGGCCCCTCGGAAGGCCTCGGCCTGTGGCCCCGGGACTACGCAGGTGGGGGCCACCTCAGAGGGTGGCTTTCTGGACCAGGCATCCAAAAACAGCCCTTCCCAACGCCCTGCTAGGGGGCAGCATCCCTTCCCTTCCCACGGCAGCCACTCCCCTGTCTCCCACTGTCCCTGGAGCTCTGTGATGCCCTTCTAGCCCTTGTGTGACTGGGTAGCTTGCCTAAAGGCCCGGCTTGTCCATCTTTGCTGCAGACCTCATGTTCTGGTCATTTCTGTATCCCCAGACCTGTGCAAAGGGCCTGGCAGTGAATGCCATGAATGAATACATAAATGACCCCAAAGCAAGGAGGGGCACTGTTGTCACCCCCTCTTCCTCCTGCATCTAAAGGTCTGAAGCCCAGGCTGGAGCTCTTCCCCCACTTCCATTCCCTCCTGATAGCAGCTGCCCCATCCTGTTCGAGCCACCGACTTTCTCACCCGCTGGGGCCTCCCTGCTGGGTCCAGGCCTCTACCCGTCCCAGCCCAGAGGCTGTACCCAGCCAGCAGCTGACCTAGCGATTCCCCCTCTTTAAAAGGCTCCAAGGGCTGTGTCACCCTCAGAATCAGTTCCAAACTGCTCACTCTGTGCCACAAGGCCCTGGGGGGTCTGGCCTGCCCACCCTCAGACACCGCCTCCTACCTCCGTCCCTGCCCTCACTCCCCGCCAGCCACCCTGGTGCTGCCTGATCCTCTGACGTGCCTTGCCCGTCCCCTGCCCCAGGGCCTTTGCACTGGCTGCTTCTGGCAGCATTCCTCCCGTGGCTCTGTGCCGAGTGCCTCCCTGGCCTCCACATCAAAGCTCACTATCTACCTCTTCCTAGAGGCCTTCCTGAAGCTCCATCTGTCCTTGTCCCCCACTCACCCCAGACATGCACTGTCCAGTCTGGAAGTTGCTCATGGCTAGTGAGCCCTTGAAATGGGACCAGTCCAAATTGAGACCTGCTGCACATGTATAACACACACAGGATTACAAAGACTTCATGCAAAAAAAAAAACTGCAAAAATATTGAATCTTTTACACTGATTACATGTTGAAGTGATAAGACTTTGGATATATTTGGGTTAAAAAAATTAAAATTAATTTCACTTGCTTCCTTTGGCTGTTAAGTGGCTATTAGAAAATTTAAACTGAAAACCTCACACGTGGCTCATGCTGCATTTTATTTTTTTTTTGAGACAGAGTCTCGCTTTGTCACCAGGCTGGAGAGTAGTGGTGTGATCTTGGCTCACTGCAACCTCCGCTTCCCAGGTTCAAGCGATTCCCCCCGCCTCAGCCTCCCGAGTAGCTGGGACTACAGGCGCGAGCCACCATGCCTGGCTAATTTTTTCTATTTTAGTAGAGACAAGGTTTTGCCATGTTGGCCAGGATGGTCTCGATCTCTTGACCTCGTGATCCGCCCGCCTCAGCCTCCCAAAGTGCTGGGATTCCAGGCGTGAGCCACCGCGCCCGGCCTCATGCTGCATTTCTATTTGACATCATGGCTCCCGTCCCTCACATTTCCTATCATGGTGAAATTATCTTTTCTGCTGATGTGCTTGGTTTTCATCTGTCTCCCAGCTAGAATGCCATCCCCCCTCAATCCCCCAGGGCAGGGACCTCAGCTGTCTCCTCCGGTGCTGTCCCCTTGCCCCTACCAGAGCCTGGCATCCCTGGGTGCTGACTTGATGAATGAATGAGGCAAGTACCAGGTCTCATTACTCAAAGCCCACCTGCAGCCCCTTCAAGAGGGGGGTCCCGGGCCTTCCAGAACAGGCAGAGTAGTGGCAATGTGGCATGCAAAAGACACAAGCGTGCAGTGCAGCCCCCAGCAGTGACCACTCCCACTCCGGCAGAGGCGCAGGACCGCTGCTGGAGGTGGGTTCCAGGTTGCGGTTGGCCAGGGGGTCTAACCTGAGCCCCTCTCCCCCCGCAGGCAAGCGAATGGCTGTCAGCCAGGGCCACGCTCTGGCCAGCACCTACTTGGCTCCGGATTTGGTAGATGACAGGGACCAGCAGCAGGATGCAGCCCAGTGCCAGGAGCACATACTGGGCATAATGCATCACCTTGGGCACCAACACCAGCTGGGTGTAGAACGTGTGCAGTGTGTCCCCTTCCATGGCCCCGCTCTGAGGAGGCAGAATGACAAACACATGATCTGGGGCCGCAGGCTCTGGGCTACAGCACAAATGCCACCCAACACCTTCCTCTGTCCCCCGCCTCAGCCCTTCCCAATTTCAAGCTACCCAGCTAAAGCCTGTGTTGGAGCCTGCCAGGGACCTCCTCCCCTCCAGGACACAAGGTAAGACTACAATTTCCAGACTCCCTTGCAGTTGGGCAGGGCCATGTGATCCTGTCCTGACCAACGGGAGGTGGGCCTCACCTCACGTGACTCTCCATCTCTTTCCCCACCACTGAATGGAGGATCGCAAGAGGGCGGGGCCACCAGATGGAAAGGGTCCTGGAGCCCTGAATTACTGCAGGGAGCAGAGTTCTGCCTCCCAGTCAACCCCCTTCAGACTGGGCTGTGAGCAGGAAGTGAACTTGACATCTGGAGGCTTGTCTATCCTGGCCATTAGCTCACCCTGATTTAAGATGAGGTAGGCAAGAAACAATACAGAAAATAAAATAAAATAAAGTAACAGGCTAGGCCAGTAGGAATTCTGAAAAGCTGACACCTTGGAAACCAAGTCCCCTTCTCTCAGGAGGGGGAGGTCACATGCCTCAACAAAATTATTTTACACCCAGGGCCAGGGACTTTACCACTTCATGAGCTTCTGTCTTCCCCATCTCAAGCGATCCCTTTCAACTTGGTGGGATGACTGACACAGGGCGCTTGGACAGTGTGAAGTTTCCGATAGGCCGGTCCATGTCACAATCCAGTTATCCTGCCTCAGCCCTCTTCCTCTCTACAAGCTGCTCCCCGCCCCCACCTCAAATGCCCACATTGGCTCCTAACAAAAGCCCCTGACACTGTGCCCAACACACCCTTACCTCGGCAAACCAGAGCAGCGGCAGGACCACCGGCTCAATCTTCCCAGTTTGTCTGGAAATAAGCAAGACATACATGTGTGAGACAAAGTCTTACACCCTAACCTTGATATGATTCTGCTTGAATACAACCTCTAAACAGGTTTAGGAGGATTTTGCACACACTAAACCCCCACCACCAAATACAAACAATGAGCAGAAACACGTTAGGAGCCACGTGACAAAACTGCTCCCCAGGCTGTAGGTCTGTCTGCAGCCCTCGAGAATACTAGTAAATAAGCCTAACTTTAATTCTTTAAAAGATGCCTTTTTTTTTTTTTTTGAGACAAAGTGTCACTCTGTCACCCAGGATGGAGTGCAGTGGTGCGATCTCGGCTCACTGCAACTTCTGCTTCCCAGGTTCAAGCAATTTTCCTGCCTCAGCCACCAGAGTAGCTGGAATTACAGGTGCGTTTCACCACTCCCAGCTAATTTTTTTTTTTTTTTTTTAGGGAGAGACAGGGTTTCACCATGTTGGTCAGGCTGGTCTCGAACTCTTGACCTCGTGATCAGGTGAGATGTTTTGCCGTAGGGCTGTTTGACTTCACACAGCTTTGAACCTGTGAGCATAAGCTCTGGGGCCAGAAGGGACTGGATTCTGCAACCTCAGTCGTCCCTCCTTATTCACGGTTTTGATTTCGGCCATTTCTTACGCTCAGTACAGTACAATAAGATATTTTGAGAGAGAGAGAGAGAGATCACATTCACATAACTTTTATTATAGTATATTGTTATAATTACTCAATTCTTAGTTGTTGTTAATTGCTGCTATGCCTAATTTACAAATTAACGTTGTTGTTTTTTTTTTTTTTGAGATGGAGCTTCGTTCTTATTTCTCAGGCTGGAATGCAATGGTGTGTTCTTGGCAACCTCTGCCTCCCGGGCTTAAGCAATTCTCCTGCCTCAGCCACCCGCGTAGCTGGGATTACAGGCCCCTGCCACCACACCTGGCTAATTTTTTGTATTTTAATAGAGACGAGGTTTCACCATGTTGGTCAGGCTAGTGGCGAACTCTTGACCTCAGGAGTTCCACCCGCCTCGGCCTCTCGCAGTGCTGGGATTACAGGCGTGAGCCACCACGTCCAGCCACAAATTAACTTTATCATAGATGTGTATGTGTAGGAAGAAGCATAGTACATGCTGCATAGGGTTCAGTACTATCCCCAGTTTCAGGCATCCACTGGCAGTTTTGGGATATACCCCCGAGGATTAGGAGCCATGGCACTCGACTGCTGTGGGCTTAGGGAACGAGTGTTTTGATGGGCTGCTGGAAGGAATCTCCTCTGGCAAAGAGCTTCACAATTTGATAATAATCTTTTTAAATTAAAAACTCACATCTCCTACAGGGCAGAGACCACCAGTGACCCAGCCAAAATCCACTGATCCTTTTCAGAAACAGAACCCAAGTTTTACTCAGGATGGCAATTCACCCAGCTAAAGACTCCATCTCAGCCTCTCTGTGGCAAGCGAGGCTCTGTGACCAAGTTCTGGTTAATGAGATGTTTGCAGAAGCGTTACATGGGATGGCTGGGAAGGCTGCTTAAAAAGAAGCTTTCACAGCTGGGAGGTGAACCTCTTTCCCTCCTCCCTTTCAGATGCCTGGAATGCAGATGCAAGGGCTGGAGCTCTGTAGCCATTGGGACCAGAGGTGACCTTGAGGATGGAAGCCATGGGCTGGGAAATGGAACAGAAAGATGAGTGGAACTTGGACCATGAATGTCTCTTGGAAGCTGCCATACTTGGACTGTCTGCCTCCAGACATCCTCTAAAAGAAGATTTTGAAATAACAATATACCTTTGTCCCATCTGAGCCGCAACTGCTGAGTTTTCTCATCTATATTGCCAACTTAATTCCATCAATATGCCTGAGGACCTAGCAATTACGCTCTTCAGAAACTGCCCTAGAGATGCCCACACATGGGCAAAGAGGCACAAAGATGTTCAGTGTCGCTTGGACTAGCAAAAACAAACAAACAAACGACAACATGCATCTTCTCTATAGCAACGTATATGTGAATGTAAATCAGCAGGAAAAGGCCCAGAGGAAGCGTGGCAAACTGACAATGGTGGGTAAGACTGGGGGATGGCTGGGAGCCATGGGAAACTCTATTTTTCCCCTCGAGAAGATGTGTTCCTATCACCTGTGAAATTAAAACTGACATGTCAAGTTAAGAAGATAATAAAATCCGAAGGGAGAAGAAAGTTAACTGGACACTGGAGAAACATCACAGACGCGACTTTCGACCAGGCGAGTGAGGTCAACATCGACAGCGATACAGTATGCTGAGAGAAGGCACCCTGGATGCTCTGAAACCGCAACTTTCTCTCTGTGCTCTTCCTCCCCCAAAACCCATCACCCCAGGCTGATAGGAGAAAAGCACCAGACCAATCCCAGTAGAGGGGGGCATCCTACAAAATACCTGACGGCGTTCTCAAAAACGTTATTGTCATCAAAAACAAGGAGCGATGAGAGACTGTCACAGCTGAGAGGTGCCTAAGGAGACCGGAAGACCAATGTGACACCTGGGAAGCTGCGACCTGCCATGGCGAAGTGTGGGAACCGTGACCTGCCACGGCGAAGTGTGGGAACCGTGACCTGCCACGGCGAAGGGGACCGTGCAGACGTGACTACAAGGCTCTGAGATGGGGAGAGTGTTCTGGAATATCTCAAGAGTCCTTAAAAGAGAAGCCAGAGCAATCAGGCAAGAGAGAGAAAATGAAAAAAACAAAAACAAATTTTAAAAAACCTAAAAAACACACACACACTGATTTGTTTTTTTAGATGGAGTCTTGCTCTGTCACCCAAGCTGCAGTGCCTCGCCTCACTCCAACTTCTGCCTCCTGGGTTCAAGCAATTCTCCTGCCTCAGCCTCCCGAGTAGCTGGCATTATAGGCACATGCCACCACGCCTGGCTATTTTTTTTTTTTAGTAGAGACGGGGTTTCACCATGTTAGCCAGGAAGGTCTCGAACTCCTGACCTTGTGATCGCCCACCTTAGCCTTTCAAAGTTTGGGGATTACAGCTGTGAGCCACCACCCCCAAGCCAAAAAACTAAATTTTTAAAAAAGGGAAGCAGGAGGTTAGAGGCAGAGAGAAACTGGAACAACACTCTGTTGCTGGCTTTAAAGAGGGAGAGGCCAGGCGCGGTGGCTCACATCTGGAATCCCAGCACTTTGGGAGGCTAAGGTGGGAGGATCACTTGAGCCCAGGAGTTCAAGACCAGCCCGGACAACATAGTGAGACTCCATCTCTACCAAAAAAAAAAACACACACACACACACACAAAAATTAGCAGGTTGTGGTGGCACATGCCTGTAGTCCCAGCTACTCAGGAGGTTGAGGTGGGAGGATCACCTAAGCCTGGGAGGTTGAGGCTGCAGTGAAGTATGGGATCGAGCCACTGCACTCCAGTCTAGACGGCAGAGTGAGACTCTGTCTCAACAACAATAAAATAAACAAAAAGGAACAACAGGGAGGGTTAGGACTAAGGTCATGAGCTAAGGATGGTAGGCAGCTTCTAGAAGCTGAAAACGGCAAGGCACAGGTTCTCCCCCAGAGCCTGTGGAAGGAGCAAGGCCTGCCGACACCTTGATCTTAGCCCTGCTGGGCCCCTTTAGAATTCAGACCTCCCACACTATCAGACAGTCTTTAAAAGTGAGCCACAACATTTGTGGCAAATTTGTGACAGCAACAACAGGAAGTGAATACAGCAACTCCCACCCAGCACCGAGCAGCAGGGTGGGCTGGCTCACCACTGCTCCTGCGCAGACCCCCACACACAGCAGGTGTCTCGCAGAAAAGGCAGTGTGGCGAGGTGGTTAATGGCGCACACTTGAGCTCCCTGCCCGGGTTCAAATCCCACCTGGGACGCTGTGCAGGCACTGTTCATGTGGCGGGCCCGAGCCTTCCCTCCTCACACGGGCTGCTGGCAAGGCTGGCCTGGGGCTGGCGTCTGGGAGCCTGGATTCCGGAGGGTTCACACTGCTCCCTAACTGACAAGGACGGAGTCATTGTGCCTGAGCAATCTGTGCAAGTAATGTGGTTGATGCTGACTACCAGCTGGCCTTCTAAGGGTCCGGAATTTTGGTACCTGCCAGGCAGAGGGTGGCCACATGACCAGCCCTGAGTAAAAACCCTGGGCGTTGAGTCTCTCTAATGGGCTTCCCTTGGCAGATGACATGTCACGTGGGTTGTCACAACTGCCTGCAGAAGGAATTGGGCAACTCCTCGGGAGAGGGCTCTGGAAGCTGGCGCCTGCTTTCCTCTGGACTTGGCCGCGTATGGCCTTTCCCTTTGCTGATCTGCTTTGAATCCTTTTACTGCAATAAATCCCAGTCATGTGTACAGCCGCATGCTGTGTCCTGAGGCTTCCCAGCAAATCATCGAGCCTGCGGTGGCCTCGGGGACCCGACACAGCCGCTTGCGAGCTCTGTGACCTTGGGCATGCTACTGAGTCTCTCTGTGTCTCTTCCTGCATAAGGGAGATGTTACCATGTACTCCTCCTAGGGCTCTAGGGAGGATCCAGTGCAATGACACGAGCAACTTAGAAAACTACCCAGCGTGTAAAAGCGCTTGACACATTTATTATTATTGTTGTTAAATCCCAGCAAAGAAATGGACACACAAATATTCTGTCACTTCACCATGCACAGCAGTAGGGAGGGGGAGATGGAAGTCACTCAGGGGCGGGTGCCAAAGTCAGCACAAAAGGCTCAAATCCCCCAGTCACAGGCCGGGCGCGGTGGCTCACGCCTGTAATCCCAGCACTTTGGGAGGCCGAGGCGGGTGGATCATCTGAGGTCAGGAGTTTGAGACCAGCCTGGCCAACATGGTGAAACCCCATCTCTACTAAAAATACAAAAATTATCTGGGTGTGGTGGTGGGCACCTGTAATCCCAGCTACTCAGGAGGCTGAGGCAGGAGAATTTCTTGAACCCAGGAGGCAGAGGTTGCAGTGAGCCAAAATCGCACCACTGCACGGCGGCAGCCTGGGCGACAGAGTGAGACTCCGTCTTAAAAAATAAAAAATAAGGCTCAGATCCCCCAATCACAATTATCGGAGGTCTCTCGAGCCACTGTTTGCAGGGCATTGCACAGTGAAATGGGCTCACACTATCTATAGGTACAAGAGGACGAGCCACGATGGAGTGACAGTGGACGGGGCCATCCACTTTGGCTGCTTTCCTCTGAAAGACTTTGTAAGAACCAATGGGAATTGTATGCAAGTGACATGTGAGCCCACTGCCTTTATCTAGTGAGCAAGGAGCACAGAAGCTCCCCCGACAGGTCACGAGACAGCTCTGCTTCCTGGCAGCTGTGTCTCTAGACTTTTCCCACGGCCATCCCTCGTGGCCCTCAATATCCGCTGTTGAGACCACTTCCCTGGAGGGCCTTATTACCAGTCCGCAGGGAGGTCAACAGCCGTGAGGCCCAGAGAGGGTTGGGTGAGTGGCCCACAGTAGCCGGTGCACAGGTCACTGGCAGGCACAGTCCAGCTGCCCACGTGAACCGTGTGTCAGAATGTAAATTAGGCCGGGCGCGGTGGTTCTGCCTATAATCCCAGCACTCGGGAAGGCAGATCACCTGAGGTCGGCAGTTCGAGAACAGCCTCGCCAACTTGGTGAAATCCCATCTCCACTAAAAAAATACAAAAATTAGCTGGGTGTGGTGAGCACCTATAATCCTAGCTACTCAGGAGGCTGAGGCAGGAGAATCACTGGGACCCGGGGAGACAGAGGTTGTAGTGAGACGAGATCGTGCCACTGCACTCCAGCCTGGGTGACAGAGCAAGACTTTGTCTCGAATAAAGAATGTGAATTACCTCCTAATAAATAAAAATTGACAGAGCTCCTGTTAAAATCCAGATTTGGAGGTCCTTTGGAAAAATGCAGAGGATGTGGCCACACTGAGCCCACATCTCCATGGGGCCACCGTCAGCGGGTGCAGGAAGGGGCTGTGTCCTCAGTCGCAGGTGGCCTCTTCTATCTGGGTCACCCACTTGGCCCCAGTTGCATCCCAGTTAGCAGCCCAGGTGCCACATGGTGGAACCAGAGGGGAAGACTTGGGCTGCGAACGCCTCTTCTGTGCCTTGGGCTGTTTCACCACCCACAAATCCATCGAGAACAAATCCCCGAGGTGGCCTCAAAATACAAAAATAAAATGCAAGGGCAGGATGAAGGAAACGAGCTGACAGTTATTACTCCCTGCCATTTTCTGACAAAGCGTGATTCTTTCCAGCCGAGAGGCATTGGACAAAGCTGAATAGAGGCTCACATTCCTGCAACCCACGGATTTTCTAAGAGAATTTTTTTAAAACAAAACTATTTCAAATATGCTAAAAAGTCCAGACACTGACATGGCAACAAATCAGTATAATCCCTCAACAAGTTCTAGCAGAGCTAATGTCACAGCGAGTGCGGGCGCACGTGGGAGGAAGCGGAAGCCTGGGCGCTGCTGGTAAGAACGGGGATGAGGCTGAGGCTGTGCACAGTCTGGCCAGTCCTCAAACGGTTAAACAAAGCGTTAACATAGGACCCAGCCATTCCATCCCTCGGCACGCACCTAAGGAAAATGGGAACAGATGTCCACACCGGGCTTCAACAGGAACATTGACAGCTGCATTATCCATAATGGCCAAAGCGTGGAAACAACCCAAACGTCCATCAACTATAAATAAATGTGGTCTGTCCAGACAATGGAATATTATCCAGCCATGAAATGTACTGATCCAAACAACATGAACCTTGAAAACACGATCCTAATGAAACAAGCCAGATGCAAAAGACCACGTAGCGTATGACTCCATGTACACGAGAGCATATGACCCCGTGTATATGAGAGCGTATGATCCCGTGTATATGAGAGCGTATGATCCCATGTATATGACAGTATATGATTCCGTAAAGTGAGAGCGTATGATCCCGTGTATATGACAGTGTATGATTCCATGAAAGTGAGAGCGTATAATCCCGTGTATATGAGAGCGTATGATCCCATGTATATGACAGCATATGATTCCGTGAAAGTGAGAGCGTATGATCCCGTGTATATGACAGTGTATGATTCCATGAAAGTGAGAGCGTATAATCCCGTGTATATGAGAGCGTATGATCCCGTGTATATGACAGTATATGATTCCGTGAAAGTGAGAGCGTATGATCCCGTGTATATGAGATGCCCATAACAGGCAAGTCCTCAGAGACGGGAAGTAGAGGAGCCGGGCTGCCTGGGGCTGAGGGATTGGGAGTGAGTGTTAATGGATGTGTGGTTTCTTTTGGGGGTGATGAAAATGTTCCAAAATTGATTGTGGTAATAGGTGCACAATTCTGTGAACAGACCATAAATCACTGAATTGTGCATTTTATTTTGGGGGAGGGGGTTTAATTTTTTAATTTTGAAATGTGCATTTTAAAAGAGTGAGTTTTAGAGTACGTGAATTATATTTCCACAAAGCTGTTTTATTTTAAAAATCAAAAAGAGGAAATCAGTGCTCAAAAAACTCTTGTAAAATGAGTAGTCAAACTTAAGAATGCTGTTTGGTAAGTTTCCATTTGCAAACATTCAGTTTTGCCAGGTTTTCATTTTTGCCACTCTGTTGAGTAGGAGACAGCTTGGACTGAAGATTCTGGCTAACTGGTGGGGGAGGGGGGTGAATGTTAAGAAAGAAAAGTGGGGTTCTGGGGAAGGAATATCAGGATGCAGGTCAGGACCTGGCTCAAAACCAAGAACCCTGAGGAAAAGATCTGCAGGGACTGGATTCCACCCGCAACAGGACCCTCTCCCTTCCCCATGCCCTGGTTCTGGGGTACGTCACTAGACTCTGGGACCACTGGAGTGCTGAGCCCCTCATCTCTAAATGAGCAATGCAGCCCCAGCACCAGTCCCCACTCACCCAATGCCTTTGATGGATTTCATGTAGAGGCTCAGCTGCAGTTTCACAGAGCAGTTCATGGGGATTCCAGTGACCTGCGGCAACACACACAGTGAGGAGACTGGCCACCCCCGAGCTCCAGGGGATGCCACCAATCCCTCCTCTCCCTGGTCTCAGGCAAGAGGGTGGACGTCCCAGCTAACTGCCCAGTGGAGCTTGCTTATATCTGGCCTAAAACAAGCCACGGTATGGGGGAGTCCACGGCTCTAGCAATGTCGTTCAGGTGCCCTGGGATCTCCTCCTGGTTCTCACCCCTTACAGGGGAAACAAATGCTCCCACACAGTCACGCCCACACCCTCAGGAGGTCCCTTCTGTAAAGCAAGCCTGTCTCGGGGTGGAAAAACTGAATCACTCTCACCTGTCACTAAGACAGTGAGATTCCCCAAAGTGCAGAATGGCGATTTGTAGATGCCCCCTCAACCTCCACGTTCAATAACATGGATGAGAATCCCTTCTCAATCCACTCCCAACTGTCCCTGATCATTCTGAAGAGTAGGTCACAGCCTGGTGTTTGCATGGTCTTCAATGCCCCTCTAATAATACACCTACACAAAACCTCCACCTTTAACGATGGTGCTGAGAGCTATCCCACGTTCGCCCCTGCTGGCAGACAACGGTACTTTATATAGAGCCTAATATTTTACATAGAGCCTTTTTTTTTTTTTTTTTTTTTGAGATTGAGTCTCACTCTGTCACCCAGGCTGGAGTGCAGTGGTATGATCTCGGCTCACTGCAACCTCCGCCTCCTAGTTCAAGTGATTCTCCTGCCTCCGTCTCCCGAGTAGCTGGGAGCCACCATGCCTGGCTAATTTTTGTATTTTTAGTAGAGATGGGGTTTCACCATATTGGCCAGGCTGGTCTTTAACTCCTGACCTCATGATCTGCCTGCCTCGGCCTCCCAAAGTGCAGGGATTCCAGGTGTGAGCCACCGCACCCAGCCAGCCTAATATATTTTTCCTTGTTCATTTTTATGGTTGTTTTCTTTTTTGGAGAATTTTGTAATTTCCTAGTTGAGGTGGTAATAAAAAGCTTCCTTTGTGCAGAAATTTATTTTTATTTTTTTTTTGAGACAGAGTCTCACTCAGTCATCCAGGTTGGAGTGCAGCCGCTCACTGCAACCTCTGCCTCCTGAGTTCAAGTAATTGTCCTGCCTCAGTACCCCCAGTAGCTGGGACTACCAGTGTGTACCACCACACTTGGCTAATTTTTGTTATTTTTAGTAAAGACAGGGTTTCACCATGTTGACCAGGCTGGTCTCGAACTCCTGGCCACAAGTGATCTGCCCACCTCAGCCTCCCAAAGTGCCGGAATTACCGGGTAAGCCACCACGCCCGGCCTATTTATCATTATTATTTTTGTAGAGACAGAGTCTCACTGTTGCCCAGGCTGGTCTCGAACTCCTAGTCTCAAGTGATCTTCCTGCCTCAGCCTCCCAAAGCACTGGAATTATAGCCATGAGCAACTAGACCCAGCTCTTTTTTTTTAGAGGACTTTTTTTTAAAGTAAATAACAGAAGTGAAACGCATATGTCAACGAACACAGGAAGGTGGTTCCCGAATGAAGTCGGGAAACTAGAGTGGAAACAAAACCAGACTTGAGGTCACAGAACTGCAATTGGGTCTTCTTAACTGAGAGTTGCTTCCTTAGCTGTAAAACAGAGATAACACAAGAGCAAAAATAAGGTATGCAAGGTAGCCACCCTCGGGGCCATAAATGCCTGGCTTAGGATCACGTGCACTGTAGGGAAAGATGTTTTCTTCATTATGGCCCTTCCAGGCCCTTGTGGCAAAAAAAAAGAGCTCATCAAAGGCCTCACTGATGCCAGGACTGGGGGAGCACGTGCCCTCCAGAGCCTGGGGGGATGGGCATGAGATCTCTGGTGGGTTTGCACTGCAGGCCTGAAGCTGTTCTCAGGAATTCTGCTGGCAAGGCCAGCCCGTGGCTGGCATCCAGAAACCCAGATTTCAGGAGGGTCCCCACCATCCCCTAGGTGATGAGAGTCGTTCACTGGGCCGAAATTATTTGTACAAACAACATGGCTCCTGCTCAGCACCTGCTTTCCTTCCCAGGGTCTAGAATTTTGGTACCTGCCACGTGATTGACCCCTAGTGAAACACCCTGGGCACTGAAATTCTGACGGGCTTCCCTGCCAGACAGCATTGCCTACACACTGCCACAACTCGTGGCCGAAGTCGTTAGGCGCGTCCTGTGCGACTCCCCCTGGCAGAAGACTCTGGAAGCTCCAGCCTGGCTGTCCCCGACTTCACCCTAGGTACTTTCTCCCTTTGCTAATTTTGCTTTGAATTTTGTCATTATCCTAAGTCTTAGCTGTGATACCACCATAAGCAGAGTCGTGGGAGTCCCCCGTCCCCATGCCTTGCCCCAGTTTCAGGAGCAAAAAAGTGGCCGCATGGAAGCAGCTTCCAACACGCATTCGGTTTTCAAGTCTAATGGCCAACAGGCAGCAAGCGGCTTTCATGATCCCTCTCCCAGCGTGCCCAGCTCAAAACACAAAGAAACAAAGCCACTTCCTCTCCCTGTGTGCCTCAAGCTGATCTGGAGGCAGGGGTGGAGGCAGCAGCTAACTGGGCTGCAGCAGAACAGCTGTTTGCCTCTCCCCGGGCTCCTAAACTTAACCCCCTCTTTCTTGATGTGAGTGGGGGGGCATTGTGGGGGGAGAAATCTGTGCCCTGAAAGGAAAGTGATCAGTGAGAGCACAGAGGGGACCGTGTTCATGGTGGAATTCTGTGGAAGAGCAAGAGAGGTCGGAGGAGGAATTAACTGAGAAGAGAGGGAAGGCAGAGAGCCGGGGCTAGGGCAGGGGCTCAGGGGGTCTAGCCAGTGGCGAAGGAGCTCTGGAAGGACAAAGAAAAATGGTGCAGACAGCGTCCACAGTGGAGCTTCGGGAAGGGCCTGAGGAGCGCCCGAAACGTAGCAAACACACAGAGCTTCCTCAGACAACACAAACCAGAACGACCATCGGATCAGCAAGCCCCCTGCCGGGATCACCCAGAGGAAAAGAAATCAAACAGCCAGAGGCGCTCCCGTGTACACTGCGGCCAAGATACAGAACCAAGGGAAGTGTCCGTCCGTGAATGAATGGGCACAGCAAAGGTGGGGCACACAGTGGGACATGCCCAGCGTTTAAGAAGAGGGAAATCCGGCCAGGCGAGGTGGCTCACGCCTGTCATCCCAGCACTTTGGGAGGCTGAGGCGGGCAGATCACTTGAGGCCAGGAGTTCGAGACCAGCTTGGCCAAGGTAATGAAACCTCATCTATATTAAAAATACAAAAATTAGCCGGGTGTGGTGGTGCACACCTTTAATCTCAGCTACTCGGGAGGCTGAGGCAGGAGAATTGCTTGAACCCAGGAGGCGGAGGTTGCAGGGAGCCGAGATCATGCCACTATACTCCAGCCTGTGCAACAGAGCGAGACTCTGTCAAAAAATAAATAAAAATAAAAACAGGGAAATCCTGTCATTTGTGACATGACAAACCTGGAGACACTATGCTAAGTAAAATAGGCTAGGCATAGAAAGACAAATACTGCATGATCTCACTTGGGAGTTGGAGACCAGCCTGGCCAACGTGGCGAAACCCAATCTCTAATAAAAATACAAAAATTAGCCAGGCGTGGTGGTGCATACCTGTAATCCCAGCTACCTGGGAGGCTGAGGCAGGGGAATTGCTTGAACCCGGGAGGAGGAGGTTGCAGTGAGCAGAGATCGAGTCACTGTACTCCAGCCTGGGTGACCAGAGTGAGACTCCCTCTCAAAAAAAAAGAAAGTTGAATGGAAGCAGAGGGTAGAATACTGGTTACCAGGGGCTGGGAAGGCAGGCGGGGGGTGGGGGGTCGCTTAGAGGAGACAGAATTTCAGTAAGGAGGACTAAGTTCAGATCTCCTGTGCAACAGAGCAGCAGTCACCGAACTGCACTGTACAACACGACACCGTGACTACAGTGAATAGCTATGTCCTGTGTACTTGAAATTTGCTGAGCGTGGATTGTAAATGTTCTCACCAGTAACACATGGTCAGTACATGGAGTGACGCCATGTTAATTGGCTTACTTAGGCATTCCACAATATATACACACATCATAACATCACGTTGTACACCTCAAAAATACACAGCTATTCTTTTTCAATTTAGAAAATTAATTGTGGCTGGGAGCAGTGGCTCATGCCTGTAATCCCAGCACTTTGGGAGCCTAGACAGGCGGATCACTTGCGTCTAGGAGTTCGAGAGCAGATGGGGCAACATGGCGAAACCGCATCTCTACAAAAGATATAAAAATTAGCCAGGCGTGGTAGCACATGTCTGTAGTCCCAGCTACCAGGGAGGGTGAGAGGGGAGGATCACCTGAGCCCAGCGAGGTCGAGGCTGCAGTGAGCCATGATCATGCCACTGCACTCCAGCCTGGGCAACAGAGTGAGACCCTGTCTCAAAAAAAAATTAATTTTATTAAAGGCCTGTGAAAGAGACCACAAGTGCCCACCCAGGAAACAGAAAATGCACAGATTTCTGAATCAATGGTAGCAGCCACCAAGTCCAGCTGGGCATATTTTACAGAGACCAGAGGTGCCGAGAAAAGAGGCCACGGGCTGAGGGCATGTCCCTGGGAGGGCCACATGTCCAGCTCCCTGCCTGTAGATAGAACTTCACATGGGACAAATTCCCTGCGTGATTTATCCGCAAGATGTTCCAGGCTCTCCCCGAAGATCTTTATGGTATCTTGACACGTCCAGAGGGCTGCCTCCAGTTCATGTGTAGGAGACACCCCAGCTGATAAGTTCTAATTAATTTACTGTCTTGGCGCCCACTGATAGAACCAGTACCTTAGAAAGGGATCATAAAACCCTTGAACTACCTTGAACTATGGAGTCGGGGGTAAAGCAAGGACCTCGGGGTGCCTAGAGAGTCTAGAAGCCAGGCTTCCCACCACCCCAGCCCACAGCGGCTCTGTGCTTGCGGGGGAGAGGAGGCAGCCAGGTGTGCCCCAGCCAGGACCCACCCACCCCCCCCACAAGGATGCCAGCGGCTCACCGGGTGGATGTCCAGGAACAAGGAGTGTGCCTCCTGGTTAGGGTGCAGGCCAGTCACTGCTTCAGCCAGGACCGGGTCGGCGTAGAGGAAGTGAGGATGGGAGAGAAACAAGGGGGCACCTGGAAGGCAGAGGGGCAGGGAGGGGCATGAGGCGAGGACAGCACGTTGGCAGGCCCTGCCAGGCTGGAGGTCTGCAAAGAGTTGTGGTCCATGGAGCACCCCCGTGGCAATGACAAGATAACCAGACAAGGAGGATCCCCTCCTCCATTCTGTAAAGAGCCCAGGCCCTAAGTTGAGGGCCAAGCTCTGCACCAGAGAAGGGGTGAGGCAGAAGCCGCTGATTCTGGCAGGAGAGACCAAAGGAAGGCAGAGGCCTCTCACGGGAGCAGGAGGAGGCCTGGGCAGCGTGTTCCAGGTGGGAGAGATGGCAGAAGAGCGCAGGGAGGGGGAGAGGCACAGAGCATGCCGGAGCTAGGGATGGAAAAGACAACGCCAGATTTGAATTTGGGTGTGGGGAGGGTGTCTCAAGCACAAGCCAGGCAGCCCACGCTGCCCCTGCAGGCCACGCAGCAACAATCGGAGCTCAGGTGTATGCACCTGCGGCCAGGTCTCCCACACCTGCTACAAATGTGAGATCAGCCTCGCCACGGACCAGCCAAACCAGGCAAAAACCAGCTCACCTGAGGGACAAGTTAACAAGGAACAGGGAGCGGGCCTCTCTTCAAAACTCAGGAGGGCCAGGCGCCATGGCTCACCCCTGTAATCCCAACACTTTGGGAGGCCTCGGCAGGCATATCACTTGTGCCCAGGAATTGGAAGCCAGTCTGGGCAACACGGCAAGACCCCATCTCCACAAAAAAATACAAAAATTAGCCTGGCATGGTGGTGCGTGCATGCAGTCCCAGCTACTCAGGAGGCTGAGGTGGGAGAATCACTTGAGCCTCAGGGGTTGAGGCTGCAGTGAGCCATGATTGTGCCACAGAACTCCAGCCTGGGCAACAGAGCAAGATCCTGTCTCAAAAGAAAAAAAAAATTTAAAAATCTCACAAGGACCCAGACCTTGCTAATCCACAAACAGAGCCGACAGGTGGTGACCAGGGGCCAGGGGAGGGGTCGGGAGTGATCAGCTGATGAGTCTGGGTCTCCTTTTGGGGTGACGGGAATGTTCTGGAGTGAGATACAGGTGACGGCTGCACAATCTTTTGACTGGGGTAAATGCCACCGAATCCTTCACTTCAAAATGGTTAATTTTATGTTACATGAATTGTGCCTCAGTAAGAAAGAAAAAAAAAAACAATTTAAACTCACAAGGTCTCCTTCCCACAAAGCACCAGCCCTCCCTCACGGCCGGCCAGAGGACCGGCGACCACGCTTTCGTGCGTCTAACCTCACCCCTCTGAAGTATCTCGGCTTTTCTTAGCAAAGCCAGGTTGGGTGTGAAATAAAAGCTGGGCTTTTGATCCATATCGGGCCTCCTCTTTCTCGGTCCTTGTGCATCCCTGCCCTTAAGGTTTCTCAAGCACCATTCATCCCAGAACCTCTCCAGTTTCATCAATCTGAACACCCCCTGCACTGTTACATAACGTGCTGGTCTGAACCAACCGTCACTGCCGTCCTTCCATCTCTGTATTTTAAAGGGAAGCTTTACAGCTGTGCCATTCCTGGCAAACACTTGCGGCAATCAGAAAGTACATATTTGAGCCAGGTGCTGTGGCTCACACCTGTGATCCCAGCACTTTGGGAGGCTGAGGTGGGCGGATCACCTGAGGTCAGAAGTTCAAGACCAACCTGGGCAATCTGGTGAGATGCCCCCCCCCATCTCTACTAAAAATACAAAAATTAGCCAGGCATGGTACACGCCTGTAATCCCAGCTACTTGGGAGGCTGAGGAAGGAGAATTGCTTGAACTCCGGAGGCAGACGTTTCAGAGGTTGCAGTGAGGTGAGATCGCACCATTGCACTCCAGGCTGGACGACAGTTTGTAGAGATTGCAGTGAGCCAAGATAGTGCCACTGCACTCCAGCCTTGGCGACAGAGAGAGAGTGTGTCAAAAAAAGGCAGGAAGGAAGGGAGGGAGGGAGGAAAAATATTTGAATAAATACCATGCAAAATAATGAATGTTGTAAGTTCTAATGAGAACCTGTTACTGCACAAGGTTTTAGCTGGGTGCCCTGGTCTTTTTCTGTTTTTTTTTTAAAAAAAAAAAAAAGACTGATGAATGTGGAAAGGTCTTGGAGCCCTCTCAGCATTAACAGAGAACTTCTCCTGCAGGTGATGGCAAGCAGAGAAAGAGGATGGGCCCATAATCTCCCTCTCACCTCCTTGGACCTTCTGAAGCCATCCCAAGAACCTGCAGGGACAATGTCCTCCACAATTTAGAAAACACTGCCTCTCATCCTCCCATCTCAGGCAAAAGAGCCAGCTGGGCATGTGACACAAGCGTTTTTGCCCAACAGGGCACACACGAGCACCGCCCCTGACAAGTGGAAACACTCTCATGGCCCCCCCGCAGAGGAGGCAGCCACGGAGCCAGGCCCTGGAGGAATCTCCAGCAAGCCCTGGCCTACCCACAGCCCCAGGTGGAGACCAAGGTGGCATGGGGCAACGTGCCAGGCTCTGCCCTTGCTTCAGAGGGCAAGCCTGCATGGGCCCGTGCACGTGTTTCTTCCAATTTTATTACCAAACACGCCGAGAGAGATATTCCTGGCATTAAGTGGTAATTAATTTATAGCTTTATGGCATATCTAGCCAGACATAATTGTCCAGGATTGCCACAGATGATAATTAGTTGGCTCTATGAGGCAAGTTGGAGGCCCTCGTGCAACAGGGAGGTTTGAGATGAGGGAGGTGTCTGAGTCCAGCAGATTTCAAGGCCCAGAAAGGCAAAGGTATGGGTACCTTTACTTTTTAGATAAAATGCCACAGAAACACGGACATGGGTGCACCAAACGACACGTGTGCACCACGGCATGGTCAAAAACAGGAACTCGATGCCCAGGAGCGACGGAAGGAGTGAGAGGATGGAGGTGGCGCCCAGGATGGAACACCACGCAGCAATGAAGGGGTGCTACAGCCGCCACGACGTCACAGACGAATCACAGCAGGGTGCTCAGGGTGCACAGGCCAGAAAAGGAGAAACGGGAATCTAGCTTTCGGGTCCATTCGCATGGACATGCAAACCAGCTGAGCTCTGGGGCCGGACAGCAGGGCGGTGGGAGGAGCGTGAGTGGCGTCCGGCCTGTCGTGTTCTGTTTCTCAGTCAAGGTGCTGGCCACGTGGTGCGTTGACTTTGTGAAGTTCCAAACTACACAAGTCAGCCGGGCGCAGTGGCTCATGCCTGTAATCCCAGCACTTTGGGCAGGAGGATCGCTTGAGCCCAGGACTTCAAGACTAGCCTGGGCAATATGGTGAGACCCCGTCTCTACCAAAAATTTAAAAATTAGCTGGGCACAGTAGCAAGCGCCTGTAGTCCCAGCTACTTGGGAGGCTGGGGTGGGAGGATCAATGGAGTGATGGAGGTCAGACTGCAGTGAGCCGTGATGGTACCACTCACTCCAGCCTGGACAACAGAGTGAGACCCTGGCTCAAAAAAACAAAGCAAGAAACCCCCAAAACTACATGAGTTATCTGGGAACTTCTCTGTATCTGTGTATATTTTATTTAGAAGCAAAAACTAACCCCAGGCAAGACAGCACAACCCCATCTCTACAAAAAAATTTAAAAATAAAATAAATTAGCCAGATGTGGTGGTGTGGACCTGTGCCCTCAGCTACCTGGGAGGCTAAGGTGGGAGAATCATTGGAGCCCAGGAGGTCGAGGCTGCCGTGAGCTGTGATTGCACCACTGCACTTGAGCGTGGGCAACAGAGTGAAACCCTGTCTCAAAAATATAAGTAAATAAAAGAAAAAAACGTTATTTAAATAAATATTTTAAAATTCCCTTGCACTTCTGAAAGTCTTTTGGCAGATGTGCCAACAGAAGGCAGGGCACACCTCATCCCAAGCCCTTGGAAGGGATGGGCATGTCATTTCTCCCCGTTCTTCTGGTCCCTACACCCCTACTTTCCCTACTTTCATTCAGCCTTGTGTTTCCAGTGGGGCCAGCCCACCCAGGGAGCCAGCTGAGCATGTGACACGAGCCTGGCCAATCAGCATAGTCCACCTCAGCTATCGTGATTGGTTCACAGCTGGGCATGGGTGCCAGGCGGACCAATTAGAGCAAACCCTGGGACCTCTGCTGGACTGAAGGAAACGCAGGTGGCCCTCTTTCTGCAGGACTCGGAGCTGGGTGGAGGTGAGCCTGGAGCCTCCACAGGCAGCCAGGAGGGAGAGCCTGCCTGCCGGCAAAGCCAGTCCAGCAGAAAAGTGAGCTGAGACTTGGCAGGGGCAACTTCCAGGCAACATCTAAGTTCTGGACTTGTGCCTAATGCAGGGATCTGCCCTGGAATTTTTCATTACGCAAACCAAGAAGTGCCCTTTTGGCCTAAACCAAGTGGAGTCCAGCATCTGCCACTTGCCACAGTTGCTGTGACACATCTCCTATGGGGCAGAATCTCAATCTTAAGTGCAGAAATCCCCACCAACGCCAGCAAAGAAAGAATGAAGCACACAGAGGCCAATGCCCAGGTGGGCCAGACAGGACCAGGAGACGGCTCATAGGGTGCTCCGTTCCACTGGAAATGGGGAAAACCGTCCAATCTGTTGACAGTCCTTCCACCTGACCCCTGCTGCAGACCAGTCCTCTAGAGTCGCCGTCTCCAACTGCAGGTTGGGGCTTCAACCAAAAAAGGCTCCCAAAAGGCAAGACGCAGTTAAACAGAAGCTCGGCTTCCAGTCCCACCAACCCTGTGACGTTGGTCACATCCAGCCTCAGGCCTTCATTTCCTAAGTACAGAACACACTCACCATCCCTATATTCGAATACTGTATGAGTATCCCTTAAATGCAGGCCACAATTCTAGAAGCTAAGAATAAAACCAAGAGCTTGTCATGCCCACAAGGATGACAGTGAATGCAAGAGGTAGCCAATGAAGAAGATGAAATCCACAGTCCGTGATTTCGGGAAGCAATGAGCACCTAGAAGAGAAGAGAGGGAAGCCATAGGGAGCAGCAGGTGGGAGAGGGGCAACTTTAGAACAGGAAATCAGAGGAGGCCTCCCAGAGGAGGTGGCATTTGCATGCAGACCAAAAGAAGGTGAGTATTGATCTGCTCAGAAGTCCACACAAAGAGCACTCCAAGCAAGGGAAGCAGCCCATGCAAAGGCCCTGAGGCAGCACTGACCTCGATAGACGCTCAACACAGGGAGAAGGCATCAGGGCTGAAGAATAATGAACAGGGGACGTGTAGGGAGAAATGGATTCAGAGAGGCCGGCAGGGGCTGGATCCTTCAGAGAGGCCGGGGTGGGGGGGGGGGGCTGGATCCTTCAGAGAGGCCGGGAAGGGGTTGGGGGCTGGATTCTGTGGGGCCCAGGGCCATGGTGGGGAGTTTGGACCTCACTGTGAATGCAGACAGAGCTGCTGGACATTTTAAGAGTACAGTGGCAATCTGCATTTTTTTTTTTTGAGATGGGTCTTGCTCTGTTGCCTAGGCTGGAGTGCCGTGGTGTGATCATAGCTCACGCAGCCTTGACCTCCGGGCTTAAGCTCCCACTCCAGCCTTCCACGTAGCTAGCACTACAGGCAGGTACCGCCATGCCTAGCTAATTTTTTGTTTTTGTTTTTTTTGGTAGAGAGAGGTCTTGCTATGTTGCCCAGGCTGGTCTTGAACTCTTGGCCTCCCACCCGCCTCGGCCTCCCACCCGCCTCGGCCTCCCGCAGAATTGTGATTACAGGCGTGAGCCACCACACTGACCTGTGTTGCTAAAAGATCCCTCCGCTGCTGCTGGAGTGCTACAGAACTTCCTATGATGATGGAAATGTTCTCTATCTGCGCTATCCAAGATGGTAGCTGCTAGACACACATGGCTTATGAGCATTTAACATATGGCCAGCACAACCAAGGAACTGCCTTTTAATTTGATTTTGTTTGAATTAATTTCAATTTAAACAGACGCACAAGGCCAGCAGTGACCACACTGGATGGTCTAGAAGATGGACGGTACAGTGGCAACGCTGCATTACGGGGTGGGCTACCTGGACCACCAGGAAGGACATGTCCGTGGCCTGGACGATGCAGCGGGGGGCTGGAAGGGCGAGAGGGAGGGAGGAGCGAGGACTCAACCTGGAGGTAATGCCATCTGGGCCTGTTGATGCACGGGAAGAGCTGGGTGAGGACAGGGAATCCAACTGACACCCGAGGGTCCGGATTGAGCAACTGGAGGCGGGGGCGCCTCGGGGCCTGGCACACAACTGAGACGCACCAACGATGCCAGGAAACAGCACGCCAGCACCAGTCCTCCCATCTGCCTGGCCGCCCCCCACCTCGGAACGAGAGGATGTTACGCAACGCACAGACCCTCGCCAGCCTCTTTCCATCTCAGAATGTGGGGAAGGGTACTTCCCCACCAAGTCTCACTTTCAAGTTCCAAATCACGGTGTGGAAGGGCAGAGGAATGGCCCCCCAGACATATCCATGCCCTAAGCCCCAGAGCCCATGGCTACGTTAGGTCACAGGGCAAAGGGGCACTGGACCTGCTCAGCAGCTGCCTTGAAGGTCGGGGCGCTGGGCCGGGCACAGTGGCTCCCCACCTGTAATCCTCCTGCTTTAACAGGAACAGCCAGGTGGATCACATGAGGCCAGGCATTTGAGACCAGCATGGGGAACATGGTGAGACAACATCTCTACAAAAAGTTTACAAAAATAAAATTAGCTAGGTATCATGGCTCACACCTGTGGTCCCAGCTGCTCAGGAGGCTGAGGCAGGAGGATCACTTGAGCCGGTGAGGTCGAGGCTGCAGTGAGCTATAACTGCACCACTATACTCCAGCCCCAGGCTACAGAGTGATACCTTGTCTCAAAAAATAAAAATAGGCCGGGCACGGTCGCTCACACCTGTAATCCCAGCACTTTGGGAGGCCAAGGCAGGTGAATCGCTTGAGGTCCGGTGTTCAAGACCAGCTTGGGCAACATGGTGAAACCCCATCTCTACCAAAAATACAAAGAATTAGCCAGGTGTGGTGGCGCATGCCTGTGGTCCCAGCTACTCAGAAGGCTGAGGTGGGAGGATCATTTGAGCCTGGGTGGCAGAGGTTGCAGTGAGCTGAAATGGCGCCACTGCACTCCAACCTGGGTGACAGACTGAGACTGTGTGTCAAAAAAAAAATAAAAATAAACAAGATTGGGAGATTGTCCTGGGGTTTCCAGGAGAGCATGATGTGGTCTAAAGGGTCCTTAGAACTGGAAGAGGGGCAGAGAAAGAGATTCGAGGACACAGTGGATCAGAAGGATTCTGTGTGTCAGCCTCAAAGGTGGATGAAGGGCCCGGGACCCAAGAAACGCAGAGGGGCCTCTAGAAGCCGGAAAAGGCAGATCCAGATTCTCAGAGCCTCCAGAAGGAACGCAGCCTCCTTGATCTGAGCGCGGTGAGACCCACGCGAACTTGTGAACTACAGAACTGCAAGATCACAAGTGCGTGCTGCTCTAAGCCATGAAGTTCATGGGAATTAATTGTGGCAGCAACTCACAGACATGGCATTTCTCCCTTTTCAGATCTTCCTGCGGCCCTCATTATCTTCAGGCTAATGGGATTATCAAGAGTACAGAGGCCAGAGATTAAGCAGACAGCCTGGGGCAGATAAACCCTCAGCGGGCCCCACCCTCGCGCCCTCCCAGCACAGGGTCGACACGTACTGAACCTGCAGGTGCTGACGTTCTGAATTCCAGACTCTCGGCAAGGGCAGAAGCCTTCATTGGGTGGGTAGGTGGACCCGTTGGCGAACAGAGTTTTGGGAGCCACAAAGCGGTAGGTGGGGGATGCCTTCAAACTCCCCCGGCTCCTTGTACATGAGCTTCATGGACCTGCAGGGGACAGACAAGGTGAGAGGGGACACCCAGACCCGGTGGCCAGAGCCAGGCCCTGCCAAAGGCTGCCCAGATCCGGCCACTTCTCCCCACAGGCGCTACCACCTCTCGGGTCCAAGCTGCCCCCATTTCTTGCCCGGGTAGCTGAAGGGACCTCCTAACTGGCCTCTCTGCTCCGACTCTGTCTCCCTACCCACACCCATGTATTAGCCACAGCCAGAGAGTTTTACCAAAGAACAGAGGCCAGCTACCATGGCTCACACCTGTAATCCCAGCACTTTGGGAGGCCGAGATGGGAGGACCACTTGAGCCCAGGAGTTCAAGACCAGCCTGGGCAACATGGTGAAACCCAATCTCTAAAAAAACTTTTTTGAAAGTTATGAAATTAAAAAAAGAACAGAATACATCATGCCCCTGAAAACCGGTGATCTTTCTAGTCTAATCTACCATTAGGATGCATTGTCCTTATCGGAGCTCCTGCCTAGCTCTGCTCAGCACCCGCCCCGCCACCTTCCTGGGCCCAGGACCTCCTTGCAGTTCCTAAGCACACTCCCTCCTGCCCCAGGGCCTTTGCATCAGCTGCTGCCTCTGCCTAAGAACAGTCTTCTCCCGAATCTTCATCCATCAGACTTCAGATCTCAGTTCAGCTGTCACTTCCTCAGGCGGCAGCACCGTCCCCCACACCCACCCCATCACCCTCCATCCGTTCACGCTCCTGCACTTTCTCAAAAGCACTTCTGAACTTGAACATGCGCTGTGCTACCCACTCTGTCCACAACAGCCACTCCTCATGCGTGGCTGCCCACCCCGCCCTTGACGTGGGCTGAGTCCAAACTGGGATGCAAGCGTAAAATACACCCCAAATTTCTAACACTTGCTAGCAAAAAAAAACAACCAAAAGTCCTCAATAACACTTGAAGTGATTACATTTTTGATATATGAGGTCAAATAAAATATATTATTCAAAATAATTTCACCAATTTCTTGTTACTTGTATTAATGCAGCTACTAAAAAAATTTTAACTGCATGTGTGCCTTGCCTATTTTGACTGATTGGAAAGCGCCAGCTTAGCTAACAGTATTATGTCCACGTCACATTTCCTCATTTTGATAATAGCATCGTGGTTATATAAGGAAGTGTCCTCGTTTCTGGAAAACACCCACTGAGTATTTGGGCGTAAGGTTGCCACGCGGCCTCCACCTACTCTCGGACGGTTCAGGAGGGACACCCAGTGAGAAGGGGGGGCAGGGGCGTGATACAGCAAAACAGACCCGGCTGGTAAACCTGGGCGAAGGGGGAGGTGGCCACTTGTACTTCTCATGTAACTTTTCTCTAAGTTTAAAATTCAGTTTTTAAAAAGTCAGCTGGGTACGGTGGCTCACACCTGCAATCCCAGCACTTTGGGAGGCTGAAGCAGGAGGATCCATTGAGGCCAGGAGTTCAAGAACCAGCCTGGCCAACATGATGAAACCCCATCTCTACTAAAAAACAAAACAAAACTTAGCCAGGCATGGTGGCACGCACCTGGAGCCCCAGCTACTCGGGAGGCTGAGGCAGGAGAATCTCTTGAACCTGGGAGGCAGAGTTTGCAGTGAGCCGAGATCGCACCATTTGCCTGAGTTGCCCTGATAGGACACAACCTCCTGGGAACGGAGACTTGGCCCACTCTGTCACTATGGGGCACCTGGCACACAGTAGGGCTTCACAGGGTTTGCTGGGAGGGCGGATAAGTCAAGGTCCACATGAGTGAATTCCCAAGTAAAGGACTTTTCCAGAGTGACCGGAATGGAATGCGACACAGCAAGGCCTCCAGAAAAGGCTGCAAGAGCTCCCACTGTCTACTCCGACCCCACAACTGAGACCATGGGACGCATTCAGGCCTCCCAGGCTGCAGAGCTGAGCCTGAAGGGGCTGAGCAGAGCCAGCTGGTATCTCAGCACCCAGAGGGTCACGGGGGCCGCCAGCCAGATGCCAGGGGAAGCCCACCTCTCGCCTGCATTTTCCAGTCCCCGGCGACCCTGCCAGGCCCCGCCCCCTCCTCCTGGCCCGGCACCACCGGCTTTAAACCACCACCAGCAGCCTCTCTTTGGGCCATGTGGAGGCACTGGCCGCTGGAGTTCGGCTCTCCAATTGGTGGTGTGGACAAGAGGATTCGAGATGGTGCCCCGGGCTACTGAGTCAAATCCACGACGAGTCGAAATGCTTCCCACGGGCACGGCCAGCGCCTCTGGATTTGGCCATGAGCTGCCCGGGAAGCCCAGAAGCCCCCATGTCCCAGCATACCGGCAGGCTTCGGGGCTGTAGAACTCCAGCGAGGACTCAGGAGTCATGAAGGGCGGCCACATTTGCCCAGAAGTTCCATTGATCATGTTGCACTGATCGGAGTGCCAGAAGGCAACCTGCGGGAAGCATCCGGACGGGCCCCTCAGTAGGGCCAAGGCCCCTTAATAAGCCCTCTCAGGTGCCACAAATCCTACTTGCCCTGGTGCGGACATGGCCACTGAATTCCCAATACTGGCATGGTGGGAAGAGGGCAGGCTGTGTAGACAGAGAGAATGCCGACCATAGCTGCCCACCCCCAGACCCCTGAATGTGGCACTTGGCTAGGGACTCAGTTCTTTCATCTGCAAGATGGGCCTGTCACCCGTATCTCCAGCCTGAATCTGGCAGGAGGCGTGGTGAACAGGTAAGGTGAGAGGTGGGGCACAGCTGTGCTCAGCCCTCAGAGCGGAAGTCAACAGGCACCTCCTAAAAACAGCTCGGGTTCGGAATCGGCAAACTACTCAAAATCATAAGGGTGGCCACCACTGGGCAGCCCCAAAGCAGAACCTATCAGGTAAACTGCCTCTGGGCAGCGAGACAAAACCGACTGCTCCCTTTCCAATCTTCTGTACCATGAGAATGTTGGAAACTACGTGCACATGTAACACACTGAAATATACAAGCCACAATGAACGTGAACTCCAGCTACCATGCATGGGTACCGCCGGTTGCACATGGTGACTTTTGTCACTCTGGGCACCGGTTGGGGTACATTTTGTCCCAGCCCTCAGGGTCTTTGCAGTAACTGCCACGGGGGAGCAGGCAGTGGGTACCTGCGCAATCATTTTCACACATATTCAGAAAAGGTCACGAAGGTGAGAAAAGCAAGTCTCAAAACAAGGCATGTGGCGTGATTTCACGAGGTGCAAGGGAGGAAAAATGCCACATTTTCTCTGTGCACACACAGGCATGCACATGGATAAAAACGGACGGGACGAATAGATCCCAAACTGCTAACTGTGGGTTTCCTCTGGGGCGAGGGGTAGGGGTGGGAGGTGATACTAAGGGCACTTCTCTCTCTCTCTCTTGTTCTATTTTGTAACGTGAATGTCTTCTGTGTTCTAGTGTAATATTTCAAAACATTTTGTAAGAAAAGAATCGAAAGGAGAAAGCACTCCATCCCCAGCAGACGCCAGGTCTCAGTGAGCAGTCACTAACCACTAACCCTGCCTGCCCCTCTGGCTGGTCAAGCTTTACCCAGAGGTAAACTCCCTCCTCCAACTCCAAGAGTGTTCTCCTCCCAGCACCCTCTTCACGACAAAGGAAGAAGGAGCCCTGTGGTCCCTGCCATTCCCTTGCCACCACGGCCGGCCCACCCTCCCCCTCTCCCCCCCTCTCCCGGCAACGGGCCCTCGCCTGTCGCCCCTCACCTTGCTCAGCCCGTTCCACTTGTCCACAAGGTGGATCCTGCTGATGTTCTGAGACCCCCCGTGAACACCGTGAAGAGCCCAGAGTTGGAGTTGTTGAGCTGCAGGCACAGCAGGGAACAGCAGGAGCATGGTTAAGGCTCGGGCCAGCCTGGCCTGGTCTGACATCCTAGGCTGAGCTCTCCTCCCCTCCACCAGAAGGACAGAGCCCCTGGCATCCGGTTCACTGCCATAGGCCCAGTGTCTGGGGACCGAGAGGAGGCTTGGGGGCTTTCTAGGAGGGACGGTCCTGGGTTCCGGTGGCTGCAGTGTTCCACCCTCCCTTCCCAGCTCCGGGAGAGTCTGGCTTTCCTCGCAGGTAAACAGCAGATCACCCCCACCACACCCCACCCCAGCGTAAAATAGAACATGGCCAGGTCAGCTCCCCCGAACAATGAAAAGGAGAAGTGGCATGTCACTTTGGGGGGACACTTTAAGGACTGTGTACACGCCTCTCACTGGGCCGCCGAGGAGGTGTGTGTCAAGACGGAGCCTCCCTGGACCTGGGTCCCCAAGTGACCACCACAAGCGAGGGTGCCCCAGTCACCCACACTGGACGTGGAGTGCAAGGAGTCAGTCTTGGCTGTTCTGAACCACGGAGATTCCGGGGCTGCTTGTCGCAGCAGCACAGCCTGGCCTGGTCTAACCTATCAGAGTTAACGGAGCGTTGAAGTAGGGTCCAGGCTCTGGTGCTCCGAGGGCATCTCCCAGAAGCTGGTTTCTAATCCCAAGGACATGCAAAGCACAAAACGGTATGAGTGACTGGAAGGAAAGATCTAGAAGTGCTGTGCAGGACGGAGCACACTGAGGTGCTCCACCAGGGTCAGCCGGCCGAGGGGCTGCCCGCATCACAGGCCTTCCAGACAGGACCCAGCACGAGGCCCCGGCCGCGGCCTCCCGTGTGTCTCTGTCACCTGCCCACGTGGAGCCGAGAATAACCAGAGCCACCACAAAGGGGAGCAGTAGGGGGCTTATGTGCAGAGGGCCGGGGGTGGTGCCCGGACACAGGAAGCGAAATGCTAGTCTATTTTCATGATTATTGTTATTATTAACAAATGCTGGCCGGGCGTGGTGGCTCACGCGTGTAGTCCCAGCACTTTGGGAGGTCAAGGCGGGCGGATCACAAGGTCAGGAGTTCAAGACCAGTCTGAGCAATACGATGAAACCCCGTCTGTACTAAAAATAGAAAAATCAGCCAAGGTGGTGGCAGGTGCCTCTAGTCCCAGCCACTCAGGAGGCTGAGGCAAAGAACGGCTTGAAACCAGGAGGCAGAGGTTGCAGTGAGCCGAGACCACGCCACGGCACTCCAGCCTGGGGGACAGAGTGAGACTCCGCCTCAAAAACAAAAAATGAAAAAATAAATGCTCACCCACCAGGATCCTTAAATGATCATTAGCATGGACACAGGGCGTCAGAAACGGCCAGTTACTACCCAAAGTCCACTGTCTCCGTTCTCCGTCATAACAAAGCCCAAACCATACTCACAGCACCAGCACACCCACCGAAAAGGCTACCCCATTTTCAGCTTCCCCTGGAGCTGGGTGTGGCCACGTGACTCTGTCCGGCCAATAGAAAGTCAGTGGGCATTGGTTTTCTCCCTCCCTAAGATGCAGGCAGCTGGGACATGCTGTTTTAGCCCCAGTTCCTCCATCTGCTCCCCCAAAGCCCCACCACTTCCTTCCTGCTGTGCTGCCTGGAATGTGATGTGATAGCTGGCACTCCAGCAGCCAACTTGGACCATGAGGTTATCTTGAAGATGAAAACCACATGCCAAGGACAGCAGAGCAGAGCAGTAGAAGGCTTCCAGGTCACTTAAGACCACGAAGCCACCACACTAACACTGAACAGTCTACCGCTAGACTGTTCTCGTGAGGTTTGCATTACACGTGGTCAAACGTAGATTATACTAAACTAAATCTACAAAATGTAGATTATACTAAACTAGTGACTTTGTAACAACTTTCATTTGCAGAGCACTTCAGGATTTACGAGATGCTTTTATAGAATCATGCCTCTTACCCCCAAACTTGCCAATTTACCCACACGGCAGGAGCCCATCACCCTTGACAGAAACGTACTGAGTATGTATCACGTGCAGCACCACAATATACCCCCAGCACCCTACCCTGACCAGCAGAGGCCAACGAGATGGCTGAGGCTGGAGCAGTCCCGAGGACTCACTGAAACCTGCAGTAAAGGAGCCAAGGTCAGGGTCAGAGCCTACACGGACAAGATGTTGTCTCAGAAGCCCAATCAGTGACCCTGCCAGGTTGCCAGGAGTCAAGATTAAGAGTCAGCTTGTGATCTGACTCCCCAGCAGCCGTGCCCCCCTCCTTCCAGCAAAGCCTCCAATTTGCTAAGGTAAGGCCCAGTTACATCATTTGAGCCTGGATCAAGCTGTACCTGAATCCACCCCTAGCATTTTCAGTTCTATGAGCCCCAACACTCCCCATTTCACTTAAGCCGGTTTGAGTCAGGTTCTCTACCACTTACAACCCACAGCCCCTACACCCCCAGCCAGCTACAAGGCGAGCTGGTGACCGTTGTCCTGGCTGTGTCAAGGAAGACAGGACACAGGCCTGAAACTTTGGCTTCTCAGCAGGCCACACGTACCTCAGCAAATAACCCGAACTTGTCCTTGAAGGGGAAGGTGCCAGGAAAGTACTTGTTGATGAGGTTCACAAGGGGGTCGCTGTAGCCCCACATGATCTCCCCCCACAGTACGGTTCATGAAAGCGCGCTCGCCGAGGGTGCTGAACGCCAAGGTCATGATGAGCTTCAGGCTCATGGGTTTGTCCTCCATCATCACTGCCGCGCCCTGCAAGGCCAAGGGACACGTGTCAGAGGCCGGACGTGGCTGGCCCATCCTCCCTCGGCCTCCGCTGGGCCTCACAGCAAAGAGCCATGAAAGGAAATGGTGGGGTGCAGGAGACCCCTAGAGTGGCCTCGTGGGGCGTCTGGGACACCAGAACCACCCTCTGCTCCTCCAGTGCCAGGACCGCGTGGTCCCGAGAGCCCCTTCTCCCCCGTGCACCCCGCTGGACTCAGGCCAAGTGAACTCCAGCCCTAGTCCCACAGGCGGGCATGTGGCTCAGCCCCCAGCAAGTCAGCTCCTTTGGAGATCTCAGAAGCATAAATTGAAAAGGAAAAAAAAAATACTTCGGCCAGGACTTCCAAACCAGAGACAGTTGGACCCACCTAGGAACCTCAGAACCCACCGGGGCTGGTGGAGACAGCACGGGGCCAAGAGCCACCCACAGGCGTGAGTCCTCACGCCTCGGGGACTGCTCTCTGTGCGAGGGGCAGGCAGGAGGAGATTCAGGGGATGAGGCCAGGGTGCGAGGTGGCGGGGCCACGGGGCAGCCTCACCAGGACCAGGATGTTGGGCATGACGATGTAGTCACTCTCCGAGCCGTGGGACATGGAGGGCTGGAACTGGAAGTTGCGGTACTCGAGAAAGGACACAGTATCGTTGTCATTGAAGGTGATGTTGGTCTTGTGCCTGAACTCCCTGTGGGGGAAGCGGTGGGTCAGATGCCCGGCCCACCACTGCGTGGGACGGGCCTCTGTGCACAACTTCCGGCCCACAGCCAAAGCCGAGCTCGGCCCCTCTGCCAAGCCTGTCCCTCCCCTGCCTGCCCACTGTGGGACACGGTGCCGCCACCCAACTGGCCTCATTCTGCGCTTCCTCACCCAGCACGGTCATCACCTCTCCATCTACAAAATGGAGCCATCGCTGGGCTGGGTGGCTCGTGCTTGTAATCCCAGCACTGGGAGGCCGAGGCGGACGAATCACGAGGTCAGGAGTTCGAGACCAGCCTGGCCAGAGTGAAACCCATCTCTACTAAAAAATACAAAAAACTAACCAGGCGTGCTGGCGGAAGCCTGTAACCCCAGCTGCTCGGGAGGCTGAGGCAGGAGAGAGCCGAGATCGCACCACTGCACTCCAGTCCAGGCAACAGTGCGAGGCTCCGTCTCAAAAAAAATTAAAAAAAAAAAAACAAAATGGAGTCATCACAAGCCCTACTTGAGCGGGCGGCTGTGGGGGACTGAACAATCAGATGCACGTAAAGCAGCCAACACAGCCCGGGCGCAGAGAGAGCACGAGGCAAACATCAGCGGCGTGACTGTCGCTGCTGCTGTCGTTATGATCTCCCACCTCTCCAAGCCATGCTCCACCATCCAGAAGAACCTCTGAAAAGTGGGAATCAGGCTGGGCGTGGTGGCTCACGCCTGTAATCCCAGCACTTTGGGAGGCTGACCTGAGGTCAGGAGTTCGAGACCGTCCTGGCCAACTTGGTGAAACCCTGTCTACCAAAAACACAAAAATTAGCCGAGTGTGGTGGCGCGTGCCTGTAATCCCAGCTACTCAGGAGGCTGAGGCAGGAGAATTGCTTGAACCCAGGAGGCGGAGGTCGCAGTGAGCTGAGATCATGCCACTGCACTCCAGCCTGCGTAACAGAACAAAACTCTGTCTCAAAAAAAAAAAAAAAAAAAAAAACAGTGGAAATCGGATCACGCCGTGCTCTGAACCACAATCCCACTTGCATATCACGCCATGCTCTGAGCCACAATCCCACTTGCATATCACGCCGTGCTCTGAGCCACAATCCCACTTGCATATCACGCCGTGCTCTGAGCCACAATCCCACTTGCATATCACGCCGTGCTCTGAGCCACAATCCCACTTGCATACAGGTTAGAATCAGGCTCCTAACAGCCTCTGAGGCCCTCAGCAAGGCTCAGGCCTCGTCTCTCCACTGCCTCCTTCCCTCGTAAACCCAGATGCACAGGCCTTTGTTCCCAGCCTTCAGGCCTTTGCACATGCTCTGCCCGGGACTCCCTCTCCAGGGCCTCTACCCACCATCCGGGCGCAGGGAGTGTCCCTTTGCAGAGCTGCTCCCCCTCTCCAGTCAGACCGAGCTCCCTCCTGCACTCGGCTGCACACGGTTAGCTCTGCTCAACCCTGCTGCCTGCTTTCCCCTTACTGGTCCATTCATTTACTCTCCCCAACAAAACATTAGCTCGGTGAGGCAGGGCCTTGGTCTGCCTGCGCCCCGGCACACAGGAGGCACTCGGTCAGTGCTCACAGAATGAAGGAGTACACAGAGCTTTGGCATTTATGCCCATTCTGTCCACTGCTGGGTCCCCTTTGCTTAGAACAGCAGCCAACACCTAGTCAGTGCTCAGTAAACATTTGTAAATGAATGAGTGAAGTGAACAAGTGAATGGGTGAATGCAGCAGCTGACTCATGTTTCCAACTCCCAAAGCTCAGGCACATTGGCTGGGTTTTCATCCTGGCTTTCCCAGAACCAAACTGTGCACCTCCAACAGCGGGAACATGCTCTGCCCATCCCATCCCTGGAACACCGTATGCCAGGGGCAAGTCAGCTCTCCTCTCTGAGCCCCCACTCCTCTGCCTGTGAACTGGGAAGGTGCGGGTTGGGGTATGAAGACGGGGAGGGAAAATGATGGGGCTGTGGTGGAGGGGAGGGTAAGGTGGAGGGTGTGGTGGAGGGAGGGTAAGGTGGGGGGCTGTGGTGGAGGGGAGGGTAAGGTGGGGGGCTGTGGTGGAGGGGGAGGCTAAGGTGGAGGGTGTGGTGGAGGGGACGGTAAGGTGGAGGGTGTGGTGGAGGGGAGGGTAAGGTGGGGGCTGTGGTGGAGGGGAGGGTAAGGTGGAGGGTGTGGTGGAGGGGAAGGTAAGGTGGGGGACTGTGGTGGAGAGGAGGGTAAGGTGGAGGGTGTGGTAGAGGGGAGGGTAAGGTGGAGGGTGTGGTGGAGGGGAGGGTAAGGTGGAGGGTGTGGTGGAGGGGGAGGGTAAGGTGGAGGGTGTGGTGGAGGGGGAGGGTAAGGTGGGGGGCTGTGGTGGAGGGGAGGGTAAGGTGGGGGCTGTGGTGGAGGGAGGGTAAGGTGGAGGGTGTGGTGGAGGGGAGGGTAAGGTGGGGGCTGTGGTGGAGGGGAGGGTAAGGTGGAGGGTGTGGTGGAGGGGAGGGTAAGGTGGGGGGTGTGGTGGAGGGGAGGGGAAGGTGGGGGGTGTGGTGGAGGGGAGGGTAAGGTGGAGGGTGTGGTGGAGGGAGGGTAAGGTGGAGGGTGTGGTGGAGGGAGGGAAGGTGGAGGGTGTGGTGGAGGGGAGGGAAGGTGGAGGGTGTGGTGGAGGGGAGGGGAAGGTGGGGGTGTGGTGGAGGGGAGGGAAGGTGGGGGTGTGGTGGAGGGGAGGGGAAGGTTGGGGGCCGTGGTGGTGGAGGGGAGGGGAAGGTGGGGGCCGGTGGTGGTGGAAGGGAAGGGAAGGTGGGGGCCGGTGGTGGTGGAAGGGAAGGGAAGGTGGGGGCCGGTGGTGGTGGAAGGGAGGGAAGGTGGGGGCCGGTGGTGGTGGAAGGGAGGGGAAGGTGGGGGCCGGTGGTGGTGGAGGGGAGGGAAGGTGGGGGCCTGTGGTGGTGGAGGGGAGGGGAAGGTGGGGCCTGTGGTGGTGGAGGGGAGGGAAGGTGGGGCCTGTGGTGGTAGAGAGGAGGGGAAGGTGGAGGGTGTGGTGGAGGGGAGGGAAGATGGGGGTGTGGTGGAGGGGAGGGAAGGTGGGGGCCTGTGGTGGTGGAGGGGAGGGCAAGGTGGGGAGTGGGGGATGGTAAGGGTGTTGGAACAGGCACATCCGCCCGGAGCACGTCCACGCAGCCCTGCCGGCTGTCTCAGATTTCCACGTGCATCCGGAGTGTCCCGATGACCCCATGAAGGGGCTCTTATGTCTCCCCAGTCTGCAGACAGGCACACTGAGGCTCAGAGGGGGGAAGTCACTTCCCCTGGCCACAGCCAGATACCGAGCAAGCAGAAAGCAGAAAGCAAAGGCATGACTCTGGTCCCTCAGCCAGCGCGTTCCACAAACAGCTGACCCCTTCCTGTGCTGGCCCACCTGGTCCTCTGGCCCAGACAGGGTTAGGAGGGTAGGTCCCTGCTCCTGGTTGTGCGTGTGTGTGTGTGTCTGTCTGTCTGTCTGTATCTCACACATGCACCCTCCACCCAGACCCACACCATTGGTCCCTCCCTGCTCCATAAAGAACCTCTCTAGGCAAAGTCTGGTGACTCACACCTGTAACCCCAGCACTTTGAGCGGCTGAGGCAGGAGGATCGCTTCAGCCCAGCACTTCAAAACCAGCCTGGACAACACAGCAAGATCCCATCTCAAAAAAAAAACCTTCCCTTCCCTTGTCTATGCCTTGCCTGCTCCTGGAACAGTCTGTGGGGCTCAGCCAGCACTCCCCATCCCGTCCACTCTGAGACCCCTCCCCTGCCTCCGCCCTCACCTGGGCCCAGCCTCACCTGTACACGTAGGGCCCGCGCTCCTGCACCTGCGGCTTCCTGCCGTTCAGGACCTCGCTGGGGTTCATGACGTTGAAGAAGTAGACAGAGAGGTAGAAGGGGGATGGGGATCTCCCTCCACATGTTGAAGGACAGGCTACTGGGGTCGATGCGCACGTTCTGCAGGGGACGGGGCAAGTACACCGGTGACGAGAGTGACGAGGGCCCCACGCCCCACCAGGAGGCTCCGGAACAGCTGCCTGAGCAGGCCAGGGGAGGGGCCGCTAGGCGGGGGCTCGGGATAGGAGGTGGCGGGGAAGCCCCTCACACCTGAGGCTGTTGCACCTGGAGCTTAGGGAATTAAACCGGCAGCCAGCCATGCTGTCACAATGCTCCTTAAAATACATCGTAACAGCAACAGGAGACACCTGTCACGGGACTGTGGTAAACAGGGGCCCACGCACCATCTACACTGGGTGCGAGCTAAGGGCAGCGGATGGCCCCATGCAGGAACATAGGCTCCATGCCGCCAGGTGGGTCATTCATTCATTCAACAAGCACGCACTGAGCGCTACCACGTGCCAGGCAGGTTCTAAGAGCTGCAGATGGGACAGTGGCCAGGACCCTGCTATGTGGGGCTTTACCGTAGCAGGAGAAAGGTAGGCACCAAATAACTCACATAAAACGGATGCTATGCAACAGAGCACAGAGAAAACATAGAAGGGACTGGGGAGAAGCCAGGATTTGAGACAGAGTTGTCAGGTAAGTGAAATGTAGGCCAGTCACCGTGGCTCATGTCTGTAATCCCAGAATTTTGGGAGGCCGAGACAGGAGGATCACTGGAGCCCAGGAGTTTGAGACCAGCCTGGGTAACATAGCAAGACCCTGTCTCTATAAAGAATAATTTTATTTATGTATTTTTTTGAGATGGAGTCTCACTCTGTCACTCAGGCTGGAGTGCAGTGGCATGATCTCGGCTCACTGCAATCTCCACCTCTGCGTTCAAGCAATTATCCTACCTCAGCCTCTTGAGTAGCTGGGACTACAGGCCCCTGGCACCATGTCTGCCTAATTTTTGTATATTTTTTTTATATTTTATTTCGTTTTACTTTATTTTTGAGAGGGAGTCTTGCTCTGTCGCCCAGGTTGGAGTGCAGTGGCGCGATCTCGGCTCACTGCAACCTCCGCCTCCCGGGCTCAAGCAGTTCTCCTCCCTCAGCCTCCCGAGTAGCTGGGACTACAGGCACCCACCACCATGCCGGGCTAATTTTTTTTTAATAGAAGCAGGGTTTCACCATGTTGGCCAGGCTAGTCTCGAACTCCTGACCTCAAGTGACCCGCCCACCTCGGCCTCCCAAAGTGCTGGGATTATAGCCATGAGCAACCATGCCTGGCCTATAAAAAATAATTTTTAAAAAATTAGCTGAGCATGGCGCTGCACACCTGTAGTCCCAGCCACTGGAGAGGCTGAGGTCACTTGAGCCAAGGAGGTCGAGGCTGCAGTGAGCTGTGATGGTGCCACTGTACTCCAGTCTGGGTATCAGAGTAATACTGTGTCTCAAAAAAAGAGGGAGAAAGAAAGAGGGAAGAGAGAGAGAGGAAGGAAGGAAGGAAAGAAGGAAGGAGGAAAGAAGGACAGACAGAAAGAGGAGAGAGAGAAAGAGAAAGAAGGAAATAAATAAATAGAGAGAAAGAAACGAAAGAAAGAAACACAAACTAGAACCAAAATCAAAACAGAAGGCAGTGAGGAAAGGCGCTCACGAATCTAGAAAGGGGTGGCAGTCCACAGCAGCCATGGCCGTGCAAAGGCCCTGCTGCGGCGGGGGAGACTGGGGGACAGCCTGCCTGTGCGCTGAGCCAGTCAGGGAGGAGTCAGAGGAAGATGAGAACACAGAAGCTTTCCATGAAAACCAGAAGTACAGAAATATATATGAAATCTCCTGACTTAAAAACTGCAAAAACGTGATTTCTTAAAGGGACGGCAGTTTACACACCTGGGGTCCACTTGGATTCTCCTCCCAGCTTTGCTCCTCTAGATCTACAATTCGTTGCCCCAGTGACACAGGGAGCTCCCCCGAGTCCACCCGATCCCCACCCTCAACCTCTCTCGGGCCCCTCAGTGCCCACACCCCATCGGAGCTGGGAGGAGTGACCCAGCCCATCAGATTAGAGCTGACGTTGCAAAGCCAGACAGCCAGGCGGCCGCGTCGCCGTCCACCCTCTTTTGAACACGTACTTCCAGGACAAAGACAGCCACCCCCATTGATCTCAGACAGCCAGAACCAATAGGCAGAGACCCTGCAGGAGGCAGACAGCCGAGCTGGCCGGTCAGGCCCAGCCCCACGTCCCCTGGAAGGAGCAGATCTGGAGGCAGCCAGACCGAGTGGCACTCCACAGGGCCATTTGGGCAAGTCGGTCCCTCTGAACCTCAATTTTCCCATCTGTACAATGCAGCCGGTGACACCTGTAGCTGTAGCTACAGCTGTGTCTAGTTTGACTAAGTGGCGTGTAAATGAAGAAGCTGCATTCCTTGTCAAGAAACTGCAAGATGTAATGTAAAATCTGGATTTCAAAGTTCTCTTGGAAAAATCAGGAGATCAGAGACTTGCCTTCAAGTGCCACAACTGTTTATTGATACACGTGTCTTCCTGCCCAGCTGCGAGCGCCAGAGAAGCATCTTGTGGCCTGAGCAGCCCACAGGTGCAAATGAAGGCGACACAAACACCTATTAACGAGGTAACAGCAGCGAGCATTTCCGGGTAGCGCCGTGCGCCGGGTGACGCTCCTCACTTGACTGTGTTCTCACCCTCTGAATAGCACCATGACTCTTTGAGACTGCCACATTATTGCCCCCATGTTACAGATTAGGAAACTGAGGCACAATTCAGCCAAGAGTTGGAGGGCACTGAGGAGTCCCGGAGGTCTTCCTGGGGGAGGTGGTATATGAGCTGGATCAAGAGCAGTCCTGCCCTGTCACTAACACCCTCCCCACCCCGTGGCGGCTCCCATGTGACCACAGCCCACCGGCACCAGCTCCAGCCCCTTCCAGGTCTCAGGCCCCGATCACCCAGCCCTTCCTTCGGCCCTGGCCTTCACCCAGCCTCAAGGCCTGTGCACTTGGGGTCCCTCTGCCTGGGACAGACCCTGCAGCACTGGGGACCCTGCTCACCACAGCCCAGGCCCCTTCTCCAGCTTGGGGCACACATCCGGCTGCGTGGTCTGGGCGGCCTCCTCACCCCAAGGCCTGCCCGTCCAGCTGCTGGTGCTCCCCCCCATAGAAAACACAGCATCAAAACCCAGAACCCTGGAAAATGTATCCAGGGAGTAGAGTGCAAACTCTGTGTTCCCACCACAGAGCACCAGCAGGAGGGGGGCGGAGGGAGCTGTGGAGGTGACGGATCTGTATGGCACCTGGATCCCGGGGGCGGGCTCCCCGGGGTGCACACACCAGCCCATCAAACTGCATACATCCAATATGCGCCACTGTTTTATATCAAGCACACCTTAACAAAGCTGCTTTTTTAAAAAGCAAAACGCGGCCCGGGGCAGTGGTGGCTCACACCTGGAACCCCAGCACTTTGAGGGGCCGAGGCGGGAGGATCACTTGAGCCCAGGAGTCCAAGACCAGCCTGAGCATGGAGAACCCATCACTACAGAAAATACAAAACCGGCCGGGCCCAGTGGCTTATGCCTGTAATCCCAGCACTTTGGGAGGCCGAGGCGGGCAGATCACAAGGTCAGGAGATCGAGACCATCCTCGCCAACATGGTAAAACCCCATCTCTACTAGAAAATACAAAAATATTAGGTGGGCATGGTGGCACTGTAGTCCCAGCTACTCAGGAGGCTGAGGCAGGAGAATTGCTTGAACCCAGGAGGCAGAGATTGCAGTGAGCTGCGATCACGCCACTGCACTACAGCCTGGGTGGCAGTGCGAGACTCGTCTCAAAACAAAACAAAATACAAAAACCAGCCATGCATGGTGGTGGGTGCCTATAGTCCTGGCTGCTTGGGAGGCTGAGGTGGGAGGATGGCTTGAGCCCAGGAGGCAGAGGTGGCAGTGAGCCGTGATCACACCACTGCACTCCAGCCTGGGCAACAGAGGAGACTCCATCACACAGACACACACACACACACAGACACACACACACACACACACACACACACACTCACTCACACAGCCTCAATTCACCTTTGCGGCCTCCGTCTGTCCCCTGGTTTCTCAGCAGAGGCCGCTGGGCCAGAGACACCTTTCTCCTTTGGAATCCCCACCATGCTTTCCTCCTCCCCTGGCTGGCTTGGCCAGTTCTGAAGATGAATTGAGGGTAAACCAAGGAGTCACAGGATCCAGCTGCATGTCCATCTCTCTCTCTCTCTCTCTCTCTCTCTCTCTCTCTCTCCTTCTCTCCCCACCCCCAATAGAAGAGGCTTTGGGGCCCTGGGTTTCAGCACATTCATCCAGCACTGCCCAAAGAGAATCTTCAGAGACCCAGCGCAGCTCCATCCAACTGGGTGACCAGGGATGAGTCACTGACCTTCTCCAAGTCTCAGCTTCTGCACCCGTACAATGGGCGTAGGAGAGTAGGAGAGTATCGCCTCATGGGCTGCGTGAGGTTGGAATGAATCCGTGGAGGTAAAGTGCTTCCAACAAGGTCTGAAGACCCCGGGCATCGGAGGGTCAGCCCTGCAGTCATGAAGTGACCCTTCCTCCTGTGCCCTACCTCCACCCAGGTTAAGGGATGAACTTTGCCCTGCTTTTGATCAGAAGGATGACTTTTTCTACCACGCTAGACCAGGCAGCTGATTAGATAACAGTGGTGGGGACGCTGTGGCCTTTTGCCTAACATGGCTGATTCTGTGATTCTGTCCCCACCACCCCCAAGGTCAAAGACCATGGCCCTGGAACACAAAACTGGGACAGAATGCCAAGGTGAGCACTTGCTGGACGCCACTCCCTCCCATCCAGCCAAACAGACCCTTGGAGCCCATTCCCGGGCAGCCAGGAAGGCTGCCTGGAGGAGTGGACATCTGAGCTGGGAATTTTTTAATGAGCTGGGCTTTGCTAGGAAAAGAAGATGGTGGAGGAGTACCTAGCAAAGAACACAACCCGTGCAAAGGCTGGGAAGCCTTTAAGAGTGTGACTTGGCTGAATGTTCACCAAAAACAAATATGGAATGATGGATGGAAACAACTCAAATATCCATCAACAGATAAATGAATCGCCACATATCCACACAGTGGAATGCCACCTGGGCAACATGGTGAAACCCCGTCTCTACTAAAAATACAAAAAATATTAGCTGAGGATGGTGGCACACACCTGTGCTTCCAGCTACTCAGGAGACTGAGGTGGGAGGATCACGTGAGCCCAGGAGTTGAAGGCTGCCGTGAGCCGTGATCTCGCCCCCGCACTCCGGTCTGAGCCACAGAGCAAGACCCCGTCTGAAAAAGCAGCAGCAACAACAAACCCATGACATGCTATATCTACCACTGTGGAACAACCTCCAGAAAAGCTTAAGTTACAAATAAATCCTAAAAAATACCATTGCTACCTTTAAAATATAATGCAATCATGTTGGTCAAAAGGCGGATATGTTATGTGCATACACAACACATAATCCCATGTATGTGACGTTCCCGAACAGGCAAGACCAATGTATCAATAGAAGCCAGAACAGGGGTCACCCAGGGGAATGGGGGGATCAGGGGGTGAAAATTCTGCTTCCTGATCTCGTTGCTGGCTAGCCGGGACTCTGTTCACTGAAAAATGTATGGTGGTGTTCCCTTTATGTGTGCGCTTTTCTATAGGTATGCTACACTTCACTAAAACACTTTTGAAACTATAATGTAAAATTTTTAAAATAAGAGATTAACTGCAAATGTGCAAAGGACTTGAAAAGACCTTTCTCCACAGAAGATACACAAATGGCCAGCAAGCTCATCAAAAGGTGCTCAGCACCATCAGGGAAATACAAATCAAACTCACAGTGGCCACCACTCCCCCACTTGGATGGCTAGAATCTTTTTCATGGGAAATAACAAGTGTTGGCAAGGGTGTGGGAACTGGGACCTTTGTGCATTGCCGGCGGGAGGTGTAACGTGGAGAAGCCACGGGCCATGGTGGAAACCAGTCTGACGGTTCCTCAAATGATCAAACACAAACTTACCATAAGACCCAGCAACTCCACTCAGCAGAATACACACAAAAGGAACTGAAAATGCGCGTTCAAACAACACCACGTACAAGAATGTGCACAGCGGCACTGCTCGCAATGGCCAGAGGGGGAAACAACCCAAGTGTCCGTCAACAGATGAATGGCTGAACACAATGTGGTCTGTCCACTCCGCGGCATCTGACTCATTCATAAAAAAGGAATGTGTGGGTTGCTTGTTTACTATTGCGTAAAAAAAAAAAAATTCTTTGAAGAGCCAAAAAAAATAATATTAAAGAAAGGAATGGCCAGGCACGGTGGCTCAAACCTTTAATCCCAGCACTTTGGGAAGCTGAGGCGGGCAGATCACCTGAGGTCAGGAGTTCAAGACCAGCCTGGTCAACATGGTGAAACCCCGTCTCTACTAAAAATATAAAAATTAGCTGGGCGTGGTGGCGGCCACCTGTAATCCCAGCTATTTGGGAGGCTGAGGCAGGAGAATCGCTTGAACCCGGGAGGTGAAGGTTGCAGTGAGAGCCGGGATAGTGCCACTGCACTCCAGCCTGGGCAACAGACCGAGACTCCATCTCAAAAAAAAAAAAAAGGAATGCAGACTGAACGTGCTACCGCATAGGCAAACCTCGAAACCATGACGCAGAGTGAAAAGCCAGTCCAACAGCCACGCACAGCGTATGACTGCATCTATGTGAAATGCCCAGAACAGGCGAATCCAGAGACGGCAGACTGGTGGTTGCCAGGGGCTGGGGAGAAGGGATCAGCCCCTGGGTGACTGGGTAATGGGTGCACGGCGGCCTCTGGGGGTAATGAGAAGGCTTAGGGACAAGATCGAGGGAATAGTCGCGCAACCTTGCAAATGCACTGAACGCCACCAAACTGTACATTGGCAAATGGCTTTGGTGAATTTTATCTTAACTGGATCTTAATCCCAATTTTAAAAAGAAACATTAACTCCATATTAACAGGAGCTATCATTTCCCAGTAGATGAGCAAAATTTAGGACATCCAAGAAAACAACTACAGGCGAAGATGTTTGGAAACCAGGAGGGCTGTGCATAGCGGGCGGTATGGGGCGGGGGCAGACCACCGGCGAGTCGGGAACAGTTTCTAACTGAGTCAGGTGTGAGCAGGGCCCTGTGGTCTGCGGGTCCCCTGTTCAAACATGGTACAGAGCACCAGCTTCCCAGTGCCTGCTGCACTAGGCCCATAGCCTGCATGCCCACCAGGAGCTTCATGAAGGGACACTCACCTCCCCGGCATGGCACAACTTACGTTATGACTCCCTTATTCACCCTGAGATTCCGTCCGATTCCACTGTGTTCTTAAAATGCTGATCCCTACCCGCCCCACTCAGTTCACAACCCGCCATCTGATCACATCTGACAGTTTGAAAACTCTGCCCTAGAAAGATTCTCATGTGTGTGCAAGAGAGCAGCAAAACAATTGTCAGACCTCAGAAAAGAACAGAGGGCCGGGCGCGGTGGCTCACGCCTGTGATCTCAGCACTTTGAGAGGTCGAGGGGGGCAGATCCCTTGAGGTCAGGAGTTCCAGACCAGTCTGGCCAACACGGTGAAACTCCGTCTCTACTAAAACTACAAAACTTAGCCAAGCACAGTGGCATGCACCCGCATTCCCAGCTACTCGGGAGGCTGAGGTGGGAGAATGGGTTGAGCCTGGGAGGCGGAGATTGCAGTGAGCTATGATCACCCCACTGCACTCCAGCCTGGGTGACAGAGCGAGACCCTGACTCAAAAAAAAAAAAGGAGGTAACTATGTGAGGAGATACAGTTAATCTGCCGTAGTAATCATTTCACTATGTGTATATAAAGCAAAACAGCATGTTGGATGCCTTAAATGTTTCCAATTTTTATTATCTATTTATTTTGAGACAGAGCTTCACTCAGTTGCCCAGGCTGGAGTGCAGTGAGGCAAAAACAGCTCGGTGCAGCGTCCCGATCTCCCGGGATCAAGCAATCCTCTCACCTCAGCCTCCTGAGTAGCTGGGACTATAAAGCACACACCACCATGCCTGGCTAATTTTATTTTCTTATTTTTTATTTTTTTGCTTTTAGTAGAGACGAGGTCTCACTATGTTGCCCAGGCTGGTCTTGAACTCCTGAGCTCAAGCGATCTGCTTACCTCGGCCTCCCAAAGTGCTGGATTACAAGCATGAGTCACTGCATCTGGCTTCAATTTTTATTTTTAAAGAAAAAAATCTTGAGTGAAGAAAAGGCCAAAGAAAGAAACAACTAACATTGGCCTCTTGATGAATTTTCCAAACACACGACATCATACTCTATAATATTCTTTCTGAAGATGGACCCATGAGGAAATATAGTAAAATATTGAGGGAAATGATACCCGCTCCCCCTGCAAACCATCTCAGGAGAGGGCCGGTAGCTGGGAATGTGTGGAAAGCTTTAGCTGTCATTGATGACATTTTATTTCTTGAAAATAACACACAAGCCACCATCTGAACATTGGCCTACAAGCCCCTCTGCCTGGTCTGGCCCCCCGTGTCCTCTCTGGCCGCACATCCCAGCCACTGTCTCTGTTACTCAGCCCAGCCCCACCACCCACTTGCTGTCCTATCTATGCGGCCACACTCCTGCCCCAGGGCCTTTGCACCTGCTGCTCCCTCCTACCCATCTGGTCAAACTCCTCACCCCTTCGAATCTCTGCTCACGTGCCCCCTTCTCAGACAGCTCAACCGACCTGCCCCTGAAACTCCTGACCTCTCATGCTGTTTCCATGCTGCTGTGGCCTTCGATACACGATATAATTAGCTTATCAGATTTACGGCTCTCCATCTGTCTCCCCTACCAGGCCATAAACCCACAAGGGCAGGATCCTCTGCTGCTGTTTGCTGATGCGTCCTCAGGGCCTGGGACAGCGCTTGGTGCCCTGCAGGAGCTCTGTAAACCTCTTCTGAGTGAATGAGCAAAAGTGAGACCTGAAACCTTATAATCCAGGTGGAAATGTCTACCAGATGGTAATGCGAGTCCTCCTTTGTGTATGTTTGAAACAGCTCATACTTAAGAAGGGAGTTTTCTGTTTTGTTTTTTGTTTTTGAGACGGAGTTTCACTCTTGTCGCCCAGGCTGGAGTGCAATGATGTGATCTCGGCTCACCGCAACCTGTGCCTCCAAGGTTCAAGTGATTCTCCTGTCTCAGCCTCTCCAGTAGCTGGGACTACAGGTATGTGCCACCACACACCCGGCTAATTTTGTATTTTTTTTAATAGAGACAGGATTTCTCCATGTTGCTCAGGCTGGTCTCGAACTCCTGACCTCAGGTGATCTGCCTGCCTCAGCTTCCCAAAGTGCTGGGATTATAGGCATGAGCCACCACGCCTGGCCTGGGATTTATTTTTTTTGTAATACACAGAAAGTACCACCTGTTTAGGCTGGGGCAACGGTCGGTAAATGTGCGTTGGATTAAGATCTCATAGACATTAATTTTTAGCTCTCTCTTCCTACCACCCGTAGCACTCTCCCCCTGCACCTGGAGAGGGCCCTGACCTCCAATCCTAAAACTCTACTCGACCAGGTGCCGCCTCCTCCATGAAGCCCGCTGGGACGACCTCGGCCTACAGCAAGCCTGCTCTGACCTCACTGGGATCTCAGTTCACCCGCTGCGCTATCGTCCGCCCCATGCCAGATGCTATGCTAGGAATTTAAAGACATGAGGATGAACAAGATGGGGCCCCTGCCCTGAGACACCCGGGGAGCAGAATCGTATGGACAATGTATACAGCACTGTTCAGGTAGCAAAGCACCTCCACCTCCTTCACCTTGTGAAATTCTCAACGGCTCATCTCACAGACGCAGACACTCAGGCTCCAAACTCACATGCCTGACCGAGGTCACAGGTGCGGGAGAGCCAGGGCCCCAGGCTCCCTACCCGCTTCGAGGCCTGCGCCTTCACACCTCTCCTAGGCCATATCCACGGGCTCCCTGCACGGGAGCTTCACACGTGAATCATTCACTTGACCTGGCCACCGAATTGCAGAACTCCTCCTCCTGTGAGAAGAAGAAACAGGCCTCAGAGAAACACACCTCTGACCAAATGAGCCAAGAAGCCAATTTGCCCAGACTTAGCCTAGTTCTGGGGCAAGGCCAGGCCCTGCCCACTCGGGACCAGCCAGTCAGCCGCTGACTCCACCCTGAATCCCGGGGCTCCGGGGGATCCACAGCCCCATGGGGCCTCCGAATGCAGGAACAACTAAGACACAGGCTAATCCAACCTGGGACTAGGGAACACCATATCCTTGGCTCATGTTCCAACTTCTTTTGATTTTTAAAGGACTAAGGTAAGAAGACTAAAATAAAAGGTTTTTGTAAGAAACCCACACGTGTGAGTTGCCTAAGCAAAGGGGTTGAGTCATTCTGAGTCCTCCATTTCCCTCCCACCCAGCACCCATCCATCAGCAAGGCTTGGCTGCTCTCGCTTGAAGGCGTAACTCGAATCCATCCACTGCTTCCCAAGACCATCCTGCCCGCATCCTCACTTGTGTGGCCAGGCGGTCATCTCCTCACTCTTGTCCTGCCTCTGCTCCTGCCCCCGCCCCCATTCTCCCCCATTCTCCTCTACACTTGGTACAAGGGGTCATTACAAGCATGCATACCCAGGTAAAAATCCGTCAATCTCTAACCAAAATTGTGCACTTTTCTTTATGTATCTGATACTTCAATTTTTTTTTTTTTTTTTTTTGAGATCGAGTCTCACTCTGTCGCCCAGGCTGGAGTGCAACGGCATGATCTTGGCTCACTGCAACCTCCACCTCCTGGGTTGCAAGGAGAAAAAGAAGAAAAAAAAACTGTTCTAAAACAGAAAGTTATTTTAAAACAAGCAGGCTCTGTGGCAGCTCTACAAGGAGGGCCAGATCAGTGCCTCACCAAATCACATTACAGCTTCAGGCAAGAGGAAAAATGTGCGCCCCGTATTTATATTTTTTTTCCAGAACATTAAAGTCTTTTTTAAAAAACACTGAACTTTCAAAAGTATGTATATTAAAACTTCCAACATTATTTTAAGTTTAAATATTTTATCTAAGCCCGCCCGAACCAGAACATACCATCGTGTTACTGACCTGGCTTTAGCGGAAGCATCTTCATTGTATCAGCTTCCCACTTCTGCTGCGCAAAGAGCTAACAATTGACACTGGCTCAGATCAACACAAAGTATTACCTCACAGTTCTGGGGGGAGAAGTCCAAAATGGGACTCGCCCTGAGATGGGACTGAAGTCGCGGTGCAGGCAGGATGCTTCCTTCCGGAGGCTTGGGGGGATCCATTTCCTTGCCATCCCCAGCTTCTAGGAGGCCCCCACGTTCCTTGGCTCCTGTCGCCTCATCACTCCAATCCCTGCTTCCTAGGTCACATCTCCTTCTCTGACCCTCCTGCCTCCCTCTGACAAAGACCCTTGTGAAAGCATGGGGGCCCCCGGGACAATCCAGGTTCATCTCCTATCGCAAGATCCTTAACTTTTGTGTGTGTGTGTGTGTGGAGGCAGGGTCTCACTCTGTTGCCCAGGCTGGAATGCAGTGGTGTGGGGCTTACTGCAGCCTCGAACTCCCGGGCTCAAGCAAGCCTCCCACAGAGCTGGGACCACTGGCGCACACTACCACGCCTGGCTGATTTTCATATTTTTTGTAGAGACAGGGTTTCACTATGTTGCCCAGGCTACTCTTAAACACCTTGGCCTCCCAAAGTGCTGGGATGACAGGGGTGAGCCATCACGCCCGGCGTGAGATCTTTACCTCAATCACACCGACACAGCCACTTTCGCCGAGGACGGTCACGTATTCAGAGGTCCTGGGGATTAGGACACTAGCACCTTTTGGGGACACTGTTCAGCCTGCCACACCCACTCAGAGACCCTGGGGCATCCTCCCACATAGCCCCCTCCACCCCAGGGAACACCCCTGCACCAGGGAGTGTGACATTTGCCCCATGCACCCCTTCCTGTCCCCACAGCCCTATCTTCGCCAGAGGCAGACTTCGCCAGAGACAAGGTGGGGCCAGCAGGAAGCCCAGTGTCCTCTTTATGGGAAGCCCCAAGTCCAGGATGCTCACATATCCCCGCCCCCAGCTTTTGAACCCTGCTGTGTTTCAGCCTGAGCTGTCCTAAGAGAAACGCGGCCGGCAGGCGGACATGGTCAGCGGAGCAGGACACTCTCCCGTGGCTGCTTTTAAGCAGCTCAGCAGGGGCGCTTTGTTCTCGTGGCTGGGATCTGAAAAGCAAGCCCCCTCTGTCTGCACTGCCTCCCTCGTGACTCCTGAGACCGGGTGTCCAGAAACAGGAACCAAGGCCCGCCCTGAGAAGGGCTAAGCCAAGAGGAAGAATGCAGGCAACAGCCAGCTGAGGCCTCAGGGCGCCTGCAGGCCAGAGCCCCTCCCCTGGGCTACATCAGAGCCAGAGGTCTCGTCAAAAGCAGGCCTCCAAAGCCAGTGAGCAACCACGGGACACATGGGGGGACAGGGAGGCAGCCAGAAGTCCTCAGGTTCCCAGAAACTTCCAGGCTGGGCCGGGACCAGACACAGACATCATCGGTTGCTGGCCCTTGTGCCACCCCCTGAGGCTCCCAAAAGGGGCCCAACCAACAGCAAGGGGCTGCGGGTCCCCTGCAGAGCCTCCTGCTCCAGGCATGAGGCCTCGGGGGAATTCCTGAACATTCCAGCAGGTCCACCTTTCAGAGCTTATTACGGCCCTACAGAATGACCTTTGGTGTGAGCACAGAGCTGTGGTCATGCTTCGGGATTTTCTTTTGCTTTGTCGTAGTGCTGGTGTTTACCAGGTACCTGTCCAGGCGGAGGTTCTTGAAGTGTGCTCCCTGGCTGAGCTTGGTGGCTCACGCCTGTAATCCCAGTACTTTGGGAGGCCAAGATGGGAGGATCACCTGAGCCCAGGAGTTCAACAGCCTGGGCAACATAGCAAGACCTCGTCTCTACAAAAAAATTATTTTACAATAATCAGGCATGGTGACATGTACCTGTAGTCCCAGCTACTTGGGAGGTTGAGGCAGGAGGATTGCTTGGGCCCAGGAGGTCGAGGCTGCAGTGAGCTGTGATCGCACCACTACACTCCAGGCGACACAACAGAGCAAGACCTTGTCCCCCCCACAAAAAAAGGTGAACCCCAAACCAGCAGCATCAGCATCACCTGGGAACTCGATAAAAAAGCAGATTCCCAGGCCCTGTGCCAGGTCTGCTGACTTGAACACTCAGGGGCTGGGGCCTGGCGATCTGTGTTTTGGCGAGCCCTCCAGGGAACTCCAATGCACCATGGCATGCTGTGGCTGTGTCAGAGACACTGATGATGAGGTGATGTCTGACATGAGCCCCAGAACCATGAGGAAAAGGAAAAAACGTACATGCAGGCCCGTGCGGGGGGCACGGCTCGATACCTACTCAGCAGGTCAGAGGGCGCATGACCATCACACCGGTCTACTCTCATGTATGTTTGAATTATTTTTAAGAGACAGGTTCTCAGTCTTTGACCCTGGCTGCAGTGCACTGGCCCAGTCCTAGTTCACTGTATCCTTGAACTCCTGGGCTCAAACCATCCTCCTGCCTCAGCCTCCTAGTAGCTGGGACCACAGCAGCTCCTGTCACCATACTCGGCTAATGTTTTTTATTTTTTTGTAGATTTTACTTTTTGTAGGGGGTCTCGCTATGTTGTGCAGGCTGGTCTGAAACTCCTGGTCTCAAGCAATTCTCCCGCTTCAACCTCCCAAAGAGCTGGGATTACAAATGTGAGAAACTGTACCCAGCACTTGAAATTTTTCATAGGTTATTTTTAATTCACTCCAAATTTCTTATACTCCCCGTCCTACCCCCCACTAAAAAAAAACACAGAATAGGTCTTGTTTCTTCCTGAACCAGATGCCACAAACTGGGCCCATGGGCCAGATCTGGCCAGTATATGGGTTTTGGATCACATGACATTTCAAAATATTTGAATTTGATGACAGGATCTTAAACCAGCAGATAAAGTCCAGATTTCTGGCTTCTTCCAGAAACCTGAGTGATGTCCAGCTCCGGGCCTGCGCGCCGTGTGGCCCAGCCTGCCAGAGCAGAGCAGCAACGCTCCACAGACGAGCTGTGCCCTCCAGCTTGCCCCAGGCCTCACCACCCCCTATTGCCTCATGCCAGGCCCCTCCCCCCATGTACATTCCTGCACAGCCCTTAGAGGTATCTGAGTTTGCAATCCCTGTCCTACAGTAACACACGATGAGAACACGGCATTCATTCATTCATTCACTCAATCATTCATTCATTTCAACCCTGCCTGAGCACCTAAAGCAGGTGATCAATGCTACAGGGGTAAGGTTAATCCCACAGGACTCCTGGCTCCTGTAGACTGAGCAGGACGTGGGGGAAGAGGACATGCAATTCACAAGTGACTCAGGTCCACAGTAGGAATTGCTCAGAGACATCACACGTATTCACTGGCACACAGTGGCAAGCACCAGCGTTCTCATGCCTGTGTCACTGGCCAAGGCACCCATCAGTACAACCCCTCGGAGAGCCACTGAGCACGATGTTCTGAACTGCTCAGTGCATCTGGAAACGAGCACCTCCCCGTCTCTCAGGAAGGACGACAGTAAACACCTGTATCAGAGGAGCCACTGGAGGCAAGTTTTATGTTGCCTGCAGCTCAAAGCAGCCCATCTAAAGCAATGCTTTCTTTCATTTAAACCTAACAATCAGGCTGGGTGTGGTAGCTCACATCTGTAATCCCAGCACTTTGGGAGGCCAACGCAGGAGGATCGCTTGAGCCCAGGAGTTCGAAACCAGCCTGGGCAACATAGTGGGACCCCATCTCCACCAACACTTTTCAAAAATTAGCCAAATGTGGTGGTGTATGCCTGTAGACCCAGGTACTTGGAAGGCTGAAGCAGGAGGATCCCTAGCGCCCAGGAGGGTGAGGCTTCGGTGAGCCATGATCATGCCACTGCACTCCAGCCTGGGTGACAGCAAGACCCTGTCTCAAGATGAAATGAAAAATAAAATAGAAAATAGAATAAACCTAACAGTTCGTCTGTGAGGCAGGCAGTTACTCACTGTGTTTTACTGATGGAGAAAGTAAAGTATGGCGAGATTAAACCACTCGCTTGCCCAAGAGCACAAAGCCAGTGACGGCACAGAGTGTTGACCTTGGGTCTGACACCAAAGCTGGGCTCTAACCGCTGTGTCCACTGCCTCGGTAACGGGCTCGGACCAGCAAAGAGAATACTGGAAAGCACGCACAGTCCTGGTCCCCGGGCCCAGAGACGAATCAAGCACAACCTCTCCTTCCCCCGCTAAATCAGGGCCTCATCCTGCTCCCCCAATTGCACCTCCATGATGGAACTCCAGGCAGCCCACCTCCACTGGCTTTTTTGGACAAGAACAGTCTCCACCTGGGCTGATCCCAGCCCCACTGTTTCCACGCAAGTCACACAGCAAATACACCTTCTTTCAAACACCCCAACCTCAATAAAGCCGGCTGTTTTCAAGCAAGAGCACATTCCTCTCTAGTCTTAGGAAAGGTTAACAAATCCTGTGGACCAAATCCAGGCCGTAGCTGATGCCTATTTCTACTCACCCCACAAGCTAACAATTGGTTTACATTTTGAATTGAAGAAAGGAAGGAAGAGAGGAAGAAAGAAAGAAGAGAAAGGAAGGAAGCAGGCAGGCTGGGTGCAGTGGCTCACACCTGTAATCCCAGCACTTTGGGAGGCCAAGGTGGGAGGATCACTTGAGGCCAGGAGTACAAGATCAGCCCGGGCAACTTCGTGAGATTCCCCCCCACCACCACCACCCACCAACCTAAGCAACAAAAAAAAAGAATGAGCCAGGTGTGGTGGCTCATGCCTGTTGTCCCAGCTGCTTGGGAGAGTGGGGGTGGGAGAAGAACTGGAGCCCAGGAGTCTAGGCTGCAGTGAGCCATGATGGTGCCCCTGCGCTCCAGCCCGGGTGACAGAGTGAGACCCTGTCTCGAAAACATATATTATAAATAAATAATTGAAAGAATAATGCCATTTCATGACATGTGAAAGTTACATGAAATTCACATTTCAGTGTTCATAAAGGCAGTGGCACTGGCCCACAGCGGCCACCTCGACTTATTTCTGTGTCGTCAATGGCAGCCTCAACATCACAGCAGCAGGGCTGAGTAGCTGAGACACAACCAGAGCTGGATATATCGACTCTCTGTCCCTCTCAGAAAAGCATGCCACCCCCAGCCTAGACCACACAGAAATTCAGGAAGGGTTGTCCCCTGCCAGGCCAGCTTCACAGGTGCAGCCGGATCTGGCTTTAGGGAGAGGGACAGGGCTGCAGACCTAGTTCTGGCCTCCACTCAGTCAGCTCCTCCCAGCCCGGTCCCTTGATGTGCCACATGGAGACGTGAGTGCCTCCCCATCCTCCCGGGTGGCAGTGCAGAGAGAATGAGCTGACTCAGGACATGTGTCTGCTGTGAAGAGGCTCCAGGGTATCAACACGCCTCGGGGAACTATTGCTACATGAACCCTCCTGAGCTCACTCTGGCTCCAGTTCAAGAACACATCGTGAAGCCGGCCAAGGTCTTGTAAAATAGGGCAACGGTGGTTTCGGCCTGGAGGAATCAGAAGCTCAGGGCTGCCTCCTTCAAAGGCTAAGTCTTTTGTAACAGGCTCAGCATATTGCAATTCAACCATGGCCAACAGGCTGGGCCGTCTGGTTTACCATCTACAAACCAACAGCCCAGTCCGTTCAAGGAGGGGCCGGTACCGATTCTCCCTTCAGCTTAAACCCTGCCACAATTCTTTTTTAATTTTAATTGGCGTAGAATACAAATAACATAAAATTTACCAACTTAGCCATTTGTAAGTGTACAGTTCAGTGGTATTAAGGACATGTGCGATGGTATGGAATCATCAACACCATCCATCCAAAGAACTCTTTAATCTTGCAAAACTGAAACCCTGGACCCACTGAGTAAGAACTCCCCCACTCCGTCTCCCTGCAGCCCCTGGAACCCACCATTCTTTCTGTCTCTGTGACTCTGGCTTCTTTAGGGAGCTCAGGCAAATGGGATTGTTCAGTATTTGTCCTGCTGTGGCTGGCTTCTTTCACCTGCATCACATCCTCAAGGCCCGTGCGTGTTGCAGCGTGCATCAGAACGTCCTTCCCTTTCCAGGCCGAACCCTGTCCCACGTGTGGGGGCCCCAGCTTATCCCCCATCACCGGACACGCGGGGCTGCTCCCCACCGTCTGGCCATTGTGAACAGCGCTGCAATGAAGGCGGTGGCCAGATTCCTCTTCAAGTCCCCAGTTTCATTTCTTTTACATCCAGAAGTGGGGTTGCCGCCCCATACGACGATTCTGTGTTACATTTTTGGGGGAGTCTCCATTCTGTTTTCCACAGCAGCTACACCATTCTACATTCACGCGAACAGCATACACGGTGTCCCAACTTCTCCACATCCTCAACACAATACTCGGGGAGTTTGCTTTCGGAAGTGGCCATCATGACGGGTACGAGTGTGCCTCGCTGCCTTCGTTCCCCTAACAACCAGCGAGTGCCGCTGAGCACGCCTCCATGTCCCCGTTGGCTATCTGCAGGTGTTTTTTTTTTTTTGAGACTGAGTCTCACTCTGTCTCCCAGGCTAGAGTGCAGTGGCACAATCTCGGCTCACTGCAACCTCCACCTCCCGGGTTCAAGCGATTCTCCTGCCTCAGCCTCCCCAGCAGCTGAGATTACAGGCGCCCGACACCACGTCCAGCTAATTTTTATATTTTTAGTAGAGGTGGGGTTGCACCATATTGGCCAGGCTGGTCTCGAACTCCTGACCTTGTGATCCATCCGCCTTGACCTCCCAAAGTGTTGGGATTACAGGCATGAGCCACCACACCCAGCCACCTGCATGTCTTCTTTGCAAATGCTTGGCCCATGTTTTAATGGGGTTGTCTGGCTTTCACTGTTGAGTTGTCCCAGCATGACTTCAGGACCAGAGGTAAGGCCCACACTCCGTCCTGCTCTCGACCTCCCTCCCCCAGTCTTCTTATCTTGGAAAACAGGTCCACCATCCACCAAGCTCCTCAAACCTGAAGTCTAAGAACCACCCCTGATCCTTCTCCTCCCCCTCGCACCCCAGTCCACTGGCCTATCTTGTTGACTCTCCCTAGAAAAAAAAAAATCTCAAATCTGTTCCCTTCTTTCCATTTCACTACCCCAAACTTGGCTCGAATCACCAGCCTCTCTGCCTCCCCCACTTCCAGCCTGGCCCCCAATACTCCTTTCTCCTGACAGCAGTCAGAGGGCTCTTTAAGACTGAGTCAGGCCAGGCATGGTGGCTCATGCTTGTAATCTCAGCCCTTAGGGAGGCCGAGGTGGGTGGAACACCTGAGGTCAGGAGTTCAAGACCAGTCTGGCCAACATGGCAAAACCCCATCTCTACTAAAAATACCAAAATCAGCCAGGCGTGGTGGCGCGTGCCTGTAGTCCTAGCTACTTGGAAGGCTGAAGCAGGAGAATGGCTTGAACCTGGGAAGTGGAGGCTGCAGTGAGCTGAGACTGCACCATTACACTCCAGCCTGGGCCACAGAGTGAGACTCTGTCTCAAAAAAAAAAAAAAAAGAATGAGTCAGATCATGGCTCTTCCCTGCTCAAAACCCTGCAACGAACTGAAAACCAAATCTGAGCTCCTCCAGGTGTCCTGTAAGGCCCCTGCCTGACGGTTCCCCTCGCCCCCTCCAGTCATTTCTCCCCAACCCCATGGGCCTGCTCCCCTCTTCCTCCAGCTCAGCAGGCTCCTTCCCCACCTCCGGCCTCTGCACCTGCTGTGCTCTCTGCCGTCTGCTCCCCCAGCTCACAGGGCCCCTCCTCCGAGATGCCCTCCTGACCGCCCCCCCATCAGAAGGAGTCCCCCTCCCCAGCAGTTGCTCCACATCAGCTGACCTGCCTTGTCCCCTTCCTAGTTCTTCTCACCACCCCAGCTCCTCTATTTGCTTCTCCATGACCCGTCCCTCCTGCTAGAATGTAGCTGCTGCGAGCAGGACCAGGTCTCTTTGTCCACGGCTGTATCCAAAGGAGTCCCCTCACCACCATCCCTAGATACCAGCTCCAACCAGCATCACAATGGCTAAGGTTAAGCTACTGCCGGGGGGGCACGAAAATCTCGAAACACTAATCCTACCTTACAGACGGGGAAACTGAGGCTTGATGTGGTTGGGGAACTGCCAGAGACAATGGCTAGAATCTGGACCCGTTTCTCTTTTTTTTTTGAGACAGAGTCTCGCTCTGTCACCCAGGCCGGAGTGCAGTAGTGCAATCTTGGCTCACAGCAACCTCTGCCTCTCAGGTTCAAGCAATTCTCCTCCCTCAGCTTCCCAAGTAGCTGGGATTACAGGTGTGTGCCACATGTAATCGCCCAGCTGGTTTTTGTATTTTTAGTAGAGACGGGGTTTCACCATGTTGCCCAGGCTGGCCTCAAACTCCTGACCTCAAGCGATTGGCCTGCCTCAGACTCCCAAAGTGCTGGGATTACAGGTGTGAGCCATCACGCCCGGCCAGGGCCTGTTTTCTTAACCCCTACTCTATACTGCCATGTACATTGAGATAATAATCACAGTGATAAATGTATTTTTCATTCTTGCCGTTATTACCTCACTTGACAAGGTAGAAAGCCCAGGTGCAATGACAGGTGAATAAACTGAGGTAACAGGGTTATAACAGGCCTGATGGCCCTGATTCCCTCTGTGAACTCTTCCATCACCCGAGACCTCAGATGGCCTCTAGGAACTGACTCCAAATTGACATGCACACAAAGGCTGGCAATGAACGTCACCGATGCCCCTCACACGGGCACCTTGCCACCCATGACGGCAGCTGAGTCTGCCCCGGGCGGCATCCACGCACGTCCCATCCACCAGCCCATCTGCCTCTGTAGCAGCAGCTCTCAAAGCAAGGGCAACTGCTAGCCCCATTTTACAAGAAGGGAGCCAAGGCACAGAGAAGCCCACTCATTTGCCCACAGCCACACAGCTGGAGGGCACCACGCAGGAGGGCACCACGCAGCTGGAGGGCACCACACAGCTGGAGGGCACCACGCAGCTGGAGGGCACCACACAGCTGGAGGGCACCACACAGCTGGAGGGCACCACGCAGCTGGAGGGCACCACGCAGCAGAGGAGGATGAGCTCAGCTGGAGGCCAGCCCCCTCGACAGCTGCCGCGCGGCTCTCCCAGACAACGCCAGAGCCTCGACGTCTAGATTTGGATGTAAAATCCACCCACCTGGTTATTTTCTTTTTGTTTTTTTGTTGTTGTTGTTTGTTTATTTTGTTTTTTTGTTGTTGTTGTTTGTTTATTTTTTTGAGATGTCTGGCTCTGTCACCCAGGCTGGAGTGCAGTGACACAATCTCAGCTCACTGAAACCTCCACTCCCCAGGTTCAAGCGATTCTCCTGCCTCAGCCTCTCGAGTAGCTGGGATTACAGGCGCCCGCCACCACGCCCGGCTAATTTTTGTTTTTGTTTTCTAGTAGAGACAGGGTTTCACCATGTTGGCCAGGCTGGTCTCCAACTCTTGACCTCAAGTAATCCACCTGCCTTAGCCTCCCAAAATGCTGGGATTACAGGCATAAGCCACTGTGCTTGGCCAAAATCTGCAATCTTTCATGCTGGCAAACAATTTAGGTTTTCTTGGTAGCAGCATAGGGCAAACGAAACACATCACCAGCCAGGCCTGGGCCCATGGGCAGCCAGGGTACAGTATCTGGATGGGATCAGGGAGCGAAGGGTCTGGTGGAGACATGGTTTCCCCTCCACCACCTGCTGTGTGACCTTGTGCAGGTATCTCAACCTCTCTGAGCCTGTGTGGTGTCTGGCACACAGCAAGCACTTGATCAACGGCAGCTATTGTTAACCACATCCTCCCTGTAGTGGGTTGAATGGTGGTCCCCAAAGATACACCCGCTGGGAATCTGTGAATGTAACCAAAAAAGCGGCTTTTTTGCAGTTGTTATAATTAAGTTAAAGGTCTAGCGATCAGTGTAGGTCCCGAATCCAATGATAAAATGTCCTTATAAGATAAAATGTCATTGGTCCTGAATCCAACGACACACAGCTGCTCAGGAGGCTGAAGTGGGAGGATCGCTTGAGCCCAGGAGGTCGAGGCTGCAGTGAGCTGTGTCACGCCACTGCACTCCAGCCTGGGCAACAGATGAGGTTCCCCTCTCTAAAAAATAAAAAATAGGCCAGGCACAGTGGTTCACGCCTGTAATCCCAGCACTTTGGGAGGCCTAGGCTGGTGGATCACCTGAAGTCGGATGTTCAGACCAGCCTGACCAACCTGGAGAAACCCCATCTCTACTAAAAATACAAAATTAGCGAGGCGTGGTGGCGCAAGCCTGTAACCCCAGCTTGTCGGGAGGCTGAGGCAAGAGAATTGCTTGAACCCGAGAGGTGGAGGTTGCGGTGAGCCAAGATCACACCACTGCACTCCAGCCTGGGCGAAGAGTGAAACTCCGTCTCAAAAAATAAATAAATAAGTAAATTAAATAAATAAAGAGAGAGAGAGAAGACACAGAGGAGATGGCCAGATGGTGACGGAGGCAGAGTTGGGAGTGACACAGCCACAAACCACGAAACAGCTGGAGCCACAGAAGCTGCAGGCGGCAAGGAAGGAGCCTCCCCCAAGACTTCAGAGGCAGTGTGGCCCCTACGACACCTTGATTCTCAGGCCACTGGCCTCCAGGACTGCAGGAGGACCCAGGCCTGATGTCTGAAGCCACCAAGTCAGTGGTCATCTGTTACAGCAAACCAGGAGTCTCACCTGCCCGGAGAAAGCTCTGAAAGACACCAGGGTGTTTCCAGCGCAGCAGGGTCTTACTGGAAAGACCCCCCAGAACCGAATATCCTAGAGGTGGGCCCCATGACCCCACATACCCCTCTTCGCCACTCTGGTCTTTGGGAAACACCCTGTCCTTTGCAGGGTCCTATTTGCAAAGCCATAGGGAGACAGAGGCCAGGGTTGGGATGAGGATGGGTTCTGTGCGGGAACAGGAGATGCCAAGATCCACCCAGGTGCCCCAGCCAAGAGGCAGAAAAGCATGGGAACTGTGCGCCCATGTGGGCCCTGTGCCAGGGACGGGAAGGATACGGGTGTGGGTCCTCTCTGTGGACGCAAACATGTTTATTGCAGGAAGAAAAACAAGGAACTGTTAACCCACGTCACCTCTGGGGCAAAGGCCAGCTGGGGCCAGGGAGCAGTGTCGTGCTGTGGTCTTTCCAGAAGGCTGACTCTTTTTTGTACACTTTCAATTTGTTTGATCATGTTCCTGTTTTACCTTCTTTATTTTCAATGCCAGCCAGGGCTTCCTGGGCAAGAGCTGGGCACACTCAGGGAGAGGCACAAGACCCTCCACAGCTGCTCTCCTTGGCCTCTAGCTTCTTTTTGTTTTTTGTTTCTTACTTTTTGTGGAGACAGGGGTCTCACTATGTTGCCCAGGCCTCAGGCAGTCCTCCCACGTCTGTCTCCCTAAGTTCTGGGATTACAGGTATGAGCCACTGCACCTGGCCTTGACTTCTGGTTTGTGAGATTGAAGAAAATTGGCCCCATGTGTAAAGGAGGAAATCAGCTTTCAGGAAAAAAGTCGGTTTCCACAGAACCCAAGTAGTGGGATTTGAACCCAGAGCGCTGCAGATCTGAGGATTGGACACCGCACACAGAGTGCTGGTCTGAAGCATGTCCTCCCCCGCAAATTCATGCCCACCTAGAACCTCAGAATGGGACCTTATTTAAAAATAGGGTCTCTGAGGGCTGGGCACAGTGGTGCACGCCTATAATGCCAGGACTTTGGGAGGTCGAGGCAGGCAGATCACAAGGTCAAGAGATTGAGACCATCCTGGCCAACATGGTAAAACCCCATCTCTACTAAAAATACAAAAATTAGCTGGGCGTGGTGGCGTGCGCCTGTAGTCCCAGCTACTCAGGAAGCTGAGGCAGGAGAATCACTTGAACCTGGAGGTGGAAACTGCAGTAAGCTGAGATCATGCCACTGCACTCCAGCCTGGTGACAGACACTACATCTCAAAAAAAAAAAAAAAAAAAAATAGGGTCTCTGCAGATGTCACCAAGTTAAGGATCCCAAGATGAGATCATCCTGGATTGAGGAAGCGCCCGACATCCAAGCCGGAGCCCCTCCAAGCCCAAGGCCGGGGGTCTAGGTCCAGTTTGCTCTGTGACCCTCCAACAGGGCCCTCAAAATCTCTGAGCCTCAGACCTGCACCCTGACGACTTACAAAAGGAAGAAGGCTCAGATTCACACCTCAGAAAAGCAAATGAGAACCACGCTGCACGCACACCCACTGGGACCCCAGGCATCCTCCCAGGCTAAATCGTCTCAGGTGCTGCAGAGGATGTGAGAGCTGGGGGCAGGGAGCAAACAGACATGGGCTTTCTGCAAGCCACGTTAGGCGAAACTGGCTCCCCCCTGTGCCCTACAGCAATTCACTCTTGCCCATCCCCCAGGAAATTCTGGAGAAGTACCAGGCAGCAGGGTCCAGCATATTTGCTGTACGTGGAGGCAGGTACCCCCGTCGCTAAGGGAATAAATACAATGGGATGAACATTAAATAGGGGTCCAGGCAGCAGTGGGAAGCAATGAGCCCAATACACGCACAGGAGCATGGACAGATTTTAAACAGGGCAGCGCGAGGAATGCTGACACGAGCTACCGTGTATGGCACGGAGAAGCCACCCTCTCCCCCAGATGTGACGGCCATGCATCAGGGGTCTCCCTGTGCCACCCCCAGCTCAAAGCACGTGCACCTCTAGCTCCCTCAGTCCTCACTCAATCCTACAGGAAGGCACGATTTGGCCCATTTTATAGGCACCCTACTATTAGGAGCTGAACTGGGTCTCCCCAAAATTCCCACGTTGAAGCCCTAAACTTCAGCACATCAGAATGTGACTGTATCCGGAGGCAAGGCCTTAAAATCGGCGATTAAGGTAAAACGAGGCCAGTGGGGTGAGCCCTAATCCCATCTGACTGATGCCCTTAGAAGAGGAGATTAGAACACACAGAGCCACAGGGAGAAGGTGGCGTCTACCAGGCCGGGAGAGGGGCCACCGGAGAAGCCAGCCCTGCCGACAGCCAGATCTTGGACTTCTGGCCACCAGAACTGAACGGGAATACGTGGTCTTTTGTGACTGCAGTCCAAGCGGACTCAGACACCCACCAGACACCAGAGACCCAAGGAGCCTGCCCACAGACACACAGCAGCAGGAGGCGGGCCGGGATCTGGACCCACCCCTGCGGGCTCCAAAATCTGCACCTTCGCCCAGCCCTGCACGGGGTCCAAGACACGCTCAGGTTTACAGACGCAGCCACAGAGGATAGATAGGCGGGTGCCGGGGCAAGGAGGGCTGAAGAACAAGAGGGGTGAGGGGAAGGAGGGGATAAAAGGAGACCCCTGAAAGCAGAGGCCAAGCGAGTTCCCGAACACACGTGCTCCCAGCAGCACTGCTCCCTGCAGCCACCAGCCCAGATGCCCATCCACAGAGGAGCAGAAAACAACACGCAGCCCATCCGGGCCGTGGAGCACTGCCCGGCCACAGAAAGGAACACGGCACTACACATGCCACACTGTGGGTGAACCCCAAAAACATGACACTAAGCGGAAGACACGGGGCACTTAAGGCCACACATTGCATGATTCCATTTATAAGAAATGTCCAGAGCGAGGCGAAGTGGCTCATGCCTGTAATTCCAGCACTGTGGGAGGCCGAGGTGGGTGGATCATCTGAGGTCAGTAGTTTGAGACCCGTCTGGCCAACATGATGAAACCGTGTCTCTACTAAACATACAAAAAAATTAGCTGGGCGTGGTGGTGTGTGCCCATAATCACAGCTCCTCGGGAGGCTGAGGCAGGAGAATTGCTTGAACCCAAGGGTTAGAGGTTGCAGTGAGCCGAGATCGTGTCACTGCACTCTAGCTTGGGCCACACAGCAGGACCCTGTCTCAAAAAAAAAACAAATGTCCAGAACAGGTTACATCTGTAAAGACAGAAAGAAAATGAGTAGTTGCCAGCAGGGTCTGGGGGAGCTGCAGGGAGAGGAGAGTGGGCATTCAGCTTGGGAGTGATGGAAACGTTTTGAAACTAGGTAGAGATGGTGGTTGCACAACTTTGCCAACGTGCTAAGTATCACAAATTATTCACTTTACAAGGATTAATTATGTTATGTAAATTTCTCCTCAGTAAATTATTAAATGAAAAACAAATGACGGGATTGGAAACTGTCACAACCACTTTGGACAACAGCTTGTCACTTCCCAGTGCAGGTGAAGACACACACGTCAGGACCAGCCCCCCTACTCCAACGGTCAGGCCCTAGAGGGATTCGGGTACATGTCCCTTGCAGGCAGGGACACGAGAGTGTTTGTAACCCAGAAGTGGACACAGTCACCGGCATCAGGATTAAGACGGAGGAACTGTGACACTGTGACACTGTGACACCCGGCTTCTTCCACTTAGCATCATGAACTGTGCTATTACATGGCCATGAAAATGGAGAGCAGCTGATTGCAACAACGTGGATGGATCTCACAAAGATAATGTGAGGTAACACCAGCAAGACTGAGCCAAACAAAAATACAGACAGTATGCCTGCATTCAAGTCAAGTCCAAAACCGGGCCAGAGTAATCCCCGGTGTTTAGGGACGGGCTGAGGGAGGGATACCATAGAAAGCAAAGCAAGCTGGGACCAAAGCGGCTTCCTTCGCAGGCGCTTCTCGGCAGATGAGCTTTCACTCTTTTTCACACGGGGTGATTGCACGCATGTTCATCTTAGTTACATATTTGATTGCGTGTGTCTAGACTTTCCTCAGAGTGAGCATTATTTCATAATAAACAGAAATCAAAGACTCTGGGTGGAAAGTGCAAAGCCAGGGGTTGTAACAGGTGGAGTCCAGGAGCCTGGGAACAGACAGGAGAAGGAAATCCCAAGGACGGGGACACTTGGCTGATCCCGAAGCCGCCGAGGGATCCTGGCTGCAATGGGCTCTCAGCCAAGTAAGGCCAGAATGACCTCCACCTGCCTGCCAGGAGGCCGGACAGGGCCAAAATGATCTGGCACAAGAATTTCCGCAGGGCTCCAAGGCCTGGGCATCTGGGCTGGTGGCTACCCAGGTAGGGAAAGTCAAAACAGGAGAAGCCCCCACCTGCCATTCCATCCAGCCTCCCGTTTCCACCAGACCAGCCCTGTGACCCCAGGGTTTCCATAATCTTTTTGGCCCAGGGGACAAGGCAGGCACCAGATCTGCCATCCTTCCCATGTGATGGCACCTGGGTGGGTACAGGCTGGCCGATGGCCACTGAAGGGTGGGCACATCACTGCTTACGGACAAGGAAGGACAGCCAGGAATTTTAGAAAACAGGTGGAGGAAGGGGCCAGGAAGAATCACGGACTTTTTCAACCCGGGGCTTCAAACTCGCACTGGAACTGCCAGGCTGGGAGCTGGGGGAGGGTCCAGGCACCCACCCCAGCTCGTCAGAAACACTCTGCTCCAATCCAGTTCACACAATGAGGCTTTTGTGTGGGAGTCTGTGGAAAGAACGTGTGCACTCATGAGAAAGCAATCAGACAAACCCAAACCACAGGCCGAACTGCCAAAAGCACCCGCCTACACCCTTTACAGACGCCAGTGTCCTGAAAGACCCAGCAAAATGAAAAGGGCTGGAGAGCGGGTCTGGATTAAAGAGGAGAAACACGCGAGGCAACCAGACGCAGGATGCAACCCTGAATTCAAACTGTGCAAATGAAAAACTACAACAAAACATGTTATTGGGGCGGTAAGGGAATCGGAACGCAGACCGCGTGTCAGATGAATGGCGCGGCTCCTCGTGGCCTTCCTGAGTGGGGCCATGGTCTGCCGTCATGGAGCAGGATGTCCTTGTCCTTAGGATGCACCCAAAAGGCTCAGCAACAAGAGAGAGAACACACGTGCAGCCACTTGTCCTTTCCTGGCCATTTTTACAAAATAAAATTTTTGAAAATAGAACCTTGGGGTGATGGGGTGGTGGAAGGCCACACTGGTCCGCTTTATTTTACAGGCAGGAAGGCTCCCTCGTGAGAACGGCAGAATGAGCCGTGGCACGTCTGCACTGGGGAACGTTTCCAGGCATCTAGAGAATCAGAGCGTGATCATCACCAGAAAATCCCAGCTGGCTGAGGAAGACGTGGACAAGCGATGACAGCGTGAGAAGCCCACGGCACAGCAAAGCGTGCATAGATTGGTCCTATCTCAGCGAGCTGCTGACAGACAGATCCCTCTCCGTGTCTGCGTCCATCAGCTTAAGATGCTGGAAACACAAGCACTTACGTGACACTTGCCAAGCTGCTATTTGAAGTATCTGACATGTGCCAACTCTGTCACCTTAAAAGCCCTCCGTAGGAGATACTTTTATTAACTTCATTTTACAGAAAAGTAAAAAAGGCAGGGTAAGTCGCTTGCCTGAAGGCACCCAACCGGGAAGCGGCCAAGCCAGGATTTGAACCTGGGCTGCCTGCCTCCAAAGTCCATATGCGTAGGTCCCCCCGAGCTGCTGGAAGCTGAAGCCCTGCCAGAGGCTGTGGAGGAGGCTGGGCCTGCTGCTGGGCCTTGCACAGGGACACACTGCTGGGTATACCCGGCAGCTAGGATTCCAGATCAGCTCCTCCATGGCTGCATCTGGGCAGCTCACCCCCCTGCCCCCACCTTGTCCTCTCTCTGCCCACACCACACCCCCGCAGCCTCCCACCTCGAGTGGACAAAGCCGGAAGTTTGGCACCAGTCCTGACCTCTCCCACTATTTAAACAACACGTCTCTTCCCAGCCCTGCCGCCAGGATGTGGACAGGCAGGGGCATCAAATAGGACCCTGGAAACTTTCTGCCTGAAGGGCACTCATTAACGACTTCCTCTCCACCTACCCAGGCCCCTTCCACCCCTGCTGCCCGGGCCCTCCTGACCTCCAGCCAGCCAGCCTGGGACAATTGGCCCCACAAGCATTTGCTGCTAACTATCTCTGTGGCCTTGAGTAAACCCCTGCTACCTACAGAATTTGGTTCCCCAAAGGAAAAATAAAAGATGGAACTGAGCAGGACCCAAGTCGGTCCAGATCTAACAATCTGACAGTGGATGAAACTTTCCCCATTAAAGTGATCAGGCCAGGAACACTGGCTCATGAGTGAAATCCCAGTAATTTGGAAGGTCAAGGTGGGAGGACTGCTTGAGGCCAGGAGTTCAAGACCAGCCTGGGCAACATAGCAAGACCCCCGTCTCTACAAAAAAATTGAAAATTAGCTGGGCACAGTGGTGCGCTCCTGTAGTCCCAGCTATTCAGGAGGCCAAGGTAGGAGGATCAGTTGATCCTGAGTGGTTGAAGCTGCAGTGAGCCATAATCGTGCCACTGCACTCCAGCCTAGGTGACAGCGTGAGACCCTGTCTCAAAAACACTAAATAAATAATAAAGGCCGGGCATGGAGGCATATGCCTGTAGTCCCAGCACTTTGGGAGGCCGAGGTGGGTGGATCATTCGAGGTCAGGAGTTCCAGACCAGCCTGGCCAACCTGGTGAAACCCCGCCTCTACTAACAATACAAAATTTAGACAGGTGTGGTGGTGAGTGCCTGTAATTCCAGCTACTCAGGAGGCTGAGACAGAAGAAGCGCTTGATCCCGGGAGGCAGAGGTTGCGGTGAGCTGAGTTCCTGCCATCACACTCCAGGCTGGGCAACAAGAGCAAAACTCCGTCTCAAAAAATAAATTAATTAATGAACAGCTGGTAAGTTACTACCTCCTCAAGAGGCCTTGGTAAACACCATAATCAGTCAAACAAAACAACCTCTAATACTGTAACGGCCAGAGGCAGTGAAAAGCAATGCGGGGATGAAGTGGGAAGCTACTTGGGGCAAAGGAGCCCGGCCCCATTTTTGCTGCCTATCGCCCTCTCATCTCCCCTGCTAACAGCCCCTCCTTTTTACCTTTGGGGAACCACCCCACTCCTACCTGAGTCTCTGTGGGTAAAAACAACTTCCCTCCCTGGCTCCGAATGGGCAGGTGACCCAAGGCTGACCAATCACAGAATTCTATTACTGGAGCCACAGCAATTGGTCCAAGGATGCACATGTGATTCCAGCCCAGCCAATCACAGCCAATGAGCATTCACTCCATAACTTGTCCCAGCCACTGAGAAAAATTTTAAATTCCCCTTAGTTATCCCTCTGGGAATTCCAAAGCAGCCAGTTTCTCCCTGATGTGGTGCAGATGCCATTTATTTTCTAATCGTCAGAAACCACTGGCAAGTGAGACTGAGGCATAGGACTCTAATTCTAGAATCGCATTCAGCCTGTCCAGATGCTCTGTCACGGGACCCAGGAGGAACAGTAGGGTCACAAGAAACTCACTCCCTGCACCAACACTAACCACGTCTATGTATGAGTGTCACTGCTAGTTTCCTTTTTTTTTTCTAACTGAATGTATGTGGATGATTTTGCATAAATGACACGCATATGGGCCACACCTCTCACATTCCTGCATGGAGCAAAATCACCAGCAGAATGGACCTCGGTCTCCTGACTCAGCCTCACACTGTCCTGCTGGTGGGAACAAAGTGAAACAGAAATTATTCCTTTTTTTTTTTTTTTTTTTTTTGAGATGGAGTCTCGCTGTCACCCAGGCTGGAATGCAGTGGCGCAATCTCAGCTCTCTGCAACCTCCGCCTCCCAGGTTCAAGCAATCCTCTGCCTCAGCCACCCAAGTACCTGGGACTACAGGTGTGTGCCACCATGCCCGACTTATTTCTGTGTTTTTAATAGAGACAGGGTTTCACCATGTTGGCCAGGCTGGTCTCGAACTCCTGACCTCAAGTGATCCACCCACCTCAGCTTCCTGAAGTGCTAGGATTACAGGCACGACACATGACACTGCGGCCAGCCCATAAATGGTTCGATTCTAAATAATGAACCTTGGCTTAAATCCTCAGGGGAGAGAAATTCTCCCAACCCCAGTCCCATCCAAGACACCTGATGAGACCAAGATGCCAACAGGAGGATCCCTGCTCCCTTCTGGAGGCAGGAGGTGGCCCCAGAACCAGCCTCCATGCTTCCTGTGGCCCCTCCATCATCCACAGACGGGCTTGATGACATCTTTATACACCCATATCCCTTCCTTCTGGCCACTCTACCTTCATGCTGCGGCAGGAAAGGGGTCAATCAGAAGCCACCAAAGCTCAGACAGGGAGACACCCCAGCACTGGAACCAGGCAGACATCACTGAAATCTAGATGGAGTGTGTTAAGACTCAGGCCTAGAATCTGTGGATGCATCCCCGGCAACCAGGCTTCTGGGTGCTCCCCAGGGCGAATGACCTCCCTTACCCCTCACTACAGCCCAAGGAGGGAGGCCCAGGGGAAACAAGCCTGGCAGGGTTATACAACTCACCCACAGCCACGTAGATAGGAAGTGCAAGAGCCAGTGCTGAATTCTGGGAGGCTGGTTCCAAAGTCCATGCTGTGGAGGACCCCCACCGGGGCCTCGCTCTGCCTTAGCCCAAGGTCCCACCCTTGGCGGTTCTCAGCCCTGGACAAGGATCTCCAACTATGGGATGCAGCCGTGAACGAGACAGATAAAGTCTGTCCTCATGGAACTCACGCAAGGGGACAAGATAATTTCAGAGACTGTTAAGGGCTCAGAAGGGAATAGCACGGACTGGTTATGACACAGACGGCACAAGCCAGGCGCGGTGGCTCACGCCTGCAATCCCGGCACTTTGGAAGTCTGAGACAGGTGGATCACCTGAGGTCAGGAGTTCAAGACCAGCCTGGCTAAATGGTGAGACCCCCATCTCTACTAAACACAAAATTAGCTGGGCATGGTGGCACATGCCAGTCATCTCAGCTACTCAAGAGGCAAGGCTGGAGAATCGCTTGAACCCGGGAGGCAGAGGCTGTAGTGAGCCCAGATCGAGCCATTGCCCTCCAGCCCGGGTGACCAAGCAAAACTCCATCTCAAAAAAAAAAAAAAAATCAGATAGCACAGACAGTGGACATGGGGGGCAACTTTCCATTGGGTGGAGTGGGCGGTCAGGGGGTGTCTTCTTCAAAAGGTTACATTTAAGCTTCAAAAGATTATATTTAAACATGAAAGAGGAACCAGGCGTAAGAGCCCAGGGGACAAAAAGACAGTCCAGGCAGAAGGAAGAGCACGTGCAAAGGCCTTGACGCAGGACAGCGCGTGACACGTTGGAGGAAAGGAAGGCCAGTGAGGCGCCGTGGGTGAGAATGCTGAGCTGAGATGGGCAGGGCCTATGAAAATGAGGCTGACAGCAGCTTTGACAACAAATGCAGGAAGATTTTATTCAGCTTCGTGAAATGATCCAATTTGCATGGCTCTGTTTGTTTGTGTGGTGTTTTTTTTGGAGATGGAGTCTCACTCTGTCACCCAGGTTGCTGGAGGGCAGTGGCTCGATCTCGGCTCACTGCAGCCTCCGCCTCCCGGGTTCAAGCGATTCTCCAGCCTTGCCTCTTGAGTAGCTGGGATTACTGGCATGCGCCACCACACCTGGCTCATTTTTGTATTTTCAGTAGAGACAAGGTTTCACCATGTTGGCCAGGCTGGTCTTGAACTCCTGACCTCAGGTGATCCACCGGCCTCGGCCCCCAAAAGTGCTGGGATTCAGGCATGAGTCACTGCACCCGGCCCAATTTGCATGTTTTAAAGAGAAATTTGGCTTTGATGCAGAGAAGTGACAAGAGTGTGGTATGAATTGGTAGAGCAAACAGCCCCATGAGGACACTCCAGCACCCACTGGGAAAAGCCCGTGGCAGCTTGGTCTGGGGTGACGGCCGTGGCAGGTGGCGAGGAGCAGGCCCATCCCCCCTGCACAGGACCACAACCTGCCACTGGTCACGAACCACGCTGTGAAGCAACCCTTGTCTTTCAAACACCCTTTCGATAAATATTTGAGAACCTGCGATTATGTACTAGGCATCGTTCCAGGGGCTTGGGGCAGGGCAACAACACAAAGGACCCTGCCTTGACAGTCCGACATCCTCACGGGGGAGAAACAGACAGTAAACACAGGAGGCTCCAGCGTATCTCAGTGGCTGACAGGGCTGCTGAGAAGCACAGTGGTAAGGAGAGCTGGGAGCACAGGCGGAGGGGTGGTGGGGGCCACCTGCGCGATGAACAGACGAGATGGGGGGGGTCTCCATGAGCAAGTGAGTGCTGAACAGAGCCCTACAGGATGTGAGAGGGCTTGTGTCACAGGAGAGCTAAGGCAATGGGGCCTGTGCGGGCCGAGGAATGGCCAGAAGGCCATTGTGCAAGGGAAAAGGGAATGGGGACATCACCAGAAAAGTGGCAGGGGTGGACAGCACAGGCCCCGGGCCGGGTTAAGACCTGGCTGTGACTGCTAGGGGATGGGTCTGGCCACCTGAGGGCTTTGAGCAGAGGAGGTAAGCTAAATGCCGCTCCGATGGGCTCCTGTGACTGCTTATTGAGAAACCCCACTGGGGAACAAGGGTGAGCGCAGGAAGGCCAGTGAGGAGGCGGAGGCAGGAATCCAGAGGAGAGTTGAGGGCGGCTTGGACCAGAGGCGATGGCGCCTCGGGTGTGGTGAGAAGTGGCTGGAATCTGGGTATATTTAGATGATGAAGCCATAAAACTTTCTGACGGGTTCCTTGCGGAAGTGGAGAGAACGGAGCCAAGGCTGAGTGCAACGCGTTGGCCCGGGCAACTGGAAGACGGGGGGCTACGGACAGAGTTGGAAGCTGGTGGGAGTCACAGGCGTGGCCGGAGGTGATAAAGAGCCAGCTGGGGCGAGCGTGATCTGCCTTTGACCCTGAGTCGAGGTATGGACTCTGCCGTTACATGCTCAGGGCTGGGGTCCGGGGGAAGGTGTGGGCCCAGGGATACCAATTTGGGAGTGCTCAGGACAGAGATGCCATTCAGGCGCGAGGCTGGAGGAGCTCACCCGGGGGATGAGGGATGAGGACGCGCAGAACGGCCGCCCCGGGCTCCACCAGCGGGAGGCCAGGGAGATGAGGAGGCATCAGCAGGCAGGACCAGAGCAGCCAGGGAGGTGGGAGGAAAACCCAGAGAACGGAGATTTCAAGCACCTCAAGGGTCCTCCTGAAAGCTTCCAGAGAAGGTAGAAGGAACTTCACCCAAAATGCCAGGAAGCAAACAAGGCCAGGCCCCTCCTGCTCCTTCCCCCTCCCCAGCACAGGCAATCAGTGAACAGGAAGAAACAGTGAAGTGGGGGAAAGAAAACACGAAAATTACGCCGGCCATGCCTTGGGCCGCCAGGCTGCCTGGAACCCAGGGCCCGGGGGAGCTTCTGAGCAGGCAGAGCGGCTCCACATCTCACCCAAGAGCTCTGGGAGGAAAATCGCCCGACACCTGCGGAGAGCCAGCCCCAGGCCCTTTAAGGCTTCAAAGCCAAGGACACAGCTGGCTGTGTTGTTCTCGTCTCTGCATTACAGCTCCGGCCTGGCCACTCCTGGGCCAGCAGAGGCCAAGGTCACGTCCAAATAGAAGAAGGGGGATGAGGTAAATAAAAGGGATTCTCTTTTGTTTCGTGTTTTTTATTTCTGACTGGGCCCTAGTGTTGAATTCTCCGCACAATTAATGTGCCTGTGGTGTTGGCGCTGCCAGGGCCTCACAGAGCCAGAAGGCCTAGATCGCACACTCCTCCGCAGAATCCTCCAGGCCCAAGATTTAAACCACAAAACTCTCTGGTCTCAGCCCCGGGGGGGAGTGGCTTATGGCCCCAGGGGCGTCTTTTTGCTGACCACAGACATGGAATCACTCTCTGGACACTAAGGAACCTTCACGCGGGACCCACAAACGACAGTGCCTACAAGCCTGCAGCAAATCGCCACGGGGACCAAGACTCATCCAGGAAAAACACCTTCGTGGAGCAAGCCCTCCACGGGGACTCACGTCCATCGCATTTGCTAGAAATAGAAAGCCAGGGTAAAGCGATTCCAGGTTGCTGAGCTTTGCCACGTTCTAGTTAATCAGGGTGCATCTCCAGCGGAGGCACAGCAAGTACCAGCCATTCCAGGAAGGGTCGGGGAATGCTTCCTGGAAACCCCGGGTGCTAGGCCTGGCCCCAGAAAGGCCAGATAACAGTGGGGCACATCGACATGTATGTGCAGACACACTGACACACAAGGACACACATAAACACATGTGTTCATGTGTCCTTGTGCATGTATGACACGCCATGTGTGCCTGCATAAACACATGTGGGCGCATAGCAACACGGGTGTCTGCACATGCATCATCATGTGATCACACATCAAGGCAGGTGTGTGCGTGCCTACACAGGTGTGTGTGTCCCTATGTTTTCACCCTCAGCACATGTGTACACACAGCAACACATGTGTGTGCAAACACACACAGTCATGAAGACAGGGAGAGGCAAATCTACTAGGAGCGAATAAACTAGACTCAGGCAAAGTAAAAATAGCCCGTGTTTCTCAGCTGTCACCAGGGAGTACGTTGAAGTTGTCTCTCACATGCCAGAAAGAATAGGAAGTTCAATGGCAGGAAAGAGGAAGAAAAACAAAGCAGAATTGGCACACACCTGTGATCCGAGCTGTCCTCTGAGGAGCCCTCTCCCCAGCCGTGACCGACAATCAGCTCTAGGGCTTTGTCCCACGTGTCCAGACATGGGGTTCCTACAGGAAACGCCCTGTAGCTGGAGACCCTGTGCCTCCCTCCCAGGTTCCACGGGGAGCTGAGAAAGGTGCAGAGTGGGGCCGCCCCGGCAGGACAGGTGGGGAGTCCCCCGCCCCTAGGGTCACCAGGAGCCCTGGGCTAGGAAGAGGTGGCCTCTCTGGGAGTCTCACTTGGTGCCCGTGATTGAAGAACACGTCCTTGGTCTCAGATGCCCCCCGGAAAGGGAGACGTCAGCGTGCACTCTGCACCAGCAATGTTTGGCGGGGGTGACTATTAGGACAGAGGCCTCGAAGGGACCCTGCTGTTCCCTGGCGATGCAGAGAAAAAGGAAGGGGCAGCCCAGGAAGAGACTATAAGAAGGGCACCCCCCTCACCTCAAGCCTGCAGTCAAGCATCCACAGAGGCCACCACGACCGGCTGTGGAGTCGAGCACCCCACTTGAAATCCTGATTCAACCACTTGGAGCTGTATGACATGGGGCAAGTTACGTTCCACCTCTGTACATTCATTTCCCTCAACAAAACAAGACACAACAGTACCTATTTTAGATACTGAAAGAAATAAGGCACATAAACACTTAGAACAGTGTCCGGCCATCAACCCTCACCTTTTAACTGATTGGCAAAGATTTCCCAAAGGACACAAACTCAGGGAGAGTCAGTGACGTCCCAGGCTGGCCCTGGTGCCTGGGCTCTCCAAGGCTCACTGTGTGGCCCTGGCTGTGGGAGGCAGGGGTGAGATAAAAAAGCCTGAGGTCGGGAGGCCACGGCGGGTGATCACAAGGTCAGGAGTTCAAGACCAGCCTGGCCAAGATAGTGAAATACCAGTTCTACTAAAAATACAAAAAAAATTAGCCAGGCGTGGTGGCCGGTGCCTGTAATCCCAGCTACTCTGGAGGCTGAGGCAGAGAACTGCTTGAACCCAGGAGATGGAAATTGGCACTGGGATCATGCCACTGCACTTCAGCCTGGGGGTTGCACACGCCTCATTCATTCTGCAATCCAGCTGGCATTGAAGGGTCAGCAAGGAGCTGAGGCAAGGAGCTCAGGCTCTGCTATGGCCCTCGGGGGACGCTGCAGTGACAGTGATGGGAAAGCCCCTCCCTCAGCAGATACCAGGGTATCAGAAAAAAGCATGCAGCAAAGATGAGCTGAGTATTTGTCTCTACCCGTGGGGAAACAAATGGAGCTACTGTTTATTGAGACCGGGAACATAGGTCGGGGAAGCCCAGCAGCTGGATAAAGCAACCCAGGTTGAGTCCCGACTAGAAAACCAACTTCGAGACAGCACAGGGGACTCAGGTTCTCTGCTGGCCATAGAAGAAGGCCATTAAGTGTATCACTGAACATGGTGGCCTTGGAAAATGACTCCCCACTGCAGCCTAGCTGTAGTGAGCAGCCTCTCCCCATGTCCTTCAGCTGGGCCTTCCTTGGAGGACAGAGACACGCAGGAACTTGGATATGTGCTCCCAGGGACCTGAACCGGGCCTTCGTCACTCACCGGCATACCTGAGCACAGTGGCACGCCAGGCTCAGATCCAGGGAGAGGATACAAGAGTCCCTGTTCTCATGGTGTCTGCCTCTGGGACACCTTCACACACAAGCACACACGCACGCACACATACACAGGCCAGCGAGGTCACCTGGGGCAAATTACTCTCTTCAGCTTATTTCCTTAAAGGACACTGACGGCAGTAAGTCGTATGTCATGGCCCTCTGCAGGGACTACACAAGATGACTTTCACAAAGGTGCTCTGGACCCTGCCTGGCGCACAGTAAGCCGCCCGTGAGTGGATGCCGTGAGGTTCACAATCACGGCCCTTAGGGTGTCTGTCCAAACACCTCTGTCCAATCCTCCGCACTGGAGGAAGGGAGAAGTGAGCCACACTCGCAAAGCCCTCCACCACAGGGCCCCTTTGCAGCGCGCCGCCTAGGTCTGTGTGGCTCATGCATCCGGCCATTCTTTGGGGAAAGCTATGTATCTGTTCATTTGTAATTTTTTTTTTTTTTTTGACACGGCATCTCACTCTGTTGCCCAGGTTGGAGTACGGTGGCACAGTCACAGCTCACTGCAGCCTCAAGCTCCTGGGCTCAGAAGATCCTCCCACCTCAGCCTCTCGGGTAGCTAGGACTATAGATACATGCCACCATGCCCAGCTTAGTTGTTTTCTTATTATTAATTTTATAGAGATGGGGTCTCACTATGTTGATCTTGAACTCATGGGCTCAAGTGACCCTCCCACCTCAGCCCCCACTAAGTGCTAGGATTACAAGTGTGAGCCACCATGCTAAGCCTCGTAATTTTTTTATTTTTTATTTTTTGACTTTTTTGGCACTACTACTTAGCCATAACAAGGAATGATGTAATTTTTAATTAAACACATATCTTGTGGATATATTCTCTTTGTTACAAAAAAAAAATTAGCAGCATTACAGATAAAGTATTAGGTTTCCTTTGGCCACAGCCCCAGGGTTCTGCCTTCTCTCTTTAGAGCATCCACTTTTGTTAGTCTGACGTATACCCTTGCACACCTTTTCCCAAACTTTAACATATTCTAACATTAAGCCATTGAAAATAATGGCAGGGCATGGTGGCTCACACCTATAATCCCAGTGCTTTGAAAGACCAAGGCAGGAGGATCACTTAAGGCCTGGAGTTCAAGACCAGCTTGGGTAACATAATGAGACCCTGTCTCTACAAAAATAAAAATAAATAAAAATTGAAAGAAAATATATAGAATATTGTTTGGTGGGTTTTTTTAAAAAAACATAAATAGTACCAGAGCTTTTTTCAATTAGTAATGTGTTTTTATGGCCTACCCATGCTAAAACATATATCTAAGTTCCTTGTTTCTTTCTTTCTTTCTTTTTTTTTTTTTGAGAGTCTCATTCTGTTATCCAGGCTGGATAACAGTGGCACAATCTCAGTTCACTGCAACCTCCACCTCCTGGGTTCAAGCAATTCTCCTGCCTCAGCGTCCTGAGTAGCTGGGATTACAAGTACCATGCCCAGCTAATTTTTGTATTTTTTAGTAGAGACAGGGTTTAGCCATGTTGGCCAGCTTGGTCTCAAACTCCTGACCTCAAATCATCTGGTGAATAATGAAGGCATGGTTCAGGTCCCTGGAGGCAAACATCCAAGTTCTGTGAACAGGATATAGACATGAAATGTAGACAAGGAGCCATTCTTAAGAAGTAGTCTATGGCCGGGCGCAGTGGCTCACGCCTGTAATCCCAGCACTTTGGGAGGCCGAAGTGGGTGGATCAAAATGTCAGAAGATTGAGATCATCCTGGCCAACATGGTGAAACCCTGTCTCTACTGAAAATATAAAAATTAGCTGGGTGTGGTGGCACATGCCTATAATCCCAGCTACTTGGGACGCTGAGGCAGGAGAATCGCTTGAACCCAGGAGGCAGAGGTTGCAGTGAGCCAAGATTGAGCCATTGCACTCCAGCCTGGCAACAGAGCAAGACGCCATCTCAAAAAAAAAAAAAAAAAAGAAAAGAAATTCAGTCTAAAGAAGCAGGCCAAGGGGAAAAGATGCCAAGTAGTGTGACATTATCCACATCTTCACCAAAGCTCATTGAAGATGGCAGACTTGGAAGATGACCATCCCTTTTCTGCAGCCCAGCTGCAGTGAGGGGCCTCTCCCCATGTCCACCAGCAGGGCCTTCTTGGGAGGACCATAGACACACAGGAACTTGACTACCAAAAAATGGTCATGATAAATCAGTAATCACCAGTGAAGGCAGAGATGCGGGAAGCGGCACAGCCCCACACCCTGTGGGTGGAAGCATCAACAGATAGTGCAGAAGGGCAATTTGGCCGTAATCGTCAAAAGTCAAACTGAACACACCTGCTCCCAAGGCCCCACTTCTAGAAATCCACCCTATAGAAATGTTCACGCACCACACGAAGAGGGATGTGTCAGGATATCGCTGCCATTTGTGACAGAGAAAATGATCAGTCAATGGAGAAACAGGTGAACAAGTCTATAACCATCCAAAGGAATGCCAGCAGTGATGAAGAAAAACAGGGTAGATTTATTGCTGGGACATGGAAAGTTTTTCAGACAGTATCACTGAATTGAAAAGCAAACTGCAAGATAATTGTACATGTTCAAGTTCACTTACACTTAGTTCAAGTTATATAAAATATACATATTGATATGTATACATACAGGCTCTTGGTACATGGAAAAGGATCTAGAAAGATCCACACCAATGATGTTGAGAGTAGCTGAGTAGGGGAATAAAATGGGGGAAACTTTCTCGAGTTTCCTCCATTTGAACTTTTTTTTTTACAAGCAAGTATTCCTATGTTTTATATAAAGTCATCCCTCCATGTCAGAGAAGAATTGGTCCAGGACCCCCACAGACACCAAAGTCTGCAGGTGTTCAAGCCCCTGACATAAAACGGTGTCGTATTTGCATACAACCTACGCACATCCTCCCGTGTTCTTTAAATCATCTCTCGATTACTTATAATACCTAATACGATGTAAATGCTATGTCAATAGTTGTTACACAATATTGTTTTTATGTCTATTATTTTTATAGTCGTATTGTTATTTTGGGGGGGATTTTCTTCTGAATAGTTTCAATCTGCAATTGATTGGATCCACGGATGCGGAACCTGGCAGACACAGAGGGCCAAGTGTAGGGACTTCTGTAATTAACCAAAAAGCATATTAAAAAAAAAAAATCAAAGCACAAGGCCTCCCATTCAAGTTGCACACGGACTCATGTAGCCAAAGAAAACACCAGCGGGCCGTCCCTGTTATGTGAGTGTCCCACCCGCCCGGTCCCCTGAACACAGGCTCTCTTCTTCCATGCTAAGGTACTTGGCCGCCACTCCAGCCTGGGTGGTCCCAGAAGAGGCCGTCTTGGGCTGGGCGTGTTTTCCTGCCTTCACGCCACTGGGCCCCAAACCAATCGCCTTTGGGATATCCACAGAAGGATGGCCATTCAGCTTTAAGCCAGATGCTCCTAGCTTCAGGACAATTGAGGACAATGTGGTTTTCCTCTTTAGCATGGGAGAGGAGTGGGGAAATTTGGTGGTGCACACATCTGTGTGACATCCTTAATCTGACGACGTCTGAGAAGGAAAACACCTTGAAATAAGCCCTCCAAATGACTGAGTTGGCAAGACTCTACCTGGCATAAATCCTACCACCCCCACACTCCCAAAGAAAGAAACTAGGTGCTCACTGCACAGGGTCACATGCTGGCACCCCTGAGTGACAGCACCTCTAGGGACCCTTCATACACACAGTAGGGTCCTGGCACTGCAGCAGCCACAAGGCTGTCACTGACACACACGTTTCAGTATGAGTAGGTCACAAATAAATAAAGTCCCACAGTGTAACAGAGAAAGCCTCTGCGCTGTCCTGGGGAGGAAGAGGCCATTCTCTTGCTTTTCCTGCCATGCCCAGAGACAATGTCACCCTTCACCAGGACCTCTTTACAGTCAGATTACATACCTTGACAGAACAAGATTTGAAAAATCAAAAAATAGACACAGCATGGCCAAGATGCCCCAGACAACTGCTCACCCAGAGACCTTGAGACAGGCCACATGTTGCTCCATCTTTAAAGCCAGCTAGCTGGGTCCCAAGAAGTGGCAGCCAAATCTAAGCAGATGTATCCTTCATTCATTCACTCATTCATTCACTCTGTGAATGGGGGAAGAGACATGAAATGTGGACAAGGAGCCATTCTTAAGAAACCCAGTCTAAAGAGGCAGGCGGAGGGAAAAAGATGTCAATTATCGTGACAATATCCACATCTTCACCCCAGCTCTGCATCTGGCTGGAACTTTGGTAACAGTGAGCCCCAGTTTCCCCTCCCGGCCACTGCAGGCGCTGGCTCCAGGGCTTCAAAGCTCTAAACGGCTTTTAGCTCAAATGTGATCCTCTGCAATCTCCCAGCCCTTCCCTAACTCCAGGCTCATTCAAACAGGCCACCCAGGGCAGAGTCTGTCCGTCTGCAGACCAGCTGACCTCCTAATCTGTCTCCCTGGTTAAAAGGGCAATGGTGTGTAAGGTTAGGATCAGAGGAAAGACCTCAGGCTGCGTGCACTCACAGGACCTTGGGCTGGTGCCTGCCTCTGCATGAATCTGGGGAGAAAAGCAGCTTATAGTTTCCAGACTGAATCACGAAGGCAGTGAGCAAGGAGAACAGAGTCGCTCTTTCTGCCTCTGAGAGTTCCTATGGGGAGATTCTGGGCAGCGGAGGATGCTCACCTGAGCACCCACTATGTGAGCTGGGCACCCACTATATGAGCTGAACACCCACTATGTGAGCTGAGCACCCACTATGTGAGCTGAACACCCACTATGTGAGCTGAGCACCCACTATGTGAGCTGAGCACCCGCTATGTGAGCTGGGCACCCGCTATGTGAGCTGAGCACCCACTGTGTGAGCTGAGCACCCATTATGTGAGCTGAGCACCCACTATGTGAGCTGAACACCCACTATGTGAGCTGAGCACCCATTATGTGAGCTGGGCACCACGTGGGCCTCACAGAAGGTTCCTGCCCTCTGGGGCTCACAGGATACAAGCAAAGTGCAGCTCCCATTTTACCAGACACTGCTACCGGCTGCTGTGGAAGCAGGCGTTCTCGCACTCCTGGGCTCCTTTGACGGCACCTGTTCACACTTCTGATCCGCCATGGGCGCCCAGACCCTTTAGGGCAGGTCAGGCCCCCGGGGGGAGGTCTCTCATCCAGGCCTCCCCAACGCTGGCCTGCGCCTCCAGCAAAGTCCCTGGGTTCCCCGTTTGCCCCCCAGCCTCAGTCTGGGGCGGTGGAGGTGGAGGTGGTGGGGAGGCGGGCAGCGGCTCTCCCAATAAGCCTGGCCTCCCTCGCGCTCTGCAGTCCCCGGCCCGGGTGCCGATCCCGCTGCGGACGCTCACCCACCGCAGCGCGCGGGTCCTCCTCGGCGCCCAGCGCCCACCAGACCGGAGCCGTGCGCGGACCCCCCGGGGGCTCCCTCACCCACCTTGAGGACCTGCTGTTTGATGAGCGAGGGCACCATCACGATCATGACAGCGCCCAGCACCGCGCACAGTCAGCCCCGCGACGCCCAGCGCCGCGGCCGCCCAGCGCGCTTTGGCCTGGCAGCCCATGTCAGCGCGCCTGGGGCCCACCCGCGGCTCGCAGGGCTCCGCGCCTTGCAGGAGACGGACGCGGCGACAGAGGCGACAGAGGCGACACAGGCGGGGACTCCAGGCACGCGGGCCGCAGAGGCACGGTGGGCCCGGGACGGCAGCGCACGCAGGAGCAGCCCGGCAGGTAGCCAGCGGTTTTATGCCCCATCGCCGGCGCCGCCGGACCGCCCCCGGGCCGCCTTGGGCTCCAGGATTCCGGCGGGAGCGAGCGCAGGGCGGGGCCTGACCGAGCCGGGACGGGGGACGGGGCGGGGCCCGAGCGCGCCAGGGGGCGGGGACGGGGCGGGGGGGGGACGGGGGCGGGGCGCGGATCGGCCGGGCAGGGGGGCGGGGCCATGGCCGCCAGGACCGCCCCGGCGCCATGCGGCTGCCCCAGCGATCTCGCTTCCGTTTTGGGGCTGGAATGAAGGAGGCCTCGTGGCCGCTGTGCCAAAACGCCTGCGGGGCCTGGCGCCCGTCACCCTGCTGCTCTCTTCCCCCTCCTCCTCTCTCTTCCCCCGCCTATCCTCTCTCCTCCCAGCCCTCCCCCTCCTCCCAGCTCTCCCCTCCGTACCCCTCACCCTTCCCTTTCCCTCCTCCTCCCTCTCCTCCTCTATCTGGACCATCATCATCGTTGGTCACAGTGACTAGGACTTAGCTAGTCCATCCAGGAACCCCAAAGCCCATAAAACGGTGTACATGCCCCCCCATCACCTTCTGGAGCCCCATCTCCCCAGTCTATCTCCAGCCTCGCTGTCCCTGGAAGAAGCCCTACAGGTTCCGGCCCAGGGCCTTCAGGGCAATTCTGTTCTCCCAGGGATCCGCCTGGCTCTATCCTTCATAACGTTGGCGCCACCATCACCCTATGACCGAGCATCCCCTGGCAGGTTCACGTTCATTTGATTCCTTGCATTCTGGGCATGTGCTCCAACTGGGATGCCAGCCTGTGAGGCGGGCCCCCCACGCGTCCCCAGCTCTAAAACGTGGCCTGGCGGGGAATGCCTGCTCACAGTAAATATTCCAGAATGAATGACTGAGGAGCCTTCTAGGTGCTGGCTGCGGTCCTAAGTGCTTTGCTCCATTTTACAGATAAGATAACTGAGGCACAGGCTTAGTTAACCCGAACCAAGTCCCAGCTTCCTAATGAAGAGGGAAACCAATGATGAGCACGTGAGCCAATGAATGAAGGACGATTGCAGGCCAGTGCTCCAAGGAAACAGAACGGGCCTGGTGCCTGGTGGCCCACAGCTGCAATCCCAGCACTTTGCAAGGTCCAAGTGAGGGATCGCTTGAGGCCAGGAGTGGGAGACCCACCTGAGCAACATAATGAGACCCATCTCTACAGAAAATTAAAAGATTAGCCAGGCATAGTGGCATGCACCTGTGGTCCCAGCTGCTCAGGAGGCTGAGGCAGAAGGATCCCTTGAACCCTAGAGTTCAAGGCTGCAGTGAGTCCTGATCACACCACCGCACTCCAGCCTGGGTGACAGCAAGACTCTGAGGGGAAAAAAAAGGGAGAGAGAGGAAAAGAAAACAGAAGAGGGTACACAGCAGTGGGCTGGCGCTAAGTGGCAGTTGCCTTTAGATGGATGACTGCGTCCCTGAAGCCCTCCATGCCCGCCCCAGCCTGCCTCCTGGTGCCTGCACTGCTGGCCCCACCCTGAGTTTTGGGCCCCTCTCATAGGCCAGTCCCCTCATTTTCTGAATGAAGTTGCTGAGAGGACAAGAGACCCCTGTGTGACACAGGGACCAGAGGGTGGCATCCCCAGCACTGGGTAAGGCTGGCTCCATCCTTGAGTGCTCTGAGGGAGGCTTTCTAAACCTCTTATTTAACCCCAGAAGAAAGCAGCCTTCTCCCAGGCCCATCCTTAAGCAACATGTCTTGGCCTGAACCAATATTAACTGAGCACCTGCTGTGTTCTGGTTAGACAGCTTTGCCTGGCACTGCCTTCCTCTAAGGAGACCAAACATGGTCCAGTGCCCCAAGGAGGAGGGCCCAACTCCTGATGGAGGTCAGAGTGGCTAGGGTGAGGCTGTGTCATCCCAGGGGAACAGGTTCAGAGAGATCCAGCCTCCGGGGTTTCCCATGCTGGAGTCCTGGCGCAAGTGGTGTGGGGCTTTCTGTGCCTCAGTTTCCTCATCTACAAAATAGGGATTATAAGAGACCCTGTCCAAGAGCTACCGTGAGGATTAAACAAGTCAGGAAAACGTGCCAGTGCTTAGAACAGTGCCTGGAATGTGTCAGTGCAACTGAGCTGGGGGCTGTCATTATTTTCAGGACCTACCTGACCTGGCTCCTGCCCACCTCTCTGCTTCCATCTCTACCCTCTCCCCCATTGTTTCTGTTTATTGAGCATCCCCAGCTTTTTCTTGTCAGGGCCTTTGCACTTCCTGTTCCTCTGTCTAGGATACGCTTCCCCTAGATCCTTCCATGGCTCCCCATTCTCCTCTTCCCGGCTCAGCTGAAACCCACTCCTCAGAGAGGCCTTTGCCATTGCATCTGTCAAAAACAGGAGTCCCAGCCCACTCTATCAGGTCACCTCGTTTTGTCTGAAATGGTCTCGTCTACTTGTTCATCTCCTCCAGCTCCGGAGAGGCAGAAGCTGACCCTGTTTCGCTTATCAATGTATCTCCAGCACCTGGAAAAATGCCTGGCACATAGCAAGTACTCAATAAATGCTTTACTCAATCAGCTAATTAACTCATAAATCAGTCAACCAAGTACCTGATCAATTGATTAACTAATTAGCATCACTTCATTGAATTCCTTAAGGCCTTCAACAGCCTTTAGCTATGCACTTCACCTTTTTTAATGACTTTTGAAGTTCTCGGAAATTAGCCAGTTAACTCAAATCGGAGGCCTGCCTGGCCCTGGTGCCCTCCCTCCCTTCGTTGATACTGACCCGCCTTGACCATCTCACCCAATCTAACTCTGATTCATGACCAAATCTTCAAGGTCCAAATGTACGTGGTGCTTACCCAAGAGGGCTGCAAGGCCACGGCTGGACAGCCCTCATGTCACGCCATGCTGTCATTCAATGAGAGAGAAGGGCAGAGATGAAAGAGTGCTGGGACACGTGAGCCACCTTGGCCTTGCCGAGGGGGAGTCACTTCCAGTGGCAGGGAGGGCAGCTTAAGAAGGGAAAGAAGTCTTCGTCGTGTTTTAGAGAAAGACCCTGCCCTGGTGAAAGCCAAAGACACAGAAGGAAAGCAAGAGTGCTGATAACAAAATGTGATCAACGTGGTGGCGGGCTCCTGGAAAACCAAGTCAGATGGCTGCCTCCTCTGCTGACTCCTCTCGTGATCAGAGACGGAGAATGAGCGCATGCGAAGACCTGGAGGAGCTGGAAGCCTCCCGGGGTGCTCGTGGGATTGTAAAATGGTACAGCCTCAAAAGGCAAACGTAGGGTCCCCTGAGACCCAGCAGTTCTACTCCTGGTCCATGCCAAGGAGAAAGGGAAGTGCGTGTCCACACGGAAGCCTGGACGCAAATGTTCACAGCAGCCCAGCAGTGAAAACAACCCACATGCCCGTCGGCTGATGAAGAGGTAAATAAAATGTGGCATAGCCACACACTGCAAGATTACTCAGCATAAAAAGGAATGAAGTGCTGACGCATTCTACACCATGGGTGAACCTTGAAAACACTGATAAGTGCAAGAAGCCAGACGCAAAGGCCACGTATATGATTCACTGATGTAAAATGTTCATACTAGGCAGATCTATGGAGACAAAAAGTAGACCAGTGGTTGCCAGGGGCCAGGGAGAATGAGGAGTGATGGTTACAGGTTTGGGGTTTCATTTTGGAGTGGTGAAAATGTTCTGAAAGTGATGGTAATGATGGTTGCACAACTCTGTGAATATACAAAAAGCCATCAAATTGCACACTTTATTTACTTTTTGTTTTTTTGAGAGACAGGGTCTGGCTCTGTCGCCCAGGCTGGAGCGCAGTAGTGTAATCATAGCTCCCTACAGCCTCGAAGTCCTGGGTTCAAACTATCATCCCTCCTCAGCCTCCTGACTTGCTTGGACTGCAAGTACACGCCACCATACACACCTAATGTTTTAATTTTGTTGAGACAGGGTCTTGCTTTGTTGCCCAGGCTGCTCTCAAAATCCTGCCCATCCTCCCACCCTGGCCTCCCAAAGTGCTGGGATTACAAGTGTGAGCCATCCCGGGCGTGGTGGTGGGTGCCTGTAGTCCCAGCTACTCAGGAGGCTGAGGCAGGAGAATCACTTGAAGCCGGGAGGCAGAGGTTGCAGTGAGCTGAGATCACACCATTGCACTCCAGCCTGGGCAATAAGAGCGACGCTCCCTCTCAAAAACAAACAAACAAACAAACAAAACAAGTGTGAGCCATCATACCTGGCCAAATCGTATACTTTAAATGGGTGAATTTATAATATGCAAATTATGTCTTAATAAAAACTGTTATAAAGAAATGGCCAGGTGTGGTGTTCGTGCCTATAATCCCAGTGCTTTTGGAGGCCGAGGCAGGAGGATTCCTTGAGGCCAAGAATTGGAGACCAGCCTGGGTAACATAGCCAGACCCCATCTCTTCAAAAAACAAAAAGTTAGCCAGGCAAGGTGGCACACCCCTCTAGTTTCAGCTGCTCAGGAGGCCGAGGTGGGAGAATCACTGGAGCCCAGGATGTCGAGGCTGCAGTGAGTGAGCTATGATTGTGCCACTGCACTCCAGCCTGGGCAACACAGTGAGTCTGTCTCTCAAAAAAGAAAGAAAACCTTTCGTAGCTCCCACCTCAGCGTAAAAGCCAAAGCCTTCACCATGGCCCACAAAATCACCACATCTCATACTAGAGAGACAAAGTCAAACGCACCCAGATGGGCACATCTCCCTGACTTCATCCGCCTCCCTCCCCTTGCCCACTCTGCTCCAGCCACACCCACCTCCCTGGAGCTCCTCCCCCTGCCGCCTGGCTCCTCTCCCAGGGCCTTTGCACTCCCTGGTCCCCTCCTGGAATGCTCCTCTCCCTGGCACCCAGGAGGCTCACCCTCCCTTCCTTCAGGTCCTTGCTCCAGTGCCATCTTCTCAGCAATGACTGCCTTCCTGCCCAGCCTTTGAAAGTTACAAACCACCTGGAGGACGCTCCCTGTCCTCCTTGGCTGCCTCATTTCTCTCTGTGCACCAACCACCCTCCCGGGCAGGTGTTTGCTTGTCTGATTGGCTTCCTTTTCCTCTAGGATGAAAAAGGTCCAGGGGCAGGAATCTACCTGTTTGGTCCTTTGCCATTGCTGTACCCTGGGCTCCTGAACAACCTCACGTGGCCCCCAGCAGGCCATCAGTCAGTGTGTGTGGATGAACCTTGTCTACCAGAGCCCAAGGTAAAAGCCTGCCTCTGCCACCGGGCCACGCAGCTGCCTAGCGGGGTGGCCTGGGCCAAGTTGCCAAGCCTCTCTGTGCCCTGGTTCCCCTCATTCGTGCCTCAGGATTGGTCTGAGTCATGCCTGCACCCTGGGGTGGTCATGAGGATTCCATAGGCTCATCCTGGTCATGTGCTTAGCGAGGTGCCTGTGTGAGGCGGGGCCAACTCCTCCAGCAGGCCGCCGCACGCCCTGTGCCCCACCCCAGCCTGGGAAGAATCATTCTCATCCCCAGGGGGCAACAGAACTACTGCATGGAAGCTGAAGGGCTTCCTTAAAGGAGGCACAGCTGGCTCCTGGTGGAGCAGAGAGCAGAGATGTGAACCAGTCACTTAGCACAAACATGACCACTACATTGTTTGCCGAGGGAAAGGAAAGAGGAAGAAAGGGAAGGAAAGTGAAGAGATAGGGGCAAGAAAAGACAAAGTCAAAAGCAGAGGAAATGGAAACCTTATTTTTCTCTTTTGAGATGGAGTCTCGCTCTGTTGTCCAAGCTGGAGTGCAGTGGCGCAGTCTCGGCTCACTGCAAACTCCACCTCCCGGGTTCAAGCAATTCTCCCAGTCTCAGCCTCCCGAGTAGCTGGGATTACAGGCGCATACCACACACCCAGCTAATTTGTGGGTTTTTTTTTTGGGGGGGGTTGTTGTGGGTTTTTTTGTTTTTTGTTTTTTGTTTTGAGATGGAGTCTCACTCTGTTCCCCAGGCTGGAGTGCAATGGCGTGACCTTGGCTCACTGCAACCTTCTCCTCCGGGATTCAAGCAATTCTCCCACCCAGCCTCCTGAGTAGCTGGGATTACAGGCACCTGTCATCGTGCCCGGCTAATTTTTGTATTTTTGTACAGATGGGGTTTCACCATGTTGGCCAGGCTGGTCTTGAACTCCTGACCTCGGGTGATCCACCTGCCTCGGCCTCCCAAAGTGCTGGGATTACAGGCATGAGCCACCGAGCTTGGCCAATTTTTGTATTCTTAATGGAGACAGTGTTTTGCTGTGTTGGCCAGGCTGGTCTTGAACTCCTGGGCTCAAGTGATCCACCTTCCACAGCCTCCCAAAGTGCTGGGATTACAGGCATGAGCCACCTCGCTCAGCCAGGAAAACATTTTAGCCACATCTGCCACGTGGCTCACTGCTGGTGACGGAGGAAAGAGAGCTCACGTGTGCCTGCTGGATTCGTTCAGTCAACACTGAGCTCCCACTCTGTGCTGGGCACCGTGTTGGGGGCTTGGGGAGCCAGCAGGGACCATAACCAAGCCTCTGGCTGTTCAGGTCCTGTATGTCAATAGACAAGTAATAACATTAAGTGATACACATCATCAATGGTGAATTTCATAAAACATCAGTGCTGTGGGCCGGCACAGTGGCTCACACCTGTCACACACTTTAGGAGGCCAAGGCAGGCGCTTTGCTTGAGCTCAGGAATTCAAGACCAGCCTATGCAACATAGCAAAACCCTGTCTCTACAATAAATACCAAACAAATTAGCTGGCCATGGTGGCACACACCTGTAGTCCCAGACAACTTGGGAGGCTGAGATGGGAGAATCACTTAAGCTCAGGAGGCAGAGGTTGCAGTAAGCCAAGACGGCACCACTACACTCCAGCCTGGGCAACAGAGCAAGACTCCATCTCAAAAAACAAAACAAGGCCGGGCGCGGTGGCTCACACCTGTAATCCCAACACTCTGGGAGGCTGAGGCGGGTGGATCACCTGAGGTCAGGAGTTCAAGACCAGCCAGACCAACATGGTGAAACCCCATCTCTACTGAAAATACAAAAATTAGCTGGACATGGTGGTGGGCACCTGTAATCCCAGCTACTCAGGAGGCTGAGGCAGGAGAATCGCTAGAACTGGGGAGGCAGAGACTGCAGTGAGCCGAGATGGTGCCACTGCACTTCAGCCTGGGGAACAGGGCGAGACTCTGTCTCAAAAACAACAACAAAAACAAAACAAAACAAAAAGATATTAGAGCTGTGCTGTCCAATACGGTAGCCACTGGCCCCGTGTGGCTATGGGACACTTGACACGACGCTAGTCTGAAGTGAGATATGCTGTGTCATATACAACCCAGATTTCAAAGGCTTGCTGTGAAAAGAATATAAAATATCTCAATATTCTTATATTGATTACACATTGAAATGATACTATTTGAATATCAAGGATTAAATGACATATACAAGTTAAATTAATTTCACCTGTTTGTTTTTGCTTTTTAAAATATGACCCCTAATTTTTTTTCTTATTTTCTTTCTTCAGAACAGGTTCCTCTGTCATAATTTTTTTTTTTTTTTTTTTTTTTTTTTTGAGTCTGACTCTGTAGCTCAAGCTGGAGTGCAGTGGTGGGAACTCAGCTCACTGCAACCTTCGCCTCTGGGGCTCAAGCGATTCTCCTGCCTCAGCCTCCCAAGTAGCTGGGACTACAGGCGGGCACCACCACACCCGGTTAAGAGACGGGGTTTCACCATGTTGCCCTGGATGGTCTCGAATTCCTGAGCTCAGGCAATCCTCCCAAAGTGTTGGGATTACAGGCGTGAACCACCACGCTCGGCCATAAAATTTTTAAAATTGTGTGAGTGCTTTGTGTATGATGCATTCCATGGGACAGGGCTGTTGGAGGATGATGCATGCTTTATGGGGGAAAACGGAACAGTGTAAATGCCACTGGGGGAGAGGGGTTGCCATTTAAATGGGGTGTTTGGAGACAGCCTGAGTGAGAAGGTGACATTTGAGCAAAGACCTTTAGGAAGTGCAGGAACATGCTGAGATCCGGGAACAGCATTCCAGGCAGAGGGAACAGCTGGGCAAAGGCTCTGAGGCAGGAGGTGCCTGCACAGATTTTAATTAGAATGCAAATCTCTTATGTTGCTGCAAGTGACATTCTAGGAGCTGTTTCTCTTCAGTAGGTCAAAATGCCCCCTGCAATATTATGAATATCAGAGAAGGTCTCCAGAGCCCCCCAAACAGCCCCTCCAGAAACTTAGCCTCTGCCCCTGGATGTTAGCCCCCTGAAATATGTATGTTGAAACCGAATGACATGTGATGGTATTAAGAGATGGGGCTTTGGAACGTGATAAGGTCATGAGGGCAGAGCCTCACCGATGGGATTAGGGCCCTTGTACATGTGGCTCCAGAGAGCTGCCTCCCCCCTTCCACAAGGCAAAGACACAAAGAGAAGCTGCCATCTGTGAACCAGGAGGCAGGGCCTCACCGCCATCAGATCTTCCAGTTGCCTTTATCTTGGTCTTCCAGGCCTCCAGACCTGTGAGAAATAGATGTCTGTTGTCTATAAGCTCCCCTAGTCCATGGTGTTCTGTTATAGAGGCCCAAACAGACTGAGATGCCCTGTAAATCCTGTCTTCCTGCAAAATCATGCCTTTCTGAGTCCCCGACCACTGACTTCCCTGCAGGAGCCTTTCGTTTCTGACTCAGGGCTGGCGATCGAGCCTCACCTTTGTCCCTGGCCTTTGGGGGACTCTGATATGTCCTCTCTGGCAAGGGCTGACCCTGTAACGCAGATGTGCTTTCCAGGACAAAGGTGCAAGTGTGTGGGGAAGACCCAGCTGGCAGCTGCGAGCTAACGACGCCGCTCCATGGGCCAGGTCACAGGAGGAGAGAAGCGTCTGTTGGCTCCCACTGCCAACAGCAGCTGGAGACAGGAGGGTGATTCCTATCCCAGGACCCAGAAGGCTCCTCTGAGACCACCTGGTCCTGTCCTGCCTGCCAGGAAAGGGATGGACAAGCTCGTTCATTCATTCATTCATTCATGTGCCAAATACTTGCTGAGCACTCACTATGTATCAGACCTACTGTGTGCTAGGGCCTCAGGGGAGATGGGGAAGAGGAAGGCAGGTCCTCTCTGCCTTGGCCTTACTTTTTTTTTTTTTGAGACAGAGTCTGGCTGGGTCACCCAGGCTGGAGTGCAAAGCTCACTGCAGCCTCCACCTCCTGGGCTCAAGCCATCTCCCCCACCTCAGCCTCCTACATGCATGTGCCACCACACCCAGCTAATTTTTTTTTTTTTTTTTTTTTGAGACAGAGTCTTGTTCTTGTCCCAGGCTGGAGTGCAGTAGCATGATCTCTGCTCACTGCAGCCTCTGCCTCCCAGGTTCAAGCAATTCTCCTGACTCAGCCTCCCAAGTAGCTGGGACTATAGGCACCTGCCATCACACTCAGCTAATTTTTGTATTTTTTTAGTAGAGATGGAGTTTCATCATGTTGGCCAGTCTGATCTCCAACTCCTGACCTCAAATGATCCACCCACTTCAGCCTCCCAAAGTGCTGGGATGCAAGCATGAGCCACCATGCCCGGCCATGCTAATATTTTATTTTATTTTGTTTTATTTTTTTGAGACAGAGTCTCACTCTGTTGCCCAGGCTGTAGTGCAGTGGTGTGTTCTCAGCTCACTGCAGGCTCTGACTCCTGGGTTCAAGTGATTCTCCTGCCTCAGCCTCCTGAGTACCTTGGACTACAAGCGCACACCACCACGCCCGGCTAATTTTTGTGTTTTTAGTAGAGACGGGGGTTTCACCATGTTGGTCAGGCTGGTCTGGAACTCCTGACTTCATGATCCACCCACCTTGGCTTCCCAAAGTGCTGGATTAAGGTGTGAGCCACCATGCCTGGGCAATTTTTATTTTTTTGATAGAGATGAGGTACCACTATGCTGCCCAAGCTGGTCTCGAACTCCTGGACTCAGGTGATCCTCCCACCTCAGCCTCCCAAAGTGCTGACATTATAGGTGTGAACCACCATGTCTGGTCTGCCCTGGCCTTGCTTTTTAGTAAGGGGAGAGAGAGAGATTTAAAATACATATATATATATATATGTATATGTATACACACACACACACATAAATACATATATGTGTGTATATATGTGTATAAATATATTTATAAGCAAATAAATAGACAAGGATTATAGATGCTGCTAAGTGCTAATGAGAGAAATAAAAGGTCATGCCACAGGGCTGGAGGGGTGAGACCGGAAGGGTGAGAGCTGGGGAGGACATTTCTGGCAAATGGACCAGCAGCGCAAAGGCCCTGTGTCAGGGAGCTGCTCAGTTTGCCCAAGGAACAGATAATCAGAGACCACTGCGCCTTAGACGGTGCAGTCACCCCAGTTTATACCTCCTGTCCCAATAGTATCATTAATGGCACCTCCAAGCCACTGTATGTTGGGGTGGTCTGTGACACCCAGGCTGGCTGCAGCTCTTGAGCGAAGGACACGGTCCCGGGAAGGTAGCCCTCTCTAGACACGTCTCTCCTCCCAGGTTCCAAGTGACACTCTGCCCTCCTCCCCTCAGCCATAGGGGTGGGAACAGCTTCACTCTCCCTTTGTTTTCCCTACGCCTTTGTAAATATCCTCAAATCTCCAATTTCGAGTGTGCTCTACGCTTCCTGCTCAGACTATTACAGGAACTGATTCTGTGGTGGGAAAGGAATTAGAGAAGAGAAAGAGAGGCTTAGAGGCGGCATCCAACAGCTGGGGTAGAAACCTGAGATAAGAAAGCCTAGTAGTTAACGGCCCGCGCAGTGGCTCACTCCTGTAATCCCAACACTTTGGGAGGTGGAGGTAGGAGGATGGCTTGAGGCCAGGAGTTCAAGACCAGCCTGAGCAACAGGGTGAAACCCCATCTCTATTAAAAATACAAAAAATTAGCCAAGCATGGTGGCACGTGCCTATAGTCCCAGCTACTTGGGAGGCTGAGGCAGGAGGATCACTTGAGTCCAGGAAACAGAGGCTATAGTGAGACATGATTGTGCCACTGCACTCCAGCCTGGGAAACAAGAGTGAAACCCTGTCTCAGAAAAAAAAAGAAAGAAAGAAAGTAGGCTATCTTTAGAAAAAAAAAAAGACTACTAGTTTTTTTGTTTGTTTTTGTTGAGATACAGTCTCACTCTGTCACCCAGGCTGGAGTACAGTGGCACAATCTCTATTGACTGCAACCTCCGCCTCCTGGGTTCAAGTGATTCTCCTGCCTCAGCCTCCCTAGTAGCTGGGACTACAGGTACCTGCCACCACGCCCAGCTAATTTTTGTATTTTTAGTAGAGACAAGGTTTCAACATGTTGGTCAGGCTGGTCTCAAACTCCTGACCTTGTGATCCGCCCACCTCAGCCTCCCAAAGTGCTGGGATTACAGCATGAGCCGCCGCACCCAGCAGAAGACTACAAGTTTTAACTAATAGTTAAAAACAGCAAGTCTGAGCCGGGTGCAGTGGCTCACGCCTGTAGTCCCAGCACTCTGGGAGGCTGAGGTGGGCGGATTACAAGGTCAGGGGTCCGAGACCAGCCTGACCAACAGAGTGAAACCCGGTCTCTACTTAAAAATACAAAAATTAGGGGTCGGGCGCGGTGGCTCATGCCTGTAATCCCAGCACTTTGGGAGGCCGAGGCGGGCGGATCACGAGGTCAAGAGATCGAGACCATCCTGGCCAACATAGTGAAACCCCGTCTCTACTGAAAATACAAAAAAATTAGCTGGGCGTGGTGGCATGTGCCTGTAGTCCCAACTACTCGGGAGGCTGAGGCAGGAGAATTGCTTGAACCCGGGAGGCAGAGGTTGCCATGAGCGGAGGTTGCACCACTGCACTCCAGCCTGGTCCCTGGTGATGGAGTGAAACTCTGTCTCAAAAAAAAAAAAAAAAAAAAAAATTAGCGGGGCATGGTGGTGCACACCTGTAATTCCAGCTACTTGGGAGGCTGAGGCAAGAGAATTGCTTGAACCCGGGAGGCGGAGGTTGCGGTGAGCCAAGAGCGCGCCATTGCACTCCAGCCTGGGCGACAGAGTGAGACTTTGTCTAAAGAAAAAGAAATAAATAAAGAAACAGCAAGTCTGGAGCCAGACAGTCCAGGCTCAAAGCCTTGCTCTCCTGTGGGCACGTTACTTAACTGTCTGGACCTCAATTGCCCCATCTGTAAAATGGGGCTAATAAGACCCATCTCGGAGGTGTGATAGGTGAATTGCTTGAACCTGGTGGGGTAGAGGTTGCAGTGAGCCGACATCACGGCACTGTACTCCAGCCTGGGTGACAGCAAGACTCTGTCTCAAAAAAATAAAAAAATTTAACATAGAATTACCATGTGATGCAGCAATCTCACTTCTGGCTATAAAAGAAATGAAACTGGGGACTTGAAGAGGAATCTGGTCACCGCGTTCATTGCAGCGCTGTTCACGATGGCCAGACGGTGGGAGCAACCCGCATGTCCACTGACGGGTGATGGGGGATAAGCTGGGGCCCCCGCACATGGAATAGGGTTCAGCCTGGAAAGGGAAGGACGTCTGACACATGCTGCAACACGCACCGGTCTTGAGGACATTATGCTAAGTGAAAGAAGCCAGCCACAGCAGGACAAATACCAAACAATTCCATTTGCGTGAGCTCCGTAGAGAAGCCAGATTCACAGAGACAGAAAGAATGCTGGGTGCCAGGGGCTGCGGGGGAGAGGCGAAAGGGGAATGTTTGATCAGTGCCTATGCGGTTTCCGTTTTGCAAGATGACAAGGTGCCAAGAGGGGTGGTGGTGATGGTTACTCAACAATGGGGATGTCCTTCATGCCACTGAAATGCACACTTAGAAATGGTTAGGAAGGTACAGACAAACCACACAACGAAACGCTGAGCCACACAGAGGTGCAGAGTCTCCCACAAAGTGCAAGTTTGGGGTCAAGAAATCTGGTAGAAGACTTGAGGGGAACTGAGCAGTGAGGAGCAGCTTTGATCCGTCTTTGATCAAGAACCAGGGAGGCAGAGATGAGATGTGAGTGGGCAGGCTCAGGGGGACAGCAGGTCCAGGAAACATCGGGCCTTCAGGAGTGTTCTCAGCGCCTCCAGACGGGGAAGTGAGGGGGCCTCAGGGCCCCCAAGCTGCCGCCAAGCCCACTCCTGGGGGACTTCCTAACTTTTCCACCCTATCCTGACTGAGAGAGAAAGGTGCTGGCGAGTGTGACAGGAGAACATGTCAGCTTCCCCGAGCAGCGCAGACTCAGACCCAGGGGCTGTCCCAGAAAGGACGCCCCACCGCACACGGAGGAGGCTCGGAGACGCCTGAGAGGGCATTTGGGAGATTCATACTCTGTGCAAGAGAGCCTGGATTTCTAGACAAGTTGCTCACCTCCTGCAGGCCCTGGGTGCCCCTCTCAGCCCCGGCTGCCTGTCTCAGCCCCAGGTATCCCCCTCTGAGCCTTGGGTGCCCCTCTGAGCCCTGGGCCCCTCTGTAAAGTGGGAATGAGAGGTGTACCAAGGGTGGAACGGTGGCTACCACCCCGCGGCCTGTTCAAAGTCAGTCTGCTATTTCTTATCACCGTGTTAATAACGTCAGCAATAAGACATTCCTCCTGAAACAAGCTTTTATTGGCCTAAATCTGAACCAGCAGTTGGAAAATTACAGCCCAAAGGCCAAAGCTGACCCCCAGCCTGTCTTTGTAAATAAAGTTGAATTGGAACCCAGACACACGTATTCATATAGTTTATGGCCGTGTCCAGGCTACCCATGGCAGAGCTGAGTAATGCTGAGAGAGGCCCTGTAGTGCCAAAAGCCTAAAGTCATTATTATCTGTCACTTCACAGAAAGAGTTTGCCAATCCTCGGACTAAACAGTTGCCGCGGTTGTGTTTTAATAATACATATGCGAGTTTCAAATTAGCAGAATCATATTGCTTTCCTTTTAATAATAGTGTATTCCTCATGGAGTTTAGTTTGGAGAACTCCACATGTCCCTACACACACACACACACACACACACACACACACACACATTCACACACACACATTCACACACACAGACACACAAACACATGCAGAGACACAGATACACATACAATATTTTACTGAATTTGAATAAATATCTGTTTTTTTTCTTTATTCCTACACAATAGGGATATAAGAATAAACAGGCTGGTCATGGTGGCTCACACCTGTAATCTCAGCACTTTGGGAGGCTGAGGCAGGAGGATCACTTGAGCCCAGGAGTTTGAGACCAGCCCTGGTAACACAGTGAGACCCTGTCTCAAAAACAATTCTTTCTAATTTATTAGAAAGAAAGGGGAAGTCAGGAGTGGTTCATCGGTACAAAAGAAATCATTTAAAGGAACGACTAAGACCTGTTTGATTACACAACAGGGTGACTGTAGTCAATAATAACTTAATTGTACAAAGTCAGACAACTAAAAGAGTAGAACTGGATTGTTTGTGACACAAAGGACGAATGCTGGAGGCGATGGATGCCTCATTCCCCATGACGTGATTATTACACATCGCATGCCCAAAGCAAAACATCTCATGTACCCCGTAAATATCTACACCTACTATGTACCCAAAAAATTTTTAAAATTAAAAACCTTTAAAAATTCAATAGATGATCCACTCAGAGGTCAAATACAAGATCCATGCCGATGGGGACGAGTTATACCTCGGGGGGTTTTGTGAGGATGAAATGAAACAAGTGTGATGACGGATACCATTGGTGGCCTTTACATAATTCATTCTCTCTCACCCCTTCTTTCTTGAAGGCAGAGGGTCTGTCTGCTTCCCGACAGCCACAGATGCTCAAAGAAGGGGACCTTGTTCCCCCATGCGGAGGAAACCCTGATTATTCTGCGCCATCTCGGTAATACAGTTCCTTTCCCTACGATTGGCTTAGGGGCGGACGTGTGAGCAAATTCTGGTCGAAAAGATGAGAGGGGGTGAGCTGGGGGAATTCTTGGAAAGGTTTCATTGCTGATAAAAATGGATCAAGAAAGAGATGCTTCCTGCATGTGTGCTGTTAGATCAGATGTGCGCTGCAGAAAAGGCCGGAGCAGAGAGATGCGGAGGACCCGGCTCTTCAGGGATGTCCTGAGAACTGGCCACGTGCGGTGGCTCATGCCTATAATCCCAGTGCTTTGGGAGGCCGAGGCGTAAGTATTGCTTGAGGCCAGTAGTTCAAGACCAACCTGACCAACATAGTGAGACCCTGTCTCTATTTTAAAAATAAAAAGGCTGGGTGCAGTGGCTCACACCTGTAATCCTAGCAGTTTGCGAGGCCAAGGTAGGCAGATCACCAGAGGTCAGAAGTTCGAGACCAACCTGGCCAACATGGCTAAACACGGTCTCTACTAAAACTACAAAAATTAGCCGGGCGTGGTGGTATGTGCCTGTAATCCCAGCTACTCAGGAGGCTGAGACAGGAGAATCGGTTGAACCGGGAGGTCGAGGTTGCAGTGAGTCCAGATTGCGCCATTGCACTCCAGCCTGGGCAACAGAGTGAGACCCCGTCTCAAAAAAGAAGGAAACTAAGAACCCCGAAGCTGTCCTATCTCAGGACTTCCCCTTATATGGAAATAATAAATATCTTCATTGTTAAACCTCTTGGGTGCTTTCTAGGACTTTCAGCCAAAAGCAATCTCAATGGCTACGGATCTAAACCCAGCTGGCAAGTAACCAGCCACCACATCAACAGCTTTATTGACTTTGTCCTTCAGGGAGTTTCCATGGGGTGCCCTCGCTGCACCAGGACAGCTCTGGGCACTGCAGATCATGAAAAGGGTTTCTTTCCGCCGGGCGCGGTGGCTCACACCTGTAATCCCAGCACTTTGGGAGGCTGAGGTGGGCGGATCACAAGGTCAGGAGATCGAGACCATCCTGGCTAACATGATGAAACTCTGTCTCTATGAAAAAAAAAAAGAGGTTTCTTTCCTAGAGGCGCACTCCAGGGGCTGCAGACACTAGAGCAAATCCAGGAACAAGCCGACAGAATAGCTTCAGATAATGTTCAGTGCTGGCAAGAAACAAAACCCACCGTTTGAGACAGTGAGGGTGCGGCTCTCCGGGAAGATGACATTTAGTGGAGAGCTGGATGAAGAGCCAACCGTAGGAAGACCCAGAGAGAGCATTCCAGGCAAGGGCATGGCACGCACAAAGGCCCTGAGGTAGGAGTGAACTCTGCGTGTTGGAGGAACTGAACCATGAAATGTGAGAGCGTCACGATTATGGCAGCAGCTTTCAAGAAAGTGTCTAAAAGTAAACAAAAGGTCCACAGTCTGAATTTCTCCCCCTCTCTCCCTTTTTTTTTTTTTCTTTTTTTTTTAGACAGAGTCTTGCCCTGTTGCCCAAGCTGGAGTGCAGTGGCGTGATCTCGGTTCACTGTAACCTCTGCCTCCTGGGTTCAAGCAGTTCTCTGCCTCAGCCTCCCAAGTAGCTGGGATTACAGGCACCCATCTCCACGCCTGGCTAATTTTTGTATTTTTAGTAGAGACAGGGTTTCACCATCTTGGCCAGGCTGGTCTTGAACTCCTGACCTTATGATCCACCTGCCCCGGCCTCCCAAAGTGCTGGGATTCCAGGCATGAGCCACCATACCCGGCCTCTCCCTCTTTTTCAGGCTTTTGTTCCGGGGCCAGTGTTTAAGAGCTGCTTTGCTGGGATCAGAGATGAGTTTTCGAGCTTCCCTTCCTAACTCAAGAGAACCTCCTCACCCCTCACCGTATGCGGGCCGGAAGCACACAGGTTTTTTAAGTGAAAGCCGAGTTTTCACGCTTCAGCCTGACCCAGCGGCTCCATGCTTGGCGAGTCCTCATCTGTCTTGCCACTTTTCCTCGGGAGCAGCATTTTTCTTCCTGCCCAGAAAACCGCAGCTCTTGGCACCAGCCCCTCCTCTCCAACACCCGCCTGCTCTGCCCAGGGCCCACCGAGGCCCAGGGATGCCCTCCCCAGCATCCGAGAGGCCAGCTGCCATGCAGCCAGGCAGGAGGCGCCTTCCTGAAACCAGCGTGGGCACCAAGAACACTGGAGATCAGGAGATGCCCTTGCCCTTCAATGCAGAACCGCAAAGCTGCCAGTTTCTCTCCTGAGGGGGAACTGTTCACAGGCTGCAGCCATGACTGGTGCCCACGGAGAAGCAGTTTCCAAAAATGTTCTTTGGGCCAGGCACAGTAGCTCACCCCTGTAATCCCAACACATTAGAAGGCCCAGGCGGGAGGATTGCTTGAGCTCAGGAGTTCAAGACCAGCTTGGGCAACATGGCAAAATCCCATCTCTACAAACAAAAATTAGCTGGGTGTGGCAGCTTTCGTGCCTGTAGTCCCAGCTACTCTGGAGGCTGAGGTGGGAGGATTGCTTGAGTCCAGGAAGTTAAGGCTGCAATGAGTCATGATCACGCCACTGCAGTCCAGCCTGGGTAGCAGAGTGAAACTATCTCAAACAAGAAAAAAAAAAAGGGCCGGGTATGGTAGTTCATGCCTGTAATCCCGGCATACTGGGAGGCCAAGGCAACTGGATCACCTGAGGTCAGGAGTTTGAGACTAGCCTGGCCAACATGGTGAAACCCCGTCTCTAATTAAAATGCAGAAATTAGCCAGGCATGATGGTGGGCGCCTATAATCCCAGCTACTTCGGAGGCTGAGGCAAGAGAATTCCTTGAACCCACTGAGCTGAGATTGCGCCACTGCATTCCAGTCTGAGAGACAGAGTGAGACTCAGCCTTGGGGAAAAAAAGAGAGAAAAGAAAAAAACAAAAATATTCTTTGGAAAACAATTGGCAGCGATATCTTTCTGGGCATATCTGGTGGGGGCTGAGGTTCCTGTTTGGGCAGGGATGGGGCAGTGCCAAGGAGGACCACTGGATACACACTCACAGGGTCATTTGTCAGAGTTCTTCTCAGAGACAAGGTCTTTCTCTGTCACCCAGGCTAGAGCACAGTAGTGTGATCATAGCTCACTGCAGCCTCAAACTCCTGGGCTCAAGTGATCCTCCCTCAGCCTCCCCCAGGAGCTGAGACGGCACACGCCGCCACAGCCGACTCTGTCAGACGGTGCTGTTTCCTATGAGCAAGGGGGTACATTCATCACCTTCTCATAAAGATCACACACCAGTGGGACAAAATGTTCCTTTCACACCAATGAGTCTGCAGTGACATCTGAGAAAAACGCTCTCAGGGGAGAGGAATCCGCCTCCGCGAGGGCGCATTACAGGGGCCACAGAGCGGACCTTTTTCAAAGCAAGAGGTATTGTGTTACTCCCTGCTTCGACTCTCTGTGGGTTTCCTGTTTCAAGGCACAAACTCCAGGTCCTCCCCTGGGCCGCCCTCCTCCGCCTCCCTCTCAGCTCCCTGGGATGCAGCCACCCTGGCTTCCTTCAGATCTTCCCATGCAGTCAGCCCATGCCCACCGCAGGACCTTGGCACAGGCTCTGCTCTTGTTTAAAAAGATTCCATAGGGCCAGGTGCGGTGGCTCACACCTGTAATCCCAGCACTTTGGGAGGCCAAGGCGGGCAGATCACGAGGTCAAGAGATCAAGACCATCCTGGCCAACATGATGAAACCCTGTCTCTACGAAAAATACAAAATTTAGCTGGGCATGGTGGGGCATGCCTGTAGTCCCAGCTACTTGGGAGCTAAGGCAGGAGAACTGCTTGAACCCAAGAGGCGGAGATTGCAGTGAGCCAAGATCACACCACTGCACTCCAGCCTGGCGACAGAGCGAGACTCTGTCTCAAAGTGGGGGGGCCTCCATGGAAGCTTTTTCGAGGTGCAGCTCCAGCGTCATCTCCTCAAAGAGGCCTTCCTCAACCAGCCCATCTGAAGTAACACTCTTCCCTGGAGCAGTGGCTCACACATGTGATCCCAGCACTTTGGGAGGCCAAGGCAGATGGATCACTTAAGGTCAGGAGATCAAGACCATCCTGGTCAACACGGTAAAACCCATCTCTACTAAAAATACAAAAATTAGCCAGGTGTGGTATGAACCTGTAATCCCAGCTACGGGGAGGCTGAGGCAGGAGATCACTTGAACCCAGGAGGCAGAGGTTGCAATGAGCCAAGATCGCACCACTGCACTCCAGCCTGGGCAACAGAGCAGGACTCTGTCTCAAAAAAAAAAAAAAAATTAACTGGGCATGGTAGGTGTGTCTGTAGTCCCAGCTGCTCTGGAGGCTGAGGCAGGAGGATTGCTTGAGTCTGGGAGTTTAAGGATGCAGTGAGCCATGATTGTGCCACTGCACTCCAGTCTGGCCAATAGAATGAGACCCTATCTCCAATTAATTAATGAATTAATTAAATAATGCTCTTTTTGTCGTTCTGTCCTGTTTTATTTTCGTCACACCCTGACATCGTCTGTCCTGACTTTTCACTACTTATTTCCTCCATGTTTCTGTAGAGAAATACCACAAGGGCAAAACCCTTACCTGGCCTCACAGCTGAACCCCCAGCATCAGCACAGGGCCCGGTGCACACAAGAGGCATGATGGTTTGTGGAATGAATGAATGAATGAATGAGGGGGCCTAATCCCACTGAAGGAAGTCAGGAAAGGCTTGCTGAAGTGGTATCTGAAGTGGCACTGATGGGTGAGAAGGAGTTGGGCTGTGCACCCCCACTTCGGCCAGTGATTAGAACGCCCTGGGGGCCTGCCCTCCGAGGTCTCCCAGGGTCTGGGTCAGGCACAGGGGTTGGTATGTGTTGAAACTTCCTGTGTGACTCTCGTGAGCACACCAGGCTGAGAGCCGTTCATCGTGGCCTTGGTTCTCCTCCAGGTGTTCTCCAGAGCAGTAGCCACCTGGAAATGTGATAGAAATGCAGGTTCTCAGGCCGGGAGTGACGGCTTACGCCTGTAATCCCAGCACTTCGGGAGGTCAAGGCTGGAGAATAACTAGAGCCCAGGAGTTTGAGACCAACCTGGACAACAATAGTGAGATCCTATCTCTACCAAAAAAAAAATTTAATTAGCCAGGCATGGTGGCAAGTGCCTATAGCCCCAGCTACTCAGGAGGCTGAAGGGGGAGGATACCTTGATCCTGAGAGGTCAAGGCTGCAGTGAGCCATGTGCACACCACTGCCTTCCAGCCTGAGCAACAGAGCAAGAGCCTGTCTCAGAAAAAAAAAAAGAAGAAGAAGAAGAATAAAGGAAAGCAGATCCTGAGTCCTCACCCCAGAGCTGTGACTCAGACACTGGGGAGTAAGGCCCAGGAATCTGCATTTCCACAAATGCAGAACCTTCTATGAGCTTCTGACTTACTCTCAAGTGATGCATGGAGCAGAATCTTCCAGAAGGTCAAATGCTTTCAGCCATGCCTGGTGTCAGAAGGAGGAGCTCCCACACTTACGGGCTGCCTGCCTCCTCACGGAGACAGGTTCTAAGACTATCTCTCTGAGACCATCTTGTCCCTTGGGGCAGCTGAGAGCTGGAGCAGCTTCATGCCCAGATCCGGGGACCTTGAACTTGAACTTGGCTCTAAAGTGTTCCCTTCAGTGAGAGTTAGCGTAGTCTCACCCCGGCTCCACGTGTGGGTGGGGAGGGGGCCTTGCTGGCTCCTCGCTCCCCAGCCCTGCCCCACAGGGAAGAGAGCGAGGTCATCAGGTGAGAAGGAGTTTATTTCAGCAATGTGTTTACCAGTCGCAAGAACTTAGGATAAACTTCCTGAAACACTAGCCTGAGGATGTCCCTTCGTGAGAAAAAGGACACCAGGGTTAGGCCAGCTTTGTTATTTATGCAGCGGTAGCAGGGCATTTGAATTCTTTCTCCTTTCATTCTGCTTCCACTCCCCCATCTAATCACTAACATTTCTCTTGTTTTGAGGTTTGTTGCACCCTTTCGCTTCTCCTCGTCAGAGGTGGGTAGAATTGTGTCCCCTCCAAAAAAGATATGTCCAAATCCTAGGCCCCAGTCCCTATGAATCAGCCTTATTTAAAAAAAAAAAAAAAGAAAAAGAAAATAGGGTCCTTGCAGATGGCATTAAATCCAGAGTAGAGTCTGCGGGATTCGGGAGGACCTAATCCAATAGGACTGCTCTCCTTATGAGAACAGGGGCATTGGCCGGGCGCAGTGGCTCAAGCCTGTAATCCCAGCACTTGGGGAGGCCATGGCGGGCAGATTATGAGGTCAGAGATAGAGACCAGACTGGCCAAATGGTGAAACCCCATCTCTACTAAAAATACAAAAGTTAGCTGGACGTGGTGGTGCATGCCTGTAGTCCCAGCTACTGAGGAGACTGAGGCAGGAAAATTGCTTGAACCTGAGAGGCGGAGGTGGCAGTGAGCTGAAATCGTGCCACTGCACTCCAGCCTGGCAACAGAGTGAGACTCCATCTCAAAAAAAAAAAGGGACATCAGACTGGGCACAGTGGCTCATGCCTGTAATCCTAGCACTTTGAGAGGCCGAGGCGGGAGGATCACTAGTTTGAGACCAGCCTACCCAACATGGCGAAACCCCGTCTCTACTAAAAATACAAAAAATTACCTGGGTGTGGTGGCCGGCACCTGTAATCCCAGCTACTCAGGAGGCTGAGGCAGGAGAATCACTTGAACCTGGGAGGTGGAGGTTGCAGTGAGCTGAGATCATGACACTGCACCCCAGCCTGGGCAACAAGAGCGAAACTCTCAAAAAAAAAAAAAGAAGAGGGACATCTTTTCAGAGGCACTCACAGAATGTCATGTGCCTGTGGAGGCAGAGATGGCAGTGCTGTGTCCGCAAGCCAAGAAATGCCGAGGGCTGCCAGCAGCCACCAGAGGTCAGAGGAGGCAAAGAAAGCTCCCCACACCCCGGGCTTCAGAGGGCTCTGCTGACGCCTTCATTTCTGATTTCTGCCTCCAGAAAGGTGGAAAATACATTTCTGTTGTTCTAAGCCACACAGTTGGTGGCACTCTGTCCCACAGCCCCAAGGGACTGACATACCCTCTCCACCCTGTTCGTTTAGCCTGGCCGTTCTTGCGCTTGAGCAAATAGCAGAACCACCTGCAGGGTTTGTGAAACCCAGATGGCCGGCCCCGCCCCTGGACTGCCTGATTCAGTAGGGCTGGATGGGCCTAACTGCATTTTCAGCAAGTTTCCCGGGGATGCTGGTGCTGCTGGTCTGGGGACCACACTTTGAGAACGACTGATCCAGACCACACCATCTCCTGCCTGGATGACAGCTCCGATCCACTGACTGGCCGGAATCCTCTCCCCCTCCTCCCTTTCCCCCAGCCACCGCCACCCGCAGGCAGGCTGAGCTTCCTAAAACACCTCAGAAATTGTCACTCCCCAGTGTAGACTCTCCAGTGGCCTCTCGTGGCCTGCAGGACAAAGTCCAAACACCTTCGCAGGCCAACTGCAACTGCCTGGTCTCCGCTGGGGTGCTCGACACAGACTCCCCACGCACCCCCAGGCACAGGACAGAAGGGAGAAGAGAAAGAGATGCTTTCAAGAATTGTTTTTGTTTTAATTTATCAAATAATTGTGAATAGATACAGTGTTAGTTTGCTAGGGTTGCTATACAAAGCACCACAACCCGGGCGGCTGAAAGCAACAGAAAGCCGGGCACAGCGGCTCATGCCTGCAATCCCAGGACTTGGGGAGGCTGAGGCGGGAGGATCACTTGAGTCCAGGAGTTCAAGGGCAGCCTGGGCAACACGGTGAAACCCCATCTCTACAAAAAATACAAGATTTACCCGGGGGTAGAGGTGCATGGCTGTACTCCCAGCTACTTGTGAGGCTGAGGTGGGAGGATCACCCAAACCCAGGGAAACTGAGCCTGCAGTGAGCCGAGATTGTGCCACTGCATTCCAGCCTCGGTGACAGAGTGAGACCCTGTCTCAAAAAAATACAAATAAATAAATAAACAGAAAGTTTACTCCCTGGAAGTTCCGGAGGCCGGAAGTGTGAGATGGAGCTGGCTGCAGGGCCGCGCTCGCTCTGAAGGCTCTGAGGCTCCTTCCTCGTTGCTTCCAGCCTCAGTGGCTGCCGGCAACCCTTGGGGCTCCTTGGCTTGCAGATGCCTCTGCAGTCATGGGGCCAACATCCCCCATGTCTGACGCCATCTTTCCAGTGTACATGTGTGTTTACAAGACGGCTCCGCTCTTATAAGGACACCAGTCCTGCTGGATTCGGGGCCAGCCTACTCCAGCAGGACATCAGCTCAGCTCATCTGCAATCACCCTGCTTCCAGATGGAGTCACATTCTGAGGCTGGGGCTTCAGCATTTCTTTCTGAGGAACACAGTTCAACCCACGACAGATCGTATTTTTCTTTTGAGACAGGGTCTGGCTCTGTTGCCCAGGCTGGAGTGTGGGGGCACAATTGCAGCTCACTCGACCTCGACCTCCCAGGCTCTAGCAATCCCCCCACCTTAGCCTCCCGAGTAGCTGGGACCACCAGCATGTACTACCATGCCCAGCTAATTTTTTTTTTTTTTATTTGTAGAGACAGGGTCTCCCTATGTTGCCCAGGCTGGTCTCGAACTCCTGGGCTCAAGTGATCCTCCCACCTCATCCTCCCAAAGTGCTGGAATTTCAGGTATGTGCCACCGCGCCCGGCTCCATGACAGACATGGATCATAAAAAGAGCTAATATTTATTAAGACTGAACCTCATGCAGGGCACTGTTCTGTTTTACATTTTAGCTCATTGAATCCCCACGTCCACCTCTGCAGTCAGAATCGATATTACATCCACTTTTCACATACGGAAACTGAGGCACAGAGAAGTAAAGTACCTTGTTGAAGGTCACACAGGGACACAGGGAGGGAGTAAGCAAGCCCAAATTAGAATCTGAGTTGTCAGATGCTGGAGTCTGAGCTTCACAAAATCCAAGAGAAACAGAAAGAACAGAAAGGCCTATTTGATGAAAGTGAGTCCCGCCCCTCCCTCACTCACCCCCGACACCTGTTCTCCTCTTGGAAATTTTGGAAAAGATTTGGTAATTAACACTTTGCAAAAGCAAAGAGTAGAGAGTGTGAGATCATCAAAGCTCTGTCAGACTTTTACGCACCGCACTGCAGAGGGGTGGGTTATTTTGAATTCCGGCGGAGCGGTGGGGTCCTTCCTGATCCTCGGGGGGTACGTTCCAAGACCTATCGGACGCCTGAGACCTGAGATGACACTAAACCCTGTGTCGAAAGTTTTTTCCTACGATAAAATTTAATTTATAATTTAGGCACAGTAAGAGATTAACAGCAATAACTAATAGTACAATAGGCCAGGCACAGTGGCTCACGCCTGTAATCCCAGCACTTTGGGAGGCCAAGGCAGGCAGATCACTTGAGGCCAGGAGTTTAAGACAAGCCTGGCCAACATGGCGAAACCCTGTCTCTACTAAAAATACAAAAGTTAGCTGGGCTTAGTGACATATGCCTGTAATTCCAGCTACTCGGGAGGCTGAGGCGCACAAATAGCTTGAACCCAGGAGGTGGAGGTTGCAGTGAACAGAGATCGCTGCTACTGCACTCCAGCCCGGCGACAGAGCAAGACTGTGTCTCAAAATAAATAAAGAAAGAAAACCAAGTAAAAAAATTGAAATGTATATAGTATGTGTGTGTATATATACATACATATATATACACAATATATATATATAATTCTTTTTTTAGAGATGGGGTTTCGCTCTGTCAGCCAGGCTGGAGTGCAAGGGTGCAATCATAGCTCACCGCAACCTCTACCTCCTGGGATCAAGCCATCCGTCACTTCAGCCTTCAGAGTAGCTAGGATGGGACTACAGGTGCATGCCATCGTGCCTGGCTGATTTCTCTTTTTAGAGTCTCGCTCTGTAGCCCAGGCTGGAGTGCAGTGGAGCGATCTCTGTTCATTGCAGCCGCCAGCTCCTGGGTTCAAGCAATTCTCATGCCTCAGTCTCCCAAGTAGCCGGGATTACAGGTGCCTGCTACTAAGCCCGGCTGAAACTTCTTTGTATTCTTAGTAGAGACAGGGTTTTGCCATGTAGGCCAGGCTGATCTCAAACTCCTGGCCTCAAGTGATCCACCCACCTTGGCCTCCCAAAGTGCCAGGATTACAGGTGTGAGCCATCACGACTGGCCTAATTTTTTCAAATTTTTTGTTGAGATGGGGTCTTGCTACATTGACCAGGCTGTGCTGGAATTCCTGGTCTCAAGCAATCCTCCCACCTCAGCCTGCCAAAGTGCTGGGATTACTGGTGTGAGCCACCATGCCTGGCCCCCTCGTTATTTTTTCTTTTCTAGAATTTTCCTGGCAATTTTCTTTCATTCACATCCTTTGATGAACTTTGGCACCATTTTTTCAAATCCCCCAAAATTTCGTGTTGGTATTTTACTTGGGATTGCACAGATTTCGAGTTAAATTTAGCAAGCTCTCGGCATCTTTGCAAAGCTGATTCTACTTCTCTAAGAACAAAGATTGTCTTCCCATGAATGCAAGTGTCTTTTTATATTACAATAATAGTAGATTTTTTTTTCTTGAGATGGAGTCTCACTTTGTCACCTAGGCTAGAGTGCCGGATGCCTCGGCTCACTGCAACCTCCACCTCCTGGGTTCAAGCATTTCTCCTGCCTCAGTAGCTGGGACTACAAGTGAGTGCCACCATGCCCAGCTAATTTTTTGTAGAGACGGGGTTTCGCCATGTTAGCCAGGATGGTCTGGAACTCTGACCTCATGATCCACCCACCTCGGCCTCCCAAAGTGCTGGGATTACAGGCTCACGTGAGCCACCGCGCTTGGCCGAATTTTTGTATTTTTAGTGGAGACGGTTTCACTATGTTAGCCAGGCTGGTCTAAAAGCTTTTTATGTTTGTATCCGCCACATTTCTTGGGAAGTTTGCTGTTGAATATTTTATCATTACAGTCGCTATTGCAAACAAGATCTTTTCTTTCATTAGAAGTAAAGTTACATTTGTATAGATAGGTCCAAAGATTTATTCCACAGATGTGGGATGAGCCCCTGAGAACGCTGCATTTTCAACTAATCCACGACCCAGCTGATCCTAAGGCACGTGACATCCAAGAACCACCCTGACTCCCCAGTTGGGAAGGGATAGGATATCTGGCAAGGGCTGGGATATCATGGAGACAAAAGGCACAGTTTCTGTTCTCATGCAACGTCTATGTTGGTGCAAACCACTGTTTAAAAAAGTAAAAATCAGCCAGCCATGGTGGCTCACACCTGTAATCCCAGCACTTTGGGAGGCTGAGGCGGGCAGATCACCTGAGGTCAGGAGTTCGAGACCAGCCTGGGCAGCAGTGCGAAACCCCATCTCTACTAAAAATACAAAAATTAGCCAGGCGCAGTGGTGTACACCTGTAATCCTCCCATTCAGGAGGCTGAGACAGGAGAATCACTTGAACCCAGGAGGCAGAGGTTGCAGTAAGCTGAGATTGCACCACTGCACTCCAGCCTGGGCAACAGAGCAAGACTCAGTCTCAAAAAAAAAAAAAAAAAAGTAAAAATCAAAGTTGTATAAAAAGGGCCAGGCACAGTGGCTCACGCCTATAATCCCAGCACTTCAAGAGACAGAGGTGGTGGATCACCTGAGGTCAGGAGTTCCAGACCAGCCTGGTCAACATGGCAAAACCCAGTCTCTACTAAAAATACAAAAATTATCTGGGCATGGTGGCGAGCACCTGCAGTCCCAGCCACTCCAGAGGCTGAGGGAGGAGAATCGCATGAACCCGGGAGGCAGAGGTTGCAGTGAACCAAGATCACGCCACTACACTCCAGCCTGAGTGAAAAAGCAAGACTCTGTCTCAAAAAAAAAAAGTTGTATAAAAAGGTGAAAGCCACCTGTGTTAGGGTATACATTAAGCTGCTAAGAGACCCCAAAATACAGTGGCTATAACAAATTAGAAATGTATTCTCTCCCTTAACAGCACAGAGGTGGCTGCTAGTCCAAGAAGGCAGGAGATTCGGCTCCACGTGGTCACCCAGGGACCCAGTCTCCTGCTGCTCCACCATCCACAGGGGCAGAGCTGGCTTCTCGAATCCTGTTCACATTCCAGCTCAAAGGGAGTGGGAAAGAGAGGCAGGCCACCAGCTTCCCTTCTACTCATGCAGCCTGAAAGTGTTCCTATCACATCGTCTACCTGTATCTTATATGCCAAAACATAATCTCGAGGTCACACCTAGCTTCAGTAGAAGCTGGAAAACATCACCTCTAGCCGGTGACATATGCACCTCTGGAACTTTAGGGACTCTAAAACTAAAAAGAACAAGAGGATGTGGTAATTAATCTGGGCTCACTGCAACCTCCGCCTCCAACCTCTGCCTCAAGCAATTCTCTTGCCTCAGCCTCCCGAGTAGCTGGGACTACAGGCTCGCACCACCATGCCTAGCTAATTTTTGTACTTTTAGTAGAGACAGGGTTTCACTATATTGGTCAAATGGTCTTAATCTCTTGACCTCGTGATCTGCCTGCCTCAGCCTCCCAAAGTGCTGGGATTACAGGCGTGAGCCACCTCGACCAGCCCTGAAAATTATTATGATGGGCAGCAGTTCTGGATTCTTCCTGTGGCCTCATTTCCACGTTCTTTGGAATTTCTGAAAAATAAAGAACTGAAATTAGAGTTTTTCCCAGCATCGAGCTGGCATGAGGAACTGAGTTCTTATTAGCTGGAACAAAACAAGAACAGAACAGAGGCTGACGCCGTTCAGAGAAAATGGCTTTCTCTTCCAAAAAATAACCTCTTTGAGGCCAGGTTATGGTGGCACATGCCCGTAATCCTAGCACTTTGGGAGGTTGAAGCAGGAGGATCATTTGGGCCCAGGAGTTTGAAACCAGCCTGGGCAACACAGTGAGACGCTTTCTCTACAAAAAATACAAAATACAAAAATAAGCCGGGTGTGGTGGTGCATGCCTGTAGTCCCAGCTACTCAGGAGGCTGAGGTGGGAGGATCGCCTGAGGCCGGGAGGTAGAGGTTGCAGTGAGCTATGATCACACCACTGCAATCCAGCCTGGATGACAGAGCAAGACCCTCTCTCAAAATGGGGGGGAAAAAAAAAGAAATAAGCTCTCAAGTCAAGACAGAGCCTTCATAAAACTTCATGAAAGGAGGGCCGAGGCTCGTGGCTGGGCTCTTTCCCAGCATGTGGGCCATGTTCCTCCCCCGAGGATTTCAGAAATTATCCATTTTACCTCCCTTGTCTCACCAATGGGGATACTGAGGCCTCAAGAGACCTCTCACAGCCAAGGTTCATTCTGCACAAAAACAAGCTTCACGGTTGTCTATGGAAATGTTACGTTAGAAAGCCTCAAAGAAAATCTCCCGAAAGCTGTACAAGAAACTGATAACAGAGGTTGCCTCTGCGGAGGGCAGTCAAGGCAAGGCAAGACTTACTTTTTTGCCAAAACCCCTTTTATATACGGTGATGGCTTTATTTTCTCTCCCTGTCTCTGTCTCTGTCTCTGTCTCTCTTTCTCTCTCCCCCTCTCAAGACAGGGTCTGGCTCTGTCGCGCAGGCTGGAGTGCGGTGGTATGATCTTCGGTGTCACTGCAACCTCTGCTTTCCAGGTTCAGGAGATCCTCCCACCTCAGCCTCCCAGATAGCTGGGACCACAGGTGTTCACCACCACGTCCAGCTAATGTTTTTAACATTTTTTTTTAGAAATACCGTCTTGTTGCCCAGGCTAGACTCAAACTCCTGGGCTCAAGTGATCCTCCTGCCTCTGCCTCCCAAAGTACTAGGATTACAGGCATTAGCCACCGCACCTGGTCAGTGATTGCTTTAAAACATTTATGAATTCCGTAATTCCAGCACTTTGGGAGACTGAAGTGGGTGGATCACTTGAGGTCAGGAGTTCGAGACCAGCCTCACCAACATGGTGAAACCCCGTCTCTACCAAAAATACAAAAATCAGCCAGGAGCACACACCTGCAGTCCCAGCTATTTGGGAGGCTGAGGAAGGAGAATTGCTTGAACCTGGGAGGCAGAGGCGGCAGTGAGCCAAAATCACGCCACTGGACTCCAACCTTTGCGACAGAGCAAGTCTCTGTTTCAAAAACAAAAAGCCACTTGCGAATTCTTTAACATTTCTCCATAAAAATGCAGAGCCTTTATGCATCAAAGGACACAATCAATAGAGATTCCCCCTATGGAATGAGAAATTATTTACAAATCGCATAGCTAACAAAGGATGAATATGCTGAAACTGATCAAAAAATAACCCAATTTTTAAAATGGGCAAAAAGTTTATCGTGATGGCTCATGCCTACAATCCCAGCACTTCGGAAGGCCAAAGTAGACATAGCACTTGATATGAGTTCAAGACCAGCCTGGGCAACATAGCAAGACTCCATCTTTCCAAAAAATGAAAGAATTAGCAGGCTGTGGTGGTGGGTGCTGTAGTCCCAGCGACAGGCTGAGGCAGGAGGATGGCTGGAGACTGAAGCTGCAGTGAGCCGTGATCACTTCACTGCACCCCAGTCTGGATGACAAAGCAAAGCCCTGTCTCAAAAAAAAAAAAAAAAAAAAAGCAACACGGCGGGGGCAGGTGTGGTGGCTCATGCCGCTAATCCCAGCACTTTGGGAGGCTGAAGTGGGAGGATTCCTTGAGCTCAGGAGTTCAAGACTAGCCTGGCCAACACAGTGAAAGCCCTATCTCTATAAAAATACAAGGAACATTAGCTGGGTGTGGCAGCAGGTGCCTGTGGTCCCAGCTACCTAGGAGGCTGAGGTGGAGGTTGCAGTGAGCCAAGATCACACCACTGCCCTCTAGCCTGGGCGGCAGAGTGAGACCTTGACTGAAAAAATAAAATAAAATAAAGAAAAAAGAAAGAAAAAGAAAAAGCAGAAGTGGGAGGAGGCAAAAGACTTGAATCGACATTTCTCCAGAGATGATACACAAATGGCCAATAAGCAAATTAAAAGATGCACATCGCTCATGACCAGAAAAGTACAAATTGAAACCACAGTCAGCTACCACGTCTCACCCATCCAGGTGGCTGCTTCCAAAACACAGAAGGGAGGCCGGGCGCAGTGGCTCATGCCTGTAATCCCAGTACTTTGGGAGGCTGAGGTGGGAGGATCACTTGAGGTCAAGAGTTTGAGACCACCCCGGGCAAGATGGCAAGACACCATCTGTACCAAAAAAAAAAAAAATGCAAAAATTAGCCAGGCATGGTGGCATGCACCTGTAGTCCCAGCTACTCGTGAGGCTGAGGCAGGAGGATCACTTGAGCCCCGGAGGTTGAAGCTGCAGTGAGCCGAGATGACATCACTGCACTCCGGGCTGTGCAACAGAGCAAGACCTTGCCTCAAGGAAAAAAAAACAAACAAACATCAAATTAAATTAAATTAAAAAGAGGCCAGGTGCGGTGGCTCACACCTGTAATCCCAGCGCTTTGGGAAGCCAAGGCAGGCAGATCACTTGAGCCCAGGGGTTTGATACCAGCCTTGCCAACACGGTGAAACCCCACCTCAACTAAAACCACAAATGTTAGCCAGAAGTGGCGGTGGGCACCTGTAATCCCAGCTACTCTAGAGGCTGAGGCAGGAGAATCACTTGAACCTGGGAGGTGGAGGCTGCAGTGAGCCCAGATCATGCCGCTGCACTGCAGCCTGAGAAACTGAGTTCCTCTACCCTGGGTGACAGACAAGACTCCTTCTCAAAAACAACAACAACAACAAATTTTTAAGTGGCATTCAGTTCATTCACAGTGTTGTATAACCACCACCTCGACCTAGTTCCAAACATTTTTATCACCCCAAAATAAAACCCTGTACCCATTAAACACTCCCTCCTAGTCCCCCTCCCCCCAGCCCCTGGCGACCCCTCATCTGCTTTCTGTCCCTGTGCATTTGCCTGTTCTGGACATTTCCCAAAGATGGAGTCATACAATATGTGGCCTTTTGTGTCTTTTCTTGTATTTAAAATATAAAGTATTGTTGACATTTGAAAATTTGTTTATGTTCCCACCCAATTACCATTCCTATTACTGCATCTTGAGAACTAATTAAGAATTGTTTGAAGGTAGGAAGGATGCTTTGGGAAGATAACAAGACTCAAAACTGTAACAGAAATATCTCCCCAAGACAGGTAAAAAACATTGTTATTCATTCATTGTTTAGTCTACACGAATTTATTGAGCACCTACTATTGTCAAGCCTGTTCTGGGCACCGGGATACAGCAGTGAGACAGATGAGGCCCCTGCTCGTGGAGGATGCTGGAGACATAAGAAGTGAATACCAGGGGAGGCAAAAGTGCTAAGAAGTAAAACAGATGGTGGGGTCAGGCAGGACCGGATGGCAACCTTAGGGTGGGGAGGCCAGGGAATGCCCTCTCAGTTAAACTAACCTGGGAATGACAAAATAGGCCTGCCACTCAAAGCTGGGAAAAGATTTGAGGCGCAGGCAGATGGAGCAGTACATGAAAACGTCAAGAGCCGGGAGACTGAAGCTGCACATCCTTTAACTGGTGGTCAAGGGAAGGGGAAGAAGGGAACGGTGCCCTCAGGGAGAGCGGCGGCATTTCTGTATCCATGACACAACAGCAGACAGAAGCGACCTGTGCCTTGCTGTGGGTAAGGCTGGGAATTGGCAAGTTTCTGGAGGACAGCTTGGCAACAGAATCAGAAAGCTTTAAAATTTGCAAACTGCTGGGTGTGGTGGCTCATGCCTGTAATCCCAACACTTAGGGAGGCTGAGGGGGGTGCATTGCTTGAGCCCAGGAGTTTGAGACCAGCCTGGGCAACATGGTGAGACCCTCATGTCTACAAAATATTTAAAAATTAGCCAGGTGCAATGGTGTGTGCCTGTGGTCCCAGACACTGGGGAGGTTGAGGCTGCAGTGAGCTGTGATTGCACCACTGCACTCCAGCCTGGGTGACAGAGTGAGGCCCTGTCTCAAAAAAAAAAAGGTACATGCTCTGAACTAGCGCTTCCGTTTGTAGGCTACTCAAGGAACAGTGAAATAAGGACAATATGGAACCCTGAGAAAAGAGCGGCTTAGACTCTGCCTGGGGTGGGGCCTGGGTGGGTCAAGGAGCTCTCTGTTAGCTACTGTAAACAACGCAAATGATGCCTTCTCATTCTCTTTTGTCTCTGAGGTCAGAAGTCCAAAACGGTTTTACCTGGCTGAAGTCAAGGTGCTGGCAGGGCTGCATTCCTTCTGGAAGCTCTAGGGGCCAATCCCTTTCCTCCCTGTTTCCAGCTTGTAGAAGTCGCCTGCGCTCCTTGGCTCACGGCCCCCTCCTCCATCGCAAAGCGCATCACTCTAGCCAATGCCTCTCTCTCCACATCCCCTTCTCCCCCCAAGACTCACTCCCGTGTCCCTCTCATAAGGACCCGTGTGGTTATATCAACCCACCAGATAAGCCCCAGATCATCTCCCCATCTTGGCACCTTTAATTTAATCCCAAAGTAACACAGTCACGGGTCCCAGAAAATTAGGAAGCAGACATCTTTGGAGGGGCCATCGTTAAGCCTACCACAGAGGGTCTCTTTGATGGGTAAAATCTGAGCCAAAATCAAATGACTGAAAAAAGTCGCCCATGAGAGCAGAGCATTCCAGGTGGGGGGGCGGGCAGCAAGTGAAAAGGGCCTGTGGCAGGAGCTGGTTTGGCAGCTGGAGCACAGAGAGTGGCACCAGGGGCCAGCCCAGGGCAGCTGGACCTTTCGGTCTGCAGTGAGCTATCATCCTTCCTTCTGCTCAGGCTGTGATTAATGTGATGAAAAACAAAATCAGGGTTGTGTAGAAGACAGCGAGTGTGGGAGGAACAACAGGACAGTCTTGGAGTCTCTCCAAGGAAATGACTTTGACCTCAGGCCTGAGTACTCAGCGGGGCAAGGAGCGGGAGGCCCCGGTCCTGTGGGGCCTTGTAGCCTTCGCACAGGAAGCTGCATTTTGTGTGTGTGCGTTGGGGAAGAAGCAGATGATGGGGTGTAAGCAAGGAAGGGGCAGGAGTCGTGCACAAGCTTTAAGGGACTCCCTGGCTGCTTTGCACAGACAGGCAGGCATTCGAGGATGAGCTGAAAGTCTCTATATTGAGTTTTGCTCATCAAAATCATAAAGGAAGGAGAGAAAACAGCTTGGCAGTTCATCAACAAGTTAAACATACAGGGAGTCTCTCTGAACCTATTCTGGTTCAGGGGCTGCTCAATTGAAAAAAAGGAAAAGAAAAGAAAAGAATCAAGTTAGACGTTAACATCACTATATGACCCAGCAACACCACTCCTAGGTATACACCCAGGAGGACTACAGGCACTCAAACAAATACCTGCCCATGCATGTTCGTAGCAGCGGCATCCGTAACAGCAAAAAGCAAAAATATACATCACATAATATTCATTTATTTTTAACCACTTAAAAAACTACTTGGGAAACAACTCAAATACCCATGAACGGATGACAAAGTGTGGTCTGTTCCTACCATGGAGTATGATTCAGCCATAAAAAGAAATGAAATATTGGCTGGCGTGGTGGCTCACACCTCTAATCTCAGCACTTTGGGAGGCTGAGGCAGGAGGATCACTTGAGGTCGGGAGTTCAAGATCAGCCTGGCCAACATGGCAAAACCCCATCTCTACTAAAAACACAAAAAAATTAACCAGGCATTGTGGCAGGCACCTATAGTCCCAGCTACTCGGGAGGCTGAGGCAGGAGAATCACTTGAACCTAGGAGGTGGAGGCTGCAGTGAGCTGAGATCACACCACTGCACTCCAACCTGGGTGACGTCTCAAAAAAACAAGTCAGAGAAACCAGCTACAAAGGGCCACATAGTGCAAGATTCCATTTATAGGAAATCTCTAGAGTAAGCTTATCCATAGACAGAACACAGAGGAGCTCACTCCTGTTATCCTAGCACTTTGGGAGGCTGAGGCGGGAGGATTGTTTGAGGCCAGGAATTTGAGGCTACAGTGAGCTATGATTGCGCCACTGCACTCCAGCCTGGACGACAGATCAAGACCCTGTCTTAAAAAAAAAAAAGAAAAAAAAGTGACAGAAAACAGATTGGTGTTTGTTAGGGACTGGGGAGAGGGGGAAATAGGAGGTGACTGCTATTTCTATTGCTAATGGGTATAGGGTTTCCTTTGGGGGGTGAAGGAATGTTCTGGAACTAGATTGAGGAGGTGGTTGCATAACATTGTGAATGTCCTAAATGTCCCTGAATTGTACACTTCAAAATGGTTAAAATGGTGACTTTTTTTTTTAATGGTAAGTTCTATGTTATGGGTATTTTACCACAATTTACTTATTTTTTTTTTTTTGAGACAGAGTCTTGCCCTGTCACCCAGGCTGGAGTGCAGTGGTACCATCTCGGCTCACTGCAACCTCCACTTCCCAGGTTCAAGTGATCCTCCTGCCTCAGCCTCTTAAGTAGCTGGGATTACAGGTGCATGCCACCATACCTGGCTAATTTTTGTATTTTTAGAAGAGATAGGGTTTTACCATGTTGGTCAGGCTGGTCTCAAACTCCTGACCTCGTGATCTGCCCGCCTCAGCCTCCCAAAGAGCTGGGATTACAGGCACGAGCTACTGCACCCTGGGCCTTTTACAATTTTTAAGAGACAGAGGAGATGGAGGAATGCAGGGAGGGAGTGGGGGAACAGTGGCTCTGCCTGCGGATACCACATGTCCGTGCCCACTTCCCTTAGGAGATGCCAGCCCTGGCTAGGAGCAAGTCACCTCCCCACTCCCCCTTGTGGCTGCCTTGTGTTTTTTGTGGCGGCCTTGGAGAGAACTGGGGTGCCAAGACAGCCTGCGTATGCTTAGGAGATGCTCTGGCTTTGGGGCCATGGACCCTCCATTTAGGTTCAGCAACATTTCCCCAGGGCCCTTGGCAGCCCTTGACTCAGTGTGGTGCCCGTGAGCACTCACGGAAACCTCCCCCACACTGGAACAGGAACACCGCTCCACCTTCTGGGAACATTTTAGAAGCCCCCAAATGGAAGCCTTAGCAACTGTTTCCTGTTTCTGTCCGCTTTCTAAACATGCTTCCATGTCTTACCACCATGCACACAGTTTTTCACCATTTTATCTGTTTGTAAGTGTGATATTAAGGCCATTCACGTGGCTGTGCGGCCATCACCACCATCCATCTCCAGAGTCGTTTCACCTTCCCGCACTGAAACTCGGCTCCCATTTTCATCTTGCAAAACTACAATTCCATACCCACTAACCCATGTCCTGTTTAGAAAAAAATTTAATTTTACATAAACACACTCTTTGAGGCTGAAGCAAATGTGACTGATTTTCAATGTGAAAATAAAACATAAAACCTGTTCTTGGCTGGGCACAGTGGCTCACACCTGCAATCCCAGCACTTTGGGAGGCCGAGGCGGAAGATCACTTGAGCCCCGGAGTTCCAGACCAGCCTGAGCAACATGGCAAGACTCTGCCTCTACAGTCCCTTATTTGTTAAATGAACAAATAAAATAACTGCACAATTAAATGAATAAACTGCACAATTACTTTATAACAAAATTACCTTTGAGAAACATGATTTTTTTTTTTTTTTTTTTTTGAGACGGAGTCTTGCTCTGTCACCCAGGCTGGAGTGCAGTGGCATGATCTCGACTCACTGCAACCTCTGCCTCCTGGGTTCACATGATTCTCCTGCCTGAGCCTCCTGAGTAGCTGGGATTACAGGTGCACGCCACCACACTCGGCTAATTTTTGTATTTTTAGTAGAGACGGGGTTTCACCATGTTGGTCAGGCTGGCCTCCAACTCCTAACCTCGTGTTCCACCCACCTTGGCTTCCCAAAGTCTTGGGATTTCAGGCATGAGCAACCATGCCCGTCTGAGAAACATTATAATTTTTTAAACTGTGACAGCCAGGCACTCTTGCAGTCTGTCATAGCTTCTGCCGTTCCGTATCCAATTCCGCCCTCTCTCTGCATCCACCATAGCTAATAATTACCAACACAAGCTCAGTGCAAACGGCAGATGAGGCAATCACTACAAACATTAGACGCCCCCCCCGGAGGGCAAAGTCCCCACATCCCCAGCTGAGATACCAAGGGCTTCAGGAATTGTTTTCCACATGGAAAGGGACTTTACCAAGTGGAGTAATCAATGAGGTCCTTATTGTGTGAGGGAACACAAAATAATTTTTAAGGTAAAACTCTCATGAGATACTGTGATTCACCTAGCAGATACAAAAGCCAGGATCAGAGTGTGAGAAGCTCTTGTGTTGCTAGGGTGTGAGGAGGCAGCGCTGCGGAGTGCTGTTGACAGAAGGGTACCTTTGTGTGACCTCCCTGGAGGGGAATGTGACAAAGCCTGTCTAAATTTAAAATGCATATGGCCTTTGGCTCAGCAAGTTCGCTTTGAGAAGTTTATTTTTCGGATATAGATGCACACAGCAGCAATCTATGCATAAAAACGGCCAGCTAGATGCAGTGGCTCACACCCGTCATCCCAGCACTTTGGGAGGCTGAGGTGTACCAGTCGCTTGAGCTCCAGAGTTCAAGACCAGCCTGGGCAACAAAGTGCTGCTCTATCTCTACGAAAAATACAAAAAAATACAGGGGATGCAGGCCTGTAGTCCCATCTACTCGGAAGGCTAAGGTAGGAGGATCACTTGAGCCCAGGAGGTCGAGGCTGCAGAGAGCCGTGGTCGTGCCGTAGCACTCCAGCTTGGGCCACAGCAAGACCCTGTCTCAAAAAACAATAATAATAATTAATAATTAATAAAATACTTGTGCTCACTTTGGCTGCACATATACTTAAATTGGCATGATATAGAGTAGTTTAGCATGACCCCTGTTTAAACTTAAAAACAAAAATAGCCTTGGCTGGGTGATTCATGCCTGTTATCCCAGCATTTTGGGAGGCCGAGGCAGGCAGATAGTTGAGCCCAGGAGTTTGAGATCAGCCTGAGTAACATGGTGAAACTCCGTCTCTACACAAAACATAAAAATTAGCTGGGCATGGTGGCGCATGTCTGTAGTCCCAGCTACTTGGAGAAGAGGCGGGAGGATCGCTTCAACCCGGGAGGTGGAGGCTGCAGTGAGCTGAGATCACACCGCTGCTCTCCAGCCTGGGCAACAGACTCCAGCCTGGGTGACAGAGCAAGACCTGGTCTCAAAAAGAATAAAAAATAAAAAGAAAAGGAATAGCCATCATTGTAGTTGTTTTAATAGCACCATACTGGAAGCAACCTGAATATCCCGCAGGAAGGGATTGCCAGCTGAAGTGTGATCCGTCTACACCAGCACCATCCAGTAGAGCTTTCTGCAGTGACGGAAGTGGTCTGTGCCCGCACCACCCACTACAGTGGGTCTAGTCACATGTTTCCACTGAGCACTTGAAATGTGGCCAGCACACCTGATGAACTAACTTTATTTAAAAAAAATTTTTTTAAACGGAGTCTCGCTCTGTCACTGAGGCTGGAGTGCAGTGGCGCCATCTCAGCTCACCGCAACCTCTGCGTCCCGGGTTCAAGCAATTCTCCTGCCTCAGCCTCCCAAGTAGCTGGGACTACAGGCGTGCGCCACTACACCCAGCTAATTTTTGTGTTTTTAGTAGAGACGGGGTTTCACCGTGTTGGCTGAGATGGTCTCAATCTCTTGACCTCGTGATCTGCCTGCCTCAGCCTCCGAAAGTGCTGGGATTACAGCCATGAGCCACCATTCCTAGCCAACTTTATTTAATTTTAATTAATTTAAATTTAGCTGGGTGTGGTGCTTCGCACCTATAATCCCAGCTACTGGGGAGGCTGAGGCAGGAGGATCGCTTGAGGCCAGGAGGCTGAGGCTGCAGTGCTCTATGATTGTGCCACCACACTCCAGCCTGGGCAACATAACAAGACCTCATCTCTAAAAAATAAAAATGAAGAAGAAAGCAAAAGTAAATAGCCATGTGTGATTAGTGATTACCATGTCAAACAGTGCACAGCTACACAATAGAATACTTTGTAGCTGTAAACAAGAATAAGACAGATCTATACAGACTAATAAAAAAATTATTCTCCCAGTCTGGGCAATATAATGAGACCCTGTCTAGGAAGGAGGGAAGGAAGGAAAAAAGGAAGGGAGGGAGAGAGGGAGGGAGGGAGGGAGGGACTGGCAAACCAGCATGTGGGAAAACTCAGACATGAAGCCTGGGGGAGGGGACTGGCGTGTGGTTACCTCTCAGGGCCCCTGGGTTCCCCCTTACTTCTGCCCCTCAGACTCTGAGCACTTTCCTCTCCCCATTGTCGAATTTGCTCAAAGAGAGGATCAGGAGTTCAAGACCAGTCTGGCCAACATAACGAAACCCCATCTCAACAAAAATACAAAAATTAGCTGGGCAAGATGCTGGGTGCCTGTAATCCCAGCCACTCGGGAGGCTGAGGCAGGAGAATCGCTTGAACCTGGGAGGCGGAGGTTGCAGTGAGCTGAGATCGCGCCACTGTACTCCAGCCTGGGTGACAGAGTGAGACTCAGTGTCAATAAAAAAATAAAAAAATAAAATTTTAAAATGTGTGCCTTGAGTTTACCCAGACACTAGGTGTCCTCAGGCTTCAGCACCGCTGCTTTCAGCTGCCCACCCTCAAATCGTGACCCTTATGGCATTCTGATTTTTTTTTTCAGGGTGGCAACACATTCAGCTAAAACTATGGATTATAACTGGTCGAAACCAGTGGTTTACAAGGAGGGAAAATTTTGCCTCCCGGGGAACTTAGAAAATGTCCAGAGACCTTCTGGGTTGTCACGACTAAGGATGACTGGGCTCCATGGGGTAGAGGCCAGGGATGCTGCTAACAGCCTACGATCCACAGCCAAGAATTATCCAGGCCAATATGTCAATCAACAGTGCTGAGTTAGAGAGACCTTGGTCTAAACCAACCATAAAACCCCTCCTTGGCAGCCTCATCTGCAGCTGTTGAAGGCCACTGGACCCAGTTCTGACCAATAAGACCAAAGGATGTCAGTGAACGCTTTTCTTTTTCTTCATAAAAGAAACCCATGTGGCTGACTCCAATCCTCCCTGCTTCTTCCTTTGAATACAGATGTGATGTCTGGAGTTGTGGCAATAATCTAATCTTGCAACTAAGAGGGAAAGAACAATAGAATCACACCCTGACTTCAGAGTCCCTTATGTCCAAACGTCCTCTTCGTCCTTTTTTTTTTTTTTTTTTTTTTTTTTTTTGAGACAGGACCTTACTTTGTCTCCCAGGCTGGAGTGCAGTGATATAATTATAGCTCACGGGAGCCTTGACCTCCTGGGCTCAAGCAACCCTCCTGCCTCAGCCTCCCAAGTAGCTGGGACTACAGGCACGTACCTCCACGCCTGACTATCATTCTTTTATTGTTGTTGAAACTATAGAATCGACTTTTAAATTAGGCTAGCTAATTTTTTATTTTTTGTAGAGACAGGGGTCCTGTTATGTTTCCAGGGATAATCTTGAACTCCCGACCTCAAGTGATCTTCCCACCTCGACCTCCCAAAGTGCTGAGATTACAGGCATGAGCCACCATCCCCAGCCAGACTTCTTATGTGAGAAAATTTACACCCCCTTGTTTAAACCTCTGTAGTTTGACTTTTCTGTTTCCTATAGCCAAAAGCACTCCTAATTCATGTACTACCACTTAGTCTAATTCTAGTTGGTGGACCAATAAGGAGATTTCAATTTTAGTTCTACTTAGAGGCCCGACGCTTCTCTTCTGCATAGTAAAGGGTTAGGGGCCGGGCGCAGTGGCTGACACCTGCGATCCCAGCACTTTGGGAGGCCGAGGTAGGTGTATCGCTTCAGCCTAGGACTTTGGGACCAGCCTGGGCAACATGGTGAAATCCTGTCTCTACAAAAAATAGAAAAGTTAGCTGGGCGTGGTGGCATACACCTATTAGTTCCAGCTACTTGGAAGGCTGAGGTGGGAGAACCACTCAAGCCTGGGGTAGTCGAGACTGCAGTGAGCCATGATCTTGAGACCCTGTCTCAAGAAAAAAAAAAAAGAACAACAACAATAATAATAATAGTACTAGTCTGGCCAACATGGTGAAACCCCGTCTGTTCTAAAAATACAATAACTGGCTGGGCGTGGTGGTGCACACCTGTGATCCCAGCTACTTGGGAGGTTGAGGCATGAGAATCGCTTGAACCTGGAAGGTGGAGGTTGTAGTTAGCCGAGATCACACCACTGCACTCCAGCCTGTGTGACAGGGCAAGACCCTGTCTCAAAAAATTAAAAATTACAAATTAATTTAAAAGAAGAATAATGGTTGGATGAGGTGGCTCATGCCTGTAATCCCAATACTCTGGGAGGCTGAGGCAGGCAGATCATGAGGTCAGGAGTTCGAGACCAGCCTGGCCAAGATGGTGAAACCCCATCTCTACTAAAGATACAAAAAATTAGCCAGGCGTGGTGGCGCATGCCTGTCATCCCGGCTACTCGGGAGACCGAGGCAAGAGAATTGCTTGAACCTGGGAGGCGGAGGTTGCAGTGAGCAGAGATGGTGCCATTGTACTTCAGCCTGCGTGAAAGGGAGAGACTCCATCTCAAAAACTACTACTAATAATAATAATAAAATAAAACAAATAAAATGTAGCATGGTAAAAAGTTAGGTGTTTTACCGAAGCCAATCAAAGAGCCAAGTAGCTTCAGTGAGGAAGGAGACACACATTGCTGAGCACTCTGCAAAAGAGAAGCCGACTTCTCCTGGTGGGCGGGTGGGCCTGGTCCAAGTCACTTACCATTGCTGTTTATTAGTACTGCTTCCATTTACTACTCACTCAAAAGCAGCCTTTATTACTCAGTGAAAGCCTTTGATGTGTAAACCTGCCAGTTTACTAATTGTTCCCATCTAGATAATATATCTGTCTCGAGGTAGAAAACAAGATTTGGCTTCTGACTTCTATGCCTAATACAAGAACGTGGTTCTTAACTAAGGTGGTTTTTTGTTGGTGAGGGTGGTGGGTTTTCTTTTTTTAACCCTACATGCAAACTTGTGAGTGTGTGTGTGTCTGTGTGTCTGTGTGTGTGTGAGTGCACGTGTGAGTGTGTGCGCGTGTGTGTGAGTGCACGTGTGTGTGCGTGTGTGTGTGAGTGTGGGTGGGTGTGGTGAGCGTGTGTGCGTCTGTCTGTGTGTGCGTGTGTGTGAGTGCACGTATGTGTGTGTGCGTGTGTGTGTGAGTGTGGGTGGGTGTGGTGAGCGTGTGTGTGTGCGTGTGTGTGTAGTGTGTGTGCGCGCGCATGTGTGTGTCAGAGTCTGGCTCTGTCGCCCAGGCTGGAGCGCAGTGGTGCCAACACAATTCACTGCAGCCTCAACCTCCTGGACATGAGCAATCCTCCTACCTCAGCCTCCGCAGTAGTTAGGACTGTAGATGCGTGTCAGCAGGCCTGCCTAATTTTTTTTAGTTTTTGCAGAGACAGGGTCTTGCCATGTTGCCCAGGCTGGTCTGGAACTCCTGGGCTCAAATGATTCTCTCACCTGGGTCTTGTAATCCCAGCATTTTGGGAGGCCAAGGTAGGAGGATTACTTGAGCCCAATAGTTCCAGACCAGCCTGGGCAACATAGCAAGAGCCCATCTAAAAAAAAAATTTAAAAATAATTATCTTTTTTTTTTTCCTGAGACAAGAGTCTCACTCTGTCACCCAGGCTGGAGTGCAGTGGTGTGATGTCAGTTCACTGCAAACTCTGACTCCCAGATTTAAGAGATTCTCCAGCCTCCGTCTCCCGAGTAGCTGGGACTACAGGCATGCATGACCATACCCGGCTAATTTTTATATTTTTAGGAGAGACGGGGTTTCACCATGTTGACCAAGCTGATCTCAAACTCCTGACCCCAAGTGATCCTCCCACCTCAGCCTCCCAAAGTGTTGGGATTACAGGCGTGAGCCACCACGCCCAGCCATTTTTTTTTTTTGAGATGGAGTCTGAGTCTCTCACCAGGCTGGAGGGAGCAGTGGCGTGGTCTTAGCTCACTGCAACCTCTGCCTCCCGGGTTCAAGCAATTCCCCTGCCTCAGCTTCCCAAGTAGCTGGGACTATGTGCGCCACCATTTTTTGTATTTTAGTAGAGACACGGTTTCACCACGGTGGCCAGGATGGTCTCCATGTCCTGACTTCATGATCCGCCTGCCTCAGCCTTCCAAAGTGCTGGGATTACAGGTGTGAGCCACCGTGCCTGGCTGTAAATTTTTTTTCTCCTTACCCTGGGCGCCACAGAAGGGGGTGAGGTTTGGCTCCAGGTTTGGGGGATATAGTTAACGAAGGATGTCAGCTCTGGGCCAAGGACAAGAATGACCTATCAGATCCCCCAGGGAAGGAGCAGGACCCTGGAGCAGTAATATGTGCAGCACGCAATTGTCATTTCTCCGAATTGCAATTTCCTTTCACTACCCCCATGTCTGGCTGTCCTAGGAAAAGAGCCGGATCCCTGAGGCAGCCCAGAGAAGCCAAGTCCAAGGTGTCAAGAGGTCATGGGCAGAATCTCCCAAGGCAGCCAGCTGGCTGAGTGACAAGTGACGACAAGCACAGATTTGTGGAGAGTGCAAGCATTCTTCAGAAACTCCCAAAAATACCAGTGAGGGGGAAACTGGCAGGCGGACTTCCTCGAGGAGTCACGCACAGTGCAGAACAGACCACGGTCCCTGGAGTGGGAAGGGAAATGCTGGCCCCGAAACACTGGCCCCCGCAGGCACTGAGTCACACCTGCCCCGCCTCCTGCCTGCCACAGTCGATGCTAATGGACTTCGCCCTTCACCCCCGGGAGTTTGGTGGCTTTTGCACATTTTAAGATGCACTTGAGAGTTTGTAAATATGTCCTGCTTTTCTATGACCATCGCTGAGGAAGAGACAAATGTGTCCTAACCTGCTTCCCATCAAAACTTGTGTTCCAACCCCAACACAAAAAGCAGCAATAAAGACAACTAAAAATATATTTTTTAAATATATTTTATTGCACTTTAGGTTCTGGGGTCCATGCGCAGATCATGCAGGATTGTCACATAGGTACACACATGGCAAGGCGGTTTGCTGCCTCCATTCCCGTCACCGACATCTGGCATTTCTCCCCATGTTATCTCTCCCCAACTCCCTACCCCCCCCGCTGTCCCTCCCCTATTTACCCCCCGACAGACCCCAGTGTGTGATGCTCCCCTCCCTGTGTCCATGTGTTCTCATTGTTCAACACCCGCCTATGAGTGAGAACATGCGGTGTTTGATTTTCTGTTCTTATGTCAGTTTGCTGAGAATGATGGTTTCCAGGTTCATCCATGTCCCTACAAAGGACACAAACTCATTGTTTTTTATGGCTGCTTAGTATTCCATGGTGTATATGTGCCACATTTTCCTTGTCCAGTCTATTGTCGATGGACATTTGGGCTGGTTCCAGGTCTTTGCTATTGTAAACAGTGCCGCAATGAACATACGTGTGCATGTGTCTTTATAATAAAACGATTTATAATCCTTTGGATATATAGCCAGTAATAGGATTGCTAGGTTAAAAAAATATTTTTTAAATAGATTCTATAGTTTCATTAACAATAAAAAGAATAATAGCCAGGCCTCCAGGTGCATGCCTGTAGTCCCCGCTACTTGGGAGGCTGAGTTGAGAGGATGGCTTCAGCTGGGGAGGTTGAGGCTACAGTGAGCTGTGATCACGCCACTGCACTCCAGCCTGGGCAACAGAGGGAGACACCATTTATTTTTTAAAAAAATTGTTTTTTTGAGACAGAGTCTCGCTCTGTTGCCCAGGCTGGAGTATAGTGGTGCAATCTCAGCTCCCTGCAACATCCACCTCCAGAGTTCAAGTAGTTCTTCTGCCTCAGCCTCCTGAGTAGCTGGGATTACAGGTGCGCACCACCATGCCTGGGTAATTTTTGTATTTTTAGTAAAGACGGATTTCACCATGTTGGCCAGACTGAGGTCTCCAACTCCTGACCTCAGGTGATCCACCCACCTCTGCCTCCCAAGTGCTGGGATTACAGGAATGAGCCACTGCACCCAGTGTAAAATTTTTAAAAAAAATTTTAATTAAAAAATTTAAAAAGAAGCTGGGTGCAGTGGCTCTCACCTGTAATCCCAGCACTTTGGGAGGCTGAGGCACGCGGATCACGAGGTCAGGAGTTCGAGACCAGCCTGACCAACATAGTGAAACCCGGTCTCTACTTAAAAATACAAAATTAGCCGGGCGCGGTGGCATGTACCTGTAATATCAGCTACTTGGGAGGCTGAGGCAGAAGAATTGCTTGAACCCGGGAGACGGAAGTTGCAGTGAGCCAAGAGCACGCCACTGTACTCTAGCCTGGGTGACAGAGTGAGACTCCCTCTCAAAAAAAAAAAAATTTAAAAGAATGAGCATGGGCCGAGTATAGTGGCCCACACCTATAATTCCAGCACTCTGGGGGACTGAGTTGGACAGATCACTTGAGGCCAGGAGTTTGAGACCAGCCTGGGCAACATAGTAAAACCCCATCTCTGCAAAAAATACAAAAATTTACCAAGTCTGGTGGCACACACCTATACTCCTAATTACTCAGGAGGCCGAGGCAGGAGGACTACTTGAGCCCGGAGTTCAAGGCCAGCCTGGCTAACATGGGGAAATCCTGACTATAAAAAATACAAAAGATTAATCGGACATGGTGTATGCTTGTAGTCCCAGCTACGTGGGAAGCTGAGGTGGGAGGATCGCTTGAGCCAAGGAGGCAGAGGTTGCAGTGAGCCAAGACAGTGACACTGCACTTCAGCCTGGGCAACAGAGCCAGGTCTTGTCTCAAAAACAAAACAAAACCCAGTGAACATGTGACCCAATTCTGGTCAATGCTGGCAAGTCTGCTAAGAGGACTTCTGGGAAAGATTTCCTTGCATCTTCAGGAATCATAGGCAAGAGATGTCACCTTCCCTTCCTCTGGGCATTGTCTGAATGTGATGTCTGGAAAGCTCAGCCATCTTGCTGACAACCTGAGAAAAAAGACCATATAGGAGGCCAGGAGTCCTAGCTCTGAATGTCATACTGGGAAGATAATACATTTCCCTATTGTTTAGGCCAATCGGGTTTAATTTTCTTCTAGTGGAAGTATCCTTTACAGTAGAGGCTCAATAAAGCTTTTATAAATGAATAACTAGGGGCTGGGCACAGTGGCTCATGCCTGTAATCCCAGTACTTTGGGAGGCTGAGGCACGAGGATTGCTTGAGGCCAGGAGTTCAAGACCAGACTGGGCAATATAGTGAGACTCTGTCTCTACCAAAAAAATTTTTTTAAATCAAAAAGTGAGCTGGGCATGGTGGTGCACACCTGCAGTCCTCCCTGCTTAGGAGGCTGACTTAGGAGGATGGCTGGAGCCCAAGAGTTCAAGGCCGAAGTGAGCTACGGTTGCACCACTGCACTCCAGCCCGAGGAACAGAGCAAGACACTCTCTCTAAAATATAAAGAAATACACACATGGATACCTACATTTGTTAAAAATAAGATCTCAAGCCAGACACAGTGGCTCACACTTGTAATCCCAGCACTTTGGGAGGCCAAGGTGGGCAGATCACCTGAGGTCGGGAGTTCCAGATCAGTCTGACTAATATGGAGAAACCTCATGTTGGAAACAGACGCTGGGTGCCACAAAGAAAAAGCAGCACTGAGACAAAGGATCTCTCAGCACAGCAACTTTTACTTTTTTTATTTCCTGCACTGCAGGAAGGGTACCTTGCTAGCCATCTTGCCACAAGAGTACAATGAACAAAAGAAAAGCAGACAGATTTATCCCTTATGCATTTGGGGTTGTCCTTCCTGCTGTGTCTCATCTCTGTTTCTTGGAGCGAGACCTCACAATTTAAACTAAAACCGATGGGCTAACAACTTAAAACTTTTCTTAAACAGGTAAGGGGCATAGGCTGTGAGCTGGGACATGCCTGTCAGCACGTCCAGCACAGATATCTTGGTTAAAGTACAAGGACATAGAATATACTACGTGCCTGTAAGCATGGCATGTTTAACAGCTACATAGGATAGGGCTTAACGAAGAGTTATTAGCACACTTCTGATTTATTATTTAACAAGAAAGAAAACTTTAAAGAGAAACTTTTCTAATTCCCACACCCCGCCTCTATTAAAAACCAAAAAAAATTAGCCGGGTGTGGTGGCACATGCCTGTAATCCCAGCTACTCGGGAAGCTGAGGCAGGAGAATCACTTGAACCCAGAAGGCGGAGGTTGCAGCTGAGCCGAGATCTTGCCATTGCACTCCAGCCTGGGCAACAAGAGCAAAAATCCATTTCAAAAAAAAAAAAAAAAAAAATCTCAAATAGTAACTAGTAGTAATGAAACCTTTTTTTTTTCCATTGCTTCGCCACCCAGGCTGGAGTGCAGTGGCGAAAGCATGGCTCACTGCAGCCTCCACCTCCCAGGCTCAAACGATCCTTCCACCTCAGTATCCTGAATAGCTGGGACTACAGATGTGCACCCCCACTCCCAGTTAATTTTTGTATTTTTCTTTAATGTATTTGAAGCTCACTCTTCCTTAATACAATTAACTTGCACTAATTCAGTTTAAACGGAATTAACTCATTTACTCAGCTGGTCACAGTGGCTCACGCCTGTAATCCCAACACTTTGGGAGGCTGAGGCTGGTGGATCACCTGAGGTGGGGAGTTCAAGACCAACTTGGATAACATGGTGTAACCTTGTCTTTACTAAAAAAAAAAAAAAAAAAAAAGAAAAAGAAAAAAAATTAGCTAGGCAGGTGGTGACAGGTGCCTGTAATCTCTGCTACTTGGGGGGCTGAGGCACAAGAGTCACGTGAACCTGTGAGGTGGAGGTTGCAGTGAGCAAAGATCGTGCCACTGCACTCCAGCTTGGGCAATAGAGTGAGACTCTGTCAAAAAAAAAAAGTATTTCAAAGCTATTTCACCCATTTACTCACCCATTTACTGATAGCAACACTTGAAGCCAGTGGTTCCCAGCCCTGGCTGCACATCAGATTCACTAGTTTTTTTTAAATGCTAGTTTTTAAAATGCTGATGAGTTTTAAAATGCTGATGCCTGGGCGCCACTCCAGACCAAGCATTTGGTATTTGTTGAAAGCACTCCAGCCCCACCTCTCCACTTGCTTTTCCCACCTCAGTTATGCTGGTCTCCTTTCTGTTCCTCAAAGACATCCACGTCTTCCAGCCCCCGGGCTCCTGTGCTGTGTCCTGTTTCTCCACCTTCTGCAAAGCAAAGGCCCGTCTTCCAGGTCTCTTTTTTGAAAGCCTCTCCTGACCATCCACAGGTAGGATCCCAAACCGCTCCCATTCAACCTGACAGCCTCACATAGCTCCTGTCGCCACGTGTAATGTTTGCTTACTAGCAAATCAGGGAACAGAAGCAAGCCATTTGATTCTTTTTGTTTGTTTTGTTTTAGACAGAGTCTCACGAGCCTCTGTACAAAATAGAAAGGTTGATGGGATTTTAGGGAAAACGGATAATCTTCAGTTGGGGCAGTCAAGGAAGGCTTTGTGGAATATCTGAATTAGACCTTGACATTAGGTGGGACTTAAATTTGTTGAGGTGGCAGGGGAACAACTTGACTGAAGGGTGGGAAATGGCAGAGTGTATATGTGGGGGAAAAAAGTGGCCAGCAGATAAGGGGAGAAGGGGACAGAGCATTTTGAGGGGTTAGACCTGACCAGCGATGACAGCAAATAGAGGCTGTAGATTGAAGGACAGCTACAACAGGTGTTATGGAGAAATTCCAGCTGGGGATGGAAACATAGCTGCAGAACTGGAAGAGCAGCTTATTCTAGGCAGAAAAAGAAGAAAGTAAAAGGCATCTGAGGGGACAGGAAATCAACGCTTACTGATGAGTAAACAAGCCTCTGGAAGCAGAAGCGTAAAAGCCTACGTTGCTTGGTCAACCACAACCGCTTGGGAGTGCTGCAGGCTTCATGACGAAGCCAAAGTCCGTCCCTGAAGCTCCCTCTTCCGGCAGAAATAAACACTGCACACTAAACTGGCTGACTCCTTTAATTAAAAGGCACTTACTTGCCAGTCTCTAAACAGTATACCCATATGGGAGTCACAATTGTAATATCTTGGTGAGGGTTTTGTTGTGCTTTCAGGCAAAGCACAAAAGGAACATTACTTTATTTTATGTTTTATATTTTATTTTATGTTATTATTTGAGATAGAGTTTCACTCTGTCACCCAGGCTGGGGTGCAGGGGCGCCATCTCGGCTCACTGAAACCTCCGCCTCCCAGGCTCAAGGGATTCTCCTGCCTCAGCCTTCCGAATAGCTGAGATTGCAGGCATGTGCCACCACAACCAGCTAATTTTTTGTATTTTTAGTAGAAACGGAGTTTCGTCAGCTGGCCAGGCTGGTCTTGAACTCCTGACCTCATGATTCACCCACCTTGGCCTCCCAAAGTGCTAGGATTACAAGCATGAGCCACAGCGCCTGGCTTTTTATTTTTTTTTTTTTTAAGACGGAGTCTGGCCGGGCGCGGTGGCTCACGCCTGTAATCCTAGCACTTTGGGAGGCCGAGGTGGGTGGATCACCTGAGGTCGGGAGTTCAAGACCAGCCTGGCCATCATGGTGAAACCCCATCTTTTAAAAAAAAAAAAAAAAAAGAAAGAAAAGACGGAGTCTGACTCTGTCGCCAGGTTGGAGTGCAGTGGCACAATCTTGGCTCACTGCAGCCTCCACCTCCCGAGTTCAAACAATTCTCTTGCCTCAGCCTCCCAAGTAGCTGGGACTACAGGCACATGCCACCACATCTGGCTAATTTTTGTATTTTTTGCAGAGACGGGGTTTCACCATGTTGGCCAAGATGATCTCGATCTCTTGACCTTGTGATCCGCCCACCTCGGCCTCCCAAAGTGCTGGAATTACAGGCATGAGCCACCGCACCCGGCAGGAACACTACTTTAAATAAATACAAACAACGCTATTTTTTTCTTAAGACTCATGCAACCACATCTATGTAAGTGAATCCTCGCAGAGTATTCATTCATTCGAGTGTGAAACCAAACTTTGGGATGCTTTAAAATGTAACAATCGGGAACACTTAACTCTATTTTATGGAATAAAGTGTTGCCTAATTTTTAAAAAATAATTTTTTAAAAAGATTTAACAACTATCCCGTGAAACTGTACTAGTCTAACATCTCTGTCGTTTAACTAGACTGAGGGTGTCACGGTGGCAGAAGCATTGCTCAGTCGTCGTTGCATCACTGTAGTTCCTGACATGCTTCTACTTATTAGATGAAGGGCCCTCTAAATGTTCACTAGAAATTGTGTTGCTCTCCTGGTTTTCTTTATTCTTGAGGAAATTACACAAAAGGTCTTTTTTCTTTATACAAAATGAAAGGCAGGCTGGCCGGGCTCAGTGACTCAGGCCTGTAATCTCAGCACTTTGGGAGGCCGAGGCAGGAGGATTGCTTGAGCCCAGGAGGGCAAGGCTGCAATGATCTGTGATTACGCCACTCCTCTATAGCCTGGGTGACAGAACAAGGCTGTTAGCAAAAAAAAAAGCAAGTTAGAACTCTGTCAAAACTGTAATAGCACAGCGCAGGACAGTCTGTACAGACCAGTGTGCTACCTTTCGTGTGAAGGGGAATTATATACATACGTATACGTGTATGTGTGTGTGTATATATATATAATTACAGTACTCATTGTATATGCATAAAGTCTGACAGTACATGCTGGGGAAAGCGGTAGGGGGAAAGGGTGGATAGGAGACAAGGATGGAAGATTTTTTTTTTCTTTGGAGGTGGGGTCTTGCTCTGTCACCCAGGCTGGAATGCAGCGGCACAATCTCGGCCCATTGTAACCTCCACCTCATTCTCCGGTCTCAGCCTCCCGAATAGCTGAGACTACAGGTGTGCATCACCACCCAGCTAAGTTTTGTATTTGCGGTAAAGACAAGGTTCTCCCGTATATATACGTACACACATACGCTGGCCGGGCTGGTCTCAAACTCCTGACCTCAGGTGATCCGACCGCCTCGGCCTCCCAAAGCGCTGGGATTACAGGTATGAGTCACTGTGTCTGGCCTGGAAGATTTTTTATTATATACTGTTTAAAAGTTTTTAAGTAGTTGAAACACATATGAAGACATCACCTCAAAAAAGAAGTAACAATTCAAAAATATGCACATTAAGGATTTTTTAATTTAAAAATTGAGAAATATCATGGGACGATAATCATGAATTATGAAAATTAGTGCTAAGGCTGATTATTAGCCCTAAGAATCTAATTAACATACAAATCTTGTATTTATGCTATTCTTTCACAACCTTTATGTAAAGCAGGCTGTTAATAAGATGTCATAAAAAAGGATTTTGTTCCTTGTCTTCAAGTTTCTCTTCTCAAAATCCCACATTTTGTATTCTTTAAAAATCAAAATTAGAAAACAAAATAGCATGGTAGTGTGATCCCTTTAATTTGGCAGTTTCAGCTTTATATAACCTATCTTACAGAACTAATAAGACAAAATGAAGACGTGTGAGGATGTACTTTGCAGCAGCATTATAAAAGCAAAAACCTGGAAACAAATATTGGTGGACAGGCTAAGTAAATCACAGGGCCTCCAGACAATGGAATACTAGCAAGACTATTAAATTAAAAAGACTGAGGTAGCTCTAGATGCACTGTGTGGAAACATATCCATAACTACCTACCTTCCCTCCCAAAACCACCTTGAGAATCACACTAGAATGGTCCAATTGTGTCTGTATGTACACACATATGGCATAATAAATATGGTATGTTTTTACACAAAGTCCAAAAGAATATCAACCTGTAAAAAGTAGTTACCCCTGGAAAGTAAAATTGAGTAGGAACTTAGATTACTATCACCTTTACTTTATAAACGTGCACACAAACACACAAAATGTGTATTTAAGTATGCATTGTAATTCCAAACAGTAAGAGAACTGGCGTGAGGCCAGGAGTTTCAGACTAACCCAGGCAACAAGCAAAATCCCCCCATTTTGTTTTTTAGACACTCTTGCTGTCGTCCAGGCTGGAATGCAGTGGCACAATCTCTGCTCACTGCAACCTCCAATCTCCAGGTTCAAGCGATTCTCCTGCCGCAGCCTCCGGAGTAACTGGGATTATAGGTGCCCACCACCATGCCCAGCTAATTTTTGTAGATTTAGTAGAGACAGGGTTTTGTCATATTGGCCAGGCTGGTCTCAGAAACTCCCTTTAATTTGGAACCTCAGGTGATCTGCCCAGCTCAGGCTCCCAAACTGCTGGGATTACAGGCGTGAGCCACTGCGCCCAGCCCGAAATCTATTTTTTAAAAAGGTATTTTTTCCCCGTGACCATACATGGAAATTTCACTTTCTACATCACTAATTTTATGAATATGCTTGTGTTGCTCTGTACTGCTTTTCAAAACTTTTCTAGTACCTATGCTTGTAATTCACAATTTCTCATTGAACTTGATAGGAAGCACTTTAGTTCAAGGGGCCAAGCGTTCTTCAGTGAGTTTTCAAGTGAGCATCCCTGCCTCTACAACACTCACACAGCTTTATTAAATAGACTAACGCTCTCTCATGCCAAGACTCTGCCGGCTCTGCACAATGCCGTAACACCAACATGACCCAGTTCCCACATCGTCAGCGGCCACGGCCTTTCTTGCACTTGACTTGATGTAGCTTTGAAGTTTCCAAAGAGCCCTTGACACTGATTTATGAATATTGCAATGCCTGACACCAAGTGTACATCTTCAAGACACTATTTAAGGTAATTTTTCCTTACACAAAGGTCACCCCAGATTTTAACAGGCACCAAAGTTAGACTCACACACTAACTGGAAATGATTGCCTGGATAGCAGTGGTTTCGTTGGCTTGTCATGTTTCCTGACTCATATGCTCACCTGCATGCAAGACATGGAAATCATTATACATTAGATGTACTCACAATGAAAACTCAATGGACTCGCGGATTTCTCAAATTTTAGTCCATTAACCCTAAAACTAAAGCCAAAACTGGTTTAAGCCACCCTTAGGTGCTTTACAATTGCTGGAGCCAACTCGAAATTCTTCCAGAGCAGACGTTGTTCATGAATCCCCTACAACGTGGAGAGAGGAAGGATGCTCCTTGGGAAAAACCTTCCAAGGCCTCTAATGAGCCTCTGGATGATCTCTGGGGTGCCTACTGCCTGGTGTCCACCCCTTGTATTAAACCAGTTTCCCTGCAACGTCCACCTTTGGTGCCAGTCAACATTAACACCTTACTAGTACCGTCTGATTGGGTGAATGCTACTATACACTTGAGACAAACCCAGAGGTCAATTGCTTCACCCACTAGTTACTTGTCAGTCCGTCAACCACTAATTCTTCTATACCTTGACAACTATGCCTTTTTCTACCTGCCACATCCTTTTAAAATCACTTGATCCCATGACTGTCTATGCAGCTCAGCATGCATTTATATAGGCCTAAGTACTTAAAGCATTCTTTCACAGGTACTCTCATCACTCCCACCTTTCAATATTCCTTCCTTCCTCCTTCCTGGTGTTCCGGTAATTCTCCCATTGTTACCTCACACACCCCCAACCAGTTATTTTTGAAGTAGCTTGAAAAATATCTCCCAATAACCTTGTAAGACAGTCTTGTTCTGTGCCCCCAGTTCGAAGTACAGTGCCGTGATCTCAAATCACTGCCAACCTCTGCCTCCTGGGTTCAAAGGATTCTCCTGCCTCAGCCTCCGGTGTAGCTGGGATTACAAGCACCTGCCACACCTTTTTGTATTTTTAGTAGAGCTGGGGTTTCACCATGTTGGCCAAGCTGGTCTTGAACCTGGGTTTTATTTGCACCCACTTTCTGCAGCTCATACTGTAAGTCTACCTCCCCCCCATTCACTGACATTTCACGGTTACCACAGGAACATTTGTTAACTGAAAAACCTTGATCCCCTTCACCCAGTCTAATGCAAAAATACCTTAACTTAAAAAAAACCCCACACCAACTGGGAATGCAACAACTTTATTGAAAGAAAAGTGCAATGAGATTTTTGTTGAAACCTTAAAGGGGAAACTTAGACACCCCCCCTCAAGCGCAGGACCAAGTGCAGAGTGGACTCTTCTGGATGTTGTAATCAGATAAGGTGCGCCCATCTTCCAGCTGTTTCCCAGCAAAGATTAACCTCTGCTGGTCAGGAGGGATGCCTTCCTTGTCTTGGATCTTGGCCTTGACATTCTCAATGGTGTCACTGGGCTCGACCTCAAGAGTGATGGTCTTACCGGTCAGGGTCTTCACGAAGATCTGCATTCCACCTCGGAGACGGAGGACCAGGTGAAGGGTGGACTCCTTCTGGATGTTGTAGTCAGACAAGGTGCGCCCATCTTCCAGCTGTTTCCCAGCAAAGATCAATCTCTGCTGGTCAGGAGGGATGCCTTCCTTGTCCTGGATCTTTGCCTTGACGTTCTCAATGGTGTCACTGGGCTCGACCTCGAGGGTGATGGTCTTACCGGTCAGGGTCTTCACAAAGATCTGCATCCCACCTCTGAGACGGAGGACAAGGTGTAGAGTGGACTCTTTCTGGATGTTATAGTCAGATAGGGTGCGCCCATCTTCCAGCTGCTTTCCAGCAAAGATCAACCTCTGCTGGTCAGGAGGGATGCCTTCCTTGTCTTGGATCTTGGCCTTGACATTCTCAATGGTGTCACTGGGCTCGACCTCAAGGGTGATGGTCTTACCGGTCAGGGTCTTCACGAAGATCTGCATTCCACCTCGGAGACGGAGAACGAGGTGAAGGGTGGACTCTTTCTGGATGTTATAGTCAGATAGGGTGCGCCCATCTTCCAGCTGCTTACCGGCAAAGATCAACCTCTGCTGGTCAGGAGGGATGCCTTCCTTGTCCTGGATCTTTGCCTTGACGTTCTCAATGGTGTCACTGGGCTCGACCTCAAGGGTGATGGTCTTACCGGTCAGGGTCTTCACGAAGATCTGCATTCCACCTCGGAGACGGAGAACGAGGTGAAGGGTGGACTCCTTGTGGATGTTGTAGTCAGACAAGGTGCGCCCATCTTCCAGCTGTTTCCCGGCAAAGATCAACCTCTGCTGGTCAGGAGGGATGCCTTCCTTGTCTTGGATCTTGGCCTTGACATTCTCAATGGTGTCACTGGGCTCGACCTCGAGGGTGATGGTCTTACCGGTCAGGGTCTTCACGAAAATCTGCATTCCACCTCGGAGACGGAGGACCAGGTGAAGGGTGGACTCCTTCTGGATGTTGTAGTCAGACAAGGTGCGCCCATCTTCCAGCTGCTTTCCGGCAAAGATCAACCTCTGCTGGTCAGGAGGGGATGCCTTCCTTGTCTTGGATCTTGGCCTTGACATTCTCAATGGTGTCACTGGGCTCGACCTCAAGGGTGATGGTCTTACCGGTCAGGGTCTTCACGAAGATCTGCATTCCACCTCGGAGACGGAGAACGAGGTGAAGGGTGGACTCTTTCTGGATGTTATAGTCAGACAGGGTGCGCCCATCTTCCAGCTGCTTACCGGCAAAGATCAACCTCTGCTGGTCAGGAGGGGATGCCTTCCTTGTCCTGGATCTTTGCCTTGACGTTCTCAATGGTGTCACTGGGCTCGACTCGAGGGTGATGGTCTTGCCGGTCAGAGTCTTCACGAAGATCTGCATTCCCACCTCGGAGACGGAGGACCAGGTGTAGCGTGGACTCTTTCTGGATATTGTAGTCAGACAGGGTGCGCCCATCTTCCAGCTGTTTCCCGGCAAAGATCAACCTCTGCTGGTCAGGAGGGATGCCTTCCTTGTCCTGGATCTTTGCCTTGACGTTCTCAATGGTGTCACTGGGCTCGACCTCAAGGGTGATGGTCTTGCCGGTCAGAGTCTTTACGAAGATCTGCATTGTCTATTTTAACAAAAAAGCCAAAACCACCAAGACTTAGCAATTTATTAGCTTTCCTAAGGCTGTAAGTTACATGTTACACTGACCCAAGTAATTACAATTTAAAACTTGCCTTACTTCACAAAATACACTCGCCAGCCCGTTTTCAAACCCCAGACTTCAACTACTTAGGACGGTAGGTACATAAAACTGACCAAAGACACTGACGCCTCGCTTATCCTTCCCTCTCCAGAGGTCTGGCGCCTGTCGATTGAGGAGGTCCTACCCTAGGCCCGAACCCTGCGTCCTGCGACGGATTAGAGCCTACGGTACACCTACCGGCAGGTGGCCCCACCCTGCATTATGAGCCGACAGAACGGGTGACGTCACCACAGAGCGAAGGCGCGCTCTCCCACAGCGCGGGTGCAATGCCGCGCGGCAACGGCGTTTAACTGCCAACCCCGCAACGGACAACGTTGAGTTCTCCAGTCAATCACAAACTTCACGACAGGGTCCCCAAATGGTGCCCCAGCCCATCCCACCAGAATCAGAGCTTTCCCGCATTAGCGAAGGCCTCAAGGCCTTGGGTCCATGCCCCCAACCTTGTTTCAACCTCACAGCCCGCCTCACAGGCGTCTTCCACTCAGCGCTCGAAACAGCCGCCATTTTGCTGCGTTCCCCCACCTCAGGGCCACCTTTCTCTCGGACACAGCCCCACAGCCCTCCGCAGTCTCGCGACCCGCCTTCATCCCCACCTCGCGGCAGAATGGCCGCGAAAGCCCAGCCCGCCCAGAACCCCGCTACTCACCAAGTGGCGATGACAGCAACTCACGGAAAGAAACCACTGCGGCACTCCCGGCTGCGACGGAACTAGCTGCACCACACCCGGCGCGTCCTTATATAGTCATCGGCGTTCACCGCCCCGAGGAGATCCCTCCGCAGAATCGCCGAGAAGGGACTACTTTTCTCCGCCTGTTCCGCTCTCTGGAAAGAAACTAGGTCCCTAGAGTCACCCAGATCCCGTCCTAAAATGTCCTCCTGCTGAGACTGGGGTTCTCGGGCAGAGTCTGGTGGGCAGCGGGCCGCCGTCCTGAGCGGCCGGGCGGAGGGATCAAGGCGCTCGCTGCGCACTGCGATTGTGACGTAGCTGCGCTCGTTGTGGGGGGGGGGCGGCCCGCGGGAGGCGCCAAAACCCGGCGCGGAACCGCGGCACCTGGAGCCGGTGGGCGGCCTGCGTTCCTCAGCTGCGGCCCTGCACCCCCTCCTCTTAGCCCCCGCGGTCGCCTCGGGTCGCCAACTCGTGTTCAGTGGACGCGGGGCGCGAATTCAGCGCCTCCCGCAGAGTCGGGGGTGTCCCCTCTTCTCCCGCGCGACCTGCCCCTGGCCCACCCCGCGAGACGGACGGGTCTTTATTTTGGGTTACATTTGAGATAATGACTGGGCTTGCTTTGCTCAGCGCCCCCAACCTCCCTTAGTCCCAGGCTCGTCGCGGGGGGCTCCCTGGGGCCGCCCCCATCCCCCGCTGCGGGCCGCGGGACAAGGACGATGACTCGGCAGATCTCTGGGCGGGCGCGGCCCCAAAGCTAGGGAACGCTCGAGAACTTTCCGGGGGAGACACTGCAGAGGGTCTGGGTGTCCAGGTTAAATTTAGAAAAGAGAGGCGGAAACCACACACAACTTATTTAAACTACCTGCGCTGGAACCCAAGGCTGAGCGAACATCTTTCTAGACTGTTCTTTCACTTTCCTGCACATTCTGAGGGCGGGGTATGGAAAGGTCCTACTTCGCGGCAACAGGGAAGCATGGAAATTTCTCGGGTTTCAATGGGTACGATTATTGTAATCAGGATCCATTCAATAATCAGACCCGTTTTTAAACCGGAGATTTTAAAAGGCAGGAAGGCCGGGCGTGGTGGCTCAAGCCTGTAATCCCAGCACTTTGGGAGGCCGAGGTGGGTGGATCACCTGAGGGCAGGAGTTCAAGACCAGCCTGACCAACATGGTGAAACCCCGTCTCTATAAAAATAAAAGACAGGAATAAAATCCCAGCCCTATTTCGAGGCGGGGGGGAGAAGAAAGTAAGTATGTCAAATCTGAAATGTAATTGTACAGGGCAAATCTATTTTGATAAAAGAAGTGGGAGAAAAGAATCACCAGACAGATTTTTAAATTTTTACCACAACCTATTTTGTGATCCTTATGTGTCATTTCTTCGGCATATTTTTAAAATGTTTTAAAATATAAGAACATGGTGAGATTTTTAAAAATAGGTCTTTTTTAAGTGTACGATGAAAAGTCCCCTCTCATGCCCTCAATTTTCCAGCCACTGTTCCTTCTGGACTCTTCTAGAAATAGTCCCTGTTTCTACAATGTATTGGAAGCAGGGAGGTTACTTTGATTTCTACCTTGTAGCCTTCAAAAAAAAGAAAAAGAAAATGTTTTGCCCTTAGGAAAAGGCTAGATTCTTAAGTTGTGAACATTATATTATTTAAACATCAATCTTAAAATATGCATCAAAGCAAAATGAACCTGCTATATATTTTCTATGGTAATAAGTTTGTATTTATGAAAATAAAACTTCTGTGCATTGTTCAAATAGACTTTGACATCTCTAATTTTTAACATTTTAAAGAGAATGAATTCCTGTGTTGCTGGGAAATTGAATGATAAAAGCGTCATTTTCCAGGCTTGGCAGGATACTCCAGTGATTTCCAATACACATTTCTGCAAAGTTTTTGTTTTTTGTTTTTTCCCTAGGTTTCGGGAAGGAGTTTTGAAAGGAATAAAAAAAAGCTGAGATTCTGAGATTCTTTCTGAGGTGACCAGGCCTGGCTTTCAACCACGCCCTGTTTGCTTTCGGCTGTTACCCTGCTGCAAGCCTTGTGATTCATATTGTTTAAAGGCTGAGTCACCAGCTTTGTGACGTAGCTTTTTTCAGAGTCCAAAAGGTACAGAGAAAAACAGCTCTGACTGCAGAGGCAGGGGAGGGAGAGGAGGACATGAGGAAGAAAAAGTAAGAAAAGGATGAGGGGAGGACAGAGAATGGGCCAAAGGTTAGCTACAAAGAGAATCCAAAGTTGTCTCAAGCAGATAAAAAATAGTGAAAACACCCCAGCATTCCCTGACTTGAATGGTTATTAAAGCAAACAGAAATAAACCTTTCTCCAAGGTCACTGAGGTGACAGGGAAGGGAGAAGAAAATGGCCTCCCAAAACACAGGTGTCTGATGTTTTAGAAAATTGTTCTCAACAAGAAGTGATATGCCCCTCCGGGGACATTTGGCAATATCTGGATATATTCTTGGATGTCACAACTCAGTGGGTACTAGGGGGTGCTGCTGTTAATACTAGCACTCGTGGTAGACACCAGGGATGCCGCCGAACGTTCTGTGAGGGACAGCCCCCCCACAACAAAGAATTATCCGACCCAGAACGTTAACAGTGCTGAAATTAAGAAGCCCTGCCCTAGAAAGGGTTTTTGTTTCTGCAACAACTGCTTTCGTATTTTCCGAAAGGGATCCCGAAGTCTAAATGTCCCACTTGGACTCAGGAGTCAGGTATCAAGTCACGCTCTTAAAACCTAAACCCTGCTGACCTAGAATGCGACGTGCTAGAATGTGCGAGAATGGGATGAGTCACTGGATCCGTTTTCAGTTCGTTCCACCCACAGATCCGTCCTTTGCAGGCGCCCCAGAAAAGATTGCTTCAGAGCTGGCACCAATGGAGAAGGGACAGAGGCCCAGCAACAGGGCGGGATTGGCAGGCGGGCGGAAGCATGTGATGGGCTGAGCTCACAAAGGGCCCGGGTGCCGGGCTGCTGCTGGGGCGGGTGGGGTGCATCAGCGCCTGCTCCTCCGCCTTCCTTTCTCCCCTCCCCCTTCTGAAGGTCACTACCTCGTCTGTGACTTAATCCAGCCCCAAGCAACTGTCTGAGAGCATGAGGGAGGGTCAGCAAAGCTGTTTCCCCCCAAGAGAAAGGGCGGAGTCAGAGAGCTGGTGGGAAGGGTTTGCCCTGCTGTCTCATCGCTTATATAACCATAAAAGGTTGTCAAGGATGTCTGCAGGTTAGAGGCCTGGCAAACAGGAAGAAGAAAAAAAAACCCTAGGGAATGTGTTCTTCCTGTTTCTGCTTGTGCTGTATAGCTGTGTGGTGGAACACAAATTGCCCCCGCTTAAAAATAACCCGTTCATCTCGCCAGTCAAGCCAGACTGCAGGGCTGGCCTCCACATTTGCCTCGTTTAGGAACATGAGGAAAGTATTTAACCTATTTGGGCTTTGTTTTGTCACTGTTTGGTTTTGTCTCAACATTGTGGTAAAATAGACATAAAATTTACTATTTTTTTTTTAATGAATGACAGGTTCTTATCTTGCCTAGGCTGGCCTGAAACTGGTAGCCTCACCTCCTCAAGTACCGGGACAACTGGGCTGAGCCACTGCAGCTCCCATAATATTTACTATTTTTAAGTGTACATTTATTTTTTCTTTTTTTTTTCTTTTTGAGACAGAATTTCCCTCTTGTCACCCAGGCTGGAGTGCAATGGCGCAATGTCGGCTTACTGAAACCTCTGCCTCAGCCTCCCAAGTAGCTGGGATTACAGACAGTGCCAACATGCCCAGTTAATTTTGTATTTTTAGTAGAGACGGGGTTTCTCCATGTTGGTCAGGCTGGTCTTGTACTCCTGACATCTGGTTCTCTGCCCGCCTCTGACTCCCAAAGTGCTGGGACTACAGGCTGAGCCACCGCGCCCGGCCAAGGGTGCGTTCCGTAGCATGGAGTACATTCAGTGCTGCGCACCCACCATCACCAACATCCATTTCCAGAACTCTTTTCATCTTGCAAAACAAACTCTGTCCCCCTGAAAAATTAACTCCCCATTCCTCCCTCCCCACCAGCCCCTGGCATCCACCATTCTTTCTGTCTCTATGAATTTGACTACTCATATGACCTCATATAATAAGCTTTAAGTGTAAAATAACATTTAATAGTTGAAAAAGCATTTTTTTTCAAAGAGCATTTCTAGGAAGCTCCAATTCCTAACACAAGCCTTTAACAATAGCAGCTCCTTGCGGTATTTTTTTCCTTGTCATGCACTAGTAGAAATATTTGGCTTGCTTTCTTTATTTGTTTACTTTTTTCAAGATGGAGTTTCACTCTTGTTGCCCAGGCTGGAGTGCAATGGCACAGTCTTGGCTCACCGCAACATCCGCCTCCCAGGTTCAAGCAATTCTCCTGCCTCAGCCTCCCAGGTAGCTGGGATTACAGGCACCTACCACCACACCCGGCTAATTTTGTATTTTTAGTAGAGACGGGGTTTCTTCATGTTGGTCGGGCTGGTCTCGAACTCCCAACCTCAGGTGATCCACCCACCTCGGCCTCCTAAAGTGCTGGGATTACAGGCGTGAGCCACCACACCCGGCCCTGTTTGTTTATTTTTTCAAACTATCTGGTTCTGTCATGCAGGGGTATGATCACGTCTTACTCTGCAGCCTCGAGTTTCCGGTTCAGGTGATCCTCCCACCTCAGTCTCCTGAGCAGGTAGGACAGGTATGCACCACCACATCTAATTTTTGCTTTTTTTTTTTTTTTTTTTTTTGTAGAGAGGAGGGTTTTGCACTTTGGGAGACTGAGGCAGGTGGATCACCTGAGGTCAGGAGTTCAAGACAAGCCTGGCCAACATGCTGAAACCCTGTCTCTACTAAAAATACCAAAATTAGCTGGGCGTGGTGGCACATGCCTGTAATCCCAGCTACTCGGGAGGCTGAGGCAAGAGAATAGCTTGAACCAGGGAGTCAGAGGTTGCAGTGAGCCGATATCATGCCACTGCACTTCAGCCTGGCAACAGAGCAAGACTCCGTCTCAAAAAAAATAAAATAAATAAAATAAAATAAAATAGATGGGGGTTTCACCACGTTGCCCAGGCTGGTCTTCAACTCCTGGGCTCAAGTGATCTTCCTGCCTTGGCCTCCCACAGGGCTGGGAATACAAGCGTGAGCCACTGTGCCTGGCCAAAATATTTAATTATAAGGTACAAGCCGGGCGTGGTGGCTCACTCCTGTAATCCCAGCACTTTGGGAGGCTGAGGCGGGCAGATCACCTGAGGTCACGAGTTCGAGGCCAGCCTGACCAACATGGAGAAACCCCGTCTCAAAAAAAAAAAAAAATTATAAGGTACAAAGGAATGTCACATAAGTGGGGGTCATAGTAAGAAATAAAAAATAAAAATAAAAAATATTGAAAAAAGCCAGACATGGTGGCTTACACCTGTAGTTCCCAGCATTTTGGGAGGCCAAGGAAAGAGGGTCACTTCAGCCCAGGAGTTAAGACCAGCCTGAGCTACATGGTGAAAAACTGTCTCTATCAAAACAAACAAACAAACAAACAAAAATTAGCCAGGCGGTGGGTGCATGCCTGTAGCCAGCTGCTCAGGAGGCTGAGGTGGGGGGGATCACTTGAGCCTAGGAGTCTGAGGCTGCAGTGAGCTGTGATTGCACTCCAGCCTGGGCAATAGAAACAGACCCTGTCTCAAGAGAAAACAAAAAAAGGAAAAAAAATTGAAAGAAAAAAACAAAGTAAAACAGAAGTGAAACTGCCGTTGCAAAAGTCAAAACAGAAAATTATTACAGTGAAAGAGATTGGACCTCACTGACTCCATCTTGTGTCTAACCTCCTAAGTAACTTTGGAGGAGCTTAGTTTATAGTTTAATTTTGAAACAAAGGTGATAAACAGCCTTTTCCCAAAACAATCCCCCTTCCTTCCTGGGCACTAGACTGCTTTGCACGACTGACAAATTGGCCACAAGATCCACAAGATTAGACATTTTTTTTTAGAAAGTTTCTCTCTTGCAGCCCAGGCTGGAGTGCAATAGCGCCATCTTGGCTCACTGCAACCTCTGCCTCCCGGGCTCAAGTGATTCTCCTGCCTCAGCCTTCCAAGTAGCTGGGACTACAGGCACCCGCCACCACGCCCGGCTAACTTCTGTATTTTCGGTAGAGACAGGGTTTCACCACGTTGGCCAGGCTGGTCTCGAACTTCTGACCTTAGGTAATCCACCTTCCTCAGTCTCCCAAAATGCTGGGATTATAGGCGTGAGCCACCGCACCCGGTCAAGATTAGAAATTGTGGTTTGTGAGTGAGGCAGCTGTGTCGAGAGACGTTTACCCTGCCCCCATGGCTCGCTGGTGGAGAATACCTTTTAGTTTGTAATCAGTGGTAGGCGGGTAACAGCTGCCTACTTGGTATATTTTTGAGTTATGAGTAAATACAGAACACCTGTTTTTTAATAAGAATCACCTGTTAAGAAGACTAACTACAGCTCATGCCTGTAATCCACGCACTTTGGAGGCCAAGGCGGGCGGATCATCTGAGGTCGGGAGTTCAAGACCAGCCTGACCAACATTGTGAAACTCCGTCTTATATTAAAAAAAAATAATAATAAGGAAGAATAACTTCGTGGCTGAGAATCTGCTCAGGGCCTTCAGCCTGGAATGCAGTCAGCCCCTGAGGGTGTCAGCTCGATAGGCTGCTGGCCCCACCCTGGATAGATCGTCTGTTGTTCTGTCTGGGTGTCTGCCTCTGCCTGGGTGGGGGTCTCCCAGCCGAGCTGGTACTCAGCACAGCTGGAGACTGCACAATTCTAGGCCCAAATTGCTCCTGAGGATAACATCACTATTATAAAAGCTAAGATCGGTGCTTGAGGTATTTTGCAGACTCTGCACTTTGCCAGTTGACACCACCCAGACTGATAAACTGGCTTGTCTGGTCTCGTGGCCCTCACCTAGGAACTGACTCAGTGCAAAGAGACAGTTTCGACTCCCTGTGATTTCATCTGTGACCCAAAACCCTTCCTCCCCCACCTACCCATCAAATTATCCTTAAAACCTCCAATCCCTGAGTTTTCAGGCACACTGATTTGAGTAATAGTAAAACTCCTGTCTTCCACACTGCCGGCTGTGTGTGAATTAAACTTCTCTATTATGGCAGGGCGAAGTGGCTCACGCCTGTAATCCCAGCACTTTGGGAAGCCGAGGCGGGTGGTTCACAATTCCCCTGTCTTAATAAATGGGCTCTGTCCAGGCAGCGGGAGAGGAGAAACTGGTGGGCAGTTACAGAAGCATGTCAGTTTTGTGTTAGGCCTGACGACTTCAGAAATGATCCTCAATGTTTTTCCCTTAAAACCTTGTTGACATTTAGGGAGAAATAACCTTTCCTGAAGCTCATTGGAAACAAGCTGTCACCAATGCATCACCACCTAACCGGTGAGTCAGTTCAAAAGTTTCAGTTTCCTCATCTCAAAAATGAAAGCTCTAGAGCTAAGATTAGACAATTTTACCATTTAAAACATGAAGTCAAGGCAAATGAGAGAAAGGGGCTGACAGGTGAGGAATTCATTACAATTGCAAAGAACTGGACCACAGAATGCAGCCGGATCCCTTCTTTCATTAGTTATTATTATTTAGAGACATGGGGCCTGGTTAAACTTTAAAAAATATTATTTATTTTTATTTATTTATTTTTGCCTCAAGATTATGCATGCAAGTAAAACGTACTTTCTTTTTTGGTAGAGACAGAATCTCCCTTTGCTGCCCAGGCTGTTTTCAAACTCCTGGCCTAAAGCGCTACTGTTGCTTCATGCCTCCCAAAGTGCTGGGATGACAGGCCTGAGTCACTGAGTCCAGCCACGGTGTTTTGCTTTCAGTGATAAAATAGAAACACAGTGGAGGTGAAAGCAACTCCGTCTTGGATGCTAATCTGCCAGGATATCTTCTGATTGATGAATGCCTCTTCCGGGAAGGCCTCTAAGATTTCTACTTCACTATTACCGTAAATTCTGCGCTTAGATCAGGACAGCCTAGATCATAAATCCTGCCCTTAGGCAGATTCACATAACATGCTTGCCTTTGCTTGAGGGTTCGACTTCAATTATCCTCCATATTCCTTCCCTGTGGTATGTATAGAAGCCCTGGGTCTGGGGGTTATGGCGCAGCGAACCTCATATCCTCTGATGGCCACCCTGAGAATATGGCTTCTGTTGGTAAGTCCCTAATAAGTTTTTTTCTGAGAAACGGTTTGTCAGCCCCTTTCTTTGGCCTCTCAGCTCCCTTGGCCTTTGCGGGTAGGTTTGCATAGGCCTGCTCACCTCGGAACACAGCATATGAATATAAATGTAAATTGCATGTGCATTAAAGCCACCGGTTCGTCATATCCGTGGAGATGTGTTGCCGAGGAAGCAGAGGGCAAAGGCCCGCTGGGATGAGAGTTTGCTTTGGGGCTCCTCCCATGCAAATGAGATGGTTAGTGGCAGTGCAGAGGAGTGAGATGGCAAACAGGGGGGCCCAGACCTTCCAGCGACTTCCACACTTGCCCTCTGCCGGCCAGACATGCGTCCAAGCCCTCGAGGCCAGTGCAGTGCCATCGCAGTGGCGCAGATGTGGCGTAAACTCCCCAGCTGATCATCCTGCGCACTTTTGCTGTGGTTTCAATCATCCAGTCTGGTTTTGCCTTAACACTTTTCTGCTGATTCTCCCATCAGCCTTTTCTAACTCACATGCATTGAAAACATTAGAGATTTCAGAATGGGAAGATCATGCGTGGTGTGAAAATCTGAGCCCCAAATAATACCTGGAATCATAATAACGTATAGTAATCACGTCCGTGGCGCTTTAATGACAAAGAACCACAGGCCAAAATGAAGACAAGTCAGCAAAACCACAATGGAGATGCCGGGGATCGAACCCGGGGCCTCATACATGCAAAGCATGCGCTCTACCACTGAGCTACATCCCCCTCCTTTTTCGTGCCTGTTTTGAAAAGTCCTTGCTATGCTTTATTCCTAAAGGTGTTCTTGTGTTTCTGCGTGTTTTACTTTTATTTTTGGCTTTTATGATTGTCTTAGTTGACACCTTAACAATCAGGCACATTCACGAGGTGTGGTGTGATCTTGTGATCTATGTACACAATTTGCAATGTTCAAATCAGGGCAATGACCGCATCCGTCCCTTCAAACATATATCATGTCTTTGTGTTGGGAGACATTACAACTCCATGCTTCCAGCTATTTGAAATGTACAATAAGTTGTTGTATTCACCCTTCAGGGACACTGGAACTTATTCTCCTATTTAGCTGTACTTTCCTATCCAGTAATTCACCTTTGGCTACCCCCACCTCCTCACCCCTTCCCTGCCTGCGGTAACCACTATTCTACACTCTACTTCTGTGAGACCTACTATTTCAGCTTCCGCATAGGAGTGAAATCATGCAGTATTTATCTTTCTGTGCCTGGCTTATTTCGCTTTATGTAATGTCTTCCAAACTTATCCATGTTTTTATTTTTGTTTTTGTTTGTAGAGGAAAAATGACAGGATTTCATTTTGTTTTGTTTAAGGTCGAATAGTATTCTACTGTGTACGTACACCACATTTTCTCTATCCATGTACCTGTTGACGGATACTTGGGTGGATTCCACATGTAGCTCTTGTGAATAAAGCCGCAATACACATGGGAGTGTGAAAGGTTTTTAGTTTTTTGTTTGTCTGTTCTGTGACGGAGTCTGGCTCTGTCACCCAGGCTGGAGTGCAGTGGCATGATCTCGGCTCACTGCAACCTCTACCTCCTGGGTTCAAGCGATTCTCCTGCCTCAGCCTCCCAAGTAACTGGGACTACAGGTGTGCACCACCATGCCCGGCTAATTTTTATATCTTTAGTAGAGATGGGGCTTTCAGCATGTTGGCCAGGCTGGTGTCGAAATCCTGACCTCAGGTGATCCTCCTGGCTCGGCCTCCCAAAGTGCTAGGATTACAAGTGTGAGCCACTGTGCCCAGCCAAGGTTTTTTCTAAATAAAACTGTGTGTTTAAGTGAATGTTAGAGTTTAGCAAAAGCACAACAAAATAAATTATTTTATGTTTCCCAAGTAGGTCAGCTCTTCATAACCTTGCAACCAAAATTCAAGCAGATACCGTAACCAAGGAACTAATGAAAACTGACCCATTATTTTCTTAATTTGAGACAGAGTTTTGCTCTGGTTGCCCAGGCTGGAGTGTAATGGTGTGACCTCGGCTCACTGCAGCCTCACCTCCCAGGTTCAAGTGATTCTCCTGCCTCAGTCTCCTAAATAGCTGGGATTACAGGCACACGCCACCACGCTCAGCTAATTTTATTTTTAGTAGAGATGGGGTTTCACCATGTTGCCCAGGCTGGTCTTGAACCCCTGACCTTGGGTGATCACTTGGCTTCCCAAAGTGCTAAGATTACAGGCGTGAGACACTGTGCCTGGCCAAAACTGACCCATTCTTCACAGACAGAAAGAGAAGAAGATGAAGATGGGAGGGGAGGGAGGAGGAGGGGAGGAGGGAGGGGGAGGGGGAGGAGGGGAGAGGGAGGGGAGGGGAGGAGGGAGAGGGAGAGGGAGGGGAGGGGAGAGGGGGAGGGGAGGGGAGAGGAGGGGAGGAGGGAGGGGGAGAGGGAGGGGAGGAGGAGGGGAGAGGGAGGGGGAGGGAGGAGGGAGAGGAGGGAGGGAGGGAGAGGGAGGGGAGGGGAGAGGAGGGGAGGAGGAGGGGAGAGGGAGGGGGAGGGAGGGGAGGGGAGGGGGAGGGGGAGAGGAGAGAGGAGAGAGAAGAGGGAAAATCAAGTTTCTTTTCCAATAAATAAGGGCATTGTCTTGATTGTACCCCCACCCAGAAACCTCTGATTTCTCATCCTTTAAAACCCTAACCCAACCTTCAGTGACTTTGAGGTTTGGCGTATCAGCTGGAAGACTTTTTTTCCTCCCAAAAGAACTATTATTGTCGTGTGCCATGGCTCATGCCTGTAATCCCAGCACTTTAGGAGGCCGAGGTGGGCGGATCACTTGAGGCCAGGAGTTCAAGACCAGCCTGGCCAACATGGTGTGAACCCCGTCTCTACCAAAAATACAAAAAGTTAGCCGCGTGTGGTGGTGAGCGTGTGTCGTCCCAGCCACTTGGGAAGCTGAGGAGAGGGGATTGCTAGAGCCCAGGAGGCGGTGGCGGCAGTGAGCTGAGATCGCACCACTGCACTCTAGCCTGGGAGACGAGGGGAGACCGCATCTAAAAACAAACAGACAAACAAACAAACAAACCCGTTGTGACTATAAAAATGAGCAAACTGAAAAGAAACAGATCCGCTCCCCAGAACCAGGACTTTGGTTCGGAGGAGGGAGTCTCTTTACAGCAGCCTACTGAAAAGAGCTATTCTTTAACTGTGAATTTGCATCTCTCTCTTCCAGAGGGTTTCTTAAGCACACCAGGGGGGAGAGAGACCACAGTGTTTAGTGTTCTTCAGGTCATCAAAAGCTGTTCCATGCGGAAAGAGTGGGTGAAGAGCTTAGAGAGGGCAGAAAACTGATGCCTCTTTCCATCAGCATTGAGATTTCTTGGCTGGAAAGAGACACTTATTGTGATAAGGAAACCCTGCCTCAAAAGTGTTCTGCCATCTCATTCTCCATAGTTCCCTGACAGCTGCTGGCAACTAAAACTCTTCCCAGCCAGAGGTCATGCGGAATTGTCAGAAAAGTTACCAGCCTGCGGGCAGGAAGTGCTGGACACAGCAGCTGTGACTGTGTCACCTAACCTCTGGGCCTCATCTGTGACATAGAGATCTGAATGCACTTACCTCACTTGCTTGTTGTGACAATTTAATGAGTTACACATAAAATGCATAAGACTGTCTGGTAGAATGCACAGGCTCTGAGCCGGGTGCAGAGTCTGTAATCCCAGTGCTTTAGGAGGCTGAGGTGGGAGGATTGCTTAGCCCAGGAGTTCAAGATCTGCCTGGGGAACACAGTGAGACACCCCCACTCCAGCCCCACTGGGGAGGCTGAGGCAAGAGGATTTTTTTTTTTTTTTTTTTTTGCCACAACTTCTTGGGACAAAGAGGATCTTTTGAGTCTGGGAGGTCAAGGCTGCAGTGAGCCATGATTGTGCCACTGCACTCCAGCCTGGGCGACAGAGTAAGACCCTGTCTCATAAATAAATAAATAAGGCCAGATCTGGTGGCTTATGCCTGTAATCCCTGCACTTTGGGAGGCTGAGACGGCTGGATAACCTGAGGTCAGGAGTTCGAGACCAGCCTGGCCAACATGATGAAACCCCGTCTCTACTAAAAATACAAAAAATTAGCTGGGCATATGTAGGGTCCAGCTCTACAGGGTTCTGTGAGCCCCTCTCTGCAGGTGTGGAGACGAGAAATTGCAGAAATAAAAGACACAAGACACAGAGACAGAAAAGAGAGTTTGGGCCCAGGGGGTCCACTGCCAACCAAAGCGCCGAGTCCAGCAGTGGCCCGGAGTGCCAGATGCTCTGACTTTTATTGAGTGCAAAGCTGGGGGGCAGGGTAGGTAGGGCGTGGTGTTGGGGGTCAGTAATAGGGTCAAGTACATCACGTGTCACAGGGATGGGGGCCCAGGACTTTCAGGTAACCGAGACAAGGTAAGGAGCATAATGCCTCAGCCCTTTTCCATCTTGTTAGGAAAGAACAAAGACATTAAGATTTATATTATTTTACTGATTATCTCTTCCAAGAAAAAAGGAACCAGGCGCAGAAGCAGAGCGTGAGAGTGGACAGGGAACGTGACCGCTCGAAGCACAGCATCACATAGAGACAGCTAAGGCCCCCGATGTCTGCGGGCCTCCCTGACAGTGTCAGGCCCACCACAAGAGCTTGGAGGAGCGGAGTTTTCTCCTAACTCCCCCGAGGAAGGAGACGTCTCGGCCATCTTGGACGTCTCCTTCCCTAGCTGGCTAAACAGCGGGCGCTTTCCCAGCGCTGGCGCCGCCACAGCCGAGGCGCCCTCCAGCAGCCCTTACGCCGGCGTGACACAGGGCTTAGAGCGTCTTGGCTTAGAGCTCTTGCCTTAGGGTCATTCCTTTCACAATGTCACCCCAGGTTCACACTTCACAACCTGAAAGGCATTAGTAAAAGAACTACGATCACCTATGAATAACTAAGATCTCCTATGAATAACTAATAACTACTAAGGTTATATTTCTAGTTAGTTTCTTCTTCATTATTTATATGGAAATAGGCTGAGGCTTCTGGCTCCTGCCTCTGCACTTATGGGGTCTTCCCCCTGCAGGCATGGTGGTGCACACCTGTAATCCCAGCTACTTGGGAGGCTGAGGCAGGAGAATCGCTTGAACCTGGGAGGCGGAGGTTGCAGTGAGCCGCGATCCCGCCACTGCACTACAGCCTGGGCAACAAGAGCAAAACTCTGTCTCAAAAACAAAAAAATTAAATAAATAAATAAATAAAAATGAAAGCAGAGACTCTGAAACGTGAGTCTGGCTGCTGTAAATGTGTTATCATTGTAGAACTCTGCTGGAGGGCAGTTGCTTCTATTCAGCCCGGGGTGATGCTTTGTTGACTTGTTTTGGGGAGATGGGGGAGAGCAGGAGGGCAGTGGGGAGGTGAGGAATGGGGCCACTGTGTAAACCATCCTCCGACCTCATTCCTCTAGCCTAAGTGGGAATCATGGGAGATACCCTGGCAGCAGAAAAGCAGGATGGCACCATAGGTGGCATTATTATTAATTTTGTTTGTCTGTTTGTTTTGAGATGGAGTGTTGCTCTTGTTCCCTAGGCTGGAGTTCAGTGGCCAGATCTTGGCTCACGGCAACCTCCACCTCCCGGGTTCAAGCAATTCTCCTGCCTCAGCCTCTGGAGTAGCTGGGATTACAGGTATGTGCCACACGCCCGGGTAATTTTTGTGTTTTTAGTAGTGAAGGGGTTTCTCCATGTGGGTCAGGCTGGCCTCAAACTCCCGACCTCAGGTGATCCACCCACCTAGGTCTCCCAAAGAGCAGGGATTACTGGCATGAGCCACTGCGCCCGGCCTCGTAGGTGACATTATTTTGGACTTGGCTGAGGAGCAAGCCCACAGGTTGCACTCAGTCTGCAGGTGCCCCTGCTTCCTCTTGTGCCCACCCACCTGGCTGCCAGAGGGCACTGCTCAGAAAAAACCTGATTGTTTCTCTCTGTATGAAACTCTCAGAATGAAACCCAAGCCTCCTGTCCTCCATATCCCTTCAAGAGACGATGTAATCTGGTTCTGACTTCACCCTTCTGCCCCCTCCTCCCTCCTCCCTCTCCCTCTCCCATGGGTGCTCCTACCACACCAGCCTCCTCCCTGTTTCTTTCCAGGGCCTTGGCACGTGCTGCTCCCTCTGCCTAGAATGCTGTTCCCAGCTCTTCTTATGGTTCGCTCTTCCTCATTGTCCAGGTCCTGGTTCAAATGCCACCTCCTCAGAAGGGCCTCTGTGCCCACCTCTCTATTTGTTTGTTTGTTTTTGAGACAGAGTCTAGCACTATCACCCATGCTGGAGTGCAATGTCGCAATCTCGGCTCACTGCAACCTCCACCTCCGGGTTGATGGGATTCTCCTGTCTCCACCTCCCGAGTAGCTGGCATTACAGGCACACACCACCACATCTGGCTAATTTGTTGCATTTTTTTTTTTTTTTAGTAGAGATGGGGTTTCACTATATTGGCCAGACTGGTCTGGAACTCCTGACCTTGTGATCCACCTCCCAAAGTGCTGGGATTACAGGCGTGAGCCACCGCACCCAGCCTTGACCACCTCTCTAAAGGAGCCTATGAATCCCACTCCCTATCTCATGCCTCTGGTTTGCCTGTTTTTTCTTCATGACAGTTACCCATTTTATCCTATTTGTCCAATGCTAGGTCCTTCCCTAGGTGGTAATCTCAACAGGGCAGCACCTTCTCTGTCTTGGTGCCTAGAACAGTGCCTGGCACACAATAGGTACTCAGTAAATATTTGTGAAATGAATATGAAAAGTTAACTCAATAAAGATAAACGCCTGGGAAAGGTGATCACGGCACTCAGGAAGCTGAGTCTGCAACCGCGTAAAGACAAGAAAACATCTCAAATCTATCAACATTTTCCAAGGGCCCTGACATGGGGCTGGAAGCAGAAGGAGCAGATCCTGGCCTCAGAAGTTGATAATCTTATTCTGAGAAACCATTACGTAAACCAAACAGTTTGCAGCAGGGGTGCAAGAAATGGGTGAACACTTCCGCATGTGAGCACTGCCTTTTTCTTGCTTTCCTGCGACTCTGTGACATGCAGCAAAGCCACAGACAATCACAGAACCAGAGTCTTGTTCTCCTGCGGGGTTTATTCTTCTAGGAAGGGTGAAGAAAAATACAAATAAACAGTAAAAGGTATTACCAGCCTCCCCCGTCGGGGAATCGAACCCCGGTCTCCCCGCGTGACAGGCGGGGATACTCACCACTATACTAACGAGGACAGCCCTTGATAGTGTCATTTCAAGCGACTCTATTAAGGTAAACATAGCTTTTGCTAAACAACATGTTCCAGAGAATTAAATATCCTGTATTTCCCATGGAACAACTAGTCCAACTTGACTTCATGCCATTTTAAGGCGATCATCTCCTGCTCGGTCTTCGATTTTGCCGCGAGAGTTCAGAAAACAGACATTAAAGAACAGGAAAAAAAAAATGGACAGGCATCAACAAACACGAACAGAGATTAATGCGAATTTGAGACACAAAGGAGGTGAAGACGGGAAAAACTTGACCTTATCTGATTTACCCAAACCAGGAGTGGTGGGGAAATTTCCCTTTCCCCTCCGGCTCCTCGGGGCTTTCTTAAATATAAAAAGTGAAGGCTCTTGATTAATTGGAAAAAATGGGCTTCATTTATGGGCTTCCTTTTTCTCTTTGGCCTAGGAAGAAAGGAAAAGTAGAACTGCCGAAACCCGGGATCGAACCAGGGACCTTTAGATCTTCAGTCTAACGCTCTCCCAACTGAGCTATTTCGGCAGCCGCTTTGGTTGAGCTGCGCTTTATCCTCCTGGTCGTTTTGACGCCCCGGGTCTTCTGCCCGCCTGGAACTGAAACTGAGAATGCAGGTTCAGCAGGGCCCACGTGCAGTGGCCTCTTCGTCTGCCAAGGCCACCACCTCCGAGAAGCCTTCTCTGATCACATCTCCTGGCAAGACCCAGCCCTTACTGTTTATTGTTAGCTTTATCATTTTCCTTGTTGACTGATTGACCGACTGAATGAATGAATGAATCCCCACCAAGCTCAGAGCTCGGCTTTCTCAAGCCCCCTTCTCTGCACAAAGGAAAAAGGTCACCCCCGGGCGCAGCTCGAGGCGTGCCAGGGGTGCTAACCCCACCAGGGCCTGCGGGAGGACGCGTCATCTGGAACTCAGTGTTCCTCGGGCCAGGAGTGACTCAGATCCGGCCTCCGAGCGTGGCCTCCATGCCTGTGCGCACCTGCTCAGCTTCCCAGCAGGAAGACGTCAACAGGTCGGCAACCAGGCTGCACTCTTCCCTTTGGGAAGTGGGCGGTGGGACGGTGCGGCTGTCGTCAGGGAGAGAATGAGGAAGTGCAGAGGTGTCTCATGACCTGAAGTCATTCAATAAGTGTTCCCCGAGCACTTAATGACCGTTTGACCCATCAACAAATACAATCACAGGCAAGCTGCGTGGCTCAGGCTAGTAATCCCAGAGTTTTGGGAGCTTTCTTATTCTGCCTGGGATTTAGTATTCCCCAGGCAGAAGAAGAATCGCTTGTGGGTAGGAGTTCGAGACCAGCCTAGGCAGAATAGTGAGCTCCCCATCTCTACCCCGCCCCCGCCAAAAAAAAGCCAAATACACTAACAAAATAAGTCCATATAATAGAAAATGCTAAGAAGAAAAATAAAATGCCTGCGCCGTGGGGGCAGCAAGAGAAGGGAAGACCTTACAAGACTGAAGAGCCAGCCATGGGAAGACCTGGAGGAAGAGCATCCCAGGCGGAGGGAACAGCTAGTCCAAAGGTCCTGAGGTTGAAACAAGCTTGGCTTGTTGGAGGGGACAGAAAGAAGTCATGATGGAAGAGGTGGAGGGGAGGAAGGGAGAGGGGAAGGGGCAAGGTCGGAGTGGTGGGCAGAGACCAGGTCGTGCCATCTTTGGAGGCCTAGGAGAGGAGCCTGGGTGCTCTGGGTCTTGGAAAGCCCCGGGGGGAATGAGATGATTGGCATGTGCAAAGTCACCCCCGGCAGGAAGTCCATCGAGGAGGCAGCTGGAGGTGTTGATGAAGGGACGAATTTGAGACAGGCTTCGGAAGCAGGGTGGGAGGATCTGATGGGTTTCATATAGGGAATGGGGAAAGGAAGGGGCGAAGGATGACGCCCAGCAGCTGTCTGGGCTACTCTTGCCCTCGGGCAGCTGCCTCAGGGTGAGTAAGGAAATCCAGATTTCTGTCACAGGCATGTTACATTTTGAAATGCCCATTAGACTTCCAAATGGAAGCACTGGGTCAGCCAATTTCCTGAACTTCCTGGAGCAAACCAGAGTCCCCTTAAGGGTCCTCAAACCTGGTGTCATGGGCTGAATTCTATCCCTCCAAAATTAGTATGTTGAAGCCCTAACACCCAGTTCCTCAGAATGTCACTGTATTTGGAGACAGGGCCTTTAAAAATGTGATTAAGCTAAAATGAGGTCATTAGCAGAAGCCCTAATCCACTATGACTGGTGGCCTGGTGAGAGGAGGAGATTAGGATTGGGACACAGACACATGCGCAGGAGGACCGCCATGTGAGGACACGGGGGCGGGGCGTGGGTGGAGAGGCAGCCATTGGAAAGCCCAGGAGACCCAAGCCTGCCAGCACCTAGGTCTTAGACTTCCAGCCTCCAGAAAAGTGAACAAACACATTTCTGTATCTCCAGCCCCTCAGCCTATGGTATTTTGTCATGGCAGCCTGAGGAGACTAATACACCTTCCATCCTAACACTCACTGTGGATTTTCCGGAAGAGTGGAAAGATTCCACATTGCTTCCCTTCTGAGATTCTTCACTGCCTTCCTGTCAAGAATAGAGCCCCTTCTGAAGATCCCTCTGCATAAGTATGGCAAATGGCCTTTGGGGAGCCCAGCATTGTGTATTCATTTCTGATATGGGTATCAGGTCTGGCTAGATCCAGCTCCAGACAGCTAGGCCAGCAATGCAGCACATCCAGCTCTGAGCCTGTGAGGGAAGGAGCGGGCTTTAGTGTCCATCCGGATTTTCAGTTTACAGCAATCCCAAAGCAAGATGTGTGTTCTGAAAATGTGTGTTGCTAAAGAAATTGAGGAGGGAAAACTGGAGTCTCATGACAATGGTTAATTTTTTTTTTTGAAAAGTTAAAAATTCCTTAATTTTTTATTTCTGGTACCACTACCACAATTTACAGGGCAATATACCTGATGTAATGAAAAGGAAAAGGAAAAGACAAAGCCACAACAGATAAAAGACCCCGCGAATGTGTATCTAAGTGACAGCGCGTTGCATTAATCAGTAGCTGCACTGTTTGCAAACTGTGGCTATGACAGTCCTGAACAGGAAGGGTTTCCTGTTTCAGCTGCTGTAACTTTTCTGACTATGGATCATCGCTCCTCCTGTGGCAGATCTTTACAGTTCCTCTAATGCCTTTGGGACGACTGCCTCCAAGTAACCTGCAGCTTTCCTGACAACTCCTCGCTCTCTCTCCTGCTAAGAACTGTAGCCCTTTTCTGCTGTTTTTAGAACCTTCTGCTACCATACCCACCACTTCCACCACCAGATCCATAGCCACCACCACAGGGACTGCCCGAGCTTCTTCCACCAAAACTGCCCCCTTCGTGGGTCCATAATTTGCTGTTGTCCAGTATAATTTCCACAATCAGTATCGTTCCCACCACCAGCGTAGTTCCCACCGCCGAAATTTCCTCCTTCTCTGTAACCGCCATGTCCTCCACCGCCGCCAGCATACCCACCGCCACGGCCCCCTCTGCTACTACAACCAGGACCACCGCCATAGCGGCCACCACCACCAAATCCATTCTATCCACCATCACCTCCTCCATCACTACCTCTGCTGCCACCTCCTCCACCACCACCACCTCCTCTTCCACCAAACTTTCCACCACGGCCAGAATCCCCTCCACCACCTCCAAAGTTCTCCTCCGAGACCCATAAAATTGCCAGATCCACCTCCACGACCTCTCTGTGATCCAGCAGACCGCGTCTCTTGTTTAGAAAGGGGCTTTTCCACGTCACAATCATGTCCATTAACAGTGTGGTATTTCTGAACAACAAGTTTTATCGACCGTATCATCATCATCAAAACTTACAAAAGCAAATCCTCTCTTTTTCCACTCTGCCTGCCTTCCATAACTTCTGTGGTTTCAATCTTGCCATACTTTTCAAAGTCGTCTCTCAAATTATACCCTTCCGTATCTTCTTCAATACCACCAACAAAAATTTTCTTCACTGTTAGAGGGGTGCCGGGCTTTACAGACTCCTCTCTCTAGAAACAGCTCTCTTTGGTTCCACTACACGCCCATCAGCCTTGTGTGGTCGAGCACACGTCGCCGCATCGGCCTCTTCAACACAAGAATAAGTCACAAAACCAAAGCTCCTTGAACGTTTTGTCTGGGGATCTCTCATTACCAGACAATCTGTAAGTGTGCCCCGTTTCTCAAAATGTTCTCTTCAACTATCATCTGTCATTTCAAAGCTCAGACCACCAGTGTTTTCTCAACTGCTCTGGTTCCTTTGGATCACGGCCCTCCTCCTCCTGGTGGCGATGGCAATGGCCAGAGTCAGGCTGGGGCCGACCGGGCGGCGGTTTTACCTCCACTTTGAGACCGGACTCGCCTCTTCCAACTCGAGCTCAGTATCAATTGTTAATGTTTTTTAGAACTACTTACTCACTTTGTTCCCCATAGCTTTTTCTCAAATCACTCAGTTCATAAAACCAATCTCTTATTTTTCTCACTTTATAATGTATCAGCTCCATGCTTTGCATGTAGAAGGCTGTCAATGAGTATTTGTTGGATAAACAGGTTGCCCCGTCTTAATTACTTCATTACTTAATGTCTAGTAAGGCTGCGGTAACATCACCACAAACTGAGTCGCTTAAAACAACAGAAATTCATTCTCTCTCAATTCTGCAGACCAGAGCCCAAGTCAAGGGGCCAGCAGTGCTTGCTCCTTCTGGAGGCTCTGAGGGAGAAACTATCCCATGCCACTCCCCACCCCCAGCTCTGGTGGTGGCCTCAGTGTCCTTCTCATGTAGTTTCATCATCGCACTCTGCTGTCTTTTTCACATGCCTTCCTCTCCATGCCTCTGTGTACTTTCCCCTTTTCTTTATTATTATTTTTTGTTGTTAATTTTTTTGTAGAAATGGGAATCTCACTATGCTGCCCGGGGTCAAGCCATCCTCCCACCTCAGCCTCCAAAAGTGCTGGGATTACAGGTGTCAGCTACCACAAGTGACCTGCTGTTTCCTTTTCTGTCTCCTATAAGGACACACGTCATGGCGTTTAGGATCCACCCTAATCCAGGATCATCTCGTCTTGAGCTCTTTACCTTAATTACCTCTTCAAAGACCCTTGCATTCCAAGTAAGGTCACCTTTTGAGGTTCTGGGCAGACATAGCTTATAGAGGGTCACTATTCATCCCACCACAATTACCCATCATGGCCGGGCGCGGCGGCTCACGCCTGTTATCCCAGCACTTTGGGAGGCCAAGGTGGGCAGATCACCTGAGGTTGGGAGTTCGAGACCAGCCTGACCAACATGGAAAAACCCCTTCTCTACTAAAAATACAAAATTAGCTGGGCGTGGTGGTGCATGCCTTTAATCCCGGATACTTGGGAGACTGAGGCACGATAATCCTTTGAACCCAGGAGGCGGAAGTTGTAGTGCATTCCACCCTGGGCAGCAGTGCAAGACTCCGTCTCAAAAAAAAAAAAAAAAAGGAGAAGGATGTTCCTTGACCCAAGATATTGAACCTAGTTATTGATTAGACGTTTCCATAGGTTCAGGATTTCAATTAAATACAGAAGAATATAAAGAGACAGAAAAAAGGCCAGTAAAGCTCCTGCCCATATAAATCATGTTGTTGCTGTTTGAGATGCAGTCTCACTCTTGTCGCCCAGGCTGGAGTGCAATGGCACGATCTCAGCTGGTCGCAATCTCCGCCATCCGGGTTCAAGTGATTCTCCTGCCTCAGCCTCCCGAGTAGCTGGGATTACAGGTATGCGCCGCCACGCCCGGCTAATTTTATATTTTTAGTAAAGACGGGGCTTCACCATGTTGGCCAGGCTGGTCTCGAACTCCTGACCTCAGGTGATCCACCTGCCTCAGACTCCCAAAGTGCTGGGATCACAGGCGTGAGACACCGTGCCTGGCCCATCATGTTGTTTCTAAAAAGATCAAGTACAAGGTTTAAAAAGTTGTAATAGGCCAGGTGCAGTGGTTCACACCTATAATCCCAGCACTTTGGGAGGCCGAGGTGGGTGGAGACCATCCTGGTCAACATGGTGAAACCCCATCTCTACTAAAAATACAAAAATTAGCTGGGCATGGTGGCGCATGCCTGTAGTCCCAGCCACTCAGGAGGCTGAGGCAGGAGAATTGCTTGAACCCAGGAGGCGGAGGTTGCAGTGAGCCGAGATTGCGCCATTGCACTCTAGCCTGGGTACCAAGAGCGAAACTCCGTCTCAAAAAAACAAAAAATTGTAAACAAAAAGTTTTGGGCTAGTCGGCTAAAAACAAGGGGCGATGTCAGAGGACTCCTATTTTTTTTTTTTTAAAGCATATTAGTTGTATCTGACTTTTTAAAACTAGGTGTATCATTTTGATAAAAATCGAATAAGAAATGAAAGAAAAGAAAGCAGAAAAAAATAGAATTCCAAAAGTCCAGAAAGGTACAGACATGGAGAGTCAAGAGTCACTCCCACCTACCACCCTAGTCCCAAAGGCCCCTATGTCTACAGTGATTGTGACTGATGTGACCTTGGGCGAGTCACGGAGCCTCTGTCTGTGCCCTGTAGTTTTCGGTCTGATGTGGAGAAAACCTTGGTAGGATGGTTGAGGATGCAGCTGGTGAACAGTAAAGCCCTTAGCAACACTGCCCGCACATGTTAAGAGCTGTATATTGTTGGCGGCGGCTGAGGCTGTTGTTACCGTGATGCCGACCAGAAACATGAATATACTCACACATTTATGTGCATATATAAAAATTTTTTGACATAGAAATGTACCTATTGTGCACACTGACGAGCCCTCCCTTTTTTTCTTCCCCCAGCTCTCCTGCGAGGGCAGGACATCCTCAGAAGGGCCCTCATTCACAGTGTTGCAGGCACACCTGCGTGGCGCACATCCTCGTATACCTACTCAGTATATTTTGGAACACTGAAAATCATAGCCAGCAAGGTCTCCCCCTGTGTTTAAAAAAAAAAAAAAAAAAAAAGCTCTTTCTGGCCTCCCCGTCGGGGAATCGAACCCCGGTCTCCCGCGTGACAGGCGGGGATACTCACCACTATACTAACGAGGATGAACCTTGTCATTTGCTCTCCAGCTTAGTTCCTATGTCCCCGGGGGTTCTCCTGCTGTCGTTCCTACCCTCTCCAGGCCACCCAGGCTCGGCGCCTGGCACCCTGGCTGCTGGGCTTTCCTGGAGAAGGCAGACGTTCCCTGGAGTGGCTGGAGACACTGTGCATCCGGAAGCTAAGGCACCTGAACTAGCAGCCTGAAGGGTACTTCCTGTATCACCGTTCCAAAGTCTAAACGTCGCTGAGGGGATGTAGCTCAGTGGTAGAGCACATGCTTTGCATGTATGAGGCCCCGGTTCAATCCCCGGCATCTCCACGTTTTTCTTTCCGCCTTTTTCTTGCAAATCAGTCACACAGGACTCTGACAGTCCCCATCAACCTGCCTGCGAAGAAAGCTCGCTTGAAAGGAGCTGCGCCAGCGCAAGTCCCTTCCTCCAATCAAAAATTCCCTGGGCCATTCCACCAGAGATCTGCGTTCAGTAGGTCGGCGACGGGCCTGGGAATCTGCCATTTAAAATGAATACTCCCAGTTACTAGTTTCATAAAGCAGATAAAAAAACACTGGATTCCTAAGAAAGGTTCTGCAGCTGACCCATTCATTAACTCTTGAGAGCCTCATGTCAAGTTCTGTGCATGCATTGAGCATCTACTGTGTGCCGGGTAAAGTGTACGTGCCCTGGTATCCCTGGATAACACAGGCCAGGCAAGCTTTCTCAGCCTTCTTGGACTTTATATTCCAGTCCTGAAGACTAACAATAAGCAAGCAGTGTTACGTTTTTCTTGTTTGTTTTTCAGACTGGGTCACCAAGGCTGGAGCGCAATAGCACGATCTCGGCTCACTGCAACCTCCGCCTCCCGGGCGATTCTCCCGCCTCAGCCTCCTGAGTAGCTGAGATTACAGGCACCCGCCATCTTGCCCGGCTAATTTGTGTATTTCAGTAGAGAGGGGTTTCACCATGTTGGCCAGGCTGGTCTTGAACTCCTGATCGCAGGTGATCCGCCCAATTCAGCCTCCCAAAGTGTTGGGATTACAGGCATGAGCCACCGCTCCCGGCCCTAGCAAGTGGCGATATGTTTTATGAAGACAATAATAGTGATGAGATGGAAACTCAGGGGTGCGTGGGTAGGGACTGCTTTAGATAAGCCGCCAGGGGAGGCCTCTGCAGAAACGGTGCGTCAAGCGGAGGAAAAGGCAGGTGCCAAGGTCCTGAGGTTGCAGGAATGGCGCTCCGTGTTGAAGGGGCAGGGAGAAAATCCTGTCCCGGAGCTTAGTGAATGAGGATGAACTTTATCTTGGAAGACGCTGGAAGGCCTGACGCTGGGGAAAGAGACCAGATTCAGGTTTGCAAAGGCTCCCTCTGGCTGCCATGCGGAGAACACACCCTGCGCGTGGGTGGGAGTGGGGAGACCGGGGAAGGAGGGGCAGCCACCGCTCAGGGGAGCTGCTGGAGTCTCCCTCCAGGGGTGCGGAGAGGAGTTTAGGACAAATTCTGGACGTGGCTGCATGGTTATTTCCTAACGCAGGGGCAGCACGCTTTATTTAACCGTTGCACCTAGTGAGTCGTGTAATTTGGTTTCTTCTCACTGAAGTGTTTATCTGTACATGCATTTTCCTTGCCTTCTAGTGCCGGTCTCCACGGGACAGATTTCCATATGGAGCAACGCAGGGTCAAAGGGCATGGATGCTTTTAAACACGCACTTCTCTCTTGCTCAGACTGGAATGCAGTGGTGCGATCATAGCTCACTGCAGCTTCAAAACGCTGGGCTCAAGGGATCCTCCCACCTCAGCCTCCCCAGCAGCTGGGAATACAGGTATGCTTCACCACCTCCAGCAAGTATTTTTCATTTTTTTATAGAGACAGGGGTCTCGCTATATTGTTCAGGCTGGTCTCAAACTCCTGGCCTCAAGTGAACCTCTCACCTCAGCCCTCGAGTGCTGGGATTACGGATGTAAACCACCATGCCTGGTTTATTTTAAATATTGCTAGATTTTGGGCCAGATGCAGTGGCCCACACTTGTAATCCCTGCACTTTGGGAGGCCAAGGTGGGCGCATCACCTGAAGTCAGGAGTTTGAGACCAGCCTGGCCAACACGGTGAAACCTCTTCTCTACTAATACAAAAAATTAACTGGGTGCGGTGGTGCACACTTGTACTCCCAGCTACTCCAGAGGCTGAGGCCGGAGAATTGCTTGAACCCGGGAGGCGGAGGTTGCAGTGGGCCAAGATCGTACCACTGTACTCCAGCCTGGGCAACAGAGCAAGACTCCATCTCAGAAAAAATAAATAAAAAAAATAATAAATATTGCTAGATATTTTCAAAAGGCTGTGGCAACTTACATATTCAGTAACAATGTACGAAGGTGCTCCTTATATTCTCATCAGCACTGGGTGTGGCCGTGATTCTTAATTTTTTCCCAATCTATTGGGTAGGAAGTAGAACTGACTTATTTGCTTTTTTCCTGCCCACTTGCTAGGGTGAGCATGTTTTCAGGTATCTACCAGCAATGTGGACGCAGTGTTGGTGTTTTTTTCGAGATGGGACTCTCACTCTGACACCCAGGCTGGACTGCAGTGTCAGGATCTCAACTCACCACAACTTCCACTTCCTGGGTTCAAATGATTCTCATCCCTCAGACCCTTGAGTAGTTGGTATTATAGGTACGCACCACCATGCCCGGATAATTTTATATTTTTTATTCAAGAAGGTGTTTTGCCATTTGACCAGGCTGGTCTCGAACTCCTGGCCTCAGGTGATCCGCTTGCCTCGGCCTCCCAAAGTGCTAGGATTATAGGCGTGAGCCACTGCACTTGGCCTTAGATGTAGTTTTTCAGTAGAGACGGGGTTTCACCATGTTGGTCAGGCTGGTCTCAAACTCCTGACCTCACTTCTTCATGGCCTTTGCACTTTGTGTTTTTCTCACCAAACTGCAATAGCTCATGATGCTGTTTGTCGTGTTTTGCAGTATTTTTCATGTATTCTTTCATCTTGTTTATACAATTTACCATGTCGATCTAAGATTTCGATAAAATGTCTTCCCTCTCCTTTATAGTTTCTGGGATGTTTGTTTTGCTTTGTTTTTTGAGAGAGACAGGGTCTCAGTCTGTCGCCCAGGCTGGAGTGCAATGGTGTGATCTCGGCTCGCTGGGCCTTGCTGTGGAGGATGGAAGGACAGGGGCCTCCCCACTCCCTGGGGCACTCCTGTCACTCTTTCTTGCAGGGGGACCTACCCCTCTCCCTTCCACCTCGGCCACAGAGGAACAAGAGAGGCACACTGAGGGGTCTGCAGGCCCCATTCAAGGCTCCTCCTCTGCAGCATGGCAGCGGGGCCTGAGAGAGGCCAAGGTCAGCTCTGCTCCCTGCCATCTGAGAGCTGACCACGAGGAGATGAGATATCCACTCCCTGCAGCCGCAACACAGGAAAGGAGCTGGCGGCCACCCTTCCACCAAGGCATGGGGCCTGGGGGTGCCCGGCCAGTCCCTTCAAGGTCAAAGCAGAGCTCAGAGGCTCACGTGATGTCTGGGATGGCTCTGAGGCCCCGGCTGGGCGGCCCTCCCTGATGCTAGAGAGGGAAGGAAGGCAGGAAGGACACGCCCTCCACGTGCCTCCTCGGCCTTGGGTGGGCGGGGACTGCAGGGGCCTCCAGCCCTACTGTTCCACAGGGCCTAACGTACTCCAAAGAGCATATTGAACAGAACAGTGTCCAGTACGTGAGATGAAATCATCATCCATATAATTGACAGTTCAAAAGTCACGCGGGCGCGACGGCACGGTCCGCGGCACGCTTCGTACAGGATGGAGCGATGGACGGGGGTTCCCAGGGCTTGACCTGCTTCCTGAGAGCAGGCCGTGGAGCCCGTGCCAGGCAGTCACAGTCGCAGGGTGACGAGCTGCTGCCGGCCCTCCAGGCCCCAAACCAGTCCTCGGCCCTGCAGCCAGGTGTCTGGTCAGTGGTCAGTGGTGGGGGGCCAGGCTTTCTCCACGTTGGGGTGCATGGCCTGTGGAAGCCACTCGCAGTACTCGGCCAGCAGGTCTGCAGGGGAGGGAAGGAGGACAGCGTCAGAGTGACCTGGGCCCAGGGACTCTCCTGAGGTGGCAGGAAGCCAGCCAGCAGCGGTGGGGCCAGATCCTCCCGCCAAGGCAGGGCTCACCACGCACAAAGCTCAAGGCCCTTGCTTTGATGACCCCATCCCGTCCACTCCCACCCCCTGGCCCTGGTCAAACTCACATTTGGGGTTTTTCTTCCAAGCAGCTAGCAAGGCTTCACGGCAGTCAGCCTTCTCTGCAACCAGGGCCCGCAGGAGGCTCTCTGTCCGGGGCTGCAGCCTGTGGGGCAGGGAGGCAGGTTGGTGGCAGGCGGCCGGGGCACAGACCGGATGCTGCTGGGGTCGGAAAGCAGGGCAGGCATCACCCCTCCACCAGCCCCGCCCAGGAGGGTGAAAAGCTGGCTGGGCGTGGTGACGCACACCTGTATCCCCAGTTACTTGGGAGGCTGAAGTTGGAGGATCCCTTGAACCTGGGAGTTGGAGGCTGCAGTGAGCCATGATTACACCACTGCACTCCAGCCTGGGTGACAGAACACACCCTGTCTCAAAAACAAACTGGTTGGGCATGGTGGCTCACGCCTGTAATCCCAGCATTTTGGTAGGCCGAGGCAGGCGGCTCACCTGAGGACAGGAGTTCAAGAACAGCCTGGCCAACATGGCGAAACCCCATCTTTATTAAAAATACAAAAAAAAAAATTAGCCAGATGTGGTGGTGGACACCTGTAATCCCAGCTATTCAAGAGGCTGAGGCAGGAGAATCCCTTAAACCCAGGAGGCAGAGGCTGCAGTGAGCCGAGATCACGCCATTGCACTCCAGCCTGGGCAACGAGAATGAAACTCTGCCCCAAACAAACTAAACTCAAAAGCAAAAAAACACAATTCTCTAGACAGGCCTTCTAAAAAATAAATAATAATAAAATAAAAGAGAAGGCGAAGGGTCCCTTTCCTCTAATCATCCCAGAACAGAAGACTCTCGATCCCATCTCCTCCCACCCACCTTGGCTACCTCTGGTCCACATTCCTTGCCCACCACGGCTGCTCAGTGCATGCAAAATGTCCCATCTAGAACCTGCCTCCACATCTGTGCCCGGCTCTGCCCTGCCTCCTCCGAATCTGCCCACGTCTGTGCCCAGCTCCAGCCCTGCCTACTCTGAGTCTGGGCAGGCTCTCCCTGCCCAGCACAGTCGCACTCCACCCCCTGCCCACCGAGCCTTACCCCTGTCCTGCCATGGCACATGGATGGTGCCTGTATCCCAGCCCCAAGAATCTAGCCAGCACAGGGCCACACAGGGAAACGTGCCCTGGTGATGACGTGGCTCCTGATAGCCCAGCAGGGGATGCTGTGCCACACACCTGGACTTGAGTCCCTGGTGCCCGCCTGCACCTTCAGGCCTGTCCCTGTGCCCCAAGCCCCTGCACCAGAGGCTCTGCCAGCCCCAGGACAAGGGAAGTGTCTGTGGGTCTGGGCCACACGCAGGAGAGCAGAAGCAGGAGGCAGAGGGCAGGGGGTGGACCCTGGAGCAGGGGTGGTGGGTGGGGCAGGGCAGAGTGGGTCTGTGGTCAGCTGGGAGGAGGCCCCCAGGGCCAGGAGTGCAGGATGCCTACCACTGACACCTGGCGGTCTGTAGGAGCTGCCCAGTGTCTCCCTACCCCAGACTCATGTCCACCCAGAACATCAGCGTGTGACCTTATACGGAAACAGGGTCACTGCAAATGTCATAAGCAGAGGTTATCCAGGAGTAGGCTGGGCCCTGAATCCAAGGACTGCTGTCCTTATAAGGAGAGAGCACAGAGAGGGACCCAGAGACACACAGAGACATGGCCACATGCAGATGGAGGCAGGGATGGGAGTGGTCGGCCACAAGCACAGGAGGCAGAGGCAGAGGGACCCGCCCCGAGCGGGAGCCTATACAGACCATGGCCCTGCAGAGCCTTCGGACCCCACTGCACGTTTCTGATGTTAAGCCTCCCTGTGTGTGGCCCTTTGTCCCAGCTGCCCTGGGGAGGTCATCCAGGCCCCCGACCCCTCCTGCCCACTGTGAGGCTCCCACAAAGGCTGTACCTGGCCCACGTCTTCAGCATGGTGCTGGGGCTGGACAGCAGACAGCCCTGGTATGAGGCCAGCTTGCAGAAGACCTGGCAAGAGACCATGGGAAGGTGTGGGCCCTGGGCTGCCCCCTGCCCACGGTACCCGAGACGAGGGCCAGGGGCTGCTGTGCCACCTACCTGCCCTTCCAGCAGGAACCGGGCAAAGTGCTTGTAGCGGTCAATGCCCTCCGGAAAGTCCACCTCGATGGCGGGGAGCGGCCAGCCCACGCGATCTGGAGGGCAGGAGCCAGTGAGCCAGGGACCCTTCTGCAGCGGCCCTCCCGAGTCCCATCCCTGCCCCACCCGAGACACACACGTCTGCGTACAGGGGATGGGACCATGTGTCCAAGAAGCCCAGGGCTGCAGGACGCTCAGGATGCCCAGGATGCTGCCCCCACTCACAGAACACGCTGGCACGGTGACACAGCACCCGCCCCCCGCTCAGGGCAGTAGGTTGGGGCCGGCTCCTCCAGAGGCTTGTCAAATTGGCAGTAAGAGGGCAGCAGGGCTGGGATCCACTGGACCTCCACGCTGGAGACGCCTGGGGGCCAGGGGCGGAGGCTGGGGTCACAGTGGCACCCTCCATGGGAGGGGCTCCTATGCCTCCACCCCAGGGTCCCAGCCACAGCCCCATGAGAGCCACCGTGAAGGGATGAGGGGCTGTCTACAGGCCTCGGTACCTTTCATGTACATCTTGGTGGTCTCCACGATTTCCTGGTAGACCACAAACTCGGGGAGTTCTTTGAAAAGGACGGAGCTGGGGTGGATGAAGACAGGGTCGTCGAGGAGAGGGGTCTGCAGAGAATGGACAGTGATGTGGTCAGGGAGGAAGCCAACCCAGGGGTTCTGCATACTCTCAACCCAGGAGAATCTGACTATCCACTCCCAGCCACAAAAGTAGGAGAGCGTTCCATTAGCCGGGAAATGCGGCCCATCCACAACACTGGAGTCTATCCAGTCATAAAAAGGAAGGAAGCACCGACTGTCGCCATGGCATGGCTGGGTTTTGAAAGCATCGCACCAAGTGAAAGAGGTCAGACGTGAAAGGCCACGTGTGTTAAGATTCCACTTGTACCAAACGCCCAGAATAGGCAGATCCACGGACAGAAAGCAGGATCATAAAAACGGGGGTGAAGGGGAACCAGGGACCCACAGCTAACATGTGTGGGGTTTCTTTGTAGGGTAATGAAAATGTTCTAAATGTAACTATGGTAATGGTTGGAAAATTCTGTGAAAGTACCAAAACCGCTGAATTAAATACTTCAAATGGTTTAAATGCAGGCCAGATGCAGTGGGTCACACCTGTAATCCCAACACTTTGGGAGGCCAAGGTGGGAAGATTGCTAGAGGCCAGGAGTTCAAGACCAGCCTGGGTAACATGCCTGTAAGCCCAGCGTTTTGGGAGGCCAGCGCAGGTGGATTACCTCAGGTCAGGAGTTCGAGACCAGCCTGGCCAACATGGGGAAACCCTTTCTCTACTAAAAATACAAAAATTAGCTGGGCGTGGTGTCACATGCTTGTAATCTCAGCTACTTGGGAGGCTGAGGCAGGAGAATCGCTTAAACCTGGGAGGTGGAGGTTGCAATGAGCCGAGTTCCTGCCACTGCACTCTAACCTGGGTAACAGTGAGAGTGTCTCAAAAATACAAAACAACAACAACAAAATTAGCCAGGGGTGCTGGTGCGCCCCTGTAGTCCCAACTACTCAGGAGGCTGAGGCGAGATTGTTTGCGCCTGGGAGTTCGAGGCTGCAGTGAGGTATGATTGTGCTACTGCACTCTAGCCTGGGCAACAGAGCGAGACCCTGTCTCTAAAAAAAACCCAAAAAGAGTTTAAATGCTGTGTGAATTCTATCTCAATTAAACTGTTATTTAAAAAAAAAAAAAGTTGGGAGTGAGAACCTAACCAAGGAAGATGGGATTCTACTGCAGGCCCCACTTGTTCCTTGGTGGGATCTTTCCCAGAGCTTTTGGGGACCCACAGCTGAGAGGGACAGGCCTCCCCAGGACCCGGAGGGCACAGCCTGCCTGCCCCCTGCCAGGTACCCTGACTGTGCCCCAAGCTAGCTGGGCAGGGAGCCGGGGGAGGGGGCACCTTGTAGGCGTTCCTCCACTTGTCCTCCAGCAGCTCCTCGCTCTGGACCCTGCGGGCTAGGTGGTCCCCTAGGCCGGCCGTCACGATCTGTCGCAGGTAGGTCACCTGACTCTCGGTGGGTGGCTGCATCTTGGGATCCATGAAGAGCTCAGCCTCGGGGCACACGGCATTGACTGAGGGGGAGAGCCATGGGTGAGGACGGTGGCCGTGAGGCCGGGGCCAGCTCTGCCCTGACCTCCTAGAGCATCCCAACCACGCTCAGTGATCTGGCCTCAGCCACCTGCTCATCCCAGCCACTCCCCAGAGGCCACCAGCAGGACACAAAGCCCCCAGCACGCAGGACTGCAGCTGGCCCCCATCTACTCCTTCTTTCTTGGGACAAAGCCCTACGTCCTGCCTGGGCAGCAGCGCATTCTACTCGGAGATGACCCTCCCCCAGCACCCAGGCGGCCTCAGACTCAGTTCTGGTCCATGATGTAAAGAAGGGGGTTGCAGATGGAATTCCTGGAACGTTCAGTACAGGAACAGGACAGCCGGCAGGCGCCCCTGGTCTCATCCTTTCCTTCTCCTTCCTTCCTGGAAGGCAGAGGTGACTAAGCCTTCAACTACCTTCTCAGCCCACAAGGTGACCTTAGAATGGAGGCCACAGCAAATGGCGGGAGGATGGCAGCAGAGAAACGCCCTGGGCTGCTGACCCAGTGGCTCCTCTTCCTTGCAACAATAAATGTCTAACGTCACCAAGCCACTGTAACCAGCGCTGTCTGGAGGCTGAATGTAATTCTGAGCTGCTGCACCTGGGATGGGCTGCTCAGGAAAGTCACAGCCAGAGGGACACAGAGCACGGTGACAGGGCCATCACCATGCACCTGGTACTGAGAGAAGGACTGGCCGGAAGACAGCCATCAATTCTGGCATCAAATCCTGGGATCTGCTTGAACAGAAGGCAAGTTCCCCCACTAGCCTTGGGTAAAAGAACATGGCCTGCCTGGAAGAGACCCAATGTCCACGCTGCCCTCTCTACGCATGGTCCTCCTGCCATACATTGGAGGACACTTCCTTCCTCTCAAGCTTCCCTGGGTGCTGGTGGCAGGAAGCATTTGTGCTGCCAAGCCGAGGTACAGCGTCCAGGGCAAGGCCTCATCCTTCCGCATGAGAAGGGTCTGGGGGACATCTGGGAGGGAAGAGGGGGCCAGGCCAGGGAGGTAAAGGAAAATGGCAGGGGGGTCAGGGGAAAAGGCAAAACCAAGAGACAGCCTGGTGGGGGGAGGGTATAGGCTGGCAGCCTGAATCCGTGAGTGCCCTGCCGGTGTGCACATCCTCTCGTGCCTGCAAACGCTCCTCAAGTATTTTTCTTCTTTTTCTTTTTTTTTTTAAATAAAGACGGGGTTTCACCATGTTGGTCAGGCTGGTCCTTAACTCCTGACCTCAGGTGATCTGCCCGCCTTGGCCTCCAAAGTGCTTGGATTACAGGCGTGAGCCACCACGCCCAGCTGCTCCCCAAGTATTAATTTAGGGTTATAAATACATTTTGGTGAGGAGCAAGTTTGCAAACATGGACTCTCTGGATCGCTTTGCTCAGAACAAGTTTAAACATAAGCGCGCAGCTCAGGCTGCCCGCCGGGTGCAGGGGTGTGCCGGCGCGGGCCGTACCTGCGGTGGTCAGCTGGCCCCGCAGGCGCCGGATCTCCATCATGGCTTTGTACCGCAGCCCGTTCGCTTCGCAAAACTGGGGCGTGCAGCCGGAGTACTCGCAGGCTCCCACGGCACCTGGGGGACAAAGCGGGGCCATGCTCTCTCCCTGACCCATCCCAGGCCGGGGTGACCCTCCCGACACCCTCCACCGGGCAGGGCACAGACCTAGCAGCACCATGACGTCGCCGAGTTTCAGAGAAGCCCCCTGCCCTGCCCAGGTCCTCTTCATCTGGGCCACCCGGGCCGCTTGCCCTTCAGCCTAGCGAGCTCCTCGTCACTGGATGCTGGTCTGCAAACACACACACATACTGTCTGGGCTGTGGCCCCGGCTGCCCTCAGGGCCTCAGTGGCGGGAACTCCTTTAATCACCAGGATAGGTTCAGAGGCCTTGTGGGGTCACCTGCATGGGCTGGGTCTTCCCCGCCCTTGACGCTCCTGCTTCTTGGGTCTTCAGACCCCAACTGAAACTGACGCCACTTTCTGCTTCCCCGGAGAACCCTATTATTCTTCCCATGGGATTCTGATGAGTAGCTGAGATTACAGGTGCCACCACCACGCCTAGCTTTTGTATTTTTAGTAGAGACGGGGTTTAACCATGTTGTCCAGGCTGGTCTCAAACTCCTGACCACTCATCTGCCTGCTTTGGCCTCCCAAGGCTGAGATTACAGGTGTGAACCACCATGCGCCTGGCTAAAGCTGCTTTTAAAGTTCAGATTCACTGACCGTGAAAAGATACAAGATGCAGAAAAAGCAAGTTGCAGGACTGGCTGCTCCCATTTCTGCAAAGTAAATCTCTTATCTGTGCAGAGCGCAGGGAAACGTCTAGAACTGCACTGGTCAAATACAGTGGCCACTGGCCACATGTGGTTGTTTAAACTAGTTAAAAATAGGTAAGATGTTAAGTCCGTTTGCTACCATAATTGCCACATTTCACAGGCTCAGGCTGCAGTATGGAATGACCCACGTACTGAGGTGGTCTAAAGCAAAGTTCCTGGTTAGGGTAGGTGGGACTGGTGGGAGGGGGAGGTGGAGGATAAGCAAAGAAAAATCATCCAAATCTGAAGATTCCCCAGTGTCCACCTGATTGCCTCCCCCACTGGTGTGTGCTCTGTCATCTGACAAGATGGTACAAACACAGGCAGACTGACCCCAAGGGAAGCAGCGGACTCGCACAGAGGCAAAGGCTCATAAAGTCACCGAAGTGACGTCGAGGGCCTGCCTGCACCGTTCAGAGTTGATGAGAGATGGTGGCAGCAGAAGCCTGGCTCATAGCTGAGAGAGAGACGGTCAAAACTGATGACGTGGCCAGGCACGGTGGCTCACGCCTATAATCCCAACGCTTTGTGAAGCCGAGGTGGGTGGATCATGAGGTCAGGGGATCGAAACCATCCTGGCCAACATGCTGACCCCATCTCTACTGAAAATACAAAAATTAGCTGGGCGTGGTGAGGGGCGCCTGTAATCCCAGCTACCTGGGAGGCTGAGGCAGGAGAATCGCTTGAACCTGGGAGGTGGAGGTTGCAGCAGTGAGCTGAGATCGCGCCACTGCACCCCAGCCTGGTGACAGAGCAAGACTCCGTCTCAATTAAAAAAAAAAGTAATTAAGGTGCAACAGATTAATAACAAAAAACAAAACAACCTGATGTGGAAAGGCTGTTTCACGGGGAATGACATGAACGCTGAGGACTTAGGAAGCCCTTGAGAAAGTCACAAACCTCTGCAGAAATGACCCCTTCTATCACCAAGCTGCCAAAGGCAGATCTACACAACAGGATGCCAGGAAATTACTACAGAATTGTTCATCCTAGGAAGTAGCAAGTAGTCATAATCTAAATTTTTCTAGGTATATGGGGCTGTGAACAAAAGAAAAAGAAGTCAATTTTGTTAAATAAATAATGCACTAAACACACTTTCCCAGTCTTAGTGCTACTTTTTTTTTTTTTTTTTTTGAAAAGGGTCTTCCTCTGTCACGCAGGCTGGAGTGCAGTGGCCTGATCTCGGCTCACTGCAACCTCTACCTCCTGCATTCAAGTGATTCTCCCACCTCAGCCTCCTGAGTAGCTGGGACTACAGGTGTGAGCCACCACGCCTGGCCTTACTTAGTGCCACCTTTCAAGGGTATTGCTCTTCCCTATTTTGGTCTGTTTTAAATGGTTTCACTTAAAGTGTCCTTTTTCTGGAATCTATGACCCTCTGATCAGTGAAGGACCGCCCCCACCTCCTAGTCTCACTATTTCACGTGACCTATAAGGGGCAGCAGACACGGACCACCACGGCCACTGCAGAGATGAGAATGCAGACGGGCTCAGAGAGAACGAGGGTCTTGCAAGAGGCCACCCGACAAGCCGGCAATTCCCCCAGGAAGCCGGGCTGCAGGTCAGCTCTCGGCCCGGAGCCCCTACTGGGACTGAGCTTGGCCCCGAATGCCCAGCCGCTAACCTCGCACCTGTCCAGCTCCTCGAACAGCTCCCGCACCGTCATGGTGGCCACAATGGTGATGGCGTAGGGCAGGCAGCCGTGTTGCCGGCTCAGCGCCAGCATCTTGGCATAGCGGGCGCCACGGGGAACGTGGCCATGGTCCGGCCCAGCGCGGTAATGGGGCAGCTCAGCCGGTCCTTCTGCAGTTGCTTCACCCTGGAGATGGAGGTGGTGGTGGTGCTTCGAGACGAGGCTCTGGAGCCAGGGCCGGAAGGCCCACACTTGAGGCGGCTCGGCCCAGCAAAGGGGAGAGGGCCCCACTCGGCACAGCATGCAGGCATGCTCTTGGCCCTACCTGTCTGCTTTCTGGGGCGCCTGCAGGGCACCCAATGCAATCAACAGCTCCTCGGCGGCAATAAGGGCTTCCACGGAGGGGGGCGTCGGGAAGGGGAAGTTGATGACCTGGGACGTGAGGAGACGTGGCAGGGACAGGTTGAGTGCTGAGAAGCAAGTCCGGTGCTCCTGTTCTGTCTGTGGCAGGCGCTCCCTCCACCCCCTCTCCGGGCTCAGCTCATGCCAGAGGGGACACAGAGGCTTGGGGGTACCCTCAAAGGCAAGGGGCCAAGGGAACTCACATCATCCATTCACTCAAAAACACGTCCCAAGCACTGGCGAGGCTCTGGGGGCTGTGCTTTGCCCCCGCTGGGTGCTTTTTTTGGCTTTTGTTTTTAAATGTACTATTACACTCATGAGGACTGAGTGTTATTTGACCAGGAGGGGCTGCAGGTAGTCAGTGAGGCATAATGTGAATAAATTGGCCGGGTGTGGTGGTTCACGCCTGTAATCCCAGCACTTTGGGAGGCTGAGGCGGGTGGATCCCCTGAGGTCAGGAGTTTGAGACCAGCCTGACCAACATGGTGAAACCCCATCTCTACTAAAAATACAAAAACCAGCCGGGTGTGGTGGTGCTCGCCTGTAGTCCCAGCTACTTGGGAGGCTGTGACAGGAGATTGACTTGAACCTGGGAGGCAGAGGTTTCAGTGAGCCGAGATCGTGCCATTGCACTCCAGCCTGGGAGAAAGAGTGAGACCCCATATCAAAAAATAATAATAATGTGAATAAATGTATCACAATAGCCAAAAGGTGGAAGCAACCCATGCGTCTATCAGAGGAGGAGCAGATGAACAAAACATGGTCCATCCGTACAATGGACTATGATTCAGCCACGAAAACACGTGAATCAGTGGCTCACGCTACACCACGGGCGGACCTTGAGAGCACCGAACTCAGGGGAAGGCGCCAGGCACAAAGGTCCCATGCTGTAGGATTCCATCTGCATGAAATGTTCCGAACAGGCAAAGCCATAGAGAGGAGAGGGCACAGGGGCCAGGGACTGGGGGTGGTGACAGATAAAGGGTACAGGGTTTCTTTCTGGGGTGATGAAAATGGTCACGGTGGTGATGTCTGCTCAACTTTCTGAGCACACTTTCAATGGGTGACTGTGTGGTGCACGAATTCTATCTCACAAAACTGGAGCCGGGGCGGTGAGCCTGCAGCAGGCACAGAGGTGCAGAGGGGGCACTAGGAACCCAGGTCTGGGGGAAGACAGGCGGGGGCCTGCTCCGGAGCTGAGCTCCCAGCCCGCGCCTGACACTTTCTTAGCCATGTGACCCACAGTCAGGCCTGTCTGTCTTAGTGCCTCAGGCTCCTCATCTGGAAAATGGGGTGATAACACTAGTAACTCCCTCCTAGGGTGGCTGGGAGGATAACCTGAGGTCACACGTGCAGAGCACCCAGCATATACTTGGCAGCCATTATTTTTTTCTTTTTACTTTTTTTTTTTTGAGACAGAGTCTTGCTCTGTCACTCAATCTGGAGTGCAATGGTGCGATCTTGGCTCACTGCAACCTCTGCCTTCCGGGTTCAACTGATTCTCCTGCCTCAGCCTCCCAAGTAGCTGGGATTATAGGCACCCACCACCATGCCTGGCTAATTTTTTTTTTGGAAACAGAGTCTTGCCCTGTCACTCAGGCTGGAGTGCAATGGTGTGATCTTGGCTCACTGCAACCTCCGCCTCCTCGGTTCAAGTGATTCTCCTGCCTCAGCCTCCTGAGTAGCTGTGATTACAGGCACACAACACCACACCCAGCTAATTTTTTGTATCTTTTGTAGAGATGGGGTTTCACTATGTTGGCCAGGTTGGTCTCAAACTCCTGACCTCAGGTGATCCACCTGCCTCGGCCTCCCAAAGTGCTGGGATTACAGGTGTGAGCCACCGTGCCCGGCCAGCACCATGATTTTATTAGGTGAAAAAAATCAAGCCCAAATCAGCGTGTAAAATATCACACAATATTCAGAAAACCACAGTTAGTAATAAAGAACAGGAGGTCATGTGCTTGGAAACATAACTGGGAACACAGGCCACAAATGGTGGACAGTGGGATGCGATTCACCTTCTCCCTGATGGTGTGAAGTATCTGAATTTTTTATAATTTTGAACACATTAACATCCAGAAATATCAGTGCACACAGATGTTTGAAAGGCACTAGAAGACCATATGGGTTCTGTCACTTATGAGCTCTGTGTCCCTCACAAAGACCTTCACTTCCTTGCCTCAGTTCCCTCATCAATTAAATGGGGGATCTGAACACCCACAGGACAGCACACAGCATGGCACGGGGTACTGCCTGGCTCAGCCTGCCCTGGAGCAGGGGAACCCTAGAGGGATCCCCCCCTCCACTGAAGGACTGGGTTGGAGAAGCCTGCAGCCAGGAAGAGTTGGCAACACGTTCTGCGTGCCCCAGAACGGATGGCCCACGGGCAGCATACAGGACCCGGCTGCCTCTCTTCCAGGCAGCCCTCCCCTGGGTGCCCACAGGAGACACAGCATTGGGGAGGCGGTGGTCACAGGAGCCCAGAGGCCCTGGGAGCACCTGCCAACACACTGCTGTGTAAGCGGCTGCCTTAGGCCAGGCAGCAGCAGGCTCAGCTCTGGGCTCCCTGCCTTGGGGAAAGGGAGGTGCCCCGATGGGGTGGCTGGGAGCGGGGCTGGGGGCAGCAACTGACCTTTTCAATGTTGAGAGCCTTCATCTGAAGGATTAGGTCCTCAACAGGCCTCCGGGTGATTTCTGGAGGAGGAAACTGTTCGAAGTCACCAAAAACCGCAGAGGAATACAGCCTGGGCAGAGAGAAGTTGGGACAGCAAACACAATTCAGTCACGCCACTGGGATGGGATCTCGACAGCCACCAGGCACGGTGCTTCATCTCTTCCTGCCTCGTTCTCTTCACCTGTGAAATGCAGCTCAAATTGCAGCTGCCTCAGGGGGAATTGGTGAAGATTAATTAGATACTACTCCACAGGCTGGGTGTGGCAGCTCACACCCTGTAATCCCAGCACTTTGGGAGGCCAAGGCGGGCGGATCACGAGGTCAGGAGATCGAGACCAGCCTGGCCAACATGGTGAAACCCTGTCTCTACTAAAAATGCAAAAATTAGCAAGGTATGGTGGCGCATGCCTGTAGTCCCAGCTACTTGGGAGGCTGAGGCAGGAGAATCGCTTGAATCCAGGAGGCAGAGGTTGTGGTGAGCCGAGATAGGGTCACTGTACTCCAGCCTGGGCGACAGAGCGAGACTCTGTCTCAGAACAAACAAACAAAAGATACTATTCCATGTACCATGTAGAGTGCTTAACACGGGATGGTGCATAGCACTCCACACTTTACAGTTGCTTCCTACTGGTTTTCTTTGTATATTTTCTAAGTTTTCTACTTTTGTAAGTAACATGTAGCCCTGACAAAAAGAACAGCAATAAAACTATTACAGATCACAGCATGTGCATGAACACACACACACACACACACACACAATTACAGCACACGGATTAGGAGAAGATATTTGTCAATGACACATCCGGTTAGGATCTAATATCCAGGTTATATAAAGAACTCCTACAGATCAATAATAAAAGGGCAAGTAACCTAATTTAAAAAATGAGCAAAAGATCTGAATAGGCAGCTCCCCAAGAAGACGCACAAATGGCCAACAAGCACACGCAGAGGCCCAGTGTCATCAGCCATTAGGGACACAGGAACCGAGACCAGCACGATACCACGTCATACCCACTAGGAGAGCTAGGTTCAAGAGTACCGAGGCCCTCATACAACAAAAAAGGGGGCAGCAGGGGTACATGTTCCCAGGACCTCCACAGGGCTGTGTAACAGGATACAGTCACACATTCAAACAAAACAAAACAAAAAACACTTGAAGCCAGCCACAGTGCCACGTGCCTCTAACTCCCAGCTGCCTGGGAGGCTGAGGCGGGAGGATTGCTTGAGCCGAGGAGGTGGAGGCTGCAGTGAGCTATACTTGTGCTGCAGCTCTCCAGCCTGAGCAACAGCGCAAGACTCTGTCTCTCAAAAAATATCCCAGCAAAACAAAAATATTAAAAATAAGTGTTGGCGCTGGCCAGGCGCAGTGGCTCACACCTGTAATCCCAGCACTTTGGGAGGCTGAGGCGGGGGATCACAAGGTCAAGAGACCAAGACCATCCTGGCCAACATGGTGAAACCCCAGACTCTACCAAAAATACAAAATTTAGCCAGGTGTGGTGGTGGGCGCCTGCAGTCCCAGCTACTCGGGAGTCTGAGGCAGGAGAATCGCTTGAGCCAGGAGGTGGAGGTTGCAGTGAGCTGAGATCGTGACACTGCACTCCAGCCTGATGACAGAGCAAGACCGGCTCAAAAAAAAAAAAAAAAAAACAAAACCGTGTTGGTGAGGATGTGAAGAAACTGAAACCCTCGTTCACTGTTGGCAGGCATGTAAAATGCGGCGGCCGTTGTGGAAAAGTCTGGCGGTTCCTCGATAAATTAAACCTAGAGTTACCATACGGCCCAGTAGTTCTCTTAGGTTCTACTCCAAGAGCAGCGAACACGGAGAGTCAGACAAATCCTCGCACGTGAGTGTTCAGAGCACTCTGCGCAGTAGCCAAGAGGTGAAAACAACCAAACGTCTAGCACCTGATGAACCGACAGCAAAACGCGGCACATCCATATGGTGCGATATCACTCAGCCACGGCCAAGAATGGGGCACTGCCACCTGCCACCCGTGGTGGGCCTCGAAAACTCACGGCGCTGGGCGGCAGAGGCCAGACATGAGCGGCCACACCTTGTATGACTTTACTGCATTTATCTGAGCTGTCCACAACAGGCACTTCCCTAGAGACAAAAACTAGTGGACCGGCACACACCACAGGCTGGGGAGGCGAAGAATCGGGGCGACTGCAGTGGCCACGGGGTTTCTTTTTGGGTTGATGGGAAGTTCTGACATTGATTGTGGTGATGATTGCAAAACTCTGGCTGTCCTAAAAACTCCTGGATTGTACACTTTCAAATGATGCACTTTGTGGTATGTAAATTATATCCTGATCAAGCTGCGAACAAAACAGCACTCAAGACCAGTGCCTGGCCCCAGTAGCAGAATAAAGAAACAGTGTGAGGCAGAATAAAGAAACAGTGGCTCACGCCTGTGATCCCAGCACTTTGGGAGGCTGAGGCGGGTAGATCACCTGAGGTCAGGAGTTTGAGACCAGCCTGGCCAACACGGTGAAACTCTTGTCTCTACTAAAAATACACAAGTTAGCTGGGCATGGTGGCGGGCACCTGTAGTCCCAGCTACTCGGGAGACTGAGGCAGAAATATTAATTGAACATGGGAGGCAGAGATTGCAGTTAGCCGAGACTGTGCCATTGCACTGTAGCCTGGGCGAAAAAAACAAAACTCCATCTCCAAAAAAAGACACAGTGTGTGTCTCTAAAAGCCAGCAAAAGGGCTGGGGAGCGCCCCAAAGTCGCAGGAGCCAGGAGCCTGGCAGGACACGGGATGCACTACAGATGGAGGCGGGGTCAGCGTCCTTCCCTTGTTCCTCAATGGCCACTGCAGGGCGACACCAACGTCCCTGGGGAGGAACCCGGTGACCCACCTGTAGCAGTGGCCGGGCTCTGTCCGGCCTGCTCTGCCCGCTCGCTGGTCAGCTGATGCCTGGGAGACCCAAGTGATACGGAAGGAGGACACACCGGTGACGCGGTCATAGTAGCGCTTCTTGACCTTCCCACAGTCCACCACGTACTTGATGCCAGGGATGGTAAGAGACGTCTCGGCCACGTTGGTGGCCACGACACATAGCCGAGTCCCCCTCCGGTGCAGGCTTAAAGACCTAGGATTGGGGGAGGGGATGGCAGGAAAACACCTGAATCAGGAAAGAAACCGTGGAATGGAGGCTCAAGGACAGAGCCAGCCAGGCTGGTGTGCTGGAGAGACAGCAAGGAAAAGCCATGCCATCTGGGACCCGGGGTCCGGGGGCAGGGAGGGTTCTCTATTCTCCGCAACTACCTCAAGTCCTCAGAACTCTGGGGCTGCTGGTCAAACAGCAGATGGAGGGGGGACCGCCAAGGGCTTGACTAACCCCATTGCACTGCCCTTGAAAGTTCCCCAAAAGCTGGGCACCTGGCCCAGCATGGTTACCTGTGCCTGTTTCTCTGGGGCCAGCAGAGAGTACAGCGGGAGCACGTGGAGCGGGAGGGAGGCGTCTGGCTGCTCACCTGGAGGGAACGCAGAGGCTGCTGGCACCCCCAGCTGCGACAGATGCCCACAGGCAGGAGCCGGCCACAACGGCCCTGTACCCCCAGGCTGCCCCACCAGAGCTCCTGTCCTGCCCTGCTGGGGGGGTCCCCCTCGGACCAGCCAGGCCAAGCCTGGGGGACTGCTGAGAGGTTCCCAGGGCTCTTGTCTTTACTGCCCTGAGCCGGGTCTGAACCCCTGCCTCGCTGCATAGTCTCCTCCTCAATCCCCTGGCATGGATCCTGGGGCCTGACTCTGCCCCCTCGAATCCGGGCAGCATTGTGGTGGGGGTCAGGTTGAGTCTATACTGGGGTACCCTCCACTGCCCCACTCAGCCTCTGGCTGGGCACAGCAAGGCACCGGTCCGTCTGCATTCATGGGGCCCCTGTGAGCACATGGTGCTGGGCAACACTCCCGGACCCTGGAGGCCCGTGTCCCTCAGCAACGGGGTGGGCAGCCCCCGTTACATTCAACATGGCAAATACTCGAGGCTTCCTCATGAGGGGGCAGTTTTAGGAACTCAGGAAGCATCAGGGACAAAGCTGCTGGAACCCCAGCCCTGGAGGGGCGCACACCCTGGCGAGGAGCAAGGGCTCCGGGCAGATCCTCAGGGCAGAGCTATTTGAATGTGAGCAGGAAGTGATTCCAGGGCCACACCTCCATCCTGCCCACTGTCCCCGAGGTCCAAATCCAGGTCAGAGTCCAGGGCCCCCTCTTCCTCGTCCACTTCTGCCTCCCTGTCCTCATCGCCTTCGCCCGCTGGCAACACCGAGTAATGATCCAGGTTGATCTGGGGCAGCACCTACAGTGAATGAGACATGGGCACATGGGCTGCAGGGGACCCCGACATGGGGGCGTGGCACATGCAGGCAGAAAGATGCCCTCGCGTGGAAGCCCCGATCCCTCCCCACCCACATGCTGTGTGACCCGGGGCAGGCCACATAACTATTTGTTCCTGCCTCAGTTTCCCCACCTAAACCCTGGGGACTATCATGGACCTTGTCTCTCAGGCTGCTGGGAGGGTTCTGTGGATACACGAGAGGAACCTGGATCACTGCCTGACATGCCGGTAGGGCCACCGGCAAGCCGGAGACAGGTGGGTGCTCCTGCTACTGTCAGGGACCACAAGACCCATGGTGCCTTCACGCAGATGCTAGAGAGAAGCCCCCCCCCCCCCCAGCCCAGCCTCCTCGCTGCCCCGCCTCTTCGGCCAGCATCAGGGCTTTGCTAGCCCTCCCAGGGGGTCCTCACAGGCCCCATGCACGTGCTCGGGGCCTGGCTTTCTGGAAGCTTCCTCAGAGACTGTTTCAAATCCCAGCCCACCCAGCAGACCCCAGAGCTGCGCAATGCAGTAGAATTGTCTTCCACAAGGAGTGCTGCAGACTCTGTCTCAGAAAAGGAAAAGAAATCCATTTCCGCCAATGCCCCAGGCCCAGACGTGTGAGGGGTGCCGCAGACCTTCGCCGTCCAGTGGGGTGGGTCCTGCAACCCCGTGCGGCTACAGAGTACCTGATACGGGCCTGGGGAAATGGAGGAACCGGATTTTTTTTCCTTTTCTTTTCTTTTCGAGATGGAGTTTCATTCTTGTTGCCCAGGTTAGAGTGCAATGGTGCAATCTCAGTTCGTTGCAACCTCTGCCTCCCAGGTTCAAGGAATTCTCCTGCCTCAGCCTCCTGAGCAGCTGGGATTATAGGCGCACACCACCACACCTGGCTAATTTTGTATTTTTAGTAGAGACGGGGATTCGCCCGGCACGAGGAGTCCTCCAGCATTTGCCGTGTTGAATGTAATGGGGCTGCCCACCCCGCTGCTGAGGGACACAGCCCTCCAGGGCCCGGGAGCGTTGCCCAGCGCCGTGTGCTCGCAGGGGCCCCGTGAATGCAGACGGACCAGTGCCCTGCTGTGCCTTTGGTCAGGCTGGACTTGAACTCCTGACCTCAGGTGATCCACCCGCCTCAGTCTCCCAAACTGCTGAGATTACAGGTGTGAACCACCACGCCTGGCCTTGTTTTCCTTTTCTGAGATAGAATCTTGCTCTGTTGCCCAGGCTGGAGTACAGTGGAGCCATCACAGCTCACTGCAGCCATGACCTCCTGGGCTTAGACAGTTCTCCTGCCTCAGCCTGAGCAGCTGGGACCCCAGGCACATACTACAGCACTGGGTTAATCTAAAAATTTTTTTGTAGAGACAGGGTCTCACCATGTTGCCCAAGCTGGTCTCAAACTCAACGCCTCAAATGATCCTCCTACCTTGGCCTCCCAAAGTGCTGGAATTACAGGCATGAGCTATTGTGCCTGACCAGGAACTGGATTTTTAATTTCATTTTATGCCAATTACACTTCAACTTAAGCAGCCACATGAGGCTGGCGGCCGCCATCCTGGATAACACAGCCTTACTCTCCACAAGTCCCTCCCAGCCCCCCACGTACCTCAGCCCGAGCCTTCTTGGCCCTGGCCCTGGACTTCTTAAACTTCCGCATTTCCTCCACTGAGTCTTTCTGATCGTCGTCCTTTTCTGGGGGCGGGGGGCAGGTTGGGGAGAAAGGCATCTGTGGCCAGCGTGGTAGTGAGCATGCTGCTCTTTGTTGTTCAGGACAAGGCCACTCAGTGGTGGCCGTTCATTCGGGGGTGAAGTGGGGGATGGCAAAGGTGCTGACACTCCCAGAGGGAAACTCAGAGGTGGGAGCCGCACCCCAGCCAGGGAGCACGAGGCCAAGCCCAGCTGCTCGGGACAGAGCGCTGGTGGGAGTGTTCTCTTTACCTGGCAGCCGGGATCGGGAGGGTGGGAAAGCCTTCCTGAGCCTGCGGCACAGCGCGTGCACCTCAGCCTGCCCCGTCAGGAACACCAGGATGCCACCTATGGGAAGAACGGGCCCCTCTGTTATCTGCCAGTCACTCACAAACACTGACTTAGCAAGGAGCACCTGCCGGGCCCTGCGCTGAGAATCGGGGCTCCAGGGGTCATGGGGGAGGACAGGGGTGCACAGATGCAGATAAGCAGGAGGCAGCACACCCAGACTGAAGGAACTGCTGGGGGGAGTCCAACAAACACAGCGACCGCACAGCCCAGCAGCGCCACTCCCAGGCACAGACCCAAAGGCCGGGAGAAACGTGCTCAAGCGAAAACCTGCACAGCACACTCGTGACAGTGCCCGGCTGCCCTGGGACCTGAGGCTGCAGGAAGGCTCATTGCCCAAGCTCCACCTCGCCTCGCCTCCCGCCAGCCCGTCTCCCAGAGAATGGTCGGGAGCCCCAGGAGCCCCCGAACGCTGAGAGGCCTTATGCAGAGCAAGGACAGAGCATCACAAAACGGCGACCTCGGCTTCCTCGAAGAACAAGGTCAAGCTTGATGGGAAGCACCCTACAGCTCCTGGCCTCCCTAACACGCAGAAAGCCAGCCTCGGGTCTCAGTTCAGCATATGAGGGTCTCTGGCTAGGATGGGTGCGGTGGGCTCACGCCTGTAATCCCAGCATTTTGGGAGGCCAAGGGTGGATCACCTGAGGTCAGGAGTGCAAGACCAGCCTGGCCAACATGGTGAAACCCTATCTCTACTAAAACACAAAAAATGAGCTGGGCGGGCGGTGTGCGCCTGTAATCTTAGCTACTCCGGAGGCTGAGGCAGGAGAATCGCTTGAATCCAGAAGGTGGAGGTTGCAGTGAGCTGAGATCGCACCATTGCACTGCAGCCTGGTCAACAAGAGCAAAACTCCATCTCAAAAAAAAAAAAAAAAGAGAGGCTGGGCATAGTGGCTCATGCCTGTGATCTCAGCACCTTGGAAGGCTGAGGCAGGTGGATCACCTGAGGTCAGGAGTTTGAGACTGGCCTGGGCAACATGGTGAAACCCAGTCTCTACTAAAAATACAAAAAATCAGCTGGGTGTGGTGGTGGGTGCCTGTAATCCCAGGGAGGCTGAGGTAGAAGAATTGCTTGACCTCAAGAGGCAGAGGCTGCAGTGAGCCGAGATCTCGCCATTGCACTCCAGCCTGACAAACAAGAGCAAAACTCCACCTCAATAAATAAATAAGGCCGGGCTCGGTGGCTCACACCTGTAATACCAGCACTTTCGGAGGCCAAGGCAGGCAGATCACGAGGTCAAGAGATTGAGACCATCCTGGTCAACATGGTAAAACCCTGTCTCTACTAAAAAATACAAAAAAATTAGCTGGGTGTGGTGGCGCACGTCTGTAGTCCCAGCTACTCAGGAGGCTGAGGCAGGAGAATTGCTTGAAACCAGGAGGTGGAGGTTGCAGTGACCCAAGATTGCGTCACTGCACTCCAGCCTGGCGCCTGGAGACAGAGCGAAACTCTGTCTCAAAAAATAAATAAATAAATAAATAAATAAATGAGTCTCTGGCTGGAAGCGATCACAACCTATTCACACAGAAAGGGTCACGTCCATTTCAGTAACATGAGGCAGGTAATGGAGCGGTTGTGATGTGGATAAGGCGGGACTGTGAAGGGGGTCCGTGACTCTCAGGGGACGTGCCTGTTCCCCTGCAGTGCCTCAGTGTCTATGGTCACCTGCCAGCACCGGCCTGCGCCCCATGGATTTTTCTGCTTATCAGATAGGGACAGATGGCAAACTCCACCCTCTGGAAGTGGCTGAGGCCTCATAGTATTTTGGGTGGAATGAGGCAGGACAGGTGTTGTGAACACTCTGGAGCCAGTGAGGAAGCCGAGGCCTGGCAGGGACAAGGGACTGCTCTGAGCCACTCGGGAGATGGGCCCTCCCACCCTGTGCCTAAGGGAGGCTCTTCCCTAAGGCTCCCGGCCAGGGCCTCACCTGCGGGCAGCATGCGATGGATCTTGCAGACCTTCCGGAAGCACTCCCCCGCTGTAGTCTTCCAGAGGCGTCCGCTTGTTGAAGTGCACAGTCACTGGGAACTGCCTGGATTCCACCTGTGGGATGCCCAGGAAGGCGTGGGGGGTGACTTCGGCTCAGGGCTGCCTCCCTTTCCCCATCACCCAGAATCAAGGTTTCCAACACCCCCTCCAAGCTACTGTCACTCCCCCAAGTGACCAAGTGAGGTCTCTCAGGAGGCTCCCGACACCGGGGCATCATCGTGCTGTCCAAGCCCACAGAGGACCCGGGACCCTGCGTTACCTTGATGACCGGGGGTGGCTTGGCGAAGAGCCGCGGGTTCTGGGTGAAGTCTTCCACCCGCAGTGTGGCTGACATGATGAGGAGCTTGAGTGGCAGCTTCCTCTGTGGGAGGACAGGCCCGGTGACCGTGGCCCCAGGACCACAGGAGGGTCTGAAGCCTGGGAAAACGGCATGGGGAGGCCCTGCTGCCCGCCCCGTTCCCCTCCAGCCACCACCCTCTGCCCTTTTCTGGATGCTAAAGGCTCCCTGGAGAAAGTGAGCCAACAGTGGGGTCTGCCGTTCTCAGGGCAGCAGCCTGTTCCGGGGGATCCCCTCCAAGTCAGGCTTCCATGGTGGAATAAGAGGCAGGAGGGCTGAGACTGGGGCCCAGCCGGCCCGGTTCCCCACCGGACACTGAGACTCAGCGGCTGTCAGTTCTGGGGGCTCAGGGAGGAGCTGCCTGATTCTCGGGTCTGTGGGGGCGTCCCCTGGTCCCCCAGCTCACTCAGCAATGCCTGATAGCCTCATGGTGAGCTCTGCTTCCAGCCCTTGCTGCCTTTGCTTCTAACCCCAAACCCAGAAGCTAAGGAGTGGCGAGAGCGCCTCCGTGAATGAGGTAAGGTGGGAGGCGCGGCACCCAGCACAGGCCCCTCTCTTTGCCCCCATGACTGTCCCTGTCTGCCCCACCCCCGTGCCTTCCTGACCCCACCTCACCCTCTCTGCTTGGCCATTCTGATGGCCCCCAAAGACATGAACCAAGACCACAGTGAGATATCACTTTCCACCCACATCCAGAGTAACAGTGGCAAATGACAAGTGTTGGCAGGATTCCACATCCCGGAGGCTCTGACGCCCCTGGTGGGGAAGTAGCAAGGAATTCCGCCGTGCTGTGGGACATCATCTGCAAACGGTTACACACAAGTGACCACGGTCCAGCTACCTGGCAGGCTGAGGCGAAAGGATTCCTTAAGCCTAGAAGGTCGGGGTTGCAGTGAGCTGTGACTGCACCACTGCACTCCAGCCTCGGGGACAATGAGACCCTGCCTCAAAAACAAAACGAAAACAAAAACCACCACCACAGAAAACCGTAAAAGGTACAGGGTTTGTTTCTGTTTTTCAGATGAAGTGTCACTGTCACCCAGGTTGGAGTGCAATGGTGAGATCTCGGCTCACTGCAAGCTCCACCTCCTGGCTTCAAGCAATTCTCCTGCCTCAGCCTCCCGAGTATCTGGGATTACAGGCATGCACCACCATGCCCAGCTAATTTTTGTGCTTTTAATAGAGACAGGGTTTCACCACGTTGGCCAGGCTGGTTTCGAACTCCTGACCTGGTGATCTGCACACCTCAGCCTCTCAAAGTGCTGGGATTACAGGTGTGAGCCCCCGTGCCTGGCCTAGGGTTTCTTTTTGGATGAGTGATGACAGGTAAAACTGACTGTGGTGATGGCTGCACACTCTGTGAATGGACTAAAAACCACTGAATTGTCCATTCCAATGGATGAATGATAGGAAATGTGAAAAATAGCCCAATAAAGCTTGTTACCAAAAGGAAAAAGGCACCAGGCAGATGCCCGCCTCAGGGCCTGTGCACTGCTCTCCTTCAGTCGGATGGCTCCTTGCTCTGCCATGCACGCTGCACGCCCCTCACTCAGCCCTCCCCTCACTCAGCCCTCCGCTCCAGCTCAGAGGTCACCTTTTGGGTGAGGCCCTCGCTAGCCCTGTGCCCTCCCCCTCCACTGTCCCTGGCTCTGTCCGTCACTGGCTCACAGACTCTGAGTCTGTGTCCTGCCTGCTGCCCTTGCTAAAATGGAAGCCCCAGGAGGGCAGGGACCTGTTAGAACAAGACGGCGTCTCGTTCACTGTCGATGTTCAGGGCCACGATGTTCAGGGCCACGATGTTCAGGGCCTTGAACGTGGCCAGGCTCATGGCACACGTGGAGTGCAGGCCTTTCTCGCTGCCAGGAGGGTGGACAGGCCTACTGCATGGAGCCCTGGCCCAGGATGGTCCCCCCACTCAGCAGGCCTGTGTCAGGTTGGGGCAGGGAGTCAGTGAAAGAGGCCCTGGGGAGCCCCTCTCAGAGCTCCAGGAGCCTGACTCTTAGCCGGACAGGCCCACCTGCTCTGCTGATCCCAGAGGCCCAGCAGCCTTGTCACCCAGCCCCAGTAGGCCTGGCCAGGTGCCAACACTGCGTCTGAGCCTCTTGCTTTGGGTGGGGGGAAGGACACCAGTTTATGAGGCTGGTGCCGGGCGGTGGGGAGGGGACCACACAGGGGCTGCTCCAAGGTTCCCAGCCCTGGCACAGGGCCTTGTTCTCAGGGACCTGCTTACGGCAGCAGGTGCAGCAGGGAACAGGCGAAGGGAGCCTGAGCTCCTGACAGAGCTGAGGGCACCCAGGGCTCAGGACTCCCCAGCACCCCACCTCCTGCGCTACCTTGGCTCGGAGAGACACGATGCGGGACAGGAGGCCGATGAGGATGTCCGTGTACACGCTCCTCTCGTGGGCCTCGTCGATGATCACCACCTTGTACCGCAGTAGCAGGAAGTCCTGGGGGAGGGGCAGGGGTGAGGCCCCCTCCCAGCCCAAGCCCCCCCCAGGCCGCTTCACCTCCCAGCACTCCCACTTGAGACAGTGTTAGAAGAGGGGCAGCTGTTCTTCATCAGAGCTGACCTGCCCAACTCAGGTGCCCAGAGTGGGAGGGCAGGTGGGAAACGGACATGAGATTCGGGGTGGGGCTGTGGGATGCTGGACAGCAGGTGCCACACAGACAGGGGCCACCCAGACCAAAACCACATCCACTGCCACACCCCGGATTCCCAGCGGCCTCAAAGCCAGGAGGGCTGGAATCACCTTTGCCATCCTCGAGACTGGCCCTGCGTGAGGGGGATGTCCCAGCCAGCATGAAGCACACACAGTTCCTTCACCGGACAGCAGTCCCCACCTGGGCCCTGCATGCTCTCCGGACACATGTGCCTCCACTTGACTGAATGGCCGGCTCCCTAGAAGTGTGGGGGGCTTCCCCAAGGCCCAAGTGGGCTGGCTGGGGAGGCAGCAGCTGGGGTTCCAATTTACAAACGGAAAGTCCTTGGGGCACAGCTTCTGTGGTCAGGGACTGTAAAGGCGCACCCCTGCTCGAGGGCAAGGCCCAGCCAGTGGCCCCTCCCCTGTTCCTCAGCCTGAGGCGGACCCCCTACCCCAGATCTGGTGCTGCCCCTTCCCAAACGCAGCTGGACTTAAGTTCCCAAGATGGGGCTGCGTCCCGGGTCCACCGCAGGGCAAAGCCTGCACACCACAGGCGCTCAGTACACCCCGGGCAATGCGCGCACGCGGTGACCCCAGTCATAATAAAAATACAAGGTCACATTTCATGAGCACCTACTAGGTATTCGGCACTGTGCTAAGCTGTTAGCATGCATCCTACACCTCCACTTCAAAATAATTCTCTGAAGAATGCACCAGCACACTCATCAAGAAACTCAGCGTGGAGAGGCTGAGTGACTCGCCGGAAGTCGCACAGTGGCACAGTGGAAGTGCCGGCTGGTCATTTCCCAGGTGACATCGTAGCACCCTGCCCCCGTGCCCACTGGCCTTGCTCTGTCAGCCAGGACCCGCAAGCAACCTTCTGGATTTCTTTGAGCAGCACGCCGTCCGTCATGAACTTGATTCTGGTCTCCTCAGTCACATTTCCTTCATACCGGATCTGGTAGGAGACGACCCTGTGTGGGCAGACTTCGGTTAGGGCAGAGCCGAGGCTGGCTGGGGCTGCTGCCAGGTGGCCGCTACAAGGCAGGCAGTGCAGCCAGCTGGCGGCTTGAGGCCAGGGCCCACCACCAACCCGAAAGACGGCCCAGACATCTCCCAGTTCCCTCTCCCCCTCCAAAATCCTGGTTTCTGAAGGGAAGGGGAAGGAGCTGTTAAGGCCAATGGAGGAGCCAGGCCCCAAATACCCCAGCCAGGCCCGCCTCGGATGACCGCTGTACCAGAAGACACTGGGGAGATTGGAACACAGACTGGAGTGTGTTCGGGAGACTTCACAGACATGGTAGCTATGATGGGGTACCGCAGCTGTGTGTGTTTTATAAAAAGTCCTAGTTGTTTTTTTTTTTTTTTATTGAGATGGAGTCTTGCTCTGTTGCCCAGGCTGGAGTGCAATGGTGCGATCTCGGCTCACTGCAACCTCCACCTCCCGGGTTCAAGCGATTCCCCTGCCTTAGCCTCCTGAGTAGCTGAGATTACAGGTGCACACCATCACGCCCAGCTAATTTTTTTGTAGTTTTTTAGTAGAGACGAGGTTTCACCATGTTGGCGAGGCTGGTCTTGAATGTCTGATCTCCTGATATGCCCACCTCGGCCTCCTAAAGTGCTGGGATTAAGCCACCGCATCTGGCCAAAAAGTCCTTGTCTTAATTTAAAAATTAGCCTTGGCCAGGTATGATGGCTCATGCCCGTAATCCCAGCACTTTGGGAGGCTGAGGCAGGCGAATCACAAAGTTAGGTGATCAAGACCATCCTGGCTAACACTGTGAAACCCCGTCTCTGTTAAAAATACAAAAAATTAGTCGGGCGTGGTAGTACATACCTGTAATCCCAGCTACTCAGGAGGCTGAGGCAGGAGAATCACTTGAAACTGGGAGGTGGAGGTTGCAGTGAGCTGAGATTGTGCCACTACCCTCCAGCCTGAGTGACAGAGTGAGACTCCGCCTCAAAAAAAAAAAAAATTAGCCTGGTGGGTTGGGTGCAGTGGCTCATGCTGGTAATCCCAGCACTTTGGGGGGCTGAGGCGGGCAGATCACAAGGTCGGGCATTCGAGACCATCCTAGCCAACATGGTGAAACCCCGATTCTACTAAAAATACAAAAATTAGCCAGGCATGGTGGCATGTGTCTGTAATTCTAGCTACTCGGGAGGCTGAGGCAGGAGAATCGCTTCAACTGGGGAGGCAGAGGTTATAGTGAGCGGAGATCATGCCACTGAACTCCAGCCTGGGTGACAAAGCAAGACTCCATCTCAAAACAAAAAAAAACCAGTCCTCATCTCTCAGATCTGTACAGGGAAATACTGAGGATAAAATAAGGTATCTAAGATTTGCTTCTAAACACTGGTAGGGAGGGGGGGCCAGGAGGAGAGTGCAGACCCAACAGGGTAGGCCAGGAGTTGACAATTATCACAATTGCGTCTTGGTTACCTGGGGGCTCATGATACTATCCTTTCCACTTATGTATATGCCCCCCAATTTTTATATTTAACAAGTTAAAGAGAGGCTGAGGCAGCTTTTTATAGACGCACACCGACTATGCACAGAATCGTCCAGAAGAATGTGCAGGACACAGGCCGTGGTGGCTGTCGCCAGGGAAGGGAGGCAGGGCACTGGGTGAGAAGGGCCTCCCTCCCCCCGCGGAGTACTCCGTCCCTGCTTTAGTGTCCTCCCAGCCAAACCTACAAATATAAGTCCCCCGATGCCCTGCTGACCCGGGGTGCCGGTGGTTCTATCTGGTCCACCAGCACGTCCTGAGTGCACCGGACGGGCCAGGCACACTAGGCGCTGCCCAGTAACATCTGATGAGCGGGTAGATGAGGCAGGCTCTCGCTCTGCACTCTCGTGTACCTTCTGCATTTCAGGCCACGTTGGAAGTGTTGGACGCAGGCCTCTGCCTTATCGACACGTGCTTCCAGCCATTGTAAAGCACGTGCTGCACCTGCCTGTTCAAGATCGCTTTCCAAAGCAAGTCCTGCAGACGTACTGCCAGAAGGCTTTGTACTTTAGAACCTTGAGCTTTACGATAACTTGGCAATGCTAGGTACTAACTCCGTGACTGCCTGCATCTGGCTGCCTGCTCTGTGCGCGAGCCCCTGGCCGGGCCACTCTGTCCCCCTCAGCACACTGTGCAGGGTGTAAGCCGAGGGCCTGCTTGAACGGCTGCTGCTTGGGCAGGTCCTGGAAAGCTCTCTCCCACAGTGATTCCCAGTGCTCCATGCAGAGGTGACACTCCACCCAGCACCCTCGGCACGGATGCCGCTCACCTTCTCCTGGACATCCCACGTCTGGGCAAGGCCACAGGACCACCCCATAGCCCTCCCCCAGGAAGTAGAGCTCTCACCGCTGTGACAGATTCATCTCCTTGGCCACTCGCTGGGACATGGCCATGGCGGCCACTCGGCGGGGCTCCGTGACACCTATGATGCTGTCTTCGCTGGGGGAGGAAGACCAAGGCTATCAACAGTGTGCAGCCCAGAGCCTCACGCAGTTCCACGGTGAGATTCCCTGTCCTGACTTGGTGCTTGCCCAGGCCCCATGGGAAACAATGCCAGGTTGCACCACTTTTAACAGCAAAGGGAACAGCCCAAACGTCAGCCACACACAGAAAACAGTTCGACATTCACGGTGCAGTGGACACCAGGCAGCCGCTAGAAGGAACGGGGCCTGGGGGAACCAGGCCGGGAGCTCTGTTTGCCCCAGTCAAGCACACGCTCCTCCAGACACAGGAACCCGCAAAGCCAATGGGTGGCTGGTCCCAGCTCTACGCAAACATTAACGCCACAGGCCCGGGGCTGCTCTCCCTCGAAAGGCTGCTGGCGGGGCTGGCCCTCGCTGGTGCCTGAACCTAGACAACAGGAGAGCTCCCTCCACTCCCTGTAAGTTCGGGGCCCACTGCGCCAGGCTGTTTGCGCAAACAGGGCAGTTTATGCCGAACACCTGCTTTCTTTCTAGGCATCTAGACTTTCATTCCTGCCGAACAGGGCGGGCTTAGGCGACCCCAGTAACAGCCGTGGGCTCTGAGTCTGTAACAAGCTTCCTTGGTGTGACCACAGGTGGCTACTGGAGAATCAAGCGCGTCCTGTGTGAGTCCACCAGGAGGGGACTCTGGAATCGGGAGCTGGGCCTCCCCAGGTGCCACTGCCCTCTGCCGATTGCGACCTTTGCTGTAATACACCATAGCTATGCAGAGGATGGCATGGTGAGTCCTGGGAGTCCCCCATCAATCACTGAACCTGTGCGTGGTCTTGGGGAGCCCAACACACATTGGTCAAAAGTGCCAATAGGAGGCTAAGCAGTGAAAATAGTTAGCACTGGCTGGGTGCGGTAGCTCACGCCTGTAATCCCAGCACTTTGGGAGGCTGAGACGGGTGGATCATCTGGGTTCAGGAGTTCGAGACCAGCCTGATCATCATGGCGAAACCCCATCTTTACTAAAAATACAAAAATTAGCTAGGTGTGGTGGCAGACGCCTGTAATCCTAGCTACTGAGGCTGAGGTGGGAGAATTGCTTGAACCTGGGAAGCAGAGATTGTGCCACTGCACTCTAGCCTGGGTGATACAGCGAGACTCTGTCTCCAAAAAAAAAAAAAAAAAAGCCGGGCATGCTGGCTCACACCTGTAATCCCAGCACTTAGGGAGGCTGAGGTGGGCGGATCATGAGGTCAGGAGGTCGAGACCAGCCTGACCAACATGGTGAAACCCCATCTCTACTAAAAATACACAAAAAATTACCCGGGCGTGATGGCACACGCCTGTAATCCCAGCTACTCAGGAGGCTAAGGCAGGAGAACCACTTGAACCTGGGAGGCAGAGGTTGCAGTGAGCTGAGATCACGCATTGCACTCCAGCCAGGGCGACAGAGTAAGACTTTGTCTCAAAAAAAAGAAAAAGAAAAAGCACACAGCTCTATGCGTCAGGGACATCAGGGACTAAGTGTGCTACACAGTCCACGCACTTAATCCACACGACAACCTTGTGAAGTAGGTGCTATTATTCCTATCTCACAGCTGGGGCCCAGAGAAGTTAAGTAGCTTGTCTGAAGTCACACAGCATGCACAGGGCTGATCCAGGATCAGATCCCCGGGAGCCCAGGCTCTTATAGACTTTCGGGGCATCTCCAAGGTCACCCAGGGACCCACAGGGAACCCTGTGTCCAGCCCCTACCTGCTGTAGCCTGCTTCGTAGAGAAACTGAGGCACCTGTGTGGTCTTCCCACTGCCGGTCTCGCCGCACACGATGATGATGGGGTGTTCGGCCACAGCCTCCATGATCACTTGTTCTTCAGAGAGAATTGGGAGCTTCAGCCGTTCTTCCTGGAAGGAGAGCGAGTCAGCACTTAGGGAACAGCCAGACTACAGACAGTGACAGGATCTCCCGGAAGGTGGCAGCTGACATGTGGGTGTTAAACAGATGTGCCTGCTGGGGAATGGAGGCCTTGGCAGCCGGGGGGAGACCAGGAGCCATGGCCCAGTAGAGACAGAGACAGGGACCACATCCTTCAGGACACCAGGCCTAACATCCCCGGCACAGCTCGGCTGGGGCAGAGCAGTCTCTCAGAGACATGGGAACCCCCGGCTCTTGCTGGCGGGAGTCTCAATTAATGGCACGGCCACTTTGATAAACTGTCTGGTACAAATATTCTCAAAGTCAAGGATGGTGGCCCTGCGGCTCCTCTCCAGGTACACATGCCAGAGCAGGGGCTTCTACATTCTTTTCCTATGACTCATGGAAAGAAACACATTTTATATCATGACTCAGTAAACACACAGGCACATATATGTATCATACATGGAACTGTGAAACATAGCTCACCCTAATGTGTATGCAGTGGTGCGATCTCACCTCACTGAAACCTCTGCCTCCCAGGTTCAAGTGATTCTCCTGCCTCAGCCTCCAGAGTAGCAGGGATTATAGGCAATTGCTACCACGCCCAGCTAATTTTTGTATTTTTAGTAGAGACAGGTTTCACTATGTTGGCCAGGCTGGTCTTGAATCCTGACCTCAGGTGATCCGCCTGCCTTGGCCTCCCAAAGTGCTGGGGTTACAGGCATGAGCCACCACGCCCGGCCAACAAGCTCATATTCTTAATTTTCTTCTATTTCTATTCTATTCCATTTGTTTAAAAAAAAAATATGAGGCCAGGCGTGATGGATCACACCTGTAATCCCAGTGACTTGGGAGGCCAAGGGAGACGATTGCTTGAGACCAGCTTGGGCAACATAGCCAAACCCTATCTCTACAAAAAATAAAAAAGTTAGCCAGACATGGTGGCACACATCCGTAGTCCCGGCTACTCATGAGGCTGAGGTGGGAAGACTGCTTGAGCCCAGGAGACAGAGGCTGCAGTGAACTGTGATTGCATACTGCACTCCAGCATGGGCAACAGAACAAGACACTGTCTCAAAAAAAAAAAAAAAAAAGGAAAGAAAAGAGAAGAAAAGAAAAAAAACTACTCAATTCATGACCCAAAGATGGCTATGACCTCATTTGCAAATACTGCCCAAGAGAAACTTCTGCACATGTGCTCATGAGAGAGGGACAAGAAAGTTTAAAATAGCAGTGAAGGCTGGGCACAGTGCTTACCCTGTAATCACAACTCTTTGGGAGGCCAAGGTGAGCAGACTGCCTGAGCTCAGGAGTTCAAGACCACCCTGGCAACATGGCAAAACCCTGTCTCTATAAAAAAATACAAAATTAGTCAAGGATACTAGCATGTGCCTATAGTCTCAGGCTCCTTGGGAGGGTGGGGGAGGAGGAGCACTTGAGCCGGAGGTTGCAGTCCGCTGAGATCACACCACTGCACTCTAGCCTGGGTGACGGAGCGAGACCCTATCTCAGAAATAAACGAACAACAACAAAAACCGCAGTGAAGATACTAGCAAAAAGCTCAAACGACCAGCGATTTAGCAACAGAATATTTATCCCATGGATAGCAGTGGGGAAGTAAATGAGCCTCAGCGACCTGTGCCAACATGGCTACATCCCAGAACGTAATGCTGAGTAACAAGGCAAACTGTGGAATAACGTCAATGACACGACGCCACTTTAAACACAGGCAAACCTACGGTATGGATTGCTTAGGAACACGGATAGGAAAAAATTCACAGAGAAAAGCAGGAACTGAAGTCCCAAGGGATGGTAGGGACATGGGATGGAGGAGGCCAGCCCACAGCCCACGTAAGAACTCTGGAGTCCTAGACGTGTCATCGTCGGCCGTTTAACAGAATTGCAGTCCTGCTTCTCGGTATATTCTTCTGCCTCTTTAAGTCTTCATCAGGCTCAGCTCACCGCTGTAGCAGATGACCCCCAAGTGCCGGTGGCTTCACATCACAGTTTACTTCTAGGTGATGTCATACACCCCTCTCGCCATTAGATAACACCTCTAGGGCTCCAGAGTTCCTACGCGGGCTGTGGGCTTTCCATGCCCCAAACCCTTTCATTGTCATCACAACCCCGTGAGACCCTCATTGTACCAGGAAGGAAACTGAGGCACAGAGACGGGGGAGCCCCTTCAGTAGCCGGAGTACCCCCATTTTACAGATAAAGAAAATGAGGTGCAGGAAGTAAGCTGGAAAGCAGTGGGATCAGCACTTGATTTTGGAGCAACTGATGCACTGCCCGAACTTTTCTTTAAATTTTTTTTTTTTTCATTGGACATTTGTACAATCTTTTTTTAAATTTTTTCTTGAGACAGAATTTTGCTCTTGTCTCCCAAGCTGGAGTGCAATGGCATGATCTCAGCTCACTGCAACCTATGCCTCCCAGGCTGAAGCAATTCTGCTGCCTCGAGCCTCCCGAGTACCTGGGACTATAGGCATGCGCCACCAAGCCCGGCTCATTTTTTTGTATTTTTAGTAGAGACGGGGTTTCACCATATTGGCCAGGGTGGTCTCGATCTCCTGACCTTGTGATCTGCCCGCTTCGGCCTCCCAGAGTGCTGGGATTACAGGCATGAGCCACTGTGCCCGGCCAGCCCAAACTCTTATCTGGATGGGGCAACTCAGGCCAGGCCCAGTGGTCAGAGGGCAATGGCGATGACCCTGCCGCTGCCGACCTCCAGGGCCCCGAGCCTGCCACCAGACACCCGCCCTGTGCTGTGATCCTCCTCACACACCAATCCCTGCCACAACCTCAAAGGAGGTGCAGTCACTCTCCCCCTTTCCAAAACGGGGGACACAGAGGCACAGAGAGGGGATGCTCCTGCCCCCACTTCACCAGGACGCCCTCTGTGCGCCCCTTGCCCATGAACCTAGATTCTTAATCACAAACACGGGGTGGCCAACCTGCATTTCTGGGGAGCGGTTCACAGGGATGAAGACAGCGGGCTTGGCCGGGCCGTGGGCAGGGTGGGGGCTGTGGCTGGAGGAGGAGGGGCAGGCATCCCAGCCGGCACGGGCTGACTGCTGGGTGCTGGAGCTGGTGGCAGCAGCTCCACAGTGGTCCCTGCACCAGCCTCAGCTGGCTCAGCAGCCGGGTCCTCGTCCAGCTCTGACTCCTCCTCGGACTCCTCCTCAGCCGAGGGCTGGCGGCGACGCTTCCGGTGGGCACCACTGAGGCTGCTTCTCTTCTCCTGGCCCAGGGCTGCCACTTCATCAGGCTTCCTGTTGAGACAGCAGAGATTTTAGGCACAGAGGCCCCATTTCAATGCCCAGAGGTCAGGACTGCAGGGCCACGCCCCTCTCTGCCTCAAGGCCTTCGCACCTGCTGTTCCACTCCCAGAAACACCCTTCCTGCAGATCCCTCCTCTCACTCCACTAACCCTCTGCTCAAACGCCACCTGTCAGGGAGACTCCCTGGCCACACGCAGACCCCACACCGCCCCTTCTCCCTCCACCATGCTCTTCCCTGCTTCATTTACTGTTCAGTGCTTCCCAGCACGGGACACAGACACGTTCATCTGACAACTTCCCACTGTCACATCTCCCCCCATGACCCTGGCAGCTCCTTAAGAGAAGGCACTTTGCTTCTGTGCTCTATCCCCAGGGCCTAGCAGAGAGCCTGGACAGTCTGACTTGATAAACAGTCACATGAACAGTGCTCGCAGGCCCGGGGAGGCCTCATGTAAACTAGCAGCACAGGCTGAGTGCCACCACGGAGCCTGGTGGGACTGGGTGGGAGGGGCACACCAGCCATTTAAGGGTCAGCAGCTTGGTGCGGACACTGCTGGTGTGGCCAGATCGTCCAACTAGTCAAGACTAGGTGGGAACACAAATTCATCTTGTCGCCCAGGATGGAGTGCAGTGGTGCAATCACAGCTCACTGCAGCTTCGACCTCCCAGGCTCAGGTGATCCTCCCACCTCAGCCTCCGGAGTAGCTTGGACCACAGGCATAACCCACCATGCCCAGCTAATTTTTGTATTTTTAGTGGAGATGGAGTTTCACCATGTTGGCCAGGCTGGTCTCAAAGTCCTGACCTCAGGTGATCCTCCCGCCTTGGCCTCCCAAAGTGCTGGGATTACAGGTGTGAGCCACGGCGCCTGTCTGGCTTGGTTGTTCTAAGCCACCATTGTTTGCAGTAATTTGTTATGGCAGTGCCAGGAAGCTAACATATTGACAAACAGCCCTCATGCCTTAAAACCGACATAAACCAAACAAAACCCACTGATGGGCCACATCCAGCCCCTGACCGCCTAATAGCAATTTCTGGTTTAATCAGCTGTGCAAAAGTTGGAAGAGCCTGTGACGTGGGACTCTGCACTGCAAGAAAACACGGACCTTACTCGAGTGACAGACTGTGCTGGCCTGTGTGTCGCAGAAGGTTCAGCAGCAGTGATGGCCTTTACCCACTGGAGGCATTTAGGATGACAATCAATTGTCAGCTGCTCGGGCCAACACAAAGGTATTTTCTCAAACGCCCCATCCCCAGAGGACCCCATAACCCATGGGCCCTCCCTAGGGGGCCCTGGAGGGAGGGGGTTAGGAAAGGACTGGCCAACTCACTCTTTGGTGTGGTACATGCGGTCCCCAGTGCCCAGCTTGGAAGTGGTATAAAAGAGTCTCATCTCAGCTTCGGAAGCCTGGACCTCACTCAGCTTCTGCAGCAGCTCCGCTCGCTGGGAAAGCAAACGAGTGTGTTATGCATCTGCCATCACAACCCTCTCCTAAGAAGGGAAGCGAGACTCTAATAAAATTTCAATATCATGGCCAGGTGCAGTGGCTCATGCCTATAATCCCAGCACTTTGGGAGGCCTAGGTGGGAGGGCCATCTGAGGTCAGAAGTTTGAGACCAGCTTTGCCAACATGGTGAAACCCTGTCTTTACTAAAAATACCAAAATTAAACAGGTGTGGTGGCGGGTGCCTGTAATCCCAGTTATTCTGGAGGCTGAGGCAGGAGAATCGCTTGAACCTAGGAGGTGGAGGTTGCAGTGAGCCGAGATCACACCACTCCCCTCCAGCCTAGGTGGCAGAGCAAGACTCCATCTCAAAAAAAAAAAAAAAAAAAAAATTCTGCTGGGCGCAGTGGCTCACGCCTGTAATCCCAGCACTTTGGGAGGCTGAGGTGGGCAGATCATGAGGTCAGGAGTTCGAGACCAGCCTGATCAACAAGGTGAAATCCCTTCTCTTAAAAATACAAAAATTAGCCAGGTGCACTGGTGCATGCCTGTAATCCCAGATACTCAGGAAGGTGAGGCAGGAGAATTGCTTGAGCCCAGGTTGCGGAAGCTGCAGTGAGCTGAGATTGCACCACTGCACTCCAGCCTGGGTGAGAGTGAGACTGCCTTAAAAAAAAAAAAAGGAAAAAATAAACCCAGCACCATTAATATCTGGAGTCTTTAAAATCAGAGGTCAAATTGCAATTTCATTGCTGCATGGAGTTCTTCTATCAACAGACCCAGCAAGCCTGGGATGGCTTTTTTAAACCCTTTGACAGAATCTGGGGCTGTATAAACAAGGCTCTTTGCAGCAGGGCATCACAGTAGAAGACAATGGCCCATCCAGATGTCCATCAGCAGGACTCAAATGAAGCCCGGCCCAATCATGTAGAGCGACACTCCCTAGCCGCTCTGAGGAAGGAGGCGGCTTTGTGTGCCTGATGCCAACTGGTCCCCGAGCTACCCTGAGCAATGCTGTGTGCAGGGGCGTATCCAGTGGGCTTCTTTCAGTTGGGTGAGGGTTTCTTGAGTTTTTGCTTTATTGTTCTTGTACTTGTACATGTAGGTTTTATATACACTTCTATGTGTGTATTAAACACACACACACGCACAGCAAAGTATAGCACAGTGAGAAAGCACCCTACATAGGATTCAGAAAGGACACACTGACCAGGTGCGGTGGCTCACGCCTGCAATTTCAGCACTTTAGGAGGCCGAGGAGGGCAGATCACCTGAGGTAACGAGTTCTAGACCAGCCTGATCAACAAGGTAAAACTCCGTCTCTACTAAAAATACAAAAATTAGCTGAGGGTGGTGGCGCATGCCTGTGGTATCAGCTACTCGGGAGGCTGAGGCAGGAGAATCACTTGAACACAGGAGGTGGAGGTTGCAGTGAGCTGAGATCACGCCACTGCACTCCAGCCTGAGCAACAGAGCAAGACCTTGGCCCAAATAAAAAGAACACACTCGGCTGGGTGCGGTAGCTCATGCCTGCAATCCCAGCACTTTGGGAGGCTGAGGCGGGTGGATTACCTGAGGTCAGGAGTTCAAGACCAGCCTGGCCAACACAGTGAAACCCTGTCTCTACTAAAAATACAAAAATTCACTGGGCGTGGTGGCACACAGCTGTAGTCTCAGCTAATTGGGAGGCTGAGGCAGGAGAATTGCTTGAACCCAGGAGGCGGAGGTTGTAGTAAGCCGAGATCGCACCACTGCACTCCAGCCTGGTGACAGGGCGAGACTCTGTCTCAAAAAAAAGAACATGCTCACAGGTAAGTGAGTCTTCCCCTGCTAAGGCTTTGGGGACCGCCCGTCCGCGGCTGCCGGAGACAGACCCTCAAGCCTCCTGATGCAGACACAGCTCCCGAGTGCAGTGGCCTCGCCAAAAGCCAAACTTGATTCTCACGAAGCCTCCAGGTCGGGTTCCTCAATCTCGGCACTGTCGACATTTGGGGCCAAATAAGTTTTTGTTTTTCCGTGCATCGTAGACTGTTAACAGCATCCCATGCTTCCACCTGCCAGATGCCTGCAGCACTACCAAGTTGTCACAACCCAAAATGTCTCAAGACACTGCCAAAGGTCCCCTGGGGTGGGGTGGGGGCGTGAACTGTCCCAGATGGGAGTCACGGCTAAAGATCCAAACACTAATGTAAAAAAACTCAGACAGCAGAGGAGCGTGTTTAAAATAAAGTGTTCAAAACCCAGAAGGTAGGAAACTCTGCAAGACAAACGAATAAATTACAAGGGGAGAAAAAAAGAGATGGGTGAGGAGTACCCAGGAAATTTAACCATTTACTGGATATTTGATATTAAAAAAAAAAAAGATTAGGTGTGCTAACAGTATTCTGGCTATTTTTAAAAGTCTCTACTTGGCTGGGCACAGTGGTTCATGCCTGTAATCCCAGTACTTTGGGAGGCCGAGGCAGGTGGATCACCTGAGGTCGGGAGTTAGACCAGCCTCACCAACATGGAGAAACCCTGTCTCTAACAAAAATACAAAATTAGCCACGAATGGTAGAGCATGCCTGTAATCCCAGCTACTCGGGAGGCCGAGGGAGGAGAATCGCTTGAAGCTGGGAGGTGGCGGTTTCAGTGAGCCGAGATCACACCATTGCACTCCAGCCTGGGTGACAAGAGTGAAACTCCGCCTCAAAAAAAAAAAGAAGTCTCTACTTTTAGAGATACAAATTGAAATATTTTTGGATAAAATGCTATGTATAGTGGGTTAAATGGCGGCCTCCCTCAAAGATGTGTTCGTAACCCGGAACTTGTGAACGTGACCCTATTTGGAAAACAGTTTTTTGTAGATGTAATTATGTTAAGGTTCCCAAGATTAGATGATGCTGAGTATCCGAGTGGGACCTAAATCCAATGAGAAGTGCCTTTCAAAGAGACACACGGAGGAAAGGCCGAGGGAAGAGGGAGGCAGAGGCTGGAGTGACGCAGCCACAAGCCAAGGGAAGCTGGAGCCTTCCGGAGCGGGACGAGGCCAGGAAGGGCCCCTGAGCCCAGTGAGGGCACTGCCCTGCCGACGCCTTGATCTCAGCTTCTGGCCTCCCGAGCTGGGAAAGAACAAATTTCTATTGTCTCAAGCCCCTCAGTTTGTGGTCATTTTTATGGCATCCCCAGGCAACTGGCACAGATTCATTCTAAGAGGGATTTGCTTCAAAATGACCCAAGTGTGGGAAAGTGACCAGCAGTTAAGATAATCCAAGACTGACCAGGGGCCGAGCAGTGTCAGAGCTGGCGACGGGCACATGGGGTTCATCGTACTGGTCTCCTTACTTTTGCACGTTTCAATTTCCCATGACAAACTTTCTTCCTCTATAAAAAATTTAAGGTTTGGTAGAGCTAGAACAGGCAGGGTGGGGGTGGGGGGGGGGGAACAAAACAAGAAAAGAAAAATAAAAGCCGGGCGCGCTGGCTCGCACCTGTAATCCCAGCACTTTGGGAGGCTGAGGCGGGCGGATCACCTGAGGTCAGGCATTCGAGACCAGCCTGACCAATGTGGTGAAACCCCGTCTTAAAAAGAAAAAAAAAAAAAGAAATGAAAAATAAATGTAAGTTTTAAAAAAAGGAAGAAAAAACAAGGAAAAAAGTTTGGCATTCTCTGGAATAGCTGAGTTCAGTTCCTCTGCCATAGCAGCTGCATTTCAAGTGCTCAGCAGCCATAGGTGTTAGTGGCTACTGAATTGGACGGTGCACTGGAATTTTCCTCATTCCAGAAAGTTCTATGAGTTGTACCACAAAGACCCCCCGTCCCCCCATCTCTATCTACTCTGGAGAGCCACAGGCAGACCCTGCCCGGGCGGGGCGTACCTGGCTCTTTTTCTCCTTCTGTTCTAAGATTTTCTGCAGCACTTTTCTCTCCTTCTTGGTCAGAGGCTTCTTCTGCTTCTGCGACAGGGGGAGGGGCTTTGGTCTTCTTTTTCTTCTCCCGGTAGAACGAGCGGGTTGCTTGCATCAACTCCCTTCAACGTGTCCTTTTCTGAAGGAGCACAGATGCTTATTAAGGCCCCATTCTCCTGGAGGTGGCTCTGGTCCCGCCTCCCACAGGCCCCCTGACCTGCATGGGGGCCTCCTGAGCTGTGAGGTCAAAACTATTTTCATAACAATACTGTGATGTTCTCAAGGCCTGGTGCGGTGGCTCACACCTTAATCCCAGCACTTTGGGAGGCGAGGAGGGTGGATCACTTGAGGTCAGGAGTTTGAGACCAGCCTGGCCTATATGGTGAAACCCTGTCTCTACTAAAAATACAAAAATTAGCCAGGTGTGGTGGTGGATGCCTGTAATCCCAGTCAGTTGGGAGGCTGAGGCAGGAGAATTTCTTGAACCTGGGAGGTGGAGGTGGAAGTGAGCCAAGATCATGCCACTGCACTCCAGCTTGGGTGACAGAGCGAGACTCTGTCTCAAAAAAACCCCAAAAACAAAAAAACAACACTACGATGTTTTCTTTTTGTTTTTGAGATGGAGTCTCGCTCTATTGCCCAAGCTAGAGTGTAGTGGTGCGATCTCGGCTCACTGCAATCTCCACATCCTGGGTTCCAGTAACTCTCCTGCCTCAGCCTCCTGGTAGCTAGCATTACAGGTATGCGCCACTACGCCCACTAATTTTTGTATTTTTAGTAGAGACGGGGTTTTACCATGTTGGCCAGGCTGGTCTTGAACTTCTGACCTCAAGTGATCCGCCAGCCTCAGCCTCCCTAAGTGCTGGGATTACAGGTGTGAGCCACCATGACCAGCCTGACGTTCTGTTAGGTGTACAGTGGGATCGCGTGTGGTGGCGCATGCCTGTAATCACAGCACTTTGGGAAAATCACCTGAGGCCAAGAGTTGGGACCAACCTGGCCAACATGGCAAAACCCCATCTCTATAAAAAATACAAAAGCTGGCCGGGTGTAATGGCACACACCTGTAATCCCAGCTACACAGGAGGCTGAGGCATGAGAACTGCTCAAACCCGGGAGGCAGAGGTTGCGGTGAACAGAGATCACGCCACTGCACTCCAGCCTGGACGACAGAACAAGGCTCTGTCTCAAAACAAAAGGAGTGTATAGCAGACTAGGCTAAGTTTGTGTCATACCTATATCTAAACATAATAGTTTGAAAGTATACATCCCAGACCATTTTAGAAAAATTCAGTCATCATATCACTCTTCAACTCCACCAAGCACAGAATCTTAGGTAGGACAGACCTTGGCAGATACATGTGTCTTCCTGACGTCTGATGCTGGGTTTGCTCTCTGGTGTTTGTGTGTGGGCAGTATCTGATTCTTTGATAAACTGTTTGGTTTTTAAGTCTTTATGTTACAAAGAGGACCAGTTTTGTGACCCTAATTAAGCACAATGGGCTGGGCGCGGTGGCTCACGCCTGTAATCCCAGCACTTTGGGAGACTGAGGTGGCCAGATCACCTGAGGCCAGGGGTTCGAGATCAGCCTGGCCAACATGGTGAAACCCCATCTCTACTGAAAATACAAAAATTAGCCAGGTGTGCACCTGTAATCCCACCCATTCGGGAGGCTGAGGCAGGAGAATCACTTGAGGTGGAGGTTGCAGTGAGCTGAGATCGAGCCATTGCATTCCAGCCTAGGCAACAAGAGCAAGACTGTCTCAAAAAAAAAAAAAAAAAAAAAAAGAGATAATTACAAAAAATTTCTTTTCTTGATATATATTTTTTAAATTCTTTTAAAAATGTTTTGGTTTTTCTCCTCAAATCCCTTTTAGCCATACATTTCTTTTTGATGAAATAATGTTAAGCAATCCAAGCTACCCCCTATTTCTCCCTATCCTGTAGTTCTCAAATAGAACTAAAAACAAACAAAAAAGGGTCGGAGGACAGTGGTGTGGTGTTTTCCACAGGCTCCAAATTGTGATAATGTTGCTGCTGATGGCTAGTGGAGCACATGCTTGCATCTGTAATTCTGTGTTGCAAAAACATCTAGGTTTTAATTTCCCATATGGTAACTGTCAATTGATATAACCCACACTGTCAAAAACTCTTTGGAGTCCTCGGTTTTTTAAGAATTCTAAAAGGATCCTCAGACCAAAAAGTCTGAGAACCACTATGATAAGAATAAGGAACTATGTTAAGAACAAGGAAGTGGGCCAGGTGCAGTGGCTCGTGCCTGTAATCCCAGCACTTTGGGAGGATGAGGTGGGTGGATCACTTGAGGTCAGGAGTTCGAGACCAGCCTGACCAATACGGTGAAAACCCATTTCTACTAAAAATACAAAAATTAGCTGGGCGTGGCAGGGCCTGTAATCCCAGCTACTCAGGAGGCTGAGGCAGGAGAATCACTTGAACCCAGGAGGCAGAGGTTGCAGTGAGCACTCCAGCCTGGGTGAGAGAGACTTGGTCTGAAAAAAAGGAAAAAAAAAAAAAGAATTTAAGAAAGTAGATGGGGATATCAGATGGGTTGTTGGGAAGATTCTTCAAAGAAGGCACCTGACTCATATTCTTCTGAGATTCCTCTGGCCCCTGACAAAGGCAGGGATGGATACCCAGAAACGTCCTGTTCTGATGTAAGAAACAGCTTTCCCCAAATCTCTGGGTCTCAGAGACCTCAGCCCCTCTGCTCAGATGGCCTAGTTTCAAGTGTCAGCCCAGTGACTATGGCTGTCTTTGAGGTGCCATCCTGAACTGTCACTGCCATAATTGTCACAGAATTGTCACCTATCCCGGGATATACCCCACCTCTGTAACCTTTCTTTACTTTTCAAAGCATTCTCATTTCAGTCACCAACATATTTTCCCAAATTACCACCTCTGAAACGCTGATAGCAGCTAGGATGGCTACGACACGTTAAATATCCGGGATCGGAAATGCTTGGGACCAGGTGTGTTTTAGATTTGGGAATATCTGTATTCTATTTACTGGTTGAGCATCCCTAATCCAAAAATCTGAAATCTGGAATGCTCCCATGAGCATTTCCTTTGAGTGTCATGTTGACATTCAAAAACTTTCGAATTTTGGAGCATATTGGATTAGGGACCCTTAACGTGTGCTAATGGCCCCATTCTGCAGACGTGAAAATGAAGGTGCAGAGACGTTAGGGGATCTGCCTCAACTCCCAGCCTGTCATGCAATTCTTTTTTTTTTTTTTTGGATACGGAGTCTCGCTCTCTCACCCAGGCTGGAGTGCAACAGCGTGGATCTTGGATCATGGCAATCTCTGCCTCCTGAGTTCAAGCCATTCTCCTGCCTCAGCCTCCCAAGTAGCTCCCGTCTCTTGAGTATCTGCCAAATTCTCCATGTGGTGCCTGCCACCATTCCTGGCTAGTTTTTGTATTTTAGTAGAGATAGGATTTCACCATGTTGGCCAGGCTGGTCTCAAACTCCTGACCTCAACTGATCTGCCTGCCTTGGCCTCGTAAAATGCTGGGATTACAGGTGTGAGCCACCATGCCCAGCCTGTCTGTGCAACTTCCAAGGAGTGAACTCAGATTTCCAAATTTCTACTCTAACATTCTTCCTTATACCTTCACTGCCTTCCAGGTCCAGCAACAGTGTGGAAGAGAATGCTGATTGGTAGGTGGAAGGAAGTAAACTCCTCTAACAGCCCTGGTGACCCTTCTTTCTGTTTCCAGAATCTTTCTTAATGGCCAAATCAGCCTGGCCCTTGGGGTCTTATACAAGTGGCTGGATGAGTTCAATTTTAGAACATGTTTAGTTTCAGGGGCCTGCAGGACATCCTTGAACGCACACAACTGCTTCACTACAAGCCTCCTCCAAACCAGCCCTACTGAGGTGCTCACTGTCCTCCTGGTGTTAAACCCAGTCCTTCCCTCCCTTCTGGATTCCAAAGCAGCACCTGACCACAGCAAGAGTCCTTCTCCCTGGCCCTAGGACAATTACACTCTCACAGCTCACCACACACGTTCTGGGCCACTCCATCTCTCTTGCAGGCTCCTTATTTCCCTCTTCTCCAGGGCTGGATTCCTGCCCTCAGTCATCTGACTTCAAATAAATATCTATATACTGACGACTCCAATATGGATATCTCCACCTGGACTTGCATCTCTTGAGTATCTGAGTCAACAGCTGCCCGCCTACCCTCCCTGCCTGGATATCTAATAGGCCCCAAACCACCCAAACCTTGGTCCTCCCCCACAAGCTGGTCCTCCCCACAAGCTGCCCGCTCAACCCCTGGGAGTCATTCTTTGTCACCTCCACTGTTTTTGTGCACAAGCCCAGTCAGGCCGCAAATACTGCCAACTCAGCCTTCAAAACACATCTTGAGCTAGGTGCCATGGCTCATGTCTGTAATCCCAGCACCTTGGGAGGCTGAGGCGGGCGGATCACGAGGTCAGGGGTTCGAGACCAGCCTGACCAACATGGTGAAACCCCGCCTCTACTTAAAAATACAAAAATTAGCCAGGTGTGGTGGTGCACACCTGTAATCTCAGCTACTCGGGAGGCTGAGGCAGGAGAATTGCTTAAACCTGGGAGGTGGAGGTTGCGGTGATTCAAGAGCAGGCCATTGCACTCCAGCCTGAGGGACATAGTGAGACTCCGTCTCAAAAAAAAAACAAAACACATCTTGAATCCACCCACTTCTCACCTCCCCTGCTGCCCCCTGGTCCAAGCATCAGCTCCACCTCCTCCTGCTGCTGGTTCTACCTTTGATCTCTACTGGTATTCCTCAACACAGCACCCAAAGTGATGCTGTTAAAATATAAGTCCTCATCTGTCCTCCTGTGCTCTAAACACTCCCACAGCTGCCCTCTCACTTAGAGGAAAAGCCCCAGTCCTGGCCAAGACCCCAGTCCAGGCCAACCTGCCCTGGCCCCCTGTTTCTTCTCTTAACTTCAGGCAGCCACTCTGGCCTCCTTCAGATCTTAACTCTAACACAGTGAAGTCTTCTCCAGCAACTCTGTGGGATGCTGCAACTCACCCAATGGCCTCTTCTGTTTATCTGCCCACTGTATCCACAGAACTTTCTATGCTTTACATGTTATTGTTTGCCTGCCACCTCTTATAAGCAGGTAAACTCAGGGAATTTTCTAAAAATCTCCCTTTCTAGTGTGTCTCCAGTGCCTAGAATAGTGCCTGGCATGTAATAGGAGCTACTACTAAAAAGGGGTCTGAGAGAAATGTCAGCCAGCCTGCAGCTGAAGACAAGACTGGGCTGAAAAACACATTTGGGGCTCCCTGGAGATTATAAAGAGATTATAATCGAAGTCATGGGAACGGATGAAACTACTTATGTATTTATGTATTTATTTATTTATTTTTTGCAAAATTCTCCATGTTACTATTTGAGGGCGAGAGAAACCCCTGGGGTATTCCATATACACTGTTAAAACTAGGCTGTCACTAAGTCCCTCTCCTTTGGATCATCTGGAATGGTAGCTGGACCCATTCCCCCCACTCCACACGATCCACCCCACCTCTCTGGGACCCCCACCCCAGAGTCCTGAAGGCAGGGCACAGGCCCCCCCTGGGAAGTCCCCGAAATCCAGCCCCCGTCCCGGGACATCTTACCCTCTAGTTCCAGCTGCACCGGGGGCGGCTCGGGGGGATCCTTCGAGGGGCCGGGACCCGCCTGCTGGCGCCCCTTGATGTTGTACCGCCGGCGTAGCTTCCCCCATGGCGCCTCGGCCCGGTGGGGGCTCCAGCGGGCCGGACAAACAGAGCAATCCCAAGCCCAGCCCACGTGGGTTCCCCGGGCTACCAACTCCGGCCGTGAGACTTCCCGGTTTCGCTATCGCGAGAACCGTAACTGACTCTGCCGCTGAGGGGTGGGGTTGGAAGAGAAACCCTGCGAAGAGGAAAGGCGGGGCTGGGCCGGGCCGGGGGCGGGGCTATGTAGAGAGCTGGGCGGGGCCTGAGATCCCAGCTCAGGCCCGAGTTTCAGACCCGGGCTCTTCTTGCTTGGGGTAGTCTGAGTTTAAATCTGAATTATATCTACTGATACTAATTTGGCTGCTTGGGAGTGGGAGTGTTTTGCCACCTTTTAAAATATGCCCCCGCCCCCAATACTCCAGACTTCTTCCCCCCAGCTCTGGTTTGCGCATCTGCATTTTCTGATATTCCTACAATAAACGTATTAGTCGTGTAGTTTTAAAAAGGCACCAACCATTTCCATCACAGGGACAGATGGACGATCTAAAAGGAGGCCTCTATTAGACAACTTTAAATTCCTATTACTGCATCACATTGTAATGTGAAACAATGCATCATTATTTTTCTTTTTTTTTGAGACAAGGTCTGCCTTTGTCGCCCAGGCTGGAGTGTAGTGGAACAATCTCGGCTCACTGCAACCTCTGCCTCCCAGAATCAAATGATTCTCCTGCCTCAGCCTCCCGAGTAGCTGGGAGTACAGGCGCCCACCACCATGTCCAGCTACTTTTTGTATTTTAGTAGAGACAGAGTTTCACCATGTTGGCCAGGCTGGTCTCCCACTCCTGACCTCAGGAGATCTGCCTGCCTCAGCCTCCCAAAGTGTTGGGATTATAGGCGTGAGCCACCACGCCCGGCCTGACTTTTTTTTTTTTTTTTTTTTTTTTAAGGAGATGAGGTCTGGGCCTGTCTTCCAGGCCAGAGAGCAGTGGTGCAATCACGGCTCACTGCAGCCTTGACCTCTCCTCCTGAGTAGCTAGGACCACAGGCATACGCCACCACGATCAGCTAATTTTTCTATTTTTTTTGTAGAGATGGGGTCTCCCTATGTTGCCTAAGCTGGTCTCAAATTCCTGGGCTCAAGGGATCCACTTGTCTCAGGCTCCCAAAGTGCTGGAATTACAGGCACGAGCCACCGCAAAGGCCTTAATGACATTAAAAAAATCATAATTAGCATATCAAATCTCTGGGTTTTTTTGTTTGTTTTTTGAGGTGGAGTTTTGCTCTTGTTGCCCAGGCTGGAGTGCAGTAGTGCAATCTCAGCTCATCACAACCTCTGCCTCCTGGGTTCAAGTGATTCTCCTGCCTCAGCCTCCCGAGTAGCTGGGATTACAGGCATGTGCCACCACGCCCGGCTAATTTTCTATTTTTAGTAGAGACGGGGTTTTTCCATGTTGGCCAGGCTGGTCTCGAACTCCTGACCTCAGGTGATCCGCTGGCCTTGGCCTCCCAAAGTGCCGGGATTACAGGTGTGAGCATCAGTGCCCGGCCTGTTTTTGTTTTTTTGAGACAGGTCTCCCCTTGTTGCTCAGGCTGGAGTGTAGTGAAGCAGTCTCTGCTCACTGCAACCTCCACACCTCGGGTTCCAGCGATTTTCCTGTCTCAGTCTCCCAAGTAGCTGGGATTACAGGCACCCGCCACCATGCCCATCTAATTTTTGTATTTTTAGTAGGGATGGGGTTTTATTATGTTGGCCAGGCTGGTCTCAAACTGCTGACCTCAATTATCCGTCCGCCTTGGCCTCTCAAAGTGATGGGATTATGGGCCTGAGCCACTGCACCCAGGCTCAAATCTGTGTTTTTATGGATTTTGTTAGGATGACAGTGATCTAAAGTTTCTTCTTTAAATATGTTTATTTAAATAAATTAAAAGTTTAAGAAATGTTTATGGAACGTTAAGTGGGTAGTGGTACATTTGCCTATATTTCCTACTAAAATGTAATTTGTGCTATATTTGTACCTTCCAGAAGATATAAAGACCATCCTAGACAGCAAAAAGAAGGCAGACATGGGCTGGGCGCAGTGGCTCACGCCTGTAATCCCCACCACTTTGGGAAGCCGAGAAGGGCCGATCGCCTTGAGGTCGGGAGTTCAAGCCCAGCCTGACCAACATGGAGAAACCCTGTCTCTACTAAAAATACAAAATTAGACAGGTATGGGAGCGTATGCCTGTAATCCCAGCTACTTGGGAGGCTGAGGCAGGAGAATCTCTCGAAACCAGGAATCAGAGGTTGCAGTGAGCCGAGATCACGCCATTGCACTCCAGCCTGGGCAACAGAGTGAGACTCTGTCTTAAAAAATAAATAAATAAAGTTGAACCAAAAAAGCCAACCCCTAGAGTCACACTGTGTGGTTCCATTTACATAAACTTCAAATACAGGCAAAATGAATCCCCTAAGTTTTAAGAGGGACATAGTGAATGGTAGGGGGCAAAGGAGGCTTTGGGGAGAACTAGTAATGTACCATTTCTCGATCTGGGTGCTGGTTACTTTGTGTATTCAGTTTGTGAAAATTCATAAAACTTACATGATTTTGTATTTTTCTGTATGTTATACCTTAATTTTAAAAGTTTATTATTATTATTATTGTTTGTAGAGCTAGGTCTCACTATGTTGGCCAGGCTGGTCTCGAACTCCTGTGCTGAAGCAATCCTGCCTTGGACTACCAAAGCAGGAGTGAGCCACTGCACATGGCCTAAAAAAAGTTTTGTTTTTTGTTTTTTTTTTGAGATGGAGTTTTGCTCTTGTTGCCCAGGCTGGAGTGCAATGGTGCGATCTCCGCTGACCGCAACGTGGGCCTCCTGGGTTCAAATGATTCTCCTGCCTCAGCTTCCCCAGTAGCTTGGATTACAGGCATGCACCCCTGTATTCCTGGCTCATTTTGTATTTTTGGTAGAGATGGGGTTTCTCCATGTTGGTCAGGCTGGTCTCGAACTCCCGACCTCAGGTGATCTGCCCCCCCCCACCTTGGCCTCCAAAGTGGTGGGATTACAGCCATGAGCCACCGCACCAGGCCTACAAAAAAGTTTTTAAAACTATAAACAACACAGGAAAAAAGTGTGCAAAGGAAATGACTCGGTAATTCACAGAGAAGTAACTCAAATGGCCAATACATCTATGAAAACCTTACCAGGAATCCAGAAAATGTAAATTCAAAAAAAAAAAAAGCATTTTTTATTCTTTGGATTGGCAAAAATTGAGTTTTATTTTCTTGGTTGTCTAAAAAAATGTTGGTTAGACTTGATTTGTTTGATTTAGGATGCAAACAGGGTCCTTGCATTGCATATGTTATTATGGCTCTAAAGTCTTTAAGACCAGTTATCCTCCTCTCCGCTCACCTTTTATGGCGCTTATTTATTGAACAAACTGGGTCGCTGTCTGGTAGACTGCCCCACATGCTGGAGTTGGCTGGTTGCTTCTGCTGCTTTTAAGTTTCCCTTATCTCCCATATTTCCTGTAAACTGTAGGTTTGATCTAGAGGCCCCATCAGGTTCCTGCTCAATGTGTCTTGGCAAGACTCCATCGCAGGTGGCGCTGGTACTTCCTGGCACTAAGATCGATTGGCGGGACCGGGACTTTGCGGCTTGGCCCCTCCATTTTCTTTTTTTTTTTTTGGGGGGGGGCCCTCCATTTTCAAGTTCCCCCACCAAACCCTCGCCTCTTGGTTTTACCCTTTCTGATGATCGTCGCGTGAATCCATGATTCCATTGAGGGGTGCCAAATAACTTTGGAATTGTTTCATTCATCCTCATGTATTAGCTGGACTTTGCTAAAAGAAAGTTTTCCTCTCATCCATTTTGGGGCTCTGAAATACAGTTCAGGAAGGGCAGGAGGATGCTTGATGCTTTCTTGTTGTTTAAAATTTTCAGAACGAATGAGCTGATGCCCACGAGGGCCAGTTTTAGGTACTATTATAATAAATTCAGGGAGATTACATATACGTCTACCTCCTGTTTTTCAATCAGCTGCAGTCACCCGGTTGAAGCTGTTGTAAGTTTTACAGGCACGGGTTGCTCTTCCACGGATAAGTTAAAAAAAGAGAATTTTTTTTTTTAATGATGAGAAGCCGCACCGGCTCGGGCTGGCTTCCGGGAGGCGGGCGCGGGGCCTCGGGGCCGGGTGGCGTTGGTCCCGCGCCGGGGGCGGGGCGCGGCGTGGGCTGGGCCGTCGCGCCTTTGTGCGCGGGGCGGGGCGGGTGGCGCAGCGGCGGCGGCGGCGGCGGGTAAAGGCGCGGCGCGCGGCGCGCGGCCCCCGAGCGCGCCAACCCTGTCCTCGCCGGAGCCCGCGGCGGCCCAGCGCCCGGTCCTCACCCCGCACCGCGACCCCGCACCCCGCCGGCCGAGCATGGGCGCGCGCGCCTCAGGCGGGCCCCTGGCCCGGGCCGGGCTCCTGCTGCTGCTGCTGCTGCTGCTCGGGCTGCTGGCCGCTGGCGTGCAGGGGGCGCGGGGCCGCGGCGGCGCCGAGAAGAACAGCTACCGCCGCACGGTCAACACCTTCTCGCAGAGCGTCAGCAGCCTGTTCGGCGAGGACAACGTGCGCGCCGCTCAGAAGGTGGGCGCCGGGCTCGCGCCCACGGTCACCTTGCCCCGGCCGCCGCGCACCTGGCGCCAGGGGCCGGCCTGCGAGGAGCGCGGCCTCCGGGGTTGCCCGGCCGGCCGGCGCGCGGGAAGAGAGGGTCCGGCCTGCGCCTCGGGGCCTGCCGCTCGCGGCCCCCGCCGGGCCTGGCCAGTGCGGGTCTGGGCGGCCGGGCCTCGGGGCGCCCTCTCCTCCGCGCCCCGCTTCTCCTTGGACCTTGCCCCCGTGGGCGGCGCGGCCGGAGCCTCTCTAGGCTGCTCTGACGCCCGCCGCGCGTCTCATTCATTCATTCACCGCGTTTGAATGGCTCCCACTGTGAGCCAGGCGGCGTGCTCGCGCCCCCGGTCCCCACGCGGCTGCGCCCTCTCTAGCTACCCCCGGGTTTGTCCTGGCCTCGCACCCCGACCCACATCCCCTGGGACCTTGTGCCCCACTCCTCCTCCTGCTTTGAAGATACATGGAGTTGTTTTTACTTTACTGGAAAAGAAGGGAGCAAGGCGATCGGCTCGGTTGCTTTGGGAAACCGAGCACCTACTGTGTGCGGGGCTTTTCGCGTGGAGCCGTTTGTTTAGTCTGGGCTGGTCCAGGACCCTGCAGCCTCCTGGGAAGGGTATCGGGTCCCAGGAGGAGCGCAGGGAGTTTTCCCCATTCTTGCCCTCTGGAGCTGGGTGGGATAGGGGTGCTATTCCAGGCCGAAGTCCGCCTACCAGCTCCTGAGGAGGAGGAAGGAGGAAGTTACTGGGGACAGTTGTGTGTGGTATTGCGGTTCCTTTGCTGTTCCCTGGGGAGGAGGGGGGAGTCTTGCTTGCTGCCAGCCTCCCTGGAGTTTTGGAGTCAGAGAAGTTTGGGTTCAAGTTGGAGCTCTACAAGTTGGATGGCTTTGGGCAAGTGACTTCACTTCTTTGAGCCTCAGTTTCCTTATTTGTTAAGTGGGGGATAATAATCATACTGGTTGTGAGGTTGTATTTATGAATAGCTGGTACCTTCCTGGCCCAGAATCATGGCTAAAAAAATTAAAGTTTTCTGCTCATTGAGAGGGAGGGGGGAATAGAAAGGAACATTAAGGTCCAAATCAGATTGACTGGATGTTCTAATTGGATAAAATGAAAGGTTAATTGTTTAGGAAAACGGTAACTTTTGACATCCCTCTCCTATGGGCAGGGGCACCTCTTGCAGAGGTGCGTCTGTGTCTTCATACATGTGGGGGAGAGACTGCTACGTAGGTGACCAAGGAGGGGGGAGGAAGCAGGGCTGAGCTCCTGAATGCTAAAGGTTGCCCCATAGTCTGGTGGGGGAGGTCAGGAGTGTGAGCGAAGGGAGTCTACACTTACTTCCTCTTGATGCTGTTCTGGAGCCATTTGAAGGTAGAAATCAATTTGTTTTAGAGCAAAATGAGGCCTGTGTTTTTCACCCAGGGTGACCACAGGACCCCCATGTCTCTACTGACGGTGGTTCCATATGACAATCTAAGGCCAGCAAACATGACATGTGAGTGGATATTTAAGACTTTTACTTAAATAAGACAATCTGTATTCTGCAGAGCATCTGAGAATCTCGTGGTCAGAGCTCTTCCTGGGGTAAACCAGGGTTTGTTCCCTTAATAGAGATGCTAATGATTACTAAGGCTTTTGTAGATAGAATAGGCTTACATAATCCTTAGAATGACCCTGTGCCGTAGGTACTGTTCCCATTTGACAGATGAGGAAGCAGGCACACACAGCAGTGAAGTGGCCGGTTTCAGGTCAGACGAGTGGCTGAGCCAGAATGTGAACCCAGGCAGAGTGGAGCATGGAGCTCACGTTAGTATCTCTCACCTGTTTTCCTGCCTCATGACCCCTTCCCTGTTCCTCAAGTTAGTGCAGCATCCAGAGGCTGACCTGACTTATTTTGTTTGTTCGTTTGTTTTTCTGAGATGGAGTCTTACTCTGTTGCCCAGGCTGGAGTGCAGTGGTGCGATCTCGGCTCACTGCAACATCTGCCCCCCAGGTTCAAGCCATTCTCCTGCCTCAGCCTCCTGAGTAGCTGGAATTACAGGCACATGTCACCATGCCCAGCTAATTTTTATATTTTTAGTAGAGACGGTTTCACCATGTCGGCCAGGCTGGTCTCGATCTCCTGACCTCAAGTGATCCGCCCACCTTGGCCTCCCAAAGTGCTGGATTACAGGCGTGAGCAACTGGACCGTGCAACTGAGCCACGGTGCACGGCCCAGATGCTTTACTTCTCTGTGTCTCATTTGTGCAGAGGAGATAAATTGGGGAATTTGAGGAGATTGGTTGGGCTGTACAATGCCAGGCACTGAATAAGCATTTAGTAAATGGTAGAATATTTCTATATGAAAGGGATTTGTTCAGTAGGAGAGTGATAGACTTATTAATTCCTTTAAAAATTATTAAGTGATGGCAGGGCATGGTGGTTCACACCTGTAATCCCAGCACTTTGGGAGGCCGAGCCGGGCAGTTCACCTGTGGTCAGGAGTTCAAGATCAGCCTGGTCAACATGGCGAAAGCCCATCTCTTCTAAAAATACAAAAATTAGGCCAGGCGTTGTGGCTCACACCTATAGTCCCAGCACTTTGGGAGGCCGAGGCAGGTGGATCACCTGAGGTCAGGAGCTCGAGACCAGCCTGACAAACATGGTGAAACCAATTTCTACTAAATACAAAAAATTAGCCAGGCATGGTGGCGCATGCCTGTAATCCCAGCTACTGGGGAGGCTGAGGCAGGAGAATTGCTTGAACCAGGAGGCAGAGGTTGCAGTGAGCTGAGATTGCGTCATTATACTCCATCCTGGGCAACAAGAGGGGAAACTCTGTCTCAAAAAAAAAATTAGCTGGGCGTGGTGGTGTATTCCTGTAATCCCAGCTACTTGGGAGGCTGAGGCAAGAGAACAGCTTGAGCCTGGGAGGCTGAGGTTGCAGTGAGCCAAAATCATCCCATTGCACTCCAGCCTGGGTGACAGACTCCGTCTCAAAAAAAATTATTAAGCGACTAATGCACATGTGTTCATGGCAACACTTTTTACAATAGCCAAAAAGTGGAAATATCCCAAATGCCTATCAGGTGATGAAGAGTTAAAATGTGGTGTGTCTGTATAATGAAATACAATTCAGCCATAAAAAGGAATGAAGTATTGCTATATGCTACTACTTGGATGAACCTTGAATAAAAAAATGGAAGAAGCCAGACTCGAAAAGCCACATATGATATGATTCCATTCATATGAAATATCTGGAATAAGAAGATCCATAGAGACAGAAAGCACATGGGTGGTTTCCAGGGGTTGGGGGAGGGAGCAATGGAGGAATTATTGCTTAATTGATCTAGGGCTTCCTTTTGGGGTGATGACAAAGTATGGAACTAGATAATGGTGATGGTTGCATAACGTTGTGAATGTACTCACTGCCACTGAATTGTACGCTTTAAAATGGTTAAAATGGCCAACTTATGTGTATATGATACAATTTTTAAAAAAACTTGGCCTGGTGCAGTGGCTCATACCTATAATCCCACCACTTTGGGAGGCCTAGGTGGGAGAATCACTTGAGCCCAGGAGTTTGAGACCAGCCTGGGCAACGTAGTGAGACCCCATCTCTACACCAAACCGAAAACATTAGCCGGGCGTGGTGGTGCGCACCTGTGGTCCCAGCTACTTGGGAGGCTACAGCAGGTGGATGGCTTGAACCTGGGAGGTTGAGGCTGCCATGAGCTGTGGTCACACCACTGTACTCCAGCCTCGGTCGGGGACAGTGCAAGATCCTGTCTCCAAAAAACCCAAACAAATGAAAATTTTCAAGCACCTACTGTCTGTGGAGAAAATGATCCCTTGCAGGGCAGAATATAGCTGGACTGATGTGGTGGGGAACATCCTGAATGCCAAGTTGAGAAACTAGTACCTTTTCCCCCATGGTCGTTGGTCATAGTTGCATGGAATACAATTTCATGTAGTTCTGAAGGTTAGAGAGCTAACTCCACTCCCACTCCTGACCCTGTCTCCTACCGCCTTCCCAGAAGCAGCCAGACATTCTGAACATGTGGAAATATATGGACCTATAGATTCTGCTCCCTGTGGTTGGCTTTTTGTTTATTTTGCACTATGCTCACTGTTTTGTGTTTTTCTTTTTTCCCGAGACAGAGTCTCTCTCTGTTGCCCAGGCTGGAGTGCAGTAGCTCGATCTTGGCTCACTGCGGTCTCCACTTCCCGGGCTTGAGTGATCCTCCCACATCAGCCTCCTGGGTAGCTGGGATTACAGGTGTGCACCACCACGCTCTGCTAAGTTTTTTATTTTTTGTAGAGGTGACAGTTCACTATGTTGCCCAGGCTGGTCTCTAACTCCTGGGCTCCAGTGATCTACCTGTCTCAGCCTCCCAAAGTGCTGGGGATTACAGGCATGAGCCACTGCACTGGCCCCCTCTTTAAAAAATGAATAAATTTTGGAGGACCAGGCACAGTGGCTCACACCTGCAATCCCAGCACTGTGGGAGGCCGAGGCGGGCAGAACACCTGAGGTCAAGAGTTCGAGACCAGCCTGGCCAACATGGTAAAACCCCATCTTTACTAAAAATACAAAAATTAGCTGGGCATGGTAGTGCGTGCCTGTAGTCCCAGCTACTCGGGAGGCTGAAGCAGGAGAATCACTTGAACCTGGCGGGGTGGACATTGCAGTGAGTGGAGGTCAGGCCACTGCACTCCAGCCTGGGCAACAGAGTGAGACTCTGTCTCAAGAAAAAAAAAAAAAAGTGGAAGATCAGACCTTATCAGTACGTGAACTTTGCTTCCTCCCTGTGAAGGGCTGCAGAGCACATTGCTGTGAGGATGTGCTGGCATGGAACCTACCCCTGATGGCTAACATTGTTCCTATCTCGGGCCACTCCAAACCTGGCTGCAGTGTGGGTCTTTCTGTATGTTCTGTATGTATTGTTTTGTGTGCACATAGACACGTTCATCTGTAAGGTGTTAGAAATGGAATTGCCGAGTCTAAAGGGTCTGTGCATTTTTTTTAAAAGTTGCTTTTTTTTTTTCAAGACAGGTTCTTGCTCTGTCACCCAGGCTAGAATGCAGTGGTGCAAACAGCTCACTGCAGCCTTGACCTCCTGGTTTCAAATGATCCTCCCACCTCACCCTTCCAAAGTGCTGGGATTACAGGGGTGAGCCAGCACTTTCCGCTCTATTTTGTTTTTTTGAGATGGAGTCTAGCTCTGTCGCCCAGGCTGGAGTGCAGTGGTGTGATCTTGGCTCACTGCAACCTCCACCTCCTGGGATCAAGCAATTCTCCTGCCTCAGCCTCCTAAGTAGCTGGGATTGCAGGCACCTGCCACCACGCCCAGCTAATTTTTGTATTTTAAGTAGAGACAGGGTTTCACCATGTTGGCCAGGATGGTCTTGAACTCCTGACCTCAGGTGATCTGCCCGCCTTGGCCTCCGAAAGTGCTGGGATTACAGGAATGAGCCACCGCCCCTGACCTATCTTCCCCGCCCTTTACATTTTTAATTGAAATGTAGTTGGTGTACTTTTTTTTCCATACATCAATTTACAGCATAATGAGTTGTCACACACCAAACATACTCCTGTGACCAGCAGATCTAAAAGTGGATTGTTCCAGCCTCCAGAAGTCCCTTTCTGTTCCCACATGGTCACTAACCCCCCTCGGTCACTGCTGTATTGGTGTCTACCCATGTAAATTAACTGTTTGCTTGTGCCCTTGCATAGAAGGGCTCTGCATGCCTTGTTCATGTTGCAAGATACTCAGTGGTCCTTCAGAGTGATAGCAGTTCCTGTCTCAGCAGCCACCTGTGAAGGCTAGTTCCCAAGCCCTTTCCAACTAAGTGGCTTTTTGGCTTTATGATGTATGAGACAGATGGTCTTTTCATTTATTCAGAATCCATGGGTATTTTCTGGGAACTGCCTTTTGTTTTTCTTTTTTTTGCTGTTCTATTGAGCTGTTGGGTTCTTTTGTTTTTACTTTTTTTTTTTTTTTTCATAAAGAGCCTTGCATTTTTTGCTGTTTGCAAGAAAGTATTTTGAGCAAAACAGCTTGGACATTTTCCAGTCCTTTTTCCCCTACCAACATTTTAGCAGCTTTATTGAGGTATAATTGTACTACACCTCAATAGACTGCACATATTTAAAGTGTATAAGCTGACACCTTTTGACATATATACTTGTGAAAAATTACCGCAATCAAGATAATGTTTTCTATAATTTTTTATTTTGAAAATTTTTCAAAGTACCAAAAAGGTGAAAGAACAGAACAAAGAATAGCTGTAAACGTCTCACCCGAAGTCACCAGTTCTTTACATTTTCCCCCAAACTTCTCTCTTTCTCTCCAAACACATCTCATACACACACACACGTTTATTTTTATTTTTTGGCAGGATCATATGAAAGTTAGTTGCAGATGACAGGGCGCAGTGGCTCACACCTGTAATCCCAGCACTTTGGGAGGCCGAGGCGGGCAGATCACGAGGTCAGGAGTTCGAGATCAGCCTGGCCAATATGGTGAAACCCCGTCTCTACTAAAAATACAAAAATTAGCCGGACGTGGTGGCGCGCACATGTAATCCCAGCTACTCAGGAGTCTGAGGCAGGAGGATCGCTTGAACCTGGGGTGCAGAGTTTGCAGTGAACCGAGATCGTGCCACTGCACTCCAGCCTGGGCAGCAGAGCAAGACTCCGTCTCAAAAAAAAAAAGAAAAGAAAGTTAGTTGCAGACATCTTCATATTTTTTCTTACAGAACCACGATATAATTGTCTCAGCTAAGAAACTTAAATATAATACAGTATTTTGTAATCTACAGTCCATATTCACATTGTCTTTGAAGCTTATAAAAAACCCAGCACCCAGTCAAGGACTGCTCATGTCTCTAGTGTGTCAGAGTTCCCCTCACTTTTGGTGGAGGAAGGGACTTAATTATTAATTTTTTTTAGACAGGCTGTCACCCTGTAGCCCAGAATGGAGTGCAGTGGCACAATCTTGTGTCACTGCAACCTCTGCCTCCCGGTTTCAAGCAGTCCTCCCACCTTAACCTCCTGAGTAGCTGGGATTACAACGTGTGCCACCATGCCCAGCTAATTTTTTTTTTTTTCATAGAGACAAGTTATCCTCGAAACCCCTGTGTCGCCCAGGCTGGTCTCTTAACTCCTGGGCTCATTCAGTTCTCCCGTCTTGGCCTCCCAAAGTGCTGGGATTACAGGGTTGAGCCACTGCGCCTGGCCTAGAAAGGGACTTTTTACAACATTGACATTTTTGAAGAGTACAGACTAAATGTCTTTTTTTTTTGAGCTATAGTTTATACACCATATAATTTATTCATTGAAAGCTCAGCGGTTTTTAGTATATTCACAGCACTGTACAGCTGTCACTACAGTCAATTTTAGAATATTTGCATCACCCCAAAAACAGACTCTACCCATTAGCAGTCACTACTTCGTTCCTTTGCCCCAACTCCCAGCCTTAAGCAACTGCCAGTCTTTCTGTCTCTGTGGATATGCCTGCTGTGGGCACTTTTTTTTTTTTTTTGAGGTGGAGTCTCACTCTGTTGCCTGGGCTGGAGTGCAGTTGTGTGATCTCAGCTCACAGCAACCTCCGACTCCCAGGTTCAAGCGATTCTCCTGCTTCAGCCTCCCAAGTAGCTGGGATTACAGGCACCTGCCACCACACCTGGCTAATTTTTGTATTTTTTGGTAGAAACGGGATTTCACTATGTTGGCCAGGCTGGTCTCAAACTCCTGACCTCAGGTGATTCCCCCTCACCTTGGCCTCCCAAAGTGCTGGGATTACAGGCGTGAGCCACCTCGCCTCGCCTACTGTGGACTTTTTGTATGAATGGAGTCCTCTACAATCTGGCTTTTTGTGTCTGGTTTCTTTCACTTAGCTTCAAGTTTTCAAGGTTCATTCATATTGCAGGATCAGTACTTGATTCCTCTATATGGCTTTTTATTTACCCGATCATCAACTGATGGACATTTGGGTTTATGTCACGTTTTGTCTGTTGTGAATGCTGCTGCTGTGAACATCCATGTGTGAATGTTTGTGTGGATGTATGTTTCCGGTATTTCGTGGCGCTTACCTAGGGGTACAATTGCTGGGTCATATGGGAACCTTTCGCTTAACACTTTGAGGAGCTGTCACCCTTTTCCAAGGCAGATGCACCATTTTACCTGCCCACCAGCAAGGTAGGAGGGGGCCTGGTTCCCCACATCCTTGTCAGCACTTGTTACGGTCTGCCTTGTTGATTCCAGCTATCTTGGCGGAAGTGAAGTGATATCATTGTGGTTCTGACAGACCCAAACTGTCTTTTTCTTTTTCATTTTGAGACAGAGTCTCACTCTGTTGCCCAGGCTGGAGTGCAGTGGCGTAATCTTGGCTCACTGCAACCTCCGCCTCCCGGGTTCAAGCGATTCTCCTGCCACAGCCTCCTGAGTAGCTGGGACTACAGATGCCAGCCACCCCGCCTGGCTAATTTTTTGTATTTTTAGTAGAGACGGGGTTTCACCGTGTTAGCCAGGATGGTCTTGATCTCCTGACCTCGTGATCTGGCCACCTCGGCCTCCCAAAGTGCTGGGATTATAGGCATGAGCCACCGTACCCGGGCCAGAACTTGTCTTTTGAAATGTCCCACAGTGTGTATTATCTGATTATTTCCTCCGGGTTAGGCTCAGGCTGAGCTTTCCTGGCAAGAATTCTACAGAAGGCATCACGTGTCCTTACTGAGGCAACACCACATCAGGGCTCGTGGTGTCTGTTTATGCCATTGCTTTCTCATTGGTCGATGTTGAGTTTGATCCCTGGGTCAAGGCTGGGCAGGTCTGCCGTGCTGGGGGTGCTCTTTCCCCTCTGTGGTTCATGTGTGGTCTGTACATATGGTCCAGCATTTTCCCTTCATCTGGCGTTTGCATTTCTGTGTGTTCTTCAGGTGCTTGGGAAACCTCGAACTGCAAAGGCTCCCACCCTCTCCCCCCTGGCTTGCTCCTCAAGACGCCTTTGCCCTCATGGCCTGATTTTCATAGGACCAGTTTGCACATGCCTGGGGATGATGGGGGTGAGAGAGACTAGGAGGCAGGAAGGCCATTGTCACCCAACCCCGGGTGTTGGATGTTCCCGGCTGACTGCTACAAGTGGAGGGCTGATGAAATCCAGGCTTGAAGCGATCTTGTTCCTCCCACAGTGGCGATGGCTGGGCCTTGTTTGCCCAAGGCCTCAGGCATCCACAGTTTGGTTACCTTTCTATTCTGAAAATTGCCCAACATGCGCAAAGGTAGGGAGAGTAGGGTGTACCCTCCTTTACCCAGGTCTTGCCACACAGCAACTTTCTGCCATTCTGGTTGTATCTTTTCTTTCTAAATTTTTTTGGGGTGCCTGGAATAATATTTTAAAGCTAATCCAAGACATTAGTTCACCCTTGCATATTTCAGTTAGCATCCTTAACAAATAAATATTTTGTAAAATCAAAACCACAATACTGGCCGGGCATGGTGGCTCACGCCTGTAATCCCAGCACTTGGGGAGGCTGAGGCGGGCGGATCACCTGAGGTCAGGAGTTCAAGACCAGCCTGGCTAACGTGCTGAAACCCTGTTTCTACTAAAAATATAAAAAAAGTAGCTGGGGTGTGGTGGCGCATGCCTGTAATCCCAGCTACTCGGGAGGTTGAGGCATGAGAATCATTTGAACCCAGGAGGCGGACATTGCAGTGATCCAAGATCGCGTCATTGCATTCCAGCTTAGGCAACAAGAGCGAAACTCCCTCTCTCCCCCCCCCCCACCCCATATATATATAAATTAGCTGGCTGTTGTAGCATTCACCTGTAATCTCATCTACTCAGAAGGCTAAGGCAGGAGAATCGTTTGAGCCCGGGAGGTGGAGGTTGCGGTGAGCCAAGATTGCACCACTGTACTCCAGCTTGGGTGACAGAGCGAAACTCCATCTCAAAAAAGAAAAAAAAAACCCCACCAAAATACTATCATCACAGTTTCTAACAATTCCTTAACATCTAATGTAGGTCCATTTTCTGATTTCCCTGGCTCAAAATATGTCTTTTAACAAAACACTTTGTTTGAATTTGGATCTAAACTAAGTCTACGCATGCAACTGGCTCACTGTATCCTCTGCCTCCCGCTCAAGCAATTCCCCTGCCTCAGCCTCTCAAGGAGCTGGGATTACAGGCACCTGCCACCATGCCCGGCTGATTTTTTGTGTTTTCAGTAGAGATGGGGTTTCACTGTGTTAGTCAGGATGGTCTTGATCTCCTGACCTCGTTATCCTCCCGCTTCAGCCTCCAAAGTGCTGGGATTACAGGCGTGAGCCTGTAGAGTCTTTTAAGTCTCTTTAAAAAATTTTTTAATTGTTATTATTATTTTTTTTATTGAGATGGGGTTTCACCATGTTGGTCAGACTGGTCTCGAACTGCTGACCTCAGGTAATCCACCCGCCTCGGCCTCCCAAAGTGCTGGGATTACAGGTGTGAGCCACCGCGCCCGGCAATTGTTATTTTTTTGAGACAAAGTCTTGCTTTGTCACCCAGGCTGAAGTGCAGTGGCGTGACCACAGCTCACCGCCCCCTCCACCTCCTAGGTCCAACGATCCCCCAGCCTCCTCCCGAGTAGCTGGGACCACAGGCACATGCCACCATGCCCAGCTAAGTTTTAAATTTTTTGTAGAGATGGTATCTTGCCATGTTGCCCAGGCTGGTCTCCAATTCCTGGACTCAGACGATTCTCGCCTCTTTTTATAAGTAGAGTTGAAACAATAAAGTCTGTTCTTTTAAAGTTACAGAAAAATTGTGAAGATAGTTCAGGGAGTCACCATATACCCCTCGCCCAGTTTCCCCCATTATGAATGTTGTATATTCATGTAGAACGTTGGTTCCGTTAATGAACCAATATTGGTACCTGACTGTTTGCTGAAGTCTGTACTTTAGTCAGACTTCCGTAGTCTTCCTGCCGCCCTTTTCTGTCTCGGGTCTCAGCTAGGATTCTACCTGACATTTGGTCCTCAGGTCTCCCCAGGTCCTCTCACTGGGAGTTGCTCAGGCTCTCCTTGTTTTTGACCTTGACAGTTTTCAGGAGCATTGGTCAGGGACTTTTCCTTTTCTTTTCTTTTCTTTTTTGAAACAGAGTCTTACTCTATCACCCAGGCTGGAGTGAAATGGCGTGATCTCAGCTCACTGCAACTTCTGCCTCCCGGGTTCAAGCAATTCTCCTGCTTCAGCCTCCTTTTAGTAGAGATGAAAGGTTTCACCATGTTGGCCAGGCTGGTCTCCAACTCTTGAACTCAAGTGATCCGCCTGCCTTGGCCTCACAAAGTGCTGGGATTACAGGTGTGAGCCGTGGCGCCCGGCTGGTCAGGGACTTTGTAGGATGCTCCCTATTGGAATTTGTCTGATATTTTTCTCATAATAAGACTGGGTGATGGGTTTTGGGAGGAAGACACAGAATTAAGGACCATTTTCATCCCATCACATCCAGTGTGCAGCAAATCATGATTTAAGTCGCTTTTAATTTTAATGCCCCCACCTAGTGCTTTTTCTTGGATGTCATCTTATTTGATGGAGAAGCTGGGTCTCATCCCATACCATCTCCACCATCTGCATCTGGCCGGGTGCATCCTCATGGTGGTGTTTCCCCTGTGCCCCATTCCCCATATTCCCAAGAACCAGTGGTTAGATCTAGAGACCTGGCCAGGCATGGTGGCTCACACCTGTAATCCCAGCAGTTTGGGAGGCCGAGGTGGGCAGATCACTTGAGGTCAGGAGTTTAAGATCAGTCTGGCCAACATGTTTGAAACCCCGTCTCTACTAAAAATACAAAAAATTAGCCGGGTGTGGTGGCCACACCTGTAATTCCAGCTACTCAGGAGGCTGAGGCAGGAGAATTGCTTGAACTCATGGGGTGGGGGAGCAGAGGTTGCAGTGAGCTGAGATCATGCCACTGCACTCCAGCCTGGGTGACAGAGCAAGACTGTTCCAAAAAAAAAAAAAAAAAAGATCTAGAGGCCTGATACGATTGAGCCTTGCTTTTTCCCCCTGATTTCTGATGGAACCGCTCCCAGGCTCTGGGCTTCGCTGTAAGCTCCTGTATCTGTGTGCACCACAGCCCAGGGGCCTAAACAGCAGACATACATTTTCTCCCCATTCTGGAGGCTGGAAATTGAGCTTGAGGTGCCAGGGTTGGTTTCTCCTGAGGCCCCTCATCTTGGCATGCAGATGGCCGCCCTCTCCTAGACTATGTCTTCGAGTGATCTTTCCTCTGTACATCTGGGTCCTAATCTACTCACATAAGGACGCCAGTCACATCGGATTGGCACCCACCCCAAAGATCTCATTTCAACCTAATCACCTCTGTAAAGACTCTGTCTCCAAATACAGTCACATTGTGAGGTCCTGGGGCTTAGGGCTTCCACATAAGCCTTTTGGGGGACACCGCTCAGCCCATATTATTCCCCTTAGGGCTCCTGTGTCTATATCCACACAAAGTGGGTCAGGGTGTCACACACCAGAGGAGGCGGAGCCAGCCCTGCAGGGAACGGCAAGTTCTCCAGCCAGATGCAAGTGACAGAATCCTCCCTGATTCACCCTCTCCTGCCCCAGGCCAGTTTTTAGGAGGGGACAGGTGCTGTTCTTTCCACCATGAGAAAGAACCTCTGACCTGCACCTTTCTCAGCATTGCCAGGAGCTGCTTGAGCACGCCAGCGTCTCAGGCACGGCAGGTTTCAGAGCACCTCCCTGTCAGCTTGTGTTACGTGGGAGGTGACTGCTTGGCTTGCAGGAGTTGCAGGTTGCCGCCCTGCAGCCCATGAATCCAACAAGAAGAACCTCAGCCGCTCCGACGCGCTGGGCACCTGCCGTGTACTGGGCGCCGATAAGGTCTTTGCAGATTCTGCTCTTGAATTCTCTCTCAGTCTCGTTTTACGGCAGAGAAAACTGAGGCACAGAAAGGTTCAACAGTGTGAGCAGGAATGTCTCTTCCTCCAAAAGTAACTGCTTCCACATACCCTTTCCAGGGCACTTGGTGCCATTTTAAAGGCCTGCTATTCTTTACTCAAAAAAGCCTTTCTTTTTCCCTCTGTCTGAACAAATTATAGAAATTGCTATATATTGTCTGGGTGCAGTGGCTCATGCCTGTAATCCCAGCAATTTGGGAGGTCAAGGTGGGTGGATCACCTGAGGTCAGGGGTTCAAGGTCAGCATGGCCAACATGATAAAACCCTGTCTCTACTAAAGATACAAAAATTAGCCGGGCATGGTGGCATGTGCCTGTAGTCCCAGCTATTGGGAGTCTGAGGCAGGAGAACTGCTTGAACCTAGAAGGTGGAGGTTGCAGTGAGCTGAGATCTCGCCACTGTATTCTAGCTTGGGCGACAGAGACTCTGTTCCCCGCCAATCCCCCCAAAATTGCTATATATTGACAAACATGTACAAGTCACACATACTTTAAAGAATTGCAGGCTGGGCGCGGTGGCTCACACCTGTAGTCCCAGCACTTTGGGAGGCTGAGGTGGGCGGATCACCTGAGATCAGGAGTTTGAGACCAGCCTGGCCAACATGATGAAACCCTGTCTCTACTAAAAATACAAAAACTAGCCAGGCATGGTGGCATGTGTCTGTAATTCCAGTTACTCAGAGGCTGAGGCAGGGGAATTGCTTGAACCTGGGAAGTGGGGGATTGCAGTGAGCTGAGATGGCACCAATTCACTGTAGCCCAGGTGACTGTCTCAGAAAAAAAAAGAAGAATTGTAACAGGAAAAGCTGGGCATGGTAGCACCTGCCTGTGGTCCTAGCTACATGGGAGACTGAGGCAGGAGGATTGCTTGAGCCCAAGAGTTTGAGTGAGCCATGATTGCCCTACTGTACTCCAGGCTGGGCAACAGAGCAAGTCCCTGTCTCCAAAAAAGAAAAGGCATACGTTCTGTGATCTGTTCCTTTTTTTTTTTTTCTTCATTGCTCAACTTGAGTGTTTCTTTACTCAGTATCATTTGCTGCTATTTGTTGCTGGGTGTGTCCGTCATTGGTTTCCGTTGCTGTGGAATCGCGCTCCATTCTGTGAGGAGGTCACTGATGTGTCCCTCCCATTACCTCGTATGTCTGGCCTGCTGGCAGCTTTTTAGTGTGGCGGTGCTCTGAAGGAACATGTGCAACTGCCTCTCAGTCATGGTCCTCAGCCTCAAGTGCTGAGGTGACCAGTGCTCCTGAAAACTGTCAAGAGCATCACCAGCAGGACTGTGGAGACAGATGGGTGGGCCCCATCCCTGGAGAGTCTGAGGCAGTGGATCTGAGGTGGGGCCTGGGAGTCTGCAATTCTGGAAGCTCCTGGGTGATGTGCTGCCGCCAGTCCAGACACCACCACACTCAGAAGCACTGAGCAGGGATGCGTACCGTGACTTGGGGTCTCTGGAATACCTCTTCATGGTTGTGGTTCTGATTCATGCTGGTCTTCTGCAGGCCCTCCTCCCAGATCCCCCACCTACCCCCACCCAAGGGAGGGACAGTCACCTTCCCCTTCTCTCTAACTCAGTGGTCCTCAACCTTGTTGGAATCAGGGACTGGTTTTGTGGAAGAGAATTTTTCCACGGACCAGTGCACGGGGATGGTTTCAGGATGATTCGAGCACATTGCGTTTATTGTGTATTTCCATTATCATTACATTGTAATACAGAATGAAATTATCATACAACTCACTGTAATGTAGAATCAGTGGGAGCACTGAGCCTGTTTTCCTGGAACTAGACTGTTCCATCTGGGGGTGATGGGAGACAGTGAGCACATCATCAGGCCTTCAGTTCTCATGAGGAGCAGGCAACCTGGATCCCTCACAATAGGCTTTGTGCTCCTATGAGAATCTTTTTTTTTTTTTTTTAGATGGAGTCTCCCTCCATCGCCCAGGCTGGAGTGTAGTGGCACAAACTCAGCTCACTGCAACCTCTGCCTCCTGGGTTAAAGCGATTCTCCTGCCTCAGCCTCCCATGTAGCTGGGATTACAGGTGTGTACTACCACGCCTAGCTAATGTTTGCATTTTTTGTAAAGACAGGGTTTCACCATGTTGGCCAGGCTGGTCTCAAACTCCTGACTTCAGGTGATCTGCCCACCTCGGCCTCCCAAAATGCTGGGATTATAGGCGTGAGTCACCATGCCCAGCCTCTATACTATTTTTTAGGGCTAAAATGTTGGTGTCCTCACAGGTCATCTTGGGAGTCAATGCTTCTGTTAGAATATTGGGCATCAGCTGGGTGCGGTGGCTCATGCCTGTAATCCCAGCACTTTGGTAGGCCCAGCAGGTGGATCACCTGAGGTCAGGAGTTCGACACCAGCCTGGCCAACATGGTGAAACCCTGTCTCTACTAAAAATACAAAAATTAAACAGGCGCGGTGGTGCGTGCCTGTAATCCCAGCTACTCAGGAAGCTGAGGCAAAAGAATTGCTTAAACCTGCGAATTGGAGGCTGCAGTGAGCTGAGATCGCGCCACTGTACTCCAGCCTGGGTGACAGAGCAAGACTCTGTCTCAAAAAAAAAAAAAAAAGTTAAAAATGAGGCTGCACCTCGTATTCACGTTTCTTAGCCCTGTGGTTCTACAGAGTCACCTGGAGGCCAAATAAAGACCTCAGAGACCTGGGGTCCTTAAACTGGGCTAGAGCATGGGGCTGTCATTACCAGCTTCCTAGAAACAGAAACGTCCATGCTTTAAAAATGAGAGGTCCGCAGGGTGTGGTGCAGTGGTTCATGCCTGTAATCCCAGCACGTTGGGAGGGCCAGGCAGGAGGATCAGTTGAGGCTTAGAGTTGGAGACCAGCCTGGGCAACATGGCAAGACCCCGTCTCTACACAATAATAGTAATAATAAAGCCTGGTGTGCTGGCTGCACCTGTAGCTACTTGGGAAGCTGAGGCGGGATTGCTGGAGCCCAGGAGTTTGAGGCTGCAGCAGGCTACTGTTGCACCACTGCACCCCAGCCTGGGCAACAGCGAGACCCTATCTCTTTAGAGAAATCAGGCAGAGGAAAGCAGAGACCCTGAACGAAGAGGGAGCATGGGCCGGGCGTGGTGGCTCATGCCTGCAATCCAGGCACTTTGGAGGCCAAGGTGGGCGGATCACCTGAGGTTGGGAGTTCAAGACCAGCCTAACCAGCATGGTGAAACCCCATCTTTAAAAAAAAAGAGGGAGCATGAAAGATAGCAGGAGCAATGGCAGGTGGCATAATGCAGCCTGCAGTGTGCCAGCCTCTGTAGATGCCCTGTTCAGCCCTTCCAAGGAAGGGGTTGTTCTAACCAGTTTTTCTCAGTAGGGCTGTGATCAGTACCCAGTTCATGTCAGTCCCTTGGACCAGCAGATCACTTGTGTGGCATTCATCACGGGCTGGCTAGTGTCCCCTTCCCGGGTATAAACTCCCGAGCTCCCGGTGCCCTGCTCGACTAATGGAGGAACACAGTGGCATGGTGGGTAACTGGCTGGTGACCGTTTTCTCGTTTCTGCAGTTCTTGAGCAGGCTGACCGAGAGGTTCGTGCTGGGAGTGGATATGTTCGTGGAGACGCTGTGGAAACTCTGGACAGAGCTCTTGCATGTTCTTGGACTTGACGGTAGGTGCGGGGGTGGCATTCACGTAAGATGTCATTTTATTTTGGTGGTTCTCAAAGTGTGGGACTGGTACTCACAGTAATACATGAGAAGATGGGGGGAGGGCGGGGTCACTGAGGATATGAGTGAATGTTTTTTATTTTAATAGTCTCATATATAGGCCAGGGATGGTGACTTATGCCTGTAATCCCAGGACTTTGGGAGGCCTAGGTAGGAGGATTGTTTGAACCCAAGAATTCAAGACCAGCCTGGGCAACACAGTGAGATCCTATCTCTACAAAAAAAGTGCATGGCCGGGCGTGGTGGCTCACGCCTGTAATCCCAGCACTTTGGGAGGCCAAGGCAGGCAGATTACAAGGTCAGGGGTTCAAGACCAGCCTGACCAACATGGTGAAACTCCATCTCTACTAAAAATACAAAAGTTAGTCGGGTGTGGTGGTGCACGCCTGTAATCCCAGCTACTCAGGAGGCTGAGGCAGGAGAATCGCTTGAACCTGGGAGGTAGAGGTTGCAGTGAGCCGAGATCGTGCCACTGTACTCCAGCCTGGGCAACAGAACAAGACTCCTCTCAAATAATAATAAAAACAAAAAGAAATGGCCCATCAAAGCTGAGAATTCCCAGATGACATTTAGGATAAGGTCCAACTGGGTAGTGCCAACTTGTGTCCCTAGGCAAAACATGGACCAGAGGCAGAGTGGTTTACCAGGATCCGTAAAAGAAACAGCTAGTTCTTTAGGTAGAAGAGAATTCCATGGAGACGGAGACACAGAATCATCAGAAGGGCTGAGGGAGAGATGCGTGGCCTCAGACACTGCTGAACTGGCCATCCAGGGTTGCAGCTGGTGAAACCATTGAGTTCAGGGTCACACAGTGTAGTGTAACTCGAGCACCAGGAGGCCCTGCTGCCACCACAACAACTAGACTTTGTGTGGCGCTGCCAGGACCCTGGCCGTTTTTGGAACCATGCATATCAGTGGCAACACTACTTAATTTTCAAGTCGTATATGTGGTGGGGGGAACTGCAAGGCGGAACTTAGTTTTGTGCAGCCCCTAGCTGCGAAGGAGTCAGGCTAATGCAGTTCTTAGCTCTCCAGCTTCTGCCATCCGGGAAGGCAGGCAGGCTGGGAGCAGGTGTCACCTGATGCTGCATGGGCCTGCCCACCAGACCCACTGCATGGGGCGAGAATCGCCAGGGGGAGCTGGCCCCCGGTTCTGTGGGCTAGCGGGGGAGGGGTAGCGCAGTTTGATAGTGCAGTGCTAGTCACACGCTTACAGCTGGGAAAGAGTGTTGGCGGGGCACAGCCCCTCCCTTTCTTTATGTGGGATGGGGCATTGACATTTGTCTTGGTGATGGCAGGGCAGCAACAGTCCTGGTAACTGAGTGGGCCACCCCTGGTCCAGGCCTGCAGCATGTGCCACTCCCACCCTTACATCCCCCCCTTCCCCAGGTGGCTCTGCCCCAGCTCCACCTGCATTCCATCTGGGGGTGACAGGAGCTAACCTGGGCAGAGCACCCAGGGTTTGCAGCTTTTTACCCAGAGGAGACCTTGTCTCTTATGCCTTAAGAGCTTCAAAGGCATCCCCCTGCTGTCAAGATGAAGCCACCTTCCCGTTTTGTCTACTGTGCCCGTGGGGTGCCAGGTGAGCAGGGATCTCCTAGCTGTCCCTGCTCCACTTCGCTCCTTCCGTCCACAAGGTGGAGGCCGCTCTTCCCCTGGGCCTGTCCAGAGGAACTCCCCCAGCTAGGCTCTTCCCAGCCCCGCTGCTCTGGTCCCGGCTGCCACCCGTCTCACGGGAAGGCCTGCAGTTGCTGCCTGTGGCAGGTTCCTGAGACCACCTCCGGGCTCGCCGGTTCCCTGGGAGCACTGGCAGGACTCAACATACAGCTGTGCTCATGGCTGTGGTTTATCGTGATGAAGGGCGCAAGCACCATCAGCAAAGGGAAAAGGCGTGTGAGGTCCTGGGGAGGCCCAGCTCCAGCTTCAGAGTCCTCTCCCTGTGCAGTCACACGGGACACACTTGACTTCCCCCAGCAGAAGGTGCCCACTCAGGACTCAGTGCCAGGCTCTTTCCTGGTGGCTGGGCGTGTAGTCACCCTCTGCTTGACAAGTGTCAAAATTTTAGACTCCAGAGGGCACGCGGGTGTTGTCATAAACCACACTGTTTGTGTCAGCAGCCTAGGCCTGTCCTCTCCGGGCTGCACTCTGGCCCCAGCTCTGCCCCTGGCACAAAGAGGCCCTTGTTTTTGTGTGTTCGTTTGTTTTGCTGAGAACAGTTGGCATCCCATGTTTGTTTTTGTTTAGGATCTCACTCTGTTGACCATGTTGGAGTGCAGTGGCTTGATCACGGCTCACTACAGCCTCAACTTCCTGGGCTCAAGTGATCCTCCCACCTCGGCCTCCTGAGTAGCTGGGACCACAGGCCCACGCCACCATGCCTGGCTAATTTTTTAATTTTCTGTAGAGATAGGGTCTTACTATGTTGCCCAGGCTGGTCTCAAACTCTTGGGCTCAAACCATTCTCCTGCTTCAGTCTCCCGAAGTGCTGGGGTTACAGGCATGAGCCACCACACCCAGCCCACCCTTGATTAATAAGAGCAGGAGGGCTGTGGGTCCCACCACTTAGCCAGTCATGTGGGCTGAAATGTGCTCCCCATGAATATGTGTTCCAGTCCTAACCCCTGGACCTGTGAGTCAGCCCTTGTTTGGGAGTGGGATCTGCAGATGTGATTAAGTGAAGGGAGATCATCTTGGATGAGGGTGGACCCTCACCTATGCTTGATGTCCTTATAAGAAGTGGAAAATTGCCAGGCGCAGTGGCTCATGCTTGTAATCCCAGCACTTTGGGAGGCCAAGGCGGGTGGCTCACAAGGTTAGGAGATTGAGACCATCCTAGCCAACATGGTGAAACCCCTTCTCTACTAAAAATACAAGAATTAGCTGGGCGTGGTGGTGCGCGCCTGTAATCCCAGCTACTCACGAGGCTGAGGCAGGAGAATGGCTTGAACCCGGGAGGGGGAGGTTGCAGTGAGCCGAGCTCGCACCACTGTACTTCAGCCTGGGCGACAGAGCCCAGACCCTGTCTCAAAATAAAAAAAAGTGGGAAGTGTAGACACACAAACACCAAGAAACAGGGAGAAGACAGCCATATGGAGCGAGAGACGGGGACTGGGGGGATGGAGCCACAGGCCAGGGAACACCTGGGCCACCAGAAGCCGGAAGAGGCGAGGCAGGATCCTCCCTTGAACTTTCAGCAGGAGTGTGGCCCTGCCGATACCTTGATTTCACACTTCTGGCCTCCAGAACTGCAAGTGGATGCATTTCTGTTGTAAAGCACCCCAGTGTGTAGTGGTTCGTTGCGGCAGCCAGGGGAAACTGTTCTACCATATCCCTGTTAATGTGCGGAATCTCAGCACCTCCCGTCCATCCTTGACACCCCCGTTTTACTGATCAGTGATGGGGGAGTGAGGTCCACTGGCTATGCTGGCCATACTGGTTCATATCTGTTGACACCCCAGGCCATTCAGAAACGTCTTCAGCCTTGATTCATTGAGTTCAAACTTTAAAAGGCCTTAGGCCAACTCAGCCACCTCACTGCTCAAAGAATCAGAGGTGTCAGTAGAGCCATTTGAGAGGATACTGTGGACCTGTCAACCCCCTGGGCCACTCATGGCCCCTCCTGGGATTCAGTTGAGTTAACGCACCCTCCCCCCAGATGCAGCCACTGCATGCGATCCTGATCCTCTTAGCTTCCGATTCTACCACCTGCCTGGATTGTTAAACTCTCCATGTTTTCATCCCCACCCACTGAACCCTGGAGAAACAAACCTGATTGCAGAAAATCACACACAGCTTGGAATGAAAAAGTGCAGAGTAGGAACAGCCTCCTAATCATATGGGAGAAGCCCAGAATAGAGGCATCCGCAGCGGATCCGCGAGCCTGAATGCCTGCATTCATCAGGAGAGCAGCTGGCGCCTTCCGGAGGCAAGGCAAGCTTGCTTCCGTGTCGTGGCTTTTCTAGTTCTGTTTGACGAGTAAGCTTCAAAGCATCCGAAGGCCTTTGGAATTCGTGTCTTATGCGTAGAAGTTTGAGTATGCAAAATGCTTTACAGGAAACCATACACCAACGTTGGATATTCTGGTAAAAAGAAAACGGTTTCTGTGAGCACAATCCTATAATTTCTTTCTTCAGTGTGTTTTTTAGAATCTGGTTAAAATGGGAACTCCATGACCCAGAGTGGTCTAATAGAAAAAGAATGTGGAGGGTTGGGTAGTTAAAAAGAAAAGAAAAGAAAAAGAACGTGAGCCCCGTAGGTGATAAGGAGTTTTCTAGTAGCCATGTAAAAGAGTAAAAAGAAACTGGTGAAATTAATTTTTCTTTCTCTTTTTTTCTTGTTTTGTTTTTTTGAGGCAGAGTCTTGCTCTGTGCCCAGGCTGGAGTGCAGTGGCGCAATCTCAGCTCACTGCAACTTCCACCACCCCCAGGGTCAGGTGATCCTCCCGTCTCAGCTTCCTGACTGGCTGGGACCACAGGTGTGCACCACCATGTCTAGCTAATTTTGGTATTTTTTGTAGAGATGGGGTTTGCCACGTTGCCCAGGGTGGTCTCGAACTCTTAGGCTCCAGTGTTCTGCCTGCCTTGGCCTCCCAAAGTGCTGGGATTACAGGCAGGCGCCACCATACCCAGCTGAAGTTAATTTTAATATGATATTTTAGTTAACCCAATATATTCAAAACATCTCAACTTACAATTAATAGAAAATTATTAATGAGGCATCTCACATTTTTTTGGGTACTAAGGCCTTTGAAACTCGGTCTCTATTTGACACTTAGAGCACATGTCAGTTCCGACCTGTCACACTTCAAGGGCTCAGCACATGATAGATGGCACAGCCTTTGTCCCCATTCTAGATCTGCTGGTGCAGAGCATGTGCCCAGGAGTTGGAGGGATGGCTTAGAAGGGTGGATTTAAGGCTCTTGTCTTCGTCACGTTGCTTACTTCCTCTGAAGCCTCTGTGGCCACTTCCAACAAAGTTTCCAATAAAGTAGGGAAAATGAATCCTGCCTTAATGACGTGTTGGCGCAGGGCAGGGGCTGTGTGGCTCCGGAAGCCGGATCCCAGCTCTGCCTGGTCCTAGCTGTGGGACCCTGGGCGAGGAGTCCTTATGTGGGAAATGCTGTTTACGACATCAGCGAGGCATGAGGATGGGATGACTGTGTGTGTAGGGTGGTCGAGATGGTGCCCAGCCCACGGTCGATACTCATAAACACTTGGGGGTGGCCGGGCGTGGTGGCTCACGCCTGTAATCCCAGTACTTTGGGAGGCCGAGGTGGGTGGATCACAAGGTCAAGAGATCGAGACCATCCTGGCCAATATGGTGAAACCCCGTCTCTACTAAAAATACAAAAAAAAATTAGCTGGGCATGGGTGGCGTGTGCCTGTAGTCCCAGCTACCCGGGAGGCTGAGGCAGGAGAATTGCTTGAACCTGGGAGGCGGAGGTTGCAGTGAGCCAAGATAGAGTCACTGCACTCCAGCCTGGTGCCTGGTGACAGAGCGAGACTCTGTCTCAAAAAAAAAAAAAATAGGGCCGGGCATGGTGGCTTATGCCTGTAATCCCAGCACTTTGGGAGGCCGAGGCGGGCGGATCACGAGGTCAAGAGATCGAGACCATCCTGGCCAACACAGTGAAACCCCGTCTCTACTAAAAAGATAAAAAAAAATTAGCAGGCGTGGTGGCATGCGCTTGTGGTCCCAGCTACTCGGGAGGCTGAGGCGGAAGAATCGCTAGAACTCAGGAGGCGGAGGTTGCAGTGAGCCGAGATTGCGCCACTGCACTCCAGCCTGGTGACAGAGCAAGACTCCGTCTCAAAAAAATAAAAAAATAAAAATGAAATAAACACTCGGGGGCTTGTGAAGGGGCCCTCCTCCAAAATGCACGTCATTGTGTAGTTCTGGGACTTGCGCAATCTCGATTCTCCACACTGGGCCGTTTGGCCAGTCGCACCCAGAGCCAGCTTCCCCTGCTTCACCTTCAGGACTTGACAGATGTGCAGGGCTGTAAACACACCCACGTGGAGAAGCAAGTCGGCCACCAAAACATTCACTTTTCTTTAGCAATGCCTGTTAGGAGTTGAATCGTGTCCCCCTATGTTTGAGATGGAGTCTTGCTCTCTTGCCCAGGCTGGAGTGCAGTGGCACGATCTCGGCTCACTGCAGCCTCTGTCTCCCGGATTCAAGCAATTCTCGTGCCTCAGCCTCCCGAGTAGCTAGGATGGCAGCGCACCTGCCACCTATGCCTGGATAATTTTTGTTTTGTTTTTGTTTTTTTGAGATGGAGTCTTGCTCTGTCACCCAGGCTGGAGTGCAGTAGGACCATCTCGGCTCACTGCAACCTCCACCCGCCAGGTTCAAGCGATTCTCCTGCCTCAGCCTCCCAAGTAGCTGGAATGACAGTAATCCACCACCACACCCAGCTAATTTTGTATTTTTAGTAGAGATGGGGTTTCACCATGTTGGTCAGGCTGGTCTGGAACTCCTGACCTCAGGTGATCCACCCGCCTTGGCCTCCCAAAGTGTTGGGATTATGGGCTTGAGCCACCGTGCCCAGCCTTCTGTTCTGTTGTAGCTGTTTGGCCGTGGCAGCACTAGGGAAGTAAGATGGTACCCCCTTGCTGTCAGGCAGAACATCCAGGGTCACTCGTGTTCTCTTTAGGATTTTGAGGGCCTCAGGGAGTGACATTGCATTGGATCACCCTTCCCTTGGCACATATGACAGCTTTTACTGAAGTCACCAAGCGGTGGAAGGCAGGAGTGGCGTTTTCATCTCCAGGCATCTTTCCTGGCTGATCACCTGTCTTGGCCCCTTGCTGACATGATGGTGCTTCTCCAAGTATGCTTGGAGGAACCCCGGGGGGATCCCTGAGACCCTTTTGGTTAGGAGGGGGTGACTTTGAGTTCCTCTCTTCTCCAGCAACATCTCTGAGGTCAGGGATTTAGTACATACTTTAATACTTCCACATATATTGATGCTATGTTAAGATGATGATATTTTGGATATATTGGATTCAACAAAATATTAACATTAACTTCACCTGTTTTTTTTTTTTTGCTGTGAGTACTTAAAAATTTTCAGTGACAAACGTGACTCACATTTGTGGCTGTTCTGTTCCTTTGAATTCAGAAACAGATTTAGGGGCCGGGTCTCTTCTTTTTTTTTTTCTTTCTTTTTTATTATTCAGATCCCTTGTGTTTGGAAGAGTGGGGCCGGATCTCTCTAAGAAGCTGTATAGGAAGGAGATAGGCAAACATTCAAAGCACTGTCGCTGTTCACATTTTTCGTGAAAAATGTTTTGTGTTAACCTATTGTCTTGGTCAGTTCAGGCTGCTGTAAGGAAATTCCTAGACTCTGTGCATATCAACAACAGGCATGTTCCTTTGTTGTTGTTGTTGTTTTTGAGACGTCTTACTCTGTTGCCCAGGCTGGAGTGCAGTGGTGCAATCTTGGCTCACCGCAAACTCTGCCTTCTGGGTTCCAGCAATTCTCCTACCTCAGCCTCCTGAGTAACTGGGATTACAGGTGTGTGCCACCATGCCCAGCTAATTTTGTATTTTGTTAGTAGAGACTAGGTTTTGCCATGTTGGTCAGGCAGGTCTTGAACTCCTGACATCAGGTGGTCCACCTACCTTGGCCTCCCAAAGTGCCGGGATTACAGGCGTGATCCACCGTGCCCGGCCCAACAGACATTTTCATTTCTCACAGTTCTGGAGGTGGGAAGTCCAAGATGAAGGTGCTGGCAGATGCAGGGTGTGGGGAGAGCCCCTTCTCGTAGACAATGCCTCACTGTCTCACGTGGTGGAAGAAACAAGGAAGTTCTCTGGGACCTCTTTATAAGGGCACTAAACACATTCATGGTTTAGTGAATGGGGGCTCCAGCCCCATGACCTGATCACCTCCCCAGGACCCCACCTCCTAAGACCATCACTGTAGGGGTTAGGATTTCAACATAGGAATTTTGTGGGGGACACACACATTCAAAGCCTAGCATCTATAATGGGTTGCTGTTTGAAAGCGAGTTAAGGATAGCAGTGTTTTAAAATTATTAACAGTGGCTGGGCACAGTGGCTTATGCTGGTAATCCCAGCACATTGCGAGGCTGAGGCAGATGGATTGGTTGAGCCCAGGAGTTTGAGACCAGCCTTGGCAACATAGTGAGACCCTACACAAAATCAAAACATTAGTTTACTGGTACATGCTTTCAGTCCCAGCTGCTTGGGAGGCTGAGGTGAGAGGATTGCTTGAGCCCAGGAGATAGAGGTTGCAATGAGCTGAGATCTGCCTGGGCTACACAGCGAGACCACGTCTCAGTCAATCAATCAATCAGACCCTGTCTCAATCGATCAATAACAATTTTTAAAAAATTAATTAAAAACTAGCTAATTTTCTCCTATGGTAAATACATCAATAGGTAGAACTCACGTAAAACAAAAGCTCTGGGGACTCTTAAATAATACTGAGGAGTGCAAAAGGGTCTTGAGACCAAGAGGTTTGGGAAACACTGGTTTAGTCTCCAGTCTGCAGGGCATAGGTATGAAAGTCAGCTCCCAAGTCAACCTCATTTAGTGAAAATACTCACAATCCCTCAGGAAGGCACGTGTAGGGAATACACCCTGGCTTCCGGATAGTCCTGCTGACCCCAAGTCTTTAGTCCCAAAGACGGCCGCTGTTTACAAGGTTGGACTCTAGACAGTGGTCAGGCCTGCAGAGTCTTATCATTTTGGGGAAGTCTGAGACGTTCACGCCGTAGGTGTCGTTAGGGACCAGAGGAGCCCCAGGGTGAGGCCTCCCATCTCAGGGCTGCCCTGGATTTGCTCTTGCCCATTCCATACGGTTGTGTCACACTTCTCCCCATGGTCCTCTGTCCCCAGATGCATGGAGTTCATTGTGCCTAAGCTGTTGGATCTCGAAGTGACCCACAGGTCAGCAGCAGTAGCAGGAGCCTCCCTGGCAAACTTGTAAGAGGTGCAGATTTGGCTGGGCATGGTGCCTCACGTCTGTAATCCCAGCACTTTGGGAAGCCAAGGCAGGCAGATTGCTTGAACTCAGGAGTTCAAGACCAGCCTGGGCAACATAGCGAGATCCCATCTGTATTTGTTGGTTTCCACACTGTGAGGAACTACCCGAGGCTGGGTAATTTATAAATAATAGAGGTTTAATTGACTCACAGTTCCACATGGCTGGGGAGGCCTCAGGAAACTTATAATCATGGTGGAAGGGGAAGGGGAAGCAAGGCATGTCTTACATGGTGGCAGAAGAGAGAGAGCAAGAGCGAGGGGGAAACTGCCGGGCACCTTTAAACTGTCAGATCTCATGCGACTCACTAGCAGGAAAACAGCTTGGAGGAAACCGTCCTGTCACCCAGTCACCTCCTTCCAGGTCCCTCCAGGGACTCATGGGGATTACAGTTCAAAATGAGATTTGGGAGAGAACACAGCCAAACCACATCACTGTCTCTATAAAAAAAAATACAAAAATTAGCCGGGTGTGGTGTTGCAGGCTTGTAATCCTAGCTACTCGGGAGTCTGGGATGGGAGGATCGCTTGAGCCCAGAAAGTCAAGGCTACAGTGAGCCGAGATCACACCATCACACTTCAGCCTGGGTGACAGAACAAGACCCTGTCTCAAAAAAAAAAAAAAAAGGGCACAGAGTCTTGGACCCACCCAGGACCTACTGAATCAGATGTCCTGGGGGCGGGGCCCAGCAACCTGTTTCCTAAGCCCTCAGGGGATCCCTGGAGGAATCATTCAAGTTTGAGAACTGCTTGTATAAATTAAGCGCTTCAGATTTAACTCTCCTTGAGCTTGTTAAACAACACGAGGAAACAAACAGTTGCAGCGTGTGCGATGTCCTGCAGGAAAACCATTCCGGAAAAGTTAGAATTCAGAATTTCAGTGTTCTAAAATATGGGGTCTCGTCTCGATCGGAGACTAAAGTGATAGTGAATGCAGAATGTGAATTCTGGGTCCTGGTGAGGGTCGGAAGGAAACAGCTATAAATATATTCCTGGATAACTGGGAAATTCAAGTGATACTATATGGATTTTTTTTTTTTTTTTTTTTTTTTTTTTTTAAGACAGAGCATCCCTCTGTCACCCAGGCTGGAGTACAATGGCACCATCTTGACTCACTGCAACCTCTGCCTCCCGGGTTCAAGCAATTCTCGTACCTCAGCCTCCTGACGAGCTGGTATTACAGGTGTGCGCCACCACACCTGGCTTATTTTTGTATTTTCAGTAGAGATGTGGTTTCGACATGTTGGCCAAGCTGGTCTCAAACTCCTGGTCTCAGGTGATCTGCTTACCTTGGCCTCCCAAATGCTGGCACGAGCCACCACGTCCGACCTGGAATTGTTATTGTTCTTCAAATGATGATAGCATCATGGTTTTGAGGTGAATGAAGTCTTCTTTTTTAAGTTTTTAGTTTATTGATGCCGCAGACAGCATCCTCGTAGCTTTCCTCCTCCAGCGTTTTGCCAGTGCCAGCATTGGCCTTTGAGTCCCCCGACTTGCTTCATTCTGTTCCCGTGTTCCTTTCATTGCTCTTTTGAGGTCTTTTTCTTCTCACGCAGGCCACGTGTTGCACGTCTGCCTTGGGTTCCTTTTTCTTTGCATAATTCATGGAACAATCAATCATGCCAAAGCCCATTGTCTCACCACCACCAAGACAAGTTCTGAATCCAAATACAAAGATGACATCCGGGATAGACTTGAACATTTTGGCGAGCTTTTCCCGAATTTCTAGCTTAGGCACTGTTGCCTTTCCGGGGTGAAGGACATCAGTGACCATTTGTTTCCTCAAAGTAGTCGGTTGGTCATGAACTTTCTAGTGTGGATAGTTAGCGTGTCATTCATGATGGTGGTCTATCCTCACACAGCCAGGAAGGAAAAGAAAAAGCTGAATAATGTCTTTATTCTCAGAAGATGCATGATGAAGTGTGATGTGTACATCTTTCAAATGGGTTATTTTAAAAAGCATGTAAATAGAGAAAGCATTTGGCATTTTTAATAATTGTTCAGTCTAGATAGTTTCAAAAGGAATATTCTGTTCTTTTAACTTTTTTGTTTGAACTTCCTTAAGTCAGGCACACAGAAGATGCTGCTCTTATGTTTCACTGCATTCTTGAGATGAAACTCGCGTGTGGGTACCAGATAGGATCAGGTTTAGCTGAAACAGAAATCCAACATAACATTGGCTTAACCAAGGTGGATGCTTACTTCCCCTCTTCTACAAAAGTTCTCAGGAAGGTGGTGAGGCAGATTGGATGGCTCTGTTGCATGTGGTGCTCTGAACTGAAGCACCTTCCTTTTATTGTTCCTCCATGAGTGACTTCTCTGCCCTCATGTTCCAAAACGGCTGCTTCAGTTCCAGCCATTGTGTCCACGTTCCTGCAGGCAGAAGAGATAAAGGACGCATTTCTGCTACTTTTGGGGAAAGTCCTTTGAAGCTACTGCAGAAGACTTCCACTTACCTCTCCTTGGCCAAAGCTTAGTTATGTATCTGCAAGAGAGGCTGGGAAACACTTTAATCCTAGGCATTTGTGTGCCCAGCCTGAAAGTGGGCATTTGTTACTACGGAAATTGAAGGACAATTTGCAGGCTATGCCCCACTGTCAGAAGTGTTTTACTAAAAGGTAAAAGTTACTTTTTGAGACAACGTCTTACTCCGTCGCACAGGCTGGAGTGCAGTGGTATGTCATGGCTCACTGCAACCGTGACCTCCCAGCCTCAAGTGATCCTCCCACCTCAGCCTCCTGAGTAGCTGGGACTATAGGTGTGCGCCGCCACGACTGGCTAATTTTTTAAAAATTTATGTTCTCTAGAGATTGAGTCTGTATTAATCTGTTTTCACACTGCTATAAAAACATACCTGAGGCCAGGCACAGTGGCTCACGCTTGTAATCCCAGCACTTTGGGAGGCTGAGGAGGTGGATCACTTGAGGTCAGGAGTTCAAGACCAGCCTGGCCAACATGGTGAAACCTCATCTATACTAAAAATACAAAAATTAGCTGGATGTAGTTGCCCGTGCCTGTAATCACAGCTACTCGGGAGGCTGAGGCAGGAGAATTGCTCGAACATGAGAGGCGGAGGTTGCAGTGAGCCAAGATTGTGCCACTGCACTGTAGCCTCAAAAAAAAAAAAACAAAAAAAAAACCTGAGACTGAGTAACATCTAAATAAAAGAGGTTTAATTGACTCACAGTTCTGCATGGCTCAGGAAACTTAAAATTATGGCTGAAGGCAAAGGAGAAGCAAGCACCTTCCTTCACAAGGTGGCAGGAGAGAGAGCAAAGGGGGCAGCTGCCACACACTTTAAACTCTCAGATCTCATGACAACTCCCTCACCATCACAAGAACGGCAAGGAGGAGACCACCCCCATGATCCAGTCACCCGCCTCGAGCTTCCTTCCTCCACACGTGCAATTCAAGATGAGATTTGTGTGGGAACACGGAGCCAATATGTCAGGGTCTCAGTATGTTGCCCAGGCTACAGGTGAAAGATGTATATGATTGGAAGAGAAACCAGTGTATGGAGAGGTTTTTTTTTTTTTTTTTGAGATGGAGTTTCACTCTTGTTGCCCAGGCTGGAGTGCAGTGGTGCGATCTTGGCTCACTGCAACCTCTGCCCCCCCGGGTTCAAGCGATTCTCTTGCCTCAGCCCGAGTTGCTGGGATTACAGGCATACACCACCACGCCTGGCTAATTTTGTATTTTTAGTAGAGATGGGGTTTCTCCATGTTTGTCAGGCTGGTCTTGAACTCCCGACCTAAGGTAATCTGCCCGCCTCAGCCTCCAAAGGGCTGGGATTACAGGTGTGAACCACCGCGCCCAGCCTGGGGAGGTGTTTTAAGCTCAACATGGCAGGCCATCTTAACAGGTTTCCCTGGATCTCCTCATAGAGTTTAGTGTGACTATTCACGGAAGAACTTCCTTGAGTTCCTTGGATTGTTGCAAAGGCCTTTTAAGCCTGGTGGGCCAGCTCTGTTACCCAGCTCCAGCTTGTCAAGAAGCCCCTGGCCCCTGTGTAACCAGCCCTGTTCCTCTTTTCTGTCCCGCAGTCTCCAACCTGTCCCAGTATTTCAACCCAAACTCGGTGTCCAGCAGCCCGGCTCGCGCACTCCTGCTGGTCGGCGTTGTCCTCCTGGCCTACTGGTTCCTGTCCCTGACCCTGGGCTTCACCTTCAGCGTCCTGCACGTGGTGTCGGCCGCTTCTTCTGGATTGTGCGGGTCGTCCTGTTTTCCATGTCCTGCGTGTACATCCTGCACAAGTACGAGGGCGAGCCCGAGAATGCGGTGCTGCCACTGTGCTTCGTGGTGGCCGTCTACTTCATGACTGGGCCCATGGGCTTCTACTGGCGAAGCAGCCCCAGCAGCGCCAGTGGCCCCAGCAGCCCCAGCGTGGAGGAGAAGCTGGAGCACCTGGAGAAGCAGGTCAGACTGCTCAATATCCGTCTCAACCGGGTGCTCGAGAGCCTGGACCGCTCCAAGGACAAGTGAAGGTGAGCTGGCCGGGTGGGCCCACAGTTACCAGCGCACTGTCTCAGAAAACGAAAACGGAGGAAAAAAAACCCAAACCCCAAACAATCTTAATAAACACGACTGAGCAAGAAAGTGGCACTGTGTGAGGGTATTTCCACCCATCCGGCTGCTCTTAGGACACGTTCCCAGAATAGCGGAAAGATCATCGATGTGGAACCGCGCACAATGTGTCATTAGTGGGGAAAAATATATTTTTTAAACAAAGGATAGAACCATATTTAGCTGTACAGTAAGAAATTTATCTGTGCATAGAGCATAAAGTTAATTTTTTCAAGCATTTAAATACATCTTTTGTAAGGTTTTTTAATAAAGGCAGATTGAGTCAAGTTTATCAAAACTTTACATGGAGGGGAAGAATATGCTAATTTGACATTTGAGGAAAGTTTAAATGCGTTTGTTTTCGCAGCTTAGGGATTGGTGGGTGAGGTCTGTGTGCGTTAGATTCATGTTCCCCAAACTGTGAGCTTTATTTCATGTTATTTTTGGTGGATGTTGACTTAGTTCTGGAATGTTGTCACTTCTAAATGTGGACAGTTGGGCTGCGGGCTGCGACTCAGCCTCTTGGATCCTGGAGACCCCTGCCAAGCCCCCGTCCGGCCTGTTTCTAAATGAAGACATCGCCATTTCTAGAAGACCTGAGACTTTCTTCCCTCTGTGTTTCGATGTATTTTAATCTCAACATTTTGAAAAGGAAAATGCAAGGAGGGGCCAAGGAGTGTCTTGGGGATTTGATGCCAGGAAGTACCTGGGTAAGGTTTTGGAGATCGCGCCAGAACCTTTTCAATGTCCTGGTTTGCAGTTTGCTCACTAGGCCTATCTACGAAAGCTGTACCCTTGAGGGTTTTTTTGTTTCATTTTGCTTTTGGTTGCCTCAGGACCTTAGAAGGAAAACAAACAGTAGCAGCTAATAACATTCTCAAGCGTATTGCTGCTGAGAAAGATTCTCAGGAACAATTAGCAGCAATAAGCAAGCCTTTGAAAAGGTCTAAATTATTTTTCCTGAAATTTTCACAGTACACGTTAGGTGCTTTTTATCTGAAATCTGTTGCGTCCTCATTTTAGGTGGTCTCTGTGGGCGGAGAGTGGGACATGCGACATGGACAGCTGTGGGGGTCCCGGGCAAGGGAGCTTCAGAAGGTGTGGGTCAGGGGCTGGCGGAAATGCCCCTTTGCTAGGACTTGTGTTTTTTCTTTTTGAGACGAAGTCTTGCTCTGTCGCCCAGGCTGGAGTGCAGTGGCTCAGTCTCAGCTCACTGCAACCCCCACCTCCTGGGTTCAAGTGATTCTCCTGCCTCAGCCTCCCAACTAGCTGGGAATACAGACGCCTGCCACTATGCCCAACTAATTTTTTGTATTTTTAGTAGAGATGGGGTTTCACCATGTTGGCCAGGCTGGTCTCGAACTCCTGACCTCGTGATCCACCCTCCTCAGCCTCCCAAAGTGCTGGATTACAGACAGGCGTGAGTCACTGCAACTTGTTTTTTAAAAAAGGAAGCCCTAGGCCACACGCGATCTCAGCACTTTGGGAGGCAGAGATGGGTGGATCACCTGAAGTCAAGAGTTCAAGACCAACCTGACCAACGTGGTGAAACCCCCATCTCTACTAAAAATACAAAAATTAGCCAGGCGTCGTAGTGCATGCCTGTAGTCCAGCTACTGAGGAGGCTGAGGCAGGAGAATTGCTCGAATCTGGGAGTCGGAGGTTGCAGTGAGCTGAGAGCGCTCCACTGCACTCCAGCCTGGGTGACAGAGCAAGACTTCATCTCAAAAAAAAAAGAAGGAAGCCTAGCATTTTGCAGCTTTAAAGCTTCTGGGGCTCACAGCTGTCTCCGTGGCCCTTGCCTGCCCACAGATGTGCCCTGGCAACCCACTCACAGTCCCCTGCATGCAGGTTTGTAGATACCCCTGCCAGATCTTCTAGAAGCAAGACCTTATGGTCCAGGTCTCAGTTTGGAGAAGAGTTAGCTGTCTACCACTTCTTGTGTCGTGTTCCTGTAAAGTGTTATTTTTAGTTGCAAGTATCTGGAAAACAGATGCAGATGTTTTTCAGGATGTTGACGAGGCTTCTGTTTTTAAGGTACATATGACGGGACCCAAACTCTCCTGGAGAGTTCTGTTTATTTCCTGAACCGTGTACGTGTTTTAGGTACATGTTTATTCAATGTGCATGGATATTTAAGATTTGCTGGAGCAGGCCGGGCGCGATGGCTCACGCCTGTAATCCCAGCACTTTGGGAGGCCAAGGCGGGCGGATCACCTGAGGTCAGGAGTTCCAGACCAGTCTGGCCAACATAGTGAAACCCTGTCTCTATTAAAAATAGAAAAATTAGCCGGGCGTGGTGGCGGGCGCCTGTGATCCCAGCTACTCAGGAGGCTGAGGCTGGAGAATTGCTTGAACCCAGGAGGCAGAGGTTGCAGTGAGCCGTGATTGTGCCACTGCACTCCAGCCTCAACGACAGAGCGAGACTCCATCTAAAAATAAATAATAATAAATAATAAGAGATTTACTGGAGCATGCATCAGAGCTTCTCTGAAGAAAGTAAAAAATAAATTTTAAAGAAAATAATTTTTAAAAAAATTTACTAGAGCAGATCTTTATCCATGCACATCGGAACACAGGATTACTGGGTTGAAATCATTCCAGTTCTGTCGTTAGATACTTGGACATGAATCTGTTTTAGCACAGGGGATAAATAACCCAGGATGTCATCTTCATCTTCTTTCCTTTTGTGCATTTGGCCATGCCACGTTTAGGTACTGAAACAGCTTTGCTCATGTCGGCCAGGGGGAAGATTGATGTTCTGTGCACAAAGCCAGTGATCGCCGGCCCTGCCTCGGCCCTTCCCTTGCTTGTGGTCATTGTAAGATTGCCTGCATGTTAAGGCCTAAGCTGTCACTGGACTGGGTGTAATACCCGCTTCATTCCGCCTCCCACCTCTTGCCTGAATCATGAAGGGCACTGTGCTCTATTGAGATCTTGGTAAGCTCATCATTTTAACTTGTATTCCTCTGAGGGAGGTACGTGTTATCTGGGTGCTGGTGGATTGAGACCTCAAGCATCAATTCAACATTGCTGTCGAAAATATGCACAATTTTTTTCCACTTTAGGCTCCGAAGCCAGTTTTATAGTTTGATACACTCCAGTGAAAAATGTCTTCATTTTTAATGAAATAACCTACAGTAAGTAGGTGTCACCTCAGGGTAGAACATTATTTAAAATCTGATAGAAATCCTAGATGCTAGATTTGAAAAGCTCCTGGTTTTTATTGCATATCTTTCACCTGCATTTGGGCACATCTTAACCCAAAATAATTGGGGGTTTTGTTGCGTCTCCACTCCATGGAAGCTTGTAGGCTATTGGGATTGGGCCTCCCCTTCCCCGCCCCACCACATCTCTTTGTTTTTGCTCTCTGTTGTATGTGGAAAAGTGTGCTTTTGTACCATATCTCACACCTATAGAGAAACCTTTTTATATCTTCAGGGCTATAGAGTATATTAGTGCAACACTTCACTGAATGTGATGTAAAAACATTCTGATGAAAACTGGTTCTGTTATAATTAAGACTCAGTGTTTAACATATCTTAATCAGTGTTAATTTCCCAATGTTTCCGTATCACAATGAATAACTTGTTTTACTGAGAACAGACAATAATCCAGAAAACAAAAGGGACCTGCCATCTCTGATTGCTGGAATTGTATGGGTGTGTTAGGGTTGGTTTAGTGATCTCTTTCTTGACACCCTAGCAAAGATGCTTTTGTGGAGTGTAAACCTGTCATAAATGTACTTTCCAGGCTGGATGCTGTGGCTCACGCTTGTAATCCCAGCACTTTGGGAGGCCAAGGCAGGTGGATCACTTGGGGTTGGGAGTTCGAGACCAGCCTGGCCAACACAGTGAAACCCTGTCTCTGCCCAAAAAAAAAAAAAAAAAAAAGCCAAGTGTGGTGGTGGGTGCCTGTAGTCCCAGCTACACAGGAGGCTGAGGTGGGAGAATCAGTTGAACCCAGGAGGCAGAGGTTTCAGTGAGCTGAGATCGCGCCACTGTACTCCAGTCGGGGAGTGAGACCCTGTCTCAAAAAAAAAAAAGTGTATATATATACATATACACACACACTTATATACATACATGTAAGTTTGTATATATACACACCTTTCAATACCAATGGGCATTACCCGCCCTTTGGTTTCTTTTGCTCTGGGTTTTGGCCCCATATCATTTCTGGTAAGAGAGCGCAGCAACAGAATTTCTGGAAAGCAGGCCTTGTGAATTGTACCTGTATCTTAATTCACAAAGGGGAGGTGAATACCATAGAAAGGTGTTTAATTCACTTCCCCCAGAAACTAGAGCCTGTCTCTCATGAAGCCTGTCTCTCATGAAGCCTGTCTCATGCAGGAGCCGGGAGGCAGAGCTATCAGGGACCTGGGACTAGGTCTTTATGACTATGGTAGAGGTAACCAAGTGGGGTGGTTCCCTGTGGGGAACTGAGTGAGAACACAAAGGTTCAGGTCAGCGATTAAGAAGACTGTAATTTGACTTTCTGCATGCCTGGAAGGGCTGCCTTTCGGGGGAGGCTGTGGGCAGCTGTAGTTGCTGCTGTGGCCCTGTGATTCAGCAGGCTTAGGGAGCAGTTAACAATAACAGCTGCCAAATGGCCTAGGCAGAATCTAAAGACGTGGTTAATGCCACTTGTCGATAGTGGAAATCCTGAATTGCTTCCTTTCTGTAACCGCTGCTACTTCTTAAGATGCTTTTGACAGATGACATCTGCCTTACAGGTTGACACCTGATAACTTCCTGATGGGTTTCGAACTGGCTGACTTAACCAAATAGCCAGCTCTTGCCATCGATCTAGCGTTAAAAGGGATTCCTGAGGTTCCTGAGGGGTCAGCTCCCCCACTTCCAGCTTTTTAGTTTTAATGGTCTGCACCTTCTGCAACATTTTTGTTCATGGCCATTGGAATAGTCGGACTTTGACTCCTTACTTGTGAATAATAGGAATATATTTTGCAGAATCGAACAATACCCTTAAAATTCATACTGGACAGCCATCAGTATGATGTATAGTATCTGGTGTAAACAAATTTTATTCAGCATTTTCAACTGTTTTGCTTTTCCTTGACATGTCGGAGGTGCACCAGTACCAGTTTTTCTCTTGTGCTGGCTTAAAATGCTGATTGCCGTTTGCATTGTCTACTGAGAAGCTGTGGCAGCTAATGGTATTATTGCCCATGTGTTCTAACGTCTTTTTGCAGAGTTAAAGGTTTCATTGTAGTGTCAATTTAATATCTGCATGTGTGTTTAATCTCTGAATACCGTGTAATTAAGCTGATGAACTGTGATGGTGATGATGATTAGCACACACTAAAATGAAGCAGTCGTTTCCCTCTTCTTAACTGGAAGTCACACTTGTGAGCTGTGGTACCCATTATCAACAGTGTATTCATGATCGACTTCATATTTTGTGTATCTGGTTCTCAATTTTGTATAGCATTTAATTTGGCACCTAATCTAAAGCCATTTGATTTGAATATAATAGTGTGTGTGTACATGGTGTGTGTGTGCACTTTACTTTCATGAGCCTTGGGAAACTGATTCTACAAATGTATAGAGATAAACATATCAGGCATATTTTTTTGCAAAGCGATATATACATTCCTGTTATTTATTAAATCACTGGCTTTGGTGTTACATAGAGGTATTTGTAGATCTCAGAACAGAATTCAAATATTGTGAAAATTACAGCTTAATAAATGTTTATTGTAATTTTGTCGTATGGACTTTTAAAATATATTTCATCACTTCTAACCAAACGTTTGTGGAGTTTCCCCAGTTTTGATGTGTAACCAGGATTCTGTGGTTCTATTCCTCAATCTGAGAAGAGTCATAAAACCTTGAATTTATGTATTCAGTTGGAGGTAGGGTTGCAAGATAAAATACAGGATGCCCAGCTACATTTGAATTTCAGATAAACAGTAGTGTTTTAGTGTACTATAGAAGGGTTGGTTGCTTATCTGAAATTCAAATGTAACCAAGTTTCCTGTATTTTTATTTGCAAAATCTGACAGTCCTAGCAGGATAGTGCAAACGATGTGTGCCTCTCCACCCCACCATGCATACTCATGCTGCTTTCTTGGGTCCTAAAAATCCTTTTTCCTTTCCTTTTTTTTTTTTTTTTTTTGGAGACAGAGTCTCACCCAGGCTGGAGTACAGTCGCAAGATCTCAGCTCACTACAACCTCCGTCTCCTGGGTTCAACCAAGCATGTCCGGCTAATTTTTGTATTTTGAGTAGAGACGGGGTTTCACTTTGTTGGCCAGGCTGGTCTCTACCTCCTGACCTCAGTGATCTGCCCGCCTCGGCCTCCCAAAGTGCTGGGATTACAGGCGTGAGCCATCATGCCCAGCCCTAAAAATCTTATTCTTAGTAAACATTTAGGAGCAAATGTAACAGGAATATAGCCAAGATAAATACACTTATGTATGACCCAAGAGTTCTGCTCCTGGCTTTTTTTGCAAAGACAGGCTCATAGGTCGATAAGGGGACAATTTGAGGCTAGTTATTGTGAATTTACCTGGGGGGTGGCCTGGGTGGTCTGTCACTGGGAAAGCAGGCAGGTGAGCGGGGGCGGTGAGGCACCAGAGGATGTCCAGTAGGTAGTGACAGTAACAGCTTGGGGTAAGAAGGAAACCAGAATGAGAGGGGAGAGCTCATTTGAGTAAAGTCAGCACCTACGACTTTACAGTCATTCTGTGGCCAGGCCTGGTGGCTCACGCCTCTCATCCTAGCCCTTTGGGAGGCCACGGCAGGTGCATCGCTTGAGTCCAGGAGTTCAAGACCAGCCTGGGCAACATAGTGAGACCCTGCCTCTATGAAAAATAAATAAATTTGGCCGGGCACAGTGGCTCACGCCTGTAATCCCAGCACTTTGGGAGGCCGAGGCAGGCAGATCACCTGAGGTCAGGAGTTTGAGACCAGCCTGACCAACATGGAGAAACCCCGTCTCTACTAAAAATACAAATAATTAGCCAGACGTGGTGGCGCTCTCCTGTAATCCCAGCTACTCAGGAGACAGGCAGGAGAATTGCTTGAACCCGGGAGGCAGAGGTTGCCATGAGCCGAGATCACACCATTGCACTCCAATGGGCAACAAGAGCAAAATTTGTTTATTTTCCTTTATATTATTTAGTTAAAGAGACAAGAGTTTTGTTTCTTTAAATAATATAAAGAAAAATAAATATATTTTGTGGCACGTGCCTGTGCCTGTAGTCCCAGCTACTTGGGAGGCTGACGTGGGAGGATTGCTTGAGCCTAGGAGGTTGAGGCTGCAGTGAGCCATGATTGTACCACTGCACTCCAGCCTGGGCAACCAAGTGAGACCCTGTTTCAAAAAGTAATAATAATTTTGTAAGAATGCATTGAAAGCAAGATTTGAATTAAACACGGTAGGCCGAGGAGGAGGAGGAGGAGGGGCGTGGGTTATGGGATGGAGATCAAGATGAATGCCAAGTTCAACAGGAATGAGTCCTCACAGAAGTCACCCGAGGGCAGTGTTTATCGGCCGTAGAAGGTCCGGGAACCCTGCCCCAGCCCGGCCAGCTACAGCCTCACTGTCTCCCATGGCCCCTTTTGCCTGCAGCCACCCACTGCCAATCCCGCTGTAGCCCCAGGGCAGCTGGCAGCATTGCTACCAGCCCCTTTGCACCTATGAAGGAAAAATAGAATCTCAGGACTCCAAACTCACTATGCCAAGGACAAAGTTAAGCTTGGGAACTAAGTCACACAAAACGAAACAAAAAACAAACGTAAACTTCTTTCTTTTGGTTCCCAAACAGCTGCCTACTTTATCTTGTGTAAACTGTAGATTTGGGCTGGAATTTAGTGGCTCCTGCCTGTAATCACAGCACTGTGGAGGCTGAGACAGAAGGATCACTTGAGCTCAGGAGGCAGAGGTTGCAGGTGAGCCGAGATGGCACCACTGCACTCCAGCCTGGGCGACAGAGTGAGACTCCGTCTCAGAAAAATAAATAAAAACTAATACATTAAATAAATAAATAAATAAATAAAATGTAGATTCACTGAGTGCATGTCAAAGCCAAGCGAGAATCTGACCCCTGCCTCATTGCCCACCATTGCCCACATTTTTCTTCTGTCTTTCCCCTCCGGCTTGCTGATTTTCCTTTAAATATTGAAATCCTCAAAACCCTTTCTGGAAAGAACACAGGCCACAGATCCTACCATGACTTGTGTTTCTCTTCCCTGGGCCTGACCTCAACCTTGGCAAAATAAGCCACTAGTCCACTGAGATCCACCCCAGTCACTTTTTGGTTTACTCTCCTAAGGCCCCCTCTGCCGTTTTTTTGTTTGTTTGTTTGTTTTTTGTTGTGTTTTTTTTTTTGAGACAGTCACTTTGTCACCTAGGCTAGAGTGCAGTGGCGAGATCTCGCCTCACTGCAACCTCCATCTCCATGGTTCCAGCAATCCTCCCGCCTCAGCCTCCCTAGTAGCTGAGATTACAGGCTTGCACTACCACACCCAGCTAATTTTTGTATTTTTTAGTAGAAACGGGGTTTCACCATGTTGGCCAGGCTGGTCTCGAACTACTGACCTCAAGTGATCCACCCACCTCTGCCTCCCAAAGTGCTGGAATTACAGGCATGAGCCATCACCCAGGCTGTTTTTTTTTTTTTAAGCAAACAAAAACAAAAAAACAGCTTTATCGAGGTAAAACGGACATATGATAAACTGCACGTGTTTGAGTGTAGCTTGGATAACGTCTGATATATGGGTACACCATATACATCAAACTTGCTACAATCAAAAAATAGCAAACAGATCCATCACCTCAGGGCCCTTTAGGGTCCCCCTTGCTGCTCTCCATCCCCAGGCAACCTTTGAATTTCTCTCTGTCACTAGACATTGGTTTGCATTTTCTATAAATGGGATGACACAGCATGTGTCTCCTTATGCCCACCCCCCCGGCTTCTTTCACGTAATATAATTATTTTGAATTCCATTCCAGTTGTTGCCCTTATCAATAGTTCACTCCTTTTTATTGCTGTGTCGTATTCCGTTGTATGGAGATACCACGATTTGCTTATCCATTCACCTGTTGATGGACTTCTGGGTTGTTTCTTATTTGGGGCCATTATAAATAAAGCAACTATGAACACTTATGTATAGGACTTTGTATGAACATACTTTTCACTTTTCCTGGGTAAATACTTAGGAGCAGAATGGCTGGATCGTATTGTAGGAATAGGTTGGTCTTCAACTCCTGGACTCAAGTGATCCTCCCATCTTGGCTCATCTTGGCCTCCCATCTTGGCCTCCCAAGAATTACATGTGTGAGCCACCACGCACGGCCTCTTTTTATGTTTTTTTCATTTCTAATTTTTAAACAATAGAGATGGCCGGGTGTGGTGGCTCACGCCTGTAATCCCAGCACTTTGGGAGGCCGAGGTGGGCAGATCACCTGAGGTTGGGAGTTCAAGACAAGCCTGACAAACATGGAGAAACCCCGTTCTACTAAAGATACAAAATTAGCCAGGCATGGTGGTGCATGCCTGTAATCCCAACTACTCAGGAGGCTGAGGCAGTAGAATCGCTTGACCCAGGAAGTGGAGGTTGTAGTGAGCCAAGATCGCACTGTTGCACTCCAGCCTGGGCAACAAGAGCAAAACTCCATCTAAAAAAAAAAAAAAAAAAAGGAAAGACAGAAAAGCAAACCAAGTCAATAGATAGATGATGGTCGAATCTTTGATGATGAATAACAAAAGAAGTGAGCTCTAGTTTTTATTCAGTAACTGTAGTAACTGCACATCATAGATTACATCGGTGGCTTCAATGTAGATAATGCCAGGATTAGCTGCAAATATGATCTAAATATATTTTGACCATTACTAGCCATGAAACAACAGCTGGCACAATGTTTACACAGGGCACTACTGGGAGATTCAGTACTCAGCATAATGCAAGTCCCTTGAAGAATACTAATTCCCAGTGTGTTGGTATTTGGAGACAGAGTCTTTGGGAGGTGACTAGTCTAGATGAGGTCCTGAAGGTAGAGCCCCCATAATGTGACTAGTGACCTTATAAGAAGAGGAAAAGACCAGACACCCCTCGACTCCACCATGTGAAGACACAGCAAGAAGGTGGCTGTTTTAGGCCGGGCGTGGTGGCTCACGCCTGTAATCCTAGCACTTTGGGAAACCGAGTTGGGTGGATCACCTGAGGTCAGAAGTTCAAGACCAGCCTGGCCATCATGGTGAAACCCCATCTTTAAAAAAAAAAAAAGAAGGTGGCTGTTTTAAAACCAGGTAGAAGTCTATCACCAAATACTGAGTATGCCAGCACCTTGCCCTTGAACTTCCCAGCCTTTGTTGCCCAGGCTGGAGTGCAGTGGCACAATATCGGCTCACTGCAACCTCTGCCTCCTGGGTTCAAGCGATTCTCCTGCCTCAGCCTCCCGAGTAGCTGGGATTACAGGCATGTGCCACCATGCCCAGCTAATCTTTTGTATTTAGCAGAGACAGGGTTTTACCATGTTGGTCGGGCTGCTCTTGAGAACTGACCTTAGGTGATCCACCCGCCTCGGCCTCCCAAAGTGCTGGGATTACAGGCATGAGCCACCGTGCCCGGCCTTGTTTTTTTTTTTTTTTTTTTTTCTACACAGCATCTCGCCCAGGCTGGAGTACAGTGGTGCAATCTCGGCTCACTGTAATCTCTGCCTCCCAGGCTCAAGTGATTCTCCTGCCTTAGCCTCCGGAGTGGCTGGGATTACAGGCATGCGCCACCACACTCGGCTAATTTTTGTAATTTTAGCAGAGACGGGATTTGGCCATGTTGAGCAGGTTGGTCTCGAACTCCTGACCTCAGGTGATCCGCCTGCCTTGGCCTCCCCAAGTGCAGGGATTACAGGTGTGAGCCATTGCGCCCTGGCAAAAAGGCTTTATTTGATTGAGGCCCTAAGTAACCCCCAGAGAGCAGAGCAGGTTGGCCACCTGTGGGCACACTAATTTGGGCATAGCTACAGTAGATGAAATGTTCCCTTAATGCCCCGGAGGAGATTCCGTCAGTCAGAAAATGATCTAATTAGTGGAAAGAAACTGGTATGTGTGGCCAGGCACAGTGGCTCACGCCTGTAATCCTAACACTTTGGGAGGCCGAGGCGGGCAGATCGCTTGAGACCAGGAATTTGAGACCAGCCTGGCCAACATGGTAAACTCCATCTCTATTAAAAATACAAAAATTGACTGGGCGTGGTGGCTCACACCTGTAATCCTAGCAGTTTGGGAGGCCGAGGTGGGTGGATCACCTGAGGTCAGGAGTTCAAGACCAGTCTGGCCATCATGGTGAAACCCCATCTTTAAAAAAAAAAAAATACAAAAATTAGCCAGGCGTGGTGGCTTGCGCCTGTAGTCCAGCTACTCGGGAGGTTGAGGCAGAAGAATCGCTTGAACCTGGGAGGCGGAGGTTGCAATGAGACGAGATCACACCCCTGCGCTCCAGCCTGGTGAGATCGAGACTTCATCTCAAAAAAAAAAAAAAAAAAAAAAAACTGGTGCATGTATACACGTGTCAAGCATGCATTTATGTGAGAAAGTGTAAGTACACGTGTGTATGTGCATTTGGAATTTCTAAAAGTGCTGGTTTCTAGGCTTCTATTTCTTTTTTTTTCTTTTTTTCTCAGCCTCCTGAGTAGCTGGGACTACAGGCTCACGCCACCGCGACCGGCCAGTTTCTAGGCTTCTAATCAGAAGTGCGGTATCACTTCTCCCTAATCTTAAGCAGTCGAAATTCACAATTCTAGCCAGGCACGTCAGCTGATGCATGTAATCCCAGCACTTTGGGAGGCCAAGGCAAACGGATTACTTGAGCTCAGGAGTTTGAGACCAGCCTGGGCAACATGGTGAAACCCGTCTCTACCAAAAATATAAAAAATTAGCCAGGCATGGTGGTATGCGTCTGTGGTGCCAGCTACTTGGGAGGCTGAGGTGGGAGGATCACTTGAGCCTGGGGGGTGGAGGTTGCAGTGACCCAAGATTGTGCTACTGTGCTCCAGTCTGGGTGAGAGAGTGAGACTCCATCTAAAAAGGAAAAAAAAGTTCACAATTCTGTTCCATCAAAAAACAAGGGAAGGGGCTGTGGATGCCTTTCTTGGTTATCTTCAGATGGCAGTAAGTATAAGCTCAAAATAAAGCATCCGATGTTTGACACTATATTAAACCTATTCTAAAAGGAATGAGTACTTGGCTAGGTGCTGTGGCTCACACCGGTAATACCCACACTTTGGGAGGCCAAGGAGTGCAGATCACCTGAGGTCAGGAGTTAGAGACCAGCCTCGCCAACATGGTAAAACCCCATATCTACTAAAAATACAAAAGTTAGCAGGGTGTGGTGGCCAGGTGGCCAGGTGGCCAGTGCCTGCAATCCCAGCTACTCAGGAGTCTGAGGCAGGAGAATCGCTTGACCCGGGGGAGGCGGAGGTTGCGGTGAGCTGAGATGGCGCCAGTGGACTCCAGCCTGGGAAACAAGAGAGAGACTCCTCCTCCTCCTCCTCCTCCTCCTCCTCCTCCTCCTCCTCCTCCTCCTCCTCCTCCTCCTCCTCAAAAAAAAAAAAAGAAATGAGTTCTCAAACTTAAAACTAAGATGCTTGTGGCTTTCAAAATACTTAATTTTGAATTAAAAATAAAATCCAAGGCCAGGCCTTGGCTCACACCTGTAATCACAGCATTTTGGGAGGCCGAGGCAGGTGGATCACCTGAGATCAGGAGTTCGAGACCAGCCTGGCCAACCTGGTGAAACCCCGTCTCTACTCAAAATACAAAAATTAGCTGGGCATGGTGGCAAGTGCCTGTAGTCCCAGCTACTTGGGAGGCTGAGGCAGGAGAATCCCTTGAACCCAGGAGGCGGAGGTTGCAGTGAGCTGAGATGGCACCACTGTACCACTGTCTCCTGGGTGACAGAGCAAGACTTTGTCTCAAAAATTAATAAATAATAAAATCCAGCTCTTCTGGGAATAATAATGATTTTGCTTGGTGCACACACAGACACATGACAGTTACACCGTTTCCAAGAGCTTGTTATCACCAAATCTGCACTCTCTCTAGGACCTGCGGAAGTATCGGTCAACCTCACACAAGGGCAGGACTGGGAGCAGGGGTCCCACTTACGTGCTGGCCTTCTTCCAGGTTCTGCTGGAGGCCAGCTGGACAGCAAGGGAAGACGTGCAGGGTGTGGCTACACCAGGTGGTCTGCTGTCACTGCTTTCACCTTGCCATAGCTCATCAGGCTCCAGAATCTCAGCAGCTTGTCCCTCTGTGCAGTCGTGGTGACCCCTTGGTTTGGAATCTTACACTGTCCAACACACACCATCTCCTGTCGTGCCATTCTTCCAATGGCAGTCAGAGCCTGTGGTTCTCACAGTCAGAGCCTGTGGTTCTCATCCATTTCTGGTGTTCTAGTCTTTCTTCCTTTATGTAGATCCATATTTTTAATTTGAGAGGGAGGTAACGGTAGTACTGGGCACAGTGGCTCATGCTTGAAATCCCAGTACTGGGAGGTTGAAGCAGGAGAATCGCTTGAGCCCAGGAGGCCGAGGCTGTAGTGAGCCATGATAGCACCTCTGCACTCCAGCCTGAGCGACAGAGGGAGACTCTATCTCAAAACAAGAAACAAACACACAGAAGAACTCCTGTGTACCTTATGTCTCAGCAGATAATCTTACTTCTGCATCTCACCCCTAGGACAAACAAGCCAACATTTATAAACAAGTTTTCTGCAAAGGAATTTGGAAGAAAGAGACTGTATTCCAAAGAACAGCTTGCAGACTGGGGAGATGTAGTCTACTGTGTAAGAAGGTGTGTTCCGGGAAGAAAGGGAGGGTCTATGTTTTAGAGCAAAAGTTCCCACCCAGGTTCCCAATCAGGTCCATTTCATGCAAATGAACGAGTCAAACTTGCTTAGTTCTGATTGGGCAATATAATTCAGTCCTAACTTGCTTAGTTCTGATTGGGCGATACAATTCAGTCCTGATTGGTTGATACAGATGAGTCCTGGCTGGTCCATACCGGGATTCCTGAAAGTCCCAAAATTAAACAGAGGTTTTTGGGAGAACTGAGAGTACATTCTTGACCTGTAGTTCTCAGTTGGTTGCTTGGCTCTATTTAAAATGTAGGCCCAGGATCACCTGAGGCAGGAGATCGAGACCAGCCTGGCCAGCATGGTGTAACCCCGTCTCTACTAAAAATACAAACATTAGCAGGGTGTGTGGCAGGCACCTGCAATCCCAGCTACTTGGGAGGCTTAGGCAGGAGAATTGCTTGAACCAGGGAAGCAGAGATTGCAGTGAGCTGAGATCACACCACTGCACTCCAGCCTGGGCAATGGAGTGAGACTCCGTCTCAAAAAAATAAATGAATAAATAAAATAAAAGGTAGGGCAAGTTAGCCACTCTGGTTCCATTTGGAAGAATTGGCTCTTTCCAACTCACATTTGTTCACATATTCATAGGCACTTGTAGTGTCAGAGTGTAATGGAAAAAAAATTCTATTACGGATGAGGCAGCCTCAAAAAAATAATGAATTAAGGAACACCAAGAGAGCATTTCCTTTGCCTTCTCTTGTGCTTTTGAAAGTCTGGGTCCTTAATTTCTTTTATTTTTTCTTTTGAGACAGTCTTGCTTTTTCACCCAGGCTGGAGTATAGTGGTGCGAGCTTGACTCTCTGCAAACTCCACCTCGCAGGTTCAAGTGATTCTCCTGCCTCAGCCTCCCGAGTAGCTGGGACTACAGCTGCACGCCCCACACCCAGCTAAATTTTATGTTTGTAGTAGAGACAGCGTTTCTGCATGTTGGCCAGGCTGGTCTCGAACTCTAGACCTCAAATGATTCGTCCGCCTTGGTCTCACAAAGTGTGTGCGCCACCTCGCCCAGCCTGGGCCCTTCATTTCTGGGCGGCTTGGTGATTTATTCTGGTGGCCTCTCTTGAGCACTGATAAAAAGCTGGCAACAAAAGATGGGGATACGTTAAGACCTGTGCAAATGAGCACAGTAGAAGCTCCTACTTGTGTTTCTCCTGTTTTTTTTTTGGATAGAATCCGAAATTACTGGCTGGGCATGGTGACTCACACCTGCAATCCCAGCACTTTGGGAAGCCAAGGCTGGAGGATTGCTTGAGCTCGGGAATTTGTGTGCACCTGTAATTCCAGCTACTGGAGACTGTGGTGGGAGGATCGCTTGAGCCTGGGAGGTGGAGGCTGTCATCACACCACTGCACTTCAGCCTGGGCACTAGACCCGGACCTTGTCTCAAAATAAATAAATAAGTAAATAATAAATGAATGAACAAACAATCCAAAATGACAGTTTATAGCAGGAGTCAGCAAACTGCAGCCAGCTGCCTGTTTTTGTAATAAAGCTTTATTGGAATACAGGCACATTCATTTAGTACTGTCTGTAACTGATTTCACGTCACAAGGCAGAGTTGAGGTGTTGCAGCAAGGCCACAATGTCTAAAATATTCACTATGTGACCTTTTACCAAAAAAATGTGATGGTCCCCTTGTCTAGATCTGTGCCATCCAATAGAGTAGCCATTGGCCACACCTGGCTACCAAGTGCTTGAAATGTGGCTAGTCCAAATTGAGGTGCGCTGTAAGTGTAAAATACACATTAAATTTGGAAGACATTGTACCAAAAAGAATGTCAAATAGCTGGGCACAGTGGCTCATACTTGTAATTCCAGCACTTTAGGAGGCTGAGGTGGGCGGATCACCTGTGGTCAGAAGATTGAGACCAGCCTGGCCAACATGGCGAAACCCCATCTCTACTAAAAGTACCAAAATTAGCTGGGTGTGGTGGTGCACTCCTGTAATCCCAGCTACTCAGGAGGCTGAGGCAGGAGAATCACTTGAACCCGTGAGGCGGAGGTTGCAGTGAGCCGAGATCACGCCACTGCACTCCAGCTTGGGTGAAACGAGCTTCTCAAAAAAAAAAGAGAGAGAGAATGTAAAATCTCTCATTAGTAGTTTGTTTACAGGTGGCAGCTCAATGTCTACTCCAGAATCTCAAGGTGTGCTAACAATTCAGGCTTTGTTTTCTTGTCCTTCAGAACTGTTGGACAGTTTCTGCCATGACTGAGGGGGTTTAAACACTTTTTTTTTTTTTAAAGACAGAGTTTCGCTCTTGTCCTCCAGGCTGGAGTGCAATGGCTCTATCTTGGCTCACTGCATCCTCTTCCTCCCAGGTTCAAGTGATTCTCCTGCTTCAGCCTCCGGAGTAGCTGGGATTACGGGTGCCTACCGCCATGCTCAGTTAAATTTTTTTTGATATTTTTAGTAGAGACAGTGTTTCCCCATGTTGACCAGGCTTGTCTTGAACACCTGACCTCAGGTGATCCGCCCACCTCCGCCTCCCAAAGTGCTGGAATTATGGTCGTGAGCCACCGCGCCCAGCCTAAACACTTTTTAAAAATTATTTTTTGGCCAGGCGTGGTGGCTTATGCCTGTAATCTCAGCACTTTGGGAAGCCAAGGCCCAGGAGTTCGAGACCAGCCTGGGCAATATAGTGAGACCTCATCTCTGCCAGTTTTTTTTTTTGATAGCTCTGATTACAGGCATGCGCCACCATGCTGGCTAATTTTTTTGTATTCAGTAGAGATGGGGTTTCACCATGTTAGTCAGGCTGGTCACGAACTCCTGACCTCAGATGATCCACCCGCCTTGGACTCACAAAGTGCTGGGATCACAGACGTGTGCCACCGTGCCTGGCTTAATTTTTTTTTAATTAGCCAGGTGTGGCCGGGCGCAGTGGCTCATGCCTGTAATGCCAGTACTTTTAGGAGGCCGAGGCAGGCAGATCACCTGAGGTCTGGAGTTTGAGACTAGCCTGGCCAACATGGTGAAACCCTGTCTCTACTAAAAATACAAAAATTAGCCAGTCATGGTGGCACGTACCTGTAATCCCAGCTACCCAGAGGCTGAGGCAGGCGAATTGCTGGAACCCAGGAGGCAGAGGCTGCAGTGAGCCGAGGTCGCACCACTGCACTGCAGCCTGGGCGACAGAGTGAGACTCAGTCTCAAAAAATAAAAGAATAAAAATTAGCCAGGTGTGATGGTGCACACCTGTGGTCCCAGCTACCTGGGAGGCTAAGGTGGGAGGATTCCTGGAGCCCAGAAAGTAGAGGCTGCAGTGAGCTGTGATTACACCACTGTACTCCAGCCTGGGTGACACAGCAAGACGTCTCAAAAAAAAAAAAAACAAAAAACGAAGAGTATTTTCTCATGACAGGCAAGTTTACAAGTCTTGAAACCCAATTGAGGATGCTGGGATTACAGCTCTTTTGAGACAGTCTTGCTCTGTTGCCCAGGCTGGAGTGCAGTGGCTTGATCTCAGCTCACTGCAACGAATGCCTCCCGGGGTCAAGTGATTCTTGCACCTCAACCTCCCAAGTAGCTGGGATTACAGGCGTGCACCATCATGCCTGGCTAATTTTTGTATTTTCAGTAGAGACGAGGTTTCGCCATGTTGGCCAGGCTGGTTCGAACTCCTGACCTCAGGTGATCTGCCCACGTTGGCCTCCCAAAGTGCTGGGATTACAGGTGTGAGCCACTGTGCCCAGCAATTTTTTTTTTTTTGAGATGGGGTCTTGTTCTGTTGCCCAGGCTGGAGTGCAGTGCCGAGATCTTGGCTCACTGTGACTTGTGCCTCCTGGGTTCAAGCTATTCTCCCACCTCAGCCTCTTAAGTAGCTTGGACTACAGGCACGTGTCATCACATCCCACTATTGTTTTGTATTTTTAGTAGAGACAAGGTTTCACCATGTTGGCCAGTCTGGTCTTGAACTCCTGGCCTCAAGTGATCTGCCTGCCTCGGCCTCCCAAAGTTCTGGGATTACACATTACATATGTGGCCTGGCCTTCTCTTTAAACTCTGAGTTTGGGTGGGTAGTGTGTTACTGTTTAGAGAAGAAGTGCTCTGGATACGCTGAGAAACTGAATTCCTACAAGGAAAAGTGGTCATTTTTCTGTGGTTTTATCCCCGGGGGAGTTGGGGGCGCACTGTAGCTAAAGGATTTAAACTCTGCAAGATGCAATGCCACCTTGAAATGCCTGCCTGGCTCATGGGTGTCATGAGACCTGACCAGTCACCATTTCTGTTCCTCAGGTTCCTCAGCTCATTAGACCTCACCCCAAGGGGGCCCAACCTAAGCAACAGACAAATCACAACAGACATACCAGGCCCTGGCCTAGAGAGGCAAGCTGGCAGTTACCCACATCCATTTTGTGTTTAGGAGGGGTAATGAGAAATTCCGTTGGAAGCACTGGAGTAGGGAGGGGGAAGAAGACATGGCATTTAGTCCTTGCCCTACAAAACAAAGTCCTTGCCTCCCTTCTAGGCACCTGCGTTTGTGGGGGATCCAGCCTGGGGTTCCGCGCCTCTGCTCGCCCCATAGCCAAGTAGAGGGATTGGTGGGGAAATGCCACCTTCCACCCACCACAAGGTATATGTGAGAGACCCCAATTTATTTATATTTATTTATATTTTTTGAGATGGAGTTTCGGCTTTGTTGTTGCCCAGGCAGGAGTGCAATGGCGCGATCTCAGCTCACTGCAACCTCCGCCTCCCGGGTTCAAGCGATTCTCCTCCTGCCTCAGCCTCCCGAGTAGCTGGGATTACAGGTGCACTCCACCACGCCCGGCTAAGTTTTTGTATTTTCAGTCAGGCTGGTCTCGAACTCCTGACCTCAGGTGAGCCACCGCGCCCTGCCAAGAGAGCCCAGATTTATCTCAGACCATCCTATCTATTAAAAGCAGCCCCAGCCACTATTCTGTGGCCCTTTTATTATCTCGGGGCACTTGTCACTAACTCAGCTTGCGAACGTGTTCACTTTCTCCCACAGGGCTTAGTGCGGTTCCCCTCCTATTCCCCCAGCGCACTCATCCTAGGAGCTCATCTGCGTGTTTGGATACACGGATGGAAGAATAAACACCTCGCAGGCACTTTGGGCACACCTGTCGCTGGGCAGCGCAGAAGTCAAGCTCGACGTCGTGACGCCTGGAGTCTCGGTGGTTTTGGGGTTGGGAAGCAGGGCCGGTGGGGCAGGACCGACTCGCCGGGGCCGTCAGGTTGTCAAGGTGACAGCGCCCGGCCTGGCCTTGGTGGAAGGTGACTCCGCCCCATTGCTCAGTTCCAATTGGGCACGCCCTTTTCTGGCTGTCCCTCAGGATTGGCTGAGAGGTGCGGCTCAGGCACCGGAACGCGTCGCGATTAGTGGGCGCTCAGGCCACTCTTGCGCAACGCGAAGGCCTGGGCCGATGTGGGCTTAGCTCTCCACCAGCCAATCAGCGCGCGGGCTGCGTGTGGCGCGTGAGTGAGTCCGGGATCCTTCCGCCGCCGGGGCGTTGGGTCCTGGAAAGGAGGGGACGGGGCGGGGACGCGCAGGAGGCCCGCGGGGTTGACTTGGGAGAGACGACGCGTGTCCTGGCAGATGGAGGAGAACCGAGCGGAGCCGGGCAGCTTTGCCAGGAGGCTTCCCCTATTGCTAAGGACCCCTTCTCCAAGTTCAGACTCTCGCGTGACATCCTAAAGAATAAATTAATAATCAATAAATTTAAAAATTAAAAAGGAACACCACCAAACGAATCATGACGACAAGTCACATAAATAAACGAAGGCTAATAAAAAATAAAAGAAAGGCTTAAATTGCCCAAAATGTCCAAAAGAAATGCCCAGGACACACTTACAGATGATACCTGCAAATTCTGCAGCCTCAACATCATTAATCTTTTTGGAAATGTTTTTTTTTTTTTTCCCCATATGCTCAAAAGTTAAATTTTATTTATCCTGTTCACTGGCCCTAACTTAAAATCCTCATATCACATCAAGATTTCATGGACTGCTCTCTTATCACTGCCAAAAATACATACTAGGAACAAATTAATAGAAGTTGGGTTTTACACTGCACTTTGTTACTGTAACATTCTTTTTTAACTGATCAGCCATAAGCATGCAAAGTGTTCTGAATGAAACTGCTTCCACAGCCGGTTGTACAGAAATGGGTAAATTATAAAGGTGATTCAATCTGAAGTTATCTCCTTTTTTATAGCACTTCTCAAGCTGTGTGCGACACACGCCACAGAGGTAGGAAGGACCATCTTTAATAAATTATCTTCTTAATTGCAGAGAATTTCTGAAAATAAAACTGACAAAATGCTAAACCAAGCCTTTGATGAGTCCCAAAGGACCACGCATCCATCGACTCCTATTTGAAGAATTAATCCCCTGGAGTGTTCTAGCCTTTGTAGGGCAGGTGATAACAAGATCCACCAGGGCTCTGAGCAACTACACTAAGAAGCCTTCTAACCACTTCATTTGCCAATTCTTTGAACCACCCAGTCCTGCTGGCAGAGAGGGCAGCGATTGTTCTGTTTCACCCACAGGGACATGCAGCAGTTGTGGAAGGAATGATTACATTCTCCCCAGACCACAACACAGTCCTCTTGTTTGTCTTCAGCTTGGCATCTAAGACAGGCATCTGGACCCTGCAGATGGCGCACGTATCGCACTCCACGTCCCAGCTCCACATGGCCACCGCGTTCCACTTCTTGAGGGAGAACATCTTGTCACCTCCCGACTTGGAGCCTGCGCTCCCGGAGTGAGAGGCCAGGACACAGGGTTCTTCGCCGTCTTCCACATCGGCCATGGCGGCGCCGCGGAACGGACGGCGGAGACCCGGAAATGTTTTTAGAGCTGCTGCTCTGTGCCGCGCCTCGTGCCAGGCTCTGGGGAATCCCCAAAGAGCCACGGGGACCAGAGCCCGGCTGTCATGGCGCTTGCACTTGGAGGCATTCAAAGGGCTTCATTTCAGATGATGAAAGCGCAATCGGGGTGATGGAGTGGAGAATCTGGGCGCTCCTCTGAATTGTAACCACGTGCTATGACATGGGGTGGGGAAGGCTCCCAATCTAGGAGCAGCCTTTCCGAGGTTTTTTTTTTCTTTTTTTGGTGGAAACTTGTTCATTACTTTTCGAGGTTTTTAACTGTCTGCATAAGAGATAGTATAAAAAAGGAAAGGGACATTGTGTGTGCGCGCAAGTAAGATTTCATCTTATTACAACATCTGTCCCCTCCCTTCACCATATGTGCCACTAGGGACTTTGTATGTTTCAGGATCCTTTTCTTGGAAGCCAGAAGAGAACTTTACACTTTCATAAGAGGAGAAAGAAGCCAGGGGGTGGAGTGTCACCTCATCTGGCCACCTTTTCTTGCCCTATTAGAAGCAGGAGAGCAGAGTGTAGCAATCTTCAGACGGCTTGTCTAAGTCTCTGTAGGATTAAGTGAGGCCTCTGTGGCGCTCCTTTGTTTCACTATTAGCATTAGGTTAATAAGGATTAGTACTGCCTAACCCCCCTTTAAGGGTATATCACCTGGTTGTTGGTGATCTTGAATTACTGAGAGTAGCAGAAATGTAGCTGTGTCTTCCAAGTATTTGCTAAGAGTCCTCAGTGGCAGATATGTGTGAGCTGTAGCATAAGTTGCATTCATGTAACAAATATCTATTGCATGCCTGCCACATGTGAATACGAGGAGAAAGCTTCCTGCTTTCATGAAATTTCATTGTATTAATTTCATTGAAATAATCAGGATGATTTGACCTTGCACCTGAAAGAAAGCAAAACAAGATCATATTTACAGTGACTGGGGGGTGGGGAGGAACATTTAATAGTTGTTGAATGGCTGAATCTGGGTCAGGTGATCCCAGCAGAAGTGGGCCGATTCATCAAAAATCAATTCATTGAAAGTCATTTTGCCAAATAATCAATTCAGTGATTTAGCAGAATTTTCTAGATTTACCAGCTTACCAAAAATGGCATTTTATGGCTTAATCTTCTTGATTTAGATTCAATGAATAATAATACAGTCATCTTAATTTTTTCTTACATATAAGAAAATATACTTTTTTTTTTTTGAGATAAAGTCTCACTCTGTTGCCCAGGCTGAAATGCAGTGGTGTGATCTCAACTCACTGCAACCTCCACCTCCCAGGTGTAAGTGATTCTTCTGCCTCACTCTCCCGAGTAGCTGGGAATACACGTGTGCACCTCCATGCCCAGCTAATTTTTGTAATTTTAGTAGAGATGAGGTTTTGCCATGTTGATCAGGCTGGTCTTGAACTTCTGACCTCAGGTGATCCACCCACCTCGGCCTCCCAAAGTGCTAGGATTACAAGCATGAGCCACTGTCTCCAGCCCCTTCCAGTTCTTTTTCTACACGTATACATTAATGTATAGATAATATATATTATATATGTCAATGGAGAAAGTTTAAAACAGATATTTTCTTGTATGTATTTTTCTATAACTGTACATGTCATTCTGCAATTTATTCTATCTTCTTCAACAATCTTAGCCAGGCGCGGTGGCTCACGCCTGTAATCCCAGCTCTGGGAGGCTGAGGCGGGTGGATCACCTGAGGTCAGGAGTTCGAGACCAGCCTGACCAATATGGTGAGAGCCCCATCTTTAAAAAATAAAAAAAAATCTCTTTGAGGCTGGGTGCAGTGGCTAATACCTGTAATCCCAGCACTTTGGGGGGCTGAGGCAGAGGTCACTTGAGCTCAGGAGTTTGAGACCATTCTGGACAACATAGGGAGACCCTATCTCTATTTGTGTATTTATTTATTTTTCAAGACAGGGTTTTGCTGTGTCACCCAGGCTGGAGTGCAGTGGCATAATCATAGCTCACTGCAGCCTCCAGCTCCTGGGCTCAAGTGATTCTCCCACCTCAGCCTCCTGAGTAGCTGGGACCACAGGCACATACCACTATGCCTGGCTAATTTTTTATTTTTTTTTTTTTTTGAGACAAGGTCCCACTATGTTGCCCAGGCTGGTCTTGAACTCCTGGGCTTAAGCAATCGTCCTGCCTCAGCCTCCCGAAGTGCTGGGATTACCGGGGTGAACCACTGCACCCAGCCCTCTATCTCTATTTAAAAATAAACAAACAAAAAACCACCTCTTTGAGAACCATGGTATTTGCAAGTCAATTTTTTTTTTTTTTTTTTTTTTGAGACGGAGTCTCACTCTGTCACCCAGGCTGGAATGCAGTGGTGCAATCTCAGCTTACTGCAATCTCTGCCTCCCTGGTTCAAGCGATTCTCCTGCCTCGGCTTCCCGAGTAGCTGGGACTACAAGCGGGAGACTACTACTGCGCACAGCTAATTTTTTTGTATTTTTAGTAGAGACCGGGTTTCACCATGTTGGCCAGGATGGTCTTGATCTTTTGACCTCGTGATCAACCCGCCTCGGCCTCGAAAAGTGCTAGGATTACAAGGGTGAGCCACCACGCCCTGCCTGTTATTATTTTTAGTGGATGCGTATAGCATTGTACAGTATGGATTACACTATACTTTGCCATTCCCCTGTTGAAGGACTTTAGTTGGTTTCCAATTTTTCACCCCAGGCTTAGTGAAGTAAGACTCACCCAAAGTCTTGGGGCCCTGCTTATATTAATTGTTTTATTTATTTATTTATTTTTTGAGATAGAGTGTTGCTCCGTCACCCAGGCTGGAGTGCAGTGGCGTGCCACCTCGGCTCACTGCAACCTCCGCCTCCAGGGTTCAAGTGATTCTCCTGCCTCAGCCTCCTGAGTAGCTGGGATTACAGGCATCCACCACCACACCAGACTGATTTTTGTATTTTTAGTAGAGATGGGGTCTCACCATATTGGCCAAGCTGGTCTCGAACTCTTGACGTCAAGTGATTCACCTGCCTCGGCCTCCCAAAGTCCTGGGATTGCAGGCGTGAGCCACTGTGCCTGGCCTATTAATTGTTTTAAATTGTGAGATGTACAAAGCATACAAAAATACTGAATGTAACATAAATGTGCAATTTACAGAATAATAAATGTGGACCAAGTACTTACCTCCCAGCTTAATAGGGCATGACCTATTTTGGAAATTCCTCCCTAAATTCAGCCCCTTTTTTTTGCCCTAGAAGAAACCAGTGCCTTGAATGTGGTTAAGCATTTATTTGCTTGTCTTCATGTTTTTCTAATACCTATGGATTTTTTCTTTTTTTTTTAAGATGGAGTTTCAGTTTTGTTGCCCAGGCTGGAGTGCAATGGCATGATCTGGGCTCACTGCAACCTCTGCCTCCTGGGTTCAAGCAATTCTCCTGCCTCAGCCTCCCAAGTAGCTGGGACTACAGGCGCCTGCCACCACGCCTGGCTAACTTTTGTATTTTTAGTAGAGATGGGGTTTCACCATATTGGCCAGGCTGGTCTCAAACTCCTGACCTTGTGATCCGCCTGTCTCAGCCTCCCAAAGTGTTGGGGATTACAGGCGTGAGCCACCCCGTCCGGCCTCTCATTACTATATTCCTGTTAGGACAAATTGCTGCTATTTCAGAAGTACCAAGTATCAAACCATAAAGGACTTGATTTAGGAACCAATCCGGGCTGTCGTGGTGGAGAGAGCAGGCAGAACCTCAGCGATGGAACTGCAGCATGGGGCGATGATCATTGCTTTCAGTTTGGCCTGGCTAGCAAAAGGTGCCCTTGTTATGTCCATAAAGCACCTTTCGTAGTCAGAATCAAACATCTTTCCTCTTTACATTTTTTTTTCTTTTGCTGGTTGTTTTCTTTCCTAGCATATCACCTTTTTTTTTTGGATGGGAATTTAGCCACTTCAATGTCCTTGTTCCCCGAAATTTGGACGTTTCCTTTTGATTTGATCAAGGTGGATAGAGTTGACCACACTCAACGGGAAAATGACCAGAACAACAACAAAAACAGAAACAAAAAACAACAACAAAAACAGTTAAGCAAAACAAACAATGGCACAACTTACGTGATCAGTGAGCGCCCTAATGGTAAGGATCAATTAATGTTACAGGAAAGGGGTCCCCATCCAGACCTCAAGAGAGGTTTTTGGATGTCACGCACGAAAGAATTCAGGGCCAGTCTGTAGTATAAAGCAAAAGCCAGTTTATTAGGAAAGTGGAATAAAAGAATGTCCATAGAGCAGCCCTGAGAGCTGCTAGTTGCCCATTTTTATGGTTATTTCTTGATGATACGCTAAACACGGGTGGGGTGGAATATTCATGGCTTCCCTCTCACTCCGTTTAGATCACATAGCGTAACTTCCTGACACTGCCATGGCATTTGTAAACTGTCATGGTGCTGGTGGGAGTGTAGCAGTGAGGCCAACCAGAGGTCACGCTCATCGCCATCTTGGTTTTGGTGGGTTTTAGCTGGCTTCTTTACTGCAATCTATTTTATCAGCAAGGTCTTTAGGACTTGTATTTTGTGCCAACCTCCTGTCTCATCCTGTGACTTAGAATCCCTTAACCATCTGAGAATGCAGCCCAGTAGATCTCAGCCTCATTTTACCCAGCCCCTACTCAAGGTGGAGTTGCCCTGGTTCAAATGCTTCTGACATTAAGACCAGCTGGTTGTTGACCTTAACTTTAGCCATGAGAAACCGCAATTCAGTTACTTACCTAGGGATGGGTCTTAGGCTGTAGACTGTTCTCTACCACTGTAGAAGCAGAAAAAAGACCTCATCTTCCCTGTTGGAAGAGAACTCAAACTCCATAAAGGAATTACTTGCCTTCCACTGTCATGGAAACAGGAAATCTTGCCTTTCTTGTTGGAAGCAAGTAAAACTTTAAAAAGGAGTTGTACACCAAAATAAACTTTATATCTCCACCAAATTTTGGGAGATCAGGGATCTCTGGAGGGGTTGCTCTCACACCTTAGCAAATTGTCTTATCAGTTTGAGCCATAAAGTTAGCTCATGCTGGTACCAAGCACTGATAGGAGATTTGTCAAAAGTCAGGGGCATCTCCACTCAGAATCCCTGCATTGTTACCAACATGTGAACCCAGAAAATCTGAGACAGGTCTCGGTTAATTCAGAAGGTTTATTTTGCCAAGGTTGAGGATGTATGCCCGTGACAAAGCCTTGGGAGGTCCTGATGACGTGGTCAGAGTACAGTTTGGTTTTATACCTTCTAGGGAGACATGAGACATCCAGCAACATATGCAAGATGAACATTGGTTCTGTCTGGAAAGGCGGGACAACTCGAGAGCAAAAGCGAAGGGCTGGGTGCGGTGGTTTACACCTGTAATCCCAGCACTTTGAGAGGCTGAGGCAGGCGGATACCTGAGGTCAGGAGTTCCAGACCAGCTTGGCCAACATGGTGAAAACGCATCTATATTAAAAATACAAAAATTAGCTGGGCGTGGTGGTCTGGGCCTGTAATCCCAGCTACTCGGGAGGCTGAGACAGGAGAATCACTTGAACCCAGGAGGCAGAGGTTGCAGTGAGCTGAGATCACTCCAGCCTGGGCAACAGAGCAAGACTCCATCTCAAAAAAAAAAAAAAAAAAAAAAAAAAGCAAAGGTGGGCCGGGGGCAGTGGCTCACTCTTATAATCCCAGCACTTTGGGAAGCTGAGGCGGGCGGATCTCTGAGGTCAGGACTTCAAGACCAGACTGGCCAACATGGTTAAATCCGGTCTCTACAAAAATACAAAAATTAGCAGGGCATGATGGTGGGTGCCTGTAATCCCAGCTACTTAGGAGGCTAAGGCAGGAGAATCGCTTGAACTTGGGAGGCAGAGGTTTCAGTGAGTCCGAGATTGTGCCCTTGCACTCCAGCCTGGGAGACTGAGCGAGACCCTGTTTCGAAACAAAACAAAACAAAAAAGAGAAAAACAAAGTCAGGGTTGGGAGCTTCCAGGTCATAGATAAGAGACAAATGGTTGCATTCTTTAGAGTTTCCGATTGGCCTCTCCAAAGGAGGCAATCATATATGCATTTATCTCAGTGAGCAGAGGGGTGACTTTGAATAGAATGGGAGGCAGGTTGGCCGGCCCTAAGCAGTTCCCAGCTTGACTCTTCCCTTAGTAGCTTAGTGGAGTGGGCCCCCACGATTTATTTTCCTTTCACAAATGTATATTTTGATACCCATCGGTATACTATGTATATTATTGTATTATACTATGACATTATCTTGTGTATATACACGATGTATTTATTCTGTCAATTGTCTCCCGTCCTCCTCACACCTGTACCTCTCCTGTTGACAGAAGGGCAAGAATTTTGCTTTGTTCGCTGCTGTATCCGCAAAACTCCCAGAAGTGCCCGGAATGCCGCAGGCGCTCAGTAAAGACCTGCAGGAAGAACTAGCGAATGAATGATGCACACGTGCAGGAGCCAGCGGACTCAGATGCCTGGTTTCTGCCATCTGCTGCCCCCACCGCCCTCCAGCTCCAGGTGAGGTCGGGGAGCCGGGGCCAAGGCACGTGCGCGCTCCCCACGCTCAGGCCCCTCCCTGCCCCGCCCCCTGCCGCGGGCTTCCGGCGAGCACTCCTTTGCGCGGCAGGACGCTCGGCGGAGGGTTACACGCGGAGGGCGGGGCCTGGTCAGGGGACGGGGATTCGGGAGGCGGGGCCTGCGGGGCCTGCGGGGCGGGGCCTGGGCCAAGTGGCCCGCGGGGAAGTGGCGGCGCAGGTTCAGCCTGTCGCTCCCTGTCGCCGTCGCCGCCGTCTCTTTCCTCCAGGCCTCCCCGGCCGTCGCCGCCCCCGTCCCCGGTCCCGGCCCTCGCTTAGCCCCGGCCGCCCCGCCGCCGCCATGTCCAAGGAGGAGCGCGCCGGGAGGGAGGAGATCCTGGAGTGCCAGGTGATGTGGGAGCCTGACAGCAAGAAGAACACGCAGATGGACCGCTTCCGGGCGGCCGTGGGCGCCGCCTGCGGTCTGGCGCTGGGTGAGAGCCGGGCGCGCGGCCGGGCCTGCGGGGGATGGGCGGGGGCCGTGCAGGGTGATTGGGGTGGTCTCCCCTTGGCTGCTTCCTGCTCTGGGGCTGGAGGAGCCACTTGCTGGTTGGGGAGGCCTTCGGACTGCGGGGTTTTCCCTCCTACCTTGGGGAGCATCACCCCTCCACAGCACCTCCTGGCACCTCCTAACTCTGCGGCGTCTCCTCTGCATGTGCGGGTCGCCTTCTCCTCGGGAAGGTCACCCCTGTGGGGGCTTCCTCCTGGACATAGGGCCGTTTTGACTTGCAGCTCTTCCTCTGTTTGTGGGGGTCCCTTGCGAGCCCCTAGTGCCGTGCACTCTGCCCCGGGACCTCCCCCATCTCCAGCTGCCCCTGCTGGAGGCCAGCACCTAGAAGGATGGTCAGGTCGGAGCCCTTGCCCTCGTCCACACTCCTGGCCCCTAAACAGAACCTAGTAAAAGACTTTCCAGCCATCCCCTTGAATCAGAAACTGCCTCTCTGGGTGTGGGTGGATGGGAGTGCTCTTTCCCAGCTCTAGCTGGCTTGCCCAACTACCAGCTCCACCTCTCCACCCCTGCCTCCCCTGGGTGTTCCTCCGGATTTTTAACTCAGGGCCTCTCCTCCTTACGCTCTCCACCGGCAGCGGGGACTCCCTTGTTTCTGTTGGTGGCATTACTGTTCTTGCCCAGGCTCACAGGAATGGACACCCCAGTCACCTAGCAGGCACCAGAAGTCTTGAGCTGCAGCCGCATGTCTTTCTCTCATCCCCTCCTTTGCAGCCTCACCCCAGCCCACCCTCCCCGCCATGTGCCAGGGGTTCTGGGGCCTCCTTTCCTCCTCTCCGAACAGTAGTTGGTTTTCCTACTTCCTGCTTTTCCACTCATTTGCATCCTGCTTGCTTTGCCAAAGTAATCTTGAAGCACACAGGTCTTACTTTGCCACTCCTTGGCTCAGAAGTTCTCAGTGGTTCTTTGTTGACCACAGAATTGCAGGCGGCTGCCTGGCAGCTGCCAGGCCCTCCACAGCATGGGGGATCTTCCACAGAGTCCCTTTCCTATGCTAAGCCAGCGCTGTTCCTCTTCTTCCCTTTCTCTCGCTTGGAAACAGGTTTAGTCCTGTGGCAACCAGGGCTTCCGGACAGCAGCTGGTAAATCACTGTGTGTGGGATTAGGGAAGAACAGCCTGGAGACCCTGGAAGAAGCAGGAGGCTGCAATGTGAGATTAGGTTCTTCCTCTGTCACCTTGCCTATGCTCTGCCAGCAATAATAGAATGCTGATCTGGTGCCTGTCTAGCCCTGACGTTATGAAATAATTTCAGATACAGGCAGCCCTGTGAGATGGGTGAAACCACCTGCCTCCATGGGAAGTGGCGAAGAGAGGAGATCTGTAATCTGACCACCTGGATTTTGAACTAGCTCTACCACTTACAAGGAGGAAGTCATTAGATCTCCCCATGCCTCATTTCCACAACTGTAAAATGGGCATAACAGGACCTGAGTCATTGGGGGCAACGTGAGATGGTCAAGTCCAGCGCTCAGCTCTGCCCTGGGCCCGTGGGGTTGTGGAGTAAACATTAGCAAGTGCTGGGAGGGCCCGAGCAGCTGCGGAACTCCTTTCCCTCTTTCTAGGCTCTCAGACTGGTGGCCACGGGTCAGGTCTGGTCTGCAGACACACTGTTGAGTTGCCTGCATTTAAAAGTTAGGAGAGGGGGCTGGGTGTGGGGGCTCACACCTGTAGTCCCAGCACTTGAGGAGGCTGAGGTGGTTGGATCTTTGAGCCTAGGAGTTTGAGACCAGCCTGGTCACTGCAGACGGTGAAAGAGTAAGTCTCTGTTTGAAATAAATAAAAGTTGGGAGAGCACATGTGAAAAGCAAGCTTTCTAACCTCTGAGAACCCAAGGCCTGTCATGCTGGGTCTGCATTCCCAAAGTGGCAGCCATTGTCGGGAACTGAGTGAGGCCCCTCCCCTGAGCATTTAGAGCTGAGTTTTTTTTTTTTTTCTTTCTTTTTTTTTCAACAAGATCTTCAAGGTATAGAGCTCAGTTTTTGTTTGTTTGTTTTGAGATGGAGTCTGGCTCTGTAGCCCAGGCTGGAGTGCAGTGGCATGATCTTGGCTCACTGCCACCTCCGCCTCCCCCGTCCCGGGTCAAGCAATTCTCCTGCCTCAGCCTCCAGAATAGCTGGGATCACAGGCATGTGCCACCGTGCCCAGCTAATTTTTTTTTTTGCATTTTTAGTAGAGATGGGGTTTCACCATGTTAGCCAGGCTGATCTCGAACTCCTGACCTCAGGTGATCCGCCCGCCTCGGCGTCCCAAAGTGCTGGGATTATAGGCATGAGCCACTGCGCCCAGCCCTCTTACCACTCTTGATGGTGATTTTCCCCCTGCCTCTCCCCTTTCATATACCTGGCCCTGGAGGCTTTGGGCTTTGCTTGAAGGTCCAGCTCCAGTGCTATCTTTTTTGATTATTCTCTTTGAATATTTCTGCCTTCCCTCTTCTCTCCAAGCACATATAATTTGGGCTTTCATCCTGCCCCTGCCTTTTTGTGTATTTGTGAGCATTCTTCTTGCTTAAAGACAGTGCCTGTGAACTTGTATCCTCTGTGTCCCAGTAGAGGCTCGCTTGTAGCCTGTATACAGTATGGGGCCATGCTGTGGACGGGAGGTCCGTAGAGAGCAAGGCACACTCCTCAGCAGCCTTGCTCCAGCCCTGCAAGCCCCAGAGAGGAAGAGAGGACGTTCTCCACTCCGTTTGCCTCTCCCGTGAGCCTGTCTTCCCAGACCAAAGTTGGCAGAAAGTTTGTATCCCTGCATTTTGGGAGGCGTTGGTAGGGTCACCTACCCTCTTTTCCACTACCGGAGCTGCAGGTTGGTTGGTTCCTGTCACTGCATCCAGCTGAACCCACCTGTGCACTCCCTGTACACCCATGTGGGACTCTGGGGTGCTCTGATGCGGCTTCCTCGGGGGCAGCCGCAGCTCCAGCCTGGCATGTGTGCACGTGGTTCCAGGCTCTAGCAAGCTCTGGCAGACATGCTACATGTACCAGCCCTCTGTAATTAGGGGGCAGGGAGGCGGCACCAGTTTCAAAGACATGCTGTTTTGGAGGACTGTGCCAAGTGTCCTTCTGTGTACCACAAGCTGCACGTTGGCTCTCTGTGCAAGCAGCTGGGGTGGAGTTTGCCAACAAATAGAAGGCTTGGGCCCTGTTCTCAAATAGCTCAGGGTGGCTGGGGAGAGAGAGCTCATGTGAAGATAGTGCCACAAGTTGGTGGACACTGGGCGTTCCACGAATGGGGCATTGGTGTTGACATTTTGAGTATTGCACTACCGTATGGCAGATGCCCCTGATGCCGTAACTTCAGAAGAATGTGTGTTTGGAGTTCCAAGCTAAGGAATCTGGGAGTGGCCAACCTGATTTATCCCTTGTCTATGAGGAACATCTGAACCCCTGACACATCCCATGGAACGCAAGCTCTACATGAGGACCGAGGCCCTTTCTTTTGGGTTAAGTGAAGGTTACCAGGTGGAAGGTGCTAGGGGAGGGTGCTAAGTGAAGGTGCTGTGTAAACTACATGCATTTTACAAGCGGCTGCAGTTCTTCTGTTCAGCCTGCTGCCCCTGGACCGTCCATGTAGGTAAATTTCCAATAAAGCCTGTGTCACGTTCACTGCTTCCAGATCTCTGGAACCTGCTGCCATCTGTTGGAGTTAATAGGGGGTCCAGCACAACAGCAGTGGCTTAGCAGAGAATGCGATTTAAAAGGGCAGATAGCCTGTAATCTCCAACAGCAGTGGCTTAGCAGAGAATGCGGTTTAGAAGGGCAGGTAGCCTGTAATATCAGCTACTTGGGTGGCAGGGGCAGGAGGATTGCTTGAGTCCAAGAGTTTGAGGCTGCAGTGAGCCATGATCATGCCATTGCACTCTAGCCTGGGCAGAAGAGTGAGACCCTGTCTCTAAAAAATTGAATAAAAACAGGGCAGATAAAATAGTAGCTGAGATTGGAAGGTGTAAACTGGCCCAAATTTTCAAAGGTAGAGAGGAAGAAGGGCTGAAAATTCAGAAGCCTGTAGGGACCGGATAGGTGCCCAAGATATTAATAATAGTTCCATTTAGTGAGCTCTCTCTATATGCCAGACCGCCTCTGGCACCTGATACGTATCAGCTAATGTAATTCTCTCAATAATCATGCCAAGTAGCTGGGAGCTATAGCCCCATTTCACGGCTGAACAAACCAAGGCATGAAGTCTCAGTTAAGACTTTTCAGCTGTTGGGGGCTGGGCACGGTGTTTCACGCCTCTAATCCCAGCATTTTGGGAGGCCTAGGCGAGCAGATCACCTGAAAGTCAGGAGTTCGAGACCAGCCTGGTCAACCTGGTGAAACCCATCTCTACTAAAAATACAAAAGAGTGGGGCACAGTGGCTCATGTAATCCTGGTACTTTGGAAGGCCAAGGGGGGCGGATCACTGAGGTCAGGAGTTCAAGACCAGCCTGACCAACATGGCGAAACCCCGTCTCTACTAAAAATAGAAAAATTAGCCAGGCGTGGTGGCGGGCGCCTGTAATCCCAACTACTCTGGAGGCTGAGGCAGGAGAATTGCTTGAACTCGGGAGGTGGAGGTTGCAGTGAGTCCAGATCGTACCATTGCACTCCAGCCTGAGTGACAGAGGGAGACTCCGTCCCAAAAAAAAAAAAAAAAAAGCCACTAAAAATACAAAAATTAGCCAGGAGTGGTAGTATGCACCTGTAATCCCAGCTACTTGGGAGGCTGAGGCAGGAGGATTGCTGGAACCTGGGAGGCAGAGGCTGCAGTGAGCCGAGATTGTGCCATTGCACTCCAGCCTGAGTGACAGAGCAAGACTCTATCTCAAAAAAAAAAAAAAAAAAAAAGACTTTGTAGCTGTAGGTGGTGGAGCTGTAGTCTGCCTTCTGGTCAGTTGTTGCCTCTGGCATTTGCCTGAGGACCAGATGAGGCCTTGCTCCCATTCTAGCTAATTGTCACTATGTGGTGTGGACAGTGCATTTGTTATCTCTTGCTGGTGACAAATCAGCCCGAAAGTTAGCGACTTACAACAAGAATAAACCTTTATTACCGCTCAGTTTCTGTGGGCCAGGATTGGGGGAGTGGCTAGCGGCGTGGTTCTGGCTCAGGGTCCCTCAGGCTGCAGTCACCTACAGGCTTGACCAGAGCTGCTGTGGAAATGCACCTGTCCCCGAGAGCTCACTCACAGGTCAGTAAGTTAGTGCTGGTGGTGGCAGCAAGGTAGTGTAGGAGGTGTCTGCCGTATGCCACCTAGGACTGCGTGAGCATCCTCACAACCCATCCCTGGCTTCTCCTGGAGCAGGTGACCCAAGAGGGCCACGTGGCTGCAGTGACCCTTATAACCTGGCCTTGGAAGTCATGTTTGGCCACTTCCACAGTACCCTGTTGGTGACACAGATCACCCCTGCTCAGGTTGGGGAAGGTGACCATCGAGGGACATGAATGCCTGGAGGTGACAATTACTGGCTGATGACCACAGTCAGGTACTCACTTTTCTCAGGAGAAGCCAGAATTTCATTTAAAATTGATTTATAAGGCTGGGCCCGGTGGCTCATGCCTGTAATCCCAGCACTTTGGGAGACGGAGGCGTGCGGATCACGTGAGGTCAGGAGTTTGAGACCAGCCTGACCAACATAGAGAAACCCCATCTCTACTAAAAATACAAAGTTAGCTGGGTGTGGTGACACATGCCTGTAATCCCAGCTACTCGGGAGGCTGTGGCAGGAGAATCGCTTGAACCTGGGAGGCAGAGGTTGTGGTAAGCTGAGATCGCGCCGTTGCACTCCAGCCTGGGCAACAAGAGCGAAATTCTGTCTCAAAAAAAAAAAAAGAATTTATGTGCTTACTTTGGCAGCACATATACTAGGTAGAAAGATGATCATGATCCCTGTACATGGTGGACATGCACATTCACAAAGTAGTTCTTAAAAACAAGAACAGGCTCTGAAGTGTGAGCAGCTCGTGTAGGCTGAATCAGACCTGGGCTTGCGGGTTGCAGCCTCCTTCCTGGTAGAGGCGGGGAGCGCGGGAGCAGAAGAGTGTGTCTGATGAGTCGGATTCAATGAGAAGGCTGAGTTGCCAACAGCGTGCAAGTTTCCACGTGAAGTCTCCACTCTTGCTGCGGTCTCCTAGGGTCCTTGTGTCCAGATGCCTTTGTGGCTGCTCCTTCCAGATTTGTGGGGCCGGCCGCGTCTGCCTGCCTTAGCGATGCTGTTGGTGAATGCACTTTTGTGATCGGCTTTTATTTTATTTTTTAATGGGGTCTCACTCTGTCACCCACGTAGGCTGGAGAGCAGGGGCAGGATCGTAGCTCACTATAGCCTTGAGCTCAGGCTAAAGCGATCCTCTCAGCTGTCCCTGCTGCCCAGTTCTCGTGATCCCTCTGAGCTCAGCGTGACTGAGGACCATTCCTGGACACCACAGTCAGAGGGTACACTGCTGAAGGGCAGAGCATCATGTCTCTTCATCTCTTCTCCCCTGGGGCTGGGAACAGTGAGGATGGACAATCTTTTTTTTTTGTGATGGAGTTTCCTTCTTGTTGCCCAGGCTGGAGTGCAGTGGCGCGATCTTGGCTCCACCTCCCGGGTCCAAGCGATTCTCCTGCCTCAGCATCCCAAGTAGTTGGGATTACAGGCATGTGCCACCACGCTCGGCTAATTTTGTATTTTTAGTAGAGATCAGGTTTCCCCATGTTGGTCAGGCTGGTATCAGACTCCCAACTTCAGGTGATCTGCCCGCCTCGTCCTCCCAAAATGCTGGGATAACAGACGTGAGCCACCTCGCCCGGCCGGGATGGGCAATCTTGATTGACTGATGGCAGTAAGATAATTCAGCTCAGCGGTGGTATTATGCCCTTTCCCCATTCCTGATATCTCATTGGCCATCTTCCTGATATGTTATTGTAACTCTGCCAGTCTCTGCCTTCCTGGATTCCCAGCAGGGCTGTGCTTTGCAACAGAAGCACTGTATTTTGGCTTCACTTGGTCCTGATAGTATGAAATTCTCCCTATCCCTAAGGGCTGATTGGTTCACTGCGGCCAGTCCACTTGGATCCTGTGCCCTTGGGAGGGTGGAGTCCTCAGCTAGGCTGGGGTCAGTTTCGCAGTGAAGTCAAATTTCCTTTAGGACTTAAATACCTCTCTTTGTATCAGTTTCCAGTTCATGTCTGGATGGTGGGGAAAAGTTTTAAATGGAACTGAGTGGAATCTGCAAGGAGGAACTCCCCTGGGCATAAAAAGATGGTTGTGGAGTAGAAGGAGGGAGACCTTTTACCATATAACTTTTTATACTTCTGTAATTTTAAGTCTTGTGAACATATTGCTTATTCAAAAATCAAAATAATTAATCCCCCCCACCCCCAAACCTTATACTGGCCTTGAGAAGTCATCAACAGACTACCAGTTTTGAACTTCTGGGTTTTCCAAGGTGTTGACTTAATTTCCTAAGGTTGTATGGTATGGTAATGGCAAACTCCTAGTGCCGCCGTGGTCACTTCCAAGGCCCCACCACGCCCAGCTAATTTTTGTATTTTTAATAGAGATGGTTTCACCATGTTGGCCAGGATGGTCTTGATCTCTTGACCTCGTGATCCGCCCACCTTGGCCTCCCAAAGTGCTGGGATTACAGGCGTGAGCCACTTCGCCCAGCTACGTGTGCTCATTTAAATCCTCACAATGTCTGTCATCTGCACAAGCCATTTATTTAAAAAAAAAAAAAAAAGAAAAAAAAAATCCTCACAACAGCCCTGTGGCTGGAGGGGGGGCTATTAATTATCCCCATTTTGTACTTACCTGAGGTCACAAAGCTAATAAATGGCCGAACCAGGATTTGAACCCAGGCATTTGGGCTCCAGAGTCTGTGTTCTTCGGGATGGTGGCTAAGATATGACTCAAAAAATCACCGCCTCAGCTTTGTTCTTTTTGGGGACTAGAGGTGTTGGGTTTGTGTCAATAAAAATTAAGCTCCTTCCTCCGCCAGACCATTTCTCCTCAGATGAATTTGGCTCGCTTGGATACACGCCCGAGGCCCCTGCGGTGTGTCCAGCTTATTAATGAATTGCTGAGATTTCCCTCCTAAGGTTAATCTGAGCTATTTTATTTTTAGAGAATTACGATGACTTGTACCATTGGTCTGTTGAGTCATATTCAGACTTCTGGGCGGAGTTCTGGAAATTCAGCGGAATCATCTTCTCATGCACGTATGATGAGGTAAGTAGAGATTTTCTGTGCATGTGATCTCTTTATTTCTGTGGCTGTGCTTCAAAGTGAAATGCTCATTTTGGGGGAATATGGAATTGTGTCTTCTTTTCACAATCTCATAAGGATGGGAAAAAGTCATTGCCTTAGAGAACTGGCATGGAATTATCGCAGACTCATGGAGAACTTTGCAGCCTGCTGTGTGGGGACCCCAGGCTCCATCCTGGGAACTTGAGTGATCGTAAATAGTAGGTTTTGTTTGTTTGTTTTTAAATTTAAAATATTTGGGGCTGGGTGTAGTGGCTCATACCTATAATCCCAGCACTCTGATAGACCGAGATGGGAGAATCTCTTGAGCCCAGGAGTTTGAGAGCAGGCTGGGCAACATAGCAAGACCCTGTCTCCAAAAAAGTAAGTTAGCTGGCATGGTGGTGCATGCCTGTGGTCCCAGTTACTCAGGAGACTGAGGTGGGAGGATTGGTTGAGCCCAGGAGGTCGAGGCTTCAGTGAGCTATGATTGCCTCACTGCACCCAGCCTGGGCTATAGAGCCAGACCCTGTCTCAAAAAAAAAAAACAGGTTTAATTATGTTAAAATACATATATCATAAACTTTTATGTATGTAACCATCTTAACTATTTTTAACGGTACACTTCAGTGATATTAAGTACTTTTACATTGTGGTAGGTTTTTTTTTTTTTGAGATGGAGTCTCGCTATGTCTCCCAGGCTGGAGTGCAATGGTGTGGTCTTGGCTCACTGCAACTTCTGCCTCCTGGGTTCAAGCGATCCTCCCGCCTCAGCCTCCCGAATAGCTGGGACTACAGGCACGTGCCACCACACCTGGCTAATTTTTGTATTTTTAGTACAGATGGGGTTTCGCTATGTTGGCCAGGCTGGTCTTGAACTCCTGAACCTGTAATCTGGCTGCCTTGGCCTCCCAGAGTGCTGGGATTACAGATGTGAGCCACTGTGCCCGGACTTTTTCTTGAGATGGAGTTTCACTCTCGTTGTCCAGGCTGGAGAGCAACGGCATGATTTTAGCTCACTGCACCCTCCGCCTCTGGGGTTCAAATGATTCTCCTGTCCCAGCCTCTTGAGTAGCTGTGATTACAGGCACGCGCCACCACGCCCAGCTCATTTTGTATTTTTAGTAGAAACGGTGTTTCTCCATGTTGGTTAGGCTGGTCTCAAACTCCTGACCTCAGGTGATCTGCCCGTCTCACTCAGCCTCCCAAAGTGTTGGGATTACAGGTGTGAGCCTTTTTTTTTTGGGATTACATACCCAGCGCTTTTTATTTTTTTTGAGACACAGTCTTGCTCTGTCACCCAGGCTGGAGCGCAGTGGTGTCATCTCGGCTCACTGCAACCTCTGCCTCCCAGTTTCTAGCAATTTTCCTGCCTCAGCCTCCCGAGTAGCTGGGATTACAGTCATGTGCCACCATACCCGGCTAATTTTTGTACTTTTAGTAGAGACAGGGTTTTGCCATGTTGCCCAGGCTGGCCTCAAACTCCCCCACCTCAGGTGATCCACCTGCCTTGGCCTTCCAAAGTGCTGGGATTACAGGTGTGAGCCACCATGCCTGGCCACATTGTCACAGTTTTTTAAACGGTTAGGAGTTTCATTATTTATTTATTTATTTTTTGAGATGGAGTCTCACTCTGTCACCCAGGCTGGAGTACCGTGGCTTGATCTCGGCTCACTGCAACCTCCACCACCCGGGTTTAAGCAATTCTCCTGCCTCAGCCTCCCAAGTAGGTGGGATTACAGGCATGCACCACCCTGCCTGGCTAATTTTGTATTTTTAGTAGAGACGGGGTTTCTCCATGTTGGTCAGGCTGGTCTCAAACTCCCGACCTCAGGTGATCTGCCGTCCTCGGCCTCCCAAAGTGCTGGGATTATAGGTATGAGCCGCTGTGCCTAGCCAGGAGTTTTGTTACTTTTGTAACCTGGAGTTTAGAAAACTTTTCAACTCTTACACTGTAAATCAATTCGTATCTGGGAACAGGGAGTGCTCTTGTTCAAAGTCTAATTTATTGTCTCTTTGGGGCAAACCGTTTTGAAAGGCTGATCTTTTGGGACTTTGACAATAAAAATCAAGGTTCCAGGACCCCAAGGAAGGAAGCAAAGGCTGAAACTCACGGACGTCGTGAGAAAGGGGCAGGGGGTCCTCGGAGCTTGCTCTCCGGGGCAGAGCCTGACATGTTGGACGTCGTCTGTGTCTTCAGTATCTCTCACTAAGTAGGTGCTTAATAAACATTTGTGGAATGCATACCATACTGGGATGGTTATTTTCCCTTGGCATTAATTCCTACATTCAGTTTCTAGCCTTTAGGCCAGTTCAGAGTTCAGTCTATAAAATGATTTAAAAATGCTCTGGGCTGGTGAGTCCGCCAGCTTCCCGGGCAGCAGAACCGCGTTTAGCTGATTTGCGGCCTAGGTCTCGTGTGTGCGCATCTCGGTTTGTTGGGGTTCTCTATAGGTTGTGGACACGTCGAAAAGGAATCGCAGATGTCCCGGAGTGGTTCAAAGGCAGTCGTCTCAACTATGCAGAAAACCTCCTGCGGCACAAAGAGAACGACAGAGTGGCCCTCTACGTTGCAAGTGAGTCCTGATGGCGAGACCCCGGCTTTCCTCCGCGGAAGTTCTAGATGGTGCATACATGTGATGCCACATGTTTGGAGAGATAGGATTTTTAAACCATAGGTTGGCACCTTTCTGATGTAATTAAGATTTCTGTTGACTTTATTTTTGCTGGAGAGGGAAGAGGGCCAGTGCGTGGTCACGTTTTATAGGCAAAATGGAGACACTCGGTATTAAGTAACCAGCTCGCATCACACAGAAAGTTAGTGATGGAACTGTAACTAGAATCTCTTCCCACGGGCTTTTCCTTTTAAATAAAGTTGAGGCTGGGCGCAGAGGCTGGGCATGGTGGCCCAGGCTGGAGCACATTGGCATGATCATGAATGGCTCACTGCAGCCTCAGTCTCCCAGGCTCAAGCAATCCTCCCACCTCAGCTTCCTGAGTAGCTGGGACTAGAGGCACACAGCACTGTGCGTGGCTGATTTTTTTTTTTTTTTAATAGAGACAGGTCTTGCTATGTTCCCTGGCAGGTCTTGAAATCTTGGGCTCAAGCAGTCCTCCCATCTCGGTTTCCCAGAGTGCTGGGATTTCACACATGAGCCACTGCACTCGGCCCCTATGTAGCTTTTAAAAATTTATTATTTATTATTTATTTATTTTTTTGAGATGGGAGTCTGGCTCTGTCGCCCAGACTAGAGTGCAGTGTGGCACGATCTTGGCTCACTGCAACCTCTGCCTCCTAGGTTTAAGCAATTTTCCTGCCTCAGCCTCCTGAGTAGCCGGGATTACAGGCGTGTGCCACCACGCTCGGCTAACTTTGTTTTGGTATTTTTAGTAGAGATGAGGTTTCACCATGTTGGTCAGGCTGGTCTCAAGCTCAGACCTTGTGATCCACCCGCCTCGGTCTCGGAAAGTGCTGGGATTACAGGTGTGAGCCGCCATTATTTTTTAAATTGTATGTTCAGCAGGAGTTTACTGGACACTCATTTTTGTCTAAGACATCTTGCAATGTAAGACTCAAAAATAAACTGAAGTCATGATCTGCCTCCAGGATGTTATATTCTAATCATGGAAATAAGGCCAACAAACGCAGCAACAGTTGACAGTTGGCCGTCTGTACTAAATGCCAAAATGAGTCTCCGTGTTGGCAATTTTTTTTTTTTTTTGAGATGGAGTCTTTCTGTGTCGCCCAGGCTGGAATGCAGTGATAACTTGGTTTGCTGCAACCTCTGTTTCTGGGTTCAGGTGATTCTCCTGCCTCACCCTCCTGAGTAAGCTGGAACTACAGGCGGCTGCCACCATACCTGGCTGATTTTTTTTTTTTTAATTTTTAATTTATTATTATTTTTAATTTATTAATTTTATTTTATTAAAAAAAATTTTTTTAAGACGGGGGGTTTCACCATGTTGGTCAGGCTGTTCTTGAACTCCCGACCTCAGGTGATCCACCCGCCTTGGCCTCCAAAGTGCTTGGATTACAGGCGTGAGCCACCACGCCTGGCTGACTGGCCGATTTTTATATTTTTAGTAGAGATGGGGTTTCATCATGTTGGCCAGGCTGGTCTCGAACTCCTGACCTCAAGTGATCGACCTGCCTCGGCCTCCCAAAGTGCTGGGACTACAGGCGTGAGTCACCATGCCCAGCCTGAGTTGGCAATTTTTATTAGAAGCCAGAGAAATATTAATTCACTATGGTGCAAAATACTCATCAGAAAGCAAATTTCCATTTTCTTAAATTTCCAAGAAACTTCACTTGCGCCCTAGATCAGCACAAGAAACCAACCACTGGAAACAGGCCCCGAGTGGCCCCGCCCAGATTGCAGAGCAGGGCCTCCCTTCTGTCATCATGGGAAGGACCGAGAGCCTCTGTGCAGTTATTAAAGATCAGAGCAGTCAGTTCCCCCCGAGACTTGCTGGAACACGTCTTCCAGGGCTGGGGCCCAGGCTTCCATGTATTTTTTTTTTTTTTTTTGAGACGAAATCTTGCTCTGTTGCCCAGGTGGGAGTACAGTGGTGCGATCTCGGCTCACTGCAACCTCTGCCTCCTGGGTTCAAACAATTCTCTGTCTCAGCCTCCCAAGTAGCTGGGGTTACAGGTGCCTGCTACCACGCCTGGCTAATTGTTTGTATTTTTAGTAGAGATGGGGTTTCACCATTTTAGCCAAGCTGGTCTTGAACTCCTGACCTCGTGATCCACCCGCCTTGACTTCCCAAAGTGCTGTGATTACAGGCATGAGCTATTGCGCCTGGCCTCCCATGGTCACTTCTGATGCGCATTCCTGGTGAAGTCATGGAGCAAAGTATTGATGTACCAGCTGGGCTGTTCAGTGTTCCATTCTTTTTCCTTCGTTCCCAGCCTTGACACAGTCAGGGTGGAGAAGATTGGTGACCTGGGGACAGGGCTCCAACTGGCTCTCCCTTCCCCCTTGCGTGCCCACCTGCCTGTTCATCCTCTTATTCCTCAGATGTGTGTCAAATGCCTCCTCTGTGCAAGAAGACAGAGTTGAATGGGACGGACAAGCTGCCTGCTCTAGGGGGCGGGCGATGTTCTCGGGGGGAAAGCGTGGTGGTTTAACAATAAGTAAGAAAACCTAGAATAAAATTCCAGATAGCTCTTAGTGCTTGGAAGAATAAGTACAGCATCATGATGGGAAAGGGATGATGGGGTGAGGTGCAGGGCTGTTTTAGACAGGGCTGCCAGGGGAAAGCCTGTTTGGAGGAGAGGAGATCTGAGCAGAAACTTGAAGAAGAAAAAGAAGAAGCCTTCCTCTGGCTGTCCCCTGTACCTGGAATCTCCTCCCCCGACCTCTGCCAAAGTCACATTCCCAGCCACAGGGAACTGCCAGAAGGAGGCCTTGGCCTGGAGGAAGCTCTAGGGCTGTGGGGAACAGCCAGGAAGGCTGAGCTGTGGGGCCTCCGTGGTGGGTTCAGGAGTGTGCGGGGTGTGAGAGGCAGTGGACTGTCCTCCTCCACGGTGACCTGGCTGCTGGTGGAGAACGGGAAGGGACTGCATCATGGGAAAGGAGACTTAGGAGGCTGCTCCATCTCTGCATCCCCCGGCGTCACCCTCTGGCAGTTGTGGAGGTGGCTCAGAGGCAGGATTCTGGGACTCATGGAAGTGTCCACAGTGATACCAGGCTTTCAGGAAAATCATGATAGTAAGTCCCAGCTTCATAAAGATGGATGAGTAAGGACGCTGCCTGCAGGATTTCTTTACATTCTTTAAAGTCTAGTGATTCCCTCACTGTTTCAGAACAAGGCTTGGTTTATACTCGTGTTTCAGGAGCATGCTGGCTGCGTAACTAGGCAGGCCCACAGCATGTCCCTGTGAATCTTCAGACATCAGTCTGAGGCAGACCCAGGTGGGAGACTCTGTGGCCCGGGCTCTGGGAAGGGGAGTGGTAGGAGTTAAAGATTCTTTTTTTTTCCTGTTTTTTTTTTTTTTTTTTGATACAGGGTCTCACTCTGTTGCCCAGGCTGGAGTGCAGTGGCATGATTGTGGCTCAGTGCAGTCTTGACTTCCCAGGCTCAAGTGATCCTCCCATCTCAGCCTCTTGAATAGCTGGGACCACAGGCATGTACCACTGTGTCTGGCTAATTTTTTTTTTTTTTTTTAAGTTGGAATCTTGCTTTGTCACCCAGGCTGGAGTGCAGTAGTGCAATCTTGGCTCACTGAAACCTCTGCCTCCCGTGTTCAAGTGATTCTCCTGCCTCAGCCTCCCAAGTATCTGGGACTACAGGCGTGCACCACCATGCCCAGCTAATATTTGTGTTTTTAGTAGAGATGGGGTTTCACTGTGTTGGTCAGGCTGGTCTTGAACTCTTGACCTTGTGATCTGCCTATGTTGGCCTCCCAAAGTGCTGGGATTATAAGTGTGAGCCACCATGCCCCGCCGGGCTAATTTTTTTTAAGTTTTTTTTTTGTAGAAATGAAGTTTCACCATGTTGCCCAGGCTGGTCTTGATCTCTTGGGCTGAAGCAGTCCACCCACTTTGACCTCCAAAAGTGCTGGGATTACAGGCATGAGCCACCACGCCCAGCCAGGTCTTTTTTTCCAATTAGCATATGATTCATATACCACAGAAATACCCTTTTAAAGCACACAGCTCAGTGGTTTTTAGCACTTTCAAGAGGTTGTGCAGCCACCACCTCTAATTCCAGAACATTTCCATTTTCTGAAAGGAAACCTCATTCCAATTAGCAGCCGCTCCCCAGTCCTGCCTCCCCAGCTCCTGGCACCCACCTGTCTGCTTTCTTCCATGGATTTCCCTGTTGTGGTCATGTCGTATAACTGGATTATACAATGCGTGACCTTCTGTGACTGGTTGCTTTTGCTCAGCACAGTATCACCAAGGTTCACCCACACTGTAGCGTGGATCAGTATTTCATGTGTTTTGTGTCTGATAGTATTCCACAGTGTGGATAGACCACGTTTTACTGATCCCTCAGAGGCTCCTGTGAGGCTGGCCTGCCCCAGGCACTGCCATGCACGTGGGGGACGTCCCTAGGGTGTCAGCCCAGTCACCTCTTCCGTAATCCTGTGACGGAGAATGAGAACGCTGTCTCTCGTTTCTTTTCCTGGTCCCTTTAAATGTGTGTGCTTCAACCCAATGTCTCGGACACTTCATGAGGTCCTGGTTTCTCCTGGAAAGTAGAAACTGTCAAATGTGAATCTTCTTAAAAAAACCAAAGCCCCAAAACTAAAAATCAGTAATATACTTGAGTCCTAGTGATGAAATAAGCCAGTCTTCCCAGAACTTGTAATACGGGTGTCTGGGTGGAGACTGAACTGGGTGGGGTGTCTCTCTCTCTCAGTTATATACTGTGTGGACTGAGCTCAGCCAGCTGCCTTTTATTTTTTTAAACCCAGCCCTGTCTCGAGGGTGGGTTAAGGCAGTAGGGTTATAATTCTGTGTCTGTTCCACACCCCCGACCCCTTTACCTTAACCTCTCTCCTCTTCACTCCCAACTTCTCTTCCCTTTTAAATATTTTAGTCCCCTTCTTCTTTTTTTCTTTTTTTCTTTTTGTGACGGGGTCTAGCTCTGTCACCCAGGCTGGAGTGCAGTGTCTTGATCACGGGCCACTGCAACCTCCACCTCCCTAGTTCAAACAGTCCTTCCACCTCAGCCTCTTGAGTAGCTAGGGTTGCACGCCTGCGCCACCACACCCAGCTAATTTTTGTATTTTTAGTAGAGTTGGGGTTTCACCATGTTCGCCAGGCTGGTCTCGAACTCCTGACCTTCAGTGATCTGCCCATCTCAGCCTCCAAAGTGTTGGGCTTACAGGCGTGAGCCACGTCACCCGCCACAGCCCCTTCTTTTAATGAGCTCTTCCCTTCCTTGTGTTAGCAATGGGAGTAAGTACCCTCCAGCCAGTGATCACAGTTAATTTACAAATTGGAGCCCTAACTTAAGCAGGACCTGAACAGCTGATTATTGGCTTGGGGGCTTTAAGATCATTGTGTTTTGTTTTCTGTGTGTTTTCCTGACTTCTTTACCCAGCTGCGTGCAGGTGCTCATGCTCTGCTTGACTCTCAGGCATTCTCAGCAGAACTCATCTCTCCTATGGATGATCCCTGTCAAAGCCACGCGATGCCCTACTTAAAAAAAAATATATATGTGCACAGTTGCCTTCATGCTCCAGCAAGTGGAGCAAACGACATGCATTAGCATCGGTATCGAGATTGTTAGAACAGCTGCCTGCACAGCACATTTCGTTCATGGAGAGTAGCTATCAGGTTTACGAGTATTTTCATATGATAGAAAGTTTTCTGGGCTGGGAATGTGGGAGAAGTAAGGAAAAGGCTGCCCCAGGGCAGCTAGGAAAGGATGAAGGGGAAATGCTTACAACTCTAGGCAGATAGGAACGAAAAATGATTTTTTTTTTTTTGAGATAGAGTTTCACTCTTGTTGCCCAGGCTGGAATGTAATGGTGTGATCTCTCCTCACTGCAGCCTCCGCCTCCTGGGTTCAAGATATTCTCCTGCCTCAGCCTCCTGAGTAGCTGGGATTATAGACACATGCCACTATGCCCTGCTAATTTCGTGTTTTGATTAGAGACGGGGTTCCACCATATTGGCCAGGCTGGTCTTGAACTCCTGACCTCAAGTGATCCACCTGCCTCGGCTTCCCAAAGTGCTGAGATTACACGTGTGAGCCACCATTCCCAGCCTGATTTTTTTTTTTTTTTTTTTTTTTTTTTTGAGACAGGGTCTTGATCTGTTGCCCAGACTGGAGTGCAATGGTGCAGTCAGGACTCACTGCAGACTTGACCTCCTAGGTTCAAGCAATTCTACTGTTTCACCTCCCAAGTAACAGGCATGCGCCATCGTGCCTGGCTATTTAAATTTTTTTTTTTTTTTTTTTTAAGAGATAGGGTCCTCCCTATGTTGCCTAGGCTGGTCTTGAACTCCTGGGTTCAAGCAATCCTCTCATCTCAGCCTCTCAAAGTGCTGGGATTACAGGTATGAGCTATAACATGTGGCTGGAAAAAGCCAGATTTATGCCACAGGGAAATCAGGGTGTTTATTCACTTTGGAAAAGAGATAATTCATGTTTTAGAATTCAAAAGTGATGATCAGCCAGGCGCGATGGCTCACACCTATAATTTCAGCACTTTGGGAGGCTCAGGTGGGTGGATCATGAGGTCAAGAGATCAAGACCATCCTGGCCAACATGGTGAAACCTTGTCTCTACAAAAAATACAAAAAAAAAAAAAAATTAGCTGGGTGTGGTGGTGCACACCTGTAGTCCCAGCTACTCGGGAGGCTGAGGCAGGAGAATCACTTGCACGTGGGAGGAGGAGGATGCAGTGAGCTGAGATCATGCCACTGTACTCCAGCCTGGTGAAAGAGTGAGACTCCATCTCAAAAAAAAAAAAGAAAAGCGATGATCAATCAGGAGCAAAATATTTGCATCAAGAATAATGGTCAAAGGATTAACTTCTGTACTGTAGAAATTATCCTCAGATCGTTTTCCTGTACCTTTGCAACACTGAGTCTTACTTGTATTGGTTATCTTTCCATGTCACAGGTTACCTGAAAGCCATAGCTTAGAACAGACATTTCTTACCTCCCAGTTTCTGTGGGTTACAAATCCAGCAGTGGCTTAGCTGGGTGGTCACTCATCAGATTGCAGTGAGGACACATGCACATAGCATCCACGTCTGTTTCCCGGAACCACAGACGTGCGCATAGCATCCACGTCTCTTTCCTGGAACCACGCACATGTTGCCTCCACGTCTGTTTCGTGAAACCACACATAAGCACATTGCATCCACGTGCAAACTGCGTCCACGTCTGTTTGTGGAACCACACACATGAATGCTGTTTCCTGGCGTTGCTGGTGTACTCTAGTTATGGAGGATGTAACCTCTGCGGAAGCTGGGTGAGGGGACGTGGGACCTCTCTGTACTTTCTTTGCAGCTTCTTGTGAGTCTGTAATTATTTCAAAATTAAAAAAACCCCTACGGTTATAATCAAAGGATTCTCAGTTAATGAAAGCATTCCCAGTAGAAAATCTTATTTTTTTAAACTTTGTTTTGAGACAGGTTCTTGCTGTGTTGCCCAGGCTGGAGGTCAGTGCTGTGATCACGGCTCACGTGATCCTCCCACCTCAGCCTCCTGAGTAGCTGGGACTACAGATGTGCGCCATCATGCCTGGCTAATTTTTACATTTTTGGTAGAAGTGAAGGTCTCCCTCTGTTGCCTGGGCCGGTCTTGAACTCCTGGGCTCAAGCAGTCCTCCCACCTCAGCCTCCCAAAGTGCTGAGATCATAGGCGTGAGCCGCTGCGCCTGGCCTCATAGAGAATCTGTACGCAGCACATGTTGTTAGGGTGTTTCCTCGGCTGACTCTCACACAGCCTTTCTTCTGCGTGAAGTTCAGTTGACCTGTATCTTGGCTTGTGTTCCCTGCATCTGTTTACCCTGGGTATGGGTTAATAACCTGCATTAAAGCAGGTGGGATTTTTCATTCGGTGTCTATGGCTTGCAAACTTTCTTTTGCAGTGGCCTGTGTACGATTTACCCCTTTTCTCTTCCCAGGGGAAGGCAAAGAGGAAATCGTGAAGGTGACTTTTGAAGAGCTGAGGAGAGACGTGGCTTTGTTTGCAGCAGCAATGAGGAAAATGGGTGTGAAGAAAGGAGATCGGGTCGTTGGTAAGTATTTTGGGTGCTGGTGATGGTTTGAGGGAGGAGATCAAGCTAGAATGGGTAGTGTGAAGGTCAAGACGACTTTCGAACAAGGGCGAGTCGTGTCATATTACCTCGTGGGACTTGGATTCTACATGCAAGGCAAAAAATAGACGAAGGAAAATCGCTGAAAAATTACTCTGCTCTTCGAAGGCAGGAATTTGCTTTGTGCCCTGCTTTGTCCCAGAGCCTAAAACAATTCCAGGGACATCATCAACGGATTGATGTTCCATATTGGTTTGCCAGGTTCAAACCATTCAATATTGGTTTGCCGGAAGAATGAAGGCACCTTTACGAGTTAGCCCTGCAGCCAGGCAGGGCAGGAAAGGGCGTCTGGGCAGCAGCAACAGCCTGTGCAGAGGCCTGGGGGCAGCTAGTGGGAGGTGTCACAGGGGCCATGGGGGCTCTGTGGGGTGGAACATGGAGTGCAGAAGTGGGGCAGGTGCCCAGGTCTCATCCCAAAGGCCTCGCCCACCTTCTGCTCTGCCTCAAGTCTCCCGAGGTGCTGGTCCGTTCTGACCGCCCTTCCCCGCTTGAGCCATAAAGCAAGGGAAGTAGGAGCAAAGAGCAGGCCCCACGTGAGGATTCTTCTGGAAGGAGCTGGGGCTGGAATCTGCCGACCATGAGGTGTGGCTCATCCTCCCGCCCTGGGCCGGGCCCCTCTCTTCCCTGGGGTGACAAGTGAGGATTTCCCACTAAGAAACTACTTAGCTATTTTTCTTACAATTTTCCTTGCCCCTTGGCTTCTGGAAAAATGTAAAGCCCTGTACATGGACCTGTTTTTTGCCCCAAGCAACTTGTTAGTGAATTGAGATGTGGGTAGGTGTGTACATGGGGATGAGCAGGTGCAGACGAAGGTGATTTATCTTCCAGTGCAGCCCTGGTGGTCGGGGCTCCCAACTTCCCTCCCTTTCCCCTCCATGTCATGGGACAAGGACCACAGGAGGCGGGTGGCAGGAAGAGCCACTGGGGAGGGGCTTGGGCTTTGGAGCCCTGGTGTTGGCACGGTTGTACCTCCCCGAGGGAGACTTACTGCAAATTGCAAATTACTTTTGCAAAAATCAGCTTGTTTGCGAAGAGGCAGGAGGAGCTGGGTGGCCTTGTTGTCTATGAGTGCAGTAAACGTCTGGACCAAGAATCCTGTGTGTCAGGCCCCTCCCCTGCCCTGTCTCCTCCTGGAGTAACAGGACGGGGCATGCAGTTCGTGCCCAGTGTGTGTTAGCTGACTGCAGAAGGGATGGGCATGCCAGCTGCCTCCTGTCTCAACCCTTTGTGGCCTGTTCTCCTTCTGCCTGTCCTCGGGGTTCACCCTGGTTCGTCGGGGTTGCTGCCGAAACATTACCTTGTCAGAAGCCGTACCTGGTTAGCCTTCAAAAAGTACCTCACGCTCTTCCTGCACCTGCTTTGTTTGTAGCCCTCGTGGCTCACTTGAAATTTCGGGGATCCTATGTGTGCACATGTGTCCTCGGTACTAGAGGGCAGGGGCTTTATTTTCTCCTCACTGCTGTATGTTACCTTGTAAAGAGTGCCTGGAACCAGGCAGCATCTAAGAAGTGTTTATTGAATGAATGACTGTGGGAATTGGGCTGATGATCAGAGCAGGCTTTTTTTTTTTTTTCTTTTTGAGACAGGGCCTCACTCTGTTGCCCAGGCTGGACTGCAGTGGTGTGATCATGGCTCACTGCAGCCTCGAACTCCTGGGCTCCAAGGGATCCTCCCACCTCAGTGTCTTGAGTAGCTGGGACTATAGGTGCATGCCACCCTGCCTGGCTAATTTTTGTGTTTTTGATAGAGAGAGGGCCTCGCTATGTTGCCCAGGCTGGTCTCAAACTCCTGGACTTCAGCAATCCTGCTGCCTTGGCCTCCTAAAATGTTGGGATTACAGGGGTGAGTCACTGCGTCCAGCTGCAAAGCAGGCATTTTGGAGGCTGAAACCTCACTTCTTTTGGGTTCTTCTTGGTCTGATTTAATCTGTACCCTTTTAAGGTCTTGCATAGGAATGCAAAATGTTCTAGTCTCCAGTTTTTTCTTCCCTCCCTCCAGTTCTCATTTTAAAAAATTTTCTTTTGAAGCAAACATTTCTGAGAGAAGGAAAGACAGAACAGGTTATATTGGGGACAACCAGGGTTCCTCTGGGCCGTGCTTTCTTGGAGGAGATGCCTGGCTCCAGTGCCCTGGACCCTTCAGAGCTGAGCTGGTCCCCTCTTCCCCAGCCGTTTTGTGGGTCTCAGTTGGATACCAATTTGGCCTGATCACAGTTACTAGGATTTGGGACTTTGAGTTTCCCAGAAAACACTAGAAAATGATTCTCAGGATTACATGGGATTGGGTGCTTTAGAGTCTTCAAAAGATGGAGTTAAAGCTTGTGCCTCGCTCCGTTTTCCTTTGTGTGTGAGGTGGTCCCCAGGGTTGGCGTAGGATGTGCTGCAGGAGAAGGGCCGGCTCCTCCCCAGTTGTCAGCTGCACGGAGTCAGCTGGTTACACAGCCTCCCCTGGGCACGAGTCCTGCCCCTGCCCCCGGGGCTGACAGTGTTGAGATGCTTCAGTTGACACTCAGCCAAGTCTCATCTTCGAGGCAAACAGCAAATGCCAGCCATCTGTCGGATGTGGTGGAAACCCATGAGGGTGCGACCCCTGCCGCTTGGATGCTTATGGCCCAGCCGGGGAAATGTGTGTGAATCCAGACAAACACATACCCACTGCAAGGGGGAGAAGGAGGGACAAAGGGAGCCGGCTGACCAGGGACCCCTGGGGAGCACCTGGGCAGCTGCACCTTCCTCTGATGAGGACTTGGCTGTGGCCCTTCATCTCCCGACTGCCTTCTGCTCAACTGTGCAGGTCCTTTCCTCTGGAATGTGTAGAGTGATCTGGTTAATTGATCATAATCTCTGTGGCCATGAGGATTCCCTGCCTCTGTTGTCATGAAAGCCAGCCTGCTAGGGGGAGGGCCAGAGGACCTCTGCCCCGTATAGGCCTGACTCTACTGCTTGTGTTCTTCATTCCCTCTCCTCTCTATCCATCCACCCAGCCATCCCTTAGTCCACCTGTCTGTCCATCTATCCATCAACCCATCCATCTACCCATCCATCATCCATCCTTCTTTTCACCTACCCATCCATCCATCATCCATCTATCCGTCCATTCATCTATCTTCCACCCATCATCTACCCATTTATCCACCCATCTTCCATTTTTCATTCCTCCTCCATCATTTATCCAACCATCCATCCAACCGTCTATACATTCTTCTCTCCATCTGCCCATTTACCCATCATCCATCTGTCCATCCAGTCATCCATCCTCCACCCATCATCTACCCATTCATCCATCCATTCTCCATCCCTTGTACATCATCCATCCAACTATCCATCCATCCATCCGTCTATATATTCTTCTCTCCACCTACCTATTCACCCCTCATCCATCTATCCATCCATTTATCCTCCATCTATCCATCCATTCATCCATCCATCGTCCATTCATTATCCCTCATCCATCATCCATCCATCCTTCTTTCCTTCCATCCATCTGCCAGCCAGCAAATATCTGAGAACCTTGCTGTGCAAGGGTCCTCATGGTAAAAGGCATTTAGCAAAGCAAAGAACAAGACAGGCAAAGTCCCAGTCCTCATGTAAGAACCACCTACTAAACAACCGGTTACACAGGTGATTATTCATTTGCAGTTATTGTCAGTTTGGTGGTGAAGAAGAAATACAGTGTGCTTTGCAGGTGACTAGTTGGGGGACCTGAGTTCACAGGGCTGGGGGCAAGACGGCCTTGGAGAAGGCTGCTCTGATGAAGGTTCGTTTGAGTGAAGAGCTGCAGGATGAGTGTACACTGAATGGAGGCGGCTGGTGCGCGTGGAGGTTTTCAGCAGATCAGACAGCCGCGCAAAGGCCCTGAGGCAGGAGGCGATTAGGACAAGTGAGGAGCGGGAAGAAGGCTGCTGCAGCCAGATCCCAGGGAGGGACGGGGAGCAGAGGGAGGAGAGGCCACAGGGTCACTCTCATCAGAGCATGGAGAATGGACTGCAGGGGCATGGTGGGCAACAGGCAGTTCAGGGCCAGCCCCCTCCCACTCTGGCCCTGGCTCTCAGAGGAACTTTCTGGACGTCTGCTGCCTCCATCCCACACACCCTGAACCCGAGGCTTCTTCCTGTGTCCTCTCCACAGGTTATTTACCCAACAGTGAGCATGCTGTCGAGGCGATGCTGGCCGCGGCAAGCATTGGCGCCATCTGGAGCTCCACGTCCCCGGACTTCGGTGTGAATGTGAGTCAGGGTCTGTGGCAGAGGGGGCACCCCGTGCCCTGTGAGCATCCTAGGCAGGGGCCATACAGGCGGAATTCCCGGGGGAGCTGGACAGCAGCGTGAGCCCAGTGGGAGGAGGTGGTACTGCAACAGCCTCTATAGGGAGAGAAGGACTTGCGTCTGGTTCTTCCTCTTTTTTCCAAGATGGAGTCTTGCTCTGTCGCCCAGACTGGAGTACAATGGCACAATCTTGGCTCACTGCAAATTCTGCCTTCCGGGTTCAAGGGATTCTCCTGCCTCAGCCTCCCGAGTAGCTGGGATTACAGGCACCGGCCACTATGCCCTGCTAGTTTTTGTATTTTTAGTAGAGATACAGTTTTACCATATTGGCCAGGCTGGTCTCGAACTCCTGACCTTGTGATCCTCCTGCCTCGGCCTCCCAAAATGCTGGGATTACAGGTGTGAGGCACTGCGCCCCGCCTGGTTCTTTCTTTCAAGTAGTCCTCACGTTCCCTGCCCGCCGTGTTCATGGAAGACCCAGCAGGTGGCGTGTGCAGCAGCCAGTGTTGCTAAGGTCTAGTGAGGTCGCCCCATCTTCGTCACCTGGGAATTAGTGACCACATGAGGTTTGCTGAGTGTACGTCCTCTGAGGACAGTTTTCTAGGTTTGTTCTGAAAGTCCTGCTCACAGAAGTTCCCTGGGACCTCCTTGTGTTGGTTTCTGCTGTTTCCAGCCCCTTCCTCTGAACCCGTGCTCGTGTTGTGTGTGTGTGTGCAACCTGGGAGGGCGGCCTCTCTGTCCCCAAACTGCCCCAGCGTGTGTCCAACTGCCCAGAGCGGCCCAGGCAGGGCCAGAAGCATGTGCTGATCCGCACTGGGGACACCTGGCCTCTTGGTTCCTCCACGGGGCGAATGAGGCAGGGCAGAGCGGGTCTTCCCAGGGCCCCCACGCCCCGGCCAGGGCCCTCTCCTGGCTGCAGAACCTTGGGCGTCAGGGACCCTCAGGAGCCAGGGGACCCTGTTAGAGGACACATGGCGTCCGTGTCCCTGACCGCGCCTCCTGGTGCCAGCTGCATCTGTTCTGGGCTGGGCCCTGCACCATACGTCAGTCTGCAGCACCAGCTGCAGGTGTGGCCACCGGCCCTTTAGAGCTTAGTGCCTGGCATTGGTGTCTGTGCTTGTCCACAGGCGAGGCTTTTTGAGTGTGAGCTTAGAAACCGTGTCCACTTGGAGGCTTGCTTTGTCAGTAAGGTTTTGGAGGAGGAGTCTCCTTTCTCGACACCATGGAAGGAGAGATCAGACACAGGCCTGGAGGAGTGAGACTGGCCGGCTGTGCATCAGGCCTTGGCACCAGCCCGGCTGATGGTGGAGCCCTGCTGAATTCGGGGGAGGGCGTGGCCACCCTATAGATCTGCACTCGTGGCTGGATGGCTGTGCCCTGCCTTCTGGAACTTTCCTGTGTTCTTTCCCAGGACCTCTCCAGGTCAGCAGGGACTGACCTGAGGCAGAAACTCAATCTGTGGCCTCTCCTGTCCCAGGGCCCTCTGTGGGGGGCTGCCTGGGCTGCTGGGGCCAGCGGTATCCTTGTGGGAGGGTCTGGAGGGGTGGGGTTCCTGGACACTGTTGTCCTCAGACCCCTCAGCTGACCTTGAACCACACTGTCCAGGGCAGAGGGAAGGGCCCCCAGGGTGAGGCGGCAGGACCCCTGGGTATGCTCAAGGCTGGGCGGGCTGGCTGCCTCTGCTCCACGAGACTTCCTTGATCAGTGTCCTTGGGCAAGTGCCCTGGTGTCCCCAGAGGGAGAATGTCGACAATGTCAGTGCAACTGCAGGGAGCCCATGCGGACGGCAGGGACCACATTAGTGTGGATTCAGGGACAGGGTGTGACCCTCCAGGCAAGCCCAGTAAGCGTTAGCTACTGTTAGCTAGTCGGGAGATGGGTGTGTTTTGAGTTAAATTGTGACTGTTTAACCTTTTGTAAACAGGTTGTGAGAGGCTGGGAGAGACATGTGTGGCTGGGGAGTGATCATGGCTTCCCACAGCTGGAGTCCCTCCCCTCTTCCCCCGGAGAGGTGATGTCAGAGCTCCTGGAATCGGCCTTCGGTGTCATGTGTCTGAAGCCAGTGGGTGGAGAGAGGGAGAGCCTGACTCCACATGTCTGCAGCGGCAGGGCTGGCCCCCTAGCCTGTCCCACAGCTGCGTCCAGCCTCGCTTGGTCATTGTCCTATGCACATGTCATTCCCCGCTGACTCCTGTCCAGCAGGATCTGCCAGTCCTGGCAGGACCCAGGAGGGATGCATGGCTCTGTAGTAAACACGGTCTCTGGGATCTGGCCGGGATTGGTCCAGGGTTTTATGGAATCACAGCCTCCCGGAGCTGCCTCTGGAGCGGGAAGTGCTGGCCGAGCTGCTGGGCGCACTAGATGGCAGCATGGCTCTGCTCACCCTGAGGCTCCCTCGGCTTCTGGGAAGAGAACAGTCCCAGGCCCTGCAGCTGTGTCTCAGGTCAGAAAATGACAGGGCCACCCACCCTGCTGCTGAGACGCTTCTCTCTGTCCCTCATTTTGCTAGTGTCCGAGGTGTAGACTCCATCCTGCCGGAGACGGGGGTGTGTGTGACGCGCATTACTCACACTCGAAGTGAGATCCAGCCGTTGGCAGGGAGTCCGGCAGTGTTGGGCGACTTCATGGCTGGCATTATTGGGCTGTGCTCCTCACCGCGTGCACCCAGCATGGGAGGCCCTGCGTGAATGCCACGTGACACAGCACTTGGTCCCACAGACACCTGGACACCCGCTGTCTGAGTCGAGTAAGGACCTGGCACGGGTCAACTGCGCCAAAGCCTCTGGTCACCCTCCCGTTTACCATCCTTGTTCGGGGGCTAAAACTAACAGGGATGAATTCCTGGAGTTGCTGACGAAGTGGGACTGGAACTGAGCCGAGGCTGACGGGTTCTGGGCTGGTGGCTGGTTCCCTGCATCGGTTTGAGACCTCTGCTTTAAGAGAGGTCCCGTTTTCGATTTCTGGCATCACCACTTTAAGCTTCAGATGGTGCCCGTTTTCGGTAAGGGGTGCTTTTCAGAAACTGCAATGAAATGTGACTATCTTCCCTTTGGAGTCATGTTTTCTGTTGCTTTGAAATCATATTTCTTAGAATAACAGAGAATATCGTAAAGGGACATTGCCATTCTCCATTGACTTCTGGTCTCCGTTGATGGAGTCATACCGTTGTTCTTGTAGGTTCACGCGCCTGCCCACTGAAAGCTCCTTGGCTGGCTGCGCTGGGTGCTGAAGGGACCCTCTGCTGCAGAGCCACAGGCCACGGTGGGCTGGCCGGGGAGGGCTGGGCATCCGTCTTTCCTTGATGACACTGGCGGAATGCATTTCTCCGTCACTCCCTGTGCTTTACTTCCACCCTGTTCCGGGCTCTCCCACCATTGCCCACCTCCCACTGCCCGCTCTCTCCTGGCTGCCTGGGCATCTCAGGTTGCCTTACTAATACTGTTGGGCTTGGAGGGCATCACCAGATTGGGGGAGGTGCTCTGTTCTCAGGGTTCCCAACCTTTCCAGCCTCAGCAAGATCTCCAGGTCCTGAGTCTTTTGATGGCTTTGGGTTTTTTGTTTCACTGTTTACCTTTGAGCCTTTGCCATCTTCAGAGATGCCAGGGAAGGCCACCCTCTGATCCCTGCACACGAGAGGGCCCAGCCTGCCTTCAGGTGGCTGTGTGTGTGTGTGTGTGTGTGTGTGTGTGTGTGTGTGTGTAAATAGGACAGCCATTCTCGCTCTCTCTGGGTGGCTGGCAGCATGATTCAACACCGGCTGTTGGCTTCAATGCTTGATTGGTTGCTAGCACCGTATTCGGGTCAGACACATGTTCTTGGGTGTGTTTGTTTTGTTGCAAATGAAAGCATCCTCGAACAGCTCTCCTGGGCCAGAACAGGCTGACAGCTGGGTCCAGTGCTCGAGATCTTGACCCTTGCTGGTCCAGCCAGGAGAACCTCAGCTGTGGCAGAGGACTCCTGCGTCTTTTCATGGGACTAGGACCCAGACCTCTGATTCGGAGACACTTGTCACTGTGCCTGGGGTCCTGTGGCATGTGAGCCCCACATGACTGGCAGGCTCGGTCCTTTCACCCTGAGATCGTTGTCACCTTGTACTGGGCCAGTTCTCTGAGATGCCAGCTTCCATGTGGAAACTCTCTGCTGACCTCCGGGCTCTCCCTGGCTGGCTCCCTCTGTTTCCTCCCTGGCCTCGGGCTTCCTAGCAGATCTTCCTCTGGGCCCCACCCCACTTGCCCCTGCCTCTTGAACTCTGTGTCCTCGGCTCAGAACGGCCTCTCCTCCCTCCCACCTACCTGGCGGGACCTGCTTATCCTTGACACCTGACTTAGGTACGAGATGCCATCTCCAGAGGCTTTCTGGGTTTCCTTCTGATGCAGTCTGCTGCTGTACCTCAGCACCCGAATCTGTTCCATGTCCAGTATTAGTTTTTTCTGAGTGGAGCCAGCACAGCGGTGAGGAGCACCAGCACCCATGTCAGACCAGCCAGGCTGCAGCCGGGCCGTGCCTCTGGCCAGTTGCGAGGCTTCGGGCAAGTCACTCACCCCGTTCCTGCCTCATCAGGGATAGGGAATGGGTACTGTTGCCCCTCTCTTAGGGCTTGAAGGTCAAATTAGTGAGTGCCTCTAACTAGCTCAGACTGGGGCCTGGCACATAGTAAGCACTCAATAAATGCTCAGTATGTTTTACTGGCAATCATTTCTTCCCCCACTAAACCAAGGACTCTCAGTTGATCTTAGAATCCTGGGCACAGAGAGGGCACCAGTATAGACATGCCATTCATGGTTTGTGTGTTTGCCACAGCAAAGGTTTGGACAGGTGAGGGAGCTTGGCTGTCAGGAGTGTGGGGACTCACTTTGCATAAGGGGTGACTGAGGCTGGAGGGAGCCAGGTGCAGGGATGCCTTGTCCAGGGCCATGTGGGCAGGAAAGAGGAGTAAGGACCATGGCCTCAAAGTAGGTTGAATCTGTTACTTTGATATTTGCATAGAGACAGACTCAGAAGTAAATAGAGGGACACTTGAGTCCCAGCAGGACATGAATGAGTCTGGGAAATCACTGTGCATGCACTTAGGTGAGTGGACGTGGTGCCTTTCCAGGAAGGGCAGGCACTTGCTTTCCGAGGCTCACCTGGCTGGGGTGAACTTCTGTTTGGACGCGTTCTTTCAGTGCCAGTTCCCGGGTGCTGGTCTAGAGGGTGGTGACTTCTCTCCTGGCTGCTTCCGTCCCGGTCTCCTGCCTGTCAGAGATGGTGGGGAAGGAGGAAGAGGTAGCATTCGCAGTCCAGGAGGGTTTGGTGCCAGGAAGGGCCATTTCTGGACGTTCTCACTTGCCTTCTGGTGGTTCTGGGCAGGGTGTGTGTTAGTATCAGACCCAAGGAGGGCAGCCCTGGTGGCCTGTGGAGCAAATGCTGGTGGGACTGGGGTGCCACCTGCCTGCAGACTCATCCTGGTGCCTCTGGGCTCCTGGGGGGGGTCGCCATTTTGGGGCTTTCTGCAGCCACCTCTGTGTAGCAGTTTAGAGTAGAAGAAGAAGAAGTAGGAAATAGTCTTTGCCCACCAAGAGTGTCACCGAGGAAGGGGTGCTGGGGGTACCCTTAAAATGGAGGACGGAGGAGGTAGATGGTGACCAAGGGCCTGCTGTCCTGAGGCCAGGGGCCAAGTCCCTGCCAACTGCATGTCCCAGGCATTTTTTAAAAAACTGATGCTAAAGTTGGCCAATGTTTTACTTAAAAAAAAAAAAAAAAAAAGGTGTGCGGGGGGGGCAGCTCCCAGGGCGTCTCTGTAATAATGCACAGTCATTCCCTCGCCCACCCCCAAGCTTTGCTGAGGGGCAGAGGAAGTGGCGGGAGTAGAGAGAGGCTTGGCTGGGGACTTGCAGGTGTGCGCCTCCTCTCAGGCCTTCTGCGGTGGCTGGGGCATTCAGCTGGAGGAGGATGCCTCGTTCCTGTCATGACTTTGCTTCCCGAGGGCACTTCCCGCCTTCCTTCCACCGTCCAGTCTGCCCCAGGGTTGGGGGGCTGCCAGAATTTCTCAGGACTCAGGGAGCCCCAGATGAGCTCACAAGTCCCCAGGGGGTCCTGCATCTCAGTAGCCGCCCCCACCACACCCTGCCAAGCTAGGAGCCCGAGCTGTGCCCCACACCCTTTCCCTCCCTCCCCTACAGGTGGCTGTTCTCCTGCCTCTCCCCTGTCCTTCATACGATTGATTCAGCGTTTCTTCGGTTCTTCTGTGACTCCGGCGAGGTGCTGCTGTCTCTCACATGTGCTGTAGCTTCACACCAGTCTTGTTTCTGCTTCTCTCCAGTAGACACCTTTCTTTCTTTTCTTTTTCTTTTTTTTTTTTTTTGAGACAGAGTCTCGCACTGTCGGCCAGGCTGGAGTGCAGTGGCACAATCTCAGCTCACTGCAACCTCCGCCTCCCAGGTTCAAGCGATTCTCCTGCCTCAGCCTCCCGAGTAGCTGGGATTACAGGTGCCCGCCATCACGCCCGGCTAATTTTTGTATTTTTTGTGGAGATGGGGTTTTACTATGTTGGCCAGGCTGGTCTCGAACTCCTGAATTCAGGTGATCCGCCTGCCTTGGCCTCCCAAAGTGCAGGGATGACAGGCATGGGCCACTGCTCCTGGCCAATGTCTCTCTCTCTGTTTTGGTTTGTATGTTTCCTATCTTTCTCTGCCTTCTGTAGTGGCTTACACGGAAGGAATGCTGTAGCTCACAGAGACATGGTGCTCTCCTGCAGAGTTGCCCACCCTGGTGTCCCTGTAGGAGGTAGACCTTTGTCGCTTCAGATGTTGTGCTGCTTTTTGAATAAATTTTGGTGGTTGATATTTTCCTGAGAAGTCATCCATCCTATCTGGATTTCAAAATCTATTAAACATTTTTTTTTCTGAGACGGAATCTCTCTCTGTTACCCAGGCTGGAGTGCAATGGTACGATCTCAGCTCACTGCAACATCCACCTCCCAGTGATTCTCCTGCCTCAGCCTCCCGAGTAGCTGGGACTACAGGCGTGTGCCACCATGATCAACTAATTTTTGTGTTTTTAGTAGAAACAGGGTTTTACTATGTTGGTCAAGCTGGTCTTGAACTCCTGACCTCAGGTGATCTGCCCTCCTTGGCCTCCCAGAGTGCTGGGATTATAGACGTGAGTCACTGAGCCTGGTCTAAACATTGTTTTCTTGCTCATGAATCTTTTATTCTGTAGTTAAGTGTGACTTCAAGTTTTGAGAGGCTACATGTTTCAGTTTATTCATCTGCAGTATGAGGATGGTAAGGGCACCCATGTCCAAGGTTATTTTGAGCAGTAAATGAATGAATATTGGTCCAGCGCTTAGGGCAGCACCTGACACACAGTAGGTGTTCTGTAAAGGGTAACTGGAAATGTTAGGTTTCTTTTTTTTTGAGATGGAGTCTCGGTTTATCACCCAGGCTGGAATGCAGTGGCGCGATCTTGACTTACGGCAATTTCTGCCTCCCGGGCTCAAGTGATTCTCCTGCCTCAGCCTCCTGAGTAGCTGTGATTACAGGCATGTACCACTATGCCCGACTAATTTTTGTATTTTTAGTAGAGGCGGGGTTTCTCCATGTTGGTCAGGCAGGTCTCGAACTCCTGACCTCAAGTGATCTGCCTGCCTTGACCTCCCAAAGTGCTGGGATTACAGGCGTGAGCCACCTTGCCTAGCTGAAATGTTAGGTTTTTTCTTGATCAGATTTTTCGAGAAGCTTACTTGTATTTTATTTTAAGACAGGTTCTTGCTCTGCTACCCGGGCTGGAGTATAGAGGTGTGACCATAGCTCACTACAGCCTTGAATTCCTGGGCTCAAGCAGTCCTCCCACCTCAGCCTTCCAAGTAGCTGGGATTACAGGTGCCCTGCTAATTTAATAAAAAAATTATTTGTAGCTGTCCAGGCTCATCTCCCAAAGTGCTGGGATTACAGGCGCGAGCCACTGTGCCTGCTAAGAAGTTTATGTTATTGGTTGTTTCGGGAAAATGATTTTTGGTTTTGCTGGTCAAGTCCATCCTTAGTTTTTCATTAAGGCTTTAATTCCTTCCTTCTCTCTTTCCTCTCCCTGGCTACCTAATTTTTAGGTAGTTTACTGAAAACATTGGAAATGCAAAACAATAACATTTGCAATTGTTTTCTTCTTGTGTTTCTGATAAATGGATGTTCCAGGGAGTGGGAACCCCGTCTGTCTGGTTCCCTGGCATGGTGCCTGGCACCCAGCATGTAGAATAAACAAATACTTTCTACTCCCTAGCCTTCTCTGTTAATTCAGCTTCTAGTTTGGGAAAGTGGAGAGCATTGAGAATAAACGCTCAATCCCGGAACTCTTAGCTCAGAGATTCTCAAATTTTATTACACCTCAGGATCATTGGAGGGCTGGTGAGAACAGGTTGCTGGACCCCCCGCCTGGTTTCCGATTCATTAGGTCTGGGGCCCCAGGTGAGGCTCACGCTGCCAGCCCAGGGGACCACACTTTGAGCTGTCCAGCCTCCCTCCCCCAACACTGCCCCTTAGACTCCCGCAGAGTCAGCGCTTCTACTTCCCTGCTAAGAGTCACTGGGGAGCTCTGAAAACAAATGCCAGCTACTTCTATCGGTTAATTAGTTATCCTAATGAGCTTAATTAACTTAGTCCCACTGCAGGTGGTGCTACCTGGCAGCCAGGGTGGAGGGCCGTGTCCTGTGAAGTCCTTACTCAGAGGTTCTGGGGCCACTGTGTGCCCTGGGAGTAGCCCAGGTGTGGGTCTTGAACTGCTTACATCAGGCTCATGTGCAAGGGAATAGCAGCCATCTGGGTGATGCCTATCCATGTTCGTGGATGGCAGACTCCAGGGCGACCTTGAGGATGGCTAGGAGGGAAGTGAATAGAAGCCCCGTCTGAGAGTGATTTAATCTGTTACTAACATTAATCATCTGTTAATAATCAATAATCTGGACTAACACTCAGGGAGCATCCGTGAATGTTGTGAGTTCCAGAAACAAGCTCATGCCTTCATAGGAGGAATCCCGTCTTCTAGGAAAGAGATGCCCTTGGCTGGATGCAGACTCCACGTGCAGTACAAATGGAGACATGGGTGTGGTGATCCTGCCTTTTTTAAGATGGGGCCCGTTAACTAGTGTATGCACGTGTGGGCTTATGTGATTGGTTGGCATAAATGCACTGATTGGAGGATTCAGGTTCCTCTTTAATTGAAGATTCCAAGAGAACCAAAACATGGGACCACTTCGCTTTGCTGTCGTTGCCTCTTTGGAAGATGAGTCGTCTTTTGTATACCCTAGCGGAGCTGTGCTAACAGGCTCTTTCTGTAAAGCGGGAAATCTTTTTGGTACTGCAAACATACTCTCTATAGTCTTCCTATTTCAGTATATGTCTGTAAATACTTCTGGTATTCCTTTCTTTTTTTTTTTTGAGATGGAGGTTTGCTCTTATTGCCCAGGCTGGAGTGCAATGGCCCGATTTCAGCTTGCTGCAACCTCCACCTCCCGGGTTCAAGTGATTCTCCTGCCTCAGCCTCCTGACTAGCTGGGGTTACAGGTGCCTGCCACCACCATGCTCAGCTAATTTTTGTATTTTTAGTAGAGATGGGGTTTCACCATGTTGGCCAGGCTGGTCTCAAACTCCTGACCTCAGGTGATCCACCTGCCTCGGCCTCCCAAAGTACTGGGATTATAGGTGTGAACCACGGCGCCCGGCCATTTCTGGTATTACTTGATATTGATGCCTTCCTTGGCATGGTGGTTGTTTCTCAGATGTAAGTTGTGCTTTGATCAACTCTTTTTTTTTTTTTTTTTTTTTTTTTTAACAGAGTCTCACTCTGTTACCCAGGCTGGAGTGCAGTGGCTTGATCCTGGCTCGCTGCAACCTCCGCCTCCTCGGTTCAAGTGATTCTCCTGCCTCAGCCTCCCAAGTAGCTGGGATTACAGGTACATGCCACCACACCTGGCTAATTTTTGTATTTTTAGTAGAGATGGGGTTTCACCATATTGGCCAGGCTGGTCTTGACCTTCTGACCTCAAGTGATCCACCTGCCTTGGCCTCCCAAAGTGCTGGGATTACAGGTGTGAGACACTGTGGCTGGCCTCATCAACTTTCTTTGTTGGCCATGGGTGCTGGGACACAGGGGCCTGGTCGTGCACTGATGCTGCTGCTCTCTGTCTCCCGTGACATGCAGTGGTCCTGTTGGCTACTGAAGGTGTTTGCGGTTTTGTTTTGTTAGAGACAGGGTCTCACTCTGTGCCCAGGCTGGAATGCAGTGGTGCAAGCATAGCTCACTCCAACTTTGAACTCCCGGGCTCAAGCAAGCCTCCCACCTCAGCCTCCAGAGTGGCTGGACTACAGGTGCCCACCACCATGGCTGCTGGTTTTTGCCGTTTGGATGATCAGTGATGACTTTTTCCTCCTGCTTTCAGGGTGTGCTGGACCGGTTTTCTCAAATTCAACCAAAGCTCATCTTCTCTGTGGAAGCTGTTGTCTATAACGGCAAAGAGCACAACCACATGGAAAAGCTGCTGCAGGTGGTTAAAGGTGCGTGGTCCTTCCAGCTCCCCAGCCGGCATGGCTGTGTGTGCGCACACAAGAGTCTTCCCGGAGTCAACCTGGGTAGTCTCTGCCCCTAGACTGTGTTATATTTTGTGGGAAAAAAAAATCAGCAGCTAAGCATCCTTTTCCTGTACGCTTGTGTTTTCTCTTCCCGCTCCTTTCAGGCCTCCCAGACTTGAAGAAAGTGGTGGTGATTCCTTACGTGTCCTCCAGAGAGAAGATAGACATTTCGAAAATTCCAAACAGGTAATGCACCGCATTCTGACCCATAGGTCCGTGTGGAACCCACTGGAGCTTCTGCAGGGAAGTAGGTCTCTGGATCTTTCCACTTGAGGTCACTCAGAGCATTTTAGAAGTGGAGGAGGTCTTAGTTAAAAGCGTCATTTTGTAGATGAGGCACCTGAGGTCCCAGAGTGAATCCCCCAGGGCCACATAGTGAATGAATGGTGGAAGAGAGAGGGTCCCAGGAACCCTCACTCTACCGATCTGGTGTCCCTTTATGTAGGGGGCTCTGATGGGGCCCAGCCCACCTTCCCAGATTGGCCACAGAAATTCTGCATTGGAATTCATGTGTACATGTATGTGCACATGTGGCTGTATGTACTGCACACACGTGCACATGACACAGGGTACATGCATATCTACATGTGTGCACACATGTATTTATACATATGCACACTCACAGGTGCACATGCATGAGCACATGTATATGTATGGCTATGGATACATGAGCACACATACATGTATTTTTCACCCTCCCCTTTTTTTTTTTTGAGGCAGAATCTTGCTTTTGTTGCCCAGGCTGGAGGGCAGTGGCGCAGTCCTGGCTCACTGCAACCTTTGTCTTCCGGGTTCAAGCGATTGTCTTGCCTCAGCCTCCCAAGTAGCTGGGATTACAGGCACCTGCTACCATGCCTGGCTAATTTTTGTATTTTTAGTAGAGACAGGGTTTCACCATGTTGGCCAGGCTAGTCTCAGACTCCTGACCTCAGGTGATCCGCCTGCCTTGGCCTCCCAAAGTGCTGGGATTACCGGCGTGAGCCACCGCGCCTGGCCTTATTTTTCACCTTTTAGGACATGCATGTGTTCCCCATTGCTAATGACATCTTCCTTGGCTTTTTTGACATTTATAAAAGAAGAAACCAAGTTTTGTGTACCAAGTAGAATTGTAAAAATCCTAATTTTGAATAGAGATTAAGGAAATGGATTATGGTTTAGTCAAAATTGAATTTGTCCCTAAGTTCTTGGAGTTAATTCCTTTAATTTTTCTTGAAGCAGCTGTTGGGGGAGGGTCTGATCGCAGGCATTTCTACTTACAGGGAAAGCTTTCCCTTGAGCTTTGGGTCTGGGCTCCTTCAGGCTTGGTGAGGAGGGGCTACACAGACACGGCAGGTGTCCTCATACCAGCCACGGGAACAGAGGTGGAAGACAGGAGGAGATGGCGGAGGCCTTTTGTTCCAGCAAGCGGTGGTTGGTGCATGGCTTATTACCATCTGTCAGGTTATTCTCAGGGCACCGAGAGGTACAAAGCATGTGTCCTGTCCTCTGGGAGTTGCAGTCCAGTTGGAGAGGCAAGACCCACCTGCAGGGAGGGTGCGCTGTGACCACTAGGAGTGGGAGGGGACAGGATGTGCCCAGGAGTTGGGAGCAGGGCCTGGTTTGCCTCTCTGTAGGGTGTGGGGAGGTGGCATCTGTGGGTGGCTTTGGGGTATGAGCAGGATGTGGGTACAGCTATGTGTGCCGGGCACATTTCAGAGGCTGAAGGGTGCTGCAGGCAACATGGTGCCTTGGCAAGGGCAGTGGTCTCAGATCCAACTTGTTAGGTTCAGCTCTCAGCTGTGCGACCCTGTGCAAGTAACCTCTCTGAGCCTTATTTCTCCATCTGTAAAGTGGAGATGAGATGGTGCCTGTATCAGGTCGTTCCTGCCTTGCTATAAATAAATACCTGACACTGGGTTATTTTTTTATTTATTTAGAGACACAGTTTTGCTCTTGTTGCCCAGGCTGGAGTGCAATGGCGCCATATCGGCTCACCATGACCTCCGCCTCCCGGGTTCATGCGATTCTCCTGCCTCAGCCTCCCGAGTAGTTAGGATTACAGGCATGTGCCACCACGCTTAGCTAATTTTGTATTTTTAGTAGAGACGGGGGTTTCTCCATGTTGGTCAGGCTGGTCTCGAACTCCTGACCTCAGGTGATCCACCCGCCTTGGCCTCCCAAAATGGTGGCATTACAGGTGTGAGCCACCTTTTTATTTATTTTTTGAGTTGGAGTTTCGCTCTTGTTGCCCAGGCTGGAGTGCAATGGTGCGATCTCGGCTCACTGCAACCTCTGCCTCCCGGATTCAGCGATTTCTCCTGCCTCAGCCTCCCAAGTAACTGGGGTTACAGGTGTGCACCACCACATCTGGCTAATTTTTTTTTGTTTTTTTTTTTTTTTGAGACGGAGTCTCGCTCTGTCTCCCAGGCTGGAGCACAGTGGCGTGATCTTGGCTCACTGCATCCTCTGCCTCCCAGTTGCAAACGATTCTCCTGCCTTAGCCTACTGAGTAGCTGGGATTATAGGTGTGCGCCACCACGCCTGGCTAATTTTTTTGTTTTTGTTTTAGTAGAGATGGGGTTTCACCATGCTAGCCAGGTTGGTCTCAATCTCCTGACCTCGTGATCTGCCCTCTGCCTCCCAACATGCTGGGATTACAGGCGTGAGCCACTGTGCCGCCCTAATTTTGTATTTTTAGTACAGATGGGGTTTCTCCATGTTGGTCAGGCTGGTCTCGAACTCCCAAACTCAGGTGATCCGCCTGCCCTGGCCTCCCAAAGTGCTGGGATTACAGGCGTGAGCCACTGTGCCCGGCTGAGACTGGGTAATTTATAAGAAAAGAGGTTTAATTGGCTCACGGTTCTGCAGGCTGTGCGAGAGGCATAGTGCCGGCATCTGCTTTTGGGGAGGTTGTATGGAGCTTGTGACCAGGGTGGCAGAGAAGTGGAGCAGGCACTTTACATGGTCACAAGGCAGGGAAAGCAGGAGTGGAGGAGAGAGTGGGGGGCGGGATGCCACACGCTTTTCAATGACCGGATCTTGTGTGAGCTCAGAGCGAGAACCCACTCATCACCAAGGGGATGGTCCGAGCCATTCAGGAGGAATCCACTCCCGTGATACAAACACCTCCCATCAGGCCCCTGATGCAGCATTGGGGGATTACATTTCAACATGAGAGGAGGGTGGGGACAACCATCCACACTCTGTCAGCACCATCCTCTTGGGCTGGCTGGGAGGATTAAATAAGCCGCTGCTCTGCAAAGCGTGCACGGTCAGCGTGCACGTGATCCCACCTGTCCTAGTGTGGCTGCGGCGGGCTCTGCTCCCTGAAGCACCTGGGTCAGGATGGGCGGATCCTTCACAGGCAGGCTGGGTGCCTGTCCCTGTGGACTGTGGGATCCTGCGGACCTTAGTAAATCACAGCCCGGTGCTGGTGCCCTGGCTTTAGTTCATGCAACCTCGGCTTTAGTGCCCCAGTTGTATGGATGGAGGCCGTGATGCATGGAGGCTCGGAGGAAAACCAGACAGCATTGACCAGCTCCCCGGTGGCCCGGCTTTTATTTTCTGAATAATATTCATCAGCAGTTGATATAAAATGAGGGCATCCAGCAGAATCGGGTTAGCCACTTCATTTAGCCTGACACAATGCAAAAGCCCCTTCTCGGCACCCCAGGGGCAGGACTCCCACTGCTCTCCATCCTTTGATTGTGGATGCCACAGATAAACCAGAAACACACATGTGCCAGTCTGTGGAGAATTGACGGGGGGAGCCACCCTGTGGGCTTTTCATTCTTGGAGGAGCGACAAAGGTAATCGTTATGTACTGTGATTTATGGGCCGTTTGAAAGAAAAGGCTTTTCTCTGTGTGAGGTATCCGATTAGATTGGGCACTTTATAATGGGATTCTTACAGGAGGTGGAGGTGGGATGGGGTTTTCATTGGCTATAAAGTTCCACAGTGAATAGTTTTTTCCTGACAGGCTGGAGCAGATGGCTTTGTTTATTTCTTGCTTAGAGTTGAATTATCTTGGATGCCCTTTCTAACCGTGTCTGTCCCAGGAGAAACCCTTATCTTTAAAGATGCCTTCTCATGCAAGACAGCCGAATTCTTCATTTTAGGATGTATGGCGTTTGTATTTCAGAGTAATTATCCCTAGCAAATGGCTGTGGGCTGCGCTTAGCCGATTCCCCACCTCCTTCCCTGAAAGAAAGTTCCATTTGTCGGTTGCGTATAGGGCCAGTGTTTTGAGATGGATGTTGCTGCTGATCTCAAAATAGAAAACCACCTTTTCCCAAGATGGCTTGTAGCTTCTGCGGAGGTTTCTAGTGCAAAAAACAAATCTGTTCCTGTCGCCCCTCTTGTGGTTCTAGGCCACCTACAGTGATGCTGCATGTCAGCTTTGGAGGTCAGCCTGGGCACACTTCCTGGGTGACAGTCGGTAACTGGGATTAAATTTATCTGTTCTTGGACAGATATTTGTATCTTGCTGTTGTAAACCTCAGGATCTGGTAAGTTAGTGGTAACGCACTTACCAGATTTTACAATGCCCCCAGCACATGCACACATGCATGTATACTCTGTGTAAGGACAGCTTCACAAAACAACACCCATACCTCTTATGAGCCCCTATTCTGTGCTAATATTTTATTTTTATTTTTATTAGACAGGGTCTGGCTCTGTTGCCAGCTGGAGTGCAGCGGCACAATCTCCCCCTCACTCCGGGTTCTCTGTCATTGAGCTGTGGTTTAGGAGTTGCCCCCCCATTAATCCAGCACCACCTCCTCCCCCTTCTTCCCACGGGGGAGGCATCTTAATTCAGACCCACTTGACACGTGGTTTTGGGCAATCATTGGAATCACTGGAAACAAAGCATTCGCTAATCAGGTGATCAATAGCAAACAGAGGAAACAGGCTCAGAAGACTTCAAGCCTCCTTCAGCAGTGTTTGTAAACACACTTGTTAAGTGTAAGGGATTCTTCTCCCCGGAGGTTAAGAAAACACTTAAAAGATTTTCTGAAAGACAGCCCTTGGCCCTGTCAGCAGTGCTGATTAAGCAATTTGAAACCTTTACTAGTTCAATGTGTTTCCTTCAATTAGCTTCAATCTCTGAGATCTGACATCCTCCCCTCATCCTGGAAAGTTTCCAAATCAGGCCACTGTCCTGAAATCCTGGCTTTTCTAGGGCAGCAGCGGAGGGAAGTGCACAGGTGGAATCAGCGGGTCTAGCTGAGCATTCTGGGACGTTCACGGCCTGTTTCCCTGCGTTTCTGCCCACAGTGTATTTCTGGATGACTTTCTTGCCACTGACCCCAGCGAGCAGGCCCCGCAGCTGGAGTTCGAGCAGCTGCCCTTCAGCCACCCACTGTTCATCATGTTCTCATCGGGCACCACGGGCGCGCCCAAGTGCATGGTGCATTCCGCTGGGGTAGGTCTCCTGGGAAGGCTCTGCGGGGGCCTCCCGTTGTCTGTCTGCTTCAACAGGGCCTCCCAGCTGATGATGGCAGTGCTGGAGTTGTCAAGCTGTACCCCATGCCTGAGAGTCCAGCGCATGGCCTCTCTCCAAGTGGGGTACAGTGCGGAGATCTGGCACTGCGCCCAGGACAATGGAGAGGCTGGGATGGCACCTGCCACCATGGTGACAGGCTTGGAGGTCACTGCATCGCGTGCCGTGCCTTGGAGGTAGAGGGTGTGCTGGCTGAACTAGCTACCTTCACCCTGCAGGTCGGGACCGCCTGGGGATTGTGTACTCAATAGGTGGGCCCTGCCGGCATTTTAAAAAGAATGAATCAGAATAGACAAGAATAGATAATATTAGCACAGTGCCAGGTGCAGTGGCTCATGCCCGTAACCCCAGCACTTTGGGAGCCAAGGTGGTCAGATTGCTTTGAGCCCAGGAGTTTGAGACCAACCTAGCTGACGTGGTCAAACCCCATTTCTACTAAAAAAAAAAACAAAAATTAACTGGACATGGTGGCACACGCCTGTAGTCTGAGCTAACTGGGAGGCTGAGGTGGGACAATTCCTTGAACCTGGGAGGCAGAGGGTTCAGTGAGCTGAGATTGTGCCGCTGCACTCCAGCTGGCAACAGAGCCAGACCCTGTCTAATAAAAATAAAAATAAAATATTAGCACAGAATAGGGGCTCATAAGAGGTATGGGTGTTGTTTTGTGAAGCTGTCCTTACACAGAGTATACGTGGATGTGTGCATGTGCTGGGGGCATTGTAAAACTTATGTCTGACCGTGGCTTGTGGTAAAACATGTGAAAGCCACTGGTTAGGTTATGGAGTCTGATGAACTGAGACAGCCTCCCTGTGCTGTGAGTCTGTTAGGACTGCCATAACAAATACCGTGGCCTGTCGGCTTCAGCACTGAGGTGCCGCACGGATGTTCTCGTCTGAGGCCTCTCTCCTCGGCTTGTGGACGGCTGCTGCCTGGCTGTGTCCTTGCACCTGCTTTCACGTGTCACCCCGGTGTGTCCGTGTGTGTCCAAGCTTCTTCTCTTAGGAAGTCAGATTGGATCTGGGCCTGCTCTGACATCCTCCTTTTAACTCAGTCACCTTTTAAAGGCCCATTTAGTTACATTCTGAGATACTGGGGGATTAGGGCTTCAACATATGAATTTTTGGAGGTACACAGTTCAGCCCATGACACGTGCTTTTAATATTTCTTATTTCACCAAAAGTCTACCTTTATTAAAGCATCTGAAATAATATGTAGTAACGTTATTAGGTAAATAATAGTAGTAATGTTACTACCCTGCAGTAGAATTTATACGTATAAGTTGGTGACTTTTAACTTTTATTTATTTATTTATTTATTATCATTGTATTTGAGGTGGAATCTTGCTCTGTCACCCAGGCTGGAGTGCAGTAGTGCTATTTTGGCTCCCTGCAACCTCTGCCTCCTGGGCTTAAGTGATCCTCCCGCCCCAGCCTCCCACAGAGCTGGGACTATAGGCGTGCACCACTGTGCCCTACTAGTTTTTTTGTTTTGTATTTTGTGTGTGTGTGTGTGTGTGTGCGCGGCGCGCGTGTGTGTGTGTGGTAGAGACAGGGTTTTGCCATGTTACTCAGGCTGGTCTCAAACCCCTGGGCTCATGTGATCCTCCTGCCTTGGCCTTCCAAAGTGCTGGGATTATAGACGTGAGCCACCATGCCCAATCAAACCTTTCATTTTTGAAAAAAAAAAAACAAAAAACCTAGGGAACCTATAGAAAAGTTGCAAGAATACTAAGCTCCATGATACCCTTCAGCTGCATTCTTCCATTGTTAACATTCTGTTTTTAACATTTTCAATGTTTTCTTTTTTCTTTTTTTTAATTTTTTAATTTTGGTAATCTCATCTTTTTTCTTTTAAGACAGGTCCTCACTTTGTTGCCCAGGCTGGAGTGCAGTGGCGTGATCATGGCTCACTGCAGCCTCTACCTCCTGGGCCCAAGTGATCCTCCCACCTCAGTCTTCCAAGTACCGAGGACCACAGGCATGTGCTGCTTTTTTGTTTTTGTAGAGACGGGGCTTGCTATGTTGCTCTGGCTGGTCATGAACTCTTGGACTCAAGTGATCCTCTCGTCTCGGCCTCCTGAGTGCTGGAATTATAGGCATGAGCCACTGTGCCTGATGTCAACATCCGTTTTTAACATGTCCTAAAAGCCTCTTTGCCTCTTTCTCTGTCTCTGTGTAGACTCACATGTTGCCGTTTTGCTTTTTGCTGAACCAGTTGAGAGTACGCTGGAGCCATAATGATCTTTCACTCTTTAATATTTCAGCAGCTATATCCCAAGAACAAGGACATTCTCTTAGAGAGTGTGGCATGCTCATCAAATTCAGGCAGGTTGCTGCTGGTGCGGTCCCTCCCCTAGTCTGCGGTCCTCACCCCCAGGTCTCCGGTCTCCCCGTAGCGTCCTAGCAGTTCAGGCGGCGGTGCGTCTGCGGTCCTCACCCCCAGGTCTCCGGTTTCCCCGTAGCGCCCTAGCAATTCAGGCGGCGGTGCGTGTGCGGTCCTCACCCCCAGGTCTCCGGTTTCCCCGTAGCGTCCTAGCAGTTCAGGCGGCGGTGCGTCGAGTCGCCAGGTCTCCTTCGTGTCCTTGGATCTGGAGCAGTTCCTTGGGCTTTGTTCGTCTTCGTGACACTGACATTTTTGAAGGGCCCAGGCTCCTGGTTTGGCAGATGGCTCTCTTTGGGCCTGTTTGATGTCTCCTCGTGGTTAGGTCCAGTTATGCAGCTTTGGTAGGAAGACCTTGGAAAGGATGTGTCCTCCTCCGTGCGTGTATCGGGGGGGGGACGCAATGTCGGTGTATTTCATTTTCGTGATTTCACTAGATTGCTCTTCAGAAATGAAATGCCTGGGTGAATGTGGTGCTTTTCTTTTTTTCTTTTGAGACGGAGTCTCACGCTGTTGCCTGGGCTGTAGTGCAAGGGTGCGATCTTAGCTTGCTGCAACCTCTGCCTCTGGGGTTCAAGCGATTCTCCTGCTTCAGCCTCCAGAGTAGCTGGGATTACAGGCACCTGCACCACGTATGGCTAATTTTTTTTTTTTTTTTGTATTTTTAGTAGGGATGGGGTTTCACTATGCTGACCAGGCTGGTCTTGAACTCCTGACCTTGTGATCCACCCACTTCGGCCTCCCAGAGTGCTGGGATTACAGGCATGAGCCACTGCACCTGGCCAAATGTGGTGCTTTTCTAATAACTGGTATCACGTTTTATTTCCTCTGATTCTCCTCTGCTCCTGTGCTTGATAAGAGTTTTCTTCCTGACTCAGGTTGAATCCTTACCTCACACTGGGACTTCTCCTGGGCTGGTCTGTGGGAGTCAGATGCTGGTTCTATGACGTGGCTCTCGCTCTCACGCTGCTCTAGGCCCTCCCCTGGCCAGCTCTTTAGCTCTCCCCATAGCTCATTTCCCCATTTCTCTCTCAGCTGGCTCAGCCCATAGGGAGGAGAAAAATTTACGGAATCTTGGTCAAATCTTCTGATCACCACTGTTCTCCCCAGACTCAGAAGAGAATTCTCCAAGTGGAAAAGCCTGTTTTATAAGACCGTGGCATTTGAAAAGGAAATATACAAGTTCCCCTCATTCTAGCTCATTTAGCTTTTACAGATGTTCCCTCTACCTGGAAGCAGTTTGAATCCCTTACATAAAAAGGAAACATTTACACTGGAATCATCTGAAAGCCTTATTAGGCTTTTTAACGGAGTGTTTTCATCAGAATGTGGAAAGGAGTTAACATGGCTTCCTCATCACCTGGATCTGGATTCACTGACGGTCTTGTTGCAAGCTGTCAAATAATAGATCCAGAGGTTCAGGAACCTGTCCATGCATAGCCAGCTTCTCAAGAAACCCGGGGGTGGGAGTGAGGGGGGCAGTGTGGGTGGTGGTGGGGGGGCAAAGGCCTTATTTCTGGCAGTTACACTGGCTGAACCGAGTTGCCTCTTTGCAGGCAGTGAGCTGTCCTGTCGCTCAAATCATCTGCTTTTATGAAAGGCATTCGGGGTGTGTTCATAGTCTAAGGTGTGTAGTTCGAATCACATTTTCCCTGCGAAAGGGCAGCCCTGGTGCGCCTGGGGCGCAGGTCTGTTGATGAGCCAGCGAGATGAGCATTTTTAGAAATTTTGCAGCAAGGGTGGGGGGGGTGCGGGTGTATGTGGCCAAACAAGACATTTTAGGAAAAATGGAAATGGATAACTGTACTTTTATTTTTAGTGCTCTTTGCATAGTGCATGTCATTTTTTTTAAGAGGAGCATAAAAATGTATTAGATGTAATATAGCTTGCTCATAAAATGATCGTGTCTGGTATAGTTAGAGTGTGGAAAAAATCAGGAAAAATTTTATGTGCTCTAGCTTCACTGGGCTCTTGCATCTCCAGAGAAGTGACTAAGCATCTTGCTCATTTTCTAGAGTTACCTTGACTGCAAACTTGAAAACAGCGAGGCCCTTGGGCTGCTCACAATCCTTCCGATTTAGTGGGGTGGGTGCTGTGGCACTGGTTTGTGGGTTTGTGTTTTCTAAGTCCATGAAAGGTGTCAGAAAGGAGCTCCCCTTTCTCTTCCTTGACATGAAATTACTCTCCTGTGCTGAGACCCAGGAAACCATGCTGTTTACGCTGCCTTACCCTCAGGGAAAGCATTAGACTTGACCATAAATATTTAAGAATTAAGGGGAAAACGATGGATGTGAACTGTTAAGAGGAGGGCTCATCTTTGGTTTGGTGCCATCTGAGAGAATGAGGCTGATGAACCACTGAACGAACCGCTGAGCGAGATGTGGGCTCCCAGCTCCACTGTCAAAATGAACAAAATGGCATTAATAAATATGTGCTGGCATTGGCAAGAAGATATTCACAGGAAACTGCTAGGCCTGGCTGCCTCTGGGGAGAACTGGGTATAGGACAGGGAGAGAGGAAGGCTTTTCATAGTATCTCCTTCAGAGTTCTGGACCGTGCAATTATATTGCCTGTTAAGCAAACAAAATTAAAAATTAATAGTGTGGCTGGGTGTGGTAGCTCACAGAATCCCAGCACTTCGGGATACTGAGGCGGGTGGATCACCCAAGTTCAGAAGTTCGAGACCAGCCTGACCAACATGGTCAAACCGCATCTCTACTAAAAATACAAAAATTACCTGGGTGTGGTGGCGGGCATCTGTAATCCCAGCTACTCAGAAGGCTGAGGCGAGAGAGTTGCTTGAACCCAGGAGATGGAGGTTGCAGTGAGCCGAGATTGTGCCACTGCACTTCAGCTTGGGTGACAGAGTGAGACTCTGTCTCAAACAAACAAACAAAATTAATAGTGCACAGTGGGTGGGAGGGAATGGGTCTGCTTGGGTGTTTTAGCCAGAAGGAGGGTCTCATGCTGCCTCCCCTTGAGCTCCAATCTTGAATATGAGTCCCAGCGACAGTCTTGCTCTGTTGCTGACAGGCCCCCCCGCAACACACCCTCACCCCTCCCTTCCCTGTCCCCCCTGAGGCTGGGCTAGTGCTTATCCTGGAAGGGTCAGGTCCTGGTCTTTTGCTCTTCAACTGTCTTCTCAATAAGGGTCACTTCTCTTCTACCTGAAGCTGGTGGGCCTCCGTGGTGCCCTTGATGCCTTGGGCACTGAGAGCTCAAGGGCAGGCAGGATTGTCAGGGTTTTTCTCTCCAGGCTACAAACCACGCTTAACTCTCGGGCGGCAGAGGGACATGGGGGCATGGCTCATCAAAGGGGAGAGGAGGGAGCCTCCAAAGTCTGCTTCTCCCAGGAAAGAAAATGGGGATCTGCTGGGGCTTCTTCCTGGCAGCATCTAAGCAGCGTGTGGGCCAGGTACCAGGTACGCAGTACTGTACGCCTAACAGAGGGCACCTGCTTCCCTGTGTCTACCCTGCAGGGCACCCTCATCCAGCATCTGAAGGAGCATCTGCTGCACAGCAACATGACCAGCAGTGACATCCTCCTGTGCTACACCACGGTAAGGGCTTCCCCAGTGCCGACCTGTGCTGCACACGGTAAGGGCTTCCCTGGTGCCGACATGTGCTGCATACGGTAAGGGCTGCCCCGGTCCCCAGCCTGTGCTACACGTGGTAAGGGCTTCCCTGGTCCCCGGCCTATGCTGCACACGGTAAGGGCTTCCCCAGGTCCTGGTGTATGCTACACGTGGTAAGGGCTTCCCCCGGTCCCCGGCCTGTGCCGCACACGGTAAGGGCTTTCCCGGGTGCTGGTGTGTGCTACACGTGCTAAGGGCTTCCCTGGGTGCTGGTGTGTGCTACATGTGGCAAGGGATTCCCTTGTCCCTGACCTGTGCTACACATGGTAGGGGCTTTCCCGGGGCACTGTCTATATTCCACTGCGGTGAGGGCTTCCCCAGTGCGATGTGGAGATGGGCCCGCTCCTCCGCTCAGCCTGTCTCAGCAGCGTGGAACCATGCCATTAAGCCAGAACTCAAACTGGAGGGGTTGGAGGGCTTCCCGCCCTTGTTGAGCCCAGAAAGAAAAACGGTTAGGACAAGTTAAAGGAATTGTGTTCTACCCCAGAGCAGGAGAACTCAAAACATCAAGAGCTTCCAGAAGGATCTAGCTACAGGTCCTGGGTGGTGCTTCTGTGCTGAGTTTTATGCCGAGTGGAAAGCGGCCAGCACGTGCCTCACAGGTCGATGCCCAGGGCCCTTCTGTGACCCTTGTGACAGACTCCCCAGGACTGCACACAGATGCAGGAGGGGGACAGACCCCTGGGGTCACACACAGATGCAGGAGGGGACAGACCCCTGGGATATCACTTCCCTTCCTACTTTTCCTTTCCCATTTTCCCTTTGCCTTTCTTCTTTTCTTTTAACAGAGTCTTACTCTGTTGCTCAGGCTGGAGTGCAGCAGTGATCATGGCTTACTCTAGCCTCAACCTCCTAGGTTCGAGTAATTCTCCTGCCTTAGCCTCCAAGTAGCTGAGACCACAGGTGCACTCCACCACACCTGGATAATTTAAAAAAAACAAACTTTTTCTAGAGGCCAGGCACAGTGGCTCATGCCTGTAATCCCAACACTTTGGGAGGACAAGGCAGGTAGATCACTTAAGGTCAGGAGTTTAAGACCAGCCAACGTGGTGAAACCCTGTCTCTACTAAAAATACAAAGTTAGCTGGGTGTGGTGGTGGGCGCCTGTGATCCCAGCTACTTGGGAGGCTGGGGTGGGAAGATCGCTTGAACCCACGAGGCGGAGGTTCCAGTGAGCCGAGATTGTGCCACTGCACTCCAGCGTGGGCAACAGAGCGAGACTCTGTCTCAAACAAAACAAAACAAAACAAAACAAAACAAAACTGTTTTTCCATAGAGACGAGGTCTCACTATGTTCCCCAGGCTGGTCTCAACCTCCTGAGCTCAAGTGATCTTCCCGCCTTGGCCTCCCAAAATGCTGGGATTTGTGTGAGCCACCACGCCTTGACTCAACTTTTTAGCAGCTTTGTCGGACAGTGAGGTAGCCGGGAACACTATGCTGCTTGGGGCTTCCAGGCACTGGTTTCCTCTTGGGGAATAGTTCCTTAATGAGAGAAATTGAATGAGTACATTAAGACCTGTTCAGAGAGCAGCTCAGTGGCCAGGCTAGGTGGCTCATGCCTGTACAGTAATCCCAGTACTTTGCGAGGCTGAGGCAGGGGGGATCCCTTGAGGCCAGGGGTTCAAGACTAGCCTGAACAGCAGAGCGAGACCTGATCTACAACAATAAAAAAATTAGCTGAGCATGGTGGCCCACACCTGTGGTCCCAGCTACATGGGAGGCTGAAGCAGGAGGATCACTTGAGGTTAGGACGTTGAGGCTTCAGTGTGCTGTGATTGTGCCACTGCACTCCAGCCTGGGTGACAGTGAGACCCTGTTTTAGGAAGAAAAAAAAAGATGAAAGCAGCTCAACTAAATGGAGCCCTCTGTCTGTGTCCTTGTGCCCCCTGCCTTTGTGAGTGGGGGAGTAGGCGTGGGTGGGCCTTCTGGGGGACGTTGGTTTTGGGTCACTGTAGCCCACGTGAATTGGGGACAGTCCTAGGCTGCGGCGGGTGGGAGGTAAGTTCCCGACACAGGCTAAACCATGTCGCTCATGCTGTAGGTGACCTGCTGGCCTGGTGCTCTGTTTCACCCTCAGCTCTGCCAACTCTTGTCCAGGGATCTGACCCAGGGCTGAAGGAGAACCACCTGGGGTTGCCACATGGCCACCGCATCCCCCACCCTCTGATCCCCGAGAGTCTGACCTTGGGGATGTGGGAGTGAGGCCCAGGACGCCCAGCCATGTCCACTCCAGTCCTCCCAGGCTGTGTGCATCCCCCGTGACCTCCTTGCCTCCATGGTTAGTGGGGTTGGGGAGCTCCCTGTTGGCCTCCAGGGCCAAGATTCCTGCTGGAGCTTACCTCTCACTCTGTCGTGGTGTTTGTTCACTCCAGGAACACCCACACCGTCTCCCTGCGTAGATCAGGGTGCTGTGAGTGTATCTGCACCTTCTTGCCTTAACGTTTTTAAACTTAGTTTTCAGTTAAAATTAAAAAAAATTAAATCTACTTGGATATGGTAAAAATTTCAAGCAGCCCTGGTAGGATACATGGGGAAAGGTGGATGCCTCCCAGGGCCCAGAGGCAGCCATGCCAGGCGTTTTCATTGCTTCAGCATGGATCGGTGCCCCGTAGGTGTGTGTGTGTGTACGTATGTGCATGTGTGTATGTGTGTATGTACCCGTGCATGCGTGCATATGTACATGTATCTGCGTGTGTGCTTACGTATCTGTCCTTTCCTCTAGACTAGCAGGGTTATGCTGCACGCGCTCCGCCTTGCTTGTTTTGTAGGAACAACGTCTTGGAGATGGTTTCGTGTCAGTCCAGGCCTCATTCTGTTTCACGGCTGCTTAATGGCTCCCTTTATCCTGCTAGGGCCAGACCTGTTCTGAACGCCTCGCATGGGTTCCCTGTGTCGGTGTGTCAGTAGCATGCGTGCACCTCCTGTGGCCTTTCTTGTGTTGATAACACCTACATTGCTTTGTCTCTGTCATCAGCAAGGGTGCAGCAGACATTCTGTGACACGTGTTCCTGCACATGTATGAATATGTCTGTGTGACCCACTCTTAGATGTGGAGTTTCTGGGCCAGTGTCATGTGTTTGAAATGAGCAGTTAGCGCCAACTCGTGGCTCCGTTTTAGGCGGTTTTCCGGGGACGTGGGAAGCTGAGGGGCAGCGCTGGAGGGAGCTGCCTAGCGCCCTCTGAAGCTGTGCCCCTCCTGTCTTTGCAGGTAGGCTGGATGATGTGGAACTGGATGGTGTCCCTTCTGGCCACAGGAGCGGCCATGGTCTTGTACGATGGCTCCCCCGCTGGTGCCTACGCCCAACGTGCTCTGGGACCTGGTTGACAGGATAGGGTAGGTACCAAGGTGTTGTGCTCAGAACAAGGGACGGGCAGCATCAGGAAGGCTCCTTGGGATCAGATGCAGAGCCGTGGCTGCCTTCTACTGTGGTCGGGGTGTCTCCGGAATGCTCTGCCTTTGTGGACACCCCCTGTCCAAGAGGAGGATGTGGGAGGTGCCAGAAGCAGAAGGTGAAACTGTTAAGGAGGGAGGGACACCAAGGACCGGGGCTTCTCCCTCTAGAGAGGGCTAAAAAGTCCTGCGGGCAACATATGATCTCATTTCTTTTAAGAACCTATTTCTATTTTTAAGAGTATTTTTTAGTAAAAATTGTATATATTGTAAGGCGTACAACATGGTGTTTTGCTGTGTGTACACATAGGGAAATGAGTTCTGCAGTCAGGCAAATCAGCATTTGCATCTCCTCACACAGTTACCTTTTTGCTTTTAGCGCTGAGAGTGCCTGAAATCGACTCTTAGCAAAGTCCCAGCTCTTACACAGTAGGGCGTTGTCAACTGCAGCCATCGAGCTGTGCATTGATCTTATTTCTGTAGTTGTGGCATTTCCCAGGAAAAGGAGGAACACTGAGGGTCACTTAGAGTCCTGTTTCACACACGTTCTTCAGACTCAGGAGTGAGACGGTATTCGTCCATTTTCATTCGGCTATGAAGAAATACCTGACACTGGGTAATTTATAAAGAAAAAGAGGTTGAATGGACTCAGTTTCACATGGCTTGGGAGGCCTCACAGTCATGGAAGAAGGTGAAAGAGGAGCAAAGGCATGTCTTACATGGCGGCAGGCAAGAGAGTGTGGGCAGGAGAACTGTCCTTTATAAAACCATCAGATCTCGTGAGACTTATTCACTGTCCAGAGAACAGCATGAGACAAACCTGTCCCCCATGATTCAGTTACCTCCCCACCGGGTCCATCCTATGACACGTAGGGATTATGGGAGCTGTAGTTCAAGATGAGATTTGGGTGGGGACAACCAAACCATCTCAGAGATGAAGTGAGGTGAAGGCTGAACGCACAGGGGAGGTGTGTGCGTAAGTTCATGAGGGGGTGGGCGCAGAACCTGTGATTGGGGGGGGGCTGCGTGGTGTTTGGATTTCCTGGCACCTTTCTCCTGAGCCCATTGGCAGGAGGAGAGCTCTGCTTGTCCCTAGCCATCCCTTGGGGCTGGTGGCCACGTGTCTTCTAGGGTCCTCCTCACCTCACCGTAACTGTATTGAGTGCTTCCTGGGGCCCCTGGAGGTGGTCACTTCTTTCCTGTGGCCCTGGCTGGACGGTAGATAGGAATCCCATGAGCAGAGGCCGTAGCCAGTTAGGAGACATGTCGGGTATCCTCCCGGTGCCTGAGAATTATGTAAATGGGGACAGGTACGGTGGTCCTAGCTTTCCCCACCTTCTCATCATCATCATTAGAAGGCATCAGAAGGTCCGGTCTCATCAGCACTTTGCTGATGAATTAATCACAACTGGCTGGCATGCGCAGACCACTGTGGTCTTGGTCACCCTTGGCCTAATGACAGTGTTTCCAGAAATAAGAGTGTAGAAGTCGCCAGAGCTCCAGGGACCCAGAAACCAACATGCTGTGAAACGTCCTAGTTACTCTGTCTGAACTTGTTCATTCGGGGGGGAGACAGGAGCCACTCATGTTTTTAAATCTTTGGCCATTAACATTTTAAATACAACTTGGGCTGGCATGGGTAATATTGAAATCCTGACATTTAGCTCACAATCTTAGTGAGGAAGGTTATTTCCTAATGAGATTGTTTCCAGCAAAAGGTTAATCAAATCCCTGGGAACTTGCGATGGCTTTAGAATCTTTACCCTTTTACCCTTAAGCTGGGCTCCAGGTGGAGGAGCTTTTATTGGCGCTGGGGAGGCATGCGCTGGGTCGGGGGTTACTGGAGGAGGGAGGGAGGGGGGATGTACCTCAGTGAGGCTGGTGCTAATGAGATCCAAGGGTGAAAGGTCCCAGGGAGACCCTGCTGTGTGTGCATGGGTGTGCATCTGTGTGTGTGCACAAGTGTAAAAGTGTGTGTGTGCGCATGCATGGAGTGTGATAATATGAAAGGGAGCATGTGAGTGCATGTGTGTGAGTGTATGCACATCCATGTGAGTGCAAGCGAGCACGTGAATGTGTGCACGGGTGTCAGGTAGCTGTGTGTGTGTGTATAGGTGTCAGGTGTCTGCTTGTGTAGGTGTTGGGTGTGTATTCGTGTGCATGCAGCTATGAATGTGTGTGCTGTACATGTGGATGCATGTGCACCTGTGTATGTGTGCCTGTGCCTGGGTGCATGCATACCCGTGCGAGTGTTCGCAGCATGGTGACTGGTTCCATGCTGTAATCATGGGCCCTAGGTTGGCCAGAGCACTGAGGCTGACTGAGGTGTGGTTGTGCTTTTGAGGGGCTCCCTCTGGATGTGGCCTTTGCCCCGCCTGGGAGAACTGCCTGTGCAGTTTGGCAAGGCAGGTGTGACTCGGCACGCGGGCAGGGGCTGCGGGTGGGGCTCTCAGAAGGATGCAGGCTTCAAGTCATTGCCCTGGTCACCAGTGGTCAGCAGGGAGAGGGAGTGGGTGCTGGGCGGGCAGGACGCCTGTGCTCAGTTCTGTCCACTTCCTGGAAACTGAGTGGTGTGAAACAGTTGAATGTAGTCATGGCAAATCCTGTTTTGTGGCAAGAGGAGCGCGGGGCAGCACAGTCCTCGTGATGCTGTCTCAGTGCCTCTGATTATAACCCACGTCTGTTAGTAAATGTGGGGTGAGATCTCTATTGATAACCAGCACATCAACTCCCAGCCTTATTGACACATTTGATGAAAGAACATTCATTTTGTAGGTACAGACAAGATAATTTTAAAAGATGAATTTTCTTCTTCATAGGGGTGTGTTTCTGGGCTCTAGTGAGGGGATATTCTGGATAGAATTAGGGTCAGGACCCTGACGACTTGTCCAGGTTTGCTAGTAGCAGGGCAGGCGTGCACGTTGTGTGGGTTGCTGGTGTTGCCCGTCTCTGAATGGGGCCATTGTCTCAGATGGCTCTAGAGGGTAGGGGTGAGCGGGTGAGTGGGCTTGTCCCTCTAAGGAAGTGCATGGGTTGGGCAGCACTTTGCCGGGATCTACACCCGTGTGTGCTGGGAGACGTGCCTTGTGCCACGCTCCCTGCTGGGTTCTGGGGGCCACACAGAAGCGACCAGGGGCCAGCACTCTTTGTCCTCATAGGGCTGGTACTGGGCAGGGGAAGGTAAGGAAAGAGAGGCCAAGCTGGGGCAGTGAGGAGTGCTGTGAGACTTCGGGCCAGGGAGTCCTCGAGAGGTCTTGGCATTTGGGCAGAGGCTGGAAGGTTCAGGAATTAGTCTTGTAGGACTGGGGGACTGGGCTTCAGGCAGAGGGAACCGCCAGGACCAGGGCCTGGAGGTGGCCTGGGATCCATGTGTTGTGGAAGCCGGAAGGGGCGTCCTGTGGCCCGAGTGTGAAGGGCTGATGTGGGGCTAGGGCAGGAGCAGGGGTTGGAGGGGCAGAGACTTTTGGGGCTGCTTGGAGGGTGAGTTTTTCCCCCAAGTGGAATGGAATAGCAGTGGACACTTTGAATCAGGAGAGCACTGTGATCAGGTTCATGTTATTAAAAGGGCAGTGCAGGCTGGGCATGGTGGCTCATGCCTGTAATCCCAGTACTTTGGGAGGCCAAGGTGGGCGGATCACCTGAGGTCAGGAGTTTGAGGCCAGCCTGGCCAACATGGTGAAACCCCATCTGTACTAAAAATACAAAAATTAGCTTGGTGTGGTGGTGCACGCCTGTAATCCCAGCTACTTGAGAGGCTGAGGCAGGAGGATCACTGGAACCCTGGAGGCAGAGGTTGCAGTGAGCTGCAATCACGCCACTGCACTCCAGCCTGGGTGAGACACAGAGACTCCGTCTCAGAAAAAAAAGGGTGGTGTAGCGTCTGAGTAGAGAGCATTTCGGGGTAGGGGCAGAGGCAGGAGGAGAAGCTGGGAGACTCAGGTTACTGGAGCCCACATGCCAGTGGCGACCCTGGAGGGGCTGCCTCTGGGCTGATCCACACCTGGCTCCGTGCAGAGCTCTGGGCAGTAGTGGGCACTGGGTCCCAGTGGTTTAGAGCCCTGATGCTGCCTCATGCTTCAGTGCAGCGACCCCTACGGTACTCGCTAGAAATAAGACGTGGCCTGAGTGCCTGCAGGTGGGCTTCCGTGCTTCCGGGAGCTGAATGGTGTTGCATTTCTCAACCGTCTTATGCACACCCTGGAGATAGATGGGGGGACTTTGCCGTTTCTTCAGACAAGCAGGGCTGTGACTGGCAGGCCAAGAGCACCACCTCCGAGAGCGGCAGAGCCTCACCAAGATCAGGGTTTGCAGAATCTCGCCTGCACTTAGACACAATTGAGAACCACAGAGTCTTTGAGTGTTCTGGGGGTGGGCAGTCGGGGGATAAGCTGTGTAAAACCCATGTGGTGTTTGGGCGTGGCTGTTGGTTGGAGAACTCTGTACCCGTAGCTCGAGGCGGTCACTCCTGCCCAGGGCTGGGTGATCACCATTAGAGTCATGAGATCCCCATCCTCTGTTATTGATACTGGTAAAGGGAGTGATAGCTTAATCCTTGGCTATGATGTTGAAGTTAATCAAACTCTGAGTTTGTGAAAGAAGCGTGGGGGATGGTGGGAGGAGCTAGTCTCCCTCCTCGCAAACTCCAGCCGTCTCCAGGGTACAGTGGTGGCTTTGTTGGTGGTGGGGTGGGTCTGGGGAAGTAAGAGAACGAAGGTGTGGGAGGTGGAAGGACCATGGTAACCCATCTCCTTGCATGGAGGGAGATCTACCCTGCCATTGCCTTGGCCACGCCCAGCCCAGCCAGCTCTGAATTTCAGCATGTTCTGTGCAACTTTGCCTCGTAGCTTCAGACAGGGAGTGCCACGGCAGTCTTCCCCCCGGATGAGTCTCTCCACCGAATGTGCAGAGGGACTGAGGCTCTACTGCCCAGAGTGACACGGAAGAGTCTTAACCTCACAGCCTCTTCTGGGCCCCGAAGAGAAAATGCTCTTTAGTTGGGAAGATGGAGTTTACATGTGAAGGGGTGCCTGGCTGGAAGAAAAGCCGAGGAATGAAATCACAGGGAAGTGCTGCCCTTGAAAACGCAGCGATGTCTGTTCAGCAGCGTGTGTCCTTCTCTGAGCGCCAATGCATAGAACTGTGGATTCTAAATGTTAGGAAGAGCTGCACTTTTCTAAGTTTCATAAAAATGTGAACTTGTGTAAGAAAAGGGGATGGGTGGAGAGTTTCAAGTATGGCACATGTTTTAACAAATTAAGAATTCTCCCACCACTTTGGGAGACCAAAGCAGGAGGATCACTTGAGCCCAGGAGTTCAAGACCAGCCTGGCAACATAGCAAGACCGTCTCTTAGCTGTGCGTGGTGGCATATACCAGTAGCTCTAGCTACTTGGGAGGCTGAGGTGGGAGAATAACTTGAGTCCAGGAGTAGGAGACTGCAGTGAGCTGTGATTGTACCCCTGCACTCCAGACTGGGGCGACAGAGGGAGATCTTGTCTCAGAAAAAAAAAATTCTGTAGCCCTCTCTTCATTGGTGAATGACTACGTGAGGATGGAATTTGAGGGGTCGTGATTTTATGGCCTCCTTTGGTCCCTTAAGATAAAATACTCCGCAATTGGGAAGATGACGGGTTCGTGTGAGCAGCTGTTTTATGCGAGGCCTCATGGTAAAGGGCGCTGGCCCTGGATGCTGGAGTCAGCATAGAGCACAGTCAGGTGCGCCTCAGAGCAAGGCAGTGCCGTGACTCAGACTGGAGTAAACACCAAGTATGAGTTCAGCCCAGAAAAATGCCCCTCTTGGGTTTTGCAGACTTCTCAGAAATAAATCACTAACTTTAGAAAGCACTGGTGCAAGAGCCTTGAAGAGTTTCTGGTGTTTTCTTTCCCACCTGGGCCCTAGCATCACTATCCTGGTAACCGGGGCCAAGTGGCTGTCGGTGCTGGAAGAGAAGGCCATGAAGCCGGGTGAGTGTGACCCTTTAATACTCATGCCTTGTACTGCCAGTCAAGGAAATTAGATCCGTCCTATTTCTTGCTTGCGAGTGAGGCTTCAGGCACTGGGTTTAGTTTTCATCTTTTGGTGGTTCTTTGCCCTAGTGGAAACCCACAGTCTCCAGATGCTCCACATGATCCTGTCCACCGGCTCCCCGCTGAAAGCCCAGAGCTACGAGTACGTCTACAGGTGCATCAAGAGCAGCGTCCTCCTGGGCTCCATCTCAGGTATGGCTCTGGGGGGGACAGTCCTCCCAGCCATCCTTGCCTCCGGAAGGCACGCCGGCCCCACAACTATGCATACCCTCTGCCCAGTGCTTGGATTCACCCCAAGGACGTGGTCCACTGTGCAACCAGTACGCACAGTCCCTTCTCATTATTGGGGGCAGTGATGTTCCACAGAGTCCCTGTGAACACTGAGTTAGCAGGTGCAGAACCCTTGCTCGTGGGGGGAATATGTGTGTACACACACACACACACACACACCCCCCCCCCCCACACACACACCTCTCACATCAATTGTAGTCTTTTGTTTGTTTGTTTTCTGAGCTGGAGTCTTGCTCTGTCACCCAGCCTGGAGTGAAGTGACGAGATCTCCGCTCACTGCAACCTTCGCCTCCCGGGCTTAAGTGATTCTTCTGCTTCAGCCTCCCAAGTAGCTGGGATTACAGGCACCTGCCACCACGCCTGGCTAATTTTTGTATTTTTAGTAGAGATAGGGTTTCACCATGTTGGCCAGGCTGGTCTCAAACTCCTGACCTCATGATCTGCCCACCTCGGCCTCCCAAAGTGCTGGGATTACAGACGTGAGCAACCACGCCCCTCCCAATTATAGTCTTAAAACCCAAAACAACGCATCTTGGTAGGTTCTGTTTTTTTTTTATCTTGTGAAAGAGAAAATGCAGTTCAGAAGCATTCAGTGACTTGCCCAAGGCCCCTAGGGCTGGGTTGTAAAGCCTGGGGAACAGAGCCCCACCCTACTCTGCCCCGGTCTCCTGTGTGTGAGAGCGAGGTAGGGAGGCCGTGTCGCTTTATGTGACCTCAGTGGAAATGTCCATGGGCAACTTAGGGTTATAAATGTTCTGCAATGTCAGAGAGAGACGGCAAAAGCTCCGGGGTATAGATCTGGAGGTTACACATACATTTTAGTGAGTAGGCAAATTTGCAAAAATAGAATCCGCAAACAGTGAGAATCCACTAAATGAAGGAGAAATAGTGCAACATTGTTTATATAAGTAAGATATAGACACTACCTGTCTGTCCAGCAGAAGGAAATTCATTGAATAGCTTAGAGTACATTTTTTATGTATGCAGCCATTAGAAGTGCAAGGATGAAAGTATTTGTTTAGGTAGAAATATATTGACGGACATTGAAATGTGGTCATGATGGGTGAAAAAATCAGATTGTAGAATTATAGGGTACGGTCATTTTTGTAGGTTGAAAACAGGTATATATGGATGTGTTCATGTACACTTATGTATATATATATATATGGGTGTATTATATGTGGATTCCAAGTGAAATTTTTTTTTTTTTGAGATGGAGTCTTGCTCTGTCGCCCAGGCTGGAGTGCAGTGGGTGTGGTATCAGCTCACTGCAACCTCCGCCTCCTGGGTTCAAGCAATTCTTGTGCCTCAGTCTCCCAAGTAGCTGGGATTACAGGCACGTACCACCATGCCCAGCTAATTTTTCTGTATTTTTAGTAGAGATGGGGTTTCACTGAGTGGGCCAGGCTGATCGCGATCCACCCACCTTGATTTGCCTCCTGAAGTGCTGGGATTACAGGTGTGAGCCACCACGCCTGGCCCCCAAGTGCATTTTTTCTCATAACTTTTTCTTAACATAAAATTGTGCTTTGGAAAACGGTTCATGCATGTGGTAAAAAATTCAGTCCACAAAAGTATCTTCATTGCTGCCGTCCCCTTCCCCAAGGAAGCTGATGTTGTTTCCTTCAGAGATGTTCTGTGCGTAGGTGAGTGTGTGTGCTTGAGTGTGTGTGAGTGTGTAAATGGGGCGAGAGCACCCCCTTTTTACACAGTTGTAGTTTAGGGTACATACCTCACTTCCCCTTAATGTGACTTAGAGTTCATTCCATTGCTGCCCATAGAAATCTTTGGGTGGCTTTTTTTCAGACAGGGTTTTGTTCCATCGCCCAGGCTGGAGTGCACAGTGGCACCATCGCAGCTCACTGCAGCCTCGACCTCCTGGGCTCGGCCTCCTGAGTAGCTAGGACCACAGATGCTCGCCACCACGCTCAGCTATGTTTTTAAATTTTTTGTAGAGATGGGGTTTCACCATGTTGCCCAGGCTGTTCTTGAACTCCTGAGCTCAAGTGATTCTTCTACCTTGGCCTCCCAAAGGGCTGGGATTACAGGCGTGAGCCACTGCGCCTGGCCTTTTTTTTTTTTTTTTAGACAGGGTTTTGCTCTGTTGCCCAGGCTGGATCTTGCCCAGTGGTGCGATCACTGCTCACTGCAGCCTCAGCATCCTGGGCTCAAGTGATCTACTCACATCAGCCTCCTGAGTAGCGAGGACCACAAGTGCACACCACCATGCTCAGCTTTGTTTTTAAATTTTTTGTAGAGATGGGGTTTCACCATGTTGCCCAGGCTGTTCTTGAACTCCTGAGCTCAAGTGATTCTTCCACCTTGGCCTCCCAGAGTGCTGGGATTATAGGCATGAGCCACTGTGCTTGGTCTGGGTCACTTTTATTTTCTTTTTACACATACGTAGTTCTGATTTTTCTGCTTGTGATTTAAAAATGTACTCTCAAAGCACCTCTTTAAGAGATGCCATTTGCCCAAAGCCTGAGGCCGACCCCCACCCTTCCTCCCCCACAGGTGGTTCCTCAGCCTGAGGTGGGGGGTCTGAGCCGTTCCCACCAGCAGGGTGAGCAGCGGGAAGGAGGTAGGAGCCTTGCTCAGACCTTGATGGTGGCAGAAACGAACGTGACTCACTCATTTTCATGGGACATGTCAATCAGTGACATGAAATGGCAGAGAAGACATCACATTTTATTCTCTGCCTGAAAGAAGAAATAAAATCATCTGAGAGTTGAAGCCAGTGTTACCTCTTCTGGGTTTTGGAGCAATTGAGTCATTTCACGTGGCTCTTGAACACCCCACATTCCCAGTTCATACACGAGGAGCCGGATTAGGGAGAACCTTTGCTTAATGAAAATATTTTTTTCAGGTATATGAGTGAGTATAAACAGTGGCATGGGCCAGGCACAGTGGCTCATGACTGTAATCCCAGTACTTGGGAGGCCAAGATGGGAGGGTTGCTTGAACCCAGGAGTTGGAGATTAATTTGAGACTAGCCTAAGCAACATAATGAAACCCTGTTTCTACAAAAAATTAAAAAATTAGCTGTGGGCCAGGCGTGGTGGCTCACGCCTGTAATCCCAGCACTTTGAGAGGCCAAGGTGGGAGGATTGGTGGAAGCCGGGAGTTTGAGACCAGCCTGAGCAACATAATGAAACTCTGTTTCTACAAAAAGTTAAAAAATTAGCTGTGGCTGGGCATGGTGGCTCACACCTATAATCCCAGGACGTTGGGAGGCTGAGGCAGGCTGTTCATTTGAGGTTAGGAATTCAGGATCGGCCAGGCCAACATGGTAAAACCCCATTTCTACCAAAAAACACAAAAATTATCTGGGTGTGGTAGCATATGCCTGTAATCCCAGTTACTTGGGAGGCTGAGGTAGGAGTTGCTTGAACTGGGGAGGTAGAGGTTGCTGTGAGCCAATATTGCACCACCACACTCCAGCCTGGGCAACAGAGTGAGATTCCATCTCAGAAAAAAAAACCAAAAAAAAAAAAAAAGAAATTGCTGGGCATGGTGTGTGCCTGTAATCTCAGCTACCTGGGAGGCTGAGGTGGGAGGATCACTTGAGCCCAGAACGTCAAGGCTGCAGTGAGCTAAGATCACACCACTGCACTCCAGCTTGGGCAACAGAGTGAGACCCTGTTTCAAAAAAAAAAAAAGGAATTCAGACACCAGGCCCAGGGGTTAGGGAGGGGGTGCTCCTTGTCACCCACTCTCCACTCTCTTTGCTTTCTCACCTGTGGGAGTGGAATGACCCTGTCCTCTGTGTGTTCTGCCCTTGCTGTGCTCGTGTGTGTGTGCTTGTGTGCGTGTGTGTGGATGAGTGTGGTGTGCGTGCATGTGTGCGTGCGTGCATGTGTGTGTGCATGCAAGTGTGGTATGTATGTGTGCATGTGTGTGGTGTGTATGTGTGCATGTGTGTGGTGTGTATGTGTGCATGTATGTGTGCATGTGTGTGCATGTGTGTGTGCGCGTGTATGTGTGCGTGTGTGTGTGTGTGTGTAGTGTGAGGGTCTGTGCTCTCCCGCAGGTTTATCCTGCTGCCGTTTCTCTTCCTGTACAGGCTTTTGGGTCATAGTGGCTGTTGTCAGCAGGGGCCTGGGCTGGGGGATTCACGCTGCTCCCCTGCATGGTGGCCCATGGAGCCTGACTCCATTTCCAGCTCATTCCAGAAAGAGGAGTGTTTTCCATGTAGCACAGTCTCTCGTGAGATATCACACTCCATGGTCCTTGCAGCTGGGAACGTTTCTGTTTTTCCAACCATGAAGTCCATGTAAACCGTGGCACGCGAGGCTTCCCATGTGATGGGTCCACCTGGCAGCGTCTGCTGGATAGATAGCACAGGCAAAGCTTCCATTTTCTGCGATCCTGAGTCTTGAATTTCAGCGTGGCCACAGAAGGTCATTTACTTAGTGCATCCTTTAGCAGGAAGGCTTGGCCGAAACCTCAATCACCAGATGTTGGGGGTTCGTTCCAGTTTCCGTATCACCTGTCGCACTACTCCCTGAAAAGAAGCCCCACCTGCCTGGGATTGGCAGTGTTTGTCTGGGAGGGTAGTAGGTACTCGTCCTCCGGGCACTTTCTCCTTTGTTGCTAATTTAAAAGCAACTTGTCTTGGGCTTCTGAAGTTTGAATCTCCCTTTGCCATTGCTTGCAGGAGGCACCGACATCATCTCCTGCTTCATGGGCCAGAATGTTTCTATTCCTGTGTATAAAGGGGAGATTCAGGCCCGGAACCTGGGCATGGCCGTGGAAGCGTGGAACGAGGAAGGTGATGGCTTCACCACCTGTTTCTTTCTGTGATTAGGTGTGAGTTGGGGAGCTTGGGAGCGCTCGGATGTGTAGCTTGGCTTGGTGATAGTTCTCCAAAACAGCCCTTGGAGGGGGAGGCCCCTGTCACTTGCAGTGTGACATCCTTTCCCCCAGCCTGGTTTAACACCCACCAGGCTCCTGGTCCCCAGCCCCTGAGAAGTCAGGGTCAAGTTGGAGGCCAGAGGGGGCTCTGTGCTCAGGAACGGTGGGCAGATGGGTGGTCATTGCCCTGAATCTGAACCCTGGTGCTGGATATACAGGCAGCGGCCAGCTCTGAACTTCTGAGAGCCTGGGCATTGAAGGGATAGTCTCCTGCTGTGCTGTGCCTGGCAGCTAGAAATCCAGCTGTGCTAGGAGGGGGTGAGAAGGCAGGGCTCAGCTCAGCTGCTCTGCAGAGCCAGGCAGGAGTAGTCAGTGAAACTGAAGGTGCATACATACCCTGTGATCTAGGAATTCCACTCCTGGAAGACTTACCTGTGATACATTCAAGAATGTTTGTAGCCCCATGATTTGTAATGGAAAACAAAATTGGGAACAGTAGAAATGTCCATTCTTGGGAGGAAGAAACTGATCACACGTGGAGAATGACCAGTCGGTAAATTGAATGAACCAGACTGACACGTAGTAGCCCAGACGAGCCACCCCAGATGTCATGCCGAGTGGGCAAAGGAAAACGCGGGGACTCCTGACTGTATAGTTCAGCAGCTTGCCGAGTGACATGTGCTATTCAGGGATGCGTGCAGATGGAGCAGAAATGTTCACACACGGGAATAACAAATCAATACCTCCAGGACGGTGATTTTGGGGAGCACACAGGGAAGGGACTTTGGCTGGGAGGAACGCATTATTAGGCTGCTGTGACAGGTGCGTGGGTGTGACCATCTCTGTACCTTTGTATATGTCTGGAATATTGCATAATAAGTAATAGTTTAAGAAAGGGAGAGGCAGCCAGGGTGTGTGGCTGTGGTGTGTGTTGGGCTTATTTTTAATTCTCCCATCCCAGGAAAGGCGGTCTGGGGAGAGAGCGGCGAGCTGGTGTGTACGAAGCCGATCCCTTGCCAGCCCACACACTTCTGGAACGATGAGAACGGCAACAAGTACAGGAAGGCGTACTTCTCCAAATTCCCAGGTCGGCTGGAGAGCTGCAGGCAGAGCCGCCCAGGCTTTGCCTTGGCTGGGCCTTCTGTGTCTAATTCTGTATCCTCCTTCCTCCCTCTCATCCCGCCCCTCCCCTCCCCTCCCCTCTTTCTTCCCCCACCAGGGCTTGGAGAAGCTGCCTATAGCTTATTCTGCCAGTGGGGCGATGATCAGTTTTGATCAATATCTCGTCTTCAGCTTGAAGCTATCATGTGGAACTGTAATCTGGGTTTAGTTGAATCTCAGCCACCTCCGCCCAGAGCCTCTTGGCCCTGGCCCCAGCTGCTGGGAACTGGCATGAGCCTCTGGTTTGCATGTGGGAGGGTGGAGGGTGCAGGGACCACTCGCTGAAACAGGGTGATGCCTGCCTGTTCAAGAGGAGTGGCATGTGGAAGCGGCATCTGGCTTGGGTCTCTTCCTTCGTGTCTCTCACCATCATCCAGTCTTCACAGAGACGCTGGAGAAAGAGCACTTTTGCGGTAGAAGAATTTATAACCCGACACGTCACTCTCACATAGACTGACACCCTTGAGTGTCGTCTTTTGAGTGGTGCCTTGCCCCAGAGCAGGGAAGTCTATTATTTAAAGCTCTGATTCCTGCCTCTCTCTAATCTTATTTCATAAGCAGTCTCGAGTTATTGCTGCTATATAATTCATCATTTAGCAAGCCTTCTGTTCCAGAGTTATTTATACTCAGTACTTGCTTTCTGCAGTCTCTCAAAAGGTAATCTGGTTTAGTATAAACCACGTATGGAGAATCAGAAAGCGGCAAGTGGTAGGATTTGCCAGGGATCCTTCCTGCCTCACGTGTTTGCATGTCACCGTCAGAGCCATTGTGCCTGGAATAGCGCCTTCCTGTAGCAGTGCGGGGCACCCCCTGGGGCGGCTCAGCCTCCACTGCACGCCTGCTGCACCTGTGCCCCACCTTGGCTCCTGCCGTGAGCAGTTGTGCTCTGAATGCAGAAAAGCAAGAGTGGATGTAGAGAAACACTCTTCAGATGACCCTGAAGAGGAGGCCAGGGGCTCCTGCCTTGGGAGGAGAGGCCAAAAGGATTAGACTGTCAGCTTGAGGATCCATCCAAGAAATGACAGCCCTTCATCTTCTGTAACATCGCTCTTTGAAAATTCTCTTTTCTGTCACTTTTTTTTGGTCACATGTGCAAGGGTTCATGTGATACATGTCTCTCAGGATTAATTTCAGAATTATCTCTTTTTGAAACTGGTATATTCCTTCTTGGAGAAAACAAATTCCTTGTGATGTTTTATATTTCCATTTTTGCCTTGGCTGCCAGGAAACTCAGAGCTGAAATCACTACTTTGTTTTTGTAGTCCTCTTACCTTTAGGGTAGGCTTTTGCTTTTCTTTGAATAATTCTATCATGACGTCAGTTTTATAGGTAGTTTCCTCTGATACTTCCTGGGTGTAGGTGAGAGAGATGAATAAATATGGAAAGACAAAGGCAGATCAGCTAATGAGATCTGAAGCTGTTTATCATGGACACGGCGAACACAGGCTACTCTTAGACCTTAGCTCAAGCACCAACACGGAGAGATCCTGGGGCTGTACAGGAAATGGCTGATGGCAGAACCAAGCAACAAGAGCAAGCCTTCCTTTCCACAATGGGGAGTGGGTTTATGGACATCGTTACCTTAAAAAGTGATGCCAGGTGAAAACGTAAGCAGGCCGTGTGCTGGCGTAAAGATATCCAGGGAGTTAGTAAGTAAAAATGAGAGCTCAAGAACAGAGGACGTAGCATCCCTTTTTGTGGACATTTTATTTTTTATTTATTTATTTTTAGAGACAGGGTCTCCATCTGTCCCCCAGGCTGGACTGCAGTGGTATGATCTCGGCTCACTGCAGCCATGATCTCCAGGGCTCAAGGGAACCTCCCATCTCATCGTCCCAAGTAGCTGGGACTACAGGTGTGTGCTATCGTGCCTGGTTAATTTTTGTATTTTTTGTAGAGATGAGGTCTCTCTATGTTGCCCAGGCTGGTCTCGAACTCTTCAGCTCAAGCAATTTTCCTGCGTCGGCCTCCTCAAGTGCTGGGATTACTAGCGTGAGCCATCACACCCGGCCTTGTGTAAATTTTAAAAAGCAAGTACATACATGTGATTGTGTGAATAAATGAATAACAAGGGTGAATAAGGGCTTATATGAGTGGCGAGATTATGAGCCCATTTTGGTTTTCTTTATGGCTTCGTATTTTTATTTTTTTTGAGATGGAGCCTTGCTCTGTCACCCAGGCTGGGATGCAGTGGCACAATCTTGGCTCACTGCAACCTCTGCCTCCTGGGTTCAAGCGATTCTCCTGCCTCATCCTCCTGAATAGCTGGGATTACAGGCATGCACCACAACGCCCGGCTGATTTTTGTATTTTTAGTAGAGATGGGGTTTCACCATGTTAGCCAGGCTGGTCTCGAACTCCTGACCTTGTGACCTGCCCACCTCGGCCTCCCAAAGTGCTGGGATTACAGGCATGAGCCACTGCACCTGGCCACTTTTTATTATTTTAAAAAATCTAATATTTTAAAGAACGTAAAAACAGACTTAAGATTTAGGTCATTGCAGATGACACATTCCAAACAGGACTGGTCTGTTATTGGCAGTCACCTGTTCCCACTGTATTTCCACTTTCGCCTCAGCTCCCAGGAGACTCAGAGCTGAAGTGGATGCCTTGAAGAACGAGAATGACCTAAATCTGTTCAGTCCGCTGTGGAAAGGAAGACATTGCTTCTGCGGCTTTGTTTTGCCGTCAAGCCTCTTCCTCTGTGGTGCCCTGCACCGGCCACTACTTGTGGATTCCTCCTCTCAGCTTGGCTTTGCAAGGGATCAAAGTGTGTCAGGGGACTTTCCACAAAAGAAAATTTCTTCAGGGTAGATTTACATCTTCCTTTTCCTCTGCATTTCCGGGGTCTCAGTAATTAGGGCACAGTATGGCAAATGGCCCAGAAAACCCAGAAATTTCCCATCCAGTTCAAGGGAGATTTGACTCTAGGCAAACAAGACCGTATGTTGCTGGCATAGAAGTTCCAGAATGAGGCAGGATTCCCAGGCCAGCGGGACAGGCTTGCGGCTCTCCTCTCCATGGCTGCCATTCATAGACTCAGTTTGCTGAGTAGCCATACACCTGTGCTCCTGCAGAACCCGGGCACGTCAATTGCAAGCTAGGAGTGGATTTTTTTTTTTTTCCTTATTTGTGGATGTGAATCTTTTAAAAGTCCAATGAGGAAGATTTGGTTTCATTCTCTAACTTGGGGAGGCGGGAGAAAAGACCTAAAGGACTGCGATTCTGTTTTTTTGCGTCAGAGTAAGTAGCTTAGGGCTCATTTCATTCTCTTCCACTGCCTCCCAGGGACGGTCCCTTGGCCTTCGTCCCTGTAGAAGGCTTGGTTGTGGCTTGTGGCAGTGTCTCCTTCACGTGTCACATGAACGCGTGAATAGACCACGTAGCTGTTGAGTCATGAGCTGTTTGGGTTAGCGCTTGCCGCAGAGTGGAGAAGTGCTGGAGAAGTGTCTCGATTTGGAAGGGAAGAGATGCTTTCTGAGGCTGCCCCCCGTCGGTGGAGACACGGAAGCTGGCTTATTTCTTGTTTTCCCTTTCCGGATCGCAGGAAATCTTCGGGGCGTTATTTCAGGAGGCCAACCTGCTGCTGAGGCAGATGACTTCCGGCATTGCAAGGCGGCAGAGATGCGCTTTTGGTTACAGCCAGCCAGTTCCCCTGAGTGTGGCTGATGAAGGGCTGGGGGTGGGAGCCGGGAGGAGGAGGCCCCAGCTGGTTACCTGCTCCCTGGGTGACTCTCGGATATGTGGCTTCTCTTCACTGTTTGGTGCCTCTGCCCTTAGATGCTGCGTCCAAAGCTGGGATTTGAGCCCGTTGGTCGATCAGCTTCATGGCGCCACCCCAGCGTGCAGGCCTTCTCTGAACGGCTGCATGTGTGGCCACTCGTGGCCTGCTAACACCATATTGCCGTCACCCCTGGCTCTTTGCTCTTCCCCCACCCTCCTCGTCCCCTGGGCTTTACCTGCTAATTGGCTGTCCGTCCATGTGGCCCTGGTGGAGGGGCCTCCTTCGTGGTCGTGACCTTGTGTATTCCAAGATCTGGCCCTGCCCTCTGCGCACCTGTGGCCTCCGCAGCCCCTGGCCACTCCTGCTTCCCGAGAGCTTGTTCTTTCCTGCACTCCACTCAGAGTTGTCTCCAGATGCTCCTGTGGACCCCCAGTGCCCTGGCCCAGCTTGGTCCCGCCCTCTGCGAATTCCCAGGTCTTTGCTGGTGCCTGAGGAGCTGCGTTCCTCTTCACCAGCTGTGTCAGCTGCCCTGGCAGCAGCCCCCACTAGAGGGCGTGTTCCTTGGGGCAGGAACAGTCTGGCTCCCTCTTCCCCCAGCCCCACACCTGACCTGCCTCTGGGCCCCAGTGATGTCTGCAGACCCGAGCCCAGCGTCTGTCGAGGCAGCTCGTCATGGCCCCTTCTCCTCCCGTGACCGGGCGTCTCTGCTGTCCTTGCAGGTATCTGGGCTCATGGCGACTACTGCAGAATCAACCCCAATACCGGGGGCATCATCATGCTTGGCCGGAGGTGAGGGCTGAGGAGTGGGCTTCTCTTCCCTGGAGCTCCACCTTTGGGAGGCATGGGGGTGGGTGGGAGGTGCTTTCTGTGAGAGTCAGTGACTCCCTTCCTGGGCACCCCACTCCACTCCAGCACCAGGGGTGTCCACACCACTCACGCCTCTGCTGGTGTCTGGGAACCCCCAGCCCCCACTGGCTGGTGCGCCATGCTTCCCCACCCCTGTGCCGAGCACACGCTGTCCCTGGGCCTGAAGGCCCCCTCAGAGGAAGCATTGTCTGCTCTGTCTGCGACATGGCTGACTGTCCCCTGTTTTGGAGCCTTCCTGTGTCCTTTCTGGGGTGGGGCATCCCTGTGCCAGCTTCCTTCCCAAGGGCTGAGTCTGGGCGTGATCCAAGTTTCCCCGCCCTGTGATAGGGTTCTCGGGTAGAGGGTGTCAGGTTTGGGATCTCACAGCAAAGCCATATCAGTGTCTACACCCAGGCTGGGTCGTGTCTGCAGGTGGGAAGGGAGTGAGGTGACAGATGTTCCCTCGCAGAGGGGCCTCCCTCAGTGTTGAACTTTAACCTGAGAGGGAGACAGAGCTGGGTGGCGGGGCAAGGAGCTGGGGAGGGGAGGGTCTGTGACTCGTGCTGGGGATGCCATGTGGAAGGGGAGTGACTGCCCTCCCCAGGGACCCCTGGGACTTGCGTCACTCCAGAGCTGTGGTGTGGCCCTGACCTCTTCTCTCTTTCCAGTGATGGTACACTCAACCCCAACGGGGTGCGGTTCGGCAGCTCGGAAATCTATAACATTGGTACGTACTGCGCCTTCTCCCCTTGCGTTCTTGAGTACCCAGGAAGGAGGAGGGTCCTGACTGGAGCCTCAGGGGCCATTTCCAAAGGCCCCACCTTTGGCACGACTCTGGTTCCCTGGTCTCTGGTGTGACAGTGGACGTTTGTGAGCCTGACCTCCCTTCCAGAACATACCTTGCCCACACTGCTATCCTCATGAAACCTCAGGTAGGGTCTTTAGGGTCCCTTGGCCCATCCCCTTCCCCATTATATTTCATCCTCCCAGTGAGCTCTGCTGGGTTGGTTACTTGTGCTACTCTTTCTTTTTTTTTTTTTTTGAGACCAAGGCTCACTCTGTCGCCCAGGCTTGAGTGCAGTGGCGTGATCTCGGCTCCCTGCAACCTCCGCCTCCTGGGCTCAAGCGATCCTCTCACCTCAGCCTCCTGAGTAGCCGAGGCTACAGGCAAGCTAATTTTTGCTAATTTTTGTATTTTTTATAGAGATGAGGTTTTCCCATGTTAATTTTTGTGTTTTTTATAGAGATGAGGTTGTCCCATCTTGGCCAGGCTGGTCTTGAACTCCTGAGCTTAAGTAATCAACCCACTTCGGCCTCCCAAAGTGCTGGGATTACAGGTGTGAGCCACTGTGCCTGGCCACCTGCTTCCTTTTTTTTTTGAGACAGGGTCTCACCCTGTTGCCCAGGCTAGGGGGCAGTGGCACAATCATAGCTCACTGCAGCCTTGATCTCCTGGGCTCAAGCGATCCTCCTGCCTCAGCTTCCTGAGTGGCTGTGCCTACAGGCATGTGCCACCATGTCTGGCTTAGCTTTTAATTTTTGTAGAGACAAAGTCTCCCTGTGTAGTCCAGGCTGGTTTGAATCTTCCACCTCAGCCTCCCAGAGTTGTGGGATTACAGGTATGAGTTACCATACCTGGCCTTTTTTTTTTAATCTTGAGTTAGATAGTTAGTTTTTTATCTTGAGTTAGATAGATATCTTGAGTTAATTTCTCATTAAGTGACTAAGGCCCATACCTGTCCTCCTGGTAAAACATCGCCCGTCCTGCCAAAGCTGAAGCTCTCTCTCTGATGGGTTTTCTTCCACTTGTGAAATGGCTCCCTCAGCAAATGTCCCTCCAAGGCACTCCTCCTGGGTGGGCTGGGAGAACACAGGCACCCCGGTAGGTCTGGGGGACCCGGCATGCCCCTCCTGCTCTGCCAGGTTGCTGAGGAGCCCCCTGAGTGAACGTGCAACTCTCCTGTCTCCACAGTGGAATCCTTCGAGGAGGTGGAGGACAGCCTGTGTGTCCCCCAGTATAACAGGTACGGGGAGGAGAGGGTGATCCTCTTCCTGAAGATGGCCTCTGGGCACACCTTCCAGCCTGGCTTGGTGAAGAGGATCCGTGACGCCATCCGTGTGGGCTTGTCTGCGCGGCACGTGCCCAGCCTCATCCTGGAAACCAAGGGCATCCCGGTATGGCCATCTCTTGCCAGCGAAGAGACCGCTGCCGTCGCCCCTCGAGCCCACACATGGAGGGGCACTCACATCTGAGCAGCTTGCTGGTGCTTTATATATCGTTTGTCCACGTTGCCTAGCAACGCCATCCTCTCCCTGCCATCCTTTTTCCTACCCTTCCTAAGACTGCATTTAAAGCAATGTCTGCTAAATACCCATGTTCAGAGGGTTAGCGGGCCCAGCCCTGCAGGTCCAGTCGGCTTCTCCCTCCTAACCCCTGGTTTTAGTGTGTTCTCAAAATTGTTAATGAGGACATTCATTTTAACTTTTTATGTATGTATTTTTTTTTTTTTTTTTGAGACTGAGTCTTGCTCTGTCATCCAGGTTGGAGTGCAATGGCTCAATCTTGGCTGACTGCAACCTCTGCCTCCCAGGTTCAAGCAATTCTCCTGCCTCAGCTCTAAGTGGGTTGGGACTGCAGGTGCCCACTGCCATGCCTGGCTAATTTTTGTATTCTTAGTAGAGATGGGGTTTTGCCATGTTGGCCAGGCTGGTTTCGAACTCCTGACCTCAAGTGATCCACCCGCCTCGGCCTCCCAAAGTTCTGGGTTACAGGCGTGAGCCACCAAGCCCAGCCAACTTTAACTTTTTAAAGTGCTGCTGGGAGCCATTGGTCTTGCCTTTTAATTTTTAGTTCTGCCGGTATGACAAGACTTGACTCTTTTTAGGAGCAGGTCTTCAGAAGGCTGTGTGTCGCCCCCCTGCCCTGGCCCCAGTACACTCTGCTTCGATTCTAAGTAGGGGAGGAGGAGGCTCCCCCAGATTGGATCACAGCTTTAATTCGCATTGCTTACAAAACGGATACCCCCACGAGCTTACAGAAGCTGCTGTGTGTGTGTGTGTGTGTGTGTGTGTGCGCGTGTGTGTGTGTGTGCATGTGTGTGTGTGAACGTACATAATTTAAACAGACAGTGGCAGGCTATATTTGAAGCCTATGGATTGACTGTTCATTAAGGAGAAGACACTCACTGGGGTCCCAGGGAAGCTGACTTTGACATTGTCGGGAGCAGGGCTGAGCCTGTGAGGTGTGACCAGAGACAGGGTTTACCAGGAGAGGCTGTTTTCTGGAGAATGTTGAAATAAGTGATGCCATTGACTTTGAAACGCGAACATCATTCTCTTTGCCTTATGGAAAGTTCTTTCAACATCGTCAAAACAACCTTTTGAGGAGTAGGCTGGGGAGGGCACTCGCAGCATGGGCACGCGTGCAATCCCTGCCCATCCCTGGAGGACTGGTTCCCACTGGGGACCGCTGCTCCTCCTCCCGGCGCCTGTCCACGTCTGCAGTGTTGGTTCCTTTTCTACGGTGTCCACACATTTCCTTTGCGTTCTGTTATGCGTGGGAAGAGCCCTGCGGCTTGGGGGCTTTCCATCAGTCTCTTTCTCTTCTTTTTTTTTTTTGGCTGGTGAGTCTTGGCAGCTCTCTGTGGGGTCATTGGTGCTCTCCAAGAGGGTAGTTCCTCAATCAGTGGCCCTTCTTGTCTTTCCTGACGAGGGTCTGAGTTTTCCTTCGGTGAATCAGTGCGGTCTCATCTGGAACATTTTAGGGAACTGGAATTTGTATTTGCGCCCTTGGCTTTATTTGATTGAAAAGAACTTGGGACTTTTGCTGTCAAAATGGTTATTACCAAACTGTGTCTGATCACGAGAGCAGTAGAGCAGTTTATTAGGAAGGGAGAAAGCTAATCTCGTTTCTTTCCAGGGTTATCGTGGCGTTCGTGGCCTTGCTGCCAGGGCGCCCAGCTGGGCTCTGGGCTCTTTTTCTCCCCCAGACAGGCTCTCCTAGGTCCATTCGGGAAGTCATTTGGAGGGTTCCTCCAGATTTTTGAATGGCCTTGTATTTCGGACCCTCCAGGCAGGCTTAGGAAAGGATTTAGCTCTTTTGTTGTGAGCTAGAGAGGGGCCTAGCCTCCACAGGGAGGTGACACGGCGTGGGAACTGCCCATTCAGGAACTGGACCCACTTCAGGGTCAGAAGACAATTGAGGTCCCATCTGCAAAGTCCCGGGCCTTGCTGAGGCAGAAGAGCATGTTGCAGGTCTGACCCTTCACATGGTGCTTGTGGGGAATGGGCTACCCTCCCCCCACCACCCCGAGAATAGCCTGAGCCTGGGGCACATCTGAGTGGTGGGAGTAGCCGGCAGCCCGTCTCTGTCTCTGTGGAGAGACACTTCTGCTTCTGTTCCCTGGGAAGCCAGTGCCAATTTTGGCATTTTGGGGTGGCCCTGGCGAGTGCTCAGGACAGATCTGGGTCCAGAGCCAGCCCCACTCCTCGAGTTAAGACTCGTCCCATCTCCGGCCTGTGACATGAGGAGAGGAACCTGTCACCCACCTGCCACCTGCCTGCCATAGCTCAGGGTGACGATGCGGCACCAATGGAGCGAGCAGACCCTGGGGACTTGGGGACTCAGCCGGCGTGGTCCTTCCCAGCAGCCTTCGCAGCGGGTCCTCTGAGGGTCTTTACACACAGGGTCTCTGGCCGGCGTGGACCTTCCCACTAACCTTCACAGCGGGTCCTCTGAGGGTCTTTACACACAGGGTCTCTGGCCGGCGTGGACCTTCCCACCAACCTTCACAGCGGGTCCTCTGAGGATCTTTACACACAGGGTCTCTGGCTGGCGTGGACCTCCCCGCCAACCTTCACAGCGGGTCCTCTGAGGTCTTTGGGCACAGGGGCTCTATCACTTAGCCCTGGCTCCCCCTCTGCCCCTGAGGTATGACTTTGGGCAACTCACTTAGCATCCAAGCCTCAGTTTCCTCATCTCTAAGGTGAGTTGACAGCAGAGCCTGCCTGGTGGGTGCCGTGGGCCATGGGGTGCCCAGAACGTAGCCTCTGTGCCTCTGTTTCTGTGCTGCCTCTGCTCACTCTCAGCCTCCATTCGGAGTGGGTCTGCTCACCTCTCAAAGCCCTTCTCCACACCTGACCTTAGTTGCTCTCTGCTCAGATGTCAGAGGCTCTCTCTGCATTTCCTGCTTGATAGTGTCCTGGCCTCCATCTGTAGCTCTGACAGTGTTTGCCATGGACTGAGGGTGAGTTCTTGTGTGTGTCCACATCTTGCTGTCTGGAGTGGAGGCTCCTTGAGGACAGGAACCTTGTGGGTTCACCTCCTCCTCGGAGCCCAGCTGACTGCCTGGCAAGCAGCAGGTGCTTTTGGTGTCTGGTGAGTGATTGGGGGTGGGGAGCTGGTCGTCTGACCCTGGTGAGGTGGGACAAGCTTGTCTTCCTCCCGCCCATCTTACAGATGAGGAAACCTGGAGAGATGAGGGGTCCTGCCCAAGGAAGCGGTGTCCATAGTCAGCTCCGCTTTCTGCTCACCCAGAATAAAGACCTGGGGACCCCGGAGGTTCATGGCCAAGTGGAATGGACTCCTGGCATTTGAGGGCTTCCTGTCTGCAGCCCCCAGGCAGCCATGGCTGTCCAAGTCCAGCGGGCCTTTGCTCGGGGCATGACTGGGATGTCTGGCTCCTCCTGACAGGAGGCTGCTGGGCTCCTGTCTATCTGGGGAGGCCCTGTGCAGGAGTTGGGGAGGTATGGGGGGGTGGGGGCTTCTTCCTTTCTCTTTCTCTTTCCCTTTCCTCTACCTTTCTCCTCTCCCCGGAGGAAATGGTAGCAGGATTTCTTTTAAGAGGATGCCTCTGTTATTTTACCAACGGGTGGAAGGTGGCGTTATTAGCTCCCATGACCTGCACGTGGACCCCTGCATGAAGTGTAGTGGGGAACGGAGCAGGTGAGACACTTTTGTCTCATGGCAGGAGGGCTGGCGACACTGCATGAAGTGACAGGCAGGCCCTCGGAAGCCTGTGCTTAGATCCTTAATTAGTTCACACGTCGACTGAATTTTTCAAATGAATGAATTTTAATTACATCTCAGGTAAAAAAAAAAAAAGCGCCAGTGATGGAGAGCTCGGGCGAGGAGCCTTACTGGGCTCTGTTGCTCGTGAAGTTTCCTAGCCTGACACACACCAGCGCCGCCAAAGCCTCGTCTGGATTCAAGGTTTCACGAATCCGGACGAGCCTGGACATACGTGTGCCACGAATCTTAGTTAGAGGGAGCCCTAAATGTTTGCAAAGGGTCTGACTATGAGAAAAAAGTAATGCGGCATCCCATGCAGATGGTAGGCTCCGACGAGGAGTTCATGGGGGCTTGGGGACACTCTTGCTCCTAGTTCTAGGAAGCTGGGCCACTCCTGAAGTAATGGCAGTAGCTAGTCTTTATCATAGAATAACATGTGATAAGATATAGAGAGAAGTAAAATAAAAAGTATAAATAAAAGTAAAATCATAAAACATAGCTGGGCGCTTCTGAAGCTGTGTGTGCGCTGACTCATTCAACCCAACGCACAGCCTGCAGCCGAGGTGCTGGCGCCCCCACTTTCATTCGAGGAAACCAGCTCAGGTTCAGGAATTCACCCGGCCTCCCCCAGGGGGGTGGCAGAAGCCACGTCTTTTTGAAAACTTTCTTGCTTGGGGGTGCCCACCGGGAGTTAGGAATGATCTGTGCCTGCATTTTAATCCTGACCAGGTAGGCCCTGACCCCTGAGAGACACTCTTTCTGTATTCCCATCTGGAATCTGCACTGCCGGGGTCAGTGGGGCGTCTGGAGGGCCGCCTCGAGGCCAGCTTGGATGTGACACGTGCGGCGGGGCTCGGGGCCCAGTGGGGTGTGCAGGGTTAGAAAAGAGAACGTGCTCATGGTGACTTCTGGGCATCTTGGAAAGAGCCTTGCTTTCTCAACAGCCATGCCAGGGGCAGCGGGGGAGGGTTTTGGAGAGTGTGAGAGTTGGGTTTCAGTACTGGGCCTTGAAGTTGCCTTTCAGCACAGGTTTTATCCCCCAAACCCAGAGGGGACAGTTGTCAGCTGCTGTACTTCGGGGCATGTTTGCAGACCTGCTGGGGGAGAGGGGCACCTTGGAGCTGAGACTGATTCACTCTTGGAGCTCCAGGTGGAGGCGGGGCCTTTTGGGCCTGGATATACCCCAGGCCATTCGTTTTCCCCCGCTTCGGTTTTAAATGGCATTTCTTGTTTTTTCTACCTTTCTCTTGCAGTATACGCTCAATGGCAAGAAGAGTGGAGGTTGCCGTCAAACAGGTCATCGCGGGAAAAGCAGTGGAGCAACGAAGTGCTTTCTTGAACCCCGAGGCCCTGGATCTGTACCGGGACATCCCTGAGCTGCAGGGCTTCTGAGTCTGACTGGCCAGCATGTCACTCAGCCGCCGCCGTGTGCGCTCTAACTTTTGTGTGCTCAAGAAATGACATGGAAACCTACAGCTGTTGTAAAAGATGTTCACATCAGGCATTCTGCAGGCTTGGGGAGGGATCGTTTCTCTGTTTTGTCATTAAATCTGGTGAGTGCCTGGATCTTCCACAAACGAGCGGGATCCTGGCCTTCAGAGATGAGGCGGGCGTGTCTGGGCCACGTGTGTGGCACTGTGGTGAGAGTGAGTGTCTTTGCACACACAGGGCAGCGGAATCAGTGTGGCTGGCTGGTGCTGAGAACAGACACTCCTGAGCATTTACACCCTGTCTTCAGTCGCCTCCTCCCTTCATCCCACTTAGCTCTGTGAAGGTGTAAATCCCTTTCTTCCCTTCCCAGCTCAGACTCTCCTGTTTTCCCTCAGGGCCCATCATGCCTTTGAGCTTTAGCTGTTACAAGAGAAACCCCATGACTTGACACAGCTTTTCACAGCTGGCTGTTAGGACCGGCAGGCTGGCTGCTCTCGTGCTGTCTGTGTCGTGGATGGAATGTGGTCCCTGGAGGACCAACTATCCTTGTTCAACCAGAGCATGCCTCGGGGCCAGCTTCCCTCCAAGGAACGAGTGGATTTCATACAGGATCTTTTTACTGCACAGACTTGAATGGCTTTACGTGTTTCTACTGTTAATTAGGCGTGTGAAGCAGCGGGTGTGCACTTGTGTCCCTCATGGGTGAGCCTTCCAGCTGTGAGCCCGGGCCGCGCAGCCACCGAGGGTCCTTCTCAGGAGGGACCGCATCACTGTGCTGCCTCCACCTGCCAGTCTAGGGGGTTCCTGTCGGGATCACGTCATCAGGACTCCTAAGTCAAGTCACGGGTTTCCATAGCCAGGCGGTTGGGATGTACCATTCTGTTCAATATATGAACACGTATCTGTAATCTGATGTTCATTTTTGTATTTTTTTGACACTGAGCACAATGAAATCCTTTCTGGAATCCTGGATTACACAAAATATAGGGGAAAGTGCTATGATGAATTTTATGCAATAAACATACACGTGTGTGTGCGCAGGCACCCACGATGCACGCAGTGTGCTTATGTTTTCTCAGAAGGGGGGAGACTGCATCTGTGGGTGTGAGGCTGGTTGTGCTTGTGCGTCCACCAGCAGCTGTGCCCTGGAGTTGTGTGGTTCGAATTGCCGGGGGCAATTCCCATGGCCCTGGTACTTAGCCACAGTCCCTTGTGACCAACTGGCCAAGGAACGCCGTTTAGTATGAAGCCAGCACCCTGGCCTCCTCCACCCTGAGATCCCCCAGTACCCAGAGCCAGCCAGATTCTGGACGTCAGCTCCTTCTTGTCATCGCAAGAGCTGTGTGTCACTTGGGTTGTGTCTGGCTGCATGCCACAGAATCCAGGCTTGGCCCAGTAGCTTTTATGGCTCTCAAGTGACAGGAAGTTGGAGGCAGTCCATTCTCCTGGGGCCAGGCAGTGACTACAATGCAGCAGTCCTGGCTTCTGGCTCCTGCACTCTGCTGTCCTCAGGATGTGGCAGTCATCATCTTGGTCTGGGGTGGCTGCCCCACCTCTAGTCTTTCATCAGTGCTCCAGGAAGGAAGAAGGCGGGAGTGACAAGGGGGCTGGGGAAAGGCAGAAAGCTGCATCTCTGGAGTGTGTTCCTTTTTATCCACAAAATGATGGCTTTTCTGGAAACCCAGCAGCATCTGTTGGGCCTCACCAGCCAGCATGGGGATATGTGGCTGCCCTCGCTGCAAGGGCATCAGGGGTCTGCGTATTTCAAACAGGACCTGTTCCCTCTTTGTGAGTTTCCGACAGCTGCTGTAACACATTTCCACAAAGGCAGTGGCTTAACAGCCCCAATTTATTACAGTCCTGGAGGTCAGAAGTCTGCTGTGGGTCTCACTGGGCTGACATCAGGGTGACAGCAGGGCCGTGTTCCTTCAGGAATCTGCAGGGGAGAATCCATTTCCTTGTCTTCTGCTTCTAGAGGCCCCTGTGGTGCCCTGTTGTCTTCAGCAGTGGCCAGTCACACCCTCTTCCACTGCAGCGCCGTGACGCTGCCGCTCCCACCCACCTCATCCACATGTAAGAGCCCGCTGTGATTGCAGCAGGCCACTTGAATGAGTCAGGAATTCCCGTTTTGATGTGTGCTGATTAGCAACCTTAATTCCATCTACAGCCCTCACTCCCTCTCACCAAGTCTTAGTCCATTTTATTTTGCTGTAACAGAATACCTGAAGCTGGGTGATATATAAATTAATAATTTATTAAGGAGTTTATTTGGTTCATGATTCTGGTGGCTGAAAAGTCCAAGACTTGGCAGCTGCATCTGGTGAGGGCCTCACGCTGCTTCCACTCACGGCAGAACATGGAGGGGGGAGCAGGTGCATGCAGAGATCACGTGGTGAGAGAGGAAACCAGACCCTTCAACCACGCCCTCAGGAACTAATCCATTCCCAGGAGGCGCACGTGACAGTGAGAACTCACCCCCTACATAGGGCATTAATGTATTCGGGAGGTATCTGACCCCACCCAACACTGCCACATTGGGTATCAAATGGCAACATGAGTTTTGGCGAAAAAAGCCACATCCAAATCATAGCACCGTGTAACCTAACACGTTCACAGGTTCCAGGGAATAGGATGTGGGTATCTCAGAGCGCTGCTATTTTGCTGATCTCACTTTGCAAACACAGTCTGGGTCCCGATGGCCGAGGAAGAAGTGGATGGTGGTTGTTGGGAAGGTGAGCGCTGAGCTGGAAGAACTGAGCAGCAGGGAACCCTGGCTGACGACACTTGGGCTGGGATTGTCCTCCCTTGCAAGTGGCCTGTGGGCCTTAGGGTTCAGGTCGGGCCTGGGGCCTCCAAGGTCCTTTCCTCTCACTGGGTGCTTAGAGATTCCCTTCATGCTGACAGCACCTGAGGAGTCATCACAGCTTAATCAGCATGCCCTTTAGTTCCAGCAAGACGGCCCAGGCTGAATAAGGCCACGCGTCCTTATTAATAAACCCTGCCGGACAACTTCATTAATGAGAGACAGATGGTCTGGAACAACAGCCAGTTGGGTGCACGCGGTGCTGAGCCTGCTTTTGACGTTCCTTGGCCCGTGCATCACTCTAAAAAAGCCACCACCTGCTGGCCAGCTGCCTTTTCGTCTCTGAGATGGCCGTGGGCTGCACTGCGCCTCCTCGTCTTCTCCAGCTCCCCCACCAGGCCTGTCCCATCAGCAGCTTCTGAAGCCATCAGGATCTGCCACGCAGCCTGGCTGGGGCTGCCAGGATTCTGCTGTCTCCCACGGCCAGCAGGCCTCTGAGCAGCTGGTCCTCCTCCAGGCCCTTCCTGCCCACCTCCAGGAACCTTCTCCAGGCTGGAGGTCTCCTTCTCACGCTCTGGCTGCCAAGCCCCACCTTCTCACCTGAGCAGACTCTCCTCAGGGACGCTGGAGCTGAGCTGATCAACTCCAGCTGCAGGCAACCGCCCAGCTGTCCCCATGGTGGCATCTGAGCCCTCGAGGATAGGGCCCAGGTTGGCTCACTCATCTGTTTCCCAAGCAGATGGCCTGAAACCCACACGCCTTAGAAAAGGCATTTTCCTGGCGTCACAACACCCCTGTCACCATGGCTGAAGGTGAATAAAAGAGCCCCTTCCCTCGAGTCTGCAAATGCCAGGAGAAGGCTCATGGGAACAAAACTCCCCTTGAGGACCCAGTCTCATCCTACCCCGTGAGGGGCTCAGGCCTTCAGAGGGAATGTCACATGTGGATTTATGGGGGATGGTCTGTCACTAGGTTCAGGTTGGGCTGCTCTAACAGGTTCCCCCAAGTCTGGCTCAAGCAGGAATGTGTTTTCCCTCCTGGCACTGCCCTGAGGTGAATGGGTGGGCCTGGGGGGGGTCAGTGGCTTTGTTTTGCAAGGTCACGCAAGGACCCAGGTACTAACTCATGTAGCCAACAGATATATCTGTGCTCGTCCTTGGGCCCAGTGATCACCAGGGTAGTTGAGCTCTTTGCACCATAGAGGGTGTGCCTCATGGAGCGGACAGATGGCCAACGGGAAACAAGAGGAGGTCTGATAGGACAGGACGCCCTTTAGCCACAGTAGTCGGGGGGCCTCTCTAGGTGACACTGAAGCTGTAGCCTGGGAGGCCTGACAATGCCACGTGAAGATGGTAGGATGATCAGCCAGCCAGAGGTCCTGAGATGGGAATGAACCAAACTATGGGAACAAGAAAGGCTATGTGGAGAATATGGGGCTGTGATGGTTAATACTGTCAACTTGAATGGATTGAAGGATGCAAAGTACTGATCCTGGGTGTGTCTGTGAGGGTGCTGTCAAAGGAGATTAACATCTGAGTCCGTGGGCTGGGGAAGGCAGACCCACCCTTCATCTGGTGGGCACCATCTAATCAGCTGCCAGGCAGAAAAACGTGAAAAGGTGAGACAGGCCTAGCCTCCCAGTGGACATCTTTCTCCCCTGCTGGATGCTTCCTGCCCTCCAACATCACCCTCCAGGTTCTTCAATTTTGAGACTCAGACTGTCTCTCCTTGCTTCTTAGCTTGCAGACAGCCTATTGTAGGACCTTGTGATCGTGTAAGTGAATACTTAATAAACTTCCCTTTATATACATCTATCTATCCTCTTAGTTCTGTCCCTCTAGGGAACCCTGACTAATACCAGGGGGAAGAGAGTGGGAGAGGAGGCAGGATCGCAGTACTGGGCGTGGACCACATTCTAAGGGCGCCCAGAGCAGTGACATCATTGGATGGGCATTAGGAGGATCGCGCCGAGGGCAGTTCCTTTTGCTGGGCTCAGTAGGGGCGGCAGGGGGGTCTGCATTGGCACTGGCTGGCGAAAGCCCAGTGACTTCACGACGTCTGCCCACCAGCTTCTTCCTTCTCTTCTTGCTGTTCTCACTGTGCCTGAGCACCATGTGTGCACAAAACAGGAGATGGGTTCTGGCCATCGAGCAGACAGGTGGCGAACACACAGCAAAGATGATCAGGAGCCTGTCTGATTAGGCCTCAGAAGCCTAGGCTGGCTTTGATGAGCCGAGATTCTTTTTCTCCAAGCCATGACCACCTTTCAGATTAGGGCAAACGATTTCTAAAAGCTTCCTGCCAATTTCTGTTCAAACTTTAAAGAGAGTCATAAGTGAATAAGTAAAGGCCCATTAAGAAGGCGTTGGCTGGGCACGGTGGCTATTCCTGTAATCTCAGCACTTTGGAAGGCCAAGGCAGACAGATCATGAGGTCAGGAGATCAAGACCATCCTGGCTAACATGGTGAAATCCTGTTTCTACTAAAAATTAGCTGGGCATGGTGGCACAAGTTTGTAGTCCCAGCTACTTGGGAGGCTGAGGCAGGAGAATTGCTTGAACATGGGAGGCGGAGGCTGCAGTGAGCCGAAATTGTGCAACTGCACTCCAGCCTGGGTGACAGAGTGAGACTCCATCTCAAAAAAAAAAAAAAAAAAAAAAGAAGGTTTTTAATGGCTGGGGATGGTGGCTCACACCTGTAGTCCCAGCACTTTGGGAGGCCGAGGCAGGCAGATGACCTGAAGTCACCAGTTTGAGACCAGCCTGGCCAACATGGTGAAACCGCATCTCTACTAAAAATACAAAAAAACTCCACAAAAGTTAGTCGGGCATGGTGGTGGACACCTGTAATCCCAGCTATGCAGGAGTCTGAGGCAGGAGAACAGCTTGAGCCCAGGAGGCGGAAGTTGCAGTGAGTTGAGATCATGCCACTGCATTCCAGCCTAGGCAACAGAGTGAGACTCCATCTCAAAAAAAAAAAAAAAAAAAGTTGTGTAAGGCACATTAAAAGTGGAATTCTGGCTTTGTTGTCATGGTTTATCCCACTGGAGAACACTTTGGCCATCACGGTGGTAAACTGATGGTCTAATAATTTCATTAGATGACTTCCAGGGGAGAAGCAGGTGTTGGTCAATTCATTATGCTCTGGGACTATTTCCAAACGTTTTCATCTTGGGGCTCGCTCCTGCTTCTTTCTTTCTTTCTTTCCCTGGCTCAAACAGTGATTTCACAAGTCACGTTGGGTTGTTGGGAGAGTGAAAGAAGTGGCTGTCGAGTGGCACCACGAGGCTTGGACCCAGTTTCCATTTTCAGGCTCTGTGCTTTATCAACCTCACCGACCCTGCTCACTATTTACCTGTGGGGCCTGGCCTGCTTATTTTTGGCATCCACTTTTTTTTTTTTCAATCATGACTAAGTATTTCGTTGGCTACTGGTAACAGAAACCCCAACACCAAATGACTCAAGCAAAAAAGGGGTATTATTGGCTCACCATTTGGAAAACTCCAATGCTAGGATTAGCTTCAGGTGTGGCTGGATCCAGACGCTCTGATTACATTATCGGTGTTCTCTCTCTCTCCATCTCAGCTCTGCCTTCCTCTGTGTTGCCATTCTCAGATGGACTCTCCTCTCATGATGGCAAGATGGATTCTTACAGCTCCGGGCTTATGTCCTCACAGTGTTGATGGGAAGAAGATTTTCCCCCCCAGTAGTTTCAACGTGAGTCCCCCATCTTGAAACTTATTGGGCTATTTGGATCACATGACTAAACCTGTGCCAATCACTGGCCAGGAAGCAGGAATATGCTGATTGGTTAGACCTGGGTCATATGACCCCTTCAGGTGTGGAACCAGCTGCACACAGTAACAGGACTGAGGGCTGAGGAGGTGGACCCTGGAGGGGCAGGTGGTTTCCTTAAAGAAGCGAGAGGCAGCAACCAGCCCTGTTTTGTTTCCTCTTTTCACAGGTGCTGGCCCCTTCTCTCCTTTCCTCCCTTGCCCCTTCTTTCTCTCTGTAGCCTCCCTGTGCCTGTCTCCTGCCCCCACCGCAGCACAAGAGTCCTGATCTGTTTTCCCCTGCTAAGTGTGTGATCATTTATTACGGAGCAATAGAACATGAACACACTGGGCCAGTGGCCCAGGCCTCAGGGTGCGGGATATTCTACTTAGCACCTCCAGGTGTGCAAGTTCTGTCTTCTGAGCCCCGCTCTGGTCCTTGAGGGTGGAGATCTTCCTCCTTTATTGACCTCCTCTGTATCTCTCCACCTCTTGGTCCCAGCTACATTGTAAGAGTTCAATAAAGTGTTCATTTGAATTCAGCATAGCACTGTGTCACTCAGAACTCTTTAGATGCAAGTGAGAGAAAGTCATCCCTCATCACTGGCTTCAGGCACAGCAGGATCCAGGGCTGGGTCAATGTAATCGGGATTCGGCATCTCTCATGGTGTCTATACGGACAGCAGGGCCTAGTGGTTAAGACCATGGGCTCTGGAATTGGTTGCTGGATATAATACAGAACACCCAGTTAAATGTAAGCTTCAGAAAAAACAATGAATAGCTAGTTTTTCAGTGCAAGAGTGTCCCAAATATTGCATAGGATGTGTTTGTACCACAAAAAGTATTTATTGTTAATCTGAAATTAAAACATAACCAGGTATCCTGAAGGTTTGTTAAATGTGGAACACTATTCCGGAACCAAGTGCCTGCATGTGAGTGATTGCTCTGCCTCTTCCTGTGTGACCATAGACAAGTCACTTAACCTCTCTGAACCTCTTTTCTCCCATTTAGAAATGTGAGGATTAAGAATACTATGCATCTTGGCTGGGCGTGGTGGCTCATGCCTGTAATCCCAGCACTTTGGGAGACTGAGGGGTGCAGATCACGAGGTCAGGAGTTTGAGACCAGTCTGGCCAACATGGTGAAACCCTGTCTCTACTAAAAATACAAAAATTAACTGGGCATGGTGGTGGTGGGTGCCTGTAATCCCAGTTACTCGGGAGGCTGAGGCAGGAGAATCACTTGAACTCAGGAGGCAGAAGTTGCAGTGAGCACTCCCACCTGGGTGACACAGAGAGACTCCATCTCAGAAAAAAAAAAAAAGGAAAAAAAAGAATACTATGCATCTCACAAGGCTGTGATGCTGGTGAAATCAACATGTTGCCAATTCTGGACACATAGCAGGTGCTGAATAAATGCTACCTGTGATTTTTTAATAAGCTCTCCTGCTTTCTTTCTTCTGCCTAGGCTTCAGTCCTTGACTTTTTGCCCAAGTTCCGACAAAAGACCTGAAGAGGAGTCTCATTGGCCTGGCCGAGGTCAGGTCATGATCTCTGAACCAATCATGGAGATCAGCGGAATGGGAGGTTCTGATTGGCTGTACCTGAATCATGTGACTGTGGGGGTGGGGGTGGGGGTGGGAGTGGGGCTAGCCCAACCGGAAACACGTGACCTGAGTGTGTGGCTTGGAGGTGCCTCAGGGGAGGATCAGGGCTCCAGGCTCGTTGGGGCGAGGATGGGTCTGCGGCATGACAAACACCTCCGCCTAATAGCAGTCATCGGGCTTTTGTGAAGAGGCCGAGTTCCAGGTGAGGAAGAAGTGCCGTGGCCGAGTTTTGCGCTTAGGTCACTGCCTCACTCTCTGCCTGACTATGGATGGCTTACCAGGGCTCCCCCAAGCCCGGGACCACTGGAAACCGCGCCACACAGCTGGAGGGGAGCAGCGGGCGAGCGAGCATTACCGCCTGACCTCTGCCTCCTGTCAGATAAGCGTGGCGTTAGTCTCTTAGGAGCGCAAACCCTATTGTGAAGTGCAGGCATGTCAGGGACCTAGGTTGTGCGCTCCTTGTGAGAAGCTAATGCCTGATGAGTGGAACAGTTTCATCCTGAAACAGTCAATTCCCCCCGTGGAAAACCTGGTCTTCCACGAAACAGGTCCCTGGTGCCAAAAAGGCTGGGGACCTTTGCCTCAGGCAATGAATCCCCAGTGGATGGTGGTTGCATGCAAATCGGTAAGACAGATCTTGTTTTGGGCGGTAGGAGAATTAAAGAATTACCTGGCTCTGGCCTGAAAGAGTTCCCAGTCAGAATTAAAAAAAAAAAAAAGTTTTTCTGGGTATGCGTGTTCACCGGTCATGAAGACAAATGAGGCTTATTTGCACGGAATGCAGATGAAAGAATTGGGTTTTGAGGATCAGTCAGATTTGGCAGTTAAAGAGAAATGGTGGCACAATTTTTGACACTTGGTGAAGGGCATGTCTATATCCCTTCCCCACCAATCTGGGTGCGCTGGTGACTGGTTTGTTCTATAAAGTATAGCAGAGGTGACGCTCACTGACTTACAGGCTGGACCAGGAAAACCAGGTACCTCTGCCAGGTTCTTTTGGGGATGCTCACCGGCAGGAGCCTGCGACCATTTAAGAGGTCTCATACCCTGAGGCACCATGCGGGAAAAGCCATGTGGGGGGCACTGTGGTCCGAAGTCCCAGCAGAGCCGTGTCTTCCAGCCATCTTCACCAAGGCACCAGGCATATGAATGGAGCCATCTTTCAGCCTCAGGATGAGCCATCTGCCAGCTGAATATCATTGAGTAACCTCAGTTGACACCACGTGGAACAGAAGAATCACCCAGTCGAGCCCTGACTGAATTCCTGACCCATGGAATCTGTGAAATATAAGATCACTTTTGTTGTATGCTATTCAATTTTGGGATAGTTATACAGCAGTCGTAATTGGAATAGAGATTTGGTGATGTAAATCCAAGAAGAAGGTCCAGTACAGCCACAGGGAAGCTGGGGACAGCAGGAGACTGCTCTATCTAAAGGCTGTGGCCATTAATGGTAGGCACGAGTGTGAGAGGACTGGCCCTACATCCAAGTCTGTATTCAAGTCCTGGCTCAGCCAGCTGGGTCACACTGGGCAAGTTTCTCGACCACTCAGGGCCTCACCTCTTCCATCTGTAAAATGGCACTAGCCATGAAAGGCAAACTTAGCAACAAGGGACAGACATCTCAAACCACGGCCAAGGGTTCAAATCCAGCCCTCAGCTGTGTCTTCCTTGTTTTTCACAACCACTGTTTATTTGGGTCCAATGCCAATTTAGAAATGGGGAGATTTCACAGCTTCTCTTGTAATAAAAGGAAAGATCAGGCAAGTCTGGGCCCATATCCTTGGGTCACTGATTGCCAGGTCAAAGTGGCTAACATGGAATGACCACAGCATGGGCTGGGCCCTGTTTTGATGGTGCATTGATTCATCAGCCCTCGGACAGCCCTTCGGGGTTTGCATCATTATCCCCAGCCTCTGCCAGAAGGGCCTTCCTGGATCAGTGATTAGCTCTAGAGAGCAATGAGGCCACCTCACTGGGCACCAGGGTGGGGGAGGTGATGGTGAAAACATGTCCCCTTTACCCCTGCTGTGGTGAGACACACTCCTGCCCAAATTTAGGCACAACCCTGGGGAAAGAAGGGAAGTCTCACCCATGGCAGATTCACTTCGCATCCCTAGGAGAGTGGGGAGTTCATAAAAAATTTACTTTGGTTATAAAAAATAGTCATGCGTCTTGCTCACTCCTTGAGCAAACCCTCAGTGAGCTCTTGGGCTGTCCTGAGCATGTAAAGCATCAACTCATTTAACCCTCACGTGTATCCCACAAAGAAGATGCTTTTATGATCTCTGTTTTTATAGGATGGAAACTGAGGTACAGAGAGGCTGACCCACCCAGCGTCAGACAGCCAGCAGTAGTGGTTTTGGGACTGGAGCCTGGGCAGTCTGGCTGCAGACTTCATGAGCTGTGTGCTGTGCCACCTGTCTTCGTCAATGGCCCATTTCTCAGAAATACATCCTGGGAAAGCAGAGACGGTGCCCTCCTATGGCCCATCAGAGGCCCCAGGTAGGATGGAAACCTTAAGTGGCCTGGGGCAGGGGTCCCTGGCCTACAGGCAAGGAGTGCTTAAGGACTGCTGGTGGGAACTGGCTGCTGAAAGAAGGCATTTGCAGAGGGAGGTGGTGGCGCTCATGCCTCACCCAGGCCTGGGTGGTGGGAGCTGCATCAAGCAGACTGCGGCGTCTGCAGTTTTGGTAATGACTCCCGACTCCCGGGGTCCCCTCTGTGCCTGTTGCTAAGGTTTTTAGTCAGCCTGGGCTATCTGGGGGGCTAAAGGATATGGCTCCTACTGTGTGGTCTGCTGAGCCGTCCTTTTGCAACAGGGCCTGAGACTGCTGGCTTCATGGGCTGGAGTGACAGTTGTGTGGGCTTTGGGCTGGGTTCTGTTGCGCCGTTAGGGCTTAGCCACTTGGTGCCAATAATAGCTAACATTGCTATAGTACATACCATACGCTGGATGCTGTTCCAGGGCCACGATGCTATCAACCTGGGAGATAGGTGTCATCGTTATCACTATTTTGAAGATAGAGAATAAGGCCCAAGTTCAAGGAACTTGCCCAAGGTCACATGGGCTAGGGCCAGCCCTTTTGGAAAGAGCTCCCAAGAAGCATAGAGAGACTCCTTCTTTTGATACCCCTGTTTCTCGTGGTCCTTTCTTTGGGTACCTCCTGAATATCTGGATTGATTTAAAAAAAATCATACCCCAGTGAAGAAGATCAATTACATGTACGTTTTCCAAGTCGGTTTGACGTTGTCACAAACTCTCATATGCTTGAGCCTCTAATTAGATTTGGAGTGAGAATCATTTCATGTGTCATGAAATTTTAAAAGACAACGTTCCATGAACGGTACTTCCCATTATTCCAGCTTGACTGAAATTGTGGGTTTCTAAAAAGATGCTATTTATACTCTTAAGACAATGGAGCTTTCAAAAGGATTCCGACTGTTAAGTCTTCTTATGTGATTTCTAGGGAAGTGGAAATTTTCAAATTTTCATAATGAATGTGTCTTTGTGGCTTTCCTTTTTTCATTCTTTCTTTCTTTAAATAATCTGACTAGACAGTGTTTCTCTCTCCCTTGATGGGAACCTCAGATTCTTGCCAAAGTATGTATCACATAATTGCTTTCATGTTCAGACGCGGCAAGAGTGCATTGTAAATGACCGCGACACAGATGTGACGATTCTATTAGGCCTGAGTTCTTACATGGTTGACCTTGCAAATTGAATTCAGGGAGGGCAGTGCTTCCATCTGGCTGCTAGATTTCTTGTTCCCAGTTTGGGGGAGAGGCCCGGGGAGGCGTGGGCTGGGATTTCTGTGCCCAGGCAGCCACCCGGCTTGTCCTGTGTTGCGTCCCTCCTTTCCATCTTGCTGTCTTCCTCAGCTCTCTAAACGCAAAGCAGCAGCCCATGATGGATGGGCTCCTGCCCGCTGGGGCGTTATTAGCCACTCTGTCAAGGTGACAATGTCATTTTTAATGTTCCATCTTCAGACTCGAGGTTTATTTTTAGGTTGAGAGCCAGCCTCGCCAGAGATAGAACCACTAAAACTTTAGGGCATGGTTCTTGACCCTGGCTGCTGGGGGAGCCTGCAACAGTACCATTTCCCATGAGGGTACCTTCTGGGGTGCAGGAAATATTAGATGTCTATCCATGTGGTGCTTACTTGAGTTTATATATGCATACCGAAAAGTCGGGCGTTGGTGAGGATGTGGAGAAACTGGAATCCTGGTGCATTGCTGGTGGGAATGTAAATTGTGGAAACACACTGGTGGTTCCTCTAAAAGTTAAACCTATAATTACCCTGTGAGCCAGGAATTGCACTCCTAGGTATGTACCTGGAAGAACTGAAAGCAAGGACACAAACAGATGCTTGTATGCTAATGTTTGTAGCAGCGTTATTCACAATCACCAGTGCTTGGGAAACAACCCAGGCGATCGTCACTGATTGATGAATGGATAAACAAAATGTGTTCCATCCCTACAATAGAATATTATTCAACCATAAAAAGGATTGAAGTTCTGACGCACACTGCAATGTACATGAACCTTGAACACATTATCGTAAGTGACCGACACCAGTCACAAGATGGTAAATACCGTATGATTCCATTTACATGAAATACCTAGAATAGTCAAATTCGTAGGGACAGAAAGAGCTTATTCAGGGACTGGGAGAGAGAAGAAATGGGGAGTGCGTGTTTGATGTTTACATGGTTTTTCTTTGGGATGAGAAAAGGTTCTAGAAATGGATGGTGGTGACTTTTGCATAACACTGTGAATGTACTTAATGCCACTGAAGTGTGCACTTAAATACGGGTAAAGTGGTAAGTTTTATGTTATGTATGTTTTACCATAATGAAAATATTTGAGATGTACAGTTTAGATTTTTGCTGTGGACTATAAACATACGTTATACCTGAATTGTAAAATACTGATTTCCAGGCCCTACTTCTAGTCTGTTGCTCAGACTGGAGTGTACTGGTGTGATCCCAGCTCACTGCAACCTCTGCCTCCTGGGTTCAACTGACTCTTGTGCCTCGGCCTCCTGAGTAGCTGGGATTATAGGTGTGCGTCACCATGCCTGGCTAATTTTTGTATTTTTAGTAGAGATGGGGTTTCACTATGTTGGCCAGGCTTGGCTCGAACTCCTGACTTTAGGTGATGATTTTAATAGTTTGGAGAAAAGTCTGAGCATCAGTATCTTCAAAAACTTATCATGAGGAATTTATAGTTGAGGAAAAGGGGCAAAACTTAGGCATGAAAACCCCTCAAGAATAAGAACTGTGGAATCAAGGCTAGGCCATGTGTTCTCTGAAGGCCAGTGAGTTGTGAGTGGAACGGACGTGTCATTTCTAGGCCAGAGCACTTAATTGCTGATACAAGAGTCTCCAAAGCTCTCTTTTCCCTTTGGTAATGTTTGACATGGGGCTGCCCTGTCCCCCTGGTCCTGAGTGATACAGGTTCTGACACTGGGCCTGGAATGATGACTAGGATTGAAGGAGTATGGGAATTGAATGATCCTATGTAACCGCATAAGTGGGTCGGCAGTATTAGGGAAACTCATACCCGCAGAAAGCTTTGTGAGTTTCTTGGCCTCTTCCTCATGGTCACAGGATGGCTGCTGCAGCCCTGGCACCACGTCCTCACGTACTTAAAGCAATGAGGCAGCCAGTGCAGTGAGAAGTCCTTTGAAGCCCATTCTTATTTTACCAGGGAAAAAGTTCTCCCCAGAAACATCCTCGGCAGCCTTCTCCTCCAATTCATTGGCTAGAACTGTGTCTCATGGCCACTCCTAGCTCTAGAGGAAACTAGGAAGCAGGTATCTGTATTCCTTTCCTTTTTGTGTTTTGACGTAATTTCAAATTAAAGAAAGGTTTCAAGAATAACGCAAGCAATTCTAGATACTCTCAACTCAAACTGCCCAAATGTTGGCATCATGTGACATTTGCGTAATCCTTTTCTCTCTCCCTACATACACACACATGCATACGTACACATGTATGTGCATTTTTTTTCTGAATGGTTTGAGTCAGCTGCAGACACATTGTCTCTTTGTCCCTAAATACTCCATTGTGTTGGATGGTGCCCACCCAGATAAAAACAAAAAAAAAAAACAAAAAAAAAAAAAAAAACAAAAATACTCCATTGTGAATTCTTAAAAACAAGGATGGCCTCTTACATAGCCATAGCACGATGATCAGGAAATTAAAATGGAAGCTACTATCATCTAATCTACTGACCTTTTTTAGATCCTGCCTGTTGTCTTAATAACGTCCTTTATGGCAGAATAAAAGCCTAGATCACACATTGCACTCTAGTGAAGCATCTCCTTATTCTTCGTGAATCAGAAGAACTTCCTGGGACTCCCATGACTTTGATGTTTTAGAGAGGACGGGCCAGTGACTTTGCTCCTCACGCTGGGTTGTCTGATGGCTCCTGATGTTTGGATTCAGTTAGGAACTTTTGGCGGGCCTGTGTGGAGGTGGTACTGATGCCTCTTCGTAGGTCGTGTCAGAGGCCAGTGCTCATTAGTGCCATTATTGGGCCTGTTAACTTTGGTTGCCTGGGTAGGGTGGGGCTGCCAGACTTCTCCCCTGTGAAGTTACTATTTAGGTATTGAATTTTTCACCTTGATCATGGGAATGGCTGTTGGGTTGCCAACTAGAGTCCGCTACACTCTTGCTGATCTGAGGGTGTGACCTGTGGTTCCTCCATTAGTGTTCATCTTGAGGCAGGGAAGGAGGTCTTCAGGAAGCAGCAGATTCGATATTCTCATTTTAGCGACACTTTCTAAGAATCTCTGGGTGACAGGCTCCCAGACAAGGCCCCACAGAACGTAGACAGTAATAGATGGCATTGCCTATTCTCAGTGACCTTCCTGCCCAACAAGAGGGAAGGAACAAGTATTTCTTGTTCACCTACGACATGCCAATCCTAGAGTTAGCCACTCACATCCACTGTCTCCTTCAAATTGGCGTATCAGCTCTGGGAGGCCAGTACCGTTACCTGGATGATGACTGGGGGCCTTTGTTCCTTTCAAACCAGAGGAACCTTTCCCAGTTTTCTCTGGTTCCTGGGTCTGCCTCACCTGATCTCACTTGAGTGCAGTTTTTTTTTTAAAGAATCTGAAATATTTTTTATATCAAGTGTTTCAAGAACCTAATTATGAACTTCATTATAATTGTTCATTAGTTATATTTGTTCAATTACTTTAACAAGTTGCCAAATGGAACTTAAAGCTGGCAATTATCGTTGTGCAGTTGTAACGAGACACTCAAATGGGTTTAGAATATTGTCTTTGCTGGCATATTTTTCCTTCAGAGGAAAACAGACCAGAGGCTGGGCCCAGTTCTGCTCACTGGCTCCGGCCAAGCTACGTGGGGGTGGAAAGAAGCCTCCTTTGAGGTACAAAGGTCAAGTTTGGAAAAACAAAAACATCTAAGTATGGTACTCAAAATATTTTAGATGATGAGTATTCTATCTAATAATACTATTTCATTAATGTGTATATAAGTTTAAATATAAATTTATCAGACCTTGCTGTGATGGCCGCTGTCAGATTCATGTCAGGGGCTGAAGGCGTTTCTTTCCTCTTCTGCTTCCTCCACCTTTTTTTTTTTTTAGACGGAGTCTTGCTCTGTCGCCCAGGCTGAAGTGCAGTGGTGTGATCTTAGCTCACTGCAACCTCCGCCTCCCGGGTTCAAGCGATTCTCCTGCCTCAGCCTCCCAAGTAGCTGGGACTACAGGCACATGCCACCACGCTCAGCTAATTTTTTGTATTTTTAGTAGAGACGGGGTTTCACTGTATTAGCCAGGCTGGTCTCGATCTCCTGACCTTGTGATCTGCCTGCCTTGGCCTCCCCCAAAGTGCTGGGATTACAGGCGTGCACCACCATGCCTGCCCTTGCTTCCTCCACCTTTTGTCTTTCACAGGAATCACTCCCAGTAGCCCTTGTCCTCCTAGCCTCCTCTCAGGGCCTGCTTCTCAGCAACCCAAGAACACCGCAGGGGCATTTTCCAAGAAGCCAGCCTTCTCAGTGCCAAGGGATCCAGCAAAACTCCCAGGCCTGACTCTCATTGGTGGAAATTAGGGTACCCGGCTCTCCCAAACCCTCCTTGTGAATCTGATTGGCTAGGCTTGGGTCAAGTGACCACTCATGGTTGGGAGCATCCCTTTCCAACAACACCCCTTTGTAGTTGACCAGAGGAGAGCTGCCTCCTCCTCTCAGCAGGGAAGGGAATGGTTGCTGTGCAGGCAGAAACCGCGGCTCCACCTTGTAGGCTGTCGGTGCAGAAGGCCTGGCCCTTGGCCAGCTTGTCACATCACCTGTTTTGGCACTCAGTGTCCATGTCTATAAAATGGGGACACATGGCAAATGGATTCCTGCCCTGGTTCTTCTTGGTGCCTTTGTGAGCAGCCTGGGAACAGCCTGCGGAGGTATGGCTCTGAGAGGGGACTCTGTCACAGCGCTCTTCCTACTCTGGGCCTGACCAGGCTCAGGGAGGGACTTGCTAACTGTCCCAGCCATGGCCGTGTGTGTGTGTCTCTGTGTGTGTGTGTGTGTGTGTGTGTGTGTGTGTTTCGGCGGTGGGTAGGGATGGGGGATGGGAGGAGGTGAGAGGGAAAGGGGTTCACCTCCTTGCACTAGAACCTTCTGCCCTGCTCCAAATGCCCCCCTTCGAGGCCAGCTTCAAGTGAGGGAGACGGAAGGGCGTGCTTCACAGATGCTCGTCTGGAAGCCTTAGTGAGGGCCCCAAATGTGATTTAGTGACACCCTTCTGTTGTCTTAGGTCACCTGCCAGAAATGGCAAGCTGAGGACAGAGCAGGGGAAGCTGTTGAAACAAATGTGAATAATTAGGACTGCTGGCTCCTCCGATGGTCTGAAGATTCATATGTGGAAACCTAATCCCTGCCTCGGGGGTAGTGAGCGCCGGGGCCTCTGGGAGGTGGTGAGGTCATGAGCGCTCCAGTGTCGTGACGGGATTAGTGCCTCATCAAGGAGGCCCGAGGGAGCTTGTTCACCCTTCCGCCAAGTGAAGGCGCTGCGAGAAGGGGCCACGGTGGTGCAGAGGGTGGCCTCACGGCGTCTGCTGCACGGTGACGGGGACAGCCCGGCCTCCAGAACTCTGAGCAGTACGTTTCTGACGCTTATAAATGACCCACTAAGGCATTTTGCCGTGGCATCCTGAAGACACTAACACATCTCCCAACGGAGACTTCTTTTAAATTTTGTTTTTTTTTAAAAACAACTTTTTAAAATTCAGTTTCTGAAAAGTATTTCATTATATGAATCGTGTGGAATTTGTGCCCCTGCCTTATTAATGGACATTTGGGTTATTCCTCTTTCGCGGTCACCTTTGACCCCTTAGCAGGAGGGCCCCACCTTCCTTTGCAAGGCTGGGCGTGGTGCTTGGGAGGGAGGGAAGCACAGCTGTGGCTTTATCTGAGAACTTCGTCCCAGGATGTCCTGACATATCCCATCTCTCCTTGTCACGGGGTGTCCTGGACACTGTCTCTCTTACAGTCCCTGCTTCTCAGCTGCTCTCCTTACACATCTCTGTAGCTCACTCTCCGTCCCTTTGTCTTTTTTCTGTCTCTCCCCCTCTGTCTCTCTGCCTCTGTTTCTCTTTCTCACTCGTCTCTGTCTCACTGTGTATCTCTCACTCTCGCCTCTTTTATTTCCTTTTCTGTATGTCTCTCTCTGTTTTTCTATCGCTGTCTCTATTTCTCACCATCTCTTTGTCTTTTTCTCCCTTCCCCTCTTTCTGTGTCTCTCCCTTTCTTTCCCTGTTTCTCTGTTTCTCTCTCTGTCTCTCTATTTCTGTTTGTTTATTTCTCTCTGTCTCTCTCTTTCTGTCTGTCTCTGCTCTGTCTGTCTCTGTCTCTCCCTCCCTCCCTCTCCTCTGATCTCTGCTCACAGCTCTCCTCACAGCATCCGTCTGCGCCCCGTGCTGTTCATGTGAGCCTCTTCCAGATGGTAGGACGGATTTGAGTTGATAGCTTGGTGTGCTAATGACACAGAGCTAATTCTTAATAATGATAAAATGTGATGAAAAAACCCCTCATCTGGGTCAGCTCAATACCTGTTTGTAATGGCGCTATCTGCAGCAGTCCTGGCCGCTGTCACCTGGACAGATGTGACTGTACTGGAGCCGGGTAGGTCTGCAGCCTCGTTCCCCTCCTGATGTGGCTTCAGAGTTTGAAAAGTCAGGGTTATTCGAATCCAGGGCTGGTGAGTTGCAAAGACCAGAATCCCTTCCACAGAAGCTCGAGTCACAAGGGAGCTTATTGTAAGTGCCGTAGCCACAGAGCTGAGTTCACAGAGCTAGGTGTGCGTCCAATGGGACCCATCAGTTGGGATACCTGGGTGTGAATAACAGAGATGGACTCTAGCTGACTCAAGTGGAAAAGGAATTTATTGAAACAACACCTGGAGAGCTCACAGAGTTGTTGAGAAACTGCAAAAATAGACTCCAAAGCGGACGTGCAGATGAAGGGAAGCATGCAGCGGAATGAGCCTGACGAGGCCGTCGCTGCCACTGCTGCCGGGCAGAGGGCGTCAGAGCCAGAGAACATCGGAGCCGATCCTTACCGCCCTGCTGCCCGTGGGTACTGGACATTGTTGCTGCCACCAGAATAGCTTCTCCCTGTTTCTGCTTCTTCAGATCAGTTGCTCCAAATTCCAAGTCTGGTTGGCCAAGCCCTGTCACAAGTGAATGCCCCCATTGGAAGGGTGGCAAGGCATTAAGTGTGTGGACACTGGAGCCAGACTGGGTTTGAATCCCGGCTCTGCGTATCTATGTGAGCTTGGATGCCATGCTTGCCTCGGCTTGCTCATCTACAAAATGGGGAGAGTGTAGTCATGGCTACCTCTGTGGGGGGGGGGGCGTTGTGTGAACTAAGTGACAGAATATATGCGAAGCATGGAGAAGAGGTGACTGAGTATTTTAAGTTTTCCATTATTATTATTATTTGAGATGGAATCTCGCTCTGTCTGCAGGCTGGAGTGCAGTGGTGTGATCTCAGCTCTCTGTAACCTCCGCCTCCCAGGTTCAAGTGATTCTCCTGCCTCAGCCTCCCGAGTAGCTGGGATTACTCGTGCCCGCCACCGTGCCCAGCTAATTTTTGTATTTTTAGTAGAGAAGGGCTTTCATCATGTTGGCCAGGATGATCTCGATCTCTTGACCTCGTGATCCACCTGCCTCAGCCTCACAAAGTGCTGGGATTACAGGCGTGAGCCACCGCGCCCAGCCTACTATTATTACTTTAAAATTGTTTGGCATTTATTGTGTGAGGCAGCTGCTGTTTCTCATGAAGACTCAGACAGTGGGGGGATTCTCCAAATGTGCAGAGGGGGGACACACAAGACAGGTGTCTACCACAGCAATTCCTGTTCCTTTTTCTACCACTCAGATTTATTTCTATTTTGAGCCCTGATTCCTCTATGGTTTCTAAAAAATCCCAGTCAATCTGGAGACCTATACCTGTTCTCTAGCGTTGTTTTAAAAAATTTAAATGGGAAGGTCTTGAAGCAGAGCATGCACCCACCGGTTCACCGCATCTAGCCCACTCCCTATTGCCCTACGCCCACCTCGTTTCACTCACGTACGGAACTTAGCCTGATTCCCATGGACATTTCGCTTGGTGACTCCAGAACCTAAGAGCAAGGTCTTTGAAAAACAAAATGATGAAACCAAAAGGCTTTTGTATCTGCTTTCATGAAAGCCACATCCCTGCCCTGAGCCAATAATCAGAGATCTATTATCTGCTAGACAGAGGGAAAGAATGCAAAGCCCACACGATACTACCCAGCCTCATGAGAATATCAGGGTCTCCCACAGGGCCCCAGTGCAGGACACACAGCTTGACGTCGTGGGAACCGGACACAACAGCACCTGCTGTCTCTTTGCCGCTTTCTCTGGGGCTGCTGGTTTCTTGCCTCTGCTGCCATTTGTGCCTCTGATTCTTTTCCTTCTCCTTGAAGTTAATTCTATGCGCCTGAACCCATTGCCCGACTCTCTTTGTTGTGGAATGAGTTCCCAAGCAATATTCTAGCAGTCTTCTCATCTATTTCGGTCCCAGGGACCTTGGGACAGTTAGTCTGTCCTGCAGTCCTTTATGACCGGTATGCTTGTGCTGCGTCTGGAGGTTGGGCACTGCCTCTTGGCTTCTGCTGTTGGGGGCTCATGTCAATGGTGGCCACACCCCCAATTCATCATACCTGGTCTGTAAAGGAGAAAGCCACGGACCATCTAAGGATGCAGGTGTTCTCCCTATGAATGTATTTCTCAACACCTTAGTAAAGAAAGCATTTTCCGGGGTCTCCTGGGGGTTGTAGCTGGTGTGTGGGTGTGCAGCTTGCCATGGTAAATCCTTTCAACATTCCAGTCTTCCTAAGCCTTCGGATTCCCACCTCCATAGCATGCCAGCGCAGCTCTGGCATCTCCGCTCACTAAACTTAGGCCGCCATGGAGTCCTAGTTCCAGCCACCAACCAAATACGCTTTGACAGCCACCTCCAGTTAAGCAAACTAACACATGATATCCAAAAATCTTAGTGCACCGAGGTCAATGAGTTCAGTCTACTGTAGAGTCGTGTTCTTCTGCCTGCCATGGTCTGACACCCTCACATACTCCTTATGTTTCTGCCAAAAATCTTGCAGTTCTGTTGGTCTAAAAGCTTTCTCATTCTAGGCCATAGTGGGTACTAAAAATCTAAGATCCAGCCAGGCACGGTGGCTCACACCTGTAATCTCAGCACTTTGGGAGGTCAAAGCGGACAGATCACGAGGTCAGGAGTTCGAGACCAGCCTGGCCAAGATGGTGAAACCCTTTCTCTACTAAAAATAGAAAAATTAGCCAGGTGTGGTTGCACACATCTGTAGTCTCAACCACTTGGGAGGATGACGCAGAGAACTGTTTGAACCCGGGAGGTTGCAGTGGGCTGTGATCATGCCACTGCACTCCAGCCTGGGTGACAGAGTAAGACTCTGTCTCAAAAAAAAAAAAAAAATCTAAGATCCTAGTTATGAGTCTGGTGCCAACGGATAGTAGTTGTGGTGGGTCTGAAGGAGAATGGCTATCTCCTCATGTGAGATTGTCATACAGTTTTCAAGAAAAGGACAGCTAGTCTCCTTGGACACAAGAGAGCAATCTCCTTCCTGTGGCAAAGAGGCTCAGAGTGACTTGTGGATTCAGGATTCTCAGTTTCATCTGAGTCCCACCAGATGTCCCCATTCTAAGCTTCTGCATCCTTTTTAATGTCCTACCTTTCATATGAGAAACGTGGTGAGGCTGTGAGTAATTCTATACTCCTGGTGTAATTCTATAACCCACACAATTCAATTGTGTTTTTGATTTTCAGTAGCATTAGCTCTGGCTAATGTCAATAAGCCAGGATATAATAAATAAGAATTTTCATTAAGGGCATCATGGAAGCTCTTTGGCTCTAGGACTGTGCTTTGGTATGAGTGAAGGGACCCAAGGTTCCATTTTATTTTCCTGTAAGTGCTCCAGTGCACACAGGAGCATCCATCCCACACTACAGCCCTTGAGGCCATCGTCATGGCCATCATGTCAAGTGCCTCAGCCGTATGGCACTCGACTCCAGAGGCATGACGGAGCCTCCAAATCTCACTTCTGGAGGTCTGTCTGTATCTAGAAGCACTACTTTCTGAACTAGTTCAGTATAAGTCAGGGGCCTATCAGGAGACCCTGACTGATACCGCATCGGTACTTTGAACTGGGAAAGTCCAATATATAGAATTATTGCTGGGCACGGTGGCTCACACATGTAATCCTAGCACTTTGGGAGGCCAAGGCGGGAGGATCACTTGAAGCCAGGAGTTTGAGACCAGCCTGGGTCTCTACAAAAAATAAAAAAATAGTCGGACATGGTGGTGCGTGCCTGTAGTCCCGGATACTTGAGAGTCTGAGGTGGGAAGATCGCTTGAGCATAGGAGACTGAGGATGCAGTGAGCTATGATAGCACCACAGCACTCCAGCACTCCAGCCTGGGTGACAGAGCAAGACCCTGTCCAAAAAAAAAAAAAAAGACCACAGGGCTGGACGCAGACTCACACCTGTAATCCTAGAACTTTGGGAGGCCGAGGCAGGTGAATCACCTGAGGTCGGGAGTTTGAGACCAGCCTGGCCAGCATGGCAAAACTTCATCTCTACTAAAAATACAAAAATTAGCTGGGCGTAGTGGCACCCATCTGCAGTCCTAGCTACTGGGGAGGCTGAGACAGGAGGATCCCTTGAACCTGGGAGGCGGAGGTTGCAGTGAGCTGAGATTGCACCATTGCATTCCAGTCTGCACGACAGAGACTCTGTCTCAAGAAAAAGACAAGAAAAAGAATGATTAACTAGTAAGACGTGCTTAACTTATTAATGGGGTCAAAGAAGACTCCTAAGGGGTCTAGAAGCATCAGGTATAAAAAGGTTACTACTGCCTTGCTGTGCTGCCCATGGGAGGGTCCATATAGTGTTGTTTGGATTCGCATCGTAACTTAAAGGGAAACTTTCTCAGTGTCCGGAGCCCTTGATTTCCTGCAAATGTCCTTCAGTTCCTTGCAGCAGAAACCCACTTGGCACCGACCTTGACTTCCAGATGGAACAGTGCATCTGTGGAAGGAAAAGTGATGGCATCTACATCATGAATCTGAAGAGGACCTGGGAGAAGCTCCTGCTGGCAGCTTGTGCCATTGTTGCCATTGAAAACCCTGCTGATGTCAGTGTCATATTCTTCAGGAATACTGGCCAGAGGGCCGTGCTGAAGTTTGCTGCTGCCGCTGGAGCCTCTCCAGTTGCTGCCCCTTCACTCCTGGAACCTTCACTCACCGGATCCAGGCAGCCTTCCGGGAGCCCCGGCTGCTTGTGGTTACTGACCTCAGGGCTGACCACCAGCCTGTCACGGAGGCATCTTATGTTAACCTACCTGCCATTGCTCTGTGTCACACAGATTCTCCTCTGCGCTGTGTGGACGTTGCCATCCCCGGGCAACAAGGGAGCTCCCTCAGTGGGTTTGGTGTGGTGGATGCTGGCTTGGGAAGTTCTGCGTGTGCGTGGCACCATTTCCCATGAACACTCGTGGAGGTCATGCCTCATCTCTACAGAGATCCTGAAGAGATGAAAAAGAAAAGCAGGCTGCTGCTGAAAAGGATGTAGCCAAGGAGGAATTTCAGGGTGAATGGACTGCTCCAGCTCCTGTGTTCTCTGCTACTCAGCCTGAGGTTGCAGACTGGTCTGAAGGCGTGCAGGTGGCCTCTGTGCCTGTTCAGCAGGTCCCTACTGAAGACTGGGGCGCTCAGGCTGCCACAGAAGACTGGTCTGCAGCTCCCACTGCTCAGGCCACTGAATGGGTAGCAGCAACCACTGAATGGTCTTCGCTGTTCTTGCACCGGCTCCTAAGCAACATGGAAATGAGGTTGATGGAAAATAAACATCAGTTTCTTAAAAAAAATAAAGATTACTACTACCTCTAGACGGAGGAGAAAGGGAGAGTGAAGAACTATGGACCTAGAACTATTCTAGTACCTGAGACTAAGAACCAGTCTTCTTCCAAGAGAATGTAGCTACTACAAGAATATACAGTTTGCTGGATGAGGACACTGTCCAACAACGAAGCCTGCAGCTGGTCCGTCTATACCATCTGCCATTGCCAGAGCATGTGAGTGGGCACAGCTGTTCTCTAAGAAATGCCCAACATGGTGGGCAGAGTCAACATGGTTCAAGGGCAGAGTCAAAGCTGGTTGGTTGAAGCTGCTTGCTGGGTGTGGTGAGCATGGCCTGAGGGGATGGGTGAAGCTCAAGCGGAAATAGCCACTGTGTAGGGAGAGTGTAGCTGAGGGTCCCTCAAGGCTACTGTGGAAATGGCCACCAGGTGAGGAGAGCATGGCCCGATAGGGTCACTGAAGCTGGCTGAGAGCTGCTAGTAGAAGAGCTGCTTGCGGTAGGAGAGGAGGACTGGGACCCAGAGTGGACGGGCTCTCCTGCCATATAGCTGCACAGTAACCCATGCCTTCTGTGGACAAAGCTGAACATTCTGCCAGCTGGCAAAGGAGAAAGGTTTCCAGGGCCCAGCTCCAGAATCGCCAAACATGGCAACGAAGGGTGGCTTTGGAGCTGAGTGACAATAAATCGACAAGTGGAACAGGAAGAAGGACACGAGAGGCTGGGAGGAGAGATTTGGGGAGAGTTTGGAGAAATGAGGGAGGTATGGAGTGTGAAGGACACGGATCAGGGAGGAGAGGAGAATTTTAAGAAATATTTCTGTGAACCATGTATTGTCTTTATTGTATTCAAGAAATGCAAATAAGGACTGTAAGTCATGCTGGAGTTCCCTTTTGGTTGATGGACGGTGTTACACTGAACACAACACTACTTTGAGACGGGAACACTTGCGTCCTGGGCTTCTAAGTGGGTCATGACAGTTTTCTCTTAGCCTAAAGCAGAAATTTACAACGAAAGTTTTTAGGTTTATTAGAGCTGCCCCAGGGATCTTGTTTTATATTATGGGTTCTTGTCTCTCCATAAGTTGGACTGGAAATTTGGAAGTCCAGGTTTTAGTATTTATTTATTTATTGAGACGGAGTCTTGCTCTGTCATCCAGGCTGGGTGCAGTGGCATGATTATAGCTCACTGCAGCCTTAACCTCTTGGGCTCAAGGGATCCTTCTGTCTCAGCCTCATAAGTAGCTGGGACCACAGGCGTGCACCACCACACCAAGCTAATTTATATATATATTTTTGTAATGACGGGGTCTCACTATATTGTCCAGACTGGTCTTGAACTCCTGGGCTCAAGTTATCCTCCCACCTTGGCCTCCCAAAATGCCAGGATAACAGCCATGAGTTCCTGTGTCTGGCTCAGGTTTTAGTTCTGAGTTTCAAGGTTCATTGTATGGCAGTGTGATGCTGGGGCAAGTCACTTGCCCTCTCTGAATCATGGATTTTTTTGCCTGACACGTGGAGGATCTAAAGTCTGCCCATGCAAACTCTCAGGGATGTTGCCATGATGAGGTTGGATAGTGCGTATGCAATTGCTTTGAGCAAAAGACGGTTTCATTCACTTAAGTGAAGCTGTTTGTACCCATATAGTCAGCATGTTAGCAAGAAATGTTTTTGCTTGCAAACACCAGGAAACCCCACCATTGTGGCCTTGTTGGGATTTATTTTTCTCATATACCAAGAATTCTAGGGGTAGTTACTTATGGGTAATGATAAAGCTGCTTAGTGACATGAGGACCAAAAATCTCTGTGACTCTCTTGGCCCTCTCTTCATGGTCACAAAATGATTGCTGTGACTCCAGCCATCAAGGCTACATTTAAGCAGGAAAAAGGGTTAGGGCCTGGTCAGGCACCTCGGTTCTATTTTTTAGTAGGTGAAGGTATTCCCAGATGATCTCTAGACCCTTTTATTTCATCTCACTGGACAGAAGTAGGCCTGCAGGAGAGTCCAGGGAAAGGGGTATTTAGCTTTCCCCACCCCTTCTAGAGCGATGAGGCAAGGGACAAAGAAAGAAGTTGGGACCAGGTGTTGGGTTAGACAGCTCACGGTGTCGGGAATAGCTGGCAAGTTCTAGATGGCAGGAGCTGAGACTGTTCCGATGGGGAGCAGCAGCCGCTCGAGGATTTGGACTCCCACCCTTGTAGCCGCCGCTCCTGTGTATCTGAGCCCTTTCATGGGGCCTGACTGCATCTGAATAGCGGACATTTCACTTCGGAGGTGGGATTCTATTACAAATCAGACACTTGTCATTATGCAAATGGCTGTCTCACTATTGCTTAGGATTTTCGTTTTCCTATGAATTATTCCTTTTTCAGTGCTTTTTTTATTCCTCGTGGAAGAAATGAAAACAAGCACTGGGTGATCAAAGGCATTTTCCAGTCATTCAGTCAACAGATATTTCCTGAGTGTCTGCGCTGGGCCAGGAACTGTTCTAGTCTCAGGGAAACAGTGATGAAAGGACCATTTCTGCAGAAGTGGAGCTTGTATTCCAGGGGGAGGAAATAAGCCATTGACAAGCAAATTAATAAATGACTTACGAGAATGACACATGCCATAAAGACAATAAAACATGGTAGGTCAATAGATGCCTGGGTGGGAGGGCTTCTTTAGATGGGGTGGTCAGCAAAGGTCTCAGAGGAAGGGAATTTCAGGAGAAGCCTTAAAGATGAGAGGAAGCTAGCCGTGAGGCGATCTGATGGAAGGGTGTTCTAGGCAGAGGGAATAGCAGGTACGAAGGCCCTGATGTGGGAACGACATGGTGTGTTTGGGGAAGAGAAGGATGTCCAGGAGGCTCCAGCACAAGGAGAGAGGACGGAACAACAGGAGAGGAGGTTGGAGATGGGTGGGCCAAATCGCACAGGGCTTTGGAGAGGCGATCGGGTTAAAGATTCTGTCTGCTGGGGGCCAGTTTGTTGGCTTGGGCCATTGAAACTTTACCCAATGGCCAGGTGTGGTGGCTCATACCTGTAATCCCAGCACTTTGGAGGCTGAGGCAGGCAGATCACTTGAGCCCAGAAGTTCCAGACCAGCCCGGGCAAGATGGCAAAACCCCATCTCTACAAAAAATAAAAAAAATTAGTGGGGAGTGGTGATGTGTTCCTGTAGTCCCGGCGACTTGGGAGTTTGAGGTGGGAGGATCACTTGAGCCTGGAGTTCAAGGCTACAGGGAGCTGTGATCAAGCCACAGCACTTCAGCCTGGGTGACAGAGCAAGACCCTAAAAAGAAAAAGAAACTTAGCCCGTTAGCCCATTGTCCTGCCATTACCTCCCTCTGGCGGTGTCTTGTGAATTGTTGTGTCCATTGTAGGTTTCTTGCCCATTGTCCATTTTCCCAGTTTGAATGTAAGCTCCGTGTGGACAGGAGTCTTGTCTGTCTTGCCCATGGCTATGTTTCCAGCACCTAACAGGGCCTGGTGTGTAGTGGGTGCTCAAAGATATTTAATGAGTATGTATTTGTTTTCTGTCGCTATGTAGCAAGTTACTCCAAACTTAGCAGCTGAAAACAAACCCCACCTACTCGTTCCCAGTTCTGTAGATGGGGCATCCCGGGCACGGCGTTGGCAGGGTTATCTGCTCAGGGTCTCACCAGGCTGTAATCAAGGGGTCGACTGGGCCGTGTCCTCATCTGGAGCCTGGGACCCTCCGCCAAGCTGTGCTCAAGGTTGGTGTCGTGTGGGCGTTGAGTTTCTGTGGTGGTCGTACTGGGGTTCCCGTTTCCTTGCTGGCTGTCTGCAAGGAAGCTCCTGGAGGCCCCCGCATGTCTTCTCATTGGCCTGTTCCATCTTCAAAGCCAGCAGTGGAGAATCTGCCCCACTTTGAATCTCTCACACCTCCAATCCCTTATTGCAGAGAGTCCAGTCTCTTTAGGGGTCACCCAGGCTAATCTCCCTTTCTCAGGGTCAACTGTACCCTGTAACAACCTAATTACAGGTGTAAAATCCAGCCATATTCACGGCTCCTGGGGGATTAGGCAGGGCAGGAATCTTAAGGGCCATCCTAGCACTCCGCCTACCAAAGGAAGTGGAATGAATCAACGCCCATTCTTCTTCCCCATGAGAGCCATTTCCACACCCCGACCGGCTCTGGTTTCACGGTTGCTGGGAGCGCTGTTCTTCTGGCCGTGGGTCTCCGGTTGTGCCTCTGTACTGGGTGCGTGGTCCCACCTTAGGGCTTGCGCACGTTCTGCCCCTGCCCGAAAGCCTCTCCCTGTAGACCTCTGTGTGGCTCCTTCTCTCACTCTCTGTATTTGCTCAAATGTCATCTTTTCAGATGCCCTCCCCCTGCTTAAAACCGTCCCCTTCCACTCTAAAGATACTTTCTTTGCCTGTTTGACTTTGAGGTTGTTTTCACCCGCCCTGCTCCGTAGTGTACTTATTCATTTGGTTATGGTCTGTCTCCCTGCACTAGGCTGGCGGCGTCAGAAGTGCAGGGAATTTTGTCTGTGAGATTCGCAGTCACATCCCCCGGTGCCTGCAATAGTGCCTGGCTCACAGGCAGGGCTTAATATGTTTCCGTCCAGGGAATGAATGAATGAGGTTTAAGGAGCACAGTTTTAACTTTCTTTATCTGATTTTTCTTTTTTCTTTTTGGAAAAACCTGAGCAGGCACAAGTCTCCCTTCCCCAGGCAGCTTCGTTATATAATCAGGGCCTCCGTTCTGCAAGGAACTGTCAGCGCCGCTTCAAGCGGTTATATTTAGTGTTTACAGCCTCTCCTTTAGCTGCACGAGCTCTCCTGAAGAGCTCTGGAAATTAGGCCTTGCTTCAATAGGGAGAGAGGGCTCCTGGCCCAGTCCGAGTGGGTCCCAGGGGCTGGTGGGCACTCACTGATGCAGTAGCCAAGCAGTCCTGACCCCAGGGTCAGCCCGTGGCCAGTGTCAGGCTCAGAGCATCCACCACATCTAGGGGTGGAAGGTGAGTTTGTCCTGTAAACCACAGAGATAGGAGAAACCAAGGATGGGAGTAGAAAGACTGATTGGAGTTCAAATCTTGGTTCTACCACTTGTTAGCTGTGTGAACTTAGTCCAGTTACTTAACCTCTCTGGGCCTCATCTTCCTCATTTGCAGAAGGGGGGATAGATCCAGCATACCTTTATTTGGTGAAATCATTCATGGGCAGTGCGCTGCACAGGGTAGGGACTTCACCAATCAGTTATTTTTAGTTGTGTTCTGAGAGTCCCCTTGCTTGGTTCTGAAGAAGGAACAGGTACACCTGAGATGCCTGGGAGTGACTGATGGCAGACCCTTACCCCAGGGGTGACTGGATGGCAGACCCATGCCCCTGGGGGTGACTGATGGCAGACCCACGCCCCTGGGGGTGACTGATGGCAGACCTACGCCCCTGGGGGTGACTGATGGCAGACCCATGCCCCTGGGAGTGACTGATGGCAGTCCCTTACCCCAGGGGTGACTGGATGGCAGACCCACGCTCCTGGGGGTGACTGATGGCAGACCCACACCCCTGGGGGTGACTGATGGCAGACCTACGCCCCTGGGGGTGACTGATGGCAGACCCTTACCCCAGGGATGACTGGATGGCAGACCCCCCGGTGTTCTGTTTTCCGCGCTGCCCCATGATGTCTGGGGAGCTCTCATGGACTTGCTTGGAGGTGTGGTTTTGGGATGAGCAGAGCCATTTCTTAGGCAGGGGCCAGCAGACTCCAGTTCATGGGCCAAGTCCAGCCCATCCCGTTTCTGTAAAGGCCCTTGAGCTAAGAATGGTTTTTGGATTTTTAAATGGAAAAGAGAAGAATCTACAACAGAGATTTGTATGGTTTGCAAAGCCTAAACTATTTCCTATTATCTGGCCCTTTACAGAAAACTTTGCTGACGCATGCCTCAGAGGATGGAGTGCAGTGGGAGTTGGGAGTGGGCTGGCGGGGGAAGGGTAAGGCCCAAAGCAAATTCCAGTGTGTATATCCCTTGCCCCCCACTGTAAAATCCAGTAAATTAATAATGGCTACTACTTACTGAACACATAGTATGTGCCAAGCACATTGCCTATGGACATATTCTAAGCCTCAGCCCAACTCAAGGCATTAACAGCCATCACCAACCCCATTGTATAAATGGTAAAACTGAGGCTCAGAGAGGCTGAGCTGCCTGCCTGAGATCACACAGCCAGTGAGTGGCAGAGCTGGGATTTGAACTATGATAGTTTCTGATGTGGGGAGCCTGTGCTGTTTCCCCTTCACCCCAAGGCTTCCCAAGAGGCAGTATCAAAGGACATGGAGAGGGACATCTGTGTGACATCTGCCCCCTCCTTGTGGTCACCACAGAAACTGTTGGAGCAGTGACCCTGTCCCCCAGCATACCTGGCCCAGAGAGGCTGGAGTAATCTTGCCAGACAGGATAATTTGGTTGCAAGTGACAGAAACCAAACTGTGGATAACAGTGGCAAGGTATGGGGGAAGCTCACGGAGTCAGCAGGAGACTGGAGAACCAAGCTAGAAGTGGGTGGTCCAGGCAAGCTTGCTCCTTCTGTCCCATTCCTGCAGGAGTGTGTTTGAAAGGGAGGGTCTGATGGGTCTGACCTGGCTCACGCCCACCCCTGGCTAGGAGCCTGCAGGGAGTCCTGAGGGAGGTGATTCTCCAGAGGGAACTGGCTCTGATACAGAGACAAGGAGGATGCTACTGGCCAGCCAGGAATGAATGTCCCCTCTGGTGGCCTCCCCCAGGACCAAGAGATGGCAGCCTCGGCCTTCTCTTGACCACAGGGGTGGCTAACTCTGGCCTCTTGCTGGCCGTTTTCTTTGCCACATGGATGGAGACATAGAGAATGCCCATCTGCATCCAGCGGGAACGAGCTGGCGTTGGAGGAGAAGCAGAGAGCAGGGACTTTCTGTGCTTCCTGCAAAGCCAGTCCTGGCTTCCAGCTCCCGAGACCCAGCTGTGCCCATGCCCTTGGGTTTGGTGAAGCAGCCCTGGACTCGTGTAATAAATTCCTGTCTTCACACAGCCTCCCTTCGGGGGGGCTTCTTTTACTTGCAAACCAAAATGTTTTCGTTAATGCAATGGCCAAGAGGTGGGTTTGGGTGGGGACAGTCCTTCCTGCTGGTCTTTGTGACAAAGATTGTTGTTTTCTCCCAATCTCCCTTCTCCTTTTTGCAAACGAACAGAAAACGAATTCTAACTGGCCACCCAGAATAAAGAGGTACATCTCTTAGCCTTCCTTGCTGTTTAATGCGACTGTGTTCTAAGTTCTGACCAATGGGATGGAAATCAAAGCGTGTGTGTGTTACCCTCCCAGGAAGTATTTTTAAATGGAGAAACCACGTCCTTCTCTACATGCTTTCCTGATTGCTGGAATTTGAATGTGATGGCTGGAGCTCAGCAGCCACTTTGGACTATAAAGTGACTTGTGAACTGGAGGCCAGTCATAATGAGGCGACAAAATAGAAGGAATCTGGGTTCTTGACACCATGCAGCACCACACCCGCTTTACACTGGTCACCTCTGGACTTCAAGAATTTGAGATAAACAAAGTTGTATTTTGTTTAAGGCATTTTTTTTTTTGTTACTGATAGCTAAACCAAATCCTAGCTGCTGCAGCCTTGGTGGTGACGTGCAGGGGATGGCATGGATATGTTTGTGGTGGACTGTGCGGTCCTTCCCAATTCTTCAACTCTTAGTGTCCACACTCTTTGCCATGTGATGTTGCTGTTTTTCCTAATAAGTGGAGAATGTCCTTCTTCACCTCCGTGGCTTTGCACTTGCCCATGTGACATGCTTTGGCCAATGGGACATTAACAGGCATGACGCAAGCACACCCTTGAAATCTGCTTGTGTGGTTGGGCTTCCCCTATTGTGTTTCCATCATTGCCTTCAATCATTTCCATCATTGCCATGGTTCATCTGCTGGTCCAAAGAGAAGGAGAAACATCTGGACACTGCAACCAACCCACAGCTTGCAGAAAAGCCCAGCTGAGCCCGGCCTGGGTCAGTGGATCCTCAGCCAAACTGCAGACGTGTGAGCAAGAATGAATCATTGTGGAAGCCACTCAAGTTCCTGGTGGTTTGTTACACAGCGTCACTGTGGCCACAGCTGACAGATACAGTGTTCTCTCACCCTTCAGTAGAACTAGATGGTGGTGTCTCTCCATTTCCCTCCCACCGCTCCTGAGCCTCTGCCCAGCAACTCGCCCTCCTTGTCATCCTCCTGTCCACGAACTCAAGGTTACTTAGATCAACTCTGGCTATTTTCTAGACTCCAGGGCTGCTCAGCCTGAAGTTTCTGTCTCCTGCCTCAGTTACATCACTTTTGTCTGAATTCTCTAGGATTTGTGACTAGAAAGGCAAGAAGTCATGTGTCATGTGACTCCGATGTTCCGCCTTTGCAATGGCCATGAACGGAAGACACCGGGGTAGAGGAAAGCTCTAGATGCCTTTCCATCCAGCCCAGGAACCTGCTGATGGTGGACACTAGGGAGACCCTGAGACGATAGTGATGGCTAGCGGAGGCAGGAGCTGGCCTCTGGGAGACGTCACACACTGCTGAGTCCAGGGGCGTGCGTGTCCTCGAGTGTCCAGAGCATCTCAATGTGCCTTGGGAATTCAGGCAGCACAAGCATGTCCAGCTCAGAGACCCACTTGTGTTTCTGAAATCTGCAGCAGAAATCAGCAAAAGGCATCACACCTAACAGCGTCTGCAATCTTGGTGGGAGCCCTCACCCCTGCCTGCACGACCTCCTCCATGATGAGGGAAGCCATTGGCCCCTCGGAGAGCCATCTTGGCTACTGGCCCAGTCCTCAAATCCCAAGGAGTCACACGGACATAGACTCTTTCTGTGGCCAGTTTATTTGAGGTCTACAAACTCAATCTTGTTTGTTTTATTTATTCATCTTTAATATACACACTCTGTTTCATGCAATTAATAAAAGACTTCCATTTCAGGTTAGCTCATTACATGTTATGAATTTATAAATGTCAAGGAGATGATCACAATGAAATATAGATGGCATGGTTCCTAGGATGCTGTACCCAGGGGGACTTCAACAGTTGTGTTTAATAAATGCAGTGGTGTCCCTCGTCCCAGAACAGATGTGACGTCTACTTGGGGGCTGATGCAGAGCTCAGCACCTTGCGTCTTTAATGCACATGAGTTTTCATGGCAGGGATCCCAGTGTTTTAGCAGGTCCTGGCTTTCCCAGCCAATCAGATTCTGTTCCTGAGGTTCCACCATCAGCTCTAATAGCCCGGTTATTATTCCCTGTTTGCGTTCAACATGGATCGAGGAAGTTACATAATACTCAGCGGTGAACGACGGTGTGGCCATACCAGGGATACAGCTCCTGAGGGGTGGCTGTGACCCGGTGACAGTGTTCTGTCCCTCTGTAGATGGCTCTGGGTCTTGGCATCTGGAATCACTTTCTCAGATGGAGGGAGAGCCCTGTGGTGGCTCGGAGAGGGCCCTGGGGATAGCTGGGTCTCAGTTCACATCCTGACTCTGCCATTTGGATGACCTGGGACAAACTGATTAAGCCCTAGAGGCTTAGTTTTATCATCTGCAAAACGGGGATAAAATACATCCTTCAGTGTTACTGGATGGCTAACGGGTTTGTCACCTCGGAAGGTCTTAATAAACAGTAGGACAAAATGACCATAATCATTTTATTAGGTGTCAGAGAATCCTCACAGCTGGACACCTGCACTGATAATGGTGAGGTTTCCTCCTCTCAGCCAGGGAAGCATAACGACGAGATCCCGACACGCTGGAAGAGAATTCAGCAGCTGGGCGTGGTGCTGCATGCCCCTCATCCCAGCCACTAGGGACACGGGCGGGAGGATCGCTTGAGTCAGTAGGTTGAGGCTGCAGCGAACTATGATTGCATTGCTGCATTCCAGCCTGGGGAGACTGAGTGAGACCTTGTTTTTTTTTTGTTTTGTTTTTTTTTTAAAAGAAAAACCCGAGACTGGGCGCGGTGACTCATGCCTGTAATCCCAACACTTTGTGAGTCCAAGGCAGGCGAATCACTTGAGGTTAGGCATTTGAGACCAGCCTGGCCAACATGGCAAAACCCTGACTCTACTAAAAATACAAAAATTAACTGGGTGTGGTTTTGGGCGCCTGTAGTTCCAGTTACTCAGGAGGCTGAGGCAGGAGAATCACTTGAATTCAGGAGGCAGAGGTTGCAGTGAGCTGAGACTGCACCACTGCACTCCAGCCTGGGCGACAGAGCGAGACCTTGCCTAAGAACAAAACGAGAAAACAAACCCAACAACAACAAAATTGGGTTTACTGAGCTGTAGGGTCAAAGCGTAGGTCTTGCATTTTGGGAGAGCCACCCTCCCTCACTGTCAGGCTGTGTGATGTAGATGGGGCTGACCTCCCCTCCCAGCCTCAAGGTTGCACATGCAACTCAGTCCTGGGCAATTATCATATTCCATCCCCTTGGGCACAGTGATTGGTCCAGGGATAGGCATGTGACTTTACTGTGGCCAATAATACTCCCTCCCTGCCACTTTTCTGCTGAGATTAAATCCTAGTTCATTGAGCCTCTGGAAACAGCCAAGCCTGAAGCCATGGGCACTTTGAGTGTGTGAGTCAACAAATACCTTTTGACTTAGGTTTTTTGTCATCATAAAAATAGAACACTGGGCCAGGCACAGTGGCTCACGCCTGTAATTCCAGCACTTTGGGAGGCTGAGGTGGGCGGATCATGAGATCAGGAGTTCCAGACCAGCCTGGGCAACATGGCGAAACCCCGTCTCTACTAAAAATACAAAAATTAGCCAGGTGTTGTGGCATGCACCTGTAATCCCAGCTACTTGGGAGGTTCAGGCAGGAGAATCACTTGAACCTGGGAGGTGAGGTTGCAGTGAGCCGAGATGGCGCCTCTGCATCCGGCCTGGGTGACAGAGCCAGACTCCGTCTCAGGGGAAAAAAAAAAAAAGAACACTATTCTGAGCTCTGTGGCTCCAGACAAGAAGAAAACTCTTGGCCCTTTGTAGGCTAAATGTAGTGACTGGCAAGCCAGACAGCCCCAAGGCAGGTCCTCTGAGAGGACGTGCAGGACCACACCCATCAAGCCCCAGTCTTGGCTCTCCAGGATGCTTCTCTAGTTCCACTCCATCCTGTCCTGTGCTGAAGGGACACTTCCTGTACCTCCGTGGAGCTGTAGTGCTTTGCAAACCCTAAGAAGCTAATTAACATTAATTCTGGCGTGGTTCTCAATGCACTCTAAATTTCCCACAGGAAGCTCTCCCTAAAGGACTAAAGAATAAATGTAATTTGATAGAGAAATAAAAAATATTTAAAAGCATGCAAAGGCAAATGTGGTCAAGAGAAAGAGCTCTGCAGATGTGACAAGCACCCATTTCCCCAACAGCAGCATAATTATGATCCTTCACACCTGGGCAGATCTCAGACTTTACCAAGGGGTAGTGGACTTAAAAATTGTGTAATAGGCCAGGTGCGGTGGCTCACGCCTGGAATCCCAGCACTTTGGGAGGCCAAGGTGGGCGGATCATGAGGTCAAGAGATTGAGACCATCCTCGGCAACATGGTGAAACCCCATCTCTACTAAAAATACAAAAATTAGCTGGGCGTGGTGGCACGTGTCTGTAATCCCAGCTACCCTGGAGGCTGAGGCAGGAGAATCACTTGAACCCGGGAGGCGGAGGTTGCAGTGAGCTGCCATTGCACTCCAGCCTGGCAAGAGAGTGAGACTCCGTCTCAAAAAAAAAAAAACATTGTGTAATAAGGCTGGGCATGGTGGCTCATGCCTGCAATCCCAGCACTTTGGGAGGCTGAGGCAGGCGGATCACCTGTGGTCAGGAGTTTGAGACCAGCCTGGCCAATGTGACGAAACCCTATCTCTACTAAAAATACAAAAATTAGCCAGGCATGGTGGCCCATGCCTGTAGTCCCAGCTACTCGGGATGCTGAGGCCGGAGAATCGCTTGAACTCAGGAGGCAGAGGTTTCAGTGAGCCAAGATTACGCCACTGTACTACAGCCTGGGTTACAGAGCGAGACTCCATCTCAAAAAAAAAAAAATGTGTAATAAGTAATGGTAAAATTACAACTAGTGGTGATTTCAATGATTTTCCAAATTTTATTGAATTATCTTGATATTTACCAATTCTTGATATAGAGTGAATACCTGAAGTTTTAATCTTTTAATAGTTGCATAAAATGGAGAGTGTAGATTTAAAATGAGCAAATAAGCCAAGTTGTGTTTGTAGACCTTGAATAAAGATTTCAGCAAATGGCACCACTGTACATGCACAGGAATTTGAATCAGCATAACTTTTCAGAGAGCCAGTTAATGTGAAATTTCTGAACTGCGTATTTTTCCATTTGCTTCATGTTTTAAGGAACACATCCCAAAGACCTAATCTCGCACGTGGATAATGCTGCAGTAATAGGACTGTTGCTTTTTAACAGTGAAAAATTGTAAATGACCTCAAATGTTTGGCAACACAAAAATTGGTTAAACAAATCACAGCACATCGAGTGCAAGGACTGTGCAACCTCACTGTGATTATCATATAGAGAAACATGTCAGCGCCAGATGTTCATAATATATTATCCCATATGAAGGGCAATTTAAAACAGTACAGATCATGTGAACCCATTTTTTAATTAAAAAACCATGTCGGGTATGCATAGGAAAAGGGACTGGAGAAATACATTGAAATATGAGAAGTGTTTCTCTTTTAAAGGTGGCAGTTTTGCTTTTGAATATTTGTATCTTTGAGTTTCTGCCAGGAACAAAGAATTTGAAAAATATTGAGTTATGCCACATCAGAGAACTAAAAAAAAAAAAAAAAAAAAAATTAACTCTTACAAAGTCAGTTTAAGAGAAATAGAATTTTCTACTTTTTGTTTTTTTTAACCATTTGACTTTAAGGTCTCAGGCTATTTTGTTGGGGGCTTTTCCTGAACCCACCGTGATGGCTGATTTGGCTGTCAGCTTGCCTGGATTAAGGGGTGCCCGGATAGCTGGGTAAGCACTGGTCATTCTCCGTGCTTCTGCAGGGACTGGCACCGTCTCTCTTCTGCTGAAAGGGAAGTGCATGTAGTTTGTTGTTTGAGGAGGATGATTGGGCTGTCCCAGGTGTGCCTGTGTGGGTGTTTTGGAGGGGGACTGGCGTGTAAGCCTGTGCCCTGAGTATGGGGGATCCTCTAGTGGCAGGGACCAGATGCAGTGGGCAGGTAGAGGGAGGCTCTCTTCTGCATCTGGGTTGCCCTTCTTCTCCTGCCCTTGGACATCAAACTCCAAGTTCCAGCTTTTGGACTCTGGAACTAACACCAGCCCGACCCTGCAGGCTCTCAGGCTTCAGCTTGGACTGAGAGTTACACCATCGACTTCCTTGGTTCTGAGGCTTTCAGACTGGGACTGAGCCCCACCACTGGCTTCCCTGGGTCTCCCGCTTGTAGATGGCCTCTTATGGGACTTCTCCACCTCCACAATGAAGTGAGCTGATGCCCCTAATAAATACCTGTGCATAGCTTTAGTTTTGTATATATATATATTTTAATCATTTTTAAATTTTTGGTAGAGACGGGGTTTCACCATGTTGGCTAGGCTGGTCTCGAACTCCTGACTTCAGGTGATCCACCCACCTCGGCCTCCCAAAGTGCAGGGTCTTATAAGTTCTCTGTCTCTCTGGACCCTAAAACACCACAATTAGGCTGCTTTTTGCTGCAAGTAACGGATGTCCAGATAGTAGTGTTTAAACAATGCAGTTTATCAGCTCGATGCAGAGTATCAGCTCAGTGAATGCCCCTGGCGTTGGGACCGCACTTCCGGGATTACACGTTGGCTTCAGGATGTCGCCAGGCTCTGTCTTTCCAAGCTCCCACCAGTAGCCGCCAGTGGACGCTGTGGTACCTCATGGCCACCAGAGGCTGCCAGGGCCCTTCCCATCACACTTGTACTCACGTTGCCAAGGAGGAAGAGGGTGGAGGCAAAAAGGAACTTTATCTCTCTTGTTTGATCAAGGAAAGTGGTCCTCCCCCAGCTCCTTTTACATCTCATTGGTCATTCTGGGTCCCATGCCTCTTCCAGAACCGTCTCTGGCTTGAGGGAATGTGGTTGGCTGAGACCTGTTAGGATCTGACCCCTTCCCCCAGGGCTGGGCATGCTGCCACTCAAAAACTAGGGAGCCTCTTGGGAAGGGATACAGGGCTGCATCTAGTTCCTCGGGTCTTGGGTTGTGCTGAGGCGTGGTGGGTGGAGAAGGGTTGATTGGCCTAACTCATCCACCTTGGTTAACGGACCCTGTGGTTGGACTGCTTCGGGTCAAACCCGATTCTGCCATTTGCTGGCTGCCAGGTGTGGCCGTGGAAAAATTGCTTCACCTCTCTGTGCTTCAGTTTTCTCAGCATAAAATGGTTGTGGGATTAAATGAATCAAAACATGCAAGCCCCAAAGAACTGAAAACAGGTGTTCTAACAGAACACTGTACATGAATGTTTACAGCAGCACTCTTTCTAATAGTGTTTCTAAGCTACAAACAACCCAACGTTCATCAGCGGATGAATGGATACAAACATGTGTTCTATCCATCCAATGGAATATTAGTCAGCCAGAAAAAGGAGTGAAACATTGACACAGCGTTCAGTAATGTCAATCATTGAGGACAGATGCCAAGTGAAAGAAGCCAGATGCAACTCATCACGCACTGCACGATCCACTGAGACTAGTTAGTGGAGCAGTCAAATTCAGAGACAGAAGGTGGTGTGGTGGGTGCCAAGGACGGAGGGAGGGGGGAGTGCAGAGTGACTGGGTACCAGGTTTCTAGTTGGGTGATGAAAAAATTCTGGAACTAGAGAGTGGTGACGGTTGCATAGCACTGTGAAGGTACTAAGTGCCACCGAGTTGTACACTTTAAAATGATCAAAATGGTAAATTTCATGTTACGTGCATTTTACCACCATAACAAAGCAACACACATGCAAACTGCTTCGCGCAGCGTCTAGTAGGTGTTCAATGCTGCATAATTATTTATTATTATTATTATTCTGTTATTAGTCTTGTTCTGCGCTAGCACACTTTACACTTGCTCCCAAATTCCACCTGGATGGTGCCTTCACCCTCGGCTGCCACCTCACACCCTTCCCAGCCCTGCGGGTCCAGGAATCATTTTATCCTGGGAAGCCGGGGGTCAGAGCTGTTCAAGGTGCTTTCTGCTCAACGCACAGGAAGCCATTTCTCCCTTGCAGCCTGCTCCTTGTTGGGGGTGTACCTGGAAGGGAACTCAGATCCCTTGTGGTCTGAATGTTCATGGGCTCTCCGGGGCTTCCCTCACCTACCAGGGCTCAGCTCTTACCCTACCGCCCCATCCATATGTCCAGGTGTGCAAGTAACTGATTTCTTGAAATTCTTTATTCTTAGGGAATCCTTGATTACATGTATAAGTGAGCTTGGCTTCTGTTTTGAGAGGCCCCTTTCCCCCACCACTCAGCTGTGGTGCAAATGCAGTCTAAGTCAATTCTGAGTTCCCGGAAGATGCCAGAAACATCAGTGTGTGCACTGGACAATGAACAGTTCCAGGCTTTGCAAAGAATTTCAACTGGTGGTCACCACGGCAGCAGCTGCCTGCGTGTTGGCGTTCAAGGGCAAAGGGGACTGTTATTGCCGCTGCCAGTTGACTCAGGTGGGGAAACCTCTGTGCCTATTCGCCTCCATCTCAACCCCAAGCGAACCTCAACCCTGACCTGTCTGCCTTCTGCGGCGCCTTCCAGGCCTGCAGTACCAGCTGCAGCCACGAGATGGCAATGTTGCTCTTCGCCGATAGCCCGGCGGGTGCGTGGGCCCGAGCTGCAGCAGAGCTGGGGTGCGGGGACCGACCGCGAGCAATCCGTGCTGGGGGCAGCCTCTTGCTGGGCAGGGGGTGGCGGGACCTGGGACCTGAGGAAGCCTTGCACGGCTAGGCTGGGGCTCGAGGCTGCCTCTTAGTCGAGTCGGCCTCCCCACACTTACAGATCCAGGGGAAGGACCATTCCTGGCCTCAGTTTCCCCCATCTGTACCTAGGGCGAGATTGTAGGCTGTGTAATTCTTATGGTCCTGCCCCGGGCTATGAGGCCAGCAGGCTGGGGGCGAGACTCTGGGGTAGGAGTGAGAGGAGAATTCTGCACAGCCCTGGGGTCTCCGAGTTACTGCAGCCAGCCTCTCAGATTTGTCCCAGGCCTTTAGAAATCCAGGGAGGCTTTTTTCCTGCTTATTTAGAGATACAGGCTCAGGGGCCTGGTTAATATGCAGAAATCCTCATCCAACCACAAGGCAGGCTGAGCCAGGCTGGAATTCTCATCCCTATTCCACATATGAGCTCAGACAGGATTAGGGGCTTGTCCAAAGTCACAGAGCCGGGGGATGGGAAAGCCACCCTCAAAAACAGATCCCTGCCTTCAGCGTCGGGCTCAATCATCAGCAGCATAATTTAGTGGGGGAAGGTATGCCCCTGCCCCAGCTCTGCCCTGGAGAAGCAGGGGTGCTTTCTTGGGATATGACCAGGTAGTCCTGGGTGTGGGCTTGGGGGAAGGCAACTGCCATCTGCCATCACACCTGGGACTGTGTGACCGCTGGCTTGGGGACTTGCTGGACTGATTCACAACCCCCTCCAAGCACCACCATTAAGCCACAGAATGACCCCTCACCCCTGCCAGAAAATGACTTTTGATCTTGGCCACAGTCTTCCAGCCCTCACTGACCTGCTTCCTGGTCAAACACGTGGTTCACTTTGGCACCAGCACTTGGGGTCACTCCTGCTGTGGCTCTCCCTGCTGTTGTCCATTCATTTCTGCTTCACCATCCCCTTCAGAGGCCAGCACACAGTAGGTGCTAAGCTCCACAGATGCTTATGAAACAGTGAACAGGAAAGAGGTGTTGGGGGCAGCTGGGCACAGAGGACCCGAAGAGAGTCCTGACCATTTCTCCAGGATCATCCTCTTAGCTGGGGGAAGGAGTCACAGAGAGGGGACAGATGGGCCCCTCACAACACCACCCCAGGCCCGAGGAGACCTGCAATCCCATTGTCCAGCCTGTTTCGTGGCTCTCTGTGCATTGCAGGCCTTGCCAGGGAGCCCAAAGGGGGCTTGGCCTGGGCACGGGCTCCTTCCAAAGGAAGCCGATTAGCAGCCACGGGAAAATCCCTTTAGGTCTTCTAATTAACCTGGGCTAGAGACTCACCACCTGCCCCTGGCTTGCTTGCTTCTTTTATCTGGGAAGAACCGAGTGCTGCCTCTGCTAATGAGCTTGTCTGTACTAATCAAGCAGGTGCCGGGTCCCCCATCCCCTCTTGCCAGCCGGGAGCGGGGAGGATTGTTCTTCTGATGTGAGCTCTGGGCCCGCGGAGGAAAACCAGATCTATCATAATAATGGCCACGATGACGACAATGATAATGTGGACAGTGAGTCCTTTAAATGAGTTCCGACTTCCTAGGTCAGGGGCTTTATATGTGTTATTGGGGGCGCCAGGTGGATGTGCAATGGCTTCCATTTCTCAGATGAGAAAACTGAGGCTCAGGGAGGAGTAAGGGACTCACCCAGCTTGCACAGCTCAGGGGCAGAGCCTGGATTCTCAGCCAAGACTCCGAGACTTCAGAGTCTTCCCCAAATCTATCTTTTCATCACTCCATGCTGCCTTATTGACCATTTTCAAAGAGTTTGACCCACTTTTTCATGGAAAACAGAGATGCCACAGCAAGTGGCCGGTGTGATGGGGGCTGGGGTGGAGCCAGGACTCCAACCACCCTCCCAGGTGGGCCACCCCCCATGTCCCTTGTCCTCCCAGCGTGGTGGGGAAGCTTTCAAGGCATCTGAGCGCTGCTGGAGGCGCCCCCACGTGCTCCTAGCATGTCTCATGCATTTGGCTTAGCACCCCCCCCACACCCCCGTGGCTTTGCCCTGGTTGGGGGTGGGGCACCCAGGAAGATCAGTGGGTTCTTGGATAATAGGTACTGGGGCCCGGTGTGACCTGTGACCTCCCCTCCGCACTCTGGCTGCGCCCCTGCCTCTGGATGGAAGAATCCGACCACCCAGTACCCCGGCCCTGCGCAATACCCCGGCGCCTTCACTGCCTGGCCCTGAGATGGGAACTCATTCCCGGGACGCCAGGGGAATCCGCCCTTTCCAGGAGAACTCCTGGCCGCCTCCGCGTGCTCCTAGGGCCTGCGAGAAATGGGAAGGCGCATCCTCTAGCTCGGGTAAATGAAGGACCCTGCCTCACGTGGGTGGACATCCCCAAGCGGCCTTCGCTGTGTTCCAGGTGACCGCACCCAGCCTGTGCGCCCCCAGCCCCCATCCCGGTGCGGTGCAGACGCTCCGCACACAGCCCCGGCCTCCCGGAGGCCCCTCCACCCCTCTCCCGTCTCCCCACAGGCACCCCCTAGCTGTGCCACATTTAACCCGGGACCTCCGGTCAGCGCTCAGCCTCGCAGGCTCTGGCCCCGGCAGACACCGCCTCTCCAGAGGTCGCTGCCCCATCCCAGGGGCCCTCCGGTGGCTCCCTCACCCATCGACCTTGGCAACTCCTACCGCTGCGCCCCCAAAACGCCGGATCTAGCTGGGCACCCCCTCTCTGCACTCCGCACACCTCCCCGCGGCCCCTGTCCCCGCGAGAGCCCGCGACCGCCGGAGGGCTCCCCGGACTTCTCGGACGGGCGCCCTCCCCCGGGCCGCCGAGCAGTGGCGCGTCCCGCCGCCTACTGGCAGGGCTACCGCCTGTGCCCCGGCTCCCCGGCGGCCCCTCCCCCGGCCGCGGCCCCGCCCTCCGCTCCCCTCCTCCTCCTCCTCCTCCTCCTCCTCCTCCTCCTCCTTCTCCTCCTCCTCCTCCTCCTCCTCCTCCTCCTCCTCCTCCTCCTCCTCCCGGCGCTCGCTAGCTCGCTCACTCTCTCGCTGGCTCGAGGGGCGGCCGGCAGCTGGCGCTGGCAGAGGCGGCGGCGGCGGCGGAGGCGCGACCGGGATGGGACGGGCGCTGGGGGCGCAGGAGCCGCGGCGGCGGCGGCGGGGGCCGCGCAACTCGGGCCAAGTGCGGGGCAGTCGGCCAGGGCGCGGGGCGCTGAGCCTCTGCGGCCCCATTTACCCGGCCGTGCGCGGCCGAGCCCAGGAGAACGCGCAGAGGCGCAGCCGAGGAAGCGCCGCCAGCGCCGGCGCCTGCGTCTGGGGAGGAGCGGCGCGCTGGGAGCGAGCCATGCCCGGCGCCCGGGCGTAGCCGCTGGGGGCTGCTCCGGGAGCCGCGGGCCGGGCCGGGCGCGCGAGAGGAGCAGCCCCGCGCCGCGCCCACCGCGCGCCGAGGACCATGCCGCCCCCGGGCCGGGCGCCACCGCTCGGGCTCCTGCTGGCGCTGACTGCGCTCCGGTGCCCAGGTAACGCGCCCCCGGACCCATCCCCGACCCTGGCCGCCGAGCCCAAAGTTGGCTGAACCGGCGGCTGCCTCCTTCTCAAGTCCCTGGCAGCGTGCATCTCCCGGACTCGGACAGACCATGGGAGACCCCTGGAACCCAGGAGTCCCTGGCGCGTTCCCCTTTGCCCCGCTCCTGGGGAGAGCCCGCCTGCCTTTTCCCCTCAAAGCCCTAGCTTCCCTGCGGATTCTTTCGGGACGTAAGGGGACCACAGACCCGGGCACTCAGCCTCTCGAGGCGGGTGAGGGCACACCTCCAGGAACCGAGCCCCCTCCCCGCCCTGTCTTGGGCCAACACCCCCCCCCCCCCCAGGTCCCGGTTCCTGCGGGGGTTTTGCTGGGTGACGGGGGGGGGGTCGACGCAGCCCTTCTCCCGCGCCCTGCTGCCCGCGGTCGCACAGTGGCGCGTTCCCGGGACACTTGCGGGCCCCAGGGATGTCTCGGCTGGCGCTATCTGGCTTGTCCGCAGCCGCTCCCCATGCCCTGCGGCCCTCCCCTGCTTTCACACCGCTCTCCCCAAGCTATCCACCCTCGCCAGGTGGCCTCCACTTGGCCAAAAAGCAGCCCGCTGCTCGCCTCCTGCAAACGCGGGCCTCCCCCAGCGCCCTGACCCCAAGGCGGGCGGGAGAGGGTAGCGGCGGCCAGGCAGCCCAGGACGCACCGGGCAGCCTGGAATGCGGTGATGTCCAGAGCCATCGCATGGGCACTGGGGAGCTGGACTCCCTCCTGAACCGGCTCAGCTGTCGCCCAATCCTAGTGAGTGGGGGAAAGCAAAATAGGTATTGTCCGTCTCCGCTGGAGTTTGGAAAGCTTTCTACCCACCTTCGTGTGGCTACATGTTGGTTCTATAGAAAGGGTATCCTAAAATGACAGTTCTTCCTTTCCCACCACCCCATGCAAGTGATGGAGAAAATCCTAAAGGCTCAGATGAACCCCGGGAACATCACGAGCAGCCCTCGTGTGCTTTAGAAATCTCAGCTTTCCAGACCTTTTAAAACCAAGACGCATGATTTGGGAGTAGGTAGCCTTTGCTTTAGAAAATCTCTCCCCATTTCCTTAACAAACAAACCACCCAGACAGACAGAATGCAGTAGAAAAATACAACTTTTAACTTTTCGGCTTTCACTGTCTTGGTAAGGTTCAGTTAGGAGCAAAGCTTGCATGTCAACTTGATGGTCGATGTATTTCATTTGCATGGAAAAAGTCAGCGTCGGCTTCCTTTGAGATGCCCTTAAATGACCCAGAATATTTACTAACACCTTCGACTCGGGAAAAACCTTCTATGGGAGATCTCCAGCAGCGTTCGGCTGTGGTTCAGCCTAGAGAGTGGCATTGGGCTTAACGTGGATGAATCTCGCCTGCTTGGCTAAGTAAGGAGCAGCTATGATAGCTGTTTTGCTTTCGACATTCCTCTGCGGTACACGAGAGGGTTTGCTGCTGGGGCCGAGGCTGTGTTCTCCCTGCTGAAACCCTGGGACCTGTTTGCAAAAGTGCACAGTCCCTCGGACTTGAAAATTGCAGTTTTGTCTCTATTTAGTTTCTCCACGGGGGTCAGCATTTGCCTGGATGTGCTTATAAGTGAATATCGGAAGTCTCTCAGAGAAGCTGGCTGCCTAATGCTTTGTAAGAGAACACGATGATCCCCCCTGCCACCCCTCCCTTCCCCGCCCTCTCCCCCAGCCTTCCTGTGCCTGGCTCTGGAAGGCCCATCTTGGGAGGGAAGGTGGGTTGCCACTGAAACCTGCTGCTGGCCGGCTCTTTGCCTGCTCCCCTGCTGCTCTTTGGGAGAGTCTCAGCTGGGCAGGTCGTTCCGACGAATACCACCCGGGCAGAGCCCCCAGTGCCATCGCCCCGGCCCTGGAAGCACACGGAAGTCTTTCACATGCAAGTTATCAAACTGTCGTCTCTTTATGTCCCTCACCAGGGACATAAAGAGACGACAGTTTGATAACTCTATATTTAGCACTAGTTAGGAGGGCTGGCAAAAAAAAAAAAAAAAAAGGCTGAAATTCCTGAAAGATACTTAGCTGCCTACACTTGGTTTTGAAAGGTTCGGAGGAATTAACCAGAGCTTCCTTCAAAGCTGGTTGGATTTTGTGGATGATTTCTGCCCTGGTTTACCTACTTCATTTGGCTGAGGCTCTGGAATAGGGGCTGAAGAGTTCAGAGGCAAAGATGCGCTCACTGTCTCCTACCACACACATGCAGGGACTGGCTTCTTTGTCCCCACCCCCCTTCCTGCGTGGGTAGCTGCCATGGTAAAGAGTATGGTGGGTGTACTTCTTTTCAGCCTTGCAAGTGCTTAAACATATGGAACGGTGCTTGGTAAGAGTCAGCACAAATCCCCCAGCTTAGCGACTAGGGAGCCCCTATTATTCAAGCCACTTTTGTACACGCTGTGGCTCTGCAAATTAGCGGTGCAGTTATCGTCCCTGCTGGCGAATAGGAACAAGCCTTGCTTCGTGGACTCATTATGCACGGGGGTCTAGGGTCTATGAAATCGGTGTTGGTGAAGCAACCCCTGCCTGCCCCACAACAGAAGGGCCGTGTGAGTGGTGGGGGGCCTTGGCTTTCAGGGCAGAGTTTCTCTTTCTCCTGCCTGGCACCTTGCTGTGGCATGTGGTATATTTCTTTCTCATTACAAGAATGATGTGGGGGTGCCTGTGTGTGGCGCTGCCCTTCAGAGAGGTGGCATTGGGAAGTGGTGGGGAGTGGTATGCAAATGTCGTCGCCTTCCACAGTGATTTAATGGCTGCACAGTGGAGGTTCCCAGAGTAAATCATTTCATCCCCCTCCTCCCACCGGATGCAGGGAGCTGGGGAGGCGTGGGGCTTCTGCATGAGCTACTGCACTCAGAGCCAGCAATGAGCACGGTGGCTGCCTTGATCCAAGCGAGCAAAAGAAACCCCTCATTTGTTGGCTGGGAGTCTGGGGTGGGGGTGGTCTCTGGGCCAGCAAAGCCCTTTCAGGGGCCTTGTTCCCAGATGCATCTCCTAGCTCTATGCGGCTGGGTGCCTCCTTTCTTCTCTCCTGGGTCTAAATTTGAATGGGAATGGAGGGGGTCCATTTCCCCTGAAGCCATGGGATTCAGCAATGCATCACCTCCCATCACTATGGCAAGATGGAGGCACACTGGTACCCTGGGCGACGTCATGGGTAATGGGGGTGCCGCCAACTCTTCAGCAGAGTAGGCGCATTGACTTCTAGAGCAAGGAGGCCCCTCAGAGCCTCTCCTTCCGCAGCCCCCTTGCAGATGGGAAGGAGACTCGGGCACAAGGACTGCCCGCTCAGGGTCACACAGTGAATTGGAGGCAGATCAGGGCTCACGGGCTCCCCCTCTTCTTAACTCCTCACCTACGACTTTCTAACCCTGTACCTGGGAGCTTTTCTGGTAGAGGAGTTTTACTGTACAGTCCTTTAGGGAACTATGACTCCATGCAAGGAGCCCAGGGTCATTAAAATGACAGCTGCCTGGCCTGGCCATGACAGCCAGTGTCAAATTCAAAAGTTAGAGAGCAAATATTAGTGGTGATGGTGATGGGGAAGGGGTGGTAACGATGATGGTGGTGGTGATGAGGAAGGGGTGGTGATAGTGATGGGGAAGAGTGGTGATGAGGAAGGGCTGGTGATGGTGATGGGGAAAGGGTGGTGATGGTGATGAGGATGAGGTGGTGATGGGGAAGGGGTGGTGATGGTGATGAGGATGAGGTGGTGATGGGGAAGGGGTGGTGATGGTGATGGGGAAGGGGTGGTAATGATGATGGTGGTGGTGATGAGGAAGGGGTGGTGATGGTGATGAGGATGAGGTGGTGATGAGGAAGGGCTGGTGATGGTGATGGGGAAGGGGTGGTAATAGTGATGGTGAGAGGAACAATGGTGAGGAAGGGGTGGTGGTGAAGGTGATAAGGAAGGGTAGCGATGGTGATGAGGAAGGGGTGGTGATGGTGATGGGGAAGGGTGGTGATGGTGATGAGGAAGGGGTGGTGATGGTGATGGGGAAGGGTGGTGATGGCGATTGGGAAGGGTGGTGATGATGATGGGGAAGGGTGGTGATGGTGATGAGGAAGGGGTGGTGATGGTGATGAGGAAGGGGTGGTGATGGTGATGAGGAAGGGGTGGTGATGGTGACGTTGATGGGGAAGGGGTGGCGATGGTGATGGAGAAAGGGTGGTGATGGGGAAGGGGTGGTGATGGTGATGGGGAAAGGGTGGTGATGGTGATGGGGAAAGGGTGGTGATGGTGACAGGTAAGGGTGATGATGGTGATGGGGAAGAGGTCGTGATAGTGATGGTGATGGGGAAAGGGTGGTGATGGTGACGGTGATGGGGAAGGGTTGACGATGGTGATGGGGAAGGGTGGTGATGGTGATGGGGAAGGGTGGTGATGGGGATGGTGATGGGGAAGGGGTGGTGATGGCGATGGTGATGGTGAAGGGGTGGTGATGGGGATGGTGATGGGGAAGGGGTAGTGATGGGGATGGTGATGGGGAAGGGGTGGTGATGGTGATGGGGAAGGGTGGTGATGGTGATGGGGAAGGGTGGTGATGGTGATGGGGAAGGGTGGTGATGGCGATTGGGAAGGGTGGTGATGGTGATGGGGAAGGGTGGTGATGGTGATGAGGAAGGGGTGGTGATGGTAATGAGGAAGGGGTGGTGATGGTGACGTTGATGGGGAAGGGGTGGCGATGGTGATGGAGAAAGGGTGGTGATGGGGAAGGGGTGGTGATGGTGATGGGGAAGGGGTGGTGATGGTGATGGGGAAAGGGTGATGATGGTGATGGGGAAAGGGTGGTGATGGTGACAGGTTAGGGTGGTGATGGTGATGGGGGAAGAGGTCGTGATAGTGATGGTGATGGGGAAAGGGTGGCGATGGTGACGGTAATGGGGAAGGGTTGGCGATGGTGATGGGGAAGGGTGGTGATGGTGATGGTGATGGGGAAGGGTGGTGATGGGGATGGTGATGGGGAAGGGGTAGTGATGGGGATGGTGATGGGGAAGAGGTGGTTATGGTGATGGTGATGAGGAAGGGTAGTGATGGTGATGGGGAAGGGGTGGTTATGGTGATGGTGACAAGAAAGGGTGGTGATGGTGATGGGGAAGGGTGGTGTTGGGGATTGGGAAGGTGTGGTGGTGGTGATGGTGATGGGGGAAAGGTGGTGATGGTGATGGGGAAGAGTGGTAATGGTGATGGGGAAGAGGTCGTGATAGTGATGGTGATGGGGAAAGGGTGGTGATGGTGACGGTGATGGGGAAGGGTTGGCGATGGTGATGGAGAAAGGGTGGTGATGGTGACGGTGATGGGGAAGGGATGGTGATGGGGAAAGGGTGGTGATGGTGACGGGTAAGGGTGGTGATGGTGATGGGGAAGAGGTCGTGATAGTGATGGTGATGGGGAAAGGGTGGTGATGGTGACGTTGATGGGGAAGGGGTGGCGATGGTGATGGAGAAAGGGTGGTGATGGGGAAGGGGTGGTGATGGTGATGAGGAAGGGGTAGTGATGGGGATGGTGATGGGGAAGGGGTGGTGATGGTGATGGTGATGGTGATGGGGAAGGGGTAGTGATGGTGATGGTAATGGTGATGGGGAAGGGTAGTGATTGTTATGGTGATGGGGAAGGGCAGTGATGGTGATGGGGAAGGGTGGTGATGGTGATGGTGATGGGGGAAGGGGTGGTGATGGCGATGGGGAAGGGTGGTGATGGTGATGGTGATGGGGAAGGGGTGGTGATGGTGATGGGGGAAGGGGTAGTGATGGGGATGGTGATGGGGAAGAGGTGGTGATGGTGATGGTGATGGGGAAGGGTAGTGATGGTGATGGTGATGGTGATGGGGAAGGGTAGTGATTATTATGGTGATGGGGAAGGGCAGTGATGGTGATGGGGAAGGGTGGTGATGGTGATGGTGATGGGGGAAGGGGTGGTGATGGCGATGGTGATGGGGAAGGGGTGGTGATGGCGATGGTGATGGGGGAAGGGGTGGTGATGGTGATGGTGATGGTGATGGGGAAGGGTAGTGATGGTGATGGTGATGGTGATGGGGAAGGGTAGTGATTATTATGGTGATGGGGAAGGGCAGTGATGGTGATGGGGAAGGGTGGTGATGGTGATGGTGATGGGGAAGGGGTGGTGATGGCGATGGTGATGGGGAAGGGGTAGTGATGGGGATGGTGATGGGGAAGGGGTGGTGATGGTGATGGTGATGGTGATGGGGAAGGGTAGTGATGGTGATGGTGATGGGGAAGGGTAGTGATTATTATGGTGATGGGGAAGGGCAGTGATGGTGATGGGGAAGGGTGGTGATGGTGATGGTGATGGGGCAGGGTGGTGATGGTGATGGTGATGGGGATGGGAAGGGGTGGTGATGGTGCTGGTGATGGGGAAGGGATGATGATGGTGATGGTGATAGGGAAGGGGAAGGGGTGGTGATGGTGATGGGGGAAAGGGTGGTGATGAAAGCAGGTGCCTCTCCCTGTGCTGCAGACGCCATCCTGGCCTTTCCCTGTGTGAACTCAATGGGATGTTCGCCACTCCGTCAAGTGGACATTCTCATTATTCCTAGTTTACAAGGGAGGATCTGGAGGTCCAGAGATGCTAAGTCACGTGGCTCGGGTTACACAGGATTAGGATTGCGTCCCAGGCACTGGTCTGTGTCTTGCCCAGCACCTCACACAGCTAATTTCACTCTGTAGCCTTGTGTGGAATGGTGTGGCCAGCCTCTGAACAAGCCGGTCTTATATCGGTGGTGGGCAGTTGCTAAGCTCCTTTGATGTGCTGGCCTTTGCTGGGTCTTTCACTTCCTTTCTGCTCCCTCTCTCTTTGCAACAAACACATGTATTAAGGCGAACTAAGGCTTAGAGTCATGGAAATCAAACACATTGGAGTCACCTCTGTAGGCAACTGAGTCCTTTAGAATTCTGTGCCCCTAGCGAGTAGATGGCAATGTCGAAGGGCAAGACTTTGGCAAGTTGAATTTTGGTCTCATGCACTGGAATACTGGTTTAGCCCCTTGGCCTCTGTGGGACTCAGTTTTCCCATCTGTAAAATGGGCCCCAGAATTCTCCCCAGCTGTTCTCATTACAAGGCTGAGGACTCCAGCAAGAAAGAGGTTCATAAGCAGCAGTGGTGTGCTGATGTGTGGGGCTGTTAGCACAGGGCACGAGGCCCAGGACAGAAAAGGAGGCAAGAAAGGAAAGGCTGACTGGGGACACTTGCTGCCACCATCGCAGCTGCAAAGAGAAGAATCATGAACCATCAGCCGTCTGCCAAGTGGTTTCTCACTTCAGGATTCCACGGGATTCTTGGGCAACTGTTGAGGGGGTAGGATGTGTCCTCAGATGGGGACATTGAGGCTCAGAGGAACCCTCAGTCTCACTCAAGACAACTCCACCCATGAAGAGCAGGGTAGGGTCTCCTCCCTGGAGCTCGTGACTTCTGCCCCTGATGGTACCTTCTTGTCCTGGAGTTTTGCCTCAGTTTCCCTGCCCTCAGGCCTGGGTGCCTGTGTTCTCCAGGGCTTGTGTTCTAGGGCAGTTTGGGCGATGATGAGGAGACAGATGAGAAGCTCATAAATACACCCACAGGAAAATCCCAGACATTAGTTTGCGTTTTTCATGGTCAGTGCAAGGCGATATGAGGAAGGGTGTGCAATCCAGGAAGACGTCTCAGAGGAGGTGGCAGTTTTCTAATTAGAGACCTAAATGACCAGAAAGAGCTAAGTGAGAGGAGAAGGGGGTTCCAGGCAGAAGGCATGTGAATCCTTATAGGATTCTTGGCACAGTCCCCAGCATACAGCAAGTGCTCAAGAAATGGCAACCAGCTCATTCATTCATTCACTCATTCACTCATTCATTCATTCAGTGAAAGTGTAAATCAGTGCTAAACACTTGGGGCACAGCAGGGAACAAAAGAGACAAATCCCACGCTGTCATTCTTGCAGAGCAAGACAACAGTAAAGCCATGGAGAAATCCCAACTTCAGTGTCAAGTGCCATGGGGAGAGAAACAGAGCAGAGTGGCTGGTCATCATTTTCCTTCTCCACCAGATGCCTGGCTTTCCACCTTCCCATTCAGGGCAGAATGGACTCTCAATGCCCATTCTCTGCTGGGGGCAGGAGAGAAGGAAGCCGGGGTTCTTTGGAGTTGAATTCCAGTGCCTTCCCTTGACCAAATCACCTGGTTCTGCAGCCAGGGTGCTCCTGTCTCCCTTCCCTGACACCCTGACTCTTAACTGGTCAATACTCTCTCCTTATGCTTTGGCCCCAAAATAGTTACATAAAAAATCAATAGAGTCCAACTTGATTTGCTGTATTTTATTAGCGAGGGTGATAAAGTGCCTAGAATTGCTGGTGCTCTGCGCCTGGTCTGAATTAACCCGTTGGGGGGCCTCACTCATCGTGGCCGCGGCTCTGAGTCCGGGTGCCGTACCCAGGAGGGGGTGACTCAGTAAATCACGTCTCAGATGTCGGCTTTGTGCTGAATGCCTCCCGCCGGGGCTCTCAACACATCGCAGCAAATGGACACTTGAAAATACTGCTGTGGCTGCAGCCGGCGCTCCCGGGGTGACTCCCCGGGCCTTCCAAGGGGTCCTGGCTTTGTTTTGGAACTCCGGAAGGGGGACTGGCAGGGCCTCATCTCCTGGCTCCCAGAGTCTGCAGCTCTTTGTTTACTGGGTCCTCTCCGTGTTGTGTATTGCCGACGTATTTATATCTTTGGCTTGGTGTTTTTCCTTTCTGTAGTCGTGCCATAAGCTGCTGCAGACTGCTAGCATTCCTGGCGAGCAGAGGGGGCCAGGTCAGTGGGGTTGGGGGGCACCTGGGCAGAGAGATGGCAGAGGTGGGAGGGAGCCTGTTTTCTGCAAGTCTGCAGGTTGGGCGAGGGGAGGGAAGGGGGAGGCCTGGTGTAGATGGAAAACGTTATTTTGCTGTAAAAGTTGTCTCTAGGCAGCAGCGAATCAGAACTTTTCCAGGCTGGTGGAGGGCTGCTGCCTGCCTCTGGGCCATGTCTGGCCTGCAGACTCCTCTTATTAGTTGCCGGCATTTAAAAATTGAGAACTGTCAATATCACTATCTGGGTTTCTGGCTTCTCTCAAGAAATTGGGAGTTCTGGGAAGTGTTGGCCTCACCTCTTGACCTGAGACTCTGTTTCCCCTTCTGTAAAATGGGCTCTAATTCTCACTCCAGCTGACCGGTTCCTGGAGACCTCCCTCTACTTTGCGTCCTCCCTGCCTCCCTGCCTTTGTCTGTTGTAACACATTTTTACTGTGCATCTGCGCTGTGGCAGCCACTGTCCCTGGTGCTGGGGATATCAGCAGGAAGAAAACAGGCAAAGAACCCTGTCCTGGGGTTAGCATTAAGGTGGAGAGAGGCGGATACTGAACACAATAAATAGCTAAACTTGCTGTTCATTACCTGGTGGTCAGTGCTGTGGAGAAATGGAGTGGGGAAGCAGAGATGGAGCGCTTGAGAGGGAGGGTTTGTGAGTTTTTTTTTTTTTTTGAGATGGAGTTTCACTCTTGTCACCCAGGCTGGAGTGCTGTGGAGCAGTCTTGGCTCACTGCAACCTCTGCCTCCCGGGTTCAAGTGATTCTCCTGCCTCAACCTCCCAAGTAGCTGGGATTACAGGTGCTTGCCACTACGCCTGACTAATTTTTGTATTTTTAGTAGAGACAGGGTTTCACCATGTTGCCCAGGCTGGTCTCAAACTCCTGACCTCAGGTCATCTGCCCACCTGAGCCTCCCAAAGTGCTGTATTACAGGTGTGAGCCACTGTGCCTAGCCAGGTTTGTAGTTTTATGCAGCAGGGTCAGAAAGGTGGCATCTGAACAAAGACCTAAAGAGCTGAGGGAGGAGGCCAGGTGGCTGTCTTGGGAAGAGTGTTCCAAGCAGAGGGAACAGCAGGTGCAAAGGCCCTGAGGTGGGAGATGTGCTTGGCAGCCTCCAGAGGTGGAAGGAAGGTCAGCGAGTGCTGTCCCTCACTCTTTGGGATGAACTAGCAAGTGGACAGCAGGAGGAAGGGAGGCCACGGCAGTGAGAGGGACTGATGTCTGGGCAGAACTTTGAGTTTTACTCTGAATGAGATGGGAGCTGTTGGCAGGTTAGAGCCGAGGAGGGATCTGCTCTGACTCACAGGAGCAGAAGCCCTCAGGAGCTACTGCAGTCGTCCAGGCAAGTGACAATGGCTGCTTGGACTCCGTGGTTGCTGTGGAGGAGGTGAGGAGTAGTGAGATGTGGGGTGTATTCTGAAAGCTGAGCCACAAGATTTGCTGATGGATTGGGTTCATTTAGTAGATATTTATTGAGTGCCTACTACATGCCCATCACTAGACTTGGAATTAGGACCAAATCGATATTTCTTAGTGATGAAATTAAACAGAACAACAGAACTTCATCTGTGAGTTGGGCTTTTGCCTTTTTTGTTTTTTGATCTTCCCAAGAGCCCAGTGGAGAACGGCCTGCATTTTTACATCTATAAGATGGAGATATTTATACATCACTAATGGCTGGGCACGGTGGCTCATTCCTGTAATCCTAGCACTTGGGAGGCCAAGGTGGGCAGATCACTTTAGGCCAGGAGTTCAAGACCAGTCTGGCCAACATAGTGAAACCCTGTCTCTACTAAAAATACAAAAAATTAGCCAGGCATGGTGGTGCATACCTGTGGTCCCAGCTACTCGGGAGACTGAGGCAGGAGAATCGCTTGAGTCCAGGAGGCGGAGTTTGCAGTGAGCCGAGATCACGCCACTGCACTCCAGCCTGGGCGACAGGGCAAGACTCCATCATGAAAACAAAACAAAACATCGTTAAGGAGAGTAGAGCTAAGAGGGTCGTGAGATGATAGTTGTGGAATACTTACTGGTTCCTCTCGAGAAACTGGGAGTTGTGGGCAGTGTTGGCCTCGTCTCTTGACTTGAGACTCATTTCACATAGTAAGTGCTCAGTTAAGAGTAGCAATGATGTATAACGTTAGCCTGACGCTGGTAATGTGAAGAGCGATGCTTGCCAGGACCAGGGCTCACTTACGCTGCTTGCCCCCAGGAGACACACAGCTGGAAGGAGTGGAGTTAGGATTTGACTTGTGACCTGCCAGACTGTTTGGTGTTCATTTTTCCTGCTGAAATCACTAAGATTTTTATTTTTTATTTAACCTTTGTTTTAAGTTCAGGGGTACATGTGCAGGTCTGTTACACAGGTAAACTTGTGTCATGGTGGTTTGTTGTACAGATTATTTTATCACCTAAGTATTAAGCCTAGTAGTCATTACTTATTTTTCCTGATCCTCTCCCTCCTCCCACCGTTCACCTTCTTACAGGCCCCAGTGTGTGTCATTCGCCTCTGTGTGTCCATGGAAATCAGTAAGATCAAAGAAAAAGATTCTTCCTCTGTTCATGACACGATGGTTTTTGGCACAGTTTGTTGTCATTTACTATAAGGTATTTTTGTTTCATTCAGTAGAGGTGTATGTGAAACGGTGTGTGTCAATCAAATTTTATTTCCTCCATCAACTTTGAGGACATTTTCGAGATGTGTAAATTCTATCTGACCCTTTGCTGGCCTTGGCTCCTGACATGTTGCTTGTTATTTTCTGTACCCTTTAATCCAGGCATCAGCAAGCCATGGGCCATGGACCAATTTGGCCCTCTACTTGTTTTTTTAATAAAGTTTTATTGAAACACACCCATGCCTATTTGTTTACATATTGTCCACAGCTGCTTTTGTACAATGACAAAATTAAGTAGTTGTGACAGACATATTGGCCTGCAAAGCCTAAATAACCTATGTACTCTCTGGTCCTTTTAAAGACAAAATTTGCCTTAAATGTTCCAGTAGGGAGTGCTCTGTGAATATATGTTTACAGGGCATTGACAGTGTACAAGAACAAGCAAACATTTTTAATGTCAACAAAGATTTTTCAGCTCCTTGGAATGAGAAGAGTTGTGGGTTTGGTAACTCTCAGTGGAAAAAGAAAAACATATTGATTGAAAATTGCCATCAATTTAGTAATGCTTTTGAATGAGCAGGTTTTGGTAATCACAGCAGGTTTATGTAACATTTAAAAAATGGTAGCACATGTATGTGTGAGATATTTTTTACTCTGTAGGCAAAGCTCAGTGGCTAACAACACAGAAGACCCCTTGGAGGGAGGCTGTGGAGGAAACTGATCAGTAATTTTGTACTCAGAGTGATTCCAATCTATGGATCTCTTTCATGACCTTGTGTTACTTCTTACTGGGTTGTTTAAAAGATGGATATAGCCTTCTTTATGTTTAATCTGTGACATCCAGGCTTATGATATTTTAAGTTTCCAGTGTGATGCTGCAATGGAGATGGTGTGCCAATGCACGGGTATGCCACTATTTTAGTCTGAACTCTCTTAGTTGTAAGGGACAAAAATGGGAATTTAGTGATCCTTGGAGCTGGGAAATTTAAGAGGAAAATGGCTTCAGGTACGGCTGGGTCCAGGGGCTTAACACTCTCCTAATGAGAACTTCTGCTCTGTCTGCCACTTGGTCTCTCAGTTCTGTTTCTCTCTGTGTTGTCTTAATTTTCAGATAGGCTCTCCCCATCTGACGGCAAAGCCGGCCACAGTTAGCTCCAGCCTGTCCTCTAACCAGCGGAAATCGAATGTCTCTTTCCTAGTCATCCCAGCAAGAACCCCAGGACTGACTTTTACTGGAGTAACTTGGGTCTTGTGCTGATCCCTCAACCAGGGACTGGGACTGTGGGGGATGAATCTGATTGGCAACACTTAAGTCAGAAGCTCATTTCTGGAACTGGAATTAGAACCACGTTGCCAGAGAGGAGCAGAGGTTATTATTAAGGAAACTATGGATGCTTGCATCAGAAGGAAGAAAAACCACTACTGCAACCCACCAAGTAGGGTGTGAAGAACCCACAGGTTGGGAGAGCACCCACAAGTGATTGATGCCTCTGGGGTCCCTGTGCCGGGAAGGAGCTGGTGCTCCCTCCTTCCTGTCCCTGGAGGCTGCCCTTTGTGCTGCTTCCAAAGCTCCTAGGGCCTCTTTATTGTGTGTGTGACCTCTGAAACCCCAGTCCAGTGACTTCACACGTATTTTGGTTGTTTTTGTTGAGGATGAATATTTGGAAGATAATCTGCCAATATTATTTTCCAAATAGAGTAGTATCTGGTCTTTGACCCAGCAGTCCTACTTCTGGGAAATCTGTATTGTAGAAATAGAGGATTAGTATGAAACAGGTGTGTGTGCTGTTTCAGAGGCAGCTCACAGTGGCAGTGATGGAGTCTGGCTCTTAATCACTGCCGTGCTGCCCTTGAAACAGGCACACACACAGCATCGTATGCACTTTTGCATAATTTTACAACTGTTCAGGAAGGCATGGGGACCCATGCTGGTGGGCTAACCTTACTGACCTCAATGAGGGAATGAAGGAGTGTTGCTTGCAGGGCTGATGGGAAAGGAGGGGAGAGAGAAGGGGAGGAAACCACGAATGCTTTGGATGTGATGTGATATCTTAGCTATGGTAATGCTGATACTTAAGTCTTGAGCCCCAGCTCTTAGGGTTTCTGGGTCCCTGTTGGAGCAGGTGGAAACTCTGAGTTTGCTGGCATGGTTTGCGGGTTCTAGGGGCTCGGATACAGGGAGCTCAAGTGACACATTAAGGATGATGCTTGGGGCATCTCTAGGGGAACAAGGAAGCCTAGATTTGATGTGCTGTGTATATCTGTTTGGATTGGGTTCATCAGTGAGAGAAGAGACTTAAAATAGTGGTGGCTTAAAAAGCAGAATTTCCAGTAAGGGTCTGAAGTTATGTAGCCCAAGACTGTTACACTGAATCTGTTCCATGAAGTACTCATGGATTCTCCCTCCTTTCTACCATTTCAAGGTTGTGATTTTTGTCCTTATGGCTCAAAATGGCAGCTATGCATGCAGCCATCTCATCTCCATCCCAGGCATGGGGATGAAGGTATAGATTAAAAACAGGGCAGAGGATACGCTCCAACTGTCCTTTAAGGAAGAATCCTAGAAGCAGCCCCATGGTGCTGCTTCATGTATCGCATTGGTGAAGTCACATGGCCACATCTTGCTGCAAGAGAGTCTGAGAAATTCAGTCTTTATTTTAGGTAAAAATCAGAGTTTCCGTTATCACAGGAGAAGGAAAGAATGGATGCTGGGTACAAAGTTGTTAGTTTGTGGTAAATCCCTCAGTAGTGGGTAGAATTGCATTTGGAGAAAGGACTTGAACCACCAGTATCATAACCACACTTGTCTTAATATAGTTTGTGTGTGTGTGATTTTACTCTGCCTTCTAAGGTGGGGGCCGGGGACATGTAGTTTTTCTGGGTGCCAGGAGGCAAATAAAAGCAATTTGTTGAATGCATAAATGTATCCCTCTCAAATATGTAAAAATGGCTTTAGAAATATTACAGGTAAATCTGAAGTCCTTTCTGACCAAGTTCATATTCTCTCAAGAGGTAAACAATTGTTGGTTTGCTGTGTATTTTTTCCTGTAGGAAGTCTATAGTATACCACTGTTTTAAGTTTGTTTTGTACATATACACCTTGTCTCTTCCTCAATATCCATCCCCCATCTTCCAGGTACGTATAGAACTACCTTATTTTTTTTTGAATTGCTGCCTAGTATTCCATCAGACACATATAGCAAGGTGTAGATAGTGAATTTCCTCTGCCTCTCAAGATGAGGGATTCCTCAGGCATAGAAAGGGGGTTCAGAAAGATTTGCAAATGTCCATCCCACCCACTGGAACACTGGGTAGAGATCAGCATCCACTGAGGATCTCTAGACATTTAAGGAAAGTGAGGGTATGATTGCGTGATAGCAGAAGAAAGAACTGACATCTGAGGAGATTGAGTTACCAGAGAAATATGGAGCCTGGGGGCAGTCAGGGATGGTGGGAGAAGACTTGTTCTTAGAATCCAGACCTCTTGCCCAAGAGTAGCTTCTTGAGGGCAGCACCCGGCCAGTGCTTCCCAAGGTTCTGTGCTTGGTCGTTCTGGCTGTGGACAATTCTCAGAGGACTTGGAATGCCAGCTCATCTACTCATGGCATTTCTCCAGATTCTAGGAGCTTTGATCTTAGAATAGGGGCACCCTCTAAGTTCTCCATTCTATGCCTCTGTAGCACTTAACACAAACACACTTGTTTCTAATGGAAAGTGCTCTTTAAAAAGCACCATGAATTTATGATGGAAATTTTATTTCTTTGATATTTTTTTCTCTCTCCACCCCCACGCCCCCCACGCCCAGCCCAGTTAAGTGTTTTTCTCTTAAATTTATGGGCTGAGCTGCTGAGAGGGTCTGCATATTTCAGGAGGAAAAGTATTGGGGGAGGAGGTGTCGGCCTTGCTGTTTGCCCTGGCGTCATTTACGCAGGCTCCGAAGCAGCCTCATCTTCCTGTTTGATCAATTTGCCTGTCACCTTGGATCGTTTCACAAGGCTGACTAACTTCTGCTTCTCTCACACTGTAGCAGAGAGGACGGTGTGAGGGAGAAAGGCACTCGAATTTCTTTCTCAATATTTCTCATCCTTCAAGTTTGCCTTCTGTTATTCCCTTTTTTTCTTCATGAAAGATTTAAGTAAGTGTTTGAGTGAGGGAATGAACCGCCACGGCACTTCCTGTCAGCTTCGTATCTCTCACTGCTTCGTTGCATGCCGTTTGCCCCTCTGCTAGCTGCTTTTGCTTGCTACCTGAAGCACATCACTGAAATTAAGGGCATGAACTTAAACAGCAGGCTGGCTGGGTTTAAATCCCAGCTCCACCACTGGCCAGCTCTGTGACCCTGGGTGAGTTACTTAACTTCTCTGTGCCATAGCATTTTCATCTGTGAAGGGGGAGAAGAGGAACTCCTGTCCCTTAAGATGTTGTGAGGATTAAGGGAGATATTGTGTAAGAAGAATTTAACATAGTGCTTGACATCACCTCGGTGCTTAATAAATGTCAGCAACTGCTTTGCCAGTCAGCGAGTTTAATGAACACCTACTATGTGCCCTGGTGGTCATCTCTGTGGTGTTGCTCATCTTTTCTCCCACATTATTTCATATTCAGATTCTGTCATATGATAGTGCTTGTCTGCTTCCTCACCCTGGTGTCACACCCTGATTTTCTTTTCAGGGACCATTTCTCCCTTGCTGTAAATCCCTTTACAGGCTTGGGGTGTTGGTAAACTTTCTCTTCCTTCTCCTATAGGCCAGTTCATAACTTTCACACAACCAATCAGATCGTCCCATCTCTTAGGCCTCAGGGGTTGGATCCGTGTTGGGCACATGACCTAAGCTGGGCCAATAAGGACCAGCCCTGGGATATTTGTTGAAAGGGCTGGGGAGGAAGTCTTCCTTTTCTGTTGCAGATGCCAATCTGTTAGGATGTGAGCCTAGAGGTAAGTCTTTACTGCTGTGAAATAAATGACCACAGACTAACAGCTTAAAGCTGTTAGTACACATGTATTATCTCACGGTTCCTGTGGGTCAGGAATCCAGGCAGGGCCTAGTTGGGTCCTCTGTTCCAGCAGCTCTCACAAGGCTGCAGTCAAGGTGTTAGCCAAGGTTTGGGTCTCATCTGAAAGCTGGACTGGGGAGGGATCTGCTGCTATGCCTACATGGCAGTTGGCAGGATTCAGTTTTTGTCAGCTCTTGCCTCAAGGGCCACAGTGCCTTGCTGACCATTGGCCAGACGCTGCCCTCAGTTCCTGCCTGTGGGGCCCTCTCCATATGGCAGGTTGCTTCATCAGAGCCAGTGAGTGACAGTCTAATCACAGAAGTGATATCCCTTCAATGTTGAGGCGGTCTATCCGTTAGAGGGGAAGTTACACAGGGGGAGAGGACTACACAAGACTGTGAACACCATGAGGCTGGATCATTGGAGGCTGTCCTAGACACTACCTGCCATTATGGAACTGTCTGGAGTGGAGGGGGAGTGTTTCCTGGTGACCATATCTGAGTGCCCCAAGTAGCTGTGTCTGATATGAACTTGATCATGAACTTCCTCAGTACATGATCTAACACATTTTTCCCCCTTAATTGGGTTTCTTTCACTTGCAACCGGAGAGTCCTGGTGAAGTCCCATGAAGGCTTTTCACATCCTGTTGCCTGGAACTGTCTTCTTTGAAAGGCTTTCGTTTGACTGAAATCTAGGTTGGAAAATTGTGCAGAAGCTTACATCTGCCTGTAGACTGAGCTCATCAAGGGCAAAGTTGCATGAATTTTTTTTATTCCCTTCCCTGCTTTACTTCCAGTGCCTAGAATGCTGTGAGACACAGAGTAGAAGCCATCTGCCAGTAATTACTGGTACAAGAGGCCCTTCCTTGTCCCCATCCCTTCCCCTGCGATCAAAAATGTTTCAAAAATTATCTCTATCGACTGCACCTGGCTTGTGGTTGGAAAGCTGAATGTCAGACAAAAATATTGTTGATGCTGCCCCCTAGAGGCAGTGCGCAGCTGCACACAGAAACCTCAGTGCAAGTGTGAATTTCACAGCTTTGAGACGATCTTCACAGAAATGACACGTCACAAGCAACACAGCTGATCAGAAAGATAGGGCTTACCAATTCCTTTATTTTATATGTTCATTGATTACTTCTGTGACCATCTTGACACATACAAACACTTGCCTGACACCAGTATATTTATTTTTACTGATAGGATTTTGTAATTTTTTCTAGAGTTAGAATTTTACTGCCTATCCAGAACTCATGATCTCCTATTGGCTGCCGATATATAAAAAAATGTTCTTTATTAATACATGATGTAAAGTATACTTTTTTCCCTCTTCCCTTGTAAAATTGGTATGCATCATGTATACTGGAATTTCTCTTAGGTCAGGAGGAATGGGTACGGATGGAGTATACACTGTCGGGCGAAACCCTGCTGGTGTATACTCTAGCCATATCTGCTGACCTGTGAGAACTCCGGTGTAGATGCTAACCTTCATAGAATACTTTGAACAGGAAAACTTTAATATAAAGAACTATCAGCTCTTGTGTATAACAGGGGATTGGAATAAAAAGGGCTGAGAAGTAAAGAGAGCCTTAAAGGAATAGCAGATGTCCAAAGCAGCCTACCTAGGGCTGAGATGGAGTGATTATTAGGTCAGTGGGATTGCTGGATTCACTAGATGACAATAATCATAATCACTGCAGCCACCTTTCAATGAGGGCTGCATGTGCCAGGGACTGTGCTTAGCCCTTTAGCCCTTTATGTGGAGCATCTTGTGAAACCTTTCAACAAGGGCTCCGTGTGTCAGGCACTGTGCTTAGCTTTTTATGTGGAGTATCTTGTGAAACCTTTCAGTGAGGGCTCCGTGTGCCAGGCAGGGTGCTCAGCCCTTTCTTTATGTGGAATAGCTCGCAAATCCTTTCAGTGAGGCCTCCATGTGCCAGGCAGGTTGCTCAGGCATTTATGTGGAGTATCTCCTGAATCCTTTCAATGAGGGCTCCATGTACTGGGCACTGTGCTTAGCCTTTTATGTGGAGTATCTCGTGAATCCCTTCAATGAGGGCTCCATGTGTCAGGTACTGTGCTTAGCTTTTTACGTGGAGTATCTTGTGAATCCTTTTAATGAGGGCTCCATGTGCCAGGCAGGGTGCTCAGGAGTTTATTGTGGAGCATCTTGTGAATCCTTTCAATGAGGGCTCCATGTGTCAGGTACTGTGCTTAGCTTTTTACGTGGAGTATCTTATGAATCCTTTTAATAAGGGCTCCATGTGCCAGGCAGGGTGCTCAGGAGTTTATTGTGGAGTGTATTGTGAATCCTTTCAACAAGGGCTCCGTGTGTCTGGCACTGTGCTTAGCCTTTTATGTGCAGTATCTTGTGAAACCTTTCAGTGAGGGCTCCGTGTGCCAGGCAGGGTGCTCAGCCCTTTCTTTATGTGGGATAGCTCACAAATCCTTTCAGTGAGGCCTCCATGTGCCAGACAGATTGCTTAGGCATTTATGTGGAGTATCTCATGAATCCTTTCAATGAGGGCTCCATGTGCCAGCAGGGTGCTCAGCCCTTTATGTGGAATAGCTCGTGAATCCTTTCAGTGAGGGCTCCATGTGCCAGGCAGGGTGCTCAGCCCTTTATGTGGAATAGCTTGTGAATCCTTTCAGTGAGGGCTCCACGTGCCAGGCAGGGTGCTCAGCCCTTTATGTGGAGTATCTCGTGAATCCTTTCAGCAACCCTGTAGACAAGGAGGTTGAGCTGAGGGAGGGTGTGACTTGGCCAGAGCAGCTGGAGCAGGAATGGCTGGGGCTGCTGGGCCTCTCTCTCCATCTCCATGTGGCCTCTCAGCCTGGCAGCCTCAGAGCAGCCCAACTTCTGTGGGCTTCGGTGTGTGTGTCTCAAGACGGAGCCACTGGCAGCTGTACGGCCTTTTATGACCCAGCCTTGGAAACCATGTTGATTGCATTACGCTCATTAGCAGCCAGTCCATAATCCAGGGGAGGGGAATTTGGCTCCACCCTTTGGTCAGAGGAATGTCCAAGAATTTGCAGACACGCTTTAAAGCCACCACAAGTGATTTGGAGAAAGAATGCAGCGGGCAGGACCCTCAGCAACGGTTAATCATTAAGTCATGGAAAACGCCTCTGATCCATCTAAATCCGGTCTGGGGAGGGGTGGGGAAGAAGGAGCTTCTTAGCTCCTGGATTTGTCAGAAAAGCCATGAGTGGTGGGATAGAGGGTGGACAGCCCGACCCTGCAGCTAGAAGGCAGTGGTCCCATGGCCTTGCTCCCTTAGCTTTTTTCCTTTTGTTTTTTTCTGGTGGGACAATGTTCCTCTGGTTTTCCTCAGAGGCACCAGATGCCCATTTCCTGGTGCTGTGGTTTGGGGACCTATGAGTGATTTTTTTTTTTTTTTTTTTTGAGACAGAGTCTTATTCTGTTGCCCAGGCTGGAGTGCAGCGCTACTATCTTGGCTCACTGCAACTTCCGCCGCCTGGGTTCAAATGATTCTCCTGCCTCCGCCTCCTGGGTAGCTGGGATTACAGGCCCGTGCCTCTGCCCCTGCATAAATTTTGTAGTTTTAATAGAGACAGGGTTTCACCATGTTGGCCAGGCTGGTCCTCAACTCCTGGTCTCAAGTGATCCACCCACCTCGGCCTCCCAAAGTGCTGGGATTACAGGAGTATGCCACCATGCCTGGCTTGATTGATATAAACGAGGTCCTCACAGTTTCTGGTCTGGCTCCTAGACAGGCTGCTTGGTGTGGGTGTTTACTCTTCCTCTGCTCAGCCACTTGGGAAGGGCCACTAGCCCCATGCTCCGTTGCCACGTGTCTCATCCTGGTGGTGGCTTTGGGACCCAGACTTCCCTTCCTCAGAGCCACCTGCCTCCCGCTTCCAATTCATTCGTTTGCTCTGCTCCTCTACAAGGGATACATTTCGAGTTGTTAGCATTCCAAGCTGGTGGCAGCCGGCTACCTTCATCAATGTGAGAAACTTAGAATATTAATTTCACCTGGGGCTTGGGCGAATTGTTTCCGTGCCGAGCACATATTTAACAGTGGGGAAAATGCAATTGGCTCCTTCCTCCCATGCTTCTCCCAGAGGCTCCTGGGGTTGGTGATCAGGAGGTTTTGGGGTCTCTGAGCCCTGCCTGTTTCTCTGTGCAGGTCCGCGAGCCCCGGCTCCTGATGTATTCGGTGGAAGGAACCTTTACCAACTCCTGTTGCACTCGTTATCAACCAGCATCTCGTGGCAGATACAGCCCAGGGTTGACCAGCCCAGTGCTTTAATAACTTCTGAGCCGATATTTAAGAGCTAGAAGATTTAATATGAAAATCTGGATTTTGGGCTTCTCTTTGAAACAGCAGTGGGGCCGGTAGCACTGAGTCCTCTTCCCAGGGAGTGACTATGGACTGCAGGGCATGGAGGCTGCTCCCTTTAGACACACTCCCCAGTTCACTGCACTGCCATTTGGTTGAACACCTACTATGTGCCAAGCATGCTTGTTGGTGCTGGCACTGCAGCCCCTGCTGTCAGGGAGCTTACATTCCCTGAAGAATGGTCACTAATTTCTGCTGCCCGTTGGCGCCCTCCAGACCAGCGCCATTGGATGGAACTTCCTACGGTGATGCCGACGCTCTCCAGCTGCACTGCTCAGTGTGCTTCCCACCAGCCACATGTTGATGGGAGCATTGAAATGTCATCCCTGTGTCTGAGGAACTGGATTTTTTAATCGCATTAAACATACATAACAAAATTGACCATCTTAACCATTTTTAAGTGTACAGTTCTGTGGCATTGAGCACACTCTCATGGTTGTCCAACCATCATCATCACCATCCATCTCTGGAACTTTTTCATTTCGCAAAATGGAAAGCCCATGCCCATTAACCAGTAACTCCCCCTTTCTCCCTTCTCCCTTGCCCCAGGCCTCCGCCATCCTGCTTTCTGTCTCTATTCATTTGAATATAAGTGAAATCATACAATATTTGTCTTTTCCCGACCAGCTTATTTCACTTAACATCGTGTCTTTGAGGTTCACTCATGTGTAGCATGTGCTAGAATTTCCTCCCTTTTTAAGGCTGAATAATAATTTCCCATCAGGGAACTGAATTTTTCATTTCATTTCAATTAATATATATTTAAATTTAAGTAAATTAAAACAGCTACCCATGGCTAGCTAACGGCTACTGTATTGGACAATGTGGGTCTGAAGGTATTTGAATTTGTGTTCGCCATGCCTCAGCTAATCCAGTTTCTTCATTTAGCAGTTGAGGAAACTGAGGTACTCAGATCACGCAGAGCCAGAGCTTGAACCCACACCTCCCTGGTAGCTCACCTGGCATGTCCAGTGTAACTAGTATCAGTTAAGCAATGAACAGAGGGATGGCAGTGGACAGAGTTGGGGAAGGTGGGCAGGGCCGTGTGGACTAAGGGAAAGAGTTTAGATTTAAGAAGACAATTTATTGAGCTGAGATTTGCATAACATAGCCATTCGACAGCGTGCATTCAGGTACCTGACAGTGTTGTGCAACCATCACCTTTAGTTACAAAACATTTTCTTTTTTTTTTAACACACACACAGACACACAGACAGACACACATACACACACACACACCACAAAACATTTTCATCACCCCAGAAGGAAATCCTGTGCCCCGCAGGTAGCCACTCTCCACCCGCATACCCCCAGGCCCTGCAAACCACCCATCTGCTTTCTGTCTCTCCAGATTTGCCTCCTGATGATGTGGGCACCCCATGTACATGGCATCACACAGCATGTGGCCTTCTGTGTTTGGCTTCTTTCTTCTCTTTTTTTTTTTTTTTGAGACAGAGTCTTGCTCTGTCTCCCAGGCTGGAATGCAGTGGTGTGATCTTGGCTCACTGCAACCTCCGCCTCCCGGGTTCAAGCGATTCCCCTGCCTCAGCCTCCTGAGTAGCTGGGATTACAGGCACGTGCCACCATGCCCAGCTAATTTTTTTGTATTTTTAGTAGAGATGGGGTTTCACCATGTTGGTCAGGCTGGTCTCGAGCTCCTGACCCTGTGATGTGCCCGCCTCGGCCTCCCAAAGTGCTGGGATTACTGGCGTGAGCCACTGTGCCTGGCCTCTGGCTTCTTTCTCTTGGCATAACGTTTCGAGATTCATCTGTGTTACTGCATGTGTCCGGACTGCGTTCTGCTTTGTAGGAACCATCTCCCACTGTATGGATAAGGGACTGGGATTTTACCTAAGAGTAGTGGGGACCCCCCGCTGCAAGGTCTTTGGTGAGGGGCTGTTTCTTGCAGAGATGGCCGCATGGTGGAAAGGAAGGTCCCTTCCACAGTGCTGTGGTAAACAAGTTTCTTCTCCCTGGGTTCCATGAAGCCCATCTCGGCTTCGTTTCCGGAGTCCAAAGGGACAGGGTCCTTGACTGCTGTAGAAGGGGCTGCCCTCGTGTGCCCCTTCGTGCCGCCACCTTGGGCACCCTCCTAGGTGCAGAGGATGCTTGGGCCTTGGGCAGCGGCTCCACGGCTGCATCCCCCTCTGAGTGCCGTGGCCACGCGGTGTCAGCTGAGCCTGGGGTTATTGATTTACATGAGGCAGATGATGTTTGGAAAATTGATTTGACTCAGAAGGGGAGCTCCCCGCATGGAGGGAAAAGGCTTGTACTCTGATGTGGCTCTTGCCTGGGAAGCGGGAGCCAGCAGGTGGTGGTGAGAGGCTTGGGGATGAAAGGGAAGGAAAAAAAGTGGAAGCCTCCAGCCTGCCTGAGCCTGGATGCACACGAGGGTCGCTCTCTTCTGTAAATGAATGTTGGGGGAGCCTAGGGGGCTGGGTGCGGCTCACATCTCTGAGTGGGGCAGAGGCTTGCGGATGGACCGTCCCCAGAGGTGGCGCAGTGGGCTTGCTGGGCGCTTTTGTCACAGTCCGGAACAGCAGGTGCTAGCAGCGGCAGCAGAGTGGCTGGTCACTGGGACAGTGCTCGACTGGGGAAGGGGCCGGCTCCCTTTCTGTCCTGGTCACCCCAGGGGAGGAGTGTATTGGCTCCGTCAGCCCTGTTCTGCTTGAGGGACTGATGACAGGGACCCTGCCACCCCGTTTCCTTTGTTCCTGGCTGCTGCGGTGCTGGCCACGCTTGGGAGCATGGAGACAGTTGTGTCCTGTCTCTCCAACCAGCCGGCCATTGGCCCAATCACAGGCACCTATTTGGCAGACGCGGAGTCTGTGCAGCTCACGCAGGCTGCTTTTTTTGTATGGTGGCCCTTCTTTGTTCCATGAATTTTCTTTTTTATCTGATGGAACGCAAGGGTTACTAATTTTATTAAAGAACGCAGTGATACAAGTTGTACTGGTATGGCCTCTCCTTGTGGAACATGCAAGCATTTCCCAGTCCTGATTTCTTTTCTCCTTCCCCGGAGATCAATACTGTTAGGATTGCTGGAGGGTCTTCCCCGGCTTGTCCTGTGGGTCTCCTAGGTGCCTGTTCCTTCGCTTGGTCATTCGTTCATTCAACAGGTATTCATGTAATGGCATCTCCTCTGTGTGAGGCAGTGTCTAGACTCTGGGGATGTATCAATGAACAAGGCGGACAAAAATCTCAGCTCTTGTGGGGTGGACAGTCTGGTTGGGGAGGCAGATGAGAAGCAAGATAAGTAAGTAAAATATTCAGCAGGTTCGAAGCAGTAAGTGCTGTGGGGGAAAAATAAAACAAGGGAGGTTGAGTGCGGGCTGGGGGTGCTGTCGTGGATCGGGTGGTCTGAGCAGACCTGGGCAGGAACGTAATGTTTGAACAGAGATGCAGGGAGCTTAAGGGGCGAATTGCAGGGCTCTCTGTGGGAGCAGCAAGTGCAAAGGGCCTGGGGTAGAAGCCACCAGGTGTGTTAGAGGAGCAGCAAAGCTGCCGTGGGGCCAGAGCAGAGGGAGGGGACGTGGACTGCTGATGAGGGTGCTGTGGGCCATAGCAGGGCTTTCAACTTTTGCCCTAATTAAAATGAGGAAGCTTTAGAGGGTTTCAGCAGGGAAGTGACGTGGACTAATTTTCATTTTAAAAGGTTCAACCTGTTGTGGTGTAGCAGACAGACTGATGTGGGGAGTGTGAGGTGGTGGGGCCCGGAATGAAGCTCCTGCTGCCGTCTGGTGAGTGGTCATGGGAGCTTGGGGTGGCAGGGGAGGTGGAAGGGACAGGGAAGATACTAACTATATTTTGAAGACAGAGGGCTGGGTGTGCTGGCTCATTCCTGTAATTCCAGCATTTTGGGAGGCCAAGGTGGTCAGATCCCTTGAGTCCAGAAGTTCAAGACCAGGCAGGGCAACATAGTGGACCCTGTCATTAGAAAAAATAAAAAAGTTAGCCGGGCATGGTGGTGGCGCATGCCTGTAGTCCCAGCTACTTGGGAGGCTGAGGCAGGAGAATCGCTTGACCCCAGGAAATTGAGGCTGCAGTAAGCCGTGATCGTGCCATTGCACCACAGCCTGGGTGACGGAGTGAAACCCTGTCTCAAAGAGAAGGTACAGGAGAATCACTTGAACCCAGGCGGCAGAGGTTGTAGTGATCTGAGATCATGCCACTGCACTCCAGCCTGGGTAGCAGAGTGAGACATTGCAAAAAAAAAATTGTAGAAGCAAGGAGATTATTTTTTCATGCTTTAGATTGGAGTATAAAATAAAGAGGGGGAGTCCAGGGATATCGCTGAGGTTTTGGCCTAAGCCACCAGCTGAGTTGGGGCGTCTGTGGGTTGGAACAGGATCAGGTGTGATTGGAAACTCCAGGCTGGGCAAGTCCAGTTTGAGACACTTGTTTACCGTGGAGTCGCTGGGCATGCAGCTGAGTTTATGGGTCTGGAGTTAGGAATTTAAACTGTCTCCTGCCCCAAATCTGTGTTCCCAAGTCATCTCTCATGTTCTGTTCCTCTTCCTTGCTACCTCCCCAAAGTCAGCCTTCAACCCTGCGGACTTCCCTGGGGCACAGCCCACTGAGTGGGAGCTGTCTGCTGCCTGCTTTCTGCACCGTCTCTAGGGCATAGGATTTCGGAACAGTGGCCTGGAGGCTGAGTCCTGGTGGGAGGACTCAGTGAGGAGTAGGATGGGAAACCAGGGGATCCGAAAACTAAAGACTAACAATAGAAGCAGCGTGCACATGACGACCGCCCTCACTCCCCTCCACCCGCTGCACGCACTTCACCTCCTTAGCACGCAGTCTGGCTTTCTCTGTCACCAAAGATAATAAATGCCTTCTCTTCCTGGCTTCTTGCTGGCAGGGATGAGTGAAGGATGCTCTCTCTTTTCCCAAGCCAGCCACCTCTGACCCTGCCTTTAACCATCTTGTCTGGGGAATTGAGTAAGCTCAGCTCCCTGTGGGCAGAGAAGGTCTTGGGCGTGTAAGCACCCTTGTGAATTGCACCAGCTGCGCATTCATTGATGGGCACTAATGGCCTGGAATGGAGACACCAGTGAACCTACAGATCACTTGTTTGTTTGAAGAGGATCCAGAATGTGTGGGTTTGATTACCTTTCTTCCTTCTTCAGGGACTGTGGCAGCCTCCTCCCATAGATAGTTTTTCAGTCTGACTGCAGACAGACATGAGGCTGATGGCCAGCAGCTTGGGTCCTGACATTTGCTTTGCGTTTTGTTTTCGATGGCAGGGGTTCCCGTCCCAGTGCAGAATTTCTCTGCTCTGGCTGCCTGGTAGAATCATTTGTGGCGGATGGAGAACCTTTAAGATACTAGTGCCCAGGCAGGATCTAGACCTACTGAACTTCTGTGGATGTGACCTGGGTACTTTTCCTGTTTAGTCGCTCACATATTAATTAATTAATTAATATATGTATAGATTTGTAAAGACAGGGTCTTGCTCTGTTGCATAGGCTGGTCTCAAATTCCTGGGCTTGGCTGGGCATGGTGACTCACGCCTGCAATCCCAGCACTTTTGGAGGCCCAGGTGGGTGAATAGCCTGAGGTTAGGAGTTCAAGAGAGCCTGGCCAACACGGTGAAACCCCGTCTCTACTAAAAATACAAAAAATTAGCTGGGTGTGGTGGCACATGCCTATAATCCCAGCTACTTGGGAGGCTGAAGCAGGAGAATCCCTTGAACCCGGGAGGCGGAGGTTGCAGTGAGCCAAGATCGAGCCATTGTACCCCAGTCTGGGCGACAAGAGCGAAACTCCGTCAAAAAAAAAAAAAAAAATTCCTGGGCTCAAGTGATCCTCCCATCTTGATCTCCCAAAGTGCTGGGATTACAGGAGTGAGCCACAATGCCCAGCCCTCTTTCACATACTTAGAGTCCTGTTTAATGCCTCAATACTTTTTGTATGAGCCAAAATATAAAAACAAAGGCTTATGTAACCTATTGTTGACAGGGTCTAACTGGTTCACTTCTTTATCTGAAGGTTCTGCAGGTCAGAAGTCGGGCATGGGTGTCACCGAGCTAAAATCAAGGTGTCAGCAGGCTGCATTCCTTCTGGAGGCTCTAGGGGAGAAGCTCTTTCCTTGCTTTTGCTACCTTCTAGCGGGCACCTGCATTCCTTGGCTTGTGGCCTCTTCCCCCCATCTTCAAAGCCAGCAGCATAGCATGTCCTCTGTCTCTGACCTCTGCTTCCATTCTTGCATTTTCTCTGACTCCAACTCTCCTGCCGATTTCTTTTCTTTTTCTTTCTTTTTTTTTTTTTGCAACAGAGTCTGACTGTATCACCCAGGCTGGAGTGCAGTGGCACAATCTCGGCTCACTACAACCTCTGCCTCCCAAGCTCAAGTGATTCTCCTGCCTCAGCCTCCCGAATAGCTGGGATTACAGGCACGTGCTACTGCACCCAGCTAATGTTTGTATTTTTAGTAGAGATGGGGTTTCACCATGCTGCCCAGGCTAGTCTAGAACTCCTGACCTCAGGTGATCCACCCACCTTGGCCTCCCAAAGTGCTGGGATTACAGGCATGAGCCGCCGTGCCAAGCCCACCCCCCTCTCTCTCTTCATTCCTTCCTTCCCTTCCTTTCCTTTTCTTCCTTTCCTTCCTTTCATTTCTCTCTCTCTCTCTCTTCTGTCTCTCTCTGTGTTTCTTTTTAGATGGAGTCTTGATCTGTTGCCCAGGCTGGAGTGCAGTGGTGTAATCTCAGCTCACTGCAACCTCTGCCTGCCAGGTTCAAATGATTCTCCTTCTTCAGCCTCCTGAGTAGCTGGGATTACAGGTGCCCACCACCATGCCAGGCTAATTTTTGTATTTTGCAGTAGAGACAGGGTTTTACCATGTTGGTCAGGCTCTCTCAAACTCCTACCTCAGCTGGCCCTCTTTCTTATAAAGACCCTGACATTGGGTCCACCTGGATAACACAAAGTAATCTCTCCAGATCAAGAGCCTCAACTTGGCCATAGTCTCTGTTGTCAGGAGGGCAATGTTCCAGGGATTAGGACATGCACATCTTTGGGCACCATTATTCCACTTACCACAGCCAACTTTATCTGCCCCTTCTGAAGAACCTCTCTGCTCTTTGACCTCTGAACTTGGGCATTCCTGGAAGCCTTGATTCCATCTGCCTCCTGTATCAATTTGGGCTGCCTTAACAAAAGCCCACAGGAGTGGTTTAAACAACAGAAGTTCCTTTTCTCACAGTTCTGGAGGCTGGAAGTTCAAGGTCTGGGTGCCAGTGAGGTCAGTTTCTGGTGAGGGCTCTCTTCCCGACTTGCAGACAGCAGCCTCCTCTCTCTGTCCTAAATGGCACGTAAAGGGTGAGTGGGGAGGCTTGAAGGAAGGGAGAAGCTCTCTCATGTCTCCTTTTATAAGAACACCAGTCCTGTTGGATCAGGGTCCCACCCTTATGACCTCATGTAACCTTAATTACCTCCATTAAGGCCCTGCCTTCAAAGATCGTCAGCTTGGGCAGCACTGGGGCTTTCACGTAGGACTTGGAGAGGTGAACACACAACTTTTTTGCAATACCTCACTTCCCCTAAGCTTCATTCTCCAACCCTCAGCCTTGGAGGCCTTCTTTGTGTCTTTTTTGAGAACATGAGAGCCGAGATGTCTTTTCAGCCTCGTATTGCCCTTGGAATTACTCCATTATCATGGCCTGATTCTCTCTGCTCTGTGAGTGTGGGCAAATTGACAGGATGTTAAGGATGTTCAGGAAAAGGTCACTGATAACAGGCCTTTGATTAGTTCCTGAGAAAAAGAGTCAGTGATTCCTTTTCTGAGCTGGAATGGGGAGGGGAGTGCAGCCATGGGGACTCAGAGATCCTCTTCCTGCCAGAGGTTCCACAGATGTCTGGACCCAGGGGCCCGGCTGGGTCCACCCAGGCAGCAAGCTGGCTGCAGGCATCGTGCAGCTCCTCCATCCGCATGCCTCCTGTGTGGCGGGGCAGGATGCTGTGGCCACTGGCTGCGATCTTGGCGTTTCACAAGCTGGAGCCGTGAGGCCCTGAGCCACTCGGCCGCGCAGATGCCTCCCCTGTATGCACTGACTTGTAATTAAAACACAACTTGCCATTCTGACTGGATTAAGTAGTTAAATTCATCTGGAAGAGTTTTTCATCTGCATTGTGTAATTAGCAACATATGATGCTTGTATCAGCGCAATTAAAAGTTATGGTGATTAATATGGGTATCAAAGCAGAACCATAAATCAACAGATTCAGGGCACTTGGAGTTCATGGGCTGGGAGGCAGAGAGCCAACTGCTGGCCATACTCCAGTGGCTGCTGGGCGGCAGGGCGGGCAAGAGAGGCCAGGCTGGGGGGCCAGGTACATGGCTGGGTCACTCTCCTCTCTGAGCCCCAGTTTCCCATCTTATATATTGTTATATATTGAGGTACCAGTACTTTCAGGTGGTTTTGAGTTTTAGGGCCTGGGGTGGGGTGTATACGTAGAAAGTGTTCTCTTTTCCCTGTATACTCCTTCCCTTGATTCTTTGTTTTGAGACAGGGCCTTGCTCTGCTGCCCAGGCTGGAGTGCAGTGGCATAATCTCAGCTCACTGTAGCCTCGAAGTTCCAGGCTCAAGTGATCCTCCTGCCTCAGCCTCCCGAGTAGCTGGGACTACAGGTGGGCACCACCATGCTTGGGTAATTAAAAACTTTGTTTTTTTGTAGAGATGGGATCTCACCATATTGCCCAGGCTGGTCTCACTTCTGTCCTCAAGTGATTCTCCCTCCTTGGCCTCCCAAAGTGCTGGGATTACAGGTGTGAGCCACCCATGCCTGGCCTTCATTCCCTTAATTCTCAAATGCACTGACAGGCATTATGTATCAGAATGAAAATGTCCATGCCTTGAACCCAGCAACTGCACACTGAGATATTTATCATACAGATACATTTCCATGTGTGCAAAATGTCTTAATAGTGACTGCAGCAATTGTTCGTAAGAGAAGAGATTTGAGGATAGCCTGCACTGATTAAGCAAATTATGACATCCATGCAAGGAAATATTTTGCAGCTGTTAAAAATGAGGCCCATTGTAAGGGCGATGGAACTGCAAGATGTGCTATTAACGCATAAAGCAAGATGTAGGGGTTGGTACTGCAAGTGTGGGCAAAAGAGCATCCACATGGGTATGTTTGCGAGTGTGTGGAGTAACACCCTAAGGAGTCCTACGCGACTGGGGGAGTTGGTTACCCTCCCAGGAGGGTAATGGGTTGGCTGGGGACAAGGATGGGAGGCGATGAGATTGTACTGTGTGCCTCTGCACTCTTTGAGTTTCATGCATGTGCATTTTTTTTACTTAAATCATTTAATAATAATATTAAAAAAAAAGGCAAGCTTTCAATCCTCCTTTCTCCCTAAAATGAGAAAAAAGGGCCTATTCTAGTATTTTCCACAGATTCTGTCATTTTGTCCTTGTGACTGAGAGCTTCCAGAGCTATTTTTCTTCACTGTGGAATTGTAACGTTTTGTATCTGGCTTCTAGATTTCCAGTGCAGAAATGAAATCTAAAAATCTCAAACGCCCACGACATGGCATTCTGGGGTAGGAGAGAAGAAAGCCCCACCCTGACTATATTCTTCATTGTCAGTTGTGACTCGAATTTGGTTGTGGACCAAGATAACGAGTACAAGAAGGTCAGCGAGAGCTGTTCCCATCAGCTCCTCTGACTGGGCCACCCAGGAGCCCACCATGAACTTGAGGTTGACACATTCCCTAATCTGCAAGAGAAAGTACTTGAGTTGGGTAGGAGAGAGGGAGGGACATCTTTCTTGTTGAAGCTGTTTTTTTTTTTGTTAATTGGAATTACCCAGCAATTCTACTCCTAGCTTTATACTCAAAAGAACTGAAAACAGGTGTCCAAACAAAAATTTGCCCATGAATGGGTGGGAAATAGGGAGTGAGCACTTAATGGATACAGGGTCTCCCTTTGGGGTGATGAAAATGTTTTGAAACTAGATAGAGGTGGTGTTTGCACAACAATGTGAATGTACTAAATGCCACTGAATTGTACCCTTTAAAATAGTTAATTTTATGCCATGTGAATTTCACCTCGATTTTAAAAAGTGAGAGCCATCTGTGGTGAGAGGTCCTGAGCCTCTAGATTAGTCATCATTGCTTCAGAGATATCTGCTGGAGTGTTGCCATAAGTTGGACTCCTTTCCCTTTAAATATATAGCCATGATGGTGAGGTTTCTGGGGGCTTCTCAGGGCCACGTGGCAGACGCAGAAATGCATTCTTAGAGTTTGGATGAAGATTCTGGATGGCACTGACAGCTTGTGTGATGGTCTCCACAGAATTCTGTTATTTTCCTTGAAGCCCAAAGAAGAATCTGGGGGACCTAGTGCATTGACTAGGAAGTCGTATCTCAATTAGATTTCTTCCTGTTAATCAGAAGGGTGCTTAATGATGTGAAAAATCAACTGACGTGTGCCTGGAGTGGGCAGCTGTTTGTGCTCACCTGGCATCCTGGGGGAGCTGTCCTTCCCCTATGCACAACAGACATGTGAAGAGGCTCCCTGGATCCCCAGAGCTGGATCAGGGAGGGGGCCTCTTCACACCTCTGTTGTGCGTGGGGGAAGGACCTGGTCTTTCTCAAGGCCTGGTCATCCAACCCTCCCTGCCAGGCTCTGGGCTGCCCATCTTCTTCCATCAAGTCCACTTTGGTTTCGAGCAATTCCAAGAAACCCACGCCGGGACTGGTCTGTGACAGAAGACATTAAGCCCACAGTGGCCTCCTAAGTGATCTCCCTGCCTCTATCCTTGTCCTGCTGCGTTTCCCAGATTGTAGCCAGAGTGTACCTCTTAATGTTCTGGTTTTCCCAGCAGCACTGGTTTAACACCTGGCATAGTCAGTAGCAATCCCTTTCACTTTTTTTTTTTTTTTTTTTTTTTTTGAGACGGAGTCTCGCTCTGTCACCCAGGCTGGAGTACAGTGGTGTGATCTTGGCTCACCGCAACCTCCTCCTCTCGGGTTCAAGCAATTCTCCTGCCTCAGCCTCCCATGTAGCTGGAACTATAGGTGTGTGCCACCACGCCTGGCTAATGTTTTTGTATTTTTAGTAGAGACAGGGTTTCAGCATGTTAGCCGGGATCGTTTCAATCTCCTGACCTGGTGATCCTGCCACCTTGGCCTCCCACAGTGCTGGGACTATAGGCATGGGCTGCTGCACTCAGTATCCCTTTCACTTTCACAGGCACCCAAGTGACGCTGGATTCATTCAGTGGGCTCTAGTTTCTGTGTATCTGAAGGAGCCATTGTTCTTTCCAGGGGTCCCCCCAACAGCTTTCCCGTGCTGGTCCCCTTTGCTGTGGGACCCCCTTTTATATCTCATCAATAGTGCCAGCTAACATTTTTGGAAGTCTGCTGTGTATCGGTATTTACTGTAAGTATTTACACACACAAACTCATTTGATTCTCCTGACAGTCCTATGAAGTAGGCATTCAACCTTTTCTGTCCCATCCCCTGAGCCCCACAAGGTGACCTTTTAAAGTTCAGTTCTTGTGGATCCTTCCAGAGTTTGTTTATACAAAATACAAGCACCTGCTAATACAGATTTTTATTTTCTCCACTTTCCTTATAGAAAGAGGGGCATGCCGCACGCATTGCTCTGTAGCATGCTCAACGATACGTCTTGGTCAGTGGAGGTGTTTCTCATCAAGGTTTGGGAAGGGGCCCCTCTCCTTCCTCAAGCCACCTCGTGTCTGGGTTGAGATTGTTCTTGCCCCAAATCACATCTGTGAGAACTAGGGGTGACCCAGCCTCACCACCTGGAGACACGTAATGAAGTCTATGGGATTTTGTTCGTCTACAAACCTTTAAGAGGCTTTCAAGATAATGCTGTTCTTGGAGGCTCAGCCGCTGCTTAAACAAGTGCAGATGAAATGCTTGTGTGTTCTGTATTGATTTGATCTGGGCATCCTGCCAGTCTCAGAGAAAGTGACGATGGTGATTCAGGCTCTTCTCTGCTGGCATTTCCACGAGGTCTGGAATGAGAAGCTGACCAGGCTGGGGTTTTCTAACAGTGGGAGGCAGGCACCATGGAGCTCGGGGTGTTGACATTCTGTGGTCAGGTAGTCAATTGTCAGGTCTGGGAGGCCACAGTGGCCTCCTAAGTGATCTTCCTGCCTCCACTCTTGTCCTGCTGTGTCTGTTTCCCATATTGTAGCCAGAGTGTATCTCTTAAGCTGGTAAATCAGTTCACGCCCCTTCTCTGCTCCAGACTCTCCCATGGCTCCCACTCACTCAGAGTAAGACCCACAGTCCTGAGCTTGGCCCACAAGGCCTCTCCTGTTTTACTCGTTCTTTGTCAGCCACTGGCTGCACAGGCCCAGCACCCATCTACCCCAGGGCCTTTGTATGCGCACTTCTGTTTGGAATGCTCTTGCCCATTATGTGCATGGCTCACTGCCTCAGTTCATCATGACGCTAGCCACATGTTGTCACTTTAGAGGGGCCTTCCCTGAGCGCCCTGCCTGTAACAGTGCCAAGCACTCATTTCCTGCTCATTTTTTCCATATATTTCTGTCCAGCTGATGTGACATCTAATTATCTGTTCATCTGTGTTTTGCACTAGAATGTCAGCTTTATGAGAGCAGTGACCTCATCTGTCTAGTTCATAGGTATATACCCAGGACCTAGAATGGTGCCTGGCAGATCGTAGGTGCTCAGTAAATACTAATGGAATGAATGTTCCGTGAGCACTTACTTTGTTCTCTACTCAGTGCATGAGGACTCAGAGTGGAAAACACTTGCCCTTTGTCTTCAGAAGCTTCCCATCTAGTTAGAGAGATGAGTGGTTAGTTCTTCCACTGGGTTCTGTGGGGGACAGTGCCTAGGATGCATGACTATATCCATGCCCCCGAAAAATACTTGAGATCTGAAAAGGTTATTGGTTCTAAAATACGAAAGAAAGTGGTAATATCAAAACAAGTGTTCAAACAACCACAGTTTTTCCCACAGTTTTGGCCTTGGATGTCCTGGCAGCCAAGGATATGTTTTTCCCAACTCATAATTTTACGTAATGCGGGTTTGTAGGAACATTTCGATGTGTTTAGTACAGTGGGAAGCCTCTAAAAGAATGCTTGGGAGGTAGGAAGGTCTTAACATGGCCTTGGAGATAACTGGCCTGCCTAAAACAAAGTGATTAAACTGAGGGTGCAGTTCACCCCTGCAGGAAGAGTAGGAATTCAGAGAAGGGACATTCCTGTGGAATTCAGGGAAGACTTCCTGGAGGAGGTGTGACTTGCATGGGGCTTTGAAGGTCTGGTAGAACTTGGATAAGCTTTCTGTGGGAAGGGATATGGGAAGGAGGAGTAGCTTTCTTGTATTCGTGGGCTGGAGCCCAGCTAGCATGGCTGGGGCCATCCAGTGAGGCTGGTCAGAGCACGCCCCTCACGGAGGGGTTGTGGAGCCCCAGGACTGCAGTTCAGACATCGAGGGCTGCTGCAGTCCTCCCAAGGTGACGAAACTGACGTGACGTAGATCCTTGTAAAATCTTCCCTTTGAGCCTTTGCGTAAGAAAAACTGGATTGCTGTCAAGGCCTCAGGCATTTCAGGAAGAAGCTGATGAAACAACTCCGCATCACCTTTATTAGAAAGTGGGGAAAGGGAGCAATGGGTGTTTGTGACCCCCAGGGGACAATATGTTTCTCTGCCTTATTTGTATATAGCCTAAGCTATGTGTTTGTTGCTTATTTTTATCCGTTTTTCTTCCCTCAAGGACTCAAGGCAGCAAACAGAAATAAATCAGTATAATACGATTAAAATGATTAAGACAAAAGGAAAATAAGGGAGAATTGCATAGTGACTGTAATTCTGGGGTGGGTCAGCACCAGAAACGTATGCCAGCACCAGAAATGTATACCAGATTGTAAATTTGGCCTTGGGTATCCTGTCAGCCAAGGTGACTAAGGAAACAATTGCACACACCAGGATTTCCATAAATACAGGGACTCCATACAGCAATATGATGGCTTCTCATTATCTGAACATCTGTTATTGGAATTGCTTCAGGTATGCGGTTGCCTGGTGGAAATTAAATGTAAAAACATGAAAATACTTGCCAATGAACTGACCATTTCTGTTATAAATTTGCTTCCCACTCATCCCTCTAGACCAAGGTTTCTTAGCGGTGGCATTCGTGACACTTTGAGCTGCATAATTCTCGGTTGTGGTGCTGTCCTGGGAATTGTAGGATGTCCAGTGCCATCCCTGGCCCCTCCATCTGCTAGATGCCAGTAGTACCACCCACCCTGCAGTGAGACAACCAAAAATGTCTCTAGACATTGACAGATGTCCCCTGTGGGGCAAGATTACCTCCACTGGAGAACTCAGTGGTCTAGGGTAAAATACTGTGTCTGTTCTCACTCATCCCGGCTTTTCAATGTTCTTCCTTTGAATGATCAGGCAGGAACTGTAGATTAAACACATTACATAATGAACTGTAAATTCAGTGCTGATCATAAAGTGAAATTGCAAATCTTGCAAGAAAAGTAGGATTTCAGGAAGTCAATGAAAGTGATGTTGGCAAATTTCCAGAACCACGGGAAAACCACTGACCAATGAGGAACTCTCCCAGCTAGGGCACTTAGCACTGGGAGAAAAGGAAATCCACGAAACTAATGGATGCTTCAAAATAGAGTGATTTGAATATCAAAAGAGTAAGAGATGACCTTGGGGGAAGTTGATGATGCCTTGAAATATTTTAGCAAAAATGTGCTTTTTATGATCATGTTACAGAAGTCAAATGAGAAGGGAAGGAGATTGCATCCTGCTCTTAACGATTTTGTTGGATGAATTAAACGATTACCTTTCACAGTTCATTCTTGATTTAGTCTAAGGGTTGGACTGTAGTTGCAACTATAATTTACATTTGGGAAACATAAGACAACTGACTTATTTGTAAGATTTTTACTTGATTTATCGAGAAAAATTTCTAGTCACGCCTTAACTTTTTTTTGTGGTAAAATATACATAACAAAAAATCCACTGGGTTCTGTGGGGACAGTGCCTAGGGCTCATGACTATATCCAGGCCCATATAAACCATATAAAATATTTGTAAGTATATAATTCATTGGCATTTAGAATATTTAAAATATTGTGCAACCATCACCACTAATACCAGAATACTGTCATCACCCCAAAATAAAATCACATGTTTAACAGTTACTCTCTATCCCGCTACCCCCAGCCCTCTGCAGACAGAGCCCTGGAGACAGAGTCTTACTCTGTTGCCCAGGGTGGTGCGATCTCAGCTCACTACAACCTTCACCTCCCGGATTCAAGAGATTCTCCTGCCTCAGCCTTCCGAGTAGCTGGGATTACAAGGACACGCCACCACACCCAGCTAATTTTTGTATTTTTAGTAGAGATGGAGTTTTGTTATGTTGGCCAGGCTGGTCTGGAACTCCTCACCTCAGGTGATCTGCCTGCCTCATCCTCCTAAAGTGCTGAGATTACAGGCATGAGCCACCACACCTGGCCAAATGTTTTAAGGTTCAGCCTCACTGGAGCATGTGCCAGCACTTCATTCCTTTTTATGGCTGTATAATATTTCATTGTATGGATATACCACATTTTTAATCCATTCATTTGTTGATAGACATTTGGATTGTGGACATTTGGGTTGTTTTTACTTTTTGGCTATTGTGAATAGTGCTTCCATTAACATCCCTGTATGAGTTTGTGTTTGTACTCCTGTTTGTATTTCTCTTGGGTATATACCTAGAAGCGGAATTGCTGGTTCATAGGGTAATTCTAGGTTAAAGTCATGTCTTTTGTAATTGTGAAAATTCAGTCTTTGTTTTAAGTGGGTCCACTTTAAGTGGACTTCCTGGGGTGCCGACTATTTACAGATACTAAGGACTTCCAGGAGACAGAGAGCTCTCCTTGACCACTGTGCAATGTTGAAGCACTCATCCCATTGTCCTTTGGTGGGCGACTGTCTTGTTTGAGGCAGGACTTCTTGTGCTTCCTGAGGGATTGGAGCTGCCCAGGCTGGCCCTTCCCTTCCTGTCTTGGGGCAGCACTTCTGTGGGCAACTGCTCCGAGGGACAGTGGACTTAGATGTATTTTAAGAGGAAGGGCAGAAAAAAACCCCCAACTGAGTATCTGATGCGGTTTCTTTTAGAAAGGCTTCCCCCTTTCCCTTCCCTGGCCTTTTCTGGCCACTTAAAAAAAAAAAATTGTTTCCTTGAATCGAAAGCAGATACATGGTAAAAATGTGCCAACAGTACAAAAGGGATAGCTGTTGAATAGTAGGTTTTCTGTTCCATCCCTGATCCCAAGACCACAATACCTAAAATGCATACACACACACACACACACACACACACACACACACACACACACACTTTTTTGCATTCTTTCTTTCCTAACAGAGATTTTCTTTTTTTTTTTTGAGATGAAGTTTCGCTCTTGTTGCCCAGGCTGGAGTACAATGGCATGATCTCGGCTTACCGAAACCTCCACCCCCTGGGCTCAAGCGATTCTCCTGCCTCAGCCTCCCGAGTAGCTGGGATTACAGGCATGTGCCACCATGCCTGACTAATTTTGTATTTTGGCTTAAAAAAGACACGACTTTAACCTAGAATTACCCTATGACCCAGCAATTCCACTTCTAGGTATACACCTGAGATAAACGGAAATAGGAGTACAAACAAAAACTCATACAGGGATGTTAATGGCAGCACTATTCACAATAGCCAAAAAGCAAAGAGACAGGGTTTCTCCATGTTGGTCAGGTTGCTCTCAAACTCCTGACCTCAGGTGATCTGCCCGCTCGGCCTCCCAAGGTGCTGGGATTACAGGCATGCGCCACCGTGCCTGGCCTCTTAGCAGATTTTCTAAAGAATCTCCTAAAGGGGATAACTGTATCTGAGGAGATGAGGAAAGGAGCTCCTCATCCTTTCTAATGGAGATATGGGATGCCACGTGCAATAGTGCAGGTGGATTATTGATTGGAGGGAGGAGAGCGCAGACCTGCACACATGTGCACGTCCACACACCCACAGTGTGGTTAGGTTCAGTTCCCAAATTAATCAGCTGAGGATGAACAAACTGGTCAAAGGTGAGGTGGCTGCCCAGGGCAGGAGCAGAAGCAGTGATTCTCAGTGTAACTTCCCTGGGCCCCCTGGTATATATAGCAGGGAGAGGGGTTACTGGCCACATAAGCAGGACCAGTCACACCATTTGTAAGGCCCAGTGAGAAATGAAAATGCAGGTTAGAAAACTGTTAAGACTTTCAAGAGGGCGATAGCAGGGCATTAAATCAAGGATAAAGGCTTTCTGAGAGCAGGCCCCTGTGTGACAGCATAGGCCACACACACAAAAAGCCAGCCTTGCACATAGTCAAGTTTTGCTAGAGGTGGGAAGTTCATTTCTGGCTGTGCTATGCCTTTTTGATATTTTGGAGTTCCATCACGTTTCTGGAAGAACTTACTCTATCACAGTGGGCTGACTGCTCTAACAAACAACCCCCACATCCCACTGGTTTAGTCCAATAGAAGTTTGTTTGTTTTCCACGGAACAGTTCAATCTAGTGTGAAGCAAGCCTTCCACATGGTGACTCAGGGTTCTTCCATCTTGTGACTCATTTACTGCCCCCCCCTGCCCCGCCCCAGGGCTTGAAATTCTATGCTGTGTCTTTGCACATAGGAAGACAAATTTGCGCATTCCCACATATGGGCCAGTTCTGGAAGTAGTGCACCTCCTTTTTGCTTGCATTCCATTAGTTCAGGCTCAGTCACATGACCACTCCTAGCTGCAAGGGAGGCTGGGAAATGTAGTCCACCTGTGGGCCCAGGACAAACAGTGTGGTGAAATTACCATCCTAGGAGAGCAAGCAGATAGGATCCAGGTTTTCTAGTATAATCATTCTGCTCTTAGCTTCTAAGCAACCTACAAATCCCATTTTACCTGCTGATGGACATTTGCTCTGTTTCTAGTCTCTGCCTTATGCAAAAAAAAAAAAAAAAAAGTCGCAATAGCGTCCTTGTGTGTACCTCTTTGCGGGCTAGTTCAAATATACCTGTTTGGTTTTCACTTAAGTGCAGCAGCAGCGTCAATTCCGCATCCATGTAGTAGCTGGCTCTCAGCTAAGGGTGTCACATTTGCATATGACAGAGTCATACAGGGTTGTGACAGACCAAATAAAGTAGCCTGAGTGGGAGTTAGTACCCCAGCTTCCAGACCCAGCTCCACCTTGGCCCTGCTACTTACCCTCTTTGTTAAGGGTTTGGGGCCGATGATAATATTAGTTTACTTTTCTTGAGCACCGGCTGTGACACTTTCCTACTTGCTGACATTTCTTGAGCCCTGTCCTAAGCTCTTTACACATACTCCCACATTTAATCCTCACACAGCAATCCTTCTGAGGAAGGTACTATTGTCTGTCCCATTTTGTAGATGAGGAAACTGAGACATAAAAATGGTCAGCAAATGCCTAAGATTATGCAGTTATTATGTGTACTCCCAGATAGGGGAATCGGGAGAGTCCATTAAGAAGGCCTCATGGGCACAGTGGTAAGAGGCTAGCTTTAGAATCAGGGATAGGCATAGACTCAAATCTAGGCATTGCTGGTTCCCTTGGGAAAGTCCACCCTTTCTAGGGCCTCAGTTTTCTCATCTGTAAAGTGGGGGTAAGATCTATGCATCAGGGTTTATTGGATTGGTCATTCCTTCATGTATTCATTCAGCCAGTGCTATGCCGGCACCAGGGGGAGAATCAATCTGACCAGGTCCCAGATGTCACATTCTAGAGGGAGAGTTCTCTAGGATTAGAAGTGATGCATGTTTAACGCCCAGCTGTGCCCAGTGCTTCTAGGCCCTTGGGGGACTGGTGGTTATTATAATAAAGGATCATTGCATGTGTCGTAAACTGTTAAGTGCTGTAATGGTGTTAGGTGGCAATAATATTGAAAATTCTGTTTTCACTTAAGGATGTTCCCAGTATGTGAGGCAGTGGTGAACAAAAGTGCCAGGAATGAACGATTTCCAGGAGACCAGCTCCTTGGGGTGGGATGAGAACAAAGTGATTTTCTGCACTGTCTCCCAGCATTGCCCAGCAGGACTGGGGCCCAGCTGCCTGCAGTGTTCTGTGCCCCAGCACTGTCCTGGCTTAAAAGTGGACAGCGAGAACCAGGTTCCATGGGGATTTAACACTGGCTGCATTTTTTGAGGTCTTACTTGTGGCAGGAAGCACTTCACATATATTAACTCATTTAATCCTCACAAAACCCCATGAGAAAGGCACTTCATTATCCCCATTTTATAGATGGGGAAAGTGAGGCACAGAGAGGTTGATGAGCTTAGTCAAAGCCACACAGCTCCAGAGGGGCAGAGCTGGGATTCAGACCCAGGTGGTCTGGCTCCATAGCCTGTCATTTTAATTACTGTGCTCTGTGTGTTCTTGTGACTGGATCTGGATAATGGCTAGGGTTGGAAATGCCTGCCAGACAGCAAAGGGCAGACTCCCTTGAGTCCAAGAAGGGTAGGGTTGCAGGTACTTTGGGGATCTATTAGGATGGTTTCTTCTTGATCTCAGTGTCTCCCCCTCTCTCAGGATCACACAGAATCAGCAGCTTAGAGACCATGGCAGATTCAGCATGCTCCCCCTCTCCTGCCCCCACCTCCTTGCCATTCTTGTGCATTCCATGATTGACACCTGTGAGTTTCAGTCTGGCCATCCCAGCTGTTCTGGTTGTGTGCAGGGCTGAACAAAGTACCAGAAATGAATGACCTCCAGGAGACCAGCTCTGTGGGGTGGGATAACTCCAAAGTGATCCTCTGCACTGTCTCCCAGTGTTGCCCAGCGTTGCCCAGCAGGACTGGGCCCCAGTTGCCTGCAGTGTTCTGTGCCACAGCAGTGTCCCGGCTTGATAACGTATCGTTTGCTGACTTCTTTCTTCTTTCTGTTTCATTTCTCCGTTCCTCACATGATGCGTCCTGGAGTCATCTCCACATGAACCACCTGTACTCTAATTATGGTCTCAGATCTGCTTCTGGGGGGATCCCAAACCGAGACAGCAAGAGTAGCTGTAATTTGCCACCTCATTAGCAAAGCGAGTTCCTCTCCTGGGAGCCAGTGACATGGAAGACACCCTCTTTCATCCTCTCGGTTTCTGGGCTTCAGAACATGGACTGTGGGGCTTCAGTGAACTTGGACTGGCCAGAATTCCCTTGGCCTCTGGCTCTTCAACCTGCTGCCCTAGTTAGCACCCCAGGGCCCCAGGACCATGTATGTGAACAGTTGCAGATGGTGAGTGAGTGAGGAGAGATTTGGCCCTGGGATCTTGATTAATGGAGAGTTGTGGAGGTCAGCTCCTCTGGGTTGGGAAGGCAGCAGCAACTCTCTTAGCTGCTGACCCAGAAAAGATCTGGGGGAAGAGTTGAACAATTTGGGTTTTGATGCTCTCCTGACCTCAGCATTTCTGCCGGGCTTCTCTTTTGACCAGATCGATTGGAAAACACACGGAGGATAAAACTCAGATGCTTCTGCCACAGGGTGGTGGGCAGAGCTGGACCTGTGCAGGCTTGTTAGGATCAATTCTGTGGCTGGAACGTGTGGGGACATGGTGCATGGAGGGCTGGATCGAATGCTCTCTGCCGGAGACATCGCTGGCACCTACCCACAGCCACGGCCCCTTGTTGGCTGTTAGAATAACATTTTGTTTAGGAGGTGATGGGCCCAGCTTCCAGAGATGGATCCTGATTGGTCCAAACCGATGTAGCATTCACTTCCCTCTTTTCTAGTGATTGGTTTAGAGGTGGCCACGTGACCAGGGGCTAGCCAATGAGATAGATGAGTGTGTTCCGGGGCTGCTTTGAATAATTCTCTCCCCTAAGAGAGGAGTCTAGGAGGAGAAAATAATCTTTTATTCCCATCTTTCCTGGTTGGACGCAGACCGTGAGGACTTGACCAACTAGAGCTGCATAGCTATGGTGCCGCGGGTGAGGGAGACCTTGCCAGCACGCCGAGGAGGGCAGACAGGGAGCTGGAAGGAAGCCTGGGTCCCTCGTGACGCAATTGAGTCTCTTAAGCGCCTGGCCACCGCCCACCTCCGAGTTTCTCGTTAAGTAAATAACACATGTCCTTATGGCTTAAGCCGCTTTAGTGGGTTTTTCTGTTATTCAGCCAAATGCGTGCTGATGGATAAGGTCACCATTTTCGAGAAGTCTTTCTGGGGAATTCTTTAATATTTTAAGACTTGATCCAGGACTTGCTTTTGAACTCTCATCACTTTACTAAATTGGAGCATACTTACATTTTTGTGCCGTGATTCAGTCAATGCAGTGAGTCTTGGCCTCAAAAGGTACTTGATGTTACTAGGGTTCATCCCTCCTCCATAACCTGCCTCTTAGAACACAGCGTTTTATCTGTACTAGTTGAAAATCTTGTGGTTGCCATTAACAGAAACCCACTGCAACTGGCTAAATACATAAGTAAATTCTATCAATCATCTATCTATCTATCATGTATCATTTATCTATCATCTGTCTATAGAAAAATAATCAAATAATTTATTGACTCAGCAATGAAAAAATCAAGGCACAAATATTCCTGTGTCGTAGCTTCAGGCATAGCTGAATCCAGGGGCTCAAACAATAACACGGGGAATGTCCTCTCTGGCCCCTGGCTTTGCTGGCTTCTGTTGGCTGTGTTTTTGCACGGGTTTTCCTCATCAGGTATCAGATGGCTGCTGATGTTCCCAGCCTTGCATGCTCCCAGCTGTGTAATCCCGGTGGAAAGAGAACAACTATTGCTCAATAGATTAATCATTCCTCTCCTAACTTCATCTAAGGGGTCTCCCTAAGGGCGCATGCCCATCCCAGAACCACTTCTTATTGTGCTCAGGAGGATAGAAAATGCTGGGGCAGGAGCAGTCTTAGGTCACATGCTGGGGTGACGCCAATCTCCCTGAACAGCAAGGGCTGGGAACAGGGCGGAGGATGGTTCCTCAAAGGAAAGCTGGGCAAGATGAACAGAAGAAGAAGGACTGGAGCTGGGCAGGCAAAAACAACAGATGTCTCCTCACAGTCTAAGGTATTTTGGGAGGAGAGGAGACACTGCAGATTTCCTCTAGTTTCTTTTTTTAATTGCTGGTTGTAGAAACTTTTGTTAAAAAACCTTACACGTGAGGCTAGCATGTAAAGGAGAAGGAGGTGGTGCTTCTCAGGTTGGCGCTGTGGGGGAGGGGGTGTGGTGGCTTCTCCTCTGTGTGAAGCACTCGAGCACTACTGCCTCAAGTGTGGCTCCTGTACGGGGCGACAGCACCTAGAGACCGGCTAGAAGTGCCTGGACCCATGCAACTAGAAACTCCGCAGGTGGGGCCAGGCATTTGTGTTTTAACAAGCCCTTCAGGTGATGCTGAGCACGCTAGAGTTCGATCACCACTGCGACAGTGAAGATAAAGGTGACCCTCCCTTCCTCTGGTTGTCGGTTCCTGGCCTGTCCATACTGCTGTTTACACCACCTGTCCCTTTGGTGAGTCACGCCAATTTCCTATGGCTCCCATATCAAATTGCCACAAATCCGGTGGCTTAACAAAGCAGAGATTGATTCTTTTTGGATTCTGGAGCCAGAGTGAGAAATCAAGCTTTTGGCAGGGCCATGCCCTCCGGAGCCTCCAGGGGTCTCCTCCCTTGCCTCTTCCAGCTCCTTTGTGGCTCTGGCAATCCTTGGCGCTCCTTGGCTTGGTGTTGCCTCGCCCCTGTCTCTGCCTCGGTCATCACATGGCTGTTTCCCCGCACACGTGCGTGCGTTTGTGTGTGTGTCCCGCTCCTCTTCTCATAAGGACCCCAGTCATTGAATTTAAGGCCCACCCCAATGCAGTATGACCTCATCTTAATTAATTACATCTGCCAAGGCTCTATTTTCTGGGCAGACATGAGGTTTGAGGGCAAGGGGCCACTGTTCAACCTCCTGTATGAGTGCCCTTCCGTGGTCCAAGAAATGTGGGGATTTTGGACTATACTGATCTCTGAGAACTGGAACACCAGAGCTTACTTTGGTCCACACAGGAAAACTTGAGCACATTTTTCTTAATAAAAAGGATGTGAATAATATGGCACATTTATATTACCCATGTCCCAGAGTGAGTGTGTGTGTGTGTGTGTGTGTGTGTGTGTGTGTGTGTTTGAGATGGAATCTCGCTCGCTCTGTAGCCCAGGCTGGAGTTCAGTGGAGTGATTTTGGCTTACTGCAACCTCCACCTCCTGGGTCCCAGTTCAAGCAGTTCTCCTACCCCAGCCTCCCGAGTAGCTGTGATTACAGGAACACGCCACCATACAAAGCTAATTTTTTTTTGTATTTTTAGTAGAGATGGGGTTTCACCATGTTGACCAGTCTGGTCTTGAACTCCTGACCTTGTGATCTGCCCACCTCAGCCTCCCACAGTGCTGCGATTACAGGCCTGAGCCACCACGCCCGGCCGTCCCAGTGGCTTTTGAAACATATTTTTTGGTGGTGGAACTCTTTTCTCCCCATAAGAAATATCATGCAGGAACATAGGCCAGAAAACACAGCCGCTCTGACTGGACCCTGGGTAGAAGCTTGCTAAGGCATATTTTTTAAATTCTAGTATTTCACAGAACAGAGTTTGAAAGCAATTGCTTATATATCTTTTTCTTTAATTTAAAAAAACCTAAAAGCTTAGAATCTTCATACTGATCCCTATTAATACTTTAAAAAAAATGCATGTACTTACTAAAAACAGTTCAAATAGTAAATTACGAAATGAAACTTTTGTTTCCCCCCACGAAAACTTAGTCTTTCACTCTAAAAATATCACTTCTCTATAATTCTAGAAAAATATTTGCACAAACCAATCTGTGTATGGGTGTGTGTGTGTTTTATTAAAACCTATGTGAAGGAAGGCACAGTATACATACTTTTTTGCACTTTGATATAAAATGTTTAGTTTATATTCTAGAACTTTCCACACTTATGCATATAGATCCACCTTACCCTTTGTAATAGCTGTGTAATAGTCATTGTCTTCATATATTATAATTTATTAAAAAATCCCTCCATTGATGGGTGTTTATGTTGTTTCTAATTTTTTTTCCTCATTATAAACAATGCTGATGTGAACATCTTTGTTTTTCCTTTGCATTATCACCATCTCATGGTTCTTTGCTTAGATTCTTTTGTTTAATTCTTTTTGGAGCTCTCCAGTAGAGTGTGTCCATTTGAAGAAGATAGAATTTTGAGAGTGAGGTGGCAGTCCCATATACAGTCAGTTGATTTCTTAAATATCCTCTTCTAAGAATATCTTCTTGAAAAAAAAAAACTTATTGCTTTTGTCACTTTTCACTTACCTTTTTTTTTTGAGGCAAATATCTGCAATAGAGAATTCCTGATCAGGGAATTTTCCTGATGATTTCTCAGCCAGTAAACATCTCCTGATTAGTTGAATTATAAATTGGCATTAGGAGAAAGTTCTAGGCACAAATATAGAATTGACACCTGCTTACCAGACAGACAGGGACGTGCTGTAAATATTGGGACAGGGTTAAATGTGCAAAGTCATATTGTGCATTTTTTTTCTCTCTCATAAATATATAAATAGCTCCCATGTTGTTCCTGAGGACCCAAGCTTGACTTGTTTGGGCAATTAATTAATTGAGGTGTTCAGTGAAATGGCTGTGTTGTTCTTTTCTGTTTTTAGATCTGGCAAAAGCATTGTTATGGGCTCTTCTAGCTAATGAGATCTTTCTGATGAAAGTTACTTTGGTATAAAAAGCTCTAGCCTGGAGAGGTTGGGAAAACCATTTTTCTCCCCTGAGTCTCAACTTCCTAATCTGTGAAATGGGTTGGTTGAATCAGTCTTCAAGACCTTTCCAGTTTGGTGATTCCATACCTCTTTGAGCGTCATAGTGGCCTGTACGTGTATGTACCTCTCATGTCCCTGGCTTGGGGTGTTTTTTTGGCCGAGGTAGGTCAGTGTGTTAATCTTGGCAAAAGGGACTTATCCAGGACAGGATTAGAATTTTTAAGTCACCCCAGTGTCTGAAACAAAGTGAGTTACTGGGCCCTCAGCAGTCATGTAGAAGTAGGTTTGGATGTGTATAGCAGAGAAAACCAAAATAATGAGGGCTTACACAGGATAGAAGTTAAGTTCCATCTGTCACCACTAATGTGGTGACTCTATGATGTCAAAGAGACCCAAGATCCTTCTAGTTTCTGCTCTGCCATCTTTTGACCTGTGACCTTCATCCTCATGGTCACCTCATGGTTGAAGATGACTCCCAGAATTCTGGCCATGATCTCCACCTTCCAGGCAGCCCTGGGAGGAAGCAGATGGCCCAATAGCTGTTTTGACTGTCTTTTAAGCTGTTTTCTGAGAAGTCCCAACCCATGCTTTTACTTATATCTCATTGACCAGGACATAGTCAGTGGCCACACTTAGCTGCAGGGGAGGACAGAAAAAGGAATTTTCAACTGCCTCAAATAAACTTGGAGTTCCCTTTCTAACAAGGAAGGAGTGGATGGATGTTGGCATAGGCAATTGAAAGTATCTTCAGCCGGGCGCACTGGCTCACACCTGTAATCCCAGCACTTTGGGAGGCTGAGGCAGGCAGCCTGTAATCCCAGCACTTTGGGAGGCTGAGGTCAGGGGTTCGAGACCAGCCTGGCCAACATGGTGAAACCCCATCTCTACTAAAAATACAAAAACTAGCCAGGTGTGGTGGTGTGCGCCTGTAATGCCAACTACTAGGGAGGCTGAGACAGGAGAATTGCTTGAACCTGGGAGCTGGAGGTTGCAATGAGCTGAGATTTACTGCACTCCAGCCTGGGCAACAGAGTGAGACTCCAACTCAAGAAAAAAAAGTATCTTCTAGGATCAGGATTTGGCCATTCAGTCTGAATCAAAACAGACTTTTCCACTAGTAGGCTTGAGGCTTCCCCATTTGGATGGGCTCGGGGGATGCAGAGATTATCAGCCACTGCTGAACTGATGAACTGATAACGCTTTATGTTAAGGATCCTCTTCGTGGAGCCTGGACCTCCAGGTCAGAGGACCCTCTCTTATTCAACGGCCTGCTCATAGAATCTGGCACGGTGCTGGCTCATAGCAGCCATTGCATGAATGCTTGTGGTCTGATCATGGAGTTTTTTGCTGATTTTATAGGGGATAGGAATTTCTCCTACTGGCTTCTTCTTATAAAAATGTGTATAAGAATTTATCTCACCCACTAGACACCAAAAGATCGCTGTAGTCAGAGATGTGGATATTTTTCCTGGGAATCCCTTAGCATAGTTCCTGGCAGGCAGTTGGTCTTTGTAAATATTTCCTGGATTATATTCTGTTTGGGGGGCGAGTGGCCGTGGCCAGGGATAGTGCTGGGCTGTGTGTGATGTGATGAAGTTCATCTTTTTTGCATCCTCCTCTTGTATCTCTGCCTTTCCCCCACCTCTTGACTCTTTGCTTTTCCTGATCACACAATTCTTGTTGCTCCAGCTGAAAATGTCCCATCCTGTGACTTCACTGCAAAGGACCCAACCCTCCATTTTCCATGGCGCTTCCTCCCAACCTCTCGACTCAGCCCTGTAAACTAGAGCAGGTGAGGTTTCCCCATTACCTCCTGCTGAAACCAACTTATGATAGATTGCATGTTGGTTCTTCACAGGGGGTCCTGCATTGGCTGCATCAGCACTCCCTGGAAGCCTGTTAGAAATGCACATTCTCGGGCCCCACCTACTGAGTCACATGCCCTGGGGGTGGGACCCAACAATCTGTGTTGTACCAAACGCCCTGGGTCCCTTCAGATTCTGAGCCTCACTCAGGAATGTGTATTTTCAGTAAGCAGTATAAGTGATTCTGATGAAGGGGGTTCAGGAGCGACAATCTAAGAGATATCTTCTGTTCAAGATGGGATCAGATAGGTCCTTGTGCTGTTCATGAGAAGGTTCTGTGTGTCACCAGATGCCGGCATGCACCCAAAATGATAACACCTCCAGATGGACTTCTCTGCTCCCTGGGAGACAAGGCTCTTCCTCTATCCCCTATCTCTTCCTCTATTTACTATTCCAGTTGCGTTATCTTAGGGTGCAGACTGTTATGGGGGTAAGTGGGGTGTGCGGAGAGCTGAGGGGGCATTGTCATCAGTGTGGTGGTGAGGAAGGGGTTGAACTGACAAGTGTCTTTCCACTGTGCTCTTTGCAGCTGATCCTGCTCTTAGAGCCTGTGGCATCATGGGGTTGGTAAATATTCCTAAGCCTCCACAGGCCAGATTGGCTTCTTCCTTAACTATCATCCCCCAATTCCAGGGGAGCTGTGCTGCAGCTGCCACTCACTGGTGGTCATGATGGGCCCCTCGTGGTGGTGCTCCTGGGACAGGCTGCATTCGCATTTCTCACCTATGCAATTAGGGAAGTTCAACCCAGGTCAGGCGGCAAATAAAGACAGAGTCCACAGACTCTCACATGAAGTCCTGCCAAAGCTGGGACTAGCCCGGGAGTGCCAAATTATGATTTGGAACCTCCAAACTGTATCTCAAATGTCCCACTTCTCTTCACCTCTGTGTATCCCACCTTTGTCCCAGCTGCTGTCGTCTCTCCGTCTTCCTTCCATCTGACCCATTCTCCACCCGTGGGCCCACGGCGGCTCTTGCTGCTGGATTTTTTTTAAAAGCAGAGGTGAAATTTTCATAACATAAAATTAACTGCTTCAAACTGAACCATTCAGTGTTACTTAATACATTCACAACATTGTGTGACCACCATCTCAACCTAGTTCCAAAACACTTCCATCCCGCAAAAGGAAACCCCATACCCATTGAGCAGCCATGCCCCAACCTGCTTCCCCCAGCCCCAGCAGTCACTGATCTGGTCTCTGTCTGTATGGATTGGCCAAGTTTGGATATTTTATATAAATGGAATTGTGCAAATATGTGACCCTTTGTATCTCGTTTCTTTCACATAACATAACTGTTTTGAGGTCTATCTATGTTGTAATGTTTATCAGCGCTTCATTCTTTTTTTTTTTTTTTTTTTTTTTTTGAGATGAAGTCTTGCTTTGTTACCCAGGCTGGAGTGCAGTGGTGCAATCTCAGCTCACCGAAACCTCTGCCTCCTGGGTCCAAGCGATCCTCCCGCCTCAGCCTCCTAAGTAGCTGGGGCCACAGGCATCCACCACCATGCCCAGCTAATTTTGTATTTTTAGTAGAGACAAGATTTCACCATTTTGGCCAGGCTGATCTTGAACTCCTGATCTCAAGGAGGTCCACCTGCCTCAGCCTTCCAAAGTGCTGGGATTACAGGCGTGAGCCACCACCATGCCCCACCAGCACTTCATTACTTTTAATAGTTGAATCTTTTTTTTTTTTTTTTTTTGATACAGAGTCTCTCTCTGTTGCCCAGGCTAGAGTGCAGTGGTGCAATCTAGGCTCACTGCAACCTCCTCCTCCCAGGTTCAAGTGATTCTTGTGCCTCAGCCTCCTGAGTAGCTGGAATTACAGGTGCACACCACCACACCTAGCATATATATATATATATATATATATATATTTTTTTTTTTTTTTTTTTTAATAGAGACAGGGTTTCGCCATGTTAGCCAGGCTGGACTCAAACTCCTGACCTCAAGTGATCCACCTGTTGGGATTACAGGCGTGGGCCACCACTCCTGGCCTATTCCTTTTTATACTTTAACCCTATTCCATTGTCGGGGTAGACCACATTTGCTTGTCCATTATAAGCTTATCTGCCACCCGTTAATGGACTCTTGAGACATGTGGAGTCCTTTGCAGAGGCAGTTGCATCGGGTCTCTTGCCTGTGTACGGTGCTACCTTCGAGCCTCCCCCCTGCTGCCCCTGGGACAGAGTCCTGGTCCCCCGTGCCAGCTGCAGAAGCCCGTCCAGCCTGGCCCCACCCGATGTATCCTGCACCACCTCGTTCTGTCACCTGCACCCTTCCTGGCCACTTACCCTGGCTTCTCTGTCTTTTCAAAAGCTGAGCTCTTTGCCCTTGCGGCATTAACATAGGCTCTTTCCCTTTCCATATTTTCATGGCTGTCTGAGCTTGGGTCTTTCCGAAGGCAGACCCCAAGACAAAGATTTGGGTACCTGTAGTGGACTGGAGAGGTGCTTGCAGGCAGGATGGCGAGGGAGGAAAGACAAGCACAGGTGTGTGAGTGAGCAGGTCACTGCGGTGGGCAGCTGGGGCTCAGGCCCCACTGAGCGTCCTATGGAGGCATGAAGGAGCTGGGATATTGTCCACTGACTCTCCCCTCTTCTCTGTTCGGGTGCTACCCAGAGGCATCGACTTCGCTGGCACTGCCAGCATCAGGCCAAGAATGCTCATGCCACACACCCAGGTAGAGAGAGGTAGTGTTTCAGGTAGGAGGTTGTCAGCATCCTAAGGGCCGTCACCAGTGCCGCAGGTGACCTCCAGGGGGCACCAAGGGGCTGTGACTTTGCTGCTGCCGGTGGCTCACCCTGGATCCCTCCGCTTTAATGTTGATATATCCCCACTTTAGACAAGTTTTCCTGCACCCCCCAGCCCAAGCAGGCCTCCCATGTTCTCTCTCTTACCACCCTGTTCATCTCCTGGATAAGTTGGCAAACTTTTTAATTTTTTTTTGAGAAGGGTCTCACTCTGTTGCCCAGGCTGGAGTGCAGAGGCACCGTCTCGACTCATTGCAACCTCTGCCTCCTGGGTTCAAGTGATTCTCATGTCTCAGCCTCCCGAGTAGCTTGTATTACAGGTGCCTGCCACCACACTCAGCTAATTTTTGTATTTTCAGTAGAGACGAGGTTTCACCATCTTGGCCAGGCTTGTCTTGAACTGCTGACCTCATGTGATCTGCCCACCTCAGCCTCACAAAGTGCTGAGATTACAGGTGTGAGCCACCATGCCCGGCCAAGCTGGCATACTTAAAGTTGCATTTGCCTCCTGGGTGGTGGACTTCACAGCACTAGCACTGATATTTGCAGGCAGTGGCATCCCTTGTGCTTGGTGCCATTGTGGTACATGGTGGATGCTTGGTTGATGGTGTTGAATGGACAGATCAGGGCTCCTCTGCCATCCTGGCCTCCTCCCCTGGTTCCTCAGAGGGGCTGTGACTTCAGGAGCAGGCTGGACCAAATCTTTAGTGCATGTCACCAGAACGTCACAAAAGCCCAAGATGCAGGGAGCATAGAGCAGCTGCACTTATTTATTTTTCTAAACCAGACTTGGTTGTATTTGGATATTGTAGGACTTCCCCTTCTTCTCTTCTCTTTTTCCTAAAGAGCCTGGCTTGTGAGGACAAAGATGTTGGGGCAATTTCTGGGAGGTTATTGCATATTTTCTCTCAAGTGGTCGCCTCTGTTTGTCAGAAACAGTCTCAGATGTGGGCTTTGCTTTCTCTGCTGCATGTAATTTGGTTTTCTATCCCTGTTCCTTTTTCTCCAAGCTTTGGGCTTTTCTGCTGAAGTTAATTCCTGGGAGCATTAGGTGTTGATTTTGTATTTGCTCGTTTGTTGCAGTGCATTCGAAAGGCTATTTTGGTAAGTCTGGTGCTTCTGTTTTCTGGGCTCAATTTTTGAGAAACATTTTGTTTGGAAAGCTCCGAAGGCCAGAGAAATGCACGGAAGAAAAAGATGAGAAAAGTTGATCAGTGACGGGTGGGGTGGCCAGCACAGATGTTTCACCCACGTGGGAAGTTTTTTACAGACCTGTATTGATTTATTTCCTCTCAAAACTCTGGCTGTATTTAAAAGTGTTGAGAATCATGAGAAAGAAGGGTATCAGGGAATTGTTAGGAGACAGGGAAGGTGAAGCAGATGGTAGGCCTGAAAGAGATGCATTTATTCCTTTGTTAAGAAAAGATCAGCAGAACCCCACACCGTCCCAGTCTCTGATGTGGTGCCTGGAATAGAAGATGAAAGATGTCCTCAAAAGATTTACATTCCCTAGGGGAAGACTGAGTTTCAGTCCAACATGGTAACTATTATGGTAGCAGCATGCTCAGGGAGAGCATGAGGGGGGCAGAATTTAGATGCCTGGTATGGGAAGTCAGGGGAAGGCTTCCTGGAGGAGGTGATGGCTGTACAATTCAGTTTTGGGGTGGGGAGAGAGAGAAGAGAGAGAGAGAAAGAAAGATGAGATGAAGTCCTAAGCTTAGAAACTATAAGGGGAGAGTCTGAGATTTTGTGGTGTGGATGAGTAGCCAGGCCAGGGGCTTCTGCGATGTTCTGATTTGCGCTGGCATATATTCCCAAGGATAGGGCGAGGGCTCTCTGGCCTCGGGGGATTGAACTATAGTTACAGTCATGATTCTTTTTGTTGTAGGAAACAGAAACTTAAGTCTAACTTCCTTAAGAAAATAAATTCCCGTTTGGTTTCTATAAAGGAAAGGTTTAGGGCTTCTGGCTTCAGAAATGGTTGGATTCAGGAACTCAAGGAGTTCCATTGGGTCTTCGTCTCTTTCTTTTCATCTCTCGGCTCTGTGTTTGTCTGCGTTGCCTTCGTTCTAGACAGGTGGTCTTCTTGTGGGGATAAGATGGCTGTCTTTTGTTTCGTCCAGCATCCTTGCCTTTCCATGGGTCCGTCGGACAGCATGCCTCTTCCCTAATGGCGCTAGAGTCCCAGAATTTAGTGTAGGCAGCCCAGGTGCACTCATGTGGGATTCGGAAGGTAGAGGTGAGGCAGGGCCACCCTTGTGCTCATCCTCCCTGCAAGCACTGCTGTGGAGGTGTCTGGCTTTCCCAGGATGGTGTTAGCCAAGGCCCCATGCCTGCTCATGGTTTGTTGGGTGGAGGTGGAGAGCAGGTCATGCGGTGCTGGCTTCAGGGGTCGGACGCAGCAGGCATTGGTGTGGTAGGGGCGGCCTGCAGATTATGGCGCTTCCAGATGGTGATGGTGGTGGTGGTGGCGGTGTGATTTTGGAGCTAGCAGCTGTGGTGACAACATCCCAATTCAGCTGGTGGCATCCTCAACTTATAAGAGAAAATAGCTCCCTTGGTGCCCTGGATCTGCCTTGTGGCCTGCAGGGTCATTTCCAGAACGCTGACCTATAGAGCTCATTCCTTCCGCCTTCTGGTGATTCTGTAAGGCCTCTGCCCCTTGGGAAAAGTACCTCTGCTTCACTGAACTGGAGTGGATTCTGTTCTCTGCAACAAAACCCTGCCTAACACATTGAGTGTCTCTGGGCTACGGCTGTCAGCCTGGGGCGAGGGAGTGGACTGGGGCTGGCTTTGGCACAAGTCCCTGTCATTTCCATGGCACCTGCGGTAGAGCAGCTCTCACAGAAGTGCTGTTTGGGTTAATGGCATGTTCCTAGCTACCTACTTCCTTCTGACAGGGCTGTTATTAGAGCTGACATCTTACTGGGGCTCCGTAGTGCATTTTATGGGCCTTGCTAAGCTACCTTGCAAGTAAGGCCTCATCTCTCAGCAGTTTGAAAAAGCAGAAAGAAAAACAAACACACATGAGCAACACTTCTGGCCTTAGGTGGCCTGGAGTTAGAGTGTAGGAATGACTCCTAGATACCCCAGCATTGACCTCTTGGTTCAAGTAGAAGTTTTTTTTTGAGACAGAGTTTTGCTCTTGTTGGCCAGGCTAGAGTGCAATGGCGTGATCTTGGCTCACCGCAACCTCTGACTCTCGGGGTCAAGTGATTCTCCTGCCTCAGCCTCCCAAGTAGCTGGGCTTACAGGCATATACCACTACGCCGGGCTAATTTTGTATTTTTAGTAGAGACGGGGTTTCTCCATGTTGGTCAGGCTGGTCTTGAACTCCCCGACCTCAGGTGATCCTCCTGCTTTGGTTTCCCAAAGTGTTGGGATTACAGGCGTCAGCCACTGTGCTTGGGCTCAAGTAGAACTTTTTAAAAAGGACATGCACCTTACCCTTAGACAGGCATGCTCCTAGGGAATGGAATGCAGAGCGTCTCAGCTCCAGTGCTGTTTCCTGGACCCCCATCTCTCTTCTGGACTGCATCCAGTTTCGGGGTGTGAGCTCTCTGTGCCCTCCAGGTTTTGTGTTCGTGGAGCGCACTGAGGTGTGTGATTACGGACTGTATGGTGGGATTAGTGGGTAAATGTCTGCTGCTTTTACTAGGCTGCTAGGCTGGAAACTCCAAAATGCCGGGCCTGCATCCCACGCCTGACAGAGAGCACGTGCTCAATGCACATTTGCTGAATGAGTGATTGCCTGAGTGAATGGGTGGGCGTGAATGTCTCCCAGAGCCCCAGAAGTGAGTGAACGGTGGTGGGCGGGGGGTAGGGTGAGTACCTCCTTTAAAGCAAGGATTCTTAACCCATTTTGTGCCACGGGTTCTTTTAGTAGTTAGACGAAGTTGTCTCAGGAAAATGTCTTTTAAATGCTTATCGTAAAATACAGAGGATGACATAAGCAACCAATTTTATTGAACTACAGATATCAAAATATGAGGAAAGAGAAATTTGAGATATGATAATTTGCTTTTCCAACATGCTTAAATACCAAGATAGAGTGGGGGGGGATAACATAGCCATCATTCTCAGGTCATGGTGAACATAAATGATATTTTGAGATCTGAAAAACGAAATGGGATGTAAAAATATCTGTGATTCTCTCGGAGGCAAGATCACAGGTTCCCGCGGACACACATGGGTTTCCTGCTTCGGTTTGTGAAGCTGTATTTCAGCTGGGGTTTCATGATGTGAGACCCCATTTTTAAACCCATATTTAAAAATATTAAAAAATATATATTTTAAAAAATATTAAAAAAAAATCCAGAGACCCCTGAATTCTGTTCACTAACCCCAGGCCCTGGACCCCCTGTTTAAAGGAACGTTATCTGGACTCATCTGGATGTGACTGGTGGCTGGAGATTCCCTCTTTCCTCTCACTCTCCTTTCTGTAAACAGTAGGTTTCCAGCATTGCCTTCAGAGGAAGCGTGGTTCTGCTGGCACCGTGGTTTTGGACTTCTGGTCTCCAGGGCCACGTGAGAATAGCTTCTGCTGCTAGAAGCCGTCCAGTCCGTGGCAGTTTGTCATGGCACTCTTGGGAAACTAACAGTTTAGTTTTAGAAAACTAACAGTTTCTAAAGCTCTCCTTGCTGTAGACGTGTGTGAATGGAGTTTGATGACCAATGTGTATGACGTTTCTTCACATTGTCCGCACTTGGTGTATCTGTTTCCACCTGTTCAAGGGGCTCCTTCCTGCAAATGAGATTGGACTGGAAGGCAGACTCATGGGGAACATAGCAAGTCCACTCGGTTCTGGTTTCAAGTTCTGTCCCAGCATGTAGCAGGTCCCCCAAAGATTCATTGTGAATAAATAGAATAGCAGCACATATTTTCTGAGATAGTTAAAACTATATGCCAGGTCCTGTTCTGAAATACCATAGAAAGGCTCCCCCGCTTTTATTTTTTTTGAGATGGAGTCTCACTCTGTCGCCCAGGCTGGAGTCCAGTGGCACAATCTCGGCTCACTCTAACCTCCGCTTCCCAAGTTCAAAAGATTCTCCTGCCTCAGCCTCCTGAGTAGCTGGGATTACAGGCATGCGCCACCATGCCCAGCTAATTTTTGTATTTTTAGTAGAGACGAGATTTCACCATGTTGGTCAGGCTTGCCTAGAACTCCTGATCTCATGATCTGCCTGTCTCAGCCTCCCAAAGTGCTGGGATTACAGGCGTGAGCCACTGTGCCCAGTCGAGGGATCCCTTTTAATTCTCACATCAACTCTATGAACCCAGTCCTAGTATCACCCCCATTTAAAAAAAATTTTGAGACAGGGTCTCACTCTGTTGCCCAGGCTGGAGTGCAGTGGTGTGATCATAGCTCACTGTAGCCTCAACCTCCTGGGCTCAAGCAATCCTCCTGCCTCAGCCTTCTGAGTAGCTGGGACTAGAGGATGTACCACCCTGCCTGGCTCATTTGTTTCATTTTTAGTAGAGATAAGAGCTTGCTATATTTCCCAGGCTGGTCTTAAACTCCTGAGCTCAAGCAATCCTCCCACCTCAACCTCCCAGTATCCTCCCCATTTTATCCTCGAGGAAACTGAGGCCCAGAGAGGCTGAGCAATTTGTTTCAAATCACACAGCCTATCAGTGGCAGAACCCGGCCTTGAACCTAGTTGGAACCACTCCAGAACTAAGCTTGCTCTAGGTGGAGATGCAAAGCCTGAGGGCATCCCAGTGCCGGGATCTCTTGTGTCCCTTCCCCCTCCACATTCAGCTGGAGGAGGAACCCAGTGCCCTTGAGGGGTTTTGTCCCTCTGGGGTGTCCGAGGATCACACCAGACGATTCAGAGCCTGCACTTGCAGGCCTCCTTTGTCCTTGAGGATCTCCCGTTCTCTGGGGCCAGCGTGCTGCCCAGCATCATTGTCCCCTGGCCCAGCCCCAGAGCCTCCCCCACCACCCACTGCTCCATCCCGTCAGTCTGCTTTCTCTTTGTAAATTACGGTAAACACGTGATGTAACATTTACCATTAGTGCCGTTTGCTGCATTCACTTTGCTGTGCGGCCACCACCTCTCTCTAGTTCTAGAATGTTTTCTTTTTTTCAATTTTAATTTTAGAACTGGGGGGTACATGTGCAGGTTTGGTATAAAAGTGTGTGTGTGTGTGTATACACACACACACACACACACACACACACGTTTTGAATCTTGCTCTGTCACCCAGGCTGGAGTGCAGGGGCGTGATCTTGCTCACTGCAACCTCTGTCTCCTGGGTTCAAGTGACTCTCCTGCCTCAGCTGCTGAATAGCTGGGATTACAGGTGCCTGCCACCATGCCCAGCTACTTTTTTTTTTTTTTTTTTTTTTTGAGACAGAGTCTCGCTCTGTCACCCAGGCCGGAGTGCAGTGTTGCGATCTTGGCTCACTGCAACCTCTACTTCCTGGGTTGTAGTGATCCTGCTGCCTCAGCCTCCCGGGTAGCCGGGGTGACAGGTGCCTGCCACCACGCCCAGCTAACTTTATATTTTTAGTAGTGATGGAGTTTTACCATGTTGGCCAGGCTGGTCTTGAACTTCTGACCTCAAGTGATCTACCCGCCTCGGCCTCTCAGAGTGCTGGGACTGCAGGCGTGAGCCACAGTGCCTGGCCACAGAAGTATATTGCCTGATGTTCAAGTTTCGAGTACAAATGAATCTATCACCAGGTAGGGAGTGTAGTGCCCAGTAGGTGGTTTTTGCAGCCCTTCCTCCCTCCTGCCCCGTCACAGTCCCCAGTGTCTGTGGTTCCCATCTTAGTGTCTGTGAGTGCCTGTGTTTAGCTCCTGCTTGTAAGTGTGCCATGCAGTATTTGGTTTTCTGTTTCTGCAGACCTGAACAAATGCAGACCTGCAAATGTAGCCAGAACATTTGCATCACCCTGAAAGGAAGCCCCGTACCTATTGGCAGTCACCCCTCCTCCCCATCTCCCCCCGGCCCCTGCCCGCCACCAGTCTCCTTTCTGTCTCTCTGAGTTTGCCTATTTGGAACATTTTTTTGTAAATGGAATCACACACAATGCAGCCCTTTGTGTCTGGCTTCTTTTACTTAGCATGACGTTTTTGAGGTTCACCCACGTTGTAGCCTGTGTCAGGGTGTCATTTTTTGGTGGCTGAATCATATTCTATTGCGTGAATATGCTATGTTTTGTGTATTCATCGGTTGATGGACATGTGGGTTGTTTCTGTGTTTTGGCTATTGCAAAGAACGTTGCCATCAACATGAGTGTTTACGTTTTTGCCTGCACACCCATTTCCAGTTCCCTTGGGTCTGTGCTCAGGAGTGTAATTGCTGGGTGACAGGAGAGCTCCACCTTCAACTTATTCAACTTAATGGGGAGCCTCAGTGCTTCTGGAGTGAGAGCAGATGACCGCACTATGGGGAGAGGGTGGCACAGCCCTGTGCAGTGCTGACCCCTCAGGGAGCTGCTTCTGCCAAACCAGTTCCTGGTGTGGGGACCCAGGGCCCAGGTCCCACTGACGTGGGGCCTCGCTTCCCAGGCTGCATCTTCCCCAGTGTTCTCTGTCCATCACTTCCTCTTGGCCACTGTCACAGGTATACACCCTAGGGAACTGAAGGTGGGTATCTGGACAAAAATTTTACCAGCCAAGTGCCAGCGAAGTGGTTCTGACTGGGCTGGCTTATGGTCAGGAGACCTTCCTCCCCCTCCCCCACAGAAAGGTCAGCTCATTGACATGACAGCAAGAACTCCTTGAGCAAAACCTTCCAAGCCGCACAAAGGGATGATGGCTTGTTCTCACCTAAGCAGCCATTGCAGGATGGCTTTAAGATGAAAATTCTCTCCTAGATGAGAGTGCTGGTGGCAGCTCTTGAGCCACTGAAAGAGACATGGTGGGGGAGGAAATGTCTGGCCAGGGGCCTTTAGGCCACCCCCGTCACTGCCATCTGTGTGAATTCACTTCCCTCTCTGGGCTCCTTCCTCAGTTTCCCCGTTTGTGCAATGTGGGGGATGGAGCTGGGCAGTTGTTTCCCAGACATCAGTCAGCACCAAACATCTCCGCTTGTTTTTCACTTAAAAGTATTTGCTCAGGACGACAGCAATTCTGAATCACTAGCACTAATGGAAAGCCTGTATCCCTTGAAATAATTCTAAGGCAATGACAAAAGAACTTTCGTTGGTTTCCTTTCGTTTTATTGGTTGTTATTTTTCCTTTCGCTTTGTTGGTTTCTTTTCAGAATCATTTTATAAAAAAAGGGCAATTTTGAAAATCAAGAATCTTTCCTTGTTCCCGGACCCACCCCCAGCCAGCCCCCCACTGCAGTTCAGGAGGGAGGAAAATGACCTGCTACTCTTGCCCCCACCATGCCTGCCAGGAAAAGACCCCCCGCAACCAGGCAACCCTTGCCCCTTCTGCCCACCCCACTGCAGTTTGATCCTGGTCACAGGTGGCTGAGGTAGGAGCTGTTGGGATCAGGTTGGAGTTCTGACCCTAGAAGGTCACAGTCTGGGCACTCTGCAAAGAGCACATTGCCTTCTGACTCCTGGGACAGACAGAACCCAGGATGGGGGGACTTTGACGGGAGCCGTGTGGTTCTGTGTAGCTGGACTTGGAGGGGCAGCAGCTGCTCCCCCCACAGGACCCAGTGTCAGATCTAGCTGGTCTGAGCTGTGAAGTGTTTGATGAATTCCAGCACCCCAGCCCCTTGCTCATACAGAATGTTGGGGGGGTGGGAGGACTCAACACTGCCTGGGAACAGGCCTGGCAGTGTTGGTTCTTCTGCCAGGTGGGCAGATAGCCCAGGTGGTGCCAGGGGAGTGCTAGGCAGATACCCCAGACCTGTCCAGCCTCTGGCTTGTCCCACATCAAATCCTCACAGGTGTCCCATGCTTGTCCCACTGCCCCACACCCCAGCTATCCCCCAAGGTCCAGGCTCTGGAATGAAGTCACGAGCTCCTGGGTCAGACCTCCCTTGGGGTAACCCAGTTGATTCTCCGACATCTCTGCAGCCAGATGCAGGCGGGGCTAGTGACGATAACAAGGACCATCTTAACATAAAATGGGACCCTCGTGTGCTTCTTCCACTAGCAGGATGGACAGAGCCATTCCACTGACCAGTAGGGATGGATCTGGGCCCTGGCAGTGACGGGCACTGCCTCTCCTGTGATCCTGCTGGCTTTCGACTTCATGACAGCGATAGCTCTGAATATTGACTGGACTGGAGGTCGCTCTGTGCCGAGGAGAATGTCAATCCTGTTAGATCATGAAACCGGCATTGCTGTCAGCATGAGTTTAGCTGGTGGCCCCTCCTTTCCCCGCCTTCCCTGCCACAGAGAACTCAAGCTGCTTTAGGGTTAGGGAGTAAGTTGATCCGTGTAAATAATGCATAGGATTATGAATATGAATAGGGGACTCTTTCGGTTCGGAGGAAGTCAGCTTCCCGGGCTGTGTCTCTCATCCTGTTTATTGACATGCCATCCCCCACTCAGATGCCGTGTTTTGAAACAGCGTGCCGGTGTTACGATTGTGATTACTATTATTATTTGTGCAGCAGCATTTGGAAGCCCTTATTAAGTGATTCCTGTTTGCTTCAGCATGAATGCACAACATGTGAGACTCCAGGACAAGTTCAGCGTCTCCAGCACACACAGTGCCATTTAAAGGGGAAGCCCCTATTCCACTGTTGGCTTCAGAGTACAAACAAATACTGATTTTTCCATTTCGGGCTCTTTTGTGAAGTGCTTTGATTCTTAAATTGGAGCTGGCTTTCACGCACCTATCTTCTCACCCTTTGTTCCTGTGGACAGAAGTGATGGATTTTGCAGTCTGGAGGCATCTGTCATTTTCAGTCCATCTGCTTGTTAGGCACTTCCAGTGTCTCTGATGTGACAGACACCGTTTGGGGCTTCAGCATGTCATCATACTTCCCACCGGGAGAGCCTGGGGTTGGTGGGGGAGGTGGTGGGGGTAGGGGGTACAGTCAGGATTTTCCACGTAAGTTATTATTATTTCAGGCTTGGGATAGGTGTTTTTAGAAGCCATTAAATCAAATAAAAGGAATCTGAGAGGGGACCCTCCCCTATGCAGGAATATTCCTTCTATGTGCTGTTTGGTTGCTTCTAGTAATGAGGCACTCACTACCTGTAAGGTAACCCATTCCATCAGAGTTCAGATCTGACTGTTATGGTTTATTTTCTTCTTTCTTTGTGTCCATAGTCACCCACCCCTTTGAACTTCTGGAGTTGTTCAGAACAATCCTAAAACTCTTCTACGTGTATGAGACACAAATATCACGCCCCATCTTCAGGCTGAAAAAGCTCCATTCTGTCTACTTTTAGTTTGATGGCAATTTGCATGGGACAGTTTCATATAAGAAGCTCTATCTAGTTCAAAACCTCATAGGAGACAGGTTCTGGGGGGGTCTTTGGAGGTTCCCCAAGATCCTGCCTGTTCACAGATGATGCCACGTGAATCCATCTTTGATGACCCTGCCAGGTCCCTCCTGTCTGCACCCTGTTGAAAGGCGTTCTTCGATGATTCTTCAGGCTTCATGTTCATGTTTCCATCCCAGTGATCATATTTGGTTTAGGGATGGCTGACATGCATTGGCCCCAGGAAGGCAAGTGACCAATCAGAGATAACATCCTGGCCAATCAGAGCATAGCCTTCCTATTGGCCATTCAGAACATGGCAGCCCCCTGGCAAATCACAGCACAGCGGCCCCTGACCAATTAGAGAATCGCATACCCCTGGCCAATCAGAGCATAGCATTTCTCCTAGCTGGTGTCACCAGCTTTGGGATAGGCTGCCCTATTAGACTTATTTCAGAACTTTTACTGGGACTTGTGGGGACATGCCTCCCCCTATTTCCAGATGGCCTGAAGTGGGGACTACTCTTTGCTGTCTCTTTTTTAAATTTTCCAGCCAATTAACTCACTTTTCACTTAAGCTAGTTTGAGTTGGTTTTCTGTGATTTGGCAGCTAAAAAATACCTTGAGACACTTACTGCTTCGGGGCACATACTTTAGTGTGATTTTGGATTAGCGCATATATTCTGCGCAGCCCGGGTGCATGGCAGACGACTTTAAATAAAATCCCAGCCAGCATGATTTTTATTCCCAGAAGCAGATCTTGGAGGTGGTGACCAGGAAAGAGAGTCTGAAAGAGGCTGTACCTGACACCTGAAGGCATTTTGATATCCACAGCTAGTAGTTTAAAGCGACGGTTCTGCAATCCTGAGGTCCCTGGTCTTGTCTTTCTTCAGGAGGAAAAATTAGGAGCTAGCAGGAGATATATCCAAGAAAACAGACTCTCAGAAACACTGGAAAAAGCATCTTTATGAGTGTAAACCATATTAATTCAATCTATCCTTATTTAAATATCTTAAAGCTCACAACAGGCTTTTCTCAGAGGAGAAAAAGAAAATGAAATCTCCATATGGAGACTTGAGTTATTGTAATATTTTACATAGGTTACCAGGGGGCATCAGTTATTGGATTGCCATTGGGTTTTTACTGCACTAACTTTATTACCTTTATCTGGATTTATATAGCATTTGATAGAGTTTATATCACTAGATGCATAGAAAACCATCTGAATGTGCTGATAGCTTTGTATCTGAGTGTGCCCCACGGAAGTCTAATAAATTATAAAGCAATCTATCTATTCCATTTAAAGGCGTAAGTGCAGTTGATTCTGGCTGCTTTATTTATGTGTTGTCTTGTGCTTCAGGCTGGTATTTTTTGTGGGAAGGAGACTGGGGTCAGGGGAGTGGGGTTTGGGGGCATGTGAACATGTCTGCCTTGGGGTTGTAGTCAATTTTGGGCCTGCCCCACAGTTCCCCTTCTCCCTCTGCCCACTGTGGCTGCCTTCTTCCCTTCTGCAGGTCCTGGTCTGAGGGTGCGCACCAACAGGTCCTGCTCTCATCTCCATCAGTCTTCTTCCTGGGCAACCCAACCTGTGACACTCCCCTCTTATTAACCACCTGCCAGTCACCCAGATGGGTAACCCCTGGTTTAGGGCAAAGGTCAGTTCTAGGTACCACTGAGTTCTTTATGATCCTATGACCTCCAGGTGGAGTTAGGGAGGGCATCACATAACCTCTCTGGACTTATGTTTCTAATGTTGACGTAGGAGCAGCAAGACTTGTCCTAATTTTTCTGATCCTTGGACCACAGGACCTGAAACAGTCTTTCAGACAGGTGACAGCTCAGAGGCTTAAATTAGCCCAGTGATTCTCACCCGTGAGTGAGCATCAGATCACTGGGAGGATTTGTTAAAAGGCGTCTGCTGGGCTTCATCCTGGAGTTTCTGATCAGTAGACCTGTGGTGGGGCCTGAGGATTTGCATTTCTAGCAGGTTCCCAGATGCTGCGTGTGCTGCCGGGTCAGAACCATGCTCAGAGAACCACTGAGTGAAACAAAAGGAAAATTCACACGAGGGCAGGAGCTGTTAGGTCTTTCTTTGAACCACACTGCTAGGGAACTATCTAGAAAGCTGATCTATTGATGGTGATTAGTTTGGGATGGGACATAGAATCCTCTCCCACAAAGCCATCAGCCAGATGCCATAGTGGGTTAACTTTACTATGAGGTGACGATGAAGATGGAGATGACGTAATCATCACTGTGTCGTCCAGACTTGCTTTTACAAACGCAGCTGTCTCTGACAGGGGTTCTGCATCACTGAAATTCATACCAAGATGGTAATTACTGGCAATGTCGGGCAAGTTTTGAAGCAATTTAACAGTTATCATTGAGCTATCATCAAGCACTGGGTGACTGATGAGATGAGGTGATCTGTAAGACCCTTTCAGATCTCATGGTCTGACAACGGGAAGGGTGGGACAAGTATCCCTGATCTCATGTCACAGAAAAACAGGTTCAGAGAGTCCCCGCATCGGGCCACACAGCTCATAAGAAACTCAGTGGGATCTAGACCTCACCTTTGCCCTAAATCAGTGGTTGCCAGTCTGGGGGCCAGGCCAGTGGTTACAAGGCTGAGTTCCTAGGAGGAAGATTCTGAGGTGGAAGTCAGAATGCAGAACCCCCATTAAGCGGAGATGTCTGTGCTTTTACACCCCTGACTGCGTCAGTTGTTGGCTCCGGGTCACTCTGGGCACAGGCAGGTCAGCTGACAGCTGAGGCCGCCCACAGCAGTGTCACAGCAGCTGGGCAACAAGGCCCGCATTGTGGGGCGATCTGGGCGGCACACCCTGGCGCCCAGCACAGCAGGCAGGAAAATGCGAACGCTGCAGACAGGGTCCCTGGTGAGCTCCTCCTGGTATTTCAGAGGCCTGTGCAAAACGGGCTCATTTACGGGCAATAAGTCCCCCATTGCATAAAGAAAATGTCAAGTCACTTTGCTCTTGGCAGAAGGAGTTACCTTACTGTTCTGTCTTGCACATATCAGGCCTTCTCTGGATTCTTTGATGCCCTTGTGTCTGTGGTCCTAATTCATGCCTCTGGGACCCTGGTCCTGGCCCTGCTGACCTTTCATCCTCATCGTGTCCCCTTCCCCTCTCGCTCCTGCCGCCCCCAGTCCAGGATTCTGTGTGGTCTCCAGCATGGAAGTTTTGCCCACGTTCATCACCAACTCCATCCAATCTTTTTTCTAAACACAGGAGCACTTAGTGTGCCCCAAGAGGTGAAGGCTTTTGAAACTCAAAAATCGAGCATCCACTTTGCTTTCCTCGGCCCTTTCTGGGTTCCCCCTTCCCTGAAGCAGAGAGCCCAGAAGACCCAGTGGACTGAGTGGGAGGGGGGCTGCGAGTGAGAAGGAATCACAGAACTTAGCAAGCACAGCGATTTACATTTCAAAAATATCCCATCCACACTCAGGAGCCTGCCGGCCCCTGCCCACGGTCTCCTGGGGAAAAAGGGAGTGGCCGTCCCCACCTGTACCTCCTGGAAATCTGAGTCTCCCTCTATTCCCTTAGAAAGCCCAGCACAATGTGCCAGCAAGTGCCAAGGCGACCTTTCTGTATTTCCTCTGCTTCAGTGCCTCGTTCTCCTTATTTGATTTTGTTGTTACATTTAATGAGGTTTCTCTAAAAAGAAGAGATCATTTCCAACGACTGCTAATCTAAGTGGAAGAGCAGTACTCAGGAGTGAGAGGCGTCCCCTTTGATTTCTTCAGCAGGACGACATCTTCCAATAAGGCAGAGGTGTCTTCCTGGGCTGGCCCGAGACACTGGGGATTGAATGGCACGGAGAAGGGGTTTGCTTCTCCGTACATGGTGCATTTAGCACAGAAAGTGAGATTATTTTTGAAAATATCAAAAACTATCTTTAATTTGGGCTGAACCAGCTAGTTTTAAACATTTGATATTAAATACCATGAAATAGCATTTTAGAAAAAAGAACTGGATGGAAATGTATTGTGTGTCTTGAGATTTTTCTTCAAGGATGGGGCTTAAGATGCAGTCATACTTAGGTTCCTTGATGCAAGCAGTTATATGAGCCTTTAAACCAGGGATTGCAAACTGAAACACCTGCAGGGCTCGGACAGGAAATGCATGAGAGGGAAGAAGTCTGGGTATAAGAAATTCACTGCTCTCTGCCTATCTTTGAATTCTTTTGATAGACACTTGAATGTAAAGAAGTATTTCTCTGCTATAAGAAAAATAACATTATAAGCACAACGAGGCAACTGATATCCAGGCTCAGGGTTGCTGAGACAATAGGGAATGGTGTGGACTGTGGCAAACTGGAGATCATGTGCCCCAGGTGGAGGGGACAGTGGTAACTCAGTTCTAGCTTATTGGTTCCATTGGGAAATAACAAGCCCAATGTTGCCAGAGCTGAGGAAAGGCCATACATTTGTATTTTCGTGTGAAATTTCCCAAGTTTGTAACATTAACAATCAATCATAATTTAAGAAATATTGGGTGGTCAAAACAAAGTGAAAGAACGATAGCAACACATTAGAACATAGTTAGGCGGCACATCTGGCCTGAAGGCCTTGATGCATGATCTGAAGTTATCTAGAATTTGGAGCTGGAAGGATTTCGAGGGTTTACCAGTTTCAACCGTCTACCTAATTGAGGAGCGTTGTATATGAAGCCTTCTTACAAAGAGGCATTCTTCCTCTAGTATACACTTCCTCTAGTATACAAAGAGGCATTTTTCCTTAGTATTCAGCGACCACTGATGCACTCACTACCTAACGTGGTGGGATTGCCACTGTTTCCCAGCAAGAGTTGTAAGACATTCTCTTGGTGGTAAATAATGGCAACCAAGACAAGCCAAAAAGCAGCTCAGGGGCAGAATGCAGCCAGTGGGCCTCAGGAAGGGCCCGGAGTAGGCAATGGGAAGCCGCCAGAATTCCCCTTCCCTGGGCTCTGCTTTCCTCTGCAACTTGCCTCCCCCTTCTTCTCTCTAGTGAGGGCCTTTCTCCAGGCCTCTGGTTACCATGGTGACATGCGATGGCCTCACAGCTTCTTCCCTTAGGCGTGTCTGTTCCAGCCTCCCACAGAGGCCTGCTCTCACTGTGTCTGGTTCTCATTTCCAAGCGTCCAGGAGAGAGAATCTGATTGGCTCACCTACAAGCAGGTGTTGTGCCCTGGTCCAATCAGCTATGGCCAGGGGGTGAGATCACACAGAACAAAGATGGCTTCTGAACAAACCTGGCCAACTGCAAGGGTGGGAAATGTCATGTGACTCCCACAATTTACCCAGAACCCCCAGAAGGTGTCCCTGTGATTCTGTTGCACTGACCTTTGTCTCTGGGAAGTCTTCTACTGTGGCTCCCCATCCTGCCTCCCACAGAATCACACAGACAAGCCCAGGGTCCCTGCCCCCTGAGGATGGCTGTTTCCCCTGAGGGTAGATCTTTGGCTCAGAACCTACAGTTCCTCCCGTTTCCCAGCTGATGAGGTTCCAAAGTCGTCCTCTATTCTGTGCACTCCCTGGGGAAAAGCTCAAATTGGTCAACATTGTCTTGAAACATGGTACCTGATCCCATCCCAGCCCTCTGGGACAGTTGTAAAGGTAGTGGCATTTCTAAGAACTCAAAGGGGTTAACCGTAAGACAAACACAACTTTAAAAAATGTGTTTGCTCTGTGTCTGGAGCCCTGTGGAGCCGGGAGGGAGTAGCCTCCCTCCCCCAGAGAGGCTGAGATGAGAATGTGAGCTGTCTGGTTGTAAGAAATTCATCTGTCATTGCAAAGGAGCTTGGTAGAGGAAATGACCCCCTCATGGAGGCTGCCTCTGACCCCTCCTCCCCACAGAGGATTAAACCCTCTCATTTCTGCATTTTCTCAGCACTTTATCCGTCTTGTCATGAGAGCTGGGTCTCTGAGAGTTGCTGTTGGTTCGTATTTATGGAAGCTTCACCATGTGCAAGGCACTGTGTTAAGTCCTTTAACAAGGACTAGCCAGTTACTTGTCTGTGCAAAATCTGCTAATGAAACAGTAATAATAATAAAGCCTATTTATTGAGCACAGTGCTAAGAACATTTCATACATTTCTTCATTTTCTCTCTCTCTCTCTGTGTGTGTGTGTGTGTGTGTGTGTGTGTGTGTTTTGAGACAGGGTCTCACTCTGTCATCCGGGCTGGAGTGCAGTGGTATAATCATGGCTCATTGCTGCCTCAGCCTCCCAGGCTCAAGCAATCCTCCTGCCTCAGCCTTCTTAGTAGCTTGGACTATAGGTGTGCACCACCACGCCCAGCTAATTTTTGTATTTTGGGCAGAGATGGGTTTTCACCGTATTTCCCAGGCTGGTTTCAAACTCCTCAGCTCAAGCGGTCCTCCTGCCTCAGCCTCCCCAAATGCTGGGATTTCAGGCATGAACCACTGTGCCCGGCCCATTCCTTCATTTTCTATCCTCATAATAACCCCACGAGGCTGTACTATTATTATCTCTATTCTAGAGCCCAAGAAAGTTACAATAATATGCTCAAGGTCACCCGGCGAAGAAGCAGAGGGTCAGGGTCTGAACCTGGGTCTGACCTTGACATTTGCCTGTGGCGTCACTCTCTCGAACAATGTTGTATTTGTCTTTGTGTCTGCAGAGCTTGGCTTATGCGGAGAGCTTGAAATAAATGGGCGAAGGGGGAAGGAGCAAGAAAAGCCAAACTAGGCCCAGCACAGTGGCTGACACCTGTAATCCCAGCACTTTGGGAGGCCTAGGTGGGAGGATCCACTTGAGCCCAGGAGTTTGAGACCAGCCTGGACAACACAATGAGACTCCTATCTCTACAAAAAAATACAAACATTAGCTGGGCATGTTGTGCGTGCCTGTGGTCCCAGCTACTCAGAAGGCTGAGGTGGGAGGATCACCTGCGCTTGGGAGGTTCAAGCTGCAGTGAGCCACATCTGTGCCACTGCACTCCAGCCTGGGTCACAGAGTGCGATCCTGCCTCAAAAGAAGAAGAAGAAAAAAGCAAAACTAACTTTGAGAAGAAGAGCAAAACCTAAAAATTGCAGACGAGACCTGGTAGCATCCTGATCGGAAGAACTCAAGAAGGGAGCTCGGGTGAGGTTCTGTTTGCCTTCGTCAGACCCCTTAGACTGGGGACTTCGGGAAGAGCAGAAGATGTTTCCTTGAGATTTGGCTTGTAAGTTGGTTAGCTTTCTGCCGGTCAACCAAGAGAGCCGCAGCTTTGCCTGGAGAGCCTCCCTAACCCGCCACCTCCACAAGGGCCCTGCGGAGATTGCCTGCATCCCTCCAGGGACCCTCGGATTACACGTGGAATTGTGATTTTGTTTAAGTGCACGGTCCTCTCTCCTGGGACTTAGGAATGGGCCTAGGAGCCTCTTCCTACTTTTTTTTTTTTTGCGATGGAGTTTCTCTCTTGTTGCCCAGGCTGGCGTGCAATGGCATGATCTTGGCTTATGCAACCTCCACCTCCCAGGTTCAAGTGATTCTCCTGCCTCAGACTCCTGAGTAGCAGGGATTACAGGTGCCCACCACCACGCCTGGCTAATTTTTTGTATTTTTGGTAGAGACAGGGTTTCGCCATGTTGGGCAGGCTGGTCTTGAACTCCTGACCTCAGGTGATCCGCCCACCTCAGCCTCCCAAAGTGCTGGGATTACAGGTTTGAGCCACCGCGCCCAGCCACTTCTTCCTACTTTTAAATGATGGGGACGGTGATGAGGAGGTTGACAGGGAGCTCCCATCCTGTTTGATTTGATGAAATGTGTGGAAATGTGGGGAGCAGCTGAGGGAGGGTGGGTGTTGCCTTGTGTTTCAGTGGGGGTTGTGGAAATCCACGTGACTTGCCCTCATCTTTGCTACGTTCCATCCCTAGCTCAGAACCAAGGTAGGGGCTTGTGGGGAGGAGAGGTTAGCAGCTTGTGGAGCAAATTCTGTGTGTGTGTGTGTGTGTGTGTGTGTGTGTGTGTGTGTGTCGCGCGCGCGCACGTGCGTGCATGTGAGGGGTGGGGTTGTGGAGCCACAGTTGCCCACGGGGGCAGCATGGCTGTGCTGTAGGCTTTAGGCAATTATCAGTTCTCTCTTTAATTCTGTTCAAGGTGACTGTCAAAAATCCACAGAAGACTTTGCTAATGAAATGGAAAAGTGTGCAAATGTATCCTGCTGCATACAGATGCCTTTTCTTTTTATCTCCTAAAAATTGCTCCCTTAGGTTCAGCTCCACCATATTAAAGGATCTTTTCTTGTTCAACAATTAGTCAGAACAGTCCACCTAGTGCACCTGCTTGAGCCTGGTCCTTGGAGAGTAAGGGGCAGTGATTGGGGATCTGGGAGCGAGGTCTCTGCCCTTTTCTTTCCTTTCTTTTAAAATTTTATTTATTTATTTATTTAGATCTCACAGGGGCGGTTCAAATGCAGATGAAATGAGCTGTTCTCAAGAGTGGATGTGTCTGAGGGAAAACACATCTTTCAACAAGTAGAGATGAAAGATGGCTCTGGAAGGACATATTCTGGGTGAAGGTGTCACAGCGACTGATCGTGGGTTTGATGAAACTGGTATCTGATGCTGAGAAACAATTAGTAAATTCACCTGGGCCCTGTTTTATGCTTCTGTTGTCAACCCTAATTACTGAGTTTTAAGTCATCTGGTTTTATGTGTCTTTTTTTTTTCTCTTAAAAAGAAAAACATTTGAATTTCTTATCTCTTGGATTTCACAGAAGCGATTCTGGGTCAGTCAGTTTGTTCACATCCTGGCCCCTGTCATCAAGCCCTGAAGATCTTACTGAAGCTGAAAATGATTAGCTTCTGCTGCAAAGACACAGAGGATGGCTTCAGGAATCTGGTGCACTTTCTTCTCTGACAGCCGTGCTGGAAAACAGGGAGGTGTTTGGAAATTGCAATAGTCTCTAAAAAAGGAAGTGTGCCACATCACAGGATTTATATATTTTTAATACAGCCTCGATGAAGGCAACTTAAGAACATCAGCTGTGCTTTGAGGAAGGTCAGGCATGGAGGGGTGATCGGGAGCCTGTCAACCTGCTTTCAGGTTTTGTTGGCGGTTGTTGGAAGGCAAAACTTTAACTTGGAGCTGAGATTTGCAAACTAGGGTCTTTGGGTTAAATCTGGTCCCCAGCCTGTTTGTTGTAAATAAAGTTTTATTGGAACACAGCCACGCCCATTCATTTACATACCATCTGCAGCTGTTTTTGGAGCTACAAAAGCAGAGATGAATAGATGTGATCTGCAAAGCCTAAAATGTTCGCCATCTGGCCCTTTGCAGAAAACGTTTGCTCACACCTTTGTTAGAGGGGTCTTCTGCCTTTTAAGCTTTGTATTAGGTTGGTGCAAAAATAATAGCAATTTTTACAATTACTTTCAACTGCAAAAACCGCGATTAGTTTGCACCAACCTAATATTATAAAAGTGAGACTATGAGGCAACCAGATTGCGCAGTCAAGCTCAGGGCTGTTGAGGACTGTCCACTGACCTTCGCTTCTCCTCTTCTGGGTAACTTTTCTATTCACCTAAGGGTGAGCAGTTGAGAGAGCAGAGGGCTCTTTGCGCAGGGATTTCTGCTTCTTGGCAGCAATTTCAACAAGAAGGCTTTTCAGAGAGGAGTTGGAGATGATCCTTGTCTTAACAGGCCTGGGATTTATTAGAAATTGCAGTTTTTGTAGGTAAAAAAAGTTGATCCAGGCTAGGCACAGTGGCTCATGCCTGTAATCCCAGCACTTTGGGAGGCTGAGGTGGGTGGATCACTTGAGGCCAGGAGCTTGAGACCCTCTGGGAAACATAGCAAGACCCCAACTCTTCAAAAAAAAAAATGAGTCAGGTCTGGGGATGTCCGCTTATAGTCCCAGCTACTTGGGAGGTGAAGGTGGGAGGATCACTTGAGCCCAGGGAGTTCAAGGCTGCTGTGAGCTATGACCATTCCACTGCTCTTCAGGCTGGGCAGCAGAGAAAGACCCGGTCTGAAAAAAAAAAGTCAAGTAGAAATTTCATCTGGAGGCTCCCTGTTTCTACTGATGGTCAGTCAGTGCAGGGAGAATCAATGGCCAAGCAGGCTTTTCCGCTTGCTGTTCAATCTCTGTGGTTGCTCCTCCAAACACAGATTCTGCGTTTCTGGTTCTGGCTTCTGTCACAAGGTGTGGCAGTGGCTGAATCCTGCGCATGTGTGGGTGGTGCGCAGGGGCTGCTGTGTTGCCCAGGAGCTGGACCTCCATTCTTGGATAGTGTGATAGGCTGAATAATCTTCCTTTCCACCCAGGATGATCCCAATTCCTGGAGCCTGTGAATGTCACTTTATATGCCAAAAATTTCATAGCTGTGATTATGTTAAGGGTTTTGAGATGGGGAGGTTATCCTGGGTTTTTCTGGGTGGGTCCTAAATGCAGTCAAAGTGTCAGAGGCAAGCAAATAGAGAGATTTGACACAGACAGAAGAGAAGGTGACGTGGCCATGGAGGCAGAAACTGGGGTGATGCAGCTGCAAGCCAAGGAATGCCTGCAGCCATCAGCAACTGGAGAGACAAGGAATGACTTCTTCCCTAGAGCCTCTGGAGGGAGTGAGGCCCTGGCCACACCTTGAATTCAGCCCAGTGTTGCTGATTTTGGACTTCTGGCTTCCAGAAGAAAGAGAATAAATGTGCATTGTCTTAAGCCACCAAGTTCATTCCAGCACAATTTGTTACAGCAGCTATGAGACACTGATGCTGGGGTTTTTAAACCGTGCAAGTTGTTGCCATTATTTCCCTGTATATTTGTTCAGGAAATATTTACAGGGAGACTCTTTTGTGTAGACACTGTTTAAGGGCTGTGTACAAAACAGGCATGGTTCCTGCCTTGGACATTGAGCCTAGCAGACAAGGCAGACAAATGAGATGATTTCACAAAGCAGTAAGGGCTATGTTCCCAGATGCTGTGAACTGGGAATTTGGACAGAGTACAGTGGAGATGACTTGTTTCTGCTCTGCAGTGTCTGGGCTTGAGCTGGGAAGGCTCCAAGGCTGGTGGTGACCCAATAGCTGGGAGCAGGAAGCACCAATGACTTGCTCATTCATATGTCTGGCCCCTGGTTTGAGATGGCTTGAAGATTAGAGCTTCCAATCTGAGTATCTTCATGTGGCTTTTGTTTGTGATTGGGCTTCCTTACAACATGGTGGCCTCCAGACTCCAAGTGCAAGGCAAGCTCCATGGCCTTTGAGGACCCCATCTCCAAAGTCACACAGCATCACTTGTGTGGCACTCTGCTGGTCAAAACCCTTGTAAGCCCACCCATATTGAAGGGAAGGGACATAGACCCCACTTCTTGTTGGGGAAGAATGACAAGATGACATTGTAGAAGAGCTTGTAGCATGGGACATGGTATGCTTCTATCTTTGGAAAATGCAATGTGCCACATGCAGAAAAATGACGAACAGGATAATGGGATCAGGAGTGGCTGGGAGGTGTGGGCTGTTTTAGACTGGATAATCAGCAAAGGCCTCTCTGCAAGGTGTCATTTAATCTGCACACTGAATGAGGAGAAGGTGCCATCCTTGGGAAGATCCAGAGAAAGAGCGGTCCAGGCAGGGAGGAGGCATTTGTATCCTTAGTAGATGTATGGTACGTCATTGACCAATCAGCAGCAACACCGTGGCCAGTTGGAATGGATGTCAGCTGTGAACTGTGAGGATGACTGTGCCGATGATGTGCCAGGAAGAGGGAAAAAATGAGGGAAAAGTCTTTGGATGGGAATGAGCTTAGCTTTCCCAGTCAACCTATCTTATCACCCCATCACCCTGTTTTATTGTCTCCTTTGCATGTAGCCACTTTCTGAAATTATTTGTCTACTTCTTGATGCTTTGTCTCCCTACTAGATTAAAATCCCGCGAGAATGGGAACTTTGTCTTCCAATCGGCATTCTCAGTGTGTACATCTATCGGCATCCGATAAAATTTGTTGAATGAGTGACGCGTGCTTGACCAGGTCTACCTCTTAGCCACGGGGCTGCCTGGCAGAGGATTGGTTTCTCCTTGAGTTTGATGTCTGTCACTTCAGTAATTGTCACAAGATGAAGTAATTAGAGAAAAGCCCAGGAAAGTCGTCAGCCTTCTGGACGCTCGAAATTTGTCACCGGGTCGAGTTGGAACCCAGTAATGATGCTACTCATATGGGCCATTGGGTCTTTTAAATGAAATTCTCTTTCCTGGGTTTGAAAAATGCTCCGAGAATTGGGAGGGAACCCTTCGTAAATGGTTTCCGTAATTAATCCCCCGGGACTTGTCGGCAGTGGCATCCCGCTCGTTACTTACGCACAGAAATAAAGATAAATGTGTCTGGATAATAGCCCTGGGAAGGTATAAATCTTGCTTGTTTATGGGGGAAGGCAGCACACGAGGACTGAATGCTGTGGTTAAGGATTTATGAGAACACGCATACTGGTAGGAGCTGAGATTTAGATTCGAGGTTAAAAGAGAGGACGGGTGTGGCCGCTGCCCTCGTGGCTTTCAGCCGAGCTTGCTGCAGGGTCTTCCAGTCGGTTCTCGGTGACCCCGTTTACCCAGAGGGGTCTCTTCACTCACTTGTGGATTTGGCAGCCATCGTCCTAGGGAAGGGTTTCTCCTAACGGTAGAAATTATGTTTTGCTGTGGAATGAGCCCGAGGATGCACCTAACTTGGTAGAAACTGCTGGTATCCACACTGAAGAAATTGTTGCAAGCCAGGTTAGAGCTTTGACAGAGAGACTGAAGAGAATGTTGGTGCCCAGAGACGTATTTTGTTTGGTGGTTTTGCCGCCATTCACTTACATGTCTGGTCAACGTTTACGGAGTTTTGGAGTTCCTGTCTTGTACTAGCGCTTGCAGTTTTGGCAAAATGAGTCTTGGTCACCGGAAGACATCACTACTTGAAATAGTTCCAGGGTTTTCCAAGCTGCTACTATTTCCTAACCACCATTTAACTGTGTACCAACTCTATTATGACTTATTTATGTATATTTTTATTTTTTTAGAGACAGAGTCTTGCTGTGTCAACCAGGCTGGAGTTCGGTGGTGCGATCATAGCTCACTGTAGCCTCTAACTCCTAGGCTCGAGTGATTCTCCTGCCTCAGCCTTATGAGTAGCTGGGACCACAGGTTTACACCACCAGGTCTGGCTAAGGTTTATATTTTTTGTTTTCGTAGAAACAGGGTCTTGCTATGTTGCCCAGGCTGGTCTCAAACTCCTGGCCTTAAGCAATCTTCCTGCCTCAGCTTCCCACAGTTCTGGGATTACACATGTGAGCCACTGTCCCTGGTCAATATTTATCTTTAAATTGTCCCACTTGTTTTTAACTTAAGGCCAAGTTTAGCCTTGTCCTAAGGTATAAGTATTACTGTTTTTTTTGTGCTAGTTATGTTTCTTTCTAAAACATATTAAAATAAACATGGGCTGGGTATAGTGGTTCACTCCTGGAACCCCAAGCACTTTGGGAGGCCGATGTTGGAGGATCACTTAAGCCCAGGAGGTCAAGGATGCAGTAAGCTATGGTTTCACCACTGCACTCCAGCATGAGCGTCAGAGTGAGACTCTGTCTCCACAGATCATGTGTGTGTGTGTGTGATTAATGCAAAATCATTTCCCTTGTCTACCTCCACAAATAATGAATGTGCCATCCAGTCATCTTCTGCTCTACTGGTAGGCTGTGTGCACACTGGCTGCGCTTACATTGGCTGAATATTGTACCTGCCTTTCCAGTACAATGAAACTTGCAACTTCCACCCATTTGTCTTCCCAGCAAGAGGTTTCTGGTCCAGGTATTTTAGGGCAAAGATACATCCTGTCTTAAATTCTGTGACTGTTCTCAGTGCCCATTTTTTTCTTTCTTTCCCTGCAAAATGATGTAAGGGCACGTACAAGAAAGAGTCTCTCAGATCACTGTTCATTGACTTCCAGAAAATTCAGAGTGAGTCTCCTCAGAGCAATAGGTCACTTTTCATGGACCTGAAATGCGCTGTTATATTCTCTGGCTTCTATCCTAGTGCCTGGGATGGGACTGTGTACCAGGCGGTCTTCGTTGCTCTAATATCATTGTCTGATTTAAAGATCCAGTGGAATTGCTTTTAATGCTTAGCTGAAAGAGAGAGGAATTCTGCACATTGGTGATATTTGGTGAGAGGTGAGCTCATGTATGCCATGACCATATTTCCTAGACTCCGAATTGGGATGTATTTTCTGAAATTTATTAATATTCAATGTTTCCCGAGTGCAGAAAGATCAAATTGTCATTAGTAGCTATGTGATTAACCAATGGATTGTATTGAAAGAATAACATTACATGAAAATGTAATGGTTTCAGAATATCTGGAATGTATGGAGGCTGAATGGAAGATTTATTTAACTAGAGGAAGGGCAGAAAAGGGGGTTGTATATGTCCCTGGACACTGCCATTTGCTTCCATAATCAATGGCCCTTATTTCCCCTAAGCAGGAGGTGAAAAATGATGCCCACTGGCTCTGACAGGGTCTCGCTCTGATACCCAGGCTGGAGTGCAGTGGTGAAATCATAGCTTACTGCATCCTGGACCTCCTAGGCTTAAGTGATCCTCTAACATCAACCTCCCAAAGTGCTTGAGGTTACAGGAGTGAGCCACTATACCCAGTCTATATTTATTTTTTGAGTTAGAAAGAAATATAACCAGCACAAAAAACCAGTAATACTTACACCTTAGGACAAAGCTAAATTTGGCATTAAGTTTAAAAACAAGTGGGACAATTTAAAGATAAATATTGACCAGGCACAGTGGCTCACGTGTAATCCCAGAACTGCGGGAAGCTGAGGCAGAAAGATTGCTTAAGGCCAGGAGTTTGAGACCAGCCTGGGCAATATAGCAAGACCCTGTTTCTAAAAAAATAAATATAAATATAAACCTTAGCCAGACCTGGTGGTATGTACCTTTGGTCCCAGCTTGGATTCAGTCCAATGACTTAATTTGGCCAACAGATACATTTTGTTTTGCTTGAGAAGTGTCTGAAAACATAGGGACCAACATAAAAAAATTGGACTATTGCTTATAAATAGCTGTATTTTTTTGTCTGTCTTGAAACAGAGGAAGCACTGGCAATATTGGTTGTGTATCCCCACTTAGAAACAGGCTTTTGGAATGGTGCTGATGAGTGTGTGCCCTCTTAAGATAAGGCGTGGGCTTTCCACTTTGCCACAGTCACCACCACCCCCTCTTGTCTACCCTACATCAAGTTTGTCAGTTACCATTATAATCATCCCTGAACTATAGTTTTTTTTTCAATGGGGAGACAAATATCTCTCTGTTTCCCAGACTCTGTCAAAAATTAGAGGCTTCCAGAGGGCTGTGTGTTTTGAGAACAATAGGAGAGAACATCTTTGTAGAAGTGAAGATCATTCTCACGTATTTAATATTCAAGCAAAATGTGTTGGCTGCCTCTGTTCATTTACTGCTGCTGTCTGATCCTTGCAGGCATTTGACTTTCTGACCCTTGAATTCAGCTAGAGGCCAGGAAGGGGCTCTTCAAGGCAGACTGACTATTGGGGAGCACCTTGCAGAGCCTGGTGCCCCCAGATGCAATAAACCAGCCTCTCAGACCCCTTGAGCATGGAGTGGATTGGAGTCTGTTTCATCCTTAATGAATGAATTGAATAGCTCACAGCAGGGGGAAGCTTTTACCCAGCAGTTTTCCACTTAGAATTACTCTTTCCTTCTCAAGTAATCAACTGAGTTTGCTATTGTCTATTACCCTGTGGTATTGGTGGTGGTGGTTTTACATCTGTGGGGACGATGATCTCCCCACTTTGAGGTCAGATTTTTCTTATATAATGTGTCTGTACCCTCCACTTCACCTGACACCAGATGCAGCTCAGAGTGGAATGAACATTTGATGGGAACAGCTGTTTTTCTGCTGGACAGTACGGAGAGGTAGCTGCCTCAGAGCATCATATTGGTAGCCCCAGACTGCGTTGGCATTGTGCAAGATGTCTCACCTGGCTGGGCCTCAGTTTGCTCACTGGAAGACTAGGCAGGATAATAACATGTACTCATCGCGATGCTACGATTTGTGATAAGCTCTTACGTGTGAAGCACTTGGTGCCTGACACTTAGCGAGGATGTTGTGCTTTTGTTCCCTTCTCTGTACCTCAGACCCGGAGTAGTGCCTAACACATGTGAGGTCTTCACGCATGTTTGTTGTTTCTGGCCGCATCTTCAGCACCCAGGACAGTTCCAGGACCTTGGTGGTCAATGAATGTATCAAGAATGATCAAGGGGTTTCAAGTTTTGTTGTTGTTGTTTTTGTTTTTTAAATTTGAGATTGGTGTGCATCTGAAATGTGGGTATAAAAACATCTTCTCCAAACAAGAAGTCAGGTGCATGGTATGACCAAGGGTTTTGGTGCCAGAGGTGGCCTGGGAGATGCGATTGGATGTGAAATGTTGGTGTTTGTGGCTGTATTAATGGTTTATGGGTGAAATGCAACCAGACATAGAAAGTCACAACCATGTCAGGGGATTGTGGAGTAGGTTTGCCACAGACATAGTCCTGGGTACTGGCTGTTTGGGGAAAACTTGTGTTTCATGTATTAAGTTTCTGTTGCTCCTATAACACATTATTGGAAATTTAGTGGCTTACACAACACAAATGTATTATCTTACTGTTTAGAGATTAGAAGTCTGACATGAGTCTTAAGAGCTGGAAAGGCAGGGCTGTGTTCCTTTTGGAAGCTCTAGAGGAGAATCTGTTTCCTTGCTTTTTCCAGCTTCTAGAGGCTGCTTGCATTCCTTGGCTTGTGGCCACTTCCTCTATCTTCAAAGCATGTGTTCAACCTGTCTCCATCATCCTATTTCCTCCTCTGCCTCCGCCTCTCCTGCCTCTCTCTGATAAATGCCTGTGAGAGGATGTTGGACCCACCATAGTAATCCAGGATCTCCACCTCATCTCAAGATCCTTAATCTAAATCATGTCTGCAAAGTCCCTTTTGTCTTATAAAGTCACATATTCACAGGTTCTGGGGCCTAGGATGTGGACATTTTGGAGGCCACCACTCTACTAAGCTTTTGAGGGTCGCAGGAAGTCAGAAAGGGTAGGGTGTTCTGGGTGGGCTTTGGCAGCCTGGAGGGGCCGCAGCAAAGCAAGGTGGGCCATTCTGGGTAGATAGGGCCAGGGGCACAGCTGCTGGGGGATGGACTATTCTGGGTGGGAGCAATATTGCCAGTCATTCCCAGCTCAGGTCTTTAGGGGGTCTCAGAAGCAGTTAGGTCTGGGAGAGTGGAGCAGCTCACGGCTGGTGCACAACTGTTGCATGCCAAGCATGCTGTCCCTTTCAATAAAAGGACACACCTTGTTCTCAAACACAATTTAAAGTAGTCTAATTTGTTTTCTGGTCTGCTTCCCCCTCACCCCCCAGATTACAAGGTCCATTTGCATTCTTTTCCCCTTGCACAAATGCAAACACCCACACGTGTGTATAGACATGCGCAGCCCATCTTTCCTTACGAAATTCATTTTTTAAAATGTTTCATTGAATTATAATGTACAGTCATGCATTACTCAATGACAGGGATACCTTCTGAGAAATTTGCTGTTGGGCAATTTTGTCATTGTGTGAACATCTGAGTATCTTTACACAGACCCAGGTGGTACAGTCTACTACACACCTAGGCTACTAACCTGTCCAGCTTGTTCCATACTGAATCCTGTAGGCAACTGCAGTCCAGGAGGAAGCATTTGTGTACATAAACATCTCTAAACATGTACAGTAAAAATATGGTATTATAATTTACAGGACCACTATTGTATGCAGTCTGTTGTAGACAGAAATGTCATTTTGTGGTGCCTGACTATATATAGATATAGTAATCCCCCGCTTGTCTGCAGGGGATACATTTCAAGATCTCCAGTGAATGCCTGAAACCACAAATATTACTAAATCCTATAGAGACTGTTTTTTCTATACATACATTTCTTTATGATAAAGCTCAATTTATAAATTAGCCATAGTAAGAGGTAATTGATAGTAAGAGATTAGACATAGTAAATTAGACATATAAATTAGACATAGTAAGAGATAATAACAAAATAGAACAATTATAACAATATACACTGATAAGCATTATGTGAATGTGGCCTCTCAACATGTCTTATTGTGCTGTACTCACCGATTTTTGGACCTCAGTTGACCGTGGGTAACTGAAACCACAGAAAGTGAGAGTAAGGATAAGGGGAGACTACTGTATATACAGAAAAGAGCACAAACATCGTAAGTGTACAGCCTGACAACTTTTGTGAACTGAACACACTCGTGAAAGCAGGGGCCTCCGCAGTCTGCACCTAATCACACAGCACCTGCCTCCACCCCAGGTGACCACCATCCTTCCTCCTCCTACCAGCTTTTTACTTCCTATAAATAAGTCATGAGGCTGGACCTCCTGCTTGACTCAACGTCAGTGTGGTTCATTCACATTGTTACAAGTAGTGACGTCTCATTCATTCTCATTGCTGTAGAACAGAGAGTTTGGCAAACTATGACCTGTGGGCTAAATTGAGCTTGTGAGCTGAGAATAGTTTTCAAAGCTTAAAGGATTGTATATTTAAAAAAAAAAAACCAGGCCAGGCGTGGCGCTCACATCTGTGAGGTGTGATGACTCATCCCAGCACTTTGGGAGGCTGAGGTGGGTGGATCACCTGAGGTCAGGGGGTCAAGACCAGCCTGGCCAACACAGTGAAACCCCATCTCTACTAAAAATACAAAAATTAGCTGGGCATGGTGGCAGGCACCTGTAATCCCAGCTACTAGGGAGGCTGAGGTAAGAGAATCGCTTCATCCCTGGGAGGCGGAGGTTGCAGTGAGCTGAGATCGTGCCACTGCACTCCAGTCTGGGTGACAGAGAAAGACTCCATCTAAAAAAAAAAAACAAACCCAAATTAAAAATTAAACCCCAAACAAAGAAGAATATTCAGCAAAGACTAAATTGCCAGCATAACCTAAAATATTTATTCTCTGGCCCTTTATGGAAAACATTTGCTAAGTTCTGCTGCTGAGCATTGACTTATGTGAATCTATCACTGCCTACCCACTCTATTGCCGGTGGGTGCTGGGCATTACTTTCCCTTTAAAATCAATTTATTATAACTGAGCATAATTATAACTAAAATCTTAAGAGTAATATATGCACATGGTTAAAATGGAAACACACAGAATGGCATGGAAGCAAGTCTAGCTGCTCAGGCCAGGCCTGCTCACAGAGATCCCAGTAATTCCTCACAACATTTTCTGTTTTGGAGATTTTTCCATTTTGGCATGGTTGGGGCTAAGGGTCAGGCTTGGGTGGGGTTTGGCTGTCTCCATACCACACTTGTAAAAATGTTACCCAGGTTTTCTTCTGGTACTTCAATGATTTCTTTTGAAAGTATTTGCTATTTGGAATTTATTTTAGTGTCAGGGTGAATCTGGGCTTCTTATCCAAGTCCCAGTAGCTCATGAATTGCCTCAATGTGAGTTATCAAATAAGTCTGTGTTTTCTGACTATCTTGAAGTCATTTAATTTGAAAGTGAAGGGCGGGCATGGTGGCTCATGCCTGTAATCCCAACATTTTGGGAGGCTGAGGCGGGTGGATCATGAGGTCAAGAGATCGAGAACATCCTGGCCAACATGGTGAAACTTCGGCTCTACTAAAAATACAAAAATTAGCCAGGTGTGGTGATGAGCACCTGTAATCCCGCTACTCAGGAGACTGAGGCAAGAGAATTGCTTGAACCTGAGAGGGAGAGGTTGCAGTGAGCTGAGATCGCGCCACTGCACTGCAGCCTGGCAGCACAGCAAGACTCCGTCTCAAAAAAAAAAAAAAAAAAAAAATAGAAAAAGAAAAAGAAAAGAAAGTGAGTATGTCCCATGGCACTCTGGGCTGGGCTGTCCCAGAGTGAGACCATAGTGGTGAGCAAATTGCTGTATTGGACCCAGGATAGTGAGCCTTGGTGAGCTCAGGATGGTGAGCCTTGCTGGTAAAGCAGGTCAGGCATTTGAATGTGAAACACTTGGGAATATTCTTCTTGTTCACAGAGAAACATGCTTTCTCTCCATTTTGGGGGATGCGGCAATCTGCTGTATCATAGAGACCTCAACATGCAGTGTCTCAGACAAGATTGTTTTCTCCCTTCTCATTTAACCATCTCTGATGTCATCCTGGGGCTCAGGGGTTTCCATCTCTTTGCTCTGTCACTTCCCAGACTGGAGTCTGTGTTTCATGGTTGAGGTTGCTTCATCTCCATAGGTGCATACCAGGCTGGTGGGGGAAAGAAGTGAGGAAGTGCAGGGCCGGGAATTTCCTTTTTAAAGGATGTGGCTTGGGAATTACATCACTTTATCTCATGTCCCAAAGTCTGCAAATGAGCCACGCTGGCACCGTCAGCTGCAAGGAAGACTGGGAAAGGTAATCTCCAACCTTGTGCACTGGGGGTTTCCATGAATAAAAGGAAGAAGGGGAGAAAGGAAACTAGAATTAGGCATTTTCTTTTTTTTTTAAATAATTTATTTATTTTACTTTAGGTGCATACTATATCTAGCATTTCTCCCCCATGTTATCCCCTCCCCACCCTCCCCTCCTTCCCTACCCTCCATTGTCTCTCCCCTACACCCCCCCAACTGTCTCCTGTGTGTGATGCTCCTCTCCCTGAGTCCACGTGTTCTCGTTGTTCAACACCCACCTGTGAGTGAGAACATACGGTGCTTGGCTTTCTGTTCTTGGGTCAGTTTGCTGAGAATGATGGTTTTCAGATTCATCCAAGTCCCTACAAAGGACACGAACTCATCTTTTTTTATGGCTGCATAGTATTTAATGGTGTATATGTACCACATTTTCTTTGTCCAGTCTATCATTGATGGGCATTTGGGTTGGTTCCAGGTCTTTGCTATTGTACATAGGGCTGCAATGAACATACGTGTGCATGTGTCTTTATAGTAAAACGATTTATAGTTCTTTGGGTATATACCCAGTAGTGGGATTGCTGGGTCAAATGGTATTTCTATTTCTAGATCCTTGAGAAATCGCCACACTGTCTTCCATGATGGTTGAACTAATTTACACTCTCACCAACTGTGTAAGAGTGTTCCTATTTCTCCACATCCTCTCCAGCATCTGTTGTCTCCCGATTTTTTAATGATTGCCATTCTAACTGGCATGAGATGATATCTCAGTGTGTTTTGATTTGCATTTCTCTAATGACCAGTGATGATGAGCATTTTTTCATATGTTTGTTGGCCTCATATATGTCCTCTTTTGAAAAGTGTCTGTTCATATCCTTTGCCCATTTTTGAATGGGGTTGTTTTTTCTTGTATATCTGTTTTAGTTCTTTGTAGATTCTGGATATTAGCCCTTTGTCAGATGGGTAGATTGCAAAAATTTTTTTTGCCAGTCTGTGTCTTTTGATTGGGGTGTTTAGGCCATTTACATTCAACGTTAATATTGTTGTGTGTGAATTTGATCCTGCCATTTTGTTACTGGCTGGTTTTCTTTCTCATTAGTTGACTCATTTTCTTCATTGCATTTTTGGTCTTTACCAACGGGTTTGCTTGAATTAGGCATTTTCTATCACATCCTCTCTCTTTTGGTTCGTTATTCTGATAGATGCATGGTTATAGAGAAATGCTTCTCTACTATACAGAAAGTAACACTGCAGTTAGGATGATAAGAGGTAACTGAAACTCGCACTCATGGTTGGGGCATGCAATAGGGAGTGGTGGGGACTGTGGCTCATTACAGAGCTTGAGCATGGGTCAGCATGGGGCGGGGGGCAGTGGTTCCTAATCAGTGACTGCTTCTTATTATTCTTCAGGAATATGAGCTTAGAGTTAACAGATTAGATTTCTCAAGAGAAGCTAGAAATCTAGATTTTTAAAAAAAATTCTTGGTTTTTTCAACTGGTTCAGTGTAAGAAATGCAATGGGGGCCTATCAATATTGGTGTGTAAGTTGCATTTGGCCTGTGGCCCTTTGGTTGATGATCTCTACTCTAAAGGCTGCTATGAGCCAGGCGAGGTGGCTTCTCCCAAACCTGTAATCCCAGTACTTTGGGAGGCTGAGGCAGGAGGATGGCTTAAACCCAGGAGTTCAAGACCAGCCTGAGCAACATAGCAAGACTCCATCTCTACAAAAATAAAAAGAAACAACAACAAAAAGTAGCGACTGCTATGCCAAGGTGAGATGATGTTATCCTCTGACTGGCTGAGCTTAGGGAGCTATCAACTTCATAAATGAGGAAATTGGGACTCGACTTTTATACACTGATGTTAGCAGTGTTGGTTCACCTTCTCTGGAGGGCAGTTTGGCATTATCACTTAGAATTACAAATGCACACACTTTGACTCGTCCAGTTTACTTCTGAGAATTTATCATTCAGAGGGACTGTACACGTGCAGATTAACCTGTGTATGAGGTTACTCATTGCAACCCTGCTGGAGCAAAAGGCTGGAAGCAACCCGAATGTCCATCAAGAGAGGAGTGGGTAAATAAACGTTGGTGCATAGTCATACAGTGGAATGCTATACAGCGTAAGAAAAATGAAGACACTGTGTATATTGGCTGTAACCATCTCCATGAAAGATTGCTAAGTGAAAAACAAAACCAGGTGCAGAACAGTGGCTGTAGTATGCGACTATGTGAAAAAGAAAAAGTAACACAGTATGTGTGTATATGTGCACTTTTATATACATACAATATTTTTGCAAGGTTCATGAGAAATTGATGATGTTGTAGAATGTTCCAGGTTCCTCCTTTGCAGCTAAGCATGGCCATAAAGCTAATGTCTCACCTCACATCTTTTTATTTTTTAAATTTTTGAAATTTTTTTAAGGGATGAGGTCTTGCTTTATTTTTTAAAATTTTTTAAGGGACGAGGTTGGTCGCTTCTGGGGGAGTTGAGCGTAAGACAGAAGGGAGACATTTTATTCTAGAATCATGTGTCTTTTGAAGTTTGAGACATGAAAATGTTTTACCCGTTCAAAACATAAATAAAATTAAGATAAAAGTCAAGAAAGAGTATCAAGGCTCAGAGAGGGCGTGGGTTTCCCAGGTGCCACACAGCAGCTGGGGGCTAGGATCAGATCCCTGTTTGCACCTCCCAGCACCGCATTCTGTTACCCCGGCAATCTGACCATGCCGCTAGTTTTTGCTGTTCAGAAGGACTTCTACCTTGTTAACCAGAAGCTGGAATTTATTTTACCAACTGATATAGTTAATCAGGTTTCTTGCAGGAGCTGCTGTTTTTCTTGGCCTCAATAATAATGGCCCCGAGGCAACACCCTTTTCTGCAGGATCTTGGGTTCCCAGATACACCTCGGATTATAGTTACTGTTACTTTGCAGTTCATTGAGCAGACCTGGGCTGCTTTCCCTTATGTTTGCTTCATCACCTGTGCATTTGTAACCTCGGCAATGACTCAGGGGCCAGGCACTGCCCAGAGTGCTGCTGGAATTCCGAGGACTCGGAGGGTCTCCTTGCTACTTCACCTTCCCTCCAGCAGCGCCAGGAAAAATAATGATTTCTTGGCTGCAGAAAGCAGTGTGACAAATGCAGGCCCTTTGCGGAGCGAAGCAGGCAGCCTTTCTGCTTCCCTGGCAGAGGTGCCGTTTAAATGACATTTTTCTTGAAGATTAGAGAGTTGTTGGGAGCTGTCTTGGGACTGGAGCCTGGTAATTAGCTCTTTACCTGTGTCCTGAGGATTCTCAGCACAGTAGCTTGTTAAGGGAGCTTGGGAAAGGATGTACTGTGTTCTCACCCAGGATGAATTAGAACCTTCTCCTTGTTTAAACAAAATGAGAAATCCAGGTGTCCAGGGATTGTCCTGTCACCTTACATTTCCCTGGTTCAGTAGGATCCAGCCCGGAGCATGACTGATCACTTAAATCCTGTGTGGTAGGTTGGCTGCAGGGAACTGAGACCTTACATAACAATGGTTTAAGCAAGACGGAAGTGTATTTCCCTCTCATGTACAGGCGCAGAAATAAGTATCCGGAACTGGTATGTCAGCTCCTCTCGGCAAAACCCTCTTGGTGTCCAGTTCCTTCCAGCTCACCACTGTTCCTAAGGTGTGGCTCTCTCTTCACGGTCCAAGGCAGAGCTTCAGACATGCCTGCCACGTTCCAGATAGCAGGAAATGGAAAAGAGCAAGGAGATCACTTGAGCCCAGGAGTTCAAGGCTGCAGTGAGTTAGGATTGCACTATTACACTCTAGCCTGGGTAACAGAACAAGACCCCGTCTCTTAAAAAAACCCTACACTTCCCAGGTTCCTTTACAGCTAAGCATGGCCATAAAGCTAATGTCTCACCTCACATCTTTTTGTTTTTTAAATTTAAAAAAATTTTTAAGGGACGAGTTCTTGCTCTGTCACCCAGGCTGGAGTGCAGTGATACAATCACAGCTCACTGTAGCCTCAAATGCCTAGGCTCAAGCCATCCTCCCACCTCAGCCTCCTGAGTAGCTGGGACTACAGGGGGTGCACCACCATGCATCATGCCTTACTAATTTTTATTTTCCTTCTTGTTACCATATGATCCTTTGTTCCCTAAAACCACTTTCCAAGAAGTTGCAGGTAGTACCCCACAATGTCCCATTTCCTGAACTGATTATGTTAACTTGGGCTCCCTCCAGAAGCGGAAGCTGATATAAGGGCTTGTATGCAGGTATTCAAAGGAAGTGGAATGGGGCAACTGGGAAGAGGAAACAGGAGAGGATGGAAAAATGAATGCAAGGCTGCATGACCCAGGTGGTTACCACTGTAGGCATCCGGGGTTCCCCTCCTGCTTAGACTGCTTCCCGGAGCCGAGTGAAACATACCGTAGGACTGTTCACCAGAGACACAGACTAGGGGAGTGTTTACTCACAGTCTGCTGAACCCTGCTCATCAAGAGTTGCTCTTCAGGATGTTAAATGCCTTGCATTTGCTGTTTTGAGCATGTACAGGGCAGCTGAACAGGCTCCTGCAGAGACTCTGTGCTGGAGGGGTGGGGAGTGGTGCAGTAGAGGTACTTGGTACCACATCTGCCCAACTTATTATAGCAAGAGCCAGGGCAAAAAGATGGACCGAAAGAAGGTTGGAGCATTAGCTTTATGGCCATGCTTACCTGCAAAGGAATCTGGGAAATGTAGTTTTTGTTTTTCTTTCTTTCTTTCTTTCTTTTTTTTTTTAAAGATAGGGTCTTGCTTTATCATCCAGGCTGGAGTGCTGGGCTGCCATCCTAGCTTACTGCAGCTTCCGTCTCCTGGGCTCGATCCTCCAGCTCAATCTCCTGAGTAGCTGGGACTACAGGCATGTACCACCATGCACCATGCCCTGCTAATTTTAAATTTTTACTCTTTATTTTGGTAGAGATGGAGTCTTACTATGTTGCCTACTCTGGTCGCAAACTCCTGGCCTCAGGGGATCCTCCTGCCTCAGCTTCCTAAAGTGCTGGGATGGAAATGTGGTTTTTATTCACAGTGGCCACAAGCTCGGCAAAATATAGGGGGACGATGATTGTTGCAGGGATGCTGGAGAACACATGGCAGACTCACACCGCGATCTTCATTCTACCCACTCATTATGACTGATTGTGGGAAGGAATTCCGCAGTTGTTTGGCAATGTCTGCCATGGGTGTGGTGCTGGAGTGGTGGAAGATTCTGTGTTGAGAGTCTGCTATTCCTGATCCTTGGTATTTGTAGCCACTCAAAGTTCATGAGGCATGAGTGAAAAAAAATTTTAAAAATTGGTCAGAGTGAAATGGAGTGAGACCCATTTGGAAGATGGTACTTGGCTTATCCTGAGCTATGCTCATCTCTGGTGCTTTCTCTGGTCCTCCTTTATATTTTCAGCAGTCTTGAATTGCAGACCTACTATGTGCACAGCTGGCATGTGCATAGGTAGGAAGAAAGGCTACAATGAAGAGGCAATATTTCCCAAACTTTGGGTTTTTAAATGTGTTACCTTCATATATATATATATATATATATATATATATATATATATCTTGGCCACATCTAGGGTATTTTCTGGCTATTTAAAAAAATTTAATATATATTAAAAAAAATCAACTCATTGTTTTTACTTAAGTATGTTTATTTTAAAAGCAGACTCTGTCACTACCACAAATAGAAAGCCAGTATCACTTGCCATAAATAGCCAGAAACCTTCAAAATAGAGACAGTGAAAACAAAGCAATGATCTTAAATTCCAGCTAGATATCTCGGCTCGCCAAAGGCTCTCAGACAGAGACCTGCTGTCTCCTGTCTAACAAGGGCCATTAGCCAAATGTTAGAGACTCATTAGCAGAGACAGGGGCTTCCTCCCTTTATGAGCAGGATTGCAGGAGAATTAAGAAAGGAGTAGGCTTCTAATGGTGGGATTCCACGTTCCTGAAAACCCTTTTAGAAATGGTCTTCTCTGTTGCTGGGAGGACTTGGGAAAAGGCTGGGGAGGACTTTGAATGCCGACTAAAGGGATTGTTGCATTTGTTGCACTGGTGGAGAATATCTTGGGGTACCTTTGCGGGGATGATTTGGGGGCACAGGAGTAGTTTCTGCAGCGGAATCTATTGAAGAATAGGGCATCCCTGTCCCCCCAGTGGGTGGGAAATTCCCATTTAGGCAAAACCTCCCTCTTTGGTCCAGCGATTGGTGAGAGGCAAGCATGGGCCTCTGATCCTCTGGGCCCAGGCCTGTCTTTGAACAGGCACCGAATAGCATCCATTCCTCAGGACGTGTCCTGCACCACTCAAGCTCCTGAGAGCTCTTGGATAAAAAAAAAAAATAAACTCGAGTTGGCACCACATCCAAGTGGCATGTGGTGCGGGCGTGTGCAGTTGGATTATTTTTATTTATGATAGCTGATTCACAATCGTCTCCATGGCAATGAGGGAGCTGAAGGCGGAGGGAAGGAGGGAGTCGTCATGTTATTAAATGACCCAGTGAAAGAATAAAAGCCCTCCAACACATCAAGGATTAATTTAACACTGTGGCCTTGCCTGGCAGGCCATTACCCATCCCTGCTACAGATGTTGGCACTTCCACTTCCAGAGTGTTCTGTGCAGAGCATGGCTCATCTGTTTGCATTTGAATGTCATTCTTCGCTCAGACATAGCCAGATGCTGGGGGTCAGGAGGGCCACTGGTGACCTAATCGGGAGATGCTCTCCACATAGAACCCTCAGGAACCTGTTCACAGTGCCCTTTTGAACACACATATATCTCTATCTATATTTATCTCTATATGTGTAATTCTGTGTTTATACTAACTTGAATAGATACGAAATTATCTTTGTAAATTACACCTAAGGAATACAACCATACAATGAACACCCACATACCTACTACTTAGTTGAGAAAAACAGTAATCTCAGCACTTTGGGAGACCGAGGCAGGCGGATCACGGGGTCAAGAGATCGAGACCATCCTGGCCAACATGGTGAAACCCCATCTTTACTAAAAGTATAAAAAGTAGCTGGGTGTGGTGGCATGCACCTATAGTCCCAGCTACTCAGGAGGCTGAGGCAGGAGAATCCCTTGAACCCGGGAGGTGGAGGTTGCAGTGAGCCAAGATCGCACCACTGCACTCCCACCTGGCAACAGAGCAAGATTCTGTCTCAAAAAAAAAAAAAAAAAAAAAAAAAGGCCGGGGTGCGGTGGCTCGTGCCTGTAATCCCAGCACTTTGAGTGGCCGAGGTGAGAGGAGTTCTTGAGTCCAGGAGTTGGAGACCAACCTGGGCAACACAGTGAAACCTCATCTTTACAAAACATACAAAAATCAGCTGGGCATGGTTGCTTATGCCTGTAGTCCCAGCTACTCAGGAGGCTGAAGTGGGAGGATCTCTTGAGCCTGGGAGGTTGAAGATGCAGTGAGCCGTGATCAAAACCACTGCATTCCAGCCTGGTGACAGAGTGAGACCCTGTCTCAAAGCGAGAGAAGAGAGAGAGAGAGGGGAGGGGAGGGGAGGGGAAGGGATAAGATTATTTCTTTTACATAAGGTGAAAGGTTGATGTATATACAGTAACAGTGTATCTCTATTTCCCCTGACATGCCAAGAACAACTTATTCTCGAGTGCACATCCTGGTTTGGCTGATAAATTGAGTGTCTACTCTACTTTTTTTTTGAGATGGAGTCTCGCCCTGTCACCCAGGCTGGAGTGCAATGGCACGATCTCGGCTCACTGCAACCTCTGCCTCCCTGAGTTCAAGCAATTCTCCCCCTTCAGCCACCTGAATAGCTGGGATTACAGACACCTGCCACCACACCTGGCTAATTTTTGTATTTTTGTGTAGATGGGGTTTCACCATGTTGGCCAGGCCGGTCTTGAACTCCTGACCTCAGGTGATCTGCCCACCTTGGCCTCCCAAAGTGCTGGGATTATAGGCTTGAGCCAGTGTGCTGGCCTCTACTCTACTCTTAAGTTCCCTCTGTGCTCTCCCCAGTGTCACTCTGTCTCTCCTCAGAAAGAGTCCCCTCCCCCTGAATTCCTTGTTCATCATTCCCTTGCTGCTCTGTTTGCTCCCTAAATAATACATTGTTATTATTATTATTATTATTATTATTATTTTGGTCTCTTTGTGAGCTGTGTATGAATGAAGTTGTACTCTGGGTGTCCTTTGATGCTGCCTGTCTTTCACTAAACATTGTGTTATACAGACTCTTACACATTGAAATGTGTAGCAGTGATTCACTCCTTTCTACAGCTGTGTACTATTCCATTCTAGGAATGTTCTGGGACTTACTGTTTTACAGCTAACATTTGGGTTGTTGCCTGTCCTTTGCTCCAATGAGCAAGACTGCTGTGAACATTTCTGTACGTGTATCCCGACACAGACAGGACTGACTCCTCCAGGTCCAGTGTCTACAATGGCTGGATCATATGTTCACTGCATCTTCAACTTTGCTAGATGGTGACAAACTGTTCTCTAAAGTGGATGTCCAGGTTGATCCCCTCTCTGGCGATGCAGAGGTGTTCTGACCATGCTGCATTGTTGTCAAAACTCACTGCCAGACTATTCAGACTTTGAGTGCTGCCTGGGACCATCTCTTGATGTCCAACTCTGGGGTTCATATTGAGAAGAGCCCCAAGAAGAGAACAGGCTATATTCTCCGATATTAACTTTCCGATATACAGCTGGCATTTTCATCTACATCTGCCTTACATACTTGTCTATTTTAGTTGGTTGAGAACCTGGGTCCACCTAAGAGTGCCCTAAAGACCACTAGCTATGCCGTCTCTGATAACTTAAATGCCCATAGCCTCTCATTCACCTGAGATGGGAGGATTGCTGGAGCCCAGGAGGTCAAGGTTGCAGTGAGCTATGATGATACTACTGAACTTCAGCCTGGGTGATGGACTGAGACCAGACCCTGTCTCCCAAAATATAAAAAAATTAGCCTCAGGATTGCAAAGGTGCAAGGTAACAGAGTTACAATAATCCCCGAAGCGAGGAAGGTGGGACACGGTTAACTTGGCATCTGTTCAGCTCCCACTCATCTTTCAAAACCCACTTCAGAATTATCTTTCGTCTGAGCAGCTTGACCAGCTTCCTCATTCGCAGTTCCATCCCAAACCCCACAAACCCGAACCTCGGGCTGGACTTTCTCTCCTTCCATGGAGCTCTGTGATCACCCCAGCTCACAGCTCACTCCAGGCTCTGAATTCCTAGCATTTGTTTGTGGATTCAGCTTTTCTGTTATTTAATCATATTCTATTAGCCTGTTGTGGAGTGTAAGTCTGGCTTTCTTAATCTGAGATCGTTGTGGGTTTTCTTCTTCATATATCCATCAGTGACCGGTGTGGTTTTGCCCTAGCTCATTCTTTTAGGAAGTTATTGGTGGCACTCATTATGTGTGTCAGGCCTCATAGTCATGAATAAGGAATCGAAGAAACTGAATCCCTTGCCCTTGATGGAGACGTGCATTTCAGGAGAAATGCAATAAATAGATGAGAGTGATGTGATGTGGCTTTGATGGGAGGAATGTCCAGATTATTAAGGAGAGTTTCTTTGAATGAAGAAGTTGGGTAACATTGCTCAGACAAAAGATAATTCTGAAGTAGGTTTTGAAAGGTGAGTGACAGTTGAACAGATGGTAAGTTAACCATGTCCTACCTTCCTAGCTTTGGGGATTATTGTAACTTTGTTCTCTTGCATCCTTGGAAACCCTTGGCGAATGTTTTTTGTTTGTTTGTTTGTTTGTTTTGGGGAGACAGGGTCTCACTCTGTCGCCCAGCAGAGTGCAGTAGTGTGACCATAGCTCACTGCAGCCTTGATCTCCTGGGCTCTTCCCATCTCTGCCCCCTAAGTAGCTGGGACCACAGGTACGTGCCACCATGCCTCGCTAACTTTTAAATTTTTTTGTAGAAATGCGGTCTCCCCATGTTGTGCAGGCTGGTCTTGAACTTCTGGGCTTAAGCAATCCTCCTGCCTCAGCCTCTCAAAGTGCTGGGATTATAGGTGTGAGCCACTGTGCCTGGGATAAAATTATTTTTAATGGTAAATACTAATGAAAACTGACAAACATCTTCTCAGTATCCATGGATGTTTGACTCTGGTCCCTAGAACATTAGAAATTAGGAAATCAGTGCCAGTGGTGCCTTTTATGCATTCCTTTGTTTATTTAAATATGTAGTTTGCATCTGTTGGATATTTGAATAAAGGATAAAGAAAAACAGAACAAACCCTATTCTTAGAACCGTGACTACTCTGGCTTCTGTTCTGACCTCGAAGCGGTCAGACGAACTCCAGCTGGTGACAGCAGCTGGTCCCTGCACCATGGAGGTGTGTCTCTGAGCATTTTTAGCCATTTAGATCACACCATGAGTCTGATCACAGTGACCAAAATTGCAGAGAGTTGTTTTGGGCATTTGGCTAATTAGAACAAAGCCATCAGGTGTAATGAACTATCCATCTCAGACTTTGTTCCAATTAGATGAGATCTCTGATGAGCAGGCCGTGGGTGATGCTTGATTTTGGGTGTCTCAAGGCTGTCTGGGGGTGTCCGTCCAGGCTGAATGGGTGGACTGGAGTTGGGAATGAGAGGATGCTTTTCTCGGTGGGAAAACCTTGAGAGTGCATTTGTGTGGGTGTGAGTCCCCCATGCCTTTGGGGGCTGCCTGTCTGTTAAGCAATGCTTGCCTATGCTCTTGGCCTTGACCTGACCCTTGTTGATATGGCTGTCAGTCAAATAAGCAGAAGCGCTGGCGTCTCCCCTGACAGCTGGTGCAGTAACAACTGTCAGCCCTGGTGAAGTCAGCTTGCTTTCCAAGAGGCACGCGTAACGTTTAAGTCTGAAGAGAGGAACTGATTGAGGGTTTGGGCTGTTGAAAGGTAGGCAGAGGTGCAGGCCTTCCTGGCAGTCCAATTTGGGCATAATTTTGGATTCTAATCAAATGGTCTTTCATCACGCTGGCTTACCACATGCAATTTTCATGTAGAGGTTGCAAGTCAGAAGGCCATGAGCTGGATACTGTGGGTTGAATTGTGTCCCCCCAAACATATGTCCAAGTCCTAACCACTAATACTTGTGAACGTGACCTAACTTGGAAAGAGGGTCTTTGCATATGTGGTCAAGTTAAGATGTGGTCATTAGGGTGGGCCCTAATCCAATATGACTGGTGTCCTTAGATGAAGAGGGAGAACAGACACACAGACACACAGACACACACACACACACACACACACACGAGAAGGCCATGTGAAGATGCAGCACAAATTGGAGTGACGTGCCTACAAGCCAGGGAACACCAAGGGTTACCGGGGGCACCAGAAGCAAAGAGAAAGTCATGGAACTTCTCCAGAGCCGTTGGAGGGAGCATGGTCCTGCCCACACTTTGGTCTTGGACTTCTGGCCCCCAGGACTATGAGAGAATAAATTTCTGTTGTTATAAGCCATCCCATTTGTGGTAATTTGTTATGGCAGCTCTGGGGAACTAACAATGATGTTAAAAAAAATTGGACAAATGGCTACTGTTTAAAAATGGAAATTTTACATAAAAGTCTGGATTTTTGGCATCTCTGGAAAACCAGATCTGTTCACAGAGGGCTGACATTCTCTGATGGAAGAGTCTGGAACTCTGCAGTGTACCCGAGTCACTACCACTCCCAGTTGTCCTAAAACAAGCCTGCTTCTGCCAGTTGTGTTTTGCGTCAAGACTTTCTAGGTTTCTAAGTTTGCGGCCCCTTCTTTCGTGATAGATCTGGGATGGAAGGGTTGAAAAGAGCCCATCTTTGGCTTTCTGGTTTCTAGAGCAGCGGTTGGCAAATTACAGCCAGTGGGTCAAATGTGGTACTCTGTGTGTTTTGATAAAGCAAGTTTTATTGGAAAGCAGCCATATCTATTCATGTACATATTGTGTATGGTTGCTTTCACACTGTAACACCAGGGTTGAGAAGCTTCAGTAGAAACCATTTGGCCTGCAAGGTGGAAAACATTTACTCTCTAGCCCTTTACAGAAAGGCTGTGCTGACCCTTATTCTGGGGAATCAAGAGATCCAGATTCTCATGTGAACTCTCCTTGTTTTTAAGTAAAGGCTATGAACTCATATTGGTTTTTAATTTCAAAACTTTAACTACCAATCAAGGACATCCTTCCATGTCAATAAATGGGAATCCCCATAATTTTTTTTTTAAATGGAGTAATATGACCCATTTACCCAGTTTTTTATTAATGGGTATGCAGGCAGTTATGTTTTAAGTTTGTATAAGCTAGTGAATCCTGGCTAGGTATTGAACACTAAGCTTCTTTTAGGGGACGGGGGAGGGAATGAGTGAGTGGGGTGTTTAACCCAGAGTGTAGAAGACCAGCAGGCTATGCCATTATTTTTGTCAAATGTTCATGTTTGGTTTTTAAAGGCAAGATATGAAACACTGGCCTTCCCTATCCACAGAAGGCTCTGCAAGAAAAAATGGAACTTAAAAAGGAGCAGAAAAGAATTGTTTTGGTTGTAAGATGGTAGCTTTTGTTGCTTAAGGTGGTGAATCCTGGAAAGACTGGCCAGAGAAACTCTTGAATTTTCCTCTCTGAAGACCCTCTAAGAAGCAACAACTCTGCCCTGGTTGGATGTAACACAGCGAGGGAAGATCTGTTTGGCCGCTTCTGCTCCAGCACAAATGGCTCCCTCTAGCCCAGCACCGAGAAAGCTTTTGTGTCTACCTTGCCCAACAGGGAGAAGTGCCATGCTGGATACAGACAGAGGTCATTGGTAGGGGAGGTATTTGGGCATTTAATCATATCTTTGCCATCCCTGGATAAGAAACCAGGAGCTGGGTCAGCTGATCACGTGTCCTCTGAACTACAGGGTCCTCATCTGTGATTGGATTACTCCATTAGTCTATACAAGGCCATTGCCAGTTAGGTCCATCTGAGGCTATAGGGCTGTTTGAAGGGTGTGCGTGGAAGAATAAACACAGCAGCCCGGAGACTGTTACCCCTAGAAAGACCTGCTTACAAGGTTGACCTTTGGCTGCTGTTTGGGAGCTTGGCACTTGGACTGTTCCCTGAATAAGTATATGTTATGGTTCATAGACTGTATAGACCATGTGACTTAGAACGCTTGCTTTCCTTCTGGGAGTCTGGAATATGGGTACATGCTAGGGAGAGGGGTCTATGTGACTAGTCTCCAATGTAAACCCTGAGCACTGAGTCTCTGACGGGTTTCCCTGGACAGAAACAGCAGGCATATGTTGCTGTGTTTTTCTTTCTGGGAGAAGAGTGTACTCTGTGACCCTCATGGGAGGAGGAGAGAGTGTAAGGAAGCTGGTGTATGGATTTCTGCAGAATCTGCCTGTGTCTTCTCCCTTGTTGATCCTGTTGTATTTTTTTTTTTTTTTGCTGTAATAAGCCTTAGCCATAAGTCCAACCAAATGCTAAGTTCCACAAGTGCTTCTAGTGAATTACCAAACACATGAGAGTGGTCTTGGGAAACCCTCGAGCAGGATAGTTCATTATAAACTAAATTCCACCATTAAAACGATTCAGAGTCCCTGCTCTGATGAAGATGATAATGATAAATGTGTCAGTGATTATATTAATAACTAACACTTAAATAACACAATGCGCCAGGTGCTGTTTTAACCCTCTACATAGATTGACTCATTTAATCCTCACAACCATCCTTAGAGGTAAGTATTACTTTTACCCTCAGTTTACAGATGAGAAAACGGAGACACAGAGAAGAAGTGAGCTGTCCTTCATCACCTAGCTCATAAGTGGTGGAGCTGAGAATGAAATTCCCAGACTGAATGGCCGACACTTGGGATCCTCCTAAAATGTAGGATTCTCCTTGGATTGGTGATTGGAGCCAGTGCCTTCTTGGAAACTAGCCTTAGTCTAAATAATCTAAATAAGGAGGATATTGAATGTTTCCAAAACAAAGAAATAAATGTTGAAATGATGGACGTACCAGTTGCCCTGATCTGATCACCGTGCCTTATTTGTATTGAAACATCACTATGTACCCCATAAATATGTGCAATTCTTATATGACAATTTAAAAAAAAGTAGTTTTTAAAAAGAGGCCAACTATGGTCTTCACCTTTTGATGGAGGATGTATCAGTGAGGACAAGCTGGGATAACCAAGCATGTCAAAATGCCAGTGGCTTAAAATAACGAGGTTTATTCCTTGCTTAGTCTGAGTGTCCATCCCACCTTGCTGTGGGCTCTGCTCCATGTCTGCCTCCCCCTGGACCTAGTCTGCCGGAGCAGCCGGTCTTCACTTGCTGCGGGTGTCAGGGCGCTGGGAACGGATGTGGCTGCTTCCCCACCCGAGGACATCTCAGGTCTCTCATTGGCCAGAGTAGTCACATGACCCCACCCACGCCCTAGGAAGCCAGGAAGTGAGTCCTACGGTGCGTCCCCCAGGGCAGACAGTACAACTCTTCGGTCAGCAGCGCAGGGAATGCTCAAGCGAGGAAACCAGACTTTTGATTTCCCTGACTCCAGGCTTTGCGGGAAGAATGCTCATCGAAGGAAGATAAGGGAGTTGAGAGGAGAGGGTGGGAGTGAGCTGATTATTGTCAAAGGCAGAAGTGAGAAAACAGGGGGCTGATAGTTAAGTCCTTTCAGAGCAAATGAAAGTGATTTCCATGACAACAATTCAATTAGAAAGCGACATGAAGTTCTCGTGTGAGGGAACGCTGGGGAATTACCACGCAATGAACTCTAAGCATTTTGGCCTTAGGGGTGGAGAGGGGGTGAGAAAGCTGCCCAGCAGGGGACCCCCAGCGGTTCCTGGATGCAGGGCATGCCCTCCTAGTGAGGAGGCTCACCCCCTTCCAGCACCCAGAGGAGAGGGGAGGGAAGAGATTGGCAACAATAAGCAAACGCGGAGTGGGCGTGAGCAGAACGGGCCAGGGGAGGCAGGGGAGGGCAGGGGCTGGGGCGGGCGATTGAGGCACCTGTGTTTTGCTTCTGAGGTGGAGTGGCTTGGGATGTAGGTTGCCTGGTAGGGTTGCAGAATAGATGTTGAAATGTTTCCCCCACAGAATTAAAATTCAGACATGGGTGGGGGCGGGGGAAAATGGGAAGGAGGCCACAGGATGTGGTGGGGAAAAAACAGGCTTCGAAAGCCCACCCTGGTGGCTTTGAATCAGTTTTCCCCCGTTGCTTTCTGTGTTCCCTGAGCTTCAGCTTTCTTGACCATAAAACAGAGCTCAGTTTGCCAGTCAGTAGAACAATGGTGAGCACTGCATCACATAGCATGATATCTGGCACACAGTAGGTGCTCTCTACAGTGTACCTCTACTCCCCTCCCTGGATTAGGGATGAGGGCAAAGGGATTTCATCTCCGGCGCAAACTCTGAAGCTTCAGCAATGGCTCCCTGGGACCTGTGTTAAGAAGGCTGCTGAGGCTCAGTAAGAGTGTGCTCCAATTGCTTATCGATGTCTGTCACGGACACAGAAGTGGTGTTGTGTGTATCACATGTTTGCCATCCTTGGTTTGGCCCGCCTTTCTCATCTGAGCTTACTTCTTACAACATACCCTTCTGTAAATCCTTTGCTGCATTAACACTGCCCAGCTCCCTGCCCCCTGTGATGCTGGATGCCCTGTGCTGCCTGTCTGCCTCTATGCCCTGGTGCCCCTGCCTTCCCCAGCTTGGGGCACTCTCCCCCCTCACTCCTCAGTGCATCCAGGCTTGTCCTCCTCTGCAAGGATCCGGTCAGGCCGCCCTGCAGGGAAGCTCCTCCAACCCACCCTGCCCTAACCATTCCACAACCAAAGGATGCGATCTGTTTCTGAATTCTCATAACACTCTCCCTGTCTTCCGTGGCCTGCACACACATCTCACGACACCTCACGTAGGCACTGCTGTCCTTTCCTCATGCCTGTTGCTGACCTCTTAGTGACTGTGAGCCCCAAGGGCAGCTATGTTGTCCCCTACCCTTTGTTAACCCCATATTCACTCACCCCGATCTCCACACCCCCTTTCCTGTGCAGGGAATATGATTTTGTTGATTTCATTGGCAGAGCTTGGATGTGGCAATCAGAGATCCTAGCTAGGGCTCCCCGTGCTGCCACTTAGGGATGTGTGACTGCCCCTAAATCTTTGGACCTCTCTGAGCCTCAGATTCCTCTTCTAATAACACAGAGTTACTGGGAGCATGCAGGGAGATATGTGTGCCTGGTGCATTCTGAGCTCTGGGTGCATAGTAAGCGCTTGCTTAATACCTGGTAGTGGCTGTTGCCATTCTCACTCCTCTGTCCTTCTCCTTCTTTCCTTCCTGGCCCTGGTTCCTTGAACGACCATTCCAATGTGGTCCTTACATCTTTCATTGGGATGGTCCTCCAGGTATTTATTGGGAATCCAAATGGTACAACCTGAGAGCTTGGTGCAGGAGAAAGAGGATATTTTTATCCACCCATGGAGAGACTCAAAGTTCATGGGAGCCCCAGCATCAAAGGCAGCCTGCTTTAGGCAGCAGCTGTGTTCTCGAACCACTGTGAGCAATTTCAGCTTGATCAGCTTTAACACGAGCCCCTTTACAAGTCCCAGGGGACTTGCCAATTAAAGATTTGTTTGACAAATCCTTTTGTAAAATGCAGAGTCACCAAATTATTCCGCTGTGTGGTTCTGGAGTCATATATATAGGTTTTCTTAAAGTAGGTACTATTTTAGCGGCAAAACCTCCTTTTCATATTCTTGCCAAGTTTTTGAGCTTCAGTAGTCAAAATTGCTATTTATTTCAATCCGTTGAATATGTATTGTATTCCGGAAAGATATTTTCAACTCATGAAAATTAAGTGAGAAAACTAGAGTTACCAGCGTTCGTCTTCTGTTCCTGCTATGTACCTGACTCGCTGGCGGTCCTGGCAGATGCTCAGCTGTCCTTGATAAAGGAGCAGGAGTGCTAAGAACCAGGAAGATGCTGAGAATGAGTAATCTGGCCTGGGAAACACGTAATTACCATGAGTGTCAGTCTCTGTAATGAAGCGTTGATAGGGCCAAGTCCAGAGCATAAATTACCAGGGAAGGGGGCGAGGTAAGATGTCGCGTCCAATAATTTAGCCTCCGAGTAGCTTCTGGTAGCTGTCCTGTAATGCGTCTCATCTGGTGAAGACCAAGATGGGTGCATTCCAGCGCATTCCACCTCAAAGGGAGACGAACATGGAAGGAGTCGAGTGAGACTGCTGGTCTGTCTGCCACTGCCTCTGGAGAGATTCTAGGAGCTTGAGTAGTGCCCGCTTGTTGTCATAGAATCCTAGATTTCCAGCACAGACTTTGAGATCAACCCTCTTGTTTTACAGATAAAGGAACCGAGGCCCAGGCAGGGGAGTGGAATTACCAAAGCCTCCAAGTGAGTCAGTAGCCACAGTTGGTTCTTGAATGTGCATCCTTTGACTTGGTTTCCGTTGAGCACCCCGCTCGGTTCCACCCAAGGGTGGCTAGAGGAGACCAGGCTCGACTCCCAGCCCTGTTTCCTGGGGGTGTCACTGTTTGGTAGAGGCAAGAGAATTTTCCTTCTATGGTAGATAATATTTTGTCTTAGTATTTGTTCAGTGAATTTTTCTGCATAGACGTACATGGCTCAAAGTTCAAAAGGCATACATTGAAAATTCAGTCTCCCTCCTATAGCTGTTCCCCAGCCTTCCTCACCCCCTTCCCAGATGCAGCCAGTGTTATATGTATCTTTGCAGAGATTTATCTATGCGTGTATTAGCAATCGCATATTTTGATTCATTCACTCATTCAGCAGCTATTTGTTGAGCACTTTGCATGTGCTGGGCTCTGTCGTAGGCACAAAGCTGCAGCAATGGACAGAACAAAGACCCAGCTGCCATGTGGCTGGGGTTAGACCCCAAAGAGCTCTCTTCCTCCCCTTGCTCCCTTCTCACACACACAGTTCTGTGCTTTTATTAAACCTGAACCTCCTATCTTTGATGGTCTTCCGTAACAATTTGCATGGCATTGTCTCTTTTTAATGATGGTGTTGCATTTCATCACGTGTATATATCATAATTTCTTTAGCCAGTATCTGATGGATAGACATTCAAATGGCTTCTGGGGTTTTTTCTTTGCTGTTATAAGCAACACTGCAATGTCCATGTATATATTTCCTTTTGCACTTGTGAGAGTAGATCTGGCAATTTATTGGCCAATGTAGCTAAAATGTCCAGAGAATGGACAGTCAGGGCTATATTCAGGTGGACAAACCGTGTCATTTGGACCTGATCTCTGAGTCCTGCTTTGCTCTGTGTTGGCTTTATTTTCAGAGATATGAAGCGTTATTAAGTCTTTATTCTATTGTATTAACTGCACATCTGCAATGTACCATGTGTCTTAGATGCTGGAGATACAGCAGGAAGAAAACACACTCAAATCCTAGCCTGCATGAAGCTGACATTTTTAAGATACCCCACATGGTCAGTCAAAGGTTTATATTCTCCCAGGTTGGAGGGAAAAAGAAAACCTCCTTCCTCCTGATAGTAACAAGTCTCAGGATTGGATCTCATTGGACCAACTTGTGTCATGTGACAATCCCTGACCCAGTCGTTTCGGCAGAAGGCAGGGGTGCAATAAGCTGATTAGTCAGGCCAGGGCCTCTGGAACCAGAGGGTGAAGTTAACCTCCCTGGGAACCATGTGGACTGAGGTTGAGTGAGGGATTTCCCAAAAAGTGAAGGGTAAACATTTCCTGGCTGGCACTAATGTTAGCTACAGTGGTGGATATTGTCAGAGTAAAAGACAGAGCTGAAGGAACCACAGGAAAGAGCAAGAAAGGAGAGAGGAAGCCAGAGATGCATGGTTGGGGCTCAGCGTCCAGGCCCCAGTGAGTAGTCCTGGGCACTCCCAGCTGGAGCCTCCTTTTATTTTGCTGAATTCTGGGAATCCATCCAGCGCTGGAGTGAGCCAGTGAGAGAGGAGATTCATACCATTCAAGAATGATGTGGAGATTTCGAAGCACATGGTGAAATTTATTTCCCAAAGTGAGTCAGACCCAGTGTTCACCAGGTAAGGCCACCTGGGCACAGGTGATTCCCACAGATAGGGTCCTTGTTCCCCTGGGGCTGTTCCCAGGTCTCCTACCCCCTACTCATACCCCAGATCCCTGGCAGCGACATGAGGGAGACCCCAGGTTTGGTCGCTGCCCCATCACACTCCCCATCCTGGCCTGGGACATCACCAAGTGGCCAGGGGGCAAAGCCTTTCCCAGTGATTGATCAGGGCCTGGGGGAGGTAGAGGAGAACCTGGGGTGGTGGGGGGGGGGCATCACTTAACATTGGAGAAGGTAAACATCCTTGGCAGGGAGTTTTAAGATGCTTGCTGCACCTAGACACCCTGTGCAAGGGTAGGAGTAGCAAGAGCATTTCGCTCAGGGCATGTTTACTGCGGACCAGCCGTGGGAAACAGCCATGCTCAATTCCACGTTAGCTCGAATCATCCTCATATGTTTATCGAGGTCACTCTAGCACCAGGTACTTTACACGTATACATTTCATCCTCACCACAGCCTTCTGAGGTAGGGATTATTTTATCTTTGTTTGGCAGATGAGAAAGAGAAGCCCAGAGAAGTTAATTCACTTGCCCAAGATCACACAGCCAGTAGCAGGAGAGCCAGCACTTAAACCCAGGCATTCTGCCTCTGGAACTCATGCTCTTGGCTACAGCCTTCTTCTGCCTCTGTGTCAGGGAGCGTTGACACAGAAATAAGCCCTGCTGCCGGCTCTGACACCAAGTAGCTGAATGATCATGGGCAATAATCCCATGCCTCAGTTTCCACATACAGAGAAAGGGATGCCAGCTAGACCCTGGGTTCTTCAAGGAACAACTTCTGGTGCGAAAATAAGTGCTTTTGCATCTATATTAGCTTTCTTGCTACTCTAAGTTACCACCAATTTGGTGGATTAAAATAACAGAGATAAATTATTTTATGTAACAGTTCTGGGAGGTCGGAAGTCTGCAGTCAGTTTCACTGGGCTAAAATAAAGGTGTCAGCAGGGCTGTGTTCCTTCTGAGGCTCTAGAGATAATTCCTTTTTTTTTTTTTTTTTTTTGAGACCGAATCTCACTCTGTTGCCCAGGCTGGAGTGCAGTGACGCAATCTTGGCTCACTGCAACCTCTGCCTCCCGGGTTCAGGTGATTCTCCTGCCTCAGCCTACCGAGTAGCTGGGACTACGGGTGCGTGCCACCACACCTAGCTAATTTTTTTGTTTTTAGTAGAGACAAGGTTTCACCATGTTGGCCAGGCTGGTCTTGAACTCCTGCCCTCAGGTGATCCACCTGCCTTGGCCTCCCAAAGTGCTGGGATTACAGGTGTGAGCCACCGCTTCTGGCCAGATTCCTCTTTTTTTTTTTTTTTTTTTTCAGTGTTCTAGAGGCTGCCTGCATTCCTGGGCTCATGGTTCCCCTCCTCCACTGTTGAGGCCAGCAGGGTAGCTTCTTCAGTTTCCCTCTCCACTCCTCTGTTTCTGTCTATCTCCCCCAACCTGTCCGACCCCGTCCTCCCTCCCTCCCTCTGCTTCTGTTTTCCTGTCTCCTCTTCTGATTTGGACCTCCCGCCACCCTCTTATAAGGACCTTGGTGATGACATTGTGCCAGGACAATCAGGATCATCTCCCACCTCAAGATCCTTAATTTAATCTGCAGAGTCCCTTTCACCATGTAAGGTAACATCTTCACAGGTCCTGAGACTTGGGACGTGGGCACTTTTTGGGGGAGGCATTTAATTCTGTCTACTACAGTACACATCACTTAAATTATTTCCTTATCCAGCACCTATGTAACTGTTTTTAAAGGTACCATTTCCAAGCTTTTAAAGCACATGTAGATCAATATTCAGATGAAAACAAAAAAGGGCCTTAATCTCCCTACCCAGGTAACTCCAAGAGATGAATTTTTTTTCTGTTTTGACATTTAAACAGAAAATGTAGAAGGACAAAAAATGCAAACCACAGAACGATACAAAACAAACATTAAACCTCCCTGCATAGTCTCTCCTTAAAGGTAACCACTTTACAGTTCTAGAGATTCCTTCCAGAACAAACGAATACACATGCCAGAATAAATGTATCTATTTATACCTTCCTTTCTAAAAAATACTAGAGATCATACTACTTACACTATTAGGCATCCTGCTTTTTTCACATGATTCTATACCTTTTAGATCTTTCTGTTCGAGCACATAGAGATCTCTCTCTCTCTCTCTTCTCTCTTTGAGACAGGGTCTCACTCTGTCGCCAAGGCTGGAGTGCAGTGGCGTGATCTCAGCTCGCTGCAACCTCCGCCTCCTGGGTTCAGGTGATTCTCCTGCCTCAGCCTCCTGAATAGATGGGACTACAGGTGCCTGCCACCATCATGCTGGGCTAATTTTTTTTTGTATTTTTAGTAGAGACAGGGTTTCACCATGTTGGCCAGGCTGGCCTTGAACTCCTGACTTCAGGCGATCCGCCTGCCTTGGCCTCCCAAAATGCTGGGATTACAGGCACAAACCAGCACACCCGGCCTCTTTCTCTTTGAAAGAGCTGCTGGCTTTGCAGCAGGGATGGTGCGTCACTTATTCACTGATTTTTGTAACTCGTCCCGTATTGTTGCTTGCTTTGGTTGTTTCCAGCTGTTTTGCTACTGTGGGCATGCTGTGTGGGTATTCTTGGACATCCCATCTAGGACCATGTTACGACTGTATTTTTAGGTTTTTTTCTCGGCATTTGGGGCAAAATAACTTTTTGTTGCAGGGGGCTGTTCTGTGTGTCGTGGGGTGTTCAACTACATCCCAGACTCTTACCACTAGATGCCGGCACCACTCCCCAAATTCATGACAACCAGATATTGCCAGATGTCCCCCTGGGGGCAAAATCATCCCTGGCTGAGAAGCTTTCTTTCAGGGGTATTCCTCACAGTGGGGTGATGGATGGGAGTTTTCTTGTAAATTTACCCCTAGTCGATGATGGCAGTTGGCTGGTGGGCTGTGGCCAAGTTCGAAGAGCAGGCGAGGCCATTCACAGGCAGCAGGGGATTGTGGTTTGGGGTTGACTGATAGGCAATGCTGAGTTTCCTAAAGCTTATTGCAAGGAGTTAAGCAGTTACCATACCTTGCCTGCTCTTAAGAGAATTTGTCCAAGCTCTGACCGGCTTGACTTGAATGTTCTGAGCACTGTGTGTCTTACACTCCTGGCTAGGAGTTCTGACCCCTTTCTGGCTGAGGTTGCATCACTCTTAAGTGACGCAGCTGGGATTTGAACCCAGGAAGTCTAGTTCTGGCGTGGATGCTATACACCCCTGTATTTGGAGGTCCGCACTATTTCTCAATGGAACCCAGACAGAGAATAAGAACATCAGTACGTATCACACACATGCCTCATGCTGGGCTGGGTCTAGGTACATTACATATGTTAGCATGTTTATTCCTCAGAGCAGACACGTAAGAAGATAATTTCATCAGCCACATTTTGCACACAGAGTCTGAGGCACAGAGACATCAAGTCACTTGATTGAGGTCACACAGCTAAGAAGTGGCCAAGCAAGTTTCTGAGCCCAAGTGGCTCCAGGGTACATGGGCTTAACCATCGGCCCACACTGTCTCTGGACAGAGGGAAGCAGTGTTTCTAATGCTACAGCGATCTCAAAAATCATCACCTTGGGAAGGTTTCCAAGGCTTTTGGACAATTTATCCCCCTAGTCATGCTGCTGACATATCTGGGCGCTCTTCAATCCCCCAATTATAATCTATCATGCGTTATGTCCCCCTTAAATCAAAGATATACCATGTCAGCAAGAGGAAGCCTGGATATGCTGTGTGTGTTTTTCTAGTGGTGATTGTTTCTTCATTAGAACCTACAAAGTCGGTATATTTTAAAATCCAGAACTGGAACAAAACGAAAGCCGTCGGTGACTCTTGGCTGAGGATGGGCCGTAATTCATTCAAGTAGCTCGTTACGCCTCAGAATCACCCAAGTGCTGAAGCTTCTGAACAGCAGGCAATTCCAGAGCTTCAGTTTCAACTTTCGGCTCTTACTGATTTATGACACCTTACTACCTTCAAAATCATGAAATATTCCAGGCATGCAAAGAGGCATAGAGAATATTTTAATGAATATCACGCACCCACCACCCAACCGAGGAAAGACAGCCTTACAATTACAATCAATGCTCCTGTAGACTCCTTCCAGATTGCCTTCATTCTCTCTTTCCCTAGAGATTACCACTGCCTGAATTTAGCAATTTTTCTGAAGTTTGCTATCCATATATGTAATCATAGACTACATGAAGCATTGTGCGTGTTGAAAAACTTTATATAAATGGCGCCTTGCTAAACATATCCCTCTGCAATGTGTTCATCTTGTGGCGGTGGTGGGACTCGTCTGTGCTGATCTATGTGGCTGCCATTGATTTCACGGCTGCATAGTATTCTGGTGTATGAATATATCACGGTGTATTCATCCGTCCTCCCACTGATGGGCTTTTCGGCTGCTTGCTGTTTCTCGCCATGATAAACAGTGCTACAGTGGGTGTCCTTGTACATCTCCTTGTGTACAAGTGCGAGGCCTCCTCCAGAGCATGTAGTTATATTTGGAATCACTGGAGGTCAAGGCATGTGTGGTAGAGAGAATTGAAGGTGCGTGTGCCCTGTGTAATCTCCAGGACGGTGAATATGAAGAGTATCGATCCTGAGACTGGAGAGTGTTTTGTGGCACAGTTGAATTTAAGATAGAGAGTGTTGTAGACAGGATAATTGTGTCCCCACACCACTGTCATCCTTCCCTAGCCCCCAGCCAATTCATATGTTGAAACCCTAATCCCCAATGCGATGGTACTGGAAGGTGGGCCATTGGGGAGTGATTAGATCATAAAGGTAAACTGCTTAGGATGGGACTGTGCCTTTATAAGAAGAGGTCAGAAGGCTAGCTCACTCTCCCTCTGCCATGTGAGGGCACAGTGAGACAAGCGGTCATCTGCAACCCAGAAGAAGGCCCTCACCAGAACCCGGCCAAGCTGCCACCTAATCTTAGACTTTCAACCTTCCAGAATTGTGAGAAATCAGTCTTGGTGTTTATTGGCCACCAGTCTGTGGTCCTTTGTTATAGCAACCTGAACTAACATAGTGAGATTATCCAGATGGGCGTGACCTCATCACCGGAGCCCTTCAGATGAAGGTCTGTTGGACAGAGACTGAGAAGTTAGAGGAGTCTGGAGTGCTAGAGGGAGATTCTCCATGCTGGCTCCGAAGATGGAGGGGGGGGGATGGGTGTCACCAGGAATGTGGCTGGTGTCTTAAGAGCCGAGAGCAGCCCCTGGCTCACAGTCAGCAAGGATGTGAGGATGTCAGTCCTCCAACCGCAAGGAGCTGTACTCTGCGAGCAACCTGAGTGGTCTTGGAAGAGGACCCTGAGCCCCAGATGAGACCACACCCCAGGACATGTCTTGACTTCATCCTTGCAAGAATCTGAGCAGAGAACCCAGACCTGATGTGTCTGGACTTCTGACATATGGGGAACCATGAGATACGTTTGCTTTTCTGAAAAGAAAAAATTGTGGTGAAATATCCATCACATATATGTGCCATTCGTAGAGGTGCAGTTCACTGGCCTTGAGTCTATGCACATTATTGTGCAACCGTCAGCACCGTCTATCCCTACAACCTTTTCATCTTCCCAAATTGAAACGCCGTCTGCATTAATATTTGCATTGTTTTAAGGTGGTTAGTTGGTGGTAATCCATAGATAGCAACAGAAAATTAACACAATATCCAAAGCCAGATTTTTTTTTTAAGCAGAAGTCCTTTTATCAGAGTAGTCTCACTCATTTGTCTATGCCGAGTATCACTGTTCAAGCATTTCTAGGGTACATTTATTATCAACATATCAGAGAAGAATTAAAATAGCTCAACCTTTATTTCATTCTCCTGTGGAGGTTTCATGCAGGTAGTGACTTCAGAAAGAAATAGAAGTAGTTTCTAACTAGATTAAACCTTCTAATTCTCCTCCCCCTCCCCCATTACGTATATAATTTGTTGCTTAGAAACACCTTTATTTCCCATTGTATTTTTAAAATTGCAGTGACAGAATGGAAGGGAGGTGTTAGCTTGAAAGGTTTTACAAACTGGAACAAATGAGAAATGTTTCCACATCTCTGGTTTTGGAGCTGGTGGCCTGCAGCCAGGAAGATTTGGTTTGATTTAAAAAAAATTTTTGTACTGTATTGGTTGAGTTTGGTCATGAAGCAAGGTCTAGAAAGTGACTACGATGAGACAATGTAGCAGCTACAAATCTTCTGTTTGCAAGTGACAGAAACTCAACTCAAAACTGGAAAGAAAGAGATTGGCTCATAAAACTGTAGTATGTGGGAGGGACAGCTTCAGGTATGGCTAGATCCAGGGACTCAAATGAAGACATTAGGACTTGGTCTCTCTCTGTTCCTTGTCTCTTTCCCAGTTGACCTCTTTCTCTGGCTACCCCTTCAGGAGTTATCTGTGACAATCCAAATTTATGTCATCCCTATAGCTGGTGATGGAAAGGAGGCTTCTCTTTCTCAGTCGGTGCAGCAGAAATGACAAGACTGAATCTCACTGGATTTCCTTAGATCATGTACCTGTCTCTGAACTCATTCCATGGCTAGAAGTTTTCACAATGCTGACTGGGCAGGTCTGGGTCACATGGCCACCCAAACCGTATGGGCTCAGAGTGGTTTCTCAAAGGAAAACTGAGGCATTGTTAGCAAATATAAGGGGGAATAGTTGCTGGGTGAGCAAGAACATTGGATATTTAATTGAGTGAGGAGTTCCGAAGCCAAGGTCATGGGTTGGATTCTTTTGGGAGCTGGGGAGCTCAGTGCTATGGGCCAGGCTCCTTTCAACACATGTCATTGACATAATGGAGATACAGAGATAAATTGATGACCAGGGATGTGGTATGGTCTCTACCTGAGACATTGGTACAGTTTGTCGGACTCCCTGTTTACACGTGGCTGCTCACATGGACAGAGCACCTGCTGCCCTTCCTTAGTTTATCGAATCACTTCTTAGTAAAGAGTATTGCAGCAATTTTTTTGACTTTATTTTTTATATCAACTTCAACGTTTAGATTCAAGGGGTTCTTGTGTAGGTTTGTTACATGGGTATATTGTGTGATGCTGAGATTTGGGGTACAATTGATCTTGCCACCCAAGTACTAAGCATAGTACCCAGTAGGTAGTTTTAGCCATTGTTCCCCTCCCCACCCCCTTAAATAGGCCCCAGTGTCTATTGTTTCCATCTTTGCGTCCGTGCGTACCCAGTGTTTAGCTCCCACTTGTAAGTGAGAACATGCAGTATTTGGTTTCTGTTTCTGCATTAATCTGCTTAGGATGATGGCCTCTAGCTGCATCCATGTTGCTGCAAAAGACATAATTTTGTTCTTTTTTATGCCTGTGTAATATTCCATGGTGCATATGTACCATGTTTTCTTTATCCAGTCAACCACGAATGGGCACCTAGGTTGATCCCATGTCTTTGCTGTTGTGAATAGTGCCTATTGCCGCAGTTTTAAAAACTGGTCACAAAGTTTTGACATTCTGCCTCTGAGAGGTGTGGGGTCTATGTCCCCTCCCCCTGAATTGGGGCTGCTGTGTGACTGCTGTCACCTATAGAGTGGCACTGTGTTGCTTTCAAAGCTAGTTCCCCAAAGGCCCTGCAGCTTTGTTCTCTTAGAATGTTCCCTCTTGAGATACTTTCCTCCTGGAGCCCACCCACCATGCTGTGAGGAAGCCCAAGCCACTCCATTTGACAGCTGAACCCAGCCTTGCAGCCAGCAAACCTAGCAGTGACCTGTGAGTGAGAAAGCCTCCAGGTGAAAAGAGTCCCAAGCCTCAGAGTCAGCCTCGTCACTGAAGGCTCTTTTGTTGGGGTCTCCATCACTGTGAGCATAGACAGCTCATCCCCCTCTGCGCCTGATCTGAATTCCCATTTGCAAGATTCTGTGAGCTATAATAAACTGGATTTTGTTCTGTACCATTGCATTTGTTAGGCAGCAGACAGCCGGAAAAGGCGTGCTTGCACTGCTGGCAATATTGGTTGGATGAAACAAGCCAGACGTGGTAGAGATTTAAGAGTTACTCAGGCACTGTTGGACCTAATAATTCCACTGCTGGAAATCTATCAAAAGGAAATAATCTCAAATGGGAAAAGTGGATCAAACATTATGCATGGAGATGTTCATCACAGAGCTATTTATAATGGTAAAAAATGTAAAACAACGTAGTTTTCCATTGATGGGGATATGGTTCCTTGATAAAATAATGATGGCTGCCATTGAATGTCTGAAGAAGTGCCTGGCACTGCACTAAGAGCTGCCTATGTATCAACTACGAATCATGCCAACAACCTTTGAGGTTATTATGACATCAATTGCCTTAGAAATGAACCTTAGAAAGCTTGTCACTTGCCCAAGGCAGTAAGCAGCCAGTCTGCTGACTCCAACCCCTGCTGGTCACAATACACATGATATTGACTTAAGGGAGGAGAATGATTTAGAAAACCTATGGAAGAGCCATGCCATGGCATATTAGGTAGTCTTTATAAATAATATGTATAAAGAACTTTTAATAATAGGAGAAAGTGCTTATGCTAAGTGGTAGAAAAAATGCAGAATGAAAGTGGTGTATACAATGAGAGAGCAACTTACTGAAACTATGCATAAAGAAAAGTGCAGGAAGCGTGTGAAACCCTAACGGCAGGTGGTAGGATTGTATATGTGTGAGCCACCCTCAGCTTTCCTGTGTTTTCAGTTCTTTCATGAGAGGCAAAGGCTGCAGAAGAAAACAAGCACAGAAAGGGAGTGAACAAAAGTTAACAAGAGTCAAGCATGATTAAACAGCGAGATGACCAAAGAGAACGACGTTGCTAGTTAGTTAAAAAGGAAAAAAGCTCATTAGTGTGATAATTGTCTTGTGCCTTTATTCTGACGAGTCACCTGGGAGAGCACTCAGTGGCTGGGCTGGGAGTAGGAGAACCACGGAGCTCTGGGTGGGGCCCCTTCTTCCAGCCAGGGATCTGTGAGATGTTTGAGGGAAGGTCTGTGAGCATCTCCTATGTCGGCTCCCATGGGGGATCCAGCCCGTTGGGGCAGGAGCTGGAAGGGAAAACGTGGACATGAAATGATAGACAGAAACACACTACGTGGTGCTTGGAGGAGAGACTCTGGGAAGGTGTGGGTCACACAGGCCGCTGTCTCTCCTCCATGAAGCTGTATATGTGTGCGTGTGTGCGTGTGTGCGTGTGTGTGTGTGCGTGTGTGCGTTTGTGAGAGAGAGACAGACAGACAGACTTGGGTGTCTGGGGCAGGCTGCTGTGTTATGACAATGCCTTATATCTCCTTAGACATCTCCTTTGAGTTCATTCTCAATAGTGTGCAAACATCACAGATGTTGCCCGAAGTGTAGGAGGCAGACCACGTTGTGCTTAGCGCTGGGACTCGAGTCTGAGACCTGACCCCATGGTGAATCGGTGGCTTGGCCTTGGGCAAGACAGTGCCTGTTTTGCCTTCTGTGGAATGGGAACAAGAATGCTGCCTTATTCACAGGTTCACCTCCAGGGTTAATAAAGTGATGCTAATGCATCAGGCGGCACTTAGCACTGTGGCTAAATAGCTGTTGCTGATAGTAGCACTTAGAGTAACAGGTTCTGATTTTAATTGAACACTTTATGTGAGTATGCTTTTTCTTCTCTTCACATATCAATGTCACTTCTTTTTATACTTAAAAAAAAAAGTTGCCCTTGAGTTTGCACTATACATTCACAACCACTCCAAGTCAGAGGGGAGCCTTCTGACACCTGAGTCCAGTCCTCTTCTTCCTCTGCTTGGAATCTGTGAGTAGTCCTTATCTCACCTGGATAAAAGCCGAAGTCCTTATGGTGGCCCCACGGCCCAACACAGCCTGGCCCTGGGCATCTCCTGACCCCGTCTCCTTCTGCCTGCACCTAGCTCCGGCCACACTGGTCTCCTCGCTTTTCTTCACACCCACTGGGCACCTCCCACCTCTGGCTTTTGTTCCCGTTGTTCCCTTGCCAGGAGTCTTCCCAGATACCTGTTTGCCAACGCCCTCACCTCCTTCAAGTCTCTGCCCAGATCCCGCCTTTCCAGGACAGCCTTCTCTGACCTCTCCACTTCACACTGTGACCTGCCATTTGCTCACCGCCTGCCCTGCTCCCCCACGGCTTGTATCACCTTCTGACAAACTGGGTAATTTCCTTTCTTTGTAATGATTTGCTGTTGGTCTCCCCCAATGGGAACATCCACCCCATGAGGGCAAGGACTGCTTCTCTGCTGTATCTCCAGTGCTCCGCCTAGAACCCAGCACCTGGCAGGGGCTCCTGACTATCCCTTGGGTGAATGAATGCTCGAGTGAGCATTGGCTGCCAAGTGTCTTTCCACGCCCCTCCTTTAGCGCTGTGTGAAGAATCACAGAATCAGGACCAGGCTGTCTGGGCAGCAAGACTCCTCAGCTCCTTGCGCTAAGTCAGAGTTTGCAGCAGTAGGAGCCCGAGAAAGCTGTTAAACCGACAGCGGGCCTGGTAATCTCTTAGCCATGCATAGGAGGCCCACAGATTACCAGCTGCTGTGGAAGACGCATCCTTGCTCCCAACAGGTCGGCATGAGCAGCTGTTAGTGAGCGCGTCCATCTGTCCATCCGTCCATCTGAAGAGCAGCGCAGCGGGAAGAACGGGCTTGCTCCTGCTGAGTCTCTGTTCTCTAGGTCAAGGGGAGGGCGATGGAGCTGGAGGTCGCTGTGCTGGCAACAGGTCCAGAGACTCTGGGTTTCCTTGGGGGTCCTGCCTGGGTCAGCATTGGGTGGCTTTCCTACCCAGTGAGACAACAGGGTGGACAGGACGAGGAGGGGAGCCTTGTTTCCCTTGGAAGGGGACCGTCTCATGTCCTGAGGCAGGCACACGGTGGCACCATGTTTCAGCCTCCCTGTTGCATGGTGTAGATCTCACAGGCGACAGGTGTGGATGGGCCTCTCCTCTGAGCACTGTCACTGTGTGCTACCCTGTGTGGGAAAATGGCCCCGCCTTCTGGCTTAGTGCTGTCCCCAACACCATCCTCCACATTTTAGAAAGCAGAGCAGGACCACCCTTCAGAATAGGCCACCTATTGATGGTCATTCATTCCATCAGCATTTATTGAGCACCTACTATGTGTCATGCATTGCGCTCAATACTGGGGCTACAAGGTGGACCTCACTTCCCCTGCAACTAGGTAAGTGGAATCAGGAATTGAGATGCTCAAGGGTGAGGTCCTAAATATTCACACCCAGTTCAGTGCAGGTGCTGGCCAAGCAGAACGCTGGTGCTCTGGACTTCCACCTGTGATTGGAGGAACATGAGCCCTGGGAGGGACAGGGGCAGGGTCTTCTAGGAGTGAGTGGACCCAAAAATGAAGGGGCAGCCCCCGGGATGGCTCATGGGTTACATCCCATTTCCTCCTGCCTACTCCCTGACTCTGCTGTGGTTCTTCCTTTTCTTTCTTTCTCTCACATTATCCATGCTCCCTTCTCCACTGGGCCATTCCTAACAGCAAACAAGCATGGTCCTCTCCCAAGAAATATCTTTAGGCTGGGCATGGTGGCTCATGATTGTAATCCCAGTGCTTTTGGAGCCTGAGGCAGGAGGATCACTTGAGCCCAGGAGTTTGAGACCAGTCTGGGCAACATAGTGAGACTGCCCTGTCTCTACAAAAAAGTTAAAAATCAGTTGGGCACGGTGGTGCGAGCCTGTGTTCCCAGCTACTCTGGAGGCTGAGGTGGGGGATCACTTGAGCCCAGGAGTCCAGGCTGCAGTGAGCCGTGATTGCACCACTGCACCCCAGCTTGGGAGACAGCGTAAGACCCTGTCTCAAAAACAACAACAACAACAAAACACAACAACAAAACCCAGAAACCCCCAACACCTTTGACCACTCCATCTCCGTCCCACCCACTCAGCAGCTACTGCTAGTTTCTCTACTCCATTTTATGGGAAGTTTCCCTCAAAAGTGTTACATCTACTCCCTGCCATCACTTATTTTTTAGAGATGAGGTTTTGCTGTGTTGCCCAGGCTGGCCTCAAACTCCTGGCTCAAGTGGTCCTCCTGCATAGCTGGGACTGCACGTGTGCACCCTGGCGCTCTGCTGCCATCCCTTCTTTTACCTTGTTCTCTCTTTAACCCACTTTTATCAGGCTCTAGCCCCACTGTTCTACACAGCAGCTCTTGTCAGACTCACCCCACCGTCTCTCCAACACTCAGCTCTGTTCCCCTTTCCCTGCCTCCTGGATCTGCTCTTCCTGAGCCCTGGGACTCATCACTTACTTGCTTTCTTCCTGCCTCCCCCGGCTGCTCCTCCCCGGCCTGGCTGTGGCTCTCCATCCTTCTCCCTGACCTTTGGCATCTGGAGTGACCCAGGACCTGGTCCTCCAGCCCTCCCCATGTCAGTACTTTGGATGGCTGCCTCCAGTCTGTGGCCTTCCAGCCCGACTCTGGGCTGATGGCACCTGCATTCACCCTTCCCTGACCTGCCCAGGAACTCCCTGGAGCCTTCAGGAGCTGCCTCTGGCCCCATGCTTCTGGTCTCCCCTTCCCAGAAGCAGCACCTCATTGCTCCAAATGTGTAGACCCAAAGCCCTGGGGTCATCCTTGTCCCCGCTCTTCCAGACCCATGTCACCACACCAGTGTCAGTGTTCACATCCTGTCTGATCCACCAGCAAATCCTGCTGGCTGTACCTCTAAAGGATGTCCAGGATCCAGCCTCTTCTCACCCTGGTCTAAGTGACCCCTCCCACCTTAGTTCACTTTCTTGGACCCACCCTGCGTCCCCCGCTTACCCTGCTGTCTGTCCTCTACACGGAGCTTGTGCAATTCTGTAAGCTGTCAATCAGATCATGCCATATCCCTGCTCTCAACTCCCTGCTGACTTCCTGCCTTGCTCAGAGCAAGAACCTAAGTCCTGCTCACAGCCTGAGGTCCTGCAGGGTCTGGCTCCCAGCTGTTCCTCCCACAAGCCCTGCATGGCCTGCCCCAGGGGCTTTGCACTGGCTGTTCTTGCTGCCTGGAACACCTTCCCCAGATACCTCCAATCCTGGCTCTCTCCCTTCCTTTATTCATGATCACCCCACCCAAAGGACCCCCTCTCCGTACCCCAGGCGTGACCCCTTCTCTTAGCCTGCCCTTTTGTTCTTTATTTTGGTATGTGTAGAGATAGGGTCTCATTATGCTGCCCAGGGTGGGCTTGAACTCCTGGCCTCAAGCAATCCTCTCACTTCAGTCTCCCAAAGCATTGGGATTACAGGCATGAGCCACCACCCAGTCTCTTTTGTTCTTTATATCTCTTGTTACAGCCCGACCACCTGACACCTTGCCAGAGCCAGAAGCTGTAGGGAAGCTGAGGCCGGCCCCAAGTGATGTCAGATCGCACTTTGGCCCCTGTGTGGCCCTAGACCAGTGGCATCTACCTACCTGGCCCACATTCAGCAATCATGTCACTGCATCCCTGCCTCCAGCCCTAGATAACACTAAGGCTCTGTCCTGAGCAAAGGGAAACATTTTTGTAATAATAACTGCCATTGATGGAGTGCTTACTGTATACCAGGACCTGTTCTGAGCACATCAGGTGACTTAACTCATTTAATCCTCATGGCGACTCCATGAGATAGGGGGGAGCCATCATTAGCTCATTTTATAGATAAGGCAACCAAGACACAGAGAGGTGATGTAACTTGCCCAAGGCCACACAGCTGGCAAAGGGCATGGCTGGGATTGGAACCCTGGCACTGGGCCTCCAGAGTCCACACACTTAGGTGCTGCACTGGGCGAGCCTAGTTCCTTGAGCTGCCGGCAAACAGCCTCACCTGTGCTGTGCCTGCACTGGGGAGCTTTTGTGATGAAAGCTTTCTCAGTGATTTCTGGGGATTGGTTCCCATGGCATATAATTTACAAGGAGTTCAAAAGGAGAATGTTATGAGGTTGCCTCCACTGCTATGGGGCTCTGGGATATATACATGTTGGTATACATGTTGGAATTTATTTATTTAAAAAATGTCTTTAGTTGAAAGTTTGAGCGTTTGACCTAAGTGGCTGATAATATCTCATAAAAGCTGACATTTGTTAGTGGATTATAATGTGTCAGGCTCGGTGCTACCTGCTTTCTGTGGATTATCTCAGAATCCTCGCACTGATCTATATTTTTTATTTTATAGAGGGATCTATGTGGAGGTGCTGAGCTGCCAAAGGACACTGGCAGAGCTTGAGGGCATTCAGGACTGAATTCCTCTGCTAAAGTGGCAGGGTCTATTTCTCCAGCCCTTGAATCTGAGCAGGGCTTGTGCCTTGCTTTGGCCACTAGAATACAGGGGGGGGATGGGCTGCACACCCGCCCTGGGCCCAGCCCTGAAGATCCTCTGTGTCTCCTCTTTGCCTCTTGCTCTCTGCAGCCATGAGGAGAGCACACCCAAGCTATTGGAGGATGGAAGGCAGGTGGAGAAGATCCAAGGCCAGTCTAGATGAGCCAAGAGCTAGCAGACCCCAGATATTTAAGTGAGCCTGGCTGGGCGTGGTGGCTCGTGCCTGTCATTCCAGCACTTTGGGAGGCCGAGACTGGTGAGTCACTTGAGCCCAGGAGTTTGAGACCAGCCTGGGTAACAGTGAGACCTTGTTGCTCTAAAATATAAAAAATAAAAAAAAATTAGCCAGGCATGGTGGTGGTCTCCTGTGGTCCCAGATACTAGGGAGGCTGTGGTGGGAGGGTCACCTGATCCCACGAGGTGGAGGCTGCAGTGAGCCGAGATCATGCCACTGTACTCCAGCCTGGGTGACAGGGTGAGATCCTGTCTCAAAAAAAAAAAAAAACAAGCAAAAAAAAAGGCAGCCTGGCTGAGACTAAAAGAACTGCCCAGCGAGTGTAGGTGGCATCATCAACCTGCAGGTGGATGCATTACACGAATGTTTATTGCTCTAAACCCCTGAGTTTCGGGGTTGTTCGTTATACAGCACTATTGTGGAAAGGGATAGCCAGCATAGACACACAGCCTACAACTGGCAGAGCTGGATTTGAACCTAGGCCTGCTTGAATCCAAAGTCTCAGATGGGACTCTGGATTTTCAGTGCTTGCAAAGAGGGCAAAGGTGTTTTTCTCCCCTCTTTTAAAATTTCTTGGTGTTTTATGTATATATATATATATTAAATGTACCACTTTAACAATTTTGAAGTATAATTCAGTAGCATTAACTGCATTCACCATGGCATGCAACAATCACCTCTGTCTAGTTCCCAAATTTTTAATCATCTGAAATAGAAATTCTATATCCATTAAGCAGGCTGGGTGCGGTGGTTCATGCCTATAATCCCAACACTTTGGGAAGCCGAGGCAGACAGATCACTTGAGGTCAGGAGTTCAAGACCAGCCTGGCCAACATGGTGAAACCCCATCACTACTAAAAATACAAAAATTAGCCAGGCATGGTGGTGGGTGCCTGTAATCCCAGTTACTCAGGAAGCTGAGGCAGGAGAAATTGCTTGAACCCAGGAGGCAGAGGTTGTATTGAGCTGAGATCACACCACTGCACTCCACTGTGGGGACAGAGAGAGACTCTGTATCCAAAAAAAAAAAAGGAAATTCTATATCTATTAAGCAAAAACTCCTCATTTCTCCCCCTCCTCCCAGCCTCTGATAACCTCGAATCTACTTTTTGTCTCTATAACTTTGCCTATTCTAGATATTTCATATATAAGTGGAGCCATACAATATTTGTCCTTCTGTGTCTGCGTTTCTGTATTTAACATAATGTTTTCCAGGCTCATGCATGTTACAGCGTCTCTCAGAGCTTCATTCCTTTTTACAGCTGAATAATATTCCATTGTGTGGATAGATCACGTTTGTTTCTTCTTTCGTCTGTCGATGGCCATTTGGGCTGTTTCCACTTTTTGGATATTACGAGTGCTGCTATTGTGCACATTCATGGCCAACTATCTATTTTCAAATCTTCAGGGTCTATAGCTTTAAGTGGAATTGCTGGATTATATGGTAACTCTATGCTTAACTTTTTGATCAACTGCCAAACTGTTTCCTACAGCAAGCAGCTGCACTATTTTATATTTTCACCGGCAATCTGTAAGGGTTCCAATTTCTCCACGTATTTTCCCAGACTTATTATTTTCCCTTTAAAAAATTGTAGCTATTCTAGTGAGTGTGAAGCGGTATCTCATTGTGGTTCTGATTTGCGTTTCCCTAATGACTAATGACGTTGAGTATCTTTCATGTGCTTATTTGCCATTTGTATAACTTCCGTGGAGAAATGTCTATTCAAGTCTTTTGCTCATTTTTTCATTGGGTTATTTGTCCTTTCGTTGCTAAGTTGTAGAAGTTTCTATTCTCTGGATGGTAACCCCTTATCACATATGAATTGGCAGATATTTTCTCCCATTATGTGAGCTAGCTGTCTTTTCGCTCTCTTGGTATAATGTCCTTTTATGTGGTGGTCCCCCAATATTTTTGGCACCAGGTACTGGTTTCATGGAAGATAATTTTTCCATGAATGGTGATGGGGGGGATTGTTTTGGGATAAAACTGTTCCACCTCACATCAGGCATTAGTTAGATTATCATAAGGAGCACACAACCTAGCTCCCTTGCATGAGCAGTTCACAATAGGGTTCCTGCTCCTATGAGAATCTCATGCCACTGCTGACCTGACAGGAGGTGGAGCTCAGGCGGTAATGTGAGCAGTGAGGAGCGGCTGTAAATACAGATGGAGCACCCACTGGGCTCACCTCCTGCTTTGTGGCCTGGTTTTTAACAGGTCATGGACTGGTACTGGTCCACAGCCCAGGGTTTGGGGATCCCTGCTCTAATGTACAAAGTTTTATTTTTAAGAAGTCCAATTTATTTATTTCCTGTATTTTTTTTGTTATATTTATGAAATCATTTCAAAATCCATGAAGATTTGCCCTTAGGTTTTCTTCTAAGAATTTATAGTTTTAGCCGTTTTAGTTAAGTCTCTAATACATCTTGAGTTAGTTCTGGCATATGGTATAAGGTATAAAGGTCCAACTTCATTCTTTTGCATGTGGATATCCAGTTTTCCAGGAACTAGTGTTTAAACATTTTCTTCTTTAGCAAGGCATTTTGCCGCTTGCCTGTAATCCCAACTACCTGGGGGGGCTGAGCAGGGAGAATCTCTTGAGGCACAGCATTCAAGGCTGTAGTGCACCATCTCTGTGCCTGTAAATAGTCACTGCACTCCAGCCTCGGCAACATGGTGAGACCTCATTTCTAAAAAAAAATATTTTCTTCTTTGATGCTGCTCCACATTCATAGTGCACCTGTTGACACGATCTTAGCACAGCACTGCTGAGCTTTTTCCTGAGCGTTGGGAAGTCATTGTTGGAGCCATTGTCTTGTTGGAAGTAAGACATTTGCTTTGCTGTTTCAGGACGTTACACTTGTTACTTTTTAACTCCCCCGGGGGAGATTGGACATTCTTTGCGATGGATTGGAGAACTGCCCCGCTACTCTGAATACGTTGGTACACTTCCAAAGCCTTACAGATATCAGTTGCCTACTTTTCAACCCATCCTCCAACTTCTTCCAGGAGCTGCCCATTATGGTGGTGAGACTTGGCCGACAGTTTAGATTCAGGAGCTCTCATTCAGCAGTAAGGGACCTGTGCAAGTAAATAGTGCCGAGACCTTTCAGCTGCAAACTTTGACATACAAGATTCATGCTGAGATTTGCCATCATGAGGAGGCATCAGCTGGAGCTCGTCACTAAAGTTCTGATGGGAAGCACAATCCAATTTTAATGGCTTCTGAGTGTAGTGTGAGATGGCAGCCACATGTCCAAAGCCTGGGGTATGGGGGAAGCCTGTCTGTTAAAAGTTAATGATCTAAGAAGTCCTGACATAAAGTAAAGCCTTGAGTGAAATTCCATGGCGTCGCGGACAGTTAATTCTTTATTAGGTTTTCCTAAGATGGAGATAAAAAGTATTTTATCGTTTCTAAGGTTGCATTAACATGTCATTGCATTTTATAGATACACTGGTCTTCATTTGGCCAGTCTGGGACAGGTAATGGAAATACATGCTTTGTGGATGGCAAGAAAACCTCCTAACACTTTGCTGTGATTTATTAGTGTTGTTTTGTTGGGGATCTCTAAGTTTAAAAGACAAGGCAATCTTGATTTAGGGAAATGAGAGCCAGGTGGACTGTTCATGTGGCTTCCCGCCTGGCTGAGATTGAGTTTCCATCTTTCTCTATTGCTGGGTGTGTTTAACAACTCTGTACTCCAGTGAAGTTAGAGATCGTGCTAGGTTGTTTTGTCCGAGAGATCCTTGTAATGAGCTTTTTGGGAGAAGGAGAAAAAGTCAGAAGTTCCAGGCTTCACTAGCTTTGTCTAAGTGGAGTTCATTCCTGGCACAAGAGTCTTGTGCCAGGAATGTCACTGATAGACCCAGGGGGCCAGGGAGGTAAGGTGATAAGCTTAGCTGGCCAGCTGGGAGTTTCGATTGGCTGCCTGGTCCAAGGAGGTGGACACTGCCCATCTCCGAGCAGGAATTGGAGTCTAAAGTTGGCAGATCTTCCGATTTTCCAGCCAATGCTGGAAATCTGGACTCTATGAAAAATGTGGGAAATAAATCTCAATGAAAAAATATTATGCAGGCTTAACACAACACACCTGCCAGCCACATTTAGCTCTTGGAGCCTCAGGTTTTAGCAGATGGCAGATGAAGCTTATTCACTTTGTCTCCAGCCAGGACTTCTCCCCCTGGGCTCCAAACATCTCTCCGTGGCTATCTATATGACATCTCTACCTGGACGTTTCATTGGCATCTCATACTTACCTGGCCCAAAACCATGCTTCCCACCTTTGCCCTGAGTCTGTTCCTCCCACAGCCTTCCCTACTTCTGATGGCAATTCCATCCTTCCAGCTGCTCAGGCTAAAAAACCTAGAGCATCCTTGATTCTTCTCCTTCAGTTCCTTCCAAGCCATCAGCAAATCTTGTGGCTCTGTCTTCCAAATACATCCAGAAATTGAGTCCTTCTCCTTCCGTTCACTGGTCCCAGCCATTGTTGTCGCTTGCCTGGACCATTGCAGTAGCCTCCTCCTTTGCCCCTTCTCAGTCCTTTCTTCCCACAACCACCAAGGCAGCTTTGCTGCATGTCAGCTGCACCATGTTCCTCCTCTGCTCAAAACGCCCCACTGGTGTCCATCTCATTCCAAGTAAAAGCCAGTGTCCTTAAAGTGGATCAGAATGCTCTAAATAATTGGCCATTCCCGTGACCTCTATGACTTCCTGTCTGTTTACTTGCCCGAGTCTGGCCACACCGGCCTCCTGCTTCTTTGGAACACCCTGAGCGTGCTCCTACCTCAGTGACTTTGCACCTATTTCCTCTTCTTGGAACCTCCTCCCTTCCCTTTCTGTGCTCCTACCTCCTTAGACCTTTACGATGGCCACCCTTGGCCAGAGGAGGTCCTTGGCCTCACTACCTGACGCTGCAGCCGCTGTAGTCCACTCCAGTGTTGCTTAACCTTCTTCCCTTCTTAATTTTTCTCCATGTCAGTTGCAACTATCTAGCGTCCTTTGCATTTTAATTTATGTATTTCATTGGTGGTCTTTGTTTTCCCCACTAAATCTGTCAGCTCCAAAAGACAGGGATTCTGTCCGGCGCAGAGACAGATTCTGTCCGGGCTCATTTTTGAACAAGTGAATGAATGGCGTAGACACTCAGGAAGGTTTTGTGCAGTATATCACAACAAACCCATGGGTTTAAATATGACTAATGTGCTTTGGTCTGCATGGTTGTGATTCTTTTTGATTTAGGTGATTTTCTTCACCTTTCTCTGCTTTGGGGATCCTTCCTGTAAATTAGGAATAATAATAGCACCTGACTTCTTAGGATCGTTGTTAGATTGAATGAATGAATCAATCGATGCATGAAAAGCACTTAGAACAGTGTCTGGCAAATCAGAAAAGCGATATAGAGGTTTGCTATTGTTATTATTCCTATTATTACTGTTTATCTGTGTGACAATGAAAACATTACAAATAGGGTTAAAGTCTGTCGTGATCAGCATCCCAAGCCCACGTCTCTTTCTACTTTCTCTCCAGAGATAACCACAGTTACTACGCCTTTATTTTCTTTATTTCAGATCGTGCCTACGTCTCTACTTGTAATATAAGTTTATGTATCTATACTTGTAATATAATACTTGTAATGTGTATATATACTTATATATGTACATATACACATAAATATATATATTATATATAGTATAAGTATATATATACTTATATGTGTGTATATATATACTTATATGTGTGTGTATATATATATATACTTATCTGTAGAAAAATAGTCTTTTTAAATAGTCTTTTTAAAAAGTTATTCTTTACATAATGTTTTTGCAGCTTGCTTCTTTTCCCTCAACAATGCATCCTGAAGTTGCTTTTACACCAGTTCACGGACGTCCTCCACTCTGTTCCTTGCTCCTGCTGTATACTGTTCTGGGGTATGGAACTGCTCTGGACTCCTAGCTATTCCCCACTTGTCGACACCTAAGCGGTCTCTAGGTGTCTTCCATTACGAGCAATGCTTGGCTAATATCCTGGTATCTGCCCGAGTGCTTAGCCTTTCTCCAGGGTGACTATTAAGACACGAGATTGCTGGGCTCAAGGGGTTATGCATTTGCCATTTTAATAAATTATTGCACATTGTGCTTTAAAATATGGTTGCCAGTTACCGTTCTACTAGTAGGATGTGAAAAGCCTTCCTCTTTTTATTGTCATTTTTATTTTGAGAAATAAAAAAAGTGAAAAGTACAAAGAGTAACATAAACATCAGTGTACTCTGCACCTAGAAATGTCAGCTGTTCACATTTTGTCACATTTGCAGCGAGTCTTTTATTATTTTGTAAAAAAAGGACCCAAACATTACGGAAAAGATTGAAGTTCTCTTTTGCCCCATCCTCAATTCCATTCCCTTTCCCCAGAGGCAAATACGACCATGAATTTAATGTTTTTATATTTTTCCTTATATGTGGAACCATGAACGATATATTATTCTTGTGCATTTAATTTTTTCATTTAAATGTTATATTGACATAGTCTGCAACTTACTTTTTTTCAGCCAACAGTATATTTTGTAGACCTAACCATTTAGCACATTTACACTTACCTCAATCTTTTTACCTGCTGTATGATATTCCATTCTACCATGATTTATTTAGCTCTTCTCCACTTGATGGGCTTTTAAACTGATTATAGTTCTCTGTTATTATGACTAATCCTAAACTGAGCATCATGGTCAGGAGATATTCAAATTCTTTCTTATGTATTTTTATAATGCTTCAGTTTTATATGCTATTTGGAATAAGATGCTCTTTATCTTTTCATAGACTCAGAAGCAGCCTTGAAAAGAAAAATATCACTTTATCTGCCTTCCTCTACCTGCCAGGTGTTTGTTCTTTTAGGGATAGTGAGATTAGATATTTTCAGCGTGCTTTATGCTTTTATTAGTTTGGTTTTTGTGGTTACTGCCAGTGCACATCAGGTGGAAACATTCCTTCCCACAGTTTAGAATCTTAATTATTTTGTTCCTGTGTATCTGATGGTCTCATTCATTTGACCGATATTTTCTGAGCACCTACTATATAACAGACTCTGCCCTAGGCAGGGAAAACTCAGACGTGGTCTTTGTCCTCCTGGAATTTCCATTCTCAATACAATAGGCAGAAACCAGCACCTCTGCTTCCCCTCCAGCGTTCATCACTGAAGAGCTCATGGAGGTGTGCTTCCTTGGCAAAATCTGTCCTCTGGCCGATCCCTCAAGGAATTTTATAGTGAGCAGTTTGAATGAGGTTCAAAGTTAAAATTTCTAAGACTTGTGTTCTTATGATCAATTGCTATATAACAAAGTACCCAAGACATGGTGACTTAGAAGAACAATGCCATTTATTTTGCTCACTAGTTTAGAATTGGAACAGGGTGTGGCAGGAACAGTTGGCTTTGCTCCACTTGCTGTTGTCCTCTTAGGCAGCTTGAGGGAGTCATCTCAGGGCTCACTTGAATGTCTGGGGGTCGAAGCTGCTGTCTGCTGGGGTCACAGCTGGGCTGTGGCTGGAACACCTCCACGAGCCCCTTCCTGTGGCTGCTTGGCTTCCGTGCAATATGGCAGCTGGTTGCAAGGGTGAGCATCATGAGAGCACCAGGCAGGAGCTGCATTGCCTTTTCTGACTGCCTCGCAAGGCCAATGGAGTCCCTTCCACTGGAGTCCCGGGTCCACCCAGACTCAAAGGGAAGGGACATTGGCCCATCTCTGTAGGAAGGAATGTAGTGTGAGATGGATCTACTGGTGTGACCCTCTTTGGAAGACACCATCCACCACAAGCTGTGCAAAGCAGCTCTTCCTGCACACGTGTCCAGCCAGATCTAGTGGGCCCTGGTGTGGCTTGTGGGAGACCAGACAGAGGCGGCGGTGTGGATGGTGGCTGGGAATTGTAGCAGGATTATTGAGGGCTCCTGCGTGCTAGCACATTGCTTGTCTCCTTAACTCCCCCACTACACCCATGGTCCCTCCCATTTTACAGATGAGGAAGCTGAGGGTGCAGAGCCTTTGAGTAAGCTCCAGGTTCATACAGTTAATAAGCGGGGGAAACTTGGGTTTGAATCTAGGCATGTAAGTTACACTCCCCTCTTCAAGTCTACATAACCACCCCCGACCCCAGGGAGGTAAGACTTCTCTACTCGGAAAGCTCCCCAACTACGGGTCCACCATGGGGCTGTCTCTCAGTGGCCACTTCCTCTGGTAGGCCTGTGGTTACCATGGCAATGGTAGCCAGCCATGCAGAGAAACACTGACCTCCCCCTCACAACACCCCCACCGTGGTTCTGGGTCTTACTGAACAATGAGAGGCACAGTGCATGTAGAGGCTTTGGAAGGGCGCCTCGCTGTCATCTGCTAATGGGTGTGTTGATGTGAAAAATGTCTTAGGATGTCTCCTTCACTCGAGGCACAGGCTGAGCAATTATATAAATGAAACATAATGTCACATCAAGTGGCCCATCACTGAGTACTGGTGTCCGGGCTGTTCAATTACATGCACCTGTTCCCAGAGCATCCCAACTTTTCAATGAAAGACCTTTAGGGGTGGAATATTTCCTGCTTTCTCCTCCGGGCTATTTTGGGAAGATGGGCTGAGACACTGTTCACATCTTAGACATAATTGAGTGTGACAGAAGGTGGGTGTGTACTGGGATTGGCAGAAGAAACCTGCAGTAGTGGCCCTTTAAAGGGAGATTCTTTCTTATGGATGCTCCTGTCTGGCTGGCACTCAACCCGTTCGGCGTCCCTGTTTGTTAGTCATAGAGAAACGGGGTCACCGTTACAAGAGTGGTGCCGTTTTGATTCTGGGTTATGAGGGGGAGGCAGGCAACTGCTCCTTGGGAATGGTGATTTTAAATCAAAGTTAATTGGGATTTCAATTAATTTAAATAGACATGAACATCATACTTTCCCAGAACACACGTGGTAGCTGACGGCAATTCCATCCTTCCAGTTTGCTCACGTTGAAAACCCTGGCGTCATCTCGGCTTCTCTCTTCATTTCACATCCCACATTCTGTCTGTCAGTGAGTCGACACCTCCAGCTTTGAATACCCAGGGCTCTGGCCCATCTTCTCTCTTCCACCCCTATCCAAGCCCCATCGTCTCCTGCCTGGAATCTGCTGTAGCTCCTTCTAGCATCTTACTTTTCTCATGCTCATCTCTTTCCAGTCTATTCTCATTGAGAAGCCGGAATGAGCCTTTGAAAATGTAAATCATAGTCCACTGTCCCTCTGCACAAAACCCCAACTAAACAGGGCAGAGAAGGGGGCAGGCCAGAGGATGAGTGGAGGAGGCAGGGAGGTTGGGTGGGGAATGTGGCCCATCTTTTTTCAGTAGCATGATTGTTCCTTCTGATCATGGGCCTTTTGGAAACAGCCTAGAGAAGCTAGGCCAGATCTGACCTCCAGGAACTGCTAGATGAGGGATATTCCAGATCAGAAGAACATTCTAGACTGAAGTGTAAAGGAGTGAAGCAGGTGCTCTTATACAAACAATGAGCACTCTCTCTCCAGGGCAGTAATAGGGAGTAGTAGAGACTGTGGCAAAGTGGAGAGCCTGTGCTCTGCCTGCAAGGGACAGCTGCTCCCAGCTCCTAGGTCATCATATGAGGATATAGGTCTAATGCTGTCAGATCTTCCAGTTTTTCAAGAGAAGCCAGAAATCCAGCCTGATAGACTCTCCATATGCTGGTTTGTTAATATCACTGTGAGCTCATGAATTTAGTATATTTGATGTGTTTCAACCCATTGAGTCATTAGTTGTTTGGATGCTGTAAATCATCCCATCATTGCCCAGCAGGTGCTCCTTCCAGCTGCCTCGCTTGTCCTTTTGATGCGTCCCCATCAGTAGGAGCCTTTTCCTACTTCCTGGCACAAGATCCTCCAGATTCATCTGGTACATGTCTTGCTCTGGACATGGGATCAGCCATTTCTTCAAGATGACTGGGCTTGAACTCCCTATTTCTAAAGGTTAGCAAGAGATTCACATTAAGAATGAAAGCTCTGCTGTAGATCTGTTCCTGGGTGGCCCTCGGGACCCTTGGGTAGATGTCCCAGCGTCCTCTGGAGAGACCCAGGCTGAGCGCCACCATCTCTGAGGAGGTTGGCCTCTGCTTCTGCAGCCTGCTGGGCTGATAGATGGCATAGCTAATGTATCTGGATGGTTGTGTTCTACTCAGGGACAGCCACCAAGAAATGTCTAAAATGCACTTTCCCTGAGAGCTAGCTGCTCCTACAGGTTTCACCTTGCAGAGGTCTGTCAGGATTCAGGTGTGGATTCCGAGTCGGCACAGGGGGCTCTGTATACTGCGGCCGTCTCCCCATCCTGTTGTCTTCTGTGCTGTTGAGGAGTTATCAAAGGACACAGGATGGGGGAGGGTGTCTAGCATGGGCCACCCCTAATAAATACACCCTAAACCAACGGGGTGCTCTCCCTTCAACCCTTCCGCCTCTGCAGACAGCAGGTGCTGGACGTGTCTACCAAAGTGCCTGCTTTCCTGGAAGCCTGCACGTGCTGAGGGTGTGGACTGTGTCCATGGTTTTTATTTGACACCTCTTGTGTGAGCTGGGAGTCAAAGTGCCTGGGTTTGAATCCTGGCAAGGTTAGGCAGCTTGCCAAGATAACCAGATTGATACTGAATCTGGAGTCTTGGCAAGCTGCCTAACCTTTCTGTGCCTTGGTTTCCTCATCTTAAAAATGGGGACATAGAAATAGCTAGGTCAGGGGCTCGTGATGATGAGTAAATGAGCCAATACATGTAAATCCCTTAGAACAGTGGCTGACACCTAGGGAGGATCAGTAAACCTTAGCTTTGACGATAATTTGAATCTCTGTGTCCAGTCAGATGGAAGCAGTTCTTAGATGGCTAGTTATATGATCCACACATTTCTCTTTTCCTTTTCCTTTCCTTTCTCTCTTTCTTGATGCCTCCTTGCTCTTTAACTCTTTCACTCCTCTCTCCTCTCCTTCCCTCCCTCTCCCCTCCCTCCTTTCTTTCTTCCTTTTTCCCTTCCTCCCTTTCTCCTTCCCTTTCTTTCTCCCTTCCCTTCCTCCCTTCCTTCACTTCCCACCCCTCCCTTTTTCCCCTCCCCTGTCCTTTTCCTTTCTCCTCTTCTTTTCCCCCTCCCCCCTCCCCCTCTTCCCCCTCCCCCTTCCCTTCCCCTCCCCTCTCTTTCCCTCCCCTCCCCTCCCCTCCCTTTCCCTCTCCTTCCCTCCCCTCCTTTCCCTTCCCCTCCCCTCCCCTCCCTCCACTTTTCTGCCACATGCAACCCAGGCTGGCTTCACAGACATGGGATCTGAGCAGTTGCAGCAGATGGTACACTCAGAAGGACCCCAAACTTTGTGTCATGCTCTTGAAATTCTTAATATTTTTTGACCAAGGTCTCCCTCCTGCGTTTTCATTTTGTACCTGGCCCCGCATATGACCTGGCCAGTCCTGTGTGTCACCAAAGTGTCCAGCCAGATGACCTCTGTCTCAGGATGTCTCTTTGTGTCTCTGACTTCAGGTGCATGATGGGCTTTCAGCAAATACAGCTTAAACTCAAATCATCATCCCCAGGATCAGTGCATCTTTTTTTGGTCTCTGTTCTCTTCATCCAGCGCCTGCCTGGGCGGCGTGCGAACTTATATATACTTGTGTGCAGAGAGCTTAGCTGAGTGTGTGCAGGGGACTTGATGGTGTTTTGTTTCTCTGAAAGTCTTGCTCTCCAATTCGAGGTGCAGGCTGCCACGTCCCAGCCTCCAGTCCTTTGCGAACCAGCCTTGACTTCCGTGTGGGCGTCTGGAAACAGTAACGAGGTCTCACCTTCTTGAGACGTGGAGATTTTGACAAAAATCAGCAGTGATGGCTCCTCCAGAGTAATTGGAGGTTTTGCGGAGATTCAGTACCAACTCTAGGCAGCAGATGGGAGGCTCTTTCTTTCCTTCTTGCTCAGAAGCCTGGTTTGGAAGGCAAAGCTGCCTTCTGCCCCGGGGGTGAGGAACAGGGGGAAGGGTGGGCCCCAGAGGTGGTGCTGGGCTTCCCGGGGCCTCTTGAGCTGCATTGAGGAGGCGCCTCCTGCATACGGGCTCAGAGGGGTGCAGCTACTCCTTCCTGGAAGAGACCCAGCCAGCAGGGCTTGAAAGGGGCAAATTCTCTAAGCTGGGAACCGCACAAGAGGTCACGAACCCTCTTGAGGGAGGCACAAAGATCTTTTCTTCCAGCTCAAATTAGGGAAGTTGCCAGAGGCTGCTGTCATTTTTCAGCTCAGTCTGAGGGGTTAGGATTTGGGATGAGATGTTTCTTTCTTCAGTGCTAATGACTATCTAGGTTGCCTGGCCTGTTCTCTCAGAAATTAGAATAAAAATTAGCTGAGAAATGTCTTCTTTGTGCAAAGTGCCTCTGGTGGGCACTGGCTGCCGCATGGGAGGTCTGCAGATGCCGCTGGAAATGGGAGACCGGGAGCTGGAGAGGGGGAGCCTGGGGGCACTTGCCTGCCTACACTTGCAGGCAGAGTTGGGGCTGGTTAGCTGGTCAGGTTTATTTGATGCTCTGCTCTGGGTTTCCCTCTCCTGTGTGCTCTAGACAGGTTCAAGAAGGCATCCTCCTGGGCTTGCAAAGTCAACCGATGCCAGGAACCAGGCAGCTTGCGCATGGAAGGAAGTAGATTAGGGATTAGGGAATCAGCACATCCTCAGTGATACTGTGCCTAGGTGAAGGTGCATAATAATCTACATTGTTTTTTTTTGAGAGAAAGTCTTACTCTGTAGCCCAGGCTGGAGTGCAGTGGTGCGATCTCGGCTTACTGCAACCTCCACCTCCTGGGCTCAAGTGATTCTCCTGCCTCAGCCTCCCATCTCTACTAAAAATACAAAAATTAGCCAGGTGCCCACCACCACGCCCAGCGAATTTTTGTATTTTTAGTAGAGATGGGGTTTCACCATGTCGGCCAGGCTGGCCTCCAACTCCTGACCTCAAGTGATCCTCCCGCCTCGGCCTCCCAAAAGGCTAGGATTAAAGGCGTGAGCCACCGTGCCCGGTCAATAATAGGAGTTATTAACACTATTATTATTTTCCAGCCAATGCTTGTGTGTATCTTAACTAATGCAGTCCTCATAATAGCCCTGATGCCGTGGGTACCATGATCCTTATTTTACAGATGAGAAAACTGAGGCACAGAAGGATGGAGTCACTTGGCCAAGGTCACACAACCAGAAGGCAGTAGAGCTGGGATTTGAGCCTCAGATTCTGTGTCACTTGCCTCTTGATGGTTAAGGGGTGATGGGACTTGGAGTGAACAAGAGATGCCGTGCCCCATCTGAAGATGGCAGTTGCTACCTGGCCAATTGTTGCCATGCACACGCCAGCAAGTTGTAGCCCTTGACGTCTGCCCAGCAGTGGCTCCAGAGACTCAAGGTGCTCTGGAGGTGGTTACAGAGGAGGATATCATCAAAGGATAGTGCTGCCTTCCCAGCTTGGGGACAGATCCCCTCATCATCTCGATCCACCTCCGTCATTAGTCTTGGTGGAGTCTCCCACCTGTTGACCTTGGGCAAGTGACCTCCAGGGCTAGGCCTCCACCTGGGGCCTTCACATTCTGAGGCTGCGAGAGAGGTGCCCAGTGTGACTTTGGGGGCACAGCCCTGCCCTTATTGCTTCGCCTGGAGAGCTCTCAGTGGTCCTCTTCATTGGCTTTCTCAGTAAGGGTGATTTTTTTTTTTCCCTTAAACAACTCAGAACTCCACTCCTAGGTAAATGGAAATGCAAATATAAACACAAAGATGAGTGTGAGAATTGTTTCTTAAAACATTGTATGGTAATCACAGAAGCTTGGAACCAACTAAACATCCAGCAGGAGAACGGGTCCATATGGTCTTTCCATACAATGGGATAGCAAATAGTAGCAAAGTGAGTGGGTTACGGCAACGTGTGTCAATAAATGTAACTTTCATAGACATAATGCTGGGTGGGAAATGCAAGTGGTAGAATCAGAGACTATTATACTATTTATGTAAAGACTTTATACTATTTACGTAAAGTCTAGAAATGATACAATGTATCATACCATATGTAGACATTATATACTATAATAAAGGTAAAAAAACTCACAGCGTGATGAACTCTGCAGTTCCCTCTGGGGTCAGGAGGGAACTGTGGTTGGGGAGGGACCACAGAGGACTTCAGCTGTGTTTGCAGTGACCTGTTTCTTCTTCTTCTTCTTTTTTTCTCAGAGCTTTTTACTTATTTATTTATTTTTCTTCAACTATTATTTTTAGTTCTGGGGTCCATGTGCAGGGTGTGCAGGTTTGTCGCGTAGGTAAACATGTGCTGTGGTGGTTTGCTGCCCCTATCAGCCCATCACCTAGGTGTGAAGCCCGGAATGCATTAGCTATTCTTCCTGATGTGCTCCCTCCCCCACCCCCACCCACGACAGGCCCCGTGTGTGTTGTCCCTACCCACCATGTCCATGTGTTCTCATCATTCAGCTCTTACTTGTGAGAACATGCAGTGTTTGGTTTTCTGTCCCTGTGTTAGTTTGCTGAGGATAATGGCTTCCAGCTCCATCTATGTCCCTGCAAAGGACATTTCATTCCTTTTCACGGCTGCATAATATTCCACGGTGTATATGTGCTATATTTTCTTTATCTGGTCTAACATTGATGGGCATTTGGGTTGCTTTCATGTGCAGTGACCTGTTTCTTAACTTGGATGGTTGGTCCAGGTTTACTCATTGTATTACAAAAATCCTCTTGTAAAAAATATTACATAATCAATTACAAAATATGTTATTTGAATAACAGTTTGCATATCTAAGAAAAAAAATGAGTCTGGAAGTTACTGGACTGGACGTCCTTGGCCTCCTTTGCTGATGTTGACCCACTGGGGCCCCCCCCGGTTGTCCCCAGAGGCCATGATGTAATCCTGGGTTTCGGGGCAGGTGGAGCAGTGGTAAGAGCGTCAGGTGGCGGTGGCTCAGGTCCTGGTTTTGTCCTGATGATGTTGGATAAGAGCTGCGTCCTCTCTGAATGCTAGTTTCCTCAGTTGTAAAGTGGGGAGAATTTAGTCCTCGTGACTACAGCTCCCAGGGTGGGTGGGAGGATTCGCAGAGATGGCAGCGCGTGTAGCCTGTTTAGCTCAGAGCTGGGGGCAGCGTACTATGAACAACACACAGTAGATGCTGTTAATGGCGACAGCGAACAATCATTCCATCCACACAGTGAGAGGGACGGGCGGAGGGAGAGGAAGGGGGAGAGCTAACGAGAACGCAGCTCTCCAGTGTGGGTCCCAACGCCTCCACGTTAATGAGGCTGCCATCTTATGTTCAAGCCCCATGAGGACTGGTCGGTTTTGAGCCACACTGACTGGAAGCCTCTCTTCTCTTCTTGCCACACACCCTGCTGCCCTTCGTGTGGCTACAGACTAACCCTGACCCATCACAGATCCACAGCTGATGGTGACCTCAGACCACTCTCCTGACCCTGCTAAGACAGACACTGACTCTCTGGTTCCCCTCAGGGCTGGGCCGGGCTGCCTTCTTTCTTCTTGACTCAGAATGTGGTCAGGGGACAGCCTGTCCACCCTCTGATCTGGGGTGAGCCTTTCTTTCTGAGGATGGAGAGGCTGGACCCCAGAGGGCAGAGGCTCTGTCCAAACCAAGAGAGAGTGGATGGAGGTGCTTACTATACTGCACTGTCTGGCCTGAGATGTCTCCAAAGCAGAGTCTTTTCAATAACATCTATGTTCCTTTTTGTCGTGAAAGTGGAGTCTGTCCACTTGGCCACTTGTCATGCGCTGGGTGCAAGAATTTCTCTTGCATAACAAGCAGTGTAACAGGCATGCATACACTCCTGGCTCACCTAAGTTTTGATTGAGAGGAAGCAGCCTTGTTAGTGGGGTAATTCTCAAGCTGTTTGACACCAGACAGCTTGGATTTGTGGACATTGTTTAAGGAAGCCAGAAGCCCACACCTGGAGACCTTAGGGAATGGGAAGCTGAGGCTAGGGGCCACTCTTCCTCCTACAGATGAAGCCCCAGGTCCTATGGGAAGCTGAGCTTCTTGTCCATATAGCCCTGAGGGAGCACCCACGGTCTTGATGGGACATTATGTTGGCATTATTCATGAAGACCGAAGTATCAGTCTTTATAGTCTGTGTATCATCCTCTTTCTTTCTCATTTGCCTGAGAACTAGATCTGGGATATCGTGTCCTGGCAGGTGGAATTCTGTTTTCTTAACCCTCTAAAAAGCCTGACACGTCCTTTTTATCGTACAGAATACAGTTTGATGATGGGATGGTTTGTCTAGAAATCCTGAGAGGAGATTTTATTAGTAAGAGCATTTTTGGTTTCAAGAGATAGAAAACATTAACCAGGGAAAATGGGAATGCTGTTGACTCATGTAGTTGAAAAGCAGAGAGCAACAGCTTCAGGTATGGCTTGATCCAGGGGCTCAATTAGTGTTACCGGGACCCAGTATCTTTCCTTGCCTTGCATTTCCTCTGAGGATTGACTTAATTATATACATTCACATGGGGATAAGATAGCTTCTTAGTCAAGCCCAGTGGCAATAAAGAATTCTCATCAGATGTTTCAAGCAGAAGTCCTACGCCTTATTACTACTAGCATACATTGGGTCTCTGATTGGCTGGGCTTGGATCAGGTACTCATTCTTGTAAATGAGCGTGGAATTTTCACTACCTGAAATATGGGAGAGAGGGATGAGAAGGTAGTTCCCAAAGAAAAACTGGGAACTGGCAGTTACCAGGAGGGGGATGGATACTGAGGGGCTCAATTATCACATAGGTTCACAGTGATCAGAAAGTAGCCGCTGGCCAGGCACAGTGGCTCACACCGGTAATCCCAGCCTTCTGGGAGGCTGAGGTGGGAGGATTGCTTGAGCCCAGGAGTTTGAGACCAGCCTGGGCAACATAGTGAGAATCTGTCTCTACAGAAAATAAAATTAGCTGGATGTGGTGGCTCGTGCCCATAGTCCCAGCTACTTGGGAGACCGAGGTGGGAGGATTGCTTGTACCCAGGAGACTGAGGCTGCAGTGAGCCCTGACTGTGCCACTGTACTCCAGCCGGGGCAACAGAGCAAGACCCTGCCTCAAAAATGAACAAGGAAAAAAAAGGAGCTACTGGTCTCGACCTGCACAATTCACCATTTCTACAAGGACCGGCCTCCCTTGACTGGACTCTCCTGTGATGTCTCTGGGTCCTGCACTGAACTTTGACCTTCCAGGGGCTGGCTTGGAGCCTCGCCGTCCTGCTGGAGCCCCTCATGTAACTGTATCAACAATGGCCCAGCTGGTGAGGAGGTCTGATCCAGCAGCCTCATTCATGCAGGCACCAGAGAGAAAATAGGAGCAAATAAATTGCTGGCCTACGTTAAATTTAGATTTATTCTGTTGGAGCTAATTGTAATCTTTATTTGGTCCCAAGTGATTCATTCTTATCGCTCTTATTATAGCTGAGAAAATTAATTTTTATTCTACCATAAAGGTGGCTGTGATAATCTGGGTTCAGGAAGGGGGATTACTTTAATAAGATTTGCCAGCAGGCTTTGAAACAGTCAGCTTTTATTAGCATGTGGAGCTGGCCTGTTGCGCTGGAGAGGACGTTGGGGGTCCCGATGGGATTGCTGGGGTGAGCTTGGCTAGGAGAAGGGACAGGTTTGTTTGCTCTGTGAAGAGCTCAGGCCTGTTGCCACTCCTGTCTTTAAGTACAGGGACGGTGCCACAAGGGGGGAGCTGAGTCGACCTCAGTCTCTGGCCTACTTAAATGGAAACAAATGCATTTAAATGAATCATGAGCCCGCTCCTGAAACAGGACGCACCACAGGGACCAGGGAAGGTGCACTGGGGTCAGGCTGGGCTTAGACATTGGGACTGTGGGGAATTTGGAAAGCAACACACCTTTTGGAAGGAGCAGATATTATGCACCCGTTATCTCTCTATTTGCGATTCCAGATTCCAAAACCTCTGAAAACCAAAATGCTTTTGGTAAATTTTCAGCAGACTCATTGGGTGGTAGACCCTCACCTGAGCTCATTTATAACTTTATTTGCTCACTTAAGAGGAAAGCCCTTATCTTTGACTTGGAACCTCTGGTGTGTTGGATTCAAAGATGCTGCCCCAGGCCCCACTGAAGGTGTTGCTGATACTCAGCATATGCATTGGTCTTGCCCTTCTAAATCAGAAAAGTTAGGAATTGAGAGTTCTGGAAAAGAGGGGCTGGATCTGGATACCTGCAGTGCAGACCAAAGTAGTGGTAGATTTTTCCGATTTTGAGGGAGAAACCAGAGGTCCTGTTACTGACATTTCTCAATTTCTATTTGTTACCGAGTCAAACTTTTACATTTTATTTTTTGAAGACCGAAAGTATCCCAACATCGTTAGTCATTAGGGAAAGGCAAATTAAAACCATAACGAGATACCACTGCACGCCCAATGGAATGACTAAAATAAAAAACCTGGCGATATCAAGTATTGGCAAGGATGTGGAGAAACTAATCCTCTGAGCTGCTGATGGGAATGTAAAATGGTGTAGTCACTTTTGAAAATAGTTCATTTTATTTTTTTTCAGATGGAGTTTCACTCTTGTTGCCTAGGCTGGAGTGCAGTGGCGCGATCTTGGCTCACTACAACTTCCGCCTCCCAGGTTCAAGCAATTCTCCCACCTCAGCCTCCCAAGTAGCTGGGATTATAGGTGTGTGCCACCATGCCAGGCGAATTTTTTGTATTTTTAGTAGAGGCAGGTTTTCACTATGTTGGTCAGGCTGGTCTCAAACTGCTGATCTCAGGTAATCCACCCACCTTGGCCTCCAAAAATGCTGGGATTACAGGTGTGAGCCACTGAGCTTGGCCTGGTTTGTCAGTTTGTTTAAAGGTTAAGATACGGGCTGGGTGCGGTGGTGCACGCCTGTAATCCCAGCACTTTGGGATGCCGAGGTGGGTGGATCACAAGGTCAAGAAATCAAGACCATTCTGTCCAAAATGGTGAAACCCCATCTCTACTGAAAATACGAAAATTAGCTGATGTGGTGGCACACGCCTGCAGTCTCAGCTACTTGGGAGGCTGAGGCAGGGGAATCGCTCGAACGCAGGAGGCAGAGGTTGCAGTGAGCTGAGATTGTGCCACTGCACTCTAGCCTGGTGACAGAGCAAGACTGTCTGGAAAAAAAAAAAAAAATTCACTGCTAGGTATCTACCTAAAAAAAAAAAAAAGAAAGACTTATTTATAAATGTTTATTCATCATTGCCCCAAACTGGAAACAACCTAAATGTCCATCAACTAGTGAATGCATGATCACCCTTTAGGGCACCCACACAATGGAATAAAAGGGCACGCACTACTGATAAATATAATAACATGGGTGACTTCTCAATTATTATGCCAAATAAGCCGGACACAAAGGTCTCCATAGTGTATGTTGATATGGTATGGCTGTGTCCCCACCCAAATCTCATCTTGAATTGTAGCTGTCATAATCCCCACATGTCATGGGGAGGTAATTGAATCATGGGGGTGGGTTTTTCCTGTGCCGTTCTTGTGCTAGTGAATAAGTCTCATGAGATGTAATGATTTATGAAGGCGAGTTCCCCTGCACGCACTCTCTTGCCTGCCACCATGTAAGATGTGCCTTTGTGCCTCCCTCACCTTCCACCATGATTGTGAGGCCTCCCCAGCCATGTGGAACTGTGAGTCCGTTAAACCTCTTTTTCTTTATAAATTACCCAGTCTTGGATATGTCTTTAGTAGGAGCATGATAACAGACTAATACATTTGTCTGCTTATGTATATGACTATCTAGAACATTCAAGCCTGCAGAGGCAAAAATGAATTAATAGTTGCCAGGGCTGTGAGTGAGAAGGGGGATTACCTGTCAGTGAACACAGGGAGATTTTGGGGTGTCGGGAGTATTCTAAAACTAAATTGTGGCAATGGCTGCACAACTTTGTAGCTAAACTCATCAAACCATACATTTTAAATGGGTACATTTTATAGCATGCCATATATACCTGGATGAAACTGTTAAAATATTCAAAGACATAATACATTCATATGGTTCCCATTTCAAAAAGTATAAAAGTGATTATAATAAAAAAATTTCATCTTACCCCTCAGCAATCCAGTTTTCTTTTACACAGGCAGTGAATATGATTAGCATCTTCCCCCAATGTGTTCAGAGGTATTTCATGCATAGAAAAGCATAGAAATGTATTTTTCTATGCATATATATGTGTGTGTGTATATATATATATATATACTGTCTACGTTTCCCTATGTATAGTTTGCTTTGCCTTCATAGACAGTAGCAAACCGTGAGTACTGTTCGGTGTCTTGTTTTTTCCACTTAACATACAATGTGTCTGGAGAACCTTCTCTGACCTAAAGAGCTGCAGTGTTTCAGGCCTTGTCCTTCCACGTTCCATTGTGTGGCCGGCCCCATTGCTTACGGTGTCACTCCTCGGTTGATGGACAGTGGCGTGGTTGCAGTCTTTTGCCACTACAGAAATGACCGGCCCGGGCGCAGTGCCTCACGCCTGGAATCTCAGCACTTTGGGAGGCCAAGGTGGGCAGATCACCTGAGGTCAGGAGTTCGAAACCAGCCTGCCCAAAATGGTGAAACCTCATCTCGACTGAATATACAAAAATTAGCCAGGCCTGGTGGCGGGCGCCTGCAGTCCCAGGTACTTGGGAGGCTGAGGCAGGAGAATCCCTTGAACTTGGGAGGTGGAGGTTGCAGTGAGATGAGATTTCGCCATTGCATTCCAGCCTCGGCAACAAAGTGAGACTCTGTCCCAAAAAAAGAAAAAAAAAAGACTGGCTAAATTCTCTACCCTCTCTCTGCCTCTTGGCTCCTTTGTTTGTTTATTTTTATTTTTGAGATGGAGTCTTGCTCTGTCACCCAGGCTGGAGTGCAGTGGTGTGATCTCGGCTCACTGCCTCTGCCTCCTGAGTTCAAGTGATTCTCCTGCCTCAGCCTCCCGAGTAGCTGGGATTACAGGTGCCCGCCGCCATGCCTGGCTAATTTCTGTATTTTTAGTAGAGACGGGGTTTTGCCACGTTGGCCAGGCTGGTTTCAAATGCTTGACCTCAGGTGATCCACAGCCTTCCAAAGTGCTGGTATTACAGGCGTGAGCCACCGCACTCAGCCCCTTGTTTCTTAATGAAGCAAATGGTAGTGACTACCTAACTTATAGAGTTACAAGGATGAAAGGAGCTCACGTATATAAAGGCATCCATAGGGCCTGGCACCCAGAAAACCGTGTGAGCATTATAGAAAGAAGCCAATAAGCCAATGAACTCCAACCGAGAAGTTGGAAACAACTCCCCCGTGAAATTTCGTTAGAAACACACACATACACACACAAAGGGGGCGAGGGTAAGAAGGCAAGAGGTGAACACCTTCTTAACATAAAAATGAGTCAACTACAGGTCAGAAAAATGGAGGCCTCATGTTTCCAGAATTCTCTGCAAAAATGTCAAATCTCTGATCAGTAACTTTCAAATGCCACAATCCGTGCATTCAAATAATAATTCTTTGAAGGCCTAATAAGTAAATATATTGACAAATGGATTAATTGCTAATTACTTAATTATCAGTGTTGTCATTACTTCCAAACAGTTAGATCCAAAACGAGGTGGTCTGCACCAGAAAGGTGCTAGTAGAATTACTCCTTCCACGGAGAACCTTGTAGGTGTGTCATTTCACACACGTGTGGGTATATTAATAGGATAAGTGCTAAGAAGAAGAATTAATCATAAGATATGTGCAGATTAATTTTGGATAGATTTTGCCAAATTATCCGTTTTACTCCCTAGAGCAGGAGTCCCCAGCCCCTAGGCCACGGACGGGTACTGGTCTGTGGCCTGTTAGGAGCCAGGCCGCCCAGCAGCAGGCTAGTGAGGATGACCGCCTGAACTCCGCCTCCTGTCAGATCAGTGGTGGTATTAGATCCTCGCAGGACCCCAAACCCTGTTGTGAACTGTGCACGCGAGGGATCCAGGTTGTGCTCCCCTTATGATGTGAAGCAGTTTCATCCTGAAACCATCCCTGCCCTCCACCATCCATGGAAAAATTGTCTTTCGAAAAACTGGTCTCTGGTGCCAAAAAGGTTGGGAACCGCTGCCCTAGAGTGACAACTGAGATCGTGTTCCCTTAGCTAACTTAGCTAGACTCCAGAAGTCTGGTCTTTGGATCTGTCCGCTTGAAAGGTGAGACGCGGCCATCTCCTAGTTTGGGGGAAAGAATCCACCTCAGCGGGGCTCAAACACTCCTTTGGGCCAGTTCCTGCCTTGGGCCCGCCAGCGTAGACAGTGGTCACCTGCTGCAGTCCCAAACAGAGAGCTCTTCTGGCATCCTTTCCCCTGAGAGAGCTGATAACAGGGGTAAATGTTGTAGCCTGAGGCACCGGTTCCATTGTATTTACAATTTTTGCAAATTGAATTAAGTCATGCAAGCCATTTCTCAGGACACATCTGCTAGTTGCTTACATTTTAACAGGCCCAGAACATATGGGTAAGGTAAAGACGCAAACACACAAAACCCAGAAAAAGCACGGTGTCCCGGCCAACAAGAAGCCTTTTGAGTTCTCATCAAAACAGGAGCATTGGACGCGCCTCCAGTGCATGGACGTGGGAGCAGCAGCCTCGCCCAGGCAGGAGCCAAGGAGCTTCAAAGCAGCGCCTGGGGCAATGGGAACGGTTTCTGGAGCAAGCGGCCTTGTTTTGGATCCAGCTGTTTGGAAGTAATGACAATATCGGAGGAGTGATTAGCAATTAATCTGTTTGTCTGTATGTTTATTTACTAAGCCTTCAAAGAATTATTATTTGAACGTGCGGATTGTGGCATTTGAAAGTTATTGATCAGAGATTTGACATTTTTGCAGAGAATTCCAGAAACATGGGGCCTCTATTTTTCTGATCTGAAGCTGGCTCATTTCATTCCTTCCCTGCCCGTGTGTGTGTGTGTGTGTGTGTGTGTCTAAGAACTCTCTTTTCTGTTGTTGTTTCTAACTTTTCAGTTGGAGCTCTCTGGCTTCCTAGCTTCCAGTCGGAGTTCCTCTTCTTCCTATGCAAGTCATAGGCCCACGTGGGATGCCGTGGATTCTCTCACGTGCCTCATGGAATGAGTTGTGGGTATGCAAGCACATGGGATGGAGCAGCTTGACCCAGGAACTCAGACTGTGAAGACCGAGTTTCTTTCTGACTTCCTGGTTTGCTTTTCATAGTTGACCCCACTCCAGGGCCCCGCAGCTCTGAGTGCCTCACGCAGCACAGTGACATTTGGGAGTTTCTGGCCTCCAGTCTCCTACCACGCTGTTCACAGGGAGAGGGGGACGCTCCAGGGAGCCTCTGCACAAACCAGAGAGTCTTTCTCTCCCTTCACGGCCTGCACTAGGTCACATGCTCAGTTATGACCAAATCAAGCTTCTCCACAAAGGGAGAGAAGAGTGTAGACATCGAGGAGGCAACCAAAAAATGCCTGGGAAGAAAAGTACTCTGAGGAGCTCAGCACGTGGCCTGTCCCCGCGCCTTTGAGCTTCAGAAGAGTCATTTTGTGATCTGTTGATTGCTTTTGGGGAGGAGAATTACTCTCTTCTGAGGTGACTGTCTCAGGCTGGACAAGCCCTGTCAGTATTCCAGATTTGGTTGAAAAAGCCACCTGCCCTCCTTGCTGACCTGTTTGCAATGAAGACGATCTGAGCTCAGAATGGAGCACTCTGACATTCCATTGCCCTGGCAACCTGTATGGTAAACATCAGCTTAATGCTGTTTGATGGGGGGAGGTGGGAATTAGGAACGGGGGGGTTTTGAATAAAGCTGAAGATTTGGTGCCTTTGCCTCAGCTCCAGACTCTACAGGAAATGTTTGGTGCAGCGTCTAGAAAGGACACCACTGCTGTCTCCACTTGGGGAGGTCGGAAGGGAATGGCCTGGTGCATCCAGGAGAGGGATGGGACCAGACCGAAGGGGAAGGTTCGCTACGTCCTATTCAGATTCTCCCTTTGCTGCAAACTTCTTCAAAGAGTTGCCTGTTCTCTGTGCACCCCTTCCTCTTGTCCCGCTCACTCATTGTGCTGCTTGCCACCCTGCTGCCACTGAAACTGTCCCCGAGGTCGTCAAAGCTGTTGCCACATGCAGGGGCCACTTGTCCAGGCTTGGCTTCCTTGCCTTCTCCGCAGCACTGATGGGAGTGATGCCGCCCGCCTTCTCGTCTCCCCAGGGTCTCCCTGGCTTCTCCAACAGCTTAGGCACGTGCTTTTCCTTCCCCCTCTCTCCCTGGATGCCCCCTTGGCCTTCTCTGAAGGCATGCCCCTGCCGGGCCCTTGACCAACGCCTCTCTCCACCAAAGCCTCTCTCCCTCCTCTTTTCCCCTTCTGCATGCTTCTCTTTGGGTCACTTTTTCCAGTGGCTTCTGTCACCACCTTTCTTCTGCTGACACCCAAATCTCTCTCAGGTCTCTCCTGACTGAGCTCCAGCATCAGCATCTAACTCATTTCTAACGGAGGGCCCACAAATATAAAAAACTCAACGCCCCAAGAGGAGCTCATCACCTTCTCCCAAATGCCGCCCTCCCTGTCCCAGTGACGGGTCCACCCTATGTCCAAGACTAAGCTCAAAAGGCCTCTCCGTCGTTTCTTCCCTCTCTCAGCACCCTCTCCCCCTCCCAGCACAGCTAATTGATGCCCAAGTCCCACCAGCATCTCTTGCTTTCCTTTCCATCCTCGCGGCCCTTTCTGCAGTAAAGGCTGCTTGAGGATCTCAGGCCCGATCGGGAGCAGTGAGCTTTACTTAGGCAGTACGTTGACAGGTCGTGTGTGGGGGATGTCTCCTACTGCAGGGGACCTTCCAGAGACTGTGGCCATCACCTGGGCCACCACCCAGGCAGGAAGGGAAGAAGGAACTCCTGGGAAAGAGGAGAGCGAGAGAGGGGGGCTTATGTGTCCAGGTAATGTGACACAGCAGGACCATGGGGTGCCTCTGGGCCAGGGGGGTGCCAAGGGGCAGCAGCTGCCTGGGGTCTTCCATAACCCAGGGTTTTTAAAAAAAGTCTGTGACTGGCAGATGCTGGGTGCAGTTCCTCAGGATATGTAAAGCAGGCAGGCTCTACATAGCTAAAAACTGGCTTATTTGGGCTACCTTTAAAACAATGGGTTGTGTAAAATTTTGATTTTGGCACTGAGGGTCTTTGAGAATGGATGGCGCTAGCCTCCTCTGGAGAAGTAAATGTGGGGCCAGTCTACAAGGACCGCCTTTGGCCCATTTGTAAAACAAAGTCACCCTCCCCTCAGGGCTGGGCCATCCCATTCATCTCTCTGTCCTGGCCTTGCCTGCTTTCAGTCCATTCTCCATAATTGCAGGGTGATGTCTTAACTGTGTTATATCGAATGTGCTGTGAACCTGGGACCTCACTCAGATGGCTTCCCATTACCCCGGGTTAAGTCCAAGTACCATGCAGTGGCCTCCACCAACCCTGAAGGATGGGCCTCTTCCTCCCTTTCCAGCCCAGCACCGTGCCCTCAGCCCTGCCCAGCCACCAGACCCTCACAGCCACAGAAGGGCTCTGCGTTCTCCATGGACATGCTGTTTCCTCTGCTGGGCGCCTCCTTCCCCACCTTGGACCTGGCTATTCCACTTGTCCTTTGGCTACTGTGTTAGTCTTCTGGGGGACCCATCACACATTTATTCTCTTTTGAAGGCCAGATGTCCAAAATCAAGGTGTTGGCAGGGCCATACTTGGTCTGAAGGCTGTAGGGGAGGGAGGATCCTTCCTGCCTCTTCCAGCTTCTGGTGGCTCCAGGCATTCCTTGGCTTGTGGCCTCATCACCCCAATCTCTGACTTCATTTTCACATCACCTTCCCTGTCTCTCTCTATTCTCTCATCTGCTTATAAGGTCACCAGTCATTGGATTCTAGGTCTGTCCCTGTCCAATATCACCTGCTTACGCCATCAAACACCCTATTTCCAAGTAAGGTTCCAGGTGGATGTGTTTTGGGGGTACCATTCGACGAACTACAGGTCCTGTCTTCTCTGGCTCCATCAGGACTGCACTGGGGCCTCTCCTTGGTACATTTGCCCTCATGACTCTCGCTTCTCTCTACTGGAATGGCTTGTTCATACTTCACCTCCAAACGAGACTAAGCTCCATGAGGACAGGGCTGCCTCACTCTATTCTCCCTGCAACTTCAGTGCTGGGCACGGGACTGGCCCTTAATGGGCACTGAATCCACACTGTTGTGGACTGAATGTTTGCGTTCTCTCCTGCCCCTATTTGTATTTGCTGAAGCCCTAATCTCCAATGTGATGGTATCAGGAAGTGGGACCCTCGAGGGAATAATTAGATTTAGGTGGGGTTGTGAGGGTGGGGCCCCCATGAGTGCTTTTATAAGTAGAGGAAGAAGCACCAGTGCTTCCTCCCTCATGGGTGGTATGGCGGCAAAAATGCATGTCCAGAAGGAAGAAGGCATGCACCGGACATCAGATCTGCTGGCACCCTGACCTTGGTCTTCCAGCCTCTAGAACTATGAGAAATGGGTGTCTGTTGTTGAAGACTCCCAGCCTGTGATGGATTTGTTATAGCTGTCCAAGACAACTTAGACAAATGGGGGTGCGTGATCCATCCCAGCGGATGCAACAGAACCCCAGGAGGCAGATGGTATTCTTGTCTTGCTAAGTGGGGCTGAGCTGCTCACCAGGCAGCCTAGCCAGGCAAAGCTGACTTTCCAGCCCAAGTCTCCTTCTCTAGAACCCAAGCTCCCTCCAAGCTTGGGTCTGGGGTCTTATGAGGCACCGCCTTGAGGAGGATGTTAAGGTCTGAGTGACTTTTGGCTGGATCGAGATGGGGCAATGGGCTAGTTACTTCCCTGGGACGATTTCCTAAGAGATGTCTCAGAGACGACGTGGCTTTGTCCCCAAGCCACTCCTTGTCACTGATACAGGCTGTATTCATCTCTCTTGAGATTGGCCTTTTAAAGTGTTTCCTCAGCCCTGGCCCCTTGACACTCAGGTGGTCTATGAATGGGAACAACAGGAACAGCTTTCAAGCCGGGGACTAGAGAGATTTTCCCCGCGGAGTGAATATATCTGAACACAAAGGGAAGAAAAGCCCTTTCATAAAACTACCTGATCTTCACTGGAAGGAATGTGACAGATACAGGCAAAAATCAGTTCTCCACTTTGCGATTTCGCAGGGTTGGGGAGGTGGACAAAGGGAAGAGGCGAGAGGATTTCAGTGAGGTGACCTTGCTGGCAGCCTGTGGCCATTGTTCTGATGCCGTCCCTGTGGTCCAACGATCTTTGTCCCTCTGGACTGATGGAAACCCAGTGTTTCTCCAGGCCATGAGATGCGTGTGGTGCGGGTGCGTCCCCCGCTTCCAAGTGGAATTTGGAGCACAGAGAACCCACACGGTGCTGGCTGCCGCCTGTGGTCTCTGTCCAGGCTGGTGGTTTGGGGACAGTGACTCCATCTCTCCCCCTAAGCCTGTCCTGGTTTGGGTTTCTGTGATTTACAAACAAAGAATCTGGTGCTAGAGGGTAGTCGCGATTTGTGTAAGGGGTTTCTGTTAGAAAGCAGCAGTGGGCCTTGGTGAGGGTCCCCAGATTGCCCTAAACCGCCCAAAATCGGGGATTTCCTCTCTGGAAGAGGGGATGGACGCACCACCCGCTCCTCGCGCGGCGCTGGCGGCGGCGGCCACTGGGTGGCGGTGTTGCCCACGAGGCCCGGGGTCCGCGGAGGGGTGAGCGGGACTGAGCCGGGCGGGGACAGCGCCGGGAGGGTCGGGCCCGGGGGGGGGTTCAGTCCGGGCTCCCGGGTCGGCCCCTCCTCCGCGGTGCTGTCCCAGGAGGCCGCTCCGTCCCCGGCTGACTCTGAGCGACTCAGGATAAGCTCTGAATTGCATTCCAGGAAAAGGGGACTGAGGCTCCGTGTTTTCCTCCGCACCAAGATTCCCAAGGCTGCCATTAAGGGTTTTACCCAGGGTGGGGTGGTGGGGCCCCTGGCGTAGCCCTGGGGTCTGTGTGACGGGGGAGGTGCTGTTTCTCTCCCGAGTTCTCCGTGGCTTTTAGCACACGGGGTTCGAGGTCGCGCCGTCGGTTCACAGTAGCGCCTGAGCCCTTCTCTGCTCCGGGTGAAATGTGGAACCAGCTCGCGTATGGCTCATCAGGAAGGAGCCGGGTCTCCCCCCCCAGCAGAGGAAGAGGAGCGGGAGCCACACAGATGCCAGGGCCCAGCGGAGCAGGGGCAACGCCGCACTCGGGCCCACTCTCAGCTGCACCCCTTACTGGCTGTGTGACCTTAGGCAAGTTTCTTGACATCTCTGTACCTTCATTTTTGAATCTATAAAATGGCTATATTACAACTTATTTATTTGATACATTTAAAATGCGGTCTTGCTCTGTCGCCCAGGCTGGAGTGTAGTGACATGATCTCGGCTCACTGCAGCCTCCACCTCCCGGGCTTAAGTGATCCTCCCACCTTAGCCTCCCGAGTAGCTGGGACTACAGGCTACTTTTTCACATTTTTTTTGCAGAGTTGAGATCTCACTTGTTGCCTAGGCTTCTCTTTAACTCCTGACCTCAAGCCATCCCAAAGTGCTGGGATTATAGACGTTAGCCACTGAGCCCTGCCCACATTTATTTAGATAATAATTATATAATGGTATTAATAATACAAGCATATGAAAAGAATACTGCATCTAACAGGATTGTGTAAAGAATAAATGTAAAGAGCTAGTACATGTATCAGATTACGTTTTTAGCATGTTTGTGTTGTACATGTTAATGCAGTTAGAACAGTGACTGGCACTCAGTAGGTATGTGAGAAATTCCTAGCAGTGACTATTATTATTATTTTATGTATTGGATGCTACTGATAAGCTTGTGATAATTGCCAGCCAATTATTCATCTCTTCTTCCTCTGAGATCTGGCAACTCTTAGGCAAGTGAACAATACGTATTTGACTTTCTTTTGTTCATCAGTTTTGTTCCCCGCAGACTTTTGTCTTCTTTTCTCAGTTAAGCACAGCTCCTCAGAAGCAGGCTGTGCCTGCCACCGACTGCATTTCTTCATAGCCCTGCACTGCCTGCGTCACAGGGACCCTTAGGTGATCTGAAACATTAATTCAGAGAGTAGCCTTTTTTTTTCTTTTTTAAGACAGTAGAGGGCTTTGGTAGGTGACAAGTGGTTTCCAAGCACTTGGAGATTCAACAGGATTGTAAAAGGGACATTGAAGGCAGCTGAGGTCATGCTGTTGAAACACTTAACCCTTAAAAGCCCACTTTGCAGATTCACTAAGGCAGTTCTCTATGGAACTGCCACTAAGGCTGGACAATATTAGCTTTTCCTTTCTCTAGTTTCTCTGTGTGTTGGAAAATAATGAACTGCCTTAAAAAACAGAACAAAACAAGAAATAGGATGAAAGTTATTCTCCGAGTGATTTTGGATTGCCCGAACTGGCCAGGATGAGTGGTGCTTTATTGTTTATAATGTGCATTAGTTTCCTGTGGCTGTTGCAATAAGTGACCACAAACTTGGTGGCTTAAAAACAACAGACGCCAATTCTCATACCTTCTGGAGGCTAATGAAGGTGCTGCCCGGTTGCTCCCTCTGAAGACTGAGGGAGGCGCTGTCCCGGCTGCTCTTCAGCTTTCGGGGTTGCCAGTGATCTTTGGTGTTCCTTGGCTTGTAGACACTTCCTTCCAGTCTCTTCCCCTGCCTTCCTGTGGCCTTCTCCTGTGTCTCTGTGTGTCTCAGATCTCCCTCTCCTTTCTCGTATAAGGACGTTTGTCATTGGTTTTAGGGTGGGTGTCATTGGACTTAGGTCATCCAATGATCTCATCTTGAAATCCTTCACTTAATTGCACTGGCAAAGACTCTATTTCCAAATAAGGTGACATTTACAGGTAACCATGGGTTAGAGCCTGGAAATATCTTTCCGGGGGAAATTACATTCATGAGAATCAATGTCTAAGTCTGAAGCTGTTGCCACCTGGAATTCTGTCTCCCTCTCCCAGCTCTGCCCTCCTCAGGGTTGGGCTCATTCTCAGAAAGTGGACTGGAGGGCCAGGCGGGGGATCCATGTGAGTGTGAGAGCTGGAGGGGGGCGACAGGGGGACTGTGGTGAGCTTTAGGATGCAGGCGCCAGCTAAGAGAGCAGCAGTAACTCTGCTGATCTAGCTGATTTCTGCTGGGTAGGAATGCATGCACAGCCTAGTCAAAGCTTATTGTATTTTGAAGGAAAAGCCAGAAATCTGGATTTTTGTGCAACTAATTCAGTTTTTAGAAAATCACTGAGTAGGTCAAATAAAAATATGTCTGTGACCCAGATACAGTCCCTAGCGCCTGTTTTTTTAACCTCTGGCCTACGTGTTGGGAGAGGGTTGTGGACTGTGACATGGTTATACTTCTGGTGGGTTAACTCACGTGTCCTCAGGGCTGGCTACATAATTTGCAGTGCTCAGGGTAAAATGAAAATTCAGCCCCTTGTTCCAAAATCAAGGAAAAAAATACCATGAAAAGTATGAAAGTATAAAGCCCCTTTCCTTCCTTCTGTGGCCTCTCTTTCAACTTGTCATGGTGTTTTTACTTGCTATTTACGGCCATTCTGAAAAATAAAAATTAAAATCTTAAAGCATTAGTGTGAATTTTATCATTTATCTTTTTATTACGCTATATTGGTTTTAAATGCAAATATAAGATCAATTAACGCATATACAAAATCATCAGTTACACCATCCGTATTTCATAGCCCGTGCGTGCATGGGTATATCCTTGTTACCAGGGCAGTGGAAACGTGGCACAGGACCACCTCAGCACTTTTTCATCTCACCTCTTGATACTCCTTCTGTCGGACCTCTCCCTTCGCCTGCTGGTGGGTGAGGACGGATGAAAGGAGAGGAGCTAGGGGTTGTCCGATCTTTGCTGTTCCTTCTGTGTCATCCTTTCCAGCGTTTAGGTGGCTGATGAATACAGGAAGCAACAGGAGTAACAAAGGCTGGCAGAGTTCCTTGGTTGGTTGCATTTTGTAGAACGTCTTTGCCTTTCTTCTGCATTTGAAGCAAGCTCTGATTCGAACGGGAAGCCTGGCTTCTCGGAGCTCTCAGTGCCTTGCTTAGTCGTCATGGATGCAACACGCTTACCTGTACTCGCTTTGAGTCTTGCTGAGCTCCATACATAGTGGATCCATTGGCGCCATGATGCTGATGGGGGCACTGTGAATGCTACATGCAAACAGTGCGGCAAGGAGCAGGCAGCAGAAAGCATATTGCACCTTTCTCCTCTGCTTCTGCGCCACCTGCGACCATCTCATTAGACTTCACGTACAAAGCACAAGTTCAAGGATGCAAGTCTTAAGAATTTCAGAGGCGAAGAGCATGGCAGCACGGCATTAAGCAGAGCACGGCTCCTTCTGAGTGTGTGGCCCTGGTGTGCGCAGTTTGCAGGACATGAAGCCAGCCCGGAGTCTACCTCCGTTTCTTCCCTGCCCACTGAGACTCCTTTTGAAGACTTGGGATCCTTAAGTGAACAGATAAGCCCTTCAGTGGATGTTGGTTTATTTTTAGGCCCTGGGTTCAGAATCTCCCACTTGTGTTTTGAACACAGTATGTCAAATTGCAAAGGTAACACATTCCTGCAGGGTAATTGCTCAAATGTCTGGTTTCTGACCCCAGGCATATTCCCGACTTCTCTTTTCAGCACCTACAGTGTTGAGAGTAGTGCTGGCAGGAAGAAATCAGTACTGACTTGGTGTAAATTGTTTTATGTGAAAAATAGAGATTTTTGTGTTGTTTCCTACCTAGAATTCCCTTGTTCTTTTTGTTGAAATGATCCCAGGATGAGTCTTTGAGGGACCACCCCTACCCCTCCTATTTCAGCTAAAGCTGATTCTACCTCCAGGCTCCTGGGGGAGGGGCACATGACCCTGGCTGAGCCAGTGAGAACAGGCATCTCCCCGGCCACAGCGATTTGTTCAGGGATGGGCAAATGCCTCATCATAGACAACGAGATGCACGGAGGGTTTCCCTCTGTAATTTTGAAAAACAGACTTCCACTAGTTCTCACTGGATATTAGAAAGAGAATGTGAAGCTTGAAACTGCCGATCTCACTGTGACACGGAGAATAAAGTCAGCTTCGTGGAAGACAGAGCAGGGTGATGGGTGAAAATGCATCTTAAAAAATTACTTTAAAATTTATTTTCAGCCAGGGGCGGTGGCTCACACCTGTAATCTCAGCACTTTGGGAGGCCGAGGCGGGTGGATCACCCGAGGTCAGGAGTTCGAGACCAGCCTGGCCAACATGGTAAAACCCTGTCTCTACTAAAAATATAAAAGTTAGCTGGGTGTGGTGGCGGTCGCCTGTAATCCCAGCTACTGGGGAGGCTGAGGCAAAAGAATCTCTTGAACCTGGGAGGGGGAGGTTGCAGTGAGCCGAGATCAGGCCAGTGCACTCCAGCCTGGGCAACAGAGCAAGACTCCCCCTCAAAAAAGAAAAAAATAAGTTTATTTTCAAGTACATTCCACTCTTTGGTACAGAGTGCTGTGAGTTTTTGGCAAATGCATAGAGTGTGTAAGCATCAGCATGGTCAGGACACAGAAGAGCTCCATCACCCCTCTTCTAATCCCCCTTGTTTTAAATTTTTGTAGTTAAACTCTTTCCAGCCACTTATGTGTGGCAGTCACTGATGTGGTCTCCATCCCTCTAGTTTGAATTTTTCTAGAGTGTTATGTGAGTGCACTTGGACCACATGTGGCTTTCTGAGGTTGCCTTCTTTCGCTCAGCATAATGTATTTGAGACTTATCTGTGATGCTGTGTGTCCGTCATCTGCTCCTCTTTACTGCCAGGTAGTGTTGCACCTAACACGTGCCACAGCTTTTTTATCCATTCCCTCAAAGGATATTTGTGAAGATGCATGGTGATGATATTCCTTCACTGCTGAATCCAGCCAGACCTGAAGCCAGCCTATCCCCAGACTCTCCAGCTATGACAGACTTTAAATTCCAATTGTGTTTAGACTTGCATGGTTCGCACTCTTTCATTTCATTCTGGGAAATGAAAGACTCATTTTTGATTTCGGTAATGACCAGATGAAGGAAAAGCAAGTCTGAATTAGTGAGAAGTTCGCAGAGGCGCCACCTGTGACATTCCTATAAATGCAGTTGCATGATAACAAGTCATATCACCGGGTTACCTCATGGTGTGTCCCCGATGCACCTGGCAGCAAGTGACACCCCACTTGACACAGAGGGAAATTGAATCTCAGGAGGATGAAGTGACTTGCCTTGGTACATAAATTGAACTGATGGAGACCCAGGGCTCCAGCCCAGCTGTCTCTCTGCCTCTTGTAAGCCTCTGCTGCTTCCCAATCAGACAGTGGCAGAGCTGTCAAGATTACTCAGTGAATTTTCCTCTCTTATTTAAACAATCTCCAAGGTGTCCAATTTAGAATAAATATAAGTGGAAATTAGTACAAGGTCATCAGAATTTCCTACTGTTTGACAGCTGATGGTGCCTATAGGAGGTCAACATTACTGTCACTAAGCGATCTATATAATCCATTTAATAACGCTCCCCCTGCCTCTGGCATGCCACGGAAATCTCTCCTGTTGGCTTAACAGCTCTTCACTTTTGTTTCTCTGAGTGTCTGTATCTCCTCCTTGCTCACACAAACACAGTTTACATTAAGGAAGTGCCATGCAATTTGTTTCCACTTTTTAGTAGGGGCGGGATCACAGCTGTCCAAACCGTAAGCCCATACCATGTTGGTTTTGTTGGTGGTCACTAGCTGCTGTAATAAATAAACTCATCGGAGTGGCTTGACATGATAAAAGATTGTTTCTTGCTCACATCTAGTGTGGGTGTTCACATTCGGCAGGCAGCTTTCCTTGTGTGGAGATTCCAGGGCCTGCACTCCTTCCAGCTCATGGCTTCGTCATGCCCTAGGCCTTTGGTGTTTCCTGCTTCTCACTGGTGGAAGCTAAAAGCTACACATTTTGGCTTTAATGTACTATGTGACACTCCCGCTATTTCTTTTTTTCTTTTTCTTCATTTTGAGATGGAGTTTTGCTCTTGTTGCCCAGGCTGGAGTGCAGTGGTGTGATCTTGGCTCACTGCAACCTCTGCTTCCCGGGTTCAAGCGATTCTCCTGCCTCAGCCTCCTGAGTAGCTGGGACTACGGTGCCCGCCACAATGCCTGGCTAATTTTTGTATTTTTAGTAGAGATGGGGTTTCACCACGTTGGCCAGGATGGTCTTAATCTCTTGACCTCGTTATGTGCCCACCTCAGCCTCCCAAAGTGCTGGGATTACAGGCGTGAGCCACTGCGCCCAGCCACCTACTTCTATTTCATTAGCAAGAACAAGTCTTGTGGCCATGAGTGGATACAGGAGAGGCCAGAAAAGTCCCTGCCTGAGCAGCCATATGCAATACAGTTGATGAGAAAGTTTTTGATTCCCCACCCCTTGACAGGTGGCCACCTCACCCACAGGCCCAATAATGTCTTGTTGTCTAGGTTAAGGGCATTCTCCCTTCATCCCTATGCTCAAATTTCCAGTATTCTGTTCTTATCCTGTCTTTCCCTGTTGGGCTAGGTTTGGGCTCATGCACACAAAGGCTTCCCATCCTCAAAGTCATGCATGCAGATGGTGAAATTAAAATAGTACAGAATAACTTTGAAAGAAAGGCCATAGTCTTCCATTTCTGTGTATCCTTGACCTCCTTCCCCAAAGTCCGCCACATCTAGCCATTTCTGTTTTTAGTTCTTCTGATGATTACTTCTATAATTATTCATCAACCTTGACTATTTAGAGTTAATAAATCTAGACAGCAGTGCTCTCTATATAAAAGAGGAGGATTTAGCTAATTTACACACCTTCTTCCCTTTTTTCACATTCTGTTTTTTCTTATTTGCATTAAAGATAACAACTTTATTGCATTTATTCATGTATTCTTTCAGCACACATTTATTTCCTACTTACTTTGGGCCAGGCACTCTGCCCTGTACTTCTCTCTCTCTCTTTTTTTTTTATCACTTAGGATTGTGTTTGGCTGCAAGTAACAGAAACCCTGGCCACAGTGGCTTAGGCGAGTAGAGTTTTATCTTATTTTTTTTATCCCATGCTGTGGCCAGCTCTCTGTCTTCTTGCATTGTGTCCTCAGCATGTAACTTTGCTTCTCATGGTTGCACAGTGGCTGCTGTATCTCCATCCCTCTCAGGACGCAGCACCAACACCCTCACTTGGATGCCTACGTTTCTCTGGAGGGTTAACTCAATGTCCTTAGAGAAGGGTTGTCTTTTGAAAAGCTACTGGGGAGAAGTGTGAAGCATTCTGCCTTTTACTGAGGATGTGGGCATTGGAAGGAGGTCTGTCTGGAGTGGGTGTCCCAGCTACAGAATCTAGTTACCCTCCTTTTTTGCAGCCCCACTTTTCACGCCTGTCCCTCGCTGTATGTGCTGATGGGGAGCCAGGACCCCCTCTGAGGTCCAGTGGGCAGAGTAGCCCTCAGTCCTTGGCCACACATGCAGAGTGTTCTCGTCCAAGGTTTCGTCTGCTGTCCTGCCTGTCAACAGATTTTATACACTTATTCTGTTTCTTAAATTTGTTGAAGTATTTTATTTGCAGATAGGCCTCCTCCACTTCTCTTGATAATAGGTTTTTTCCTTTTGTCCTTTTATGCTTTTATTTCATTTGGGTTTCTGTGGAGGTGTGAGGGAATGAGTGTGCTCAGTCTGCTACTTAAAATTAAATTCCATATCTTTCTTTTTGAAGGAAGAATGTCAATATTTCTCTTAGATTGAATAAGCAGCACATGTTCATTCTAGAAAACTTGAAAACAACATAGAAAAATATGGCAGGAAGTTGAAAGGCATCCACAGTCTCAGTGTGTAGATCATCACGTCCAGCTAAGAGTCCATTTGAGTTTTGGCCTGGGCAGCTTGACCATGTGATTCTAAAGTTAACTTGGAAGATGGAAAGCAGGGAAGTCTAGCTAATAGGATGCTGATAAAGAATATAACCCCTCTGTGTGAGTTTGCTAGCGCTGCCATAACAAAGTACCACATCTTGACATATTGGGCCACTTAAACAGCAGAAATTTATTTTCTCACAATTCTGGAGGCTGGAAGTCCAAGACCAAGGTGTCCACAGGTTTAGTCTCTTCTGAGGGCTCTCTTGGCTTGTAGATAGCTGCCTGCCTCCTGTGCCAATGCTTGGTCTTCCCTGTATGTGTCTGTGCCCTAATTTCCTCTTCTTATGAGGATGCCAGTCCTATTGAATTGGGGGCTCTTGGCTCCATGTTGGCAGATATAGCAAGGATAGGCATGCAAAGGGATGCAAGTAAGAGGAGTAACTAAATTCTGAAGATGGGACACCCCTCCAAGCAGACCTCCTTCCAATGTCTCCATCCTCAGTAAAAGGCAGAATGCTTGGTAGTTCTCCCCAGTACCTCTTCCAAAAGGCAGCTGCTCTCTAAGGACATTGAGTAAACCCTCCAGAGAAATGTCAGGCATCCAAGTGTGGTGTTGGTGCTGCGTCCTGAGAGGGATGGAGATACAGCAGCCACTGTGCAACCAGGAGGAGCAAAGGAACATGCTCTATGGGGACACAATGCAAGAAGACGGAGGCTGTAGTTACAGCATGGGATAAAATACTTGCCCACGCCAATGACCTTATTTTAACTGTATTGCCTCTTGAAAGACCCTATCCCAAAATACAGTCACATTCTGAGGTGCCACGGGTTAGGACTTGAACATATGAATTGGGGAGGAGGTACAATTCAGTCCATAACACTCCTACATAATAAACTATATTCTAAATCCACATTAATTTCAGCTACAATGTATTGGTATGAGGGTAGTCACAGAGCAAAGAAGCTAAATAAATAGATTACAAGTAGACTTGAGCATGTATCAGGTCTCAGCAACATAATCAGAAAACACTAGAAATCATTGGCAGAGAGTTACGTTATACAAATGCAGTTTGGAGAAAGTGGATAGCTATTTGGGAAAGCAAATTCTAAGATCAAGGCTGAGGCACATACCAGAAATGAATGAAAAGAGTGGGTGTAAGTGGGTGTTAGTGAACTGGAGAATAGTGAAGAATGTGTGTGCACCCTGACACAAAGCATTCAGATTCAATTAAAATAAACCCAAACTGTGAAGTCAAATAAAATCTTTCTACTGGCTGAATTCAGTGCATGCTAATGTTCAACTTCTGTCAGATTCTCACTTCACATTGTACACTGGTAGAGGTTTCAGGTGGATTCAACAATTAAATTTAAAAATGTAGAGACACACCCATCTAGACATACAGACGCATACAAACCAGGCAAAAGTGTAGGTAGTGTCTATCTGATCTTGGGAGACGGAGGAGGACTTTCTCAGCATAACTCAGTGGTGGAAATTATGAAAGAAAAGGTTGATATTCTTTGTCAGGTTTCAAATTGTGTGCATTTGCCTTCAACTGTCTCTGTAAAATATCTGTAGCCCCAGAATATAATCTCAAGTGCTCTGCCACGTGACTCTAAAAGCCTTGCCTGGTTTGGGAAGAAAGCACATTCAGGAGGAGAGTGTACAATGTCGAGTGTTCTAGAATCACATTCTGGATTTTCTTTTCCTAGTAAGCTAGACCATCCCAAAGCTGTCAGCGGTCTTGGCACACCGCTGGGTCCTCTGGAAAATTGCTTTTGCTTCATTGTCCATAGCTGTACAGGCCCATCGTACACGGAGCCCACCTTAGGAGGCAAGCTCACAGTGTATTGTGGGAATGGGGTCGTGCCCCACAGGCGCCAGTTGGGAGCACTCACCAGAGGAACTTCTCTTACAGCCAGGAAAAGCTTTGCTTCTTGCTTTCATTTTATGGACAGTGTCCAAAGAGTGACCTAATCTTGTGCTTTGAGAGCTGGGCAATTTCGAGCCACACTTTCACTTCCTTTAGTCGCTGATGACACTCTTACAATGCAGACTCTGCTTGCTGGAGCTTTCCTCTGGCAGCAGAGCACAGTGGATAATAGTGAGAACTCCGCCTGGAGCTAAACTGCCTGGGTCAAATTCCACCTCCGCCACTCACTAGCTATGGATCTTAGGCAGGTCATGCAGCTGCTCTGTGCCTCCGTTTTCTCACGCATGAGTGGGGGTAAAAACAAAATCCTCATAGTCAAAAGGTGATCAAAATTAAAATAGTTAATACCCATAAAATGCTTAGAATAGTGTTCGATGTATTACAAGGATTAAGTAAATGACTTAATGATGATAACAATTTTAATACCTGCAAAATGCTTAGTATATATAAATGATGATAATGATGATTCTGTTCTTGTTTTCCCTTGGCCCTTATTTTAAAATATTTTATCTTTTTTGTAATTTATAAAGTTGCCTCTAGTCTTTTATGGACTTGCTGGCACATGATCCAAGACTTGCCCTCAAGGGTGGCTCTCCTTGCTCTGACTATTCATTTTTATGAGTATACACAAAGCACCTACTGTGTACTCAGTAGTGTCTGTGAGCTTTTCTCTCTACTGCTGTTCATTTCAATCATCTAGCAAACAGAGAAAAATACGGGGCCCCACCTGAGCCCATCTGAAGAAACTCTGAGGGGGCAGGGCCTAAGTATAATATATATATTCAGCATGCATCCCGGGTTGAGAATCCTCGTCTTAGAGAATATAGAGGTAGTTGATAATGTAGTATTTTGTCTCAAAGGAGCTTACTTTTGTGGAGAGATAAATTAGGGGTCCACTTCCCCTGAATCCCGTGATCCCATATTTTCAACTATCTCCCTATCAGTCTTCGCTTTACCTTCACTCAAATGTGTCCAAACTAAATTCCTTCTCTTCCTCCCTCAGACCTGATGTTATGCCTGTATTTTTAATTTTGTTGGTAGTTCTGCAAACTGTAATACCTAGGTGTTTTCATGATACCTACAGCCATTTTGTAGACTCTGATAGAGACAAGGCACTCTGGATTCTGGCTTTTTATCTAAGATTCTCACCTTTTAGGTTTTTACCTTATATATGTCTCTAGGATCTTCGTGTATCCTTCTGGACCAAGAAGGAATTGTGGATCATCCTGAAGTTCTGGGAATAAGAATTCTCCCTTCCTTCAACTTCTTAAATGTGAGGCTGTACAGAGATGGTTAGCAAGTGCATATCATCGAGCAAGTTTTCCAGGATTCCTGTCCTGCCATCATCATTTACTAACTGTGTAATTTAACTGCCCTCACCCCTTGCCTCAGTTTCTTCCTCTGTTAAATGAGATGTGCCAGTTATTACATTATAGGCTCTAAGTTTTAAACTTTCTCTTCTGTTCTCTGGTGTGTGGTGCTGGGGGGTGGTCTCTGCAAACCCACCCTTGGTCAGCTGTTCCTTCTTAGGCCCTGCCAATGAGGGAGGTAGAGGCTACTGCAAGGCTGGAGGTGGGAACAGGGATCTACCTGCTTCTTCCTTTTTGTTCTGTGTCTGATTCCTCTCCACTTCCTGTCTCTCCCCCCTGTCCACTTTCTGTCTCTCCCTGTCTGCTTCTGTTTCCTCCTGCTGGCTTCCTATTTGCCCTCCATCTGCTTCCTATCTACTTCCTGTTCCTGTGAGCCCCAGGCTGGCCAAGCAGGGTTGCCCAGCTTGAGGGTTGAGAAGAATCTTGGGACAAAGGCAAGCATCACTCCTGGCTGATGCCTCCTGCCTGATGACCGGCTGGCACTGGTGACCTCATGCTTGCCTGCCTATAGGGCCTCTTCTTCTTTCTCAGGCCATGATGTGTTTTATGTAGTTGAGAAAAGTGGAGACTCACCTGACTTCTTACATCTTGATTTTATACTGGTGGCTTTGGAATTCAGTAGTCAAGTATTTGCTACCTTTTTTGGTTCTATAGTGAATGAATCTTGTTTCAAATGCTCAGTTGTGGAAGGATCTGTTCCCCAGGGTACAATAAAGGCATACAGCTGGGGGTAGGAGCAAACGGAATGGGAATTTACATTATCATCCCACCACAGCTGTTATTAATGAATGACTAACCACTTAATCCAAGAGTATTTGGCCCAAATTGTTGCATAGGCTGTTCCTCCTGAGGCTCTGGGATGTGTAAGGTGGTTTATAGGTAGTAATGTTTTTCCACCTTTATTACTGTCTTAAAGCTAGGGATCACTGGCTGTTTTGCTAGCAGCTGGGTTGAGGTGCTCTGGGTCAGCTGTACCTATTTTCCTTCTCTACCTGAGAATCCAGGCTGGTAACAGGTACCGGGGGATGGGAGATACAGTCACCTGTGACCATGGAACAAGGAAAACCTCACTGGGTATACAGGGATTGCATCCATGAATCTGGCCTTGTGAGTATTAAACTTCGGCTCCGTCAGATGACCTCCAAATGGTTAACTCCTTGGTCTCATTGTAGAACTGCTGGGCCAGGTAGGCCCTCAGGTAATACAAGAAAGTGGAAAGCCTTTGGAATCAGACAGAGCTGGTTTGAATTCTGACATTGACCATGTTCAAATTGCTTAATTTCTGTGTTTCAACTTCACCATTTTTAAAAAGGGTCTAACATAACTTATTTTACAACTGCCGTGATAATCAACTGGCATGACTGGGAATATGCCTAGGTGTGTTGGCCTGCAAATGGTGTTTATCTCCCTTTAAGCTATATTTTCTCCTTCTCCTTGAGAATTGCAGCTCTTTGCTTGGCAAACAGAGCTGCCAGCTTAGTGACCACAGTGATGTGATATTTGAGGAGAAAATGAATGGAGTGATAGTGTGATGGGCAAATGCTGTGTTAATAAAAACAGTATCTATTAACAACCCTGGGAAGAAGCCAGAGAGAAGCTCAGAAGGAACACAGAGAGATTTATTCTCTCAAGCATTTAACCAAGGCAGTCTTAATTGATGGGCATTCATTCAGCAAATATCTATTTAATTTCTTCTGCTAGGTACTGGAGATTGTGCCGTAAACTGAACATCAAAGCCCCTTCACTCATAGTATCTGAATTTTAGTAGAGAGAATGGATAGTAAACAAGCAAACAAGGAAAAATACAAAGGCTAATTTCAGATAGTGATAGTGGCTTTGAAGGAATATAACAGGATGGCGTGATGAGTGACCGGCTATTGTAGTCACACTTTAGTCAAGAAAACAGAAATCACCTAGTTATTTCAACAGAGGGAATTCAATAAAGGGAACTAGTTACTCAGGTGCTGGAAAATCTAAGAAACCAAATTGGGCGTGATAAAGTACCATCTGGGGATGGTAAACTCATTTAGAAATTAAGAACAGCAGGAGCAGGAAGCTGTTGTCATCTTTTGGGCTAGAGGGAAAAGGGGAAGAGTAGGTTATTAAAACCCAGAAGCTGCTGGATTAGGCATTAGAAGCTGCTACAGAGAGCTGGGACCATGGTGGGGGCTTTATAGGGAGTTACAACCACAGAGGAGATGCAGTTTCTCGCAGTGAATGCTGCAGGTAGGAGACACAGGGGGAAATACCCTGGGTTCTCCCCTCTTCCTACCCTGCCGTCTTCTATCAGAGCTTCTGATTGGCTGAACACATGCGGAAGCAGGAAACAAGGGAGCTTGGGAAATGTAGTTCTCTGCATTGCTATAATACAATGCAGGGAACTACATTGGCATGAGTGGAATGGCTAGAGTTGTTGCTCAGCTCCGAGACGGTCTCTCTGAGCTAAGAAATCCAGACAAGAAGGAATCTTCTCTGCTCACATGTGGATGATGAGCTTCCCCAGCAAGTGTAAGTAAGAGCAACGAGAAAGATGTGAAAACAGCACCGAGTGGAGCTGTGGAAAATGATGGGAGAACTCTGGGTGGAAGGGAGCACGGAAGATTTTCTAGTCCGTTCCTCCGCTGCCAGAGATGACGTTTACTGCACCACCCTGAACTAATATTAATGCTGACAAAGGCCTCCTTCTAGCTCCTGGCCTCTGTGACCATGAAATCAGTAAAGGCTGTGGTTATTCCCAAGGTACCCACGGGGTGGTGAATTATCAGCTTTAGTCAGGGCCACGCTTTGACAGAAAAGTAAGGAGTTTCCCTTGCTGGTGTTTTTCAAAAGCCTGGTCACCTGTCCAGCTGGTCCACTGGAAAAAGCTTTCTGTGCCTGGCTCTCTATGTCTGAGTTGTTTTGTATGAATTAGAGGAGACTCAGTCTCAGAAATGTGAGCCTGTACCCTAAGTGGGTCACCAGTAGCCACAAGACTGTTAAGTTGTCTTCTAGACATGACTGGAGCTAATAATGAAAGGGGCTGATTTCTGAGTCTGTTCCTTGTTGTAGCAGGTTCACATTGTACCATCTTGGGGTTCAGGACTTCATGTCCCACCAGTCCTAAGATCCATGTCCAGGAATACTTTTTGTGTGCTAAGCACAGCAGTGACATTCACTCAATTTGGGTCCCCCACTAGGATTCCTGGCACTCTGTGAGTTGCTTCATTCTAGGAGTAATATTATTAATCTCCTCCCTCTCTTCCTCCTGAGTCTTTTAGGCTTCCTTGGAGCCATCTGCCATTGGTGTTTTGAGTCGGAGCATTCTTCAGTCAACAGAGCATCTCTCTGGTGCACCTTGGGTTCTATCTGGACCTGAACTTTACTCTGTTCTTGCCTCATAAGGAGGGCAGTGATGAGAAGTTCTTTTAATCTGGGCCTCATTGCTCCTTCCTCATTTCCTGCTCTCAGGGCCCACCTCATTCTGTCCAGTGGTAAATAGCTCGCTAGGAAATCAGCAGACTGAATAGGGCCTCATTTCACATTCAGAATGCGGGGCACATGGTCTACCTGCCAGTGGGAAAAAGAATGGTGTTACTATGTAACATTTTGGGATTAAAGGGAAGAGTGTTAGTTTTCCAGTGTATTTCTCAGGACACAGTCCCGTGGCTTCATAAAATCCTCCTAAATTCAAATATTATATATTTTATTGCAATCTGGTTTGAGAACAGAATAAGGCCCTGGCAGCTGACATTTATGGCTTTCCCTATACACTTTCAGACAAAATTTGTATTGCATTTTGCTTGAGTTATGGTGGAACAGGAGTGTAAACCTTACACTGCTATTTCAGATCAAATGGAGACTTTGGCTGCAATAAGAAGAGAAGGTGCAGCTTTACATTTCTTGTAAACCAATTTTTGAGAGGTGTAAAATACCTACATAAAAGATAAAACAATAAACCAATCTACAGTGCAAACAGAGCATATTAAAGTTTGCATTTATTTTAATTTCCTTTTGCATATCTGTAAGTCAGTCAGAATTTAAGCCTTACCTTGGACTCCCCCCTAAGTTTTACGAGAAGTAAAGTTCAAGCCACTCACTTCCAAGCCTGGTGGGCTGGGTGCCTGGTTAGCCCAGCTGAGAGGTATTGTCATGCTCCACAAGCCAGGTGTTCCCTGCTGACTGTGTTCTTGTTGCCAACTAATTTACAAGCAAATTCACCTGGAATTTAACTTCCTGGTTTGGAGAAGGGAAATCAACCAACGACAGAAAGAACTAATTTAAATTTCATCTGGAGCGGTGCTTCTGCATTGCTTGACATTGTCAAAATACAGATTGCCCCTTGGTGGCGGCAGCAGCTAAAACTTTCCTTTAGATGAGGCTAATTCTTCAAATCATGCCTCCCTCCTCTAGCTTTTGATTCAAATCCTGCCCAGCCTATACGGACATCATTCTGGAGGAAACCCAGGTCTATACTACGGAAGGGAATATATCGTATGTTTAAATATATTTGAGATGATGAAGTTTTGAGGTCGTTTTCAATTAACATACTGTAAGTGTTTTCTCATGGCCCTACAGATTTGTTGAAATCATGATTTTGATGGCAGTTTAATGTCACACATATAGTGGCTTGAATAATTTAATAATTTCCTTAAGGACGGCTTTTGGGCTGCTTCCGGTGTGTTGCTGTTATAAATCATGCTTGTGATAAACCTGCCTGCACATTAATCTCCCCCCCTGACCTCTTGATTATTTCCTTAGAACAAACTCCTAGGTGAATTCTTGAGATGGGCATTTTTTAGGATCTTAATTCCCAATTTCCTAATTGCTTTCTGAATGCCAGCTGTGTCCTCCAGAGCTTCTGATTGGCTGAATGCTAGCTGTGTCCTCCAGAGCTTCTGATTGGCTGAATGCCCGCTGTGTCCTCCAGAGCTTCTGATTGGCTGAATGCTCAGCTGTGTCCTCCAGAGCTTCTGATTGGCTGAATGCCAGCTGTGTCCTCCAGAGCTTCTGATTGGCTGAATGCTCGCTGTGTCCTCCAGAGCTTCTGATTGGCTGAATGCTAGCTGTGTCCTCCAGAGCTTCTGATTGGCTGAATGCTCGCTGTGTCCTCCAGAGCTTCTGATTGGCTGAATGCTCGCTGTGTCCTCCAGAGCTTCTGATTGGCTGAGCACAGCCTGCTAGCTCCTTGGAGGCAGAAATCATGACCGCATCGTCCCTGGAATATTTTTGCATGCCACAATGCCGGAGAGATAAGTGAATAATAAGTATATTTAGATAAGTAATTGGAGGAATGAATAAGTAATTACCCTCTACAGTAGTGACTTTAACAAGGGACTGGCCATGTTGATGACATTTGAGGAGAACTTGCTTCCTGAACGCCTTCTTAGAAGAAGGATGTATCAGCCCCTTCGTGGGCTGTATCTTTTCACAATCTACTAATTACAATTCTGTCACCCTCTAGAAAAGGAAAGCTCACGAGGACAGCCCCAAACAGGCCAGAAAGTGTTTACATCAACAGAAGCTGTGTTTTGCAGAATTTGTAACGGCTGCAGAAAAACATGTCACCAGGAGCCAGGGTCAGTGGAGTGGGATTTATCTGCTGTTTCCTCCTCTAGGATGTCTAAGATGCTGACTTTTAAGCACTACTGTCAGGTTCCATTTCTTCTTGCACTGGTTAGAAAACCAGACTCCAGTGGTGGAGGTTTATTTCAGGGCAAGAGGAAAAAAAAATCTGTCCTTGGCCTGATTTGCTGACCCTGGTTACTGGTGGGCTTTCTTCACTTTGAAGCTTGTTGGGTCTTTGCTGTCTGTGTTTTCCTACTTGAAAGAAACGTGCTAAGAAACACACATACACATGTATATTCACATGTATATGTTTATGTATATGTTTTATGTGTTTTAATTAACAAAATAATACGTGGTGGTAACAAATTAAAAGAAAGTAGAAACATAAATGGTAAAAAAACAAAAACTTTCTCCTTTGGGTTCTGTAGACACCCAAACATAAATATATACATTTACATATACATGTAGAATTTCAAAAATTTACCAAATAGGATCAAATATGACACATTTGATTTTTTTTTTGGAGACAGTCTTGCTCTGTCGCCAGCCTGGAGTGCAGTGGCCCAATCTCGGCTCACTGCAACCTCCACCTCCGAGGTTCAAGCAATTCTTCTGCCTAAGCCTCCCAAGTAGCTGGGACAATGGGCGCATGCCACCACGCCCGGCTATTTTTTTTTTTTTTTTTTTTTTGTATTTTTAGTGGAGACGGGGTTTAGTACAGACGGGGTTGCCCAGGCTGGTCTTGAACTCCTGAGCTCAGGCAGTCTGCCCGCCTCGGTCTCCCAAAGTGCTAGGATTACAGGCATGAGCTACTGTGCCCGGTCTGATTTTTTTTTTATACTTAATTTGTTTTTTATCCTTAATGACATATTGTGGACATCTTTTAGAGTATGTTTACATAGCTCTACCTCATTTTTAAAAATAGTTTCATATTATTCCACTGTAAAATGATTGGTTTCCTATTGATCAACTTACTGAATATGTATTAAAATAATATAGAGTAATAATAATTGTAGGTAAATATTGACAGCGCATTTCTGTGTGCCAGCATTGTTCTAAGTGCTTCATTTGTTTTTCTTCTTGAGACAAGATTTTGCTGTATCGCCCAGGCTGGAGTGCAGTGGTGCAGTCTCGGCTCACTGCAATCCCCACCTCTTGGGTTCAAGATCTTCCTGCCTCAGCCTCCCAAGTAGTTGGGACTACAGGCATGTGCCACTATGCCTGGATAATTTTGTGTTTTTTTTAGAGATGGGGTCTCACTATTTTGCCCAGTCTGGTTTTAAACTCTTGGAATCAAGCTATCCACCTGCTTTGGCCTCCCAACATTTGGGGATTATAGGTGTGAGCCACCAAACCTGGCTGTGCTTTCTATTTATTAACTCATTAATCTTTCTAGCAACCCAGTAAGGTACAATTCATGTTTATGTCCTACTTTATATGAGGACATTTGGGGTACGGAGAGGCTAAGTAACTTGCTCAAGTTGCTCAGTTAGGAAGTGGCAAAGCCAGGATTCAAATCCAGCCATCTGGCTCAGCACATAAGCTCTTAAATTTGTTTGTTTGCAATTCTAAATGATGTTTCGGTGAATGTCCTTGTAGATAAACCTTTGTGCATTCTCGTTGGCATTTCGGAAGGAGAGATTTCTAGAAATGGGAACACTGAGCTTCAGTCTCTTTTCAGTAAGGATTATAGAGATGTCATCATGTCCACGTAGATGTCACTTATAGAAGTGATAGCAGCACGAGTATCAAAGTAATAAGGTACTGCCATGTCACATGCAATGGTGCAATGCCTGATGGGTAGACTTGGTGGGTGTCTGTGGGGTGGATGAACAACGATGTCCATGATCTTTTGAGTTTCTGATTTTGCACAAACAGCAGAAGCAATGTTTTCCCTTGAGAGAAATAACTGTTCAGCCCCAGGACTATTGGGTCGGTGGTAAATGGGGTTCCTTCCCACTCTGTGCTTTCTTTTTGGGAAGATCCTGAGGACCCTACTTTATATAATTACAGGGCTTTCACTGTGATGGGACCTGGGCGAGAAACAGTGGCCAATGGGCGGTTTGTTGGGGCGATGGGTGGAGACTGCATTGCATTTATTTCATTACATCTTAGAAGACGGTTTTATTCTTTTGCTTTCCTTTCTTGTGCAGTGATGGAGACTCGAGGGATTGTGGATAGCCTGCAGAAGTTCTCCTCGCTCCCGGCTTACCTCCCCCTCGAGCTTGCACATCTCCAACGCAGAGGAGTCCTTCTTCCTTAAAGAAGCCAACCAAGATCTCACGAGGAATGCCAGTCTGCAGGCCCGGGTGGAGCCATTCTTCATCTACCGAGCCAGGACACCCCCTATTATCAATGCCAGCTATGGCCCGTTTTCCGTGGAGAAGATGATCCCCCAGGAGCTCTTGTTGACATCCACAGCCTTTGGAAACATGGACAAGTTTCCCTTCAACTGGAAATTGAAATCCCCACATCCTCGACAGCTCCATCTACTCCAACAGACCCAAAGTGCAGACCTTGTTTTATGTCACTGGCATGGGCTGGGATGACAGCGATCTTACTGAAGATCTACCCTGTGTCAAGATGTTTGCTTTCCCCGAGGCCAGGGAAGTGGCAGCCAGCTGTCGGCTGCAGGGGGCCCCGGGGCTGTGTGTGGCTGAGCTGGAGCTGCTGCCCGAGTGGTTCAGCTCAGGCCTGGACCTGGAGCCAGAGGAGGAGATCCCAGCCCTGTTGGGCGGAACTGCGATGGAGCTCTTCTTCACGCTTTACCCAGCCGACAAGGCTGGCCAGTGTCCTCTGGAGGAGGAAGGCAAGTGGGAGAACAACATCCACGCGGGCTTGGAGAGCCCCCAGCAAGCGTTTCCAGCCCGAGAGAGGATTGGGAGTGTGGTGGTCTACCCAACCCAAGATGATCTGAAGTGGTCCCTGGTGAGCTTGGACGAGAATGTCGTCATCTCGGTACCCCTGAATCTAGTCCGGGAAGGGGACACAGCCACCTTTTTGGTCTCTCTGACCAGTAGCTCTGTGGCAGACCAGTTCACTCTTAGGTAAGAGGCTTTGCCAGGTGGGATGGAACAGAAACCAACTTTTAGTAACCAATGAATTGTCAATTAATAAAATGGGTGTTGATCATTTGCTGAGTATTGTCAAAAATACAGCTGGACCTTAGTTAAAGTGAAAACAGATTTTATTCAGTAACTACGGACAGTAGAAAAAGAGCTGAGCTTCATTACAATTTGTGCAGAGGTGATTTGTAGGTTTTAAAGGGAGAATGAAGGATGGGGAAGAGTGGAGTCTCCACAGAGCCAGAGAAGCGACATAGTACGAAGGGCTGGGCAGCGCAAATGTAACGAGGCAAGCTGTGTCTGCTGGCTGACAGTTATCAAAGTTAGAATTTATCCTCCACAGAGGCTGGGAGACAGAGGCCCTGTCCTTCCTGATGATTCTGTTTCAGAAGGATGGTTCTCAGGTGCTTGGGAGAGATGCTTCTTAGTTACAAGAGACAGATATTTACAATTGTAAGCCCTTTCTTGTAAATGCTGTAAGAAAGGGAGGTCGGGGTGGTGGCAGCGGTAGGGAGGCAGGGGTGCATCATCAGGTGTACATTGGCTGGAACAAACAGGAAACCCCCTGGCCATGCTGAGCTTTCTTAAGCAGGTACTCTGAGAGGTGCAGACATGATCCTAGGGACACAGCCTTAAGCTGCTAGAAGCCATGCTAGAGTTTGGTCAAGTTTCTTAGTGCGGGGGTTTAGATGGAGTTGCCATGTGCTGAGAGTTCTGCAGTTTTCAGTATCCTGTGTAGTGAGAAATTCAAAACGTGAAATAGAGACCCACACAAGACAATAGACCAGGGTCAGAAAACTTCTTGAAAGGGTCACATAGTAAATAGGCATCATGGGCCATGTAGTCTCTCTAGTGATGATTCAGCTCTGCTGTTGCAGCATGCAAGCAGCCATAAATGAATGGGCGTGGCTGGGTTCCAATAAAACTTCAGTTACAAAAACAGAGGACTGAAAAGTGGGAGACTTCTATTTTGTTGTTTTATTTTCTTTGAGATGGAGTCTTGCTCTGTTGCCCAGGCTGGAGTGCAGTGGCATGATCTCGGTTCACTGCAACCTCTGCTTCCGGGGTTCAAGCGATTCTCCTGCCTCAGCCTCCCAAGTAGCTGGGACTACAGGCGTGCACCACCACGCCCAGCTGATTTTTGTAATTTTAGTAGAGATAGAGTTTCACCATATTAGTCAGGCTGGTCTCAAACTCCTGACCTTGTGATCTGCCTGCCTTGGCCTCTCAAAGTGCTGGGATTAGAGGTGTGAGCCACTGCTCCCAGCCAAGTAGGGGACTTTTATGTGCTGGGGGAACAAGCCTGTCTTTTCCTGATTTTGCTCTCAAAAATATCTGGATATCTGTAGGAGACAGTGGTGGCTTTGCCATATGCCAGATGTGTGCCCTTGGGCAAGTTACTTAACCTCTCTGGAGCTTAGTTTCCTCATTGGTATGAAAGGGATAATGATGAGATCTATCTCCTGGGGTGGTGGTAAAGATTAAATAAGTTATAAAGTTCTTGGAAAAATGCCTGGCAAATTGTGAGTCCTCAGTGAATGTTAGCCTGTGGTTGTTTCTCTAGAACTCAGGAACTGGGCATATAAATTCCAACATAAGCAAGCTTTGCTTTATAGATACAAAGGAGAAGTGGGGGAATTCACTGTGAGTCCAGTGTGATCCTTCTGATCCTGACTGAGGCTGATCATGCGTTTTTGGAGTTGCACTTGTTCAGATGCCCACCAACAGGATTCCAAGGCTCTGGCAGATCCCAAGTGGCTTTTGTAGCCTGGAAGAAGCCAAGATTCTATTTGGAGTCTTTTGATTTAGCCTTTGGCTGTTAACTGATTCAAAACTTGATATAGACTGGAAGGGGTGGGGGTGGTCTAAAACAAGTTCTTGGCTCTCATAGAAACTAAAGAAGCCTGAAATCCAACCGCACAGAGATTATTTTAATATAAGGCAGTGTCATATGCTTGCTGTAGACCAAGAATGGCCAAGGGTTGGCTTCACTGGCCCTGCCTTTCAGCACTCCCTCTGTCATGGCAGACATTACCAATCAACTGCAGCACTTCAGCACATCCTCTGCCACAGCAGACATTATCAATCCAACTGCAGCACTTCAGCACATCCTCTGCCACAGCAGACATTACCAATCAACTGCAGCACTTCAGCACATCTACCAATCAACTGCAGCACTTCAGCACATCTACCAATCAACTGCAGCACTTCAGCACATCCTCTGCCACACCAGACATTACCAATCAACATTACCAATCAACTGCAGCACTTCAGCACATCCTCTGCCACAGCAGACATTACCAATCAACTGTAGCACTTCAGCACTCCCTCTGCCATGGAAGGCATTGAGCCCGCTCCTTCAGGCAGCCCCTATCACTGCTGTGGGGGACTGGCACATAAGACTGAACTTATTTGCTACTCCCGATATAGAGAGAATATTTTGGATGGGAAGTTGGAGGGAAAGGAGGGCAGATGGTCTAGTGGTCAGCAAAGCCTTGGAGTCTGGCTAGGAAAGGTATTTCAGGCCAGGCAATGGCATACACAGCATTAGCTAATACCCATTGAGACTTAGAATGGTTCAGCCCATGTGGTAAGTTCATTACATGAATTAACTCATTAAACTCTGTCAACAAACAACTCAAGGTAAATATTTATTATTTCATATTTTTTTTGAGGCACAGAGAGGTTAAGTAGCTTGCCTTGGGTCACACAGATAGGGAGTGGTTGGTGTGAACACCAGTGATCTGGCCCTACAGCTTGTGCCCTTCATCCCCACAGCTCACTGCCTCTAACAGACAAGGAAGGGCACCAGCTGCACCCCCAGCTGTGTGTGTCCCAGTCAGGCCAGAGCTAAGGGTTAATTTAGGGAAGAGGAGATTCATTTAGGGATGAGACTGGAAGAGGACCCAACATCCAGACTGTAGAAAGCCTTAGAGTGTTATCTTGATGGTAATTAGAAACCTCTCAAATAGTTTTCTTTTTTCCCCCAAAGAAGTTAATTTTAGAACTGAAATGGACTCTAACTCTGACTTGGCCTTGAAAAATCAAGCAATGAACTGTGAGCCTCCTAGAAACAGCATCCCTGGGGCCTTTGGAATTTGGATTGTGAGTCTGCAGCCCTCCAGCAGCTTCTTCCTTTAGGGAACCCACTAGGATTTTAGATTCTTACTTGGCCTTTGGAGTTAAAGAGACAGGACAGGGAGAGGAACAGAGGAGGCAGTCCAGCCAAAGGATGTTTCCAAATCTTTGTTTAAACTTTAGTTGTGGGGCCTTGATACTTATCTAAAGGAAAAACATCTACTCAACAGTTTGTAAAACTGGTGACTGTAGCCAAAGTCAGCTCATAGATGTGTGCCTTATTTAGCCCACCTGACATTCCTTAAAATATTTAAGAGAGTTACCAACTTCTAACCATTGGGAGATTTTATATACCATTTTCTTTGAAAATTTTGAAGGTTTAACAACTTAGCACTAGCTGGTTGTAGTTAACCCCCTTCAGATGCATCATAAATTGTCTAGTTCACCCCAGTCTCCACTACTCCCTTTTGTCTCACACCTGGCCCATTTTGCTCACATATGTCACCCATCTGGCTTCTGAGAGTGTTTGAATTTTGAAACCCTGATTCAGTACTGGGATAAAAAAGGATGCAGTGCTAAAAAGGGAGTTTGGATTTGAATCTATAAAGGCAGGCATTGCCAATTTATTCATTGTGTGTGTTTGTGGGAGTCAGAAGTGACCAGTGGGTGCATCACAGGGAGTGAAACCACCCTCCATTATTGCTGGCACTATGGAATGAATTAGTTTCTTCATGTAGAGCACTTAGAAGAGTGCCTGGCTCACTGTGGGCACACCAATACTCTTATATGCTATAATTAATATGTATTAATTGATACTGTTAATTCATACTTTTAAATTATCGTGTGTACTTGTCCCAGGTTCTGCGTTTACCCTTTCTATACATTCCCTCACTGTGTTATCATGGTCAGCATACAAGGTAAGGACTAGTCACATCCATGCTATGGATATGGAAACTGCAACTCTGAGAGGTGAGCGGTTACCTGTCTGAGGTCATGTATTGGAGAAGTGGTGGAATTGCGATACGGGCCTGCATGTATGAGTTGAGAGCCCCCACTTTAAACCACTCTTCTGGACTCTTTGGCTTGTCTGGATGGGGACTGATCTTTATTCGCTATTAGAGCTCTCTGGGTCAACATTTAGATTACTTATTAAGGTTTATTTGGTGGCCAGAGAAAAATGCATTGAAATTGAGGAAATAAATGAAGACCCATCAAATGAGAACAAACAGAGGAATATGTGCTGAGAGCTTATTGTGTCAGTGGGGGTCAGCCACCAGCACTTGCATTGGCAGAGACTCAAAGGCGGGCAGAGGAGTGAGAACGCTTCAGGTATGCTTGGGTTGGGGGGTTTTGGCCTGGAGGAGCTGGAGGCAGGGCAGCTAGAAGCAGGAATCTTATGTGATGGGCTTGGAAGCACATTTGACTTTTTCTGGTTGGCCCTGAGTTGCAAGCAGAGGCAGAAAGAGAAGAGCTGGGAGTCATTGACCGGGTTCTGACTATTCTAGGCTGATTGCTGCAGAGGTTGTGGTTTGACTTCTTGGCTGCTGCAAGGTGGAGGGTCAGAGTTTTATTGTTATATGTTGTCTGGCCATTGTCCATTTGTACATTCAGTCTCTCGAAATAAGGTATTATTCTTAGGCCCAAGGAAATGTGTTATTTCCCAACTTAACTGATTGTCTGTTTTAATCATGTCTCTTATGAATGAAATGTGACACATTTCATTCTGGCTCAGATGAGGACCCAGATCAAAGCGTGAATGTGCACAAGATTTGCTGAGATCTAATTTCAGAGCTGGAGACACATGGAAAAGAAACAGATGTGTACCATTCCACGTGCCATGCTGCTATTTCCAACTGTACGTTGTAGAGGGGCCTGTTGGAACAAAAGTTGAATCAGTGACTCTCTGATACCAAGATAGAGTCTGTGCAGCATGAGCAGCTACAGCTCACCCATGCCTTGAAAAACCTTTCAGCAAAGGGTCACAAAGTGGGGTTTGGAGGGGGCTGGAGTTGGGGTAGGTCTTTGCTACACTTCCAGGAAAGTTTGAAATATTTTAAAATTCTGCCCCCTCCAAATATAATATCTCTGGGACTGAGAGAGGTCCTGGGAAACTTTATCTCTGATTTATTAAAATAGGGTCTTCTCAGCTCACACAGAGAGCCTCCTGGGCTGACCGTTCAGCCTCTCAGACAGTGGAGCCCAGTGGTTAAGACCGTGAACTCTGAAGCCAGACTGTTGGGGTTTGAATCCTGGCTCTGCCATGTACCAGCTGTGTGACCTTGGGAAAGTTACCTAACTTCTTTGTGCTACAGTTTCCCCATCTGTAAGTGGGAACAGTTTATGCTTTAAGTGACTATTTATGAAGTGGCAACTTTGTATTTGGGTCAGACTCTTCCTTTAACTTGGAAGCCACCTTCTTATGGGTGTTCAGGCCAAACACCCAGTAACTGCAATTGATTCTCCCTGTTCTCTGACACTCCACAGCTGAGTCATCAGCAAATCCTGGGGTTCTTCCTCTGAAATATCAAGACTCTGTCTACCTCCTCTGCTATGACCCAGGTCCAAGCCAGCATCCCCTTCTGGCTGGACAGCTACAGGAGCCCCCTTGAGGTCTCCCTGCCTCCATTTTTGCCCATGTAGTCTGTTCTGGAGTAAAGGCCCAGGATGCCATGTTGCCTACAAGGCCCTGCATGGTCTGGACCTGTTATCTCTCATGACTTTTCCTTTCCCTCCCTCAGCAACAGCCATGCTGGCCCACCCCATGTTTGGCCTTTAGGCATGTTCCCACCCAGAGCCTCTGCACTGGTTTAAGTAACTCACCCTCAGCTTCCTACTTAATCCTGCACCCCCCACCCCCACTGGGCCCCTTGCCCTGTCCTAATTGACCTACTTTATTTGTGTTAATGACCTAAGATATAATTGTTTATTGTCTGCCTTTTCCTGCTAGCAAGTGATCTCCATAAGGGCAGGGACCTTGTTTCCTGTATTTCTGATGTATCTTAAGGGTCCAGAACAGTGTCTCCCACGTAGTAGTGCTCAATAAATACTTGTTGAATGAATGAATGTATCCTAGGTATTGGGAGACATTGTTCCCAGGTAAAGGGAGCAATGACATTGAATGAATGAATGAATGGTCAAGATTGTATGAATTCATGATGTAAATAACTAACAGTTTCATAAATATTGAAAGTTAGGATATGAAGGGGTTGCAAATCTGGCAAAAGTTTCCTCCTGCCTGTCATGTGATAACTGCTTCATCACCTCTAATCAAACGATGGGCTATGTGAGTGCATCCTAAACTTGAGCAATTCATACGCTGTCTTTGAGTTTTTTGGTCGTTTCGGATACCACCACGTACCACCTTCATAAGTTAAGTCGCGTATGTGTGCCTTCTGTGCACTTTTTATTTACTCTTTTTTCTTTAAATCAAATCACATTTTAAAACTTCTATCAATGCATTTGAAAAGGAAACTTAACATCTGCTACCATAAATGGAAACCAATATTACTTGTTAACATGAAAGCGTATTATAAAAATAAATTAACGTAAAATAGCAACAACAAAAAACAGTGCCATGAAGTTCTGAGTAGGCACCACCACCTTCCAAAGGCCATGGACGTGTGGCCTGGTCTCTGTAGAAGGAAGAAGGGCGTGTGCTACGGAGAGGCCAGGGCCACAGCGAGTCACCCCTGGGAGTCCTCAGAGGCTTAGAGGAGACCTTGATGGGGATGTTTGTCTCCCTCCAGGACTCAATGTTGTTTAAAGCCACACCTGTGCATCAGGACCATCTGCAGACCCAGGACCCACGTCACGCCCTGAGAAACCTGGCTGATGTTGACTTTCTCATCCATGAGAAGGCACTGCAGTCTTAGGTACACCCCAGGCATCACCTGCTGGTCAGCCTCAGTCTCCCTCTGGGTTCTTCCGGTGCCCTGGAGGCTGCCAGCTTTGTGTAGTGGTCTTTGATTGTACGAGTGTTTTGTGGTTGCCTATTATATGTGGCACATCTTTGGTTTGCTCTCCTAATTTCCTCTTTTCTTTTGAAATCAAGCAGCCAGGCTCCCATCCCTAATCAAGTTCACACTCTCTATGGGGGAAGACAGCAAACACACAAATAAATAGAAATACGTACAAGTAAAACCCATGCTAAGTGCCATGAAGGAAACCACAGAATGCAAGACATTTACATTTCATTTCCCTTCTTTTAAAATTTTTTAGCTTTTTATTTGGAATCCTTTTAGACTTGTGGAAAAGTCTAAAACTTCAGTTTCCCTTAATGCTAATATCATATGTAACCACAGTACAAATATCAAAACTAGGACATTGATGTTGGTATATTGTCATTTAACAGACATTCTTAAAAATTGCCAGCTGTCCTGCTGGTATCCTTTTTCTGCTCCAGGACCCCCACAGCACAGGGTTGTTATATCCTGCTTGTCTCCTTCATTCTGTTCTTTACTCTTCTTTTTATATTTTTGTCTATGACTTTAACACTTTTAAAGACTGCTGGCCGGTTATTTTTGAGAAAGTTCCGCAATTTGGGTCTGTCTCGTGTTTTCTCATGATTGGATTGAGGATGTACATATTTAGCCAGAAGAGCAGTGAAGTGCTCTGCCCTCCGCAGTGCAGCGTATCAGGAGGTACCTGATGTGTCTTCTCAGCGGTGGTGGTGAAGTTGGTGTCTGCCCACTTTCTCCACTGTGAAGTGGCTGCTTCCCCCTTTGTAATTAGTAATAATAACATCTGGAGAGAGTCTTAGAGGTTACACATATATCTTGTTTTGCATCATCCTTTCACTCAGGACTTGTGGCATCCATTGACAATTCTTGCCTTCAATGCAGTAATTTCTAAGTGAATGACTTAGAAGTGAATATTTTAGAAGAATCTTGGCTCTTTCTGATCACTTCTTATTTGAATTTATATTGTGAGGCAAAGTAGCAAACATAAAAGCCGTGTTTGCTCATTTCTACTTGCCAGCATAATTTCACAAAACTCCTGACTCTGTGATGACGTGCAGCTCTCCGGAAGGACGCTTTAAAGACAAAACAGGATTGAGCACACGGCCCCCACATCTCTTGCCTGAGTCACTGCATTTCTTAATAGATAAATGATCCTAGTCCTTGCCTTTTCCTGCACATAGGTAACACCTGACAGGGTGAATGTTTATGCTTCTACAATCTGCACCCAGATGTACTTAGTAATCCATAACCAGATGTATTCCTACACACAATACAATTAATAAAAATTGTGCGAATATATATTGCAATTTTATTAGTTATGTTTTTTTCCAGTCTATAATACACTTTAGCACTGTTAAATATGTACTACTATATATAATCTATAATCTTATAATAATCCTGTTAAGATGTTATATTGGCTACAAAAAAGACAATGTCAAAAAAAAAATCCAGGTCATAGTAGTAAAAAAAAAGGTATGATCCAAAAAGTATTTTCTGATAAATAGACAAATATTCACTCTGAGCTCAGTGCTCGTTCCTTATGGCTACAACTAAAGATCGTGACCTTCCTAAAGAAATAGCCTCTCTAACTACATGAGACAATCAACACTGGCTGTAGAAATACAAGACAGTTTATTTATGACCAAAGAGAAAACTGGTAAGAAAAATAACAAATGTAAACGGCCATGTTTGCTCATTTCGACTTGCCAGCATAAGTTTATGAAACTCCTGACTCTGCGATGACTTACAGCTTTTGGAAAAAATACTTTAAAAACAAAACAAGGCCGGGCGGGTGGCTCACGCCTGTAATCCCAGCACTTTGGGAGGCCGAGGCTGGCGGATCGCAAGGTCAAGAGAGAGAGACCATCTTGGCCAACGTGGTGAAACCCCATCTCTTCTAAAAATACAAAAATTAGCTGGGTGTGGTGGTGCGCACCTGTAGTCCCAGCTGCTTGGGAGGCTGGGGCAGTAGAATCTCTTGAACCCAGGAGGTGGAAGTTGCAGTGAGCCGAGACTGCACCACTGCACTCCAGCCTGGCGACAGAGTGAGACTCTGTCTCAAAACAAAACAAAACAGAAAAAGTAGAACACACGGCCCCCACATCTCTTGCCTGAGTCACTAAATTCCTTAATAGATAAATATTCCTAGTTCTTGTCTTTTCCTACATGTAAGAAGATAACGTCTGACAAAGGGATTTTAACTTCTGCAATCTATAACCAGATGAACTTTAATAATTTACTCTTACACCCTAAACCTTGATCTAATTTTACACACACTGAACCTCTACAATCTATATATAAATTGTAAAATAGAACAGTGTTTCAAAACAGTCTGAAACAACCTCTCCAAGAGACTTGTCCTAGACTAGAGTCTTCAATAAGACTATAAATGAAACTAATTTTAATTCTTTAAACACCTAATTTTTTTCTTTAGTAGACAACAGAAAGAGGTGAACTGGTAGCAATTAGACATCACATTAGAAATCATTAGACTTTTCCTGCCTGGTGCTGAAATGAAGGAAACTGGTGGTCTGTGTGCTCAGGGGGTATGGAAGGCTTTGAAGAAACAGACATTCTTGACCTGGAGCATTAACTAGCAATGCAAGATATGGTCTAAGTCCCTGAGGAAGTGGTATGGGTAGAAAGTGATGTCAGGCAAAGGTCATCAGTGCAGTCCATGGGGGTAAATCAGGGCAGGACTCCTGGAGGAGGAGGCTGTGCAGGATGGGCAGGTTTCGGATTAAAGGAAAATAGGAGAGGGTGTGTGGGTAGGGCAGTGTGATCAAAGAATCTGGTATGTCCAGAAAGCTGTCAAGAGGCAAGTTTTCTGAGTGATTAGAATCAGTGAGGCTTGGGGTCAAATCTCAACTCCTCTCCTTACCGGCTCTGTGACCTTGCACATGTCACTTCACCTCTCTGAGCCTTGCCTTCCTCTCCTGTACAGTGAGAGCAGTAATAGCACCTGTCTTTTGGCTGTGAAGAGGAAATGAGATAAGGAAGCTACCAAGCCTCGTGCCTGGGAGCAATCTGACTGTGATGCTTGGTGTCAGTATTAGTGGTGTCTAAGTGGATTCTGGAAGCTGCCTCAAGGACACACTACCGGGACACACTCACTGCTCAGCTCACCCTCAGCAGTAGCTCCCACCCGCTGTGCACCTGTCACATGCAAGGCTTCCCACAAGGTTCTTAGGTACATTGTCATCACTCATCCTCAGGACAGTTCTGGAAGTGACCAGTTCCTCCATTTAGAGATGAAGAAACAAGCTCAGAAATGCTAAGTCACTTGCCCATGGGTCACATGACCAGAAAGTGATAGAACCAGGACCCCAACCCAGATCAGCCCCGCTTCAAAGCTCATGCCTCTCTCATGATCCCCCATTTCAAATGTTAATAATCTTAATGCTTAGTTTTTACATTTAAAAAAGAGCCACCTATTTCATAAACATTCCCCTCGTGGCAACAAGAATTCAGGCTTTATTAGTCTCTTTTCCTGACTAAAACTCAGATTTCCCTTGAGGAAACTGTGCAGAGACACAGATGCTCTGAAATCTGCAACCTTGGAGCCGAGATCAAGTCGAGAGCTAAGAGCTTAGATTTTGGTAGAGCTTGGAAACGAAGACAGGTGAGTGTTTCCCAAGCCAGCTGTAACCTGCACCTTGTGGTTAGCTGACCCTAGTTCCAAATGTTATTTGCTGCATTTAGCGAGCCTGTTTCCATGAATTAGAACGTGGTGCTTACCCCCCAAATCTGCCTTGTTTTCCCTCCCAGTTGCATTGGAGTCTGTGAGCTCTGATAGGAGCTGGTAAGAAGTGAGTGTAAATTTCAGATGCTTGAAGAGCCTGTGCACAAAAGTAGATTTTTACCTGAGCTGATATCTCAGATCACAACTTTGGAAAATTGGAGTATCCCTAGATTATGGTGGTGGCCAATAACTTAGTGAACACATAGTTTGTACCAAGCCATGCTTAGATGTGCCATGGCTTTAGCCCTTGCAGTCATGCTGGGAGGCTGGAATGATTGTTTTTAAGCCTGTTTTACAGATGAAGACACAGAGCCTGTGTCTCTGCCTGCCTGCACCTGCTCCCAAGTGTGTGGTGTTTGTGGCAGGGCTACTTGTCTGTAAGTGGTTGGGGCATGACCTTGGCTGACCTTGGCAACCAGCATCAAGACCTTTCTTTCCTTTTGCTCAGGGCTACCCTGTGCCTGGGTGCTGACTCCCTGATGGAAATGCTTGCAGGACAAAGCTCCATCACACCCCTGATACTGAGTTCTCATTCTTCAGTTATACTTTCCTTGTACTCACACTTTGTTTCTTTTGGAGTCTATCCCAGTAACTATTTCAAATGACCTGGAATCTTGCTTTTAAAAGAATAAGCCCCAAGGAGTTTTATACATGCCCTGGATAATATATGTATTTTTATTGTGGTAAAAAACAGTTGACATGAAATCTACACTATTAACACATTTTTTTTTTTTTTTTTTTTTTTTTTTTTGAGACAGAGTCTCACTCTGTCACCAGGCGCCAGGCTGGAGTGCAGTGGCGTGACCTCGGCTCACTGCAATCTCCGCCTCCCGGGTTCAAGCAATTCTCCTGCCTCAGCCTCCTGAGTAGCTGGGACTACAGGCACGCGCCACCACGCCCAGCTAATTTTTTGTGTTTTTAGTAGAGACAGGGTTTCACCATGTTGGCCAGGCTGGTCTCGATCTCTTGACCTCGTGATCCGCCCGCCTTGGCCTACACATTTTAAAGAGTACAGTACAGTAGTGTTAACTCTATGCACATTATTGTGTATTAGATTTCTAGAACTTGTTCATTTTGCAGGACTGAAACTATACCCACCACATAGCAATGACCCGTTTCTCCCTGCCCCTGGCTCCTGGGAGCCACCTTTCTACTCTCCACGTCTGTGCATTGAGTTTGAGCCCTTTAGGTACCTCATAGAACAGGAACCATGCAGTATTTGTCCTTCTATAATTGACTTATTCATCTATGACTTTTAAAAACTTAATTCAAAAATAAGTAATACTGTAAAAAAATAATCTGTAACAATACAGACAAGGCCAGTGTCCATGCTGACAACCCCCTTCCAGTCCTGGTTGCTTCCGAGGGGTAACCAGCCCATTTACAGTTTAGTGTTGAACCTTGAGGAGCACTTTCTCAGGCCTCATTCTTTTTATCTGCTCGAAGAGCTATCCGGTAAGTTAATTAGTCGTTCCTCCATCAGTGGGCATTGGGTTGCCTCCAGTTTTTCACTGCTACCTGCAGCGCTGCAGGAAACATCCTTGACTCTGCCTCATTGAACACAAACAAATATTTCTCTGGGGTCCAGGCGGCAGGGTAGAGTGGCCCAGAGCTTGGAGCCTGAAGCCAGACTGCTGGGTTCAAATCCCAGCTTTGCCATCTATAAAGTACTAGTGTTAAACTTAAGAGTAAATAAAGTTAAAAAATGCAGTCTCAGTTGAATAAGGGTCCCCCACTGTTGCCAGCCCCAGGGTGCTTCACCATCCCTTGCTGATCCCCCACAACCCTGCCCATACCTCTGTGAATAGTCCCTTCACGAGATCTTCTGAAGCCCTGATGGGTACAGTGGTGTATTAGCATAGCAGTAAGGAAGGAAGCTGCCTGGATCCAGGCTAAACCACCTTTAAGGCTTTGCATGATGTTTCCCAGGCTGAGAGTGAAGATCTAGGGGCAAGCAGTGTGGGTCTGCCTCTGCATTGGAAATTTAACCCTATGAGATAGAGCTGGTAGTTTTCAGTGCCTAGTAGTATTCTTTGGGCCTGAGTGAAATGGGCTTGGTGGCACCCCCCAGGATTTTCTGTTTCTTGTGTTTCAGACTCAGAATATTGAGTGTGTGTGTGGCAGGCACTTTGCTGTGTGCTTTTATTCTATCCATCTTATGTACTTCTTTTCAGTGATCTTCAGAGGTAGCAGAATGAACATCCTTACCTGTTACATGAGGAAACTGAGGCTCAGAAAGATAGGTGACTTCCTCAAAGCCAGAAAGCCAAGAAGCTAGGGTTGGACCCAGGTCTTTCCATGCCCAGACCCTGAGCATCTCACCCCTATGCTGGGCTTAGAGAGGCCACATGGTGAGATGGGTTAATAGAAATGTTTATTAAAGGAAAATAGATAAATGAATAGCTACATACAGACGAATACTCTACAGATATGAAAATGAATTCATGTCTCCATTCTTCAACAAATCTCCAAGATTTAAGGCTAAGTGGAAGAACAAAGCAAATTATTAGCTCATATCTACAGCAGCATACAGTTTAAAACATTCAATATATTAATAATTCTAGTTGCTGTAGATAAACACATTCCTGTGTGGTCAATGCATATAATATATGTGGACGTCATAAACACCAGCATCAAGGGACTGGTCATCTCTGGGAAAGGACAAAGGTTGAAGAGTATCTAGGGAACTTCAACTGTTATCTGCATGTTTTATCTGTTAATCTAGTTGGTGGGAGATATGGGTGTTTATTTTATTATTCTCCATACTCTTTTACATATTGGAAATATTTTATATTTTTCCCCCATATTTTATTTTGAAAAAGTTTAAACATGACAAAGTTAAAAGAAATGTGTAGTAAGAATCCAAATCCCCAATACCTAGATTCCACCGTTAATATTTTACTGTTCTTGCTGTACTACATAGCTATCAATCCATCTTTTCATCCCTCAATCCATCTTATTTTTTGATGTGTTTAAAAGCAGTTTGCAGACATTTCTTCACTTCCCCATAAATAGTTCACTATGCACATTATTAGCTAGAATTTGATATTCATGTGATTTTGACTGGAATTACATTGACTATGTAGATCAGTTTATGGAGAATTACCATTGTAACAATGTTGGGCTTCTGATACATGTTCCGATACATGAACGTGGTATATTTCTCCATTTACTTACATCTCCTTTGATGATCTTCAGCAATGCTTTTTAGTTTTCATTGTACAGATCCTGCACGTCCCTGTTAACTTTATTTCTTAGTATTTTATTTTTTAACCTTATAAATTGACTTGATGATTTTATTTTCATTTAAAAATGTTTTGTTGCTAGAATGTAGAAATACAATTGATTTTTTTTGTGTACTGAGGTTATATCCTGCAATCTTGCCAAATTCCCTTATCTGAATCTTTATACTTAAAGTGTGCCTCTTGTAGACAGCATACCGTCGTGTCTTGTATGTTTATCAATTTTGATAATGTGTGTTTTAATTAGTGTGCTTATTCCATTAATATTTAATATGTAATTTCATTAATGTGCTATTCTATTAATATTTAATATAATTACTAATGTTATTAGATTTGGGTTACCACTTTATTATTCATTTTCTCTTTTTCTTTGTGTTTGTTATTCTTCCGTTCTTCTTTCCCTGCTTTTTTTGTGCATTATTTGCATACTTTTAAGAATTCTAGTTAACTTTTATACAGGCTTTTTTGCTGCACTTTCTTGCATTATATTTTTAGCAGTTGCTTCAGGGATTACCATATACATGCTTAAGTTTTCACAGTCTATTTTGAGATAGACTTTCCATAAAATGTAGATAGTAGGTCTGTTTAACCACACTATGTCCTTGATGTTAAAGTTATTTTGTGTAATTACATAGATATATGTTAAAAACCCTAGAAGAGAATATTATAACTTTTACTTTAAATAGTTATGTGTGTTATAAAGACATTAGGAAGAAAAAGCCATAGTAGCCTTTTGCATTTATCCAGGTTTTGCCATTTCTGATGCCCTTCATTCCTTTCTGGGAATCTAAGTTTTTATTTGTTGTTATTTCCCTGCAGCATGTATGACTTCTCTTGGCAATCTTTTAAGTACTTATTTCCTGGCAATAACTTCTTTTGTTTCCTGTATCTGAAAATGCTTTATTTCCTTTTTATTCCAGAAGAATTTTTTTTTTGCCATTTGTAGAGTTCTGCGTTGGCAGTTTTTTCTTTCAGCACTTTAAAGGTATTGTTCTACTTGATTTTAAAAATTATATAACAGTTGTACATATTTTTGGGCCCATGTGATATTTTGATACATGTATGCAATGCGTCATTATCAAATCAGGGTAATTGGCATATCCATCACCTCAAACATTTATCTTTGTGTTGGGAACATTATAATTGTTCTCTCTTAGCTATTTTGAAATATACAATAAATTATTGTTAACTATAATTTCCTGTACTGCACTATTGAATACTAGAATATTTTCCTTCCATCTAGTGTATTTTTGTGCCCATTAATCAACTTCTCATCCCTCTCCTTCCCACCTCCTTTCCCAGCCTCTGGTAACCTTCATTCTACTCTCTACCTCCAAGAGGCCCACTTTTTATTTAAGCTCTCATATGTTAGTGAGAACATGAGATAGTTGTCTTTCCCTGCCTGGGTTATTTAACACTTAACACAGTGGCTTCCAGTTCCACCTGTGTTGCTGCAAATGACGGGATTTCATTCTTTTTATGGCTGAATAATATTGCAGTGTGTGTGTGTGTGTGTGTGTGTGTGTGTGTGTGTGTTACACAACACATTTCATTTATTCATTCAGCCATTGATGGACACTTAGATTCCATATCATGGCTACTGTGAATAGTGCTGTAGTAAACATGGGAGTGCAGTTATCTCTTAGATATGATGATTACCCACCAACAATGTAGGAGTGTTCCTCTTTCTCAGCATCCTCACCAGCATTTGTTATTTATTTTTACTTTTATTTTTTTGTCTTCTTGATGATGCCATTTTAACTGGGGTGAGATGGTGAGATGTGGTTTTGATTCCACTTACTTTTAACCTCCATAATTTCTAATAAGAAGTCAGCCATTAATCAAATCATTCATCTGTAGGTAATGTGTTGCTTTTCTTTTGCTGCTTTCAAGATTTGCTCATCATCTTTGCTTTTTCATGGTTTAACTACAATGTGCAGAGGCATGGCCTTTTAAATGTTTATCCTGCCTTGGGTTTGTTGTATAGTTAAATTTGTACATTTATGTCTTTTATCAGATTTGGGAAAGTTTCAGTCATTATTCATTAACATATTCATTTCTGCCATATTTTCTTACTCTTTTGCATCTGGAATGTCAATTACACATATACTAGACTATCTGTTATCATCTAACAGTTCTCTGAGTCTCTGTTCATTTCTTTCAGTCTTTTTATCTCACTTATTTTACATTGACTAATTCTATTGATTTATCTTCAAATTCACTGATTCTTTCTGTCATCTTTATTTGCATATTAAGTCCACTCAGTGCAATTTTACTTATAGCTATTGTAGTTTTCAATCTAGACTTTCCATTTTGTTTATTATCACTTCTACTTATTGCTGACTTTCCAAGGCTTTTTATTCATTAAAAGCAGATTTTCTTTTACATCACTGATGACAGTTATAATTAGCAACTTTAAAATGCTTTTCTGATAATTCCAACATCTGGGTCATCCTCAGGTTGGTTTGATTGTTTTTTCACTCCTGAATGGATCCCGTTTTAAAAAATCTTCATATTTTGGACGATTTTTTATTGTATCTCAAATATTATGAATACTAAGTTGTGAAGACTCTGGATTCTTATTTTTGGTTTTCCAGTGAGTGTTGTTTCCTTTGTTTCAGCAGGCAATTAATTTTGTGGTACTCAAACTGCAAATCTCTTTCCTGTATCATAAGTACAATGTCAGTACAGATCTTTTGTCTTTAGCTGACATGCCTTGCAACTGATCTGCGTATGCAAGATTCCAGATTCAACCAGAGATATTGACAGGTAGCATTTGATCATTCTCTCTCTCTCTCTCTCTCTCTTCTCTCTCTCTCTCTCTCTCTCTCTCTGTCTCTCTCTCTCTCCCCCATGATTCTCTCATCTCTCTTTAGCTGCCGTCTTGGACTCAGTCCTGTGGTTCCCTACCTCCCAACCCCAACTGCATTTTTTCCCCGTGATTGATGCTCTGCCAGCACCCTACAACAATAACTGCATTATTCTCCAGGCTAAATGTCACAAAAACGGGAGAAATTCTTCGATAGAGTGGGTCTTCGATTATGGACTCCCCTCCATGACCCGCCTGTTTCTGTTTACTCTCTTGTGCCTTTGGATAGCTACTTTAAAAATTATGTCTAGAGTTTACATAGGACCAACTCACGTATCTCACTCAATCATTACCAGAAGTAGATTTAGTTCTTTTATATGTAATGTAATTATTGATGTGGTTGGATTTAGGTCTGCTATTTGTTTTTTTTTTTTATTTGTCTCATCTTAGTTTTGTTCCTCTATTCCTTCTTTCTTGAGTAATCTCTTGTGTTAATCAAATATTACTTTTTGATTTTAGTTAATCTGTTGGCTTTTGAGCTATATCTGTTTTCATGTTTAAGTGCTTGCTCTAGGGATCATAATATATATCTTTATCATCATCTAATTAGAATTGACATTTTATTTCTCTAGGTAAATATAGTTACTTTACCACAGTATAGTTCCATTCTCCCCATCTTAGTGCTATTGTCGTGTATTTGTTATCTATATATATTTTGTTTGGACACTTCTAAGATGACAGGTATTTTGTAGACTGTTTCTTAATTTGGGTTTGTCTACTGTCTTCTCATGATTAGATTCAGGTTATGCATCTGTTGCATGAATGCCACAGAAATGATGCTGTGTTTTCATTGCATCCTATTAGGTGGTGCATGATTTTAACTTCTCATTACTGTTGATTTTTGCTTTAATTACATAATTAAGGTGGTATCTGCCAGTATTTTCAACTGTGCAGTTGCTGTTTTTCTCTTTGCAATTAATAAAAATTTTGTGGGGAGTCACTATGTGACATTGTATACACATTCCGTTCCTCTTCAAATTTTTAATTTATTGATTGGTTTATTTACATTTGTATGGAGTCATGATTTGCTTTTATTGCATAGATTTCCCAGTGGGAGGCAGCAGTGGAAGACTGTAGATGGGGAAAGCGTAGAGAAAGTAGAAGATTTTCCCCTTGCTCTGCTTCCTGTCTTTGTCAGAGGCTGCGTATCCTCCATAGCTTTGCTCCTGTGGGACGCATGCTCCTCAGGAGTAGATCCTGCCAGGAATTTGGCTCCCACTGGATGGTTCTGGTTCCTGGGCTTTTAGGTAACAACACTTCTTCCTTGTGTCTTGTTTGGAAATACAATTTTAGGTGTGTTTGGCAGTTTGATAATAATGACTGAAGCCTTGGGAAAGGATGAGATTTTTTTTCAGTAAAAATTATGAGAAGAAAAAAGAGCTTATGAATGAATCCTGAAGGACGCCAACACTTGATAGGTTGATAAATGACAAAGATGAGACCTCAAAACACCAGCCAGAGAAGTGGAGAAACCAAGAGAATATGACATCACATGAGCCAATGGAAGAGACTGAAAACCACAGAAAGTCAACAAAGTTGAATGCTGCTGAGAGGTGAAGGAGGGGAAACGAAAATTATTCTTTGCATTTTTATCTATGGAGGTCATTGGTAACTTTAATAAGATATTTAATGGGCCGGGCGTGGTGGCTCATGCCAGTAATCCCAGACTTTGGAAGGCCAAGGTGGGTGGATCACCTGAGGTCAGGAGTTCGAGACCAGCCTGGCCAACATGGTGAAACCCCATTTCTACTAAAAAAACAAAAATTAGCCAGGCATGGTGGTGTGTGCCTATAGTTCCAGCTACTCAGGAGGCTGAGGCAGGAGATTCACTTGAACCGGGGAGATTGAGGTTTCAGTGAGCCGAGATTGCACCACCGCACTCCAGCCTGGGTGACAAAGTAAGACTCCGTCTCAAAAAAAAAAAAAAAAAAAAAAAAGAGATATTTAATGAACTGGGGATAAAAAGCCAGACTGGAGGGGCTTGGGGGCGAGTGATCTGTGAAGTTGATCCCCTGTTGGGGCATAAGATCAGCTGCATGTGGTAGGAACCCCAAAGGACACTGAGGTCACCAAGACAGGCATCTGTTTAAGGAAAGGCAGGAATCTCCACAAGTAGGTACTGGTTTGGTGGAGTCAAGAATGTTAGAGCATCAAGGATTTTATGATTATCTTGTTCTTTCCCTCATTGTCACAAGATAGCTGCTGCAGTTATAGTCATCACATCTATATTTCACTCAGAAGGGAGAGAGGAGAGAGAGGGGCAAAACACCATGTATATCCGAGTCTGCCCTTTAAGGAATGTTTCTGGAATTGTCAACCAACATCTTTTGACTATTGCTCAATGGCCAGAACTGTTTTCACAATCAAGGCCATCCTGTAGTGAAGTAGGGAATTATAGGTATTTAACTGGGCATATGGGCAGTCTCTTCTCCCCCATATCAGAGTATTCCTTCTTTCTTTTTTAAATAGATATGGGGGTCTTGCTCTGTCACCCAGGCTGGTCTCTAACTTCTGGACTCAAACGATCCTCCCACCTCAGCCTCACAAAGTGCTGGCATTATAGGCATGAGCCACTGCGTCTGGCCTATATCAGGGTTTTCTTGATAGGGTAATGGATATTGGATGAGTAATTAGCATCGTCTGACACATGTGACTCGATGGAAACAGGAAAGACAATGCCTTTCCACATCGTTCCCACGTTTGGTTGGTGTATTAGTTATGGTTCTCCAGAGGGTCAGAACTGATAGGATATATATGTTTATATGAAAGGGAGTTTATGAAGGAGGTTTGACTCACATGATCACAAGCTGAAGTCCCCCCCCCATAGGCCATCTGCAAGCTGAGGAGCAAGGAAGCCAGCAGTGGCTCAGTCTGAGTCCCAGAACCTCAAAAGTAGGGAGGCCGGCAGTGCAGCCTTCAGTCTGTGGCCAAAGGCCTGAGAGCTCCTGGCAAACCACTGGTGTAAGTGCAAGAGTCCAAAAGCCAAAAGCCCTGGAGTCTGATGTTTGAGGGCAGGAAGCATCCAGCACAGGAGAAAGATGCAGACCAGAAGCCTCAGCAACTTAGCTTCTTCCACCTCCTGCCTGCTTTTTTAGCTGCGCTGGCAGCCGATTGGATGGTGCCCACCCACGTTGAGGGTGGGTCTTTCTGAGTCCATTAACTCTGAGTCAAATGTTAATCTCTTCTGGCAACACCCAGATACATCTAGAAACAATACTTTGCATCCTTCAATCAAGTTGACCCTTACTATTAACCGTCACAGCTGGGAAGAGACAGGGAGGAAGGAGGGCATACTGGGGACCCGGGGGTGTCAGGGGATTCTTTTCTCTAAAGCCGAGAGAAGCGTGTGCATGTTTAAATTATAAAGTGATGCTCAGAGTCCTAGTGGCAACGTGGGGCTGTTTTCCCAGGGGCCTGAAAACACTCCTCTGTGTACCTTGTGGGTTTCCAAGACACAATTATGCAACCACCTTCCTTTTTACCACCCATTTTAGAATAACAGAGAATTTTATTTAAAAGAAAAATATGTAATTGTGTGCACAGTAGAGCTGCTGTGTGTGATTAGTTTATGTGGAGCTAGTTCAGTTTGTCTGGTCAACATTTTGCCCTCCAATGACTTATGCAGTAAATAATTATAGGGAAATTCAAAGGGAATTCAAAGGGACAGTATTAGTGCTAATCAAAGATGCAAGCTGCAGTTTGTGATCTTTTCATCCTCACCAGTGGGGTATTGTTGGGTAAGAATTTCATCAGATTTTGCTTTAATACAATAGAAGCATAGCATACCATTTCTCCCTCTGTTAGTTCTATTAAAAATATGGCTTCTACCACCACTATGTTTAAATTGACTATCACTCAGTTTAGTTAGACAGAATATTTCTGACAAAAATCACTTAAAACCAGAAAAGAAGCTAATGTATTCTGTCATCTATAATTTTAAGGTTAGATATAATTTTTAATTGGATTTCTTCCTGTCTGTGTAGTTTAAATCCACAAAACTTTTTGCAAGAAATTCAACATGTACTTATCTTTGGTTTTGATAACTTGATTCAGGCTTGTGATCTAGCATTTATCCCAGTATATTTTAGGTAAGTGAATTTGTGTCATTCTCTCTGATAATGAGCTTCTTGCAGACAGGGATTGCTGACGTGGCAGAGCCTGTGTCCCCCGGCTAGAGCTGGCAGTTTGTTAGAGCTCATAAAGTATCCCTTGAGTGGAATTAAACTTGAAATCCAGAATTAGCAAACTTGCCACTTACCTCCAGGATCCCCAAGTAGTGATTTTTCTTCACTTACAGCAATGCAGTTGCATCTGCTACTTAGTAAGTATATTGGCGGTTTCCCTCTCAATGGGAAATCAAAACCTTTTCCAGTTCTTATGCCCTGTTGGGTTTAGCCAAAGGACCTTTTTGCCTGCCTCTGGGGTTGCAGCGTCAGGATCAATGTTAAGAGATGTTTTTCCAGTGGAAAGAAGTCGAAGTAAGGACACCTATTTTGCACTAGTTAGGATTGCTATTGGTGATACTTTGCACAAAGTATTTGAAATTCTGATTGAGTTGGAAGTAGAATGGCAGCTGAGAAGTAAAAAGTTCCCTTTTCTGCTACAAATGTTCAGTGGTCTTGAGTGTGACTGAAGGGCACAGGGCATAATAGGAATGAAATGAGTAAAAGGCCAAGCTTTTAAAGATGTTCATGACGCGCCACCCACCTCTCCGATGTCATCTCCCACAGCATTCTGGCTGCACACGCCGTCTTTTCTAGGCTCCTGGAACCCACCAAGCTCACTCCGGTCTCAGGGCATTTTCTTTGTTTCCTTTCCCTGGAGTGCGCTTCCCTTACATGCCTGCAGGGCTGGTCTCTCCTTGCCATTCATGGCTCACCTTGGATGTCCCCTTTTCCCCCGACCATCCCTCCATGGTCCTCTATGGCAATCCAGACCCCACTATCCAGCCGATTTCTTCAGGGCACTCATCACCACCTGAAATAAACTAAGTTGTTTATTTGTTCACTTATTTGCCATCTGTTTCCCCCACATTAGAAGGTCAGCTCCATGCAGGCAGGGACATGTATCCCTGGTGCTAAGAACTATGCTTGGCTTATAGCGGGGACTCAGCAAATGGGAACCACAGCCTTTACATCTTGGATTCAGCAGTTCACTCATGTGGCTTGGTGCCTGCCATGGGCTGAATTGTGTCCCCCAAAGTTCCTGTGTTGAAGCCCTAACCCCCAGGACTTCAGAATGTGACTGCATTTGGATATAGGGGCTTTAAAGAGGTAAACAAGGTAAAATGAGGTCATCAGGGTGGGCCTTAATCTGATTCCTTATAAGAAAAGGGAGATCTGTGAAGACACAGGAAGAAGATGACCATCTGGAAGCCAAGCAGAGAGGTCTCAGGAGAAACCAACCCCGCAGACACCTTGATCTTGGACTTCTGGCTTCCAGAACTGTAAGAAAGTAAAATTTTTGTTGTTTTACACGCCCCCCCCATCCAAGTCTGTGGTACTGTGTATGGCAGCCCTAGCTTCCTTTAGCTTCCATTACAAAGTACCATGGTAATGCCCTGCAATAGAAAGTAATGAAATAGCCTTTAAAGCCATCAGCTATTAATTCAGAAGTTTCTTAATGTCCCTTATCCTTGTCCCCTCCCTTTATAACCCCTGTGGCTTCTGTTCTGTTTCATTGTCAGTCTGAGTCTTTTAAGAGCACAGGTTGTTTTTTGTTTTGCTTTGAAACGGAGTCTCGCTCTGTCACCCAGGCTGGAGTTCAGTGGCATGATCTTGGCTCACTGCAACCTCCGCCTCCCAGGTTCAAGTGATTCTCATGCCTCAGCCTCCCAGGTAGCTGGGATTACAGGCATGCACCACCAAGCCTGGCTAATGTTTCTATTTTTAGTAGAGACGGGCTTTTGCCATGTTAGCCAGACTGGTTTTGAACTCCTGACCTCAAGTGATCTGCCCACTTCAGCCTCCCAAAGTGCTGGGATCACAGGCGGGAGCCACCGCGCCCGGCCAAGAGCACAGGATTTTACTTTTGGAATGGATTTGTTTGTTGGTGCCACTGCTTGGCAGATGAGCGAGGCACAAGAATCTTGCTCGCATTTTAGATTTCCTCTTAGGGATGTTCCTTTGGGATTGAAGCCATGGAGAACATTGTTAGCACAAAAGAAAGGGTTATTACCAAGACACCTGACTCTCTGAAGTTCTCTCTGGAGGCTCATTCTTCTTAGAGTGGAGATGACTTTCCATGTAAATTCTCCAGGGGTACAGGGCCTGGATTCTCCTGGGAGTCTGTATGGTGCAGACCTCAACTTGGCTCACCCACAAACATGTTTTTTCCCTTATTTAGATATAGAAAGTGGCTGATTTTAACTAGTAATTAGACAGTCCCTTGAGTCCTAGATGTCTCCTGCCAGGGTTCAACTTGAAACGGTGTGGCTCGCGGAGGGAGATTTCTTAAGGGTTTCTCTGGGGGTTTCAGCCAAGTCTTCTGAATGCAGGTTTCCTTGCAGAGATCCCTCTGGCCCCACCCACTTCTCTGTCTTTCTTGCCTAAACTTACTTCTGCTTGGCAACCTTGTATGTTGATCAGCTTGTATCCCTTGGTGCTTACCAGCTAATTGCAATTATGTGCTGTTAGCGGAAATGGATAGAAAAAGAGACCATTTGTGGCTCGAATGAGAAATGAGAAAGAGTGGATATTTCCAATGCTCCATACAGAAAAAAAAAACCCTCAATTTTGGTGGCTTCATGTTGCAGAAAAATGTTGAGAGTTAAATTTCATTCTGTAGCAGGGCTGGATTGCACAGCTGAAATCCATAAGATCAGATATAACATTTCTATCAGTGAGCAGGTTAATAAAGCCCCTAATAGGATTTGCTGACCATCAGAACTGCAGACCAACATGCAGAAAGGTTTTATTTATTTGCCATCTGTATGTAAATTTTGCTGTTATGGAAATTGTGTCAGAAATTGTACTGCAACTGGATAGCACACAATGTGCTGTAATATTTGAGCTCAGATACAAAAAACAGCCAACCCTTTCTGTGTGTGTATGCGTATGAATAATCCAGCTCACTGCTGCTGCCTTTAAGAAACTCAATCTCAGACTCAGAATCTAACCTGTGATCAAGGTGGACGGAGCCATTTGAATATGCAACAGTCTCTAAAGACTCAGGAGCTGGAGGCTAAGTTTTCAAGGGAAAAGAAGTACCCACGCCTTGCCTTTTTATTAGCTGATTTCAGAATCTAGTGCCAATCTGTCCTTCTTTGGTGACTCCCCAGGTGACTACAAAGAGATACATTTCATTGCTAAAGAACAAGTATTTGTGGAGTTATGTATACCTAGTCATAGAGTAGAGGAACACCTGTCTGCTTTTCATCTTGAAAGAAAGGAAACCAACATGAAAAAGTTACAGCAGGACTCAGATATGTGATGTCAGCTACGTTGTATAATTAGTGAGTGTCCTGGATGGGTGAGCAAGTGGCTTATTCTGTGGCTGGTGGCTGCTGGCTATCTTTGAGGTGCACACATCACACTCTGTTACACCCAGGTCGAAAGTTTGACTTACCACGGCTGCGTGTTTCCATAGTAACATGATTGGCGTTCACAGAATGTGGTAGACGTGCCTTGGTGAGACCTGCACATGAACTAAATCACCTTCTGTGTTCCTGTGAATTCTTAATTTTGTTATTTCACCTTCTCTCAAAAAGTTACCAGGTTCTGGAATGACTTTTGACTTCAAGTCATCTTAGAGGCCACCTAAAATCAGTCTGCACTCACACTTTGGGAACCGCCAGGGAAGGGGAAAACTGATTACAGGTGATAACTCAGGTAACTGCAGGCTTTCCAGTTCCACGTACTCATGGTGCTGAGGTAACACTGAATCACCTGGTGAGAGGCGGTTCCTCTGCATCCTCTTTGTGTCTTGGTTAAGTCAAGGAGGTAGTGTCTGTCTGGGGCTCCAGTCTCTTGCACCCCCCTAACCACTTGCTAATCTCCTTGTCTGATGGCTTGTTTTTGCCCACATCCCAGGCTGGGAGGCTTTGGCAGGCAGCAGTGTCTGGCTAGAATTCAATAACGTTTTTTTTTTTTTCATTGTACTTATTTTAGGGTTTTCTTCTCTTTATGGAAATTGATACCGCTTTTTCTGTATCAATTTAAGTGCTGATATATTGCTTCCTCCCCCAGATAAATTTGTGTAAGCCCAGTGAACAGTCTAAAAAGAAAATATTAAGTAATAATACAGATGGTAAACTCAGGCTAAAGCCAAATAGGGTGGCAGGGCACGGGATGCCTGAGGACTGGGAACGTTGGTCGACAGCAGGTGCCCCCCTAAGTGAGGCAGGAGACCAGCCCCAGTGGAGGCTGCATGTGGCCCATTTACACTCCTCCGGTGGCCAGCTGCCTGGGCTAGGGGCTATTTAAACTCTTCCTGTCCTTTTTTCCTCATCTCGGAATGGGATAGCACCACTACCCACTTCCTGGAGGGATATGCGGTGAGTCTAGAGTGAGTTTCCTGCAGGGGTGAAGCTCCCAGGTTGAGAGAGGGGTACAAAGAGAGCAAATTTATCCCCCTGACCCTTAGCCCACTGTTTAAGGGGGAGCCAAGTACACCAGGCAGGGACCCTAGGATACCGTGGTCTTGGCACAGCCTCTGGCACCTGGGCCGATGCCCCCAGGCACATCGAATGATCTGAAAGAAGATCCATGTGAAATAAATGCCTGTTCTAGTGTGGGGAGCAGGGGAAGAAAACTGGCTTTCCAGGTCATCCAAAACCCTCCCGCGGTTTCTCCAAACACGCTCTGGGACCACTGGCAGCGGAATCCCTTAGGGGAAGAGGGTAGGCTGGTAAAATGCAGATCTCTTGGCTGTATCCAGACCCAGTCAGTGAGGCTAGCTGAGAGTGTGGCCAGCAGCCTGCGATTCCCCAGTGCTGCTGCCACTCAGGTCTGCAAGCTGCTCTCTATGTGCTGCCTCCAAGGCACGGAATGCCTGCGCAGGTGGGTAGTGGGGGAACATGTAGTCATTGAGGGCTGATTTACTTCAATTGATGCGGAGCTGCTCCTAGGGGCATGAAAAGGAGAGAGTTCCCAGAGCTGGGCTGAGAAAGCATGGCCTTATCCTGCTTAACCTCCCCCGCCTCCAAATAAACAAAGACAAAAAATGGATATTCTCTTTGGCTTCCTGAAGAAGCACAGCCCTGCTAACACGTTGATTTTAGCCCATCTTGGATTTTCGAACTGTAGAATGATAAGACAATATGTTTATGCTACTCAGTTTGTGGTGGTTTGTTACAGCAGCAATTGGAAATTAGTCGAGTCCCTTGATCAATTAACCCAGAAAGTAGATGGACGGCTTTGCCAGTGAGCAGAGCCCATCATGAAAGGGAGGCAGATTGAAAGTGCATTTGAGCACCAGAATATTACATACCCTGTGGAGTAAATGCTCCTGGCTCCAGAGCTGAGATTTTCCATCATGAATGAAGCAAGGTCAAGGAGGAGCTGAACCAAGGGGAGATCCAGAGAGGAAGCCCACATCAGAGGGCAGGGAACTTTGAGTTGTGGGCTGGATTGGGGAGAAGGTGGAGGTGAAGTAGAGGTTGGGTAGCGAGGCCTTGAGAACAAAGAGTGAGGCTGGGTGGTTAGTTTCAGAATTCCTAAATCTTGGACACTTTTCGTGCGTGTTCTGTGCCTTGATACCCGACCCCCTGCTATAAAATGGGGGTAATGATGTCCCTACTTCAGAGTGCTGTTGTGAGGAACACACGGGTTAATATTTGTTAATATGTGTAAGTAGCTCAGAACAGGGCCTGGCTCAGGGATCTAATTATGATTATTTTCCATATTGTTATAATTTTTATTCCACTATATAGGCCTGATCTCTCTCATGGGACGTCTGGATATTTTTAAAGGATTCTCTTTGAGTTGGACAGATCCCTTAGGGAAGTGGAATGAATCATTTTCTTTAAAGATAATCTCTTTCTAGAGCCTGTAACGCTGGCTGCTTGCTACAGGTTCAATTAATAGCTAATCATGGAACACTCACCCAGCTGCTGAGATTTAGGAGACACCAAGGTGGCCTGCATGGGGGCCTTTCTCATAAAGATCTTAAGTCCTTTTGGGGATGCAGTGCACACATACAGTCAGACGAACTCATGTGATGCAGGTTTCAGGAATGTTTTGAAAGGTAGGTATTTAGGGAGGCTGGACAAGGGGAGGTGTCATGTGATCTTGGCTGTTAGAGGTTGGTTAAATGAGGGTATGGGAATGGGAGGGGAAAAGGCATCCTCACTCTGGTAGAGATGGTGACACTGAGTATGGAGTGATGCACTGCCCGGCTGGGAGGGGTGCTGATGTTGGGGTCAGGAGGCGGATGAGATCTCTACATTGAAATACCTGCAGATATGGGGTGGATCTCTTCCTTCAGCTCGTCACTAATTCCAGGAAGCCATGTGGTATCATGGAAAAAGCATGGATAATAAATCCAGGAAGACTGGTTCAGATCCCTATTCTGCCATGGACTAGCTGTGGGACGATATCAGTTGGAGTGCATTTGACTGTAGGTACCGTCAAATCCAGTGACAGTGCCTTAATCAAGCATGGCCTTAGTTTTCTCCCATAAGAAGAATCCACAAGTAAATAGTCAAGGGTGGAGGTAGATGTTCTCTGGGGCATCAAAGACTCAGGCTCCACCTGGCTTAATCTTTAGCTTGTGGTTTTTATCCTCATGGCCGCTACACCTCTAGGAATCATGTCTGGGTTCCAAGAAGGAAGGTGGCAGCAGGGCAAAGGAAATAGACATGCACAGCCGGATGTGTCCTTTGCTATAAGAAACACTTCGTTTTCCTAGAGCTCCCACCCAGGAGCTGCCTACTTGCATTTCATTGGCCAGGACTGTGCCATTGTCACTTCTAGCTGCAAGGGAGTCTTTGGAGGTGACTCCAAAGTGGACATTTCTGTCCCTCACACGATCACGGTTATAGATCAGTAAGGTGAAAGGGGCAAGTTGACAATGGCCAGGGAGCAGTGTGTGCTGTTTCTGGCTTTCACTGAATCATTAATGTCTCTGAGCCTCATGTACTTGTATGGGGAGAAGGACACTAGAACTGCCTGTTGGTGTTGTTGGAAGTTTGAGTGAGGTCTCGTGTCTATAGCCCCTACCCTCTCAGTCTCCAGCATCTGGTGGACTCTCTACAAAGCACCCATCACTGCCTTGCCTGTCTTGGGAAGAATGCAGCAGGTTGAAACGTGGATCTGCTTACCAAGCCTTTATTTTCAGGGTAAGGATCTCCCTATTGAGAATTTAATTGGAGCTTCCTTCCCTGTGGTAGGCAGAATAGTAATGCCCCAGAGATGTCCAGGTCTTAATCCCCAGAACTTGTGAATATGTTGCTACATAGCAAGGGGGAATTGAGGTTGAAGATGGAATTTAGGCTTAATCAGCTGAAATAAGGAGGGCATCCTGGGTTATCCAGGTGTAATTAGTGTAACCACGGGATCTTCAACGGGATGAAGGAAGCAGAAGTTCAGAATCAAAGAGAGAGAGCTGAATTCTTCAGTGCTGGCTTTGAAGATGCAGGAAGGGGCCACAGGGAAAACCAGCCAACAAACAACAGCAGGCTCCAGAACAAACAAAACAAAGCCCCTCAAAACAAAGACAAAAACTGGATATTCTCCTTGGCCCTCCTGAAGAAGCACAGCCCTGCAAACACCTTGATTTTAGCCCATCTTGGATTTTTGAACTGTAGAATGATAAGGCAATATGTTTATGTTACTCAGTTTGTAGTGGTTTGTTATAGCAGCAATTGGAAATTAATAGAGGAGTCCCTTGACCAGTTAACCCAGAAAGTAGATGGATGGTTTTGTCAGTGAGGAGAGCCCATCATGAAAGGTAGGCAGATTAAAAGTGCATTTGAGCACCAAAATATTACATACCCTGTGGAGTAAACGCTCCTGGCTCCAGAGCTGAGATTTTCCATCATGAGTGAAGCAAGGACATTTCCAGGTGTTGCCAGTACAGGTAGAGGGGTGTGGAATTGAGAGTTTTGAGAGGTGAGGGTTTTTCAGATCACATTACATTCAGGGTGGAGCTTTGAACTTCTGTTTTGCTCCCGTCTCTCTGATTGAGGATTTACTTCAACTTGGAAAGGAGAGAATGCTGTGGTGCAGGAAAGAAATGGAGCTGAGGATGGGTGCATTCATTTCCCAGGGCTTCCATGACAAATTACCACAAACTTGATGGCTTAAAATTACAGGACTTTGTTCTCTCACAGTTTTGGAGACCAGAAGTGTGAAATGAACGTGTGGGCAGGGTAGGTTCCTTCTGAAGTTCTGAGGGAGAATCTGTCCCGTGCCTCTGTCCTAGCTTCTGGTGGCGGCTGGCAATTCTTGGTGCTCCTTGGCTTGTGGTCACATTAGTCCAGCCTCCGCCTCTGTCTTCATGTTGTCTTTCCTTCTGTGTGTCTCTTATAAGTACACTGGCTATTTGATTTGGGGCCCACTGTAACCCAGGATGATTTCATCTTGAGATAGTTACCTTGCTTACATGCACAAATAAGTTCATATTCACAGGTTCTGGATGGACATATCTTTTGGGGGCCATCATTCAACCCACTGGAATGAGCATGATGAGTGCATCCTTCCAGGCTCAGATGAATCTTCTCCCAGGGCACCGAGGAGTTTATGGATAGATTCTAAGGATGTCATTGGTGTGGGGCACGTGCTGATGCCCAGTGATCCCAAGCACGTGATTGGAGCACGTCATATGCTGGTACTTGGTTCTCACCATCAGATCCACTAGTTTCTCTTCCTTTTCCCAGGAGGCTGCCCCTGCAGGCTGTGGTTTCCAGTTACCCTCAATTGGCTTCAGCTGATGAGGGACACTGGTAGAAGATTGGAAGCAAGAGGAAGGCCTCCCTCCCACCCGTGGCATCCATAAAAACAGCCACATTTCTCCTGCTTAACGAGTCCTCTGTGGTTTTATTGTCCTTTGTGTGACCATGGTCCCTGGTTCTGAAAACATTACTTCCTTCTGTCTTTCTATCCTAGAGGTGCTAGCAGCTTCCTGCTGTGTTAATCTCAGTTGGGCTTCCCAGATGCCGATGAATGTGCACCCTCTTCCTTGGATTAATTTTCCTGTTTTAAATGCTCAGAGTTCTTTCTGTCCTTCTGGTCAGATTCTTAATGGTACAAGAGATACAGAGAGAGAAAGGAAGACACTGAATTTGTGTTAGCCTTGCTACTAAGCACACTATATGTGTACACCCAGCTTTAACTGCATCCCAGCTCTGTGGAGTTACAGGCAGGGTGTTTTTTAGCCCCTGTGGTTGAGAGATTGGGGGTTTGATATTCCACACACCTTTCAACCTGCTGGAGGTCCAAGGCCCCACTCTCTCACAGACATCATATGCTATACAAGTGCACGCAAGCTGTGCATGTAAACACAAAGCAGGCCCCTGACCAGGACCTCAGCCCAGGTAGTTAATCTGGGAGATGACACCAGAAAGTGGAAGTGAGAGGATGGAGAAAGTGAGACCAAAGAGGAAGACAAACGGTCCCTGGGACGTCATTCCACTGGGGTACTCTCTTGGAACTGTGTACAGTGACCCTCAGAATTGTCCCACGGGAAAATGAGGAGGCTGGAGAGTTTATCTATTGGCCTCCACTCCAACTGGTTGACGGTTGATCTGGGGCGGTAACTTGGAGAAAACAGTAGAGAAATCAAGACTGCCTTAGTGCTAGCTCCTAGCCAAGGCACATGGAACTGTCCACTCCAGTGGTCCCGAAATCAGGTGGACTGAAGGGCAGCAGAGCCGTGCTTCACATATGTCTGCTACTGCGTGTGTGTGAATGTATGTATGTGTGTGAATGTGCTATGTGTATGCATATTTATGTGAGTGTATGCACATGTATGTGTGTTTACATAAATCAGCGACTGAATGGGGGTAGAGATTAGGGTCCCTCCTGCTGGCTGATCCACAGGTGTTGTGCATCTGTTACTGGAGAAGATACTCGGTGGATGCCCATGTGCTAATAGGAAATGCAGTTCTGTGGGTGCCAGGTACACATGCTGTTTGGTGCCAGCTGAAGTGGAAGTTTGGAGGTGGGGTCTGGTGTTTCTGATCAGATGTTCTCTGTGGAGGTCTTGCCAATTACTTTCCCTGGATCTTGGCCCATTTCTGGGCCTGTGTTTCCAGGCCTCTCCTTCCTATTCTATGAGATGCCCAACGTCCCTTTTAGAAATCTTCTCATAAGCTGGCCAGTAAGGACTTCTGTTGTTTGCAAGCAAGGAACTCTAACTTACATTCTCCCTTGAGTGTTTGGCTTTTTAGATTATTATCACATGATTTTATATCCAACATAAATAGTTTCCATGGTGCATTCAGTATCTTCAGGCTCCTAAAACACAGACAAAAGTAGGATATGATTCATCTTTTCTTCAAAGGTAAATGTGATTTCTCAGTGTAGTCTTTGTGGTACCTCCATTTTTCCAGTAGGGGTCATACAGTTTCATCTTTTTCATTCCAAGAGATGGTCCTAGGATACATAATGATGATTCTGAACAGGATGTTTGGTGTAAGAACACAAAGAAGGCATATTCTTACTGCCTTCTTAAGGGGCAGTGATAAGAGATGGCGGAAAGAGAATTATGGAGTTGGATGTCTGAGCCTGGTTCTGACTGTTTATGACTTTGCTTGAGCCACACCACTTCTCTGAGCCTCAGCCTCTTGATGACAAAACCATTAGACAAACTGAGACGTAAACCAGAAACAGAGGCCTTCGGAAAAGTTTAAAAGTCCACAAAAGATGGGTGGTTTGATTGCTGTAATAATTTGATGCCAGGAAATTACATTAAACTCAGTTCAATAACATTGTTCTTGAAATGTGTTTTAGGGTTTAACCACTCATTGAATTATTCCAGATCAGTCTAACTTTGTAAAGTTGTGGTTGTTTTCCTTCTTAAAAATCTGTTTTCTTTGCTTGAAAACTCTTTTTGTTGATGGCTTTCCATTCTTGGTCACTCTGAATTGGTAGTGGTAGAGACATAGGAGACACAGACAGGTGAAGGCAGGGGCTGTGTGTTGCACAAAAGAGTGTTTTTTGACAACTGCAGAGAGAGTTGTTTCTTAGCAGATTGATTCCTCCTCTAGATATGTTTTCTTCTTTCATCTGAGCTGTTGAGCAAACCCAATCTGGAGTGGGTTTCTCAGACTGTGGTACCAGCTGCTGTCATCTTAGCTGAATTGAGCTGGACGGTGAGACGGCCTCTTGTTGTAGAGAATTGCCTCTTTGATTTGTTGCTCAAAGACCCCCAGGGTGCAGCTGCAGGATTGCAGTAGAGTGTGAGGCTGACTGTGGAAGTCAGTGACAGCCCCAGCCATCTCCAAAGCTGGAGTTATTCATGGACCACCTTCATGATTTTTGCCTATAACAACATCCCACCCAAACTCTTTCCCCTTTACTATTTTCATTTTGATTGATACACATTTTTTTGGCAATAAGTTTATTGTAAAAGAAAATTTTCTATCACTCACTAAGGTGGAAAATCAATCTCTTGATTTTCTAGTTTTATTTTTTCTTAGTATACATTAAAATAAATGCATAGCTATGACAGTAGTGGGCTTACCATTTAAAGTCATCTTACTTTGGCAACTCCTGACTTCTGGGACTGGGAAATTGGCATTCTCTCTCTTCCATCAGACCTCATTATTTCTTCCACGTGTATGCATCATCATTACTACTGTTCAATTCATATTTTCTTTAAATCAGTGCATATTTTTACAAAGGCAAGTTTACCTAAAACAGAAACTTTCTTTCTCTTTTGAAAATAGAAAACCAGTATTGCTCATGATCAATAGATGGCAACTATAAATAATGAATATATACAAAGCTGGGGTTATTACATCCAACCTAGACAGGTGAAGGCTCTAAAATGCTTTGATTTTGAGGCTCATTAGTTCTTTCTGTTAAAAGGGGAGATTTGCAAGTGTTAGAGAAGGTTGAAGACATTAACAGCTGCAACTTTCTACTTGATTTAATCAAAAGGGTTGCAAAGATTAGAAACTCTGTATTTCTTTTACTCAATATTATTTAATGTTATATCCTTGTCATACCACCTAAAGTTTTCTCATGTACCCTTAGGATATCTGTCCCATATTCTGAAAACAGTTATTTCTGTCAGTTAAAATTTTTTTCTATGTTTTGAAATTTATTCAAAAATGTTTACTAAAAATCATATGTATTTATGGGGTACATTGTGATATTTTGCTATATATTTAAAACATGGAATGATTAAATCAGGCTAGGTAACAAATCCATCACCATACATACTTATTTTTTTGTGGTAAAAATGTTTAAAATTTAATCTTTTAGGAATTTTGAAGCATATAATACATTATTATTTATTGTAGCCACCATTCTGTGCCATAGATCACTAAAACTTCTTCCTCTTCTGAAAAAGGGAGTAAGAGCTTTTTTGTTTCTTATTTTCTAAGTCCCTCTCTATATATAGTATTGGAGCTCAGTCCAGAAACACAGCAAGAAATACTGGACCCTTGAACACAATAACTCAAATGGGTCCTCTGATTGTTTATTAATGAAGAACAGTTGGGTCTCTCACCTGTGTGCAGTGGACAAACTTTGCCCTTGAAGGAAGGTGAATCAAGGTAGTGTCAACTGGAGCTTGGTCTTCTTGGTCTTTTTTGTGTCCCTACATCGACCAGAAGCCCCACCTCATGTGTCACAGGTCTGTAGCCAACAAGGTCTTCCCTCCTTATGCAGGTTGAAAAGCCACTGTGGGTATCTTTCATGGCAGCAGCGTTGCACACAGCTTTTGAGATGTGCAACCCCAGTTTGTAAATACCACTTACATTGTTGTAGGTAGTCATTTATGGAGCTGCTGTACCAGGCTCCAAGTAGGATATTGGAGGCTTAAAATAAGAAATGGCAGTGAATAGTAAGAAGCTTGTTACTGAGATGGAGAAACATCTGTCTCTACTCTCTTATCCTCCTGTTTATTCATTTATCCATTATCCATCCATCCATCCATCCTTAACTAACAGCAAAAGGCAATGTTAAGAATTCTGGATACTGAGATGAACAGAGAGTGAATACTAAGGGAGTTCAAAAAGAAGGAAAAGACTTTGGGTGTCAGGACTGTAGTGGAATGATCAGAGCCTTTGACTAGAAAGGAGGAGTCTTCCTCTACAATTTACTGTTATGACCGTGGGTTTGATGGTTGGGTTCTGAAAGACTGGTAGCTTGGCACAGATGGTGATTACACATGAGGCACAGAGGGCTGCATAGCACAGGATTTGGTCGTTGGGGGAGATTGTTAAATCTCCTTTTCCAGAGGCATTTTGGAAACATAAAAACTTATTGTTGGCCGGGTGCTGTGGTTCACACTGTGATCCCAGCACTTTGGGAGGCTGAGGCAGGTGGATCACTTGAGGTCAGGAGTTCAAGACCAGCTTGGCCAACATGGTGAAACCCCATCTCTACTAAAAATACAAAATTAGCTGAGCATGGTGGCGCATGTCTGTAATCCCAGCTACTTGGGAGGCTGAGGCAGGAGAATCGCTTGAACCCGGGAGATGGAGGTTGTGGTGAGCCAAGATCCCACCATTGCACTCCTCCAGCCTGGGCAACAAGAAACTCTGTCTCAGAAAATAAAATAAATAAAATAAAATAAAAATAAATAAAAAATAAAAAAACCTATTGTCCACTGTGGTTTAATTGCCAGCTCCCTTGAACCTGGGCCATAATTTGAGCTGATCACTCTAGTTGGAGCATAGTGTGTTGGTCAACAGTCTGTCCAGGAAATACTCTAGGCAGTATGTTGAATATGCAGCAGAAAGCTGGCAACCCCAGCACTTGCCCATGGCTCACAGAACTAGTCTCAGTATTCTCTCCTGCTGAGCCCACAGGCAGCCTCAACATCTTTTCCAAAACAATGCTGCAGGCACCCAGGATTACTTGAATGCATGGATATACGGGGTGAAATGTCTGCCATCCCTGCCCCACTTCTGGCTCCTGTCTCAGCAGCTATCACACACAACCTGGATCATGTTTCTGGAAATCAGAACTTCTGTAGTGTCCTTTTATTCATTTTTATTTTACTCTTCATTGCATTTTATCCTCAAACTAAGAAGCAATTCCTGCTAGTTACAAGGCAACAACACAGGAGTTGACCAAGGAAAGGCCAGTGATCTCTCCCATTCCGGCCTTTGTCTTTCTGTCTCCCCTCTTTCTTCCATATCTTCTCTCTTTCTCTCTCTCTCTACACACACACACACACACACACACACACACACACACACACACACACGATTGATAAATCTAGTTTTTAAAATTGGGTGTTGAGGATACAGCTATGAGCAAGACAGATAAAAGTCCTCAGGGAGCTTGTATTCTAGTTGGGGATACAGACAATAAACAAGTAAACAAATAATTAAAAGAAATATAATTTCACGGAGTACTAAGTGTTATGCAAAAATTAAAGCAGGATGTCAGGATAGAGCATAATAGGGCATGGGGAGTATTTTAGATGGGTGGGCAGAGAAGTTGCAGTTCCCTCCCCTCCCCTCCCCTTTCTTCCCTTCCTTTCCCTTCCCTCTTTTCCTTTGCTTTCCTCTCTTTCTTTCTTCCATCCATCCTTCCATATTTCATCACAGATAACTCTTCCTGCTCTCCCTTCTGTAACCCTAGAGCCAAACTTCCTGGGCTTGAATCCTGGCTCTGCCTGTTATTAGATGTGGATCTTGGGAAAGTTACCTGCACTTTCTGTTCATCACTTTCCTTATTATTAAAACTGAATATGGAGTTGTTATGATAATTAAGAGAGATAATATAGAGGCTAGAACAGAGCCTGATACTGGAAAGAACTCAGTAAATATTAGTGGCCATTTTTGGTTGTTGTTATGGCATTCCATCAGTTACATGGGTTTGGTATAAGCCAGACCTGTGGACATGTGGCGGGGCTTCTTCTAGATACATTGGGAGTCCTTCAGCACCACTGCTCTCATAAGTAGGGCACCTTTGTACAAAGAGGCCTGATCTCATAGCCCTATGATACCTTGTATATAATAGGTGCTTTTAAAGTATTTTAAAAGTTTAAGGAAAACTTTATATAGATATAGACATATACCCACAGACAGTAAATGCACAAGTCACAATTGCATAGCTCAATGAATTTTTATAAAATGAACAAACCTGTGTAACTATCACTCAGTTCAAGAATCAGAATCTGACCAGCACCCCATAAGCTCCATATGCTCCTTTGGGGACTCCTCTCATCTCCATGGTTACCACTGTCCTCACAACTAGTACCATTTGGAACATACACAAATCCATGACCCAGCAATTCCACTCCTAGCTAAATATTCAATGGCAATTCACAAATGTGTTCACCAAAAGACACACACTAGAATGCTTTTAGTGGCATTATTTATAATGGTCCCAAACTGGAACAACCCAAGTGTCCATCAACAGTAGAATGGATGAGTAAGCTACGTATATTCATACAGTAAGAAAACAAACTACTGCTAAATGCAATAGCTAGGTTAATGTTGGTTAACTTAATGTTGATCCATAGAGGACATGTGTTTTCTTCTTTGTGAAATTTAAGAGCAGGCAAAATGAGTCTGTGGTTTTAGAAGTCTCTAAAACCTTTTCATTTGTAGTGGCTTAAAAATACACCTACAAATTCTTTGATACTCCTCACTTCACTAAGTGAAGCTGAGTTCTCCACTCTGTGAATGTGGGCTTGATTTGGTGAGTCACTTCTAACACATAAAATACAGGAGACATGAGGTTGTGTGACGTCTGAGACCAAGATGTAAAAGCATTGCATCTTTCTCCTTGTTCTCTCTCTTGGATCATTTATTCTGGAGGAAGCTGGCTGCCATGTTGTGAGGATGCTCAAGTAGCATCTAAAGAGAGGGCCACATGGTGAACTGAGGCCAACAGCCATTTGAGTGAGTCACCTTGGATGTGGATCATCCAGCCCCAATCAAGCCTTTAGATGACTGCACCCCCTGCACCATGACTGAAACCTCCCTCAAGAGAGAGAGAACTACCTGAGTCAGAGACATTCAGCAAAAATGCTCTTGAATTCTTGAAACTTTAAGATGAAAAATATTGTTTTGGGGTAGCTAGATTTTGGAGTGATTTGTAGCAGGAGGTAACTAACATATTCCTCTTCATCCTTTTCAACTGTGGGGTCTGCACTAGATTTACTAAAGAATAGTGTGTGTGTGTTTCTCACTATCAATAATTGAACTTTACTGTGTCAAATGTGGTCTTAGGAGATTGTGTTCCTGGACTGAGTAAATGGAGAAAAATGATCATGGAGAATTGTTGGGATGGTGAAGGAGCAGAAAGTCCTCAGAGAATGCCTTTATAGAGTGCCCTCAGGCTGCAGGTCATCTGCAGTTAAGTTCGTGTGAAAGCCCGTTGCCTGCTGGAGAGAGCTATGCAAATGGAAGGTCTTGTTAGCAGAGGGGGGCTTCTTTTCCAGGTTGAAAGCAGAAGTGGTTCACAGAGACATCCCCTTAGATTGGGGCCTGTGGGTGTTAGTTATCAGCTTTCCGTAGCCTCTATCTGCTCAGCTACTCACCTTTATATCATTTGCCTGGTCCTGGAGGTACTTGAGGTTACTACCATGGATCTGAGTAGATGGGACATGGGTAGCCTTTTGAAAGATTTCCTAGCCCCAAGCCAGGCAGCAAAGTAGCAGAGACCCTCCCCCACCCCCCTGCTGACCTGAAGGTGCCGTAGGAGCCACCATGTGGGATGTCTCAGGGGCAGTCTGTGTGGATGGACGGTGGAAGTTCTGCTTGCGTTCTGCTCCCTCCCCCATCTTTGTCCATACACAGAACCCCACAACTCTGCCTCCCCCCAAACCCTAAAGAGAGTACAAAATCTCGGGAGGGATTTCATCCAGTTAAATTAAATTAATTAGTTTTTTAAGACAGGGTTTCACTCTGTTTCTCAGGCTGGAGTGCAGGGGCATGATCTCAGCTCACTTAAGCTTCAACGTCCTGGGCTCAGCTGGTCGTCCTCCTGCCTTAGCCTCCTGAGTAGCTGGGACTACAGGCATGCACCGTGCCCAGCTAAATTTTTCATTTTTTGTAGAGATGGGGTTTCTTCATGTTGTCCAGGCTGATCTCCAACCCCTGAGCTCAAGCCATCTGCCCGCCTCGGCCTCCCAAAGTGCTGGGATTACAGGCATGAGCCACTGCGCCTGGCCTTAGTTTTATTTTTAGAACCAGCCTGGCCACACAGGACTGAGAACCAAAATTAATTTGGATTTTAGAAAGTAAAGAAATTTTTTTTTTTTCCAGTTTATAGACTGAGAAATATACCCTACTATATGCTTTCCTCTTCCATCCCTGGGGTGGGGAGATGAGGGGTGAAGTGGAAGATTTCCACCTTACCTGAAGACTGGAAGTTAGTCTAGTGGGTCCAAATTTAGCTGGTTGTGGTTAAAAGTGAGTTGGAATAGGAGATACATATTTAGTGCTTGCCATTTGCCAGGTCAGGCATTATGCTGTGTTATGGAAATACATTCACTCACTTAATGCTCAAGGCTGCCATCCAAGTCGGCACTGTGATCCCCATTTTCCAGACATGGAAACTGGGTTTTAAAGAGGCTAAAATAACTCGCGTTGGGTTACACAGGTAGAAGTGGCAGCACTTGGCTTTGAACCCAGGCGTCTGGGTCTGGAGGTTGTGCTCTTAGCCCCTTCATTATGCTGCCTTTTTGGGTGCTTTCAAAGGAACCTCAGTAGAGGGAGGCTCCCCTCCTACCTCGCCTGCCTCTGTGCCCACATCTGCAACGTCAGCTCCAACACCAAGTTTGACTGGAGACCGTTTGTGACTAGAAGGCATGTCAGTGACAGAGGGAGGCATAAGCACTTTCCAGGAGCATCTGCCTTAGGTTGAGAAGCCAAAGTGGCCTTGCTTTGACATCAGTTTGTTCGTTTCTGTCTGTATTGGATAAAGCCTGGCATTTCAATCACAGGGACCTGCTGCATTTTGGGTGTTTTGATTATTTGATTAATCTGAGAAGTGCGTATTGAACATTGAGTGTGTTCAAAGAATTGTATGAAGCGGGAACTATACAAAAACCAAACAAGATATGTCGTTTCTGCTGTTGTGGGTCTTACTGTTTGAGACAGCCATAATGTATATGGAAACATACACAGGTGATTATTTAGTATTGTGATAAATACTAGGAAGGAAAAATAGAGATACAATACAAGAAAAAAACCCCTAGTTTTGCGTACCTGGGAAGGCTTCCTGGAGGAGGCATCAAGTAAGATGAGAGTTGAAGGATGGATAAGATTATCCAGATAATTGGGGGTGAAGGAGCTGGGGGGTGGTGTGAGCAATAAAGGTTTCAGGCATAGCAAACAGTATATGTGAAGGCCCACGTCAGTCAGGGTTCAGGCAGGAGAGGCCTGGCACACCTCGGAAGAGAACTTAGTGAAGGGGCTTTTGATGAAGATGGAGGCACAGTCAAGGAAGCCAGCCAGGGACAAGCAACAGTGGCAAACAGTGACAGCCTGGCCCAAGGAGGTGGAGACAGGGAAGTGAATTACAATGAGAGCAGAAGTTATGGGACAGTGCTTCCTGCAGGAACTTCAGGGGACAAACCCAGCCACTGTCACAGGAGGAAGAAGCTGGGGATGGAAATATCCCAACCTCTTTTCTCACTGTCTAATCTCCTCATGTCCCTCCTATTGGCAGAACCCACCTGGAAGCCAGAGAGGGGACAAGGGAGCCTCTGAGTGATGCTGGTTGTAGCTGTCAGCCTGTAGTACAGGGCAGGGCAAGAAAGTCTAGACAATGGATCCGGAGGGGCAAACAGAGAACAATCCATATAGCCAGGTAGGAATGGAGAAACACCGATAGGAAAGCATGGAGCCATAAGTCTAAAGAGATAATTAAAACAGCACCCACTAAGTGCTTAAAATTCAATTCTAGGGAACACCAGTGAGGCGGCTACTATGATTCCATTTTGCAGATGAGAAAACCGAGGCTCAGAGAGGTTAAGTAACTTGCCCAACAGATAAACAGTAGAGCTAGGATTTGAATCCAGGCAGTCTGGTTCCAGAGTCCATGCTTGATGGCCTTTGGGCTTCTTTTAACAATGGAGGTTCCTAGGGGAGAGCGTTAAGGTGGGCAGTGACAGCTGGGGTATTTGAGCGACCACCTGGCTGCTGCATGGTTTATAGCAGTGTTTACACATGATGTACCTGAGGATGATGGCAGTGGTGTGGAGAGACACTCAGGACTTGCTGATTGATTTGGGTGTCAAGGGGGTGACAAGGTTGATCCCCAGGTTTCTGGCTTGACTATGTTGATGTTGGTGGTCCTTTCTCAAAGGGGGACAGGAGAAGTAAGTAGTTTTGTTTTTATTTTGGGGGTGGGTTGACATCTTGAGTTCAGTTTTGGACAAAGTAAGTTTGAGTTTCCTTGCAACTTCTAAGAGTTGATTTCAAGTATTCTTTTGGCCATGAATCTGGAAGTTGGAAGAAAGTTCTGTGTTGTAAAAATAACTCTGGGGATCATCGTAATATGGAGGCCATTATCCTAAGTGAAATAACCCAGAAACAGAAAATCAGATACCACATGGTCTCACTTTTATGTGGGAGCTAACAATGGGTCCCATGGATGTAAGGATGGAAATAATAGATACTGGAGACTCCAGGAGTGGGGAGGTTGGAAGGGGGATGAGGGTTGAAAATTACCTATTGGGTACAATGTTTACTATCTGAGTGATGGGCACATTGGAAGTCTAAACCTCACCATTATGCAATGTACCCATGTAACAAACCTGCACAGGTACCCCCTGGGTCTAAACTTTCAGAAAAAAATATAGGTGGCAAATAAAGCTGTGAAAATGGAGGTATGTGTATGTGCATATATGTGTACCTGTGTGTTCTTGGTAGCTGTGAGGACCCAGGTTACTGAGAACTCGTCAAAGACAGGAAAATATCCAGTAGCATCAGGGTGAACCCTTGAGTGTGTCTGGGTTGGAGAGGAAGAGGTGAAAAAAATTCATTGTGGCTGACAAAATGCTTTAAATTACTATGATGAAATGATTATTAGGCATCTGAAAGTTCATATGACCAAACACTTTACAAATAGCAGGTTTGACAGAAAATGAGTTTAATTCCATGAAAGGTCAGCTTATTTTTGAGTTGTGAATGGAATTTTTGTATCTTAGCTTTTTAAAATTAGTGTTTATTACCAAAGTGATGGATATGACAGGAGAGGATCTCTGATTATTTACATAAATTTCCTTTATTTAATATTTTCTCTCTGTGCTCACAAGGGTGGTTGAAATATTGAACATCCTTCTACCATCTGTTCTCTTGTCCTTGGATTATAGAGGGTAAAGTTACGTGTGTATCTTCTGTGAACTTTGAGAAGGTTTTATCTGGTCCTTGGAGTGGTAGAAATGTCAGAACCTGATTTTTTTTTGCCAGTGAACCTTTGATTGCAAACAGAAGACACCCAACTCAAAGTGGCTTAAGGGTAATTTATTCACCCATGTAATTGAAAAGTTCAAAGAGAGCCTCAGCTCTGGCTGGATCCAGACACTGAGATGGAGTAGCCAGAAAGCAAGCTCATTCCATTACTTGCCCCTGCATTTCTCTGCTGCTTTTATTCTGAGGCAGGTGGTGCACTCCTGCAGCACTTATTGCTTAGTGGAGAGACAGCTGGAATAAACAATCCCTGACAAATCCTGGGTCACAAATTTACTTGTGAGCCAATAAACTGTGGCCAGGGAATGGGAAAGTCTGATTGGCTTGGTTGGGTCATATGATTCCTCCTTGGACCAATCGCTGTGTCAGGAGGACACAGCGCTTTGATTGGCCCCGTACATACCAATCCCGGAAGCCAAGAGTGGAGTCAGCCCAACCTGAACTATCTGGCCTGAGCCTGAGTCTGGCTCCTCAATGGGAAATACAGGTGCTGTGTAGGAGTAGGGCTGGATGCTGGGGCAGACTCCATTAATCTTCCTGGTCTTGTGTGTGGGGACAACTGGGGTTGGGAGCTTGTTGGTTGAGTCTCACAATAGTTTTTCTCTAGTTCTCAGTCTCCCCTGAAGCATGTTAGCACCAGAGGATGATTCTTTTGGATGTCAGCATTTTAGGCTGTGCTGGTTTACGAAGGGGACAGCACTTGAACTTTCTTATCACCCACATCGTCATCGTGAACACTGTACAGTGCTAATTACATGCCAGGCTCTGTTCTAAGCACTTTGTATATACTGTCTCCATTTAATCCTTGCAGTGACACTGGGAGGTAGGTACTGTTATGATTTATTTATTTATTTATTTTTGAGATGGTGTCTTGCTCTGTCAACGAGGCTGGAGTGCAGTGGTGTGATCGTGGCTCACTGCAGCCTTGACCTCCTGGGCTCAGGTGATCCTCCCACCTCAGCCTCCCTGAGGTAGTTGGGACTGCAGGCATGTGCCACTGCATTTGGCTAATTTTCATACCTTTCGTAGAGATGGGATCTTGCTATGTTTCCCAGGCTGGTCTCAAACTCCTGGGCTCAAGTGATCCACCTGCCTTGGCCTCCCAAACTGCTGGGATTACAGGCGTGAGCCACCGTGCCTGGCTAGTACTGTTACTAATATTACCAATTTTACAGATGAGGAAACAGAGTCTCAAAGAGGTTACATGACTTCCACGTACACACAGCTGGAATACAAGGCACACATATAGCTTTAACGTCTCTGTTGTAGAAATTATGTCTACGGTGGTCTTAACTTCACTGTTCCTTCTATCTGTATGTCTCTAGGACTCCCCTGTTTCTTTTGCACACAGTAGGTTAATGCCTGATATGTAGCAGATACTTGGCAAATAGACCTTAAATTAAATGGCATGCCTCCCAGACACATTTGAATCCCAAAGCCCTTAGACAGAATCTCCTTTCCAAAGCCTTTTCGTTTCAAAAGCATTTTTAGTTCTTAATTACTCTACATTTACAAATCCCAGGTTCCCATACAACAATTACCCTACTAATTGAATCGTGAGAAACCCTTTATTAGGCCCTGAGAAAATATCAACTTCCCTGTCTCCTGCCAAGTGTTGGCCATGGTGTGTATATATATTTGCGTATTTAATAATTTCACTGTGAGAGAGATGCACATTGCCATTAACTTACTGTGTGGGGCATAAGGACCAGAGTCCACGGTTGAGAATGACAGAAGAGAAGACTTTCTGCATGGGGGAACCTCTGTCATGTCAGAATTTAGATGTGATCTGAAGGAGGATTGATTTTCTTGGTAGGAACCAATGCTTGGGGCACCAATGTTTGGGGCTATGAAAAGAAGTGAATGAATGAACAAAGCACAGTCCTGACAGTGGGACAATAATGGACTTGAAACTGTGGCAGGTGTTGATTTCATGACAGTGACACAGAATACCCAGCGTTTGTAGGACAGTTGCTTCCTCTTCTGTTTACATGCACTGAAAAATAAGAGTGTTCCCCACATACGGACGGACAAGTGCATAACAGTTAGGGAGCATCAGCAGCTCAGCTGGGGGTCCAGTTTGCTTGGAAGAGATATCATTGGCATTTGCATTGGGGGCAGGCAGTGGTGGGCATCATCTAGGCAGGGACTGAAAAATCAAATATGTAGAGTGTTCTCCATGGGAGAACTGTTGGCATTTAACGTGGGAATGGGACTTTTCTGTGCAGTGAAGGGCATTTCACGTCCCTAACCCTCATTCTCTAAATGCTGACAGTTCTTTGTAGCCTCACCTTACCTGCCTCCTGAGTTACTGGGAAATCCCCCACTACTCCTACTCATTTTTACATATGTGCCTTTTGGGGGTAGTATCTCATCTGTTGAAAAGTGTTGCCTGTAGGGACCAGGCTGGTAGCATAAATGACCAAAGAAGACCAATGTGAGAAAACAGTGGACGTAGATACAGGCACAGAAGTCTTTTCTTTTCCTTCTAAGTCAATGCAGAGAAAAAGCATAGGGTAAATGCAGTAATTAGTAGCATCCAACACTCAGTCTCAGTGTCAGGGAGGCCGGAGGGAGTTGCGGGGGACTGTGGCACCTAGAGAGTGGGCCTTGGCTGACAGAGCAGCTGCTGCTCAGCTCAAGCCCATTGTTACTGGGCAGGAATGCAAATTCAGTGTGGTCAAGTTTCAGTGAAATCAGAAATCTGGGTTTTTCATGAAATTATCTGATACTTAGGTGTTGGCTATCAAATCAGAAGTTTTAAGACATGGTCTAATTGTTATCTATTGGTGAGTTGCAAAATTACCACAAATTTAAAGGCTTACAACAACACCCATTTATTATCTCAGTTTCTGTGGGTTGAGAGTCCAGGCATGGCTTACCTGGGTCCTCAGCTTTGGACCTCACAGGCTGCAACCCAGGTGTTGTCTGGGCAGCATTCTCATCTAGAGGCTCAGCTGGTGAAGAATCTGCTTCAAGCTGACTCAGTTGTTGGTGGAATTTATTTCTTTGGTGTGGTATGGTGGAGGGCCCTGGATTTTTGCTGGCTGGTGCCTGGAGGCTGCCCTCTGTTCCTAGAGGGCCCCCTCCCCTGCAGGTTGTTGCCACATAGGTCTTCCAACCTGACTGTCTGCTTCTTCAAAGCCACCCAAGAAGATAGTTTTAGAGTCAGTCAGCTAGTGGGATGGAGTCTTATAAACCTCATGTGGTCACGGAGTGACATTCCAGTGCCTTTGCCATATTTTATTAGTTACAGGGAAGTCTCAGTTCCTACCCATACTCAAGGGAAGCAGATTTACAAAGCTGTGATCACCAGGAGTCAGGGATCGTAGCAGACCATCCTAAAGTTTATATACACATACGTGTGGCATGCACTGTCATCAAATGAGTGACTGAGTAAAATATGCTGTAGCCTGGGTCCACTCATGTTTTGCTACGTTTAGATACTTGGGGCCAAGGCAGAGTTTTGGACTTGCTTATCTTGTTGCTGTGAGATGTCAAGAAGGAAGTGTGTGTGTATGTGTGTGTGTGTGTGTGTGTGTGTGTGTGTGTATTGAGAGATGGGCTATAGGAGAGGCATGGAATGGATTCTCTCTCAGAGCCTCTGGAAGGAACCCACCTTGTCAACACCTTGATTTCAGATTTCTGGTCTCCAGAACTGTGAGAGAGTAACTTTCTCTTGTTTTGGGTCACGTGTTTGTGGTAATTTGTTACAACAGTTCTGGGAAACTAATACAGCTAGCATAGACAGGAGAGATCCAACAGGAAGCTTTGGAGTAAATTTACCCTGTCATATTGGCTGTGGAAGGTGTTGAGGTTTGAGATTGGCTAAGCGTCTATAAAGCTGGAGTCTGAGAAGAAAATATTGCATTGTAGAAGCTATCATTTGGTTGGGGAAACAACATAATGACTGTCTCATCGAGGCACAGGCGAACAGGTTGAGAATCAGATCAGCTTCACAGGATAGACGCAGCTTCCTCCATACATGAACCTACTGCTGTTTTCACAGTCGAGCTGCCTTGGATGGGGTGGAGCAGACATTTCTACAATTGTAGCTGTAATGATCATTCTTATCTATAGTTCTCTCTTGCTTTGATGGGCTTCATTGCTTGCAAATCACCTCTCCAAGTTGCTGATAGCTAGCCCTCTCTCAAAAGGTAACAGACACAGGAAATCAAGGCAACGGTTGCAGTAGAAGCACTGAAATAATGAAAACCATTCTTTTCCTTGTGAAAATGTGAAATTTCTGATTTGTCCAAAGCTATACACATAGGTTGCTTAGTATTTGACTTTATCAGATTAAAGATTAAACTGAGTGAGACGAGAGAGCGGCAATCGCTTCTAGAATCCGCACATGGTACCTGGGGAAAGTTCTCACTGGCATGCAGATGCCCCTGCAAGTGTCCTGTTCTCGTAGCCGAGTTTCATGATTTCCAGCACTTCTCTCTGGTGGACATGCTTTTCTAGTAGCAGTTGTCTGTTTGTACATCAAGATCGTGCCTGTTCTGACTCACAGGCCCAAAATATCTGTGTTTCTAGCACCCTGGACAGGAGCACGCAAGAGCGGAGACCCCACGGGCTCTGTGGCCGTCTTGGCAGGCCGGGCTCCTGCCCTCTGTGGTTCCCTTGGATTCTTTTCCCTGTCCTGTAATCTGTTCAGGTTTAAATATTGGTTTGAAAGGAGCTCTCAGCAGAGTCTGATGTTGCCAGCCTCCGGGTGCTTAGTGGAAGATGCAAGCATCTCTCTTTGGTTAATTTATCACAGGGAAAGTGGTTTGCTGGGAGAACCCCAATTAAAAGTATCTTTACAGTTTTCCCTTATCACACCCTGAAAATGCTCCTGTGCCCCAGGGCTGGGCTTATCTCAGAAAGGGTGTTGAACTTCTTTTGCATGACTGTCCTTCACAGACTGTGATGTCTGAGAACAGTCTCAAACAGTATTGCCCACAGAGTGTTCTCAGGACCCCATGCATCAGAAGGGCAACTTATTTAAAAACACACAGCACTATGGGTCCTGCCCCCAGACCTATAGCATCCCAGTCTCTAGAGTTTGGGTCCAGATCTCTGTGCTGTGGTAAGTGGCAAAGGTGATTCTGACATGCTAGAATGTTTGCGAACCTCTGGTCCACAGGGTCTGACGCCTTTACTCCATCCCCTAGTCTTGGAATTTTTTGGTGATATTCCAGGCATGCTTCTCAGCACCGTGGACAATTTAGGAAACAAAAGCTACAAGAATCCCTGCTGTCCTCGGGCTTATATCCAGTGGGAGAGGCGGATAATAAACAAGGGAAGCAAAGTGTGCGTTGGGTATGGTTTAGTGCTCAGGAGAAATATAAAGCAGGAAACTGGGAACAGAAGGTGTTGAGGGTGAGAGGGGTTTGCCGTTTTAGATTGGGTGGTCTAGGAAAGCCTCACTGAGAGGTGACATTTGCAGAAGGAGATTAGGGAATGAGTCATGGTGGAGTCTGTGGGAGAGGCTCTAAGCAGAGGGAATGGCAAGTGGAAAGGTTTAGAGACGAGAAGGAATGTGCTGTTTTAGGAACCACAAGGAAGCCAGTGTTCTGTTCCCCACCAACACACTATTAGCATATTTTCACACACATAGAATATACATTTTTTTTATGAGCATTGCAATTCAAAGCTGGAAGGGTGTGACGGAGAATTTTTCTTTAAGTATTTTTGGCTAAATAAAATTAATTGACTAACAATGGGAACCAAATTTTCATAGAAAATGGTGAGAAAAAACTTGATTGGGATTTTTTTTCTTCCTTGAGAAATGAAATGAAGATTATAATAAAAGTTTATTTTATCTTATATGAAAAAAAATTTTGGTATTGGCCATTCCTGATCTGTGCACTCTGAACAAAGAGTGCATGTTGATAATTTTTCATTTTCTTACAGTTTTCTGTAACTATACAATACTGCAGTTTTCATTTCCTGCCATTAGGATCACAGAAAGGATCCATTTAGTGGAAATATTTGAGGGCTTCCCCCAGTTTCCCCAAGAGCTTCATGACACTTGGCTACTGAAGCTGCTGTCTTCTGAAGCACCTATTGTCCTCACTGAATTTCTTCTCTTCACTTGTTCACTGTCTATCTGTCTATCTGTCTTTGAGATGAAGTCTCACTCTGTCGCCCAGGCTGGAGTGCAGTGGCATGATCTTGGCTCACTGCAACCTCCACCTCCCAGGTTCAAGCGATTCTCCTGCTTCACCCTCTAGAGTAGCTGGGAGTACAGGAGACCAACCACCATGCCCAGCTAACTTTTGTATTTTTAGTAAAGACAGGGTTTCGCCATGTTAGCCAGGCTGGTCTCCAACTCCTCATCTCAGGTGACCTGCCTGCCTCAGCCTTCCAAAGTGTTAGCCAGGCTGGTCTCCAACTCCTCATCTCAGGTGACCTGCCTGCCTCAGCCTTCCAAAGTGTTAGCCAGGCTGGTCTCCAACTCCTCATCTCAGGTGACCTGCCTGCCTCAGCCTTCCAAAGTGTTGGGATTACAGACATGAGCCACCATGCCTGGCCAGTAAATATATCTTGAGGGGGTGATTGTAGACCCTTGCTTCGTTCTCTTTGTCAATAGCTTTGCATGCATTTGTCCATCCTCTACTATTACAATATTTGCAATTTCACTTTGCAATGAATTTGCATTGCTTTTGCGTTGTATTTATAGTTGACAGTCAGCAGAATCTGATCAATCAAGATGGCAGAGATGTTGATGTGGTGGGCAGAGGTAGATGCTGCTGTTATCTAAGCGCCATATGTGAGCAGGGACTGACTCCTGGGAGGGTTGCATTCATCAACAAGTAGTATTTTGCTCTGCCAATTTATCCTTCCCTATGTAATCCCATAATTTCAAGGATTCACACAGCAAGTGTTTATATGATGAAGATCCTATGGAAATCTAGGTATAAAATTTGTTGGCGTATGTCAGAAAGTGGTTACTATGTTAGTGAGACAAAAATGGTTCCTTCACATTGGCCCCGTGTTATTTGTTTCTTCACACCAGGCTGGGACCTGTTAGCTCAAAAGCCTGCTGGCATCAAACTCGAATTCTTACACATCCAATTGTTTTAAACATAGCCCAAATAAACAGATTTTTAGCCATTTGGAGCCTGCCTGTTTTGCATACCCTGCAAAACTGAGTCCAATGTCTGTTATTGTAAATAAGATAAACCTTGTAGCTATGAAAGAACTCAAGCTGTAACTGCCCTTGAGAGCTCTCTGACCCAGTCTCCCCACTGTGCTGCTGAGGGACATTGCTTAGACATGTGAGCCCTGTCTTGAATCTTCCTCTCCTTTCAGAGTTCCCTTGCCCTTCTCCCTTCTGGCTGGTGGCTCCTCACGCCTCATCATTTGGACAGTCTTACTCAGTAAGGGGCTTCCCTTGCAGGCACATCTGTCAAAGCATTGCCCAAATAAAACGCATTGTCTGCTGCTGCCCCCTTGTGGTCACATATTTTCCCATGCTCGGTCCCCCAGATCCCTCAAACTCATTACAGTGGTGACACCATTTTTATCTTTTCCGCATAGTTTTAGGTATTGTAGTTTTAAAATAACAAGTGCTAAGAATATCACCAAGCCTAAAGATATTTTTCTAAAACAAACTTAATGAATATTCAAGACATAGATGTTTCTGGGCTTAAATTGTTCTAACAAAGGTAATCTAAACTTAGGAAGGATCTGGAGTTAAGGACTGGGATTTAGAAACCATTGTATAACTTGTGCTTACGAGAGAGGCAAAATGTCAGTAGTGTGGTTTTAGGTTTATGTTTTTGATGCCCAGCATTCATTTGTTCTGTAGTAACTTGAATTTCCTTTTAGGAGCCACTCTTTGCTAACCCATGTGATTAGGAGGGGGTTAACTTCACCCTTAGTGCAGGGATAGTTGTTGACCAGCTAAACGCATGAGCATTGTCCCCCCTACTCTAGATGCCATAATGATTGGCTCAAGATTGAGCATTCAGTTTAACTTGGCCAATGAAAACCTGGCTCTGGGATGTTTGATCTAAGGCGAAGAATCTTGCTTTTTTATTGTGGCTGAGGATGTGCGATCTGGAGCTGTTGCAGCAACACTGTGACCATGAGGAGATAGCTTATTGGTGAACAGAGCCCACCTGCATGAGAGCTGAACAGGGTCCATTGCCTGATGGAACTGGGGTATCATTTGAGCCTCTATAGTGAGTTGCGTCTGAATTCGGCCCTACTTCTGGACATTTTCATGGACATGCACCAGAACTGGATTTTTAAAAATCAATTGCAACTGTTACGACATGTTCAAGAATTTGTCAGGTGTATAGCAATGTCATTTAGGCCCAAAGGGTTGAGAGCTGGATGTTCTCTAGGGTAGCCCTCCTGAGATAGTCACTGTGTTAGCTTCCTGGCATTGCCATGGCAAATGGCCTCAAACATGGTGGTGTAAACAACGGAAATGTACTATCTCACAGTTCTAGGAGGCCAGAGTCCAAAATCAAGATGTTGGTTGGGTTGAGAAACCTTCTCATGCTTTTCTCCTACCTCCTGGTTGCTGCCGGCAGTCCTTCATGCTCCTTGGCCCATAGAAGCATACCTCCAGTCTCTTCCTCTCTCTCTTTCTCTCTCTGACTTCACACTCTCTGACTTCACATTGCTGCCTTCTTAGTTTCCCTGTTTGTCTCTTATAAAGACAACACTCATTGAATTTAGAGCCCACCCTAAATCCGGGATGGTCTCATCTTGAGATTCCTAAGTAATCACATCAGGGAAGACCCTGTGGCTCCATAAGGTCACGTTGTGAGGTTCTGGGTGGATATGAATCCCTGGGGACACTATCAACCTCTACAGACACTGTTATTTTTTCATCATTTGAGAGAGGAGGAGTCTCTGTATTGCAGCAAGTGTCAATGGCAGAGCCAGGGCCTGAACCTGGCAGGCTGGTGAGAACAGCTGTGCTGTGCCACTCAGCTGTAGTGGCCAGAAGGGTAGGCTCAGAAATGAGAACCCCTGCACTCCATCCTGCCTCCACGGTGGACTTACCTTCTGATTTTGCTCCTGTTCCTTGATTGTTTGGTGCCACAGATTGCACATTTGTAAATCTAGGATAACGAGACCTACTCACAGTGCTATAAAGAGGATTAAATATGTTGATACAGGTAAAACGTGAGAAAATCTATGCAAAGCCGTAGGGAAAGTATCTGGCTCAGGAGAGTGGCCTCAGTAAAGCTTAGCTATTATAATCCACAAATACTCCTGAGCGGTGCTGGGATGCATGTGGCTGCCAGATCTTGCAGCCGTGAGTTTGGACAGGGCAGTTTATTATCATCAAGGCGTTTGGTAGTATTGTCTTCAGATGGTTGCTAATTCAAGTTGTAGCTTTCCTTGCTATTTTGGAATGTTTATTAGTTCAGTTTCCCGAACTAATGAAGAACTGAGTCTTTCCATTGTGGGTTGCTAGGTTAACTGAAATCTTAGTAGACACGCTTAGCTAGATCTTTTGGCTAGTGAATTTCCAGTAGACCGTGAGTACCTTTTAGTGTCCAAACAGGAATCTTCTTTATCTCCTCTGGCTAAAGCAGAATATGGAATTTCCCTCCCCCAGTCATACCACACAACTTGCCTGTCTAGTGATGCCTCAAGTTTCCTCATGTGGAAAATGGAAGCAGAAGCAATACTACCCCTACAGGGTTGTATGAGGTGTCCCTGTATTAGCAGTGCAAGGCAGCAGACAGTGCCTGGCTTCCAGAGGGGCTCAAGACATTTCAGCATTTGTGAACAAGTTTTTTTCCTACTGTTAAATGGGTACTGCGGGAAGGTGAGCCACAGTCTCAGTCTGTGGCCAAAACCGTCTGAGACTTACTGGTCTGGACAGAGCCATGCTCCTCTTTGTATTTCCAAGTGCTTCATGTATGGTACCTGGAACTCAAGAAATCCTCTTTAAATGTTGGAGGACTGGGTGCATGATATGGGATATAAAAGTGTTTCATAGGGGTGAGTTCTAATTTCATGCTTCCCTCTCCAACCCCCGCCCATGGCAGACAGTGAAAGACTTGACCCACTCACTGGAAAGCTGGGAAGGCTTCAGGACCACCCTCACTTCAGATGCCAACTGCAAGACTGGAGGGTCCCCAAGACCACCCTCAGGTTCAGTAATTTGCTAGAAGGACTCAAAGAACTCAGAAAAGCCGTTATAAATATTGTTTATTCTAGTGAAAAGATACAAAATAAGTTCAGCCAAGAGCAAAGGTGCATAGAGTAGGATCCAGCAGAGATCCAGGGGCAAGCTCCCAGCTGACCTTTCCCCGTGGAGTTTTGTGGACAGCGTTAGCTTCTCCAAGAGCTGATGTGAGACGAGTGCTGCCAGCCAGGGAGCTTTACCCAAGCTTGGTGTCCAGAGCTTTTTGTGGGGTGTGGTCACGTAGACATGGCTGACCATCCACTTGGCTGATGTTCCTCTCCAGTCCCTCCAGTGGTCAAGCGGATCCCATGTGGCCCAAGGCTCCCCACCATAAATCGTACTGAGTCACAGACTATCTGGCATGGCCCAAGACCCCGGGTACATCAGACAGAAAATTCCAAAGGCTTAAAAGTTAGCACCCAGGAGGTGAAGGCAAAGGCCAGACCCCTCTTTGGGCAAAGTTAATCCTTTCCTGCACACCCACTATGTAGACAACCAAACAAACCCAAAACCCTGTAGAGTTGAGTATTTCGTTCAAAAGTGGCTGGTCTAAGTAGAAGACAGAAAGGTGCAGGCACGCACTCAGAGCAGGTTCCCTTGTGCCCAGCTGGGTGGTGGGTGCTGTGGGCTGGGAAAGACATACGGGGAGTGAGATGGAGAAGCTGTGAGTCTGTGCCCTGTCTGTGTGTCTGTCCCTGCTGGGTAGAGGCTGGCCTGGAGTCCAGTTGTTTTTCTTGTGACTTATCTACAGCAGCTAGAATGTCATCTCTCCGTGATCCAACCAGGAGGGATGCTCATCTGGACCCGGACTCTTTGCAGCAGCCAATCCTCCATCACAGACAAGGCCAAAGCTCATGTCACTCTTTTTTTTTTTTTTTTAAATTAGTGAATTTATATTTTCATGTTTATTATTATTATTATTTTTAGAACTTTTTTTAAATTGCATTTTAGGTTTTGGGGTACATGTGAATAATATGCAAAATTGTTGCATAGGTACACACATGGCAGCGTGATTTGCTGCATTCCTCCCCCGTCACCTATATCTGGCATTTCTCTCCATGCTATCTCTCCCCATCTCCCTACCCCCCCCACTGTCCCTCCTCTATTTCCCCCCCGACAGACCCTCCCTGTGTCCATGTGCTCCCCCTCCCTGTGTCCATGTGTTCTCATTGTTCAACACCCACCTAGGAGTGAGAACATGCGGTGTTTGATTTTCTGCTCTTGTGTTAGTTTGCTGAGAATGATGGTTTCCAGGTTCATCCATGTCCCTACAAAGGACACGAACTCATCGTTTTTGATGGCTACATAATATTCCATGGTGTATATGTGCCACATTTTCCCTGTCCAGTCTATCATCGATGGGCATTTGGGTTGGTTCCAGGTCTTTGCTATTGTAAACTGCGCTGCAATGAACATTCGTGTGCACGTGTCCTTATAGTAGAACGATTTATAATCCTTTGGATATATACCCAGTAATGGGATTGCTGGGTCAAATGGAATTTCTATTTCTAGGTCCTTGAGGAATCGCCACACTGTCTTCCACAATGCTTGAACTAATTTACACTCCCACCAACAGTGTAAAAGTGTTCCTATTTCTCCACATCCTCTCCAGCATCTGTTGTCTCCCAATTTTTTGATGATTGCCATTCTAACTGGCGTGAGATGGTATCTCAATGTAGTTTTGATTTGCATTTCTCTAATGACCAGTGATGATGAGCATTTTTTCCTATGTTTGTTGGCCTCATGTATGTCTTCTTTTGTAAAGTGTCTGTTCATATCCTTCGCCCAGTTTTGAATGGGCTTTTTTGTTTTTTTTCTTGTAAATCTGTTTTAGTTCTTTGTAGATTCTGGATATCAGCCCTTTGTCAGATGGGTAGACTGCAAAAATTTTTTGCCATTCTGTTGGTTGCCGATTCACTCTAATGACTGTTTCTTTTGCCGTGCAGAAGCTGTGGAGTTTGATTAGGTCCCATTTGTCTATTTTGGCTTTTGTTGCCAATGCTTTTGGTGTTTTGGTCATGAAGTCCTTGCCTACGCCTATGTCCTGAATGGTTTTGCCTAGATTTTCTTCTAGGGTTTTTATGGTGTTAGGTCTTATGCTTAAGTCTTTAATCCATCTGGAGTTAATTTTAGTGTAAGGTGTCAGGAAGGGGTCCAGTTTCTGCTTTCTGCACATGGCTAGCCATTTTTCCCAACACCATTTATTAAACAGGGCATCCTTTCCCCATTGCTTGTTTTTGTCAGGTTTGTCAAAGATCGGATGGTTGTAGATGTGTTGTGTTGCCTCTGAGGCCTCTGTTCTTTTCCATTGGTCTATATCTCTGTTTTGGTACCAGTACCATGCTGTTTTGATTACTGTAGCCTTGTAGTATAGTTTGAAGTCTGGTAGTGTGATGCCTCCTGCTTTGCTCTTTTTGCTTAGAATTGACTTGGCCATGCAGGCTCTCTTTCGGTTCCATATGAAGTTTAAGGTGGTTTTTTCCAGTTCTGTGAAGAAGGTCATTGCTAGCTTGATGGGGATAGCGTTGAATCTGTAAATTACTTTGGGCAGTATGGCCATTTTCACTATATTGATTCTTCCTAACCATGAACATGGAATGTTTCTCCATCTGTTCGTGTGCTCTCTTATTTCATTGAGCAGTGGTTTGTAGTTCTCCTTGAAGAGGTCCTTTACGTTCCTTGTTAGTTGTATTCCTAGGTGTTTTATTCTCTTTGTAGCGATTGTGAATGGCAGTTTGTTCTTGATTTGGCTCTCTTTAAGTCTGTTATTGGTGTATAGGAATGCTTGTGATTTTTGCACATTGATTTTGTATCCTGAGACTTTGCTGAAGTTGCTTATCAGTTTCAGGAGATTTTGGGCTGAGACGATGGGGTCTGCTAGATATACAATCATGTCGTCTGCAAATAGAGACAATTTGACTTCCTCCTTTCCTATTTGAATACCCTTTATTTCTTTTTCTTGTCTGATTGCTCTGGCTAGAACTTCCAGTACTATATTGAATAGGAGTGATGAGAGAGGGCATCCTTGTCTAGTGCCAGATTTCAAAGGGAATGCTTCCAGTTTTTGCCCATTCAGTATGATATTGGCTGTTGGTTTGTCATAAATAGCTTTTATCGTTTTGATATACATTCCATCAATACCTAGTTTATTGAGAGTTTTTAGCATAAAGGGCTGTTGAATTTTGTCAAAGGCCTTCTCTGCATCTATTGAGATAATCATGTGGTTTTGGTCTTTGGTTCTGTTTATGTGGCAAATTATGTTTATAGATTTGCGTATGTTGAACTAGCCTTGCATCCCCGGGATGAATCCCACTTGATCATGGTGGATAAGCTTTTTGATGTGCTGTTGCAATCGGTTTGCCAGTATTTTATTGAAGATTTTTGCATCTATGTTCATCATGGATATTGGCCTGAAGTTTTCTTTTCTTGCTGAGTCTCTGCTGGGTTTTGGTATCAGGATGATGTTGGTCTCATAAAATGATTTGGGAAGGATTCCCTCTTTTTGTATTGTTTGGAATAGTTTCAGAAGGAATGGTACCAGCTCCTCTTTGTATGTCTGGTAGAATTCGGCTGTGAACCCACCTGGACCTGGGCTTTTTTTGGGTGGTAGGCTCTTAATTGCTGCCTCAACTTCAGACCTTGTTATTGGTCTATTCAGGGTTTCGACTTCTTCCTGGTTTAGGCTTGGGAGGATGCAAGTGTCCAGGAGTTTATCCATTTCTTCCAGGTTTACTAGTTTATGTGCATAGAGTTGTTTGTAATAATCTCTGATGATGGTTTGAATTTCTGTGGAATCTGTGGTGATATCCCCTTTATCGTTTTTTATTGCATCTATTTGATTATTCTCTCTTTTCTTTATTAATCTGGCTAGTGGTCTGTTTATTTTGTTGATCTTTTTGAAAAAACCAGCTCCTGGATTTATTGATTTTTTGAAGGGCTTTTGGGTCTCTATGTCCTTCAGTTTTGCTCTGATCTTAGTTATTTCTTGTCTTCTGCTAGGTTTTGAGTTTTTTTTGATCTTGCTTCTCTAGCTCTTTCAATTTTGACAATAGGGTGTCAATTTTAGATCTCTCCTTGCTTCTCATGTGGGCATTTATTGCTATATATTTTCCTCTAGAGACTGCTTTAAATATGTCCCAGAGATTCTGTATGTTGTGTCTTCATTCTCGTTGGTTTCAAAGAACATCTTTATTTCTGCCTTCATTTCATTGTTTATCCAGTCAACATTCAGGAGCCAGTTGTTCAGTTTCCATGAAGCTATGCGGTTCTGAGTTAGTTTCTGAATTCAGAGTTGTAACTTGATTGCACTGTGGTCTGAGAGACTGTTATGATTTCCATTCTTTTGCATTTGCTGAGGAGTGATTTACTTCCAATTATGTGGTCAATTTTAGAGCAGGTGCGATGTGGTGCTGAGAAGAAGGTATATTCTGTGGATTTGGGGTGGAGAGTTCTGTAAATGTCTTTTAGATTTGCTTGGTCCAGATCTGAGTTCAAGTCCTGGATATCCTTGTTAATTTTCTGTCTCGTTGGTCTGTCTAATATTGACAATGGGGTGTTAAAGTCTCCCACTATTATTGTGTGGGAGTCTAAGTCTCTTTGTAAGTCATTAAGAACTTGCCTTATGTATCTGGGTGCTCCTGTATTGGGTGTGTATATATTTAGGATCGTTAGCTCTTCTTGTTGCATTGATCCTTTTACCATTATGTAATGTCCTTCTTTGTCTCCTTTGTTGGTTTAAAGTCTATTTTATCAGAGACAAGAATTGCAACTCCTGCTTTTTTTTTGTTCCCCATTTGCTTGGTAAATCTTCCTCCATCCCTTTATTTTGAGCCTTTGTGTATCCTTGCATGTGAGATGGGTTTCCTGGATACAGCACACCGATAGGTTTTGGCTTTTTATCCAATTTGCCAGTCTGTGTCTTTCGATTCGGGCATTTAGCCCATTTACATTTAGGGTTAATATTGTTATATGTGAATTTGATCCTGCCATTTTGATGCTAGGTGGCTGTTTTTGCCCATTAGTTGATGCAGTTTCTTCATTGTGTTGATGCTCTTTACCATTTGGTATGTTTTTCTAGTTGTGGGTACTGGTTGTTCCTTTCTCTGTTTAGTGCCTCTTTCAGGAGCTCTTATAAAGCAGGCCTGGTGGTGATGAAATCTCTGAGTACTTGCTTATTCACAAAGGATTTTATTTTTCCTTCACTTATGAAGCTTAGTTTGGCTGGATATGAAATTCTGGGTTGAAAGTTCTTTTCTTTAAGGATGTTGAATATTGGCCCCCACTCTCTTCTGGCTTGTAGGGTTTCTGCTGAGAGATCTGCTGTGAGTCTGATGGGCTTCCCTTTGTGGGTAACCTGACCTTTCTCTCTGGCTGCCCTTAGCATTTTCTCCTTCATTTCAACCCTGGTGAATCTGATGATTATGTACCTTGGGGTTGCTCTTCTTGAGGAATATCTTTGTGGTGTTCTCTGTATTTCCTGGATTTGAATATTGGCCTGCCTTGCTAGGTTGGGGAAGTTTTCCTGGATAATATCCTGAAGAGTATTTTCCTGCTTGGATTCATTCACTCCATCACATTCAGGTACACCTATCAAACATAGATTAGGTCTTTTCACATAGTCCCATATTTCTTGGAGACTTTGTTCATTCCTTTTTACCCTTTTTCTCTACTCTTGCCTTCTCATTTTATTTCGTTGAGTTGATCTTTGACCTCTGATATCCTTTCTTCTGCTTGGTCAATTCAGCTGCTGAAACTTGTTTATGCTGTGCAAAGTTCTCGTGTTGTGTTTTTCAGCTCCATTAATTCACTTATATTCCTCTCTAAGTTGTTTATTCTGGTTAGCATTTTGTCAAATCTTTTTTCAAGGTTCTTAGTTTCTTTGCATTGGGTTAGAACATGTTCTTTTAGCTCACAGAAGTTTCTTATTACCCACCTTCTGAAGCCTGATTCTGTCAATTCATCACACTCATTCTCCATCCAACCTTGTTCCCTTGCTGGTGAGGAGTTGTGATCCCTTGTAGGAGGAGAGGCATTCTGGTTTTGAGGGTTTTCCTCCTTTTTGCTCTGGTTTCTTCCCATCTTTGTGGATTTATCTACCTGTCGTCTTTGTAGTTGTTGACTTTCAGTTTGGGTCTCTGAGTGGACGTCCAGTTTGTTGATGATGAAGTTATTTCTTTCTGTTTCTTAATTTTCCTTCTAACAGTCTGGCCCCTCTGCTGTAGGACTGCTGAGGTCCACTCCAGGCCCTGTTTGCCTGGGGACCACCTGCAGCGGCTGCAGAACAGTAAGGGTTGCTGCCATTTTCTTCTTCTGCTATCTTTGCCCCAGAAGGATACCCGCCAGATGTCAGTCTGAGCTCTCCTTTATGAGTTGACTCTTTGGATATACGGGGGTCAGGGAGCTGCTTGAGGAGACAGTCTGTCCTTTATAGGAGCTCAAGTGCTGAGCTGTGAGCTCCGTTGTTCATTCAGAGCTGCTGGGCAGGTACGTTTAAGTCTGCTGCAGCAGAACTCATAAACCACTTTTTTTCCCCCAGGTGCTCTGTCCCGGGGAGTTAGGGCTTTATTTATGAGTTTCCGTTGTGCTGCTGCCTTTTTTTCAGGGCTGCCCTGCCCAGCGAGGAGGCAGCCTAGTCACTGTCTGCCTGCAGAGGCTTTGCTGAGCTGCCGTGGGCTCCACCCAGCTGCCGTGGGCTCCACCCAGCTGCCGTGTGAACTTCCCTGCAGTCCTGTTTATACAGGTGTAGTTAGAACTGCCTTGGCAATGGCAGGCTGCCTCGGCAATGGCAAACTACCTCCGTAGTGGTGGACTGCCTCGGTAATGGCGGATGCCCCCTCCTCCACAGGGCTGGACCGTCCTGGGTTCAGCTGTGCTTGCTGTGGAACTCTCAATCCAGAGCGTTTCTGATTGCTGTTTTTTGTGGGGGTGGGACCCGCTGAGCCTGATCACCTGGCTCCCTGCCTCATAGCCTATTTTTTAGTTGAACAATCGACTGTCTCCCCAGGTGTTCCAGTCGCCCTGTTGATAAGGCGCCGGGATCTGTGTGATTTCCTGTGCAGCGACCCACTGCGCTGGCTGAAACAGCGGCGCTGAGATTCATGGCGCTTTTTTGCCCTGGCCTGGCTCCCTGTTTCAGTCCCCTTTTTAATCAGATGAATGGGTGACTCTGCCTTCCCGGAGCTCCAATCGCCAGCTAAAACGGCGCCTGGACCCGTGTATTTTGTACGGAGAACTGCCGTGCCAGGAAAACAGCCACGCCGGCCAAAACAACCGCACCGGTGAGAACAGCCGCCCTGGTGACCCGTGGGGCTCCTCCGCCTGGGAATCTCCTGGTCTGTGGGCAATAAAAATCTTTCTGGAAATGCGGCGTCCACTCACCCTCTGCACTTTCACTGGGAGCTGCAATCCTGAGCTGCTCCTAATTGGTCATCTTGAATCCTTATCTCAGGTCACTCTTTCGTCACTCAGGGCCAAAGGGACTGCGGACAGCTGGTGGAGGTCTGCGGCAGAAACGCCTCTGTGTGTCTGGGGTGGTGGCATTCGGGTTCACCTGGAGACCTCCCAGTGAACATGGGCAGTGATGGAGCCGCTGTGTCCCCCCGACTCTGACTTACATCCCTGTTACAACGCACTTGTTTGTTTTGAACTTCATATTTAACTGTAACATACATACAGAAGAGTCCACATAAGCAAGCACAGCCTGATGAGTTCTCAAAACCACCATGTAATCAGCATGCAGAAGAAGAGACAGAGGGTGGCAGGGGCCCCAGAAGCCCAGGGGGATGCCACCTAGTGACCGCCTCCACCACTGGGCGGCCACTGTGAGGGCTTTCGCCTCGGAGAGATCCCTGTGCCTGTTTCTGACTTTCTGTCCGTGGAATTGCACAGTGCACGGTTTTGGTACTGGCTTCTTCCACTCAACTGTGTATTTAGAGGGTCACTGTGTTGTTGTGTGGTGATAGGCTGCTCTCTCTTGTTACTGCTGTATAGTGTTCCACTGTGTGATGTTACACTTTATCAGTTCTGTTGTCTGTCGGTGCTAGGGTCTGAATGTCTGTATCCCCCCAAATTGACATGTTGAAATCCTAACCCAAGGTGGTGTTATGAGGAGGTGGGGCCTCTTGGGAGGTGATTAGGTCATCTCCCTAAAGGAATGGGATTAATGCCCTTATGAAAGAGGCTTGAGGGTGCTCACCCTTCCCCCATGGGAGGACACAGTGTGATGGCACCATCTGTGAAAAAGCAGGCTCTCACCCGGCACTGAAACTGCTGACATCTTGCTCTTGGACTTCCCAGCCTCCAGAACTGTGAGACATAAATTTCTGTTGTTTATAAGCCATCAAATTTGTGGTATTTTGTTAGACCGTCCTCAACAGGTTAAGGCAAAGAGCATTTGGGATTGTTTCCATTTTGGGCTGAGGGCAGGGCTGTCATGCACTTTCTTGTATGTGTGTCTTGGTGAACAGGTGCACATGTTTCTGTTGGGCATAAGCCGAAGGTGGCAATGCTGTTACAGGGTCTACAGAAACTCAGGTTTAGTAGGTATCACCAGATAGCATTCCAAAGAGGTTGAACCAAATTACACTCATTCCAGCAATGTTCACAAGTTCCCAGTCACTCCATGGTTATGCCACTGTTTGCTCTTTTCTCTCTTTTCAGTGTAGCCGTTCTGCTAAGTGTTTTGACTTTTATACTGCATGAGGGGATACACCAGAGTGGATTGTTGGTAATAATAGTGATAATGATAACTAATAAGAATAATAATCAACAAGTTAAGACAAAGACCGTCCTGGAGTGCGTCAGTCCTGTTTTGGCTTCAGCCCTTATGGAGAGAATTAATATGTGAATTTCGACTCTCCTCAGCATCTGTAGATACCTGTTGCCTTTACTGCTGTTTGGAGGGCACTTTTGCAGCTTGAAAGTCTACTCTTTGGAGAGTTGCTGGGCCCTAGAATGCCTGCTGAGCCAGCCACAAGGGAGAGGGACTGAGATGGGCCACTGGTTTCTGGAGACTTCCTCATGGCCTGGAAATCAGCCACACTGGAATATATGGATCCCCTTGTTTTTCAAATTGCAAATTCGGCAAGGGACCCTCTTGGGTGTGGTTTGACTGCGATCCTGGGAAGCTACTGCAACACGAGGAGCCCTGTCCCGTAGGGAGGCATCTGGTGGCAGTGCTTGCGGTGTGCACAGGAGCAGGGGGCGGCCCAACACTCCTAGGTGGGGTGGGAAGAGTGAGGCCAGCGAAAAAAATAATTGTGTCCTGAGCCTCAATGCCAAGTGGGGTGCTTGGATATGGATAGTGGAGTGGGTGGTCAGGGAGTGAAGCTGAGAGAAGGTACAGAACAGATGCCCAGCTGGCCAAACCTGGAGGGTACGTGTGGAGGGTCCCCTGCCTCTGGGAAGGAAAGTAAATGGACGGCTGCTGGGATGGGCTGTCATCTGGGCTCCAGTTGACCCGGAGAAAGTAAAGGGCTGGCTGCTGTTGTGAGAGCTTAGCAGCAGTTAGCTGGAAATGCATTTGTGGCGTCATGGGGCTGATCATCCCACCCAGACAGCAACCCGGAGAGGCCACCTTGGTCTTTCTTCTGCTTGTATTCAAATTTAATAACTTCACTAAGGGGAAGCAGACCTGATAGTCTTGATGTGCAGCCTGCGGGCTCTGGGGAGGACTGCTATGCTGGCTGCCAAAATACTTTAAAATATTGACATTTGTTGGCTAACAGCCAGCTTGTCCCAGGTCCTGCCTCCCTGCCTTCCTCAAGTCCCCTGGACCTGTTTAGGACCAGTGCGTAAAAATTAATGGCAAGCACTGTTTCCTCAGCCCCTGCCAGGGCGCACCCCTGTGCTAGGAAATGCCCTGTGAAAGACTTGGACTGTCTCCTCGCACTGGACACTCTGCTTCTCACTCTGAGGAAGAGTTTGCCCGCTGTGATAGTCTCTGTCGGGATAAACGAGAGACTAGAAGCCCAGTGGTGGAAGCATTGTGCACAGAATCCTGCGAAGCAATTCAGAGCTGATGAGTGAGGAGGCTTCTAAAGACAAGGGGACCTGTGTCTTAGTTTTGGGTCAGAATAAAAGAAGGAATGATACACAAAAATCTCGTGGAAGAGACTTCAGTGGGTACATGTTGTATCTGTACCTCCAAGACTGAAGGGAGAGAGGGTTGGCAATGAGGGCTCCATGAAGGAGCTAAAAATGTGAGACATTATTGTCCCTAGACTTAATTACTGAAGCATTTCTCAGGCAATAAATGATGCAATGTGTGTCATAAAAGACATCCTCTGTGAATGGGCCAGCGCTAGAGGGAAAGGAGTGGGATTTGGAGTGAGGGGCTCTGGTTTCGAATCCTGGCTCTGCCAGAACCAGCTGTGTGACCTTTAGCCGGGTGCGCGCTACTGGATGGGAGGGGTCTGATTTGTTCATCTGGACGTTGAGAACAAGGGTGACAGTCCGGGCCGCACGGCTGCTTGGTGAAAGAACTCTGTGGGTGAGTGACAAAAGCTGTTGTTGTAGCAAGTACCGATAGGAAGGAGGCGGGGTGCGGACAGCGGAAGGGACTCTGTTTCTCTAGACGGCTCTGGAACATTCTCTGCGGTTGCCCCTTTGGCAACAAGATGGGATGGCTGGGGGCAGGGACAGAACAGGATGCCTCTATTTGTGGTTTGCATAAATTAATTCCTGGAACATCATGACGGCAAGAAAGAAAGCTTTGTGAAAGTAGCAGATTTGGACTCCAGAATTCAATGGGAAGAATCATCAAGTCAGGGCAAGGCATGACATCTGAGTCTCCGGGAATTGCGGGCATTGCAGTGACTGTTTTGGGGTGTGCAAGAGCAACCAGGAAGATGTCTTGGAGTCTGTGTGAAGACCGACAGTAAGGGGAGAAAGGGAGGCAGAAACATTTCATTTTATTTAATGAGATATGCAGATATTTGAATCCCCTAATTCTACCTGCAGGGTTCCTTATGCTGGGTGGTAAAATTGGAGCTTCCCGTCAGGTTTGAGAATCTCTCTCTGCTGCTTGAACTCTGCCATAAGAGGCTGCCTTCCTTGGGTCTTGCAGGTGTTTTAATTTGATTTTGTTACATTCTATTTTTTAAAGTATCAGTCACTCCTGGGAGGGGTCATTATTCACCTGTGTTTTTTTTTTGTTTGTTTTTTTTTGTTTTTGCATTTTCTTTTTTGTATTGAGGTAAAATTTAGATCACATAAAATTAGCCATTTCAAAGTGAACAATTCACTGGCATTTAGTACATTCACAGTGCTATTTGACCACCATCTTCGTTTACTTCCAAAACATTGTCGTCATCCCAAAAGGAAACTGGGTACCTGTTAGCTAGGCAGTTACTCCCCATTTCCCCCATTCTCACTTTTCCCCCAGTCCCTGGAAACCACCAGTCAACTTTCTGTCTCTATGGATTTACTTTCTGAATGTCTCATATGAATGCAATCATATACTATGTGACCTTTAGTGTCTGGCTTCTTTCAGTCAGCATTGCGTTATTGAGGTTCATCATGTAGCATGTGTCAGAACTTCATTCCTTTTTATGGCTGAATAATATTCCGTTGTACGGACAGACCACGTTTTATTTATGTATCCATCATAGATGGGCATTTGAGTTGCTTCAGTCTTTTAGGTATTGTCAACAGTGCTGCTGTGAACATGCGTGTACAAGTATTTGTTTGAGTGCCTGTTTTCAATTCATTTGGGTATATACCTAGGAGTGGAACTGCTGGGTCATATGGTAATTCTATGTTTAACTTTTGGAGAAACTGGAAAACTGTTTTCCACAGTGGTTGGAAAACAGTTTTGTTGGTTCCATTTTACATTCCCAAGAGCAGCATATGAGAGGTCCAATTTCTCTACATCCTCACCAGCACTTATTATCTCTTTTTTTATTTTAGCCATCTCAATGGGTATGAAGTGGTATCTCATTGTGGTTTTGATTTGCATTTCCCTGATACTAATGATGTTGTTGAGGTATTTTCATGTGTTTATTGGCCATTTATATAGCTTTGGAGAAATGTCTAGTCAAGACCTTTGCCTATTTTTTAATTGTGTTATTTGCTTTTGTTGTTGATTTTGTAGGAGTACTTTATATATGCTGAATTCTAGGCCCTTACCAGATAGAGAGTTTGCATATATCTGCTCCCATTCTGTGGGTTGTCTTTTCCCTTTCATACACTTGTTTTTACAGGATGTCCTAGACCTGCTGCTATGTGTGGATTTGATTAATTGATCTTGGAGGGAATCTTTGCTTTCTAGCAATCTTTTCTTGGTGGTGCTGGGATGTCTGGCTTAATGTACCTGTCTTTGCTGATGCTCCTCTAACTCCTCCATGTAATACTCAGCTGCTTTTGGTATCCCTTTTTTGTTCATGGGAGAGGGTGCCCAGGGCCTCACTGGGCCCTTCTTGTGGATCCACAGGCTTCTGGGAAGCAGAGGGGATCTGATCACCTTCCCAGCCAAGCACGCGCTGGCCTCTGCAGCATTAGTTCACATGCTGCATTAGTTCACAGCATTAGTTTACATCCCCAGAAGTCCCAGCATGCCTTTGTGGTGATACCTATGTTCAGTTAAGGTACAGTAAGCAGTGGGTGCCCCATGGCCTGCCTTCATCCTGGTGACCCTCCAGAGGCATACACAACATTGGGCCAAGTCCCCAGGTTGCCCTGGGAGAACATCAATGTTGTCCGTGAACTCCCTGCTGTTACATAGGAGACGTTTTCTGGTTAGTAGCAATGTGAGAATCATTTCAGGAGCAGTGTACAAAAGGAAGAAACCTAGACTGTGCACTCTCCGTGGTCTTTTCTCAATGGCAACACACCTGGGTCCTTGATTGTTCCTGGTGGAACTGTATTCTGTGAACATTGTACCAGGCAGCACCTGGCCACGTTAGCCTGCCTAAATGCCAGGTTTGTTCTTTAAACAACTGAGGACTGGGTGCTCCCATCCATTCCTGCTCCCAGAGTGCCCAGTGCAGTGGCCTCCTCTTCCATCCCCTGGGCTGTGTGATCCTCTGGCCTTGCATAACCCACCCCTGCATCTTAAAGACTCTTTTCTATCTCCAGGTGAAGAATAGGCCTTACAGATTCATCTCTCCTGCCCAAAGGCATCTGTCTGATTTGTATCACGCTGGGGTCCCTTGAAGCAGCAAGTGATCCGGTTCCCAGCACACTGTTTAAATAGAAAATGAACACACATGGCAAAAGCTGGGGCTCCTACTTCCAGGCACTTGTAAACATTACAAGACACTTAATTTTAAGGGAAAGCCACTTGCCACCACTCTTCCCCACACCTCCCAGGGGAAGGGGGCGATGTTACAGGTGCTTTTCCCGGCAATCTGCTCTAGCGCTCATATTTTACTACCTGTTTCAAACTAAAATGGTTTTAATATATATAATATCATTGTTTTCCCACCCTGCAGAATCAAGGCGGCAGCAGGTGTGAAGATAATGGCAGTGAGAGTCAGCAGTGAGGACCAATGGGCAGTCCAGGAGGAAATTGATAATGGCGACACCCAGACGTCGGCCACCCTCACCTGCATGGGCCATCGCCCGGACGTGCAGAGCAGGTAAGCATGGAGATCACCAGGGCACCTTGGCAGTGGGGGAGGAGGGAGTGGCTGCCAGAGCTCATAGCAAAATAATGTACGTGTGGATAAAGCGATGCCTCTGCATTTAGTGGGAAACGGTTTCCTTTGCGCTCATCAGCATAGCTCAACTGTGCCGCTTCTGAATGGCTCCATTACTGGAATGTACCACGGTATGAGGCTTCTATCCTCAATGCTCTTCATACAAAAATGACCTAATGAGGTCGGCAGTCTCAAAAATCACCAGAGTTCACATTTGTCACAGTGTAGAGTTTGGTAACCGTGTTTTAAATTTTTATTTTTATTATCACTATTGTTACTGTTTGCAGAGAAGAGCTGAAGAAGGAAATGGGAGGAAATAGAAATGATTTAAGAGGCAGGGGGAAAGTATACTTTGTAATAAGCAAACCGAGGGTAGCTTTAGCTATTGGGCATTCATCCCTTAGTGCTGAAATGTAGTCATTTTGCTGATACCACACTTGGGAATTGGCACATGACTTCAGAATCTTAATTTGGATGAACTTGGCATTGCTGGAAGGCAGCCTGTCTTCTCCCATTCAGACACCAGCCTTGGGCTTTACAGGGCTGAACTCACCTGGTACCCACAGAGAGGTTATCACTGGTCATCTCACATCAGGACACCTGGCAGGTAGAGCTCTCACCTGTGTTGCAACTGCCTTCCCTACAAAGTCTGCCTCTATTTTCTTCTTTCATTAAACACCAGTCTTCTATGGGATTGCTTCACCTGGAGGGCTAACAAGCTTTGCTGGACATACAGCTGCCTGCTTTAAAACCTCTGGCTCCTACTTCTCCCAGGAGGGGGGCTCAGACTCCTCAGCTTAGCACACGAGCCCCTCCCGAGTCTGTTACTTGTCACCATATATTGTCACAACTAGTTCTCTTTCTTCCCTAGTCTTTAAACTCTTCAAGGCCTGCAGTGTCAGGAACAGGGGAGGCCCTCTGTGAATGAATGAGGTCCTGGGTGGAGGGAAGCATGAGAAATGGAGGGTCTTTCCCAATGAGTTGCTGGCAAGTGCTGTCTCTTCTTGGGTGACTCCAACCAACCTTAGGTAGAACCCTCTTCTGCCTGCTTTGGAGATCTCCTTCAGAGGGAGAGAAGTGACTCAGTCAGAGTGGTCCAAAGCCTTCTGTTAGGAGTCACTGGCCAGGTAATCTGGATGCCTCTCACTCTAATCTCTATATTCCAGTCATCATTCTCTACATCTATCGACAGGGTTTTCAACCCTGCTTGGCCCGTGGTTTCCCTGGAAGTCTGTATCTGCCTGCTAGACACTCCTAGGTCCTGGGTTGTTAATATTTCTAGAGAGTCTAAGAGTTTTACATTTGCTTAGGTACTTTCAGTTGCATAATAGAATATTTACCTAAAGTTGGCTGCTGCAGCAGGGTTTTATCATCTCACATAACAAGAAATTGAGAGGTAGATGGGGCCATGGATGGTGGATCCAGCAGCACACCTGTGTCTCCTGGGTGTTTTCTGTCTTCCCACTCCATTATACCCAGTGCCCTGACTGTCCCTCTCCAGCTTGGTTCCTCATGGTCACAGGATGGCTGCAGCTCTTCCGGGCATCGCAGACTCACTCAGCGATATCTAAAGACTGGAAAGGAGGGGGTCTCTCCTCATGTGTCCCTTTTTACCGAGGAAGAAAACCTTTCCAACAATATCCACGGAAGCCTTCCCTTTAGATCTTATCAATACGCAGTGGGTTCCGTGCTTTTGCTTAAGAGGCAGGGTACCTTTGGAAAATGAGTATCTGATATTATTTCCAGGCTTTGTAGTGGGAGATGGTCTCTGTTGCCGGGAAATGAAGATGGGAAAATGGGCGCCTGCTGGGTGGTCAGCTCACAAGTTTACCACACTCTTCGAAGCTGGTTTCTATCAAAGGTTGTAGCTTGATTCTCTATTTTGCCCAGGGGCCCTGTGTGTTCCCAGTAGAAGACTTCCTCTTGGTTGCTGGGCTTATCAGGTGGCTTTGTGTCCCTGCAGGTGGAGAAGTTTTAGAGTGGCGTGGTACCAGGAATGCAGGGTCAGCTGCTCAAGCAGTATCCTTAGCAATCTTTCTCCCCGGATTTGGCTTTTTCTCAGACAGACCCTTCCCTCCTGGAGGCAAGATGACTGCTAGCAGCTCCCAGCAAACATCTGCTGACTTGGTCACTTCAGGGAGAAAGCTGTTCTCCCCAGACAGGCCCAGCACAGGTCCTGGGGCTGGTCACCTCTGGCTCTGTTTGGCATCACTTAGATCATGTACCCATTCTGAACCAATCACTGCAGTCAGCCCAGAACCAGGGGTTCTGACCAGCCCTATTGGAAGAGTGTGGGCAGAGGGTAGGGGAGGGATTGCAGGTGGGCAGCGGATGCTGACGGGGACAGGAGCTGGAGTGGGTGCCATCCCAGTTACCTTAGCCTCATGGCTCCTGCTGTTGTGTCATGGGAGTCCAGATGGGATTTTCTAGCTCCCTGCCCTCAGAAATCACTGCCTGGGAACATAATGGTGGGATCCATGGTCTATGCATAGGAAATGAATTTTGTTGATATATTTGACTGACCAAGAGGTAATGTTTTAAATTGAAGAGCAATATGGGCCATGGTTATCACTTTTTGATTCTGTGAGAATCAGTTTTGCATTCTCTTTAGAAAAGATTAAAAAAGGTTACAGGGGGAAGAAGTAAAGTAGTTATATAAGCAGAGTTACATAAGTATGAGATACTCTCACGTCGCCTCATAAAGAAGAAAGAGTGTCCTCTTTCTCCTCTTTCTTCACATTTAGCATGTGACCTCCCTTGGGCCCTAAGAAGGGCAGGGATTGTCACCTTGGCATGACAATTTATGCTTACCTAATCTCCTTCTAAAATCCATTTCATCATCTAAATAAATAATTGCTTCTCTTTGTCCTTTTTTTTTTGTTGAATTGTAGTATCAAATGAGGTGTGAAGTACAGGCTTGTGGACCATGCTTGCTGCCTAACCAAGTGAATATATGAATATATCCCTAACAAAACATCCTGCAGAAAGCTGTAATCTCTGAATTGTGACCACCTTGAGTGGAATAGAGTTTTTAATAGAATATAATGTACAAACTGCCTGAAATTCTGTGATAAGAATTAAAAATGTGTTGTATGGGAAGACCCAACGTGCTCGGTTAGAACGGCAGTAAAGATCTTAATTTAAAATATTTTAATGAACACTCATTGTGAGGAAGTGTGAGTAATAAAGATGAAAACCACAAAAGAGTGGTCTTGCCAAAAGAGGCGAGAGGAGATTAGAAAAATAAGCAAATTTGAAAGTGTTCAGAACAGATAACACTGAACCAAGGGAAATGAAAGCTAGATGATGGACTATCTGCATGGAAGCCACGTGCAGCTAGGTAGGTTGAGATGAGGTTGTTCTTCGAATGATTCCTGTCTGACCGATGGGACCCAAACCTCAGAGAAGATAAACGGCAGCTTTTCATGTGGTTGGAAACCACAATGCAGAGCCCATTCTTATCTAAAAATTTGAATAGAGGCAGAGAAAAGCTCAGAGGATAGGCAAGCAAAAGCCCTAAAACAGATTTCTTCAAAGAAACAGGCATACCCACGTTGCTGTAACCAAACTCAAGGTAAAGTCAAGATCCAGTCCAGCTGTTCACTGTGAAGGCTATCGCCTGTTCTGTTCTCACACTGCCAGCAAAGACATACCCAAGACTGGATAATTTATAAAGGAAAGAGGTTTAATGGACTTAGTTCCACGTGGCTGGGGAGGCCTCACAATCATGGCTGAAGGTGAAGGAGGAGCAAAGTTACGTCTTACATGGTGGCAGGCAAGAGAGCTTGTGTAGGGGAACTCCGCTTTATAAAACCATCAGTTCTCATCAGACTTATTCACTATCACAAGAATAGCATGGGAAAGACCCATCACCATGATTCATTTACCTCCCACCAGGTCCCTTTCACTACGTTGGAAATACGGGAGCTATAATTCAAGGTGAGATTTGGGTGGAGATACAGCCCTATATCATTCCACTCCTGGCCTTTCCCAAATTTCATGTCCTTACATTTCAAAACCAATCATGCCTTCCCAATAATCCTCCAAAGTCTCAACTCATTTCAGCATTAACACAAAAGTCCATAGTCCCAAGTCTCATCTGAGACAAGGCAAGTCCCTTCTGCCTACGAGCCTGTAAAATCAAAAGCAAGTTAGTTACTTCCTAGATACAATGAGGATGCAGGCATGTGGTAAATACAGCCATTCCAAATGGGAGAAATTGGACAAAATAAAAGGACTACAGGCTACATGGAAGTCTGAAATCCAATGGGGCAGCCAAAACTCTAAAATGGTCTCCTTTGACTCCATGTCTCACATCCAGGTCATACTGATGCAAAAGGTGGGTTTCCATGGTCTTGGGAAACTCTACCTTTGTAGCTATGCAGGGTATAGCCCCCTTCCTGGCTGCTTTCGTGGGCTGGCATGGAGTGTCTGCAGCTTTTCCAGGCACACAGTGCAAGCTGTCAGTGAATCTACCATTCTGGGGTCTGGAGGTCAGTGGCCTTCTTCTCACAGCTCCACTAGGCAGTGCCTCAGTGGGGACTCTGTGTGGGGGCTTCCACCCCACATTTCCCTTCCGTACTGCTCTAGCAGAGGTTCTCCCTGAAGGCCCCGCCCCTGCAGCACACCTCTGCCTGGACATCCAGGCATTTCCATACATCCTCTGAAATCTAGGTGAAGGTTCCCAAACCTCAGTTCTTAACTTCTGTGCACCTTCATGTCCAACACCACATGTAAGCTGCTAAGGCTTGGGGCTTGCACCCTCTGAAGCTATGGCCCGTGCTTTACGTTGGCCCCTTTTAGTCATGGCTGGAGTGGCTGGGATGCAGTGTACCAAGTCCCTGGGCTGCACAGAACAGGGGGTGGGGGTGGGGGGGAGTAGAGGGGGGCGGGTCCTGGGCCAGGCCCACAAAAGAAACCGTTTTTTCCTCTGGGCCTCTGATGGGAGGGTCTGCCAGGGAGGTCTGTGACAGGCCCTGGAAACATTTTCCCCATTGTCTTGGTGATTAACCTTTGGTTCCTTGTTACTTATGCAAATTTCTGCAGCTGGCTTGAATTTCTCCTCAGAAAATGGGTTTTTCTTTTCTATTACATCATCAGGCTGCAAATTTCCCAAACTTTTCTGCTCAGCTTCCCTTTTAAACAGAAGTTCCAATTCCAAACCATATCTTTGTGAATACATAAAACTGAATGCTTTGAACAGCACCCAATTCAATTCTGAATGCTTTGCTGCTTAGAAATTTCTTCCACCAGATACGCTAAATAATCTCTCTCAAATTCAGAGTTCCACAAATTTCTAGGGCGGGGCAAAATGCCACTAGCCTCTGTACGAAAACATAGCAAGAGTCACCTTTATTCCAGTTCCCAATAAGTTCCTCGTCTCCATCTGAGACCACCTCAGCCTGGACTTCATTGTCCATGTCACTGTCAGTATTTCGGTCAAAGCCATTCAGCAAGTCTCTAGGAAGTTCCAGACTTTCCCACATCTTCCCGTCCTCTCCTGAGTCCTCCAAACTGTTCCAATCTCTGCCTGTTACCCAGTTCCAAAGTTGCTTCCACATTTTTGAGTATCTTTACAGCAGCACCCCACTCTACCGGTACCAATTTACTATATTAGTCTGTTATCATGCTGCTAATAAAGATATACCCAAGACTTGGTAATTTATAAAGGAAAAAGGTTTAATTGACTCACACTTCCACATGGCCTGGGAGGCCTCACAATCATGGCTGAAGGTGAATGAGGAGCAAAGTCACATCTTACACAGTGGCAGGCAAAAGAGCTTGCGTGGGGGGAACTCCCCTTTATAAAACCATCAGCTCTCATGAGACTTATCCTGAGAACAGCACAGGAAAGATCCACCCCTATGATTCAATTACATCCTACTGTGTCCCTCCCATAACACATGGGAATTGTGGGAGCTATAATTCAAGATGAGATTTGGGTGGGGACACAGCCAAACCATATCAGCTACCATATTGGAGAATCTGGAAAATCCTATCTTTCAGGAGTTTTTCTTTGCCTACTTTAATCTAGAAAAATATTATAACCATTTGAGCAGAGGGGAGAGATTGTCCTTTTAATTAACTGAACTAACTCATTGTTTTTTGTGAAACTTAACATTTGACCATTAAACAAAAAACAATGTTGACATAAGACAGTTACCATATCAGGTGTCATTGTGTGAATTTGTGAAAAATGAATGAGACTAAATCTTTAATTGTGATGAAGGATTCTTTTTTTTTTCTTTTGAGAAAATCTTTTTTTTTTTTTTTTAATTGTACTTTAGGTTCTGGGGTACATGTGCAGATCATGTAGGATTGTTGTGTAGGTACATACATGACAAGGTGGTTTGGTGCCTTCATCCCACCCCATCACCTATATCTGGTATTTCTCCCCTCGTTACCCTCCCCACCCTCCCCACCCCCTTGCTGTCCCTCCCTTAGGCCCCCCAACTGACTGCATTGTGTAATGCTCCCCCTCCTGTGTCCACATGTTCTAATTGTTCAACACTAGCCTATGAGTGATAACATATGGTGTTTGGTTTTCTGTTCTTGTGTCAGTTTGCTGAGAATGATGGTTTCCAGATTCATCCATGTTCCCATGAAGGGCATGAACTCACCGTTTTTTATGGCTGTGTAGTATTCCATGGTGTATATGTGCCACGTTTTCTTATCCAGTCTATTGTTGATGGACATTTGGGTTAGTTCCAGGTCTTTGCTATTGTAAACAGTGCCGCAATAAACATATGTGTGCATGTGTCTTTATAGTAGAACAATTTATAATTCTTTGAGTATATACCCAGTAATGGGATTGCTGGGTCAAATGTTATTTCTATTTCTAGGTCCTTGAGGAATCACCATTCTTATTCAAGTTTAAGAAAAGAAGAAGGGAGACAGTTGAATGATTGTAACAGCTGCCTCTATTTCAACAAAGTAGAAGTAGTTTTTCCTCCCTGACTCCATTTGTGTTAGTTTCTTTCTATAAAATATTTTATTGAAAGGTAAAAGATAGAACACACAGAACATGTAAATATGTCTTTGAGGACAATTTTGTGTGATTCTGTTTGTCCATTTCTTATTTTATTTAAAAAAATCTATTGAAAAACCATATGGTGCTTGTTAGGTGCCAGGCACTATGTTAGGTCTTTCAGGTGAATATACTTTTAAAAATCAGAAATATTAGAACCTGTGAAGTGGATAAGGAATATTATTTTATTCCCACTTAAAAGTTGTGTAATTGAGACACAGTTAAATGATTTTCCGAGGGCTCAGAGCTGGTGTGTGGTCAAAGCAGTCAGACTTTGGAGGGAGTTCATGCTTAAACCACCACCCTGGGCTTCACAGAAGGTGTGGCAAGGCGCCTGTGCTGTGAGCTCTGGCCACATCCTCCTGCTCTTGCCCAGCCACAACTTTCAGCTCTCTTGTTCCCACAGGACTGAAAACTCACTAAAAGCAGTGCCCACAGCACCAGCAGGCCATTTGGCATGTGGAAATAGAGGAGGCAGGTGGTCAAAGGATGACCCCTCAAAAGACATGTCCCTGTTCTCATCCCCGAAACTCGTGAATGTGACTTATTTGGCAAAAGGGTCCTTGCAGAGGTCAAGTTAAGGATCGTGAGATAAGATCATCCTGGGTTAGCTGAGTGGACCCTAAATTCAATGACTGGTGTCATTTAAAGAGACACACAGAGGAAACGGCTGTGTAGTGACAAAGGCAGGGATGTGAGGGATGCAGCCACGATCATGGAAACCAGGGAGTACCTGGAGCCTCCAGAAGCTGGGGAGGAGAGGCATCGAGTGTTCCCTTGAGCCCTCAGCGGGGAACATGTTTCTTTCGACACCTTGACTGAGGATTGCTGACTGCCAGAGTGTGAAAGAATAAGTCTCTGTTGTTTTAAGCCATCATGTCTGTGAGGATTCATTCAGCAGCCCCAGGAGACTAGTCCAGGTGCGTAAAGAATACCTGTTGAATAAGCAGGCTGAGGCAGCTCATTCCTGGATGCCCATCAGTCACCTGGGAGTCTTCACGAAGTGCAGACAGTCCTGGATAGAGATTCCCTAGCCCTCGCCCCAGTGGGCTATAAGCATTGGCCTTTGAAGAAAAGTCCCCCGGTGATTTTAATGTGCAGCCCAGACTGAGAATTCCTGGGAAACACGAATGAATGAAAATTCATTTAAGCCTCAGGGGAAGATAAAGATACTTAGTTTTAAACAACTTTAGGATTTGAAAGCAATGAATTTGAGGTACACAGTTCTTAGATTTACAGTCGTATTTGCCACTGGACACTTGGAGACCTGTGAGTACCAATCACTGCCGAGTTCAAAACCAGGATCCCAGGTAGGGAAATGCATCGTGCACAGGGGACACACCTGTAGGGAGAGCCACACTTAACAGAGGAGGGAGGTTTGTTTTGGTTTGTTTTTATTCATGCTAGAAAGTGGCAACAGAGTCTTATAAGAAATGGAGGGCTCCTCCCTGACCCCTTCAAAAGGCCCAGGCCTGCAGAAGAAAAGAAAAAAGAAACATTTAAAAACACTCCACTTATTTTTCTAACCAGTGGGAAGCACTTTGAATTTCCACTGCTTGCCAGTTTCAGCATAAGTATCATAAAAGCCTCCTTACTTCAAAAGTAATAGATGGTTCAATTGTAGAAAATTTAGAAAATACAATTGGGTAAAATGGAGAGGATAAAAGTCATCTCCAAATCTAGGATTGTAAGGGTAATAACTGTCAATATTTTGAGTATATCGGTATTCTATGTGTTCACATGTATATTCAGAAATATGTTATTTCTGTGCATATTAGACTTGCTTCTTTAGCTTTGAAAGCTGTTGTTTTCTGTAATAATGTAGAATAAATATATAGTAGCATCTTTTCATGCCATTGAATATTTAACTATAATGATAATTATCAAGCCCTTTAAAAAATTGGTGAAAGTGGTTAACCCTCTTCCCAGAAAAATGCAAATACACACACATAAACAATTTTTTTCAACAGTTTCAAGATTTGTGGAGCCCTTCAATGCATCTGTAATTTTAATGTATAATATTTTATTGATATTATAGCAGTATATTCTATTCATTCCCCATATTTCATTTTTTTTCCTCCTTTAAACATTGCTACTGGCCACTTTTATGAGGTTGCGTCTTTTTCCTTTTAAATATTCCTTTGAAATATTTTTTCTTTTAAAGCATAAAGTGTCTGCCAAATATCTTTGTAGATAAATCTTTAGGAGGGAAAGCTAGAAGTGAATTGCAGGTTAGAATACATGATGCGTTTCTAAGTTTGGGATGCTTTGGTGAGCTTCCCCTGCCTGTTTACGGGGCTGAGTGACCAGTGCCCACTTCCTTTACCAACATTGGGCCTTACCTTAAAAAAATTAATTTGATAGTTGAAATATGGCTACCTTCTTGTGGGCATAATGTGCATTGACTTAATTTCTGGTTACATTTAATAACTTTTCCTGTGTTTGTTTACGAATCTTTTCCCCGACTTAGTTGCCTTTATTTTGTATGACTATGTTGTTACCTTAGCAAGATTTTCGGTTTGTGTCAAATGTAGTCATTGTTTTCTTTAAGGCAAAGATTCTAATCTGGAGGAGGACGGAGCAGGCCTAGCAGAATGCCAGAGAGGCTGGTCAATATCCATCCATTAGCCTGGGCCCCTCAGTGTTTAGGGAGAATCAGTGCCTGATGCTAGTGAAAGCAGTAAAGGGATATTTTATTCAGACTCTTTCTGCAACAGTGGAAAAGAGACCTCTGTACAGAGGGGGACTCAGTTGTGGACACAGTGGAGACAGCTGGGGATTTATAGCCCAGGAGGGGAGGAGGAGAGGAAGGTGAATGAATGAGGGGTAGGCGGATGACAAATTTCTAAGAGGAGACAGCAAGGGTGGGGAGATTCTTGCTAAGCCTACTTAGGATTCTTGCTGAAGGCGGCCAGATATCAAGGGTGGGAGATTCCCTCTAAAAGGAATTAGCAGATTCTTCCTAAAATTGGGATATGCAAGTCCAGCACAGGTGGGGAGTTGGGGTGGGGTTGAGGGATGGGGAGGAGGTAGTTGGGGGCAGGTTGGGACCAAGTCAGGGCTCAGAGGTGCCTGACTCAAGCTTGGTTAAGGAGAGGGTCGCAGTGCCCCCTGCTGGCCTGTCCAGGGCAGGTAGTGCAAGTGAGAACTAAACCTTGGTTGTTTTAAGCCATTGAAGTTATTTGTTACCATAGCATAACATAATCTATCCTGACTGATACAAAGAGTTTTCAATTATACATTAAAAAATGTAATAGCCTTCTTTGAGGGGGAGCAGTTTTACGTTTATAGAACTGAGTGAGAGTATAGCAAATTCCCATATTACCCCTTACCCTTCCAGTTCCCCTATTATAACATCTTGCATTAGTGTGGCACATTTGTTACAATTGATTAGTCAATATTGATACATTATTACTTACTAAAGTCCACTCTACACATTGGGGTTCACTCCTTGTGTTGTAGGTTTTGCTAATGTCTAATAACATTTATGCACCATTACAGTATCACACAGGGTAGCTTCACTGCCCTAAGACCACCCACTGTGCTCTATCTACCCCTTTCCCCCTCCTCCCTGAACTCCTGGCAACCACTGATCTTTTTACTGCCTCCATAGTTTCGCCTTCTCCAGAATGTTGTATAGTTGGACTCAAATAGTATGTACTCTTTTCAGATTGGCTTCTTTCACTTGGCAATATGCATTTCAGTTTCCTCACTGTCTTTTCTTGGCTTGATAGCTCATATCTGTCTATCACTGAATGACATTCCATTGCATGGGTGGACCAGCATTTATCCATGCATCTACTGAGGGACATCTTGGTTGCTTCCAAGCTTTGGCAATTATGATAAATGCTACTATCAACATTCATATTCAGACTTTTGTGCAGATGTAAGTTTTCAACTCATTTGGATAAATTCCAAGGAGAACGATTGCTGGATCATATGATAAGAATATATTTAGTTTTGTAAGAAACTGCTAGACTGTCTTCCAAAGAGGGTGTACCATTTTGCATTCCAATCAGCATTGAATGAGGCTTCCTCTGTCTTCATATCCTTGCTAACATTTAGTGTTACTGGTATTTTGGATTTTAGCCATTGTAATAGTTGTGTAGTGGTACCCTCATTTTAAAAAATCTGTAACTCTCCAATGATACATGATGTTGAGTATCTTTTCATGTGCTTATTGCCATCTATATATCTTCTTTGGTCAGGTATCTGTTCAGGTCTTTTGCTCATTTTTTTTTTTTTTTTTTTGAGATGGAGTCTTGCTCTGTCACCAGGCTGGAGTGCCGTGGTGCAATCTCGGCTCACTGCAACCTCTGCCTTCTAGGTTCAGGCGATTCTCCGCCTCAGCCTCCCGAGTAGCTGGGACCATAGGCGCGTGCCACCACGCCTGGCTAATTTTTTTTGTGTTTTTAGTAGAGACGGGATTTCACCGTATTGGCCAGGATGGTCGCGATCTCTTGACCTTGTGATACACCCGCCTTGGCCTCCCAAAGTGCTGGGATTACAGGCGTGAGCCACTGCGCCCGGCCTTTTGCTCATTTTTAAAGTTGGGTTGTACTTTTTTTAAATTAATGATACGTTTTACAAATTTTTAAAATCATTCTGTGGCTTGTCTTTTCATTCTTGTGATTAAATATACATTTTGAGTAGTAATAGAAGTTCCATAATACGTTCATGGATTTCACATGACTACCTTTGGATGACTAAGAAGTTCTAAAGTTCTAATTCTCAAGGTGCCTGATTTAGAGCAGAAAAAAACATACTTGGGTATTCTGGTACAGTTGTTAAAAAAAATCTTATTTTTGGCCCCCGAGTCTTCCTGATGACCAGGAGGGTCTCACTGGCTGAGGGCTATGTCCCTGGTAACATGCAGGCTCATACAGCTCGTTCCTGGAATGTCTGTGTGGCCACCTCAAGGTCTTTCTGACCAGGTCTTTCTTCACTAATCCATCCAGCTGCTAGTCTAGTCTTCTTAAAACAGCTTTCATCATGACCTAGTGGTCCTGTTGCCTGTTTCAGCAGATCTAAGCAATTGACTTGACTGTTAGAGTCCTTTTTTAGAATCAGAACTCGAGTCCTTTTTTAGAATTAGCTCGAAACCCTAGTCCAGGAGTCAGACGCGGAGACAGTGAACTGAGCCAGTAGGTGGCGCTCTGCACAGTAGGACAAGAGACCAAGTTTGACAGAGGTAAGAGAAGGTTTTGTATGGAGAGAATCTAAAAAGCCTTCTCAGAGAAAGTGACATTTAAACTGGTCCCTAAAGCGTGAATAGGAGTTTAAAAGTGGTTAGAAATACACATTTCTGGGAAGGTGACCTATTAAGCAGTTCTATATGTAATATTAACACTGTATTATATTTGTCTTGCAAAATGCTCCTTAATGCAATAATTTGATGTGGCACAGGTAAGGCTTGATAGCGGGGCTGGCTGGTCTTAGAGTCTGGGAGGGTGCATCTGGATGGGTGCCACTCTGAGTAGTCTCTGCAAAGATGCCAGTATGGGAGGAGCTTTCAGGGTTTATGGGAAGAAGACCTTCCTGATGCAGCATTTATTGAGCACTGCTGCGTGCCAGGTCCTGTGTTCTATATTATCCCCTTTAATTATCAAAATAGGCAGTGAAGAAGGTACCACTGTTAGCTCCATTACAGCTGGGGAGACTGAGGGTCAGAGATGGACCTGGGATTTGAACCCGGGCTTCAGGACTCCAGAGCAGTGCCTGGCAGAGTAGGTTCTCAACAAGTATATGTTGAATGTTCTGAGTCGAACACTCCTTTCTCAATATCAGAATAATCTAAAAACAAGAAGTGGATGGGGACAAAAAGAAACTGTGGCAAGGTCAGCACTTTGGTAGGATTTTGGTAGCCTCCCCCAGATACCGGATTTCAGCTACATTGCTTGAGGTTACAGGAAGCTGGGCCTTAACACCACATTGCCAGTTGCATGCACTGTAGGTCCTTTGTGAAATGGAAATAGAGGATAGAGTTTCTCTTAGAAACTCCATGTATCATTTAGATTCCAACATGACCTTTCTTACTGCGTGCAGATTTTATTTCTACTGTAGAATTTAACTTTCGTAGTTTCCTTACGCAGGCAAAAATAGAACCCAGTGAAACTGGAGTCTTTCTTTCTATAGGTCTGCTAGCATGCTGATTTAAAACCAGAGGCTTTGCATCAGATTTCTGATGGGGAATTGAAGAAACAAATCAAGGGTAACTTGCTAAGTAGATGCTAATGGAAATTACTTTTCTTTGAGAAGGTCTCTCTTGTTACCCAGATTGGAGTGCAGTGGCATGACCACAGCTCACTGCAGCTTTTCTCTTCTGGGCTCAGTGATCCACCTCAGCCTCCCAAGTAGCTGGGACTGCAGACATGTACCATCATATCTGGCTAATTTTTAATTTTTTTTGTGTGGATACAGGATCTTGCTGTGTTGCCCAGGCTGGTCTTGAACTGCTGGGCTCCAGTGATCCTCCTGCCTCAGCCTCCCAAAGTACTGGGATTACGGGTGTAACCCGCTGCACCCAGCCACAAATGACTCTTTATTTGACTTTTTATGTTGGTATTTGTTAGAAACCAGGCCTCTCCATGAAATCATTTTATTCTTATGTCATTATTTTTGAGGCACTTAATCTATTTATTTATTCATTTATTATTTTGACATATTTATTGCCATTATATCACTATTATTATGACATTATATCATATTATTATATCATTATTATATTTGTCATTATGAAGACTTCCTCACATCTGCTGCAAGCATTTTACAAAGGCAATCAAATGAACCTTTGAGTGGTCTCTGCCCCCCACCATCCATCTTCCTTCTGCTCTGTTTCCTAGAGAAAATTCTCCATGATTTGAAAGTATTAACTCAGCCTGCCTCAACCAAGCCCAACTCATGCACCATGCCTTTAAACCTAGATAAAAGCTAATGTGCCCAGTTATTGTTCTCTTTTTGGGTGAGAAGAAACCTTCTGTGTCTTTTGAAAGGACGTTTTATTTGATTTTATCCAATTCCATGGCCAACGTCCTATGTTGCTTTTCATCGGTACAGGGCAAGCGTGGGCCCATGCTATGTTGCCTGTGAGCAGATTGCAGCCTGTACCTGAGTGTGGCTAGTTAGGGAACCTCGTGGTGTTTGCAGAAGGGGTGTGCAGGCTTCACCCCTGAAGATAGTCCCCTCTCTTACCACATGATCCTCTTTTAAAAATAATGATAGACTATTTTTCAGAATGGTTATAGATTTACGGAAAAATTGAGCATATACTACAGGGATTTCTTGTGTAAGCTTCTCACTCACTCCGTACCCAGTTTCCCTTATAATTCCATCTTACCTTAGTATGGTATATTTGTTACAATTAGTGAGGCAACACTGATATGTTGTCATTAACTAGAGTCCATAGCTTATTCAGATTTCCTTAATTTTTTCTAATGTCCTCTTTATTTATTTATTTTGAGAGGGAGTCTTACTCTGTCACCGAGGCTGGGATGCAGTGGCATGATCTCGGCTCACTGCGACCTCCGCCTCCCAGGCTTGCGTGATCCTTCTGCCTCAGCCTCCCAAGTTGCTGGGACTGCAGGCACATGCCATCATGCCTGGCTAATTTGTTGTTGTTGTTGTTGTTTGTCTGTATTTTTTGTAGAGATGGGGTTTTACCATGTTGGCCAGGCTGGTTTCAAACGCCTGACCTGAAATGATCCACCTGCCTCAGCCTCCCAAAGTGCTGGGATTACAGGTGTGAGCCACCGCGCCCGGCCCTAATGTCCTCTATCTGTTCCAGGATCCCACATGACATTTAGTTATCATGTCTCCCTCGGCTCCTGTTGGCTGTGACAGTTTCTCAGCCTTCCTTGTTTTAGATGGCCTTGACAGTTTTGAGGAGCACTGGCCAGGGCTGTTATTGAATGCCCCTTCATTGAAACTTGTCTGATTTTGTAACTTGACTGAGGTTATAAGTTTTTGGGAGGTAGGCCACGGAGGTAAGGTGCCATTTTCATCATGTCATATCAGGGTCCATGCTGCCAACATGATGTATGGCTGCCGACCCTAATGGCCTGTCTGATGTCCTGTTGCCAGGTTTCTCCACTGTAAAGTCACCTGCTTCCCACCTTTCCACACTGAAGGGTTGGGAAGTTACGCCCCCTCCTTAAGGGCGAAGTATCTACAGATGCATTTGGAATTCTTCTCGCAGCTCCACTTTAATTTCTGGTGCTACTTGCAACTAGTCGCTGAGCTCTGGGAGTGAAGGGACTGTGTTTCCTGCTACAGTGAATCACTGTTACCCAGCACCGTGCCTGACACCATGCGTGACTGTGCCTGACACATATCCTTAATAAAATATTACTAAATCAATGAATAATGCTGGATGATTTGTTCAGGCACACCTGCCCTGTTGTAGATTTCCCCTTCCACCCCTTAGCAGATTGGAGAGTAGCTGTGGGGTTGTTTTCAGGTGAGTGCACTGGCTGGGGCTGTGTGCACACGGGAGAGCTAGATGTCACATCACTGGTCAGAGTTTCATGGTAGCTCATGTGGGTAGTGACGTGAAATGTGCAGAGAGCTAAAACCGGTCCACGTGATGGAAAGGCCTGGGGCTACTAGAGATAGTGTGGGCAGGAAACCCGGTCTAGGGAAATGCTGTTGGCTCTGATATAGGAGGAATGAGGAGAAGCCAGCCACTCAGTGACCTGGGGGAAGGACCTTCTAGGCAGAGGGAAGAGGAGCTGCAAAGGCTCCCAAGGAAGGTGGTGCCAGGCTGGTAGGTTGAAGGCCCAGGCAGCACAGAAATCACAGAATCCAGCCGAGCTTGAGCCAGGTCTTCACGATGGTCATCTCTGCAGCTGGCATCCTGTGCTTCAGTTCAACAGATGGCTATTAAGTGCCACCCACCTCCCGAGCGCTATTTTGGGTTCTGAGAAATGAGCTGGGAACAAAACCAGTGAGTCCATCCTGGTGCTCTCGAACTTACGTCTGTAGAAAGAAATATGCAATTGTATGTCAGGTGGTGATAACAGCTAACAAGAAAAGAAAGGCAGGTAAGTGGACAGAGGGACTGGGAGGTTCTACTTTAGACAGGGTGGTCAGGGAGGGCCTGGGAGGGCCTCTTGGACGAGCAGAGCCCTAAAGGGAGTGTGGGGAGGAGCCGTGGAGAGATGTGGGAGGAGAGAGTCTCCCCAGAGCCCCTGAGGTGGCCGGCCCCCATGTGGTCAGGGGTCGAGCTGGCATGGAGTGAGTGAGGGGTACGGGGACCAGGTCAGCAACGTGGCCAAGGGCTGCATTATATAGGACTTCATAGGCTCTGAAAAGACTTTGGATTTTATTCTGCATGGGGTGAGCAGCTACTGCAAGGCTTTAGGGGAAGAGATGTAATCTACTTTATATTTTTTGAAAGATCTGCTTGGAGGAGCAAGGGTGGAGCCTGGGAGCCCAGGTAGGGGCTGTTGCCATCGTCCAAGGGCTGTAATTGAAATGGAACTTGCCTTTCTGCTTGTTGCCTGGGTAATAGGGGGTCCCCTTCATGTTAATGATGACATGATGAGAAAAGCTGCATGTAAGTGAGTGATGGTGAACAGGCAGAGAAGCAAATGGTCTGGCTAACTCCATTTTGGTGGGAAGATACCAGCCCCCTGGGAAGGATTTATGGAAGGCTTTGAGAATGGGCAGAAGGTGAGAGTGCTGGGAGGATGTCTGGGATAAGGACCGAGAAATTGTACTGAGTGACATGCTTAGGACTAGATTGCTTTGTGTGGATGTCCTCGGTATAAATCAGCCAGGTCTTCCATGGGCCATGGCCACTTTTCTTCCCCCTGACTTTACTGCTACGGCAGAAAAACCCAGGACTGGGAGGAGGCTATGCAAGCCTTCCAGGATGGTGGCTTTGGGGCATTAGCCGTGGTGGCAGCCAGCTGCCCTGTCCTTGATGCTTCCAGGTGTGTGGAGGGGATCACAGTGAGTAGACAGGGGGAGTCAGTGAATGGCGAGGAGGGACAACATGGTGGTTGGCTTGAGATACAGCCTGCAATGCAGAAGGCTCATGGTGAGTGGACAGCCATTGGTCATAGGATTCTTAGGGCTTGCAGTCTGGGGACTCCGAGATCTGGGTTCTGCTGTGGATACCTCTGGTGGCTTCACTGCCATGCCCACCTGTTTTCTCTGGGTCTCGCTTTTGCCATGTGTGAAATTGGGGGCCATGTTTTCAAATGCTCTTTTTCCTGTGCTCCCAAAGTGCTGTGCTCCCAATTCTGATCCTGGGACATGGATCATGGCTGCTCTGCTCTCATGCTGCTGGGGTGTTGGTGGGGTGTGATGGGGGCTTGATTTTGTACAAGCTGTTTGGGGAATTACATTTGTAAATCCTGTAAGCAAAAGCAAGCTTGGCCAGATCTCATGGTCAGCCAGGTCTCCACGGTCAGCTGGGTCTCCACGGTTAGCCCGGGTCTCCACGGTCAGCTGGGTCTCCATGGTCAGCCGGGTCTCCACAGTCAGCCGGGTCTCCACGGTCAGCCGGGTCTCCATGCTCAGCCCGGTCTCCGTGGTCAGCCAGGCTGGTTACAGCTCTCAGGCACATCTGTGGTTTTATTTTAACTGGAACATAACCACTATAATCACAGAAGCTTGGGAAATTGGAACCTGGAGGAAGCATTCTTTTGTTGAAAGACAACAGCGAATGGGCTGAGAGAATTCCTTGAATACACATACACCCACACACCCACCCACCCCACCCACCCACACACACACATATGGGGGGTGGAGAGAGAGAGAGAGAGAGAGAGACAGAGAGAGAGACAGAGAGAATGGGAGAGGTAGAATGTGGCCTGCAATGCCCAAGGCTTGATGCCTAGCCACCAGATGGGGCCCATTGTTTATGAGCATTACCTTTGTGGGTTGAGAGCATTCTGGAATTGCATTTCTGATATATCGACTTGCTTACTTAACAAGCAGTGCATTAAAAAGCATGAAAACTGACAAGCACTGGCGTCAGCCACTGGCCCACGGCACGTCCCTTGGCTGGGCGGGCTGTGGTGGAATCAGCATCTGGTACCTGTTGGTGCGATGCTTGGCGCACACATCTCGACGCTGACTGTACTCAGATTCATCTTCTATGTAAGAATGTCTTCCCTTCCCAAGAGTGTTCCTGGTCCCACAAACACACTTCATACTTCACTCCTTTGTTCTACAAGCAGTGGACAAAAGCACTTCAGAGTGAAATGTAAATTTGGCCAAGAAAAGTGGGAATGAGAGAAGAAGGCCTTTCCATAAGCCCTTGTGTCTTACAAGCAAGTGTCGGAGCAGACACTTTGTGTCTTCTGAGAATGCTGCATGCCACACCCCGTGCACGGTGAGTCCTGCCAGTAACTTCTGAGTCAGCCTCCACAGCCAGCATCCTTGGAGTGTGCTTAAGTTTAAATGTTTTTCATAACTGCAGGTTTATAGGATTTCGACCTGGCCACAGAAATCACCACTTCCTTCGTTGGGTTTAAAGGACTGGAATGAGTGAAGCTTCCCCAGGTGCTTGTAAAGGTATTTGCAGCAGAACATCGAGGTCATCAGGGCAATGTTGGAAGCCTTTAGGAACGAGGTGTCCCCCAACTTGAACTCCAAATGGCTTTATTTCTGGAATGACCCTCTGGTCATCCCTCTTTCAAACACTCTCCGGCTCATCTGGAATTTCTGTGCCATGAGTCTTAGCTGACTGCCCTCCTTAGAATGATACCCTGAGGCAATGATGTATTTTCTATCTTCTGCCTGCGCTGAAGCCTTTTTCTTAAAGTTCATGACATAACGCCATGTCATTCTCTTTTCCTTTCCTATGTGTTATTTTGCCTTGGAAGGGGGCTCTCCAAATTGAATATTACATATGAGATACTGAATATTACATATGAGATATTTGTGGGTGTATTAGCTCCCTATTGCTGACGTAACAGATTATCAAAAACGTTGTGGTTTCCAAGGAGATGAATTTATTCTTTCTCATTCTGAAAGTCAGAAGTCTAATGTAAATTTCACTGGCGTAAGTCCAGGCATTGCAGAGCGGCGTCCCCCACGAAAGCTCTCTGGAGGGTCTGTTTTCTCACCTTTCCTGCTTCTAGGGGCTGCCCACATTCCTTGGTGGGTGACCCTGTATCACTCCAACCTCTGCTGCCACGGTCACATCTTCTCTGACTCTGACATGCCTGTCCCCCCTCTAGTGAGTACCAGTGTTGTCACGTCAGGCTTACCTGCTAGTCTCCCCCCCCCCCCGGGAGCCTTAATCTAACCACATCCGAAAAGTCCTTTTGACCATAGTAAGGCACTGTGTTCACAGGTTCTGGGGATTAGGATGTGGCTATCTTATGGGGCCACCATTCTGCCTAATCACAATCTGTAATGTGTGTGTCCTGGGCCTGTCTGTGGTCAGCTGGCTTCCATCTGGGTTTGGTCCTTGGGAGGCCCTGGTGGGAGATTAGAGGGTGGGAGGGTGGGGGAAGCTGGGGCATCCCTCTCCCATCCCAGCCTCAGTGGCTGCCCGGGCAGTGGCTCTGCACAATTCCTGATTCAAGCCCCTGCAGGAGGAGCCGGCTGTGACCAGATGTCAGGTTCCATTGAGGGGTCCCCCAGGCTCTGGCCACTGCCAGTTCTCCTTTGCCCTTTCAGCCTAGAGGTGGGCATGACTTCTTGCTGTTCTAATCTTGGCGTTGTTTTCACCATCCTGTCTGCATTCTGAGATTTCCCTTCGCTTGGGTGACCAGTTTCCTGCACAGAATGCCTTTTATTGTAAACTCCTGAAGTGGTCTGTGTTTATTGTACACACTGGTCTGATGCAGCAGGGTTAGAAGCGAAGAGCTCCTCATCATGCTGAAACTTCTTTTCTGTTTAAAACTCAGAGTGCAGAAGGAGAGAAGTCTGGGCTTCTTGAATGAGCCCGGACTCTTTCTTACTAAGTGTTTGGGGAAACCCTCAGGCAAATCCCCGTAGTAGGGGCTCAGGTGTCCCCTCACCCTCCGCATGTCTGCTCTGTAGAGATTATCTCTTCTTAAGGGGAGCGGGGGGAGGAGAAGATTGTGACCACTGTCTCTTGTTCCCTGGCAAGTCTTGCTCAAGGCATTCCTTCCAAAATGAAACTGAGAGCTGAAATGTGTGGCTGTGAAGCCCCCATCTCACGCCCCTGGCTGGAGAACCCCAGTTGCTCTCTGAATTATGTCTGTATGAATAAGCAAGGCAGACCTTGACCCTTTGATGTCCAAAGAAGGCAGGTGAGAGCTGTGATGAGTTGCCAGTAAGGGCCCAGAATTTCTGTCGCAGGGACCATTATTAAAGAGAGACTGGGGTGTGGAAGGGGTGCAGCCCTCAGCCCTACCCACCTGAGGCTGAGAAGGTCCCCAGGTTTTCTGCAGGGTCAGGCGTTAGACGTGTCCTCCCTGGTTGCCAAGCAAGGACATACCAACCCCAGCATCCAGGACTGCTTGGAAACATTTATTCATTCAGCGTGTATTATGGAGCCCTCCCAAGAGCCAGGTACTAGTATAGGTGCTGAATTTACCACACTGAACAAAATGGTCAATGTCTCTCCTCTATGAAGTTTGTATTCTAGTGGGAGGAACAGACGATAATAAAGATTTATTATTAGACGGAAAAAAAGTCTTAGGGAGAAAAATAAAGCAGGCAGTAAGAATGGAGAAGGCTGGTGTAGGGCAATCCCCCAATTTGGGAGCAGGAAGTCAGGGCTGAGCTCACTATGAAGAGGTGGCTGGACTGGAGGTCTGAGAGATGGGAGGGAGAGGGACGGACAAGTGGACCCCTCGGGGCAGGAGGAGCTTAATGGAGGGCACTTGTCATAACCAGGGCAGCAGGGAGGCCTGTGGGGTTAGAGCAGATGGGGTGGTAGAGCAGAGGGTCTCTGTGCTGATCTCTGCCTCTCCAACCTGCCCCTCGCTTCCCTAATAACGGTCTCCCATGAGCTTTGAAGACAGCCTTTCCTTCCCTCTGTTCCAAGGCAAGGCATCTGTTGTGCGTTGTGGTCTTTCCCTCTTCCACCCTGTCCCTGTGCACGGTCATGTTCCAGTGGAAAGTAGAAAGAGTTTGGGCCCTGGAACCCGACTGCCTGAACTGCACCCTCAGCGGTGCCTCTCACTGTGTGAGCATGAGCTCGTTGTGTGAAGCTCATTGTTAAAATTAGGATCCTAATGGCTGTACCACAGGTGTCTTGGGATGCCCAAGGGAATGAGTGTGGGAGCTACAAGCCCAGCACGCCAGCTGCTCAGTCCATCCCAGCCTCACCGTTTGCCACGCTCTCTTCCTGTGGTGGAATCGTGCCTCCTCCCCTGTACCACACACACAGCCTTAGTTGGAAATGGGCACGTTGGAGTTGTAATTATTTAAGATGAGGTTACACTGGAGTGGGGTGGGACCTAATCCAAGATGACCGGTGTCTTTTAAAAGAGGGGGCCATTTGGACACAGACATGCACACAGGCAGAACGTCATGTGAAGAAGGCAGAGGTCAGAGTGATGCATTTGCAAATCAAGGAACAGCCAAGATTGCCAGCAACCACCGGAAGCGAAGGGAGGGGCACAGGACAGGTTCTCCCTCACAGCTCTCAGAAGGGGAGACTTTGCCAACACCTTCATCTTGGACTTCCAGGCTCCAGAACTTCAAGGGCAAAAATTTCTGTGGTTTAAGCCACTCAACTGGTGGTACTTTGTCATGGCAGCCCCAGGAGGCGAATCTACGTGCCTTCATCTTTTTTTCTGCCTGCCTCCCCGGAACATAGACCTATGGCTGAACTATTTACAGTCAAGTGGCTGGTGTGGTCCCAGTACATCTTCTCCAAGTCTCAGAAGCATCTTCCCAGAACATGCAAGTCCCTTCTGCCACCTGCAAGAGTCCTCTCTGGATGCCACATGGCCTTTGACCCTCAAGCCAGGGTCATCTCTAGAGCACAGGTGTGTTCAGGTCTATAATTCTGGTGGATGCAATTTTCAAGGGTCATACCACATCCTTGTTTAGCTGTAAGGATTTGTCTATGAGCTTCTACGAAAGAGAGAGACTCAGATAACACCTTAAATTCAATACAAATGTCTTTGCACCCAGCATCCACTCAGGAGGGGCTGCCTGGGAGGGAGTGTGGGATTGGAGCGGAGTGACCCTGCTCCTCACAGGTTGGGATCCACTTTCCCCCGGCCTGCTCATGGTGTGAATGTTCCCATGCGCTGACTATGATTCTGATGCTGGCAGATCTGAAATCTTAATGTAACGTGACTTTAACACAAGGCAGCTGCTTTAAACCAAAGGGATGGACATTTGGGTTGTTTTCGCTTTGTGGTTATTGTGAATAGTGCTGCTATAAACAATCCTGTATAAGTTTTTGTTTGAACACCTGTTTTCAGTTCTTTTGGGTGGATGCCTAGGAGTGGAATTGCTGGTTCATATGGTAATTCTATGTTTAATTTATTGAGGAACTGCCAAATTGTTTTTCACAGTGGCTGCACCATTTAACATTCCTACCAGCGATGTAAGAGGGTTTCCATTTCTCCACCTCATTGTATGGATAAAGAGAAATGTAGTCTTTCCATGTACTGGGATGTTTTCTGCCGTGAAAGGGAATGAAGTGGCAGCACAGGCTACCACATGGAAAAACCTTGAAAACATGATGCTGAGTGAGAGAAGCCAGACATAAAGGGCCACACGGTGTGTGATTCCATTTATACGAAATGTCCAGAACAAGCAAATCTATAGACACAGACAGCAGAGCAGGGTTGCCAGGGTCCTGGGAGCAGGGCTAAGGGGGAGTGGCTGCTTCATGGATGTGGGCTTCCTCTTGGATTGATGAAAACGTTCTGGAGGTAGGTGGTGATGACTCTCAGCAGCATTGTGAATGGTGACTTGCTTGTTTTACAATGGTAAATTTTGTGTTCCATTTATTTTACCACAATAAAAAGAAAACAACAAAAAGGGGGAGAAGGTTTTCTCTGTAAAAGTCTCCTGTAATGTGCTTTATGGCCTCTGTAAGGGATATTCAGAGACTTTTTCTAATGTAGTTTTTAACCTTCCATGTAGTCTTTCAAACTAAACTACAAGAATCAACTGCATTCTTCTCCCTTTATTGAGACTTTCCAAGAATTAAACATATTTTTAAGAATTCGAAGGTAGTATCTAATACCGTCAGAGCTGATAATGTCCATCTGGGCAGTAACGATAAGGAAGGATACTAACGAGGTGTTTGGAGACTGGCAACAGCTCCACATTTAATCCCAGAGAAGTGTAACTCTTAAAGACTGAGGAAGCGAAGCGAAAGCACCCACTTCTCAAGAAGCAAAGCAAAACTGGCAACAATAACCTGGTGCCCATGATCTGCTGTGCTATACGTGCAGGGGCATGGTGTGGCCAGGTCAGCAAATAAGCTAATTGTTTTATCTTCTTTAAAGAGGCAAGTTGTTTTTCTTTTCTTTAAAAAACGTCTGAGCTATTTTAAGCATTCTTAAAACTGTAGAGGATATTGTAGCAAACGTCTGTCTATCTACAACACAGCTGTATCACAGTTCAGTATTCCCCCAGATATGCTGCAGAGCTGGACAAAAAAGCAACAAACAAGCAAACATAACTCTCTGTTGCATTCTCCTTCCTCCTTCCTTAAGGTTAACCATTATCCTGATTTACGTATTTATCAATCTTATGAATGTTTATATGATTTTACTGCAGAGGTACCTTTACATAGTGTTTTTTTGGTAGATTTTCAAACTTTATATGAATGGCATTGTGCCAAAAGAATCATTCTGCAATTTGCCTGTTTTGCTGAATGTAACATTTTCTAAGTTAATCCCTATTGATACATGTAGTTCCAGTTCTTTTATCCCTTTGCTGTATAATATTCCATAATAGAGACGTTCCATAATTTATTATCCTACTCTTCTATTGATGAACATTGTTTAAAATTTTTGTTCTTGGCCGGGTGCGGTGGCTCACGCCTATAATCCCAGCACTTTGGGAGGCCAAAGTGAGTGGATCATGAGATCAGGAGATTGACACCATCCTGGCCAACATGGTGAAACCCTGTCTCTACTAAAATACAAAATTTTAGCCAGGCATAGTGGCATGAGCCTGTAGTCCCAGCTACTCAGGAAGCTGAGGCAGGGGAATCTCATGAACCCGGGAGGTGGAGGTTGCAGTGAGCTGAAATCACGCCACTGCACTCCAGCCTGGACACAGTGCAAGACTCTGTCTCAAAAAAAAAAATTTTTTTTTTTTTTGCTTTTATAAATCTTAGTCCCTATTCTTACACCTGAAATATTAAATAATTGTCTGGTTACTGTAGTCCTGTAGTATATAGTTTGAAGTCTGGTAATGTGATATCTACAGCTTTGTTCTTTTTGCTTTGGATTGTCTTGGCTGCTCATGCTCTTTTTTGGTTTTATATTAATCTCAAAATAGTTTTTTCTAGTTCTGTGAAGAATGTCATTGGTGGTTTGGTAGGAATAGAATTTAATCTGTAAATTGCTTTGGGCAAGATGGCCATTTTAATGATACTGATTCTTCTTATCCATGAGCATGGAATGCTTTTCCATTTGTTTGTGTCAGCTCTGATTTCTTTGAGCAGTGTTTCATAATTCTCATTGAAGAGCTCTTTCGTCTCCCCTAATTAGCTGTATTCTTAGGTGTTTTATTCTTTTTGTGGCAATTGTGAATGGGATTGTGTTCCTGATTTGGCTCTCAGCTTGGCTATTGTTGGTGTGTAGGAATGCTTGTGATTTTTGCACATTGATTTTGTATCCTGAGACTTTGCTAAAGTTGTTTATCAGCTGAAGGAGCTTTTGGGCTGAGACTGTAGTGTTTTCTAGATATAGAATCTAGATATAGAATCATGTCATCTGCAAACAGGGATAGTTTGACTTCCTCTCTTCCTATTTGAATGCCCTTTATTTTTTTCTCTTCCCTGATTGCTCTGGCCCAGACTTCCAATTCTGTGTTGAATGGGAGTGGTGAAAGAGGGTATCCTCGTCTTGTGCCAGTTTTCAAGGGGAATGCTTCCAGCTTTTCTCCATTCAGTATGCTGTTGGCTCTGGGTTTGTCCTAGATAGCTCTTATAATTTTGAGGTATGTTCCTTCAATACATAGTTTATTGACAGTTTTAAATATGAATGGGTGTTGAATTTTATTGAAAGCCTTTTCTGCAGCTGTTGAGATAATCACGTGTTTTTTGTCTTTAGTTCTATTTATGTGATGAATCACATTTATTGGGTTGTGTATGCTGAACCAGCCTTGCGTCCTGGGGTTGCAGCCTACTTGATCATGGTTAGATTAGCTTTTTGATATGCTGCTGGATTCAGTTTACAAGTATTTTGTTGAGGATTTTTGCAAAAATCCTTTTGTCAAGGACATTGGCCTGAAGTTTTCTTTTTTTGTTGTGTCTCTGCCAGGTTTTAGTATCAGGATGTGAAAATGAGAAGATTTTTCTGGAAGCTAGTTGTTGCATTTCTGGTTTTGAATTGGCATTCTTCTGGCTTGATTTCATGGATATGCTGTTGGTGTTTTGTCGGAGAAACACTCCACCATTTAATGTCTCTACTGTCAAGAGGCAGAATTAAATTATTCCTCTTTTTAAAAGAATGATTTAGGTAGGAAATAATGAATGCAAAATGCTGTTGTTAAACATTGGCAGATAAGCTGATGGATTGGTTGTCACTTGAATCTTGCCATAAAGGGAAAGAAAGTGATATTTAATCATTTTCAAGATTAAACAGATGATGAAGTTGATGCGTTTTGATGCTGAGTGACTCATTAGAGCCTGCGATTATTTTCCAGTTAATAAATGAACTAGTACCTTGTGTCTCCCCCTTAATTAAATAGTTGCAAAGCAAAGAAGTCTTTGCTTCCAAGGGCACACCAGGTTTCTTGAACTGTATAATCCTGTGAACTATTGCTACTCAGCATTGGTTCAGTTTAAATCTCTAATATGTAGCCAACAAATCAGTAGCCCATAAACCTCTTTCATTTGTTTTGCTAAGTGTTTTTTTTTTCTTTCAATTTAGGCCAACATTAGAAATATCAGGAGATCTCACTAAACGTATATATTTCAGATATTTCCGGAGAAACTGGAAACTGGAATCAAGTCAACCTTGAATGGCCGCAAGTGCTAGAGCTGATTGGTGCTCAGTGTAGAAGGGGCCGTGCTCTCTTGTTTCCCACAATCCCCCTCTGCTCCCTACTGTTTTCTCAAAACTGAAGTTGGGTATTAGTTGGCATTTATTAAATGCAGAGTTGTTTTTCTTTTTTTTTTTCCTGGAATGGAAGTACTTCTTGATATCACCACTTATTAGCGGTGATTTAACACTTGAACAAGTTATTTTAAATCCTTTGGCCTTAGTTTCTTCAACTTTAAGATAGGGAAAATTTTGTCTCTACCTGATAGGGTTGTTGTAGGATTAAATGATTTCATCTGTGTAAAGCGCTTGCAACACTGGCATAGAATAAATAACCTTTAAGTATTGATTGAATTGATATTATTAGCATCCATGTCTATATCAAAAGTGGATGGGGGATAGACAAAGAGAGTGATGTGTTTCGAGATTAGTGAAAAAGCACATTTCTTTGTAACAAAGAAGGAGTATTCCTATATGATTAATATGCAAACAAAAGGTTTCCAAGTTGAAAGAAACAATGTAAAACACCCATTATAAGTAAGCCTTAGTACCTCTGTGATAAATATGCGGAAAGGTTGAAGGATGAAAAACCTAATGAACTAGTAAAAGGTCTTAGATTTCACCAGGGTTTCTTTCTAAATGCAAATATGGCAAGTCTTGCTCTGGATGCACTTTTGTGTTAAACCTGTGTTGGTCTCACTTTGAAGGTATCTACTGGCCCATCCAGGCCCTTAGGTCCCTTCTACCCTACTGGGGTCTGACAGTGCAGCCTAGTGTGATACAGAAAGTTGTGACTCAGATCCAGGGGAAAGAGTCTTTGTAAAAGGCTGGTATAGCCTGGGATTTGAAGGCAGAGGGCTGGGATCAGTGGTGGCTCTTCCATCTCTGATCACTTGTGTGAATTTACTCAGATAACAAACTCTTTCTGAATTTCTTCTGTAAAATGGGGGATTTTGTTACAGGCTTATGATGGAGATGAAATAGAAAATGAAAAGCAACCCAGCCTTTGTAAATGTTCTTTTTGATGGTTTCTTCCCTCAGCAGATATGCTCCCTAAAGACTTAAATCCAAATGCAGTATTTTTGAAAGATTTTTTTTCCTCTAAAATTTATTTTTTTAAACCCAAAATACACCATTAGGGGGAATGAAAATGGATCCGTCAAGAGAATTTCAAGGTACATTCTGTTTTCTCTCCCCCCAGAAACTCTTTTGGATTCCACTTTTATCTGTTTCAAAGGCAACAACAAACACAGCAACAGCTTTGCCAGAGGTCTAGGCCATGGTTTATTGAGAAGCAGAAAAGGCAGGAGGTTTAGAAGAAAGGTGTTCAGGAGAGAAAATTGCTATGAAATCTGCTGTCCGTGTGCTGTTACTGCTTTTGAGAAAATAGAGGCAGGAAATGTATGAAATAGGGAACCAACAGATAGTTTAAATTTTATGTCAGTCAGTGATAACAGGATCAGAAATTTGAATGTTAGCCTTGCATCGGGGGATGTTTTATCATCTGCTGGAATTTGCTAGAGGGAGGTGAATACTACAGTTATTTAAAATTACCATTTTGCAGGTCAGAGCGGAGCTTAACTCCATGCCCTGTCATTTGCTACCTGTGTGGCTTCAGGCAGGTGACTCAGCCTCTGTGACTCAGTTTCTCATCTGTCACATGAGGAAGAGAATAATACCTCCTTGGAAGTTTGCTATGGGGATTAAGTGAATAATTCATGTAAAGTATTTAGTATAGTTTCTGGGAACAGAACAAGCCCTTATTAAATGACATCCTCAAAAAGATAAGAGAAGGTGGTCTGTTGAGTACAATGATCAAGTATTAGATAAGGGACTTAAGGGACTCCACTTCCCTGAGCGAAGATGATGGGAGGTGTGTTTTTCTGCGGCACCTTTTGATCATGTGTAAAATAATAGTCTGTCTTGGAAGTGGAGGTGAGTTTCAGGCACATAGAAATGCGTCACTTTGTGTGACATATCTGGAGACTTATTTTAGTTTTGTCAAATACTGAGCAGGTTAAATGAAGTTGATATGGAGGTCAGGGTTGGCCTCTGATCGGTAGTCGACAGTTCTAAGATACTAGCCCATCCCCCCAAGTGTGAGAAAGTGGGCTAAATGATGGATGTGGTTCTCCAGTTTCTCCTTATCCCAGGACACATGCAGACTTTCATGTAGAATTATGATTCCCTTACCTACTGATCTGCATCTCAGGGCTTGAGGGACCTCCCTTGCTGAGAGAGTCATGCTGAGAGCACAGAGTCTCTGAGCAGCATTTCAGGGAGCTGTGTCTGCCATGGGTGGTGCAGCCTGGGGTGCTGCTGTTATTTTTCTTCTCAATTGTAGACGGTGGCCTTCTGTTGGCTACTCTTTTACTTACACATAGCAGGAGACCCAGGTGTGCGGTGGAGGAGTGTTTCGTGTTCAGAAGATCACCATTGTCAACTGTTGTGGGGAGAAGAGGGCTGGTTGTAATTTTCAAGTCCATACATGAAACAGCTATGAGGCTTTCTTTGGTGTAAAGTGTATTTGGTGCATGGAGGGATCGTAGGATGGTCTGTTTCTCTGTGAACTCCAGCAGAGCCAGAAAACTTCATGAAGATGGGGGTGGGGAGGGTCTCTCCAGGTGATTATGTGTTAGTCTCTCAAAGACTGGTAGGTTCCAGCTCTGGGATCCCTGCTGGGAAGAATTGACAGCATCTGTGCTCTAAGAGGGTTTTAGGGAGCTGAGTAACAATCATCGCTGTGGGATTTGTTTTCGGTCTGTTTTCTTGGTAACAGTTTCTTCTTAAGATAGAAAGTGAATTTATCTTAAATTGAAATGGAAACATTAGAATTAAACATTTACAAGCAAAGCAGATTTATAGCTATGGTAGTTATATTTTTTTCAGTGTCAACAGATGCCATTGAAGCTAAATAACCCATTGAAACTGCAAGAAAATGTTTTTTTTTTTTTTAAATGTAAAATCTGTTAACAATGGTAGTCTTTATTCTACTTGTTTTCTTTAGTGACCATAAAATAGAAAGCGGTCGTGCACTGTAAAATTGAGCCGAATTGGGAAGGGCAGGGGTGATGGAAGTGTATTTTTTCCCCCCAGTGGTAATTTATGAAAGTTGCCTTCACAATGATGGGGAAACATTGTATCTATTTGGGGGGTGACTACTGGGTTGAAGGAATTGTGGTTTCTTAACTATCAGTCCTTTCCTCCTTTCTCTTAAAGATGAAGTTAGGTCATTGCTCTCATTTGCATACAAAGAGCTGGGATCTGTAACTGGCTAAAACACTCCTAAGTACTGGCATGACATCTCACTTTGTAAATTCACGTTTTATAGTTTGCATGGAACATTCTTTATTTTACTCTGTGTAATTTTTAAAGTAATTCAAGGTCATTGTTGAAAAATTGAAAAACATGAAGTTCAAAGAACCATTGTTAACATTTTCCCCCTTTTCCCACGTAGTGTTCTTATTTTCTGAATTTTTTATATTCCATATAAACAGTTTTCTCTCCCGTCTTTCTTTTGGCTTAATAATTTATTATAAGTGTTTATAATTGTAATTGTAAACCTTTTATAAAGCTTTCAATAGCCTCTTACTACTCTTTCATACAAATGTTACATAATTTAATTTCCCTAATGGAGCCAGTAAGGTTGTTTCTAAATATTTTGTTATTCTCGATAATGTTTGAATCTTTGTCTTTCAAACTATTCCCTTAGCTATATTCCCAGAGGTGATGGTAATGGGCATTGATACTTTAAAGATTTATTACATGCTCTGGAAAACTGCTTCCAAGGAATTATCAGTGCATTCTTGAGATGGTCAGTTTTCTGGGTTAACCTGGCTAGGCTGTAGTGAGTTATGCAATCAAACATTAATCTAGGTGTTGCGATGAGGAATATTGCAGAAGTGATTGATGTTCATAATCAGTTGCCTCTAAGTAAAGGAGATTATCCTGGATAATCTGGTGGGTCTGATATATTAATTGAAAGGCCTTAAGAGCAGAACTGATGTTCCCCAGAAGAAGAAATTCCACTTGTGGAATGCAGCCTTAGCTGCTGCCCAAGAATTTCCTCCCCGCTGTCTGCCCCCACAACCACAGAGGGCAGTTTGTTGCAACAGATCCCTTAACATATACCCCTGCTAGTTCTACATCTCCAGTTGAACCCTTTTTACTTGATGTCACTGGTGGTCCATGGTTTATTTTGAATCCAATCCCATTTAAAAATATTCTGAGGGGATGAAGATGTCCCTTTTGGGCCTTAATTCATCTGGAGAGTGAGGGGGTGTCAGGCTGGGTAACTTCTTAAGTCTTCTGGCCTGAAGATTAAGAACTACATATTTGCACAAACTTTCAGTTGGTTACAAAAATTCTAATTTGATGGAAAGTAAACAAACCTATAACATTAAAATCCATACACTTATGTTGCTTGGTGTATGGAAACACTGCTCCGAGAAGTATATGAACTACTCAACTCACCTCATCCTCGGAGTGTGGGCATTAGGACATTCACATTTTTGCTTATTTGATAAGTGTAAGATATAGTCAATTATGTTCTATATTGATTTTCCTCTCCAATGAAGCAAAAAACCTTTCAGATATTTATTAATCATTTGTGTTTCCACTTTGGCAATTGTCTTTTCCCACCGATGGAAGTGAAGCTTTGTGGGTGGTTGTGTCCCGACCCTCTCACTAGTGACCTTAGGCATAGAACCCCTTGCTGCCCCAGTCTCTTCATTTGTTAAGTGGCAATAATAATAGTACCTACCATTCCCAGTTTTAAATGTGTCACTTCTCAGTCTCCAACTCACCCTTTACCACCTGCTCTGAGACAATGGGCTGAAGTCTAAGCATTTCTCCTTTGTAGTGAGCACAGTATTTAAGCTTTTTTAAAAATTATACTCTACGTTCTGGCATACATGTGCAGATCATTCAGGATTGTTACATAGGTATACACATGCCGTGGTGGTTTGCTGCATCCATCCCCCTCGCCGTCATCTACATTTGGTATTTCTCCTGATGTTATCCTTCCCCAATCCCCCCCACCCCGTTATCCCCTCCCCTAGTCTCCCACCCCCAACAGTCCCCAGTATGTGATGTTCCCTCCCTGTGTCTGTGTGTTCTCATTGTTCAACACCCGCTTATAAGTGAGAACATGTGCTGTTTGGTTTTCTGTTCTTGTGTCAGTTTGCTGAGAATGATGGTTTCCAGCTTCATCCATGTCACTGCAAAGGACATGAACTTATCCATTTTTATGGCTGCATAGTATTCCATGGTGTATATGTGCCACATTTTCTTTATCCAGTCCATCATTGATGGGCATTTGGGTTGGTTCCAAGTCTTTGCTATTGTAAACAGTGACGCAGTGAACATACGTGTACATGTGTCTTTAGAGTAGAATGATTTATAATCCTTTGGGTATATACCCAGTAATGGGATTGCTGGGTCAAATGGTATTTCTATTTCTAGATCCTTGAGGAATCACCACACTGTCTTCCACAATGATTGAACTAATTTATACTCCCACCAACAGTGTAAAAGTGTTCCTATTTCTCCACATCCTCTCCAGCATCTGTTGTCTCCAGATTTTTTAATGATCACCATTCTAACTGGCTTGAGGTGGTATCTCAATGTGGTATTTAAGCTTTGTCAGTAGAGGACAGTGGGGGAACATGGCGGGAGGAAGGATCTGCATCTGGAGGCTGCTCTCTTTTCCTTTTCCTGCCAACATCTGGCTGCAGTGGTGCAAGTGCCGGACATCCAGTATTAGTCACTCCACCCCAGCTGTGAACCCTGAGTGTGTGATCCCTTGGCAAGCTCACAAGCTGGCCAGGCGGGGTACCATCTTGTTGGGGCCCTCCAGTGTGGACACTGCACACCAAGGCCTTGTGCTGCCCTGGAGGTTAGGGAACTCCCAACGCCCTGACACCCTCTGCAAACCCCACCAGCCTGCACTGGGGAGAGCTGGCTCCTGTGGCTTAGATGCATATATCTAAGCCACAGGCCTCGTGCCACCCTCCTGGGAAGTGGCTGTCAACGCTGTGACTCACCCCTCCCCACTCGCCCACCAGCCTCAATCCTTCATCCCAGGGGTAGAGTTCCCTCTTTGCCTCACAGGGAGGCAGCTCTGGGGTGGGCATCCCAGTGGACTTCTCTGCTGTCCTGCTAACCTCACTTTATCCAACAAAGTCTGAATCCCAGTCTTGGGGAGGTCTCTCCCAGGTCCCAGCCAAGTTGTTCCTTTCTTGGATACTTTTCATCAGCCCCAGGGTATTCTTTTGAGATCTCTTTTTATCTTGGTAAGTTCTTCCCCATTATAGTTAATACTTATTTGTTTTAAAATTTTTTCTTGTTCAAATTACTGACTGGACTCCAACTGATACTTGGCCTCACAGAACTGTTGTGAGGATTATGTGAGATGACTCATATAATGCACTTGCATCACAGACTGCAGATAGTAAGTGCTCAATGAATTAATTATTATTACCTTTGGCATTTTAGTATCTTCTTATTGATTTGTATGAGCTATTTATATATTAAGGGTGTGAACTTAAAATAGAACGTTAGAAAGTAATATAATAAAATGACCTACAGAATTTTAGTTAGAAGCCCTAACTTAATGTTCATTAAGAAGTAACAGGATTAAGCATAACTTTAGAGTAAAACAAAAACAAAAACAAAAACCTTGGATTTGAATTCTGGCTCTGTAATTTGCTTATTTTGGGGGGAAGTCCTTTAGTCTCTTCTAGCCTCTTGTTTCTCATTTGCATTGATGCAAATAAAAATAAATATATTTTAGGGTTGCTGGGAAGACTACAAGAGACAAAGAATAAAAAAGCTTTTAGGGCAGTTTCTCCTACATAGTAGGTACCCAGTGAATGCCATTTGTTCGTCCTCCCCAGTTCAAGTCATATTCACTTTCACACATAATGAAGTACCTCATCTGGCGTTCTTAACAACCTCAGGAAGCCACCAAGGTGGGTTTTGCAGCTGAATAAAAACCAAGGCACAAAGTCATTGAACTACTTGGCATCACATGCTAGCTAGCAACCGAGAAAGGACCAGAGAGTTGCTCTTTGGATTTGATTTTACTCTACTTAAGAACCAATTAGTTGCCATTACTCAGTGAATCTTTGATTAATTTAATCTTTTATCACTTCAAAGTGACCCTCTTTATATCTGTGCTTTATGTCTTAAAATCCACTGGATATTGCTATTTTATACCAGTTTTATGGTTACTATTTATGTGGAATATATATTTTTTCAAACTTTTAATTTCAGCCTGTGTTTCAGATATTTTGGATGTGTCTCTTGTGTTTTTATTATATTTTTGTCAGTCTGTCAACCTTTGTCTGTTAATATATATGTTTATTTTTGCTTAATGTGATGACTAATATATTTATTTTAATCTATGGTCTTACTATGTATTTTCCCTTGTTTACTCCCAATCTATATTTATTTCTTCTTTTTTTGAATTAAATGAAAGGATGAAATAATTTAAAAATTCTCAATTAGCTTCAGAGTTATATACTCTTTTATTATTGTCTTCGTAGCTACCCTAAAGAATTCAGCATGTCACTTTTATTCATCAAAATCTAGTATTATTTGATAACTTTACCATATTTCCAGATAATTCCTTATAATATGTGAATTCCATTTATCATACTCTTTAATTATATGCCATTATTGCTGTGTAGGTTAATGTTTTTTCTCTATAAATGATAAGACGTTATTAGTATTATTTTAATAGTCACATCTATTGCACAGATATTTGCTCCTCTTTTCCCCTCTTTCTTCCTACATCTCTAATCATCTGGGTTCACTTTTCTTCTGCCCTTGTAGGTTCTATTTAGTAGTCTCTGCTACAGGTAAATGGTGTCAGTTTTGATTTGTCTGAAAATGACTTTATTTCATTTTTATTCTGGAAGAATATTTTCCCTGGCAGTATAAATCTAAGTTGGCAGTTATTTTCTCTCAGCACTTTGAATATATCATTATATTGTTTTCTGGCTTTCATTGTCTCTGTTGAGAAGTTGCAGTCAGTCTGTTTTTACTTTTATGGTAATATTTCTTCTTTCTGTGGCTTCCTTTTTAAGAATCAGAAGATTTTGAGGTATAATTTGGATACAGTACCACATCTCCATTTAAAATGTACATTTTGGCTGGGTGCGGTGGCTCACACCTGTAATCCCAGCACTTTAGGAGACTGAGGTGGGCGGATCACCTGAGGTCAGGAGTTCGAGACCAGCCTGGCCAACATGGTGAAACCCCGTCTCTACTAAAAACAAAAATTAGCTGGGCAGAGTGGCACAAACCTGTAATCCCAGCTACTTGGGAGTCTGAGGCAGGAGAATCCCTTGAACCCAGGAGGAGGAGGTTGCAGTGAGCCAAGATTGTACCACTGCACTCCAGCCTGGGCAACAAGAGCAAAACTCTGTCTCAGAAAAAAATGTACATTTTGGTGAGTTTTGACAAATTTATTCACCCACTAATCACCATCAGCTAGATGCAGAATAGTGCCATACTGTCTGAGCTGAAGGTTTCTTTGTGCTTTATCCCAATCAGATGTTCTTACTCCTCTTCCCAGACCACTGACCTGTTTTTCATTTTTATAGATTGAATGGGTCTTTCCTAGAGTTTAATAAAGATGAAAAGATGTGTCTGGCATCTTTTGCTCAGCAGGATGCTTTGAGATTATCCATGATGTGTGTATATCGGTATCCAGCTTCCCCATCCCAGTAGTACCACACTGTATAGCTATAATTTATTGTCTATTCACCTGTTCATGGACATTTAGCTGGTTTCCAGTTGCAAGCTATTATTAATAAAGCTGTTATGAACATTCACATACAAATATTTGGGTAACAGGAGTGGGACTTCTGGGTCATATGGTAAGTGTATAGTTAATTTTACAAGAAACTTCCAAATTGTTTTTTCAAGTGATTGTACAAATTTATGCTTCCTATGTAATCTTTGAGAGTTTCAGTTGCTCCTCATTCTTGCCAACATTTGATATTGTCAGTGGTAAATTTTAGCCATTCTAGTAAGTATATAGGGATATCTTATTGTGATTTTATTTACATTTCCATAATAACTAAATATTGTGAGCATCTTTTCTTGTGCTTATTTGGCATTCATATATCTTTGAGGAAATATCTGGTCAGTTTATCTATTTTGTCTGGTGTGAGCTTTGGTATTTATCTTTCGATAAATTTGCTGAATTTATATAAATTGTTGAATTTGTTTGCATAAAATTGCCCATAACATTCTCTTATTGCCCTTTTAATGTTTGCAGAATTTGTAATACTGTTTTATTCCTGATATTCATAACTTTTGTCTTTTCTGTTTTATTCTTGACTAGTCTGGATACATATGTATCAATTTTGTTAATGTTTCCTGAGAATTAAGTTTTTCATTTTATTGCTTTTCTCTATTGTTTGCCTATTTTCCATTTCATTTATTTTACTTTTATCTTTATGGTTTCCTCCTTTCTGTTTAATTTGCTCATCTTTCTCTAGTATCTTGGGGAGTATGATATGACATGGAAGTGTAACAAATTTTGTGTGTGTGTGTGTGTGTGTGTGTGTGTGTGTTTGCTTAAATAACAGAAATTTACTTCTTACAGTTCCAGATGCTAGAAGTCAAAGATTAAAATATCAGTAGGTTAGGGCGGGCTTTAATTCAAACATCCTGGTATCCTCGTAAGTAAATATGTTTTATGCATTAGTAGAGGCATAAAAATTCTGAAATAATTTTAGTGTTTTTCAAGAGTAAGCAAATGAGTCAATGTTTTGGTGTAGTTGGAAACCAACTAGGGAGACGGCATTTGGATAGTAAATGTAGAAAGAGTCTTGTGGCATTGAATTGTAACTGGAGGTAGTGATACGACTTATGATTTAAAAACTGTGTATTTCTATTTGTACCTGTACATATGTGTAGACATGTATGTTAACTATATGTTTATGTGGATTTGTACATATTATATGTACATATATATTTTTAGCTCTGTCCAGTAAAAAGGCTAAGAATCAATGGCATTTCAGCAGCTATAAGGGTAACTCGCAGTCAGATTTTGCCATTTTGTATTCTTCCCTTTTAAAAGTAGAGAAGAAACGATACCTTTGAGAAATGGCTGACTTCAGTTCTGATCAGAGCAGATACAAGGTGAACCTGTTACGTTTTGTTAGTTATGCCAAAAAATTAGGAAGAGAAAAAAAAAAGAAATGATGGTGGTATGTCTTAATGACATAGAACAAAGTTTGAAGAGGTTTCCACTGGTTAAATATGGAACAATTTGAGCACCAGAATAAGTAGGCACAGTAATGAATATAAGCCATTGAAAATATAGACATTCACAAACCCATGTAGATAATAAAACAATAAAACAAATAAATAAGTACATAAATAAATGGTGATAGTAGGGTGATTTTTTTTGGCATTCTCTTGTATAGTAAGATACTGAGGCCTAACTAAATATGGAGGGAATGCTGGCATTGAAAAAAATCGGAATTTTAACATCAGCATAAGTAAAGATTGTGTCAGGCCCAGGTTATTGATGTATGCTAAATTTAGAGGAAAATTTTGATGATTGGCACGTTATTTGCATGGTCTCAAAGTGTCTCCTAACAGACTGCTTATTAGTTATAAGGGAAAAAGTAGCAATTATACATTGGCGAAATGAACAGCATCTTGACTGAGTAATTGAAATTAACATCACCAATGAGGGGCCCATGGACACCCATTGCCCCCAGATTTGATTCTCTGATAAAGACACAACATCACTTGTATAACTATTCCAGCCAGCAATGCATGATTTAACTGGATTGAATCATGAGGAAACATTAGACAAACCCAGAATGAGGAGAGATCTATTTTTTAAAGGGCAGTGAGGATGTGTATGTGTGTGTATGTTGTATTCTTCAAAAGTGTCAATGTCTTAGAAAACAAAGCCAGACTGTAGAAGTGTCCCAGATTAAAGGACACTGAAGGGATATGCAATAACAGACACGGTACAAGATCCTGTCCTGGAGAAAGAGTTGCTATAAAGACATCATTAGGTCAATTGATAAAACTGGAATATGAGCAGTTAATTAGAGGTAAGTATTGTATGAATGTTGAATTTACTGAAGTTGACTGTACTATGGTTGCATTCTAGAATATTCTTACTCTCAGGAAATGCACACTGACATATTTAGGGGTAAAGGACCATAGCATAAGTAAATTTCTTCTAAATGGTTCAGAAAAAGTGTAAAAAGTATGGTAGTTTCATTATAAATCTTGTAGCTTTCTACTTTATCTCTTACCCTAAAATCTCAAGCCTTGTCTCCTATAATTTAAAAATAATCCTGTTCATCTTTTGCCTTTCAGAAAAACACAGACACATACACACACAATCCAACACTTACATTTTTTTCATTCACTCACATTCTGTGGGCTTTCATTGCTTGTATTTTACTTTCAAATTTTATAGTATGAATTTTAAATGAGAGCATTTGGTGACCTTTTTGTAGGCTGCAAAAGGAGTTGCCTCTTTCCCTCATATCTCCTTTTTCCTGCTAGTTTTTTTCCCTAATGATGATAAGAAGTGTCAGCATGGAATGGTGACGGGTGCTGGGCCAAGCATCAGAGGAAAATGGTTCGCAGCGTTGGCTGCCTCCTGGCTTGCTGTGTGTCTGTCCACGCACAAACATTTCCATCTCTTTGGGCATTGCTTTTGTCGACCCCAAAGCAAGAGCATTAATCTATAATTCTTAAATTCTCTTCTAGGTCTTATACTTTTATAATACTATCATGATGAAATTTCATTATTGAAGATTTGTGCTTAAGACCTTTGACTTGAAGTAAATTATACATTGAAAACCCAGGGCAAAAAAAAAAAAAAAAAAATCACTGAAAACCTTCTCTGGCATGGTTATTTCCTAAATGCCAATTACAGTAGATTAGTCTGTTTAGAGATGCTCCATGAAACGACAGTGTAAAGGATAGGTGATCCAGTCAGTGTGAGAGCTGCTTCATAGTGCATTCTCTATTCATATTCCTCTCTTGGAGATTTCCAAATGCACATTAGCTTATTAAACCCTGTCATTTTATGGGGACAGATGCCTGTCAGCAAACCCCAGAGCATGCAGGATGCTCAGCCTGGTGTGCGCCGACTCTGCTTGTCACCATGCCACAGCCAATCACAGTGTCTTTTTGGATTGTCCTGCCTTGTTAATTACTGCTTGGGCAGCTTGTCCTAATCCCCTACCCTAGGAACGGGGCCAGACCCAACAGAAGACAGCTCTTGTCCTTGCTGAATTTACTATTGTTTCGCTTCTGCACATGGCTCTGGAGAGCTGAATGGAGCTTTCAAGTAGGGCCCGTTTTAACAGAGATTTCTGGGCTCTGGCTGAGACCCACCTATGTAGATGATGGCCTGTGATGAATGCCACGTTTCTGTTTTCAGAGACAGGCAGCAAAGTTATCATTATGACAACTTTACAGTGAAAAAGCATGCAGCCTGGCTCTGATCTGGCATCTAAAATAAAATGATAACTAGAACGAGGACACTGGCTTTGAATTTATTCCACCTTTTTCTCCCTGGCTCAGTTTTCTATTGTGAACCTATACATGGCAACATTTATGCAGAAAGATGGTAAAAGGAAGTTCCTGCCTACAGCTAGATGTATGTGTGTGCATGTGTGTGTGCGTGTGTGTGTGTGTGTATGTGCGTGCGTGTGCATGTGTGTGTGCATGTGTGCGGTGTGCGTGTGTTTGCGTGTGTGTGCGCGCGCACGTGTGTGCGTGGCATTTCTGGTGATTCCCAGCATTTCTATGCATGTGAAGGTGATGAGAATGAACACTCCCTCTGTATTGAAAGCAAGTGCTGGCAGGTAGCTTGGCCTCTTCAGTAATTTAAGGTCTTCATATAGGCATTTGCAAAGGCAGAGCTGTGATGGCAAACATCTTGCTTAGAGCTCAAAAGAAAACATTTCTGTCATCCAGAAATCTGCTTATTTGTCTCTTAGGAAAACATTTATAAATACAGTTTTAGGAAGATAGAAGCCATTCCATTCTGGTAATCCTGTTAAATTTCTCCGTTTGTTTGCTTTGCATCTGAGTCCTTTCCTAGTTCCTTAGCTGCTTTTCTCTTTAACAAATGGATATGATGCCTCACTTGATGTTTATTTTCAATCATGATAGAAACTGTGAAGGTTTATTTTCAATCATGATAGAAACCTCTAGGTTAAGAAGTGAAATTTAAGTGCTATGCACTGATACTTTTTTTTTGTTCCTGTGAAGCTAATAAGAGAACTTCAAATGTAGAACTTAAAATTCCTGCACTGAATTGGACTCATTAAAAACCTAAAATACACTTCACCATCCAAGGCCCTTGAGCAATCTGAACAGAAGGTGCTCTATGTATTAAAAGAAGAAATAAGCAGTTTGAGTTTACTAGAATGCAACAAACAACCATTGATGATTCAAGGGAATTCTGGAGTAATTCCTAATTGGGGGGTAAGAGAGGAGAGTCTGGAGTGGAGGAGAGGCAACTGCCCATTTCAGGAGGGGGAACAAAGGGGTGGAGGAAATGGAAGTGGTGGAAGGAGAAAGAATAAAGACCCGACTGGGGGAGAGAGGAGAGGGAAGGAGAAGAACGCAGGAAACTGTGAAGTAAAAGTGGCGAATGCTGTCTTGGGAACCGAGGGGCTTAGTTCAAGGCAAGAACCAAGTGCTGATGAGGATAAAGCCTGGCATTTAGGGACATTTGTGGGAATCACAGCTTCTGCTTAGCGACTGAAGTAAATCAGATTTGAAATTCTGCCCAGCCCAGGAAGGCACAGAGGACTTTCCTAAAGAGCTTGAGAGAAATTTGCAAGGATATGTCGGTGACTGGAGGTTTAAATAAGAAGAAATAGCAGTCAAAGAAAGGAAGTGTGTGTGATTTGTGTGATTTTGGTGGGGGCAGTGTCTTTATTCTTTCTTTACTATTTTCTGAGTTTCCCTGAAAAGGTCATTGTCCTGGGATGGATTATCTTCAAGGATTGGATTTGTTTTTTGTAAGTAATCTGAAGGTGTGTGTAGTCACTTGTGTGCTTCGCTAATGGTTTGATCGCACCTCCAGCCCCCTTGTGGTTGGGTGGAGCCATGTGAGGATTTCTGGCCAGGGACTTGTAAGTGGAAGTTGTTGCATGTGCTGCTTTTACGCCAGGGCGTTTACTTACTGTTGTGGAACTTTCCAGATCTCTTCCCCAGGGTGATTCGTCCTGGAGTGGAGAGACCTGGAGTAGACCAGGGGCTGGTGCACCGTTTCTGTAAAGGGCCAGATAGCAAATATTTCTGGCTTTGGAAGCCATGAAGCCGTGCTCTGTTGCAGCGACTCCGTTCCACCGTTATGGCACAGAAGCAGTATGTGAATGAGTGTGGCTGTGTTTAATAATACTTTAGTTACTAAAACAAGTGTCAGGCCGAATTTGGCGCATGGGCTGCAGTTTGTGACACTTAGAGTGGAGCACCCATCTAATTCCCTCTGGACATGTAACAGCACGCCCATGAGAAATAAACTTTTATTTTTAAAGCAACCTAAATATTGTGTTTGCTACCGCATCAGCCCCGAGCCTATTTGACTGACACAAGCTGAAAAGGAGCCAAGTGTGCTTCTGATTTTGAAAAGCAGGTCGCCAGGATGAGTCCCCAGACCACTACAGTTAAACCTGCATTTATTGATCACCAGCTGTGTGCTGTTAACTGTGCATTTTTCCTATGCTTCCAAAACAGTTCCCAGGGGAAGTCTAAAAACGCCTCCTTGCATGAAGGATTGAAGAGGCTGCAGAGGACACTCACTGTGGGGGGCCCTGCCTCTGGGAGCCGGAGTCTAGGGGGGCCATCCTGCCTCTGCCCTCTGCGGGGCTTTGCCTGCTGAGGAGCCTCCAGCCCTAAAGGGAAGAGGGAGGTGCAGGGTTTTAGTTGTTTTTAATCTGCCTCATTACTCTGCTATAGGTTAATTCTGAGTCCTGGGCCCCTCCTGCGGTGCCGCCCACCACGCTGCAACGCGTTCTGCTTATCCCCAGGCCTCCTCCCTACAGTCTCTCTGTGCTCCCTGGAGGCAAAGACTGTGTCTTGTTGGTCTCTGTGTCCTCAGAGGCTAGCGGATTGCAGGGGCTTCAGAAAGACCTGTGGGCCCCCAAGCCTTACAGCTCAACTTTGTCAATTTTGTTTTCTGTAGCAAAATGTATGTTTTCTATTTTTTATGAAAAATGTCCATTCTCTTTTGGCTGGGAACCCATCTCTGGAGCTCTCCTATCCCATTTCCTTTGTGATTCTTCTCTTCTCCAGCCCTGGAGGACACACAAGCTGCCCACATCCCGGGCCCCTCCCCTCCCCCGCTACAGGCAGGTCTGAATGGGGGTGGTCCTTGGTGGGTTCTGTTGCCTGCAACGTGCCCACCTGCCCTTCGGAAGCTCAGGCTCATTCTGTGACTCAGGGGGGCTGTTTATTCACTCGCTCTGATGATAAAGCTGCGTGTGCAGCAAGTTCTCGGAAGCTGATGGACGGGCAGTGGCCCAGGAAATGTGTCTCAGCTCGTTCCTTCTCCTCTCCACCTCCTTCTCGGGGATTCCTAGTTTCTCCCCCTAAGACTGTCTTTTTTCCTCCTGTTTTTGCTTGGTTTGAAGATTTTCTTTCCAACTCATGTTTGCCAATTTAATTCCACCATTTTAGCTCCTAATGGGGGTGGAGGGTCAATTGGTCTCCTGTGCTCAGAATTAGAACTGGGATCTGCAATCTGGGGTCCCTCGATCTCTTTATTAATCACAGCCAGCTCTTACAGCTCATCTGGGCATCATTAACGTCAGGCAGAATGTGAGCGTTGAGTTTGGATGAGACACTTGCAGGGTCCTGGGGAAACAGAAAAAATGAAATGCAATTCCTGTTCTCCATATGTTGACAACTCCAAGGGGAGAGGCCACTATACACCTCCCACTGGGAGGCTGGGGCAGGGGAATAGTTGATTTGACTGGTAACAGGATCCTACAGGTGACAGCAAAGCTGCCTGGGAATCTACAGGGGAAGGGCTGGAAGGAGAGCATCCTGGGGCAGAGGAGACAATGGTGTGCATGTCTAGCTGAGCATGATGCATGGGCCTGTGGGTGTGCACACTCAGGTGAACATGCTGCAAGGCCCACAGGTGTACACGGCCAGGTGAGTGTGATGGGAGAAGCAGGAGCTGGGTCTGGACAGGCAGGTGGGGTTGAGGTGACCCAAGTGTCTTCCTAATGGAAAGCAAAGGCTGCTCTGGTCACGGTGTGGGGTGGGGATTGAACAGAGAGCTGCATTAGGATGGGGTGTGCGTCTCAGGTGATCCCTGGAGAGGTGTGAAGAAGGAGGCAGAGGGTGGTCATGAGGCAAGGTGAGTTAGGTGTGATGAGTGGGCGGAGAAGGTGGATTCCAGAGACGGGTCTGGCTGGAACCAGCAGGACTCGGGACAGAGTCTGTGTGGGGGATGGAGCTGAGTAGGAGGCAGTGGCATCCCCGAGGCCAAAAACAAGGATGGAGCCTGGGACACGAGTCCTAGTCACGTGTGTTTATTATAAAGTGCAGCTCAGGGGCTTGTGTCCATGGCTGAGTCACTGGCCAGACTGGCCCCACTCCTGCCATAAACAACTTGGAGCTTGAATAGAAACCAGGAAACAGCAGTTTTCAGGCACGAAGCAGGCAGCACAAGTCTGTGATTCTAGAGAGAAGGAAACAAACCAGGCTGTGACCCCAGTGGCAGGCAGGAGTCATTTGGTTTGAGGGGGCCTTGCAGGTCCCAGGGAGCTGACAGCTGCACAGTTCTCAGAGCTCCCTCAGGGCTGGGGGACAGTCACATTCAGAGCAGCTGGGTGGAGATCAGGTCACACATGGAGCCATCTCAGGACCCCTGGAAATGAGACTCATGTCCATGGGGCCAGCATCCCTGTCCCCCGCCTGTGAGAATGGCCAGGGCTGGGACGCCAATGGAGATGGTCCCGCCTGCACTGCTGTCACACAGGTCAGTGTCGTCAGGGTGACCCATGTGGACACTCAGCGTCTAAGGACAAATGAGAGTAGATCTTGGGGTCTTGTACACAAAAACCACCATAACAGGAAAATGAGCCCTTTCATCACTTGACCTGGCTGTCTTTATTTCAGTTCCATGCTGTGACACTCCTAACAGCACAGATGTGGCAGTGTGGAATCAGGAATGTTATCTGCCCCTAAGTCCATCAGGGAGAGACATAATAGGTGTGTGGTCGTGGAGCTCAGGTTCTCTGTGATGCCCCCATGTGCAATTAGCATCTTCTGGTGATGTCACTATTTGTTCACAACACAGCCCCTCTCAGAACACCCCTGTCCGTCTGCCTGAGTGGAGCCAGTGAGGCCTCTGAGACTTCCCGCTAACCGCTGTTTTTCATGTGTCCGTGCCTACGTGGCTTGAAAACGAGTAGGGGCTGAAACTGGTGCAGCTGGGCAGGCTCCTTCACCTTTCAAATAGTGGGACCCTCTTCTACATGTGGGAAACCACCAGCATGTCCTTGGCTCAAGTCACTCTGGAGGTGCCAGGAGTATGAGCACTGCTGCCTCCCACTGTGGTCCTGTCTGCTTGTCCAGGGTCTTACTGACCAGGGCACGCTTTCTAAAACTACCGAGAGAACTGGAGATCATCATGCTAAACAAAATGAGCCAGACACAGGAAGACAGACATTGCTTGTTCTCACTTATCTGTGGGATGTAAAAATCAAAATAATGGAACTCGTGGACATAGAGAGGAAAAGGATGGTTGTGAGACGCTGGAAGGGTAGTCGTTGGCGGTGGTGGGGATGTCTAGTGGGTACAAAAAATATGGTTAGAAAGAAAGAATAAGACCTACTATTTGATAGCACAACAGGGTGACTGTAGTCAATAATTGTACATTTAAAAATAACTAGAAGAGTACAGTTGGATTGTTTGTAACACAAAGGACAGATGCTTGAGAGGATTTATACCACATGGTATGGTTTGGCTGTGTCCCCACCTAAGTCTCATCCTGAATTGTAGCTCCCATAATCCCCCACGTGTTGTGGGAGGGACCTTATGGGAGATAATTGAATCATGGGAGTGGTTTCCCTCATACTGTTCTCATGGTAGTGAATAAGTCTCATGAGACCTGATGATTTTACGGGGGTTTTCCCTTTCGCTTGGCTCTCATTTCCCTCTCTTGTCTACCGCCATGTAAGACATGCTTTTTGCCTTCCACCATGATTGTGAGGCCTTCCCAGCCATGTGGGACTGTGAGCCCATCTCTCTCTCTTTTTCTTTATATATTACATAGCCTCAGATATGTCTTTATCAGCAGTGTGAGAACAGACTAATATAACCCATTTTACCTCATGTGATTATTATGCTTTGCATGCCTGTGTCAAAACATCTCATGTACTCCATAAATATACACACCTACTGTGTACCCACAAACATTAAAATTAAAATTAAAAAAAAATAAAGCTGGCTGGGCACGGTAGCTCAAGCCTGTAATCCCAGCACTTTGGGAGGCCGAGGCAGGTGGATCACCTGAGGTCAGGAGTTTGAGACCAGCCTGACCAACATGGTGAAACCCCATCTCTACTAAAATAATACAAAAATTAGCTGGGCGTGGTGGCAGGTGCCTGTAATCCCAGCTACTTGGAAGGCTGAGGCAGGAGAATCCCTTGAACCTGGGAGGGAGAGGTTGCAGTGAGCTGAGATTGAACCTTTGCACTCTAGCCTGGGCAACAGAGCAAGACTCCCTCTCAAAATAAATAAATAAATGAATAAATAAAGCTACCGAGAATACATCTTAATTTTTGTCCTTAAGCTAAATACATCATCTCTCTCTCAGTCCAGTGCATTTCTTTCTTTCTTTCTTTTTTTTTTTTTGAGACAGAGTTTTGCACTGTCGCCCAGGTTGTAGTGCAGTGGTGCTATCTCGACTCACTGCAATCTCCACCTCCTGGATTCAAGCAATTCTCCTGCCTCAGCCTCCTGAGTAGCGGGACTACAGGTGTGCACCACCATGTCCAGCTAATTTTTTTGTATTTTTAGTAAAGACGGGGTTTCACCATGTTGGCCAGGATGGTCTCGATCTCCTGACCTTGTGATCCACCCGCCTTGGCCTCCCAAAGTCTAACGTATTTCACTCTTCAACAGAACTGCTCAGCCGTTTCAGTATCTGCGGCCTTTTCATTGTTCTCAGCCCATAGACCAGAGTCAAAGGATGAGATAAAACTGAGTTGATTCTAGACCACTGGGACCAGTGTCATCAACGTGTGTGTGTCACTGGCTGGAAGGGCAACCACTTCTTTTGGGGACCAAATATTGGCTGGTCATCTACAGGGAAGGTCCTGGAAAATTCTCACAAAATCAAATCTTGGCCTTTGCTTACAATCTTTTACTTCTGCTCTTTTGAAGACAATGAAACATATCCTGAAAGTTTTAAAAAGGATCTTTACAATTTTGCTCCTCTCAGAAAGTTATTTTTGTCTCCATATTTTCCCACATCTCCTGTATTCATTAATGAAACAAAGGAAAGGTGCATGGGTCTCCCCAGTGGGATAATCTGAGTTATGAGAATGTTTATTGCAAAGGGCTTTCTGATGCATTTGAATAATAAAGATTTTCAGGAAGGTGATCTCAGTGAGAAATAATATCAAAGATAGACCAGAATACTCAGCAAGGAAGGCTCCGGCAGTACCCAGGAGAGCCAGAGCTGGGAGGCTTGTGGACTGTCTTTAATCAGAGCTGTGAGTCCTCCTTGAATTCAGAGACGTATTTGGAGCCCGTGAGTCTGATGGGAATAGGAGTTCCTCTCAGTCAGGGTCAGACCCACACATGCTCACTGTGGCCAGGCTGATCACAGGTAATGAGACTGGAGGGCTGGTGCCAACCTTGGGAGCCCACACACCTCTAACCGGGAGATGCCCTCAGCTTCTGCTGATGGTTGCCACAGAAGGATGTGGGGCCAGGACCACACCAACTTCTGTTGATTGTTTCAAGAGAAGTCAGACATGTGGGTTTGAGGTAGAATATCTTGATTTTTAAATGTCAACACTTTAGAAACACCATGCAGGGCAACAGAAAACAAATCTTCATTCCAGTTTGCAAACTTCATCCTAGAACTGGTTGTAAGCAGCCCTCTTCCATCATCTGCCAAAGGTACTTTTGACTCTGTTGTTTTCTTCTCTCATGAATCTCAAATTTCACCCCAGTCCTTACATCCAGGGTATTTTCTCCCGGCGCCGCCAGGCCCACCTCGCCTTCTTCCTTTACATCCCGCTGCTCTCCTCACCTTGAGTCAGGAGAGCTGCTCCCTCCTTGGTCCTCGGCCTCGCTGTGCTGTTCCTCTTGCCCCCCATATGTCGTGCTCTCTGTCTGCTGATACAAATCCCACCCACCCTTTGACTCCAACCAAGTTCCAGCATCTTCTGAAAAGTCCTCTTCCACTAAATTCTAAGTTTATTTTGCCCTTATTGTGTACATAAGCTGGTTTGATTGAAAAATACACTCACTTCTTGTTCCCTGGGTTCATTTGTATTTTATTAAGAATCTCCAGTCAACAGAAACCCAACTCAAATGGCTTAGTCTATCAAGGAAACACATTAGCTGACATAATGAAAAAAAAAATTCAAGGGTGCATCTAACCACAGGCATAGCTGAATATAGGTGCAAAATAACACCTTCAGAAATCTGCCCTCTCTTATCTTTTGGCTTTGTGCTGGCTTTGCTAATTTCTACTGAGGTGACAAGATGGCCCTCAGCATCTCTAGGCTTTTGTCCTATCAGTAGTTCAATCTTTATAGAAAACAAACTTTTTCTTTCCTGATGATTTCAGGAAAGTCTCAGCTTGGATCTCATTGGCCCAGGCTGAGTCATGTGCTCATCTCTGAACCAATCACTGTGGATCTATGGGATGGAATATGCTGATTGGTGAGCTGGCTCACATGACAGTCCCTGGAATTGCAGATGACCAGTCAGCTCCATCTGAAGCGCATGGACTAAAAGTGTGGAATGGTGTTTTTGCCAAAGGAAAATTGGTGTACTGTTAAGCAGAATGAAGGGAATAGATCCCACATTGACTAAAATAATATATGTTCCCTATACTTGGATTTCAAACTGATTGGCCATTTAGCTTTTAGAATGTGTAAACCAGGACTCTTAGCCAATTTGATTCCTAAATAGATATTAATTTATCTCTTTATTCCAATGAATAATTTTGTTTGTATTCGTGGAGGACTAGCTATGTGTGCTACGCCTGGTTGTGCTGAACAAAATGAACAAGACTGTTTCTTTCTTTCTTCATGGAGGGATGAGTCTGGAAGCGAAGCTAGATCATAAATAAGTACTCAAATAATTAAGTATAATTATGAGAAATGCTGTGAAAGAGAAATATTAGGAGCTTAGAGTGTGTAAAACACAGATATCTGGTATAACCTGGCAAATCAAAGGTTGCTTTTCTGAATAGATGATATCAAATTGAGCCCTGCACGATAAATAGGTGTCACCCAAGTGAAGCATGGTGAGCTGAGGTGTGGCTGGACTATGGGCTGCTTGAACTCAGAGTGGATGTTGACGTATCTATCAACCTGCATTCACTTTCCATAAAGGTTTCTTAATAAAAATGTTTCTATGACCTTTTTGAGGATGATTACTACCAATAAAATTTGGTTCTTTTCTCTGGAAGAAAACGTGACTAATCCATAACCAGCAACCTGTGAACTTTTGGTAGTGCTCTATACAATTATGTTGGCATATTTGTTTGTTTGTTTGAGCCATGCACAAAGCCTCATGACCCAGACCCAAGGGCCCCTGTTAATTTGCTGAGTAGCTAAGCTTAGGATAGAGTTTGGGACCCAAGAATGGAGGTTTCCTCTAGAAAGCTAACTGGTCTCTACGATGCTAAAACTTTTAACCTTGGCATCATGTTCCAAATGTTCCACTTGCATGAAAGTTTACAGGGTAATAATTTCTCTCAAATATTAAGTAAACTAAAACCAATTGCAGTGCTTCTCTTGAGTTGAATGAAGCTTTCACTTGATACTTCTGATCCTCTCCTGACCCAGACTACCTTACTCAAATCTTACGGGTGAAGCAAATAGGTTTTCATTAGTAGCAGGATATTTTTAAAGTGCAATATTCATAGTCCTCTGTTAGCTGACCATCCCTTGAGACTGGGTAGAAACTCACATTGTGGTGCAAATTGCTACATCCTTTATTGCCACAATAGGAATGGATGGAAATGGATGTGCTCTCAGTGTGATGTGCATTTCAGAGTTGAATTTCTTCTCCCTAAGCACTCTGTTAGTTGTTTATAGCTTTCCCCCTCTTTGTGTTGATAACTATTCACATTTTTCATTTGTAAAATCAATTTTATTTCTATGGCATTTTCTCTATTTATGATTGTGATTGCTTGGACTGATTGTCTTTGGGACTCCATGGCCGCGCATTTGGAGAGAGATTAACAGAAGGAATATGCAGTCACTCATGGCAGAGTCCTTGGAATCTCAGCTCTCCCTGGTGTGACAGGAAGCTCTGGGTCATGACCTACCTCTGGCTTCTCATTGCTGGCAGGAATAGAATTAGAGGGATGGTGAATGAAGGGCAAGTTCTTCCTTTTCTCCTTGTTCCAGGAAAGGCTCCGTTAATATTCATCTGTATTATTCTGTTTTCACGCTGCTATAAAGATACTACTTGAGACTGGGTAATTTGTAAACAAAAGAGATTTAATTGACTCACAGTTCTGCATGGCTGGGGAGGCCTCAGGAAACTTACAATCATGGTGGAAGGCGCAGGGGAAGCAGGCACTTTCTTCACAAGGTGGCAGTGAGAGAGAGCAAGAGCAAGGAAGTGCCACACTTTAAAACCGTCAGCTCTCGTGGAGAACTCCCCTCACTATCATGAGAACTGCATGGGAGAAACCACCGCTATGATCCAGTCACCTCCCACCAGGTCCCTTTCTTGACACGTAGGGAATACAATTTTAGATGAGATTTGGGTGGGGGACACCGAGCCAAACCATATCACCATCCATTTAAAAGATGGCCCTAAAGCTAATGGTAAATAATAATAACCTAATAGCAACTGAACTCCCTCTTAGCCAGGGGTCACATCTGCTTGGAGCAGGACATCAATGAGCCGTGGGTAGCTGTGGGATGAGAGATGACTGGACTCTGCGGGCTTTGCTCTGACTCGCTCTAGAATGCCACATGTCTTCTTGGGGCAGGCCACCTCCGTCTTGAGCTTTCGGGTTGGGGGTTGGTGGGAGAGCAGCCATGGCTTCCTCTGGGTGTGCCTGTATCTGGTTTAAATGTTGGATGGATTGAAAGTGCTGTAGGCCCTCTCTGATACAGACTGTTGCTTGTCACTGCCCCAAGTGGATTCTGTGCTTCTTACCAAAAGTCCTGTGGGCTTCTCAGGGTTGGGGCAGTGTCACCCTGCTATACATAGCATCTACCACAGGGCGTGGCCCTGAGCAGGTGCTCAGTGACTGAAGTATTAATAGTAATTTTCTTATCTTCACGATTAAAGTCAATCTCACCATACACTGGCATCATTTGCATTGTGTGGCTTGGGTTGCTGTTCCATTGTAATTGCTTGAGGTTACTCAATTGCCCTGAGCATGAGTTCTGAAATTGATTTCCAGACCAGACTGTAAGAATATTAGTCCAGTGCTCAAATTAGCAATCAGCATTAAGGGCATGGGGTAATCATTTATTTTGCTAAATAACACAGACATGCTCTGGCTTAATTACAGCAGTTTTTCTGTGGAAAAGAATTGTGTTGTTTTCCATGTCACCGTATCTCATTAATGAGACTTTGCACACTTTTATTGGCAATACTCTGCAGTGCCCTTTGGTCTGCAATGATTTTCCAATTTGCTAATGTCACTTGTGAAAGAGGAACATTTCCAAACTATTTCTTGGAGGTAAGATAATTGTGTTTTGGAAAAGCCGCAAATGTTAATCCCTCAAAACCCAGGAAGTTTGAATCCTAGCTCTGCTGCTAGGTTGCTGGATGGTGTTGGACCCATTATTTAACATTTCTGGACCTCAGTGTACTCTGTAAAATAAGTGTGTTCGTTCTTTTATCCTCTCAATGATCAGAAATTACCTAGAAAATATACGGGATTTAAAGGCTGTAATTTGCCTATTATTTTCAGTAAGGTCCAATGATAAAAAGTGCTGACACTTTTAACTATTGTTGTTATTATTCTAATTGATGTGGTTGATAAGGAGAACAAGACAGTTACTAAATAATTAATACCTTCAGCAGGTAAGGCAGTAACTCCTCTAACTAATGCCTTATAACTTTGTGTGTCTACCTGGTATTTAGAAATAAACTGCTCAGTGACAATATCCTATCCAAATCAATCCACTGCTCAAGAGTTAACAGGACAGTGTCTTAGAGTCTGATTTACATTATTGCAGGCAAGCCTGGACCTGGCTTCCTACTCCCTTGAGACACACAGGGTATCCCCCTTGGATGGACAGTGTCTGGCTCTTAGCCACATCGCCAGTGAACACAACCTTTCATACATTATTGTAATTTTCTTGGGCTAACTGCTGAATAGGCCATCTGGTCAATACAGCCTTGTGGAGGGGTATCTGGGCAACTCACCAGTTAACATACTTGGTCAGTCATTTTATAAACAATTATTTATCTTAATTATTGAGTTACGTGAGATTTGGTTGTTTAAAATTCTGGGACCCCCTGCTTCGCTCCCTTTGCTCCTGTTGCCATGTGACATTTTGGCTCCTCTTCACCTTCTTCCATGATTGGAAGCTTCCTGAGGCCCTCACTAGAAGCAGCTGCTAGCACCATGCTTCCTGTACAGCCTGCAGAACCATGAGCCAAAATAAATCTATTTTCTTTATAAAGTGCCCAGGCTCAGGTATTCCTTTATAGCAATACAAAAACAGCCTAAGACACTAGATTTCAGAAGAGAGGTCTGGCCTGGAGCTACAGCTTCAGGAGTCACCAGTGTACAGAGGATATTTAAAGCATGATTATTAGATTTTTAGCATTATCTCCCCAGATTCTCCTTTCCCCACAGTAGCAGGATCACTTCTGGCCATTCTCTCTTTTTTTAATTCCTTGTCAGGTGGGAGATGGAACCAGGGTGCAGCTGCCTAAGGATGAGTGGCCACTGGCACATGATAAAATGCCTGCTGAGAGAAGGCAGCTCAGAACATGGTGGAAATCACTCTGTTCCCTGTTATTGGAGGGGGAAGGGATGATGAAATATAGTCCGTTACAGGACTGTATTTAGTTCTCACCAGGACAACCAGAGCACTAATTCAAGGCTTCAGTGATGGATTTCTATGTGCCTCTCCGTGGGGCTTTCATTCCTATGTGAGTGTCACTGCTCTGCTGTGCGGAGCAACTGACATAATTCACAGACTGTAGATACCTCCATGGCCAGGCTGATGTTTCTGAATTATGAATGTTTCACAGGAGAATGACTAGAAGTAGAGAAAGAGGTTCTTTGTAGTTGAGGAGAAAGGAAGAAAGTGCTGGAATATGAAAACCTGAGCAGTGGAGGGCTCTTATCACTTGGAATGGCGGATGGTCCAGATCCTGGGTCTGTGCTGGGGCTCTGCCTTTTGCAGACATCTGTAGATTTCCACCAAGTTTCCACTTGTTTATGTATTTCTGTGACAATGAGTCATTGAGGGCTTAGTCTGAACCTGGTGTTGGATATCAAGGGGTTTCCACCCTTAGGAGCTCAGAGTCAGTGGAAGACACACGTGTGAACAAATAAAAAAGTTTAAGGCCTAAAGTAAATGCACAGTGATGTTCTAAGAAGGACTGGCACACTGTTTGCAGTGGATCAAGAAGACGTCTTGGGACTGTCCCTGCACCCGTCATAGCAGTTGATGCTGGGATGGGCATCTGGTCCAGCTCTGCAGGGAATAGCCCAAGGCTTTTGTTGTACTGCTGGGGAGGAGAACTTTTCCTCCTCTCCCTCTGTCAACCACCACCCTCCCTCTCCTTCATGGATTCAGATACGCCTGGCAACCATCCTGCATCCATGAAGAACCCAAGAATGGAGCCAACATGGAAGAGAATAGAGCTGAGACACTGAGACACAGATAGACAGATGGAGGGAGATGGTGGGGTTGGGGGTGGGGGAGGTGGTAAAGCACAGGTTCTGGGAATATTGTTGAAGTTCCTGGATCCAGCCCTATTTGAAGCCGTATTCGATACATCCCTCCTTGTCTCCCCTCTCCTCCTCCTCCTCCTCCTCTTCCTCACTTTTTCCCCTTCTCCTCCCCCACCCTCTTCGTCTCCTCCTTTGGAAAAGAGTGGGGACGCTGAGCCTTTGAACCATTCCTGTGGACAGAGCAATGAGATATGCTTACTGGCTTAGATCTAGGTAATATGGGTCATGTGTCCTTCTACACATTGGTGAAGAAATGCTTTTGTTTTGTGTAATTTTTAAATTCAGGTGAATATCACATAACGTAGTTAACTATTTTAAAGTGTACAGTTCAGTGGTATTTAGCGTATTTGTAATGTTGTAGAACCATTTATTCACTCTAATTACAAAATGATTTTATCACCCTGTAAAAAAACCTCTATCCATTAGGTAATCACTCCCCATTCTCCTGTATCATATTGCTATAACTTCTAATCTGCTTTCTGTCTCTACATATTTGCCTCTTCTGGACATTTCATGTAAATGGAATTATAAACTATGTGAACTTTTGCATCTGGCTTCTTTTGCTTAGCATAATATTTTCAAGGTTCATCCATGTTGTAGCGTGTATCAGAACTTCATTCCTTTTTATGACCTAATATTATTCATTTTATGAATAGACCACATTTTGTTTATCCATTCTTTTGTTGATGGACATTTGGGTTGTTTCCATCTTTTGGCTGTCATGAATAATGTTGCTGTAAACATTCATGTACAGATTTCTGTGTAGATGTATTCTTTTATTTCTCTTGCATATGTATCTAGAAGTAGAATTTCTCGGTCATATGGTGACTATGTTTAACTTTTTAAGGAGCCACCAAATTGTTTTCTACAGCGGCTGCACCATCTTACATTTACAACAGCTACGTAGGAAGCTTCCAATTTCTCTACATTCTTGTCAACATTTTTTATTTTCTGTTTTTATGATTAAAGCCATTTAGTGGGTGCGAATGTCTGTTTGTGATTCAGCTAGTTTGACTGTATTTTCTGTCATTTGCATTGAGTAATTTTATTTGTTATGTTTTTGAAGGATAAGCAGATTTTGACATGTGGTAATGGTAAGGGAAATAATTTCAGACTGAGGGAACAGCATGAATGAAATCATGGAGGTGGGGAAGCCCAATGTATGTTCCAGGAATTTCACCTTTGGTGAAGAGACTCTTCTTCCCCATAGTGTAGTTGGTTTTGTTGAAGATAATTTGACCAATACGTGAGGGTTTATTTCTGGGTTGTCTAGTCTGTTCCATTTGTGCATATGTCTGTGCTTATGATAGTATCATACTCTTTTGATTACTGTAACTTTTGTAATATGTTTTGAAATCAGAACACATACTACCTCCTGCTTTGTTTTTTTCTCAAGATTGTTTTGACTATTAGAGGTCTTTTGAGATTTCATATAAATTTTAGGATTTTTTTTTCTGTTTCTTCAAAAAATGTCATTGTCATTTTGACTGGGATTGCATTGAACTTGCAGATTATCTGGGAAGTATGGACATTTTAACAATACTAAATCTTTCAATTCATGAACATGGGATGTCTTTCTACTTATTTTAGCCTTCTTTAATTTTGTTAATCAATTTTTAAAAATTTTCTGTGTAGAATTCTCTAACCTTCTTGGCTAAGTTTATTCCTAAGTATTTTATTATTTTTGATTCTATTGTAAATGAGATTGTTTTAATTTCATGTTCAGATTGTTCATTGTTAGTATATGGAAACACAACTGATTTTTATACATTGATTTTGTATTCTGCAACTTTGCTGAATTAGTTTATTGGTTCCCACAATTTTGCATGGGATCCTTGGGGGTTTCTACATATAAAATCATATTACCTGTAAGCAGAGATAATTTTATTTTTTCCATTTCAATTTGTATGCCTTTTATTTCTCTTTCTTGCCTAATTGCTCTGTCTTGGATTCCCAGTACTTTGTTGAGTAAAAGTGGTGCGAATGGGCATCTTTTCCTTGTTCCAGATCTGGGAGAAAAAGCTTTTAGTTTTTCACCATTGAATATGATGTTAGCTGTGGGCTTTTCACATATGGGCTATTTTAGATTGAGGTAATTTCCCTGTACTCCTGGTTCTCAAGGCATGTTAAGTTGGGTTTCTGTCATTGTAACCTGCTACCTTTCCTTTTATTTCTTGCTCTTGACACAACTTTTTACTCCACATTTGTGTCTGTCTTGTGGAGGATCTAAGTGACACATGATCCAAAGTGCAGTCTGTCTTCGTGTCACTGATGCTTTCCACTGTGGAAACCCACTTTCTTTCCACTAAGTCCAGTTTCTTTATGAGCTGTATCCCAGTGGTATCTCTAGCGGGCATTCAAGATTGGGCAAAAAGAAATAGCAAAGAAAATTGGAAAGAAAAGTCCTGAGTTAGGGTCACTGAAAATGAGGCTGGGGACTAAATCCAGACACCAGGGGTCACTCCTGGGCTCACTGATGTGTTCATGGGTCAGAATAAGGACATGGTTTGGCTCCCTTGATACTTTCTAAGTTTACATTCTTCTCTGGGAGTCATTTTTCCCTGCTTCAATAATCCATTTCCCCTGCACTTCCATAAGTCCTCATCCTCACAGAGATCAGGCTCAGGGGAGGAAGACCATCTTGACTGGCTGCACTGAAATTGCCTCTACCCAGCCAGCCCTAGTGAAGCCTGAGGTCGTACCTCAACAGCTTCCCTTGCAGCTCTGGGACAACCGGGAGCTGGCTGCTGCCCATACCGCTGTGCCCCAGCAACTGTGTTGACGTCCCCGGATTGCAGCAAGGATGGAGCCTATCATGGTCTCCCATGAGCTCAATCACTCCAGCCTGTCTGCTGCATTCACTTTAGGGGGTTTGCCGAGTGGAATATCTCCCTGTGTGATCTCTCTATGTTTTCAGTCCTGTGTGGGACAGAGTCCTCTCTGGTGTGAGGGGCATGGGCTGCTGTGGCCCAGGGGGTGTGGTCATATGCGTGAGGGACAGGGTGTGTCCTGTTAGAGATTAAATAAAAATGAACTATTGGCACAGACTTGGCCTTTCACAGAAGAAATTACCAGAGTTGTCATTAAATCTCCAGCCACACCAGTTCAGGGCCATAGCATGTGACCATACCCCTGCTTCCATCTGGCAGTAAGCATTTAGCTGACTTCTTGGTGCGATAATCACAGAGGATTTTAGAACGGCCTCTGCCTTTCAGCTCCCATTGTAGTGATAATTCAGACATCCTGTCCCCAGTGGACGTGGGGTTGGTCTTTGCAGGGAGCCACTGATTGGATGAGCTTTGCCTGGGAAGAGCTCTCAGGAGTACAGCGCCCTACTCAGGTCAGGGTTAAACAGCGAGTCTGACATATTGGAGACCTTAGCCTTATCTTTTAATGAACTGCCTGGAGATGAACCTGAGAGTTGACATTTCCAGAGGACTCATCAGAGTCAGGGCTTTGCATATGTGGTCTCATTCATCCTCAAAATGTCCTGCCGAAGCTGGCGTTATTATGATCCTCTTGTCATTGATGGAGAGGGTAAGTGACTTGTCCAGGTCACACAAGGGCTACAGGGTAAAGGCATGATTCATTTCTTAGTCTGATTCCAGATCTTATGCTCTTAATAGCAGCTCTACAATGCCTCTTGAGAGGGATTCCCTGGGATAGAGTTCAACCTTACAGTCTTAATACCTGGCAGAGTCTCAGATACATAGTGGGTACTCAATAAACAATCACTGACTTAAAGAATGGATGGCTGTTCCAACATCCTAGCTTCAGGTCCCCAAGGGAGAAAGGAGACTCAGGGAAGCAATTCTAGTAAACTCTTGGGAAGCAAACTGAGGCTGAGTCAGTGTCTTGAGATGGCGTGAATAATGCAGATGATTGAAGAAACCCCATGGTTTATATTCTGTGTAGACACAGCCACAGCAGTGCACATGGGTATCTGAGGATGTGTGGTTGGCAAGCTCCTGGTCTGACTGTCCTGACCTTTTTTTTTTTTTTTTTTGAGGTGAATTTTCACTCTTGTTGCCCAGGCTGGAGTACAATGGCACGATCTCAGCTCAGTGTAACCTCTGCCTCCCAGGTTCAAGTGATTCGCCTGCCTCAGCCTCCCAAGTAGCTGGGATTACAGGCATGCACCACCATGCCCAGCTAATTTTGTGTTTTTAGTAGAGATGGGGTTTCTCCATGTTGGTCAGGCTGGTCTCGAACTACTGACCTCAGGTGATCCACCCGTCTCGCCTCCCAAAGTGCTGGGATTACAGGCGTGAGCCACTGTGCCCAGCCTGGTCTGACCTTAATACTTAGGTGTACTCACAGCTCATTGTCTTTGAGGGCTGGAACAGTTTCTTTAGAACCTTGTTCCAGGACCTGCAATAGAAGGACCTGCTCCATGAAGTGAATGCGTGCTGTGGTCCGAATGTCTGTGTTCCCCTCTCCAACTTTCATATGTTGAAAGTTAATTCTTAATGTGATGGTCTTAAGAGGGAGGGGCCTTTGGGAGGTGATTAGGTAACAAGGTACTACTCATGCATAGTACCAGCACCTTATAGAAGAGGCCTAAGGGAGCTTGTTCACCCCCTTCTGCCATGTAAGGATGCACTGAGAAGGCAGTACCTGTGAGGGACGGACCCTCACGAGACACCTAATCTACTGGTACCTTGATCTTGGACTTCCCAGCCTCCAGAACTGTGTGATAACTTTCTGTTGTTTAGAAATCACCCAGTCTAAAGTATTTTGTTATAGCCACACAAATAAACTAAGTATAGAAATACAATGTTTGTGAGTCCAGTTATGTTTTCAGTCCCATGTGGGAGCCGTGCCATTCAGGCTAAAGAATACTCCCTTGGCTGCTGAGATAAAGTGAATAATCCCCGTCGTCTGTCTTCAGAATGAATGCCAAGCGCTCCACCATGGCTGATGGTTGCTTATGTCTGTCTCAGTCTGGGGCTGCAGGTTTATCCTGGGCACCCTCCTCCTTACTCTCTGTGCTCCAGACACACTGGCCTTCCCCACATTTGCCTCCATGCTCAGCTCATTCCTACCTCTGGGCCTTTGCATTTGCTCTTCCTCCTTCTAAAGATGCCTTCCCTGCCCCCTTCACCTGGTGGGTCCCACTCCTTCTGTAGGTCTCTTTCTCCAAAAGGCCCATCCCCCTCAGTTAATTTTTCCCAAGTATCTTCTTAAAGTCCCACAGCATTTGCTCCTATTTGTAAGTGTATATTACTTTACTTTCTGTTTTTTCTTTCTGCAAAGTTTATCTCTCCAGTTATTCTGTTGGCTCCACGAAGAGCTTGTTTTGTTTGCCACTGAACTCCCAGCAACAGTCAAAGTGCGTGGCTCTTAATAGGTGTCTGATACATGTTGAGTGACTTAATTAATGCATCAAACTTGGTGTGTTGTAATTGCCTAAGATGAAGTATGTTTTCATTCTGTATTGGGCCAGTCAGCAGCTCTTTTGCGAGGCTCTCCTATGGAGTTTCCATTTCCATAGTCCACACCTGACGCCGCTTCACAGATTCCACAAGTAATGTGGGGAGGTTAGCACTGCCTCACGTACTTTGAGAGATACCAAGATGGCTTAGAGGTCTTTCCAGCTCTCAGGGGTCTCACAGCTGAGTAATAAGACTCAGACACATAATATGAGGTTTATCCATAACCTTCCTGTTAAAGGATTTTTTTTTCATTAAGTCCCCTAAAAGATTTATTTGCCTTAGCAAAGCCAGGAGATTCAGTCAGGTTTTTATTTTTCTTCTTCTTCTTGTAATCTTCAGGGAATAAAGAGAGATACAAATTTCCTTATTCTGATAATAGAGAAAAAAATAGCAATTAAAAAAAATTCTAAGATTGAGCCCTTCCTTCCCTCCTTCCTTCCTTTGTTCCTTCCTTCCCTCCCTCCCTCTCTCCTTCCTTCCTTCCTTCCTCTTTCTCTCTCCCTCCTTCCCCTCCTCCTCCTTCCTTCCTCTTTCTCTCTCCCTCCTTCCTTCCTTCTTTTCTTTCTCTCTTCTTTGTTCCTTCCTTCGTTCCTTCTTCTTTCTCTCTCCTTCCTTCCTTCCTCTTTCTCTCTCCTTCCTTCCTGCCCTCCTTCTCTTTCTCTCTTCTTCCTCCCTTCCTGCCTTCCTGCCTTCCTGCTTTCCTTCCTTGCCTGCCTTCCTGCCTGCCTTCTTTCCTTCTTTTCTTTTCTCTCTCTTTTCTTTCTTTTGACAGGGTCTTGTTCTGTTGCCCAGGCTGAACTGCAGTGGCACAATCATAATTCACTGTAACCTCGAACTCCTGGGCTTAAGCAATTCTCCCACCTCAGCCTTTGGAGTATCTGGGACTACAGGTGTGCCAGCATACCTGGCAAATTTTTTATTTGTACAGACGGGGTCTCCCTATGTTTCTCAGTCTGGTCTTTAACTTCTGGGCTCAGGCAGTCCTCCTGCTTCAGCCTCCCAAAATGCTGGAATACAGTCATGAGCCACTGTGCCTGGCAGAGCATTTTCTTTATATCATTATTTTGTTTGCTAATTTCTAGTGTTCCAGGCCAGATTTTCTCGATGGTAACAGAAAAATCAGTTGAAACTGACCTTAGCACAAAGGGAGATAAATGATTGGCTGATTTAACTGACAAGTGCAGGAGGGGCTTTAGACACAGCTGGATCCAGGGGGACCTGACCTGCTGTCAGGTACATCCTTTGTCAGTCTCTGGGCTCTGTCTACTATGGGTTGGTGTCCTGCAAAGTGGGCTGTCTCCTGTGCCTGGCAGAGGGCTGCCATCAGCTCCAGGCTCATTTTTGGTCTTGTGATGACGATCCCTCTGGGAATGTGCGTATTTTCATGGACTCTAAAGAAAGCCCCAGAAATGGCTGTCATGGGTGCTGATTGTTCATAGTTGGGCAGAGATGGGCTGAGTCAGCCCTTCCTGAACCACGTAGACAGAGTGTGGGAAGAAGTGGAGGCCTTAAGGAGAATCAAGTGCTGTAACAGGAAGGGAGAGGTAGATTACAGGTAGATACCACCTTACCTGGATGACATGTTTAGAGGAAAATTTGAATAAATTAGAAGCGTGTATGTGTTGTGGGGAAGAGGACCCAGCACGGTGCCTGACTCGCAAACAATCAATGGACATTGTAATTTAGGTCAGTATCATTAGCATTATTATCGTCACATTATTATAATATTTTATTTATAGCAAAACTTATCAACATGCATATTTTTCCCAAATAGCTGCTGGCCTAAGGAGAGCGATGGAGAAGATAGGCTTGTGATGGTTAATACTGAGTGTCAACTTGATTGGATTGAAGGATGCGAAGTATAGATCCTGGGTGTGTCTGTGAGGGTGTTGCCAAAGGAGATGTAACAGTTGAGTCCGTGGGCTGGGAAAGGCAGACCCACCCTTAATCTGGTGGGCACCATCTAATCAGCTGCCAGCACAGCCAGAATATAAAGCAGACAGAAGAACATGAAAAGGCCAGTGGCTTAGCCTCCCAGCCTACATGTTTCTTGGCTGCTGGATGCCTCCTGCCCTCAAATATCAGACTCCAAGTTCTTCAGCCTTGGGACTCAAACTGGCTTCCTTGCTCCTCATCTTGCAGACAGCCTATTGTGGGACCTTGTGATCATGCGAGTTAAACTCCTTAAAAACTCCCCTTTAGATATGTCTATCCTATTAGTTCCCCTCTAAAGGACCCTGACTAATACAAGGCCAATTCTTCCTGTACCTTCTTTGTGATGGTGAGAAGTAAATGATCTTGTTGCCTGTCTCTAGACCATTGTAGAATCACTTGAGACATCAGTTAAACTTTTCTCGGTATTGCTGATATAATTACTGAGTATAGGAGTAACTGTGAAATTTTGCTCTGGTTTTTACATTGGCATTAGTTGGATGTGTAACCCTGCTGTCTGCTTTTGCTCCTTGTAATTAAAACATGATGTGTTTGAGTTAATGTTTGGGAAAGTGGGGTGATCAGAAAGTGTTAAAAGAAGAAAAATTGGATATATGAGTCTATTTGTTTTAAAAATGGAAAGAACTGGTCTATTTGGCAAGGACAATTATATTTTTCTAATGAGGTGAATTTATATAACATGAAATTAACCACTTTAAAATGAACAATTCAGTGGCATTTAGTACATTTGCAGTGTCATCCCTCCACCACCTCTGCTGAGTCACAGGACATTTTAAGCAGTTAGGGATTGGCTTTCCATTCCCTGCCCTGCTCTTGGTAACCACCCACCTGCATTCTGTGTCTATGGATTTGCTGATTTTAGATACTTCATGTAAATGAGACCATGCAATACATGGCCTTTTGTGTCTGGCTTTCTTCACTGAGCGTAATGCTTTCGAGGTTCATCCATGTAGTATGGATCAGAACTTCATTCCTTTTTATGTCTGCATAACCGCAAATTGTATGGATAAACAACAATTTGCGCTTATCCATGGCTGTATCGATGGACACTCGGGTTGTCCCCACCTCTTAGCTACTGTGAATAGGGCTGCACATTCATGTTCAAGTATCTGTTTGAGTGCTTGTATGTTTTGGTGGGGTGGAGCTGGGGGAGAGTGCAAACCTAGGTAAAGAATTGCTGGGTCATATGGTAATTCTATGTTTAACTTTTTGAGGCACTGCCAAACTGTTCCAGGATTGATTTTTGAAAATCATAGCCACAGATACCGTAGCGCTCCGACCTGAATGCCAGTTGGATGGCTCTCCTAGGAAGCAGGACTGTGTAAAGCTGGCCTCTTTTGGGATGCAGCTCTGTGGGAGACAGGAGACAGAATCTGAACTTTATTCTCATGGATAAGGCTTCGGTAGTGGGCAGTGATTTGTGTGGAACATTGTAAAGCCGAATCTTCCTCTCCACCCAGATTGGTAATAGTTGGTGGACGGTCAACTGTGATATATGGAGTGCTGAGTATACTTTAGTAAAGGATGCTTAGATACTTATAATCAGGCTCAGGAAAGCATTACTGCAATTCTGATTTAATACCGGCTCTATTAGAACCAGGCTCTCATCAGCCCCATGCAAATGATAAATTATGTCTTCATCAACTGCACATTTTACTTCTCACCGGGTTTTGGATCAAAAAGGCATATACATATATATACCTTTTTTAAGAGTATAATATAGTTCACTTTCACTTAAAGGTGTCTGAATGGATTATGAAAAGATTCAAATTCAAAACTGATCTTATCATAATTTAAAAAATTTATCGGGAGAAAAGGAGCAATATAGACAGCCAAGTAATGCAATTATTCTGATTTACGGTGCATATTCTCTCTGTCTGGCTCAGTCCACCCCTTTCCTTATGAGAGAATTCTGAAGATTCCTTTAGCAAAGATAGTTAACTATTCCTTCACCAGATTTTGCTTAAAAAAAAAAAATCCCTTTTTCCCCCCAAGAACCTAAATTTTTTCTTTTCCTACTGTGTGGCACAATTGTTACATTTTTCGTGTTGAAACTCTTACATTTTTTCAACTTTAGTTAATATTGATCAACTTTTGTCTTCGGGTAAAGTTCAAACATACTTATCTGGGTATTTTGGATTTTTAATTTGCTTCCTTTTAAAGTGTAGATAAAAGAAATTTGGTCTTGTTAATTGGTTGAGGTTGTTTTTTTTTTTTTTTTTTTTTGCAAAAAGAAGCACCAGGTAATTTGGTATCTGTCTTCCTGTTGGCTGAGGTTGGGGTGAGCTTTTTATCTTCCACTAGACAGGGATTATTGCTTTGAGAATAGAAACAGAGGCATGAGCAAAAGGAAATTTATTAGGAGGATCTTGGATTTCCTCATGAAATCCAGAGATTCAATGAATGACTGGGTCTCAGGAAGGAAAAAGAAACAAGGGCAATTCCAAGGACCTCAGAGGAAGGAATTCCTGGAAACTCAGTTTAGGGTTCTGTCTTTAATATTGACTCATCTCTCAATCTTATTCTCTGTATCTTGAAACTCAGTTTATCAAAAGAAAAATATGATTGGCTTGTTTCCAGCCAATGGATTGGCTTCCTATGGGTCAGAGGTTGATTGGGTCCAATCAGGTATGGCCTGGTTTGGGAAGGAGGAAGGATTAACTTAACATGACCACAGTCGGTGGAGTCCAAACCTATGGGGAATCTTTCTCAGAGAAGTGGGTTATGAGCTGAGCAGACACCCCTAAGAGAGTGTTCTTTCACACCTTACCCCCGCCTCTTTTTTCCTGGCCTCAAGTGATCCACCTACCTTGACCTCCCAAAGTGCTGGGATTACAGGCATGAGTCACTGTGCCTTGTTTACACCTTACTCCTCTTGTTGGGTATTATCTGCATAATCGAAAGTTCCCCAACTTCAGTATACACACAATATGTATGAACACATATATGGTGAGGACATTGTTGGGGTCGGGCCTCTTGGCAACCATATCTGCTTCCTTTAGTAGCAGCTCCTTGATTTCCTTCTGGAGGCTTCTCTTATGATGAGCATTGTGACTGGGGCTATAAATCAAGGCGTCCTACTCTGCACTGATCAAGGGGTGAGGAGCTGACCGATGGTCAGCCGATCAGAGGCTCCTTTCTGGGACTTTGAGTCTTGAGTAGATTGCTGCAAGCTTGGACAAGACAGTATGAGCATATCATAGTATTTCTGGAACTGATGAGGCTGTTAATTTCTTATGTAACCCAGACTCTGGAACTGCCCTCATCTCTGTTGTTTCTGAGACTGATTATTATTATTTTTGTAACAGGGTCTTGCTTTGTCACCCAGGCTGGAGTGCAGAGGTCTGATCATAGCTCACTGCAGCCTTGATCTCCCAGGCTCAAGCAATCCCCCTGCCTCAGCCTACATAACCAGCTAATTTTTTTTTTTTTTTTTTTTTTCCCGGCGGGGGCCCATTTAAAACCATTTTTAAGTAGAGATGGGAGTCTCACTATGTTGCCCAGGCCGATCTCAAACTCTTTTGCTCAGGCAATCCTCTCACCTTGGGCTCCCAAAGTGCTGGGATTATAGGTGTGAGCCACTGTACCCTATCTAGACCTATTTTTTTTTTTCCAGCTTTTCTCTTAAACTGGTAGGCTGGTGTCCTCCAAAAAACTCAACTTCTGCTCAAGTTAGAATCAGTGCCTGTTGCTTACAACCAAAGATCACTAATGTAAAAGTCAGGATAATGGCTCTGAAACATGGGACAACAGGGTCCCTTATCACAAGACTGTTTTTACGAAGGCCAAGAGATAGTCTCAGGGCAGTGTCCCAAAGTTCATTAAAGAAGACACCAAAGACTTCTTTTTGATTTCCATCTAATGAGAAAATAAATCTGGTGTCTCTTGCTTGAGTGTCTGACTAATTGTGGTTCTATAAATGGCCTTCTATTTTAACTGTATGTTCATATTTTTGACTTCCGCAAAGTGTGATGGTGAAATGAGTCCCATTTGCGTGTTGTTCTGTCCCCCTTTCCCCTCGACAGAGTTCTGCTTGTCCTTCACTTTCATTCTGCCACCACAACTCCCTGCCAGCAGCATTAATTATTGAGGGTTTGGTGCTACCTACACAGTATCACCACTGTTAGAAATATTAGCACACTGTCATGTAATTAGATGGGACAAATTCTCCTCATGTCCTGGTGACCTTCCTGAGTGCTGGAACTAGGTCTAATTCCTCCTCTAACCTGTTATACCAAGTCCAGGACTTGGAAATTAGTGATACCCAACAACTCTATCAAATTGAATTGTTTCACTCCTCTTTTGACCAAAACCCATACCTGGTATCTCATTTTAGAGCTCTTTGAAGTTACTGTAGCTCCATCCATTAAGTTAGCAGTTCTGGGTATATTCTCTGGAAGCTCTGGAATCTGAGTATTAAGTGTTCACTATGATGGGTTAAGCATGAGGGACTGAAAGTAAATACTCTACACAGCTACCATTGGCACCTTGACTTATTCCGCTCACTAGAAATGAAATTACTCTAAGCTTTTGTTTCTCCCCCATCTTTGATTCAAAGAACCAATTACAGTCCACCTTGATGTCTTTTTCTTTTTATTTCTACTAGCTTTCAGCTACACAAACCACTTTTCATGCAATCTAACTACTGGCAAGAATGTTGGAAATACCTGAGACCAAGAAAATAATGAATCTCTCTCTCTTTCTCTCTCTCTGTGTATGTATTAGGACAGTTGTGGGCATAGTAGAGGTGGTATAGAGACTCATAAGATTACCTCTGGAAGAAATATCATTTATAGCTTGGTTATGCTGCATTCCTCTAAGTCCTAGACCTGTCCAGTTAAAATAAATATATTTGAGCAACAAGAACTTGGTGAAGAGACAGCCAGGATGATTTCTGAGTGAAAAGGGCATGGGTGTGAAAGCTGGCATGATCTCTGATTTGTTATGGTGTATTATCATGTTGTTTCATATTATTAGTGTGTTACAGTACTAGTGACCCATATTGTTAGTGTCTTACTACGTGGTGTTATAGTGTAGTGTATTACATGGTGTTATGAGTATAGTGTACTGGTGTTGAACTGCCTGGGATTAAATCTTGGACTTGCCATTAAATCTTAGACCTGCTGGCTGTGTCACCTTTGGTAAATCAGGATAGTTTGACCAAGAGACATATTTTTGAGATTTTTATTAAAACAAGGCAGTTAGTCTCACACATTTCTGCTGCAGATGGGAAGTTGTCTGGATCTAAGGAACAGGGGCCCTCAGTGCACTTTAGTATTCTGTTTAAAAGCTTTGAGAATTTATATTAAAGGCCTGAGGGGCTGTGACAATTACTTCTGGCCCACCCCCAGAACATTATTTGCCATTGAATGATACTGACTTCTAAATATCAAGCTTCCAGGCACTGCTAGGATGCTCTGAGGGTTCAGTCACTTAAAATTTCTATTTCCCAGTGTCAGGAGACAAATGTGTATAATTGCTGGCTGTCCTAATTATTTTTGACTGACTTAATGTCTTCATTAGATTTAATTACAGTCTTCCTTGTGGTAGAGCCATTGTTGATAGATACTAAGCTTATGTTATTCTCTTAGCTGAAGTTAAGGAGATTGAGTGGGAACGGAACAGTCTGAAGACTCCAAAGAATGTGTGCAGACCTGAGTAGCATTGTCTTCTTTTATATTACTGGATTGTTGTTCTTTTAAAATTTGTTCTGAAACCATAGGGAACCTGAAATCTGCTACCTTCGACTGTGGAAGCTCTCATCTGCTTGGGAACAGAGGGTCTCAGTCTGTACTCCACTTTTTACTTTTTACCCATTATTCAACAGCTTTGATAGATGTTTGTTTATTGTAACAGGTACATCTCCTTTCACAGGAAATGCAATAAGGCTGTTTCTTCCTTAGCTCCCAAAATGAAGGCTGTCTTGGAAAATGGGAAGCAGAATGCCAGAATTCCAGGCCAATGGGTATAACACAGCGTGGCTTGCCACTAAGTAATTTACTAGGATATTATTGAACTCTTTGACCTCTGCTATTATAGCTCGTTGTAGTAGTTAGGGTAATTAATGTTAGCTGCTGTAACAAATAACCCTGTGTCTCAGTGGTTTAACACAGTCTAATGAGGCTTGGATAGAGTTTCTGAGCCACATCCAAGTAGCTACAAACACGTCCAAGTGGTAATCAGCAATGCTGGCCACTTCTGTCCTGTGTCATCTGGAAACTCTGCTTGTTGCTATGCCATCCCTGAAGTTTCCATGGAAACCCTGTAAGAACTGACAAGATGTTTTCAAAGGCTAGGACTGGATGTGGCTTATATCACCTCCTCCCACATTTCAATGGTCAGGCTGCAGACACCTGGCTTTAAGAGAGGCTGGAAAATGTAGCCTTCCTATGTACCCAGGAAGCAGAAATGGTGAGGTGAACACACAGGATTGTCAAACGTGTTTTTGCCATTTTCTACACGTCTGCTGTTTGTCTCTTGCTGTGCTGTCATCAAAATGCTTTCCATCTACTAAATTATTTTTTCAAGGCCAGTCTCACATTCTCCTCTGAACTTCCGTTGGACTTGAGTTCATACCTTTAATATATGTCATTTGATCATACTCTGTCCTGTATTATGATTTAAATGTTTCCTATGTCTTGGTTTTGTCTCTTCCATTGTAAGTTAATCATGAGGTTCCCAAGGTGGTCTGGTTGAAGAAGTTTTCCATTTTTCTGAAAAAGACTGTTCAGTGCTTAAAGAATGGAAACAGCTTCTATTTTAGCTCTTAATTTATGCAAAAGCTCTTAGCACAGCAGAAATAGAAGGAAACTTCTTAATTTGATAGACATTATCTTCTACAACTTTAAAATAAACATTATATTTAATAGGAAATCAAAGTTAGGGAAAAGACAAGGAAGGCTGTTAGTATCATTGTTCTGACACTGTCCTGAAGGTCTAGCCAAGGCAATAGGACATGGAAAAGAAATGAGTTATAAAGTCTATAAATCAATTTTTGCTGTATAACAAATCACCCCAGAATTAAATTTTTTAAGATAACAACCATTTACTTAGCATATGATGTGGTTTTGCTGTATCCCCACCCAAATCTCATCTTGAATTATAACTCCCACAAATCTCACGTGTTGTGGGGGAACCCAGTGGGAGGGGATTGAATTATGGCAGTGGGTCTTTCCTGTGAGGTTCTCTTGATAGTGAATGAGTCTCACGAGATCTGACGGTTTTAAAAATGGGAGTTGCCCTGCATAAGCTCTCTCTTTGCCTACTGCCATCCATGTAAGACGTGACTTGCTTCTCTTTGCCTTGCACCATGATTGTGAGGCCTCCCAAGCCGTGTGGAACTGTAAGTCCATTAAACCTCTTTTTCTTCCCAGTCTTGGGTGTGTCTTTGTCAGCAGCATGAAACAGACTAATACACCATATAATTATCTGGGTCTGCAATTTGGGCTGAGCTGGGCTGGGAAGTTTTTTCTGGACTTGGCTTAGCCTACTCATGTACCCATGGCAAACTGCTGGGCAGTTGACTGTAGTTTTCAGCCACTGAATTTTGAGGTGCTTCATTACAAAGAGAAACCTAACTGATACAGATTAGGCAATAAGGGACAAAACTCAACATTTTTAGATTAAATTCTTGTCTATTTAAAAGATCTTAGGGTAAGGCTGAATTGGAAAAATTGGTTTTATCACATGTAAGTGTATATTTATTTATACCAATCAGCATTTTGTTTTTACCAGACGTTGGTCCTGAGAGGCTTTTTTCCCTAAAGCAATACATTTGCAATTAGCAGTACATTTGCATATGCAACGATCTCTTTAATTTTCTCTGGGTTTGCCTACCTAAGCTTTTTGTTATCCAATCTCAGATATCACCAGCAGATAAATTCAGAGAATTAAGATGGTTAGAGATTGACAAAATATGAGAAATCAGGTATTCAGCACCTTTGTTTATGATTGAGAAAACTGAGGCAGAGAGAAGCTCAATGACTTGTCCAAGGTCACACAACTCACACATAGCAAAAGCCTGTGTTATTAGTATAAATATTTTTAAATTATTATTTAAAAAATTTTACTTATTTTTTTTTTAAATTTACTTACTTATTTAGAGATGGATGTCTCACTCTACTGCCCAGGCTGGAGTGAAGTGGTACAGTCATAACTCATTGCAGCCTTGAGCTCCTGGTCCCAAGTGATCCTCCTGCCTTAGCCTCCAAGTAGGTGGGACTACAGACGTATGCCACCAAATCCAGCTGATTTTAAAATTATTTTGTAGAGATGGGGTCTCACTATGTTGTCTAGGCTGATCTTGAACTCTAGGCTCAAGCGATTCACCCACCTCAGCCTCCCAAATTACTGGAATTATAGCCATGATCCGCCATGCCAAGCCATTTGTTTAAGTATTATTATCACTTTAGAAACTGGGATTTTTGATATCTGGATTAATGATCCTGTAATATCACAGTAAATATCTTCTGACTTACTTACATTCAAAGAAAGAGACAGGCAGTTTGAATGGTCCGAGATGGAAGAGGCCTGCAGTATAACTCTCTATTGGTTCTGGAACCTTCAGAGCCAGAATATACCTAAAAACTTCTAAGAATGTTGGACGTTGAATGTGTTGGGACTGTCAATGACCTTATATCATGTTGTCATTTGTAGGACAATTTTTGAACTTATCAGCTATCCATTAAAAATAATTATCTATTGTTTAGCAACATAAATTCCACGTATGATGTTTTAGTTATGTTGGGGTGAGTTACTCCAGAGATTAACTCTGCAAATAATTCTAAATGGTTTTCGTTGACTGTGGATAGTAACTAAAATACTGAGAATGATAAGTTGAATTCTTACTGTGTGCCAGGTACTGTGTTGAATACTTTACATATATATTGCTAATTAAATTCTCATATAACTTGGCAATGCAGATGTTATCCTCATTTACAGATGAGGAAACAGGTATGAAGAGGTTAAACTCAAGGTAACTAAAGACAGAAGGGGAATTCATACCTGTATCTGTCCAGCCTCAAAGTTCTGAGCTCAACTCTTGTTGATGTTTTTTTTTTCAGTAGGCCTGTGGTAGTATTCAAACATATATACAAGTTCTTTTGATACTCCCCTTTAAGAGGTGAAACTTAATTTCTTTCCTTTTGAGTGTGAGCAGGACTTAGTGATTTACTTTTATAAAGTACTCTAGGGTGAGAGCAATGTGCGACTTCAAAGACTAGGTCACAAAAAGCATTGCACCTTCCTCCGTTGCTCTTTCTTCGATCATTCATTCTGAAGGAAAGCAGCCTCAATGGTGTGAGGACACTCAAGCAGCTCTATGGAGCGGCCCATGTGGTGAAAGACTGAGGCCTCCTGGCAATAGCCATATGGGTGCGCCATCTTGGAAGTGGATCCTCCAGCACCAGTCGAGCCTTTGGATGACTGCAGCCCTGGATGACAGGCAACTTCATGGAAGACCTGAATGAGAGTCACTCAGTTAAGATGCTCCCAAATTTCCAGTCCACCAGAACTGTGAAATAATACATGTTTATTCTTTTAATCTCCTAAATTTTGGGATAACTTGTTATTAGCAAAAGCCTGTGTTATTAATATAAATATTTTAAAATTATTATTTTTAAAATTTTACTTATTTATTTTAATTATTATTTACTTTAAAAAATTTATTTATTTAGAGATAGGGTCTCACTCTATCGTCCAGGCTTACTAATCCAAAGCTTTGGATTACAATACAAAGCCTTTTCACGATAAAGATAAATCCAAGTGAACCTGTCTGAGCGATCACAGACCCTGAGGGCCATCATGAACCACACTTCCTTCAAAGCTGCAACTCACCAAGGGTTTCCTCCATGGCTGTGATGTTCACCGCAGCTGCAGAAAATGCTTCCTGTGTGCCATTGGCATATTCATTTCAGATGACTTCTGCAAGAGCTGAGAGCTCTACCTTCACTATCTCAGATCTGGCTTCCTGTACAGCAGAGAACCCACCGTGGAGTGGAATATTCTGCTGTGATTTGCTGCTGGCCCATATGAGCCTAATTGAGCTTGGTCCATTAGGCAGGTGTGGGCCAACCCACTGGCTCGATGGATCAATAGGCATTTGTTTGTTTGATTCCACCCAGCCATGCACCCTGGCAAGGGCAGAAAATAGCATCAAAGTGCATCACGTGCACCAGAGACTGAGGGATTCCTTTTTTGCTTTTACCTGAGGCCAAATTGGATGAAATAAGCACAATATTTAAACTGACCAGCTCTAATGAGCAGAAATGGAAATGCCGATATCCTTCTCTGGGAAACACAGTTAGGGTGAGGGAGTCTGCCGAGCCAGCTGCTGGAATGGCAATTAAACCAAGTTCATAAATTGGATTTTCAGGGTATTACTGGAAAAGGGGGAAATTTAGTCAGGGAGGATCAATACTGCTCATGTGGAGTGAAAGTGGCCCATGTCTCAGGGATCTGGGTTTCTGTGGGTGGGTGAGAGCACCCTGCTGCCCGCCCCCACCACTCTTCACCTTGCAGAAATAGGGGACTGGGTGCAGAAGGAGCTCGCTGACCACCTGTGCAAATGTGGCCTGTGCAAGTTACACCCGCCGCAGCAGTGCAGCCTTCCTTGTCTGTCTCTTGAAGTGACTACTGCTCAGTTTTCCTTAACAGGCTCTCATGTGTCCACCAAACACTGCTGCATGCCCTGAGACAGCTAATCACATACCTCTGCTGTCTGCAGCTTGGGCATGAATTTCCCTCTTGAAACTCAAGGGTAAAGGAAGGGGACTATGTGGCTGCTTTGCAGGGGCCCCAACTGCTCCTTCCTGGGACATGCTGCCTCCTCCCCCAGGGCCTTTCCCTACTGGCCTCCCTTGGTGTCCCCAGCCAGCTTCCTGCATGGGGTGGACAGGAGCCAGGACTCCTGGAGGCAGGTGTGTCCAGGAGCGCTGGGCAGTGGGGTGCTGGGCAGAGAGGCTCTGGCAGCCTCGAGTCCCAGCAGGGTGGGCACGGGGTCTGAGAGGGATGGGAAGGCAGTGGTGGCATGGCCTGCGCTCTGCCTTGGGCTCAGGAGGGTGCACCCTTGGGAGGGTCTGTCCTGTGAAAAAACCCCACATGTTGTCCACTCAGCCATGTCAGTAGATCTCACTTGGCTCCCTGTATCAGGCCCTGGGGGACAGACACAATGCCAACCAAAGGTTCGGTTCCACCCTCAAGAGCTTGCAGTCCAGATGAAAATAAACCCATGTAGATGCATAACTATCTAAGGTCGAATGGCAAAGAGCCTTGTGAATGAGAAATACCAGATACTCAGACAAAGGGAGCGTAAAGGGAGGTGACACTCTATATCAGGACTAGTGGAGTTACGGAGTTCCACCCTGCAGGTGGCATGTCACCTGCAACCCGGAAACCTTTGATAATAAATAATGAGCACCTGCAGAGCAGCGGCTGGCACTCCACACCTTAGCTCATGAAGTCCTCAAAACCACACTGGGAGGCCTCACTCCACGGTGCCGCTTGCTGGAGCCATGGCCAGACTGCAGGGAGCATTTTGAGGAGGGCATTCCCAGCTAGTGATTGCTCAAGCTAAGGCCTCAAAAAAATCTATGGGAAGACATCTTCAGCGTGCAAAACCCACATTGGATTAGTGTTTCAACATGCCCCCTCTGCCATCCAGAATTTCCCAGGAATCTTCTTGTGGCCAACCCTAACAAGAAACACACATGAAAGGGAATACGGGGACATTTAGTTCAGAGGAGCCAAGTGGGTTCCCTGCAGAATGGAGACAGAGGGTGCGGGGGTGAATCTGGAAGGTAGCTTGGAGTCACACCAGAGGGAACCCTGACTACCCAGTGTGCTAGTTTTTCTCCGCTGGCTCTCACTCCCACTCACCTGCCTCTGTTTTCTTCCCTGCTATGTGCTTGGGGTGGGGGCGGTTCATACCAATTCATGGCTTCACCTAGATTCCCTTGCTGCTGGCTTCTGGCTGGGCACTGCCAGTGCATGGCATTGATGGGAGATCAGAGGGCGGGCAGGAGGAGGGAGAGGTAGGTGCCTCCTTCCTGCTGCTTCTCTGCACACTCACAAGCACAGAAGAGAGGCAGCAGGAAGGATGCACCCTACCTTTCCTTCCTCCCTGGAAATGGCTCTCCCTGTCAGGCTGTGGCTCCTGTAGGATGGCCCCTCCTCCATGGCTCCAGCTCTTAAGGGACTTCTGTGACATGATTTCTTCTCCCTGGACCTTCCAACTCAGGGTGGTAGCAGCTTTTTGCTTTTGCTCATCTCTGAGTTCTTGAACTTCCCTTATTATTTCTCTTATTTACACGTGAATATTTGCAACAGTTACCTTCATCCAATTCTATTACATTAAACCAGTATAAGTGGAATCCTGCTTCCCGCTGGGATCACTGCAGATTCGCCAGATTACAGTACTCAGACTTTGTAGTGTAAACAGTGGACAGAAATGCCTGGGCCTGCTCATCCATTCTTGGCACCAAGCCCCCGCTGAGGACACAGGGCAGAATGGATAGAGCATCCCTGTGGCATCACAGATGCACTGGGATTAGTACATTTGGAACGATATTGAGGCTGGTAGGACATTGAGCATTCCTTTGGTGACAGTTCATGAATATGTTTTGGTGTTTTAATATTAAGGCCCTTTTAAAAATTTCAGTACTTTACTGCAGTTGTTTAAAGGATATCTCCTAACATTTAATGTGCAGGGCATTTGAGAGGCTGCTAAAGGAGCTTAATTCATGGAGATTTGCTGAAGCCGTAGCACAACACAATGTCATGTCCTCCTGGAATTGCATTGTCATCAGCCCTGTGGGCTTTTCACTTGGTTGAATCGTGGTGGGATGCCAGCCATTTAGCTCCAGTTTTTGAAACAAAAAACTGGAATAGCCTCCCTGGATTTCAAGATAAGTTATAACATGGGGTTGAGAGATATGTAATTGTAAGACTTGGCAATTTAGCCATTTCAGGGAGGTTTTATACTGGTGTTTCCATTTTCCAGAAAGATTAGGCTACTCATGGATGAAAATACTAGGCGTCCTTCAAGAAAGGAAGTTCGCCTGGCACTCGATACAATTTATTGTTCTGTTTGGCTCTCCCCCATGTATCAGTTGAAATATGTTGAAACGCCAGTGTAAGTCACCACAGTTGAAATTATGAGGCAAGTAAAATAATGCCACTTGTGTATATATCATAAAATTCTGCATCTCTACCTCATAATAGGATTTCATGCTCACATATTAGTATGTCAGTTTTTGTTGTTACAAGCAATAGAAGCTTAAATCGGCTTAACCAAATATTAGAGAGAATGCATTGGCTCAAGAACAGGGGGAAGTCCAGGAGGCAAACTCGGCTAGTTGGCTAGTCCTAGGGCCTGATGTGATGGAATCCTTCCCCCTCACTCCCTGCCTTCACCAGCACTGCTGCATTCTCTCTGGCCTTCATTCTCAGATGCTCTCTATGTGCTGGGAGCTTACCCCCCTGCTAGCTCAGATTCCCCTCCAGAAACAGGTCAAGTGTTCACTACCCCTCCTTCTTTCTGTGGACCTTGAGAGGACCACACTCTGTTAGTGCAGACTTTCTTTAGGCTGTGAACAGTATCATTGATTACATTTCGGTGCTTTCATAGCAGGCATATTCTAGTCATGCCTCCCTCATTAGCCTGATTGGACTTGATGCTGCCCACATTTTTAAACCATGCATTTAGCCAGTCTTGTCAGTCTCTAATACCGTAGATGAAATGCGCTGATTAATTTAGAGTCTTACCGGCGTCCTCTTTGAAGGATGGTTACCTTTCTTTCAGAACTCTGGGAGAGGTGGGGTCCCCCCTGTCACCCAGCCTGGGCTACCCTAAATCTCTCCTCCGAGGAGACTGAAGCACTTTCCGCCCCTCGTTCCCCTGCTGTTGACCTACATGGAAGCACTTGGCCAAGCAGTCCTTTAAGTGTCTAGGGTAAGAAGCACTTCAATCTCAGCTTGGATGTTCTGCCCAAGCTGGAGAGTGATGCTCTCAATTATTTTCAACTGAAGGATGCCATTCAATGTTAAAGCAATCTGGGATTTTCCTATCACAGCCTGTGCTGGGTACGGGGTTGGCAGTTTGAGAGATATTTCAGGCTGATTTCATTTAGTGCTGTCTTGAGAAGGTGTGGGGTCTTTCCTGTCTCCATCATTTCATCTTATAGGCTTCCAGGTTCCATCCTTTATTCTAGGGGATTTATAAAAGTTCTGGACCGTTGAAAAGTTAGTTGGGTAGTGACTGAGCAGAGTCTTGAGCCACAGATACTTATTGTTCCTTTTGGACCCTCGGTAGGTGTCGATTGTGGACTATCCAGACTGTTTTTATCTGTATCTCTTTCTTTGTTAAGGCATTCGGGCCCTCTCCTTTGGAGCCAGGGGTTTCTTCCTCTCTTTACCTAAGCATAAATGTAGCTGCTTTCTTACTTTAATTGATTCCTGAGATGTTACTGATTAAGCTAGGAATTTGACTTTGTCTGAAAAACCCATTTATTGATGAAGCTTTAGGTGGTCGTTCCTGCTCAACAGGTGGCCAGGAGTTGGGGTTGAGCAGCTGGTGGCTAACAGGAACATTTCTAAGGCAGGCATGACTGACAAGTGCAATGGTGAGCAGGAGACCCATTTACATCTTAGCATGCTTGACCATAAGTTGACAAAGGGCTCTGCTCATTGTTGTGAGTTTAGACAAAGCAACCACCATCCTGACTCTAATCCTTCACCATGCCAAAGGGGAAAGAGGCTCGGAAACTCTCCCACTAGCAATTAAATGATCAGTCCAGAGCGGACACATGCTGCTTTATTTACCACTCACTGGCCGAAATTGATCACATGACCCTACAAGCGAGTGTGTTTTATAGGCATGCTCTCGTTCCCTCAGGGTGTATATTTCTATGTCCTGGTCAGAAGTCTGGGAGGATAATAAGAAGAAAAGTGAAGGATGATTTAATTTATATGGGAAAGTTGAGTTGATGGCCAGGTGCTTTTCCTATTTAGTGTTAGTAGGAATTACACTGAATATGTGCAATAAACCACTGCGTGTATGTGGGTGGTAGGGGAGGTGTGGAGAAAATCACACACGGTGTCCTTGGCCACCCCCTTCACTTGCAAATCTGTCAGTTAAGCAAATAGCTAGTCTTTGCTGGAGACATCTAACCAATGTTGATGGCATGTCTCAGAGATAACATATGACTTCCTAGCAGAGAAATGGCTGTGATTACATAATAGGACATTGCCGTCGATATGCCACATCTCGTTAGTCTGCGTTTTTTTTTTTTTTTTTTTTGAGACGGAGTCTTGCTCTGTCACCAGGCTGGAGTGCAGTGGCGCAATCTCGGCTCACTGCAACCTCCGCCTCCTGGATTCAAGCGATTCTTCCGCCTCAGCCTCCCTGGTAGCTGGGACCACAGGCATGTGCCACCATGCCCGGCTATTTTTTTGTATTTTTTAGTAGAGACGGGGTTTCACCATGTTGGCCAGGATGGTCTCGACCTCTTGACCTCGTGATCCACCCGCCTCGGCCTCCCAAAGTGCTGGGGTTACAGGCGTGAGCCACCGCACCCGGCTAGTCTGCGTTTTATAAACCAGCCAGGCTGGTCCCCTGGTGGAGGGACTCAGAAAACATGACTCAGGAGACAGGTACAGAGGAGATCGCCTGATTCTAGTTGGCAAGACCAGCTTACACTCCAGGCTGCGGGGTCCTTGCAACACATTGATTTACTTTGAGATACTAGGGTCTCGTGGGGCTTGTTCTAATGCTCTGCGTCCTTCCATACAGAGGACACTGGTTAGTGGTGTCTCCAGAGGCGTCTTCCAAAGAGCTTCCCACACAGTCTTCCATTGATTTCATTTCTAGTAAATCAGGTCTCCTGGTCAGAAGTCATGCATGTTTCCTTTGGGTTATCTTTGGAAAGTGGCCTGGACTTGTTGACAATAAGCTTGGGAATGCTCAGTTAGCAAAATAATCTCTATAGGACTGCCTTTGCTTTTGAGATTTCTTTTTAGTAAGTCCCACAACATTAATTGAGCCAATTCGTTTGGGAGAAGCAAGGCCTCTACTGGGCTTTTGGTGTGGTTATCATGTTTAGTTGAAATATCAGCTGCAAATAAGAAGCTCCCAAAGCTTAGCAAAATCACAGACCATCCCAAAGCATATCTGCTGTCTGTATAGACATTTGATCTTGTATCTCCAGCTAATTGACAGGCCCTAATAAAGGCTAAGATTTTGGTAAGTTGTTGACCAAATTTAGCATTTTGGCCTTTCAGAGGAGGCTGGACTTGAGCAAGGCTGATGGAGCTGAGAGCCTCTTTGTTAGGTTCTCAAATAGGACTCACAGACACTTGTAAGTTTGAATTATCTAAGCAGAATGTCTCAATGTTTGGCACAGTTGGCATTTCAGGCTGGAGGACTCTCTGGTGAGAGGATAATGAGAAGAACAGTAAAGGATGATTTTACTTTACATGGGAAAGCTGAATTGATGGCTAGGTGTTTTTTCTATTTAGGGATGTTCTCCATTATTTTCAAATGAAGGATGTCCTGGGCATTGTAAGATGTTCAGCAGCCTCCTGGCTTCTACCCACTGGATGCTGCTGGTAGGATCTTCCCAGACCCTGGGGTGACAACTGAAAATGTCTGCAGACATTGCCAACTGTTCCCTGGGGGACAAAATTGCTGCCATTTGAGGACCACTAGTTTCAAGGAAGCTAGAGGGAGGCAAGAAACATTCCCATTTGAGGATATGACAATCTGAGATTCTCCTCCTCTTGCAGAGGGCGAGGCATGGAGGGGTTTATTTGGAATGCTGTTAGAATGTTTAATGGAATGTTCCATGTGAAAAGGAAGGGGAGGGATTTTGTAGGACATCAATCTAGAAATAGAAAAATACTGGCTACTCAGGGAAGAGTAAGGTCTGAATGTCTTGAGGGGCTGTGAGGTTATGTGGATGTCCTAAAACCAGGTAGCAGGCTTAGGTCAAGTTGGCTGCAGCAAATGAGAAGAGTAGATTTTTGTGCTATGGGGTCCAGCGAGAGACTAATAAATGGTGGGTCTCTGATCTCCCTTGTGCTATTGAGTTAGGATCCCCAATGCTGGTCCCTATCTTTCATGTACAAGGAGAGAGAGAGGCATATAGTAATTGGGAGGGCCTAAGGATAGGGAGGTTTTGAAGGAAGTCCTCAAAGAAACAGAAGACAGGCAAAGACAGTTCAGAGCAAGGGTTTTATGTCAGTTTTTGTTAAATTGAATAAAGGGATAGCCAGTTCAGAAAAGTTAGAAAACTTTATAATTTCTTGTAAGGCTGAGAAATCCTTCAGCTTGTCTTTTGGTAATTGGACGGGAAAATTCACAAACAGCTTCCTATCTTTGAGAGAAAAGAGACTTTCCATTTTGTGGAGAATTGTCAGATAAAATACAAGATACCCATGTAAATGTGAATTTCAGATAAGTGAGGAATAATATTTTATTATACATATGTTCTATGCAATACTGTTCTCTGTTCCATACAATATTTGGGACATATTTATATTAAAAATTTATGTTGTTTACTTGAAACTTAAAATTAACTGGGTATCATATAATATTATATGATTATATATATATGTATATATATAAGTTCCAGGGTACATGTGCAGGTTGTGCAGGTTTGTTACATAGGTAAACATGTGCTATGGTGGTATGCCACACCTATCAACCCATCACCTAGGTATTAAGCCCAGCACGCATTAGCTGTTTTTCCTGATGCTCTCACTTTCCCCACTACACCCCTGACAGGCCCCAGTGTGTGTGGTTCCCCCTCCTTGTGTCCACGTGTTCTCATCGTTCAGCTCTGTGGCCCTGCTTCTTTTTATGTTCCTTGGCTTCTTTTTGATGTTCTGGAACTGTCCTAACTTTAATCATTTGATTTCCATTAGAAGCACACACATCTCAGATCATGTGTTCTCACTGAGTTCCGCAGCTGCAGCCCCCAGACTCCTGGCATTTCTCATTAGGGTGCTGGCTGTCAAACATCAGGGAGAGCAGACAAATTATTGCCTTAAGACGAGAAGAGTTTTCAGAGAAACTGGCTCTGCAGGTGCTGACTGATCTTGAAAGTTCAGATCTGAGAGAGGATTTACTCTTTGTTTAGATGTGAGCCCTGAGCCCGACCCCCTCCCTTCCCCCATCTGTGCTTTGTCTCTAGGCACCCTGGGGGACCCCCTGTGGTGGTGGTGGGTGTGTGAGGGACATAGACATGATGTCAAAGGTCAGCTAGCTGGATGGCCACCACACAGCCACACAGCCACACAGCCCCTCATTAGTGCAGCCTGGCTCAGCCAGCAGAATAGGTTTTTACCTTTCATCGGATTGTTTCAGGCCAATTAGTGGTCTTTTTTCTCAGAGGGTCTGACCTGGTGCTGACTCACAGCATCGTTATTTGGAATAATTTTCATTCCTTGAGAACATACACTGGTGGACCTGTTCCTGAAAATAAGATTGATGTGCAGTGAGCATTGGGCAAATTCAAGGAGGTAGTACCTGAATCCTGTGTGAACTTGATGTGCCTTTCCCTGGAATCCAGATAAGCAGCTACCTGAGTCATGTACACGAGACCTTCCCCTGTCTTGGACCATCTTACTATGTTTTTGCATCCTGTAACTGGGTAGATGAGCAGTCTTGTGAGATGAAAGGGAAGAATCCAGCTTCTTACTACCGTGTGCTATAACTGATGTATAAGTCTGGTTCACACTTGCTCCTCAGGCCCAAATTAGTTTCACTTAATGAAAATATGCCAGGGTAAAATTGGGCTCAGTTCCATGTAAAGAATTTCGGGAGTGCCTGAAGAGACACAATCAGCAAAGGAGAGCCTAGAGAAGTTACATGTACATAATTTTTTCTATTTGTAGTTGACTTAAGAGCTAATTACTTTGGAGTAATTGGCCTATAAGAAAGATTTTGAGGGTGTTGTAATTAATACAATGGGCCAAGTCAGAGATGTGATGGAATCATTGGGTATTAATTAATTGGTGACAGGAGAATTTCTGTTTCCTGGAGGAGAGCTCTTCACATAGGGAGATTTACACACTTGGGGATTACAGGAGCCCGCAAATCCCTCCCATTGACTTTCTGCTTAGCTGCCATTTTTTGAAAATCTGCCAAGTGAGTGGAAGATTACAAGAATCCTAATTTGATTGTTGACTCAAATGGCCTTCAGAGTGTAAATCTATTTGTGGGCTTCTCCTAACTCTACCAGTTTCAAGGTTAATGAGGTTAAAGAGTTTGTTTGGATTTGTTTTTTAATATCTCAAGGTGTTTGTCTGCCTCTCTTTCTCTTTTCTTCTTCTTTTTTTTTTTTTAAAAAGAAACTTTATTAACAATTATTAATTCAAAAGCAACTGTACTGTTGGGTTTTAGAGGGAAGATGAAATGTAAATGAAATAATTTTGGAAAGTCCTTTTTTATTTGAATAGATTGGTCACAAATACATATATTTGATTAGAATGGAACTTCAAGAAATGGAACTTAAGGACATTTTAAGTATTACTCTTCCACTGAGCAGTGAGTCATTTTGAATGAGCCTCTAGGCTTCACTTGCTTCCTCTGATGTTGGAAATGTATCTTTCCTCAACTAGTGTGAGTGTGGAGCTATTACATATACTTCTATACCTGTATGAGAGAGATAAACACTTGCCTACAGACTCATAGTTGCAGACAAACAAATAGCAATATTTGCTGTTGCTCAAATTATTCCCACCTTGTGGCTCCAACATATTTCTCATTAGGTTCTAAGTGAGCTTGTGTGTTCCTATGGCAAGATCCAGTATACAGTGGCTATCAGCCATCTGAGCAGAAACATCTGGGCATTTTTTTCCTTTGCTCTGGTGGTGCTGAACTAATCCTTGGTGACCCAGTGGTGCCATGTGCTTTGGGAGTGACTGAATCAGAGGTAGTTACTTTGTTTTTTAGAGGAAGCTGGCTGTCATTTGTGATGCTCCTTGGAAAAGTTGTCCTCATGTTTTACCTGTTGCTAACTCCGTTGTAACAGCACCTGCCTACAAAACATTAGCACTGGTGATTCCTTGCCTAGTAACAGTGGAGGAGCTGCTACAATGCGAATCTTCACACAGGAGGACAACTATAAACTCAGGAGAAAATGCAACAAACAGCTATTTAAAGGATGCAGAGAGTGACCAAAAGCAGCAGACACTTGGAAGGAGGGAATGGCATTGGATGAGTCTCTCATTTTATGACGTAGACATTGGTGGAAGTACGCATGCGGGAAGCTGAATTGCAGAAAGCTCAGTCTTACTGACTTGAGGAACCAGAGGCAGTGTTTGGGGGCAACCACAACCCCCAGAAAATGAGGGGGAGAATGCTGGGGGAAAAAAGATCCAGAGAAAGGGAGGCCTCACATTCTGTATATAATCTCTGCCCAAATGTACATGCACTGTGAAGACTCCAAGAAGCTCAGATTAACTCCTTATTTAATAAAAAAGTAATCACATGATTCTTCAGACATACGTAACAGAATCCAGAGTCATTACAGTGCATTGTTCCACAGTGTCAGGATGTGATCCAAAATTACTTGACATAAGAAGGAACAAGAAAACAAGACTCACATACCAGAGGAAAAAAACAGTAAGTGGGGACTTGTGCAAAGGTAACCCAGATAATGGAATTATCAGACTAGGATTATAAGCTAGTTATTATTACTATATTATAGACATTAAGGAAAATATGCTCTAGTGAAAGGAAATATATGAAATGGAGAAAAATAGAAACTGTAAGAAGAATAAAGTTGAAGTTCTAGTACTGAAACATATAATATCTGAAATAAAAATGTTTACTGGGGCCGGGTACAGTGGCTCACGCCTGCAATCCCAGCACTTTGGAGTCTGGTGTAGGTGGATTGCCTGAGCTCAGGAGTTTGCAACCAGCCTGGTCAATATGGTGAAACCCTGTCTCTACTAAAATTACAAAAAGTAGCCAGGCATGGTGGCACATGCCTGTAATCCCAGCTACTCAGGAGCCTGAGGCAGGAGAGTCGCTTGAACCCAGGAGGCAGAGGTTGCAGTGAGCCAAGATCGTGCCACTGTGCTCCAGCCTGCGTGACAAGAGGGAAACTCTGTCTCAAAAAAAAAAAAAAAATTTCCTGGGTGGCTTACCAGAGGATTGGAGATGACAGAAGAGTCAGTGAACTTTAAGACAGACCAGTGGAACTCATTTAGTCTGAAGAACACAGACGAAAAACATTGACAATGTTAATTGAAAGAGCTTTGGGGCCCTGTGTGATAATAGTAAGTTTTCTATGTGGAATTGAGTCCAAAAAGAAGAAAAAGGAAAAGGGACAGAAAAAATATTCAAAGAAGTAATGCTTATAAATTTTCCAATTTTGTAAAATATATATCATGTGATATATGCTTGTCATATGACCAAGCAAACGTACTTCTAGGTATTAAATTAAGATAAATGAAAACATATGTTCATACAAAGATTTATATATGAATGTTTACAGCAGCATATTCATTTTCAGTCTAGCCAAGAACCAGAAAGAACTCAAATGTGCATTAACCGATGAGTAGATAGATAAACAAATTGTACCCAGTTATAGAAAGGAACTTGCTACTGATGGACACACAAACATGGATTAACCATCAAAGCCTCATGTTAAATGAAAGAAGATGGATACAAATAACTATATTATGTGTGATGATTCCAATTTTTATGAAATTCTAGAAGTGGGAAAACTTGAGTGAGAGAAAGTAGATCCATGGTTTTCAGAGTTGGGGAGTGTGGCAAGCGAGTTGTCTGAAAGGGTCATGAGAGCACTTTTCAGAGTGGTAGGAAGGTTCTATATCTTGAGTGTGATGATAGTTACATGACTATGCATTTTTCAGAACTCACGGTATATTCCTAAAATAGATGGATTTTATTTAATGTAAATTGTATTTCTGTGTAACTTACGGCTCTTTCCATGCCACTTTCTTAAGTGGAATATAATTTTTGACAAAAATACCTTTTCAAATACCAGTTTAATGCACAAAGAAAGATTGAGAGATAGAAGTCGTCTCTGACATCAACATGATGAACATACAGCTTGATTACACTTCTGGGTTTCCTGCCAGCCTACACTTTATAAACTACGGTGTTGAGAAACATTAAGTTGACCCTGCCCCCACGGCTCCTCTCTGGAGGGTACCTTTTAGTTTGTAATTAGTGGTAGGCAGCTGCCTACTTGGTATATTCTTGAGTTATGAGTAAATGTAGAGCACCTGTGTATTAATAAGAATTACCTATCTAAGAGCAAATAAATATGTGGATGAGAATCTGCTTGGGGCCTTCAGCCTGGAATGCTGTCAGCCTCTCAGCTCTCAGGCTCTTGGTTCTCCAGGTAGATCCACTCTGTTTTCTACCTGGGTGTCTGCTTCTCAGTACCTTCAGGCCACCTTGGTGGGGGGGTCTCCCGAGCTGGTTCTCGGTACTAAGGTACGACCGGGCGTGGGTCTTATATCTTTCTTGTTTGCTGATACTTCATATTTTAAGGTGCTCAATAAAGAGAAGATTGTTGCCCCAGAAGCACTGAATGTCAAATAAGTTAGGATTCAAATATTATGTTTGTCTTTTTGAGATTCCAGTATATCACGGCACTGCCATTGCAAACTTCTGCAGGGTAGAGGGGAAACTCCTTTGCAGGAAAATTTTCAAACAGAAATTTCCTCATGTTCTTATGGAAGGTAATGCAGAAGGCCATAATTGAATATTGAAATTGGAAGAGTGGGACGTAAGCGGTGCCTGTATAGACCTAGGCAGGGTTGGGCACAAATGAGACCTCAGACACAAGGATCAAAACATTACAATCTAAGGAAGCCAAAGAACACAAAGGTCATGTCTTCCTAAAGTCAGGAAAACTGCAGCAGCCCATTTATACCCACTGGAGGTGAAACATGTGCTCTGCGTGTGAAGGCAGATGAAGGAGCCCTTCAGTGCCTACACTGCTTTAACTGGAACTCCATCTCCACTGGGCAGAGCTGTTCCAGAGAGCTGCTTTTCATGCTCACGCTGCAATTTAACATCCATCAGGGAAATAGGAAAGAGGCACTTGGGGCTGTCACTCAGTGATGGGTCAGAGGGTTTGGACTGCCAGTCCTTTCTCCGAGGTATGGCCTTCTATACAGAAGCCTCTAGCAGGGGGGGAGGATGCCATGAGATGGACAAGGGCATGAGTGTGCGCATCAAGGGCACAACTTTCCTCATGAGCAGGTGGACCCTTGAGGGCTGGTGCCCAGGACCACTCCTGCCCAGCACCGACCACCGAGCCCCACCCCTGGGCCCTCGTACCTCCCCCATGCCCAGGCCGGGAAATCGTCACCCCTGCATAGGCTTCTTGGAGGAATGATGAGGTCGGTGGGCCGGGGTGGGGTGCCCATTTACTGGTCTTTGATCTTGCTCAGGCACATTGCAGTGTTTGACCACCGGTGAGGATGAGGACCAAAGTGAGAACACCTGCTCCAGGGCGGCAGCTGTGCCCCCTCGCCAAGCTGGAGCAGGCTCCCTGGGCCAGGAGGACTCACCTCTGCCATTTCTTGCCAGCAGCCTCCAGGGTCCCCTGATGATGCTGTCGGTGTTCAATCTGGTGGATTTATCACCTACCGGGATTCCCTCATTTATTTATTTTATTTTATTAATGTTTTTATTTTTTGAAACGGAGTCTTGCCCTGTTGCCCAGGCTGGAGTGCAGTGGTGCGATCTCAGTTCACTGTAACCCCCATCTTCTGGGTTCAAGCAATTCTTGTGCCTCAGCCTCCTGAGTAGCTGAGATTACAGGCGTGTGCTACCATGCCCAGCTAAGTTTTTTATTTTTAGTAGAGACAGGGTTTTGCCATGTTGGCCAGGCTGGTCTCGAACTCCTGGCCTCAAGTGATTCACCCTCCTTGGCCTCCCAAAGTGCTGAGATTACAGGTGTGAGCCACTGTGCCCAGCCAAGAGCCCCTCATTTAAAAGATTATACATTCATTCACTCACTCATTCATTCATTCATCCGTCCATCCATCCATGATATGTTTATGGAGTGCCTACTATGGTACTTTCCTAGGCACTAGGGGGTAATATAGGGAACATGCAGACAAAAATCCCTGCCTTTACTGGGCTTACAATCTAGTGGACAGAAATAGCCCAAAGAAAGAAAAATAAATAGATAGACTTATGTTTGATGGTGCTGTTGAGAAGCAGCAAGGAGGGTGATGGGGATCGCCCTAGCGTAGGAGATGGGTCTTTCAGTAGGGTCATCAAAGAAGACAGCACTGAGAAGACAGCTGTTGAGTCTGGTCCTGAAGGTGTAGCTGTCACAGGGAGGAGTGGCCCAGGTAGAGGCATGAACTAGCACAAAGGCCCTGAGGCAGCAGCGTGGCTGGAGCTGGAGGAGCAGTAAAGGGGCCCTGGTGCCTCAGGCAGAGTGAGCAGGGAGGGTGGGGGGTCAAGTGTTTAGGGAGGTATCTGGCCATAGAGCTAAGGGGCCAGGTATAGATTTTTGTGAGGACTTTGCCTTTTATGTGAATGAGATGAGAATTCCTCAGGGTTTTGAAAAGAAGAGAGAAGAATGCCTAACTTAGGTTCTAACAGAAGCACTCTGGCTGCTGTGTGGAGACAACAGAGTGTAGGAGTGGTGGTGAGAACAGAGGCAGAGAGATCAGGTAGGAGGCTATTGCAGTCACTCTGGCAAGAGGCGACAGTGACTTGGCCCAAAGCAGAAGTAGTAGATGCAGTGAGAGTGAAGGCCTTTAAAATATATATATATTTCCAAGGTAAAACCAGCAGGCCTCTGAACACATTACACATGCACTATTAAGGAAAGAGAAGAGTTAAGGATGACCAAGATTTTGACCCGAGTAACTGGAGGGATGGATGGGGTTGCCTTTACTGGGGAACACTGCAATAAACCTCATGATCTTTGCACCTCCTAACTCCATCCCATTGAGAGTAGTCAATTCTCCTAGTAAGTACAATCAAATATCTGCAGCCTTTAAATTTTGCTCTAGGTGAATGCGAGCACTCTTCTGATCCAGTGTTCTGCAGGAAGCTCATCTTGGGCTTGATCTTTGCAGGTCAGCCACGAACAAAGTCCTGGTCATCTCATCGTTACAGTCCCCTTAATGGAGAGCCCAGTGTAATCCTTTGTGCGTGACGTTGCTCCTGTACCTCAGCAGGGAAGACACCAGGCCTGGGAAAAAAATTGGCACGGATCACAGTTGCAGCTGCCAGGTGGCGCCTGGTGACCGGAGAGGCCTTCAGGGTGCTGGTCTTGTAGGAGCCCTTCACAGCCACCTGGGAAAACCTAGCTAAGCAGCGTGCATGGGGCATGACCCCAGGATCTGCTCTCATTAGCAGATGCTTCCACTTGGTGGAGTCAACTTGCCTGTTAGGCATTCGAAGAATCCCTATTTAAGGAGACCCTTCCCAGCAAAGGTGCAGAGTAATCCTGTGCAACACAACAGGAGAAAGTTTCCACTCAGAAGCACACTTTTTGAAAAGTAATTAGAGTTTTCTTTTCTTTTCTTTTCTTTTTTAATTGCATTTTAGGTTTTGGGGTACATGTGAAGAACATGCAAGATTGTTGCATAGGTAAACACGTGGCAGTGTGATTTGCTGCCTTCCTCCCCATCACCTATATCTGGCATTTCTCCCCCATGCTATCTCTCCCCATCTCCCCCACCCCCCGCTGGCCCTCCCCTCTTTCCCCACCCACTGACAGACCCCAGTGTGTGATGCTCCCCTCCCTGTGTCCATGTGTTCTCATTGTTCAACACCCGCCTAGGAGTGAGAACATGCGGTGTTTGATTTTCTGTTCTTGTGTCACTTTGCTGAGAATGATAGTTTCCAGGTTCATCCATGTCCCTACAAAGGACACGAACTCATCGTTTTTGATGGCTGCATAATATTCCATGGTGCATATGTGCCACATTTTCTCTGTCCAGTCTATCATCGATGGGCATTTGGGTTGGTTCCAGATCTTTGCTATTGTAAACTGCGCTGCAGTGAACATTCGTGTGCATGTGTCCTTATAGGAGAACAATTTCTAATCCTTTGGGTATATACCCAATAGTGGGATTGCTGGGTCAAATGGAATTTCTATTTCTAGGTCCTTGAGGAATCGCCACACTGTCTTCCACAATGGTTGAACTAATTTACACTCCCACCAACAGTGTAAAAGTGTTCCTATTTCTCCACATCCTCTCCAGCATCTGTTGTCTCCAGATTTTTTGATGATCGCCATTCTAACTGGTGTGAGATGGTATCTTAATGTAGTTTTGATTTGCATTTCTCTAATTACCAGTGATGATGAGCATTTTTTCCTATGTTTGTTGGCCTCATGTATGTCTTCTTTTGTTAAGTGTCTGTTCATATCCTTCGCCCAGTTTTGAATGGGCTTTTTTGTTTTTTTCTTGTAAATCTGTTTTAGTTCTTTGTAGATTCTGGATATCAGCCCTTTGTCAGGTGGGTACACTGCAAAAATTTTTTGCCATTCTGTTGGTTGCCGATTCACTCTAATGACTGTTTCTTTTGCCGTGCAGAAACTGTGGAGTTTGATTAGGTCCCATTTGTCTATTTTGGCTTTTGTTGCCAATTGGTGTTTTGGTCATGAAGTCCTTGCCTACGCCTATGTCCTGAATGGTTTTGCCTAGATTTTCTTCTAGGATTTTTATGGTGTTAGGTCTTATGTTTAAGTCTTTAATCCATCTGGAGTTAATTTTAGTGTAAGGTGTCAGGAAGGGGTCCAGTTTCTGCTTTCTGCACATGGCTAGCCATTTTTCCCAACACCATTTATTAAACAGGGAATCCTTTCCCCATTGCTTGTTTTTGTCAAAGATCAGATGGTTGTAGATGTGTTGTGTTGCCTCGGAGGCCTCTGTTCTGTTCCATTGGTCTATATGTCTGTTTTGGTACCAGTACCATGCTGTTTTGATTACTGTAGCCTTGTAGTATAGTTTGAAGTCCAGTAGTGTGATGCCTCTGGCTTTGTTCTTTTTGCTTAGAATTGACTTGGCTATGTAGGCTCTCTTTTGGTTCCATATGAAGTTTAAGGTGGTTTTTTCCAGTTCTGTGAAGAAGGTCATTGGTAGCTTGATGGGGATAGTGTTGAATCTATAAATTACTCTGGGCAGTATGGCCATTTTCATGATATTGATTCTTCCTAACCATGAACATGGAGTGTTTCTCCATCTGTTTGTGTCCTCTCTTATTTCGTTGAGCAGTGGTTTGCAGTTCTCCTTGAAGAGGTCCTTTACGTTCCTTGTTAGTTGTATTCCTAGGTATTTTATTCTCTTTGTAGCAATTGTGAATGACAATTCGTTCTTGATTTGGCTCTCTTTAAGTCTGTTATTGGTGTATAGAAATGCTTGTGATTTTTGCACATTGATTTTGTATCCTGAGACTTTGCTGAAGTTGCTTATCAATTTCAGAAGATTTTGGGCTGAGACGATGGGGTCTTCTAGATATACAATCATGTCGTCTGCAAATAGAGACAATTTGACCTCCTCCTTTCCTATTTGAATACCCCTTATTTCTTTTTCTTGCCTGATTGCTCTGGCTAGAACTTCCAGTACTATATTGAATAGGAGTGGTGAGAGAGGGCATCCTTGTCTAGTGCCAGATTGCAAAGGGAATGCTTCCAGTTTTTGCCCATTCAGTATGATATTTGGCTGTTGGTTTGTCGTAAATAGCTTTTATCGTTTTGACATACGTTCCGTTAATACCTAATTTATTGAGAGTTTTTAGCATAAAGAGCTGTTGAATTTTGTCAAAGGCCTTCTCTGCATCAATTGAGATGATCATGTGGTTTTTGTCTTTGGTTCTGTTTATGTGGCAAATTTTGTTTATAGACTTGCGTATGTTGAACCAGCCTTGCATCCCTGGGATGAATCCTACTTGATCATGGTGGATAAGCTTTTTGATGTACTGTTGCAATCGGTTTGCCAGTATTTTATTGAAGATTTTTGCATCTATGTTCATCATGGATATTGGCCTGAAGTTTTCTTTTCTTGTTGAGTCTCTGCCGGGTTTTAGTATCAGGATGATGTTGGTCTCATAAAATGATTTGGGGAAGGATTCCCTCCTTTTGGATTGTTTGGAATAGTTTCAGAAGGAATGGTACCAGCTCCTCTTTGTATGTCTGGTAGAATTCGGCTGTGAACCCATCTGGACCTGGGCTTTTTTGGGTGGTGGGCTCTTAATTGCTGCCTCAACTTCAGACCTTGTTACTGGTCTATTCAGGATTTCGACTTCTTCCTGGTTTAGGCTTGGGAGGATGCAAGTGTCCAGGAATTTATCCATTTCTTCCAGGGTTTACTAGTTTATGTGCATAAAGTTGTTTGTAATAATCTCTGATGATGGTTTAAATTTCTGTGGAATCTGTGGTGATATCTCCTTTATCGTTTTTTATTGCATCTATTTGGTTATTCTCTCTTTTCTTTTTTATTAATCTGGCTAGTGGTCTGTTTATTTTGTTGATCTTTCGAAAAACCAGCTCCTGGATTTACTGATTTTTTGAAGGCTTTTTTGTGTCTCTATCTCCTTCAGTTCTGCTCTGATCTTAGTTATTTCTTGTCTTCTGCTAGGTTTTGAGTTTTTTTGATCTTGCTCCTCTAGCTCTTTCAATTTTGACGACAGGGTGTGAATTTTAGATCTCTCCTTGCTTCTCATGTGGGCATTTATGCTATATATTTTCCTCTAGAGACTGCTTTAAATGTGTCCCAGAGATTCTGGTATGTTGTGTCTTCGTTCTCGTTGGTTTCAAAGAACATCTTTATTTCTGTTGTTTATCCAGTTAACATTCAAGAGCCAGTTCTTCAGTTTCCATGAAGGTGTACAGTTTCTTTTCTTTTCTTTTAAAACAGAGTCTTGCTCTGTCACCCAGCCTGAAGTGCAGTGGTGCAATTTTGGCTCACTGAAACCTGTGCCTTCCAGGTTCAAGTGATTCTCCTGCCTCAGCCTCCCAAGTAGCTGGGATTACAGGCACGTGCCACCACACCTGGCTAATTTTTGTAGTTTTAGTAGAGACGGAGTTTCACCATGTTGCCCAGGCTGGTCTTGAACTCCTGGCCTCAAGTGACCCTCCTGCCTTGGCCTCCCAAAGTGCTGGGATTACAGGCATGAGCCACTCAGCCCAGCCAGTGATTAGAGTTTTCTGTGTGTGACTCTGATCTTCACTTTCCCACTATGGATACGTAACTGGCACAGGGCTGCGGACCTAGTGGTCACTCAGTAAATGTGCATGTATGAATGCACGAATGTCACATTCAGTCTCTCTCCAGCATGGACTATGGCATCAGAGGTGTGGCGGATCCTGGATGCTCTGCTTTGTAGCTGTGTAAACTGCCTGTGCCAGGGCTTTCTTGCTCTCTAGTTATGGATAGTGTTCATCACTTCTCTGGGTGTGCAGGAGGATTGCCCTTACGGCCCTGTGGTCAGACGGGGTCACGTGACCGGTTGTCGCTTCCAGGCCCGGGAATTCCACAGTTAATGAGGAGAAAAACCAGACCTCTCCTTTCCCTTTGGGTTGGAGATCAGATGTTCTAGACACAGAACAGAGTGTATAACGCACACGCTTGTGTAAAAATGGGGCAGAGCATCACACTTTTTCATGCTGGTAGATGCTTCGAATATCTCTGCAGGGTTAATAAGGAAAGAATTACTTGGGTTGGCTGTGGGGAGTGGATTTTGGAGTCTTGGGAGGTAGCAGTAAAAGGAAGACTCTCTTCTTTTATATTTTTGGAATTTTACATCCTAGGAATGGATTATCTATTCAAAAGTTAGATGTTATGAATCAAAATCAGACACCCAGTTCCTCTCTGAGGTGAAGCCGTGAATGTTTGCTCCAGGAACCTGAGGACAGTATCAAGATCCGGCCCTCTATCCTCATGTCTGGGGTCTGTCATCTGATTTCTCATGTCCGTCAGCATGGGTTTGCTTCTTTTTTAAGGAGATCTGAATATAAATGGGTTCCAGTGAGAAATCCATTGTCCATTTCTTATGTAACAAGCATTTTCCTCCAGGTTGGTAATAGGAACAGAGACAATTCTGAAAAGTTGTATTTAGGAACCTGGTGTAAGATGATTTCCGAGCCACCATTTGATGGAAGGGTTCTGGGATGTTGTCAGAAAGATAGAGGCAGTAGGAAAAAAATTGTGGCAATTGTCTTAGCTGTCTCTGGGCTTGTCATGGTGATGCTGATAAAATCAGATAAGCTGAAAGTGAGGGTGAGCTGTTAGTGTGAGAAATTACTGTGGGTTTGGCAGCTGAGAAAGTGGAGGAGCCTCAAATATTTGCTCATTATCAAGATTTATTGTTTTCAGCTCTGGGAAAATGTTGGTAAGCAAAAATAAGGCCATGCATGCCAGTCTGCAAAGTACTTTAAAATATTTAAAAACAGAAAAAGAAGAAGACCCTAACATCCTTTTCCTGTATTTGGGAAGTGGGGCAATGGGTTGGCCAACTTATTATGTGCTGACTTAGGAATCAGATGGAGAGTTTTTGGAGTATTTACACTGGAAAAATATATTTGAGATTTAAACAAAAGCAGAATAAACCAAACGAGAGAGTTGAAGATGGTCACCTTCTATGTTTATGTAAAGTATTTCTTGATTAGAGAAAAGTATAGAAAATAATATAACAAACACTCATTCAACTACCCCCGGCTTTATTAACTCTTGCTATTTGGCTTTATTTTCTTCAGATTTTAAAAGAAATATATTTTACAGCTATAATTGGAGCCGTCAGTACCTCTCGTTGATTTATTATTTCTCTCCCTTCTCTGAGGTTGGCATTATTATCATTGCCATGCATTTTTTTGCAGTGTTTAACATAAACTATAGAAAGAATTATTGCATATATGTTTACCATTTTTATAAAAAGTATTATTCATATACTTTTGCAACTTGATTTTTACTCATTTTCTTCTATTTAAAAACAATTAAGGTATAACGAGCATGGTATGTAATTCATCTTTTTAAAGTGAACAGTTCAGTCATTTTTAGTATATTCATAAAGTCTTGGGATCATCACATTATGTAATTTCAGAATATTTTCATCACCCCCAAAGAAACTCTCCAGCCAGTAGCAGTCACTTCCCATCCCTCCACTTACCCCAGTCCTTGGAAAACACTGATCTACTTTTTGTCTTTATAGATTTACCTGCTTTGGACATTTCATATCACTGGAGTCATACATTATATGGTCTTCTGTGACTGGCTTCTTTCACTTAGCATAACCCTTTTAAGGTTCATTTGTATTGCAGCATTTGTCAGTAATTCATTATTTTTATGGCAAAATAATATTCTATTATATAGAAATACCACATTTTGCTTATCCATTCATTGCTTGATAGAAAATTGGGTTGCTTTCACCTTTTGGGGGGGAATGAACTATAAGGATATGGAGGTGTTTCATGGAACCCAAGAAAAGTATTGTTGTGGGTTCCAGGAACTGCAACCAGAAGTAAAAATTTACCAGAAGCTCTGGAAATATTTACTCTAACTTCTGCCCTGTCATTTTCACTCTGATCTCTTTTTTTCAGTTTTTAGTCTGCCTGGTAGAAGAGGTCTGCACAGCTGGTTAGATTTCACATCTCTGCTTGAAAAAGCATCCCAGACCAAATTCCCAATTTCCTAGCTGGAAATCACATTCCTAGGAAGTGTCCCTCATCCAGTTGAGGTGAAGGTTCACCACCAACCAAGTCCAGCCTATGGCTACAGACTGGGTCTCACAGGATCATACCATGTCCCGCCCTGTGGACAAGGGAAGAGTGGAAGTAGGGACATGAATTCTCAGCAGAATGGGGATCACTGGTGAGCTGGAAACACAGAGCAAAAGGTGTCTGCTAGAGGGCCCCGAACCAAGTGTGTTTTCTCAGAGATCACAAATGTCCACAGGGACTTGGGGGACATAAGTGACTAAAGTGGCTCAGGCCTATTGGAAAGTTTCAACCCCAATAAAGGGGGCCACGTTCTGCCCCAGCTGGTTATTACCACCTGGGGATGTGGAATAGTGTTGCCTAACCTTCTCCAGAGAAGCCAGAATTACTATCTTTGGCAGTATAGATTCTCCATATTTAAAAATATTGCCAGATGTTTCAAATCTTATAAAACATGATAGTGGGGATGATTAAGCAAAGTGTGGCTCTGGCCGTGAGCAGCTCAGTCATATGAAGCTGCAACCTCTGGGCTTTCTACGTAACTTTCCCCCATCAGCCAGAAACGCTGTAAAGGAACCCCATTTCTTAGAGTATGCCCAGCTGGCACAGTCCTAGATTTTTAAAAAAGAGTTCTGTATAGCAGTTTGATTATGGGAAGTCAGAAAATCAAACCAATAGTGAGAGAATGTTTTGAGTCTTGAAAGCTAAGCCCCTGATTTAGACTAGTGGCTCTTAAATATTTTTAACCTCTGGACTTTTGACTGCCAACCACTGCCTGACTGGTCTACCTGAAACAGTCTTTTCAGAGCGTACTCAGAGAAAGCAGAACTGCCCTTGACAGAATGGAAATGAAGAGGTTGTGCCTGGATTTTATGAAATTGCAGAAAAAGATGGTTTGTTCATGCTCCATTCTGAGAGCCAGCCATTAGATCCTGATGAAAAAAAGTTGTATGTGAGGCAGAGAGACGAACTAAAGACCTCTGGTCTGTTGAAGGGATCCGTGAGAGGGGAATGTGCCCCGCTCCTCTCTGGGACACTAGTGTTGGTGAGGACTCAGGCAGTGGGAAGGATGTCAGGAGGGTAAACAGGGATGACGAGGGGACCCCACACAGTGGGGCTGTGGCAGCTGCTTGTCGTGTAAGTCCGGCCCCCAAAGCTCAGCCCCCAGCCCAGCCTCCCCGGGAGCCTTCCCTGGCCTGCCCACCAACACAGCTCTGTCTCCTCCACTCACCTGCAGCTCAGGGGCTCTGCTGCACTCAGCACAGGCTCCTCTGAGACCCACTCAGACTGTGTTTAACACTGATTCATGCATTCATTCATTCAACAGATGTTTAATGAGCACCTCCTATGTCCCAGACAACCTTCTAAGTGTGGGAGATACATTCGTGAGCAAAACAGGCACTTATATACTTATATGTGCATGTATGCGTGTATGTGTGTGTGTGTGTGTGTGTGAAAGAGTGGGGGGGGGGAGAGAGAGAGAGGAGGGAGAGAGAGAGAGAGAGAATCAACATTATAAATAAATAACAGTATGTTAGAAGGTAAAAGCCATGGAAAAGCTACAGCAGGATAAAGGGGTTAGAATTGTGGAGATGCCAGTGGAATTTTAAGTGGGGTGGTCAGAGGAGGCTTTACTGAGCTGGCAGCATTCAAACAAAGACTTGAAAGATGCTCCTTTTTATTTAACACCTTGTGTTCATGCTGCTCGTTTGGGATACAGTTTTCATATGAATTTTTTTAGCTTAGACTCATTCATTCAGCAAACACTTGTTGAGGAGCTACTTGGCTTCTCACCCTTCAGGTCTCAGCTCAGCTGTCAGCTTCTTACTTCTGAACGCCCTTCCATGGTCTCCTGTTGTAATTTGTATTCTATTTTGAAATTTAAGGTGACCATTTTGAAATTGTATTTTTTTAATTCTTAAAAATTGAAGAATTTTGTTTAACTCTTAAAACAACTTTAATTCTTCTATTTTGTGTTCATGATAGCGTTTGTCATTACGTGGTCTTTCATTTTCCTGACTAGTAAGACAGAAGTCTCATCTTTTTGTCTACTGATGAATCTCAGTGCCTGACACACCAGGGGGGTGCCAAATAAATGTTAGTGAGTAAAGCAATGTGCCAGGAACTGTAGCGACTACGGTGTTATAATAGGTTTTGGCCTTTGAGGAACTTGCAGTGGCCCAGTGGTGAAGACAGACATGTCTTCCCCAAGCAGAGCATATAAATTGACCTACGGCCTGGAGGAATATAGTTCAAGGCTCTGCTGGCTGGTGGCATGTTATTTCCCAGAATGCAAATGCCATGACCCCCAGAGTTTTACAGGGTATCCTGTTGGGTCTTTTAAGTATGTTCAATGAATTAAACAAATACGCATTGAGCTCTACAATTTTCCAGGTGCTGTGCCAGCACTACCGTCAGGGCAGCAACAAGACAGGCACATCTGTGTCCTCATGGAGGTCACGGTCGAGAGTAGGAGTCAGAGGTCCCCGTCTCCCGTTGTATTTCCTGAGAGTCACCAGCAAATCCTATCCTGGGACATTTGTTCAGTGTAATCATCATTCAATGTTTACCTTGCTTCTTGGTCACCTTAAAAATTAATGCCTAGAAAAAGTCTCCTAAGAAAAAACAGAGACCTGAGACCAGAGGCAGCTTCTCTTGTCCCATTTTTAGAATTACCATGTGGGGAAAGTGTTACCTTCTCTGCCTGGTAGCTCAGAACTATCCAGAAGTTTGCAAAAATTAATCTCTGTAAATGACACAACTTGCTGGAGAACGGTCCCAGCTTTCAAGCTTGCCCACTCTTTGTTACTTCTTCCTCCCTCCCTCCTTTCTGATCCCTCCTTTCCTTCGTTGGTCCTGTGAGGCAGTCACTCTGATGACCATGAGTGACATGTGAGAAACAGCTGGATGTGGTCCTGGGGACACGCTGGTGGGTTGGGCACCCCGTCTCTCTCTGCTGCCCCATGGCTCCTCCTTCTCCCAGCTGGCATGGCTGAGCTGCAGCCACACTGTGCACTAAAAGTGGTCTCAGCCCCTCCTCAGGGGTCCCGGGACTCCAGAGAGGAGTTTCAACTTTCATGGAAGGTGAGGTTTCCATGGCAAACAGTCTTTCTGGGAGGCAAGTCCTTCTGGAAGGAAGGTGTGTACTCTAGCTTGAGGGAGAAACAGCCAAACAATGTGGCCACTCCATACCAGATTACTCCTTACACATGCAGACACACTCACACAAACACACACACACATTCACACATTCTCTCTCCCACACTCACACACACATTCTCTCATGTACATTCACACACATTCACTCACACACACACACATTCTTCTCACTCATACATTCACATTATCTCACAGAAACACATTCACACATTCTGTCACACACATCACACACATTGACACATTCTCACACTCCTTCACACATTCTCTCACACATTCATTCATATACACATTCTGTCTCCCACACTCACACATGCATTCTCTCATGCACTTACACAACACATAGTCACACATTCACACACACATTCTCACACATATTCACATATTCTCACACAACACATTCACACATCTCTTTCACATTCACATGTCTACACATTCTGTCACACACATATTCACACATACACTCACACACTCACACAAACACACATCCACACTGTTCTACATTCATGCATTCTCTCATGCACACTCACACATTCACTCACACACACATTCACATGTTCTCTCACAGAAACACATTCACACATTGACAGTCACATTCACACACACACATTGACACATTCTCTCACACTCCACACATTCTCTCTCACATTCACACACTTCATTCATACACACATTCTGTCTTCCATACTCACGCATTCTCTCACACACACAACACACATTCACACATTCACACACATTCTCACACAGTCACACATTCTCACAGAACACATTCACACATCTCTTTCACATTCACACGTGTACACATTTGTCACACACATATTCACACATTCTCTCATACATACATTCACACAAACACACATTCACACACTGTTCTACATTCACGCATTCTCTCATGCACACTCACACAAACATATTCGCACATTCACTCACGCACACAAGTTCTCTCACATTGGAGCTCCAGTGGTGCAGTCGGTTAGTGCGCGGTACTTATACGGCAGTACATGCAGAACAAGTTCTCTCACACACACACACATTCACATGTTCTCTCACAGAAACACACATTCACACATTGTCACACTCACACACATACATTGACACATTATCTCACACTCCACACATTCTCACACACACATTCATTCATACACACATTCTGTCTCCCACACTCACACATGCATTCTCTCACGCACTCACACAACACATATTCATACATTCACACACATTCTCACACATATTCACACATTCTCATACAACATATCACACATTATCTCTTTCACAGTCACACAAATACACATCCTATCACACACACACATTCACATATTCTTTCACACATACACTCACACACACCCACCCACACATTCTCCCTCTCACACATTCAGACACACATTCTCATGCGCACATTTGCACACATACACACATGCACATATCCTATTTCTCTCACACAGAGAGCTGCACATTCTCTCATGCTGACACACACATCCACACATGCACACATTCTCTTTCTCCCACACGCCTGTGCACTCCCACACACTCCCACACCCCCACATTCACGCATTCTCTCCCTCACACACATTTACCCACATGCACACATTCTCTCTCACACTCACACACACACACTATCACACTCTCACATGCATACTTCTCCACTGCAGGGAAAATTGCCCAATGAATGTCTCATGGCTGAAACACTGATCCTGATTCCTGAAAGGTGGTTGTAATTATTAAACCGAGAGAATCATGAAACACTTCTTGATATTTGAAAGGCTTGTCAAGAATAGATCAGGAACAGGTAAAATTAACAGTTGTGAACTCATTTTCATAGAAATGGACTCATTAGCAAGCATACCCAATGCCTAAAAGTATAAGACCTCTTTCCTCTGGATTGAGAGAAATGACTTTTTAAAAAAGCCTTGACATAAAAGTCGCTCTGCCTTAATTGCTATTCCATTCATTGCTGGACTTAAGCAGGTTCCCGCAGCAGGTGCAGCTTACAGGCTGGGAAGTTGGAGAGGAGCAGATGTGCCCACAGTCAGAGGGGCTGACCCTGTCATGCAGACCCTACCCCTTTGCCCAAAGACTGGCCACTTCCCCTTCTTTACCCCAGGACCAGAAAGTTGATTTTTCAGGATGAAATGGCTGGTGACAGAGCTCATTTCTCCTCTCACTGAATCTTCACTTTCCTAGCATTAGCTTCTTTGAGGTCTATGGAATGCTGAGAACCCGGCAGGTATTGGAAGCAGCTCCCTAGTTCTGGTTGCAAAGCGCAGTGATGCCCAAAGAGAAATTGAAAATTTGATCTGACAGGACCAAGTATCTCTTGTAGGAGGTGACTTAACAGATGGATTCGTGGAGAATTTCTATAACCAGTGAAGAGAAATTAGGCTAGAGTGTGGTGGATGGGAAATGGCAGGGGGGGCAGGAGGGGGTGACTCTAGCTGAAAATTGAGCCAAAAACTCAGCCCTTCATCTCTACTTTCTTTGCCTTTCACTAAAGATACCCAGGTAAATAGGGGTCCCCTGGTGGGGAAGGGGGTCCCGTGTGTGCACACTTTTAGTCCTCTCTTGAGTTCAGAAACTCCTATTCAACACGCATTTTCTTACAAAACAATCTGTACCAATAGATATTTGAAGATTTATAGACCCGAAGTACATACATGAAGCTTAGGCTCAGCTGGGACCACCTGGCTATGTTTGCCCATGGGGGCCCCTAAACTTTTCCACAGCTGTGTGTCCCCTATCATTCATCAAGTATGAATTCATAGTACTGGATGGTACATGAAGTAAGTACACACCCATTCCCTCATTCCATCCTCATAATTCCACTGAAAATAGAACAACCGATATTATCATTATTCACTCATTTTCCAGGCGAGGAAGCTGATGGCAGAAGGTTCATAAATGACTTTCCCAGGGTACAGAGCAGGGCAGCAGTTCTCTATCTGCCCTGTGCAACAAGTCACCACAGGCCACATGCGACTGGTGAGCACTTGAAATTAGAATACTGTGACTAAAGAACTGAATTTAAATTTTATTTATTTTCAAATTATTTTAATTTGAATGTGAATAGCCATTTGTGGCTGGTAGCCACCATATTGGGCACTATGGTATCTGAGAGTTCGTTAAGCTCTTGGCTACGTGAGAAAAAGATTTCCGGTGACCAGATCTATATGGAGTCCAATGTGGTTTCACTTTGGGTAGAATTTCTCATCAGTAAGGTCAGTGTGATTTAGTTTTGTCAGTGCGATTTAGTTTTGTCAGTGCCATGGCTATATTTCAGTGTTCCTCTGGTACCTCTCAGCATATGCAAGGAAGCAGAATGGTGGTTTCTCTACCACCGTTCTTATAGGGGTCCCAGTGCAAGGGAGCTGTCCATGGTAGGAGAGTTCTTTAGACAAGCAGCAGGCAGCAGGTTTCCTCCCTCTCTCCCTCTCTCCCTCCCTCCCTCCCTCTCCTTTCCTTCTTTCCTTTTCCCTTCCCTTCTTTCCTTTTCCCTTCCCTTTTTTTTTCTTACTTTTCCTTTCCTTTCTTTCTTGAGATGGAGTCTCACTCTGTCACCCAGGCTGGAGTGCAATGGTGTGATCTCAGCTCACTGCAACCTCCGCCTCCCGGGTTCAAGTGATTCTCCTGCCTCAGCCTCCCGAGTAGCTGGGACTACAGGCATGTCACCACGCCCAGCTAATTTTTGTATTTTTAGTAGAGATGGAGTTTCACCATGTTGGCCAGAATGGTCTTGATCTATTGACCTCGTGATCCACCTGCCTTGGCCTCTCAAAGTGCTGGGATTACAGGCATGAGCTGCCACACCCAGCCCAGCAGGTTCTTTTTCAAAACTCTTTCCTCACAGGTTGTGAGTTTGGGAGCCCAGACTGCAGACCTTGCCAAGGCCCCCAGATGCAGGAAAGAGACTTCTCAGCACACGCTGGTCCCAGCAGGCTATTGGCAGAGAAGGAGCAGCTGGTGTGTGTGGCTCAGGCCTGGGTGGAGCTTATGGATCAGCTGCCCTGCCACTACCTTCCTTGGATCTGGATGGAGCTGGATTCACGGGGATGGAAACAGGCTAACAAATCAGGGGTCATTCACAATCCTGTGCTGCATGGCTTTCTGTTTTAATTCTGTTCAGTGACTTCCCTGTCAATGCGATAGCCTGCAATTTACAAGCCCATGTCAATGACAAGGGGCTTCCTGCACATAAAAATACTGAGAATCACACTTGTCTTTTTCATATAAAGAATTCACCAACTTCTTAGTCCCCACCTCCAAATACACATACAACGTGGCCACTACAAGAATTAAGGCAGGTGGGATTTCCTTACATTACTTCTAATCCATTTGATGAAATGAGAAATCCAGCATAGTACCTTCTTATGTTGCTCATAGTTTATGTAGCAAACCGTGTAGTGTGTGAAGGTCTTTCTCACTTGGTCTCCTGATGCTTCACACACCCATGAGGTCCCCACTATTATCTTCAAATTCTAAAGCCTGGAGAGTTTTAACCACTGGTCCACAGACCCCAGCTAAGTAGAAGCAGGAATGGCCAAGGTCCAGGGTGTGCTTTGTGATTGGAGGAGTGGTGGAACTACATGATCTGGGGGCCTTTCCTGAGTGAGGAGCTTGGACTGTGGCATGCCCGTGCCTGGGCTGGGGAGGGGAGAGCTGTGCATGGCATCTGCAGAGGTGAAATGCTGGCTGAGCTACTCATCCAGTGAAAGGCAGCTTGCTTTCTGCAACATGGAGCCCTGGAGATGGATCATCAGTCCATTCTGAGCTGTGGGTTGCTGATGGGCAGCCATGAATTAGGCTCTGTCAACGCTGCCATGTGACTTATTGAACTTGGCAGACATTCTTTTGGTTGAGAAATAAGAATGTGGCAATTTATTACATTCTTGACATTCTGCTGAGTCTGAGGTTTTAAATGGAACCTTAATATGTGTTTGTTTTCCAGAGTCAATGGATCCTTCTATGAGATCTTGCAAGTAGACTTTGGAATTGATAACAGCAGTGACCTGGCTGGGGCCCAGCAGATTACCTGGCAGGTGGAGTACCCGATTGAGGACTCCATGAGTGAGCTGGTCATCTCCGAGATCTTCGTCAGCCAGACAACCTTTGTGGGCATCGTCCCTCTTGCCATGGTGAGAAACGGGGGGGCTTCAGAAAAAGTGTCACAAAGAAGTTTTCTTTGAATACAAACATGGTGCACTGTATAATCTGTTATTTCCCATGTACCTGATACACTGTTTAAACAAGGAAACTATACTTAAATTGCATCTGATCTACCTGCTTTCCATAATGGCTCCTTGGAAGCTATTTAGGTTCTACCGTGTAAATCCCTTTTCATTTGTGGATATTGTGGAACTGTTTCCTGGGGAGCCCTTATTCTTTATTTTCTCAATCTGCGTGTATATCAGAACTGAGTGCTTCACTGAGTGAAAACAGTTTTGTTGAAATGCATCTGGGTTACATGGTGGGAACAGTGGCTCTGTATGCCAAGCAACCAGCCCCTTGTCAATTGGCTTTGCTCTGAAGGTCCCTAGGTAAATTATGGATTGGAAAACTCTAAAATGCAGATGGACTGAAAGAGCCTTGCTGAGAACTGACCACTTTAAGCAGGATAGAGTCCCAGAGTCCACAAAACTTCCCTTGTTTCTGCTTCACTGGCCCGGAGGTGATTGGACATCTTACCCTGAGCTTGGCTGAGGGTAAGTTCACAGTCAAGCTCAGGGACTGCATCTGAGATCAGGGTCATGGGTGAGATTCCAGAGCCTAAATTCCACAGATTCTGCAGAGACAGGAAGTCCACTGATCAGCCACCTGCTTAATACCTTTTTTACACTGGAAATGTTCAGCCATCTTCTGCACTGCTTTAACTTTCCTGTATGGTACCAGAGTGTGGGATCCATGTCCAGATACTCTATAAAAATCTGTAGGTGCTTTTGATCATCCATCATGCAAGTTAAATAACAAAGTTGAGACTCCTTTGAACCCTATATCTTACAATTAATTAATTCTGCCATCCCCAAATCTCGAGGGTCTCAACTGTGTTGAGTGCATCTCTCTGCTGGGAACACACTTTCCCTATGTCTCCCACGACTGGCTCTTTTTCCCCCAACTCAACTATTAGGGAGCCACCTTCTCTGACCTTGTTGGCTAAAACTGGCCTTCCCTCCCCTACCAGCTCATTACCCTCTACTTGTCATCACCTGTTTCATCTTCTTCATAGATATGATCACTAGTTGATATTTAGGGTTAATTTTCTGCCTCCAGAAAATTAGGAGGTAGGATTCACGACAGTAGGGTTATCCTGGACAGTTCTGTCCACATCTGTCTCCCCTGCACCTGGCACAATGCCTGGCACAGTTAATGTTTGTTAAACGAATGAATGGATCTGTGCTTTAGTCCCAGCTTCCAGGGTCTTTCAGTTTTTGAAGATTAGACTGATGGAGATCATCGCCATCATCATTGACCCACATTGTGGTTTGAGGGCAGCCACATCTAGACAGGGAAGTACCTGTTAGGGAACAGAGATGAATGGGTATGGGTTTTAAGGTGGAATGAAGCTGCGTCCCTTGTGCCTGGGAACTCATCTGTAAATTCTCCAGCTCAGCTAGGTCAGGCTGAGGTTGGAGAATCGCTACTCAAAGTCCTTACCACTTTTCTCAATGCTTTATCTGTAGCACTCCATCCACTGTGGGTTCAGAAGCTAACACTGCTGCCATCTCCTCTACCTCCACCTTCTCCTTCCTCTTCCTTCACTTCCCCTCCTTCTCCTTCTCCTTCTCCTCCTTCTCCTCTTCCTTCTCCTTCTCCTTCTCCTTCTTCCTCTTCCCCTTCCCCTCCTCCATTCCTTATTTCAAAGCAAGTCATGGAAAGATCAGTGGCAATTAACGCTGGACTGCCCTTGCACGAAGTAAGGATACTAGGGTACATAGCTACAGAATGTACAAAAAATGGGCTCACAGTTGTCAGAATCTGATCAGAAGCAGAAATCCCTCTGTAGTTAGAACAGAGCAGCTTTAAATGCAGAGACTTAAAAACGCAGGGAATGAAACAGATGAGAAGCCAGACAGAACAGGAGAGCTGGGCACCCTAGTAAGAGTGGGAATCTGCTCCTACCCCCAGGCCAGAGGGTGAGGGCGGAGGGGGTATTACCAGAGACCAGGATTTTGGGGTCACTGCTGCAGCCAGAATCACATTTGAGCAGCCTGGTTAGGGCTGGAGCACAGGAGAGATTCAACTGTTGTGAAGGATGCTACCTGAGGCAGGGCTGGGAGCGGGGTGAGGAATTACCTGGCTTCTGCCTCCCTCCTCCTGCCAGATCCTGCAAAGTCCTTCACTTAATCTCACCCTGCTGGCTGAGACATAAGCTTAGAAAGCAGCGTCTTCAGGCGTCAACACTGCTATGACGCAGAACTGATCAGAGGAGGGCCAAGGACTGGATTCGAGGGTGACAGGCTGCAGCCGATGCCGTTATCTTGCTGGTTTTATTGCATGATGTGACTCCTGTGAACCAAATCCGGCCTGTCCCTCAGAAGCTTGCACATTGAGAACGTGGCCACACTACGTCTCATTCCTCTCAGGTCGCCTCTTGGCTCCCTCGGCCCTGAATGCTCCACTACAGCTGATTTCTTATCACTTTTCACTTGAAGGTTGAGTGTGAAGAGGCTCTCCTGGTTACCCTGGCTCAATTAGTGTCCCCCTTTCTATTTTCACTCATTTGTCCTTGTCTCGTGCAGCTCCCATCACTGTCTGTGATCCACGCTTATTTTATGAGTGTTTGTGTCCTGTCTGTCTCAGTCTAGGTCCAGTCATGAGAAAGAATGTGAACGTGGAAAGAATTGTTAACTATGACAGAGGATTGGGATAATGAGGGATTGGTTAGTTAGAAGTGAAGAGAACTCTAAAGAATATAGGAATGGCAGACAAAGGGAGCAACTAATAGGCTGAGGGCTGAACTATAATGCCCAAAGAAGAGGTTTCCCCTGCCCGTCCCCCAAAAGCAACATTTCTGCACAGCTCACTGAATGGCAGATAAGTTGCTGATGTAGCACTCAGGTAGAGCTTGATGGAAATCTGCCCTCTGCAGAGCTAGGACAGCTGTTCACAGGGTGATGCACCTGCTAGCAAACTGCTGAAGGTGGATGTTGGGGAAAGCTGCCAGCTGTGAGGTGCTGCTGGCCACGATACACTGCAGGAGTGGGGCGCTGAGGAAGCCACCAGTGCTGGAGAAGGCTCATACATGGCAGGAGCTGCAGAGAGAGGCGCTCAGAATCAGAAAGCCAACCCTTTCCTCCCAAACTGTCTCTCCAGCATGCGCTACTGACAAAGCCTAACATCGTGCCAATTGGAAAAGCAAAAATATCGACATAGGGCTCAGATCTGTTTTCACAGAGCAGGTAATGAGGGGTAAACTTGGAGCTGAGAGGCTATGAATTGATAACTGGCATGTCTTCCCCACTGGATTTCAAGCTCCCCTGATGGGAGAGGCCATGTTTGTTTTGCTCACTGGCTGTTTCTTCAGCCTGGTGCTGAGTATATGGTATTTGCTCAGCAAATGAATGAATGGTTATGTCTACCATCGGAGCTTGAGTCCATTGGCTAGAGAGCTCTTGCTTGGTGTTGTATTAATTTTCCTGTGCTGCTCTAAAAAATTACCATAAACTCAGTGACTTAAAAAACATACAAATTTATTATTTTAGAATTCTGGAGGTCAGAGGGTCCTAAGTAGGTTTCCTGGGCTAAAGCGAAGTTGTCAGCAGGGTTGGTTTCTTCTGGAAGCTCTAGGGGGAGAATTTATTCTGTACCTTTTCCAGCTTCTAGAGGCCGCCAGCATTCCTTGGCTCATGGGTCCACATGATTCTCATCTCTGCTTCCATCATTGTATTACCTGCTCTGACTCTCCTGCTGTCTCTTCCATCAATACCTGCTCTGTGAAAATAGATCTGAGCCCTATTTCAATATTTTTGCTTTCCCCATGTCATCACAAGGGGCCCACCCAGATAATTCAGGATAATCTCCCCATCTCAATATCCCTGATTTAATCACACTTGCAAAGATTCCTTTGGCCATGTCAAGTAACATATCCACAGGTTTTGGGATTAGGATGTGAACATCTCTGGAGGGGACTGTTATTTTCCTACCACACTTGCTTTATGCAGGATTCCAGCTCTCTCTAGTTGGAACTTCCCTCAGACTGGGTGCTCAGGGCTCTCCATCCCTCCTCCATGATCTGTTCTGTCATTGTAGCCCCAGGCTGCTGCCTGTACCAGCTCACAGCTTGGTGCCTCCCAGGCTGTGGCCTTGGGAGCTCTCTTGGCCTCCATGTCACTCTGCTGGCACCTCTGACAGCTCCAAGCTCCTAGGAATACCACTCTCTTGTCACCAGGGATGCACTTTCATTGTGCTTGGCTCTTCCAGAGGATCCCAGAGCAGAGCTTCCAGAACCCCAAGGAACATGAGTCTCTTAGTTTACACAGGCAGCCTCATCCCCAGGGAGGATGTGGACCACCACGGGACAGGGGCTGGGTAGGCTGCGGTCAGAGTTCCTTATCACTGTCCTCTAATCCTGGGACTGGGAGGAGGAGACCTGACTGGGAGGCAAAGCCCAGCTGGCCTCTCATTCTCCATGTAGCCTCAGGACGGTCACCTAACCTCCTTTGCTTTAGTATCTCATGTGTGAGTTTCCAAGTGAGAGTACCTCTTCTGTCTACTCCACAGTGGTGTCAGATGGATAAACTGAGCCGTAAAAATATGAACATGCTTTAACTATCAAGGCAAATACAAACGTTGTGTATCTAGAGGGTAAGTGTCCCAGATAGGGCACTGGAGCAGATTCAGCTGGCGTGTGGAATTAACAATCCTTGCTATCCAGCCAGTTTCATTATTCTATTGATTTGCCTAGGAGAAGGTAGACCCTGGCAAAATTTCAATTATGATTTCCTTCAAGGTAGGTGGCAGTGAGATATTTTGGTCAAGAGCATGGGCTGTTGGGTCAACCTGCCTAGTTTGAAATTTGAGCTCCAGTGACTACTAGCTTCATGGTATTGGGCAAGTCACTCAGTCTTTTTGAAGCTCTATTTCTTTATCTGTAAACTGTAAAAATCACATTGCCTGCCTCATAGTTTTGTGAGGATTAAATGAGATACTAAGGCAAAGTGTTTGCACACTGGCCTGGCATACTGCATGCACTCAATAATGTTGAGCTGTTATAATTTTCATCATTGTCATTGTCTTATCTAGCCATCTGTAGGTATAGTTGTCAAACTTTGGAGAAGGTAAAAGAAGTTCAATCTCAGGATAGATAGTGGGTTCTCCTCTTGGAGGAAAGGAGGAGGAAAGGAGTCTGGTTTGCTGAGTCAGACACAGCTAAGTGTTTAGGGTGGGAACATTATGGGTGCAGACAGAGAGAATGACAGGGGGTCTGGGAGCCCATGAAGGGCTCCTACTGTTTGGGAGAGTTGGGGAAGAAAGGGGAGGAAGGAATGCGCCATCTGATTCCTGAAGGCGAATGGACATTGTTAGCCAGGCAGAAAGAAGGAAGGGTGTTCTAGGAGATGGAATGATGCGTGTGATGAGCAGGAGCAGGAGCATGAGAGGTTACGGGGCTGCAGGTGGCTTGGCGGGGCTGGTGTTTGGGCTGAGGGGAGGTGATAAGGGCAACAGAGAAGGGGGCAGAACACTCTTATAGGTTTGTATGCTTTGCTAGGATGTGTGATCTTCATTCTGGAGTCCCTTTATTCATTTGTTTGGATCATTTATTGTGGATCACAAAGAATGTATGGATCCAGAAGTAGTCATTGAAGTTCTGTATGTTGTGGTTTGAGTGTGTCCCCTCCAAAATTCATAAGGAAACTCAATCCCTCTTGTGGTGGTATTAAGAGGTGAGGTCTTTTGGGAAGTGATGAAGCCACAAGGATTCTGCCCTCACGAATGGATGACTTCCTTACATAAGGGCTGGAGGAAACTGGCTTAGGCCCTCTCGCCTGCCCCTTCTGCCATGCGAGAAGATGGTATTTCATCCTCTCTGGAAGATGCAGCAACAAGGTGCCATCTTGGAAGCAAAGACACCAGATCTTCAGCAGGCACCGACCCTGCCAGGGTCTTGGTCTTGGCCTTCCAGCATCTAGAACTGTGAGGAAGTAAGTTTCTGTTCTTTATAAATGACCCAATCTCAGGTATTTTGTTGTAGCAGCACAGACAAAGGACCTGTGGTATACTCAGCGGGTGAGGTGGTGGCCAGTGCTGTTCTGTCAGCCAATGGCCACTCCAGCTTCCTCCCCAGCTTTCTTGCTAAAGGGGCCTCAGCTGAGGTCTTTGCCCTCTGAGTGGCCACATCCTTTGGTCCACTGGGTAAGGCTGGACTCCTCCCACAGCCCCAGGGTGGCATCTGGATTGGTCTAAACCATCACGATTAGTTCATCCCCTTCCCTTGTGATTATCGTACCCAGCAGGAAGTTGGCTAGTTGGATGAGGAGTCTGGAGAAATACAACTTGCTGTTAAAAAGGAATGAGGCACAGGGACATTCCTGCTTTCTGTCCCTGAGCACGACTGTGTAGGGAGCAGGAGGTGTAACTGTGAGAGGAGCTTCACACACTCTGGGGTGGCAGAGCAGAGAGAGGGTCGGAGGCTGTGTCCTTGCCAGTGTCACAGGTTGCCGAGCTGCTTCATTACCAGCCTCCCTCCTCTGACCTCCTGCCTTGTGACACGGTAAACCTACCCACCGTAAACCCCCTCTGGCTAGCGCTTGGCTGCAGCTTGAAGGATTTCAACTGAAGGCTCTTCTTAGCCTCCCATCACCCTCCTAGGCCTGCTGGGCTCCTCGCACAGGATTTAACACTATCAGGAAGGGAGGGTAGGGATGCCAGCCACTGTGCCGTCCCTCATTTATTACTGGAGAGGAGACTCATTCCTACAGGCCCCAGCTGGCTGTGGTACCTTCCTCCCCATTGGTTAAAACAGGGTCGCATACACAGATGCTGGGGGGAGTGAGGGTCTGGCCTTGTGACCTCACCTGTGACAGCCATGGGGTGGGCAGTTGAAGCATCTGCACCCATGGAATAGCCCACCCAGTGCCCCTATTGCCCTCTGAGAAGGTGCTGCTGTCCTGGGATTCAATCCCAGGCTTATGATTTAGGACTTTGCTGCCACAGGTGTGTGATCCTGGATTATGTTGGTTGCTGATGATCTTTTGGGTAGCAAGTCAGTCTCTACTTCATGAAGGTAAATATGCAGCTTTTGGGAGAACGCCTGATAGAAGTAGGAGAGACCCAGGCATGGACACCAGGTGGAACTGATGCAGTAGCCAAGCAGGCAGGCTGGCAGAGGGAAATGGCTGTGGTGAGGTGCTCACTCATTCATTCTTCCTTCCCTCCATTCATTCAGCCATCCACCCGTCCATCCACCCATCTACCCTTCCATCCACCCATCCACCCGTCTATCTACCCATCTACCCTTCCATCCACCCATTTACTCTTCCGTCCACCCATTTATCCTTCCATCCACCCATCCACCCTTCCTTCCACCCATTTACTCTTCCATCCACCCATTTATCCTTCCGTCCACCCATTTACTCTTCTATCCACCCATTTATCCTTCCATCCACCCATTTACTCTTCTATCCACCCATTTACCCTTCCATCTACTCATCCACCCTTCCATCTACCCATTTACCCTTCCATCCACCCATCCATCCTTCCATCCACCCATTTACTCTTTCATCTACCCATTTACTCTTCCAACTACCCATCTACCCTTCATCCACCCATTTACCTTTCCATCCACCCATTCACTCTTACATCCACCCATCCACCCTTCCATCCACCCATTTACCTTTCCATCCACCCATTCACTCTTCCATCCACCCATCCACCCTTCCATCTACCCATTTACCCTTCTGTCCACGCATCCACCCTTCCGTCCACCCATTTACCTTTTCATCCATCCATCCACCCTTCCATCCACCCATTTACCTTTCCATCCACCCATTTACCCTTCCATCCACCCATCCACCCTTCCATCCACCCATTCACCTTCCATCCACCCATCCAGCCTTCCATCCACCCATTCACTCTTCCATCCACCCATTTACCCTTCCATTCACCCCGTCCACCCTTCCATCCACCCATCCACCCTTCCATCCACCCATTCACCCTTCCATCCACCCATCCACCCATCCACCCTTCCATCCACCCATTCACCCTTCCATCCACCCATCCCACCCATTCACCTTCCATCCACCCATTCACCTTCCATCCACCCATCCACCCTTCCATCCACCCATTCACCCTTCCATCCACCCATCCACCCTTCCATCCACCCATCCACCCTTCCATCCACCCATCCACCCATCCACCCTTCCATCCACCCATTTATCCTTCCATGATGCTTTCTGCATCATCTTCTATGTCTGTGTCATCTTTTTGCCCTCTCTCCCTGGCTACTAAATGCTAACAAATGTGTCTGTTTCTTTTTATTTTTCCTCTGAAGGCACAAGTTTTCCTTTTTCCTTCAACAGTGTCCCTTCTCTTAGGATTTCTGCCTAATTACTGAGCTTTGAGCTTAGAGATTTATTTCCGGGTGTGGCTTGGTGTTGAGGGCTGCAGTCCACCCTTCAACAACTGTTCTTAGAACTAAAAAGCCGGGGCTCTGCACATGCAGATAAAAAGCACATTATCTTTCAAAAAGATTGGAATAAAAAAATGAGCACACTTGTGAGTTTCTAGGCAACTGGGCACATGGGCTCAGCACAGGTTACAATGAGAGAATCATCAGATTTCTTTTCAGTCGTATTGGCCTGAAAGCTTACAATGAGGCCTGGACACAAACGCTTCTTCATTTCAGACAGTGTTTGTGTGCCTATTCTGTGCCGAGTGCTGTTCTAGTGAATGGTGACGAATAAGGCAGACAAGGCCTCAGCTCTCTGCTGACCTGCTCGGGGAGGGGACTGATGAATGCCAGAAACATAAACAGTTGACCTTTGAACAATGCAGGTGTTGGGAGCACTGACCTCTTCACAGTCGACAGTCTGAGTGTAACTTTTGACTGACCGAAGACTTAACTGTGAGTAGACTACTGTTGACTGGAACCTTACTGATGACGTAGTCAGTCAACACGTATTTTGCATGTTGTATGTGCTGTGTATCAGTGGGCCCCAACCTTTTTAGGCACCAGCGACTCGTTTCATGGAAAATAATTTTTCCGTGGACCAGGATGGGGGGATGGTTTCAGGGTGATTTGGGTGTGTTACATTTTACTGCGTACTTTATTTCGATTATTATTATAATTTCTATTATTATTCCTCCTTTCTTCCTCCCTCTCTTATCCTTCCTCCCCCTCCTCTTCCTTTCTCTTTCCTTATTCTCTTTTCTTCCTCCTCCTCCTTCCTTCCTCCTCCTTCTTCTTTTGAGATAAGGTCTCACTCTGTTGCATTGGCACAATCACAACTCACTGCATCCTCAATCTCCCAGGCTCAAGTGATCCTCCTGCCTTAGCCTCCCAAGTAGCTGGGAACACAGACATGCCACCATGTCCGGATAAGTTTTTATTTTATTTTATTTTTTGTAGAGATAAGGTCTCACCATGTTGCCCACGCTGGTCTTGAACTCCTGGGCTCAAGCAATCCTTCCATTTCAGCCTCCAAAATTGTTAGGATTATAAGCGTGAGCCACTGTGCCTGGCCTGAAACTTATTAATTACACTGGACACCCTTTATTTTCTTTGGGTGATTTTGCCTAGTGGCCCCAAAGGCCAAAGGTCAAGGTCAGGGACTTGACTCTTGTGAAGCTCCCCTTCCTGTCAAGAGAGCCTTTCTCTGCCTCCCATCTCTGTGTGTCCTGTGCTCACATGCTTTGCTGGTCGCTGGGCTTCAGATGCAGGCAGGCTCTGTCTGTGGAGTCTCCAGCTCTGAGTAGGGGTGCTTTACCCCAAGGAAAGGCCAGAAGGTGCCACATGGACCCTTGGGGTCTGTCCCAGCTTTGGGATGCCATAAGTAGGAGGGCATTTTAGAAAGCTCTGAAGGCTTCTGGAGCTGTGTCTTGTCTTTTGTCTTGTGTAAAACTTTAAAATCTAAACAGTGCTTGAATACATCTTCCTAAAACATCACAGATAAGTGCCCGTTGTCTGCTCTAATTCCTACTGCCTCGCCCAAATTAATGATTGTGTATCATGTTATTTATTTTATCCAGAACTTTGTCTTTCTGTGTACCTACATTCTCATGCATATATGGGGCCGCAGTAGTTTGAGGCTGCAGTGAGTCGTGATTGTGCCACTACACTCCGACCTGGGCCACAGAGTGAGACCCTGTCTGTAACAAAACCAAACAAACATATATGGGGCTGCAGAAAACCCATGGTATGGCTTTGTGTGTGGTTGTGTTTTAAAACAAATGGCATCATGTTGAGTGTAACACTCTTTAAAGTCAACAACAGGCTTTGGAGGCTTTTTGTGCTAATATGAATAGAGCTTAATCATTTTCTAGAAACTATTATATTCTGCAATAGGTTATTCCATAGGTTTTTTTTTTCTTTAACCATTTCCCTATTGATGAATATTTAGGTTGCTTCCATTTCTTTTCTTTTCTCTGCTCTCTCTCTTTCTCTCTCTCTCTCCTCCACCCCCCACAACCCCCAACTAGGATGCATCCTGTAAAGCTCCATCTGGTTTGGGGGTGGGAAGTGGGTTTTATATCATGTGCCAAATGGTCGTCTGCTGGAGTGCTATGTTAGGCAGGAAAAAGGATGCCAATCAGTAAACAATGTCTGTTTTGGGTGCTATATTGGTTTTCTAGGGCTGCAGTAACAAATTACCACAAACTGGGTGGCTTAAAACAATAGGAATTTATTTCCTCAAAGCTCCAGAGGCCAAAAGTCTGAAATCAGGTGTTAGCAGGGGAGGTGCTCCCTCTGAGTCCTCGAGGGAGGAGCCTTCCCTGCCTCTTCCAGCTTCTGCTAGCTCCAGGCATTCTTAGCCTGTGGCCGCCTTGTACTCTCCTCTCCCTATGTCATCACGTAGCTGTGTGTGTGTGTGCTGCGTCTCTGTGTCCTACCTTATGAGGACACCAGTCATTGCACTGAGGACTCAGCCTATCCAGTATGACCTCATTTAATTACATGTGCAGAAATTCTGTTTTCAAATCAGGTCATAATCAGAGGTTGTCAGTGGACGTGAATTTTGGGGGGGGACACTAGCTCACTATAGGTATAGGAAGTAGAGTGGTGACATGGGTGCCATTGACCACTTACTGCACCCATGTCGCCCAGTCACTGCACCTTGCCCATGTGCATTGAGAACTGGAGTTCCAGATCGTGACTCTGCCTGGCTGTTATATCTCCTGCCATTCACTCAGCTACACAGTACTCACGCTGAGTCTTGTTGACTGGACTCTGCTCATCAGGACAGGAAAGAACTTTATTCTCTTTGAAAGTTCTTTTCTTCTTCTTTTTTTTTTTAAGACAAAAGTCTTGCTCTGTCACTCAGGCTGGAGTGCAGTGGTGTGTTCATCGCTCACTGCAGCCTTAAATTCCAGGGCTCAAGTGATCTCCCCACCTCACGTTCTGGAGTAGCTGGGACTCTGGGCCATGCCACCACACCCAGCTGATTTTTATTTATTTTTTGTAGAGACAAAGTCTCACTATGTTGCCCAGGCTGTTCTTGAACTCCTGGGCTGAAGTGATCCTCCCACTTTGACCTTCCAAAGTGCTGGGATTACAGGAGTGAACCACTGTGCCTGGCCCGAGAGTTGTTTTTGTGGAATCATGACTTCATAGCCTCTCTAGAAGGCCCGTGCTTCTCCCGCTTCCCACAAAAGCCCAAGTTTGTCACTATAATTACTGTTGAGGAACACGCACGACATTTGGCGGTTGGCGTCTAGAACGAGCTGAAGGTGGGTCTGTCTCTCAGGTTCTCTTGTATGCCAGAATGAGCAAGGCGTTCTGCAAGCAGCTGTAACCTCGGTTATATACACACGGTTTCACCTGATTGATCCCACCCTCTCAGAGCTGAAAGGAGCAATTTTAAATTGTCAAGGAGAATGTCTGTCCACTGGGTACACTTTGTAAATGGCCAAAAGTAACCGTCTTTGTCATCTGAGCTGAAAGCCATGTGCTTTGTAAATGCTGCCATATGCACTTGCTGTAGGGCGGGCACCCCTCATGTGGCGTTCCTGGCACTGCAAGCCAAATACCCATGCTGCTATTCCAGCATGTGGTGCCAGGAAGGCCATTTAGGAAACCCACTGCTGCAGTGGCCCCATAACTGGATTTGGCTCTTATGCCCCCCACCCCCCACAACTTACACTGAAAACATAACAATATTAAAGGATTGCTCTTGGAGGGTGAACTGGGGTCAGCTCAGTGGAAAGGAAGGGAAAAGCCCATTAAGAAGTTTGGTTCAGTTGACCTGCCTCTATTTGGGAAAACTTTGCTGATGTGTAATTTCTGAAGGTGAAAGGGAAAAATAGACCCATCTAAGCAAGTTCAGGAAAGAAATGGGTGGTTGTCAGTCAGAGCAATAAAGTGGTGGAATTCCAGGTGCTTCAATGGCTGGGATGTGACATGACAAATTTTTAAAGGCTCCATCAATACCATTAATATTTATGACTCGTCTCACAGAAAAGCAGCCATTGCATGGCGCATCTGTTAGAGACTCCGGCCCTGGAGTTGTCCTGCTTGCCGGGTGAGCCCCGAATCCCAAAATTAAGAGTGATTATGCAAGGGATTTTATGGTCCTGTTTTACATCCCCTTAAAGGCAGTAAAATAGTCAGGAAGCTGTATGTATGTATGTATTTATTTATTTGAGATGGAGTTTTGCTCTGTTGCCCAGGATAGAGTGCAATGGCGTGATCTTGGCTCATGGCAACCTCTGCCTCTCAGGTTCAAGCAGTTCTCTTGCCCCAGCTTCCCGAGTAGCTGGTATTACAGGTATGTGCCCTGATGCCTGGCTAATTTTTGTATTTTTAGTAGAGATGGGGTTTCACCATGTTGGCCGGGCTGATCTCAAACTCTTGGCCTCAGGTGATCTGCCTGCCTCAGCCTTTCAAAGTGCTGGAATTAGAGCACTTTGAAATTAGCACTTTGGGATTAGGCCGAGCCACCATGCCCGGCCTTAGGAAGCTGTATTCTGAGACAAGGATTTTCTTTAAAAAAAAATCCCCCACAACTCACTGTTGACGGTGAACCAGATTATGTATCACAGTTTGGGGGTTGTGAATATGCAGGCTGTCTATGAGCACTTTGAGTTACCCACTGCAAGCCCGATATTCCTGTTTGGCAAACCAGGGCCCTTGCCAGTGAGTCACTTTCCTGATCAGGAAAGGGCCTCTTCTCCACAGCCGGGGAAATGTGAGATGCATGTGCTTAAGAAAATCAAGTTGCTTTAGTTCAAATACAACCTGGCTTACAGCTGTGTGGCCTTCAACACAGCCCCCCCCTTAGCTATCCTGTCTATAAAAAGGGTAATATAATTCCTACCAGAAGCCGGAATAACCTTATCTTGTTATCATGAGAATGAAATGAAGCAGTAGAGAGGTGTTAAGAGTTTGCTTCATATTTTCGTTTAAAGGGGAAGTACTTAAGATAGTGGTGAAATTCCACATATTTAATAACAGGAGTGGCGTGGCCACTGACCGATTGGAATAGATGCAGCTTGTAAATAATTATTACAGCCTCTCTCCTTCCCTGAGGACTCCAGTTGCACATCAGCCCCGCCTGAGAGAAAACAGTGAGGGAATGTTCCTAAACACTTTTGTTTTTTTCTTTGCATAGCTGATTGCAGAACCCAGCAAGCCTTTCTCTAAATGGCTTTACTTTGACAAGGGGTCCCAGTGGCATTTTGATTGGCATCAGCCTCTCCTCCGGGGAAGGGCCTCGTGGGCGATGCTCCCGGTGCGCCCGCTAGATGGCGCCGCAGACCGGTTTGTGGCTGCGCCGGCCGCGCGCCCTCCCCCTCCCCCCGGAGGCTCCCGGAGCACCTGCTTGGCCCGTCCTCTCCCAGTGAACTTGTGGCGTCCTCAGGACTTGCGGTTTCCAGGGATCCCCCTGTTTCCCGAGTGTGAGCAAAGGAAGGCTCCCTCCTGCGCCCGAGCCAGCGCTCAGCGCAGCCCCTGACACCTGGCACCTGAAAACCTGCTTCAGCCAAAATCTTAAGAGGCTTTATTATTTTTATTTAAAATGATGCGTGGTCATTATAGCATTTTAAAACAACATGTGGAAAATTCAGAATCGTCAGCAACCCCGATATGGGAGCAGTAATACTGGAAAATTATTGTTCCACGTATTGAGTCAAAGTCAACATACGGGCAGAGAGATGACTGTGGCTGGGCATGCAAGTGGCCGACCAACTTCATTCTTCACGAAAATGGGAGCAAATTCTGTGTGCTGTTTTCTTTGTGTGTGTGCTAAGTCCTTTTTACTAACATTTAAGAGAAGACAATCTAATATGGAGTTTCTGAACTTCAAAAAACCATTAATCACTACAAGAAATATTGGTTTTAAAAAATCACCTTGCTGGCCAGGCACGGTGGCTCACACCTGTAATCCCAGCACTTTGGGAGGCTGAGGCAGGAGGATCACTTGAGCCCAGGAGTTTGAGACCAGCCTGGGAAACATAGTGAGACCCCTGTCTCTACAAAAAATTTAAAAATTAACCATGCATGGTGACACATGCCTGTAATCCCAGCTACTCAGGAGGCTGAGGTGGGAGGATTGCTTGCACCCAGGAGGTCGAGGCTGCAGTAAGCCATGATCATGCCACTGCACTCCAGTTTGGTGGCAGAGTGAGACCCTATCTCAGACTTCCCACCCCACAACCAAAACCAAACCAAACCCAAACAGCAACAGCAGCAACAAAACAGAAAAAAAAAATCATCTTACTATGATCAAGGGGAGAAGGTTTCTGGTAAAAACAAGTCAGTGATTAGAGTCATTATTTTTATTATTACTATTACTACCATCACTACCACCATTACAGTTACATCCACTCTTTCAGATGCCACAATTTAATTTTAGCTATCCAATATGGCAGCCATTAGCTTCATGTGGCTATTAAAATGAAAATTAATATTAAATTAAAAAATTCAGTTTCTCAGTTACACTTGCCACATTTCAAGTGCTCAGTGTCCACATGGAGATACTGGTTACCACATTTGGCAGCACAGATATAGAACTTTCCAGCAGTGAGGAAAGATCTGTTGGACAGCACTGCTGTCGACTGACTCTTCCCTGACAGATGAATAAACAGCACCGTGAGACTTCTGCCTAGAAATTTATTAATTGTGTATAACCTATATATCTAATGTATATATTTACATTAAATTTTATCACATTTAAATTTGCTTGTAGAACCCAGTACCTCCACTTAATATTAATTTGTTATTCAAACTCTGTAATAGGAATCCCTACTCACTTCATCAGTTACCACCATTGTTCCAGAAATGACTGGACTCTTTTGTCACTGATGGCCCCATTGTGTTGAGAGTTTTTGACTTTTTCATTCCCTTAGTTTCATCTTAATGAGAACTCGAGGGGGAAAAAGATTAATCAAGTTTTCAGCCCAGTGTGTTTGACTGGGTGTGCCGCAGGGCTTGGTAACCTGTGAAATGCTGCTGAGATTTAAAGGGTGGCCGGCCAGTCATTCCTTCTGCACCTTGACTGAGGGCCTGTGTGCCGGCACCAGACCTGAGAACTGGATGAGGGAGATTCAGTTCTTGCCATCAGGGATTTCAGGAAAGGTTCCCGCCCCCCACCCCCCCCCCCCCCAAGGAACACAATTCTACTTTTTTTGTGAATTTTTTTTTAATGAAGGAGGGAAGAGTTCTCTCCCATGATTAAAGACAAGCCGAACTCCTGGGGTGAAAGTATCATATGTTTCTATAATTAGGCTCAGCTGAAGAACCTGCTGGATTCTTTCTGAGACAGACAAGGCATGAGAACATTTAGAAAAGACCAAGAGAGGGCTTGGGGCAGACTTGCCCACCTTCGCATTTTCTCCAGAACCACCTCTGACTCTGGAAAATATCCACCTTGCACAGGTGATGGTTGTAAGGTCCCACACTTTTTTGCAGGGGAGGGGAGCTTGCAGATAGAGTAAGTTTCTTCCTGTCCGGGCAGCAAGACACCAAAGGTGGCAGAACACAGTCTACTTTCCTTGGGGAGCTATGCCTCTTCTCTGTGGTCTGACAACCACATCAGACTCTCCTGTGACTGTGCCTTGTGGGCTGTTCAGAATTCCCATTTGAAAGGCCGCCACGAGCTGGGACTGCTTCTGCAGGGAGGTGGGTTGCATCTGGGCACAATGGAGCTGCCCCGTGTTTCACACATGCCACATGTCGGCTGGTCCCGACCTTGTTGTTCCTCTGACCTTGGAGAGTGAAACACAGGGTGTGAGGTCTGTGTTCTGTAAGGTGTGTCTGAATCTGCACATGGTTTCCTTACAAGGTGGTGACAGACTGCTGCACAGAGTAGTTGCATGTTACAGTTAAACATAGGCTGCTGTCTTGAAGAGACACCATCTCCCAGGGACGATGCCATTCATCTGAATTTCCCAAGTGTAAAACATCAGGAAGCTTCAATAGGAAGCAACACCGGCTGGCAGGTCCTGTCGCCTCCAGGGGTGATCATTTTGTCTTTTGTGTCATAAACCTCCTGAGGGGCCACAGAGTCTCCTGGCAGATAGCTGGGACTCAAATCCAGCTCTCCCACAAATTCTGTCTCCAACACTGCGCCGTCCACTCAGTTCAGGTGCATCTCATCTGTAATGTGGAGTCAGTGATGGTGCCCACCTCACACATTGGTTGTGAGGATTAAACGAGTTAATCCCCTGTAAGTGCTTAAAACATTGCCTGGCACATGGTAGATATTCAGTAAATATTGTTAATTCATCAACATCTAAACACACCTTCTTTACCAGATGAATCATTTGAAAATAACCAAATCACACACTTATATCAATGGATGTAAGGTTTTGCCCTTATATCCATTGTGGTGGGATATAAGATTTTACCCTTATATCCATTGCGAAACCTTATATCCATTGTGGCAGGCAGAATAATGGCCTTCCAAAGATGCCCACGTGTGAGTTCCCAGAACCTGTGGATGCTTCCTTATATGGCAAACAGGGCTTTGCAGCTGTCATTAGGTGAAGGATGTGAACTTGGGAGATTATCCTAAAAAATACCAGTAAATAAGTATGCATTCCATACCTTAAAACCTAGCTAAGAAATATGACATACCAATACAAGACTTGTTACTGTTTTTGAGATTTTTAGCGTGTGTATGTCCAGCTGTCCCTTGGTATCCTTGAGGGATTGATTCCAGGACACCCCCATGTATACCAAAATCTGTGCATACTCAAGTCCCAAAATAGACCCTGAAGAACTTACATATACAAAGAGTTGGCCTTCCTCATGCATGAGTTTTGCATCCTGCAAACCCATGTATAAGTGGACCTGTGCAGTCCAAACCCATGTTGTTCAAGGGTCAACTATATTACCTTACAAAAACTGTTTAAGCATTAAGCACATTTCCCATAAACAGTGCAATAGGATAAATTTCCAAAAGCAAAACAAACTACCACATAAAACACAAATGCTTTCGAAGTATCCAGGTGTCAGAAAGACACATTAAAGCCACCTGCTGGCACCTCTTCTGTGCTGCTTCTGCTGTTCCAGTGGCCTTCCTGGGAACTTTGGGTGCCTTGTTGTTGGTCTGCGGCCTTCCAAGTCACCTGAGGTGTCACTTATCCATTCTTGACAATGGCTGCAATGAGGGGCATCACTGGGAGCGGAAGAAGGAAGTGTGTTTGAGGGATATTGATGGATGCCATCCCTGGCTGTTTCCACGTGGCAAAGGCAGAGGGGAGCAGAGGTAGAAGCTGAGTCAGCTTCTTCCTGAATGGGGACATCAGGTCCTGTCCTGTTCTTGTCTTGGCCAGGCTGAGCAGGGACTAGGAGGTGACACATCAGAGACCACAGATGGCAAAGCTCCTCTAAAGCACAGGGTTAGGAGCATTGGGTCCTAGAGCCAGGCCAACCTGGCTTCAAATTTCTGCTTTGCCATGAATTGGCTGTGGGACCTGGGGCAAGTCCCTGGACATCTCTGAGCCTCAGTGTCCCCACCTGCAATATGGGAATGACAGTACCTCCCCAGAGGCCACTTGACTCCAGAGTCCACACACTCGTCCACCACCCAAAACTCTGCAGATCTCCACACTGTGCCCACTCCCAGCCAGGCCTGCTTCCCCCACGTGCACACTCAGCTCCTGTTGATGTCAGCATCACCACCCCCATCTCAAGTCTCAGTCCGCTGGGCTTCGGCAGCTGAAAGCCCACAGAGTGCATCTGATTTGGATGGAAACATTGTTGATTATCTAATTAGGGTCACCCGCCAAGGAAAACTGAGGCATGGGGTGACTCTTCCCAGGTTAGTTATATTGTTCTTACCCTGGTTCAGAGAGAATTTATTTATGATATCCAGCCAGGCAGGGGCTGAACTGACCTAAGAACTCATATCTCCCAAGTCCTAGGTTTCTGTGATGAGGAGCAGCTGCGTGAGGAGTTAGGGTTAGGGTTAGGGTTAGGGTTAGGGTTAGGGTTAGGGGTAGGGGCAGATAACTCTGGTCTCTGTTGGTTGGGCATCGCTGATTTCAGTGATACTGCTGTTGGCTGTCATCATCTCAGATGAGACACACAGATGTTCCTCAGCGGCACACCAGCAAGCACATCTCAAGTGGTCACCTGTCAGATAGCCACTTGGCCAGTAGCCACTTGCATTTTCACCAGGAATTCATTCTTGTTCCATTGCCAATCGATTAAACTTTCCATTCCTGGTCCATGGGCTGAATGCTGAATGATTCTGACGTGAGTCCAAGTTCAAAGGGCATCATTTGTAACTCTAGAACAAGCCTCTTACTCAGTGAAATTTCTGTTAATTAACTGCCAGTGGCATTCATTTTTGAAAACCTAATTTGTAAAGGGTTTACTAAGATTTTGGCAATTCCAGGGTTCAGAAGGTTCTTCAAGTCCCATTCTCTGTGTTGACACAAAATCTTCTACCAGTCTTCCCTATATCAACAAATGGCATCACCATCACCCTGTTGCTCAGAATAAAAATATAGGCATTACCCAGGTGCTTCTCCATTTTCAAGCATCATGTTCAGGCCATCAGCAAGTCCTAGGATCCATAATCTCTAAAATATATCCAGAGTTCAACCCCTCACTCCGTCTCCACTGCCAGCACCCGAGCCTGGCCGCCACCATCTCCTGCCAGGCTGCCTGTCCTGGGCTCCTGCCTGGCCTCCCTGTGCCACTCCTGTGTCACTGTGGTCTGTTCTTCACACCACAGCCAGGTGTGTGAAGATTAAACAGATTGTGTGAGTCTTCTGATGGAGATCTGTTGGCTTCCCATTGCGTTGTGAATGATGCCATGACACCCACATTCTTAAGTGGCCGAAGAGGTCTGTGTGGTTTCTCTTGCCTGCCCTCTTCCCTCACTTCTCCTCCCTTTCCTATACCTTCTGGCCATGCTGGCCTCCTTTCTTTCCTGGAATGGGCCAATGTTGTTCTCATGGCAAGGCCTTGGAACATGCCCTTCTCTCTGACCCCAAGAGCAGCTCCATCTTCTCGTCCAGGTCTCAGGTCAGACATGTTTTCCTCAATGAGGTAGTGGTGCTGTCTCTCAGTGACCCGTCATGACACCCATCTGGTTTTTTTCCTTTGCAGAATGAGCACTCCCCCAAATCCTCTGGTTACATGTGTGTTTGGCAACTTATTAGCTCTCTCTTCCTGGGAATGTGAGGTCCATGAGGGCAGGTCCTTGTTCGTCTCCACAATTCTTTGATGAGTGGTTTGCTCTCATTTTGAGTGAACTTTGACACACAGTCGTTCATAATACTCCCCTATTATGCTTTTGATATGTCTAGAATCTCTAGTGTTGTCACCTTGCTTATTCTGGCATTGATTATTTGTCTTCTTTCGTTTCTGATCAGTCTGGCTAGAGTTTCATCAATTTTAATAGTGATCTCAAATAATCAACTTTTGGTTTCATACATTTTTCACTGTCTTTGCATATTTCATTAACTTTTGCTCTCTTATTTGTTATTTTTTTTCTGCTTACTTTGGTTTTAATTTTCTCTTTTCTGGTATATTAAGGTGAAAGCAGAGGTCATTGGTTTAGACCTTTTTTCTTCCCTGTGGACATTGAGTGCTATACATTTCCCCTAGATTCTCATATGTTGTATTTTCATTTTTCATTCCGTTCACAATATTCTCTAATTTTGCTTTTGATTTTTTTCTTTGGTCCATAGGTTTTAGAAGTGTTTTATGGATTTCCAACTTTGCCAGCATTTTCCAGATATCTTTGTATTACTGATTCTAACATTTATTCCATTGTGGCTGAGAACATACTTTATATGACTTGATTCCTTTTATATTTATTAAGACTTGCTTTATGGTGTAGAGATGATTTCTCTTGATCAATGCTCTGTGCACACTGAGAAATGTATTCTGCTGTTGTCAAGTGGATTATTCTATAAATGTCAGTTGGCCAAAGTGCTTGATTGTTTCATTCAAGTCCACTAAGTACTTGCTGATTCTTTTCCCACTTTCTGATATCAATTATTGAGAGGAAGTTTTGACATATCCTACTATTACTGCAGATTTGTCTGTCTTTTCATTGTATTTCTATCAGCTTTTGCTTTATCCATCTTGAGGTTCTGTTATTAGATACGTAAAATTTAAGATGGTTATATTATATTGATTAATTGAACCTTTTATCACTGAGATTAACTTCTTTGTCTATGGTAATATTATGTGCTATGGAATCTACTTTATCTAATGTTATTATAGCCACTATAGCTATACAGTCCCTAATCCAGACTTTTTAGGACCTCCACAGTGACCGCCCAAGTCCACCACCATCTCTTGCCTGGTCTGTGGTGTAATCTCTCCTGGTTCTACCCTGGCTCATTACAGTCTGTTCTCCACGCAGCAGCCAGACCTATCATGTCTGACCTCTGCTCCATTGTTTCACTGTCATCCTCTCTCACTAAAAAAAGTGCCAGAAATCCTTATCAAGGCCTAGTAGACCTCACTGGATCTGGCCCCTAACCACTTTTCTGACCTCACGTCCTAATCACTCTCTGTCTCCCTGTTATCTCCCCTCCAGCCATATTGCCTTGTTGCTGTTTCTCAGATGTGCTGTACGTGGTCCTACTACAGGGCCTTTGCACTTCCTGTCTCCCTCTGCCTGGCCTTCTCTTCCTCCAGATGTCTACAAGACTCATGCTTTCAGCTCAATCAGGTCTCTGCTTAAATATTACTTGGGGTCCGGGCGCAGCAGCTCACACCTGTAATCCCAGCACTTTGGGAGGCCAAGATGGGCGGATCACGAGGTCAGGAGTTCAAGACCAGCCTGACCAAATGGTGAAACTCCGTCTCTACTAAAAATACAAAAAATTAGCTGGGTGTGGTGGTGCATGCCTGTAATCCCAGCTACTCAGGAGGCTGAGGCAGGAGAATTGCTTGAACCCAGGAGGTGGAGGTTGCAGCAAGCCGAGCTCACACCACTGTACTACAGCCTGGGTGACAGAGCAAGACTCCATCTCCAATAAGATAAAATAATAAAATAAAAATCACCTGGAAAGAGAGGCCTTTCCCGATCACCCTGGAGAGAATTGCCAACTCTTGTTATGCTGCTTCAGTTTTCTTGCATTGTTTTTCTTCATAATAATCATCGTCACTACACATTTTGCTGTCACTACACATTTTGATGTCTTCGCGCCTGGAACAGCAGCTGACACATATAGAAAGTCCTCAACAAATACTTGTTATTGAGCAGGAAACTTGAGTTTCAGAAGGAGCCAGGTAGCCTCTTATGTGGGAACTAGGGCTTGACTTTGGCACCACTGATTCTGTCTGTCCTACGTGGTGTCTTCTGATACAGCCTCTTGAAGTTTGCATCATTGCACACATGTTCATTTGAACAGCCTTCTCCCTCATGCATTTCTTGGCCCACAGGGTGTGACTTCATGGGCCTTGAAAAATGAGAGGTTGGAGTGTCAAATAAATATGAAGAAATTTAATTAAATAAAGGTAGGTAGATTTCATTACCACAGGACTTCTTAGAGTCTTTAATATGCCAAAGTTTTATAAGATTTATAAATTTTATAAGATTTATAAATCTTACCCTAAAAGGTGAGAGTGATCAGCATTCCTTAGCTTCTATAGTGCTGTCCTGCCTAAATGACTCCATCAAATTGAGGGAGGAGACATAGGCAGATGCAACCCTGTGGGTCCACCGAGACCTGGCGTTCTAAAGAAGTGAATGCCTGCTTCCTCAGTGTGCAGAGACCTCACCAAAGGTGGTGCAAAGCCACTCTGGGAAACATACAGTCACATATGAGTTAGGAAAGTCAGCATGCATTTGACTTACTCTTTGACCTGTGCATTAATGCATACCTCCAACCCAGAGAGAAAACAGAGCTTGGCTTTCAGCAATGGCTTTTCTCAAGGGTCTGGTAGGGTAGAGGTCAGGATTGTTGGGGGAAAATAATGTTTTTAGATGATAGATTTTTTTTTTTCCTGAAGTTTTTACTGTGGTGAAATATAACAAAACTTACTATTGCTACCATTTTCAAGTGTACAGGTCAGTGTTATTAAATATATTCATACTGTTATGCAGCCATCACCACCATCCATCTCCAGGACTGTTTTCCTTTTACAAAACTCAAACCCAGGCTGGGCGTGGTGGCTCATGCCTGTAATCCCAGCACTTTGGAAGGCCAAGGCGGGCGGATCACTAGGCCAAGAGATCGAGACCATCCTGGCCAACATGGTGAAATCTTGTCTCTACTAAAAATACAAAAATTATCTGGGCATGGTGGCATACACCTGTAGTCCCAGCTACTTGAGAGGCTGAGGCAGGAGAATTGCTTGAACCCGGGAGGCGGAGGTTGCAGTGAGCCGAGATCACATCACTGCACTCCAGCCTGGCACCTGGCAACAGAGCGAGACTGTCTCTAAAACAAACAAACAAACAAAAAACAACTGAAACTCTGTACCCATTCAACACTAACTTCCTATTCCCCTCTCCCCCTCTGTCCCTGCACCCCCCATGGTGCTTTCTGACTCTGTGATTTTCCTCATTTAGGTAGATTCATATAGTATTTATTATTCTGTGGCTGGCTTACTTATGTAGCATGATGTCCTCAATGCTCTTCCATGTAGCATGTGTCAGAATTTCCTTCCTTTTGGAGATTGAATACTATTCCACTCTATGTGAATAGACCGTATCTTGCTTATCCATTCATCTGTGGATGGACACTTGGGACACATAGTAGCTGCCATGTAACAGCTACTGTAATAATACTGCTGTGGACATGGGTGTGCAAACGTCTCTTTCAAGCCTTGTTTGCTGTTCTTTTGAGTGTGTCGGAGAGCAGGCTTTTAATTGTTTTGTTGTCTTATTATACAGGGTGCTAGACGAGCATCAGCAATGTGGCAGCTGTTGGTCTGTGTGATGGCCTTCATTCTGATGATGCTGTTTGCTTTCTCAGGAGATGAGAAATGCACATTTCAGATCTAGGAAGATGATCCCAGAATATGACTCTTATTCAGTTAGTTATTTCAGTTGCACATTAACAGAAAGTCTAACAGTCCAGGGATACTTGGGGTTTTAGAATCAGCTGAATCCAGGGACTCATGTATGTCTTTATTCATTTCTAGGCTCTACTTTTCTCAGAAGTCCAGACAGTCTCTGTCAGTGTGGTGATCCCCATCATATTCATAGCTTAGAAATTCAGTTATGTGGTAGTGCAGTCATCCCTCCCTATTCCCAGGTTCTGCATTTGTGGATTCAACCAACCATTAATGGAAAATATTGGAAAACTTAACAATAAAAAACAATACAACAATAAACAATAATACAAATTTTACACTCCCACCAACAGTGTTGGTGGGAGTGTAAATTAGTTCAACCATTGTGGAAGACAGTGTGGCGATTCCTCAAGGATCTAGAAATAGAAATTCCATTTGACCCAGCAATCCCATTACTGGTATATATCCAAAGGATTAGAAATTGTTCTACTGTAAGGACACATGCACATGAATGTTCATTGCAGCACAGTTTACAATAGCAAAGACCTGGAACCAACCCAAATGCCCATCGATGATAGACTGGACAGGAAAAATGTGGCACATAGACACCATGGAATATTATGCAGCCATCAAAAATGATGAGTTCGTGTCCTTTGTAGGGACATGGATGAACCTGGAAACCATCATTCTCAGCAAACTGACACAAGAACAGAAAATCAAACACCACACGTTTTCACTCATAGGCTGGTGTTGAACAATGAGAACACATGGACACAGGGAGGGGGGCATCACACACTGGGGTCTGCTAGGGGGAAATAGGGGAGGGACAGCGGGGAGTGGGGAGTTGGGGGAGAGATAGCATGGGGAGAAATGCCAGATATAGGTGATGGGGAGGAAGGCAGCAAATCACACTGCCATGTGTGTACCTATGCAACAATCTTGAATGTTCTTCACATGTACCCCAAAACCTAAAATGCAATTTAAAAAAAAAACAAATTTTCATAAAACCAATGTGGTATAATAACTATTTACATAGAATTTACATTGGTTTAGGTCTTATAAGTAATTTAGAGACTATTTAAACTACACAGCAGGATATGAATAGGTTATATGCAAATATTGTACCATTTTATATAAGAGATTTGAGCATCCTTATTGGATCCTGGAGCCAATCTTATGCAGGTACCTAGGGATGACTGTAGTGCTTTTCAAATACCTTCTGCAGATGGCTAGCCAGTGCTTCCAGCACCATTTATTAAATAGGGAATCATTTCCCCCATTGCTCGTTTTTCATTCTCACACCAGTCAGAATGGTGATTATTAAGAAGTCAGGAAACATCAGATGCTGGCAAGGTTGTGGAGAAATAGGAATGCTTTTACACTGTTCGTGGGACTGTAAATTAGTTCAACCATTGTAGAAGACAGTGTGGCGATTCCTCAAAGATTTAGAACCAGAAATACCATTTGACCCAGCAATCCATTTACTAGGTATATACCCGAAGGAATATAAATCATTCTACTGTAAAGATACATGCATGCATATGTTCACTGTAGCACTATTCACAATAGCAAAGACATAGAATCAACCCAAATGCCCATCAATGATAGACTGGATTAAAAAAACTGTGGTACATACACACCATGGAATACTATGCAGCCATAAAAGGAACGAGATCATGTTTTTTGCAGGGACATGGGTGAAGCTGGAAGCCATTATCCTCAGCAAACTAACACAGGAACAGAAAACCAAACACTGCATGTTCTCACTCATAGGTGGGAGTTGAACAATGAGAGCACATGGACCCAGGGAGGGGAACATCAGACACTGGGGCCTGTTGTGGGAGAGTGGGGGTAGGGAGAGCATCAGGAGAAGTAGCTAATGCATGCTGGGCCGAAGGTGCAGCAAACCACCATGGCATACATTTACCTATGTAGCAAACCAGCACATCTTGCACATGTACCCCAGAACTTAAAAAAAAAAATTTCAAGTATACTCCCAGATTTAGGTTTTGCATTTTAACCTGGAATAATCACTGTGTCCAGGGAGATGAAAGAGGCTTATTAGGTGGCCTGGGTCTAGTTCCCCCATCCATGGAAGTGTGGGATGGGTTCAGCTCCCAGCTCTCCATATACCACATTCACTTAGGGTCTGAAAAAGAAGCTTTTTCCCCAAGAGATACTAGTGAAGGTGCTGATATCAGAAGAGAGGGAAATGGGTAAAGTGTTGACCCCAAAAAGCAGGTGTTCATGATAAGCTCCCAATTCTCTGTATTTCAGACTTTATTCCACTCTATGCCATCTTCTACACCTGTCCAATAGACAACTTATAAAGGAAAGAGGTTCATTCATGATGGCAAGAAGCCACATAGGATCAGCGTAAAGTGAGCAGAGGGGAGAGTGGTAGGGCTGAGGTCAGAGGAGCAGTGGGTATAGGGTGTGGGCAGATTATGCAGGGCCAGGAAAGTGACCCTGAATGAGTGGATGAATGACTTTGCAGACATCTTGGTGTTGCTATGAGTATGAAATTATACAGTAAGCGTTGAATGTTTAGCAGTGTTCTCGTCTTTCCAGAAAACAATAGAAATCAAAGCCATGGCAGTGGGTGAGCAGAATCCATATTTTAATTGATTACCCCTATGGGTCAAATAGCTGTGTGATTCAGGGAATGTAAATTGTAGGCTTGTTTCATGGGGGAGAGGGATTACCTAATACAGAGTAAGTGTGACCTTCAGGTCTGGGGGGGCAACCATAATCACAAGGGGAGGAGGCTCAATGTTAGTGGAAATCAGGTGACCTCAGGCTACTGAACTGGGTCAAGGATTACACATGTGGATTGCTCTCCAAGGTTAATGGTTGTATAAATAAAGTGAGTCAGAGACTGCTCTATGCTGTGCTTGCTGCTTGTAAATTAGTTGAGAAGAGCCTTATAGGAACTCTTTGTAATTTGTGGCTGCAATAAACCTTTCTGGTATTCTCTGCAGTATGAAGGGCCACACAAACCATAGATCAATTAGGGTACATCCTCAGAATAGGGCAGGTGGTCATGAAGGCTCAGATTGCTCTTCGTTTTCCAACCAGAACACACCAGTGTGGATGTCCACGGTCTTTGCCTGTTCAAGATGAATTCTATCTTTTTCTGGTCATAGCTCCATGATGTTCTTTGGGGAAATACCTTTCCCTGCCCACACAGACAGGAGATTTGGTGCTGACACTGTCCTGTTTTAGCCAACCAGCATATTGAGCTCCCCTGACCACTGTGTGTCACTGTGTGTATGATTGTGATTAAGACGGTTCAACAATAATCAGTCCTTGGTCCTTTGCTGGAACGTTTGAAGGAGCTTCCAGCTCCATCTTGCCATCATGAAGGGAGAGGCTGCCTAGGAATGAAATCCTCAAAAAGGAAGGAGAGATAAGAGATAAAGAGAACAGATTTCTGGTGGGTTCTTTGAATCCCTGAATCCAGTCATACCCCAGCTACATTTGGAATTTTCACTTGCAGGAGTTCATGGGTGACTTTTTTGATTAACCCAATAAACGTAAGTTTCCTTCACTTGCAATTCAAAGAGTTCTGGCTTCTAAAGCTTTTAGGAGATTGGGAAAAGGGTATATATATTTGTCAGAAGCTTTTATAAGGCAAAACTTATATATAATGCAATGAACCCTGCTTAAGTATATTATTCAGGGAATTTTAGCAAATGAATGCAATTGTGTAATCACCACTACAATAGAGATAGAGAACATATCTGTCACCTCCCAAGTTCCCACTTACCTTTTTTTTTTGCAATAAATTTCCATCCCCAATCCTGGCCCTAGGCAAGTGGTCTTTCTGGTGTTATCATTTTGCCTTTTGTAGAACTTTATATAAATGAAGTTATATTGTATGTAATTTTTGGTCTGGCTTCTTTCACTTAACAATGCTTTTGAAATTCACTTATGTTTTTGTGTGTAGCAGTAATTTGTTCCTCTTTATGGATGAGTAGTATTCCATTGTATGAATATATGAATTTATCTGTTCACTAGTTGAAGGACATCTGGGTTGCTTCCAGTTTTTATTACTAAAGCCATATTAACATTTGTATAGAGATTCTGAGAATGTAAGTTTTTATTTCTCTTGGGTATATACCTAGGAGTGGAATTGATGGGTACTGTATTAGTTCATTCTCAAATTGCTATGAAGAAATACCCAAGACTGGGTAATTTATAAAAGAAAGAGGTTTAACTGACTCACAGTTCTGCATGGCTGGGAAGGCCTCAGGAAACTTACAATCATTGTGGAAGGCACCTCTTCACAGGGCAGCAGGGATAGCGAATGAGTGCCCAGTGAAGGTGAAAGCCCCTTATAAAACCATCAGATCTTGTGAGAACTAACTCACTATCATGAGAACAGGATGAGGGAAACTGCCACCATGATTCAGTTACCTCTTCCTGATACCTCCCATAACATGTGGGGATTATGGGAACTACAATTCAAGATGAGATTTGGGTGAGGACACAGCCAAACCTTATCAGGCATGATGGTAAACGTATGCTTAATTTTGTAAGAAACTTTCCAACTTTCCCAGAGTGGCTGCACCATTTCACATTCCCACAGCAATCTATGAGAGTTCCAGTTGCTATATACCTTTGTCAGCACATGGTATTGTCATTGTTTTTAATTCTAGCCATTTTTTTTGTGGCTGTATAGTTATCTTGTGATTTTAGTCTGTATTTCTCTGATGACTGAGGATGTTGAGTGTCTTTCCATGTGATTTTGGGCTATTTGTATGTCATCTTTTTTTAATGTGTCTGTTCAGATCTTTTGCTCATTATTTTAATGGGTTGTTTTGAAAACTGAGCCTTGTCGATAATATATTGTAGATATTTTGGAATCTGTTTTGTTCCTCTGAGGATTTTTGTCTTTTTTTTTGCTGTTGTTGTTCTAATAGATAGTTGTTTAGACTTAAACTGCAAAATCTGCCTCCCCTGGTTTTGCTGCTTTTTAAGCCTGGCTCTTTGCAGGTTTCCCTTGTTCCTGAGTAGTTTAGTGAGAAAACAAGGCTTTGGGCAGAATTTAAATTCAGATTCGGGCATTACCCCTTCTGTGGTCCCCAGACTTTCAGAGTCCCCACATGTTTCCCAGATTCCCAGTTTCTCTCAAGTCCTGAGTTCTGGTCTCTGCCACTTTAAGCTTGTATGCCTTCTGTGCCCTGGCAGGTTGAGGATACAGCAGCTGGTCTTCCCTGATGCAGCTTCAGTCTCTTGTGAGTAAACTCTTGTCAAGGTCTTGCCTGCTGTTAGTTGTTTCTCAGTGGGTCCAAATGCTTATTATTTTTTACAATTATGCTCAGTTTTACAATTACTGTTAGTGGGAGGAATAATCCAGGCACCTCATGCTGCCATGAACAGAAGTCCCCAGAAAGAAGAGGTTCATGATTTAAGAAAGCTTCTAACAAAACCCCAACATGTGGCTCATGAGGAACTGAAGCCCCAGAAGGTGACTCAGTATGAGGTGGGATGGACTTAGCTCAGGAACTCTCATCTCCAGGCCAGTGGCCCCTGGATCCAGGTGCCTAGCAGTGTTTCTGGATCCTGATGTCCAGGAATTCCAAGAAACAGCCAACTCTGTGGTCTGTCTGCCTGCTGCCCCATGTGCAGCCCCATGAGTTAGCCCATGGCCAAGAAGCAATATTTAGCAGAAACTGAGCAATGCTTTCCTGCTGCTTTTAAGATTCCTTTTTATCTGGTATTATCTGTATGATTCCTGGTATTGAGAACCCTTCAAGAATGAGAGGTACTGTCTATATACTTTTCAACCCCTCCTCTGAGCCACTGTGTCTCCTGGGGCCACAGAGAAGGAAAGGCAGAGATGGTCTGCCCCCATGAAAGGCTCCAGTAATCCCAACTTCTTTTGTGGAGTGAATGGGTCAGACCTGGAAAAGAGCTCTGGAGGGTCTTGCATGGCACTTGAGCACTCTGGGCTGATAGTCCCACACGGCACTTCCTTTCACACCTCATTGGTGGTATCAGTCATAGACCTCCCCCTTGCAAGCCACTGGGGGGGCCAGGAAGTGTCTCCTCTCATGTTGCAGATGTGGGCAGATATCTGGGAATATTTGGTTGCCAACAACTGATACTGATAATGATTATAATGATGACCACAACTCTACTTTTTTATTAAAAAATTCTTGAGTCTGCTAAGTTGATTTCCTGACCCATTAATAGATTGTGATTCACAGTTTGAAAAACATACCCTATGAGAAAGTGACCTTTAAGCTAAAGAATAAAGGATGGGAAGACAGTCTCTGGTATGAAAAGTATGTGAAGGGTGACAGGGAAGACTCAGAGTGTTCCAGGAACAGGTGAAAGGCTGGTGGTCTCAGGGTTGTGAGCTCAGGGGACATGGTAAAGATGAGGGCAGAGTTTCTGGTTGCCTTGCAGGACCATAGAAAGAGAGAATGTTTTTCTATCAATGTGAGAAGTCACGGGAGGGTTTGAGCAGAGGAGTAACATGATTTATGTTTGAGAAATAGTCTGTAAGTCTGGCTCTGTGTGGGAAATTGGCTGAGGGTTACAAGATTGGAGATTATTGCAAAGGTCCATGCAAGACACAATGGCGGCTCATGCTAGGAAGGAGGCGTAGGTTTATTACAACGTGTAAGTACACAGACCCCTTTTGATGGGGGGCTCCTGAGCCAGTTTCTTGTGTTACTGTGTGAGAAAATAACCTGGGAGTTCTGGGTTGCATCATGAATTAGAAATAAAGTTTTGATACTTAGCTTTATTTACTGTCATCAGAGATCCTCTCTAAAGTCACCTTTAGCAATGGGAAATGATTGGCACTGAGGACGTTTCCAAGAATAAATGATTTGATATAAACTACATCTGAAAATGTCACTTCATAGGCCAGACTTTGTCAGCTGTTGTGATGTATTGTTTATCATTGTGGAGATAAATTATGCTTGTGATAACAAGCAGTGTGTCGAAACAGCTGCTAAGCATTTATCAGGTTATGCTCCATTATTAATGAAGAAGTCTAATGACTTTCAGTGAGTCTACCTCCTCGGCTCTGTTGAACCCACCCACACTCCAAGGTCTCGAGAAAACAGCCTCCTTTTCAGATCCTGCTGTGTGAGCTAAGGGGCTCTTTGAGAAGTTGCTAATTCCTGGCATCATAGGTAGGAGGTAATGGTGCTTGTTCCTGCTCTATTGAGGAAAGAAGGTGGAAAACATGCACACAGTTCCCTCCTGGAAAGTGCATTTCAGGTCTCCCTGCTCACTGGGAATACAACACAGAGCAGTTTATAGTCTTTCAGGCCTACTCAGTCACCGTTCTCTTGATTAAAGAACTCTTGGGAAACGAAATGATGGAAACTCTTAAGAGCACTGGCCTGGGAGACAAATTTTATTTTTTGTTTTATGCCTACTTTGTTGTGTGATGTTAAGCACATTACTTAACTTCCGTTTTCATTTCCTCCCCCTCAAAATTTACTTTCTGCAGAAATTAAGAATTGCAACCCTTTAACAAACCTTTCAACTATGTTAGCTGTTCACTAATCACAGATTTTTGAACACCTAGTAGAGAGAAAATTAACACCAAGCACTGTACTGTTGGGTATGATGGGAAACTCTGAGCACAAATGCTGTTGAACCTTCTAGAATGAGCATGTGCCAGTGTCTGTTTGTTGTCATTCATCTCCCTCTTCATCCTTCTCTCCCTGCTTCGTGGTCTTGGAGCTGGACCCTGTAAACATTTCTCCTTTGTCAGCTGATACAATACTGGGCCTTTCCAGCAGAGGATGCTGGAGAGGACAGTGTGAGGCATAGCAGGGGAAGGGCTTTTCGTCCTAATTTTGGTATCTTCTTTCCATTCCTGTGCCATAGCTCCCAGAGCCTGCAAGGGCCATCCAATGAGTTTCACTCTGCTTATCAGCTGGGGGACCAGCTGCGGCTTAAGACACCCAGCACAATTCCCTACCATCCAGTGGGCTGCAGCTACACCCACTCATGAGGGCTGAACTTCAGGTTGGTGGGGCGACCCCTTCTGTTTGTTCCTTGGGTATTGTCCCTCAGCCCTAGAGGTGGTAGCTGCTCCTTCCATTGGCTATTTCTGTATTCTTTTTTTTAAAAAACTATTTTATAGTTACCCATCTTTTATTAGTTAGTAATTCTTATTTTGAAAATTTCCTGATCAAATTACTGCATTTCTGTGCAGTTACTGGTATGGTTTCTGTCTCCTGGCTGGACTCTAACTGATACATTACCATTGGTAGTTAGGTACGAACATATATATTAACGTAGCCCTAAAGAAATATTAATTTCCCATTACCAATTCATATTTTTCTTTCTGTTTAAACGAGTTTCCCCAGGACACTTTCATATTACTTTTTGGTGAATGAAAGAATTTCTTATTTAAGCTGATTAAGGTATTACATATATCTAAGAGTAACAGCACAGCATTTGTTTTTAAAACTCTTGATAATTTAGGCTGTTGTGCTCTTCTTCCCTAGAGGGCTTGCTTCAGAATCACTAGGGAGCTAGTTTACTTATTAATTTATTTTTTGAGATGGAGTTTTACCCTTGTTGCTCAGGCTGGAGTGCAATGGTGTGATCTTGGCTCACTGCAACCTCCACCTCCCAGGTTCAAGTGATTCTCCTGTCTGAGCCTCCCAAGTAGCTGGCATTACAGGCATGTACCAGTAAGCCCAGCTAATTTTTGTATTTTCAGTAGAGACAGAGTTTCACCATGTTGGCCAGGCTGGTCTTGAACGCTTGACCTCAGGTGATCTGCCTGCCTTGGCCTCCCAAAGTGTTGGTATTACAGGCTTGAGCCACTATGTCTGTCCTTGGAGCTAGTTTAATGTGCATATTCTTGGGCCTCGTTGCCAGATGTTGAGTTACTTTGATTTAATTCAACACTAAATGGCTTTTCTTTATATATTTTTCATACTTAATTCTTAAAACAATCCTGTTAGGAGCCTTAACTTAATTTTACTGGTTAGTGGCTTGGAGAAGTACCTTGTAGACAGATCAGGAGTGAGAGTGACAGAAACCAAGCCCGAGGCTTTTGACCCCAGATCCTATTTCCTTTGCATGAAATACCACTGTCTAGCTCTAGCATACAATAAAACCTTTTTTTCTCTTTCTTTTGTACCAATGATGCAGAAATTAAGGCTAATAATTTTATTTTTCAAATATTTTTCTCATTCTAGAAAGTCTGTGGAACAGAGACATTCATAAAGCAGAAGAAAATAAAAATCTATTGCCTAGAGACAAGTGACACATCTATTTCTTTTTTTTTTCCTCCACATCTATTGTTTTTGTTTTTCCTTAAACAAGATGATGCTCATTTTTACCTTTTAACCTTTTGCTGTTTTCATTTTGTAGTTGTACTGATTGCTGCTTTTGTATAATAAAGTACCTTTGAGGTCAGTGGCTTGGAACAATAGTCTTTTATTCTCTTTAGGCAATGGCTGGTCAGTTGGGGTCTGCTGAACCAGGAGGGTTTATCTGGAGTTGCTCAGCTGGGGAACTTCTGTCCCATGGGCCTCTTCCTTCTTCTTATAGGACCAAGGCTGTCACCTGGCACAATATTTTCATGGTACTGGTGGTGACACAAGAGGAGGAGAAGCAGAAACACATGTGATCTCTTACCGTCTAGTCTGAGGACAGTCTGTTCTGCCTGTTTGCCATGAGATGACAAATGGTTTCTTTTAGTGTGTCCTCCATGCAAAGATGAAATAACCTCTCAATTTCTCCTGAGTTTCTCTCAGTAATAGCTCCTACCATTGTGCATTATATATGAATACTCAAGCTCATTTAAAACACCATCTGATAAAATAACCTGTATAATTTCCTTCACACATGAATATGAGGAAAAAATAATGATTATGTTATTAGATCATGCCCTGTATTTGTAGCTAGCTCTAAGCTTCTAATTAAAATGTTGAATAGCTTGTGCTTCCCACAGGATTGCAAATGAAAAAGAGAACCAAGCTTGTGTTCTTTTCCAGGGTTAATATAGGGTAATGGGCTCCTGAAGGTATATTGGTCACGTTACACCAAGTGGCTGCATGTTTCCTAGGCAGAGACAAAGCGGGGTGCTCTGGAGTCTGAAGCATTGGAAGGGGAGGAGTAGAGCTGCCTTAGCCTTGCTCCATTGTCTAACCACATCATGGGGGCAGCATGATTTGGAGCTGACATCTAGACAAAGCAGAGTCCCCCAAACCCCAGAAAATCACTGTATGATGCAATCCCATTGAAAGAAACCCAAAAGACGCCTTGCAAAATCTACCTCATCACGCTTCTGGGCCCCTTCCCATTCCTTCCCCCGATCAGAAGGGGCTCCTTCCCTTTGCTCAGTTAGCTTTTCCAGAATGTCACTGTTTTACCTCTCTACAGGATTTGTTGTGTCTGCTTTTTGCCTGATGGTTTGACCTCATGATGTGGATAACTTTCTACATCTGTAGCTTTATGGCTTACTATATTATTTGAAATCCATTTTTGTGGTTTTAGAATCTGTAATGTATCAGTAGGTGAAGCCACTCTGGAATGCATGGGGAATGACAGAAACATCCCTGCACAGGGAGTCAGGAGAGAGGCACGGCACCATCCAGCACACAGTCAGAAAACACAAGGTGTTTATTAAGTTTGTATCTCACATAGGCATCATTTGTGGTACCCTCAAAACAATTATACTAGGAACATCAAAGATCAGTGATCACAGATCTCCGTAACACATAATAATAATAAAGTTTGAAATATTTTGGAAATTGCCAAAATGTGACAGAGACTCTAAGTGAACACATGCTGCTGATAGACTTGCTCGATGAAGAGTTACCACAAACCTTCAATTTGTGAAGAACACTGCATCCGTGAAGTGCAATCAAGTGACGTGAAACCAAGTGAGGTATTCCCATAGACCCTCTGAAAAGTGAGTGAGGATTATGAGAGGAGATCATCCCGCATTTATGGTGGTGCCTAAATCCAATAATTGATGTTCTTATCAGGAAAAAGGAGAGGGGGCTTAAGACATACAGACAAAATATATGGAGAAGGCCATGTGAAGATGCAGGTACCTTGAGATGAAAGTTATGCTACCATAAGCCAAGGAACTCCTGGAGCCACCAGCAGCTGAAAGAGACAAGAGAGCTTTCTTCCCTGGAGTCTTCAGAGGAAGTGTGGCCCTGCTCATACCCTCATTTCAGACTTCTGGCCTACAAAACTATGAGGGAATAAATTTCTGTTGTTTTAAGCCACCAAGTTTGCAGTAATTTGTTAAGGTAGTCCTAGGAGACTAATACAAGCCCACTCATGTGTTTGAAGACTCAGGCAAAGAAAGGGTATGGCTAGATTTGATGTAATACAGCTGTGAAGACAAAAATAGATTTGCAACCAGCAGTTTCATTAATTTGAGTCCCGAAACACTATTCACAAGAGCAAGGGCAACACAGCAGTTACTTTGAATGATAATAAAATAGAAAACTGCTTATTTTATGTATTAATCAACTCTTATGTATATTAAGAAAAAGATGTTGAATAATTTATCATACCGATTAGAAGAATGGCTTCAGTACTGACATACACATTTGCTCTTGGTGCATTCAATGTGGAAAAATAGAGAATAGGATGTAATTTCATAGAGTTCTGCTTCTTTCCACCTCCTTTCAGCCTTTTCTTGAGATAGAAATTCTGAGATGCACTGAGTGGAGAAAGAGTTGTTTTCTGTTAGGTTTTCTCAGAAGGATGTGCAGTCTTTTTTTCTTTATGGACAGATTGTTTGTGAAAGCTTATTAATTAGACAAGCTCTTCTGTGGTGAGTTTCGTATTTAAGGGGACTAAGATAGGCCCAGAATTGATAGGCTTAAGGAACTGTTTGGATCTTTTCTTTACAAGGATGTGACCTACTGTTTTTTTCCTATTCCTAATTCACCAGCACTTAATTTCCTGCATAGGGTCAGTGGGTTCTATCATATGTTGGTACTTACTAATTTGTTCAGATGTTCTTCATGTTCCCAGACTTGTGCTAGAACCCAGGCGTTCAAAAGCACATACACAAACATATCTGAGAGACAGCCATGCAAACTCTTCTAGCATATGCTAAGAGGGGGCGTTTACAGAGTGTTATGGGGCATATCTGAGGAAGCGGTTGATTCTGACTGTGAAACAATGTTGTGTGGGAGACGTGAAGGATGAGTAGGGGTTTTCCATGAAAAACTGAGATGGGAGGAGGAGGAATACAACCCATAACCAACCTTTTTTGAGCATGTTCTGTGGGGCCAGGCATTGTTCCAAGTATTTTAAGTGCATTGCCTTAATTAATACTCCTGACTTCTTGAGGCATGGGTACAGTTGTGATCATCTTTGACAGATGAGGAAAGTAAGTCAGAGGCAGCTTAAAAGACTTTCTTAAGTGACAGAGCAGGATTTGCACCTGAGGCTTTGTATCCATCCCAAGTCCAGCTAAAAGGGGAGAGCTCCCTGACCCCTCTCACAGGATGTGTGACAGAATTGTTGCTTGTCTGTTGAGCGGCCATGCATGTTCAAACCCCTTATAGGAGGGGGGATCACGCAGATAGGCAAGTGCAGGAGCTGGGGCAGGTGCCTCTGCCCCATGGTAGCATCCAGGGTTGGGACCTGCAAATCCTGAAGCCCAAGTGCATGTGTGCTACAGTGTGCTGTGTTAGCCTTGCCCTCTGTGACAATTTAAGTGTTTACCAGCTCAGTGTCCTCTTGGTACCCACATCCTTGTCCAACGTCCAGGAAGAATCAGGTCACACACAGACTTGAAGGATGAATGTGGGGGATATTATTTGAGTGGTGGAAGTAGCTCTCAGCAGGATGGATAGGGAGTTCGAAAGGGGATGGAGTGGGAAGGTGATCTCTTCCCATAGAGTTCGGCTGTCCAGTGGCTGATGTCCCCCTCCAACTGCCCCCCAGCTGAACTTCTCTGGGATTACAGACACTCCTTATCTTTTCTCTGCTGCACCGTTCTGCTATTCGTCTCCTTTTGTTCATCTCTCTTCCTGGAGCCAGGGGTTTGGGGCTTATATGGGTACAGGATAGGGGGACATGGCAGGCCAAAAGGCAACTTTTGGGTGCCAAAACAGGAATGCCTGTTCTTATTTAGGGCCATGGGTTTCCAGGCATTAGGGTGGGGCCTTTGCCAGGGGACTGCCCTATTCTATCCAGTATTTCCCTGTTTCCTGTTTGTATTACAGCCATGAGCTACTGCACCACATTGTTGGCTCTTCTAGGCAGCAGGAGTGCTGTGAGGAAGGTTTGAAACCCATGACTCATTAGGGAAATTGTATGAGTTTTAACTACACCCCAAATAATATATGATACTTACCAGTTCTGCACCATGAGAAAATGACCAAAACCGTTAGTATCTCTGTTTCTTCACTAAATAGGATTTAGTGGTAGACCATAAGGGTATCTATGGTAAATGAACCCACATATGTACCCTTATCCTTCACTTTCCTTTTGTTTCCTCTGAACAAATATTTATTGAATTGCAGATACTGGGAGTATAGTACTAGATAATTGGAAAATGAGGTCTAATTTCTTACTGTGTTTCCTGAGTTGGAGTTTACAGTAGAATTCACCCATTTTACAGTGTGTGTTGTGTTAATAGTTACATCATCACCAACCACACAATTAAGATAAGGAATGTCCTATTATCCCTCAAATTCCTTCTTATCTCATTGTAGCTAATCCTTCATCCATGCCAGCCCCTGGCAACTGTTGAGCTACCTTGTATCACTGTAATTTTGCCTTCTTTAGAAGCTAATGTTAATAGATTCATACAGTTGTTTTCTGTCTTCTTTTCACTTGGCAGAATTGTTTTGGGGTTCATCACATTTTTGCGTGTATCAGTAGTTTATTGTTGAGAAATATTCCATTGCATGGGCATACTGTAATTTGTTTATCTATTTACCAATTAATGGACATTTGGGTTGTTTCCAGCTTTTGGCTAATATGAATAAAGCTTTTATGTCTCTATGGATACATGTTTTCATTTATCTTGGGTATGCACCCAGGAATCATTCCATCGTCTTTCAGCTTGAATATTTTCTGTCCATACATATTTTTTTCCTGTTATATATCATTCCATCATCTCCATAATTCCTGGGTTGGTTGACTTTTGTGCTGTTTTATCTCATAAATTTTTTATTGGCTCCTCCTGTGTAGTGTGAATTTTACATTGCCAAGTGCTGGGTTTTGCTACATTCCCTGAGTGTTGACTCTGTTCTGGCTTGTAGATCCATTTGAATCTTTCAAGGCAAGTCCAGATCAGCCTTTTCTCAGGCTAATTTATCCTTGCTGTTAAGGCATAACCCTTCTGAGCATTCTGCCCAATGCTCCTGCTATTCCAATGTCCCTCCACTCTGACTAGGAGGGCATGGATGATTTTTAGCCCTGTATGAGTTCCAGAATTGTTCAGTCTTCTCTTTCTGGTGATACTTTCCTTGGCCTTACGTGCACAGTTAAGTATTGAGCTGCAGGTTCCAGGAGAACCCTCTCTGCAGATCGTAGAGACTCCTTCTTCCTGCAGCACCCTTCTCTCTGGTAACACACTCTCACAAGTTCAGAGTTGCCTTGACTTCCCAGAACTCAGTTCTCTGTCTCCTTAGCTCAGCAAGACTGGGGATTATTATTAGACTCTTCTCTATGTAGTAATCATAGGAGGGTACCTTATGTTTTCTTAATCTCTACCTATTTTCTAGTGTCTGAAAACAGTTGTTTCATATATTTTGCATGGTTTTCCACTCATGGCAGGTGGACCAATTCTGGTATCAGTTCACCAGTGTAAGGAGGAGACCAAGAATTAATTTTAATGGATGAGGCAGATACAAAATGAATGAATAATTTCCAAATTATGGTGATTTCTGTCAAATAAAATAGGGTAATATATAGAAATAATTCAGAGTAGAGGCTAGTTAGGCAAAATCCTCCCTCTGAGGATTAATGAGTGCATGTCCTCAGCATCATATCTGGCACAGAGTGGTTATGATTTTAGGTATTAATGCTATATTATTTCAAATAAACAGGATAGTGCAGTGGTTAAGATAGTGTAGATCCTGGAGTAAGACTTTTTGGGATTTGTTACTAGGTCAAACACCCCAGTAATATAATTTTGGGTGAGATTTTTGTGCATCTGTTTTCCCACATGTAAAATGCAGATAGTAAGAGTTCCTCCTCATAGATTTGTTATGAGAAATGAATGAATAAAAACATGTAAGGCATAAAAAGTGTTCACACAGCTTAATTGTGTTCTGATTTTTGTTGATTTTCACTTGTATGCCCAAGAACATTTCGAGCATTTGCTGGAAAAATCTTTTTAGATGTACCAAGTCTCACTAGGAAGCCTCAGTGGATGTGGTGGGGTTGAGTGTTCCTTGTGGGGGTTCTGTTCTGAGGGGCATTCTGTTTAATGTTCAGCACCAAATGAGATGCTTCATGCAGGGGTTGGCTCAGTCAGTTTTAGTGAAACAGTCACCGAATGCCAGAATTGATAGGGCTGGATTGGGACGGCAGGTCCCACTGTGGGGCACAGAGAGGTACTTTGGTTTGTTTTAGTGGAAATCTCTGTGGCATGCAAGATCTGTCTTTTTTGTTCTCTCTTTCTTGATGCCTTTTTTTTTTTTTTTTGGTAATTCAGACCTCTTTTGTTCTTTTATTTTTTTTATTTTACTTTAGGTTTTGGGGTACATGTGCAGGTCACGCAGGGTTGTTGCATAGGTGCATACCATGTCCGGCATTTCTCCCCATGTTATCCCTCCCCACCCTTCCCCACCCCCCCACTGTTCCTCCCCTACCCACCCCCACTACTGCCCCCAGTGTGTGATGCTCCTCTCCCTAAGTCCACGTGTTCTCATTGATCAACACCCACCTATGAGTGAGCACATGCGATGTTTGGTTTTCTGTTCTTGTGTCAGTTTGCTGAGAATGATGGTTTCCAGATTTATCCAAGTCCCTATGAAGGACACGAACTCATTGTTTTTTTATGGCTGCATAGTATTCCATGGTGTATATGTGCCACATTTTCTTTGTCCAGTGTATCACTAATGGGCATTTGGGTTGGTTCCAGGTCTTTGCTATTTTAAACAGGGCTGCAGTGAACATATATGTGCATGTGTCTTTATAGTAGAATGATTTATAGTTCTTTGGGTATATACCCAGTAATGGGATTGCTGGGTCAAACGGAATTTCTGTTTCTAGATCCTTGAGAAATCGCTACACTGTCTTCCACAATGGTTGAACTAATTTACACTCCCACCAACAGTGTAAGAGTGTTCCTATTTCTCCATATCCTCTCCAGCATCTGTTGTCTCCAGATTTTTTAATGATTGCCATTCTAACTGGTGTGAGATGGTATCTCAATGTGGTTTTGATTTGCATTTCTCTAATGACCAGTGATAAGGAGCATTTTTTCATATGTTTTTTGGCCTCATGTATGCCTTCTTTTCATATCCTTCGCCCACTTTTGAATGGGGTTATTTTCTTGTATATCTGTTTTAGTTCTTTGTAGATTCTGGATATTAGCCCTTTATCAGATGGGTAAACTGCAAAAATTTTTTCACATTCTGTTGGTTGCCAGTTCACTCTAATGATGGTTTCTTTTGCTGTACAGAAGCTTTGAATTTTAATTAGATCCCATTTGTCTATCTTGGCTTTTGTTGCCATTGCCTTTGGTATCTTGATGCTTTCTTTCTTATTCTTCTTCCTCCTCCTCCTCCCTTCTTCTTTCTCTTCCTCCTCCTCCTCCTTCTTCTTTCTTGAGATGGAATCTCGCTCTGCTCCAGGCTAGAGTGCAATGGTGTGATCTCAGCTTTCTGCAACCTCCACCTACTGGGCTAAGAATTCTGCTTCAGCCTCCAGAATAGTTGGGATTACAGGTGCTTGCCACCACACTGGCTAAGTTTTGTATGTTTAGTACAGATGGGGTTTCACCATGTAGGTGAGGCTGGTCTTGAATGACTAACCTCAAGTGATCTGCCTGCCTCAGCCTCCCAACGTACTGGGATTACAGGCATAAGCCACCACACCCAGCTGTCTTTTTGGCTGACAACCACAGCCTGCTTTCACTTGGCTGACTTGCTCATTCTCATTGTTTGCTCCCTCCAATTTGTCCATGACCCTCTGTCCTTTTCTCAATTTGTCTCATCACACCTATCTTTCTCTATATGTCTGTCTCGCTGTCATTCTCTGTCTATAGAGCTGTCTATATGTCTCTATCTCCAAATCTCTCTTTCTCTCTCGTTAGGACCCTATGCTTGCTCTCCTCTCTCCCTTTCCCTGTCTCCCTCCTTTTCTTCCTCCTCATCTTCTTCTTGCTCTGCCCCCTCCCCACCCATTTCTTTCTCTCCCAGCTTCATCCATTGGTCCATGAGGCCTGACCAATGGATGGGGGACCAGCGGAGCCTCCAGCCAAGGCTCTCCCTACTCACTGCAGTCACCAAGGCACCAGTCAGCTCATGGGAACTATACAGGAAGGCTTATTCATATTTAAGTAAAGTTATGAATGTGGGCTTGGGTTTCCAGAGTGCTAATTGCTTCCTCGACCACTTCTCTCCATAATGCCATCCACTGAGGTTTAGGTTTTAACTGAACAGGTGCCATGTCCTTGCTGGTCCTGTGACAGCCAGAAACTGTGAAATTTTAATGTAGCTCAAACTGGATGAGAAGACTTTGTTTCCCCCAGACAACAAAGAAATGCTTTTTAACAGGTTACGGCTCTAATTGAAGGAGTGCTAGTATAATAGGTGGTGGAAGGAATTAGAGAAAACACACGTAATTATTACTTAGAGCTGGAGCTGGGACGTGTGAATGAACAGGGCCCACCTGGGTCGGCAGAGGCAATGGGAGGAAAGAAACCTCAGAGTCAGCCCAGGGTCTAACCTTGCGTGTAACTGTCTGTCTCCCTGACCCTCTCATTGTCTCCATGACTCTGGCTTTCTGTGTCTCTAAGCTCCAGCACTCCATCTTTCTGACTCATCTCATTCTCTCTCCCTGCCTAGCTTTGTTTAAACATGTGTGTTCTGTCTTCTGTCTCAGTCTGTTTTTCTGTGTTGCATGTAAGCTGTGGGCTCTCTGCTTTTGTCGGTGTATCTAGCTCTCTGTCTCATTCTCTCTCTTCCTTTTCCTTTTTTAAAAAACGTTTTTACTTTTAGTTTTAATGAGTTCATAGTAGGCGTATATATTTATGGGATACGTGAAATGTTTTGATACAGGCATGCAGTGAATAATAATCACATCAGGGTAAATGGGGTATCCATCCCCCATCCAGCCCTTCCTCTTCCTTTTCTTTTTCTCACTGCCAGGAGGGGGTCTGTCCATGAATCCTCAGCCCCTCCCCTTTGGCCCAGAGCCAGAGGTTTCCCCCCCACACAATGCCTGATAGACCCCTGCTCTCAAGATCAGCCCTTATCAGCCTCTTCAGATGGAGACTGGGGTGCTAAGTGCTCAGAGAACATCACGGCCTCAGTTTGCCTCCTTCTCATATTCTGTCAGATACAGAGACTTAGCTATGGATAGAATTTCCTCAAGTGTTTCATACTTATACGTATTTTTTTCCTTTGGCTCTTTTGATGGTTCTTGTTTAAACATCCAATACTAATTTCAGAGCTTTTACCACCCATTTTGTAGGTCACAATGGCTTCCATTTGCTGCATATCCTAAAGGAGCAGGTATGTGGCTGGTCATGATTTGAGTGACCACATTTACTTTGATTAATCATTTGCCCTTTATGTGGGTTTCTAGCTAAATGCAAAATTTACCATGACATGGTACAATTGTACTCTGGTACCAACAGAGTAAAAACAATCACACTTTACTCTGACCTTGATGATCACAGCAATTGTATCCTTTTGCAGTGTGATTCCCATCCAGTTCTCTGGGGCACTGGTCAAGAGCATGTGTTTTGAAGTTGGGCAAGTCCCAGCTCAGCAGCTAACTTGGTGGGTGACCTCAAGAGCCTCAGTTACCTCTTCTGTAAAATGGGGTAATGACATTAGCTGCTCTGAGCATTGCTCTTTCAGTCTCAGTGTCTGTCTGGGCTGCTCTGCTCATGTCCATTGCCTGCTTGGCTTTTGTGGGCATTTGTGTTATGTCCCGGCTCTACTGGGGGGTTCCCAAGCTGGTGTTTTCCCCAGTCACTCAGCAGCATCACCATTGCCTCCCCAAAGCATCTTTCTATCCCCAGGAAGCTGGTAGGCTGGATATCATCACCCCACCTTACAGGAGAGATGATTGCTGGCCCGGGGTCACCAAGGAAGTTGGTGGCAGCATCCAGGTCTTTTGGCTCTTAGTTCAGTGCCCATCACAGTGGCTTAGGAGGCCCTCCTAGCACTTAGGTGCAGGTTTCTTGAGGGATGGGCTCAAGATCCAGTGTCCAACTGCAGCTGACAAGGTGAAACATTTGGGCAGCTGAGGATGTCCTTGTTACCTTGGGCTACTTTTATCAGTGTTCCACCTACCTTCCCCATGGGACTCGGGATGCAGGGGGCATTGATATTTTAGAGCTCTTGGTTAAAACTCTTCTGGTGGTAACAGAAATCAACTAGGATTAGTGAAAGCATAAAGGAGAATTAATTTTGAGGACACATCCTGGAATCCAGAGGCCAGGGAAGGAGCGGGACATAAGGAATGAACTGGGACCAGCATGGGAGCTCCTTAGGAAGCTTGTCCAACCTCTCCTCTCTCTGCTTGCTACTCTCCTGGCAGAAAACGGCAAACAACTGCTTCTTAGTTTATTTTCCTTACTTTCTGGAGAAGCATCAGAGTGGGAATCTCTTTATTTTTGTTCCCAAGTTCTTTACAGAAAGGGCTCATTGGTTCAGCATGGTTCATTACTTGTATCTGGACCACTCCATGGTGACTTGAATGGGGAGGTCATTTTGCATAAAAACGGCGACATGGAGCCTTGTCACCATTACAATTGTGATGGGGGAAAAGGGAAGGAAGGTTTCCAGTGGATGCTCCTTATGTCACTATTGGATGATTTATCTGTATTCAGCCACGTTTGAGGTCCTACTCTACCCCAGGCAGTATGCAAGGCAATGGAAAGAAAAGAAACCTGGTCCTTGTCTCCATGAAGTTTGCAGTCTCGTGGCTTTAACTGGTTGAGTTTCCACTTCCTGTAGAACCTCCATATGTACTGAGAGCTGTAGGGACTCACGTATTAGTAGTCTGTTGTTTCGGCAGTGGAGGAACTGTTGTTCCTCCTTCCCTGTGAGGTAAACTTGCTTGTAAGGCCCACTGGATGACCATCTTCTCTGTGAGTGACCCCTAATCATGTCAGTTAAGCAGCACTTACCACCTCACTATTCTTAGTTACTGGTTAATGAACTCACCTGGGCACTGGGCAGAGTTCATTCCCAGCATCCTTTGCTTCTTCCATCTATAGTTACCACCTGGGAGACACAGGTCAGTTCTTAACAGGGCCACATTTTATTGACTCACTCTCTCTCTCTGAATGCTATCCTATTTGAAATAATTTTCTTTGTGTTATTCAGGGACTTGGAAAGAGCTGAATTTTGAAATCACTTACTGCCTTGTGGATAATAAATGATACGAGTTTAAAAATAGCCATCAAATGGGGGGGAGCTGGCTGATTTCAGAGTTATGTAATACACAACAGTAGGATTGAAAATCAGTATTTAAATTGGAGCCAACATCCTTGCTTATCTCTGAGTGAAATTTACATCTGACTTGCAGTTTTAAAAATCAGAAGTCAAGGTGTCCGAGGGCCCAATGTGGTCAGAATCAGATTCCTACTCAGAGGCTGACATTTCTGTGCCAGGGATCAAAGAGTGTATGTGGCCAGGCCTTGGGGCTGTGGTCCAGAATCTCACAGGCTAGAACACGAACTAGAGTGGAGCACACTGGAAGTCACATGTGGTTGTGACTTGGGCCTTTGTGACTACTTAGCTGTTTCTGCTAAAAACTAAGTTTTGTATCTAGGAAACATATTTTGAAAAGTTTTAAATTAAAAATCTGTGTAAATCTATCTTTTGTGCTGAAGGCTTTGAGTTGGGCAAAGAAAGGTATTGTTAGGTTTATTTTCCAGTGATGAGCTGAGAGGATACTGAGCACACAGCCAGGATCAGGGGCTCTGGTAGCAAATGTTTTTGCTCCCATCCTGGCTCTGCAGCTTAGCAGCAGTGTGATTCTGGCCAGATCATGGAACGCTTTCAGCTTCAGTTCCCTCATTTATAAAATGAGGGTAAAATGGTAATGCTTCAGTCGGGATGCTTGAGGATTACATAAGATGTTAATAAGACCAGTTAGTATTTATCAAGCACTTGCAATGTAACAGGCACTGTTGTTGGGTACGTTGTTGGTGATCAGATGTTGATACATATTGTAGTTTGTTGTTATAAATATGCATTATTATTAACAGATAATGCATGTAAATAACTTGGCACAGTGCCTAGAACTTATCTAAGTGTTTAAGAAAAATTAGTTGTCACTAATTATGTTTGTTAGGGACTTACCACATCCTGCCTCTCTTTGCATCTATTTATTTGTTCATCTTTGTTGTCTGTTGTTTTGATTCTTTTGGTTATATCGTTGAGTCTGAAAAATGTGTTTCCCAAATACCTTCACCAAAATCCTCCATTGTGAGTATTCTCTCTTTCAACTTAAAGACACATTGTTGTTATTTTAATGAACTGTTTGAGAGTAAGTTACACACATGATGATCCTTTATATTTGTAAATATGTTTTAGTAAATTTCCTCAAAACTCGTATATAAGTAGAGTGAAATTTCAAGATCAGGAAATTAATGTCAATGCAAAGTGTCATTCCCACACCATATTTAAATTTTATCCATTATTGCACTAATATCTATTATAACAAAAGACAAATACTTTTTTCTGTTTGAGGATTCACTTCAGAATCATACACTGCATTTGTTGTGTCCTTTAATCTGTAACAGCTTCCTAGTCTTTGTCTTTTAGACTATGACATATTTGAAATGGACAAAATGTGCCATCAGTGGGGTTCATCTGATATTTTCTTGTTATTAGATTCAGTTTGTATGTTTTTTTTTGTTGTTGTTGTTGAAAACAGTCCAGCAGTGATGGATGCCATCTCCTTTTCAGGACATACAATGCATATTTTTCCCATTACTGGTGATGTTGTCTTTGATCACGTGGAAAGGGAGTGCTATGGTCTGAGTGCATCTCCCAAAATGCATGTGTGGAAGACTTAATCGTCAATGCAACAACATTGGGAGCTGAAGCCTTTTGGGCTTCGGCTTTGTCATTAGGGCTCTGCCCTTATGAATGGATTAATGCTGTTATAAAAGGGATTGACCAAGGAGTTCATTCCTTTTTGTCCTCTGCCTTCCGCAATCCCCCTCCAGAGGCTACACCATTCAAGGCACCATATTGGAAGCAGAGGGCAGCCCTCACCAGATGCTGGTGCCTTGATCTTAGACTTCACAGCCTTCATCACTGGGAGAAAAACATTTTTGTTCTTTATAAATTACCCAGTCTGTGGCATTCTGTTATAGCAGCACAGAATGAACTAAGACAGGTGGTACATGCTAGGTTTAGATGCAATAAAGTTACTGTTTTCTTCTCTTTGAAATCAATATTTCGTTTGCAGAGATACTTTGACACTATGCAAATATCCCGTTTCTTATCACACTTTCAGTCAGTAGTAGAGCCCATTAGTGATTCTTGCCTGAAACAATTATAGTAATAAATAGTGACTGCCAGGTGGTGGTATTGTAATTTCATCATTCCTTTTTATATTTATCAGTTGGAAGTATACTCTAAGGATCAATCTTCCTTTCTCCACTGTTCGTTTATAATAATATGGACTCAGAAGCTTATTTTATTCTGCAGATTATAATTGACTACTGTGATTATTTACTGTGTTGCTAAAATTGTCCCAGACTGGAAATAGGTGCCCCTTCGCTCTGCCTCTTGTGTCCTTTTGACATTTTTTTTGAGCACTTTGTTACCTTCTGCCTCCACAAGATATTTTAGGCTCATGTTCTTGTACTTTGTCTTGGCACTCAAATCAGCCATTTCTCTAAGGAGCTCTGTTTTCTTTTATTGGAGAATGCTCTTTAGAGCTACATTCTGGGTACTAGGTGTGCTGATTGCTAAAGGGGTATTATTGTATCTAAGTCCTCTCAGTGAATGGAACTAGGAAAAAACTATATACATGTGCACATATATACACACTCACATTATACATAGTTAGACACATATATGTCTCCACCCCTGTGATTTTGTGCTGGTACTTCCAATTCCAGTTCATGATTGCAGAGTTCACTCTAATTCCTTCTCCTTTCCATTTTTAAACTCAATTTTCTAGCAGTGAGAATCCTGGCTCTCATTACCCAACACATATTGTTTGCTCAATCCTAGAATACTAAAGCAGTTTTAGAATTGCTAACCCATACTGCTGTGGAAAACAAACCTAACTAGAATTCAATATGTGTTTACAGTTATTTTTATCTTTAGTCTGAGAGTACATAGTCAAAACAATGTGCCGAAAGTTACTTGCGACTCCTAAATTTTAATACCTTGAAACAACAGAGGTTTATTTGTGCTCACACTGCCTGTGTGACACAGATCAGATGGAGAGTTGTGCTCTGGCTCACTTTGGGAGCCAGGTTGATGGAGCAGCCACCATCACCATGGCATAGAAAGGGAGAGTGTTAAGTCTTGTGTTCTTAGAGCTTCTGATTCAAATGAGCACATAATTCCACCCATGTTTCATTGGCAAATTCAAATGGGCAGTAAAATATAATCAAACTGTGTGTTCAAAAAGAGGGCTTATGAGGAAATTTTGTTTATTTAATGCCATCCTTATGAATTCTTTGGAAATTTTTTTTTATTGCTGAGAAAACTGAAGTACTACAGCTTGTTTTTAACCAATAAAGGGGCCAATTCATCATTTTATCTATTACATAGTATTTTATACTGCGGGCATGTACCAAGTTCATTGGGCCATTTCCCAACTAATGGCTACTTAGATAGTTTCTATCTTCTATTAGAAAGAAAGCTTTGATGAAGATCCTTCATGAACTGATGACCTTGTTTGGGCATTTCTCTCAATAAAGATACCCATAGGTGGAGTTACTGAGCAGTCAGTTTCTTTATCAATTAGAGATTCCTTACTTGCAGCATTCTTCTCTGTAAAGTGAAAGTAATAATAGAACCAACCTCATTAATTAATATGAAGCCCTTGTCACAATACCTAGCACATAGCAGACACCCTCTTATGTAAGAGCTATTATTATTCTTTCCTCTCAAATGTGGTACTGGTGTACAGTTCCATGGCACAGAAGCCTAGGTTGTGATGTTCTTTTTTGCCTTTGTATTTTCTTTGGGTAGTTCACCTCGTTCAATGGGATTTCAGATTCCTAACATCAAAGAAGTTGCCACTACCTTTTCTTCCTAAAACCAGGTTAAGGCAATGTATTCTTCAGTTCTTTCTAGATCTAAGATATCCCTAAGATTCAATTGACTCTATGGATTAAAAGCTAACAGAACTATTGTCATGTAAGGAATTATGACCATTTGAGAAACAAAAAGAAGAAAGTAGAGACTGTCAACGCTTAGGACTGCTCACTCCCTGATGTAAGAATCCTTCTCGTGGCCATAGAGTATGAGGCTGTTACTCACCCTGGTAAAACTTCAGCTGGTCAAAACGGGTGTTAAAGATGCCCTGTATTATATCTACTCTTTTGAGTTTATAGTTTGCCAAATTTTTTCTCATTGGCAAAGTTGTTGTGTTACCCACTGTCCATCTTTCATAAAACACTGAATCATCACTGATGTTGAGGAGAGATATGAGCCTTTCTCCTGATATCTGTACTGATGTTCCCGACACATGAAGTGCGAGGACATATGGCATTATCTCACTATTCGGAATAACATGCAGTCTTTTGTTTGTTTGTTTTCACTATGCAGTGGCTTTCAGTGTATCCGTAAGGTTCGGTAACCATCAACACTAATTCTAGAATATTTCCATCACTCCCCCAATGAAATCCCAAACCTATTAGCAGAGCAGTCATTTATATATATATCCAGGAGTAGACTCGCTAGGTCATGTGGTAATTCTCTGTAAAACCTTTTGAGGAAGCACCAGACTTTTCCATAGTAGTCACACTATTTTACATCCCACAGACAATGTATGAGAGTTCCGATTTCACACATTCTTGTCAGTCAACGCTTGTTACTTTATGTCCTTTTATTTAAAGTTGTCCTAGTAAGTGTGCAGTGGTGTGACTTTTTGGTTTATATTTCCTTAATGATGTTGAGCATCTTTTCATGTGTTTACTGGTCATTTATATTAATGTATCTTCTTTTGGAAAATTTCCATTCAAATCCTGTCCCCGCATTTTTAATTTGGGCATTTGTCTATTTTGTGTGGTATAGTAGTTCTTTATGTATTCTGAACACTAGACTCTTATCAAATATATTTGCAAATATTTTCTCCTGTTTGTGGATTGTCCTTTTACTTTCTTGGTGGTATTCCTTGAAGCACAAAGGCTTTTAATTTTGGTAAAGTACAATTTACGTATTTTTCTTTGTTGCCTGTGCTTTAGGTGTCATATGTAAGCAATACTTGCTGAGTCTGAAGTCATGAAGATTTATACCTAAGTTTTCTTTTAATAGTTTGAGCTCTTAAATTTATGTCTTTGATATATTTTGAATTAAATTTTGTACATGGTATAAAGTATGGATCCAACTTTGTTATTTTTTATGTGGATGTGCAGTTATCTCAGCATCATTTGTTGAAAAAACTATTCTTTCACCATTGAATTATCTTCACATCCTTGTTGAAAATCAATCTGCTGAAAATGTGAGAATTTGTTTCTGGAAAGTCAATTCTAATCAGGAAGTGTAAGTCTTCCAACTTTGTTATTTATTAAGAGTGTTGTGGCTATTCTGCCCCTTTCATCTCCATATACATTTTAACCCTAATGTGTATTTCTGGAAAAAAGGCAACTATAATTTTGATAACGATTACATTGAATCTGTAGATTTCTTTGGGGAGTGTTGACATCTTAACAATATTAAGTTTTCCAATCTATGAACATAGGATACATTTTATTTATTTACTTATTTAGATATTCTTTAATTTTTTCAACAATACTTTGTGAGATATTTAAGTTCAACCAACTACTTTCATTAAACTTATTTCCAAGTAATTTATTGGTTTTGATACTATTAAAAAGAGAATTAGTTTCTTAATTTCATTTGTGTATTGTTTATTACAAATAAAATTGAGTTTTAGATTTTCATTTTGTATCCTGAAATTTGCTGAACTCCTTTATTAGCTTTATTGGTTTGCTTGTGGATTCCTTTACTTTTCTAGGTATAGGATCGTGTCATCTGCAAATAGAGGTAGTTTTACTTCTCCATTTCCAATTTGGATTCATTTTAATTAATTCCCCACCTCCACAGTACAACACTGGGTAGAAGTGGTGAGAGTCGTCTTTGTCTTGTTCCTGATCTTAAGAAAGCTTGCAGTCTTTTCCACTGTGACGTTAGCTGTATGTTTTCCATACATGGCCTTTATCATGTTGAGGAGTTCCCGTCAATTCATAATTTGTTGTGTAATTTTATCATTAAAAGGTGTTAGATTTTGTCAAATGCTTTTTTCACATGTCTTGAGATGATCAAGACATGCATTTTGGTCCTTTATTCTATAATTAAGGTATATTCCATTGATTAATTTTCATACATTGAACCAACCCTGCATCCTGGGATAATTCCCACTTATTATGGTGTTTAGTCCTTTAAAAAAATGTATTTTGTGTGTGTATGTGACGGGAGCATGGGTGGGCATGGGGTTGGCATCTATATTCATTAGAGATATTGGCCTGTAGTTTTCTTTTCCTGTGATGTCTTTGCTTTTTTTTTTTTTTTAATTTGGGTAGTACTAGCCTCATAGAATTAGCTGAGAACTATTTCTTCTTCTAACTTTTTGAAGAATTTCTAAAAATTAATGTCACTCTTCCTTTAAGCTTTTGTTAGACTTTATTAATGAAGCCATCTGGTCCTGAGCTTTTCTTTGTGTGAAGTTTTTAAAAATTATTATTAGTTCAATCTCTTTATCAGTTATAGATATTGAAATTTCCATTTCCTCTCGAGCCAGTTGTGGTAGTTTTTGTCTTTTTGTGAATTTGCTCGTTCCATCTAGGTCATCTAGTTTTTGGCATACATTTTAGTATTCTTTTATAATTTTTTTTCCTGTAAGACTGAACCCATTTTTACTCCTTACTTTAGAAATCGGAGTCTCCTCCACACTACTCCACTTATCAGTCTGGGTAAAGTTTTGTCAGTTTTAAAGTTTTTCCAAATAACTTACTTTTGGTTTCATTGCATTGATTTTCTGTATTATATGTCAGTGATTACTTTGTATTAACATGTAAATATTATGAAATATAATATCTAATATTATTTAATGTAACATTATTTAATAATAAATACCAATATTTAACATAATGTGATATATTATTATTACATCTATACTTATCATTTTTTCTACTCTATTTATTGTCTTCCTTGTGCTTGTTTTAGATTTAGTTTGCTTTTTTTTCTCTAGTTCTCTAAGATAGAAGGCTAAGTTGTTAATTTGAGATATTTTCATTCTCCCACATAGGCATTTACAGCTTTAAATTTCCCTCTAAATACTACTTTTAATGTATCCCATGAGTTTTGACATGTTGTGTTTTCATTTTTACTCATCTCATTGTATTTTCTGATTCTCTTGTGATTTCTTTTTTGAAACAATGGCTGTTTAAAAAAGAGGATTGTTTAATTTCCAAATGTTTATGGATATTCTGCATTTCTACCTTATCCTTTTCTAATTTCATTTTATTGATATCAGAGAATTTACTTTGTCTGATTTCAATCCTTTCAAATTTGTTGAGACTTGTTTAATGGCCTGACCTGTGGTATGTCCTAGAGAATGCTCCATGTAAATGCAGTAACAGTGTGTATTCTGCTCTTTCTGGGTTCTGTGTTCTATAGATGTCTGTTAGGTCTTATTTCTTTATTGTATTATTAAAGTCTTCTTTTTCCTTGTTGATCTTATGACTAGTTGTTAATTATTAAGAGTGGAATATTGAAGTTTCTAACTCTTATTGTTGAATATTTAATTTCTTCCTTTAATTGCATCTGTTTTGGCCTCTGTGTTTTGGGGCTCTGTTGTTAGGTGAATCTGTTTTATAATTGTTATATTTTCTTGTGGATTGACTCATTTTATACAACAATCATCTTTGTCTCTGATTTTGTCATAAAAATTTCATCTTTCTGCAAGATGTGTGTCCATGAACAAACATCTAGAATTATTCCTTTATGCCATTCTCCTTTAAATAGATAGAATAAATGTAATGTCACAAACAAAAATAAGTTTGTACTGCATTTTACATTTGTCAATGTAGTTACATTTACTGATACTGTCTATATATTCATGTGTAATTGATTTACTGTCTGGTGTCCCTTCATTTGGGCCTAGAGGACTTCTTTTGGTATTTCTTGTAAGGTGAGTCTGTTAGTGAAGAACTCTCTCACTTTCTGTTTCTCTTGGTATGTGATAATTGCTTCATTTTATTTTGAAAGACAGGCTTTCTGGATATAAAATTCTTGGTTGAGGGTCTTTTCTGTTTCACCACATTGAATGTGTCATCCTTTTTGTCTTTATAGTTTCTGATAATACAACAGGTCTTAGTTGTATTGATGATTGCTTGTATATAATGAGACATTTTTGTCTTGCTGTTTTCAATATTATGTTTGTTTTCAGTATTTGACAGTTTGAGTATGATGTAACTAAGTATGGATCTCTCTGAGTTTATTCTATTCTGAGTTTGCTGAACTCTTGGATGTGCAGATTAATGTTTATAATAAAATCTGGGACACATTTGCCATTAATTCTTCAAATAGTCTTTCTTCCTTTTCCTGTGTCTCCTTTTTTTCTGGGATTGCAATTGTGCTTATGCTGGTATGCTTGATGGCATCGCAGAAATATCTGATGCTGTATTTATATTATTTTTGTTTATTCTATTTTCTTTATACTCCTCACACTTTAATTTTAATTAATCTATCTTTATGTTCACTGATTCCTTTTTCTGTCTGCTCAAATCTGCTGTTGAGCCCCATGAGTGAATTTTCTATTTCAGTTATTGTACTTTTCAACTTTAGAATTTCTAATTGGTTATTTAAGAAAATACTTTATGGTGGGATCCAAGATGGCTGAATAGGAACAGCTCCAGAGTGCAGTTCCCATCAAGAACAATGCAGAGGGTGAGTGCCCACCACATTTCCAAACAAATTTTCACTGCCCATAGACCAGGAGATTCCTGGGCCGAAAAGTGCCACATGTTTTCAGCATGGTGGTTTCAGCCAGTGCAGGGTTGGCTCACAGAAACTCACACAAATCTGGGCAGCCATTTCAACTGGCACCTGGAATGCTGGGGAGATAGAGCTGCTCATTCAACTGAAAGGGAGGGGGCAGAGGCAGGGAGCCAGGTGATCTGGCTTGGCGGGTACCGCCACCACAAAACAAGCAATCTGAAACGCTCTGGATTGAGAGTTTCCCAGCAAGCTCAGCTGGACCCAGGATGGTCCAGCTCAGTGGGGGGAAGGGCGACCACCATTACCGAGGCATTCTGCCACTACTAAGGCAGTTCACACAGCAGCTGGACAGAGCCTGCGGCAGCTCAGCAATGCCTCTGCTGGCTGGCTGTGACTAGACTACTCCGTGTGGAGCAGGGCATCTGTTAAAAAAGGCAGCAGCATGACAGGAACTTATAAATAAAGCCTACCTTCCTAGGACAGAGCACCTGGGAAAGAGGTGGTTATGAGTTCTGCTGCAGCAGACTTAAAAGTACCTGCCCAGCATCTCTGCACGAACAACGGAGCTCCCAGCACAGCACTTGAGCTCCTATAGGGGGCAGACTGTCTCCTCAAGCAACTCCCCAACCCTGGTATACCCAAAGAGACACCTCATAAAGGAGAGCTCAGGCTGACATCTGGCAGGTACCCTTCTGGGATGAAGATAACATAAGAAGAAATCGGCAGCAACCCTTAATGTTCTGCAGGCCCTGTGGGTGATCCCCCAGGCAAGCAGGGTCTGGAGTGGACCTCCAGCAGTCCTGCAGCAGACGGGCCTGACTATTAGAAGGAAAACTAAGAAACAGAAAGAAATAATGCCATCATCAACAAAAAAGGACGTCTACTCAGAGACCCCATCCGAGAATCACCAACTACAAAGACCACAGGTAGATAAAGCCACTAAGATGGGAAGAAACCAGCACTAAAAGGATGAAAACACCAAAAATCAGAATGCCTCTCCTCCTCCAAAGGATCACAACTCCTCACCAGCTAGGGATAAAAGATGGATGGAGAATGAATCTGATGAATTGACAGAAACAGGCTTCAGAAGGTGGGTAACAACAAACTTCTTAGAACTAAAAGAACATGTGCTAACCCAATGCAAAGAAACTAAGAACCTAGAAAAAAGGTTAGATGAGATACTAACTAGAATAAACAGCTTAGAGAAGAATATAAACAACCTGATGGAGCTGAAAAACACAGCACAAGAACTTCACGAAGCATACACAAGTTTCAATAGCTGAATTGACCAAGCAGAAGAAAGGATATCAGAGATTGAAGATCAATTCAATCAAATAAAATGAGAAGGCAAGAGTAGAGAAAAAAGGGTAAAAAGGAATGAACAAAGCCTCCAAGAAATATGGAATTATGTGAAAAGATCTAATCTACATTTGATAGGTGTACCTGAATGTGACGGAGAGAATGAATCCAAGCTGGAAAACACTCTTCAGGATATTATCTAGGAGAACTTCCCCAACCTAGCAAGCCAGGCCACCATTCAAGTCCAGGAAATACAGAGAACACCACAAAGATATTGCTCAAGAAGAGCAATGCCAAGGCACATAATCATCAGATTCACCAGTGTTGAAATGAAGGAAAAAGTGCTAAGGGGAGCCAGAGAGAAAGGTCAGGTTACCCACAAAGGGAAGCCCATCAGACTCACAGCAGATCTCTTGGCAGAAACCCTACAAGCCAGAAGAGAGTGGGGGCCAATATTCAACATCCTTAAAGAAAAGAACTTTTAACCTAGAATTTCATATCCAGCCAAACTAAGCTTCATAAGCGAAGGAGAAAGAAAATCCTTTATGGACAAGCAATTGCTGAGAGATTTCGTCACCACCAGGCCTGCCTTACAAGAGCTCCTGAAAGAAGCACTAAACAAGGAAAGGAACAACCAGTATCAGCCACTCCAAAAATGTACCAAAAATTTTTGCAATCTACCCATCTGACAGAGGGTAATATACAGAATCTACCAAGAACTAAAACAAATTTACAAGAAAAAAACAAACAACCACATCAAAAAGTGGGCAAATGACATGAACAGACACTTTTCAAAAGAAGACATTTATGCAGCCAACAAACATATGAAAAAATGCTCATCATCACTGGTCATTAGAGAAATGCAAATAAAAACCACATTGAGATACCACCTCACGCCAGTTAGAATGGCAATCATTAAAAAATCTGGAGACAACAGATGCTGGAGAGGATGTGGAGAAATAGGAACACTTTTACACTGTTGGTGGGAGTGTAAACTAGTTCAACCATTGTGGAAGACAGTGTGGCGATTCCTCAAGGACCTAGAAATAAAAATTCCATTTGACCCAGCAATCCCATTACTGGGTATATACCCAAAGGATTATAAATCATTCTATTATAAAGACACATGCACATATATGTTTACAGTGGCATCGTTTACAATAGCCAAGACCTGGAATCAACCCAAATGCCCATTGACAATAGACTGGACAAGGAAAATGTGGCACATATACACCATGGAATACTATGCAGCCATAAAAAATGACGAGTTTGTGTCCTTTGTAGGGACATGGATGAATCTGGAAACCATCATTCTCAGCAAACTGACACAAGAACAGAAAATCAAACACCACATGTTCTCACTGATAGGCGGGTGATGAACAATGAGAACACATGGACACAGGGAGGGGAGCATCACACACTGGGGTCTGTTGGAGGGGGGAAGGGAGGAACAGTGAGGGGTGGGGAGATCAGGGAGGGATAACATGGGGAGAAATGCCAGATGTAGGTGATGGGGGGGATGGAGGCAGCAAACCACATTGCCATGTGTGTGCCTATGCAACAATCCTGCATGATCTGCACACGTACCCCAGAACCTAAAGTACAATTTAAAAAAAAAAAGGAAATAATTTATATCTGTTGATATTATCTCTTTGGTGAGACAGCTTTCTCATGCTTTCTTTCTTTTTTTTTTTTTCTGAGATGGAGTCTCCCTCTATTGCCCAGGCTAGAGTGCAGTGGCACAATCTCAGCTCACTGCAACTTCTGCCTCCTGGGTTCAAGCAATTCTCCTGCCTCAGCCTCCCAGGTAGCTAGGATTACAGGTGTGCCCCACCGTGTCAGGCTAATTTTTGTATTTTTAGTAAAGATGTGGTTACACTATGTTGGCCAGGCTGGTCTCGAACTCCTGACCTCCTGATCCGCCCACCTCATCCTACCAAAGTGCTGGGAATACAGGTGTAAGCCACCGCACCCAGTCTCTCATACTTTCTTTTAGTACTTTAGACGTGATTTTCTTTATTTCTTTGAATATATTCAAAATATCTAATTTAAAATAATTATCATCTATGTCCTAGGGAATGTTCCATGTAAATGTAGTAACAATGTGTATTCTGCTTTTGCTGAGTACTGTGTTCTATAGATGTTTGTTAGGTCTTGGTTCTTTATAGTATTGTTAAAGCCTTCCTTTTCCTTATTGATCTCATGACTAGTTGTTCTGTTAATTACCAAAAGTAGAATATTGAAGTCTCCAACTCTTATTGTTGAATTTTTAATTTCTTCCTTCAATTTTATCTGTTTTGTCCTCATGTGTTTTGGGGCTCTGTTTTTAGATGCATCTGTTTTATAATTGTTATATTTTCATGTGGATTGACTCATTTTATACAACATTCATCTTTTTCTCTGTTTTGGTCATAAAAATTACATCTTTCTGCAAGATGTGTGTTATGAACAAACATCTATAATTATCGTCTAGTAGGTCCAACACCTTGGCTTTCTCAGGGACAATTTGCTTTGTTTGCTTTTTGTCCTGTGTATGGACCATATTTTTTTGTTTTTGTTTCTGCATGTCTCATAAGTTTTTGTTCAAAGCTGGATGCTTAAAATGATATAATGTGGCAACTCTTGGAATCAGATACTCCTTCCCTCCCCCAAGTTTGTTTTTGTTGTTGTTTGTTGTAGTAGTTGTTGATTGCTTAGTGACTTTTGCAAACTAATTCTGTAGAGTCTATAAAGTCTCTGCTTGGTTAGCTTGGTGGTCAGCCAACGATTAGGCAGAGATTTCTTTAAATATTTGGCACCAGCCTTAGCTTTCACTTCCTGCTTTCACAGAGCCTCAAAATCAACTAGAGGTGAGAGCTTAGGTCTGTTCTCCCGTCTTTCCTGTGTGTGAGCACATCTCTAGGCATGCACACAGCTCTAAGTATGTTTATGATCTTGTAGATTCCCAGGAATATGCCATAGCCTTTCAAAGACCCTACAGACATCTGATTCTTCATCTTTTTCTTTGAAGCTTTTTGATTAAACTGTTATCTACTGCCTCAGGCAGCTAAAAGTCAGACAGTTTCCTGGCAAGTATCTCTAGGGAAAGACCTTTCTATACTGGGTGAACTGAGAGTGAAGCCAAATACTGACAGCCTTGCAAGTGGGGTTTTTCTGGGAACTATTAGACAAGTCAATAAATGACAAATATTTGGGAATGAGATTTTGAAAGATCTCCAGCCCTGATCTGCCCCTCTCCATTGGCTTCTAGACTGCTGGTTTTTACTGTCAATGTAGGCTGCTATTTTTCCAAAGCTACTGTAGTACTAGAAAGTATGAGATTTAAGCAGGTCAAGTTAAAATGCCTCAAAGTTCTCTGTTTTTACCAAGAATCAGCCATTTTTTTCTTGAATAAATGTTCTCCTGGTTGCCTACAAAGCTTTGGTTTATTTCCAGAGTTATGAAAAAGTTATCTTGACATTGTTTGACAGTTTCCTCATTGCTTTTATGGAGAAGAGAATTTTCTGATATTTTCACTCTGCCATTTCACTGACATCACCCTAGCATGCAACATTAATGGAAGCACATAGTCATAAAGGACTATAAATATTCTTCAAGGCATAAAACCTAGAACTCAAATAAGAGTAGAATAAAATACTTGTTTTTTGTTAGGTTAGGAATTTTTAGCATCTCTGGGATCAGGGGACGATTTCAGTGTAACATTTACTATGGTAAATTGCTTTCTCATTGTGCTAGGTAGGTAGAAATTGCCTTCAGGAGTTTTGAGAGGCTGTTGATGGACACTAAATAAAAAAGGTACAAAATCTCAGCCACCCAGGAAAAATCTGAAGGAGGAAACATGGTTGCAAAGTTATGTGCAATACAATTATAAGTTTTCATCAGTTATGCTTTATTATTATAAAAAATAAAGTCACCTTTCTTGAACTTCAGTTTGGGAAATATATTGCAATATCTTCTTTGAAGACTGTGAGCTTCTACAAGGTAGAGATTGATGTTTAGCCTTTTCCCTTTCCCTGGTGTCTAGCCTGCTACCTGTCTTCATGTGTCATGAATTTTAGTTGCAACTGACAAAAAAACCCAACTCAAACTAACTTCAATAAAGCCATTAATTTGGTATACCTAAATCTCCAAAGATGACAGACTTCAGGTATAGTTGGATTCAGGAACCTAGAAATCTTTCCTAGGAATATTTCTAGCTCCTACTCTTGTCTGATTTTTTTTTAGTTTGGGCTTCACTTGAATCTGTCTTTGTGGGCAAAGGGCCGAATACCTAGATTGACTGTATTTTGGTCATGTGCTCTTCTAAGAAGTCTGATTGGGTGTCTGGGGTCATTGCCACCCAGGCCGCATTCACTAATGGCAAGAGTCGGGTGAGAGAAAAAAAATGAAACATTGTTATTAAAGAGGAAGGAAGGAGGGATGCTCATTAGAGAACATAAATGCCTGCCCACCACACACACAAAATACCTGTATTGATTTTTTTCAGCTGCATGATTGAGTTGAACTTAGCAGTTTGTTCTGGGACTAAGATACAATCTCTGTTCCTTGTGTTCATGTGATTACTCCCCACTTCCATATCATTATCCCACCTAGGTGAGTTCTCATCTCAACTTCCACAGTGCTTCCAGTCCTGTATGCTTTCACATAAATATATGTAAGTGTGCACAGAATTAAGCTCCGTCATGAGAGGGGAGTACTCAGGAACATGGACTAGAATTCTGTTCTTTTGGATTTATCTCTTTAGAATTTCATCCAGAAGAGAGGACAGATGTAAAAAACAAACAAACTTAATTTTTCACATTTCTGAGATTGGGCTGTTATTGTTTTGAAATATTCATTACAAAGTTGATATTTTGTGCTAAAAAGTAGCTATTATTTGCAGGTTTAATATCAATGAAAAATTAATCATCTATAAAATGGGAATAATATCTTTAACTATCTTGGGAGGGTTGAAAAACTTGAACGAAGAATGAATGACACATAAAGCACATAGAACATTGCCTGTTCCATATGTAATAGCTAAGTTTTAGCAATTATTATTACTATTATTAAAGGTTGACTCCATCTCTTAGTCTATGAAGACTTCACAATCAGGTTTGGAACTGAGAGTGAGGGGCTGAATGTAGAACCCACTTAGTGCCTGAGCTGAGGTTAGGAACTGCAAGTGTGAGAGCAGTACTGAATAATGATCTCATTGCTACAGTCTGGGAGACACTGAAATAATTATCTGGTTGGTTCATTCTAGTGGAGCCAATTGTGGACTGCTTGGGGAAACCCCATTGCTGGCGGTGTTGCCAGGTGTCTACCATCTTCTCTGTTTGACTCTCTCTCTTCAGGCAAGTGCGAAGTAGCATCTCCCCCACAATCCCCTTGTAAATCTATCGGTGGCTCTTTAATTCATTCATGGAACAAATACTGTAGAGAACTCACTGTAACAGCTGGATTTATTGAGTGCTTGTGGCTCAGTATGTACCAGTTCTCTTCTAAGCTTTGTGGATTAATTGATTTATTACATTTTCATAAGGTCCTCATATAGTAGCTGTTTTTATTATATCCATTTTCCAGATCAGGGAACCAGACATGGGAAGTACCCTGTGGTAGATGCTGTTGATGGGACATAAACAGGTTCAACCGTGGTGAGGGACAGAAAGACAGGAGCAGGAGAGAGAGTAAAAGGTGACAAGGTCAGATCATTCCATGTCAGTGAGTTTGGATTTTATCTTAAGAATAGCAGGACACTTTCAAAGAGTTTTAATCTAGGAGAGAAATAACCTGTATTATATTGAAACAAAAAGATAATCTTTGTAGTAAAGAGAATGGACACAGGGAAAACAGTTGGGGAGGGTGTTGTAGTTGTCCAGTTGAGAGAAGATGGCTTGAGTGGGGAAGCTGGTAGTGGAGATGGCAAATATTTGACAGACTGAGATAAATTATCAATGCATATTAGAACCTATAGAACTCTGAGGGGATTGATCTTCAGAGGAAGTGAGAAATACAGATGTCAGCATTTAGAAATACCTGGGTTTGGAGGGAGATCTCTGGGGGTTCTGGAGGTGCTGGGGTGGTGGATGTGGTAGTCAGCTTGGGTGTGCAGAGGCTTGTAATGTTCAACGAGTGCTCTTCTGCTGTTTCTGCTGTTGTCTTTCCAAATTTAAAATCACGATGAAGTCCTTTTTCACTGTGTTAATCAGAAAATAGGCAGTCACTTCCCAAATGATCCTTGAGCCAAGATTTGAAAAATACAGAAAGGAACTCATGTGCTATGTGTGAGTCTGTGGGACAGAGGGTGGCGGGGGTGGAGTAAGGGAGAGGGAGTGGAGGTCAGGGATGGGGAGGATGACCCTGTGCCTGGGGACTGAGAAGACATTCCAACCAACCATCAGGTTTGATGATCTCAGCCCGGGAGGGGATGCCATCCAGTTGTTTAGAACCTTCCATTTTGTGTGAGCTTCTTGGCTTCGTCCCTTTGGACAACTGTCTAAATTGCAGAATGAGAATCAAGGCAGTAGGGAGCCTGGTGGCCACCCCTCTCCCCCCTCGCTCCCGTGGAGTGCGCGTTTGCTGATCTGAGCCCTCTCCTCTCCTGTTTAGGACACTGAGGTTTTGAACACCGCCATTCTCACTGGAAAGCCTGTTTCAGTTCCCATCAAAGTCGTGGGTGTTCAGGAGGATGGTTCTGTGGTTGATGTGTCTGAGTCTGTGGAATGCAAGTCTGCCGATGAAGACGTCATTAAGGTAAGCGGGGGTTATCTACAGCTGTCCTAAGTGTTCACAGCTTTTGTCACCACTTCGTTTGTCTCCAAGGTCTTGTTCTGATGAGCATCCCATGCTCTGAAGGGCTGGAGGCCAGAATGACCTCACGAAGGAGGAGATGGCTGACAGCAGAGATGCTCTGGAATCAGCAGGTGGCCGCAGCAGGCGATGCTGCTTTCCTCTCCCTGGAAAGCAGAATACCATCTTCTTATTTTTTTGCCAACTCTCTGTGCCTAATACTGTTATGCACTCAACATATTTTCTTTAAATGCCTTGCTTCTTTGGGGTAGCCAGTTAGCTCAGTGGGTTAGAGTGTGGTGCTAATAAATGCTTTACTTTTTCAAACTTAAAAACTAATTTAGCTTCATTATAAGACAGTAAAGTCCATGAGCTTGGTGTATTAAATTTTTTGTTAATATGCATTAAAATAAATAACTATTAAAATAAAAATAAGTTCACCCATGTGCCACCTAACTTAAATTGAATATAACCAGTGGGATACAGTTTAGGAAATCTGGCCATGGGACATTTCTGCTAGATTCTTCATTCAAATTAGCTATGTTTGTGACTCCAGATTCTTCTAGGAACCAGACACTATTTTTTACATGCTCTTTGAAGAGGTCTTTTTGAACCACCAAATTTAGTGTTTCTGCCTATTTTTTCTTAGCACACTGGTTGCCATTGCTTTTGCAGCAGAGACCTCAGGGAGAAAGGATTTGAATTTTTAGAATGATTGATCCTTTCTCCTTTAAATTGTTAAGAGAACCCCTACGTCCAATCTATTCAGCTATTTTAGAAAAATACAATAACTCTGAGTTCTGCTCTTCCTCACATTCTGCTAGCTCCTGTTTAGAGGTTTTAGGAAACTTGGTCTCAGTCTTGAGAACTTTGTGGTAGATAGGAAAACCTTTAAGGGTTTCCCTGTGGTAGAAAAGGTCTGGGAGGGGTTGATTTCTTCTTGTTGTGACTTACAGGAGGCTGTATCTTAAGCCAGAGACAGTTTCAGAAAAGAAGACTGATGTATTTGTGAGGTCTAATTAACAAAGTAATTAATTCCTAGGAAACTCAAGTTTGGCATAGACTGTTTCCTGAACTTGGAATGATAATTGTCCGTAGAGATGGAAGGTGGATTAGCTTAAAACCTGCACCCATAGCCCTGCCTGCGGTTCCTGGTGGTCCTTGTATTCTGTGGGCAGGTTTGATTAAACGTATGTCCTTAAATATTCAGAGTTTAGAAAGAGCTGAGCCAAGTCAGAGGAGATTATTTGCACCAATGAAAAAATGGATAATGAAATGCTATTGGTCGATTTTGACAATGCACAAGTTTTACACTATTTTTACTATTCTCATGTCATTCCAGAAAGTAGACACTGATAAGAGATGGTATCTGTATACTTATGTCATCACGTGCTCAAAAAAATGATTCAGTCTGTAGTTCCTAAGCCTTTTGTTCTGATCTGAGAGCCTGGTTAGAGCCCCATGTGGTAGAATGCTCCTTCTCTTGCCCTGAAGAGCTCTACCATAGAGGGACAAGTCAAAGTTCATAGATACCTTTATTGCCATATGCTTGTTTTCTGCAGTCCACACAAATGTACTAAAAGTATCCTCTGCTCTTCCTCATAGATGTTGTTTTGGAAGATGATACTTTTTTGCTCAACTGTCACCTGTGTAGCCTCAGGAGGATGGGCATTTTTCTAACAAATTATTGCCCAGTCTTCAGAGGAACAAAGTGAAACCTGCAGATTACAAGCTAAGGGCTGTATTCACACTTTTTTAGGGGATTCTAGGACTGCTGCAAATTTTGGAGCTTGTGTCAATTGAGGGGATTTAATTAAATGACTGTGATGCATTTATTATGGCTTCAATGTCAATGCTTGTCATAAATTTTACTATAATTCCAAGTTGAATGGAGTTGTCCATTCAAGTATGGACATGACCTTGGCATCATCCCAGGAACATCCCCAAATATGTGGCACATTCATTAGCACCCTTTCGAGAGATCCTCTTAGTCTGTGGAGTTGTCACAGTCATCCTTCAGAGTACAGAAAACATTGCACAGTTTTTAGGGAGAATCTTGCAGGGTTCACCAAGGATCTATGTGCCATGGAACCATGAATTAGATAAGGGAAAAATGTGAATTTAGGAAGTTGTAAATTGTGATAATATCCAAACAAATTAACTTGTTTGGCCTGTGATTGTATGACTTTTGGGGGACAGATTCAGAGGACATAAATGATTTTGACAACCTGGAACCTTGGCCTAATCTGGCAAGATTAGAAGGGATAAATGTCAGATTTCAAGTTGATAACTACAGTAGTCTCTCCTTATCTATGGTTTCATTTAACTGTGGTAAACCACAGTCCAAAAATATTAAATAAAAATTTTCAGAGAGAAACAATTCAAGTTTTAAATTGTGCACTGAGTATCATGATGAAATCATGTCTTCTTGCTCAATCCCACCCAGGATGTAACTCATGCCTTTGTCTGGCATATCCATGTTGTGGACACCGCCCACCTCTGAGTCATTTAGTAGCCGCCTTGGTGATCAGATTGACTGTCACAGTATCACAGTGCTTGTGTTCAAGTAGCCCTTATGTTATTTACAAATAACCCCAAAGTACAAGAGACATGATGCTGGCAATTCAGATAGGCCAATGAGAAGTCATAAAGTGCTTCTTTTAAGTGAAAAGGTGAGAGGTTTTGACTTGGTAAGGAAATAAAAAGTCATATGCTGAGGTTACTAAGATCTGCAGTCAGAACGAATCTTCTATCCATGAAATCGTGAGGAAGGAATAAAAATTCATGGTAGTTTTGCTGTTGCATCTCAAACTGCAAAAGTTAAGGCCACAATGTGTGATAAATTCTTCATTAAGATGTGAAAAGACATTAAATTTAGGTGGAAGACATGAACAGAAACTTGTTCTGTTGGTGGAAATCTGATTCAGTTCTATCTGTGGTTTCAGGAATCCACTGAGGTCTTAGAATATATTCCCCCAAGGAGGGGGAGGAAACTGCTGTACATTAAGTTAAAAAAAAAAGTAGAGGATGTAGTGTGTGTGTGTGTGTGTGTGTGTGTGTGTATGTGCGTGCGCGCACGCAAGAAGCCTTAGGATTTTTATCAGTATTGGGATCCAGTGAGTCAACTGTTTGATGAGGCTGCTACGGGTTGATTTGTATTGGCATGAATCAGTGTGTGATTCAGAGCAGAGGTCACAGGCAGGGAGATTGCAGACCAGATCTGACCCAGAAGTGTGTGCGAGGTGCGGGGGAGGGTCTGCATATTTAAAAAATTTTTACTGAATTTATTGCCCCCACACAAAAATTGGCATGTTTACACAGAAATCTTAATTTATAGCTTCTTATGAAAAATCACAGGACCAGGTGGTCCTGGGTCCCCATGACTTCCTGTGAACCTCATCTGGAGTTGAAGAGAGGATGCTCCTCTGCATAACACCTGTGCCCTCCAGCTCACCATAGTCTCCACCACTCCCTTTTGTCCTTCACGTGGAGACTGAAGGACATTTGCCATTTCTTCTCACACCTGTGCTCCTAGTTTTTGATAGTAGATTTCAGAGGAAAGTGAGATATTTTTGTACTCCAGCCTCCAAAAACAAATAAGCAACAAATGATGGACTTAACTTTCTCACTCTGATGGAGAATTCTGTATCTTTCTAGGCCATAAGAAGAACAATAAAAAAATCGGGTTATGCTCTGTCAAAAGGCGTCCGAGAGGCTGAGGACTCTTGAAATCAAATCACAGGAGAGATGATTGCAGGAAGTGTGAGTGTTAAGCCTATTGATGAGAAGAAAAGGCTCAGGGGTGAGGTGAAGAGGGAGACATGACAGCTTTTTGTAAGTCTTTCAAGGGCCATGATGTGGAAGATGGAGTAGCTTTGTGCTTTTTGTGTTCCAAGAGTGGAAATTGAAAGGCACCATTTTTGGCTCAATATAAAGAAAAGGATTGCAGAGGTGGTGAGTTCTTTGGTTGAGCTTTCAGATACATGATGTTGGTTAAGATCCTGACTCTACCTTCCTCACTGTTTGACCTTGGGCAAATTGCTTACCATCTCTGAGGCTAGTTTCCTTATTTATAAAATGGAGATGATAATGATATAGTGGAAACATACTTTTCTAGAGATTTGTTCTAAAGTCACAGTATAGGACAGAACTAACAATAATCAAACTAATCCCTAATCCTTGAAAATCTCCAGTCTCACTGGGTTATCGAGGCTGGAGAGCAGTGAAAAGGCTCTCTGCAGCCTTGACCTCCCAGACTCAAGTGATCCTCCTACCTCAGCTTCCCAAGGAGCTGGGACTGTAGGCTCACACCACCACGCCAGGCTAATTTTTGTATTTTTTTGTAGAGACAGGGTTTTGCTGTGTTGCCCAGACTGGTCTCCAACTACTGGACTCAAGTGATCTGTCTGCCTCAGCCTCCCAAAGTGCTGGGATTACAGGCATGAGCCACCATGCCCCGCCACACCTGGGTTTTTAGAAGTTCAAAAGACAATTGATTTAAAAAAAAATGTTTTCCTGGCATTTGAGCTAAGGGCACATTTTCAGGAGCAGTAAAGGGCAAGGTTTTAAAGGGAGTTTTGAGGGAAGTCTAGATAAGTAACATTTGGGGGCATTTGAAGATAAATTTCCCCACTCATTCTCTTTTATTCTTTTATGTCTTCTGGTGGAAATCTTGTCAGATGGTAATCTTAAGTTATTCTGTGCACTTGTAATTGAATTGTTAAATCTATATGTGATAAAAAGCCCAATGTGGAGTTTAGAGGATGATTAAGTAAGAATGTATATCTAAAGAAAGTGCTTGACTGTAATATATCAGTAAATAGTATATCTATACCCATTGATTGGCATATTTATATCCACATGTGATATAAATATTATATCTTTTTATAGATTATATTATACTATAGATTATACTGTCCACATGTGGATATAAACATGCAGGTGAATGGGTATAGATATAATATTTACTAATATATTGAAATATCTAAAATATAGTTTGGATGTTTGTCTCTAAGCTATATTTTGAATATTTGACCTCTGTATTATTCTGTTCTCACATTGCTATAAATAAATACCTGAGACTAGGTAATTTATAAAGAAAAGAGGTTTAATTGGCTCGTGGTTCCACAAGCTGTACAGAAAGCGTGATTCTGATCTGCCTCGGTTCTGGGGAGGCCTTAGGAAACTTACAGCCATAGAAGAAGTTGAAGGAGGAGCAGACACATCTTACATGGCAGGAGCAGGAGCAAGCAGGGCAGTGGGGGGAGGTGCCACATACTTTTAAATGACCAGATCTCACGAGAACTCACTCACCATCTATCACAAGGACAGTTACGAGTGGGATGGTGCTGAATCATTCATGAGAAATCTGCCCCTCACGATCCAATCACCTTCCACCAACATTAGGGGTTACAGTTCAGCATGAGATTTTGTGGGGACACAGATCCAAACCATACCAGCCTCCAAATCTCATGTTGAGATGTAATCCCCAGTGGTGGAGGTTGGGCCTGGTGGGAGGTGTTTGGGTCGTGGGTATAGATCCCTCATGAATGCCTTAGTGCCATCCCCTTGGTGATGAGTGAGTTCACACGAGATCTGGTTGTTTAAAAGTGTGTGGCATTTTCTCACTCCCTCTCTGACCATGTGAGCCTTCTGCTTTCCCTTTGCCTTCTACCATGATTTTAAGCTTCCTGAGGTCCTCACCAGAAGCAGATATGGGTACCATGAGCCAGTTAAACCACTTTCCTATCTAAAGTATCCAGCCTCAGGGATTTCTTTACAACAATGCAAGAATGGCCTAACACAACATCCACACTCATATCCATGAATGTTAACTGCTACTTGATTGTAAGGCCCACAATATCTATGACTCTGGTCTATTTTACTAACTATTCTGTTCCCAGTCCTAAGCACTGTATCTGGAACACAGTAAATAGTTGTTGAATATATGAATGAATGAATGCTAGAGCTTCCCAGAGATGGAACAAGATACTATGCACAAATGGCTGTTATGTCTTTATTAGGATATTGCCAGTGAATTTTCTGTTACTGAAAATCTTCAAAGAGGTGGAAGGTTCCCTGTAGTCAAAGGGATTTGGTATCAGGTAAAGACTTGGACTTGATCCTATGATGCACATCATCTTCTGTTCTCATGGGGCTTCACAAATACTTACTAATCATCCACTTGTGAGGGCAATATATAAACAGCTTTGGGAGATATAAAGGTGGAATGCATATGACGTCTTAGGAGCTTACTAGAGCTAATGAGTATTAATAGGTAACATTTGAGAGTTTATTAAGTACCAGGTACCATTATAATAGGAGCATTAGAAGTACTGACCCTTTTCATCTTCACAACAAGTTTTTAAGACAGGTAATACTACTATTCAAAGTTTATACGTGAAGAAATGGGACCTAGGAGGTGTTCTAGCTCCAGGTCTAGTGGATATAGGGGTCAGAGTTCCCACCTGGGAGGTCAGCCCCAGATCCTATGACCTCAATCTCTGTACTCTAAAATTGTCATTATGGAAGGTTATGTAGGGCATTGTGTGTGTGTGTTCGGTTGGGGAGTGGTTCACTGGTGTTTCTATGAGCTAGTAGCAGAATATCGTTACTATGGTTTTCCCATCAAGAATTCAATTGATTCAATTGACTTTTTCTGAATTTGCAAAAAATGTGTTTTTATTTTTAATCCATATCACCTGGAACAACATATATCTTACAGTTCTGGAGGTCAGAAGTCTAAAATAGGTCAGTAGGGCTGCATTCTTTCTGGAAGCTCTAGGGGAGAATCTGTTTCTTTGCCTTTTCCAGCTTCTAGAGGCCACCTGTATTTCTTGGCTGTGAAGCTGTGAACCCTTCCTCCATTTTCAAAGTCAGCATTGTAGCATCTCCAACTCTCTCTCTCTTCCCCTCATGGCTAATTCCATCATCACATCTCCTTCTCTGACTCTGACCCTGCTGCCTCCCTCTTACAAGGATCCTTGTAATTCCTTTGGAGCTACAAGCTAACCTGTATCAAGATACTTAACTTAATGACATCTGTGACCTCCTTTTGACACATGTATTAGTTTCCCAGAGCTGTTACCACAAACTTGATGCCTGAAACCAATAGAAATCTGTTCTCTCACAGTTCTGGAGGCCAGAAGTCTGAAATCAAGGTGTCAGTAGGTCCCCCAGTTCCTCCGAAGGCTCTAAAGGAGAATCCTTCCTTGCCTCTTCCAGCTTCTGGTGGTCCTGGGTGTTCCTTGGCTTGTGTCAGCATTACTTTAATATCTGCCTCTGCTGTTGCATGATCTCACCCCTGTGTCTCTGTATGACCCTCTCTTCTTATAAGGGTACCTGTCATTGGATTTAGGGGCCATCCTAATTCAGGATATTCTCTTCTTGAGATTCTTGAAATTATATCTGCAAATACGCTTTTTCTAAATAAGATCACTTTCACAGGTGCTGGGGGTTTGGACTTGGCCATATCTTTTTTTGGGTTACAATTCAACCCACTCTGCTGTGTAAGGTAGATATTCTCAGGTTCTGGAGATTAGGACACAGACATCTTTTGAGTGGGAGGTGACTTTATGCTGCCTGCCACAGTGTGCTTTCTTTTCTTTGCTGAGTCTTTTTTAAGGTCTTTGGAAAAAGAAAGAAAATGCAATGTTCATCTTGTAATTACGATTAATCTTTGTGTATCTATCTTTTTGACTTCAGGATGGCTTCATGTTTTTATGCATTTGCAGTTGTGTTGTTTGGAAATGAACTGTGGCTTTCAGAACCACAGAAGCCAGTCATGCATCTTCAGCGGGGGATGAACTCTTTCATGCTTGCAGATAAGCAAATATAAGCTCACACAGATCTCGAAGATGGTGCTTCCCAACTTATGGCTGCAATAATTAAGTTTCCAGCCATTGCCGTATCACTGGACTTGAAATAATGAGATGTTAAATGGCTAATAAAAGGACATTAATATTTTAAAGCCTTCTCTGTCCCAGGGAAGGACCTTGTTTCCAAACTTGGTCTGTGAGGGGTAAGGTAAGGTGGTGGATGTCAGAAAAAAATACAAAGTTTTGCTGTTTGCCGAGCAGTTTGTGGGGAGCTGGTCACGAAATAAAGCTTGATGGAAAACATCAGTACTCTGGAAAACACCAGTGTCTTCAAGAGAGTGGCTGCATTTCCTGGGGGTAATGCGCAGCACCTGCAAAACTCTATATGATCAAAGTTTCCTTCAGTGATTGCATTTACAGAGAGGATAAAATGGAAGGTGGACATGTGCTGAATGTGGTCCTTAGAGAGGCACCCTTGGGCTGATGTCAAAGAGCAACATACATCACTATTCAGGTAGAGGAGACTGAACGAGTGTGGTAGGTAGTGGGATCTATGGCAGGAACAAGTTGAGTTCCTGCATTCGTGAGTATTGTTTTGGTTTTTGTTGTAGCAAGTAACAGAAACCCAAATCCAGCTGCCTCAGACTAATCTGGATTTTTACTTAGAAGAACATATAGAAAAATTCAAAAGAGATTTAAGGCTATTTCTTTTCCCTTCAGCAACACTTGACAAAAAATTTATATATAAACACTGTTATTCTATTTCTGGGCATGAATTTCCTTTCCTTCGCCCATCACTGTGAGCTGTGCAGCTAAGAATAAGTTGTCAGGCAGTTTGGATGTTATTGCCTAATTTTCTCATTCTTTATGTTGGTAATTTGGACTTTTATTGTTCTGTTCTAATTGGAGATGTGTCATATATTTCCTGTTGGCCAGGGATAGATATTGCTGCATTCTCAACCTTTTGTTCCTGTCAGCCTCATTATGATTGCAGTATTAATTAGATCAGTTATTCATTTCTGTCTTTGGCATCTCTAACTAAGAACTAATACTCTGGAATTGTTTCTGCATAATTCAGGGAAATCTTGGAATGAGCCAGTGTAAACCTGCAAGCCTCCCAGCTCCACCTGCCCAGTAATCATGACCACGTGCTTCCTTCCCTTCTCTCCTGGAGGCCTTTCCTCTGGTCTTCTCCATCCAGACCCTGCTTAGGTCCAAGGCTGGGAGATTACTAGAAAATTGGCCTGTGAAAGTGTCTGGGATATCAGGTCTGATCCAATATGGCCCTAGGGTCTTCTATCTCCCAGAGACTTATTTATTTTGTGTTAAGTGGGAGGGAAGGGACTCTCATTCATGTTTGGGTACTTGGTTCACAATTTAAACACCTGCCATGCAGCTTTGATGGTTGGAAAAATATGTCAGCTTCATATTCAAGTTCCTTTGGTTTCCTGAAGAAACTCAAACTAAACAAACTTTACGAACTAACTTGATCACATAATTGTAAGATGTAGACACAGGTATGAATGGATCTAGGTACAAAGGCAATGTGTTGAGGCTACTGTCACCCTCTACTATCTTTTTTTGTAACAGCTTTATAGATGTGTAATAGACAGTAAATTTCACATATTAAAGTGTACAATTTGATGAGTTTTGATGATTTCATGAGTGTGAAATTGTCACCAAAATCAAAGTAGTGAACATATCCTTAACTTCCAAACATTATTCATGTCCCTTTATAATCTCCTCTCTTTGCCCCTCTCCACTTCTCATCTGCTTTTTCTCATTGAAGATTTTCATTTTATAAAGTCTTATGCAAACAGAATCATAAAGTATGGTCCCTCTCTTTCCCTATTTGCTCTGGCTTCTCTCACCCAGTTAAAATTTGAGATTCACCCATGTAATGTGTAACAATAATTCATTCCTTTTTATTAGTGAGTAGTATTCCACTGTATGAATATATCATAGTTTATCAATCTATTGATGGAAATTTGTTTTTTTTTCTGATTTGGGAATCTTACAACTAATACTGCTATAAACATTCATGCCAGACTTTGTCTGGACATAAGCTTTCACTTCTTAGGAGTAGAAAGATTGTATTATTTGGTAAGCATATTTTTTTTTATTGCAATTTAGGTTCTGGGGTACATGTGCAGATCATGCAGGATTGTTGCATAGGTACATACATGGCAAGGTGGTTTGCTGCCTTCATCCCCCCATCACCTACCTATATCTGGTATTTCTCCCCTCGTTATCCCTCTCCCCCAACCCCTGCTGTCCCTCCCCCAGCCCCCCACTACTGACTGTAGTGTATGATACTCCCCTCCCTGTGTCCACATGTTCTAATTGTTGAACACACACCTATGAGTGATAACATACAGTGTTTGGTTTTCTGTTCTTGTGTCAGTTTGCTGAGAATTATGGTTTCCAGATTCATCCATGTCCCTATGAAGGACACGAATTCATTGTTTTTTATGGCTGTGTAGTATTCCATGGTGTATATGTGTCACATTTTCTTTATCCAGTCTATCGATGATGGACATTTGGGTTGGTTCCAGGTCTTTGCTATTGCAAACAGTGCTGCAGTGAACATAAGTGCGCATGTGTCTTTATAATAGAAAAATTTATTAAGCGTATTTTTAACTTTTTAAGAAGCTGTCAAACTGTTTTCTAAAGTGGTTACACCATTCTACTTTCCCACTATCAGGATTTGAGAGTCCTATTACCTTCACATCTTGGCCAACACTTAGTATGGTCAGTCTTTTTAATATTAGCCTTCCTATTAGGTTTATAGAGGTATGTCATTTTGGTTTTAATTTGCATTTCGTTAATGATTAATGATATTGAGCATCTTTTCAGTGTACCATTTTGCCATCCGCTGATTTTGGTGACATTGCTGTTTAAATCTTTTAAAATTGGGTTATTTTGAAAACATTATTGAGTCTTGAGAGTTGTTTTTATATTCTAGATACAAGTTCATTATCCAATATGTGATTTGAAAATATGTTATATTTTAAAATATGTTATTCCAGATTATGGTTTATCTCTTCATGCCCTAATAGGGTCTGTAGAGGACTAGAAATTTTTCACTTTGATGAGGTTGAATTTATCAATTTATTTTCAACCTCATCAGCTCCCACTCTGCCTGTTGAGCTCAGTGTTCTCAGGAAATGTCAGCTAGAAGAATGAATGGATGCCAGTCCCATGGGCAAACAAAAGCACGACAGGAACTCAGTGTGTGGATCAGTCTTTCCTTAGAGTCAACCTCTTTCTACTCAATTATCTCCCAGGTGCATGTATTGAGCATGTGCTATTGAGAGGCAGTTTTCATGTCATGGTGAGTGTGTTATAATGTGCTGGTTTATTGCCCTGTTGAGCTGTCTTTGCCCTTAGCTGGCATCTCTGTGAAGGGGCAGGGACCTGTTGATCTTCCTCACTAGTTCTTCCCATCGCTAGTACTGCACCGGGCATGAGTAGATGCTCTGTGAATAGACTTGAATGCAGGCTAAGGGTGGAGCTTATTGGTGCCAGCCACTGATGTCACTGCTCATGGAAAGGAGGGCTTCTGAGTCCAGTGGATGTGGGATCTAAACCTACCTCAGCCATCACTGGGGATTTGGGGAAATTTGCTTTTCAAGATAAACCTCAGAGACAGGCTTCATATGTGATAATAACTAGCATTTATTGAGCACTTGCTATGCGCTCAGCACCTAAGCTCTTCACATGTCTCGATTCATAGATTAGGTTGGTGCAAAAGTATTTGGTACAAAGTAACTGCGGTATCTGCTATCAAAAGGAAAAAAATAGGCAAAGACCACAATTATCTTTTGCACCAACCAATGATGCTCAGAATAATCCTGTGAGGCCTACCGTGAGGATCCACATTTTATAGATAAGACACCTGATGCACAGGAAGTTAATCACTGTCACCTAAATGGAGGTCACCTAGCTGGCAAGTGCCAGGACTGGGATTTGAGCCTTGGCAGCTCTTACAAAAGAGTCAAGCATGCTCTAGACCACGGCATTAAAGAGAGTAATATCACACTGAACCCAGCCTCATTGGAGCAATTTCATGCTTATTTCCCGGGGGAGGCTTTTTCCCTCCCTACTCTTGGACTGTCCACAAAGTAACTTATTTTAAACATTACCCTGAGTGGTTAAGATTACTTACCACAGACAAAAACAGGTCCTCTTTTTCTCTGAAATATTTCCAATGTATACAGAGGAACTCACTCATGTCAGGAATTAATGAGCGTAAAAAGAATGAAACGAGCTAGAACTCCTTTTCCAGTCAAGAGTTACTTGTACTAACAGAGGTGTGATGGGCATAGAAAGAGACTCTGAGAGTCTCCCTCTCTCCCTGGATACTCAGGGGGTTTAGCATGAGCAGTTTATTAGCGTTTTATTGATTTATAGCACTAAACGGATATGGACTTTCAGAAATTCACACTGCCTTTTGCAGCTGGTGGAAATGAAGATTCTGTCTCTGCTGAAAAACAATGGGATGAGGCTTCTCGGGGGTAGACAAAGTGGATCATACAGCCTCCTATTAAACAAATGTGTGCCTCTCTTTTCTAATCCATCGTCAAGAGGGGTGGGCTTCTAGAAGTAAAAGGTCATTTCTATTCATCTACCCAATTTATTCATTCTATTCTGACTACACTTTCTAAACTGTTCTTTATTTGCCATCCAGACATTCAACATTTAACATGAAATGTCAAGAAAAATCTCAGATCTTAAAGCGCATTGTCTGATTTTCCATTCCTCCTTGCAATGTTGGGTTAGCCTTAAAGGGCCCCTCCTCAAAATGTTTTCTGTGTTTATTATCACTTCTAAAGTCCAGTTTAACAAGACATTTTCAAAGAGTAACGGCCTCAGCCCCAAGTGATTGCCATGATTCATCTTTTGATGCTCTGAACTACTGTACACTGTCCGTAAGAATGTCAACCATGTCACTCCCCAGAGTATACATTCCTGAGAACAAAGAGATGAATAAGTATTTCAAACAATTTCTTGACATCCTTTGTGTCTAACAAATGACAAATATTTGAGTTGCAATCTGACTTCTTTTCACAGAAGCACAGTTGTAGGCAGAGTCCTAGATGGCTATGTGCTGAGACATCTGTGTCTGAAGGCCACATGTAGGGACAGTGGGTTTTCATGTACTTTTATTGAAAGTGTCATTAGGTGACAAAATAACACTGAGGACCCTGCAGGAGTTGCCAGCTCTGATTCTAGAGCATGCACCATGGCTCTGGCTGTGAGAGATGGGACTTTGGCCAGGCACATGTAGTGAAAGAATTTTGGTTTCATAAATAAGTCATGTAGAATAAATAAGACAGCATACTTAAAACCTCTGGTAGAGTTTCTGGCATAGAAATGCAAACAATAATTATTAATATTCATCATTGCAGTTATTATTAGGTCTTAAAGTATCTTTTAATTGTTTTTATGTTAAATATGTTGTGTTCCCAACAGAAAAGTTGATTAAAAAAACCACTGGCTGAGTGTGCTAAGGCTGGATTTCAGCTCTTGCCTTGCCACTTTCATGCTGTGTTATGTAGCTGAGGGTTTAGTGTGCCTGGCTTCAGGTTGCTCATCTCTTGGATAGGTGTGAAGGCACTTGGCCTGCCTACCTCACAAAGACACTTGTAATTTCTAATTTTCTTAGAACTGCAAGGAGAATTCCTCTTCAAACCTATCAATGTATGTTATGTAATAATAAATCAGCATGAGCAAGCAGGCATTGTATCTATTGTTCTGTATTACAGCACTGGGCTCATTGTATGTATTCAAAAATACTAAATTCATCAATGCTTTTTTCATTTTTAAAGAAATGACTCAATGAGAGCTCTCAAAGTCCTACAGATTGTTCTTTCTTCTCAGCAACTTCATAAGAGACAGGGATAGACAATTCAGATTTGTCCAGTGCCTACCAGGTGCCCATCATCCCCTCCAGTGTCCTTTGCACTGGCTATTTCGAGTAGAGGTCATAGTGACCCCGTCAGATATCAGGAATATTTTATCCATTGCTAAGGTTTAGAGAGTTAGGTGTCCAAGGTCATGCAGGTATGAATCAAGGCACATGGAGCTTAAGTCCCAGGTTCACCTTATTCCACAATCTGTATTCTATAGATGAAGGCTGAACATGAATTATACAATTAAAGCTAGAGAACTGCTGTGATGAAGGAAGCTGTGGTTGATCAGAGCCCTAGAAGGAAACTCTGGCCCTCTAGAAATGTCGATAGCACTGCATGAACAAATTGAAATCATTGCCTTGGCACAGCAATCACGTGCCATCATTTTACTGAAGATGAAGTGAACACACAGAACAATACAGATGGGATACATTGAGGAAATCTTTCACTGCTAACAAAGAGTTCCCTTCAGATTGAATCTGTAAGAGGTGACACATGTTCATTGAACATGGAATGTGGAATCATTGAAAAATTAACAACCTGTCCCAATCCACAAAAGTTCAGGGACCACGGCCTGTGAGACAATAGAGGCAGCGACAAAGTCATGATACTATCACTGAGGAAGGATCTTTCAATGTAAATCAATAGGCCATCTGCAACTTGCCCAAAGCATGCATTCTTTACAGAGTCATCTCAGTGAGTTGGGGCTCATAGCCCCAGGAGTGCCAAGAGTTAACTTAGAAGATGGGAATGGGAGCTAGAAATAGAAATTCCATTTGATCCAGCAATCCCATTACTGGTTATATATCCAAAGGACTATAAATCGTTCTACTATAAGGACACATGCACACAAATGTTCATTGCAGCACAGTTTACAATAGCAAAGACCTGGAACCACCCCAAATGCCCATCGATGATAGACTGGACAGGGAAAATGTGGCACATATACACCATGGAATATTATGCAGCCATCAAAAACGATGAGTTCGTGTCCTTTGTAGGGACATGGATGAACCTGGAAACCATCATTCTCAGCAAACTGACACAAGAACAGAAAATCAAACACCACATATTCTCACTCATAGGCGAGTGTTGGAACAATGCAAACATATGGACACAGGGAGGGGGAGCATCACACACTGGGGTCTGTCGGGGGAAAAAGGGGAGGGACAGCGGGGGTGGGGGAGTTGGGGAGGGATAGCATGGGGAGAAATGCCAGATATAGGTGATGGGGAGGAAGGCAGCAAATTACACTGCCATGCGTGTACCTATGCAACAATCTTGCATGTTCTTCACATGTACCCCACGAACCTAAAATACAATAAAAAATATATTAAAAAAAAAAAGATGGGACTGGGACACCTAGAAGAATAGAAACAAATCAATATGAAAAAGGTGCCAATGAAAACCAATGAGCAAATGAAAATCAGTTCTTTTGAGATGAAAACTTTCCCTTGGTAGGATGGATGTTTTGTGGGGTTGACATATAGACCTTCCATGATCCATTGTATAATGCAAAGGTGCTGAGCATTGCACCTCAAGAGTCTGAGGTAAAGGTATGTCTAATCATGACTCCTGGTTATGAGTGTTGAGGTTGAACTACCTCAGCTTCCCCAAATAGAGGGGGTTTGCTGGTCTCAGAAGCAACTTGGGGAAGCCTGGGTCTTGTGGATGGCAAGAACAAGAAAATGGATCTATGTCAGCATACTTTGTTTCTTGTCTGCATGCATCAGTTTTCTTCTTTTAGACCAGCTTATCCTCAAAGCAGGGATCACAGTCATAATCAGCTCAAGTCACATCTGTAGATCCTTGTAGTGAAGGAGAGACATAGTTTGGTCATGTTCCCCACCCAAATCTCATCTTGAATTGTAGTTCCCATAATCCCCATGGGAGGGACCTAGTGGGAGGTAACTGAATCAGGGGCGTGGGGTTTTCCATGTTGTTCTGCTGTTAGTGAACAAGTCTTATGAGTTCTGGTTGTTTTATAAAGGGCAGTTCCTCTGAATACTTCTCTTGCCTGCTGCCATGTAAGATGTGCCTTTGTTCCTTATTCACCTTCTCCCATGATTGTGAGGCCTCCCCCAGCCATGAGGAACTGAGAGTCCATTAAAATTCTTTTTCTTTATGAATTACCCAGTCTCAGGTATGTCTTTGTTAGCAGTGTGAGAATGGATTAATACATGGAGGAAAAATCTTTCCCACCATTTTTGTTGAAAAACTTTTGGGGAAGGGCCCTAGCCAGCTCAACATAAATCCAACTCCTATGCTCCCTGCATGGCCTATAGTGAGAACTGAGGGTGGGGGGGGGGATGGGCTGGTGAAACTGAGGGTAGGGATGGGCTGGTGAGTGGTGTGGAGTGTGTAGGAACTGAGCGATCATACCTGAGTCCTGTGCTCATTCTGCGGGCAGGGATTCAGGACAAAATAAAGAAGCAGTAGGGGTTACTTGGGAAATCAATGAAGCAAGATCCCTTCCGCAGGAGTTTTTGTTTTAGATGTTAAAGGTTTGAATGTGTTCTCAAACTTAATCATCAAGTCTGGGAAATCTGGAAAAGAGGCATTGTCTGAGTTACCTGGGCGTTTATTTGGAATTCAGCTGTGAAAGAAAACTAAGCTTAGCACAGGGAGTGACTGTATTCTATTTGGTGAGTTGGTGAAAACTTACTCTGTTTGGTGATTTGGTTTTTGATAATCACATAGCGGTTCACCAGGTAGTCAGTTAAAAGAAATGTCCTCTTGGCAGAAATCAACTAAAGCACAGCTGTCTGGCAGAGGTGCATAGGTAATAAAGGATGAGTTAGGAGGTGAGAATGGATGGACAGGCAGGGGCTAGAATGTGATGGCTATTTTAGCCAAGGCAAGGAGTTTGGGTTTTATCCTATCATCATTGGAGGGCTTTATTTTATAGAGTGAGAAATTTAGAACATTAACTGAAAATAAATGTGATTTGGCAATAGTGTGAGAGATGAATTAGAGGGGGGAAAGAGCCCTTGAATAATCCTCTTCTGTTTATCCAAGACACAAAAAATATTGGCAAATCAAGGGAGCCAAATAAGAAATATGAGAGAATGTAGTTGAAAAGACTCAGCAGAAATAGAACCATGTCATCATCACAAGTCCACTCTTTCCTTCACCTCTGACTAGTCCCTGCTTTGACTCTCTCCATTCCACTTTTCCATTTTTTTTTTGTACCACCTGCCTGGTGATACAAAATAGTTATGGCTGACATAATTATACTGTGTTTATTTATTGACTTCTTTACATGTTGATGTGTTTGCTTATCAACTTGTTATTTGTTTGTCTGTCTTTCATAGTAGAAAGTGAGGTCCATGAGGGCAGGGTCCATTGTTTACATCTGCACCCATGACATCTAATATTGGGCACATTAACTGGGTAAATGAATAAATGTGAGTCTTTTTACCTATTGATTCATTCAATTTTTTAAGGCAGCATTTAATGAATTCCCACTTTGCTCAATGTAATAAATAGAGCTTTCATATTTGGTGTTTGGGCATTTGCTGTCTTATGTCCCATGTCATTATGTAAAATGACATGGTCTCTAAATTGATGAGCAACAAAATAAAGGGATGGAGGAAAATTTATCAAGCAAATGGAAAGCAAAATAATAATAATTAATAATAATAATAATAAAAGCAGTGGTTGCAATCCTAGTCTCTGACAAAACAGGCTTTAAATGAACAAAGATAAAAAAGAGAAAGAAGGGCATTACTTCATGGTAAGGGGATCAATTCGACAAGAAGGGCTGACTATTCTAAATATATATTCACCCAATACAGGAGCACCCAGATTCATAAAACAAGTTCTTAGAGACCTACAAGGAGATTTAGACTCCCACACAATAATAGTGGGAGACTTTAACACCCCACTGTCAGTAATAGACAGATTGACAAGACAGAAAGTTAACAAGGATATGCAGGACTTGAACTCAGCTCTGGATCAAGTGGAGCTAATAGACATCTACAGAACTCTCCACACCAAATCAACAGAATATACATTCTTCTCAGTGCCACATAGCACTTATTATAAAATCAACCACATAATTGGAAGTAAACTACTCCTCAGCAAATGCAAATGAACTGAAATCATAACAGTCTTTCAGACCACAGTGCAATCAAATTAGAACTCAGGAGTAAGAAACTCACTCAAAACCACACAACCACATGGAAATTGAATAACTTTCTCCTGAATGACTCCTAGAAAATAATGAAATTAAGGCAGAAATCAAGAAGTTATTTGAAACCAATGAGAACAAAGAGACAATGTACCAGAATCTCTGGGACACAGATAAAGCAGCGTTAAGAGGAAAATTTATAGCATTAAATGCCCACATCAGAAAGCTAGAAAGATCTCAAATCAACACCCTAACATCACAATTAAAAGACCTAGAGAAGCAAGAGCAAACACATCCCAAAAGCTAGCAGAAGACAAGAAGTAACTAAGATTAGAGCAGAACTGAAGGAGATGGAGACACAAATAAGTCTTTGAAAAAATCAATGAATCCAGGAGCTGGTATTTTGAAAAAATTAACAAAGTAGCTAGAGTAATAAAGAAGAAAAAGAGAGGAGACTCAAATAGACACAATAAAAAAGGATAAAGGGGATATCATCACTGACTCCACAGAAATATAGACTACCATCGGAGAATACTATAAACACCTCTGTGCAAATAAACTAGAAAATCTTGGAGAAATAGATAAATTTCTGGACACATACGCCCTCCTAAGACTAAACCAGGAAAAAGTCAAGTCCAATAACAAGTTCTGAAATTGAGGCAGTAATTAACAGCCTACCAACCAATAAAAGCCCAGGACCAGACAGATTCACAGCCAGATTCTCCCAGAGATATAAAGAGGAGCTAGTCTCATTCCTTCTGAAACTGTTCCAAACAATTGAAAAGGAGGGTCTCCTCCCTAATTCATTTAATGAGGCCAGCATCATCCTGATACCAAACCTGGCAGAGACACAACAGAAAAAGAAAACTTCAGGCAAATATCCCTGATGAACATCGATGTGAAAATCCTCAGTAAGATACTGGCAAATCAAATCCAGCAGCACATCAAAAAGCTTATCCACCAAGATGAAGTCGACTTCATCCTTGGGATGCAAGGCTGGTTCAACATATGCAAATAGATAAACATAATCCATCACATAAACAGAACCAATGACAAAAACCACATGATCATCTCAATAGATACAGAAAAGGCCTTTGACAAAATTCAACATCCCTTCATGCTAAAAACTCTCAACAAACTAGGTATTGATGGAACATATCTCAAAATAATAGGGACTATTTATGACAGACCCACAGCCAATATCATACTGAATGGGCAAAAGCTGGAAGCATTCCCTTTGAAAACTGGCACAAGACAAGGATACCCTTTCTCACCACTCCTGTTTAATATAGTATTGGAAGTTCTGGCCAGAGCAATCAGGCAAAAGAAGGAAATAAGGGATATTCAGATAGGAGGAGAGGAAGTCAAATTGTCTGTTTGTAGATGACACAATTCTATATTTAGAAAACCCCAGCGTCTCAGCCCAAAAACTCCTTAAGCTGATAAGCAAATTCAGCATAGTCTCAGGATACAAAATCAATGTGCAAAAATCACAAGCATTCCTATACACCAACAATAGACAAGCAGAGAGCCAAATCATGAGTGAACTCCCACTCACAATTGCTACAAAGAGAGTACAATACCTAAGGATACAGCTAACAAGGGATGTGAAGGACCTCTTCAAGGAAACTACATATCACTGCACAAGGAAATAAGACTGTACACAAACAAATGGAAAATCATTCCATCCTCATGGATAGGGAGAATCAATGTCCTGAAAATAACCATACTGTCCAAAGTGATTTATAGATTCAGTGCTATTTGCATCAAACTACCATTGACATTCTTCACAGAATTAGAAAAAAATTACTTTAAATTTCATATGGAACCAAAAAAGAGCCCAGATGGCTAAGACAACCATAAGCAAACAGAACAAAGCTGGAGGCATCATGCTACCTGACTTCAAACTCCACTACAAGGCTGCAGTAACCAAAACAGCATGGTACTGGTACCAAAACAGACATATAGACCAATGGAGTAGAACAGAGACCTCAGAAATAACACCACACATTTACAACTATCTGATCTTTGATAAACCTGACAAAAACAAGCAATAGGGAAAGGATTTCCTATTTAATAAATGGTGCCGTGAAAACTGGCTAACCATATGCAGAAGACTGAAACTGGACCCCTTCCTTACACCTTAGACAAAAATTAACTCAAGATGGATTAAAGACTTGAATGTAAAACCCCAAACCATGAAAATCCTACAAGAAAACCTAGGCAATACCATTCAGGATATAAGCATGGGCGAAGACTTCATGATGAAAATGCCTAAAGCAATTGCAACAAATGCCAAAATTGAGAAATTGGATCTAAGTAAGCTAAAGAGCTTCTGCACAGCAAAAGAAACCATCATCAGAGTGAACAGGCAACCTACAGAATGGGAGAAAATCTTTGCAATCTACCCATCTGACAAAAGTCTAATATCCAGAATCAACAAGTAACTTAATCATATTTACAAACAAACAAACAAAAAACCATCAAAAAGTGGGTGAAGGGTATCACGAGACAATTCTCAAAAGAGGATATTTATGCAGCCAACAAACATATGAAAAAAAGCTCAACATCACTGATCATTAGAGAAATGCAAATCAAAACCACAATGAGATACCATCTCATGCCAGTCAGAATGATGATTATTAAAAAGTCAAGAGACAGTGGATGCTGGTGAGGCTGTGAAGAATTGGGAACAGTTTACACTGGTGGTGGGAATGTAAATTAGTTCAATCATTGTGGAAGACAGGGAGGTGATTCCTCAGGGATCTAGAACCAGAAGTACCATTTGACCCAGCAATCCCATTACTGGGTATATACTCAAACGAATGTAAACCATTCTACTATAAAGACACATGCACATGTATGTTTATTGCAGCACTATTTACAATAGCAAAGACATGGAACCAACCAAAATGCCCATGAATGATAGACTGGATAAAGAATATGTGGTACATATACACCATGGAATACTATGCAGCCATAAAAAGGAATGAGATTGTGTCCTTTTCAGGGACATGGATGAAGCTGGAATCCATCATCCCCAGTAAACAAACACAGGAACAGAAAACCAAACACCGCATGTTCTCATTCATATGTGAGAATTGAACAGTGAGAACACGTGGACACAGGGAGGGGAACAACATACACCAGGGCCAGTTGGGGGGTGGGGGAAGAGGGGAAGGAGGGAGACCATTAGGACAAATAGCTAATGCAGGCAAGGCTTAAAACCTAGATGACAGGTTGATAGGTGCAGCAAACCACTGTGGCGCACATATACCCATGTAACAAATCTGCACGTTCTGCACTTGTATCCCAGAACTTAAAGTAAAATATAAATAAATAAATAAGGCTGGGCGCAGTGGCTCAGCACTTTGGGAGGCTGAGGTGGGTGGATCATGATATCAGGAGTTCAGGATCAGCCTGGCCAAGATGATGAAACCCTGTCTCTATTAAAAATACAAAAATTAGCTGGGTGCGGTGGCAGGTGCCTGTAATCCCAGCTACTCAGGAGGCTGAGGCAGGAGAATCACTTGAACCCAGGAGGCAGAGGTTGCAGTGAGCTGAGATCACGCCACTGCACTCCAGCCTGATTGACAGAGTAAGACTCTGCCTCAAAATAAAAATAAAAATAAAAAAATTGATGAGCAAATGTTTGAACAAGTGCCCACAGGTGCAATATGAATCATGCCAGGAGCTCCTGGGGTGTGGCGGGTTACCCAAGAGGAGCATCTTTCCTTGTGGAGGTTTTTTTTTGTTTGTTTTTTTTTGTTTTTTTGTTTTTTTTTTTGCAGGCAACCAAAGGGAGGAACACTTCCCGAAATCTTTATTTGTGAACAGGGAAGATATAACTCTGGAATGTAATGCCTGCCGCTTTATGGGGGACGATTTGCTTTCAAAATCATGGCTGATTAAGTTCTCATAGGCATGTAGCCAGGTTCCATAAGGGAGGTTCTGGGACAGACAACCAGAGAATTTCAAGCCATCTGACCCCCTTTAGTGCACAAGGAAAGAAAATTTGTGCATAAAACTGTTTGGGGTGACAGAAGAGGTGGTGGTGATTAAAAGAGTGGAAGTTTGGACTAAGAAAAACAAAATAAAAACTGTTGCTTGGGTGATTCTTGGCCCATATGAACGTGAATATGGCATCAGTCATCACTAATGAGAAAGCAGCCAGTTTGAAAATCATGTTCACTTAATTATATCAACACAGCAGACACCTTTTGGGCAGTCTTCCCAGGTTGAGATAATTATCTTTCTTCCCTTTTTCCCTTTCTTCCTGATAATTGCTTCCTCTCACCTCTGCTCACACATGTGAGTGGGTGGCTAGCAGTCACCTTTACATCGGGTCACATTCCCTTGGTACTGATTGGACAGTTAACCAACTGAGCTGGACCAACCAGACTCTATGATTTGAAATAAGTTAGTGTTGGTGGCAACTGTAACAGGTCTCTATATTGTGTCTGCCATGTGCTTCGAAGAGCAGAATTAATCATTCCACAGAGTGAGAAAAGGAAAGCAAAGAGAGGAGCAGAGCCAAGAGGCGCAGAGGCAGGCCTGGTGACCTTCTGTTTCCTGTTTCCAGTCCTCGGTGAGGTTCTAGCACTGTCAGCATGTGGATTGAGCAGAATTCCCTACATTAGTATGAAAAAATTTCTCCTCTTAATTTTCAGTGGGGCTCTGTACTCTGTAATAAAGAGTCATTACTAACAATTTCAGCATACTACTTGTTATTGAGCCCTATACTTTCTTAAGTACTTTTCATGCAAGACAAGCTTATGTGTTAGGGGTTCTGATCTCCACATTACAGATATGAAAACTGAGGCAAAGAGATTAAGGATATTGGTTCACCATTCCCCAGGTTTTAGATTTCAGATCCAAGCAGGCTGACTGAAGAAGGTAAGAGAGGAAATTATTTTGTATTGAGATGAACCAAAGAAACTGGAAGGATTAAATATGGGCAGCAGTGACTGATGATGTATGATACATTGTGAAAGCTGGCATCAGAAACAAGAGGGTAAAAATGATGGCAGTACTTTGGTGGAAATGGATAAAATGTGTGACAGTAAAACTGAACACTGAGGGAAAGATATGAAAAGCTGAAGGGAACAATATATTGTATGTCACATATTTTGCTGAAATACAACTGAAGAATAGAAAGTGGGTGGGGATAGAAAGGGTTGGTGACCCCAGAGAGACTGTGTTCTCTATGTGGAATCTAACACAGGGAAAATATGAACAGTTGAGATTTCAGTCAATGGAGAACATGACTCTCCATGAGTTAAAATATGAATGAAAAGATGAAGACTTTTATTGTAGATGACAGGAATTCAACTAAAATTAGCAAGGCAAGGATTGATTTCTTTCCTTTTTTTTTTTGCTCATGCAACAGAGAAAGATGATATGTGCATTTGTGTGTACACATATTAGTGTGATTATATGTATGAATGTATGTATGAATATGTGTGCACACACGAGTATGTAGCTGTGTGTATACTAGCTACTATGTGTATATGTGTGCATGTACATGTGTTGGCTGGAATGCACATGTGTGCCAGCACATGTGAGTCTGTGCACATGTTTGCATGTGTGCTTACATGTGTGAGCATATACATGTGTGTGCATCTGTGCACATACAGGCATACTCCAGCATCGGGCATTTTTGTGTCTGGGGCTTCCATAACCAATGTTGTCAGATCTCTCATCCCTTCCCTGCTGGCCATCAGAAGTGGGTTTTCTCTGTGACTCCCTGCCTCCTCCTCAGGCAGCAACAGCTCCAGCCTCGGTGACCTGGGACCACTGAGCCTGGAGCAGCACTGAACCTAGAGCAGCACTGAACCTAGAGCAGCGGGTGCTTCTCTGCTGAAAACTCTGCAGGAGGGTAGGGAAGAGCTTCTTTCCCAGAAGACCTGAGCAAATATCCTCAGAGCTTATTGGCCAGAATTGAATCACTTGACTATTCCTGAACCAATCACTGTGGTGTGGGAGATGCTGTATGTTGATTGGCTTATCAAGGCCCACCCAGTCAGCTTCCTAGAAGTCCATGGACTATTGCTAGGAGGAGCCTTGAACACCTGGCAGCCACACTGCAGAGGTTCATTCCTAGTCCCTTGCAGGGTGAGCTCCGGTACAGGGAGGCATGCGTATGCTCTGATCCTGCTCATATGGGGTTGACTTGGATCTACTGAGGTGGTGCAGCATACAGAGAACAAAATTTTGGAAAGTGCAGAGACCAACATTTTTAGTGTAATGCTCCTCAATGTTTTTAACTTATGTTAAGATAAAATTTTTACATGATTTTTTTTTATTTTTTTATTGCATTTTAGGTTTGGGGGTACATGTGAAGAACATGGAAGATTGTTGCATAGGTACACACATGGCAGTGTGATTTGCTGCCTTCCTCCCCCATCACCTATATCTGGCATTTCTCCCCATGCTATCCCTCCCCAACTCCCCCACCCCCCACTATCCCTCCCCTTTTCCCCCGACAGACCCCAGTGTGTGATACTCCCCCTCCCTGTGTCCATGTGTTCGCATTGTTCAACACCCGCCTATGAGTGAGAACATGCGGTGTTTGATTTTCTGTTCTTGTGTCACTTTGCTGAGAATGATGGTTTCCAGGTTCATCCATGTCCCTACAAAGGACACGAACTCATCGTTTTTGATGGCTGCATAATATTCCATGGTGTATATGTGCCACATTTTCCCTGTCCAGTCTATCATCGATGGGCATTTGGGGTGGTTCCAGGTCTTTGCTATTGTAAACTGTGCTGCAATGAACATTCGTGTGCATGTGTCCTTATAGTAGAACGATTTATAGTCTTTTGGATATATACCCAGTAATGGATTGCTGGATCAAATGGAATTTCTATTTCTAGGTCCTTGAGGAATCGCCACACCATCTTCCACAATGGTTGAACTAATTTACACTCCCACCAACAGTGTAAAACGTTCCTATTTCTCCACATCCTCTCCAGCATCTGTTGTCTCCAGATTTTTTAATGATCGCCATTCTAACTGGCGTGAGATGGTATCTCAATGTAGTTTTGATTTGCATTTCTCTAATGACCAGTGATGATGAGCATTTTTTCATATGTTTGTTGGCTTCATGTATGTCTTCTTTTGTAAAGTGTCTGTTCATATCCTTCGCCCACTTTTTGAATGGGCTTGTTTGTTTTTTCTTGTAAATCTGTTTCAGTTCTTTGTAGATTCTAATTTTTACATGATTAAATGTCACATACTTAAATTGATCAAAGAATAGTTTGTGAATTGAGCAGCTCACAGAATGAAGAGATTTAGAGACCTCTGCTCCGAAATGTGTGCAGATAGCATATGTGGGCAGATAGCATTTGTGGACAGAAAATGGAACAAGGTATAGAAACAGCTTATTGATTAGTTTGCTTTATCTGAACCTGAACTGATCAGTTGGCTGCCTGTGATTGACTTGAAGCTCGGTTTCTGTGGGTGGCTGAGACACAGCTATTTGTTACTAAAGTACCCTGAAGTTAGGGTTTCAGTTAGTTTAAGTACAGTTCTTTATGTGGAGACTCAAGCATAGAGGTATCCTCTAGGCCAAATTTAGTTTAACACTTATAACAATATAAAATTAGTATATAAAATTGGACTTTCAACAAGAGTTTGGCTGAGAAAAAATGTAGAAGTCAATGTCAAGTCAGTTCTGTTAACACAAACACTTTAAGAACATTTTCATCACCCCCCATATTAAATCCCATACCCATTAGCAGTTATTCCTCATTTCCTCCAGTCCTTCCCAGCTCTAGGCAACCACTAACCTACTTATGAGCTCCATTTATTTGTCTATTCTGGGCATTTCATATAAATGGAATCATGCAATATTGTGGTCTTTTAAGCCTAACATTTCCCATAGTATAATATTTTCAAGGTTTATTTACGCTGTAGCAGATACCAGTTCATTCCTTTTTATAACACGATAATACTTCATTTGAAATTTTATTCATCCATCAATAGGTGGACAATTGCATTGATTTCACTTTTTGACTTTTATGAATAGTCACTGTGAGTATCTGTAAACAGTTTTTGTATGGGCATATGCTTTCATATGCCCACACATAATTTCTGGATCATTTGGTAAAGCCATATTTTACATTTTGAAAAACTGTTGAACTCTTTTCCACAGTGATTGCAGCATTTTACATAGCCACCAGCAATGAATGGAGATTCCAGTTCCTTCATATCCTCTCCAAAATTTATTATCTTCTTCATCATAGCCATTCCAGTCTGTGTCAAGGGGGCATCAAATTGTAATTTTGAATTGTATTTCTCTAATGGCTAATGATATTCAGCATTTTTGGATTTTTATGAACAATATAACTTGGAGAAATATCTAGTGAGATCCTTCCCATTTTAAAATTTAGTTATCTTTTGATTTCTCAATTTTGAGGTCTCTTTATATATTCTAGATATAAATCTTTATCAGGTAGATGATTAGCAAGTATTTTTCTCCCATCCTGTGGATTGTCCTTTCATCTTTCTGATGGCATTCTTTGAAGAACAAAGGTTTTCAGTTTTGATCAAGTCTAAACTTAACCAACTAACTTTTTACTTGATTGTACTTTTGATATAATATTTAAAAAACCATTGCTTAATCCAAGGTCATTAAGTTTTACACATTTTCTTCTAATATTTTATAGTTTTTGCACTTATATTTAGATCTTGAATCCATTTAGATTTAGTTTGTACATATGGTTGAATAAAGATAACTTTATTTTCTTTGCTAATGGCTACATAATTGTCCCATCACCACTTGTTGAAAAGGCAATTCTTTTCTCCTATTGCATTGCTTGGCACCTTTGAAAAAAATCAATGATTTGTCTGTTCCCATGCTGCTGTGAAGAAATACCAGAGACTGGGTAATTTATAAAGAAAAGAGATTTAATTGGCTCACAGTTCCTCATGTCTGGGGAGGCCTCAGGAAAACTTAGAATCATGGTAGAAGGCACCTTTTCACAGAGCAGCAGGAGAAAAGAGATGAGAGCCAGGCGGGGGAAATGCCAGACGCTTATAAAACCATCAGATCTCCTGAGACTTACTCAGTATCATGAGAACACCATGGGGAAACCACCCCCATAATTCAATTACTTCCACTTGGTTCCACCCTTGACTCCTGGGGATTGTGGGGATTACAATTCAAGGTGATATTTGGGTGGGGACAGAGCCAAACCATGTAAGACCATGAATGTGAGTGTTTATTTATTAACTCTAATTTCTATTACATTGAATTATATGTCTACCTTATGTTAATACCACATTATCTTGATTTAGGAAACTTTAAAATCAGAAAGTATGAGTTTTCAACTTTGTTCTTTTTAATGTTATTTGGCTATTCTGGGTCCATTGCATTTCCTTATGAATATTAGAATTAGCTTACCAGTTGCTGTAAAAAAAAAAAAAAAAAAAAGCTGAAATTTTGATAGAAAATTTGTATATGCTGTGTGTGTGTGTATGTGTATGTGTGTTTTATATAGCCAATATCAATTTTATATATAAACCAATGGCAATGCAATGGGAGAAAAGAATTGCCTTTTCATCAAATGGTGAAAAAATATAAATATATAAAGCTATACATTGTTGGACTGGTTTTCTATTGTTTTCTTGAAGATTTTTGCATCTATATTCATAGTATTTACTGATCTTGAGTTTTCTTTTTATATGACTTGTTTGGTTTTGATACCAGGATAAAATTGGCCTTATAGAATAATCCAGGAATACTTCCCTCCTCTGTTATTATTTGGAAGAGTTTGTCAAGGGTTGGTGTTGACGCTTCTTAAAATATTTTGTAGAATTTACCAGTGAAGATATCTAGACCTTGGCATTTCTTTGTTTGTAGGTTTTTTCTTCTTATTATTATTTTTGATTACTAATCTAATCTCTTTACTTGTCATAGGTCTATTCAGACTTTGTATTTCTCTTTCAGTCAGTTTCACAAATTTTTATTTGTCTTCTTAGAGATTTGTCCATTTCCTCTTAGGTTACTCAATCTGCTTGCACACAAGTGTTCATAGCATTTATCTACAACCGGTTTTTACTTCTGTAAAGTTAGTTGGAATGTCCCCTCTTCATTACTGATTTTAGCTATTTGGGTTTTTTTCTCCCATTTCCTTGGTAAGTCTAGGTAAAGGTTTATAAATTTAGTTGATATTTTAAAAAATAACTTTGGGTTTTGCTGATTTTTTTTTCTTTTCTATGATATATTTCATTTAATTCAGCTCTAATGTTTATCTTATCCTTTCTTTTGTTTTTTTTTTTATTATACTAAGTTCTGGGGTACATGTGCAGATTGTGCAGGATTGTTACATAGGTATACACATGCCATGGTGGTTTGCTGCATCCATCCCCCTGTCACCCACATTAGGTATTTCTCCTAATGTTATCCCTCTCCAATCTCTCCACTCCCTGCTATCACTCCCCTAGCCCCTCCCCCACCCCCCAACAGGCCCCAGTGTCTGGTGGTCCCCTCCCTGTGTCCATGTGCTCTCATTGTTCAACACCCACTTATGAGTGAGAACATGCAGTGTTTGATTTTCTGTTCTTGTGTAGTTTGCTGACAATGATGGTTTCCAGTTTCATCCATGTCCCTGCAAAGGACATGAACTCATCCTTTTTTTATGGCTGCATAGTATTCCATGGTGTATATATGCCACATTTTCTTTATCCAGTCTATCACTGATGGGCATTTGGGTTGGTTCCAAGTCTGCTATTGTAAACAATGCTGCAGTGAACATACGTGTGCGTGTGTCTTTATAGTAGAATGATCTATAATCCTTTGGGTATATACCCAGTAATGGGATTGCTAGGTCAAATGATATTTCTGTTTCTAGATCCTTGAGGAATCACCACACTGTCTTCCACAATGGTTGAACTAATTTACACTCCCACCAGCAGTGTAAAAGCATTCCTATTTCTCCACATCCTCTCCAGCATTGGTTGTCTCCAGAATTTTTAATAATTGCCATTCTAACTGGGGTGAGGTGGTATCTCAATGTGGTTTTGATTTGCATATCTCTAATGACCAGTGATGATGAGCATTTTTTCATATGTTTTTTGGCTGCGTAAATATCTTCTTTTGAAAAGTGTCTGTTCATGTCCTTTGCCCACTTTTTGATGGGGTCGTTTGTTTTTTACTTGTAAATTTGCTTTAGTTCTTGGTAGATTCTGTATATTACCCTTTGTCAGATGGGTAGATTGCAAAAATTTTTTCCATTCTGTTGGTTGCCAGTTCACTCTAATGATTGTTTCTTTTGCTGTGCAGAAGCTCTGGAGTTAATTAGATCCCATTTGTCTGTTTTGGCTTTCGTTTCCATTGCTTTTGGTGTTTTAGTCATGAAATCCTTGCTTATGTCTATGTCCTGAATGGTATTGCCTAGGTTTTCTTCTAGGATTTTTATGGTGTTAGGTCTTATGTTTAAATCTTTAATCCATCTGGAATTAATTTGTGTTTAAGGTGTAAGGAAGGGATCCAGTTTGAGCTTTCTGCACGTGGCTAGCCAGTTTCCCCAACACCATTTATTAAACAGGGAATCCTTTCTCCATTGCTTGTTTTTGTCAGATTTGTCAAGAGATCAGATGGTTGTAGATGCATGGCGTTACTTCTGAGGCTTCTGTTCTGTTCCATTGGTCTATATCTCTGTTTTGGTACTGGTACCATGCTATTTTGATTACTGTAACCTTGTAGTATAAGTTTGATGTAGGTAGCATGATGCCTCCAGCTTTGTTCTTTTTTCTTGGGATTGTCTTGGCTATGTGGGCTCTTTTTTGGTTCCACATGAAGTTTAAGGTGTTTTTTTTTACAGTTCTGTGAAGAAGGTCATTGGTAGCTTGATGGGGATAGCATTGAATCTGTAAATTACTTTGGGCAGTATGGCCATTTTTATGATATTGATTTAGTTTGTTTTTCTTTTCTACTGTCTTAAGGTGGAATCTTAGGTTATTAATTTGAGAACTTATGTTTTTATATAAGCATTAACTACTTATATTCTTACTATTTCCATCTAAACACTATGTTAGTTATATCCCATAAGTTGGTATACTGTGTCTTCATTTTCATTAACCTCATAATGTTTTCTAATTTCCCTTCTGATTTATTGGCTGACTGATTGGTGTTATTTTAGGAGTGTATTAATTTCAAAATATTTGTAAATTTCTCAAGTTTTTTTTTTACATTTTTCTAAGTTCCTTTCTTTTTTTTTTTTCTTTTTTTTTTTTTTTAGTTTATTTTACTTTTGATGCATACTATATCTGGCATTTCTCCCCATGTTATCCCTCCTCACCACCCCCCCGTCTCCACCCCCGTTGTCTCTGCCTTACCACCCCCAACTGTCCCCTGTGTGTGATGCTCCTCTCCCCCTGAGTCCACGTGTTCTCGTTTTCAACACCCACCTATGAGTGAGAACATACGGTGCTTGGCTTTCTGTTCTTGGGTCAGTTTGCTGAGAATGAGTGTTTTCCAGATTCATCCAAGTCCCTACAACGGACACGAACTCATTATTTTTTATGGCTGTGTAGTATTCCATGGTGTATATGTACCACATTTTCTTTGTCCAGTCTATCATTGATGGGCATTTGGGTGTGGTCCCAGGTCTTTGCTATTGTACACAGGGCTGCAATGAACATACGTGTGCATGTGTCTTTATAGTAGAACGATTTATAGTTATTTGGGTGTATACCCAATAGTGGGATTGCTGAGTCAAATGGAATTTCTATTTCTAGATCCTTGAGAAATTGCCACACTGTCTTCCACCATGGTTGAACTAATTTATACTCCCACCAACTGTGTAAGAGTGTTCCTATTTCTCCACATCCTCTCCAGCATCTGTTGTCTCCAGATTTTTTAATGATAGCCATTCTAACTGGCGTGAGATGATATCTCAGTGTGGTTTTGATTTGCATTTCTCTAATGACCAGTGATGATGAGCATTTTTTCATATATTTCTTGGCCTCATATATGTCCTCTTTTGAAAAATGTCTGTTCATATCCTTCACTCACTTTTGAATGGGGTTGTTTGTTTTTTCTTGTATATCTGTTTTAGTTCTTTGTAGATTCTGGATATTAGCCCTTTGTCAGATGGGTAGTTGCAAAAATTTGTTCCCGTTCTGTTGGTTGCCGATTCACTCTAATAATGGTTTCTTTTTGCTGTACAGAAGCTCTGGGGTTTAATTAGATCCCAATTGTCTATGCTGGCTTTTATTGCCATTGCTTTTGGTGTTTTAGTTATGAGAGTCCTTGCCTATGCCTATGTCCTGGATGGTTTTGCCTACTTTTTCTTCTAGTGTTTTTATGGTGTTAGGTTTTATGTTTAAATCTTTGATCCATCTGGAGTTAATTTTAGTGTAAGGTGACAGGTAGAGGTTCAGTTTCTGCTTTCTGCACATTGCTAGCCAGTTTTCCCAACACCACTTATTAAACGTGGGAGTCCTTTCCTCATTGCTTGTTTTTGCTGGGTTTGTCAAAGATCAGATGGTTGTAGATGTGTGGTGTTTCTTCTGGGGTCTCTGTTCTGTTCCATTGTTCTATGTCTCTCTTTTGGTCCCAGTACCATGCTGTTTTGAATTACTGTAGCCTTGTAGGATAGTTTGAAATCTGGTAGTGTGATGCCTCTGGCTTTGTTCTTTTTGCTTAGGATTGTCTTGGCTATGCGGGGTCTTTTGTGATTCCATATGAAGTTTAAAGTGGTTTTTTCCAGTTCTGTGAAAAAGGTCATTGGTAGCTTGATGGGGATAGCTTTGAATCTATAGATTACTTTGGGCAGTATGGCCATTTTCACAATATAATTCTCCTAACCATGAGCATGGAATGTTTCTCCATCTGTTTTGTGTCCTCTCTTATTTTGTTGAGCAGTGGTTTGTAGTTCTCCTTGGAAGAGGTCCTTTACATCCTTTGTTAGTTGTATTCCTAGGTATTTTATTATCTTTGTAGCAATTTTGAATGGGAGTTCGCTCTTGATTTGGCTCTCTGTTTGTCTGTTATTGGTATATAGGAATGGTTGTGATTTTTGCACGTTGATTTTGTATCCTGAGACTTTGCTTAAGTTGCTTATCAGTTTGAGAAGATTTTGGGCTGAGACGATGGGGTCTTCTCAGAATATACAATCATGTCATTTGCAAATAAGAGACAGTCTCACTTCCTCCCTTTCCTAATCGAATACCCTTTATTTTCTTTTTCTTACCTGATTGCTCTGGCTAAACTTCCAATACTATGTTGAATAGTAGTGGTGAGAGAGGGCATCCTTGTTAGTGCCGGATTTCAAAGGGAATTCTTCCACCTTTTGCCCGTTCAGTATAAGATATTGGCTATAGGTTTGTCATATATAGCTTTTATCATTTTATGATACGTTCCATCAATACCTAGTTTATGGAGAGTTTTTAGCATGAAGGGCTGTTGAATTTTATATGGTCTGACAGCATTATTTGCTATGATTTTAATTCATTTTAATTAGCTGTGGCTTGATTTATGGCCTAGAATATGGTCTAGTAATGGAGCATTTTCTTTGTGCACTTGAGAATATGTATTTTGTTATATGCAGTATTTTATAGAATATGTTAGGTCAAATTAGTTTGTAATGTGATTTGAGTATTCTATTTCCATGTTGATCTTCTTTCTAGTTGTCCCATTAATCATGAAAGTAGGGAATTCAGACACTCCCACTAGTATTTTTGAATTTTCTCTTTCTTCTCTCAGTTCTGTGCATTTTTCCTTCATAGATTTGGTGGCTGTATTTTTAGGTAAATATATATTTATAATTATTATCTCTTCCCTAATATATTGACCACTTTATCATTATAAAATGTAAGTTTAATTTTAATTTTTAAAAAAATGACAATATTGTATGTATTTATTTTGTACAACATGATGTTCTGAAGTATATATGTACTCTCTTCTAGTAACATTAAAAATCTATCTTGTCTTATGTTTATATAGCCACTCTGGCTTTCCTATGGTTGTGTTTGGATTGATATATGTCCCTCTATTCTTTCCCTTTCAACCTAATTTATCTTTAAAAAAATATATTTTTTAATTTTTTATTTTTGTGGGTATATAATGGTGTTTATCTTTAGGAGTTCATGAGATACTTTGATATGGGCACGCAATGTGTGGTAATCACATAACTAAATGGGATATCCACAACCTAATTTATCTTTAATTAAAATATATCTCCTGTAGACAACATAATTGGATCTTCCATTTTTAATACAGTCTGTTAATCTCTACTTATTTGTTGAATTGTTAAATTAGTTAACATGAATGTTTTTATTGGTATATTTGAATTTACATTTTTTTTTTACTCTGTTTCCTATATGTCTCATATCATGTATATTTTCTCTGTACATTTTAATTTCTTTAGTGATATTTTCACTATTTTTAGTTATTTTCTTTATAGCTGCTATGGGGTTTACTATATATCTTATCAGATAAACTTCAGATTTTATAACTTAACTCCAAGTGAGATACAGAAGCATTAATTTTATATAACTCTTTCCTCTTACCCTGTTTGTGCTATATTTGTTATAGATATTACATGTATATATGTTATAAACACAATGCATAATTATAATCAGACTTTGTATAATGTTATGTTTCGGAAGGCATAGGAAAGAGGTAGAGCAGAGTACATATTTTGTATAGTTGGTTTATTAACTTCCTCATGTACCATTTCTGGCTTGCTTATTTTATATTTTATTTGATTCTGTGAATTAGAGTTTCCATTTGGTGTCATTTTCTTACTCTTATACAGCTTTGCTCCCCCACTACATTCTTTTTGCTGTTATTGTTAAATATATTACATTTATTCATATTATTAGCCCAACATTATAATTGTATACATACTGTTTTATATTATTGCTTTAAACCAGTAACAAAGGAAGAGAATGGAAATATACTCTCTTATATACTGTCTTTATAATTATGTAATTGCTTTTACTGGTACTCTTTTAATTTCAACATTTATTTTAGAAATGGGGTTCATGTGCATATTTTTTGCAAGGGAATATTTCATGGTGCTGAGGCTTGGAGTACAGATCCTGTCACCCAGATAGTGAGCAATAGTGCCTCATAGATAATTTTTTAACCCATCCTCTTCACTCTCTATAGTAGTCCACAGTGTCTAGTCTCATACTTATGTCCATGTGTGTTCAATGTTTAGCTCCCACTTATAAATGAGAGCATAACAGCGTTTACTTTTCTGTTTCTGTGTTAATTTGCTTAGGATTATGGCCTCCAACTCCATCCATGTTGCTGCAAAGGACATGATTTCGTTCTTTTTATGGCTGCATAGTATTCTGTGGTGTATATATTCCACATTTTCTTTATCTTGAGTCTTCCACTGATGGGCACCTGGGTAGATTCCATGTCTTTGCTATTGTGAACAGTGCAGCAGTGAACATATGAGTTTCATGTGTCTTTTGGTAGAATGATATATTAGAAAGTTGAAAAACAACAGATGCTGGCAAAGCTGTAGAAAAAAAAAAAAAAATCTTTAGTGGAAATGTAAATTAGTCCAGCCCCTATGGAAAGCACTCTGAAATTTTCTCAAAGAACTTAAAACAGAGGCCAACCATTTAACTCAGCAATCCCATTACTGGGTATACACTTTTTAAAAAATGCGAAAGCAAGTTACCCAAACAGATTCTTGTTTGGGTAACTTGCTTTCAATAACATTTCTTGTAAGTGGGACTGCTAGCAGCTCTTTCTCTCTGGTTTGTGTTTTGTCAAGAATATATTAATTTCCCCTAATTTTTGAATGAATAGTTTTGCTGATTGTAGGATTCTTGGTCTGACAGTTTACTTTTTGAGCCTTTTAAATGTTATCCTGTTGTCCTCTGGTTTTATTATTTCAGATGAGAAGTCAGCTGTTAATTTTATTGGATTTCTCTTAGACAAGATGAGTCATTTTTTCTTTTGCTGTTTTAAGTATTTTCTCTGTGTCTTTGTCTCTCATAATTTTTTACTGTGATGTGTATGAGTGTGAATCTTTTGTCTTTTTCTACTTGAAGTTTGAACTTCTTAGATGCGTAGACTGAAATTTTTATTAAGATTTGGGGGATGTTTTCAATCATTATTTCTTCAAATGCTTTTTCTATTTCTTTCTCTTCTTATTCTTCTTAAGAATTACCTTTATACATATATACAGGGTGCTTAATGATGACCACATTTCTCTTATGCTCTCTTCACTTTTATTGATTATTTTTTTCCCTTTGTTCCTGGGACTGCTGTCACTATCAGTCTATTCTTCAATTTTGCTGCTTGTTTCTTCTTCCACCTCAAATCTATTTTGAGATAATCTAGCAAATTTTTCATTAGAGTTTTTTCTACTTTTCAACTCTGCAATTTTCATTTGGTGTTTTTTAAAATTTCTTTTTCTGATATTGTCTGTTTATTGGTACATTGTTCACAGTGCCCTGTTTTACTTTGTTATGCTAATTCTGAACATATTTATGTCTTTAAAGGATTATTTTATACAGTGTTAAAAAGTATTTATAATGGCTGCTTTCAAATCTTTGTTTAGTTGAAACATCTGTGCTCTCTCATAGGCAGTATCTGGTATCTGTTTTGATTTTTTACCACTGTGGGTGGTGTAAGGTCCCAGGCTAAACTTCCACTTTGCCTTCTGAAGACTTGCTGAAAAGTAAACTGACAAAAAGCAGATCATTAGGAGAAAAGTCATACAAACTTATTAGTGAGCAAACAAATACAAAGAATTCAAATAAACGGAAGGCCTAATGGTGACACTTTTCTACTCATCTCGAGAGGTTACAGAAAGAATGGGAGGCTTGGATCATGGCAAAGAGGGTAATAGGAGAGGAGGAGGAGAGGAAACTCTGGCTGGCAAAGGTGGTCTTGCTGTGTAGCTGAAACCCCACAAGGAGCAGCCCTCAGAGAAGAGATGGTAAATGTTTCTTTAGGCCTTTAAAGTTGTCAGACTTATTTCCTGGATCTGCACAAGGGAGGGTCCTCAGAGAACGCTTGGCTAGTATCAATGCAGATTATCTCCAGATGCAAAACTGCTCCACAAAAGACAGCTTTGCCAGGCAACTTCTGCTCTAGGTCCTCTAAACAGCCATCTAAAAATATATCAAAAATTTACATATATATATATATATATATATATATATATATTTTTTTTTTTTTTTTTTTTTTGAGACAGAGTCTCCCTCTGTTGCCAGGCGCCAGGTTGGAGTGCATGGCACAATCTCGGCTCACTGCAACCTCCACCTCCCAGGTTCAAGCAATTCTCCTGCCTCAGCCTCCCAAGTAGCTGGGATTACAGGCGCACACCAGCATGCCCAGCTAATTTTTGTATTTTTAGTGGAGAGGGGGTTTCACCATGTTGGTCAGGATGGTCTCGATCTCTTGACCTCGTGATCTGCCCGCCTCGGCCTCCCAAAGTGCTGGGATTACAGGCTTGAGCCACCATGTCTGGCCCAAAATATTTTAAAAAATATTTTGTTTCCTTCAGTGGAGTAACACTCTTCTGTTCTGAACTTAATTTTGTGTCACCCCCACCCACCCAATTCATGTGTTGTAGTCCTAACAACCAACATGATGCTTTTTTGGACATGGGGCCTTTGGGAGGTAGTTAAGTTGAGATTAGTCATGAGGATGGGACTCTGTGATGGAATTAGTGCCTGTATAAAAAGAGAAAGACAGAGACATCTTCACTCCATGTGCATTAGGAATGGCCTGTGTGAGCACATAGTGAGAAGGCTGCTGTCTACGAGCCAGAAAGTGGGGCTTCCACCAATAACCAAGTCTGCTAGCATCTTTATCATAAACTTCCCATCTTCCTAGACCCATGAGAAATAAATAGTATGTTGTTTAAACCACCCAGCCTATGGTATTTTGTTATAACAGACCAAGCTGACTAAGACACCATTTCTTTTTATGTTTGTGATTTTTTCATTGTTTTTGAAAACTTGACATTTTAGGTAATACACTTTACCTCTCTGGGTACTGATCGCTACTCCCATGGCTTTTTGCTGTTTTTCTTATTTGTTTGTTTGGCAACTTGACTGATAAATTTAATTTTATCCTTAAAATAGTTAGATTATTATAAGTATTGTATCTCCTGCAAGACAAGAGAGAGTCAGGTGACTCATCCCATTTTGTGAAAGGAAAGGGAGGTTCCTGTGGCCAGAAATCTGTTTTGAAACAAGCACCCTACGTATGGGGAGTTGCCAACCGTGAGTTAGGGAAGACAACTGAGCATGAGATTCTTCAACTGCGTGATACTGTTGGATCTCGAGTGAGTAGGAGGCGCTGTGATTCTGGGACTTCTGTTAGTAACTGATAAGATGGGTATCTTAAAGGCATCTTCAAATGAGATTTATAAATCATACTTGTAATCTGTCACTGGAGCCTTTCAGTTGCGCCTACTATGGGCTTTAGGAAATACATCTCTTCAGCATTTTTTCAAGCCCAGCGCATGTGCCACTGGGGGTGTATCAAATGAGGCTTGGTGGCACATAGACATACCTTTCAAGATTTTTTTTTTTTTTATTGCATTTTAGGTTTGGGGGTACATGTGAAGAACATGGAAGATTGTTGCATAGGTACACACATGGCAGTGTGATTTGCTGCCTTCCTCCCCCATCACCTATATCTTGGCATTTCTCCCCCATGCTATCCCTCCCCAACTCCCCACCCCCCACTATCCCTCCCCTTTTTCCCCCGACAGACCCCAGTGTGTGATACTCCCCCTCCCTGTGTCCATGTGTTCGCATTGTTCAACACCCGCCTATGAGTGAGAACATGCGGTGTTTGATTTTCTGTTCTTGTGTCACTTTGCTGAGAATGATGGTTTCCAGGTTCATCCATGTCCCTACAAAGGACACGAACTCATCGTTTTTGATGGCTGCATAATATTCCATGGTGTATATGTGCCACATTTTCCCTGTCCAGTCTATCATCGATGGGCATTTGGGTTGGTTCCAGGTCTTTGCTATTGTAAACTGTGCTGCAATGAACATTCGTGTGCATGTGTCCTTATAGTAGAACGATTTATAGTCTTTTGGATATATACCCAGTAATGGATTGCTGGATCAAATGGAATTTCTATTTCTAGGTCCTTGAGGAATCGCCACACCGTCTTCCACAATGGTTGAACTAATTTACACTCCCACCAACAGTGTAAAAGCGTTCCTATTTCTCCACATCCTCTCCAGCATCTGTTGTCTCCAGATTTTTTAATGATCGCCATTCTAACTGGCGTGAGATGGTATCTCAATGTAGTTTTGATTTGCATTTCTCTAATGACCAGTGATGATGAGCATTTTTTCATATGTTTGTTGGCTTCATGTATGTCTTCTTTTGTAAAGTGTCTGTTCATATCCTTTGCCTACTTTTGAATGGGCTTGTTTCAAGATTTTTAATATCTATACATTTATTTTAATGTAGTTTAGAAAATATTGTCATTATCAGAAAGAGTTACAGACATACTCTTGCTTGGAACAAAGCTGAGTAGGCAGAGGTAAATTGGCCTTTCCCAAACTGTGTGAATTTGAAGGACAGTGGCCAGTCATGTCCATGAAAGTTATACATCTGTAGCAGGTGAGCCTCCTTCCACAAGCTGATGGAAGGATGGAGAGATCAGATGTTACAGATCACCAATAAAGTATCGCATATTATCACTTCAAAGCAGCTTGATGTGCTATCTTTCTCCAGTGATAAAACAAACTAGATTAAGATCTGAAGACATGGAAGAAGTGGTGAGAAGCCCCCACACTTTATTAGTCTGTTCTCACACTGCTAATAAAGACATATCTGACACTGGGTAATTTATAAAGGAAAGAGGTTTAAATTGACAGACAGTTCAGCATGGCTGGGGAGGCCTCAGGAAACTTACAATACTTCTTCACATGGTGGCAGGAAGGAGAAGTGCCAAGCAAAAAGGGAAAAAGCCCCTTATAAAACCATCAGACCTTGTGAGAACTCACTCATTATCACAAGGACAGCAGCATGGGAGTAACCCGCCCCCATGATTCAGTTACCTTCAATGACCCATGGGGATTATAGGAACTACGATTTAAGATGAGATTTGGTTGAGGACACAGTCAAGCCTATCACACAGATAACTGAACTTTGAGACACTTGGCCCAAGATATGCCATCGATTCAAACCTCCTAAGAAGTTAAATCACCATTAATAAATAACTTCTGTTAATCCATAAATACATTTTGAATCTGTAGTCTGTGGTGCTAGGTGCCAGAGACACATAGGTAATTAAGACCTAATTTATGACCTTGAATGGGTCACATTTAAAAATGCTTCTGTAAACTTGGGTAAAATGTAAAAGTAAAATGGGGGGCACATGAGAGTTATGATTGGGGAGACAGGGAGGACTTTATGGAGAAGGTGATGTTTGAGCTGTGTCTTGAGTGGTGCACAGAAGGCAAACAAGAATGTTGAGGGCATTTCACACAGAGAAGAACGTAAGAGTAGGAATTATAAAAGGAGGGTGAAAGTAAGGAATGATGATCCCTTTGAATAGAGGGAAGGGGAGTTTGAGTGTTAGGTGCATGTTAATGGGAGGATGGGAGCAGGGCATGAAGTTAGAAAGATAGATGGAGATTTGAAGACCATCAAAACTCTGGTAAGGTATGTGGACCAAATTTATGGATCACAGTGGTAGATATAAGACATGCATGTGGTAAACCACTGCTCCCCTAGCATGTGGCCATAGTAGACATCACTAATTGATCCCAGCATTCCTTCATGCTGGAGCCCAGATTCCTTCTCAAGCAGAGCTCCTTTGAGTAACAAGTATGAATTGATTTGCATGGCCAGCAAGATGAACCTATTTCCTATTTCTGGTAGAGCCTGTGGGGGAACAGGCAAAGTTTTTAATAAGGAATGGAGAGCATGATGCTAATGAGGACAGGATATGGACCTCAAAGTGTGATACACTTTCCTACCTTTCCTCTGGCATCATGCTATATATATCGGGATGATGTGATCCTAAAATGATAGGCCTCGAGACAAATATATCCCAAAGATATGCTCTGTTTGTCTAGAAAAGTATTTTAAAACTATACATACTTAGATACCAATATTGTTTCACTAAGAATCTAGTTTTCACATTTCTCTGGAAAAATCAGAAGCTCTCTGAACACAGTCCTTGCATTCCCACATGGCAGCAGTGGGCTCAACTGAGGTTCCTTTCAGTGGGGCTTGGGGTGTGCTCCCTGCAGTCCCATGTCCCTGTCATTCACAGCAGACCCCCTCTCCTCATTTAGGTGGCCAACAGGGATTTGGTTGTTGAGTCAACTCCCACCAGTGCCTCCTCAAAGCTCCATCCCAGGCCAATTGTGATGAAAAATATAGCTTAATTACAGGTTTAAACTGAATTCTATTATAAATATGTTAGATAAGATTAGTTGCATTAGTTAAGCTACACTAGAATAGTATGTTAGATGCGATTATCTTAATTTATTGCTAATGTAAGTCAAGGTTTTCATAAAGCAGAGTCTTTTAAAGTAAGAATCACAAGAAGTCACTATGGGAGCCAGGTCTGAGGCCACACAGAACTAGAACTTTCATAGTTCTAGTTCTGGTCTAGGCTGGTCAGGATTCCAACCAGCCTTTCCTGTGCTAGAAGGGACTCAGAGTCAATAAAGGTGTGGATCCTGCAGACTGCGTGGGGGCCATGCTTTCATATCCAGCCTTCCTTGGTGACTCGCTCAGCCCGACTGTGTTCTGATTTGCTGGGTCTCTCTCTGGAAATCTCTACTTTGAGTGTAAGTTTAGGTGTCCAGCTTTCTCTTAGCAGCACTGAACAGATCTTAACCTCTGCCATGTCTTTTCAGCTTGGACCTTTCTAGAAACCTCTTTCTGCTCTCATTCTGGAGCAAGTGGTGGAGAGGACATCATTTGTATTTACTTTTTGCCTTTTCTTGAAGTCTCACAGACAAAAATGCTCAGCTGACAATTTTTATACCTTGAGTTCACAATTCACAGCATTTCTTTTTTTTTTTTTTAAAAAGAATTTCTTTTCTAAAATAAATTTTTATAGTTTCAAAACAAGTTTAGAAAACACAAACCCTGCAACTCTCTGTCTCTTTCTCCCTGAGAATATGTTTATCCTGCTAAAATGTGTATCTTTTCTGTGACTAATTTATGTGCAAACCCTGAACACCTGAGCTTGTGGCTTGGGCACCTGTGCCAATGGCAACTAATTAACAGCACTTTTTCTCCAGCAGGTTCAGGAAGCGCAGTCAGAACTGAGGCTGGGCAGCACGATATGCTGGGCTTTCACCAGGTCATCAACCCCTAATCCCTCTGGGTACCATTTGATGAATACAAAGTGCTTAGATAGTTTCCTAAGCTTACAAATGTTGGTGGTGCTTTTTAAATCTCCCTATGTCATGAAATAAATGCCAAAATGAAAACATCCAACAGATAAACATATGCTAAACTTCGTAATCAAATCATAATCTTGGGTCTGCATTGCTTGTATAGTCTTGATAAGGAGCAACATTTTGGTAACAATTGACTATAAAGGTAGAATCAAACCATGATAGTCAAGGGTTTTTGGACAGGGTTTTTTCTCTTAGGGTAAGACTATTTTGTTGTCTTCGTAAGGGAGGCCTACCAAGCAGATTCCAGAGATTGTCTGTGCTTTATACTGGTGCAGTCTAATAGGGGGTGAGATAAGCTCAGGTTATTAAGTCTTGTTGGAACAGAGATGTCCTGGGAATCTCACATTAAGATGAGTAGCAGCCCCTTCTTGTAGTTGTGTTGAGCTGAACACAGCCAGTGAGGCCTGGCATCTTGTAAGCACTGTACAAACCCTACTGTCCTACCAGTCATTGTATTTTACAGTATTTTGCACATAAGTCTGTCTCCTTCACTCAGTTGGATTTCCTGCAGGGCATTGCCTCTCTGATTCACTTTGTGTCCTCAGAGTCCTTCCCAGAGCCCACCACATAACATTGCTGGCCCCATGGCAGGTCCAAATTTTAACCTCACGCTTACTGTGAACTCTGTGCCTTTAAGACAGTGACTTGTCCTCTGTGTGCTACATCTCCACTAAGTGGGCACATATCAGACGTCTGAGTTCTCATTCAGTGCCAAGATGTTAAGATTCTGTGATGGAGGTATGTTGAATGAGATGGGAAGGGGAAGCAGTGCAGTGACCCCCCTTCTCCCCACCCTGCCCCCCAAGGCCTACACTGGCTTCGAGGCCTGGACATTCAGTCAGTTACAGGCTGAGCACTGAGCAAACCACCATAGAGAGATGAAGAAATGGCACATCTGAGCCAAGGTCCAATCACGGAGGCCAGATGGACCTGTGTGAATATGAATTGGTGTTGAACAATGAGAACACATGGACACAGGGGGGGAACATCACACACTGGGGCCTGTCAGGGGGTTGGGGGCTAGGGGAAGGATAGCAGGGAGTGGGAGTTAGGGGAGGGATAGCATTAGGAGAAATACCTAATGTAGATGACGGGGTGATGGATGCAGCAAACCACCATGGCACATGTATACCTATGTAACAAACATGCACATTCCACACATGTGCCCCAGAACTTAAAGTATAATAAAAATTACAATTAGAAAAAAGAAATGTAGCCAAGTGCAAAGCATCATGATCAGACCTTGAAGGGCTGAGCTAGGGAGGTCTTTTGGAAGTGGGGGCTGAGAGTGACTTCCAGTGCTGGTAAGGGTCAGGGAGGGGCTCCCAGGACTTGCCAGTTGCTAGCTCTATGATCCTGGACAGCCCACTTCATCTCATTTACTCTGTGCCATTTTTGCATGTCTACGATGTTCCAGGCCCCATCCATGACCCTGGGATGCAGAAAATCAAATAAGGCAACAACTTTGTCTTCAAAGGACTTATATCACCATCCAGTAAGAGCAGAGAAGTGTTAACAGGGTAGGCCTTAGTGTGAGAAGATACAAAGGTGACTGGGGATTCCTTGATCCCCAAGGTTTATGGCCTTACTGTCCTCGAGCTCACTGTGTTAGTTATTTGACTTTGCATATTCACTTCTAAAATAATCTTTAAAAACATGTAACTATCCTATGCCATTGACAGTAGACTGCAAAATTGCTAGTCGAATTTAGTTATGATGCTTGCATTTGTGTTCTTGATCTTACTAGAGTCCAGTGTTTGTGTGCGGTCCTTTTTGTCTTCAGCCGTTATCTGATCAGAACAATGTTTTCCAAAGCGACTCAGATCAATGCCTTTCCCCCCACCCTCTTCAGTGAGATCCTCCAGACATTGTGGTTGATGTTTTGATTAATATGAACAGAGTAAAATTTTCTTTTGTGTAGAACTCTATACAGTTCTATGGGTTTTGTTGCATAGTCATATATTAACTACCACAGTGACCCAAAGACCAGTTCTGTCATGCTCCCACCAAATTCTGCCACGCTGTCCCTTTTAGTTAACATCACTCTCACCTCTCAACTGCTGACTCTTTTGTGTTCTTACAGTTTTGTTTCTTCCAGGACAGGACATAAGTGGAATAATATAATATGTAGTCTTTTGGATTTGACTTATTTCCCTAAAAAATGCATTTGAAGTTCATCCCTGTTTTCGTATGAATTGATAGTGGGTTCCTTTTTATTGCTGTGTAGGATTCCATTGCATGGATTTACCACAGTTTATCTATTTGCCTGTTGAAGGACATCTGGGCTGTTTCTAATTTTTGACACTTCTGAACACATCTGCTATGGACATTCACATAGAAATGTTTGTGCAAACATGTTCGCAGTTCACGTGGATAAATTCCTAGGTGTGAGATTACTGGATCATATAGTAAGTGAAATGTTTAACTTTATAAGAAATTGCCAGACTGTTTTCAAAGGTAGTTGTACAACCTCCCATTCCTATCAAAAATGAGTGAGAATTCCTGTTGCTGTTCCACATTCTCAATAACATAGGGTATTGAAAATTTTTTCTTCTGCCATTCTAATGGGTTTGTAGTGTTATCTCTTAGTGGTTTTCATTTGTATTTCCCTTATAATTCTTGCTGTTATACATATTTTTCTGTGCTTACTTGCTATCTGTAAATCTTCTTCCTTAATGAAGTATTTTCAAGTCTTTTGCCAGGTAAAATATAGTTGTGCTATTTTGGTATATTTTATTTTTACTTTTGTTACTAATATTAACACACAACGCATTGTTATTAGTTTTGCTTTAGTTAATTAGCTATTTTTTCAGAGCTGTTTTAACTCTGAAAAAGTGAATTTTACTCTTCTTTAAATTATTCCATTCTTAAGTATATATGCAGATTCCCAGCTGATACCTTCTTTTTTTCTGCCTGAAGGACTTTAATATTTCTTATATATTGCTTTTGGTTTTCACCAGCTTAAGTATTACATGCCTAGGTGTTTGTTTCCATTCATCTGTTGATCGACACTTAGGTTGCTTCCAAGTCTTGGCTACTGGGCACAGTGCTGCAACAAACATGGGAGTGCAGATATCTCTTCAATATACCGATTTCCTTTCCTTTGGGAATATACCAGCAATGAGATTGCTGGATCATCTGGTAGCTCAATTCTTACGTTTTTGAGCCAAACTTTTCTCCACAGAGTTTGTACTGAGGTAGTTAGCAATTATCTTAAGCTTTTGCCTAAAAATTATTTCACTTTCATTTTTTTTGCCTGGGTATAGAACTATAGGGCAATGATGCCATCCATTATCTTATTGCTTGCCTGATTTCCAACAAGAAGTCTGCTGTAACTTTTGTCCACGTTCCTCTGTAGCTAATGTCTTATTTCTCTGGCTGCCAACAGGATTTCTCTTGGCTTTTGGTTTTCAGCAGTTTGCGTATTATATGCCTAGGTGTTTGTTTTGTTTATAATTGTCCTCTTTGGTGTCATATGACCTTCTTGGATCTGTGTTTTGGTGACTGCCAGTAATTCTGGAAAATCCTTGGTTATAAAGTTTTTTCAAATCTTTTTGAGCCCTGTTTTGTCTCTCCTTTTGGGATTCCAATTACATGTACATCAGACCATTTGACCCTCTCACAGCTCTTGCATGCCCTTTTCCTTTTCTTTGTCGCTCTTATTCCCTTTGTGTTTTAGATGGGGTAATTCCTATTGATTACCTTCAAATTCACAGATTCTTTCCTTGGCTCTGCCTAGTCTACTAAGGAGTAAATGAAGACATCAAGATCTTTGCTACTATGCTTTTTTATTTCTAGAATTTCCATTTTAGTATTTATTATTGTTTTAATCTCTTCTGAAATTACCCATCTTCTTTATGTTGTCTGTCATTTCCACTAGAGCCTTTAACATATTAATCGTAATTAATTGATTCCCTGTCTTATAGTGGAAACAGCTGAATCATATCTGAGTCTAGTTCTAATTATTGACTTTTTTTCCTTCCTAGGGATGTGTTTTGTCTTGACTTTTGGTATGCTTTGTGCTTTTCATTTAAAGATGGACCTTTTTGTATCACATATCTCATCTCAGGAGATACTTGCCTTTTATGATTATAGTTGTGTATACCTTTCTTTTGATAGGCCTATAATGTTGGGGTTTCTGTTAATATAGTCAGAAGCTGGGCTAGGTAGGTTTAAGGTTTTTGTTTTTTTTAACAATTTTTTTACTTTTTAATTTTTGTGGTACATATTTATAAGGTACATGAGATGTTTTGATACAGGCATGTGATGTGTAATAATCACATCATGGAGAATGGGATCTCCATTCCCCCAAGCATTTATCCTTTGTGTTACAAACAATCCAATTATACTCTTTAGTTATTTTTAAATTGTACAATTAAATTATTATTGACTATATTCATAGTCACCTTGTTGTACTATTAAATACTAGGTTATATTCTTTCTCCTATTTTGTACCTATTAACCATCCCCACCTCCCTCAAATCCCCCCACTGCCCTTCCTAGCTTCTGGTAACCATCCTTCCACAATATTCATGAGTTCAATTGTTTTGATTTTTAGATCCCACAAATAAGTGAGAACATATGATGTTTGTCTTTCTGTGCCTGACTTATTCACTTAAGATAATGATCTCCAGTTCCATCCATGTTGTTGCAAATGACAGGAGCTCATTCTTTTTTATAACTGAATAGTACTCCATTGTGTATCTGCACCACATTTTCTTTATCCATTCATCTGTTGATGGACATTTGGGGTTGCTTCCAAATCTTGGCTGTTGTCAACAGTGCTGTAGCAAACATCAGAGTGCAGATATCTCTTTGATGTAATCATCTCCTTTCTTTTGGGTATATATCTAGCAGTGGGATTGTAGGATCATATGATAGCTCAAGTTTTAGGCTTTTGAGGAACTTCCAAATTTTGTCCATAGCAGTTGTACTAATTTACATTCCTATCAGCAGCGTACAAGTGTTCCCTTTCTCTACATCCTTGCTAGCATTTGTTATTGCCTATCTCTTGGATAAAAGCCATTTTAACTAGGGTGAGATAATATCTCATTGTAGTTTTGATTTGCATTCCTCTGATGATCAATGATGTTGAGCACCTTTTCATATGCTTCTTTGCCATTTGTATGTCTTCTTTTGAGAAATGTCTATTCAAATCCTTTGCCCATGTTTTGATTGAGTTGTTTTTTTCTTTTCCTATTAAGTTGTTTGAGTTCCCTATATATCCCTGCTATTAATTGCTTGTCAGATGAATAGTTTGCAAATGTTTTTGTCCCGTTCTGTGGGTTGTGTCTTTACTTTGTGGATTGTTTTCTTTGCTGTCCAGAAACCTCTTAACTTGATGTGATTCCATTTGTCCATTTTTGCTTTGGTTGCCTATGCTTGCGGAATAATATTCAAGAAGTTTTTGCCCAGACCAATGTTCTAAAGAGATTCCCTAATGTTTTCTTGTAGTAGTTTCATAGTTTGAGGTCTTAGATTTAAGTCTTTAATCCATTTTGATTTGATTTTTGCATATGGTAAGAGATAAAGCTTGAATTTCATTCCTTTCCATATGGATATCAGTTTTCCCAGCACCGTTTATTGAAGAGACTGTCTCTTCCCTAGTGTATACTCTTGGAACCTTTGTTGAAAATGAATTCACTGTAGGTGTTTGGATTTGTTTCTAGGTTGTCTATTTGTTCCGTTGTCTATGTATCTGTTTTTATGTCAGTACCATGCTGTTTGGCTACTATAGCTCTGTAGTATAATTTAAAGTCAGGTAATGTGATTCCTACAGTTTTACTCTCTTTTGCTTAGGATAGCTTTGGTTATTCTGGGTCTTTTGTGGTTCCATATAAATTTTAGGATATTTTTTTTTCATTTCTGTGAAGAATGTCATTGGTATTATGATAGAGATTGCATTTAATCTGTAGATTGTTTTGGGTAGTATGTATATTTTTACAATATTGATTCTTCCAGCCCATGAACATAGAATATCTTTCCATTTTTTTGCTGTCTCCTTTAATTTCTTTCATCGATGTTTCATAGTTTTCAATACAGAGATCATTTACTTCTTTGGTTGATTCCTAGGTATTTAATTTTATTTATTGCTATTGTAAATGGGATTATTTTTAAAATTTATTTTCAGATTGTTCACTGTGGGCATATAAATATGCTACTGATTTTTGTATGTTGATTTTGTATCCTGCAACAGTACTGGATTTGTTCAACAGTTGTAATAGTTTTTTGGTAGAGTCTTTAAGTTTTTCCAAATATAAGATCATATAATCTGCAACCAAGGATAATTAGACTTCTTTCTTTCCAGTTTGGATACTCTTTATTTCTTTTCCTTGTCTGATTACTCTAGCTAGGATGTCCAGTACTGTGCTGAATAACAGTGGTAAAAGTGGGCATCTCTGTCATGTTCCAGATCTTAGAGGAAAGGCTTTCAGTTTTTCCATGTTCAATATATACCAACTGTGGGTCTGTTGTATATAGCTTTTATTATGTTGAGGTATGTTCCTTATATACTCAGTTTTTTAAGGTTCTTATTATGAAGAGATGTTGAACTTTATCAAATACTTTTTCAGCATCAATTGAAATGATTATATATTTTTCCTTCATTCTGTTGATACGATGTATCACATTAATTCATTTGCATATGTTGACTCATCCTTGCATCCCCAGGGATAAATCCCACTTGGTAATGATGAATGATTTTCTAATGTATTGTTGAATTCAGTTTGCTAGTAATTTGTTAAGGATTTCTGCATTAGTATTCACCAGAGGTATTGGCCTGTAGTTTTCTTTTTCTGATGTCTTTGTCTGGTGTTGATATCAGGGAAATACTGGCCTTGTAGAATGTAGTTTGGAAGTATGCCCTCCTCCTCTGTTTTTGGAATAGTTTGAATAGGATTGGTAGTAATTATTCTTTAAATATTTGGTAAAATATAGCAATGAAGTCCTCAGGTTCCAGGCTTTTCTTTACTAGGAGACTTTTTATGGATCTCATTACTTGTTATTGGTCTCTTCAGATTTTGGATTTCTTCATGGTTCATTCCTGGTTGGGTTAAATGTGTCTATGACTTGTCCATTTCTTCTAGATTTTCCAGTTTATTTTTGTATAGTTACTTATAGTAGCCACTAATAATTATTTGAATGTCTGCAATATCAGTTGTAATGTCTCCTTTTTCATCCCTGATTTTGTTTATTTGGATCGTATCTCTGTTCTTCTTAGTTATTCTGGTTAAAGGTTTGTCAATTTTTTTTTTAACTTTTCCAAAACCAACTTTAGAAAAATTTCATTTTAGGTTTGGGGGACATGTGCAGGTTTGTTATGTAGGCAAACTCATGTCATGGGTGTTTATAGTATATTTTGTCAGCCAGGTGCTAAGCCTAGTACCCAACAGTTATTTTTGTTCTGCTCCTCCTCTTCCTCCCATCCTCCATCCTCAGTTAGGCCCCAGTGTCTGTTGTTCCCTTCTTTGTGTACATGAGTTCTCATCATTTAGCTGCCACTTATAAGTGAGAACATGTGGTATTTTGTTTTCTGTTCCTGTGTTAGTTTGGTAAGGATAATGGCCTCAAGATTCATCCATGTTCACACAAAAGACATGATTTTATTCTTAAAAAACCAGGCTTTTGTTTCATTGATCTTTTGCATATTTTTAAATTTCAAATTCATTTATTTCTGCTCCAATCTTTCTTTTCTTCTGCTAACTTTGGGTTTGGTTTGCTTTTGATTTTCTGGTTCTTTAAGACGCATAGTTAAATAGTTGATTTGAAGTTTTTCTTCTTTTTTGATGTAGGCACTTACAGCTATAAACTTCCCTTAGTATTTATTTTGCTGGATTCCATAGGTTTTGTTATGTTGTGTTTCCATTAACATTAGTTTCAAGAAATTTTTTGATTTTTTTTTCTCAATTTGTTCATTGACCCACTGGTCATTCAGGAGCATATTATTTAATTTCCATGTATTTGCATAATTTCCAAAATTCCTCTTGTTATTGATTTCTAGTTTTATTCCATTGTGGTCAGAGAGGATGCTTGACATTATTTAAGATTTTAAAAATATTTTAAGACTCATTTTGTGACCTAACATACTGTCTGTCCTTGAGAATAATCCACATGCTCAGGAAAAGAATGAATATTCTGCAGCCTTTGGATAAAAATGTTTTGTAAATATCTATTAGATCCATTTGGTCTATAGTGCAGATTAAGTCCTATTTATTTATTTATTTATTTATTTTTAGAGACAGAGTCTCACTCTGTCATCCAGGCTGGAGTGCAGTGGCGTGATCTCAGCTCACTGCATCCTCCGCCTCCTGTGTTCAAACAATTCTTCTGCCTCAGCATACTGAGTAGCTGGGATTACAGATGCACGCCACCATGCCTGGCTAATTTTTGTATTTTTAGTAGAGATGGGGCTTCACCATGTTGGTCTGGCTGGTCTCAAACTGCTGACCTCGTGATCCACCTGCCTTGGCCTCCCAAAGTGCTGGGAGTACAGGCATAAACCGCTATGCCTGGCCTGTCCAATGTTTCTTCGTTGATTTTCTGTCTAGAAGATCTGTCCAATGCTGAAATGGGATGTTAAAGTGTCCAGCTATTATGGTATTGCAGTCTCTCTCTTTAGCTCTAATATATCTACTTTATATGTCTGAGTGCTCCAGTGTTGGAAGAATATTTGGTTAAGATTGTTATATCCTTTTGCCAAATGGACTCAGTTATCATTATATAGTGTCCTTCTTTTCTCTTCTTATAGTTTTGTCTTGAAGTCAATTTGTCTGATGTAAGTGCAGCTACTCCTGTTCTTTTTTGGCTTCCATTGGCATGGAATATCTTTTTCCATTCTTTTATTTTCAGTCTATGTGTGTCTTTATAGGTGAAATGTGTTTCTTGTAGGCAGCACATCAGTGGGTCTTTTCTTTTTTAATCCATTTAGCCACTCAGTGTTTTGTTTTGTTTTTTCCCTTCAGCACTTTAAATATGTCATGCCACTGTTTTCTGGCCTTTAAGGTTTTTATTGAAAATTCTGCTGCTAGATGTATTGAAGCTCCATTGTATGTTCTCTGTTTCTTTTCTCTTGCTATTTTTAGGATCAGTTCTTTATCCTTGATATTGGAAAGTTTGATTATTAAATACCTTGTAGTAATCGTTTTTGGGTTAAATCTTCTTGGTGTTCTGTAACCTTCTTGCACTTGGATAGTCACTGTTTTTTTCTAGGTTCGAGAATTTTCTGTCATTATCCCTCTGAAAGTTTCTACCCCATCTCTTTCTCTCCCTCTTCTTTGAGGCCAACAACTCTCAGATTTGTTTTTTTGAGATTATTTTCTAGATCTCGTAGGTGTGCTTCCTTGATTTTTATTCTTTTTTTTTCTTTTGTCTCCTCTGGCTGTGTATTTTCGAATAACTTGTCTTCAAGCTCACTGATTCTTTCTTGAATCTCCTTGATCAGTTTTGCTAATAAGTAACTCTGGTGCATGCTTCAGTATGTCAATTGCATTTTTCAGCTCCAGAATTTCTGCTTATTTTAAATTATTTCAATCTCTTTGTTAAATTTATCTGATAGAATTCTGAATTCCTTCTCTGTGTTATCTTGAATTTCTTTGAGTTTCCTCAAGACAACTATTTTGAATTCTGTGTCTGAATGGTCACATATCTCTGTTTCTCCAGGATCAGTGTCTCTTTAGTCAGCTTGTAGTAAAGGCTATCTGGCCTGAGACTCACCCTGCAGGGCAGTGGGCTCCCCCTCTGGCCCATGGCAGGTCCAGAAATTTTATCCAAGAGCAAGTCTTCTAATTGGGGGCCCTAAGAGCCCACCTGATGCTCTACCCACATATGGCCAAGCTGATACCTAAGGTGCAAGAGAAATTCTTTACTTTTACCTCTGCTTTTCTGAAGCAGGAGTCTTGTCCTGTAACCATCACAGCTGAGAATGTGCTGAGTTTCATCTGAAGCCAGCAAATCTCAGAGGCTCACCCAAAACCCTTGATGTAGTACCAGGATATTGCTGCTGGTTTTTCAGGACCCAAGCGTTCTTCAGCTAGTAGGTAATAAATGCTGTCAGGACTGGGTCCTTTTCTACAAGGCAATGGGTTCCCTTCTGGCCCAGGGTATGTCTAATAATGTTATCTGGGAGCTAGGGCATGGAAAGGAGGCCTCAGGGCTCTGATCAGTGCCCTATTCTGTTGTGTCTGGGTTGCTATCCAAGATGTGAGACAAAGTTCTCCCCCACTCTTTCTTCTCTCCTCACGTTGGGGGAAGGGGTCTTTTGTGGTGCTGTAAGCTGTACAACCTGGGGTTAGGGGAGGGTGATGCCAGCACTCCCTTAGCTGCCCCAGCTGGTGTCTCAGTAGGTCATGTGTCCCCAAGTCCACCAGCTCTGGGCCCAGTTCAGCACTAGGACTTGCCCAGGTGTTATAATCCTTGTGGATTAGACTGCCTTTCAAGTTTATTTAGTAACAGAGCACTTTAGCCCTTGGTGGTAAGGATTACAGGAATTCAAGTTTGGACTCCTGGGATCGGAGATTCGTCTCTGCCTAAGGCTAATTTAAATGCTCCTTCTGTAGATGGGTGTCAGCAAATTTTCTTTCTGCTATAACAGAGTGGCACTGAGTTCAGTGTCTCAAAATTGCTGTGGTCTCCTTCCTCCAGTGCACTAAAATGCTCTCTGCACCACACTGCCACTGCTGGGAGTGGGGCATGGGTGGTGTTGGCAGTTCAAGGCTCTTTCTTCTACCTCTTCAGTGACTCTTTTCAGTGATACTAAGTTAAATCCAGGTACTGTTAGTGCTCATCTGAGTTTTGGTTCCCATGAAGGTGCTTTTGTGTGTGTAGATAGTTGTTAAATTGGTGTCCTTATGGTGGGGATTGTCAATAGAGCCTTCTGTTTTACCAACTTGCTTTGCCTCCTCCCTAGGTTTGATTGCTATTACGCTTACCCTCAGTGCACCATGAACTTCAAATTCCTCTAGTGATTCCTTGCACTTAGAATGTGAACTAATTTTCTAGAGGTTATTTTCTCAATGTCTGCTTCCTGTTTGGCTTTGAATATTTCCAATGTACTCAAGAGAGAATCTGTTTCTTTTAGCTCTCCTAACTATTCCCTGTTATTTTTACTTGGTGCTTCTTAGCCTAGTGGATTACCAGGGCCAAAATCTCTGATGTTCTGATTAAGCATTAGTCTCAGCAGACACCGTATCACTTAGTCGCTAGTGTACGGCTTTCAAAGGTGCTCCTACCCTTCTTCAAGCTGTAGTATGTCTAGCATGTATTCTCATCCTTACTTCAGGGTAGAGCATTCTGTTTCCTTTCCTTTAGATGTAATGAGTTTCCACAGGATTCTGATTGACAGTTTTTATTATACTTCTGCCTGAAGACTAACACTTTGTCCCATAGGGGAAATAGAAGAGATGAAACTGCAGAAATTTAGCACTGACTGCAGTTTCTCTCTGCAGCCAGAATCATGAGGGAAGCTGTCTTGGGATTATCTCACATCTTCTCTCTAAGTGTCTGCTGAGATTCTTGAGAACCTGCAAGAGGGTGCAAACTCTCCTGTATTTACAGTCCCCTGGGTCTTTACACTCTCACAGTAGCCCACATTTGTTTTGTAGAAATATATCTAAAAGCTTTGCTGGAATCCTTCTTATCAGCTTATGTGGCATTCAGCAGTGTCTACCCCAGGGAAGCAAATGCTTAATATATATTTCTCCCCTGCAGGCATATGTCTTTCTCCAGATTGCAGGTTAGTTTGTTACCCTGCAGCCACAGTTCTCAGACAAACTCACTAAAAATTGTTAATTTGTAGTTTGATAAGGGTGGGAAAATTGCTTTTCAGCACTCTACATTTCTGAATTGAAACTGGGGGACCTGGCTGTCTTGATTCTGTCTCTGATCTTTATCAGAGTATAATCCAGGCTGCTTTAAATATACAAAAGCTAAGAATAAACTCAACATATAGAGGGGGATCAGAGGATACTCAATATAGAGAGGGAATCGAGAGATGCAAACTTATTTCTTTAGCTTTATGAACTCTGAATATCGGAGACAAGTCCCAGTCAATTTAGTAAGTTTATTTTGGTTAAGGACGCACGCCCATGACAGAGCCTCAGGAGGTCCTGACGACATGTCCCAAGGTGGTCGGGGCACAGCTTGGTTTTATACATTTTTGGGAGACATGAGACATCAATCAATATATGTAAGATGAACACTGGTTCACTCCAGAAAGAGAAACAACTGGAAGCAAAGGGAGTGGGGGGTGGGACAACTCAAAGCTGGTAGGGGACTTCTAGGTCATAGGTAGATAAGAGAAAAATTGTTGCATTGTTTTGAGTTTCTAATTAGCCTTTCCAAAGGAGGCAATCAGATATGCATTTATCTCAGTGAGCTGAGGGATGGCTTTGAATAGAATGGGAGGCCGGTTTGCCCTAAGTAGTTCCTAGCTTATCTTTTCCCTTTAGCTTAGTGATTTTGGGGTCTCCAGGATTATTTCCCTTTCACAGCTTGAATTCTGAACCTCTCTCCCTGACCTCTAAACTCATATATCTAACCTCTTAACATTTTTATTCAGATATCTAATAAGCATTTTGAATTCAACATTTTCAAAACTGAAGTCTGGATTCTTTCTCTCTTCCCTAAATATACATCTTGTGCCACCTTCTCCTATCACAGGGATAGGAACTCCATTCTTTTGGTTGCTCAGGCCCAAAACTCAGAAACCCCATGTGACATCTCCCTCTCACTCATTCAAAATCCATTTTAATATCAAATCCCATCTCATCACCTCTGTCACTACCACTGTGATTGAAGCCACCTTCATGTCTCTGTTGGATGGGTTGAGTAAGCCTCTGAATGGTCTCCCTACTTGCCAGAGGTATTGTTAATTTTGTTGGCTCAAGCCACATTTTTGCTCCAAATACGACAAAACTTCTCATTACACTTACTGGAGTAAAATACAAGCCCTTGGCCTCTTCTCTGATCTCACTTCCCCTATCTTGGCTCATTTGCTTTCAGCTATTTTTCCTTTTTATTGACCCTTGAATATGGCAGGAACATTCCTGTCTCAGGGCCTTCGCACTTCTTGTGTCCTCTGGTTTGAATGATCTGCACCTCCTCCTGACTTACGTCCTCACTTCAGTCTGGTCTCTACTCAAATGTTACTTCTCCAAAGGGCCCTTTCTTTTCTATTCTAATTAAAATAACGTATTCTGTCATCACTGTCCATTCTCTTCCTTGCTTTATTTTTTCTTTCATGCCTGTTTTACTGCCTGGTATTACACTATATATCTAAATGTTGTTTAATTTGTCTGTCTCCCCCTATTAGACTATCAGTTTCATAAAAACAGGAACTGTATTCCTCATTGCTCTACTCTCAGCACCTAGGACAGTTCTTGAGTCTTAGTCAACAGTAAGTAAATGTTTATTGAATGAATAGATGCTTTATTCCTGTTTTACAGATGACGGATCTCAGGCAAGGAAAGGTTACATTGTGACAAAATACACTGAAACTCTGAGCTTGGTTTCTAATCCCTCCAAACAAACGAATGTTAGAGCTGGAAATTTTAGGTTCCTTAAGGTTCACAGATGCAGAATCTGAGCCTCAGAGATTGGGGAGCAACTTGCTCAGAAGTGGTGAAGGGAAGGGTTGAGGTGAGGACCCAGAGTATTTGGAGAGGTTAATGGGTATAATTCTACGTAAAATTTTGAAAACAATGCAGAGTTCATAGTAAGAACTTAATACATGATAGATATTATTATTCCTTTAGGCATTTATTATTAGTTAAAAACTCAAGGTAAAATAAATATTTTGAGTATATGCTGCACGTCAGACACAGTATACTTTGTTAAACTCAGTAATACATACAAAGTGTTTGATTCAGATAAGTGAATATCAAAGGTTTTTCTCTACATAGTTTTGATTCTTTTTGTCTCTCTTAGTATAGAATTTCAGCACTGTAAGTTTGTGAGAAACATACTATCTGATTCTGTAGCATTTTTTCTTCTAATATAGCAGCCCATGTCTTGGGTTTTCTTCTAATATAGCAGCCCATGACTCCCAAGAGGGGGTGGTGAGGGAAGCCTAATGCACAGTCAGCCTCCCATCAGTGCAGGCAGATGGGTCAACAGTGTGGCAAACACTGAGGGTGGCTGGTGCACAGATTAAATTCTTGCTTCTTTTTAAAATAGAACATGAAGTAAATGATGTGTCTTACAAGATACCCAAAGGAAACATGTACGCATCTGGAGAGCCCCTTTAGCCTCTTTTATTATAAAGTCATGTAGTTGCAGAAGTGTAATTTGACAGTAAAAGTATTAACCTCTAAAGGCAACTTTTGCAAGATGACATTTACAAGCCATCTCACACATGCTCACAGATTAACATGACACAAATCATCTGTTTTCAATCTCCGTGTTCCTGTCCTCAGCTCTTCTTATATTAGGATTGACAGCATTTGGTTTTCAGTGTTCCTCTTGGGGGCTCAGAGAACCCTGAAAGTATCGTTTAGATGAATGATGGGAATCTGACTCTGATCTTTATTTTGCTATGTCTTCCTGTCATCTCCTCACATCCCTCCTCTCCCTGCCAATAAAACACACATGTACCTCATACACAGAGATCTTAATTCCCAGTTAAAAGGCCAAATTGATCACTGGGAATCCAGGGCCTCACATTTATCAGCTTTGTTCCTTCTGGTCTGTCTTCTCCCATAATATATGAAATCAATTTCATTTTTCTTATTGCCATTACCATGATTAGCTTGTGTAAGTCACCTTCTTTGCCTTCTTACATATACACACACTGCTGGTGGTGATGTACAGAAATGCATGGGTCCCAGAGGAAACAGCGGTGACATATTCATTCACACACTCAGCATCTATTTATTGAACACCTTCTGTGTGCCCAGCACTGTGCTATTAGCAGAGACAGCAGGGAAAAGGAGAAAGGTCCATGCTCTGAAGCAGATTACCTTCAGGTGGGGAAGATAGACAAAAAACCACCAGGAGCATTACGAGAGTGCGAATTATTGTGAAGAAGTAGGTTATATAACAGAGCAATCTGGCCGGGCGCTGTGGCTCACGCCTGTAATCCCAGCACTTTGGGAGGCCAAGACGGGCGGATCACAAGGTCAGAAGTTTGAGACCAGCCTGGCCAAGATGGTGAACCCTGTCTCTACTAAAAATACAAAAATTAGCTGGGCACGTTAGTGGGTGCCTGTAATTGCAGCTATTCAGGAGGCTGGGGTAGGAAAATCACTTGAACCCGGGAGGTGGAGGTTGCAGTGAGCCAAAATTGCTCTATTGTACCCTAGCCTGGGCAACAGAGCGAGACTCCATCTCAAAACACACAGACGCACACAAAGCGATCTGGTGCGATTAATACAGTATAAATGGTCTAAGTAATGGAGCCATGTTGTGGATTTAGTGTACACAGTAGCACGCACAGTGAATTAGACACAGGAAAATAGTGTAACATAGATCGAGAGTGACCAGAGGCGGGTGCCAAGTTTAAATTAGGAGTGGCTCAGGGAACGCATTCGGAGGGGTGGCATTCGAGATGCCGTCCTGTGTCATTTATAATCCCTTTGGTGGAAAATAACAAAACCACATAGACCATGATGACTTTACCAACAAGAAAGACAATCACCTGATAAGATGCCTCAAAATCAGGGGGTTCAGATGGGCTGGTCCAGCGGCCCCTCTAGGTCATCAAGGGCCCAGGTTCCTTAGCTCCCAGGGTCAGCCTGGCCCGTGTCCGGGCTCCCTTGGGGATCTCGGATCCCTGTGGTAGTTCCTGTCATCATTTCCCATGTGACGGAGGAGAAGGGACCATTTCTGGTGAGTCTCTTTGATCAAGGAGATGTTTCCCAGAGCCCTAGTAGATTTCTCACAGCTCATTGGCCAGAGTAATAGCACGTGCTTTCCCCTAAACCAATCACTGGCAAGGAGGATGCAGGTTTAATGATGGAGTCAGGGAGGCCTGTGGTGAATAGAAGGCAGTTGATTTCCTGAAGAAAACCTTATTAGTATTAGAAAAGAGGAAAGTGTGTGTGTGTGTGTTGGGCAGAGGTGCTAGTGCATAGTTGACTGGCCAGTAGGAAACCAGTTATGAAGGACATCAGATCACATTCCTGGGAAGACCATGGCATAGCTTTGGGATGGGGCTAAGCCTAGGAGAGCTCAGAGGAGCAGTGAAGACCCATGAGGGGGGGCCTGTGCCGGGCAGGGAGGGCATGCAAGGTGTGGCCAAGAGAAGGAGGCAGGTTCAGAGCATCAGGGCCTGGTAGGCCCCTATAAGGAGTTTGGATAGTATCTGGTGTAGCACAAGAAGTCCCTGTAGAGGACAGAGATGATCAGGCAGAGGAGACAGCCCTGGGCCAGTAGTCAGCAGTCAGGTGCTGGCTCACAGTGTTGCACACATGCAAAATGCTCTACAAGAGGCAGTCACTTTCTCTAAGATGGATTCAGTACAGGTAAAATGGTTACCTGTTTTTGGCACCCACCTCGTGGTGTTACCATGGGGCTTATCGCATTGAAAGGAGAGTGTTGCAGCAATGAGGTCGTGTACAAATATGAGCTCTTTTGTGCAGTCAGTTCTCATTATTTGAGATAGTTATAAAATCCCTGTGAACACTGAGTTAGTAAGTACTGAACCTTTGCTTCTAGGAGAAACACACACACACACACATACACAGACACACACACACACACACACACACACACACACACACACACACACACACACTTCTAATAGTCTGTAATCTTCTATTACAAAAGAGATATTGAAGTTTGGAAGTGTTAGGTGACTTGTCTGAGGCTGCCTCACTAACAGGTGCCAGAGTAGGGATTCAGATTCTGTCCTACTAGATCCAGAGCCTAAGCTGAAGCTTCTACACGGCACTCCACTGCCCCCTATGTTGTCCATGCTCTGGTCTTTGTATGAGAGGTGGGTCAAGAAGGCAGAGGGGCACTTGTTTGACCTCAATTGGGGATGCCTGCATGGGGCAGGTGGTTAAAAATTTTTCCCTCTCTGTGCAGTTCCACAAATGACCAAAAAGGCACCGCAAGTACTGACTTTGGGGTTACTTTTAGGGAGTAAATAAGTTTGCAAATACGGAATCCACAAATAATGAGGGTCATCTGTAATTGGTGAGACCATGAGGTGCGAAACTATGGTTTCTGTATATTTAATATGTCCTTTGTACGTTGTCAGAATCTCAGGTCTTAGCATTCAATATGATTAGCCTTATTTGTGCTGTTTTAATTGAATTACTTAAAATGGAGGACATACACTTTTTTAAGGGTATGCATATCCTAGGAGAAAAAACCCAAAAGATAGTCAACATGAAGAACTGCTAAGCCTTCTTACTTTGTTATGTTTTAAATTAATTTATTTTTTCCCTGTGGACTATACATCACTTCCTAAAAGATGGGGCAGGTTTAAGTCTGTATGTGCTCCGAAAGGATGCAGACAGTTACGTTATTTCATTCCTTATGAACATAGAAAGGGCCTCACAGTTTCCAAAACTGTTGTGTTCTTTCCAGTGGGATGTGATTCAGAGTGATTTCAAGTGTGATTGGGGATGGTTGGGTAGCAGTAAACAAGGGAGAACCATAATTTTCCACAAATGCGGGAGGGTTGAGGTCTGCAGTATGGAACGTTAGATTGAGAAAGTTCTAGCAATAGGAGACAACCACCTGAGCTAGGGAGAAGTGACAGCAGAACTCCCCAGTGTATCCACTGCAGGCTTCTAAATCATAGGGAACCTCAATCTATTTGCTTCTGCCCAGGGTTAAGGGGACTTCACTCTCTTGAGATAGTATGCGTGCCACAGGCTGAAAAAGCAATGAGTTCAAGGGAGATTAGAGGTCTTACTGAGCCTTCACCTTCTCCTAGTGCAGTGCGTCCTTGGGAAGGCAGAGATTTCCTTCTAATAGGGCTTCCACACCTTGAGTACCTAAATGGATGGCAGTCAGACTCAGCATTGTGTCAGCAACTATTGAAAATAAGAACACGATCCTCCATTCCATTTTCTGCTCTAAATGGAAATCTTGTTCTGATTGTTCTCTTTACAGTCCTGGGCACAATGAAGTAGATTTAACTGCCCCAAACGTGCTCTAAAATAGAGCTGATTTGCTTGGTTCATTGTTGTTTTTCTCTCTCTTTTTATAAAGTAAAGCAAAGAGAGGGATAGAAGTAGTTCTTTTCTTTTTTAATTTGAAAAGTTAAAGAAATGTCATATTCAGCTCTCCTTGGAATTTTGGGGATGAGAGACACATTAGCTCTCAGGCCTAATGGTAGCTCTATCCACTACTAAACTAGGGCTGGAGGGAAAAAGACTTGAGATTGCTAAGTTCTGACAGGATAGGAAAGGGACTCCAAAAATGAATGTAGCCAGATTCCAGTAGCTCTCCAGCAATCCTTGCTCATCGCTTTATGGACTATCAAGTCAAAGTCGTAATGATTTCAGCAGATCTCCCAATTAGTGGCCTACATTAATTATACCTAAAGATTCCTAAAGACATTATTGGTGTTGAGAAGTGGAAGTGACAAGGATCCATCCTTGTGACTGGGGATGCAGGGTGAGTCTTCAGTGTCCTGTTAGCTATGTTCTCCTTGGTTTCAATGTCGAGCTACAGTGTAGAGCTGTTAGCTGGCAAAAGGCTGATTTCTTCATTTCCAAGGGAGCATGTTCATATTAGTGCCATTTTTTCGGGGTCGGGGGGAGGTGATAATTTATCTCAAACAACTTGGACGTTTACTCTTTTAAGTTTGGAAGTTGGTACTTCTGACATTGCTCTTGAGCCATTCACTTGACCATGTCAAATAGGCAGTTGGACATGTGTGTCTGGGACTCAGAAGGGAGGTCTGAGTTGTAGTTACAGATTCAAGTGAGGAAGAGAAGCAACAAGAGTAAGTCCAACTTTCTGGCTTGCAAAAATGGGGCCGTGGTGGCTCCACTGGTCGACATGGGGGCCCTGCCAGCAGCCCAGGCTTGACTCTGCCCCCTCAGCAGCATGAATGCAAAGGTTGCACACTCCTTTTTATTTTGTCTCCTCTGCTCATGAAATGATTTGTGATCTCTGTTTCTTCTCTCCACTTAGATACATAAATACATTTTTCTGATTGTCCAGGAGAGAAACTCAGCAACAATTTATTTGCTTATCCTGAAATAAAATGGGGACTTAAATTGTCTAATAGTCAACCTACTAAAGCATGCACATTAGAGAGGGCACCCCTAAGTGCTGAGTCAAAAGACCATGGCGAAATGCCACATTCATTCTGCAAAATTATAGCTGAATGGGGCAAAAATAATTATATCCATGTTTCTAATGCATTTCACAACTATTTCGCCTACCAGGATTTTAATCTAGTGCAAAACTCTCCTGATTTTTCAGAGATCCTCAGTATGACTTGAATAATGTGGATTTTTAGTGACATAAAAACCTTTTATGCATCTTCAGATATGGTGCAAGAGTGAACTCTGAGGCACCTGGGGTTTGATTAGTGATCGTTTGAGTACATAAAAAAGGTAAGATAAAGAAAAACACTCACACATACACACAAAAGGCAACAGAGGTTATATAACTCCTTTAAATTATGTTAATGGTTTTACTTGTCAGTATTTTGTAATACAAAATAGTTTTCCTGGGGTCTATTTGTCAGTATTTGTCAGTAATTAGTGCCTACAAATTACCTTTTGTACAAGTCCTGTTCATCGAGTTGTTTTGGTGTCTAATAAATCAGAGCTGCTGAAGTTCATGAACTTTCCCTGTTGTTGGTTTTTGCTTGTGCTTTTCCTCCTGATGCATATCAAGGTTCTACCTCCTCCCCAAAGGTTTCCAACAACTGTGATTCCATTTTTGTGAATGGGAAGGAAATGAAGAGCAAAGTGGACACCATTGTGAACTTCACCCACCAGCACTTCACCTCCCAGTTCGAGGTCACTGTCTGGGCACCCAGACTCCCCCCTGCAGATTGAGATCTCAGACACAGAGCTGAGCCAGATCAAGGGCTGGAGGATCCCGGTTGCTGCCAATAGAAGGTGAGGAATCAAAGAGATGACTGTGGATCTGATCGTCCTGGGGCCCAGATCTTTGTGGGAAGCAAATTGGCCCTCAGGGACTCAAGCCCTTGGGAAGCAACATCCCTGGTGGGAAGCATGGTCTGGGCTTTGGGTTCAGATAGATCTGACTTGAGTATTTACTAGCAACTTGACATGAGGAAATTATAATGAAAATAGTAATAATAATAATAGTAGCACCTCACAGAATAGTTGCTAGGATTCAGTAAAATGAGTGCAATGCATAACAAGCACCTAGCACAAGACGTGGCATTTAGGACATAGCTGTTTTCCACTCCCCCATTTCACTATTGTTCATTCCTACGTTATTCACTCTCAGTTCTTCTGCTTGTAAATGTCAGCCTTCATCCATGGAGCACAGTACAAGTGGTTAAGAATGTGGGCTGTGGGATAAGGCTGCCTGCGTTTTTTATTCCCCAGCCAACCACCCGGGGAAGAGTCTTCATTTTACTGCCAAGTTTCAACCCCAGCTTTACAATTTGTACCTGTGTGATGTTGGACATGTGATTTAATCTATTCCTCAGTTTCCTCATCTATCAGTTAGGGATGGTAACATTACTGAAGTATTGTCCCAAGAGCTCAGTGAATGGATACATACTATAGTAGACAGTTCTAAAGATGACTCACCCTCCCCATGATTCACATCTCCTGCTTCTTCAAACACTAATCTGGTAGTGCTAGGAGGGGGAGGGGATTTCACAGATGTAACTACAATCTCATATCAATGGACCTTAAAATAGATTTGCCAGGAGTTAGGACCCATCACATAAGTCCTCTGAAAGCAGAGAGTTCCTGCCAACTGATAGCAGAAGGGGAAGTTGGGAAGATTTGAGGATGAGAACAGCTTGATGATGTATTGCTGGCTTTGAAGGTGGGTTGAGCCACTTGCCAAGCAGTATGGGTAATCTTTAGTACCTGAGAGCAGCCTCCAAATGACAACCAGCCAGGAAACGGGGCCTCAGTTCTATAACCTTAGGAACAGAATTCTGCCAACAACTTGGCTGATCTTAGAAGTGGATTCTCCCTTAGCACTTCCAGATAGAGACCAGCCCAGTGATGCCTTAATTTAGGACTTGTAAATCTCTGTGTAGAGAATTCAGTTGAGCTTGCCTGGATTACTGGCTTGCAGAACTGTGAGTGTGTTGGTGTGGGCATTGTTTTAAACCATGGTTGAGATTATTTGTTACACAGCAATAGAAAACTAATGCAGAGATTGCTGCCCAGTGGTGGAGTGTAGCTGTAACGCATACCTCAAATGTGCCTTTGGAATCAGGCAGTGAGTGGAGGCTGGAAGATTTGGAGGAACGTAATGGAAAAAGCCTCAATTGCCTTGAACAGATTGTTAGTAGAACAATGTTAACAGAAACATGATAAAGACATTGTACATGATGCATGAGAATCATTGCAGGGAAATCCCAGATCACCTTACAGGAAGCCGAGGTCATTGTGGACAAATGGTAAGTAGAAATCCAAACTTAAGAAACACTGCCAGTGAGGATTCAGGGGGAGATGAGGAACATGGATTCTGGTCAGGTGGTGACAGAGTGCTTAGCAAGATTGTGCCCTGCAGGTATGTGGAAATCAAGTGAGGCCAGGTAGTTAGCTGAGAAGTCCAGGCAAACTACTGAATGTACACCTTGGATTCATCTTGCTGCTAATAGCAGAAGGCAAGAGGAGAGAGAACATTTTGAAAGGGCTATCAGACAAAAGAAAGAGGGACCTAATGATGTTGAAATTTTCAGCATCTCCAGACAGCAAATGATGAAGAAATTAAGAGATTCACTGTCAGAAAAGTGTGCTTTAAACAAAAGGTCAAGGGTGGATCTTTAAAACCCTTTGCTGAAACTTGAAGGGCCGCCCAGGGAAGTGATACTGCCCAGCCTGCCTGATGTCTCCCAGCCCCCACCCAGCCCAGGGAGGTGCCCTCATCCCCTGTGGGCAAACCCCCACCAGATTCAAGTGGGAATCCCGATTTCACTGGGGGAATTCACTGTGGGAATCCACAGTGCCAGGGGAACAAAACAGACCAGAATAGCACCTGAGGGCTCTAAAGCCAAATTTTCGCTAGAACCTAAGCGTACAAAAGTAGGCTGGGACCTATACACTAAAACAAATCAAATGTAACTAAAACAGATTTCAGCTGGGCCCAGGGTTTCCTGTCATAATGTATACAATGGCCAGGATATAACTGAAAAATCACTCGTCATACCAAGAATTAGGTAAACCACAACTTAAATGAGAAGAGACAATCAGCGGATGCCAATGCCCACATAAATCAGATGTTAGAATATCTGACAAGAATTTTAAAGCAGCCATACCAAAGGGAGAACAAAAAAGCTTTCAGTAAGAATTTACAAATAGCCTCGGAACCAATGGAAAAGGAAAATTTCTCAGCAAGGAAACATACCTTATAAAAAAGAACCAGATGTAAATTATAGAAAAATATAGGAACTAGGGAGAACACAAGCCCTCAATAGGATTAGAAGTACAATGGAGATGACAGAGGACAAAATCAATAAACTTGAGGACAGATAATACAATTTACTTAACCTAAATAACAGAGAAAATAGGTTTGGGGAAAAAAAGGAACAGAGCATCAGAGACTTGTGAGACCATAGAATTCCCATAAATTAGAATCCAAGAAGAAGAGGAGAAAAGGTCTAGGGCTCAGACAGTATTTACAGAAATAATGGCTGAAAACCTCTCCAATTTGTCAAGAGACAGAAACACATAGACTCAAAAAGCTTAGGAAACCACAAACATGATAAACCCAAAGAAATCCATGTGAAGACACATTGTAATTAAACTTCTGAAAATTAAACGAAGTCTTAAAAACATCCAGAGGGAAGTTATACCAATTTGAATGGTAATGAATTCCTCGCCTGAAAACATGGAGGCCAGAAGGACTTGGCAGATTTTTCAGGTGCTAAAAGAAAAGAACTGTCAGCCTGAAATTCTTTATCTGGCAAAAGTATCCTTTAGGAATGAAGGGAGGATAAAGATATTCTTAACGAGCAAAAACTTAGAGAGCATCGCTAATGGAACTTCTGTAGACAGACAAAATTATAATGGAAAAAGATTTGGAACTTCAGAAAGGAAAGAGGAATGATAGAATGAGCAAAAACAGTGTTAAATAAGATAGACTTTTCTTTTTCATCAATTTTTTACATCATATTTGGTATTCAAAGTGAGAATTATGACGCTATCTGATGTGGTACTTAGGATCGACAGAAAAACATACATAAAACAATTATGTTCTTAAAAGTGGTAATGGGACCTAGAGGGAACTAAGGTATCTACACTCAAAGTAGCAAAGCTTTGATATCATTAGACTGTAATAAGGTATGCTTGTATATTAATAAGCTCTGTGTATACCATTGCCAATTTCCTGTTTTGATATTTTCTTATAGTTAGGAAGATGCTGACTTTGGGGAATTGGGCAGAGTATATAGGATCTCCTGGTAATTTTTTTTTTTTTTTAGCTTTTAGTAAATTTGTAATTATTTTGAAATTAAAAGCTTAAATAAGTGAATAGGATACAATCTGCCCTAAAATAACAGGATTGTTTTGTTTCATTAATACATTAGCACAATTAATTAAACATCAGTGTTTAATTAATTCTAAAATCTCATATATTCATTGACCATTTTTATGATTCTGCCACATTTTAATGAAGCACAAGCCTAGTGGTGTTCTTCTTAAATTTTACCCATTTATTGAAAGCAAACTTCCCATTGCCAGCACAAATGGTCAACTAGTATCATTTATCGTAAAATAAATTTAACCTAAAATTATTACAAAGAAAACCAAACAATGTTGTTCAATTCTGAGTAGACACTGCTGCCTGCCTAGGTGAGCTTGTCTTTATTAACTAATGCACCAGCTAGTTCCAAGAAGCTTTAAAGACATCCTAGCACAGAACAGAGACATTCCCTGTGACATATTCAGAAGGACTGAAAAATAAAATGGGAATAACTTTTCAGTATGTTATTCAAGTTTTTAAAAATTGAATGCTGTTTCTTTATCACTTAACTCATCACCATTACCCACAGAGATATTCATTTCTTACTGTGGGAAACCAAAATTGCTATGCTATTGTGTTGGTGAAAAATTTTTTCTATCATTTTATAAATGGTTCTCAGACCTTTCAGGGTGGCAAAATGTTATATTGTAAAGAAGGTGGGTTTCAGAAGTCAAATGGAGCTGGATCCAGAGCTGCTAATTGGCAGTTATCTGGGCTACATATTAACCACACTGAGCCTGGTTTCTTTATGCAAAAATAAGCACATGTTTCATAGCTGTTGAGAAGATGAATGGACTTAGCTAGAGAAAGGAAGGGGACATGCATGATGGGGCAGCTGGTCTGGCTGTGGACCCTGCCTCGGAGATAACCAGCTGTGTGGCTCTGGCTGAGTGACCACACAAACCATTGTGTCGGTTTCCTTATTGGTAAGATCAGAGAAATAATTCAACCTCGCTCTTTGGGGGTGTGTGACGATCACATGAATTAAATATGCACAGCTGTCATGTGCTGCATGGGCAATCGATGTCCGCTCTTACACTTACGTAAGCACGTGGAAGAGGGCACACAGTGGGTCTAATTCAGCATGCATGAGTCATTCCCCTTTCTCCCCTGACACAATCCCCAGGCACAGAGTGGTCAGTAGCCACTAAACAAAGCGCTCTCATAAAGGGACACAGGACAGCTACTTCTTGAGGGGAAGGTTCTGGAATTGAAGAGCCAGAGAGGCTTTCTCAGGGTGGATTGTGGACAGGTGGAGGTTAGAGGATAGCAGGTGCTAGGGCAAGAAAAAGGGCCAGAGCCATAAGGAAGGAAGGGAGAAGCCAGGACGGGTAACAGGAGAGACACATTTCAGATGTTTTAGCAGTGGCAAGAGCAGTTTTGCTTATAGAGCAGTGCTTTTTAGATTAGGGCAGGACTGTGGAAGGAGAGGATCCTCTGGCAAACTTTAGGGCCATAAGCTCAGGAAGCTACTTCTGTAGACTAGAGGGTCTCAGCCTATGAGGAGGTCGGGTGTTAGAACCATCCAGTGCCGATGATTCCTGGTTGGTCTGGGGTTCCTAAAGGGCCATCCCTGAGGTGTCATCACACCTTGACCTACTTGATCCTCATGTGCAACTGTGAGGGAGGAAAGGGCCAGCTGTTCCTACGTTCGTTTCCAAGGGGAGGTAGCTGAACCTGTGAGAGGGTAGAGAACTTGGCGTGAGGCCCAATGGAAGGAATCGAAACAGGAATCCCAACAGCAGTTCTTTTATTTTATTTTATTTTATTTTATTTTATTTTTTTTTATTGCATTTTAGGTTTGGGGGTACATGTGAAGAACATGGAAGATTGTTGCATAGGTACACACATGGCAGTGTGATTTGCTGCCTTCCTCCCCATCACCTATATCTGGCATTTCTCCCCATGCTATCCCTCCCCCAACTCCCCCACCCCCCCACTATCCCTCCCCTTTTTCCCCCCGACAGACCCCAGTGTGTGATACTCCCCCTCCCTGTGTCCATGCCAACAGCAGTTCTGACTCATGTCTTAGGTTCCCTCCATAGGCCAGAGGTTCTGCCTCATTCCAACAGGGGGAATGGTTTTAAAATTATTAGTTTCCAGGACACCAAAGCCAGAGCCTCAGCTTCTGTCTGGGTCAGGAAGGCAGGAGCTGCCCTTGCCATTCCTGTTGCAAACACGAATCACATGATCATCACCAAAGTGTGCTTGTGGAACGAGTGAATGAACAGGGGTTGGATAGATGGCTGAGCAGGTCTGGCAGGAGAAAGACCATTTCATTTCATTCTGTGGGCTCACCTAGAATCTGAAAAACAAGGGCACGTAGAACTTCTTAACAATGAGGACTTTATTCTGTTTGATTCCCTGTGCTCCAGGCCTACCCGGGAAAGTGAAGATGAGGATGATGAGGAGAAGAAGGGACGAGGGTGCTCCCTGCAGTACCAGCACGCCACGGTGCGTGTCCTCACCCAGTTTGTGGCCGAGTCACCTGACTTAGGGCAGCTGTCCTACATGCTGGGCCCCGACTGGCAGTTTGACATCACTGACCTCGTGACCGAGTTCATGAAGGTGGAGGAGCCGAAAATTGCTCAGTTACAGGATGGCAGGACCCTGGCTGGTCGGGAGCCAGGAATAACCACGGTTCAGGTATGCGCCGCCACGTATTGCCACTTTGCCTAACACCAGTCTGTGTTGGTGAGTGGCCATGTAGATGCAATTATGCAGATGTGGGTCTGCGTGCACGTGGACATGCATATGAACGTGTGCCAGTGTGCATGTATTTCATCTGTTTGTTTGTAAGAGAATCATGAGAAGCAATAGAGTATTCACCAATTTTAATAACCTAAACTCAGATTAAGTTTTGTATTTTAGAGAGTTGAGAAAAATATCTCTTTACCAAGAAGGCTAAATGAAGCATGTAGTATAATCTTTTTCTCCAGTATCATACTCTCCGTTCTGTATATCACTCATAGAAGGTGGTTGAACTGCTGAAAGCTAGTTTTTTTCCTCCGAACCTTGAAGCTTAACCATTTAGTTCCATCATACCTTGTACAGTAGACAAAAAATTTTAAAAATGTAATAATTCATAGCTAAATATTCTTTATCATAGTGATAGTAAAATTATTTCCTGGCCAATTTAACAGGATAATTATGAAGAAATGGTGCAGAATATTTCCTTATACAAATTTAAAATGTTTCTGCTCAGAGTTAACTAAGTCAGATTTTATTGTAGCCAAAGCTATACTTTTGACAAAGCTGGATGAAACATATTATGTTCTGTGTTTTCTATTTTTTGTGTAATAAATTACCACAAACTAGCAGCTTAAAACACACCCATCAGTCAGCTAATATTTCCACAGGTCAGGCATCTGTGTGGGTTTGCTACATTCTGTGCTTAGGGTGCCACGAGGTGGAACTCCAGGTCTCGGCTGGCCTGGGCTGTTATCTGGGAGTTTGGGAAAGACGTGGCTTCCAAGCTCCTTCAGGCTGTTGGCAGAACTTAGTTTTTTGTGATTTGAGCACTGACCAAGGTCCCTGTTTCCTTGCACACTGTCAGCTAGGGGGCGCTCCAAGGCCACCTGCATTCCTTGTCACGTGGTCCCTTCTGCCTTCAGCAATGGCTGGATGGAGTCCTTCTCACGCTGTGAATCTCTGAATTCCCCCTTCTGCCCCTCGCTGAGAAAAGTCTGCTTTTAAGGACTCATGTGATTACTTGGGATCTACCTGAGTAACACAGGCTGACCGCCCTGTTTTAAGGGCTCATGTGATTACTTGGGATCTACCTGAGTAACACAGGCTGACCTCCCTGTTTTAAGGGCTCATGTGATTACTTGGGATCTACCTGAGGAGTAACACAGGCTGACCTCCCTGTTTTAAGGGCTCATGTGATTACTTGGGATCTACCTGAGTAACACAGGCTGACCGCCCTGTTTTAAGGGCTCATGTGATTACTTGGGATCTACCTGAGTAACACAGGCTGACCGCCCTGTTTTAAGGCCAGCTGTGCCGTATCACACAACATAATCATGAAAGTGCCTTCTCATCCTGTTCACAGGAACCAGAGTTTAGGGCAGGGCGGCTTTCGGGGGGACTATTCTAGAAATTCTGCCTGCCCGGTATTCCTCTCCAGGCCTTAGGCACACCTAGTTGGAGAGTAGCTGGTAAATCAGGAAGACGACTCCTCAGGGCATTAAGGCTTCCTTTCCTACTTTGCTACCTGGTTTATGCAGTGATGTCCCAGTGGCCCACAGTGATCATCCCATAATAAACATCTACCTGCCTGCTGGAAGGAATATGAGTGGGAGAAGATGGTTAGGCACCATTTCTTGAAGTGTTTTACCACAGTTCTGCCATTTTCAAAGTCCAAATATTAGTTGTTGGGAAAATGTTGCTCTTTGAGTGCCTAATATCAATGGACACTTTTTAGTTATTGCCTCTCAATGAAATCAGGCTTCTTGAAGAAAATACACTGCTGTTATCATGATATAAAAATCAGAGGAAAGTAAATAGACCAAGATGATCTTTATAAAACTCCTATAATTGTCAAGTATGATTGAACATCAGCATAACACTTTCCTAACTGATTCCCGCAAGTGCATGCATTGAGCCAAGGGCTGGGAGACACTTTGTTGGGAGCCTCAGTTAAGGGACCCACGGTGCTTATGAGGAGCAGAGATGCATGAGCCTCCTCACCGACTTTTCAGGTCCTCTCACCGCTCTCGGACTCCATCCTGGCTGAGAAGACGGTGATTGTCCTGGACGACCGAGTCACCATCACGGAGCTGGGGGTGCAGCTTGTGGCTGGCATGTCTCTCTCCCTGCAGCCACACCGAGCAGACAAAAGGGCCATTGTCTCCACAGCCGCTGCTCTGGATGTTCTTCAGTCCCCCACAGCAGGTGAGTGTCCCAGGGGCCTGCATCCCTGGTCAGTGGAGACGACTTCTCTCTTGGTTAGCACATCCTGTGAAGGAGAGCAGGAGAGCCCTCCTGCCTGGGACTGGGGATTCTTGAAGCTGCTTGCTTCTTACCCAAGCTACCTTGTCTCTGAGAGAAGTATTCAGTGGCTTAGACATATTTCCACTTATGTGCTTTTCACACCAACCAAATCCTCGTACACCATTTGCTTTCCGCTGTGCTTATCAGTGCCAGGCACAGCCTGCTGCTAGACCGTGACCAAAAGATCACATGTGTTCACTTTGCCAAAGCAGGTGGTTTTTGATACTTGGAAATTCCATTTCAGCTACTTAAGCATGGCTAACAGGCACCAAATTGCTACTGTTTACAATAATTATGGTCAACACTAAAACTTCTTCCCATCTTTAAATTTCTATAAATCATTTCTAGGATACCAGGGCCACTGTGCCATTCAAGCCAGCCAGCCTCACAATGGTCTTCCTGAGTCCTTCCAGCCAGCATGTTTTGCTTCATCAGCACTGGCTTCTTAATGGAGAACTTTCACAGTGATGTTATTTTGAGCAGTAGCCTGATTCGCTGCAGCTGAAATTGATTCAGTTAAATTGCCTAATTTTACAAAGTGTTTTTAAAAAGGTCAAAGTCTATTGTATGTATGCAATAAGTTAGTTTATAGTTTAATGCATTCATTAACATATATTATTTATTCCTCATACCAGTGAGGCCACAGCACATTATTGATGCCAGTTCAACCAGTTCAAGGCATAGAAGAACTGTTCAAGATTATAAAACCATAGAAATTTTCTCTTTATATTTAAAAAAATTTACATAGGAAATTATATTTATGTTTTCACATGGGAAGGAATCTGATTATAACACGATGCTTTGGTTTCGTTTTCCTCAGGAAGCAATAGTAAGTTCTTGGATATTGCTCAGTGATGGTTCGGTGACACCTTTAGACATTTACGATCCCAAGGATTATTCAGTTACTGTCTCATCATTGGATGAAATGGTGGTGTCTGTCCAGGCAAACCTTGAGTCCAAATGGCCAGTTGTGGTTGCAGAGGGTGAAGGACAAGGGCCTTTGATTAAGTTAGAAATGATGATTAGTGAACCCTGTCAGAAGACCAAGAGGAAGAGTGTTCTTGCTGTGGGTAAAGGAAATGTCAAGGTCAAATTCGAACCAAGTAGTGGTGAGCACCAAGGAGGCAGCAACGATATTGAGGGCATAAATCGGGAATACAAGGACCACCTCAGTAATTCCATAGAGCGCGAAGGAAACCAGGAGAGAGCAGTTCAGGAATGGTTCCACCATGGCACACCTGTTGGCCAAGAGGAAAGTACCAACAAAAGCACAACCCCCCAGTCTCCCATGGAAGGGAAGAATAAACTACTCAAAAGTGGTGGTCCAGATGCCTTCACAAGCTTCCCCACTCAAGGGAAGTCACCGGACCCCAATAATCCTAGTGACCTCACAGTGACCTCAAGGGGGCTAACGGACTTGGAGATCGGCATGTATGCCCTGCTCTGCGTCTTCTGCCTGGCCATTCTGGTCTTCTTGATCAACTGCGTGGCGCTTGCCTGGAAATACAGACACAAAAGGTTTGCTGTGAGCGAGCAGGGCAACATCCCCCATTCCCACGACTGGGTCTGGCTTGGGAATGAAGTGGAACTTTTGGAGAACCCTGTTGACATTACGCTCCCGTCAGAGGAGTGCACAACCGTGATAGACAGGGGCCTGCAGTTCGAGGAGAGGAACTTCCTTCTAACGGCAGTTCCCAGAAGACTTTTCACAGTCAACTGCTCAGACCTTCTGACTATGTCTATGAGAAAGACATTAAAAATGAACCTATGAATTCTTCGGGCCCAAAGAGGAAGAGAGTCAAGTTCACTTCCTACACCACCATCCTCCCAGAGGACGGCGGCCCGTACACCAACTCCATCCTGTTTGACAGCGATGATAACATCAAGTGGGTCTGCCAAGATATGGGGCTGGGGGATTCACAGGACTTTAGAGACTATATGGAAAGACTGCAAGACCAGATGTAAACTCCTTTCTTATGTTTGTATTCACCTTTATGCCTTCTGTTTTTTGAATGCTGGAGCAGTGAGTTTGATCAGCAATAGGGGATGATTTAACAAAGTTTGATTTGTGGAGGTCTGGTGGGATCCCTTTCTAAGCAGGTAAAAGAGGTCTGGAGAGCTATAGAAGCTGGGTTTGAAGCCTGGAAATGCCTCTAAAACAGCCACGTGTGGGGACTGGAGAAATTCTAAGACAACAGTTTTATGGACTGCTTGGTACTAGCTCAGTGCAAATGTATTAAACCTGACCCCCAGACGTTGTTAGTCATCTCGTGACAATCGGCCATGTGGAATTAGAAAGGATTTGGTGTTGATTTTTCTATTCCTAGACCTTTTAAAGCACAGTGGACACTTATTGCCCCTTGGCCTGAGTTTAGACATACATGAAAGATGACTGAATGTAGCTATCCTGATTTGTCATGAGCGCTGCTCATTATTTTTATATACATTTGCACCTACACCTGTTCCTTTGACTTCTGGAATTCTTTTTGAAACATGAAGAGAAGAAATTTCAGTCTTTTCCTTGAGCTGTTTGATTTACACATGAGTTTTCTTCCCTGGGATTTGCCATGCCATGTTGTTTCCTGGGTCTCCATGCAGGATATCAGGTTTTTTCCAGTTTTCCGCACTTCATCATCTAGGGACGGTATCTAAGAAGCTTATTCTCACTTTGTTTTTCCTTCCTTTTGTTGCTGAACTTTCTTGAATAATACTGGGACAAACGGTTTTACTTAAAATATTAATATACAGTGAGGGAGGGCCATCTCTTTACAGTTTTCTACGTGAAGTTTCAAATATTTGGAGAAAAATTGTCAGTCACAAACATTTATTTTTATTCTCTGCTTGTTGAAAACTCATGGGGGAACTCCTGGAGTGCATTTCTGAGGGTAGAAGGCCCCCAACGTAGCTGTATTTATACAAGTGCTTTGTGGCCAACACAATTCATTATCCAAACTGAAGTCTTAAAGTAGAATTGACCTACATAGAAAGGAAATTGCCTAGGAAATAGCTGCAGATTACACTTCCCATTTTACCAGAACAAAAGTTTTTTTTTTTTTAAGTAAGTAGAATGATATTTCAAGTTAGCAATATATAGAAATCCATCCATACAATGACGAAACAAAAAAAATCTAAATCATGACTCTGGCAGATATAAAGCGTTTACAGGGTGTGCATTTGTGGAGAGAAGCAATGGATTTCCCCCCAAAATCCATACAAATAAATGACTATTCCAGAACTCAAGAAGCAGCTGTTGTAGAAAAAAAAAATTAAACCACAGCTATTGAAAAATCAAAATGGCAAGAGAAAAAAACAACTCCTATGTAATGTTTACAGCAAAATGTCATTTTAACACCATCATGAACGATCTTAAGGCAAGAATTTCAAATTAGCAAAATATCATGACATATTTATTACGATAGTATTGTTGGAAAAGTAGACACTGGACTAGTATGCCTCGTTATGAGCTTTACTGAGCCATTTTCATCTCTAAGAAATATAATTTCAAAGCCCCAAAGTAGGAAGGATCTGCAGGAGGTCACCTGAAGCAGTGCCCTGACACCAAATGGCTGATAACTGAGCTAATCCAAAGAGAGGCATTGTTCTTTTATTATAGATTTCCTTGGATGGGAACATGACAACCCAGCCTCCTCTAGCCATGACATGGCAGCCAAACACTTCTTCCTGTATCTCTGGCCCCACAGGACCACAGTGTGTTTGTGAACAGTGCTGAAATTGCAAGTGAAGTAGGCTTGACCTCCAGAGCCCAGTGTTCAGTGAGTTCCATAAAATGGGGCTTAGGAACCGAAGCTGGCAAAGTTCCCAAAATAGTTCAGTTTGATGGGATAACGAAGCGAGGAGAGCCAGGCATTAGCTACAGAAGGAGTTTGCAAAGCAATGGCTGACACATTTTGGGAAGATTCCTCAGTCAGTCAAAAGCTTTCCAAAGAGTTTGGTGGTGAGGTAGCTCGGACCAACCACTCAGGGTGGAAGAAAGTTCATGTGCTGATTGACAGGTTGCTATTCCGGTGAGTTGGCTCATTCTGTGAGGCTTTTCAGTCCTCTCTCCCTTTGGATCTTTAGCATTCCAGAAATACTGGGAATTCATTTGTGAAAATGAAGAACCTCTGCTGGACGGGGGAGGAACTCTCTCACACACACAGCAGGGTCCCGCCCACTGGTAAAGTGAGACTTTGGGTAGGGGGTATAACTGGGGAGGAGGTAAAGGAAATTATCACTGTCATGGGGAGTGTTATTAAGGAACATACAAATTAGAGCATTCTCTATGAAGGCAGTGCTTGATGGGGTGCAGGGAGCAAACTGGGGAGCATTCGAACATGCCAGTGGTTTCTCAGCAGAGCTGGAAACTGGCTGCAGTCCTGAAGATGCTTCTTGTGATGACTTAGAGTCACCCTGAGTGATATAACCCCTGTGTAGCCACCTTTGCTCCTTTGTGTTAAAACCCAGTCAGTTCAAAATAATACTCAAATGGAAGGCCATGGAGGAAGGGTTCCTTCCACCATATAACCCACACCCAGATGTATATAAACACATATACATATATAGCCCGTGTGTGTGTGTGTGTGTGTGTGTGTGTGTGTGTGTGTGTGAATATTGAAGAGCCAGGGAACAAACTATTTAGTAAGAATCAACAGTGACTGTCAATTGTTCTCAGATTTGCCGTGGATACAGTTTCTCATGACAGAATTTCATTTTTTCCTCCTCTAAATATTTCCTGAAGATTATAAACCATGGGTTATAGCACCTTGTTTTCCAGCTAGTCAATATACAACTGTTAGGCACTATACCCCAAAATATCTAAAATGGGGGTAAAGAAATAAACTATTAAGCCATGAAATACAATTTCTGGGGACCGTGCATTTGCCTGGATTTTCCAGGATTTTTATGGCTGATATATCCAAATTATTAGTCTTGATAAATAACCAGAACCAAACATTTATAAAGTCCCTTCCTCTCCCATGGGAATGGAATGCTCAGACTCCCCCTAAGGGAGACACCAGCAAGCCTCTTGAAAAGGCACCAGACAGTGAACTCTGTGGTCACATGAAGGGAGGTTCAGATGCTAGATGACCAGCATTCGACCTGGAACAACTGAGGATTGCAGCCGCTGCCTCCAGGGTCCAGATGTGCTGCAGTAGAGGTCAGAGCAGAGGAATCAAGAAGCAGCCGCCACACCAAAGAACTGATGCTTAAATACACAGGTGTGTTGCATTTGAGAGAAGGCAAGAAGAAAAGACAATAGAAGTTTACCCTGGAAAAACAACACCTGGAAAACCTCAGAATACTCCACGTGTCCCACAAGAAGGAATAATTGACTTCCTAGCTGTTGCATATTGCACGCTGGCCAGGATAAATTCCCAGACTATAATAATCCTTACTATCTAGACAGAAGTTTTTATTTATAAATAGTCATGCAGGGGGAAAAGTTGATTAATTTTTGTCCCATTGCCACATCTGTAGACTACGTAATTTGTAACTTGCTCACTTTTAAGTTTTAGAACATCCACCTTTGTGCATTTGGGTCAGCATTCTTGTTTCATTCTTTTAGAAAGAGGTCTTCCCATTGCTGGGATGTTGGGGCCCTGTCAGAGAACTATGAAGGCTCTTTCAGGGAACTACTCAGTCTTACAGCAAGCACCACAGAGTGTGGTTTCATCTGAACCCTACATGTCATGGAAACCAATGTGTTTTCTACTCTAATTGCCTAAAAGTGGTCTTGATTCTCCATTTCATTCTCTGTAAATGACATGATAGATGGTTTATAAACTCAGCAACCCTCCCCTTTATTAAAATTATATACGTGTAATGTAATGCGTATCACCTGCCATGTAAAGGGACGGTATGGATGGTGGAAAAGTTATGCTAAAAATATGGATAGCGATATTTTTATATGTAATATAGGCAACATAATGAAACACTGAGTTTTTTAAAATGAAAGCATGCAAAATTGTAGCTTTTAAATGTACAGACATCCCGCTAAAAAATATCTAAACTTATCATGGGAAAAACATTTGAGACCTAACATCATGAAATGCACTGAATTTGGAATTCTGGCCTGGAAAGGACATGGCTTATGTTGGGATTGTTGATGGAATCTGCCAGAACATTTTCATCTTACTCTTCATTACTTTTGGATTTTTCCTTTTCTTTTTTTCTGGAAATATTTCAGAAATAAAGTGACTTCATTTTTCAGCATAAAGGTATATTCTAACCACAGGGTAACACATCGTTTTTAACATGAAAATAAACATTTAAACATTCTTCAGTTGTTTCGTTATTTTATCTGCATGTTCCCTAAAGCAGCTGTATGGTTGGCTATACTATAGATATATTTTTCTTTTCAGCCAGGGATTTTAATACCCTTGATGCAGTAATAAATGGACATCAAAAGAAAACATTTCTTAAAAGTTTCCCACATTTTACTTGTAAAACATTTCTTATTTGTTCTCCTAGTAGGCTGGGGAAATCTTCTCTCCAAATGACTCAGAAAAAGGGCTCCTGTTCTCACGGCCCCGTCCAGGGTCAAATTATGTTGAAAGTCAATGCTGAAATGCATGATGCTGTGGGTGTTTAAGAGTCTTTGACCTCTGTCCACCCTTTGGTCTTTGCTTGTCAATGGCTTGGTTTTCTATATGTGTTTGGGGCAGGTTGCTGAGGTTCCCAAAACAAGCAGAGCTCTAGAGACATCAGAAAACCACAGGACAGGTGGGGATTCTGTTTGCGAGGCTGATGTAGATGTTTCAGCTGAAAGATGGGCCGTGCATTTGCCAAGTCCCTAGAGCGGCTAGAGGCTCTCTGTTGGTTTGTGTGTATTTTTTGAAACTGCAGAGTCATTTTTGGCATGCTGGCAAATGCTACTCCTGACTTTCAGGATGAGTACGGATGCCTCTTTGGCAATAATTTGACATGTCATAAGAAATGCCCAATGCCAAGTCTGTCTCTCTCCAGGCCCTTCAGAAATCGTTCAAGTAACTGGGTGTAAACACAGGAGTTGGCTCTGTCAAACTGAGGCAGGATTTCCCACCTCTAAACTATTGGCAGAAAAAAAGCCAAATATGCTCCCAGGTTGTGCACCCCAGCCCCATGAGAATTACTTCTCAGCACTTTGGGTAACTGTTTTCCTCTAACAGCTTCCTCCTTGTCTTTTCCCTGGGAACATGGGAGCACTGACACAGAACTCAACCAATCCAGCACTTTGGGAGGCCAAGGCAGGCGGATCACCTGAGGTCAGGAGTTTGAGACCAGCCTGGCCAACATGGTGAAACCCTGTGTCTACTAAAAATACAAAAATTAGCCAGGCGTGGTGGTGCATGCCTGTAATCCCAGCTACTCTGGAGGCCGAGGCAGGAGAATCACTTGAACCTGGCAGGTGGAGGTTGTAGTGAGCCGAGGTCATGCCACTGCACTCCAGCCTGGGCAACAAGAGCGAGACTCTGTCTCAAACAAAAACAAAACAAAACAAAAAACCAAAAGAACTTAACTGGTTCTCCCCAGATCTCAGCCTGTGTGCATATATCAGTTTAGTAAAATATGTTTCAAAAAAAGGATAAAAGAAAGTTTGAAATGAGATTCGTAAAAGAGTGAATGCTTTATATTTAGGTTTTGTGTGTGAGTGCAAAATGCAAATGCAACATTTGAAATTTTTTGGTATTGAAATCCTTAATGCCTGTTAGTTTCTTTATGGTTTTATATAATTAAGTTTTGGAGTTTTTTTGTTGTTTGCTTTCAGAAATTTTTAAAAATGCAGAAACATTTTAATCTGGGTTTATAGACTATTCTATGACTCAAGATAAATAGGACACCATCATTGTCCAGATAAGAAATAACAGTTCAAGTTCATTAGGGACATTATCTTCCCAGTCCAAGAAAGCAATAATGTTATCAACTTACAGTATTGGACAATCTTCGTATTCTATGAGATGCCTTTAACATTTCTTTGGATTTAATTGCTGCTCTTGGGCAGTTGTTCAAATGAAACATTGCAATTTTATGTTAAAGACAAGAGTCTCATGGGAGTTTCTTTAGATGCTGCAGGACCTGAGAGGATAGAAGACCTCTCTATACATCTGCATTGCCCATTGGAGTTAAGCACTTTACAAACAGAGAGATGAATGCTGCTTTGGGATTTGGGGTCTACGTGATGCTGATTTTTTTTTCAACGCTATTTGGAAATATTACTTCTTTCGGATGACTTAAATAACTTTTGACCTGATACACCCTTCTTTACTTCCTCTGGCCAAAAAAGCAAGTGGAGCTTTCTCTTTTCCATTATAAGGCTGGAGCTGAAATAGTCTGCCATGTTATTGTTACCTCCTTTGTAAGAATTTGACTTTCTGAATGAAATAACAGAATGCCAGTGTTGACACTGACCATATGATATAGTTATTTCACTTAGAGATGCTTCCTCAAAGAGCGTGCCTTTTCCTCCATCATAACCGCTTTAGGATCTCTGTTTATCCGTGTATATTCCCACATAGTACAAGCATTTTCCATTTCCATGAATGTTACAGGCTGAGAAGGAGCACACATCTGGCATTGAAAAGCACATTCAGCCATCTCATTTCATTAATCTGGTTGGCGACAGTTTCCATCGGGCACACCTGGAAATGTACATCGGACCTATTGCCGTCTCAGTTGCTGCAGTGCAGTGAATTATCCCAGAGCCACCAGTTCCCATGCCCAAAGATGGACTGGCCCATGGAGGGACTTGATCTCCACGTGACTTCCTTTCTGTAGTTATCCTTCGACTGGGAGCCTTATTTTGGATTTCTAGCAAGGGCACCCATTCAATGTGGATTCCAAGAAGAAAACCAATTGTTGAGGCTCCATACAGTGATGTTCTAGGTATTCCCCACACATTATCGTGGGTCTAAGCAAACATCACAACTATGAAAGACTGAGAGTGGAGAATTAAGTAATATGGAAATGATCAAACCAAGGGGAAATAAGTGGCTGAGAAACACTGAAAGAGAGTCACATCCACATAGTGTGTATCATGCAGCAGACCCGTGCCCTTGGAGGGAGGTAGTGTGTGTCTTCTCATGGCAAATGACTTTTACAACACTGCTTATGTATAATGTGTGTCTGCAGCATATGCTGTTGTCTCAAAATTGAAATTTGTGTCTTACATATCAGTTCCCAGCCTTAGACTCTTCTCAGGCAAGTGGACCTGATCTCAGCCGCAGAACACAGTGAGTGGCCAAACCTACACAGCCCAGCCAGTAGTGCACTTTGGGGTGGTCGCAAGGCAGCAAACAGTGGGGACAAATTTTGTCTGGCATTTGAAAAGGTGTTATCCCTTACTTTCCACATTTCTGAATCGAATTCTTGTTCCCTGGTCAACGCCAGCTATTATAAACAGAGCATGCTGTTATGACATTGTGCTTCTATATACCCTTTTGTATAATGTATCTATCTCATGATATTACCTATGGTTTCAGTATGATCTGTTGTGTATGTTCCACCGTATATTTAATGTCTCTGTAAAGGCACTTCCAAACATTTTGAAAACGAAGAAATAAAACATGTTGGATGATTCCTTGTTATAGTAAAACAATTAATTGGTAGGTTCCAGGAAATAATTTTTTCTTCAAATAGGTATTCAGAGGCAGATGTTTGGATGTCCTTAAGTCTAGCATAGAGGAAGCTATGTCTTCAGGTTCTTGATGGCAGTTATGGGCTGAGATCTTGAGAATAAGGGGAAAACAATGGCTTAGTTAAGCATGAGGGCAGGATTCCCAGAGAAATAGGCTGGCTCTTGAGCCCCAAGGAAAACATTCTGGCAAAGCATCATGTCGGGCCCTTTTCTACCTTAGGAAGGGAACTTCCAGAAAGAAGACGGTGGTGGCCCATGAATGTCTATAACTAAGACATGCAAGCTCAATTCTTGGAAAAGGGCAAGAAAATTCCATTTTTCTGTAAAGGTGAAAAAGTTGAGCTTTTATGAGAGAAAAAGCTTTCTTCAGATATGTCTCTGCCTGTAGGGAAAAGTCTGAAGTGGCAAGAAACTATATATGAAGTCTGAGTGGTAGGAAAGCTCATTCAGGCACCAAAAATTCCAGTTCATGTTCATTGTCTTGGGATGTCTTCCATTTAACTCCATAACAACTGAAATATTTCAATGCGTTGAGTATCCACTGCTCTGCAAATCTTAACCAGGCAAAGGATGCCCAACGTGCCATACCCCTACCCTCTCCAGACAATTGGCTTTAATGGCTGTGTTGCCTGAACTAAACTCTCTTAGAATTCAGCTTTAGAAAAGCAAATACCCAAGAAATGATATTTTGCTATTTTGATAGATTGTGTGTGGGTTGATTATACGTTACAGAACATTCAACTTTTGCTTTAAATTGGGTCCTTCTGGTAAAATATAAGGCCCATAAAATCAAGGTATACTTAAAGAAATAGAAACATTATTCTTTACTGAAAACATGCATAGCTTTAATTAAAACGGAGGAATATTATTTTCTGCCAAAAAGCACAGTTCTTAATAGATGTAAATACATGTAAACACAATGCTAATTGGTGAATTTCATAACTGATCCTCATGTTACACATAGTTAACATTCAAGGCAGGAAAACAAGCCAACAAAAAGAAGAAAAAAAAAAAAAGCAAATACTCGCCCATGACAGTGTCAAGTTTTCTCAGATAACCGTGGCAATCTTAAGCCAACATCCATGCTCCCTGTGATAGTTACATGGGTCTGTGGCAGTTTCTAAGCCAACAGCATGGGCAGCACTACTCTAGACATAAAGAATTGTTTACAGAAATGCCTTCCCTTCATGCAAAGGGCAATGACTTTATGAACAGAAAATGGCTGAGCTACAACCATTTCTTCGATACCTTGACACCCCTTTAAACAAAGATGTAAAACAGAACTCAAGAAGGCACCATCACCAAGACATCTGATGCCACCTTGGAGCAAGGTTAATCAACAGGTGAGTTTCCATGGTGGACTGAACTCAAACTTGGCTTGAGCTGCACATAATGGAGAATCTTGCTTGGTGCTACAGATTACTATGGATCAATGCTGTTGAAAATTGATTCTTTAGTATTCTGAATATTTAAATGATACTTGTCCTAACAATTGTTAGCATGAACTTGTACATTGTATATACAGGTATTCTTGTTTTAAACCTGCAAGATTAATGATAATATTGACATTGACATTACCTAATATTAATCTTAGTTTTTTATACAAAGCAGGGGAGCTTGTATTTCCAATTTCAATGTTTCTTACTTTATTTCACAAAATCTCAAAGACCTTCTATGACCTAGGAGCTTTCCAGTGCCCTTTTCTGCAGGAATAAGAATGTATATTTGGGCTGGTAATGGTGGCTTACACCTGTAATGCCAGCACTTTGGGAGGCTGAGGCGGGAAGATCACTTGAGATCAGGTGTTTGAGACCAGCCTGTCCAACATGTTTAGTGAAACCCCGTCTGTACTAAAAACACAAAAATTAGTCAGGTGTGGTGGTACGTGCCTGTAGACCCAGCTACTCAGGAGGCTGAGGCAGGAGGATCATTGGAACCCAGTAGGCGGAGGTTGCAGTGAGCCAAGATCGCGCCATTGCACTCCAGTCTGGGGGACAGAGTGAGAAAAAAAAAAGAATGTATATTTGTATTTTTATACATTATGGTGTCTGTTAACTGGATGACTAGTGTCCCTTTCTGTGTGCATTGAGAAGGTGATCAGAGATGAAGAAGGAAAAATAGGGAAAGAGATGTTAACCAAGAGCCAATTCAGGGAGCATATATTGTTCATCACTGTCACTCCGTATGAGTCAGATCTGTCCTTGGGTTGGGCGGGTGCCTCCTATTTAATTAGGAAATGTTAGTCCTTAAAGCTCATCTAGGGAGCATGGTTAAATAACTGCTGCAAGTCTGAAGCTGCTATACCTGGAGGATCTATAAACTAAAGAGGTCTTTGGTCCTAACCTTTCTCTTCTTCTCAAGGAGCCTCTAAACTTCTGCCTTTCTTTAAGTGATCTGAAATCGAGGTCTGATGTTTGGAGACCTCTGCGAGCCCTATGGCAGTTCCAGCCCCATATCCAGACTCTCAAATGCAAAGGGGAAACTACCAAACCTAAAATGACTACAGATATGTTTAAATGCCTGCAAGGCTTAATATTGTGCCAACTTAATCACTGCTAAGTTTAGAACACATGAAATTTTCATGACATTTGAAAACAATCCATGGTGGGACTTTCTAACTTTCCAAGAATTTTCAAATGCTTACAGTGAATACCAATAAATTGTAGCTTACTGAAAATGATAAAGAGTATTTAAAACCAGATAATTTCAGAGGCAAAACAATAATTTTACCAAAGAAATGCATTTCATATTTACATGTGGTTTTACCATAAATGTTAGATATGCCTTGTTGTGGAACCTCCTGATGGAAGGGCATTTGTGGGGTCTGCAGCGGCCTCGAGAGATCGCCCTGGTTCCAGCAATCACCTGATGTTGCCTTCATTCGGCTGATGAGGAGTGTGTTCAGAGAAGGAACAGGAAATAGGAGATCTATTGGTAAATTATGGAACCAAGGGTGCTGTTCAATTTGTTTTATCTTTATAACAATGAATATATGGTTGAAATATGAATATGAAAAATGAAACACTTTTTAAAAACCTCAGATTACCTCAGCCAGCAATATTCTAGATTTTAAAACAACCAATATGCTTTATTTAACATTAACATAAAATTATAGGGCAGAATGGGTTGTTTTTCATGTTGAGAGGAACACTTTCTTTCATATGAAATGGGAAATAATGATCCAGAATAACCACTAATTTGGTTAACGTGACAATAAAAGGTAAAAAACATCCACCTTGTTACCAGGTTTATGGACCTGGCAAAAAGGCAGTGAAACCCCGTGACAGCAGTTCCCTGATATTTTGAGGAGGAGAGAATTCTGGCAGTACTGATTGGGTATAGAGTCTTTATGGTCAGATAAGAGTCAACATCATATTCCAGGCTGAGGAAGCAGGACGTACAAAGCTATGAAGTTCCGTGTTCTTGAAACGTAAGGGACAGGAGGTCATTAGAGCCTGGCTGAGTGGGGGATTCTCACTGTGGGGCTCAGCTTCGTATTGTGATTCCTGTGGGAAGGGGGTGAACAGACCATTAGCAGGAAAGAGATGTGACCTAAGTGATATTTGAAAAGCAAATCTAAAGCTTATCAGCCATGTACAGAGCTCTAGATTTGGGTCTGAGATGCTCAGGTATTTCTTACTCCAAAGAATTTATGGTCTCTTAAGAGACAGGTGCCTGGGAATGTGTCCTGAATTCTGTTCAGTTCTTAAATGTGGGAGGGGGGTAGAGTTTAAAGGTGGTGTTGGAGCACTTAAGCTGAGTAGGTAGATGTGATGTAAAATATGTTTGGGTCATACTGTAGTAAATTCTTCAGCATGGTGTTCCTCCAAGAGCATTATAATTGAGCTTGGACAGATTAGATGATGGAAAAAATAAAAAGAAACAAATCACTAAAAAATATAATTCTGTGAACACATTCTCTTTTGGGGAATGCTTTTTAATCTTCTCACATGAAGATTTTCAGGCCGTATTTAAGACTTTGAGAAATATGGCTGTTAAAAAAAAATTTAAGCTTTCCTTAACTCTGAATTTTCTATACATTATCCATCTTTATTTTCTTTTTCATTTTTCCCCATTTAATTTAATTATTAATTAGATTTATTATTTGCTTATTTTCATCTAAAACCTATTTAAATCCTCATGGGCTGCATTGCATACTTTGAGGAATGCTCCTGTACAGTGTTCTATCAATATTGTTAAAAATCCAAATTCCACTTTATTTTTGATTTCAGCAGTGTTTTTAGGAAATAAAAGTACCCATGAAGAGAGAGGATGGGAGAATGGGGAGGAGGTGAATATTGAGTGATTTTAGAGCAACTGTTTGACCCTATGGATTATTTACTGTGCTTAAATACATACCTGGAATCAGTAAAGCTTTGGGATTCAACACAAATCACAAAACCCATCCAAGAGTGATGAATGTGGCAGGAAGGCAGGTACCTGCTCAGCTTGGGAAACTTTGAGCCCTTTTGAGGCTAAGCAAGGTAAATAAGTTAAATGCATTTGTAAAAATACATTTTTTACAAAAACTAATTTGTCTCCCATCAGCCCAAACACTAATGAGACATTCACACTAGAAAATCAAAATCAGCTACTTTTGCTGATTCACTTTGTTTTTCTAATTATACCTTATTTTTTAGAGCACTTTTTGATTTATAGCAAAATTGAGCTGGAGGTTCAGAAATTTCCCATATATGTCCTGCACCCACACCCACACCCACACCCACACCCACACCCACACATATATGTGTAGGAGACTGAGTTCACCTTTCATTCATAACAGACATATTGAGATATAATTCACATACAACACAATTTAAAGTATACAGTTTGGTAGGTTTTAGTATATTCACACCTTTACCACAATCAATTTTAGAATATGTTCATTTTGCCTGAAAGAAACCCTGTGCTTAATAGCAGTCACTCTCTATTTTCCTCACCCCACTAGGTCTAGAAAGCCACAAATTGTTTTCTGTATCTGTAGATTTGCTTTTTTTATTTTTTCTGAGCATCTCATATAAATAGAATCATAAAATATGTGTATTTTGTTCCAGGCTTCCTTCACTTAATATACTGATTTCAAAGTTGATCCAACTTATAGCATATATGAGTACTTACTCCTTTTTAGGGCAAAGATATCTTCCATTACATGGATACACCACGTTTTATTTCTCTACCCATCATTTGCTAGGTGTGGGTTGTTCGAGACAAATATTCATATACATATTTTTGTGTGGACATATGTTTTCACTTCTCCTGGATATATATCTAGGAGTAGGATTGCTGGGTCATATGGTAAGTCTCTGTCTAATGGTTTAGACTCAGTGCTTTCTTTTCTGCCTTTCCACAGCTCACAGTTTCGTAAAGAGACAGGAGACTTTCATTCAGGGCTCCTTGGCAGTAAGACAATTTCTTCTTCTGCATTGTATCCGACTGACCCTTGCCCAATGCAGTTCTTTGGGGAAGATGGAATGCTGGAAAGCCAGCACCTCTTACAGTCTCTAGTTAGCACTTTTTCAGTGATAGATGTAATATATACCTTCAACTATTATTGTTGAATTATATCTCTGATTCTGTCCAATTTTGCTTCATATGTTTTGGGGCTCTGTTATTAGGTATGTATATACGGTCATTATTGTTATATCTTTTTGATGGTTTGACCGTCTTATTGTTTTAGCACTTTTATATCTTTACCTCTAATAACTTTTTTTTTGTGTGCTTTAGGTTCTGGGGTACATGTTCAGATCATGCAGGATTGTTTCATAGGTACATACATGGCAAGGTGGTTTGCTGCCTTCATCCCCCCATCACCTATATCTGGTATTTCTCCCCTTGTTATCCCCTCCCCGCCCTCCCCAACCCCCGCTGTCCCTCCCCTACCCCCCCCCGAATTGACTGCAGTGTGTGATGCTCCCCTCTCTGTGTCCACGTGTTCTAATTGTTCAACACCCGCCTATGAGTGATAACATGCGGTGTTTGGTTTTCTGTTCTTGTGTCAGTTTGCTGAGAATGATGGTTTCCAGATTCATCCATGTCCCTATGAAGGACACGAACTCATCATTTTTATGGTTGCATAGTATTCCATGGTGTATGTTTGCCACATTTTCTTTATCTAGTCTATCATTGATGGACATTTGGGCTGGTTCCAGGTCTTTGCTATTGTAAACAGTGCCGCAATGAACATATGTGTGCATGTGTCTTTATAATAGAGTGACTTATAGTTCTTTGGGTATATACCCAGCAATGAGATTGCTGGGTCAAATGGTATTTCTATTTCTAGGTCCCTGAGGAATCGCCACACTGTCTTCCACAATGGTTGCATTACTTTATACTCCCACCAACAGTGTAAAAGTGTTCCTATTTCTCCATATCCTCTCCAGCATTTGTTGTCTCCAGATTTTTAAATGATTGCCATTCTAACTGGTGTGAGATGGTATCTCAGTGTGGTTTTGATTTGCATTTCTCTAATGACCAGTGATGATGAGCATTTTCTCATATGTTTGTTGGCCTCATAGATGTCTTCTTTCGTTAAGTGTCTGTTCATATCCTTCTCCCACTTTTGAATGGGTTTGCTTGTTTTTTCTTATAAATTTGTTTTAGTTCTTTGTAGATTCTGGATATTCACCCTTTGTCAGATGGGTAGGTTGCAAAAATTTTTTCCCATTCTGTTGATTGCCTGTTCACTCTAACGATTGTTTTCTTTGCTGTACAGAAGCTCCGGAGTTTAATTAGATCTCATTTGTCTATTTTGACTTTTGCTGCCATTGCTTTTGGTGTTTTAGCCATGAAGTCCTTGCCTATGCCTATGTCCTGAATGGTATTGCCTAGGTTTTCCTCTAGAGTTTTTATGGTGTTAGGTCTTATGTTTAGAGCTTTAATCCATCTGGAGTTAATTTTAGTGTAAGGTGTCAGGAAGGGGTCCAGTTTCTGCTTTCTGCACGTGGCTAGCCAGTTTTCCCAACACAATTTATTAAACAGGGAATCCTTTCCCCATTGCTTGTTTTTGTCAGGTTTGTCAAAGATCAGATGACTGTAGATGTGTGGTGTTGCTTCTGAGGCCTCTGTTCTGTTCCATTGGTCTATGTCTCTGTTTTGGTACCAGTACCATGCTGTTTTGATTACTGTGGCCTTGTAGTATAGCTTGAAGTCAGGCAGCATGACACCTCCAGCTTTGTTATTTTTGCTTAGGATTGTTTTGGATATGAGGGCTCTCTTTCGGTTCCATATGACGTTTAAGGTGGTTTTTTCCAGTTCTGTGAAGAAGGTCATTGGTAGCTTGACGGGGATAGCATTGAATCTATAAATTACTCTGGGCAGTATGGCCATTTTCAACGATGTTGATTCTTACCAACCATGAGCATGGAATGTTTTTCCATCTGTTTATGTCCTCTGTTATTTCATTGAGCAGTGGTTTGTAGTTCTCCTTGAAGAGGTCCTTTACATCCTTTGTTAGTTGTATGCCTAGGTATTTTATTCTCTTTGTAGCAATTGTGAATGGGAGTTCACTTTTGATTTGGCTCTCTGTTTGTCTGTTATTGGTGTATAGAAATGCTTGTGATTTCTGCACACTAATTTTGTATCCTGAGACTTTGCTGAAGTTGCTTATCAGTTTCAGGAGATTTTGGGCTGAGACGATGGGGTCTTCTAAACATACATTCATGTCATCTGCAAATAGAGACAATTTGGCTTCCTCTTTTCCTAATTGAATACCGTTTATTTCTTTTTCTTGCCTGATTGCTGTGGCTAGAACTTCCAATACTATATTGAATAGGAGTGGTAAGAGAGGGCATCCTTGTCTTGTGCCTGATTTCAAAGGGAATGCTTCCAGTTTTTGCCCATTCATATTGGCTGTGGGTTTGTTGTAAATTGAAAGTTGACTTTGTCTGATGTTAGTACCACTTCAGCTTCTTTGTAGTTGCCGTTTGCATGACATATCTTTTTCCATTCTTTTACTTTCAATCTATTTGTATCTCTGGGTCTAAAATGTGTAGATAGCACATAGTTGAATCTTTTAAAAAGTACTGTTTTACAGTCTCTGATTTTTATTGGAATGTTTAATCCATCCACAATAAATGTTATTATTGATGTAGTTGGATTTATTTCTGCATTTTACCCTTTGTTTGTTAAATATCTCATGACATTTCTATTCCTGTATTTCTATTGTACTTTTTTTGTATTAGGAAACATTTTCCAGTGTAACATTTTAATTCACTTGATAGATTTTTTACTATTTGTTGAGTTATTTTTGAGTGGTTGTGCTTGAGCTTGCCATCTATGTGTTAACTTCAGATTTGTACTAACTTATTTCCAGGGAAATACAGAAGCATTACTCCTACATAGCTCTATATCAGCTCCCCCTTACTGTGGTATTATTATACATGGTTAACTATATATATTACCAGTGCAACTATATGTAGTTATAATTATTACTTTACATATATCATTTATGTCTATTAAATAAGCTGAGAGCAGAGAGGAAATAATATATATATTTATAGAGTTTGTTATATTAAGCTTCTTATTTGTCATTCTAATTCTCTTTATTTGTTCCAGTGAACTTGAGTAAGTATCTTGTGTTATTTCATGATGCACATACAGCTTTTCTCCTTGTTGTTTTATTTAAGCTGTCTTTCTCAAGTATATTGCATTTAAATATGTTACAGGTCCAACAATTCAAATATATTTATATTATTTTAGATGGTTGCTTTTAAAAATCAGTTAAGATAGAAGGGATGTGCACTGATACTATGTTTTATAATTATATTAATACCTTTGCCTGTGCCACGTGTGTGTGTATGTGTGTGTGTGTGTGTGTGTGTGTGTGTGTATGTATGTATTTGAATTAGTGTTTAGGGTCACTTACTTTCAGCCTGAAGAACTACTTTTAGTATTTCTTTTCTTTGTTTCTTTTTTTCTTTTTTTTTTGAGATGGAGTCTCACTCTGTCACCCAGACTGGAGTGTAATGACATGATCTTGGCTCACTGCAACCTCTGCCTCCTGGGTTCCAGCAATTGTCCTGCCTCAGCCTCCTGAGTAGCTAGGACTACAGGTGTGCAACCCCCTGCCTGGCTATTTTTTGTATTTTTTAGTAGAGAAAGAGTTTCACCATGTTGGCCAGGCTGGTCTCTAACTCCTGACCTCACAATCCACCTGCCTCGGCCTCCCAAAGTGCTGGGATTACAGGCAGGAGTCACTGCGCCTGGCCAGTATTTCCTATAAGGAAAGTCTGCTAGCAACAAATTCACTCAGTGCTAGTTTATCTGGGAATATCTCTAGTTTTCCTTTGTGAAAGATAATTTTTCTAGTTATAGGAATTTTGGTTGATAGTTTTCATCTTCCATCATTTTGAATATGTCATTACACTCCCTTCTGGCCTCCCTTGTTTCTGATGCAAAGGCAACTCTTCATCTTATAATGATTTCCTTGTGTGTGATGATTACTTTTTCCTCTTTCTACTTTCAAGATTTTATCTTTGTCTTCTAATATTGTTATTATTATGTCTTGGTGCAGATCTCCGAATTTATTCAACTTGGAGTGTGTTGAGCTTTTTGGATGAATAGATAATGTTTTTCATCAAGTTTAGGACATTTTTAGCCCTTATTTTTAAAAAAATAATCTGTTTTTTTCTGTCTTTTCCCTTTTTTTGTACTCCCCTTTTGCATATATTGGTGTATTGAATGGTTTCCCACAATGCTGAGTGGCCTTGTTCATTGTTCTTTATTCTTTTTTTTCTTCCGTGTTCTTGATATTCTTTGGATTGCATAATCTCTATCAATCTTTCTTGTTTACTGATTCTTTCTTCTGTCAGTTCAAACCTACTGTTAGGTCCCTTTCATGGATACACACACACACATACACAGGCAGACACACACATTCACATATGTGTGTATATGTGTATATATGTACATATTCATATATACATAGACACATGTACATTATATCAATAACATAAAGAATAAATAGGGTTAAACTGAGGTACATTGCTAAGGTTTTACATTATACATGAAATGATCAATACTAATTCATGGTAGAAAGTGATAAATAGTTATCTAGGATAAGACTAAAAATGCAGCGGTATAGCTAATAAGGCAGTAGAGGAGATAAATTGGAGTGTCAAGTTATACTTGCTATAAAGGTATCCAGGAAGGAAGAAAAAAGTAAAAAAGAACAGTTGACAAGAAGAAAGAAAATAACAAGATGGTAGACTCAAATTCAACATATCAATACTGTCAGACCAGACCAAAAGGAAGACCCAATCATATGTAACCTATAAGAGAAACACTTTATATATAAAGAGGTTAAAAGTAAAAGTTTGGAAAAAGATATATGCAAAACAAATCACCAAAGGGCCAGAGTGGCTAGGCTAAATATCAGATAAAGTATACTAAAACAGCATATGATCGACGATGAATTACATCATCATCACCATCACAACAACAACATTGCAAGCAATTTATCAAGAAGACATGAAAATCCTAAATGGCTGTGCACCTAAAAGTAGAGCCTCAAATAAGCAGAAAATAACAGAAGTAAAGGAAAATTTAGAAAAATATATCTTTATGGTGGAATATTTCAATACTCTTCTTTCAGAACTGACATAAGTATAAAAACAAAAAGGATATAGTTAATTGAAACTGTAATGTCAATCAACTTAATTTAAATATATAAAACACTACATTCAACAACTGAACACGTGACAGAACATATGTTGGGTCATAAAACTACTCTCGATAAACTTTAAAATTAAATTCCTAAAGTATATATACTCTGATCACAAGAAAATTAAACTAGAAAGCACTAGAAAATGTTATCTAGAAAAATCTTCAAATATTAGAAATTAAGTAATGTAATTATATAGAACTCATGGCTAAGAAAGAAATCACAATAATTAGGAAATATTTTGTACTGAATGATAATTTGAATAGTTCCCATAGAGATTTATTGTCCACAAAATCTCAGATATTTTATAATCAGGACTTTTTCAGAAAAAGAGTTTGCCACCCCTTGATCTAAATGATCACCCAAGGAGTATGTAAAAAAAACAAATTAATAGCAAAATAGGTAGAAGGAAGAAGTAAATGATGAGCGAACATAAATAAAATAGAAAAAAAATAGAAAAAATTAATGAGATAACAAGTTGTTTCCTTAAAAGAAGTAGTAAAATCAATAAATTCGTACTAAGACTAATGAAATAAAAATGCAAGTTACCAATATAAGTCACAGAAAAGGGGAAATTACTGCAACTCTACAGATACAAAATGGTTAATGAGGAAATGTGAATAACTTTGCCAATAAAATAGACAATTTAGATAAAATGATCCTTGAAAGGCAAAAGTAAGATGAGAAAGAATCAAAATATGTATGGACTTATGTCAATTCAATAAATTCAAAAATTTTCCCATTCTGTTGGTTGCCGATTCACTCTAATGACTGTTTCTTTTGCTGTGCAGAAGCTCTGGAGTTTAATTAGGTCCCATTTGTCTATTTTGGCTTTTGTTGCCAATGCTTTTGGTGTTTTAGTCATGAAGTCCTTGCCTATGCCTATGTCCTGGATGGTTTTGCCTAGGTTTTCTTCTAGGCAACAATCTTCCATGTTCTTCACATGTACCCCAAAACCTAAAACACAATAAAATATATATTTAAAAAAATTTCCATAAAGAAAACTGAAGATCTAGGTGGCTTTACTATGTCAAATATGTAAGAGAGAAATAATATTATTCTTAAAAAAGCTGCCAAAATACAGAGGAGAAAACAGCCCAACTTATGAAGCCACCATTAATATTGATACCCAAAACAGACAACAAACAATATTAAAAGCATGGTCATGGGATACAAGCCTGTACATAATAATTCACTGTATTTCTATATCTTAGAAATTAAAATTTATAAAACAAAATTAAAGAATAATACAATTTATAATATTATTCAAAAATATGAAATACTTAAGAATAAATATAACAAGTATTTGCAAGTCCTCTACAGTAGAACTACAAAATATTGCTGAACTAAGTTGAAGACACAATAAATGGAGAGATGTTTCTAGATTGAGAGACTCAATATTGTTAAGATGTTGATTTTCCCAATTTGATCAACTGAGTGAAAACAATCCCAATAAAAATCCAAATCTTCTTTGTCATGGAAGTTGACAAGCTGATTCTAAATTTTTTGAAATGCAAAGTACTTAGAATAGCTAAAACAATTTTAAAAACAAACAGACTTTGAAGACTTAGATTACCCAGTTTCAAGACATACTAAAAAGCTATAGTAATTAAATATAATTTGATATTGATATAAGGATATGTAAATAAATCATTGGAACAGAATAGTGTCCTGAAATAAATTCATTTTTTATGATTGTTTGCTTTTGAACACAGGTGTCTAAGCAATTCAGTGGAGCAAAGAAAGTCTTTTCACGAAATAGTAGTGGAAAAACTTGATATTTATATAAATAAAAATGAAATTGAGTCCTACCTCACACCATACAAAATTCTAGATTGAATTACAGACCTAAATGTAAAAACTAAAATTTACAACTTTAGTTGAAAATTCAACTAAATTGAAATTACAACTTTAGTGGTTTGAAGAAAACATGAGAGGATATTTTTCTTTCAATCCTGGAGTAAGAAAATATTTCTTAATTGAGGCCCAAAATCACTTTACCTAACTCAATAAAAGACAAACGATCACAATTGAAAATGAGAAGAATATTTTAATAGAAACTTCCCAAAGGAAGATCTATGAATAGCACAAGAAAGAATACCTTATACCATTTATCATCAAGGAAATTTAAACCATAATGAAATACTACTACACACCATCTATCATGACTGATATTCACAATAGCAAAGACATGGAGATCAACCTAAATGCCCATGAATGATAGACTGGATAAGGAAAATGTGACACATATACACTATGGACTACTATGCAGCCACAAAAAGAATGAGATCATGTCTTTTGCAAGTACATGGATAAAGCTGGAGGCCATTATTTTTAGCAAACTAACACCAGGAATGGAAAACCAAATGCTGCATGTTCTCACTTACAAGTGGGAGCTAATTGATGAGAACACATGGACAGATAGAGAGGAACAACAGACACCAGGGCCTATTGGAAGGTGGAAGGTGGGAGGAGGGGGAGGATCAGGAAAAATAACTAATGAGTAATAGGCTTAATAGCTGGCTGATGAAATAATCTGCACAACGAACCTCCATGGCACAAGTTTACCTGTTTAACAAACCTGGGTAAGTATTCCTGAACTTAAATGTCTTTTTTTTTTTTAGACTGAAACACTCATTTTTGGCAAATATATAGAGGAACTATAATTTTTAGACATTGTTGGCAGGGCTGTAAAATACTATCATCATTTCGGATAATATTTTCCCAGTGTCTCGTTAAGTTAACCACACAGTTACCATATGGCCTAAGAATCACATTCTTTGGTATTTATCCAGAGGCAATAAAAACATGATTCCACATGAAGACATCAATAATAAGAATGTTCATAGCGACATTATTCATAGGAGACAAAAAACAGAATCAACCAAAATAGCCATCAATAGGGGACTGGGTGAACAATTGTCTCTTCTTCCAACAGTGGGGGGCTCCTCAGAACCAAAAAGGAACAAGCTACTGATTTATGCAACTCAATGAACTGAGTGAGTGAAATAAGAGAAGGTAAACAGAAAAGAGTATATACTACATATTCCATTTACATGACATTCAGCAGTAGGCAGACTTATTTATGAGGCTGGACAGCACAACAGTGTTTGCCTTCACATGGGGAGTATAATGACCAGAAAAGGACATTAACTAGGGTGATGGAAATGTATCTTGATCAAGGGCTGGATTACACTGGTAAAAGCCATTTTAAAAATTCACAGAACTGTATGCTTAAGATCTGTCTGTTGCAGCCAGGTGCGGTGGCTCGAGCCCGTAATCCCAGCACTTTGGGAGGCCAAGGCGGACAGAGCGTGAGATCAGAAGTTCAAGGCCAGCCTGGCCAACATAGTGAAACCCCATCTCTACTAAAAATATATAAAATTAGCCAGGCGTGGTGGCGGGTGCCTGTAATCCTAGCTACTCTGGAGGCTGAGGTAGGAGAATCACTTGAACGTGGGAGGCAGAGGTTGCAGTGAGCCGAGATTGTGCCACTGCACTCCAGCCTAGGTGACAGTGTGAGAATCTATCTCAAAAAAAAATCTGTTGTACTTTATGTGAGTTATACATAAAATAGGTAATGTCATCAGAAAAACTGTTATCTTCCAAAGCAAAGAAGGCAAGTAAAAACTAACTATTCTTGGTAAGGCCCTTATTGCTTCTGTTCTGGCACCTGTGGACAGATTCCCCTGCAATCTCAGAATGAGTCTCTTCCCCCAACCCTGCCCCTGCAGAAAAGAAAACAAAACTAAGCAGGAAGACATGGAGAGGAAGATTTCTGTGACCTTTGTAGATAGGACCAGGCTGCTGGGCTGCCAGAGAAGAGTTTAAATGGAGAGGAAGGAATAGCAGATGATGACAAGGCAGGCACTGCTTCCACTGTAGGGACCACAGCCTTGATGCCAGAAGCCACAGGCACAGAGAACAGGTGACCAGCTTAACTTTGATCCTCTTAGTGTTTTGCGGGACCTGCTGCGGTCTAGAAGAGCCAGAATCATAGGCCGTCTACCTGTGGCTTCAAGCACACATATTCCATTCCTCCTTCCTACACAAATGTCCTCATTATCTGTGTTCCTTGACAGAATGGTTGGACAATTCTTCTTTATTAAACCTGGACTCCCCTTCCTCAGTCCCACGGATGGTCTTCCCTGGTTGTGAGGTGCCTGCTTGGGTTCCAAGTGGAACACTCCGTAGGGTTCTGTGTGGCCTGTTGTGCCCCTGGCGGGAGACTAGTGACCGGAGGAGGATCTGTGGGGTCCTGCAGTGCTGACCTCTACACCGGGTCACTTCCAGCTCAACCGGAGAAGCTGGGCAGGACTTTGGTGGTGTTGTCTGGAGGTTTGAGAAAAGGCCCAGGTTGCTGCAGTGTTTCCTTGAGAGAGGGTGGCAACTACTACTGTGTTCTTTTTATAGTAAATATTCAACTGACTTGAAGGAGGGGGAAAATGGTGGTCCAAAGATGTTTTCTGCACGTTTCTTTTTGTGTTTTCTTTTGTATTGTTTTTTTAAATTTTTTATTTATTTTCTGCACATGTTAAAACGTATCATGGTGTTCATGACAAGCCTTGCCTGACTACAAAGCTTATGGAGACCTTGGGTCACCTTCAGTTGAGGCTCTCATTGTGGACAAGTTACAGATATTTATTTTGGCATCAAGGAATACAAATCTGAGCAAATATATCTTTAGCTGAGAGCAAAGTACTCTTTGAAGAACTGGAAAAAGAGCCCCTAACCTTTCATTTCAACTGTTTATGGCTCATATTCAAAGGTAGCTTGTTTAATTTCAAAAGCACTCCAATCCAAAGTGGTTTAAGCCAAAACGTGCCTTAGAGTTCTCTCAGATGAACTTCAACTTCAGATATCACCAATGGGTAGCTGTGGCAAAAATACTCATCTTCAGGGAAGTCTAGCCTTCTTTCATAGGAAATAGAAAAGGGAAGGAAGAGAGAAGGACCTGAACCAACAGAAAACATCCTACACTTGTAGGAAACACATCCTAAGAGTTAGGGTCACCTTACCACTCTGATAGAAACCAGCTGAAAATGACAGATTATCCAGCTGTCCTTTGAGACGGTGCAGGAGGATGGCAACTTGGAATTGGATATAAAGAGTCAATCAGAAAGTGGAGACCACCTGGACTATTAGGTAAAAAAAAGGTGCTTTGTAGAAAGTGATTTGCAAGGAGAATGTTAGTCCGAAAATCTGCAATTTGAAATGCTCCAAAATCCAAACCTTTTTGAAGCACTGACGTGACGCCTTTGCTTTCTGATGGTTCAATGTACACAAACTTTGTTTCATGTACAAAATTATTAAAAAGATTGTATAAAATAAAAAAAGAATATAAGCAAACTTTCTGAAGAAAATAAAGCACTCGACATTTCAATTAAACTCTCCAAAATGAGCCAGCATCTCTGTGGTTAGAAAATTCTGTCCAAAGAGGACAATGTAAAACTTAAGTAGAAACTTAAAATGTAGCCTGAATTATACACCAACTGTATCCAGCAAAAGACGGAAAATGGTCTTCAACGGTTAAGGAGGCGGTTAACCACCTGGGGATAGAAAAGAACCTTCCAAAGTGTGTAAATAATCAGTCACACCTCTCACAAGGTGCAAAGGAAGCATTAGGAAGGAAGCACGATCTTTTATCAAAGCCAGATTAGCTAAGAGAAAATAAATTTTTTTAGCTATAAATATTATTATAATTTTTTTACATTTATGTTTGCCTATATTTAGATATAAGTATTAATCTTTTGTATATGTAATTTACAAGCACAGTTTCTTTCTCTTAAAGTCTATTAAAACAAAAAAAGTTACATTTAATGGCAGCTACCAGTTAATAAAATAACTTGCCTAAGAACTATACATTTTATTAGCTTATCAAAATGATTTTTAGGTTAACAAAACAGCAAAAACTTTACAAAAAAGAAACCGAAACCCCTCAAAATCAATATAATTAAACATTTAAAAGTGAATTTGTCTAACACCTAGGGAATCAGAATCCAGAACTATCTACCTGTGACATCCAAATGTTTTTGGTCATATATTGAAAAAGCTTTTTAAATTTTTTTTTAAAATTTTTGTGTATATCTATGTAACAATCCTGCAAGATCTGTACGTGTACCCCAGAACTTAAAGTATAATAAGAGAAAACAAATTTTAAGTATATGGGCTGTCAACGCTGCACTGAGAGAAAGTTCAGTGACACGGGAAAGCGAGTGTACTCAGATGTGAATAAGCCGGAGCAGTTTAAATCTGAGCTTTTATTAAAAGGTTCTTACACCTGTTTACTGTTCCCTGTACAGACCTCAGCAGAAGGGTAGGGGAGCTGGGGATGGCTGGTTTATCAGGCACTATGAAGGAGGAGGGATGAGCAATGCTGAAAAGCTGAGCTGACTGGATTAGTTTCTTCACTGCCCAAACTTAGTGGAACGATATTATCATTCATGAGAATAATTTGTAGACATGCTATCTTATGCCTTTTAAACAAACTTGATGTTGGGGGCTGGGGGCAGGGTAAAGTAACATTTTTAAAGCATGGCACTTTTGTATGAGTTCATATATTATGTAAGCATTTTGTAGCCCTCTCCCTAACCAGGTTCCAAGAAATTGAAGCTGTCAGGTAGCTTGTGGAGGACGAACACAGCCACTGCCCAAGCAATCCATGACATGTCCAGATTCTCAAGAATACAGAATTAATCACTTCCAGATGGTTGCCTGGAAGTGATTTTCTCCTCTGGGTTGTGTGAGCTCCAAGAAGCAGAGACCAGCGCCTGCTATAGAAGAGTTCTTGAGAACTATTTGATGAATGAACATTTGAATGGATGAATTGTGTAATTGTCAGGATTCTTTTGATTGACAACTGAAATCCATTAAACAAAAAACCTAAGGAATTTATTGGCACTTGTAAGTGAAAAGTCAAGGTTGTTTATTCAGGTATAGCTGCATCCAGCTGCTCAATCAATACACTTAGCAATTCTGTCTCCATGTCTCACATCTATTATGCTCTGTGTTGACTTCATTTTCAGATAATCTTTTCTCACATAATAACACATAAGGATAGAAGTTGATCTATGCCTACAACCTGCCAGCTCAAACTCCATAAACACACATAGACTTGGAAAAAAGACACATGAATGAGGAAGCTTGCAAAGTCTCACCTTACAGACTATTTCACCATGGCATTCCTATGTGGAGATCGTTGGGCAAAGCTAGCTTCTTAAAGGCCGGGGAGAAGAAATGCTTAAGCTGACTTGTCAGGTGCCTCCAACAATTGAAGGCCAAGGAGATATGAAAATAAGATAGCTTAAAAGTCAAAGTGATATCTTCTCAAAAATGTAGCCCATTTTGGAAATTTCCTTGGTAGGCTGCTTTGGAGAACATTTCTGTTTGTAAAGTGAGTCCATTTATACATTTTGGGCCATGGTTTAATCTATAAAAAGTTGATGTCCCATCATCCTTTCCCCCTCACAACCCCCCTTGTCACATTGCTGGGCACCTCATCTAAGCTAGCTACATGTGAGTCATAACATCTTTGAGCTAAATAATCATTTCTTCATTTATTTGTTGTTTCTGGTCTATTGGGTGTCTCACATAAATGATTATGCTGCAGTGAGCACATGCGTGTGGTTATCACAGACTGTTTCAATCATTTTGGGCTCATGATGTGATGATGATGATGTGATGGTGATAATGGTGATGATGCTGATGGTGATAATGATGATGTGATGATTATAATAATGTGATGATGACGATGTAATGATGATAAGGATGATGATGTGATGACAGCAGTGGTGATGATGATGGAGATGATGATACGATGATGTGATGATGATACTGGTGATGATAAGGATGAGGATGTTATGACAGTCGTGATGATGATGATGGAGATGATGATATGATGATGATGTGATGATGGTGATGATAATAATTTGATGATGGTGATAATGTGATCATGATACTGATGTGATGATGACAGTGATGATGATAATGATGATGTGATGATGGTGATTATCGTGATGATGATAATGGTGGTGATGATGTAATTATAATGGTGATGATGTGATGATAATATGATGATGTGATGATGATGATGGTGATGAGGATGATGTGATGATGGTGATGATGATGTGATGATGGTGATGATGATGTGATGATGGTGATGATGATGTGATGATGGTGATGATGGTGATGATGGTGATGATGATGTGATGATGGTGATGATGGTGATGATGATGATGGTGATGATGATGATGTGATGATGGTGATGATGATGTGATGATGGTGATGATGTGATGATAATGGTGGTGATGATGTAATTATAATGGTGATGATGTGATGATAATATGATGATGGTGATGATGATGTGATGATGGTGATGATTTGATGATAATGGTGATGATGATTTCATGATGATGATGTAGTGATAATGGTGATGTAGTGATGATGATGGTGATGATAATGTGATGGTGTAATAATGGTGATAATGGGATGATGATGATGATACTGTGATGATGATGTGATGATAATTGTGGTGATGATGATTTCATAATGGCGATGATGATGATGTAATGATAATGGTGGTAATGAGGATGTGATGATAATAATGATGATGTAATGATAATGGTGATGATGTGATGATAGTGGTAATGATAATGATATGATGATGATGTGATGATTGTGATGAGAATGATGTGATGATGTGACAATAATGATGGCAATAATGATGATGTGATGGTGGTGACAGTGTGATGATGGTGATGAAGATGATGTGATGAAGATGACATGATGAAGATGACATGATGATGATGATGATGTTGCTTGCTGCTAGCTTCTGAGGTGGATTGGCGTATTTGCTGTCTCCCATCAGGCAGTGTATAGCTCTACTCTATTGTCTTTGGATTTGGTCATGTGGCTTTCTTCAACCAGCTGAAGGAGAATAGAAGGACAGAAGATTCTTCAGGAAATGCAGTGGGTTTCCACTTGCACTCCTTTGTGTGCTCTCTACCCTGAGAACAGAAGATCTCAGACTGAGTCTTCAGCTCATGTCCTGAAATGAGAAGACATGTGGAGCTGACCTGAGCCCAGGGGCAGCCAGCCAAGTTGCAGGCAACCAACAGCTGACCCACAGCTGATCCCCAGAGTCATGGAACACGAGGAATAGCACAAGCAATTGAGATCAGGTGTTACTTGTTTCCAGAGCAAAAGCTGCTGGTATGGCTGACAATATTCGCTGGGGTCCTGTGCTGGATCACACTGCACTAGACAAGGATTATGTTGTTCAACCCTCACAAAAGTCTTTTGGAGTGGAAGCTACTAGTATCCACATCTTTGTGAAGCACAGAAAGGCCACATAATTGGTCCAGGGTTCCTAACTAGCATGTGCTAGCACCAGGACTTGAATCCTGGCAGCATAAAATGGATGGAAAGAACTGGCTTTTACAATCAAGCATGTTATACTCACACCAGTCTCAGGATGTAGGTGGGACAGAGGCTCCCCGCTCAGTGTTGTCGAAAAGGAAACAGGTTCAGAGAATATGACATCATCACCATTGACATGAGTGTGTGGTGTAGTTTTGGGTTTCCTTTCCTCCTCCTTTGTTTCTCAGTCTGTTCTCAACATTGCAGTAATGAGTCTGTTAAAACCTCAGTCAGATCACGTCTGCTCCTAACCATACACACTCCCATTTCACTCAGAGTAAAAGACAAAGTTCTCACCATGACCCATGAAGATGTCTGTGATCTTCCTTCTTCCTTACTGTGATCTCGCTTGCTCCTCCTCACCTGGTCTGCTCCAGCCACTGACCCCTGTGTGTTCCTCAAACCCCACTCTCCTGTCTCAAGGCCTTTGCACTTCTTGTTCCTTCTGCCTTCAACATTATATCCTCAGGTAACTGCAGGTCTCTCTCCTTCTCCTCCTGGAGGTTATGCATGTCTCCTTCTCTCAATTCCCAGAGGTAGTGCCTGGCTCTTCCCTCACCTGCCAGAGGTAGTGCCTGGCTCTTCCCTCGCCTGCCAGAGGTAGTGCCTGACTCCTCCCCCGCCTGCCAGAGGTAGTGCCTGACTCCTCCCCCACCTGCCAGAGGTAGTACCTGGCTCCTCCCCCGCCTGCCAGAGGTAGTGCCTGCCTCCTCCCTTGCCTCCCAGAGGTAGTGCCTGGCTCCTCCCTCACCTGTCAGAGGTAGTACCTAGCTTCCTCCCTCACCTGCCAGAGGTAGTCCATGGCTCCTCTCTCACCTGCCAGAGGTAGTGCCTGGCTCCTCCCCCACCTCCCAGAGGTAGTGCCTGCCTTCCTCCCTCAAATCCCAGAGGTAGTGCCTGGCTCCTCCCTCACCTCCCAGAGGTAATGCCTGCCTTCCTCCCTCACCTCCCAGAGGTAGTGCCTGGCTCCTCCCTCACCTGTCAGAGGTAGTACCTAGCTTCCTCCCTCACCTCCCAGAGGTAGTACCTAGCTTCCTCCCTCACCTCCCAGAGGTAGTGCCTGCCTTCCTCCCTCACCTCCCAGAGGTAGTGCCTGGCTCCTCCCTCACCTCCCAGAGGTAATGCCTGCCTTCCTCCCTCACCTCCTGGAGCTCATTGCTCTTCCCTTGGCCACAGGCTCTTTCCTTGTACCCCAGCACTCCTTGTCTCCCTTCTCTGGTCTACATTTCTTCAGGGCACTCATCTCATACACCATTCCATTCCCTGCTTTACATGTTTTTCTCAGTGTCCCCTTTCTGGAGTGTCAGCCTCTGGAGTATCTGTCTCAGTCACTGCTGTGTCCCAAGCACCTAGATGCACCTGGCACTCAGGAGGGTGGACTGGAGATGAGAATCCATGTGCCCAGACTCTTGGCTCAGTTCTCTTCTGTTCCTAATGGTAAATGGCTGACAATAGTGCATAGCCCAAGGGTAAGATCTATGCACAGAAAACACCAATAGATTGATACTCCATCGTCAATTAATGCTTAGGGAGCAAAGATTGGTACCAAGATGCAAAAATAATAAGCGATACAAAACTCATCTACCAGTCATTGTAACGGACATGAGCAATTTGCAATTTTATTTTTAGCAGTCTTAACAGTCAACTGCAAACTGGGATCACCATGCCTGTTTAGAGATGAGATAATGGAAGTTCAAAGAGGTGACATCTCTTTGTAATGGCACACAGAGGTGAAGCCAGCTCAGAAGATGTCTTAGGTGTAGGTCAGGACCCCTGCAAGAGGACAAGACCCTGTGAGCTGTCATTGTGATCACCACAAACAGTCCTGTTTATGGAAGAATTTCTCTGAGATCGGTTCTGAGCTGGGGTGTGGAAGGGGAAATGCTGGGGTCAGATTCAGTCTGTATACAGGCTTTTTTTTTTTGACCCTTGTGGCATTTATCTATAAATTTTAGGATCAATGGCTAACATTTGAAAAGTCAGGCTTTACATGTGAAAAATACAGTACACTGGCTTTTCTTGAAAACATGAGCATTAAATCCCAAATCTCCAAGAACAAATTTGGATAAAGAAAGGGAGGCCAAATCATCCAGCTGGCATGTGTGTGGAGTTCGTATGTGTGGAGTTTGTATGTTTGATGTTTATCCATTCTCTGTTCCAACAGATATTTGTTGGGCACCTAACATATGATGGTCATTGTTCTAGGCACTGGAGAGAGACAGTAAACAGAACTTATATTTCTGAGAGAGAGATCAGGCAATAAACAAGCACATCAGTAAATACAGAGTCGGTCATGTGAGGTAAAGAGCTATGGAGAAAAATAAAGCAGGGGGAGATGCACAGAGTGGTTGCTGATGGGGACAATGGTTGAAAAGGGAATAGTTGGCAAAGCCCACTGACAAGCTGAGATTCAAGCATGGACCTAAAAGGAGTGGGTGGGAAGCCCACAGGATGTTTTGGGGAAAGAGTGCTCCAGAGAGACTGAAGAGGAATAGTGAAAGCTTAAGTGAGGAGCATGGGGCTGATGCAATGGAGGTCCGACAAGACCACCCAGGGCCAGTAGTGGGTGATGATGTCAGGAAAGCCCAGGAAGGGGCTCCAGGTCATGCAAGGGTTGGCTTGAACCTTGCTGAACAGAGTACAGGTGACATGAGCAGCTGGGTTTTCCCCTGTCCCCCATGGATTTCCCTTCCCAGCAGTACTCACTTCTGCTCACAACTCATTGGAATCACAGGGCCTGTCATCTGACCCACCAAAACAGAAGCGGTTGAGAGCGATAATCCTATCATGTTCCTAGTCAAACAGTAACCTGAAAATATTTGGTAGGCAGGGTAATAGCTACTGCAATAATTGTTATTTTGTGGATGTGTGCCTAAAGGCATAGGGATAAAGATGCAAAATAAATACTCTTTGCCGGGAAAGCAGAGTCTCCCATTCAGCTGCTTAAAAAGCGGACTGAAAAATAAAAAAAAAAATAAAAAACAAAAAAAAGAAAAAAAAAATACTCTTTGGAGAACACTACTCTAGAGAAGTCATATAGCCATTCCAGCATGAGAATTTTGCAGGCATGTAGTAATTTCCAGCACTCCTTCTGTGATTGGTGTTAAACTTTGGGGGAATTCTGAAGTGACTTTTAATCTATCAATGGACTTGGCAGCAGGAGAGGGTGGATGTCATTAAGCCTCACTGAAATGAAGGGTGCATCATAAGTGATGGATGTGGTACTCCCACTTGTCCCGTTAACCTTTTGTTCTCTACGTTGTGTCTTTCTCTAACATCGAACAGGCTTTGATGTGGAAACACATTAAATCACCTTTTTCCCAATAACTAGAGGCTCAACTTAAGTCCAGAAGTCAAACCAACAGTCATTTCGGCCACAGAGAAACAATAATGATGAATTCTTTATATATGCAAATATATTCTGAATGACACTTTGGAATTATAAGATGGTAGAAGATAACAAAATTAATATTTTAAATATCATGCCCTATTTAAATGACAGTTAAGCTTTTGGCTGGATCAGGAATCAGCACATTGTTTCATTCAGTTGGGTAAATACCAGGCTGCAATGACATACTGTAATTACTTAGGGCTTGGGACAAAAATACAATTTCATTTGTTACCTGTAGCTTTAGGTCATGATGTCCTTGTGGCCAACTGGGAGAAACCCTCCCACCACAGAAGGTCTCTTTACTACCAGGTGGGTTGTTGGAGCAGCTGAAAACAGCTTTTCTTAGCTCGGGGTTAGAGTCTAATTCTAGATTTGGGTAATCGGATCAACAGCCAGATCTAATTGCCAACAAATAACAGAATAAAGTTCAGGCTGATTAGCTGTGCAAAGCTATTATTTGGTTTAATGAAAAGTGCACAAAATTTGTTCACAGAGCCCTGCGTGGGTGCTCATCGTGTCTTTACCAGGCACTCTGTGTGTTACCTGCAGGTGCAGAATGCCATTTAATCCCCACTCCAACCCTATGGCTTAGGCGTGCTCATTATCCCCATTTTAGGGGTGGAGGGAACTGAGGTTCAGAGCGTGAATTCCCTTGTCCAAGTTTGCACAGTGAAGGGCAGAGCTGAGATTCAAATTCAGGGATTCCTGACTCTAAGATATCCTGAGAGATAATTTTGCAAGGATTACTGGACCCTTGGCCACACAGCCTCCCAAATTCCCTTAAGAGAAGCCAAAGTGCCTTCAGGATTTGTAAGAGGTGAGATCTCTTCCACCTGTGCACAGGGCAATCCTTCTTCCAGCCTCGCCCACTGCCCCAGGATTTGGCAGAAATGGCTCTACCTGCACCTGCGCAGGTGGCCCCGCGCCTCTCACGCAGGTTCAGCTCCCGCCGGTCCCTGTGCGGAGCGCCCCCTGCCGGCCCCTCTTGGAGGCCGGGCCAGCGCCGCGCGTCAGGCCAGGGACGCGCCCTCTAGCGTCGGATGCTGGGAACGCACCGCTGTGCCGCCGGCTCCTGCAGGGGCGGGGTGCGCACCTGGGGGATGCACCTGCCCTAGACCGCCTGCGCTTATGCCGGGAGCCCCCTCCTTCCCCTTTTCACTTCTTTCCCTGTTATACCCTTTCCCTCTATTTATATTAATGTAATTCAATTAGCGGACCCTCTCGCCAAAACATGCACACGCCCACAGAATTCAGCTCGAAGTTTCAAAATTCAGTACATCACAGACACTTTTTGCAGGTCATCCACCAGCGTTCTGGCCTATTTGGGCCTCAGCAGGGCTTTTCTGATTTAAAGGGGGACCAGACCACTTCATTTTTTCCCAATTTAATATAAATGAATAAATAAAGCCAACATATAGTCTCCAAATAGGTGACATATTTTAAATGTTCACATTTGAAGATGTAAATGCTTTTAAGTTGCAGAAGGTATAATGCGTAATTCACAAGATGCCTACAAGATTTGGGAACATCATTCCCAGTGCAGTACAAGAAATGTGGTCAGAAGTTTTCAGTGGTGTGATGAGGGTCTGCTTTGCACAATGGTGTCAACTTGGCTGTCATTGGTCATGTAGCTTTCTTTGAACATGACACCAAAAGGCCCAAGTTGATTGCTGTCAAGAATCTGGGGCCTGAGAACTCAGTTTGCTCTCACTTGCCTGCTAAGACCATCTGATGGAAGCTTTTGGCTTCGGTCTCCTGTTTGCTGTACATGGGATGCCTGTGTGCATTTGTGTGCATGTGTGTGTGCAGTGTCTGTCTTAGTGAGTGCTTCTGATGGTCTGGACTTTCATAACAGCCTTTGAAGGAGATGCAGTGATTAACTTCCTTCTTTGAGGAGGGGGAGGGAGGAGCACAGAGATGCAGTTATAAGCATTGAAGGGTAAGGACCTGAGCCCAGGTATTCTGAGTCAGGAGTAATCACTAGGGTATTCCAATGCTGCACGAGCCATACAGGAGAAAACTAGGAATTAGAGTGAGGAACAGAACAGATAAACAGAGGAGGGAGCAACTAAAGGCTGGTTGGGCACAGATCTGCCGCTTCTAGAGCTCGAGTGCTGGCATTTGTTTTATAAGATTCAAAGGTCCTGTTTTTGGTGAGACAGAACATGCTGACACCCAGGAAGATGAAAGGCAGAGCTCTGTTGCTTATAGTTCCAAAAGAGAGGAAACTTCCAGGTGGGGCTATGCAGAGGGCTGTATCATGGGCAGTGAAGGCTGAGGGTCACATAATGTGTGGAAAGTGCAGTGGCTTGGTTAAGTTTCCAAGGCGCTCCCTGTGGACTGGCAATTTGAGGACTTTCTTGGGCTCTTGGGTGCAGAGCTATCCCTAGTTGTTTGATACCTGGCTCTAATCTAGAGCACTAAGGAAGATGCACAGTGGCTTGGAGTGTGGGAACCCCATAAGGGGAGTAGTGGGGGGGCACGGCCTTAATCAGATACTGAAGAAGGGGAACTGCCCCTGCCCCCTGCTGGAAGCCTCAAAAGTGGATCAGGACAGCACAGACAAAGAAACGAACAAACTATATTGTACAATTAATAACTTCAGGGAACAATGGACTGTTTACAATGAGAAATGCCTCCCTTCTTTCCCAGGCCAGTTTCCCGAGGACATCTGTGTCTTGTAGAACCCACTGAAACAGTGAACTCGAGAAATTCCTCTATTTCCCAGTGGAGGAAACGGAGACACTGAAAGTTGGAATGATAATTGCAAAACATGCCGACAATCAGGGCCAGCCCTAGGCCCGTGTGTCTTTTCTTCCAGCCCCCTTTGCTAGCAGTTTTATTGGTAAAACCATCAGTCTTGTTAGTGCTCATGATGCAGTACTGATGACCAGGTATTTTTTTCTGTGTTGTTATTATTTGAACATAATTACTATGGAAGTGTGTTGTTGAACAAAGCACTGTAGGCATAGCCATGCGTGGTTGGTTTCTATTAATTCCATTCATAAATCATGGATTAAAGTGGATGTAGAAGTGGAGAGGAAGGTGAAAGGAGCTGGGGAAGCCCGCCACTGCAATTTCCCTCCCAGGGGAAGGTGCTGGAAGTTTGTCCATCTCCTTATTGGCTGCTTTCTCTTCTCCCAAAACCCTCCCTTTATGTGCATTTCCCTCTCAGCTCCGCAGTTGTTAAAAATTGCAGACAATTGATCCAGGTACACTCCTGTAGGATGTTTCTCCAGCCATCACTGTGATCTGCCCAGCTGTATCCAAATGCTGTATCCTGAGCTCTACTGGGAGGGACCCCCTTTTGTACAAGCCTTCCTCATCTGTATTTAGCTCTGTGCTGCAAGCATCACACCCAGTGTCTCAGTTCATCCTCACAATCCTGCTGAGAGGGCACTGTAGCATGGAAAAAAGCTTGTAGCAGAGAATTTAATGTCTTTTGAGAGGCAGCTCTGGCATGCCATTGGGCCCTGGCAGAAATGGAAGCCTTGATGTGGGAGAAGCACTGAGTGACCAGTGATTGTGCCTCTGAAACCATCTTTCATGAGCTGGATTCTTTTGGATCCTCCAAGTCATAAAGTTAGGTCGGCTGAGTAGCATCCACAGAAACATGGAAATGGTAAGTCCAGCCCTGAGCCTGAGCAGGGTCAGAGGGCATGAGGAAGTTGCATGGGCAGAATCAAGACCCCAGGTCACTCACTATTGTTGCAACCTACCACCCCTCAGTGAATACCTGTGGCCACATTACCCCAGGTCACCCACCACTATTGCAACCCACCATTCCTCAGTGCACACCTGTGGCCATATTACTCCAGGTCACCCACCACTGTTGCAACTTACTATCCCTCAGTGCACACCTGTGGCCATATGGAGGGTCCTTGACGCCCGGGGGAGGAAGAACATACTGGAGCTTAGTCTAAAGATGAACCCACCAGCATGTGGAGGCAAGATCAAAATGGTCAGCTGCTACATCACAGCCATACCCAGGCGTGGCCTTGAAAGGCAGTGGAGAGGAAAATCTTTCCCCTGGGCAGAACCTTGAGTGGAGCCCTGTCCATCCACTTTGTGTAGAAAGGGACATGGCTTGAAGTGAGAATTTGTATGACCTCATGGGCAGTAATGAGTGGCCTGGTGGGCTAGTCATGGATCTGAGAAATTGAGGACAGGGAGTTCTGGGATGAAGCACTGGATGGTCACCTGGGATTGGGCACAAAGTGAAAATCCTTCTATTGCACATTAATGTGTTAGCAGTCACCTAGACACATCCATCATGGGTGAGGCACTCAACAATGGGTAGACAAGGAGGCCCAGCCCACTGATGTTAGCTGGTCTGTCATTGGCCACCCCAAATTGGAGCAATGAGCTCATGCCTAGAGGGGCCATGGCAGCAGAGACCGAGGAGACACTGCCCCAGCAGTGTGGACTGCACTGCTTAAGGCTGGTTCATCAGCAGCCACCTCTGAATGTCCAGCCTTCCAGTGGCAAGAGCAATGCTGTGCCCTGCAATGGTGATGCCCTTGCAGAGGCTGTGCCAGTGCAGGATCTCTGGGAAGCAGACACCAAGGTGGGGCTGGAAGTGCTGGAGATTGCCTGGGGTGGTGCCCATTCAGGGAAGGGGGGAAAAGGCTACAGAGGAAGGCAAGGAGAGCCCTCAGACCATGATGGGTCTCTGGCACCTGTGAAAATGAGGAGGGAGGAAAGGGTTCGGGTAAGAGAAGCCCCAGATCATAGCATAGCTTGGAGAAAGCCTCCGTCCATCCATAGCCTCACACCAGCAATGCAGAGCTGTTGTGCTCACTGGCTGGGAGCGTACCAGGAAAAGCATGCCCTTGGCTCAGATGCTGAGACCAAGCCTGAGGTGCCCACAGCTGGAAGCTGTCAGCTTTCTGCACCCTGCGGGATAGGCTCCCTCTAGGAGGGGGACCTGAGAGGGCACATCTCTGACTGAGTCAGAGACCAGCCCATCTCTTGAGGCCATCCAGGCTTCATGGGGACCTCCTGTGCTGACAGGGCCAGGGCCTTGTTCTCACCGAAACATGCACCTCCGCTGGGAAGAGGTTTGTCCCTCTTGCCTGCAGGGCCCCAGCCAGCATTTCTCTCCGGGAGGTTCTGGGGTGACTGATGCATGGGCATTGAATCCCGTGAATCCAGGAGAGCCACTGCACAGGAAGGGGGCGCAGGATGGGCTGGAGCATGACGCATGTTGCTCATCTCATGTGCTGGACCATGCAGAGCTGCCTGCCTGACAGCGTAGGGGAGCCATGTGGAACCATGCTGCCAAAACACCAGCTCCCAGACAGCTTCTGTGGGAAGGGGCTACTGCCCCCAACCCAGGGGGCATCAGACCTCTATGTGGTGCTATTTCCCCAACAGGAAGACCACATGACACCAGGAACCAAGGTGCAGAAGCAGGAGTGGCCCCACTTCTCATAGTCCCCAGGTCCTTGGGGGAAAAGTTTGTGTTGACATGGTCATGACCCTGGGCTCTGTGTGCTGGAGGTTATGGCTGAATGTGGGGTGCATGCTTTCTGGGGGACACAGAGAGGGTCTTGTTGAAGTGTAAGCTATGGCCATTGCCTGGGCCCCTGGACTCCTGCGTGTGAGGACCAGCAGCTAGGGAGACACGTGGTCATTTATCCAGGGTACCTGACCCTGATCAGGAGCAGGTAGAACTATAGTCACCCACGAAGGGAAGGAGGAATGAGCGTGGAGCTCAGGTGACCCCCGTGTGTGCCTCTTGCCCCATTATGACTATGAGTGGACATGGGCAGCACCCCACCCTCTGGAGGGCATGGCCACCAGGGATTGGAGGGTCCAGGGAGGGAGGTTTAGTCCTGCCAGCAGGTGAGCCACCAGGACCGGTGGAGGGGAGGGGAGTGGGGAGAATCTGGAATGGACATTGGCAAAGAAACCATGAGCAGCAGAGGTGGCCTTGAGGTCAATTGGTTTTGGTGAGGAATCCCAGGCACTTCTGATGGCTGAGGAAGAGAAAAATCCCAAATTGACAATCACAGACAACTGCTGAAGCAAACACAACCACAAGGGCAGAAATCTGATGGCAAGGAACCTGGGCTCTGACCCGAACACCCGCAAAGGACAGGGATTGGGACCCTTACTAATATTACTCTGCACTCAGGAGTTCCAAATCATTGACATTCTGAGTTGTGAGTTTTCTGGCACCCCATTCATGTTTTATATGATGTTTGTGGTTTTTATTTTTTTCTGTGGTCTTGGACGAGCCACTGGAAGACCTTCATGGTTAAATTTATATCCTGTTTCACAATGACCTCTTAGCCCCTCAATAAAGTGTTATATTTCTAAACATTGGGGGGGAAATGCCCTCTGCATAGCCACGCCTGGAAATTTCCTCTCTTTTGGAACTGTAAGCAACAGAGTTCTGCCTTGTATCGTTCTGAGTGTCAGTGTGTTCTGTCTCACCAAAAACAGAATCTTAATGAGGTTGGGTCCTCCATAGCCAGGCGTGGTGGTGTGCATCTGTAGTCCCACCTACTTGGGAGGCTGAGCGGAGAGGATCACTTGAGCCAAGAGGTCAAGGATGCAGTAAGCCGATAGTTGTGATTCTGCTTGTGCATAACTAGTGTGCTTCAGCCTGAGCAATGCAGGGAGACCTATCTCCTAAAAACAACAATAAAAGGCTGGATGTGGTGGTGCTCACCTCTGTAATCCCAGAGCTTTGGGAGGCTGATGCCAGAGAGTTGCTTAAGCCCAGGAGTCTGAGACCAGCCTGGGCAACATAGTGAGACCCCATTTCTACTAAAAATTAAAAAATTAGCCAGGTATGGTGGTGTGCACTTGTAGACCCACCAACTCAGGAAGCTGAGGCCAGGGGATCACTTGAGCTTAGGAGTTTTGGGCTACGTTGAGCCATGATCGTACCACTGCACCACTGCACCCCAACCTGAGTGACAGAGGGGAGACCCTGTTTGAAAAAAAATCCCCAAAACTCTGAGGGGAGCTGCTTGTTGCTCCTGCCTGGAGCTGGGGGTGGCTCAGTGGAGGTCACAGTGGTTCTGAAGGTATGCTGCTTGGATGTCCCCCTCAAGCAAGAGCTTAACCTCCAGCATCAAGCATGTTGTCACTGGGGGACTTCCCAGATCTACCCGAGGTCTGAGCTCTCGCAGCCCTTACCTGCTTCCTCCCCCTCCACAGGCTTTCCCCTCAGGACCTCTTGCTCTCCCCACCTTGTTTCAGCATCCACTTCCATAAGGACCCATCCCGTGCAGAGAGGAGCTACTATTATCCTCAGCCTGCATATGAGGGAGCTGAGGCCAGAGTCAGCGAACATGCCTGGGGTGCTTGGAGGAAGAGCCAGGACTGATCCCAGAGCTGCGGATCCAGAGTCCCATCTGTGGTTGAGGGTGGCCAAGCAGAAAGAGGACGGAGGGTGTTGTAAGTAAAATGTCTGTTCCTTGGTACTGCAAGGAAAAATTATCATTCAGGCAAAAAGTTCTCTCAGCAAGGCAATTTTACTTTCTGAAGAAAGGGTACTACTCACCAGCAGTCTTGCCATGAGAGTACAATGAACAAAGGAAAGGCAGGCATATTTATTCCTTGCACATTGTGTTCTTACTGCTGTGTTTGATCTCTGTTGGTTGGAGCCAGACCTAACAATCTAATACTGAACCCAATTGGCTAACAACTTAAAAGTTTTCCAAATGGGTAAAGGGCAATGGAGAACAAAGGAAAAGAGGAGGTTGCTTGCGAAAGGACTTAGAAACATAATAACATTCCCAAATAAGGAAGGGGCATAGGCTGCGAGCTGGGACATGCCTGTGAGCATGTCCAGCACAAATATCTTGGTTAAAGTACAAGGACATTGAATTTACTACGTGCCTGTGAGCATGTCTAGCATAGATATCTTGGTTAAAGTACAAGGACATAGAATGTACTTATTCCCCTATGTCTAACAGCTACATAGGATAGGGCTTAACAAAGAGTTATTAGCAAAAAGCAAGAAGGCTTTGAAGAAAGTTAGTCTTTTGAAAGAAACTATTTCTAACATTTGTTATTATTATTCTTTAACAGGAAGGGAAATTTTGAAGAGAAACTTTTTACTTTCCACAGAGGATGATGGAGAGAGGATCAGACCTCTTGGTGAATTCTCCAAAACTCCTTGTCCCAGGGACTGCAGTTATTGTTTGGGTGCTTGGGCAGGGAGAGAGAAGCCATCATCTCTGATGCCTTTCAGACTTTCACTGCATCCTGGGCCTCCAGTGGTTCCCACTCACATTTCCAAAAGAATCGTGGGAATTAGAAAAGTTCCTTTTTAAAGTTTTCTTTCTTATTAAAGGATACGTTATAAGTGTGCTAGTAACTCTTTGTTAAGCCCTATCCTATGTAGCTGTTAGACATGCCGTGCTTACAGGCAGGTAGTACATTCTATGTCCTTGTACTTTAACCAAGATATCTGTGCTGGATGTGTTCACAGGCATGCCCTAGCTCTCCATTGCTTTTACCTGTTTAAAAAAGTTTTAACTTGTTAGCCAATCGGGTTTTAGTTTAAATTGTAAGATCTGGCTCCAGCCAACGGAGATCAGGCACAGCAGTAAGAATGACCCCAAATGCATAAGGGATAAGTTTGTATGTTTTCCTTTGTTCATTGTAGTCTCGTGGCAAGATGGCCAGTGAGAATACCCTTCCTGCAGTCCAGGAAGTAAAAATTGCATTGCTAAAAGATCCCTTTGTCTCAGTGCTAATTTTTCTTTGCAGCACCAAGCATCTATTTCCAACAAGAATAAATGACATCCGCTTTGGAGAGCTGCTTCCTTCTGTTTATTCAGAGTAGCACAGGCAGGTCCCAGGCAGACACTGTGGCACTTTGGGGGTGGTCATTCCTTGTGCCTCCCTTTCCCCGCCCCTAATGGGTGAGCTCAGAAGTTGAGTTCTTGCCAGCCCAGGGGCAGCTGGCACTGCAGACAGGCACGTGGAAGGCACCACGCAGCTCTGGGTGAGTAAGGGAAACTCAGGCTCCTGAGGACCCTTAGCGGGCAGGGATCCCAGGAAGCCCCTGGCCATGATGGGGTTGGCCCCTGTGAGTGAGCGTTTTCTCCACTGCATGTCAGCTGCTACATGGCCAGCTTGTACCAAGAGGCAAATGTTTTCCTCTAATATTTCGATTTGGGAGCATTTTTCTCTTCCAGTTGCTCTTGAAACATACAACCTTGGCAGGAGAAAAAAATGTATTTTTTTTCCCCCCCACTTAATTTGAATTCTACCAGTCCTATTTTTAGCCCAGGACTGAATGCCGTGTAAATGGTTTTTTACCTTACGGCCCTGCTCAGGAGCATTTTTCCATAATGAGGCATTTAATGATAAGCACAATAGCAATTCTAGTGTTTTTCTCTGGCTGCGGTATCTGTCAGTAAATAACTAGAGTAATACGAATGAGTGTTTTATTCAGCAGTCCCAAGGTCAGCCCTGGCCGTGAAGTTGTGCTGAGCCCATCCCTGGGGCTCAGCAACCTCCCATGTCTACAGGATGGAGGGAGCTGAAATGTTCTTGGTCTGGGTGCTGCTGTCTTGCTTTGTGACATTGCACAGGTCATGATGCTCTCCGAGCTTTGGTTTCACAACTATAAAAGGAGGGGATTAGCCCAGATCAGGGGCTGCAAATCCATTTTCATGAGCTGAATGCATTTTTCGAAATCATCACTTTCCTCTTTCTTTCTTCAGGACATTTCCAACTCACATAAAGCAGAAAGACTAGTATCGTGAAATTCCACATTCCCATACTCCAGCCTCTACAATTATGAACATGGGACTAGTTTTATTTCAACTCTATTTCTACCCTCTGCCCACCTTCCTCCTGGATTATATCAAAGCAAATTGCAGATGTCTTATAATTTTGTGTGCATTTCTTTTAAAAAAGACTGATTTTTAATATTGTTGTAATACCATAAACTGATTAAAATTTAACACTGCCCTCAGACATCTGGTCTGTTCAAATTTCCCCAATTGCATCATAAGTGTCTTCTTTTCCTCTTCCTTCCTTTAACGTTTTGCAATCATCTGGGCAACCTGGGAGAGCACCTGCTTCCCCACAGCCCAGCCAACAGGGCACGCTGTTAAACTTTTGGATTTTGCCAACTTAATGAGCAAGAAATGATACTTTATGCAGTTTTAATTAATATATTATTATTTTAGGTGAGGGTAAACGTCTTATATGTTTATTGTCCATTTGTATTTATTTTTGGCAAAATTCTTGTTCATATCTCTTGCCCATTTTTCTGTGATTTTGAGTCACACTGAGAAACTTTTATCTTTTCTTAAGTTGTAAAGGAATTCATCCATGTTTTGCTCTAATAGCCACATAGTCGTATTATTTCCTTCTTTCTTTCCTTTTTGTGTTTATTGCTTTAAGAAAATATCTTACCTGTTTGGAATTCATTTTGGTGTAGCAGATTTAGGTTTAGTAACCTTCCCGTATTGCTCACCAGTTACTCTAAAACCATTTAGTCAGCTGGGCATGGCGGCTCATACCTGTAATCCCAGCACTTTGGGAGGCCAAGGCAGGCGGATCACCTGAGGTCAGGAGTTCAAGACCAGCCTGGCCAACATTGGTGAAACCCCATCTCTACTAAAAATACAAAAATTAGCCGGGTGTGGTGGAGCATGCCTGTAATCTCAGCTACCCAGAAGGCTGAGGAGGGAGAATTGCTGGAACTGGGGAGACAGAGGCTGCAGTGAGCCGAGATCCCACCATTACACTCCAGCCTAGGTGACAGAACTCTGTCTCAAATAAATAAATAGATAAAAACATTTAGTCTACTCTATTGGTCTACCTATCTAAACAGTCATACACTGTTTAATGATAGAGGCTTGGATCTACTGACACCCTTCCCACTACCTGGCTTTTCTTGGATATACCTGCTTGTTTATATTTCTAAATTAAATTTCTTTTTTTTTAAATATATATTTTATTGCATTTTAGGTTTGGGGGTACATGTGAAGAACATGCAAGATTGTTGCATAGGTACACACATGGCAGTGTGATTTGCTGCCTTCCTCCCCATCACCTATATCTGTTTCTAAAATTAAGATTTTTTAGCTCCAGGGAAAATTATTTTTATTGGAATTATATTGCATTTATGAATTAAATGATAAAGACATGACATTTTTATGACGCTGCATTTTTTAAACCAAGAACAGGATATTTTTCCATTTTTTTGAGTCTGCTTTTGTATTTACCAGGATTGTTTAACAACTTTCTTCACATAGTTGTGAACAAATTTTGCTAGTATTTTCATCTAGGTGTTCTATTATTCTTAATTAATCTTCTATTACGTCATCTAACTCCTTTTGAGTGTATACATGAAGTTTATTAAGTTTTTATGTTGACATTTAACATGCTAATTCTCCGACTTCTCTTCATATTTGTAGTTTTTTCATTCTTTGGGATTTTCTAAGTATGTAGTTACATCACCTACAAATATTATTTTATCTCTAGAGGTAGATATAAGAATAGTTTCATTTCTGCCTTTTCAATTTTTATTCCCTGCTTATATTTTCTTTTTTAATTGCATTGACCTCCAACACAGTCCTAAAATCAAATAGCAATGGAGAGATTCTAGGATTTCCATTAAGTAAAGTGCTGGTGTTCAGCTGAGGTGTGTGTGTGTGTGTGTGTGTGTGTGTGTGTGTGTATGTGAGTGTATACATACCCGTATATACACATATACACATAAAAAGTATGCATCAATCCATATTTTAATAGATGTGTAGAATTTCATGAAATGCAATGCATCTATGGATATAATCTAATGTTTTTTTCTCCTTAGCTCTTTTAATATTAGGTTTACATTATATTAATGCATTTTAAAATATTTGGCCACTCTGCCTTTTAAGAATAAATCCCAACTAGCTATACAGTGATTTTAAAAACATGCTAGTGCATTCTCTTTGTTAATTTTAAATGTACAAGTTTTTGCATCAATATCATTGAATTGTTCACGTTTCCATTTTTGGCAAGTCATTTGTCAGCTCTTGGAATTGATTTTGTATTTGATTCATTAAAAAAAAAAAAAAGCAAAACTGGAGACTGAGTATGGTGGCTCACACTTGTAATCCCAGCATTTTGGGAAGCCAAGGTGGGCAGATCACTTGAGAGGAATTTGAGACCAGTCTGGGAACCATGGTGAAACCCCATCTCTACCAAAAATACAAAAATTAGTTAAGCGTGGTGGCATGCACCTGTAATCCCAGCTACTTGGGAGGCTCAGGTATAAGAATCGCTTGAGCCCTAGGTGGAGGTTGCCGTGAACCGAGATCACGCCACTGCATTCCAGCCTGGGCAACAGAGTGGGACTCCACCTCAAAACCAGCCAACCAGCCAAACAAACAAACCCAAACCCAAACCCAAAACCAAAACCAAACAAACAAAGCTGGGATTTAAAAAAAAATTCATGCTGGGGCATGGTTTAAGTAACTTTGGGTGGGGGCTCATGTGATTTTTTTCATTTAATGAAATTATGCTTTTTGCTTTAAAATAAGTGAATTATTTGCTAGAAAAGATTTCTCATAAAAATCTAAATGTCATAGATAACAATAAAAAATCATAAAATTATTGACCCTTGTCTCACGTTCATACCATAGCTAACACATTCGTGCTTTCATTTATTTGTGCAGAAACTAACTGACTGGAGCTGAGTTCTTATTGCTCCAAAGCCTTCTCCAGGTTGCTGCAGTCCCCATCCAGCCTGCCTCAGCCCTTTGTAACATTCCCTGGACACTGCCATAGTGGCCATCCTATTACCTGGCAAACACCCACCCTGACAGAATTGAGCTCTTCACTCTCGATCGTCCACAGCCTGCTGCTGATGTGGATGCAGGCAACGTCCAGCCTTGCTGACTGTTCTCACTGACAGCCAGGTGGGTTCTTGGGCAGCCTGACAATCCACTCACCTGCTTTCCTGGTGACTATTCCATACCAATATGGTTTGGCTCTGTGTCCCCACCCAAATCTCATCTTGAATTTTAATCCCCGTAATTCCCACATGTCAAGGGAGGGACCCAGTGGGAGGTGATTGGATCATGGGGGCAGTTTCCCCCATACTAGGGTTCTCATGATAGTGAGTGAGTTCTCACCAGATCTCATGGTTTTATAAGTGTTTGGAAGTTCCCCCTTTGCTCTCCTCTCTCCTGCCACCTTGTGAAGAAGGTACCTGCCTTGAGAAGGTTTCATGAAGCCTCCCCAGCCACGTGGAACTGTGAATCAACTAAAACTCTTCCCTTTACAAATTACACAATCTCGTGTATTTCTTTATAGTAGTGTGAAAGTGACTAACATATGTACTTTGGCCTTTTCTCCTCACACCCACAACACTCTTCCCCCCCATTCTCATACTCAGATGATGTCCAAGCTTCCAATTTCACAAAGGAAATAAAAGCAAGCAGAGGAAACCTTCAACAGCCTCTCCGCCTGGCCCAGGCTGGGTCTGTAGTGTTAAGATCTGCCCTCCCTCCTATACTATGAACAGACCACCTAAGGCAGCCCCTCTTGGCTGCACTAAGTCCCATCTGCTCTTGCCTTCTGGGGACATAGCTTCAGCCATTCTCCCCCTCTCCTAGCTTGTCGTTGACTATGCCCCACAAGCTCCTTGCTCAGGGCCTCTGCCCAGGCTGTCCTCTTTTGCCTGAACCTCTTTCCTATAGAAACCTGCATGCTTCTTTCCTCACCTCCTTCAGCTCCTTGTTATGCTGTCCCCTTCTCAGCAAGGTCTCCTGACCACCTTGTTCATAATGACACCCCACAGAGTTTCTATCCTCTTCCCACTTTCTAGGCCCCCAGATTTCCATATGACCCTGGAAAGTTTGCTTACTTGTTATCTCATTTTCTATGTGTCAGCTCCATGAGGGCAGGGATTCTGCTGTTCTGTTTTCTGCTCTATTTTCATTTTAACAACAGTTCCTGGATCAAGGGGATGCTCAATGAATCCTCAGCATGAGAGTAAATTGGCTGTTGTTATTCATTGGTTTTGTTCGGGCTACAGTGTTTTGCTTTTGGACCATCTTAGTGATATACTAAGAGGAGCCACAGCTGAAAACCTGCAATATCACAAACAGTGGTGTCTTTGTCTACTTGGGCTGCTGGAATGGAATACCCAGACTGGGTGACTTAAACAACAGGCATTTACTTTTCACAGTTCTGGAGGCTGGGAAGTCCAAGATTAAGGTGCTGGCAGATCTGGTGTCTAGGGAGGGTAACCTTCCTGGTACGCAGATTGCTGTCTTCTAGTTGTGTCTTCACATGATGAAGAAAGAAAAGAAGGAAACTCTTTCCTGTCTCTTCTTATGAGGACACTAATCCCGTCATGAGGACTCTACCCTGGGGGCCTCCTTAAACCTAATCACCTCCCAAGATCCAACCTCCTAATACCACCACATTGAGGTTAGGATCTCAACATATGAAGTTTAGCAGAAAACCAGGATTTAGTCCACGGTGACTGGATGAAGAGTGACAAAAAGTCAGCCAATCAAGATTAATGGCCAGATCAGTCCCAAGTTTCAGTCTATGACGGAACACACCTGTGTGTCCTGGGTGTTCCTAGAGAACTTCCGGCTGTCTTTGTCTCCGTATCTGCCCCACCGTGTCACCTCTCACAGGCCTGGTTCTTAGGAGCCAGATTCTATCCTGCCTATTGTTATGGAAAGTTGTCAATGGGCCTCCTCCTCTGTACGTTTTGTTCTTAGACATGTTCATCTCTCTCTCTCTCTTGCTCCGGTTGGAGGACAGTGACCAGAAATATGTGCTCAACTTTTTCTTGAAAACCCAGATTTTTCCTTATAATACTAACTGTCTAATCATTTATTTATTAATTAAACATCTGCCATGTGCAGGGTATACAGCTGTGAGCTGAGAAGGGGAGGCAGCATGGGAGCTTTGAGGAGAGAAGACAAAAGCTACTGCAGTGAACAGGAGAGGCAAATTCCTGCCCTCATGTAGGGCACCCTAATGGAGGGAGATCATCTGTAAACAAGGCCGTAGTGTGAAATGATTTCAAGTATCAATGGCTGCTAAGAGTAAAATAAAATGGGACGATAGTGTGGAGAGTGATTGGGATAGGGGCGTTGATCTAAGACCAAGGGAAGCCTCACTGTGGAACGTGAATTGCAAGGAGGTGAGCAGTGTCAGCCATATGAAGAGTGACAGCTTGGAGGGGCATGAGCTTGGGGTGTTCCAGGGACAGAGGAGGGAAGGATTGCAGGAGGATTGATCTCTATCTTGGAGAGAATATTTTGATGACAAAATTGAGACTGGATTTATGGCCTTACTTAACCATGTAATATGGTTTATCTCTGTGTCGCCTCTCACAGGCCTGGTTCTTAGGAGTCAGACTCTATCCTGCCTATTGTCATGGAAAGATATCGATGGGTGTCCCCCCCTCCAATCTCATGTTGAATTGTACTCTCCCAGTTAAAGGTGGGGCTTGGTGGGAGGTGATTGGATCATGGGTGCAGTTTCCAATGGTGTAGCACCATCCCCCTAGGGCTGTCTCATGGTAGAGTTCTCAAGAGATCTGGTTGTTTAAAAGTGTGTAGCACCTCCCTGTTCACTCTCTGTTCTGCTACCATGTGAAGGTGTGTTTCCCCTTTCCCTTCCACCACGATTGTAAGTTTCCTGAGGCCTCCCCCAACCATGCTTCCTTTAAAGTTTGTGGAACTGTGAGCCAATTAAACCTCTTTTCTTCATAAATTGCCCAGTTTCAGGTAGTTCTTTATGGCAATATAAGAACAGATTAATACACCATGGAATAGTACATTATTTAACAGTGAGCAGAAAAGTCATAGGATCTGCTAGAATTTTCATACAGGGATGGAAGGAAATGCCCAATTCATAAATTTGAAAGGGGCAGGAAGAGATCAAGTAACATTATGTTTCCATCTTATTGTGACAATTGTATATTCAATGTATCAGATGCACTTGGACTTAGGGGAAGCTAAAAGACATTGTGTTATGGATTAAGTCACAATTGCAAAATTACGGTATTATGATCAATGCTTCTTCCTGTGTACCATCTGCTCTCAGAGTCCCTCCCCACCTTCCCCAGTGAGGCTGCAGTCATGTTCAGCTGGGCTCTGCCTTCTCTGTGGACTCCACAGTCCCAAGCTCATGACCACGAGCGTGCAGGACCTGGTGAGGGTCAGGGGTCAGGAATGTGGACTCACCATGCCAGGTGCTTCTAACTGTTCACAGTGCTTCACTCATCTCACTTCAGGTGCTTTTTGCAGCAGGTAGGTCAGGTGTCCTTTATTTTACAGGAGGAGAAATGAAGCAGGTAGAACCTGTGCAATGACAGCGTGAGCTGGAGGAAGATTTGGGGTCAGGTTCTGGTCTCTGACCCCAGGGGCATTATTTCTCACTCTAGTTCTCACCCTAGTTCTCACAAGGGGATGGCTCCTGGCTGCCCTTGGGGCAAGAGAGCGATGCTATGATTTGTGAGGTTGAGGACTACAGATAATTCAGCACCACTAGCTGTTTCATGCATGGAATGCTTTGGCTGGAGTCATTTTCAAGTACGCAAATTAAAGAAAACACTCCCTGTGACTGGGTCTCTTCCCATGCAGCTCTGAAACTCTTACAAAAACCATCAATTTCACCCCAACATGGAGGGAAGGGAAGAGGCTCTGGGATTGGGAGGAAGGGTTGTGATATTTCAGCAGGTCCTGAAACCACAGAGTCAGCCACCGCCCCACACTCATGCATTTGCATCCCATTGACACTGTTAGATGCAGTCCATTTAGCGTGACATCACAAGCTGAAGGAAGAAGAGCCCAGAGAGCTCATTAGCAGGAGCTGTCCAGGAAGGTGTGGGAACAAGTTCTGAATTAATTAAAGTTTCATTTGAACAATGAGCGCATGCTATTTATTTTATTGTAGAGTCGCTCCAAGATAAGCAAGGAGGCTCCCTCCCGCGGAATGCCTGGTGGCTGGGGACCTACTGTTCTTTGCTTAGAGGAAGTTGAAGAGGTATTTTTAACTCCCCTGTTATTGGAAGAAATGCTTATAAACTGGAACATTGTGGGAGTGATGATCAGCTGTTCACCTGAGAAATGGCCTGGGGTCAGCCGTCCGTTATTTTCCACCCATTTTGACACTGATCATTGCTGAAAATACCTTGGGCATCTACAATAAGGTCCATTTAATCTTCCTAAATTGCATCCTCTCAGTCTGTCATGGAGTCATTGTTTAATGCCATCTCTCCTTTTACCAGGTAGTAAAACCAAGATGGGATGGCACTCTGATGGGTGCAGTAGCCACTGTGGGTGCAGCAGGAGACCCAGTCGAAGGAAGAGAGTTCTAACCCACAAATGTCTAGACATGTTTGATGTCAGCCTGGGCTCTGAGAAAGGATGGACATTTCTGAAGCGGAAAACAATTTGTATTCACAGTTGGCTCATGGGGCTTGAAGCTTTATGCGGGTTTGCTTACCAGGCTGACAAAAGAGTTTAACTTGTATATTTTCACTGTGAATGTCTGGCAGGAGGTGGTGTGGGGTAATTGCACCTCTCATGCAGGAGGAAAGAAATCAGCCAGATTCCCACACCCCAATAATTAAATTCCACACACCCATGGTTTTGGCTGTATCTCTGGCAGTCTTTCTTCATTGAAACTGTCCACTTCATAAATTCAGGTCAGAACTCTGAACTCAGCAAAAACATCAGGGGTGACGGCCTACTTTTGTGGGTTTGTATCATGAGAACACACACCAGCACTCACAAATCACAGAGGCAGGAAAGGGCATTTGGAAACTGCACCAGGAAAGATAGCACTATTGTATTCAGATCAATTTCATACTTCAGTGACTTCATATGCTCTATATTTTATATTTTTAGGGCTTTGGGGAAAGACAGTCCCAACCCCAGAAGATCTTCATATGTTTACAATGGGTCTTGGAACTTCACAATTAGAATCTTAAGTTTCTTTGGAATCTTTTTAAAATTAATTAATTAATTTTTATTATACTTTAAGTTCTGGGGTATATGTGCAAATTGTGCAGGTTTGTTACACAGGTATACATGTGCCATGGTGGTTTGCTGCACCTATCAACCCGTCATCCACATTAGGTATTTCTTCTAATGCTCTCCCTACCCTAGCCCCCACCCTCCGACAGGCCCCAGTGTGTGATGTTCCCCTCCCTGTGTCCATGTGTTCTCATTGTTCATCACTGACTTATGAGTGAGAACATGTGCTGTTTGGTTTTCTGTTCTTGTGTCAGTTTGCTGAGAATGATGGTTTCCAGCTTCATCCATGTCCCTGCAAAGGACATGAACTCATCCTTTTTATGGCTGCATAGTATTCCATGGTGTATATGTGCCACATTTTTTTATCCAGTCCATCATTTTGCTTATTAGTTCCATGTAGGAGAATGTTGAACTAGAAAGACTTTAAAAAGAGGAGCTATTATCTCAAACACCAGGAAGCCTAAAGCTGGGCAGTTTTAGGGCTGTTCCTGGAGTTCCTGCATGTTTGCCAGGACCTAGTCTCTGTCTGTCTCACTGCTGTGTCCTCCTCGGCATACTGACTGGTTCTCAGCATTGTCTCCTCATGGTCACAAAATGGCTGTCAGAACTCTGAGCATCACACCCTAACCTGTTCACATCCAAAAGTAGGAAGAAGGCAAGTGTATGTGCGTGAGTGTGTGTGTGTGTGTGTGTGTGTGTGTTGATTACTTAGACATGTATTTTCTTATGTAATGTAAAACCCAGCAATTAGCATTTCAGGACAGGTGCAGCCAGATGATACTATTGTCTCTCAGCTGTGTCCTCATCCTGGGACTCTCTTTGCCTTGGCCTATCTTATAGGAAAGAAGGAATGAGGCAGAGGGCAAAAGGTGAAGAGAAAATGCCCAGTGATGTCTCTCTTCCTGTCGTGTCTCTTAGAAGCCACATCTGGGGACCTGTGTTGACTTCCCTTTGGCTGGGACTGTAGGACTTGTAGACTCACAACTGCAAGGAAAGCTGGTAGGAGCCTATAAATTTTTTTCCAACTGCCAACTTGAGCAAAATTCAGGTTTCTTAAGAAGGAATAGCTATTGGGACAGCAACCAGCTGTATCTGCCTGTATCCCCCATTATATAGATGAGAAGACTGAGGTATGCAAAAGCTTAGTTATTTTTCCAAAGCCACATAGGGGCACTTAATCCCGACCTTCATGGTCTTTGAGGATGGACTTCTCCCAATTGGTGTAGGTAGGATGTCAGGGCTAATGACACTCCAGACACTAGGAGAATTTGCTAGAAAGTGTATTACTCACTCGAGGGAGCCCTGTGGAGGGCAGATAGCACAAGCAGGTCCAGACTGGCTTAAGCAAGACAGAGAAAATGGTTTAGGTCCTTCTGGTGGGTAGAGGTGGGGCTGGGGAGAAGTTCCCATGCAGCTGGGGAATTGCCTGGTTTGAATTTACCCCAGCACCCAGGGAGGCAGCAACACTGGCTTTCTTGTGTCTTGCCCAGATGGGAGGCAGAAGAGGAGGGACTTGGGGAAAGTGGGGTTTGAAAGTCTCAAGGGCCTAATGTAAAAAATGGAGCCAGACTCTTGATCACACCTGTGTCTGTTTGCCCCTCAGCTTCTGAGCTGTGGCTGAGAAACCTGGTATTAGAGAGAGATTTGAAACACCAGCTTCAGCCTCTGGACTCTTAAGTTGAATGTGGTCTGATGCTGGGTGGGAGATCTCAGGACCCTGATGGCTCTTCTTGGGAGGGGAAAGGGGTATCAGTGGGTCTGGGAAGAGGGAGGCTGGGGCATGAGGGGCTATGGCACCCTTGTGCCCAGTATGATTCCTCCTGTCTATGGGGGGGGTGCGGGTGTCTCTGAAGGGTCATCATTGTCTGCCCTATGGTGATTGTGATGACAAATGGGAGAGGTAGCGACCATCTCATGACAGCGTGGGAGGCGTGGTCAGTGGTCGCAACAGCAACCATGAGCTGGCTATGTTTTGATTCAAATATAACAGAGAAAATCCTTTTTCTGTGCTTTACTGTCCATGTCAAATGCCACAAACCCTGCTAGTTCAGATGTCCTTGATTTGAAAGTCATGATAATTGGCGTGAGACAAGTTGACAGGTCATTATGAAAATATTTGGTGAGCCAAGAAAAAGCGCCCAAGCTAACATCATCACTATGAGTGATGAGCAGGGTTATTGTAGCCTCTTAAAGAAAAACAACAACCACAGCGAAACCCTCCGGCCACATGCATCCTGACCTGACCAGATAATAGAACACATTATTATTTAGTTATTTAAAATGGTTCAGCTTTGATGTTTGTCATTGTTACTTAAATTATCTCTGATGTGAGTTGAATGGTAATATCATTATGTTTCTTTTTTGCATTTCTAAAACTTTAGACTTTTAAACTAGCAAAGACCCAGTGTTCTCCTACTAAGTCAAGATTGAAGAGATTTGATGCATTTCTACCTTGGTACTCAACAGAGTTTGCTTTGAAAAGAGAAAATAAACATTCACCAGAAAAGGAAATTAGAACATGCTTTCGTTAGTCAGCACTTATTACATTCTGCTTCCTAGAGACCTGCCAGCTCTTCTGAAGAATCCATCGTTACTCTTTTGCTTTAAACCTTAGGTCCAAAATGAAGAAAGTCACAATGTAATGATGGCTAAACTAAGAGGGGAAGACTTGTGCTGTGAGCTGTCCTGGCTACAAAAAGTGAGCACTCTTGTTTCATTTAATGCGTTTAATTTTTGATGTACTTCACAAGTTCATTTCACCCTCAGGTACACGCTGTCATAACCAGGAACCTCTGTCTTCATCTGTTCAGTGCTCAGGCATGGTGCTAAAACAAAAATTCCATAGACTGGGTGGCTTCTGAGCAACAGAAATTTATTTCTCACAGACCGGAGGCTGGAAGTCCAAGATCAAGGTGCCGGCAGATTTGATGTCTGGTGAGGAGCTGCTCCTGGTTCATAGACAGCAGCTTCTCACTGTGTCCCCACCAGGTGAAAGGACTGAAAGAGCTCTCTGGAATTTCTTTTATAAGGGCACTAATTCCATTCATGAGGGCTCCACACTCATGACCTAATCACCTCCCCAAATCTCCACCTTCTAATACTATCATCTTAGGAATCAGAATTCCATCATAATGAATCTTGAAGACACCAACTTTCAAAGCATAGCAGGCTCTAAAGATCAAAGAGGTTATTCCCCAGCTAGGACCGATTCAGTAGGTTTCTGCATGGAGACAGGAGAAGGGGTAAGATAGATAACAAGTTACTCACACACGTCTCCTCAGCCCTGGGATTCTGCTCAAACAGGGTCTGGACCCCTGCACAGATTGCCTTGCCATCCACTAGAGCTCAGATTTTCTACATGTCAATCATTCAGGAATCATCCTTATGACTGTTTAAAAATCTCCTTGTCACCACACACCATCTCATACTGACTTTGTACAAGCTAGCATTTTTCTTTAACTCCACTTACTGCTTTAAGAAACATCATCTAAAGATAAATCACATATCACTGACATAAATGTATTAGCCCATGGCTTTCTCTGTCATTATAATTCTAAATTTTAGGACAAAAAATCAATGTATTTGAATCATGACTTTGCATGCTTCAGCTTGTTTTCAGAAACCTTGTAATTGTGGCAGAGATCAATGGGGAATGCCAATGTGGTATTCAGTGAATGATACAGCAACCCACTATCTGGCCATACATAAATCCACACCAGCCGGGAAATTGGGGATTTATCTAGAGTGGCAAGATAGCATCAGAGGAAAATAAGCTTAGATTTCTTAAGTATGAAATAAGCTGACGTAAGTCTAGGTTTCTGAAGATTTTGCCTTAAATTAATGAGGATGCAATTTTTAGTTTTCCTTAATACATAATGGGTTATTTTGGAGGACCTTGAGAGGTCCCTAAACTCTCTCTCCCAGGACTCTCTACCCAGAGCTTCCCAATTTTCAGACTTTTTCTTTTTTGAGAGTCTCGCTCTGTTGACCAGCTTGGAGTGCAGTGGCACAATCTTGGCTCACTGCAACCTTTTCCTCCCGGGTTCAAGAGATTCTCCTGCCTCAGCCTCCTGAGTAGCTGGGACTACAGGTGTGTGCCACCATGCCCAGCTAAGTTTTTTGTATTTTTAGTAGAAATGGGGTTTCGCCATGTTGGTCAGGCTGGTCTCGAACTCCTGACCTCAGGTGATCTGCCTGCCTTGGCCTCCCAAAGTGCTGGGATTACAGGTGTGAGCCACCACGTCCAGCCCAATTATCAGGCTTTTGCAAAACACCCTTATGACTTTTTAAACAATATTTTTCATACTATTTGCATTTTTTGTTACTTTATATTTTCATCTTAAAATATGTTAATTACATACAAATGTTTAAAGTGGAAACCACATGAACAGTATGAATGGAAAACCAATATCATTTGTTTATAATAGAAGATAATTATGAAAATAGACACAAAAAAAAACCACAAAACCCAGAAATGGGCCTGATGCCTCCTTATTGTTTATTGTAAAAGGAGAACAGTGTCTGTTAGGGAGGAGAGGAGGTCAAGGTTGCTGGGTATTCCCCCAGCAGCCATCTCCAGTTTGGTTCAGATATTAGGTGGCAGCGTTTGCCCAGCCTCTAGTCCAGGGCATAGATCATGATTGTTCTATCAATGCCAGTTATGGTGGTTCTATTCCTTTGTGGCTGTCATTGGTGTTGGATGCATCATTGACCCACCGAGACATACTTAGAAGTAGTCTTCTGGCATCTTCCAAAAAAAAAAATTTCTCTCTGATAAAAGTAAAAGCAATGCAAGAAAATCCCCTTCCTATCCTTTTTTACTCCTATTCAGTTTTGGGGGCTGTACTATGAGGGTGTGATGTCTGGGTATGTGGCAGCCATATTGTTACCGTGAGGTACAACTCTGCATATTAATGTCAATGAGCTGAGGGTGAGAGATGAGCCTGGAGCCCTGATGACAGAGCTGTGTTGTTGAACCCTTTCTTCATGCACTTCAGTGCTTCTTGCTAATCATATCTTTGTGGTTTAACAAATTATTAATGTGCTCTGTATTACTGCAGCTGCCCTCATTCCTAACAGATGCATTCATCCTATATTATTCCTAGTTAGGCCATAGTTCTTTCCAGACTCTGACTTTTACTTACCCAGTCCCTGCCATTCTACATCCTTTCTGCCTTTGACCTGTCCATATCTCAGCCATTTCTCTAGACCCTGCTTAATATTTAGCTCCAAGGTGTTGGAATCAGTGTAGATGTCAGGGAATTACAGTCTTCTTGGAGGTGGCTCTGAAAATAATTATTAAATAATCAGTAATTAAGTTAATATAGATTTATATTAATAATTAGATTAATAATTAAATAATTAAAGCAAATATTTTATGTAGAACAGTAACAAAAAAATTATTTAGGGTGTGTATGGACCAAAGAGAGGAAAAATGAAATCCATTTTAAGTGACTTTTCCTTTCTTTTTTCATTCATCTGTTAAATATTTAATAATTGTCTACTAAATGCCTGGCACTTTCCTGCACTAAACAAGATAGACATTTTCCTTGTTGTTCTCATTGTTATTGATGGTGGTGTTGCTTCAGTATGCCTGGCTGGCTGCCTAAAGGTACCTTTGCTTCCTCTGAGGCATAAAATGCACAGACTTTCTGAAAGCTGCTTTGTACTTTTAAATGCAAAATACTGTCTGAATGAGCTGAATGAGGCCTTGGGACGGATGAAATAATGAAAAGGAAGAAAATGAACTTACCTTTCTTTCTTATTTTCTGTTAGTCCAATTATGACCTATTGCCTCTTTCTTAGAAATTAGACATCTGTGGATCCAATGTGCTGCTTTCATCAGGCATGCCTCCTCAAGACGGTGCAGAACTCGGGCGGTCATGGATAAATGGTCATCAGAAATGAAGAGGTGGCCACCTATTTGAATTTTTCTTTCTTGGGGGTGTCACTTCACACTCTTAGTTAGCACAGTGATCCCAGCCAGCTTGTCCTGTTGAGAAAGCACAGGCCCCTGCACTTTGGTGATAATATTCCAGGAGCATTGCATCATCATCAGACTGGGTGTTAGTTCCAGATTCCACTGTGGCAGAGGATGGCAGGGAAAAGCAGCAGTGAGAACAACACTTCTCCAAGTGCTAATGGAGGAGGAAGGTGAACACCATGCTCAGGCAGGATTTTCAAGTTTTCTGTGATGGTTTTATAGCTTTGACTTACTCACTTTTGCTGCAAAGATTTACATTTGAATTAAACCGAGTGCCCGGCAGCTCACATGCTATAAATTGAAGATTAAACCTAATAAATTTGGGACTGTTAAAGGTTTTTATTTTAAAATAATCATGACACACAGGGAATTGGAAGGAAGAACATAATGAAAAAGAACAATCCTGAATGGAAATTGCCAAAGATGAGTGGCCCTTGTCACGCACAGGGCTAGTCATTGAACTTCACTGGAACCTGGAATGTTGATTCTGTACTGAGGTGTGTTAGAAAGCTCTGTGTAGTTGCTCCCTTCTTCCTCTTCTGGAAGTGCTGGGAGAATTCTGTCACTCAGAACTAGAAATTAATATCATACATGTATTATAAGAGAAGAGAAACAAAGGCTAGGGTATGAGATGAAGACAATGAAGACATTTGGTCTCAGAATAATACCTCTTTGATGGAGTTAAGAGTATCTGACTCATGGCTCCTGGCCCAAAATGGAAGCATGTATAATCGCTGAATAGGGGTGGGAGAGAGAGAGAGAGACAGAGAGAGAGAGACAGACAGAGACAGACAGAGAGAGAGAGAGAGAGACAGAGACAGACAGAGAGAGAGAGAGAGAGAGAGAAACCAGCTGGACCAGATTCAGATGCCGACATTCTTGGGTTACATTGTAAGGACCCCAGACAGGTACATGAATTTTGATAGCCTGAAATGGATGTATATTTCTGTCTTACAGGAGGGGATTTCCATAGGCTGCAACTGAATTTATAACAAAAGTTAAAATTTCTTTAAGGTTGACATGCCAACATATGTATTCCTAAATATCTATTTTTAAATAGTTACAGATTCCTAGGAAGTTGCAAAGAAACATACAGGAAGATGCCGTGAACACTTGACCAGCCTCCTACAAAGTTAATATCTCACATGACTGTAGTTCAATATCAAACCAAGAAATTGATGTTGGTACAATTCACAGTGCTCATTCAGGTTTTGCCAGTTACGCATGCACTCTTTGTGTGTGTGTGTGTGTGTGTGCTTACTTTATAGTTCCATGCAATTTTATCACATGGACAGTTTTTTTTTTTTTTTTTTGAAATGGAGAGTCACTCTTGTGGCCCAGGCTGGAGTACAGTGGCACGATCTCAGCTCCCTGCAACCTCCACCTCCCAGGTTCAAGGAATTATCCTGCATTGGCCTCTCACATAGCTAGGATTACAGGGGTGTGCCACCATGCCCTGCTAATTTTGTAATTTTAGTAGAGACAGGGTTTCAGTATGTTGGCCAGGCTGGTCTCGAACTCCTGATCACCTGGCTTGGCCTCCCAAAGGACTGGAATTACAGGCGTGCACCATCACACCTGGCCACATGGACAGTTTTATGTAATCACCACAATCAAGGTACAACTGTACCCTCACCCTATGACTCCTGAGTGCTAACCTTCTAGATCCCCAGTCTCTTCTCCCACAGCCCCTACTTCCTAGTAACCACTAGTCTGTTCTCATCTCTATAATTATGTTATTTCACAAAGGTTATATAAATGGAGTTGTGTCATATGTACTGTTTTGAGATCGGCTTTTCTTTCACTCAGTACAACACCCTTAATATTTATCCAGGTTGCTGTATGAATAGTTTACTACTTATTGCTAGGAGAGTAGGATTCCATGATCTGCATACATCACAGTTTGTTTAACTTTTCACCCATTAAATGCATGTGGGTAGTTTCCTGGGGGCCATTTTGAGCCTTACAGATAAATCCCGTAATGTCTCTCTCCATAGCACGTAAAGAAGTATCTGGGGGTTGAGCCATCTCACCTCCATCTAACCACACTCATACAAATGGGATGGGTCCACAGCCTTTGGAGATAATTGCCTAACTCTGGCAAGAGAGAGACGAAGAAGATAGGAGATGAAGAAGAAACACACAGGTAATTAGCTTAAAAGCATGTTCTGTGTGTGTGTGAGGCAGAAAGAGTGGAAACTGGGACAAGTCCATTACAGAAAAATAGGTAAACATTCATATGAACCCCATGATGCCCCAGAGACTGCTTCTCCCCCAACATCAGAACCAATTAAAAATGGCAGCTGGGATGTCTCCCAGTCTAAACTCTGCAGAGTTTCCCCCGAGTGGAAACTTGTGAAATGGCATTGTTTGTCTGAAGTCTTTATTCCATAAAATCTATTATAAGCATTAAACAGGAAAATAAAATTAAAGTTGTGTGTAAGATTAAAGCCATCTTGTACTAATGAGAGACATCTGTTTGTTCCTTTTCATAAATGTGCATTTACCCAGTAGACAGGATTTTTTTTTAAGTTGGAAATAAAAGTTTAAAAAAAAAAAAAAAGTAAAACAAGCCAGAGATGGTTGCGGATACTTTGGGGAAATTGACAGAATCAAGGCCCCATTTAGAAAAGTTGTGTTTAGAGAAAGGCTCTGCAGCATGATTTCACAGCTTCTGATAAACATATTTGAATTTCAATCTTGCAAATGCTCAGTATCATATGCATCTGTGCTGTTCCTCATTTGTCTGTCAGGTGTTAACTGAGCATCTTCTACGAGCTGGCACCTGCTAGTGCCGAGAACACATTGGCAACTAAATCAGACGTGGTCACTGTCCTCAGGGAGACTGTGCTAGAGGTGAGACAGGTGTGAATTAGTAACACTTAATGGCTAATGCTCACCTATCTTTTATGACGCAACTGGCAGCCTTCTAAGGATTTTGCAAATACATTAGGTTTTCAAATTCTTCTGATAATTCTAAGGCAGAGTAAGTCTTATCGTTTTTGTGCCCTCCATTTCTGTTGCTTTGAGCAGGCGGTGTTGGTGTGGACTTGGGGTTGCTAGGAGCGTTTTCACCAGTGTCTCATTACTGCTCATGGTTCATTGCTCTTCCCTGCTCTGCCTTTTCTCTGGGAAGCTGGTGTCTGGATTTGCCCTTCATCCTCACTCCTCATCTCTAGTCCAGTACAGGAGGCAGGGGGAGACAGTGTCTGTGGCTGGAGCATGAAGGTGGGATCACAGGTGAGTCGACTGCAGACCTGCCTCTTGCCCCAGATATAAAGCCTCCCAGGCCTGGCCCTTTCCTCACAAGGCTGCCTCCCCTCAACCATTTCTTTGCCTCCTTCAGAGGATACAGCTGCTTTTGCCAAGCCTGAGTGAAGTCATGGATTAAATAACTACAACCCAGGTGAGATCCCTTCTTTTGTTCCCAAACAGCTTACAGGTGGGCTCAGATTTGGACGCTAACTGCTTAGAGAAGTTCACCAGGAAACCCTCTCTGGCTGGCACATGACTTCCATGTAAACCTTTTTCAGTTAAAGCAATCAGAAGAAAGTTACTGGAGAGAATGAATTTTTGCAATGTCTGAATTATAGGAAATGTAAAAAAGGAATGCACATTTGGGGCTTTCAGATGTCCACCTTAAACTACAGATATGTCGATGAGTCTGGCTGTTTTTAAAGGTGTGCAAGGACCTGGCCTGGAGTGGCCAGAGGTGCGATCTTGAGAGGGTGAGTGCCCTGTCACCTTTCCAGCTTATCTCCCTGTGTAACTCATGAGCAGTATTTTCACGTCCACAGCTACCAAGCACTGAAGAGTTCTTTGGAAGTCCTCCTTGGAGCTTTAAGTGTGAAAGGACGATGCCCTCCTCCCACTCAGGCCTTTGATGTGTCCCGCAGATTTTAAGAAGAGACAAGGAGGAGGGCTTTCTACTGATTCGGGAGTGAGTGTGGACTCTAAGCAATCATGGGGCTTTCTCATATCTTTGCTGTTAGCACCACACACCTGCCCTGGCCGACTCTCCATCCTTACCAAAGCCCCTGGGCTAAATGATGCTTGTAGTAGGCAGAACAAGGGTCCAAAAGATGTCCACATCCTAATCCCACAGACCCATGAATATGTGGCCTTATGTGGCAAAAGGGACTTTGCAAATGGGATTAAGTTAAAATCTTGAGATAAGGAGATCATCTTGGATGACCCAGGTGTACACAATATCACCACAGGGTTTTTTACAAACATGGAGACAGGATCGTGGGAGTCAGAGAAGGTGACATGGTGATGGAAGCAGAGGTCAGAGGGATGGGCCATCACAGGCCCAGGGAGGCGGGTGGCCTCTGGAAGCAGGAAAAGTCAAGCAAACGAACTCTCCTCTTGAACGTCCAAAGGAACACAGCCTGCAGACCCATTCCAGACTTCTGACTTCTGTAACTGTAAGATAAATGTGTTGTTTTAAGCACTAGGTTTATGGCAATTGTTATAGCAGTGACAGGAAATGAATAGACTGCCCACTGATCAGTGGGGACGATGGGCTGCATCTTTTCCAGGACATCTTCTGCTTTCAAGGTGGCCATGTAGGCCCTAGATGCTTAGATTCTGGCTTTTCTCCATTGCTCAGCAGTGAGGACCTGCCTGGACCTCCCTGCTGTGAGTGAACCCTGACACTGCTGTGTTGTGTTGCCCCCAGGCCTTTGCAGTAGCCAAGGAAGGGGCAGTTTCTCAACAGTTGTCTGAGACTCTCCTGTGTGTGGGCTGTGGTGTTTGCCTTTCTGCATGTGAGAGGCCCTTGTGCTCTGGGCTGGAGCTGGATTGGGTGGCAGAGGGCAGGGAAGGGAAAAGGGAAAGTGCCCTGGGAACCACAGGCTGGTCTTCCCCCACATTTTCTGGTGTAAAACTCAGTGAAGTTGGAGAAGTTTATCCCAAACCTGGATTTTTAAAAAGTGCTTATAAAGGTTAAATTTAAAATAGAGGGACAGAACGTGCTTTAAGGCTTGTTTATTGGATTTTAACTTTGAGCTCTTAGGCATAGGGTGCAGGGTGCTCCATTTCCCTCATTCACTTGACTCTGTGGATATTAGAGGTCAGCCTGCAGGAGAGATATTGCCTTTGCAAACATTGAATTCAGGCTTGGAGGAAATGGATCTAGGTTTTCACACATGAGAGTGGAATGCTGGAATGGTTCTTTGGCAGTTCCAGGAAGGGGGGTGTGTCGATCCCGAGGTGTGTGACTCAGTGTACCCAGTGGCCCCATGGTACCCCCCTGAGACCAACCAGAAGGAAGTGGGGGATACAACCCCAGGCTGAACAGGGTCCTTCCTCTGGAACCTGCCCTTCTTGCTAGTGAGAGACACAGCTTATGACCTGAATAGGGTCCTGAGCATGGCAGGAACAATCCCTGGCACTGTTTATGTGGAAACTGGAGTTTTAAGAGAAAAAAACTGGGTGGGAGGGGGTGAGATGAGGCATTGCTGAATATTAAATGCTAAAACCATACCAGGCAGCTTCTAGCCATTTTAGATTTGCAGATCTTGGCCTTGAGATTTTTGTTTTTTTTTTGTTGTTTATTTTTTCTATGTGCAATTTGATGGTTTGTTTTCATTTGGTGCAATTCAATTCAATGCAATTCGATTCAATTGGAAGCAGTAATGAAAGTCTACCAACACTTCGCCTTGTTTTATGCTGGATGCTGGGGATACAGTGGGTGGTAAAACCCTCTTGTGGGTTCAGTTGCATATCCACAAGATGATAGGTTAAATCTCAAGCCTGGGCATCTTACCAGAGTGACCGTATTTGGAAATTGGGTCCTTGGAGGTGTAATTAAATTAAGATAAGGTCATACTGGATTAGGGTAGGCTAATGACTAGTCTGAGTTAGTCACTGGTGTGCTTTACAAATGACTAGTGTGCTTTACAAAATCCATGTGAAGACTCTGAAAGAGAGAGGAGAGAGCCTTGTGAAGATGGAGGCAGAGACTGGAGTGACGTGTCCTCAAGCCAAGAAATAGCTAAGATTGTGGCAACCAAAGGAAGCTAGGAGAGACAAAGAAGAATCCTTACCTAGAAAATCTGGAGGGAGAATGGCCCTGTGGACACCTTGATTTCTGACTCTGACCTCCAGACCTGAGAGAGAATGGATTTCTGTTGCAAGATACCCAGTTTGTTGAAATTTATTAGGACAACCTAAGGGAACTAACATAAGCCTCCTCTCTGCTCTCAAATTGCCCAAGGTCCAGGGGGAGAAGTGGCCACATAAGTAGGGAAGCACCTTGTCTTGAAAAGCCCACAGACTGGGAGTTGTCAATAGCTTTCCAGCTTTGGTGTTTCCTTGGGACCACATTTAGGGAAGAGGAAAGCCCCCCACACGTGAGCTAGCCTTGATGTGATAAGCATCCCTCAATTTACAGCAGGCTGTCAACTGTTGGGGCTGCTGCTGTAGGCTTCTCCTTGGACACTGGCATAGTTCATAATTAATTACAGCCCCTTTACCCAAAGAATCCACTTTAGAAATAAAGGAAAATAAGCCATTTATGTTGCATTCTGTGTTTACTGTGAATTTTTCTTTCTTCCCTTCTCTCTGTTTCTTGCCTTCTGAGAACTCGGTGTAGATCTTTGTGTGCAAAATTCTAATAACTGTTCCCAAGACTGGCACACCTCTTTTTCCTCTTGGATCTCCTCAAAAGTTTCATTTCTGGGCTATTGTCTATTATTTCAGCACAGAAAAAAGAATGCTGTTGGCATGGGCTGCACATTAATTATCACTTGGGAGCTTACCAGAGCTGCCTGAAGGGGCATTTAGAGAGTTGGTTGTCTTTTAAGTGCAAAAGTACAAACACGCAGAAGAGAAGAATGAAGAAAGCACTGCCTGGGTCTTAGAGCAGCAACTCTATGGAATGGCTTTTTAAACAGGGTGCTTTCTGTTTGGGGTTAAGGATAAATCTTGGTGTACTTTGCCTGGGAATTATGGTTTTGACTAATTGCAGAAATAGTCCTGAGCAGAGAGTGGCTCTCTGAAGACTCAACTGTGGATCCTTTGGGAGAAGTAGTTCATGGGTTAAAATAAAACCAAGCTTCTTCTTTTTAAAAGTGATGACAGGCCAGGCGTGGTGGCTCACACCTCTAATCCCAGCACTTTGGGAGGCTGAGGCGGGTGGATCACGAGGTCAGGAGTTTGAGACCAGCCTGGCCAATATGGTGAAAACCTGTCTCTATTAAAAATACGAAAATAAGCTGGGCGTGGTGGTACATGCCTGTAGTCCCAGCTACTCAGGAGGCTGAGGCAGAAGAATCACTTGAACCTGGGAGGCAGAGGTTGCAGTGAGCCAGGATCACGCCTCTGCACTCCAGCCTGGGCAGCCGAGCAAGACTCCATCCCAAAAAAAAAAAAAAAAAGTGATGACGGTAAGCCTCTGACTGCCTGTGTGAGGGCTTGGAAATGTTTTTTCCTCTCTGGACCTCCAGTTTCTCTTCCTGCAAAAGGAGATGGTTGTGCAAGGTTCATGATTCTGCTTTTCACAGAACACTCCTGAAGAGATGTGCTTCTGGGAAAACACAAGCTGTTCCAGAATCAAATAACACTGAGGAACCTTGAAAACGGTATCTTGTTTTTAAGTGATCCACAAGGTACCACAGAACAGAAAAGATTGAGATTCCCAACAATAAAAAAGCCTGTTGAAATTTGCCACACTCTTTCATTTACTCATCCATTTCGTCTCAATTATTCAATAGAACTACACCTTAAAAGGATCATAAAGTAAGGTATGAAATGTACTTATTCAGGGGGCATTCATCTCTCTGTGTATTTTTCCAGGTATCTTCTGTTTCTCTCTGTTTCATTTTACATTACCCACTCTCACTCCATTTTATCCTATTTTGTTTTATTTTGTCCACTTTTACTGGAGTTGTCACTCTCAATGCCTCTTGCATGGACTGTGCCTTCTAACTGGGTTTCCCATGTCCCCAATTGCACCCTCAAATCCATTCTCTACATTATAACCAGTGGGGTCATTTAAAATGGGAATCTCCTTCTATTTCCATTTTCTATCAAGTCCTCCTCTTCCCCACAGGCTTGTAACCCTTTCCTAGTTTCTCACCACTCTTAGACTAAAAGCAAATATCCTAAATTTTCCCGATAAAGCTGGGCGTCTTCTGCGCTGCTTCCAACTCTCCAGCCTTGGTCACACCAGAGTCCTCCATGCTCCTCTATGACCCATTCCTGCTGGCCTTTCCCTGGGTTCATGGTTTTCCCTCTGCTGGGATCAGGCTTTACCTGTTGTTACTTGGATAGCCAGTCACCTTCCAGGTATCAGTTCAAACATCACACCTAGGGAAACCATCTTTGATTCTGCAAGAGCAGGTTAAATCACGCTGTTTTACATTCTGTTGGATTTTGTCTGTAGCTGTTACCCCATGACACTCCTTTCCACACTAGCAAGACCCTGTAGACTGGCTCTGTGGCTCTCGTCTTGTGGTCATTTGACATACGTTTGTGTGAAGACTTGTTTCCCCACTGGCACTGAGACCTCATGGGGCTGAGGCAGGTCTGGTTTTGCCCACCTGATAAGGCTTAGATCTGTGTCCCCTCCAAGTCTCATGTTCAAATGTGATCCCCAATGTTGGAGGTGGGGCTTAGTGGGAGGTATTTGGGTCATGGGGGTGGATCCCTCATGAATGGCTTAGCTCCGTCCTTTTAGTGATGAGTGAGTTCTTGCTCAGTTAGTTCACTCAAGATCTGGTTGTTTTAAAAGACGGTGGCACCTCCCCCAACCTTGCTTCCTCTCTCACAATGTCATGCAATGGCTACCTGTTCACCTTCCACTATGACTGTAAGCTTCCTGAGGCCTCACCAGAGGCAGATGCTAGCACCATGCTTCCTACGCAGCCTGCAGAACTGTGTGCCAATTAAATCTCCTTTCTTTATAGATTACCCAGCCTCAGGTATTCCTTTATGGCAACAAAGACAGAATAACACGCCACCCTTATATTCCCAGCTCTTACCTTGGGAGCAGATACTGTAAGCATGGAATCACATTTGTGAAATGCATGAATGAATGAATATCCCAAGCCCTATACTACATACTTGAGATAGAGGGACTGATGTGTTGTGATCACTGCCCTCAACAAAATTAACAATAAGTCATTAAAATAAAGTGTGTATGGACAGATATGTGTGAAAACTATGAGTATGTAAAATAGAAATGATGAGACTTGGTGAGAATGAGGAAATAATGAGGAAAATCTTTCCAGTGGATATTTCATCTGAGCTCAGCAGAAAGAAAGAAGCAGGAGTTGCTGTCAGCGTGTTTGTTTGTTTCCATGGGCAGCATCTCTTCCTGATTCTTCTGGTAACCCCTCAATGTTTATTTTTAGTTCATGCAGTTATGATAGGGCAGACCTAACATACCAGATAAGTCATCAACCAAACCCAGAAGCTTTTATGAGTAAGATGAACACCAGATTTTTTTGCAGGAATAGATAAAGCACTGTGCAGGCAAAGCAGGATGTGCTGTGCTCTAGGGAGGGCCAAGGGACCCAGATCTGAGTGACCAGAGCCCTCCCTCACTGAGGCTACAGGGAATTCATGGATAGGCATGTCACCCTGTTTTTGGCCAATAAAAATAATTTAAAAGGGTGTCAAAAAATGCCAGTGTGTGGGTGGGGTGTGTGTGTGTGTGTGTGTGTGTGTGTGTCATGTGTGTGTGTGTTGGGGGCTATGCCTGAAGTTGGTAGGATATTAACCAACATAAAAATCAAGGAGAGCAAAAGAGAGTCTGATTACTACTGGACCCAGCCACAACTGAAGTTAGTCAACTGTCAAAGACAAAATCAAGGCTGGCTCATGCCTGGAATCTCAGCACTATGGGAGGGCAAGGTGGGTGGATTGATTGCTTGAGGCCAAGAGCTGGAGACTAGCCTTGGCAACATGGTGAAATTTCTGACTCTGCAAAAAAGAAAAAAAAAATAGCTGTGCATGGTGGGGCACACCTATAGTCTCAACTACTTGGAAGGCTGAGGCGGGAGGATCACTGAAACCCAGGAGTTGAAGGCTGCAGTGAGCTATGATCGCTTCACTGCACTTCAGCCTGGATGACAGAGCAAAACTGTCTCAAAAAAAAAGGACTTAAAACCAGACAAGTTATGGAGATTAATTTTATCCACCCCATTGCAATATAAATAACACTGAAAATCTAAAGATGAGAGTGTCTCCAACAAGCCCACCTCCAGCATTGGGGATTATAATTCAACATGAGATGTGGGCAGGAACAAATATCCAAACTCTATCACTTGGGTGAGCCAATACACTTTTTCTCATTGTTTAAGGCAGAGGGAACCACAGAGGGGTTTTGTTATAAACGTTTACAGGGAGCAAGTTTCAGATGGGAAGATTTACAGTTGAGTTATTTTATAAGCAGGGGAAGTCTCCGTCAGTTAGCTGAACAGGAAACGTTCTGCAATTAGTTCATTTCAGAGGGACAAGCAGTTCTAATCTCAGCTAATCATTCATGAGACACAGAATGATAAGTTGGCTGGGAATGAGGCAGGTTCAGATGAAGGGGAGGGTCTGTGAGGGATAGTGAAGTGGTGGGAGGTGCCACACACTTTTAAACAACCAGATCTTATGAGAACTCACTATCCCAAAGTTGGCTCCAAGCTGTGAAGCCTCCGCTTCCATCAAGCTCACCTCCAGCATTGGGGATTATAATTCAACATGAGATGTGGGCAGGAACATATATCCAAACTTCATCACTTGGGTGAGCCAATACACTTTCTTGTTTAAGACAGTTTGGATTGGGTTGGTGATATGGTTTGGCTGTGTCCCCCACTGAAATCTCATCTTGAATTGTTGCTCCCATAATTCCTAAATGTCATGGGAGGGACCCAGTGGGAGGTAATCAAATCATGGGGGTGGGTCTTTCTCATGGTGTTCTCCTAATAGTAAATAAATCTCAGGAGACCTGAGGGTTTTATAAAGGCGAGTTCCCCCTTCACACACTCTCTTGCCTGCCACCATGTAAGATACGACTTTGCTCCTCCTTTGCCTTCTGCCATGATTGTGAGGCCTCCCCAGCCATATGAACTGAGTCCATTAAACCTCTTTCCTTTATAAGTTACGCAGTCTCGGGTATGTCTTCATTCGCAGCATGAGAACAGATGAACACAGTTGGATTTCTATCACAAAAACCTCCATTCTTACTGACACCAGAGCCTTCTGGGCAGAAAAGTTGGGAATGGCTATTTCTAGGATCATTCCAAGCGGAGGCATGGGGCACAGCAGAGCCACGTCTGGGAGGCCCCTGTGGCTGCGGTGCAGGCAGACGGAAGGCAAGTGCACTGATCTGCTGGGGCTGTCTTAGGAAATCATCACAAGCTGAATGGCTCAAATGATGGAAGTGCATTGGCTCACAGTTCCAGAGCTCAGAAGTCTGAGATCAAGGTGTGGGTGGGGTAGGCACCTTCTGGAGGCTGTGAGGGAGAATCTGTTCCGTGTCTCTCTCGCTACTGGTGGTTTGCTGGCAATCTTTGGCATTCCTTGGCTAGCAGAAGCAACTAATCTCTTCCTTCATCTTCATGTGATGTTCTACCTGTGTGTGTGTGTGTGTGTGTGTGTGTGTGTGTGTGTGTGTGTGTGTGTGTGTGTGTATGTATGTGTGTGTATCTCCAAACTTCCCCTCTTCATCCGCACACCTGTCCTGTTGAATTAGGGGCCCACCCTTCTCCTGTATGGCCTCATCATAACTAATTCCACTGCAATGACCCTGTTTCCAAATAAGGTTATGTCTGTGGTACTGGAGGTTAGGACTCCAGCATATGAAGTGGTGTGGGTACAATTGACAGGAAGGTTTATAGGAGGCTTTGGGGTCTTCTGAGGGTTTCCTGTTTAATGCTTCAGAAAACATAGTCCCTGAATTTTCAGGTGAATCAAATTACCTGAAACCACACTTTCCTCTAAGAAAGCAGGGAGGTTGATGTCCTTACTTGGTCCTTCTCCCACCCCCAACATCCATAAAACCTTAACACTGGCATCCCTGTGTGAACACTTAGCATTTAGATGGAAGTGTTCTCCCTCTTGACACGTCTCGGCAGGTAGAGGTGACTGTAGAGTGGATTCTTTTGGGCTGCTGAGCTGTAACGGGCCTGCCATTGGCTGCCATTGCCACGTACTCCTTCAGTGTTCCCCTCCAGACCCCTTGAAGTCCTGTTTTTTTCCTGGGGTTCAGACTGGGATGGGGGGCAGTACAGTGGCTCCCATTCGTCTGGGGAATCTGCACCATAAGGCAACGGTAGAGCTCACCAGAGCTCCAGGAAGTGGTCACTGCAGGGCTCAAGTCCCAACCTGGTGTCCAGCAGCCGAAATGGACCTCTAGGTGTGTTTCAATATTCCCAGAGTGTTGTGTTTCCTTTAAGAAATTGAAACAGATGCCCACATTAACAGTGGGCAGATTTTATATCAAAATGCAGATTCTTCACCTCTTTTTTAAAGTCAGAAGCTTTGGCATCTTTGGGAGTGGATTTATGCATACACTGTCCTTCAGGATCTGAGGCAATGCCTCACACGTCAATTCACTTCTACCCATTTATGCCATCAGACTGGCCTCCGTGGATATTTGAGTTTGAGACCTGGGTTACCTGTTTAAGGGAGAGAAGGTTGGATTCAGACAGAACTGGTAGGGTCCTAACTCTGATACTTAATAACTATGGCTCCTAGGGTAAGCTGTTTGATCCCTTTGAGCCTCAGTTTTCTCATCTATAAAGTGGAGGCAAGGATAGTACCAACCTCACTGGGCGGTAGTGGAGAATACATTAGGCAAATTCTGCAGAATACATTAGGCTCAGCAGAGGCCTGGACCACCACGATTGTCTCTTCAATGGCAGAAGCCAGTGTTTTAGGAGTGGCAGCAATGGTGGGGTTAGCAGTCACTTTAATAGCATCTTTGTACACCTGGTGCTTTGCTCACTGAAGCAACCTTGCTCGGAAAACTGGCAGGTACGAGAGAGGCAGGCTGATAGGCTGCAGCCAAGATCTTGTCAGAAGCCCACCATGGCAATCCGGTTTTAGGTAATTCCATCAATTCAGAGCCTGCTGGACACTTGTGCAAGGTGGGGAGCTTTGGTTGCAAGTAACAGAAACCACATGGGTATTGATGCTGCAAACGGTAGACCCTCACCATCTTGCCACTAGTCTTGCCTCTGCATGGCTTTCTCTGAGTTCAGGTCCAGAGGAGAACATCCCTGGACCAAGGCTAGGTTTCCTCTGTGTGCCTGAGTTAGAGGAAGGTTGGCCTAGAATGTCTAATCTCCTTAGTAGGGAGGCCAAGAAAAGTCAAGCAATAGTCTTATTTGACTCTAGGGTAACTGACTATTAGACAACTATCACCCCCATGCTAATGATGTTTCTTTTCTTCAGGACTAGAAGCAATATTTTGTGGCTGGTGTAGTTTTCCTGCAACCAATAAAATCATTCCATATAGCATGGCTTTCCAGAGTGAAGTATCATTGGGCCAAAATTAAGATATATAAATGTGGCTATTACAGGAAATCATCTTCTGCTTTTACACAGAGAAAGCCAATCTTATCTCCCAAAGGAAATACTTCTTGCATACAAGACAATCCTACCCATAAAAAGAGAGGTGAAATGTTTCCTAGAGTCAGAGATGTTACTCAAGGGGGTTCTTCTGCTTTGGGTGAATTGAATTAGAAGATTAAAAAAGAAATCTCTCTAGTTCTAAGGTTCTTCATGTTAAAACAAGTTTGGCACAAGAATCTATGGGAACGATATTCCAAGCAACTTAAATTTTCAGAGAGAATATTTAGGTGTCTTGGCAAACTCATTTTTGCTCTGTTTTTCATTTCATTGACTGGTTTAATCTGGTTGGAAGTTCATAGGACTGCTGGATATTTGTGTGAGGTGGGATCTTTGGTTCAAATGACAGGAACAACCTTGAGCTAGCTGAAACAAAAGTGGGTATATCTTAAAAGAGACAGATTTATCTTGTGAAATGCAACAGCAAAGCTGAAACTGGGTGTCAGAAACTAGGACCTGGAAGGACCTTGGGGTCTGAGGGATCCTCTTCCTCATTGCTTCTTATGTCTTCTGCAGTCTCCCTGGTTCTCAGATTGATTTCCTCTGTGTGGCAGACAAAGATAGTTTCCTATAATAACCACATTTACACGTCGTAATTTTGGCCAGATCATACTTCACTCTGGAAAGCCATCCTGTATGGAATGTTTTTATTGGTTGCATGAAGACTATACCAGCCACAAAATATTGCTTCCAGTCTTGAAGCAAGAAAAAAATCTTCAGTATTGGAGCAAGAGTTGTCCAATATTTAGGTACCTTGCCTAGTGCTTAGGACTTTATAGGGTCTGCAGTTCCTATTTCAAAGCTTATCAAAGTTTGCATCAAGTTATAGTTACTGATTGTTCAAACCACATTTTCACAGTAACCAAAGTGATATTCTCTTATTTTCTACCAAATTGAAACTAACACCTCCATTCTGTATCACATTTTAAATTATTTAATATACAATTCCGACCTGTGAAGGAAAGTAGATAATTTTAAAATCTGTTTTCATATCTCTGCCAACATGTTAGGTTTTTCTCTCATGGGGTAGTCATGAACACCCTCTGTTAAAAGTAGATGGCGTTTTGGTTGAGAAGAAAAAAACTTCAGGTTTGTTCTATAGTACATTCATTTAAATATCACACTTAAAATTTTTTTTTAGAGATAGGGGTCTCACTTTGTCACCCAGGCTGGAGCGCAGTGATGTGTTCATAGCTCACTGCAGCCTCAAACTCCTGGTCTCAAGTGATCCTCTCACTTAGCCTCCTAAATAGCTGGGATTACTGGCATGAGCCACCACACCCAGCTTGCATATCTCACTTTTAAAGGAAAAGCTTTAGGGATGCCCTTTAGGTTAAAGCTCCTTACAATGTGCCCTAGATGGCTTGCAAGATTTCTTTTGTTTTTTTGATATGGAGTCTCTCTCTGTCGCCCAAACTGGAGTGCAGTGGCGCAGTCCTGGCTCACTGCAACCTCTGCCTCCTGGGTTCTAGTGATTCTCCTGCCTCACCCTCCCAAGTAGCAGGGACCACGATACTTGGCTAACTTTTTTGTATTTTTAGTAGAGACGAGGTTTCACTGTGTTAGCCAGGATGATCTTGATATCCTGACCTCGTGATCCACCCGCCTTGACCTCCCAAAGTGCTTGGATTACAGGCATGAGCAACCGCGCCTGGCTGGCTTGCCATATTTCTATGCTAAATATTGAAAGGAGTCAGATGCTGGGTTGAAAAAAAATGCCACACAGGTTCAGGTTTTTGGTGTGTGTGTGTGCACGCACACGTGCACATATTGTGTGTGACTGTGTGTATGCGCATGAATGGATGTATATGTGTGTGCACATGTGCTTATGTGTGAGCATATGTGTATGTCTGTGCATGTGTGCATATGTGTATGTGTGTGCCTGTATGTATATGCATGTGCATGTGTGTGTATATGTGTACGTGCATGCGTGTATGTGTGCATATGTGTATGCATGTCTGTATATGTGTGTGTGCACATGCATGCATGTGTGTGTGTGTGTGTGTGTACTAGTGAGTCTTGACTTGCCCTAGGTGCCTATCTTTGCTTTTCCTATGTTATTCTAGATAGAGATCAGTGGCTTCTGATACTGGGAGGAAATGGTGGGCAGAAAGTGTACATGATTGCAGAGCAGTGATCCCAGTAAAGGACACACATTTGTATGATCTTTTAGGAACAGTTACAAAGGACCTTCAATTCAGAGTTGGATAAAATTAGGCAGAAAGGAGAATGTGATGTGAATGTTCAAGGTAACAAACGAAGGCGGAAAGGAGTGAGAAATGGAAGGAGAGTAGGGTGTTGCCAGTATATTAAGTTAATTAGAGGCAAATTAAGTTAGTTGATGGTGCAATAGTTCTGAGAGAGAAGAGTTATGTTTCTAGCAGGCTCTTTGCACAGGTTCAGGTGCCAGAGAGAAGACAAAGCTGCAAATACTTTTCACACCTGAATCCAGGAAAGTCAGGCCACTGCCAGCAGGCAACCCTTCCTGAAAGGCAGCCTCACTCCTCTTTGGGGCGTCCTCAAGATAGGGAGGTGTGAAAATGCCATTGATGGGGTGGTTCTCATTTAATTTGAAAGCAGAATACCCTTTGATTTCTACTGTGGTCCCTTATTTAGGTGCAAGAGTAGGAAAACCCTTTATTTTTTCTCTTGTCCCTTGATGTTCTCATGTTGAGTTCCCCTGACTGTGCTCAGTGGAGACACCGGTGTGCCATATCTTAGTGTCAAATGTTGAAATGTTGAAATCCTGACCCCCAACAGGACTGACTTTGGAGATAGGGCCTTTAAAGAGGTGGTTAAGGTTACATGAAGTTGTAAAGCTGGGATCCTGGGACTATGGCAGTTTGTCATGACAGTCCGAGTCAATGAATCAGCTGGGCTAACAGGCGGACGATGTCCCTGCTCATCTTCCTAGGGCAGCTCCATGCAGTCATTCAGGGACTCAGGCTTCCTCCTGCTCAAGTCCTGCCATCCTGCAGGGCTTCAGGGCCTTTACTCAGAACCTCTGCATCTGGCCAAGAGATGAGGGAAGGATAGTGTGAAGGACTGAGCAAGAGGCTACATGGACAGAGCTGCAAACATGCACATCTCTTTCCATGAACCAGAATACAACTGATGGATGCTGGAGAATACCATTCAGCTAAAGCCCCAGAGGCAAAGGCAACGTTTGGAAACCAGACAGCCAGTCTCTGCCACAATAATATCACCCATCCTTGAACATTGTTGGCGCAACTGAAGGAGAGATTGCAAGTGCAGCACAGAGCCCTATGCCCGGCTTATGATTAATAAGTATTAGCAATTTTTCTATTAGATGTGCGAATTAGGTCTAAAAAAATTTGCAAACAAGTTCAATTGCCCATTATCACCATCATTATTGTATTGTTATTTCAGAGAATTTGTATACGAGCCTCTTTCTGTAAAGGCCAAGAGCCTGGGGGGAAAGTGTTTCTCCTGGAAAGAAAAATGGGTGCAAAATCGTTCAATACTATTTTTTTGAGAAATATGGATAAGATGGTTAAGAAAATGTATTATGTAAAAGCTCAAACCTGTCTGAACACACAGTAGAGCTTAAAACCATGAGGTTTTGTTTCCCACAAACCCCTAAACCATTCCTGTGGGATTAGGCTAAAAGTATCTTTATATATGTAGGAAAAAATGGAACTCAATTGAGGTGCTGTAGGGACTTTGGAGGCAACAGAACATCCCTCCCTTCTGCTCTCAAAGGAGGAGAAGGCAATAAGAGAGGTTATGAATGCCTAGAGATATTGGCAGAAACGAATTTAAAAAACATTGTGATTCATCAGCTTTGATCTAAAATCTTTATTATAGCGAGTGGTGGTTGTCAGATAACTAGGCTTCGTGTATCCTCTGTGAAGCAGCAGAGGTGCTTGAAACCCACTTTAGCTGGTTAAGCTTTCATGGATTAAAAGCCTTTTAATAAAATCTGCTGAAAAGTTTTTCTCTCCAAGTGCAGTGTAGAAATAAAATCATTGTACAACCATTATTTGAAGCCTGGAGCAGAAAGATAATGGTCTCAGCTTTGTAAAGTTAGATGTAGTCATAGATTATGCCCCCAACCCCAAATCAACAGTAAAATTCTGTACAATAAGCATTCAGAAGTTTAGATGTTATCTGAATTCCAGGACCTACAGAGGCACATTTCTGCCCTCCAGCTCGTTCAGGAGCGGTTTCATCTCTTTTGACAGTAAGATATGGCACACTGGTGTCTCCACGGAGCACAATCAGGAACCTCAACATGAGAACATCAAGGGATGAGAGGAAAAAATAAAGGGTTTTCCTACTCTTGCACCTAAATAAGGGATCACGGTAGAAATCAAAGCCTGTTCTGCTTTCAAATTAAATAAGAACCACCCCATCAATGGCATTTTCACACCTCCCTATCTTGAGGACGCCCCCAAAGAGGCATGAGGCTGCCTTTCAGGGAGGGTTGCCTGCTGGCAGTGGCCTGACTTTCCTGGATTCAGGTGTGAAAAGTATTTGCAGCTTTGTCTTCTCTCTGGCACCTGAACCTGTGCAAAGAGCCTGCTAGAAACATAACTCTTCTCTCTCAGAACTATTGCACCATCAACTAACTTAATTTGCCTCTAATTAACTTAATATACTGGCAACACCCTACTCTCCTTCTCTCCTTCTTCTCACTCCTTTCCACCTTCTTTTTCCCTTGAACGTTCATATCACATTCAACATTTGGATTTGAGAAGACAGTTCACCATAACAACCAAATATGTTAAGACTTGTCAATTTGTCATTGTCTTGTGCTTACTAAAACTGCTGATTTCTATGTATTGAGCCTTTGAGATATATATATATATATATACACACATGTATATTACATATATATACATAGATATATAAACATATATGTGTGTGTGTGAATATATATATGTGTGTGTGTATATATATATTACATAGACTTCAGCTCCCTGCAGTGGTTCCTCTTGAAGGGAGATGTGAGAAGAACATCTATGTGGTCACCCAACATGTGATCATGTTTGTCCACAAACAGGAGGTATTTGGCCACAAAACACCTTTATTTTATAGACAAATGAGTCATTTTCAAGGAGTCATGCCTCAAAATTTATGGATTCTGAATGTGTTTAACACATGCAATCCTGGATGGTCCAGGTTTATCCTGCTAACAAGTAAGGCTTCTCCTGCTAGAAAATACCTTCACTGTGTTTGCTGGAAGGTCTCCCAATAAGAGTGCCAGACTGAAAACATAAAACCATAAGATGCCTAATTAAATCTGAATTTCTATGTACAATTACTTTAGTATAAGCATGCCCCATGCCGTAATGGTGACACACATCTACTAGAAAAAGCACCATAGTTTATCAGAAAGTCAGAATTAACTGGACATTCTGTATTTCATCTGGCAACATTATCTTCCAATAGTTTATTTATCAGGATGTGTGAGTTGTGGAGGGTGGCAGGGGGAAGCCTTCCTTCCTCCCAGGGTTGGATCTAGTAAAGGAAGAGGATGAATTGCAAGCTTGCAACTAACCTTTTGCTTCCTAATGGATATTTGGGTTTGGAAAAGATGCTTTCTCTTTACCCATTATCGATGCCTTTCTCACCCAGCCATTAACATGTATAGACTGGGCAGGCTTTATAACCAAAGCAAGCTTGGGGAGGGTTTTGAGTGTGGGAAGGGACTCTCTGGGCAGAAACAAAATAAGAAACTAGTCACGAAGCCCAGGGGAAGTGGCCAATCTGTGACGTAGAATTTTCTTTTCTTCTTTCTTTTTTTTTGATAGGTCTTGCTCCGTCACTTAGGCTGGAGTACAGTGGCATGATCATGGCTCACTGTAGCCTCAGCCTCCTAGGCTCAAGCAATCTTTCTGTCTCCTGAGTAGCTGGGACTACAGGTATATGCCACAACGCCTGTCTAATTAAAAAAAACTGTAGAGATGGTGGTCTCACTATGTTGCCCAGGCTGGTCTCAAACTCCTAGGCCCAAGTGATCCTCCTGCCTTCGTCTCCCAAAGTGCTGGGATTACAGGTATGAGCCACCACACCTGGCCAGCATTTTTTTATGTTGTGTGTTTGCAATCCTTTGGGCTCACACCTTACACTATTGTCTTTTTTAGCAAGTCTTTATCTTGTTTTTCACTTTTTTCTTGTCCCTCCTCTCTCTAAAGTTCAGCACATTGCATCATGTGACACGCACAGAAAATGCATGCTGCATTTTGCTGCAAGACCCATGGCCATTCATCTGAAGAGTCTAAATATGGAAGAAGGCCAAACGCTGTTGGATGTTGCCTTAGGCTGTTCTCACACTGCTGATAAAGACATACCTGAGACTGTGTAATTTATAAAGAAAGGTTTAATGGACTCACGATTCTATGTAGCTGGGGAGGCCTCACAATCATGGCAGAAGGTGAGGGAAGAACAAAGGTGTGTCTTGCATGTCATCGGGCAAAGACAGAATGAGAGCCACATGGAAAGGGAAACCGGTTATACAATTATCAGATCTCATGAGCCTTACTCACTATCACGAGAAAAATATGGGGGGGAGACTGGCCCCATGTTTCAATTATTTCCCACTGGGTCCCTCACACCATACATGGGAATTATGAGAGCTACAATTCAAGAGGAGATTTGGGTGGGGACACAGCCAAACCATATCAGATGTGGACTTAGTAGATTAGGGCACTTCTGGTGACACACAGCATTATTATCAGTCGTCCTAAACAACAGAGAGAATTTATTGGTTCACATGAATGTAAAGGAACAGCAGCAGCGGGTCTTCAGACAAAGCTGCATTAGAGTTCTTATTTAATCTCTCCATGAAACTGCAAGCTGAGTTTCTCCTACCTTTACCCTTCTCACGTGGCCTTCAACCTCACAACCACTGCAATTCTACTGAAGTAAATGTCCTAAGGTTATAACTCAAATGTGTAAGACGTGGAACCTGGATTTACACCCGTGCCATCTAAAACCAGAACGTGAGCTCATGGCAAGTATGCTGCATCCAGGCTGGATATGACCATTTTCTACAGGCATGCCTCATTTCGTTGGACTTCTCTTTACCATGCTTCATAGATACTGTGGTTGTTTTTTGTTTGTTTGTTTGTTTTGTTTACAAATTGATGGTTTGTGGCGACTCTGTTGAAGGTCTGTCAGTGCTATTTCCCAACATCGTGTGCTCACTTTGTGCCTCTGTATCACAATTTGGTGATTCTCGCAGTACTTCTAGCTTTTCATCATTATCGTATGTCTTACGGTTATCTGTGATCGGTCATCTTTGATGTTACTATTGTAATTATTTTGGGTTGCCATGAACCATGCCCATATAAGATGACAAACTTAATTGACAAATGTGGTGTGCGTCCTGACTGCCCTACCAACTGGCTGTTCACCCATCTCTCTCCCTCTCCTAGGGCCTCTTTATTCCCTGAGACATGTCAATATGGAAATTAGGACAATTAGTAACCCTGCAATGGCCTCTAAGTGTTCAAATGAAAGAAAGGGTCACACATCTCTCACTTTAAATAAAATACTAGGAATAATTAAGCTTAATGAGGAAGACATGTTCAAGGTGGAGACAGGCCTTTTGTGCCAAACAGTTAACCAAGTTGTGATTTCAAAGGAAAAATTCCTTGTTTCATTGAACTTCTCTTTACTGTGCTTCACAGACACTGAGTTTTTGATAAATTGAAGGTTTGCGGAAACTATGTTGAACAAGCTAATGGGTGCCATTTTCCCAACAAGTTATGATTGCAAAGGAAACATTCTTTAAGGGAAATTAGAAGTGCTACTCCTGTGTATGTATGAATGATAAGAAAGGGAAACAGCCTTAGTGCTGATGTGGAGAAAGTTTAAGTAGTCTGGAAAGAAAATCAAATGAGCCAGAATATTTCCTTAAGCCAAAGCCTAATTCAGAGCAAGGCCCTAACGCTCTTCAATTCTGTGAAGGCTGAGTTAGTTGAGAAAGCTACAGAAGAAAAGTTTGCAGCTAGAAGAGGTTGGTTCATGATGTTTAAGGAAAAAAGTCGTCCCCGTAACATAAAAGTGCAAGATAAGCAGCAAGTGTTAATAAAGGAGCTGCAGCAAGTGAAACAGAAGAGCTGACTAACATCATTGCTGAAGGTGACTACACTGGACAACAGATTTTCAGTGTAGATAAAACAGCCTTCTGTTGGAAGAAGATGCCATTCAGGACAATAACAGCTAGAGGGGAGAAGTCAATACCTGGTTTCACAACTTCAGGGGACAGGCTAACTGTCTTGTTAGGGGTTAATGCAGCTGGTGACTTTAAGCTGAAGCCGATGGTCATTTGCCATTAGGAAAATCCTAAGGCCCTTAAGAATTGTGCTAACTATACTCTGCCTGTGCTCTAAAAATGGAACAAGAAGCCCAGATAACAGCACACCTGTACACCGCATGATTTGCAGAATATTTTGAGCCCACTGTTGAGACCTACCTCTCAGAAAAAAAATATTCCTTTCAAAGCATTGTTGCTCCTTGACAATGCACCTAGTCATCCAAGAGCTGTGATGGAGATGTACCAGGAGATTCATACTATTTCACATCTGTTAATACAACGTCCATTATGTAGCCCATGGATCAAGGAGTAATTTTGGCTTTCAGTTCTTATTATTTAAGAAATACGTTTCATAATGTTAGCTGCCATATGTGGTGATTCCTCTGATGGATTTGGGCAAAGTAAATGGAACATGTTTGGGAACAAATGCACTGTTCTAGATGTCTTTAAGAATATTGGTGATTTATAGGAAGAGGTCAAAGTGTTAACATTAACAGGAGTTCCAACACTTAACGGCTGACTCTGAGAAGGTCTAGACTTCAGTGGAGGAAGGAACTGCAGATGTGGAAATGGCAAGAGAATTAGAATTAGAAGTAGAGACTGAAGATGTGACTGAATTGCTGCCATCTCATGATCAAACTAAAATGGGTAAGGAGTTGTTTTTTGGGGATGAGCCAAGAAAGTGATTGACTGAGATAGAATCTACTCCTGGAGAAAATGTTGTGAACATTGTTGAAATGACAACAAATCTTTAAAATATTTTATAAATTCAGCTGACAAAGCAGCAGCAGGGTTTGAGAGAATGAACTCCAATTTGGAAAGAAGTTCGACTATGGGTAAAATGTTTTCAAACAGCATCTCATGCAACAGAAAATATTTTCATGAAAGGAAGAGTCCATTGATGCAGCAAACTTCACTGTTGTCTTATTTTAATAAATTGCCACAGCCACCCCAAACTTGAGCAGGCGTCACCTTGATCAGTCAGCAGCCATCAACATCAAGGCAAGATCCTCCACCAGGAAAAAATTTACTGAATTTTTTAGAAACTGACTGAAGGCTCAGATGAGTGTCAGCATTTTTTAAGCAGTAAGTATTTTTAAATTAAGGTATGTACATTGTTATTTTAGACATAATGCTATTGCAGACTCAATAGACTGCAGTATAGCGTAAACATAACTTTTTTTTTTTTTTTTTTTGAAATGGAGTTTCGCTCTTGTTACTCTGGCTGGAGAGCAATGGCATGATCTCGGCTCACTGCAACCTCCACCTCCCAGTTTCAAGCGATTCTTCTGCCTCAGCCTCCCGAGTAGCTGGGATTACAGGCATGCGCCACCACGCCCGGCTAATTTTGTATTTTTAGTAGAGACGGGGTTTCTCCATGTTGGCCAGGCTGGTCTTGAACTCCTGATCTCAGATGATCCACCCGCCTCAGCCTCCCAACGTGTTGAGATTACAGGCATGAGCTACCGCGCCTGGCCTAAACACAGCTTTTATATGCACTGGGAAATAAAAAATATCATGTGACTTTTTTTTTGTTTTAAATATTTGTTACAATATTTAATTTATTGCAGTGGTTTGAAAGGGAACCCATAATACCTCCAAGGTATGCCTGTATTCTTTTATGTGATAGGTATGGGGACAAGAGGAGACCAGGGAGGGTCTCAGAAAAACATTTGCATGCTTATATGCCCTAGAGACAAGAGGCAGGGTTTGCCCTTTGTCACAGGGACATGTGGGAAAGACATCAGGAGGCAGAAGACAGGAGTAGGGGAAAGCATTAGGTTAGAGCCTTTATTGGGGTTTCTGTGGGAAAGGCAAGTCAGGGCAAGATTGGCTAGTTTGAATGATTTCGGCAGGCTCCGAACTGTAGGTGGTCCCCTAGTTGTAACGTTCTGGGTCCTGGAACGATAATGGCAGAGTAATATTGCCTCCTGAGGTATCTGGGCTGAATAGAGGAGGTCTGGGTCTGGATTGGGTCATTTGCATTTCAAATGCTCCTGGCCAAGTTCCTTGGCTATTTTTAAGAACTGGCTAGCCCCTGGAGAGGCAGCATGTCTTCAGTCATAATGCCAGATATAGGTGATGGGGAGGAAGGCAGCAAATCACACTGCCATGTGTGTACCTATGCAACAATCTTCCATGTTCTTCACATGTACCCCCAAACCTAAAATGCAATTAAAAAAAAAAAAAAACCAAATACTGTAAAAAAAAAATATATATATACATAATTAATATAACATCATAATATAAACATATATATATATACAATTATGTATTGTACACTGAAACTGTCACCTCCCTCAACACAAAGAATCAGTGCTTAGAAAATTAAAGAAAATTAAATGTAGTCATTTTCTAGGTTATACGAGATCCCATTCTTATAAATATTAATATTAATTGCAAAGATAATTTTAGCCATTTTTAAATCTTTCAATACATTTGGTTTAGATATTAAAATATGGTAAGAGATTAGTATATGGATTCTAATGAGAGTAATTGAATTAGCAATTTCATACGCAGGGAAGGATCAATTGTAAAGCTATTTTAACCACCTTTCCTATATTCTGTAGGAGAGAAACGCTTTCGCTTGTGGTTATAGAAAAAAAATATATATGTAAGACTCATGCATATGTATATTAAATCACATATTAGGATAAATGTCAGACCAATTTTTCTCTTGTTGGCTTAATACACATAAAGTAAATGACCCATAACAAAGAAATAAAAGGTTTTCTTTAACAAGAAAGGGTTTAAACATACAAACATTTTGATAGTTAATAGAGCAGGTAATAAAAAGAGCTTGATGCATATCTCAATAGAGAGATTACAAGGCTTTTATAAGAATTTTGGTTAGTTATTGTGTTTAATATTTTATTCTTTTTGTAATCAGTTTGTCTGATTATTCTTACTATATTAGTATTAACATTCTTATGAATCTTAGAGGTTGTTGCAATTAAGACTGAATGCCAGAAACTTTAAAAACACTAAGACTAGAAGTTATAGATAATGGAATTATCTTTTTAATGATGTCTTGAGTTAAAATATGTATTTTTAAGTTGGGTGCAGTGGCTCATGCCTGTTAATCCCAGCACTTTGCGAGGCCGAAGTGGGCGGATCACCTGAGGTCAGGAGTTTGAGACCAGTGTAGCCAACATGGTAAAACTCTGTCTCTACCTAAAAATACAAAAATTAGCTGGGCTTGGTGGTGGGTACCTGTAATCCCAGCTACTTGAGAGACTGAGGCAGGAGAATCACTTGAACCTGGGAGGTGGAGGTTGCAGTGAGCCGAGATCGTATCACTGCACTCCAGCCTGGGTGACAGAGTGAGATTCTATCTCAAAATAAATACATAAACAAATAAAATAAAATAAAATAAAAGGTAGGTTTTTATGGGTGATCTAGTTGACTCTGTGGCAGAATCTACTAGTGTTCACCAATATCTGTTTTCCTGTCTTTCCCTGGGCACACTGCTCACCTCTTTTGCAAATCCACTGAGACCATGAGACTATTTCTTGCACATCGTATAAAAACAGACAATGTGTGTAACCTTTCAAAAATGCAGTAGAGAGCAAGCCTGCCTTATCCTCACTCTTTCTCTTTCATTGGTTGATTGTAGAGAGGTCTGAGGCTTAAGAGGGTAGCAGTGCAATAGTATGCAAGGAGCTCAGATCCCTGAATGATTGCATGCAGCACAAGTTCCCTGCCATTGTATCTTTGTAGGTGACTTGTTTTCTAGGTTTCAGAGGTCCACAGATGAGTAGAATTTTACCTCAGGGTGGGCCATACCCCAAGTTTCACCAGTAAGTAATATAGATGTCATTTTTGATGTTGGAATGAATCAAAGCTTTGAGGGATATTGCAATATGGTATATGGCTATGATGGCTATGGGGAGAGCATACATTCTGGAGGGCTAGAGGGTAGGCTTTTAGGAATTGAATTATGTCCTCCCCCAAAATATATGTTGATGTCCTAAGAATATCCTCAGAATGTGAATTTATTTGGAAATAGTTATTGCAGAGGTAATTAGTTATGTTCACATGAGGTCATGCTAAAATAGAATGGGCCCCTAATTCAATATAGCTGGTGTCTTTATAAGGAGATGACCATGTGGGCTGGGTGTGGTGGCTCATGTCTGTAATCCTAGCACTTTGGGAGGCCAGGGTTGGCAGATCACCTGAGGTCAGGAATTTGGGACCAGCCTGGCCAACATGGTGAAACTGTGTCTCTACTAAAAATACAAAAATTAGCTGTATGTGATGGCGGGCAACTGTAATCCCAGCTACTTGGCTTGAACGGGTGAGGTGGAGGTTGCAGTGAGCTGAGATTGTGCCACTGCACTCTAGCCTGGGGGGACAGAACTAGACTCTGTCTTGAATATACATGTGTGTATGTGTGTGTGTGTGTGTGTGTGTGTTATGTGTATATATACACATATATGTGTGTGTATATATATACATATATATGTATACATTATATACATATATATGTGTGTGTATATATATACATACACACATACATATGTGTATATATACATATATATGTATACATTATATACATATATATGTGTGTGTGTATATATATACATACACACATACATATGTGTATATATACATATACACACACACATATATATGTATATATTATGATGGGTTTGGCCAGGATACACACACACACACACATACACATGCACGCACGCACACGCGCACACACACACACACACACACACACACACATATATATGACCATGTGAAGAGAGAGCCACTAGAAAGAACACCATAGGATGACAAAGGCAGAGATTCCAGTTGTGCAGCTGCAAGCAAAAGAAGGACAAAGACTGCTGGCAACTCCCAGAAGCTGGGAAGAAACAAGAAAGGATTCCCCTACAAATTTTTAGAAACAGCGTGGCCCTGCTGATGCCTTGATTTTAGCCTCTGGCCTCCAGAGCTGTGAGAGAATTAATTGCTGTTGTTGTAGGCCCCATAGCTTGTGGTACAGTAATCTCTTCTCATTCACAGTTTTGTTTTCCATGGTTTCGGTTATCTGAGGTCAACGAGGATCTGAAAATATTGAACAGAAAATTCTAGAAATTCCTACATTTTAAAATTACGTGACTTTGTATTCATGGATGGAGCTGGAGGCCATTATCCTTAGCAGACTAACACAGAAATAAAAAACCAAATACCGCAGGTTCTCATTTGCAAGTGGGAGCTAAACGATAAGAACACATGGACACATAGAGAGGAACAGCACACACCGGCACCTATTGGAGGGCGGAGGGTGGGAGGGAAGGAGAGGATCAGGAAAAATAACTAATGGGTACTAGGCTTAATACCTGGGTAATGAAATAATCTGTACAACAAAGCCCCATAACACAGGTTTACCTATGTAACAAATCTGCACATGTATGCCTGAACTTAAAAGTTAATGTAAAATTGCACACCATTCTGAGTAGTGTGATGAAGGCTCACACCATCCTGCTCTGTCTGCCCAGGATGTGAATCATCCATTTTTCCAGCAGATCCAGGCTGTGTACACTGCCTCCTGGTAGTCACATACTAGCTGACTCAGTTGTCAGATGGAAAACACTTAGTGTGTATAGGGTTCAGCTCTATCTGCAGTTTCAAACAACCACTGGGGATCTTGGAATGTATCCCCCGAGGATAATGAGGGGGCAGCTAATGTATTAGTCTGTCTCTCATGCTGCTGATAAAGACATACCTGACACTGGGTAATTTATACAGAAAAGGAAGTTTAATGGACTCACAGTTCCATGTGGTTGGACAGGCTTCACAGTCATGGTGGAAGGCAAAAGACACTTCTTACATGGCAGCTGGCAAAGAGAAAGAATGCAAGCCAAGTGAAAGGGGTTCCCCTTTATAAAACCATCAGATCTCATGAGACTTATTCACTACCATGAGAAAAGCATAGGGGAAACTGCTCCCATGATTCAATTATCTCCCCCACCAGGTCCTTCCCACAACATATGAGCAATATGGGAGCTACAGTTCAAGATGAGATTTGGGTGGGGACAGAGACAAACCATATCAGCCACTTTGTTATGGCAGCCACAGGAATCTAACACAGAGTTTTCATTCACTGGTGCCAAAGATGTTCAGAAGCAGAAGTGCAGCTTAGATTTCTGAAGGGTTCCCTTTGGCAAGCAGTCTTATAAAATACATTCTGAATCATAATAGTAGCCCACAGGCAAAAACAACTATTTCAAGTAAAAATTTGAATTTTAATATTTCCTGAAAAAATTGGCAAACATGGAGATCCATCTTAACCTGTCTCAAAAAAATGATCAGCATGTTAGTAGAAGCTGCTTAGCATTCTGAAATTATTACATGGTATGCTTATGAAGACTGCCTTCAGCAAAACTTTCTGCCTGCATCTTCCAGCCGTTGCTTTCTACATAGCAGTGCTGTCTTAGCCCACAGATAATGCAACAATGACCAGAAATTTGGAAAAAGGGTTTGTACAGAGGTTACATAGCTATAGTGAGGTCATCCTCAAGTGGGGCAGGCCTAATTCAATATGACTGTGGTCATGTTTCTTTGTGGTCCCTTTTGTTAGAATGTAGGACCCCTGCCCTGGTGTAATTGTGTTTAATCCACTATATTTCCAAAGAGGAATCCATGGAAAGTTTGTTGGGGTTTGATAAGATTTGTTTTCACTTTTTTAAAAACCTTTAATAGGAAGCTGAATATTGTTTATATGTGGAAAACGTTTCTTTGATCTCTTTACCATGTATGCATGTCTGAATATTGGCTCCTTCAGAGGCAAAGCATGCCTAAACACTTCAGATCTTTAAAAATAAGCTTTGTCTTTATGCGTCCTATTCTCTGTTTTACTTTTCCCTGTGTAATTAAATCTTTATCCCAAACCTAAAAAACACACACAACTAAATTCCAGAACTATGGGAAAGACTCCTTAACATTTAAATGGCTGTTTTTTCCTCTGTGAACATGGAAGGTTTCATCCTTTGAACTGAGCTGTTTTTTCTCTTTTTGGGTAGGATTTGTTTGTCCCTGCACATGCAGTAATTGCACAATTCCCAGGAAAAGCAAGATCTGCCAGCTTCACTAATGTGGCTTTTCTGGATCTCCAAACCTTCAAAAAGCCCAGGTTTCAGAGATAAGCTGGAAACGTACTCCTAGTCTCGTGGGATCAACTTCCTATGAGGTGGGAGAGTCTTCTGTTCTAGAGTATAAATATCCTCTGTAGTGGATTGCAAATGGGGCCTGAGCATGGAATCTAATTCAGTATTAATTGTTTTAAAAATTTCTTTCTAGTATGTCCATTTAAAACAGACTTGTTTATTGAAGTCCACTGGTCTGTGTAATTCACCATCCAACTAAAATTAGTTAAATTACTTTCTTTAAAAATAGTAAGACTTTAAAAAGTGGTTATTTAATTACAAAAGTACCCATGGGAGATACAGATAAGCCTAAAAGTCCATTTTATTTCATGGGTGATGCCACCTGGGGCACAAAAAGGCAATTTTTTTTTTTTGGTAGAGATTATAAGGCCATCCATTTATAGCCTTCCTGTTTCTCAGGTCAGCTGTTCAACTTAAACTTTCACTCTAACTCTCACCTCTTCCTTTCTGCCTTCCTCCTTCCTTCCTCTTTAGTGTCCACTTTTTTTTTTTTTGAGATTAAGTCTCGTGCTGTCACTCAGGTTGGAGTGCAGTTGTGCGATCTCGGCTCACTGCAACCTCTGCCTTCCAGGTTCAAGCAATTCTCTGCCTCAGCCTCCCGAGTAGCTGGGATTACAGGCACCCACCACCATGCCCAGCTAATATTGGTATTTTTAGTAAAGGCAGGATTTCACCATCTTGGCCAGGCTGGTCTTGAACTCCTGACCTTGTGATCCACCCGCCTTGGCCTCCCAAAGTGCTGGGATTACAGGCATGAGCCACTGCACTGGCCATGTCAACTTTACTTTAGATGCTATTCTACAAGCCAGGAAGGCCAACATTAGCAACACACGGTCCTGAATTTATGAAATATACCTATTTGGCCTCTTGCTTTTGCAAGTGACAGAATATCTAATTCAAGTTGGTGTAAGTCACAAAAAGCGTACAGTTTGTGTAGGTAAAGTACTCAGGCGGCAGAGTGGGATCCAGGTCTAGCGGAATCCAGGGGTTTGTCAGGGTATATCTGAAACTTTTTTATCTGAAACTTCATTTCTTGCCTCCTGCTGCATGTGTTCTATTGTCAGACAAGATCTTTGCTCGTGGAGGCAGCATGGGCTGCCACAGCTTCAGCCTCGAATCCCTCCAGGTTTACATCTAGCAGAAAAGAACGTGTCTTTCTTGACAGCTCTCACCAAACTCTGGATGCATTCTGATTGTAGCCCGGGTAGGTGTGGAGGCCCTGGGCTGAGGCTTCTACAACTCAGCCCCTCTTAGATATTGAGATGATGGTTTCTGTTCACAGAACAAACACTGTGCATAGTTGCAAAGCAGCTGGGCCTGGGTAACATTCAGTCCTCTCCGAGTTATCTGTAGACAACGCAGTAAGATCCCAGTGCACTTTCTACACTGGCGGTACCATCTTACTGTGTAGATCCAGGCAATGTGTCTAGCTGATGGCAGCTCTTATAAATGTATCAGGTAATCATTTCAGAGTATTAGAATATTACTGTGGAAATAAGAAACTCAGTAACCCCTTACTGACCATCTGACGGGGACTCAACATGAACAGGCAGACGCCATCACCAAACACTTCTAGGCGGGGTTGTCTCCTGAAACATGCATATTTTGTGTTTCTTGCAGTAATTTTTAAATTCTATAAAATTTATGCATTGGAGTTCCCACTCCCTGCAGGCTACTCAACTGTTCTCTGTGGGACTATGAAGATCACCTGTCAATTTCCCAAATGACTGCCGCTGTTGGAAGCATGTGAATGACTCACCAGCTCAGCCCTCCTATGGGTTTCCACAAAGCATATTCACATAAAGAATCCACAAATGTAGGATGGTGCAGCCACTATAGAAACAGCATGGAGATTCCTCAGAAAATTAAAAATAGAACTATTATGAATAATATCTAGCAACCCCACTTCTGGTATATATGCAAAAGAAATGAAATCAGTATGTCAAAGATATATCTACACTCCCATGTTCATTGCAGCACTATCTGCTGAGCCAAGATATGGAAACAACGTAATTATCCACTGATGGATGAACTGATAAAGCAAATGTGTATCTATATATGCATACTACGAAATATTATTCAACCTGAAAAGGAAGAAAATCTTGCCATTTGTGACAACATGGACGAACTTAAAGGACATTATGCTAAGTGAACATGCCAGGCACAGAATGACAAATACTGCATGATGTCACTCATATGCAGAATTTTAAAAAGTCAGATGCATAGAAGCAGAGACTAGAACAGTGGTTTCCAAAGCCTGGGGAAGAGGAAATGGGTAGAGGTTAGTCAATGAGTATAAAATTTCAGTTATGCAAGATAGATGACATCTAGAGCTTTGCTATACCTGTAATACCTGAAGTTAGCGATATGGTATCACACACTTCAAAATAAATTAAGAGGATAGAGCTCATGTTAAGTGTTCTTAAAACAAAATGAAGGAAGAAAGCACACAAAAGAACACAAGGAAATTCTTGGGGATGATGCATATGTTTAGTGCCTTGGTTGTGGTGATGGTATCAAGGTGTATGGAAATGTCCACCTCATCAAGACGTATACATTAAATATGTGCAATTGTTCGTATATCTATTATACCTCAATAAAGTTTAAAAAAGAATCCGTGTGTTCAAGAGACTATTGAATGTGGGAAGTGCTTGCAGCAACAAAAGCAGGGATTATAACTTCAGTGGAGCAATGTAGACAACTTCACATGAAGCATAAGCATCCTGCTTCTAAGCCTGTGCTTCAGTGAAGTTGGCTCCTTGGGCATGGGGTCATATCCTCAGAGCCCACCTCTCCCTGTCTATTAGACGCCTCCCTCTTTACCTTGACCATAGCCTATAGATGTACAAACTGTGTAGCTTGCAGAGACTCCTGGTAAAAGGGTGAGGGTGCCTTGCACATGGCCCTCCCTCTGCCCACCATGACTTGCATCCTGGCAGGGGCATAGGAAGGACCCCTTCTGAATAATTACAAAGGTATCCTGTGGACCAGTTGTCCTCTGTCCCTTTTCTTGCCCATCTCTGTCCCTTTGCTTACTTTTTGTCATTTTTACAATTAGTAGATTAGTAACAAATTCCTCTCATTTTTTTCGTGAAGAATAGCTGAAAAAAATCTTCTTGATTGTTTTCCATTTTTGCTTATACTTTCACTCCCAAGAGCTCTGTGTTTACCCGAAATTGCCTAGCCTTGTATTTTCTAACACACGAGGTTTCCTTCCTAACAGATTTTCAGCTGCCCGATGTTAACATAATAGATGTTTTAGTTTGTTGATCTTTCTTCTCCTATGCCTATATTTTCCCTCCTTTCCTGCATTTTTTGAGTTGGGTTCTTCTTCTTTTTCTCTCTTAACTGGTTTGGATATTTTCCATTCTGTTGAATTTTTTCAAGTGGCTGAAATTTCAATTTGTTATGCCTATTTGTAAACATATTTCTGAAAATACTTTATTGGTTGTCATACCTTTTAAGAGGTCCCTGAAATCCTTCTGGAGCAGAGAAAATTGGAGGGCATTCCCCCATGGTCCCAGCAATAGGCAATCCTCCTATTTTCCCAGGGAAACGATAACAGGAAGGATGGGAATTGATAACAGGTAGAGAGATGGCTCAAGCATCCACTGCTTCATTTCTAGTCCTCTCCTTGGCCATCCCAGCTGGCAATACGTGGCCTCCACCACACACCTTCTTCAGCGTCATCAACATGATTTTTGGTTTCAGGGATATTTTTCAAAAGTCCCCTGTGAAGATACTTCCTTTGTTTCCCCCAAGACAAATGCTTCAATTTATGACTTTAAATAAACTATGAAAATCTTAAGACCAAACTGTATGGTTATTTTTATAATAGCTTTTTGACAACACCTTACATAAAGGGAAGAAACAATTCTACTTTGGCTTCAATTTGAATAATTTCTGCAATTAATATTTTTTAAAGTTTTGATGTTTTAGAATGTTGTATCCAGAGCAACTTCCACTATAATTAAATATTTTGTTTATACAAAGTATCATACTTCTTTGAGAATTGGCACTGATATTTCAGTTTTTGTATAATTAATTTTATATCTTGATGTAACACACTGATGTTTTGTCATTTGAAATTATTTTGCACTTTTTTTTGTTGCATTGCATACAGGTTGTGAGAGCACAGTGTCTTGCTGTCTGTAGACGTTTTATGATTTCCCTTCCTAATCTTTGAGCTATCTATCTTCTGATGAACCTTGGCTTTTACATGAGTCCAAATTAGTTATCTAAGGATGGGAATTGACAACAGGAAGAGAGATGGCTCAGGCTATTGTGTCTCATACCCAGGCCTTACCCAGGGGATCTGCAGGCCATGAAGGTCATGCCTTCACTGCTCCATTCTATAAGATACTTTTTATAGCATAGTTTATGTTAATGAAATTTATTGGATTTGAGCAGTGTGCAACCTGTGAAAGCAAACTGGTAGCCTACTAAAACCCCAGTCCCAAGCCTTTGATTTAGAGCCTCATCTTATCCCTCAGTTGAGTTGTCTTTCCCAAAAAATGGTTACTGAGAAGCTGCTCTGCCCCTCTTCTCTGCTCTGGGTCCTAGCATTCCAGCCAGAAATACAACATTGTCTCTGCCTTCAAGAATTCACTGTCTGGGGAGAGAGGCAGAACTGTAAATATGCATCTTAGGATGATGAATTGGAAGTTAAGACTGAAGAACCAAAAAAGGCATAGAAACCAGATACCAACTCGAGGTGTGAGGGAGATCACTATGCAACATTTCAAAGCTGATTAGATGATTCATCTTCATCGAGGGTATTTATGGATCAGATTCTCAATCTTCATCGAGGGTATTTATGGATCAGATTCTCTTGCGGGGTGGGAGACGTCTGTGGAGCTTGACCTGAATCCTTGCACCTAGGTGGGCGTGCACAGCTGGTGCTGATTCATGTCAGAGACAACTAAACCCATCTGTGACAGCAAAATAGAGGGCTGCAAAGGGAGAACAGGAGGAAAAAAGTTATGCTTTTTGTTTGTTTGTTTTTGAGACAGAGTCTTGCTCTGTTGCCCAGGCTGGAGTGCAGTGGCGCGATTTTGGCTCACTGCAACCTCTGCCTCCCAGGTTCAAGTAATTCTCTAGTCTCAGCTTCCTGAGTAGCTGGGATTACAGGTGCATGCCGCCATACCCAGCTAATTTTGCTGCTTTGAGTGGAATTGAGGTTTCACCATATTGGTCAGGCTGGTCTTGAACTCCTGAACTCAGGTGATCCACCCGCCTCAGCCTCCCAAACTGTTAGAATTACGGATGTGAACCACTGTGCCCGGCCTGAAAAAAAATTATGCCTTTTTTTCTGCCGATGGGATATAATTATGTGAATCCTAGTGACCTATAATAGAACCTACAGTGAATTTATTGGCCTGGAAATGTTTTAAAAGGATATCTAGCCATGGCACTATGTTAAACAATACGATATTGTATACTTTACAAACCACGAAGCTCTACAATTTATTCATCTGCGTAACTTAAACTTTATACTCATTAGAACACAATATTTTGAAAATAGTTTTCGATTTTTAAGAAATTGAACGGATATAACAGAGTTCCCATATAACACTCCTCCCCCCATATACAATTTCCCCTATTATTAACATCTTGCATTTGTGTGGTCGGTTCATTTGTTACAACTAATGAACCAATACGAACACATTATTATTAACTAAAGTATATAATTTTTTCAGATTTCCTTAGATTTTTGCCTAATGCCCTTTTTCTACTCCAGGATCCCATCCAGGATACTGCCTTTTGTTGTCCTGTCTAATCAAGGTAATTTTTTGTTTGTTTGTTTTTGAAATGAAATCTTGCTCTGTCACCCAGGCTGGAGTGCAGTGGCATGATCTTGGCTCACAGTAACCTCCGCCTCCCAGGTTCAAGTGATTCTCTTGCCTCAGCCTCCCAAGTAACTGGGATTAGAGATGCCTACCACCATGCTGGCTAATTTTTGTATTTTTAATAGAGACAGGGTTTCACTATGTTGAGCAGGCTGGTCTTGATCTCCTGACCTTAAGTGGTCCACCCACCTTGGCCTCCCAAACTGCTAGGATTACAGGCATGAGCCACCATACCTGGCCAAATCAATGTAATTTTTAATTTCAAATAGAGACTAGGTTTATCATAAAGTTATACAGTCATGTGCCACATATCCATGTTCTAGTCAACAATGACTGCATATACGATGGTGGTCCCCTATGATTATAGTGGAGCTGCCCATATACATGTATCATTTTTACTGTTGTATCTTATTTTCACAGTACCTTTTCTATGATTAGATACATGATTACCACTGTTCTATAATTGCCTACAGTATTCAATGTAATAACTTGCTGTACAGATTTGTAGCCTAGGAGCCATAGCCCTACCATATAGACTTGGTGTGTGGGAGGCTATATCATCTACTTTGTGTAAGTACACTCTACGATGTCCACACAATGACAACATACCCTAATGATGCATTTCTAGAATGTGTCCCCATTGTTAAGAGACACATGCCTGTATATTATCTGTGTGACAGTTAAAGTAACAGTAGCTGTTATCACAAAGAAATTCCAAACCTTAATGGATAAACGCAAGGTAACCATTGCCCATTCTTTCCACCCAGCAGATGTAGGACCTGGAAGACCTTGGCATCCAGTCAACAAACAGGGTGGGAGCGGGACAGAGAAGGCAAATCCACTTCTTAAGCACCCTGGCCAGGAGTGACACCCCTCAGTTCCACTCTCATCCCATGGGAGCTCCATCCATGTGGCTAAACCTGGAGGGCAGTGGGGCTGGGAGATGTTACTCTAGGCTCTTCAGTGGCCATTCTCCCACTGTGGGAAGGGGGAACCTGGATAAGGGAAGCCCTCTCTGATACAAGGTATGAGCCCAAAGTCTGTGGAATTGGTCGAGTTTTTACGCAGGGAAAGGATGAGGAAGAGATTAGGGACTTCCAGGCCAGGGTGCCCTCCTGTGAAAGGCTTAGAGGTGAGAGAGTGTGGTGTGTTATGGGGACCTGGGGGAGTGAACTATGGGGTTTAACAGTATTGGAGGGAGAGCCCTGGTGGGGCTTCAGTATTAGACAGTTTCCAAATTGTGATGGGTTTTGTTTCTTTGGAGTTTGGGAGTTATCCTCAGGGGACAAGGCAACATTAGAGGGGGTTTAACTTGGGAATGATGTAATTAGTTTTCTATTTAAGAAATATGCTGGTCAAAGGGTAAAAACCTTCACTTATAAGGTGAACAAATACTGGAGTCTTAGGGTTCAGCATGGTGACTATAGTTATTGATAATGTATTCTCGGTAAATTTACCAAGAGTAGATCTCAAGTGTTCTCAATACAACAAAAGAAAGCAACCATGTGATGTAATGGATATGTTAATAAAGTTGATGGTGGTCATGATTTTGCAATATATATGCTCATCAAAGCATCATGTTTTGCACACCCTAATATATATATATATATATATATAATTATTTGATGATTATACCTCAGTAAAGCTAAAAGATAAACCCTAGAACATCGTGGCCACAGTGAGAGAATGGACTGGACAGGATGTAAACAGAAGAGGGCAGCTCAGTTGGGGCAGGCCACATAGGAGAGAAGGTGGTGGTTTGAACAGAATCAGATGCTCTGAGGGTGAAGGGAAGTGGATGCCTCGAAGGCAGTGTCAGGAGATATCTCTGCTTTCCCTTTGCCCAAGCACTGAAAAGGCACAAGCTAATGAAAGGTTATGTTATTTGATCCTGATCCTAACCTGCAGAAGCCAAGGAGTGTGGAGCTCCTGGAGGAGACAGGACTTGAGCTTGTGCCTCTTCAGTGCTTTACTTTCAATTATGTGGTCAATTTTAGAATAAGTGCAATGTGGTACTGAGAAGAATGTATATTCTGTTGATTTGGGGTGGAGAGTTCTATAGATGTCTATTAGGTCCACTTGGTCCAGAGCTGAGTTCAAGTCCTATATATCCTTGTTAATTTTCTGTCTCATTAATCTGTCTAATATTGACAGTGGGGTGTTAAAAGTCTCCCACTATTATTGTGTGGGAGTCTAAGTCTCTTGGTAGGTCTCCAGGAACTTGCTTTATGAATCTGGATGCTCCTGTATTGGGTTGCATATATATTTAGGATAGTTAGCTCTTCTTGTTGCATTGATCCCTTTACCATTATTTAATGCCCTTCTTTGTGTTTTTTGATCTTTGTTGGTTTAAGTTTGTTTTATAAGAGACTAGGAGCACAACCCCTGCTCTTCGTTGCTTTCCATTTGGTTGGTAAATCTTCCTCCATACTTTTATGTTGAGTCTATGTGTGTCTTTGCACATGAGATAGGTCTCCTGGATACAGCACACTGATGGGTCTTGACTCTTTATCCAATGTCCCAGTCTGTGTCTTTTAATTGGGGCATTTAGGCCGTTTACATTTAAGGTCAATATTGTTATGTGGGAATTTACTCCTGCCATTATGATGCTAGCTGGTTATTTTGCCCATTAGTTGATGCAGTTTCTTCATAGCATTGATGGTCTTTACAATTTGGTATGTTTTTGCAGTGGCTGGTACCAGTTGTTCCTTTTCATGTTTAGTGCTTCCTTCAGGAGCTTTTGTAAGGCAGGCCTGGTGGTGACAGAATCTCTCAGCCTTGGCTTGTCTGTAAAGGATTTTATTTCTCCTTCACCTATGAAGCTTAATTTGGCTGGACATGAAATTCTGGATTGAAAATTCTTTTCTTTAAGAATGTTGAATATTGGCCCCCACTTTCTTCTGGTTTATAGGGTTTCTGCTGAGAGATCTGCTGTTAGTCTGATGGGCTTCCCTTTGAGGGTAACCCTACCTTTCTCTCTGGGTGCCCTTAAAATTTTTTCATTCATTTCCACCTTGGTGAGTCTGATGATTATGTGTTTTGGGGTTGCCCTTCTCGAGGAGTACCTTTGTGAAGTTCTCTGTATTTCCTGAATTTGAATGTTGCTCTGTCTTGCTAGGTTGGGGAAGTTCTCCTGGATAATATCCTGAAGAGTGTTTTCCAGCTTGGTTCCATTCTCCCCATCACTTTCAGGTACACCAATGAAATGTAGGTTTGGTCTTTTCACATAGTTCCATGTTTCTTGGAGGCTCTATTCATTCTTTTTCATTCTTTTTTCTCTAATCTTGTCTTCATGCTTTATTTCATTAAGTTGATCTTCAATTTCTGATATCCTTTCTTCCACTTGATTGATTAGGCTGTTGATAATTGTGTATGCTTCATGAAGTTCTCCTGCTGTTTTTCAGCTCCATCAGGTCATTTATGTTCTTCTCTAAACTGGTTATTCTAGTTAACAATTTCTCTAACCTTTTTTCAAATTTCTTAGCTTCCTTGCATTGGGTTAGGGCATGCTCATTCAGCTCGGAGGAGTTTGTTACTACCCATCTTCTGAAGCCTACTTCTGTCAATTTGTCAAACTCATTCTCTGTCCAGTTTTGTTCCCTTGCTGGTGAGGAGTTGTGATCCTTTGGAGGAGGAAAGGTGTTCTGGTTTTTGGAATGTTCAGCATTTTTGTGCTGGTTTTTTCCCATCTTGGTGGATTTATCTAATTCTGGTTTTTGATGTTGGTGACTTTCAGATGGGGTTTCTGTTTGTTGATGTTGATACTCTTCCTTTCTGTTTGTTAGTTCTTCTTCTAGCAGTCAGGCCCCTCTGCTGCAGGTCTGCTGAAGTTTGCTGGAGGTCCACTCCAGACCCTGTTTGCCTGGGTATCAACAGTGGAGGCTGCAGAACAGCAAAGATTGCTACCTATTCCTTCTTCTAGAAGCTTCGTCCCAGAGTGACACCGGCCAGCTGCCAGCCAGAGGTGGCTTATGAGGTGTCTGTCAACCCCTGCTGGGAGGTATCTCTAGACAGGAGGCATGGGGTCAGGAACCCACTTAAGGAGGCAGTCTGTCCCTTAGCAGAGCTCGAGAACTGTGCTGGGAGATCCACTGCTCTCTTCAGATCAAGCAGGCAGCTCCCCTTCCCCCCAGATGCTCTGTCCCAGGGAGATGGGAGTTTTATCTGTAAGCCCCTGACTGGGGCTGCTGCCTTTCTTTCAGAGATGCCCTGCCCAAGGAGGAGGAATCTAGAGAGGCAGTCTGGCTACAGCAGCTTTGCCAAGCTGTGGTGGGCTCTGCCCAGTTTAAACTTCACTGCTGCTTTGTTTACACTGTGAAGGGAAAACTGCCTTCTCAAGCCTCAGTCATGGTGGACACCCCTCCCCCGCCAAGCTCAAGTGTCCCAGGTTGACTTCAGACTGCTGTGTTGGCAGTGAGAATTTCAAGCTAGTGGATGTTAGCTTGCTGGACTCTGGGGTGGGGGATCCACTGAGCTGGATCATTTGGCTCTCTGGCTTCAGCCCTCTTCCAGGGGAGTGAATGGTTCTGTCTTGCTGGTGTTTCAGGCACCACTGGGGTATGAAAATAAAATTTCTGCAGCTAGCTCAGTGTCTGCCCAAACAGCCTCCCAGTTTTGTGCTTGAAACTCAGGGCCCTGGTGGCGTAGGCACCCGAGGCAGTCTCCTGGTCTTTGGGCTGTGAAAACCATGGGAAAAGCATAGTATCTGGGCCATAGTGAGCCATCCCTCAGGGAACAGTCCCTCATGGCTTCCCTTGGCTAGGGGAGGGAGTTCCCTGACCCCTTGCACTTCCCAGGTTAGACAACACCCCACCCTACTTTGGCTCACCCTCTGTGGGCTGCACCCACTGTCTAATCAGTCCCAATGAGATGAGCCAGGTACCTCAGCTGGAAATGCAGAAATCACCTGCCTTCTGCATTGATCTCACTGGGAGCTGCAGACTGGAGCTGTGCCTATTTAGCCACCTTGCCAGTCACTCTGGCATTTATCTTAAATTTGCATATATTTTAATTTTTTAGAGTCTTTTCTCATTTTTAATGACTTTGACACTTTTGAAGCATTCTGGTCAGTGATTTTGAAGACTGCCTCTCAATTTGGATTTGTACGGCATTTTTTTTGTGGTTTAACTGAAGTCATGATTATTGGATAGCATATCACAGAAGTGGTGGAGTCTTCTTATCACACCGTAACCAGGGGTTGTAAATGTCAACATGGCATTACTGGTGTTGTTAACCTATATCATTTGGCTAAAGTCCTGTCAGCCAGGATTATCCACTGTGAGTTTACTATTTTTCTCTTTGCAATAACTATCTATTTTGAGAGACATTCTTTAAGACTCTGCAAATATCCTGCATCTGCTTAAACTTTCAAACATTAATATTAACATCTCTGGATAAATGTTGTCTGTAACTATTATATTTTAGGTATTCTAGCAGTGATTTTCCATTTCCTTCATTCTTTACAATCACTAATTGGAATTTTCTGTAGGGAAGGGTATCTGAGAGAATATCATCTCCCACACTGAGTTTTTCCAGTTATTTGATTCTATATAAGCATGAACTTAAGAAAATTGATGTTATTCCCTTATTTACTATTCAATAGTAGTTTTCTTATTTTGTTGCTACAATTGTTCCAACTTTTGCTCCTAGCATCTCTTTCAGGTTGGTCTATCACTTCGATATGTGTGTTGTGTGTGTAGTATTTTCTTACTGGTATTACAAGATGCTCCAGCTCATCTTGTGTTTTTTTTCTATTGAGTCTCAGAATCAACAAGTTCTCCAGGCAGACTTGGTGTATTTTATTGGTGAATGGTTGATATGGTTTGGCTCTGTGTCCCCATCCAAATCTCATCTCCAATTGTAATTCCCACATGTTGAGGGAGGGGTCCCAGTGGGAGGTGACTGGATCATGATAATAAGGGAGTTCTCATGAGATCTGGTTGTTTGATAAGTGTCTGGCACTTCCCCGTTCTCTCTTTGCCTCTTTTGCTACCTTGTGAAGAGGGTACTTGCTTCCCCTTCACCTTCTGCCATGATTGTAAGTTTCCGGAGGCCTCCCCAGCCATATGGAACTGTGAGTCAATTATTCCCCCTTTTATTTATAAATTACCCAGTCTCAGGTATTCCTTATGGTAGTGTGAAATGGGCTAACAATGGAAGTTGGTACCAAGGTATTGGGGCATTACTATAAGACACCTGATAATGTGGAAGTGATGTTGGAACTAGGTAGCAGGCAAAGGTTGGAACAGATCAGAGGGATCAGAAGAAGACAGGAAGATGTGGGAAAGTGTAGAACTTCCTAAATACTTGAATGATTTTGACCAAAATGCTATTAGTGATAGGCACAATCATGTCTAGGCTGAGCCAATCTCAGTTGGAGATGAGGAACTTAAGTGCCTGGTGCTTCCCCGTTCCCTCTCTCTCTCTCCTGCCATCTTGTGAGGATGATGCTTGCTTCTCCTTCTGCTGTGATTATAAGTTTCCTGAGGCCTCCTCAGCCATGGAGAACTGTGAATCAATTAAATCTCTTTTATTTACAAATTACTCAGTCTGAGGTTTTCTTTATAGCAGTGTGAAAATGGACTAATACAATAGAATTTAGAAATCAAGACCTGGGTGCTAGCTGAGCTCATGGCTGGGGTGTCTGCTTCTAACCCATCTTAGTGGAGGGAGCTAGGGGAGAGGTATACATGCTAACACTCATTGCATTTTAATAGCAAATATATGTATTTACATAGTTTAAAGATTCACATGGTTCACCTAGGCTTTTTACAAAAAGTAGCAGTTCTCATTTCCCTCCATCCAGAAGAAATCCCTGCCATTGTATTATTTTCCACCATTTACTATTTTTACATTTATTGTCATTTAGTGTAGCCTGTCATTTTATTATTTTCTGTTTGAAACAAAATAAAGATTTCTATTTTATTATTTATCTCTATTTCAATAGCATATCTATATTGCTATTTTTGTCCTTATTTTAGGACTTCTTTTTCTCCCTGTAGCGTCTCCATTTCCTCCAAGTTGCTATTTATTTTGGAATCTATTTTTTATGCAGGAAGATCTCTCTCTGTCCCAGTCTCTGCCTCTCTCTCAGTTTTTCTCTCTCTCTCTTGTTTCTGTGTGTGCGTGTGTGTGTGTATTTCGTATCTCCTTAGTTTTCTGCTGAAATCAAAGAGTGGGGGAACATCACAGTTGAGCATATCATGGGGCTTGTCTTTGGTGGGCTTCACTGTAGATGGTCAGGTGGGCTACTTCAATTAGGAAGCCCTAATGCCAATACACTTAGACTTATCCACATGGGCTGGTCAAATTCTACAGAGAAGAGTTTTCAACCTCCTTTCTGGAGGGTGGAGCTATAGTTGTAAGAATGTAGACCCCAACTGGAGAACAGCTTTATGTCTCTGTGTTCTGGATATTTACATGTAAACCGAGCCTGGTTTATGGTAGATATCCAGATACCCATGCTCAGTCCAGAGGTTGTTTACTTGCAGGGATACATATCAGTGTTTTCCAGCAGGGTTAAAAATGTTTCCCGCTCTGTTTCTACTCTCAGGTTTGGAAGCACCTGGTGCTAAGTTTGCCTGAGCATTTGGGGGTTTCTGAAGTAGAAATTAAATTGACTCCTAATTTCCCCGACTGTTTGTGAATGATTCATCATTCTTAATCTACCAGTGGAATCAGCATCAAAAAGTAAGTTTTTTTCCATGGTTTCTGCTCCTAAATTCTCTGTCAATGTGGCTTTATACCTTTAACAATTGATTTATGCTTTCTTTAATGCTGTCCTGAAAACAAGTAAAAGTAACTGCTTATGTTAGTCTACAATATTTAACACATACAGATTCACTGAATTTTTAATTATTCGTTTAATGATTTCATTATATGTGGACAAAATTCTAATGTGGTATGAAATTCAAACTTTTGAAACTAATGAATTCAATTTAAAGTCACATTTAGTTTCTTGATTTATTCTTTGGTTTTTGGTGCCTTCTAGTTAGTTAAAAACAAACACAATTATGGATTGGTGATGATAAATATGTTTCCTTTTTCCTTTCTTATTTTAGTATTTTTGAATGAAAGCTAAGAATTTTGTAGAATTAGAGAAAGATGGAATAAAAGAAGCAAGAAAGTAAATGCCTGTCAACTATTTTTGTCTTTTTTATTATGATTTCCTTTTACCATTCAATTTTTCAGATTAAAAATAAAATCTCAATTAAAACACCTACATAACTGCTCTTTGCAGTTCCATAGAGTGGAGACAAAAGGTAGTAACATATTCATAACTTAAGTTTTCCCTTTAAAAGCTATATTGATTGGAACAATAGATTTTTTTGTGCCAAATACTGATGAGCAATCCCTAGGTTTTAACTCTGTAATGCCACATGATTCATGATACTTGTGATCAATAGGTATTATCTGCATTTTTTTCCCTACAATATCAACCCTGTAAGGGAATAATAGAGAGCCTCATCTTTATCTTAGCCAGTGAATAAAAAAATCTTTTTACATTTACAATTCAAATTATGACTGTATGCCTGAATCCTCTTTGCATTTTATCTTTATTACCATGATGATCATATTAACTGTCATTCATGTCAGAGACAGTGGTATATTCTCTGCATGATACAGTAATTGGGGTATAATTTGCAAGTCAAAGACTAAATCAATTCATCCTATAAGATGCTATCCTTTCTTTTAAGAAAGTTGGAATTAAAGTATTTTCAGAAAGTATTTATATTTTTCTCTTGCTTGGTTTAGCATACACTTCAGTGTTTGTGTTCTTTTGTGATGGTGGTGGGGGAGAGAGAGACCACAAAGGAATAAAATATACCATTAGGTGCAGTAAGCTTATCCCTTGATTTGTAAAGCAGTTATTGGCTCTAATTTTATATTTAATATTTGAATTCATTAAAGTCATAAAGGGTTTCACTTCATCTACTTTATTCTTTTCCTAAAGCTAATAATCTTAACTTTATTTTCTTAAGTCACACTTTATATTTTACTAGAAAGTCAAAACTTTTTCTCACTTTTGAAGTGATTGTTCATAAAGTTAAAGAAATGAAGAAAATATCAGGTGACTTAGAAAAGATGTTGAAATGACACACAAGGAAGACAGATTTGCCACCAGTCTGGAGAATGTGGGTGAAGCGTGAGATGACCCATGCTCCAGAACCTGGAGGGACCAGCAACAATGGTTCTGCTAGGTTGAATGTCTTGCTATTTATTACCACTCTCATTCCTAGGATTGGTGAAATGTGTACTTTTTATATGGATATTTAAGTGTATTCCAGAGGCAGCTTCATCCCTTCTCACTTTCATGATTTTTGAAAGTAGCAAGAGCCTGGGCACTTTAGCTCACACCTGTAATCCCAGCACTTTGGGAGGCTGAGGTGGGTGGATCACTTAAGGTCAGGAGTTCAGGACCAGCCTGGCCAACATGGTGAAATCCCGTCTCTACAAAAATACAAAAAAATTATCCAGGTGTGGTGGCGGGCACCTATAATCCCAGCTACTTGGGAGGCTGAGACAGGAGAACCGCTTGAACCCAGGAGGTGGAGGTTGCAGTGAGCTGAGATCATGCCATTGCACTCCAGCCTGGGCAACAGAGCAAGACTGCTGCAGAAAGTTAAGTGGTATTTTGTAAATTGTTGTGGTGGGTCTCTCCGTATCATAGTCTGTGGATTTTAATACTACAACTCCATGGGTTTAAACTTTGGTGTTTAACTCATCCTAGGCTTAAAGGTTTTTTCCCCCCTCCTGAAAATTCCATACATAAATGATTGTTTTTTTTGAGACAGAGTCTCACTCTGTCGCACAGGCTGGAGGGCAGTGGCACGACCTCGGCTCACTGCATCCTCCACCTCCCGGGTTCAAGTGATTTTCCTGCCTCAGCCTCCCGAGTAGCTGGGATTACATATGTGTGCCACCATACCCAGCTAATTGTATTTTTAGTGGAGATGGATTTTCACCATGTTGGCCAGGCTGAACTTGAACTCCTGACCCCAAGTGATCCACCCACCTTGGCCTTTCAAAGTGCGGGGATTACAGGTGTGAGCCATTGCACCCAACTTGATTTGTTCTTAGAAATAAATCTAGTGACTTTAATTTCTGAATGTAATCTTATTTGCCACAGATTGCTAATAAAGTTTTCAATTCCTTCTCCTATGGACCTCTGTCCTTGGAAATGTATCCTTTAGTACACAGAAAATTCTTCTATTTATAAACTTATCCTGAAGTGTCATCAGAACCTCAATGCCTTCTTCGCCTTTAGGAAGAGGTCCCTTCCAAATGCATCTTGTTCTTGTCTTAAAAGAGTCCAGGGTGACCTCAGTGCATGATGGCTGGAGTCAGAACCAATGATTCCCATTGGTTCTGGCTCTCAGCACACTGGATTTGTGTGAAGGCTTAGACCCTTGACCCTATGGTTGTCTTCATAAACTAAGTGTTGTTTCTAATCCCACAGAGAGCCTCATCTGTGACTTTCTGACCAGGCTGAAATGCGCTGGTGCGTTTTTGCACAGGAGAGCCACTGGCCAAGTTGGACAGGGAAAAGAGGCCCCATAGTAAAATGAAAATAAAGGCTAAAGTGGCAGCTATCTTCTATAATGTCACAACCAGTAGAAGAAAGAGAAAAATGGCAGATGAAGCTAGAAGAACTTATGCAGGTAGACAGGGGTCTCACTTGGTCACCCAGGCTGGAATGCAGTGGCATGAACACAGCTTACTGCAGCCTTGACCTCCCAGGCCCAAGCAATCCTCCTGCCTCAACCCCTCAAGTAGCTGGGACTACAGATGCACACTACGATACCAGGCTAACTTCTGTATTTTTTGTAGAGACAGGGTTTCACCAGGTTGCCAGGCTGGTCTCAAACTCCTGAGCTCAAGCAATCCACCTGCCTCGGTCTCCCAAAGTGCTGGGATTACTGGCATAAGCCATCATGCCTGACCTGAGATCCTCTTATGTACACAAAGCTCACATTTTAGGCATCAAATTTTTATTTAAGTTATGTTTAATGGGAATCTTTTAATAAAGCCAGCTTAAGCAGAATACACTGTATGTGTGTGTGTGTGACTATCAGTGTTCATAAATGTCATAATTGTTCCCTGGAAATTTTGCTGTGACCAGTGTTGAACACCATAATGGTATCAGGGGCTTCTCTACATCACACTGATGTGCCTTCTAAATTCTCCTTTTCGATTTTTACAGTTTCTTTTCCTCAGACTTCCTACCAGTCAGTCTCACATTTCTCTCCTCTTAGAGTATTCTCTTATCAAGATTTCAAATTTGCTTCTTGGGGAAAAATATTTTTTGCCTGAGACCCCATCTCACCTGTAAACCTGTGCTGTCCAATATGGTAGCCTAGCCACCTGTGTCTATTTAAATTAATGAAAATTAAATAAAATTCAAAAATAGTTTCTCATTTGTACTAACTACCTTTCAAGTGCTTAGTAGGCACATGTAGCTAGTGGTGACTCTATTGGGTGCAGCTGATATGAGCCATTTCCAGCACTGTGTTCTATTGGGTGGTGTTCATATAAGCCATTTTCCATCACTGTGTTCTATTGGGCAGTGCTAATATAAGCCATTTTTCAGCATTGTGTTCTATTGAGCAGTGTTAATATAAGTCATTTCTAGCACTGTGTTCTTTTGGGTGGTGCTGATATGAGCTATTTTCCAGCATTATGTTCTATTGGGCAGTGTTTATATAAGCCATTTCCAGCACTGTGTTCTATTGGGAAGTGTTGGTATAAGCCATTTCCAGCACTGTATTCTTTTGGGCAGTAGGGATATAAGTCATTTCCAGAGCTGTGTTCTATTGGGAGGTGCTGCTATAAGCCATTTCCAGCACCGTGGACAGTTCCATTGGGAGGCACTGTATCTGGAGCCCAGGCTTCAAGAAGGAAGACTCTTGTTTAATTTGCTCACCCAGCACCTAGCAACACTGCTGGTCTGTGACAACTGTTCATTTATTTACATTTATTTATTTATCAAGCTACCTGTAGGTATTTGCAAGTTGACTCTTCTTTTATTTTTTCCCCCAAAGTGCATAAGCTTAAATTCATAGACCCATTGGGTCTATCCCAGCCTTTATGAAGTTTTATAAATGTCCTCCTAGTTACTAAAAAGACAACTACTATATGATTCAGCAACCTCACTGCTGGGTATTATCCAAAGGAAAAGAAATCAATATATCAAAGAGATACCTGGACTCACACGTCTGTTGCAGCACTATTCACAGCAACAAAGATGTGGAGTCAATCTAAGCATCTATCAATGGACAAATGGATAAAGAACATGTGGTATATGTATGCTATGGAAAACTATCTGGCCACAAGAAAGAGTGAAATGTCATTTTCAGCGACATGGATGTAACTGGAAGTCGTGATGTTAAGTGAAATAAGCTAGGCACAAAAGGGCAAATATCTCATGTTCTCACTCATGATCTCAGGAAGATAGAGAGCAGAATAACAGATAACAGAGGCTGGAAAGCGGGTGTACATGAATGGTGGATATGAAGAGAGATCAGTTAATGGGTACAAACATTCAGTTAGATGGAAGATACAAGTTCTAATGTTCTGTAGCAGAGTGGGGTGACTATAGTTAGAAACAATGTAATGCATATTTTTTAAGTAGCTAGAAGAGAGGGCTTGAAATATTCCCAACACATAGAAATGATAGATGCTTAAGGTGATGGACGCTTCAAATACCCCGACTTGATCATTTCATGCTCTATGCATGTAACAAAATATCACATGTACTTCATAAATATGCAACATATTACATATCAATGAAAAAAGTCCTCAGTTCTCAGCTGAGTCACTGATGGATGCATTACACCATGTCATTACTCTGTGATTACCCTGTTACATTGTTTTTCCATCTCTCCTCGCTGTATATTATGAGGAATTTCCTCTACCACCAGTAGTTTCAGAGGTTGTCAGGGGTTAACACTGGGAGACCCTGAGTGAGGTGCTTTACTTGAGTTTTACTGTGTGGCCAGGCCAGGTGGACAAACCCATCAAACAGAACCACAATCACTTCTCTCATTGCTTTTTCTTGCCCTTGCTTACTTCTCTCTTCTTGAAATTCTTTGAGTGCTATCCTGCTGCATTGGCAGCTGTTCGTATCCATTTAAATCTCTCCAAATCAGCAAGTTCAACTTGCCTTTTCCTTGGTAATTAACTGACACAGATGTTATCACGTGTGGTACTTGTTTGGAGAATCAATAGAAGCACTAGCATTTTTTTCCAACTACCCTGAGAACCATTTTAAAAAAATTTTACATTTAAGGGAGGAAGTTGACAGAGAGATGTTCTCATTTTGTTCATCTTAATGTGATGATGGGAGTGGCCCTGCTGATTCACACTCTGACCACAGTCATGCAAATGGCCACATTTCCATTGTCAAAAGGAAGAGTACCCTAAAATATTTTTGCCTAATGCAAATCAAATCATTTCTTTTGTTCAATATAATTTTGCAACTTTGGAAATATTTTAAAACTAATAAGGTATTGAGGATTTCCCAGATGTTCCTTATCCTCCACACACCTTTGCCCTTTTGAAAACAGAGTGTCTCTATAGGCAGTGTTATCAAATGCTTCTTGTTACACATTTCCACAAAAGAATGCCACCTTTTGTAATTTTCTACCCACATTTTATTTCTTGAGACTGGAAATATCAAATACTGCATAAAACATTAGTAATTCAAAAAATGTATTACCTCCTCATAAATTTAAATGTTCAAAACTGGTACATATTAAAGAAAGTGACTATGATTTTTGCATTGGCATTTGGATTATGCATTTCATTTATTGTCTGAGGGATTTTTCACATTTGTGACCTGAAGTTCAAGTAATCAACGTAGAAAGGAATTATTTAACATATTTTGCCTGGATTTCATTCTTTGTCAGTTGAGATTTCTAAAGAAGAAGAAGAGCATGAAATGAAATGGGAATAACAGTACAGGTACTGAACCCATACCTTAGAAAAGAAGAAGAAAGAAGCTGGTGTTGAAGTAGAATTATCATTATACCAAGTAACAATACAGGATCCACAGTTAAATTTGAAATTCAGATAGATAATGAACAGTTTTTAATGTCAGTATATTCAGAGCAATATTTGGGATATACTTACACTAAAAATTTATAATTTATCTGAAACTAAAATTTTATTGGATGTTCTATACAATACAACTCTATGTATGAAAGGGATGATGGAGAGAAATGTGTGTGGAAAATAAAATAATAGCTTAATATAATTTACATATATAGGGACTCACTAGACAGTTCAGAAGCATAAGATAGCTCTGTGAGAACAAGGGATATTTTAAAAAATCAGGGTAGAGAAAGAGTCAATGTCACAAGTTGATGACTGTGCATTTTTGTTTGTTTGTTTGTTTTGGGTTTTTTTTTTTTTTTTGAGACAGAGTCTTGCTCTGTCACCCAGGTTGGGTGCAGTGACATAGTGGTGTGATCTCAAATGATTCTCCTGACTCAGCCTCACGAGTAGCTGGGATTATAGGTGCACACCACCATGCCTGGCTAATTTTTATATTTTTAATAGAGATGAGATTTCACCATGTTGGCCAGACTGATCTTGAACTCCTGATCTCTGGTGATCTGCCCACCTGGGCCTCCCAAAGTGCTGGGATTACAGGCGTGAGCCACCGCGGCTGGCCGATGATTGTGTTTTTATTATTGCATAACCCTTTCCTCTCTTAAGATCTGGACATCCTGACTTTATACATATTGTGCTGCTTACCTTGCCAGGATACACACTAGGAGGCAGTGAGGTGTGGTAGGAAGAGCATTCATTCAGCTTCAGGAACAGTGGGCATTGATCTTGTCCAAGCCCAGTACTGGCCAAGTGCCCTAAGTTGCTGGGCCTCAGCTGTCACATCTAGAAATCCAAACAATGGCCTTTGTTTTGACTACTTTCCAGGAATGTTGTAGGAATCGAATGACTAGATGAATGTGAACGAAGACTGTGCTTGCATATACTTATTTATGTCTTTTAAACTGTATGTTCTAGATCATAGGTTGGATCTGTCCTGTTCACAATTTCATCCATAACTCCTAGCAAATACATAACCCACAGTCAGATTTAAGAACAAAAAAAAATTGTTGAGGGAATGGATGAATACCAGTACATACACTGATAATTAGTTACATAGAATACAGAAATACCCATTGTGTGTGTGTGTGTGTGTGTGTGTGTGTGTGTGTGTGTGTGTGTGTGTGGTTATGTCCCATACATGTAATGATGGCTGGTATTATGAACCGCAGAATACATACAGGCTCAAACATAATTGATGATTAATTCTTATTCAGCAAATCCCAAATGCTTGTTCCAGATCAAGCTTGTGTTCTGAGAAGCAATTAGAGGGACTCAGGCCCTTGTAACTTGTGGCTTTTGCATTTTCACCAGGTGGCTTCCCAGTTGGATGGAAGAATCTGTGACAAGGTAGCAAGAAAGGAAAGAACAAGTGGAGAAAAGCTCACCGGCACCGTCAGCTCCGTGGCCCCGTGTACTGCATGTCACTCCTGCTGGCCTTGCGTTGGCAAGATCCACTTACGAGGTCCCACACACAGGTAAAGGCCTCTGGGAAATGTGATCTTGGGCTGGGAAGTTGTGCTCCTGCCAGAACCCTGCACCTTGGAAGGGGATGCCATCTTTGAAGGAGACTTGTTATGCCTACCCTAGGGTGTGTCTATTTACCAAGCCCAGTGTGGTGGGCACCTTCCCTCAGGGCTCCCAGTCATTCTTGCCTCTTGATATTCATGCCTGCAAGGAAATCTTCTTTTGAATGTGGGCTCAGTCTAATGTGTTCCTTCTAACATATAGAATGTCACAAAAGTGCTTAAACGTCACTTCTTATTTGGTTATGGGCGACTGTGACTTCTGACCGCTGGCTGTTCTCTCTCTGCTTTCTGCCACATGTTTGTTCTGATGGAGAGGGCAACCCAGCAAGGATCCCATCTTTGACGGCCAGCAAAGAGCTCAAGCCTCAGTTTGACAGCCTAGGAGGTACTGAGCCATTTTCCAGAAACCCACTGGGTGGGTTTGGAAGCAGACCCTGCCCAGCTCAACCTTGAGATGGCTGCAAATCAGCTGTAACCTTTATTGGAGGCTTAGGAAGCCTGGGCTGGAAACTTGATTACAACCTTGGGAGACGGGGTGAAGCAGAGGGCTCAGCTAAGCCAAGCTTGGCAGTCAGAGTCAGAAACTGTGAGATAAGTGTGTGTTGTTTTACATCTCTAAGTTTTGGAGTAATTTGTTACACAGCAAGAGGTAACTCATTGCATACAGATTCCAGCTTAGGAATGGGCAGACCAAGACAGCTCAGAAAGGTAGGAAGTGGGAATCTCATCATCAGTCTCTTAGCATAAAAGTATGTAGGCCAAGTGCCGTGGCTCACACCTGTAATCCCAGCACTTTGGGAGGCTGAGGTGGGTGTATCACTTGAGGTCGGGAGTTCGAGCCCAGCCTGGCCAGTATGGTGACCTGTCTTTACTACGAATACAAAAAATTAGCCAGGTGTGGTGGCAGGCACCTGTACTCCCAGCTACTTGAGAGGCTGAAGCGGAAGAATCGCTTGAACCTGGGAGGCAGAGGTTGCAGTGAGCCGAGATCACGTCACTGTACTCCAGCCTGGGTGACACATTGAGACTCTGTCTCAAAAAAAAAAAAAAAAAAAAGGGACATAGAAACCAAAACTTAATTGTGTGATATGGAACTTCCATTTTTAGGTTCTTTGTTCTTGTAAGCATGAAGGATTTCTCATTGGCCTTCCTTGGGTTATATGATCACTCCTCACAGAAGAGAATGGGACATTCTTGCAGCTTCACAGACTGTTGTTTCATCAACTCCTATTCACCCCATTGGCGAGGCAAGAATTGCTGCCCTAATGTGAGGAGTGTAATCAAACACACAACACCCGGCACTGGAAAAATGAGATTTATTAATCATGTATACTCAGCCCAGAGGAGAAGGACACAGGACACCCTGCAAGGCCACCGTGGGTCGCACTTTTAGTAGCTGACACTTTATGTGGATGATTTTACGTAAGAAAATGATGCAGTCCATCAAACAGGGGCGGTGGGAGGCAGGCTTTGTAGTATAAAGAGGCCAGGGTGACCCTCATTCCCACAGGAGGATATCATTGACTTATTGGAATAATTCCACTGGTTGGCAAAAAACTAAAGGCTGCTACTCAGGACCAAGAGCTGTGCCTGGCCTATTTGATAAGGAGGGCTTTTGGGCCAGGGGATCTTATCTGTGAGAGCAGGTGGATAGGGGAACTTATGTTTAATCAATCTGAGTTTCTCCTGATTTCTCCTGATGTCAAGGGAGTGCATAATATTGGGCCTTCATTTTAGAACACACTCCAAAACCGTTCAATGAAAAAAAATAATTTTAGCCTAAGAAATAAAATGATATTAAGAAAAGAAACTAGAAAGGTACATAAAAAATAAATCAATTAGGGAATATCTGCCTCATTTGGTAGTTCAGTATTTTATTCTTATCTTTCATCTCTCAGTGGCGAACATTATTTGCATAACAAGACTCCAATCAACAATCAGTCCTGTGCAAACCAAAGGAATTTTAACCCATTTTTTTCCTAGTTGATTATTCATATTGGCATCGCTTGTCTATATGTAAACACGTTCCTACATCTTGATTTAGTTCAAAGCGTAAGAACTATTGATGTGCAATTAATTGCTATTCATCACAGGATAAAATAGAAGCCAACAGGATTGAGCCAATTGTTAGCAGGAGCTGAAGATTTCTTTTTCATTTAATAAAAACATGATAAATTTGGGTCTAATAAAAGCCTAAAATACCAGATTAAGACTTTATTTTTCATGTTCTCAGCATTTTTAGCATGTGTGTTCTCTGTTATAAAGAACCTAGAGTGAGGGGGCTATGTGTGGATTGATGGTCAATCATAAATCCAACCAAGGCCTCTTCTGCACATTTAGATGAAAGTCTATGCAGGAAAAATATGTATTATTTTGTGCAATACCTTTGTAATAAAGAATAAAGCCCATAATCTATTCAGTTTTTCCTTCTCCATACTGAGATCATTTTACTCTGCTTTGGCATTCTTCTTCAGATTGCTTTTTAAAACAGATTCCAATGTACTCACTTTGAAAAAAGTACTCACATTGCTTTCTCCAGTCTCAATGTAAACTTTTAGGTTATTTTAGGTCATTTTTATCTTTTGGAGTCTTCTGTTTCTCCCGTGTCCATTTCATGCTCAGAGGATTGTTTGGTCTATAAAAACAGTCTCTAGGTTCTGGTATAATCTGTATGTGTCAGACTCTCTTCTATACCTGGGGTGCACTTGCTCCAGGTATCAGATCATATCTCCTCTCTTCACAACACGTTTTAACACAAGAGGGCATGACACAGTCATTTGTAATTATCACTGGCTTCCTTGACTCCATATCTGGTCCCTTATCTTATCCTTTTTTTTTTTTTTTTTTTTTTGAGACAAGGTTTTGCTCTGTTGTCCAGGCTAGAGTGCAGCGGCACGATCTCGGCTCACTGCAACCTCTGCCCCCTGGATTCAGGTGATTCTCCTGACTCAGCCTCCTGAGTAGCTGGGATTACAGGTGTGTGCCACCATGATCAGCTCATTTTTTTGTATATTTAGTAGAGACCAGGTTTCACCATGTTGGCAAGGCTGGTCTCGAACTCACCTCGGCCTCCCAAAGTGCTGGGATTACAGGCGTGAGCCACTGTGCCTGGCCCCTATTTTATCCTTTGAATTAGTTCCTGAATCTTTCTGGGGTCAGTTGCTTCCTTTCTTCTTGTGACACAAGAATCATTGTCTGGAACTGGGCTATCTGATGATCTCCTCATTAATCCCCCTCACCTTCATTTTTATCTGTCCCAGTTCACCCTATTGACTTCCAAGTAAATTATCTTTCTAGGATAGATTTGTTTTAGTGTGTATGTATGATCACAAATAAAACTGAGTGACTCTGTGTATACATAGATTTACCTATGGATGGGGGATGGGAACAATCTCTCCTTCCTCAGCCACTACAGTACAACCAGATACCTGACATGCAAAAGGGCTATGGACAAGTAAAGTTTTGTTTTTTTTAAAATTGCCTGTGAGCTATATTTTAGTAAAGCTGACATAGAACATAAATCTGTACGTATATAGATGTACCCAGTTTTATTTGTACTCATATATATAGTTGGTTGGAAGCCACTCACAGGTCCTGCCTATACTCTATACATAATAGAAACTTAAAAAAATATACCTACAGATATACCCAGTTTTATTTCTACTCACCTGTGTGTGTCCCTTTTCTTTTTCTGTTATGATGAAATAAGCATAACCTAGAGTTAACCATTTTAACCACTTTTAAGCGTAAAGTTCAGCGGCATTGAGAATATTCACAATGTTGTGCAACCATCATCCATCATCTAGCTCCGGAACTTTTTTATCATCCCCTACTAAATCTCCTTGCCCATTAAACAATACCTCCAGCCACTGAGATCCACACTCATGGAGATGGAGAGTGATTCTTTTAATCTGCAGGGATGATCCACGATCTCCTGTGATTGAGAGAGTCGAGACACGTTCTTTAAATTATCCAGCCCTCAGATTCAGCCCTGCTGGATCCCAAATGGCTTCCTGTGGTTGGCTTAAAATGCCTGGCTGCTGGGAATCAGTACATTTTGAGCCCTTTTCGTTTGCTTTTACTTTCCCTTACCCCTTTTGTAATTCAGGCATCGGGTTGTGCCCTAGCGGGTGAGGAATGCGAGGCTGTTCCAATCCCCCATCCACAGGTGGGAAGACTGAGGCCCAGGGCTCACACTTCAGCATCACGTGCAGGGCTTGGAAACCACAGATCAGTGGACCCCATCCTTCTGCACACCTGGGGATCTTTACAAATTACTGCTATCTTCTTCCACCCCAAACAGGTGATTTAATTGGTACTTGGCATGATGTGGGCACTGGGAGCCAGGGATTTAAAGTCTTTCCAGGTAGCATGTGGACTTGGAGTATTGTCCCCACTCCCAAGTTGCTGGCTGAAGACTGGGAATTTGCAGTTGTAACATGTTCCCAGGTGGTGCTGATGTTGCTGGTCTGGAGGCCATACATTGACACCCTCTGGAGAGGTGCGTCCCAGCAGAGGTTGGAGGGAATCTGGTCTCCTGGTCTCATATGAGGGGTGTGGTCGTCAGTGATGCAGCTTGAACTGGGGCGGGTCTGGAACTTCGACGTAGGAAGAACCACAATTCACTTTTCAAGATTCTCCTGGAAGGCACAATCTTTAGAATAGACTCTAGAGTTTCAAAATGATCACTTGAGACAGGTTTGGCAAGCACATTTGTTGTCTTGGTGGACACACAGATTCCTGGGGCTTCCTCCTCTGCCTTTTTTCCCCAAATTCACTTTTAAATTTTTAATATATTTAAATGTTATATTAATCTATGAAAAATGAGTATAAAAAGGAGGGAAGCTAGAAATTTGCTAAAAATCATTTAGTTATACATTTAAACAGAATGAATATTTTGGTATGTTAATTGTACCTCAATAAAACAGTTAAGAAACTTTGCCAACTGTAATGGTAGTCACATGACTGTGTGCCTTTGTCAAAAGACTTCTAATGGTAAATTTAAAATAGGTGAATTTTATTGCCTGTGAGTTATACTTTAGTAAAACTGACATAAACCAATGAAAGAATAATCCTGGCACTTTGGGAGGCCAAGGTGAGTGGATCACTTGAGGCCAGGAGTTTGAGACCAGCCTGGCCAACATGGTGAAACCCCATCTCTACAAAAACTACAAAAATTAGCCGGGCATGATGGCACATGCCTGTAATCCCAGCTATTCAGGAGGCTGAGGCAGGAGAATCGCTTGAACCCCAGAGGCTGAGGTTGCAGTGAGCCGAGATTGCACCAATGCACTCCAGCCTGGGAAACAGAGCAAGACTTCGTCTCAAAAACAAAACCAAACAAAACCAACCAACCAGCCAAACAAACAAAAAAACAATGAAAGAAGGGCTTGTTTCCCTGACAACTAAGTTCAATGCACTCGAGAACTTTATGCGAGTTTCTTTAAAAATACTTTCATATTTAGTGTTTCACTTATCAATTGCTGCATAACACTTTATCACAAATGAGGAAGATTAAAACAACACGTATTTATTATCTCACAGATTTGGTCAGGAGTCTGGGCATAGTTTAGCTTGGTCCTCTGTATTAGGGTCTCTCCCAGGGCTGCCATCAAAGTGCCAGCCAATACTGAGATCCCATGGAAAGGTGTGATCAGGGAAATATCAGCTTTCAAGCTCATGTGATTGCTGGCAGAATTCAGTTCCTTTTAGGCTCTTGGCTGAAGGCTACTCTCCAGTCTCCTTACATGTGAGCCTCTGCAGCATGGTCACTTGCTACACCAACATGTGCAAACCAAAAAAGTAAGAGTCTGCTAGCAAGATGAAAGTCATAGCTTAGGCAATTTCATCAGACAAATGGCATTCCATCACTTTTGCTAAGTCTGTTGGAAGCCATTCACAGGTCCTGCCTATACTCACAGGGAAGGGATTACATAATGGTGTGAAATTCCAAAAAATGTCAGTGGGTCAACATCTTAGAGATGCCACATTAGGTATAAACAAGACATTCTGAAAACTAGATAAAATTTAAAAAATGAAGGCTTATTCACACAGATTTCTTTCCAGCTACTTTATGTTCTTCCTTCATAATAAGGAAATTGGCTGGGTGCAGTGGCTCACACCTGTAAGCCCAGGTGCGTTTTTATCTATAGACAGTAATAAACCACAAAATATATTTAAAACAACAATTTTCAGACATTATATAATATACAATGATGTAGGAATTGATTCCTGAGAGAAGGAATACAAATGAGGTGAGCTTGGCAACTGTAATCCTTTTTTTTTCTGAAAGCAATTTCTGGAGCACAGACACAGGCCTAGGGAAACCAAACACAGCATAGTGACTTCTCCGAATAGAGGAAGTGAATTATAGATTGGGAAGCCCGAGGCAGCTGAAAGTTGTGCAAAGAACAAAACAACTTTGGCGGCTAAGGCAGGAGGATTGCTTCAGTCTAGGAGTTTGAGACCAGCCTGGTCAAGATAATGAGACCTTGTCTCTAAAAACAAACAAACGAAACAACAACAAAAAACACAAAACAACAACAAAAACAAAACTATTAAACTGTATGTATATGCTACATATAAACTATGTAAACTTTATATATGTGTGTGTGTATGTATCTATGTATATATGTCTGACATGGTGGTGCGTGCCTGTAGTCGAAGCTACTTAGGAGGCTGAGGTAAGGGAATTGCTTGGGCCCAGGTGGTTAAAGCTACAATGAGTCATGAGCCCACACTGAACTCCAGTCTGGGTGACAGCGTGAGATCGTGTCTCAGAAAACAAGAAAATTAAAGATGGACATTATAGTGGATAACATGGTGGGAGTGATTTACATAAAGATGATGCAGAGCTTTAGTCTGCAAAATGAAAACTAGAGAAAAGTTCTTATTTCTTGTCTTAGTTTAGGTTCCCCTGAAATCAGACCTAGGAAAGAGTTTGGAGTAATGGAGCTTATTAGAAAGTAGTTCCAGGAAGCCGAGGTCAGGGAGTAGGAAGGGTGGGACAGGGATGGGAAAAAAGTGAATAAACATGTATTAATAGCTAAATGCCACTGTATCAGTGAGTGTGTTTTATGGAACTTCTCCCACAATAGAAACTTAAAGCAATAATTATTTATCTCAAGGTTCTGTGGGTCAGCAATTTTGGTCGGGTCTTGGATGAGCTACTCATATGTCAGAGGTTAATCTGTTGGACTGATGGGGCTGTGCTAGTCCTGGGTAACTCTTGTCATGTGTCTGTCACTCAGGTGATTATTGGCAGTTGACAAAGACATGTAGGGCTTGTGATTGTCCTTATCCATTAGCCTAGCCTGCATTTGTTCATATGGAAGCAGTTGGACTCCAAAGACTGCAATTTCAGAAGTTGCAGAGTTTCATGAAGCTGAGGCTTAGAACTCGTACAAGGACGTGAGTTCCACATTCTATTGGTCATAGCAAATTATAAGATCAGCCTGGGGTCAAAAGATTTGGAAAGTAAGTCTATCTCTTAATGAGAAGAAATGCAAAATATTGTGACCTTTAATATTTGCAATCTCTCAAAACCCTTATGGTCAATGAGGGATTAGTCATGCTGGGGTCTAAGTAACTGTATAGAATATACCTCAGAATTGTCTAATGAAGGACAGGAAGGTTGGAGAAATTGTCTATTGTAGCGTGTCCACATTTTTCTGAGTGCTCACCCTGGATGCAGTAATTTCCCTGCCCTTCTAGCTATTGTGTACAGATACAGTTATCAATGGAGACGCTATGCAGAAATAAGCCAGGCTGAGGGGGATAAATGTGACATGGAGCAATACAAGCATTACTACAACACCTGGTGGGCCAATGAGTATATCTTATATTTTAAGTTAAAATAAAATGTTTAGTACAGGGGTCCCCAGTCCCTGGGCCACAGGCCAGTACCGGTGAGTGGCGTGTTAGGAATCAGGCTGCACAGCAGTACGTCAGTGTTGGGCAAGTGAGCAAAGCTTCGTTTGGATTTACAGCCACTTCCCATCACTCACATTACTGCCTGAGCTCCACCTCCTGTCAGATCAGTGGTGACATTAGATTCTCATAGGAGTGCAAACCCTACTGTGAACTGTGCATGTCAGGGATCTAGGCTGCATGCTCCTTATGAGAATCTAATGCCTGATTATCTGTCACTGTCTGCCATCACCCCCAGATGGGACCATCTAGTTGCAGGGAAACAAGCTGAAAGCTCCCACTGATTCTACATTATGGTGAATTGTATAATTATTTAACTGTATGTTACAATGTAATGATAACGTAAGTAAAGTGCACAATAAATGTAATGTACTTTAATCATCTTAAAACCATCACACCGCCACTAATCTGTGGAAAAATTGTCTTCCATAAAACCAGTCTCTGGTGCCAAAAAGGCTGAGGACTGCTGATCTAGGAGATATCTACTTCTGACTGTGAATTGAGAAACAGATTTCATACTGGACTTTTATCTATAGACAGCAATAAAACCACAAAAATATATAAAACAACAATTTTCAGACATTATATACAATATACAATATTCAAACTGATTCCTGAGAGAAGGAATACAAATATACAAATGAGGTGAGCCTGGCAATTGTGATCCTTTTTTTTTGAAAGCAATTTCTGGTGCACAGACACAGGCCTGGGGAAACCAAACACAGCATGGTGGCTTCTCTGAATAGAGGAAGTGGATATTATAGATTGGGAAGCCCGAGGCAGCTGAAAGTTGTGCAGAAAAAACAAAAACAGAAACTGTAAATCTGCTTTGAGGTCATCTTTAATCTTTGCTAAATGAAAGCTTAAGCACAGACCAAAAAGGACTTGAGAGTTGTGATTAACTCATTCAGTGGGGGAGACATTTGAGGTCTGATCAGCCAGAGTGGAGGTTCTTTGGGGACCACATGGAGCATTTAGTGGAGAAGAAATGCAAAATATTGTGACCTTTTAACTTTGCCATCTCTCAAAACCCTTGCTGTCAATGGGGAATTAGCCATGCTGGGGTCTAAGTAACTGTATGGAAAGAGTGGGAGCAAGACAGAGAGGGGCGGGAGGTGCCACACACTTAACCAGATCTTGCAGCTACTCACTCACTATTGCAAGGACAGCACCAAGCCATGAGGGGTCCATTCCCATGACCCAAACACCTGCCACCAGGCTCCACCTCCAACGCTGGGGATTACATTTTGACATGAGATTTGGGTGGGACAAATATCCAAACTATATTATACTGAATTCCTCATTGGCCTCAGGTGAATTCTTCAGCATTATCTGCAAGGACAGCTGCAGTACTACAAGAGTTCCACTGAAGGACGGGAAGAAGATGGACAGTCCTTAAACAACTTGAAGCTTACATCTCACTTCCCCAGTACAAATTTGCAGTTGCCGCAAATTAACATTTTAACAAATGCCATAATGACAAGTGACTAGTACGATTATGTTACAATGCTTTTGCTTGTGTTGACAGTATTTATTTAGAAAATGTCAATATTAATATACTCCACAGCTTCTGTCAACTTGTGTTGACATTGCTCTTTATTTTATTTATTTATTTATTTATTTATTTACTTAGTTAGTTAGTTAGTTAGTTAGTTAGTTAGTTTTTTGGAGACAGATTCTCGCTCTGTCACCAGGTTGGACTGTAATGGTGATCTCGGCTCACTGCAACCTCTACCTCCCGGGTTCAAGCAACTGTTCTGCCTCAGCCTTCCAAGTAACTGGGACTAGAGGCACATGCCACCACGCCTGGCTAATTTTTTGTATTTTAATAGAAACGGGCTTTCACCATGTTGCCCAGGCTGGTCTTGAACACCTGAGCTCAGGCAATCCACCAGCTTCGGCCTCCCAATGTGCTGGGATTGCAGGCAGGAGCCACCACACCTGGCCGATGTTGCTCTTTAAAAGAAAAAGAGGAATTTGCTGGGCTTCTCTTGTCCTTAGAAGGGCCCATATCTTGTGAATAAGTTGTTGCTGGTTTAAAAAAAAACACTTGTATAAGTGATAAGAGATGCTCATGACAAGGAAGGGTTCCACACAGTGGAGGGAGTCAATATGATAATGGCTGGTGTTTGTTTATCCAAATATGATTTTTCTTAATCAAACAAAAACTACACAAAACCAGGAAAATTAGCAGTTTCCTTGAACCCCAAATATCTTCATCTTTTCTTGGAGATGTGTTTTCTATGCTGAGGCAGCATTGACCTCAGGTGAAAGGGATAAGCCTCTCTACACCTGTTTAGAGAAAATGACAGGTAAGGAAGGCATCGCACCTGCCCATGCAGCTGAGCAGGCAGCACAGGGTGATAGCAAATGAGCAAGGAGAGTGGCCATGGCCTCTACTTCATTATCCTGCAGCCACGACCTGAGGAGGCTGCACTCCCAATGGTGGGGAAAGGCACAGCTGCCCAGCTGTTTTGGTTTTCTGACTCTGAGACACCTGCTGAGCACCTGCCATGAACACAGGTCACTCTGGCTATTGGTCCTCAGTAGGTGCCACTGATGCAGCACCATATTTTATTTCCGTGGAACCTTTCAGTTTCTCTTATCACAGAAATCAACACATGTTGTGAGCCCCATTTTTAACAAGAAAGACAATTGTCAGGGCGATGATCACCGCTGCAAAATAAAGTATTTTCTATTTTCTAGAGCGTGTTTCCACAGTACCAATTTAACCCGGATAAACAAAGAGTTTGCTGAAAATTTGACATTTTCATGGTATTACATTGGTTATATTGTTAGGATATTATTTCCTAATTGAGTGAACTGTCTAGTTTTTCTAGCTCCCAAACATGGACAGTGTTACAAAACTTTAGTGTGGATTCTGATATGTTCTCAGTAAAACATTTCTGTCTGGGACTATACAGCTGCAAATTACTTAATAAACGTAATTTCCCCAAATAAAATATCCTAGCAGCCCGGATTCTTTCTCCTGAAGGGGAGTTTAACTTTGGTGTCAAATGCTTGTTGCATGATCCATGGTTTAAACAGGCTGACTTGGCACTCACATGCTTTAAAGGCTGTTTCCATTGACCTTCGAGGACACTCAGTGCCCCCTAGTGGATCACACGTGCAGCCTCCACCAACACCCAGCACATCGGTGACGTCATTGCCCTCCCCGCAGCCAGGCTCAAGAGTAACTCCTTCAGTGAGGGGAAGGGCAGGAAGCCCTTACACCCGGTTTCTTTCAAAGCCACACCAAGAGACTGACAGCAGACAAATAGTTTCCCATAGTTTCCAACATCCCTGTCTGGAGACCAAAAATAAACTTAAATGCCTCACCAAGATGTTTGGATTGCTTGAATCACACACTGTCACAATCAAAGAACCCAAACGTCTATATTTTTCCTGAAACAGGCAGCTTAGAGCTTTCTGTGTTCCCAACACATATTTTGGTTATTTTCCTAACTCTGCTCTTCCCCCTGAATCCTTCCTTAAGTCCTTATCCATATTAAAAGTGGTGCTAGCAATGTGGAGACCATGGACTGAATAGCATGCAGAAATTAGCTTGATCAAAAACTATAATTAAAGGGGAATCACTTTTTATTCAAACAAACCTTGTGCTTGACAGGATTAAATATCTTGTATTTAAGTCAATGATAATTGTGAATTATGGATCCTTTGCAAGAAGCAGTGCAAAATTGTCTGCTGGGCCTGTTTCCAAAGTTAGGGCAAATTTATGACAAATTTGATATTGACCAATAATATTTTAACAGCTTTTAAAGTTATTAGCACTGCTGCTTACAAGGAATCTATTAGATGAGATGAAGTAAAATATATTGAAATATATTAGATATCTTTTTGAAATATTAGTAGACCATATACTAAATCACAGTAAATATAAAACTTCTTTATGAGTATTCCTACTTGAAATTATAAACAGTGCTTTTAAGGTTTCATGCCAAGAAGTATCACAGTACCCAAAGATAAAAGAATATCCCCCACAAATAGTGGTTTTCATGGAGAGATTAAAATTAGGGATTTATAATTTAGAGATTTCATAAATTATATTCACAATTATCATCCCTAAAGTACTGAGCACATGATTATTTGCTATATTATGCTTTATACCTGCAACAACATATTGCAAGGGTATTCTTTCTATCTTCATAAAGGGTAATTGCCTGGAGTTCCCAAGTTCTACAATGAGGTGCCAGCCACCATGGGGAAAGGGTGGTGCATGTTGAGGTACATGTTGCAAACAATATTATTGCCTCACCCCTGTAACTGTCCACATCTTAATTCTCATGCTATGGTCTGAATATGTTCCCCAAAGATTATGTGTTGGAAACTTAACCCCCAATGCTGGAATATTGAGAGGTGGGGCCTATCAAACATGATTAATTAGGTCATGAAGGCTCTGCCCTCATAAATACATTAATGCCATTATTATGAGAAGGGGTTCCTTACAAAATGAAAAGTTTGGCCCAATTTCCTTTGTCTGTCACTCACGTGATGCCTTCCACCATGTTATGACGTAGCAAGAAGGTCTTCACCAGATACGGTTCCTCAATCTTGGACTTGCTAGCCTCCGGAATTGTGAGACAAATATATTTCTGTTCATTATAAATCACCCAGACTGTGGCATTCCATTATAGCAACATGAAACAGACTAAGACACCCCAGAACCAGTAAATATGATAGGTTACATGGCAAGGGGAGATTTAGGTAGCCAATAGAATTAATATTGCTGTGTAGCTGACCTTGAGATGGGACGATTAGCCTGGGTTATATGAGTGAGCTCAATACTATTACCAGGTTTCTTAGAAATGACACAAAAGGCAGAAGATGAAGAGTGTTAGGTCAGAGTTATACAGCATGAGAAAGTCTTAACCAGCCATTGCTGGCCTTGGAGATTAAAGCGGGCCATGAGGTGAGCAATTGGGAAGCCTCTAGAATTTGGAAAAGATGAGAAAATGGATTATGCCCTAGGGGATCTAGGAAGGGACCCTTAATTCTATCCAAGAGAGATCCATTTCAGACTTATCTCTTTCCAAAATAGAAAATAAACTTGTATTGTTTTAAGCCACTACGTTTGTGATCATTTGCTACAGAAGCAATAGTCAACTAACAAAAGTGTTGACATTTGGATGAGGGATCTGAGAAGCAGCACAGACTAGGAAGCCTCTTTGTCCCTGTGGGCTGGAGACGCCTTTCTTCTGCCCAGAGACATTAGGCTAATTGAAGGGCCCTGGTAAGGGGGTCCCACCACCACACTCTCTCCCTTCTAAAAGACACCTACCAGCCTGGCCTGGAGAAAGCCCTTTTAGCCCCTGAGGCAAAGCCAGAAGGGACTCATGAGAGCACTAGTCTCACTAGATAAACCAAGCAGACCAAAATAATATCAAAAGGACTCTGAAAATTAAGCTCTCATTGGAACCATAGTCCACAAAACTGACCAAGACCCACATGCTAAACATCAACAGGGCAACTGCCTAATTAAAACAGCAACAAAAAACTGAATGGAAGTGAAGTTTTCACACTTCAGTTGTTGTGGTAAAATGTTGACACCTGTAGATTGCAATACATCACGTAAGTGTATTGCAACACACCAGAACAACCACTACCAAGCCCACACAAAAGTATGCTCTAGAACACTAAATAAATCAGAATGGAATCCTAATAAAGGTTATATAACCCGCAGTATTGTAAGAGAAGAAAAATAGGAATGAGAATTATAAAAGCAGTCTCCTAACATAATTGAAAAATTGTGGAGAATAATATAGATATTATTGGCTGGGCGTGGTGGCTCACGCCTGTAATCCCAGTACTTTGGGAGGCTGAGGCAGATGGATCATGAGGTCAGGAGTTCGAGACCAGCCTGACCAATATGGTGAAACCCCGTCTCTACTAAAAAAATACAAAAAATTAGTTCAGCATGGTGGTGCACTCCTGTAATCCCAGCTTCTCAGGAGGCTGAGGCAGGAGAATTGCCTGAACCTGGGAGGTGGAGGTTACAGTGAGCCAAGATCATGCCACTGCACTCCAGCCTGGGCAACAGAGAGAGACTCCAACTCAAAAAAAAAAAAAAAAAAAAAAAAGAGAATCATATATAAATCATCATCATATCAGGATGCCAAAAAATCACAAATGAATGAAAAAAAAATCAACTGATGCCAATGCCAAGGTGAATAAGATATCGAAATTATCTAAAAGAAACTTACAGCAGTCATCACAAAATGGTGTCTCAACAATCAGTTATGAAATATTTCAAAACAAAGGAAAATATAAAATCTCAGTTGAATAGTAAATGTTATTTTAAAAAGTGGAAATTTTATAACTAAAAAATACAGTAACAATGTGAGCTTAATAATAGAGTGGAGATAGCAGAGGACAGAAGCACTGAATTTAAGTACAGAAAAAGAAAATTTATTCAATTTGAATAGCAGAAAGAAAATAGGCTGAAATACATAAATAAATAAATAGAGCTTCAGTGATCTGTGAGACAATGTGAAAAGACTCAGTGTTTGTATTATTGCATTTCCAGAAGGAGAGGAGTGAGAAAGCAACTGAAAGATTATTTTAAGAAAGAATGGTTTAAAACATCCCAAATTTGGTGAAAGATACAGACCTACATATGCCAGAAACTGAGAAAACTCCAAACAGGATACATGCAAAAAATGCATGCTGGATTGTTTCATAATTAAACTTTTGAAAAGTGACCAAAAGAAAAAACAATTGAATGCATCAAAGCAAAATGATAAATTATCTTTAGAAAAACACAATATAAAGAACAATGGATTTCTCCTCTGACCCAAAGAAGACAGGAAGAAGTGATAAAATACTTTCAAGTGCTGAAAGAAAAGAACTATGAATTCTGTATCTGGTGAAACTATTCATAAAAAATAAAAGAAAACAAAAATAATTTGCTGCAGACCTACCATTGCAAATTGTTAAAATAAGAAACAGAAAGAAAATGGGAGTTTAGATGCATCAGAAATTATGAAAAACAAATAAAAGGAATTGAAGTGATATGTCCAAAGGACTACTTTTTGCTTCGTGAGTTTTGTAAATCATAGTTAATTATTGAAACAAAAAGTTCCATCTAATACTAAAGACAATGACATTTAAAAGCAGGAAAGCAAAAATAACCTAAATGGAAGTGAAATTTTCATACTTTACTTGTGGTAAAATGTTGACACCAGTGATTGTGACACACCACATAAGCATATTTTGGACAAACCCAGAGCAACTACTTCCAAGCCTACACAAGATGTACACAGCAAAATGCCATAAACCAATCAAAATGAATCCTAAAAGAAGTTCAAATAATCTGCAGGAATGTAAGAAAAGAGAAACAGGAATGGAAAAGCATAGAAAGGAAATTGTAAAATGACAGACTTAAAAACTAACAAATCAATATTTACCTTATATTAGTATATAAATAAATACCAAATCAAAAGACAGAGACTAGACTAGCAGAGAGGATAAAAAGAGTATCATTCTACTATATGTTACTTAAAAGAAACTCACTTCAAATTCAGTGACATCAGTAGGTTGAATGCAAAAAGATGGAAAAAGATATTAAACGCCGTCATTAACAAATGAGCTGGAGTAGCTGTGTTAGTATCTGGTAAAGTAGACATCAGACAAAGAAAATTACTAAAGAGAAAGAAGAATATTGCCCAATGATAAAAGAATAAATGAACCAGAAAGGCAATAATCCTTTATATGTGTACATCAAGCATCAGAGGCTCAAAATGCATGAAATAAAAACTAATAGAGCTGAAAAGGAGAAACAGAAAATCCACAGTTAAAGTTGGAGACATCAATAAACTCAGTAACTGATAGAACAACTATACAGAAAATTAACAAGGATGTAGAAAATGTGAACAACACAATCAATTGACAAGATCTAATAAACATTCATTCCAAAACAGATAAATGCTTACTTTTTTTAAAGTATGCATGGAATATTAACCAAGGTAGACCATATTCAGGATCATAAAACTAAGCTCAACAAATCTAGAAAAATTAAAATTGTGCAGAATGTGTTTTCTCACTATAATAAAATCAAAGTAGAAATTAATAACAGAAAACTTCCAAATATGTGGAAATTAAACTACATGCTTATAAATAATTTGTGCATAAAAAGGAGGACTCAAAAGGTAATAAATAAAGTACATAACACTGAATGAAGATGAAAACTCCATATTTCAAAATGTATGGGATGCAACTACAGTGGTGCTAAGGGGAAAGTTTCTAGCACTAAATCCTTTTATTAGAAACAAAGAAACAGAAAGATCTCAAATCAACAACCTAAGTTTCAACCTGAAGACACCAGAAAATAAGGAGAAAAATAAAACCAAAACAAGTAAAAGGTAGGAAATGATGAAAATATGAGTAGGAAACCATCAAATTGGAGATGGAGGCTCATACCTGTAATCCCAGCACTTTGGGAGGGTGAGGTGGGTGGATCAGTTGAAGTCAGGAGTTCAAGACCAGCCTAGCCAATATGGTAAAACCCCTGTCTCTACTGAATATGTAAAATTTAGTTGGGTGTGTTGGTGCACACCTGTAATCCCAGCTACTCAGGAGGCTGAGGCACAGGAGCCGCTTGAACCCAGGAGGTGGAGGTTGCCGTGAGCCGAGATAGTGCCACTGCAGTCTAGCCTGGGTGTTAGAGTGAGTGAGACTCCATCTCAAAAAAACAAAACAAAAACAACAATAACAACAAAAAACCCAAATTGGAGGTAGGAAACTGATACAGAAAATCAATAAAATAAAAGTTGATTCTTAAACAAGGAACAGTACTTGTGTGACCTTAAACAGACCAGGATCCCAGAGAAAGTAGGCCCTTTCAACTTTTGGAGTGTTTGAAACAGTTCCATATTTTAGAGTTTTTGCATAATACCAAGCTATTACTACAGACAAAAAAGCAATTTAAAATTATTCATAATTAAAACTTTCATGTTAGTGACATTTTGCAAATTTAACATGTCACTTTTATAAGATTTTTAATATCAGAAAATATTTTAGGCATTGTCATATGGGAATTAGGTAATGTTGAAATGAAAATAAAATATTGTTTTCTCAAGATAGAATCAAGTGGAAAATATTGTTTATAAGAAAACTAGCTTGCATCATAAATAAGATTCAACAAGTATTTTAAATTATCTGGAGGCATTTTTTTCATCTTTGAAATTAGCACTTTAGAGAGTTACATCTACTGTTCAATTTTTCTATGAAAATAAAAGCAGAACTGCCTATCACACTTTTGGGATGGCCAAGAAACATGGAGGGTCTGTGTGGCTAACAAATTGAAATTCTAAGTCAATATTCTAAAAAATAGAATTCAACATTAATTTAGAGGAAAGAAAGAAGTGCATAAATAAAAAGAAGGCAAAAATAAACATTATTCAGTCTCAGTCTTGTTATAAGCAACTCAGCAACGGCCCTCATTTCCATACTTCATTCAACAACACAACAATAGCAACAAAGCAATGCCAGATATAGGTGATGGGGAGGAAGGAGCAAGCCACATTGCCAGGTATGTACCTATGCAACAATCTTGCATGTTCTTCACGTGTACCCCAGAACCTAAAATGCAATCAAATATATATTAAAAAAAAAAAGAAATTAATCATGAGCATCCTCCTTAGCAGATCTACTTCTCTACACAGTAGAGATTTAGCAAAGATTCTTCTATCTCCTGATGACCCCACAAGTGTTGACTTTGAGTGGTTGTCCATCTTGATCATGTCTTAATCTGGATCTGATGGTAGGACCTGGAAAAAGTTGGTTATGTATAAAAATGGAAAGAAAGATGGGTCTGACAGTATCAAGATTTGGACTTGGGAGAGACTTGGAGCCACTGTTCTCAGTGTGGTTTGCATACGGTATGAAGTAGGAAGTGAATGCTTTCTTCCACAGGAAAGCCAATATATTTATTAAATTTACACCCTTCTCCTCAACTTTTTTAAAATTGTAGTTTAGGTTCTGGGGTACATGTGCAGATCATGCAGGATTGTTGCATAGGTACATACATGGCAAGGTGGTTTGCTGCCTCCATCCCCCCAACACCTGTACCTGACATTTCTCCTCACATTATCCCTCCCCAACTTCCCCACCCCATGCTGTCCCTCACCTAGGCCCCACCAACAGACCCCAGTGTGTGATGCTCCCCTCCCTGTGTCCATATGTTCTCATTGTTCAACACCCACTTATGAGTGAGAATACGCGGTGTTTGGTTTTCTGTTCTTGTATGAGTTCGCTGAGAATGATGATTTCCAGATTCATCCATGTCCCTACAAAGGACATGAACTCATTGTTTTTTATGGCTACATAGTATTCCATGGTGTATATGTACCACATTTTCTTTGTCCAGTCTATCATTGATGGGCATTTGGGTTGGTTCCAGGTCTTTGCTATTGTAAACAGTGCCACTATGAACATATGTGTGTATGTGTCTTTATAACAGAATGATTTATAATACTTTGGGTACATACCCAGTAATGGGATTGATGGGTCAAATGGTGTTTCTATCTCTAGATCCTTGAGGAATTGCCACACTGTCTTCCACAATGGTTGAACTAATTGACAGTCCCACCAACAGTGTAAAAATATTCCTATTTCTCCACATCCTCTCCAGCATCTGTTGTCTCCAGATTTTTTAATGATCGCCATTCTAACTGGCGTAAGATGGTATCTCAATGTGGTTTTGATTTGCATTTCTCTAATGACCAGTGATAATGAGCATTTTTTTCATATGTTTGTTGGCCTCATATATGTCTTCTTTTGAAAAGTGTCTATTCATATCCTTTGCCCACTTTTGGATGGGTTTGTTTGTTTTTTTCTTGTAAATCTGTTTTAGTTCTTTGTAGATTTGTATTAGCCCTTTGTCAGATGGGTAGATTGCACAATTTTTCCCCATTCTGTTGGTTGCCAGTTTGCTCTAATGATTGTTTCTTTTGCTGTGCAAAAGCTCTGAAGTTTAATTAGATCCCATTTGTCTTTTTTGGCTTTTGTTGCTATTGCTTTTGGTGTTTTAGTCATGAAGTCCTTGCCTATGCCTATATCCTGAATGGTTTTGTCTAGGTTTTATTCTAGTGTTTTTATGGTGTTAGGTCTTATGTTTAAATCTTCCTATACACCAATAACAGACAAACAGAGAGGCAAACCAAGAGCAAACTCCCATTCACAATTGCTGCAAAGATAGTAAAATACCTAGGAATACAACTAACGAAGGATGTAAAGAGCCTCTTCAAGGAGAACTACAAACCACTGCTCAAGGACATAAGAGAGGACACAAACAGATGGAAAAACATTCCATGCTCATGGTTAGAAAGAATCAATATTGTAAAAATGGCCATACTGCCCAAAGTGATTTATAGATTGAACACTATCCCCATCAAGCTATCAATGACCTTCTTCACAGAACTGGAAAAAAACCACTTTAAACTTCATATGGAACTAAAATAGAGCCCACATAGCCAAGACATTCCTAAGCAAAAAGAACAAAGCTGGAGGCATTATGCTGCCTGACTTCAAACTATACTACAAGGCTACAGCAATCAAAACAACATGGTACTGGTACCAAAACAGAGACATAGACCAATGGAACAGAACAGAGGCCTCAGAAGCAACACCACACATCTACAACCATCTGATCTTTGACAAACCTGACAAAAACAAGCAATGGGGAAACGATCCCCTGTTTAATAAATGGTGTTGGGAAAATTGCCTAGCAATGTGCAGAAAGCAGAAACTGGACCCCTTCCTGACACCTTACACTAAAATTAACTCGAGATGGATTAAAGATTTAAACATAAGACCTTCTCCCTTTAATTTACATTATCTGCTCTATAATTTGTCAAATATCCACATGTATTTGACTTAATTTCTTGACATTCCAATTTATTCCATTGGTCTATTTTGCTAGTCTTGAGTTTTGCTGGCCAAGTAGATCCCTGTGCCCAGTCCTTGTTCCAAGCAACTATTGTTTTCCACTAACATGTATTACACATTGAAACTTCAGCTAAGTATCCTGCAATATACCCAGCATTGAGGCTATGTCATGAAATTGGCTAGGAGTATGGGCTTGGTAACTTTGCCACTTATTAGCTAAGTGTTTTGGGAAAATTACCTATCCTGTAAGCATCATTTTCCTCATGTGTAAATTAGCGTACAAGTAGTGCCCACTCACCAGTTTTCTGTAAGACTAAAGTTAGAAAAGTATATCAAAGTGCTCAGCCCATTAATTATAACATGAAAAGTGCTTAATCAGTGACATTATTTACATTAGCCATTGCACTATAAATTGTAGTACCTGGAACACAATAGTTTTATAATGATTGCAATAGTTAGTGTAAGTAAAACATCTAGTACAAAGTAATGCTTACTACATATTATATGGCCAATAAATGTTAATTGCTTCCCTAATACCTCTCCACTTATTTCCTTCCCTAATGCATCTCCTTCTCTGCACACGAATTTGGTATCATTAGGATAGAATTTGGAGAAAAACGTATAAAAATAGGATGAAACAACACAGGAAGGTATATTTTAAAATTCTTTAATGGCGATTTTTCTAAAGTGTCAATAAATAACATATCCTGGGGTAGGTGTTTAGGGTTTTATTTTATTTTTAAGCATTTTCTGCCATGAACAAATTGTTGAACATGGAGATTCAGAATAAGTCAGTGTGTTGCAATGTTCTACATGTGTGAAAATTAAAAAAAAGTAACAGAGAAGTGACTTTTCTCCAGTAATTTTCCTTTTATTTTGCTCTATCCGAATCCCTTTTTAAAAATCTCTGTCTGAATTAAGCATCTGCTACTAATTATGACAGCATTTCAAATCAGAAGGAGTGACAAAATACTACAAAAAGGGAAAGATCTATTTTTGAAAAAAAAAAATAATTCTTTTTCATTTACAACTAGGGCTCCATTTTAATGCTCCAGAAATTCCACAAGCATTGAGTGAAACTGAAAAAGGAGGACGTGAGTTGGGACTGACTGCTTGGCTTCACACTAAGAAAGGGATGTGTGTGTGATGACAATGAATGTGCTGCTGGGTGTACTTAGGCTGGTCTCAATTACAGAATGTTTGTGTCTATATGGAAACACTGACAAGGTGGTACAATGAAGAACGTTTGCAGAGTACACAACTTGAAAGGGCTGTGCAAATCCCCACATATATGAAAACATCCATGGCACGCTGGCTGCATACATTTTGTATGCACATGAGTAAGACTTCACATCTTACATATATGCAAACATACGTATCACACTAACTACACATGTTCTATGTATGTATAAAATATTATATATCATTATACAAGCTTCCATTTGTACTAACTGCATATATATGTCTATAAGTAAAGACATGTCAACTGTGCAAAATACCGATATCACACTATCTCCATATAATATGAATGTATGTAAAATCATTGTACATGTATACAACCTTACATTAAGGGGTTATATAAATGCCTTTAATAAATCAGATTACTCAACTGAAAGAATAAATGCCACTGATTTGAAAGTGGTTTGGGGGTTTATACTCCCCACTGAAACCCAAATACCTCCTCTGGTATTACTGTCTTCGTTGTCATGTATAGCCTGAGATTAAGATGTGCATTGATTATAAGACCAGTTAGTCAAGGACTAAATATAATAGCAATTGAACGCCTTGATTGTAGCTAAAGCTTATGTGCTTTATATGCATTCTGTGAAAACCCATGACCCCTAGGTTCTGAAGATTGCTCCAATAATGTGTAGTAGGAGGTGTATTGCAAGTCTAGATTTTGAACTTTTGTAGCAAAAATCCCTAATGAATTCAGACAAGCATGTGGTGGGCAGTATTCTTTCGAGGCAAAATGTTCAATATGTCTACTTATTCAGGTTTAATAATATTTATTATGATTATATTATTATTAATGATGATGAAATTATTATTAATTGAATCCATTAAGTCTTCCATAGTCTTGACTAAATATCTCTAATATACATATACATCTATGTGTGTATATATTAGTACATTTTGCCTGTTTAAATTTGCTAAAGATCACTAATGCTTATTCTGCATTTTTATTTTTCAAGTCTCTTAATGGATAAGTACCAGAACACAACATAAAAACAGTTTACACATAAAAAAGGAATTTACTGACACAAGAACAGAAAATCAAACACTGCATGTTCTCATTCATAGGCGGGTGTTGAACAATGAGAACACATGGACACAGGGAGGAGAGCATCACACACTGAGGTCTGTGGGTGGGACCTAGGGGAGGGACAGCGGGAGTTGGGGGAGGGATAACATGGGGAGAAATTCCATATATAGATGATGGGAAGGAAGGCAGCAAACCATCTTGCCATGTACGTACCTATGCAACAATCCTGCATGTTCTTCACATGTACCCCAAAACCTAAAAAGCAATAAAATACATGAAAAAAAAGGAATTTACTAGTCCATGTAGTCAGGAATTTCAGGTTTGGCTGGATCTAGAGGCCGTTGCATCTCTTTACTTTTCTTTCATTTGCTGAACTCAGCTTCTGCTCTGCTGTTGACATTTATCTCAGGCATCTTCTCTCCAGGAGCTGAAAAGATAGCCCCCAGCAGATCCAGGCTATGTCTCCCTTGTAAGTAGCAGTCTCAGAGTAAATGGAGTGATGTTCTTTCCCCCAGTAGCAGGTCAATCCTTGCAACAGAATCTATCTGGAACTGCAAACTTATATTCCAATTCCAGCTAGTGCTTGTTTCCCGGGGGCTGGGGAAACATAACTGGTCAGGCTGAATTGTAGGTTACATGCTAGACATGGACATGCAGGGTACAGATAAGTAGTTATAGATAAGTAGTTATGTTCATAACTGTGAAACCAAGTTTCATTGCACCAATAGGGAAATCAATGAGGATCCAAAATGACAATTGGTAACTTTTTATATGGTCCACCCATTCTCTACAGTCCAATATAAGAATGTGCAGAAAACATGAAAACTATGAATTCTACAGAATATCTTAAATAAAAATTTTCCCATTATAAGATCTTAACATTAGAAGATGTTTCAAGCTGGGCGTGGTGGTGCACACCTGTAATCCCAGCACTTTGGGAGGCCAAAGCAGGCGGATCATCTGAGGTCAGGTGTTGTAGACCAGCCTGGCCAACATGGTGAAACCCTGTCTCTACTAAAAAAATACAAAAAAATCATCCGGGCATGGTGGCAGGCACCTGTCAGCTACTCGGGAGACTGAGGCAGGCAAATCACTTGAACCTGGGGGAAGAGGTTGCAGTGAGCCGAGATTGTGCCACTGTACTCCAGCCTGGGTGACAGAGCGAGACTCTGTCTCAAAAATATCATATCACCATATCGTATCATATTATATCATCATATCATAAATAGAGAATTTTCAAATGTTCCTAGCTCAACTTTGTAGCTTCCCCCACCTCAAGTATAGCTATTCTTTAAGTGAGAGTACTTTTTTTTTTTTTTGAGACAGAGTCTTGCTCAGTTTCCCAGGCTAGAGTGCATCTCAGCTCACTACAGACTACGCCTCGTGGGTTCAAGCTTCTCGTACCTCAGCTTTCCAAGTAGCTGGGATTACAGGTGCTTGCCACCACATCCAACTAATTTTTGTATTTTTAGTAGAGAAGGAGTTTCACCGTGTTGGCCAGGCTGGTCTCAAACTCCCAACTTCAGATGATCTGCCCGCCTTGGCCACCCAAATTGCTGGGACTGCAGGTGTCAGCCACCACGCCCGGCCTAAGTGAGAGTACTTCTATAGTGAGATCAAATAGTAAATACTGGATAAAAATTAGCTCGTATTATGAAAAATATACCCAAGAAGTATGCTTTCAATATACTGTTAAAAATAAATTTCTGGAACAACAAAAAAAGGAGAATCAGATGCTGAATTAAAGAAAATCTGAATTCCTTCAGTCCTTGTCTTAATTAAGCTATGTAGTTGACTTATTCAAGAATGAATCTGTACATGAAATTAGAGAGATTAAATGATGCCATGAACTGTTTAATTTACATGAAATGTGGGTTTATTGGCATTCAGGTTGGTGTAGGCTTTTTTTAAGTGTTAAAAATGATTTGGGGAAATTATCTTTGCTTTTCTTTAAGTCCAAGAGTTAAAGACCCAGTGTCAAATAGCGGGCCTCTTTCCCCCCAAGGTTAGTAATGTTCTTGATGGTGTCTATTCTGTTCACTATTTTGGCCATTTCCTCGTCCTGTAGATAGACATTCATTACTGAACTAGAAATGGTCACAAACTTCATTTTACAAAGGACAAGCTGAGGAAGATGTCCATTAACATCCGAGGTCTCAGGAGCATGACTCTAAGAAACCTGCTTTACCTCTTTTTCTGTCTCCTTAAATACAGAATTATAGGAGGAACGTCTGTCAGTCCGAACGAACAAATTCTAACAGAAGTTCCTGATGTATTACTATTGTTATTATTATCTATTTTGTTTCCCAGAAATAAACATCTTAGCTTATCACCAACAGGCAACAGAATAGGTATAAAGGTCTATTTATATGAAAATTTGTCTCATTCATCTTAATAAACATATGAGGGCTTATAGCCTGTGAAGCTGCCGACCTTGGTCATTTTAGACACTTCCCTCTTCCTCATGGTTTGGAAACATTTTCTTTAGCTCAAATTCCAGAAAACATAAAAGTTCTTGCTGTCAAGACAATTGAGAGATGATGCTATCAAGGTGGTAATAAACCTGTGTGTGTGTATGTGTGTGTGTGTGTGTGTGTGTGTGTGTGTGCGCGCGCGCGCGCGCTAAGCTTCCCACCTGAAAAAGAAAAGAACTAACATTTTTCCTCTCATTTGAATCAGAAGCAAACACACGTAGGTCACAGCATCACTTTCACATATGAGTCAAGTTCCCTCTTTACGGTAGGGAGAGGTGAAACCAACCATGTGTCCTTGGGCAAAGCAAGAACAAGGACGTTTGTGGCTCTCTACTCTTATTTCTGTCACCTGGACCTTAGACAAGATGTGACCAACTCTCTGGGACTTAATATCTCCAATTACGAGAGAGATGCTATGACAACACTGCCTGTGTAGGATGCACTGTGAGGACGCGTGGGAGAGGGGGAAGGAGCTTCACTGCTGGGGATATTATTTGACCTTGAAATCCCTGCTTCCCGCTCAGGAATTTAAGTCTCTCTTGTGCAGTGAAGGAGGCAGGAATCATCTTCTAAACCAGACCTTTTGCTAGTGAGAAGGAGATACTAGCTTTTCCAGAAATGTTACCTTCCCTGCTTCTGAAGTCTATGTCCCCAAGGCTCTACCATATCAAGAGCTCTGGTTGGAAAATCTGAGTTTCAGTACTAATGTGACCATCAGGCTTCTGTGTGATCCATCTTCACTAACTTCTAACCTCAATTGTTTTTGCAAGGGATTACTAATATGTTCTTCATCTAGTGTGGAAATAATCAATTTTTGTTTATTTGAGTCCCTGGAAGCATTAAGCATTCATTAAGAAATGAGCATGTGAGGACATTTTATAAAACAAATGTGAAAGTGCTAATCTATCCCCCAGGGACAGTCTTCTCTAATTTTCTTTTCTCTTTTGTTTAAAGGAAGTCAGTATCCAAGAGAAGACAAATGCCTGCCCTGAGTGTAGCCCTCCCACCCCTGAAGTGTTAACACCTAGTATCCCTTAACTGAAAATAGGGTTGTTGTAGATGTAGTTAGTTAAGATGGGGTCATATTGGAGTATGGTGGACCTCTAATCAAATATGACTGGTTTTTATCACAAAGGAAATTTGGACACAGGGACAGGCATGCACGCAGGGAGAATGCCAGGTGAGGTCTGGAATTATGCTACCGCAAACTAAGGGGTACCAAGAGCTGGGAGATAGGCCTGGGACAGACACCTTCCCTGGAAACTTCAGAGGGAACATGGCCCTGCCTGTGCCATAATATCAGACTCCTAAACTCCAGAAGTGTGAGACACACATTTCTGTTGTTTGTGGTGCTTTTTATGGCAGCCCCAGGAAATGAATACAGCTGGTCTAGTCAATTTTCACACGCTTCCTGCCCTGCCTGCCTGCTTTCATTTGTGACCATGAATTCTTTCCAATGCACTTCTCTAGGGAACCAATTAGAGCTGGCCTGTGAGAGATCAACTTGCTACAGTCTTTGCGTAGGGGAGTTGTATTATATAAGAGCATGGACTTTGGAGTGCAGGAACCTGGATTAGGGCTGCGGTCACTACTTACTATTATCACGTGACTTGAAGAAAATAATTTATCATCTCCAAGTCTCAGTTTCATTTTCTGAAAAATGAGAGTAATAGGCCTGCCTCACTGGATTGTGGTAAGCATTGAATGGAATCATGCTGAGAATTACTAGGACAGAGGGGCCAGTACATAAAGTGGTTTACTAAAAAGCAACTGTTATGATTACACTTTAAGTTCCTTGAGATCTGAAGAGTATCATTTTTTTTCCTTCACTATTACTCGTTATATTAATTAGGACTCTTGTTTATTCTTAAGTAAACTGAGTTGGTATGGCAGCTGCCATTAATCTTCAATTAAGTGGCCTCATTAATCCAAAGTCACTAGGAACCCAGACTCTTTCTCTTTTGTTACTTGGTCATTCCTGGGGTGTAATCCACTTGGTCCCAGGTGGTTCAACACATTCCAGTACAACCAGTAGGAAGGGGATAAGGCGAAACAGAGTCATGCCCTGGAAAAGCCCCATCATTTCATCGGCCTGAGCACAGCAACCCAGCTACATTTTTCTGAAATGGGTGCTGGAAAGTGTGGCCTTTATCCTGAGAAGCTGGTGAAAAGTGGGTGTTCTATTACTCCACTGAGAGAAGAGGAGGGGCTTGAGGGCAACTGCCTGTCTCCATCCCAAGTATACATCAGCATATACATGGCAGTCAACAAAATATGGTTAATGCATTATTATTTTTGTTGTATTATCATGATGATCAATATCTAACATCAAAGAATGTGTCTTGTCTTAAACAACTAGGGAACAATTTTTATACCATGAATTAAAGATAGCCTAGGACAACTGATGATCTTTAATTTTTCAAAAGTTAATCAACTTGCATTATAATTTATTTTATACATATGAGGAAATTGTTATCCCTGGTTTCTAGATATTTGTGCGATGATTTCTATTGTTAGGAAATTGGTGGAGCTATGAGTTGTCCTTCCAAACCATGGTCCACCAGAACACACGAGATTTAAAAATGCATTAATGCTGAAAACTCCTCTCTTCATCCAATCATTTTCCCATACTGTGGCTACTATTATGCTGCATTTTATAATTTTAAAATGGTGGAATTACCCTGAGACTGGGTAATTTATAAAGAAAATAGGTTTATTTGACTCACAGTTCTGCATGGCTGAGGAGGCCTCAGGAAACTTACAATCATTGCAGAAGGTAAAGAGGAAGTAAGGTACATTTTACATAGTGGCAAAGAGAGAGAAGGGAGAAATTTCACACTTTTAAACCATCAAATCTCACGAGAACTCACTCACTATTAGCCTGGGAGAAATCTGCCTCCATGATCTATCACCTCCCACCAGATCCCTCCCGTGATGCCTGGGGATTTCAATTCAATATGATATTTGGGTGGGGACACAGAGCCAACCAAGACACTCTACGGAAAAATAGTGGGTTTGGAAAAGAAGTTCATGTTTCTGTATGAGACATAGTGCGTTTTGCTTTTAAAATCAGAAAATCAGTGCAAAATCTGAGTTGTGTGCTAAATTATTAATGATTTCTCTCTATATTTAGAAATTCATTTTAACTTTAAAGATGATGCAGCACCATTTAAATGGGAGAAATAAGTTATTGAATGTGAAAACATCTGTAACTAGGTAACTGAACTGCTTGTCTGCCAAAGACATATGTTAAAAATAAGAAAACAGCAAAACAACTAACTCACCTGTCAGAGTAATGTTTTTGATAGGCTGCACAGTGCTAAAGGAAAAACAAAGTTAGAAGTATGTGGGCAATTTTTAGCTTTGGCTGAGCTGGTAAGTTTAATTTCCCAATTTGTTGCCGAGAAACACAATTTTTCTGTTTGGGTAATTGCATAGTTGTATTGTTAAACTGCATTCAGAGTTGACAATAGTTAATGAACAACAACACTTTAACACAATAGTTAAAGAACAACAATAGAAAGAGCCTATAGCAGCAGAGATGGAGAGAGGAGGAAAAATTCTCTGCTGCCCTCTGAGGGTAGATCTAAGTGTTATGAATCTTGGAGACATATTACAACACAGTCAACAGTCAGAATATTGGTCTGGGGATATTTTAAAAGAAGGCAATGGGCTGGAGCCAGGAACCCCAGACTGAAAGGAGCTGTGCTATACTGCCTGGAACAGAAGCTCAGGGGTCCTGAGGACTCAGAAACATCTAGTGGAAAGATGGGACTTGTCTGTACCAAGGAAGTTTTGCTTGGGTAGATTCAGCAGATATAGTAGCTTCTCCAGAGGAGGGTCTTGGGAGAACCCATGGAAGTATGTATAAGAAAAAGGGTCAAATTTTAACAACTTCTGGCTGGGCGCAGTGATGTACACCTGTAATCCCAGCACTTTGGCAGGCCAAGGCAGGCGGATTGCCTGAGCTCAGGAGTTCAAGACAACACTGGGCAACATGGTGAAACCCCATCTCTACTAAAATACAAAAAATTAGCTGGACATGGTGGCGGCCACCTGTAGTACATCATCACTGCTCACACCCTATTGGTGACAAATAGCCACACACCCCCCATCTAAATGCCATGGTGGTAAATGTTATCCCAGCTGGACAGCTGCTTCCCTGTGACAGCTCTGCATGTTGGAAGAGGGAGTGACACATTGTTGGATAACAACCTCTCTGTGTCAGAATATGTAAGCTGTAAACCCTCCCTCCTATTCATACCCAGGGGAAGACAAAGGGTCATCCCTCTAAGTGGTAGAAAGGGAAAGAAGAGATAAAACCAGAATTGTTTCTAGATTATTTGCCTTGTATCCTGATGGTTCAATGTAGCAGCTATTTATGGCACAGGGCTCCAGTGGGGACACACGATACCATGGGAAGCCAAAGGAGAGACGTTGAACCCATACTTGAGAGGATTGAGCAAATTAAATCTTTAAAGAGGAAACTTAGAGTTGAGGAGGAGCTAGCCAAACACCAATGGAGGTTAGGGAACATCCAGGCAAACATGGTACCCCAGAAAAGGCTTTGCAGTGGGAGAGTATGATGCATTTGGGGGACTGAATGGTCCTATAATGTGTGAAGGGTAAAAGGGATGGGGCTGAAGGGTTGGCAGCCACCAAATGGGGACACATGTTCTTACCCACCAGACATGTGACAAGCCCTTGGAACATCTCCAGGACGAAGTAGGGTAATTAGATTTACATTTCAGGAAGATCTCTGGGACTGCAGGGGGAAAGCCTGGGGGAGCCAGACCGAAGGGGCCAGCCCAGATGGTACTGGTGGTCTGGGGGTGCGAAAACTGTGGCTTAAAGGAAGGCAGAGGCTCTGGGTGTGAAGCAAGTGGGCAAATTTGAGAGACAGGTGGGAGGCAACACCTTAATTCTCTGTATCTAAACACGATGCTCAAGTCCTGCCCCCTCTAAAGAGTTTTCCCTGCATGCTCCGTCTTTGCACTCACACAATTAGAGTCTGTTTTGAATAACTTAATATTTAGTTACATATTCCACAAACAGACAATCCCAAAACTATGTGGATTAAAAGATGTTATTTTATATAGCACTAAGAAGCAAACCTCATATATTATAAGACACAATCGATGGTAAGGTGGTTTCTAAATTAAGTGATATGAAACTGAAAAAATGTCATGTAAGAATTTATGAAATACTCAAAGTCACTTTACTCTTTTATGTCTTCCCAATTTCTTTCTCCAGTGAGCTTGTGGATTATTTAAGTATAGACTATGATTTATACTTCCATAAAGTACAAGACCTATCTTTGAATCAGTTATACAGTGAGTGGTAAATGCATGCATAGAAATGAACTACAAAGTGTCAGACCATTTGAAGAGGAACTCAAAAGTTCCAGCGGGTTATGAGATAGTCTCATCTTTTAAGTGAAGAAATTGAACATTTGGGGGGAAAAACTACAGAGAAAACTTACAAAAATTTATTGCATTTTTAATAAATTAAAATTATGCATTACATAATTTAAAGATTTAAATATTTCAACCAGACTTGTTAAAAATCAAAACCAAACCATACCAAAACAGTCTCCTACTATTTGCCTATTTCCCCTAAGCTACAGGCAACCACTTTAAACTGTTTTGATAATTTTTGTGGCACTTTGCTGTATAATTCTAGGTGATAGATTGTTATTAAGTGTTATTTTCCGGTTTTTGTTCTTCTTGACTTCCTGCTATTGAGCATAAGAATTCAGTTTCAAGGCAGCTCTAATTCTCTTTTTGATGTACTGAAATACATTCATCTTTTGTGCCCCATCACCTATGAGTTATATTATGTTCTAGATTAGGTCATATAATTTTTACATATTTAGGATGGTGAAACATGAATCACATGCAAACCATGTGGATTACTAGATTACTTTCTTTTTTATGTTATGTTTTGTGTTACCTGGAGTTAGTAATTGTGTTAGGCCCTTTCTGCATTGCTCTAAAGAAATACCTGAGAGTGGGTCATTTATAAGAAAAGAGGTTTAATTGACTAATGATTCTATAGGGTACACAGGAAACATAGCAACATTTCCCTTTGTGGAGACCTCAGGAAGTGTTCAAGCATGGCGGAAGGCAAGAGGGGGAGCAGGGACATCACAAGGTGAAAGCAGGAGCAAGAGAGAAAGTAGGAGGGGAAGTGCCACACATTTTTAAATGACCGGATCTCCTGAAAACTCAGAGCCAGAGCTCACTTATCACCAAGGGGATGGCCCAAGCCATTCACGAGGGATCTCAAGGATCTGTTCCCAAGATTCCAACACCTCCCACCAGGACACACCTCCAGCATTGGCTATTACATTTCAACATAATGGGCGGGGACACATATCCAAACTATATCAGTGATTGTCCTGGTACTTTATTTTATTTTATGTTTTTAAGAAACTCATCATTAACAACCCCATACTCTCCACCAGTTGTCTAAACAACCTACCAATATATTTCCATCTATTTTATTTTTTGATTTTCATCTCTCCTAGAGTCTTCTAATCTACTCCAGCCTGGGCAAGTTGCTGTCCACACCTAGTGAGCAGCTCCTGTCTTTGATCTTCCTTCAGCAACGTCCCAAGGATTCTATCTGCTACTTCTATGTGTTAGTCTACCTCCTTCTTGACTCATTTCCTAATCTTTGTGTTTATGTCATTGCTGGCTTTCTAAAAAACCTAGAATATATGCGAATGTCTTTGTTTTCCTGTCATACTTTAATTTGTCTAGGTATAGAATTCTAGGTTAAAAGTCTTTTTATCTTTAGAATTTTGAAGGCATTTCTCTAGAGTCTTCTAATTTCCTGGGTTGTTGTTGAGAGGTTTGAAGTTCTCCTGTGATATACCTAAGATTAGGAAACAGAAGCTCTTGGCCTATGGTTTTCAATCTCAGTATTATTGGCATTTTAGACTTTATAATTCTGTGTTGCAGAAAGTGTCCTGTGGCAGGGCACGGTGACTCACGCCTGTAATCCCAACACTTTGGGAGGCCAAGGCGGGTGGATCATGAGGTCAGGAGTTTGAGAACAGCCTGGTCAACATAGTGAAACCCCATCTCTGTTTAAAATACAAAAGATTAGCCGAGAGTGGTGGCGGGTGCCTGTAATCTCAGCTACTCGGGAGGCTGAGGCAGGAGAATTGCTTGAACCCAGGAGGCAGATGTTGCAGTGAGCCGAAATGGCACCATTGCACTCCAGCCTGGGTGACAGTGCAAGACTCAGTCTCAAATAAAAAGAAAGAAAAAAGAAAGAAAGAGTAAGAAAGAGAAAGGAAGGAAGGAAGAAAGGAAGGAAGGAAAGAAAAAGAAAGAAAGAAAGGAAGAAAGAAAGAAAGAGAAAGAAAGAAACTGTCCTATGCACCTGTGCATGGTAAGATGGTAACGTGCTGCTCAGCATTTCAGGACTCTGCCCACAAACTGCCAGCAGTACCCATGCCCAAGTGTGACCATCAACAATAAATGTCTCTAGGCACTGCCACTGGGGAAGGTGGAGAGCAAAATCACCTCGAGTTGAGAACCACTGCTCTGGACTTTCATTCAGATGTAGGCTTGCTAGATGTTTGACCATAGGAAAGTTGTTGAGAGTCTGGATTTATACCTGGAAATGAAGTTAATGATCTCTGCTTTGCCTACACTAAAGAAATGTGAGAATCACATGAGTTAGTAGATGTGAAAAATGACTTTATATATTAATGTGTTACATAAATGGAAAGCCATATTATTACTTGATTATATATTTTAAGCTATGTATTCTAGGGTGTTGGAAACTCGACAGACCAGGTTTGCATTTTATTTGCAAATCCTAACAGAATACTTATCAAATGATAGGATTTCAGCAAATGCTTGCTCACCGAGTAAAATTGTCTAAAACAAAGCAGTAATGTAAAATATAGAAATTTCTATTGTGTGTGTATCTGAGTGTGCTGTTTAGGATAACACTAGTTGCTAGGACAAATCTAAAAATGCAAAATGGCTCAAACACAATAGATGTTTATTTCTTACTGCTAGAACCCTCTGGATGATTGCTCTGAGTCATTAGATGAATCGCTTTTGAGCAGTGATTAGTTCTATACGTGACTGCCAACTTCAACACATGGCTTCCAAAGTGGATGTGATAACCTATGACGAGATGGCAACAAAGGAAAAGGAAAAACCAAGTAGACAAAACCCAGCTGCATCTTAAGACACATCAATACACACTGCTTCTGTTCATATTTCCTGGGTGGAATCTAGTCACATGATCCCATCTAGATTCTGGGAAATGGGATACTAGGGAATGTAGTTGTGGGACAAGCCTTAGTTGCCTTCCAGCAAGTGCATGGTGAAAGTGTACTTGATGAACAGGTGGCCACACCCATTACCAAGTATTAATGTGTATCCTTACCAGCCCAGGTGTTCAATGCTAGAAATCATGGAATTGTTAGAAATCAGATCAATGCAGATCCAAAACTCCAATGCTTAGAGCTTTCTGTGCCTTTACTAAAGTCTCTCTCTCTCTCAGTGTATGTGTTTATAATGCAAACATGATTCTTTGTTTCAAAGCGTAAAGACATATCCAACATTTTCCGCATTGTAGAAATTTCTCCCTCCCTCTTTTTTTCTTTATGGAAACCTTCCCAGTCCACATCCGCGGGCTACTGGGGGATTTCTGGAGGTTTGGGGACAGGGATTGTACTGATCTTTCAGAATGCTCAGCTAAACTCTGGGAACTTAATTGCTACTCTATAGATCCATTAGTAATCAAGAATATTTTAAATATGTAGAGATATATGAGCTAGAATTCTGTCTTTGCAAGCAAAATGAAATCAACTTCGGTTAATGTAAGCACAAGGTGATTTATTGAACAGAGATAAGGGAGGTGGGAAATGTGTGTCCCTGGAATTAATCTGTTTAAAAAGGAATGCCTAGCTGGCCTACCTTGGGGGAAGTAACCACCGGAACAGATCGTGTCTAACATGGAAGAGGTAATTCCAATTTAAATAGAGTGTTGTTAGGAAAGAGAAGCTGGTGCTGGGAAATCACGAGAGGAAACAAATAAACGAGACGTGTTCACCACATTTGGTGCTATTATTTTTTCATTCTTGAAGCACATAGTCCTCTGAGGGGTGAGGATTTATTTGCATCACAAGACTCCAGTCACCCATTATTTGAGCAGAAGCCAAAGGAATTTTGACCTCTCTTTGTTATTTAGTTTTCAATATTGACGTACTTGAGGTGTGTAAACATGCTACTATATCTCAATTTTAGTTCAAACTCAGAAACAGTTAACTGGCCATTAGTATTGATTTGCCATAAATTGCTTTTCATTATGGGCTCAAGTAGAAACCATCCAGATTTAGTCAATTGCAGCAAGAGCTGAGATTAAGTTTCAGCCATTTATGGCCTCATTATTGAAATAAAATTCAGTTACAGAAAACTCCCTCTGTCTTTTTCTTTCTGTAACACATTTAAAGCAATATCCTTATATGTAGAGAGAAGGTGATGCGAAGGGGCAATATACCACGAACGTGCAAATTTAAAGGAAGAAGAGATTTAATTTTGCTTTTCTTGGTCCTGCAACGTTGTTTAAAAAAACCCTTGACATAATAGCAAGAGACTTTCATTTAGTGCAGTGGCTGCTAACACAATCAGCCACAGGATGCATGAAATCATCAATACCCAAAGCAGGATAGTAATGGAATGTATCTGTTCATGGAAACCAAATTCATCTGTAAAGCCACTCAAGGTCTTATATCCCACTGGAGTGCCCATAGTAAGTGCAAAAGACAGCAAGAGCATGACGCTGCCCTTTCCTTTTCCAGCTGGAACCCCAGATACTTGAGTTTGTGGGACGAGCTGTTTCCTTCATCCTAGCTTTACTCCATCAAGCGTCCTTCACTCACATCTGGTGACAGCAGAAGTGCTTTGCAGGAGCCTTGGTTGTCTTGGCCATTGAGTGCAGTGGACAGCAGCAGGGCAGGTCAGCCCCGCTCCACTGCTGGCTTCTCACATGAAGCAGCTGAATGGCTCATCTTTGTAAGAATGGGGGATGTGTACTGAAGGAAGGCATGGCACTCACTGCTGCTGAAGGATTTGAAGGACAAATGTTGAACCGTAATGACTGGCAGAGGCAAAAGGAACATATGGTAATTGTCATGTGGCTGTCAAATTAGTGTGACCAACACACAGTCATATCAGGGTCTTGAGATATTATTGTTCATATTGTGCACGTTAGCTTGGCCATATCTTGTATAATTAGAAAATAAAGACCTGTTATTACACACATACACACACACTCATACATCCACATGTTGTGGTTTACACATTATATACTTAGGGTAAAATTAAACTAATTTTGACTTGAGGAATTTACGGTATGTGTAATATTCATAACCATTGTTCATAGGTTACAAATCTAAATTTAGATAAGTAAAATAAAATAACCTTCAAATTCCTATGTGCAAGAAGGAAAAGATTGGCCCATATAACCATGGGGAGTCAATGTACTTGGAAACTCCTTAGGTCAACTTGGTTTCTTGTGAGCAATAATGGAGAGAATCCTGTGAAATTCTCTCTAGACCATATTCCCAAAGTGATTCATTCTCTGAAAATGACCACCATCCAATGTATGTTACTCTGCTTCTTCTGAGCCTGTGGTCTCGCCAACTGAGCCCATTTTCTGATTCTGCTTTCTCTGAGGTCATGCTAGCCAGTCACGGCTTAATTATAAAATAACTCTTAGTTTGTTAACTCAAGAAATGTTTGCTGAGCACTAAATACATTTAGGCTTTATTTCCAGGACGGAGGAGACACAGATGAATAACATTGCCTCTGCCCCCAAGAAGCTTTTAGTCCACTGGAAAAGATCTGAGTTTATGCTATACTCACCTTGAGGCATATCGTGTAGTTGGATCATAAGAGTGCAGACTCCAATACCAAATTCCAGCCCATTCTGCACTGGCTGTGTGGTCTCAGGCCAGTTACATACCTTCTCTGGGCATCCATTATCTTATGCATGAGATGGGTGCACTAACCACATCCCACATCCTAGGGTTGTGGTGGAGATTAAATGAGGTGATATATATGCAGCACAGTTGAACCCCTACTGAGTGCTCAGGGACACTAGTTATGATGCTCATTCCTCCAGGTGACTCTGAGACTCAGTGATTGACAAGGGGATGGGGGCAGATCAAGGTCTCAGAGGGAGAGTCATCTATGTCTTAGCTATTCACTATTAAGTTTCTTTTTCTTTTTTTCTGAGACAGGGTCTCACTTGGTTGCCCAAGCTGCAGTGCAGTGGCACCATCTCAGCTCACTGTAACCTCCACCTCCAGGCCTCAAGCATACTCCCTACCTCAGCCTCCTGAGTAGCTTGGACTACAGGAACATGCCTGCACAGCCAGTACACCATGCCTGGCTAATTGTTGTGTGTATATATATATGTATATATGTATTATAAATATACAAATATATATATTTACAATATATATATAAAATATAAATATATGTAATACATATATGTATATATGTATATATACACACATTTACATATAGGTATATATGTATATACACACATTTATATATATGTACATATGTATATACACACATTTATATATATGTCTATATGTATATTTATATATATGTATATGTGTGTATATATGTAAATACAGACATATATTTGCAGAGACAGGGTCTCTCTGTGTTATCCAGGCTGGTCTTGAACATCTGGGCTCAAGTGATCTGCCCACCTCAGCCTCTCAAAGTGGTGGGGATTATAGATGTGAGCCACCATGCCCGGCTTAAAAATGTTTTAAAAAATAAATACATTTAACAAAAAACCTGGTGTTGTTTTTAGCCTAAATGTTAGAGTTTATGTCCTGAAGTATTTTTTTCATTGATACAATCAATTTTCATGTATAAATTGGGTTATATTTTCACGAACAGCTCTACTTAATATGTTGATAACACAAATCAACTGAGAGTAGCATTATTGTGTTTGTGTTCCATAACGGAAAAAAAGATAAATTGTGTGAGTCCTGTTTTTTTTATTTAAATATTTATGCATTTATAGACACTTGATAATAAATTTCATAATATATTGATAATCTTCATCCCAAATAAGTAGCAAATAGCTAAATATAAAGAGAATCAATATAATCATTTAAGAGAAATCATTAAGAATGTGTTGACTATCTTATGCCAGGCACTGTCTTCACAGAATTAGTTTCATCTTATATCTTTGTGCTTTGTAATTTCAGAAATTAACAAGATAAATCTGTGAAATAAAATTTTACAACTTGATGAAAATAAAGCAAGTTTGACTCCCTTAATCAGGGCTGTTTGGAAAAAAAAAGAAAGAAAGAAAATGGGCTAGTATGCTGAGGAAATATCAAGACCCAAAATAATCTGCCCAGAGTTTATTTTTATTATTATTTTTATTGTACATCTTTCTGGTGCACAATATGATGTTTTGATATATTCATCCATGGTGAAATGGTTACTGTAGTCAAGCAAATTAATATATCCATCATCTCACATAGTTATGTTTTTATGTGTGGCGAGAGCCCCTAAAATCTGCTCTCAACAAAAATCTCTAATACAGTAAAATAAAACCTTTGTTTCTGTAATGCCATCTGGAGAGGGCAGCACTCAGAACACACTTGGTGGGCAAAGGAAGAATGCAGCAATAGTTTTCGATGGAAAGGGTAGAAAAGGCCGGGTGCGGTGGCTCACACCTGTAATCCCAGCACTTTGGGAGGCCGAGGTCGGAGGATCACAAGGTCAGGAGTTCAAGACCATCTGGGCCAATATGGTGAAACTTCATCTCTAATAAAAATACAAAAAAAATTAGCTGGACATGGTGGCACACGTCTGTAGTCCCAGCTACTCGGGAGGCTGAGGCAGGAGAATTGCTTGAACTCAGGAGGCGGAGATTGCAGGGAGCCGAGATCGCGCCCCTGCACTACAGCCTGGGCCACAGTGCGAGACTCCATCTCAAAAACAAACAAACAAACAAGCAAAAAACAAAAAGAGGAAGCTTCCTCAGCTCTACCCCAACTGCATGGTGGAGGCAGAATAGACTATAAAGAAGGCATGAGTTAAATAAAAAAATTTGGAAACTCCAGCCTAAATCCAGTGGATCAAGAAAGTCCTTAGGAATAAAGTTGGTGGGGATTTTTGACAATGCCGCTGAACAAAGAAACCAGATTTGGGGGAAGAGTTACTTGGACAGCTCTATGCTATGGCAGAGGGCCTTCTACAGGGGGGATAAGGCTGCTCTTGAGAGCTAGGGGACACGGTTATCAGGATAAATGCAACACGAGTGTCTCCTCCCCACCACAGACAAAGCCTTTGGCAACAGGAGGCCAAGCTGGGCTGATCATATCCAGGTTGTACCATTTGCTATACTGTGTGGGATACAGTGAAGGATCTTTAGGGTGAGCCTGAAGAACGCATGTCAGCCAAACCAAAATGACATTTTACACTTGCACTTGCTGGGCTTGCTATGTAAAGTGTCCTTGCAGAAGGTGGTGCACACAGAGATGACACAGAGAAAGAGGAGCCTTGTGCTACCAAGTCAGGTAGTCTTGTTCCTTGTCTTCCTTTTTCTCTGTACCTCTTGGTGGTGATGAAGGCTAAAGAGACCCTTAGGAGTAGCCTCACTTTCCATGCTAATCTGCATTCATGAGAATGACATCACTGAGTACTGCTCACATTAACAAACAAAATAATAAAACCTTAATATATGCATCCCCCTTATGAACTGGACCCACATAATGACCAAATATGTTTTGTGTTGATTTTGCTTTTGGTCCAATTAGCGTATCTCAACCCCGGCTGCACAATGGAATAAATAGTCTTAGGAGCCTTAAAACATAATCATGCCCAGGATTCATCCCTAAAGATTCAGATTCAATTGCTCTGAAATGAGGCCCAATCTATGGTATTATTAAAAAGCTTCTCGGGTGATTGTAGTGTGCAGCTGGAGCTGAGAATCCCTGGCTCAGGGCTGAAATCTTTGCAAGAGGATTTATCATTTTGATTGGGATGTATGTCAGAGCAGCTTCCTGTCCTCACAGACTGTGGGGGGATTCCTTTTACGTGAGAGGATGACAATGACAAAGACTTGAGATGCACCCTGTAACAACCATTTGTCATGAACATCAGCACACATGCCACCTCTTACAACTGGAGGTGGAAGGTCCTTCAGAATTAGGATCAAGGGGGAATGCATTTATTTTCTTTTTCTTTTTTTGGAGACAGGGTCTCACTCTGCTGCCCAGGCTGGACTGCAGTGTGCCATCAGAGCTCATTGCAGCCTCAAACTCCTGAGCTCAGGTGCTCCTCTCACCCAAGCCTCCTGAGTTGCTGGGATTACAGGGGTATGCCACCTCACTGTACTAATTTTTTATTTTTTGTACAGAGGAGGTCTTGCTCTGTTGCCCAGGCTGGTCTGAAACTCCTGGCCTCAAGCAATTCTCCTGCCTGGGCCTCCCAAAGTGCTGGGATTACAGGCATGAAGCACTGTGCTCAGAGATGGGGTGTGTATTTCTATTTATAAAATAAATGTTCTAATGTCAACACCATTTCATGGCACAGGTTAATGAATTGCATCTCTGGTTTAAGTTTAACCAAGGGTAAAATAAGGCAAAAGGTTTGTGGAGCATCATTTTTCCAATTTGTGGGCCTGGAGTTGCTGTGGGAAACCATGGAGAAGTAGTAAGTTCTTCCTACTGTAGAATGCCGCCGGCCTTAGGGTTCCTCTAATCTCTGTGGGCAAGATATGCAGTCACTCAGAAACTCACAACAGAGGAGTTGTCACGACTTTTAAGAAAAATGATGGTAGACACAAAAATATCTATTAGACATGCTTTTAAGCGTTTTTGTAATGCGGCTTTATTGAGCTATAATTCACATAACATAAAATTTATCCTTTAAGAGTACACAATTCAGCTGTTTTTCATACATTCACAGAATTGTGCAGCCATCACCACTATCTGATTCTGAAATTTTCATTACCCCATTAACAGTCACTTCCCATTCCCTCAACCCCTGGTCCCTGGAAACCACCAGTCTGTGTTTATGGATTTTGTCATTACAGATATTTCATATAAATGGAATCATATGATATATGACCTTTTGTTTCTGACTTCTTTCACTTTGTGTGATGTTTGCAAGATTCATCGATGTTAGTTCATGTATCAGTGCTTCCTTTGTTTTTATGGCATAATAATATTTCGTGGCATAGATAAGCACATTTTGTTTATCAATACATCAGTTGGGAGATATTTGGTTTGAATTCTTGGTATTATGAATAATGCCAATGTGGGCATTTGTGTGCCTATCTTTGTGTGAACATTTGTTTTCAATTCTATTGGGAAGATATTTAGAAGTGGAACTTCTGGGTCACATGGTAACTTTATGTTTAACTTTCTGAGGAATTGCTAAAATGTTTTCCAAAGGGACTGTGCAACTTTACATTTCTACCAACAATTTTCTAGTTTTTTAAAATATCTTCACCAATTCATGTGCATTAGGCCATTCTGGCATTGCTATAAGGGAGTAACTGAGGCTGGGTATTTTATGAAGGAAAGAGGTTTAACTGGCTCACAGCTCTGCAGGCTGCACAAGCATGGCACCAACATCTGCTTGGCTTCTGGTGAGAGCCTCAGGAAGCTTACAATCATGATGGAAGGTGAAGGGGGGAGCAGGTGCGTCACATGGCGAGAGCAGAAGCAACAGAGAGAGGAGGATGGCCCCATATTCTTTTAAACAACCAGATATCGTGTGAATTAACTGAGTGAGAACTCATTCACCACCAATGGGATGGTGCTAAGCCATTCATAAGGGACCCACACCCTTGATCCAATCACCTCCCACTAGGCTCCACCTGCAACACTGGGGTCACATTCCAAACTGAGATTTTGTGGGGACACACATCCAACCCATATCAACACGGTATGATGTTCTAACTTTTGGGCCTAGTTCATCCTAGTGGGCTTGAAATGGTGTCTCATTGTGGTTTTGATTGGCATTTCCCTAAGGATTATGATGTTGAATACATAGTTTAGTCTCTTTGTAAGAGAAATGTCTATTATTTTTTTTTTTGCCTGTTTTTTGGTTGGGTTATGTGTATTTTGATTGTTGAGTTGTAAGAGTATTTTATATATTCTGGATGTAAGTTTCATGTCAGATATATGGTTTTCAAATATTTTCTCCCCCGTAGCAAAATACTCACTCACATTTACAGAATTTCCGAACAGTTTTCTGGTGCCTTACCGCTAATGTAAAGAGACCTTCAAGAATTACCTGAGAGTTCAGGAATACCTACAAGAAAATATAGAGGCTATACTCAACCAATAGAAAAAAGGAACTTGGAGGAAACAGAGGATACAGGGAGAGGACAATAAAAAGTATACATAATTAGTGAAATAAAAGAAGATATGGAATCTCTAAAATAAGATATAAAAGAGATGTTAGAGAAAAAGATAACTTTTAGAAATAGTGGATGATCTTTGATTCTCAGCATAGCATCTGATTCTAGAAGTAGAAATTTCCAGATGATCTTCACCTTGGTTTTCCAAGAAATAAGTTTTGTGTAATGAAGCTAACTATTCACATCTTTCTTTGAGTGTGGTTCTGTGGCAAAGAGAACCTTAATAGGGTGACTGGAGAGGCAATTCCATACTGATCTTGATTAATCCATTAAGCAAATACTTACTAAGTGCCTACTATGTACCAAGCACAATTCTAGCTGCTTAGAATAGGGCACTGGAACAAAATATATACAAATTCCTATCTTGATGGTATTGACGATCTAGTTGCAAAAGGCAGACAATATAATTAAAAATGGTAAGTGCTAGAGAAATTTAATATAGCCAGGCAAAAAACACGGAGGCAGCCTGCTAGTGGTGGGGGTGAATAGGTTCAATTAGATCAGTGTTGGGCACTCTGAAAAGAGAACATTGGAAAGAAGCTTGAATGAGGTGAAGGACTAAGCCTGGATATTGATGTGAGATTCCTCCTGGCTGAGATTCCAGCCAGTGCAAATGCCCAGAGGTGCACTGATGGAGCAGTGAGAAGTCGAGTGCAGCCATAGAGGAGTGAGCAAGGGTACCCCAGGGTAAAGAACTGTCCATAGAGCTTCACAATACTGGTGTATACTTGGATTCTCGACTCAAGTGGAATGGAAGCCATGGGAGGGTTTTGAACAGAGGAGAAGCTCAGTGTGACTTATGCTTTAATTAGGTTACTCTGGTTGCTGATGGAGAACAGAATGCAGGAGGCAGTGCAGGTGCAAAGCAGAAAGAGCCATTAGGAGATAAGAGTGATAACAGAGAAGATGGATGGTGGCACAGGGCAGGCTGGCAGCAATCCAGGTAGGTCCAGCAGGAGTTTTTGAAATATTGGATGTGGGGCATGAAGATAAAAAGAGGAGTCAAAGATGGTTCTAAGACTTCTGCCCTGAGCAACTCACAGGTGGAGGGATACTTATTGGGATGTAGAAGGCAAACTGTGTGTGTGTATGTGTGTGTGTGTGTGCAGTTCAGCTTTTGATATGTTCAGTTTGAGGTATTTATTAGACATCCAATACTGATCAAAGGGTAGGCAACGGGATAACTCTTCCTTACAAACTAACTCAGTGTTGCTGGGCTTATCACTGGGAGGAAGAAATGGGAGCCCTTCATGCTTGCCTGGAGAGTCTCAAGTATAAGAACTCTTCACCTCCAGCTGGACACTACAGAATCCTTCTCTGATAGTTGATAATCTTGCCCTTAGATATGGGCATGAGATTAAAAAGAAGAGTCATAGCTAGTTCTAAGACTCCTGCCTTGGCAGAGATGAGGTGATCACAGCCTTAAATATCAGTCTCTCAAAATTCTTGACTGTAGGCAGTTCCTAGTCCCTTCCTCTTTCTTTCTGTACCTTCTTTCTTCTTTAGTCTGTGCGTTCTCCTCACTCATTCCATAAATATTTCCAGAGTGCACATCAAATGCCTGCTACAAAACAGGTCCAGTCCCTGGACAGAACCAGTCCCTCCTCTCTTAGTTCTTTTGGTCCAATGTAAGAGTCAGACATTAAATAAATATTCACAAAATAAACACATAATTACACATGGGGCTAAGCTATGGTAGGATCATCCAAAGTACTGTAAGAAAGATGTAACAGGCCAGGTGTGGTGGCCCACGCCTGTAATCCCAGTACTTGGAGAGGCCGAAGTGGGTGGATCACCTGAAGTCAAGAGTTTGAGATCAGCCTGGCCAACATTGTGAAACCCCATCTCTACTAAAAATACAAAAATTATCTGGCCTTGGTGGTGGGCACCTGAAATCCCAGCTACTACGGAGGCTGAGGCCAGAGAATCGCTTGAACCTGGGAGGCAGAGGTTGCAGTGAGCCAATATTGTGCCATTGCACTTCAGCCTGGGTGACATGAGCAAAACTCCATCTCAGAAAAAAGAAAAAAAGATGTAAGGGGTGAGTTAGCTTTGATTCAGGCTAGGAATTCCTCAATTGAACAAGTCAACATTGAATTAAAATGTGAAGAATTAGAAGCTGGAAACCAGGTTAAGAATGAACAAAGAGGATTTCAGGCAGAGGGGACCATGTATGTGTGAGGACCCAGGCACAGGGAGAAGATTGGCAGGTCCCTAAGAAACTCATTCACCTTCCCTTCAGGTTTTGTCCGAGATATTTTAAGCAGAGAAAAAAGTACCTTCAGAGAAAAAAGTGAAAATCACAACATAGTGGAATTCAATTGGAAAAAATAATTATTTGTAGAATCTGGATTATTGACCTCTTTTATTTTCCTTAAATTTTAAATTTTGATTCATTTGCAAATTTACACAGACGTTTCAAGGGCAATACAAAGAATTCTGAATAACATCACTCAAACTTATTATTAACAGTTTTTTCCTCACTTGTTTCATCTCTCTTTCTCCATAGGTATGTGTGTGCACGTATGTGTGTTTATGTATGTATACTCTGACCCGTTTAGTAGCAAGTTGCAAAAAACATACTTCAGTGCGTTTTCTAAGCACAAGAGTATGATTTTTCCTACTCACACTGTAATGATCAAAATCAGGAAGAATACTGCATATTACCAAATTAGTCAGTGATTTTTAAGGGGATATAATGGTGTTGCCATGGAGAAGTGTTTGGCAAATCTCTTACCTCACTTCCCTTCCCTCCCTGGCCAGTGGGGATCCTGCTGGTGGGGCAGAAGTGGTTTATTCTCAGGGTCTCAGTTTCCATCTGCACATCCTCTGCAGCCTGAACCTGCCTTTTAAGCTGTTTGTGAAATGGGCTGTTACCAGGTGAAATACATCCTTTCCCCATGAACTGTCTCCTTTTCCTTCTATAGGATAAAGGCTAGAAGCACTTAAATAAGTCTTTTGGGTACTAGCGGGATTGAGGAATCTGTGATGACAGGCTTGGTGGATGCTGAGCTGGTCCTGACCAACTGGGATTTTCCTTTTAACATAACCAACAGGATAAGATCAATTAAGTTCCCTTCTGTTCCTGTCTGTGTCTGTGTCTCTGTTTCTATTTCTGTGTGTGCGTGTGTGTGTGTGTGTGTGTGTGTGTGTGTGTGTGTGTGTGTCCTGTCTTCTTTGTTTACCTTAATTTGGGAAGGAGAGTATTATTACATTGCCCATTTATCTCTGTCTACATCACACAAGAATTAAGTTGCATGAAGACTTAAGTTGCATGAGGGTCCATGCACTTTGCTTGCTGCATATTCCCAGGGCCTGTCAGCTAATATAAGCCCAATAAATGATTGTTGAATGACTATGTAAATGAATAAGCACATGGTATTCTATCTGAAGGGTTGCTTTTGCTCTTTGCACAGGGTGCAGGGGTTGAAGGAATAAGGGCGAGACAGTTGGTGCCCGTTGTCCAGGTCTTCTCCTGGCTGGTGAACCCCACGACACAGGAAATGAAGGTGACGGAGGCTGTTCCTGGGCATTGCGTGAGTCAGAGGACCACTGCCAAGTGCTTCTCTCTATCTTAGATGCATTGCTCATGGTTTTCATGTTTTATTTATTTGTTATTATCGTGTGTTTTTGATTTGCAATCTCGTTCTGTCACCCAGGCTGTAGTGCGGTGGCACGATCTCGGCTCACTGCAACCTCCACCTACCAGGTTCAGGCTTGCTTCAGCCTCCAGAATAGCTGGGATTACAGGCATGAGTTACCACTCCCGGCTAATTTTTATCTTTTTGGTAGAGACGGGGTTTTGCTATGTTGGGCAGGCTGGCCTCGAACTCTGGACTTCAGGTGATCTGCCAGCCTCAGCCTCCCAAAGTGCTGGGATTATAGGCGTGAGCCACTGTGCCAGGCGTACTCATGGCTTTTAAAGCAACTCCACATGATGCAATGCTTCCTTCCCAGATGAATGTTATTTAAAAAGCTCCTTTCCTGCTTCATGTGAAGAGAGACTTGCGTTCATCCCTCCTCATATTAAATTTTGCACTATGGGTGGGGGTGAGGAAGAGCATCGCCCCTAAAGGGAGTGTCTTCAACCTGTTTATAATTCATCTCTCAGCCAGGGAGCCGCGTCCGTGTCACCTGAGGAGGCAGATGCTCCCCCTGCCCTGGCGTCTGCAGGGAAGACGGCGCCAAGGCGGAGGCGCGTTAGCATCTTTCATTCCTCCCCCAGTGCTGGCTGCTTTATCAGCATCAACGTCCTGCTGCCAGGGTTGATGAATTGCTCCAGAGCGTCACAGCTCGGTGGCTCTTACGCCACGTGCGCTGGCAGCTGCCACCGCCGTCCTACCTGTGACCCACACGTGTCTTCCTGAAATGGCCAAAAACAAGCTTTCCTCTCAAATTTTGCTTTCTTGTCAGAGTCAGTCAGCAATGCTAATAAAATCTGTGTGCTCAGCTAGGATTTTGGACCTTCTTACATGAAGGTGTCTGAAGTGAGGTCCCCTTTTCTGAAGGCTGACTGGTGCTTTGTCTCCAGTGAGGAACCCCCGAGACTGCACAGTGAGCAGGAGGAAGGGGCAGGAGATGGAGGGTGGAGGTGGTGTGTGAGCTGGGTCCATCGCGCACTCTGGATTCTTTATTTTCAAATTGTATTCCCGATGAAATTGGTGTTGTTGAAGACTTTCAAGTGGAGGGGCAAGCTCTGATGTATTCTGTAATGGGATTGCTCGGGCAGAGGCATGAGAGGATCCGGGGGCAATTGGGGACTCTTGCAATCGTCCAGATAGGAGGAGATAGATGGTGGTGTGGGTCAGGTTAACAGGCATGGGGGAGATGTGGACAAACCTGCTGCTGATGAGTCTGCAGGCTGCTTTAGCAGCTGTGGGATTTGTCCCCCTTGCTGTTCATGGCTCTGCTGATGGAGCTGGTGGATATTTTGTGGTTGAATATCCTTGAGGAGCTCTTAGTAATCATGTGGCTTCTAGTAAGTTAACCCCAAATATTCCCGGTTATTCATGCAACTGGGTATGGCCAGAAGAAATGGCTTCAGCTGACGAAAACGAGTGTGAGCAGATTGAACAAAATCCACCCATTATCAAGTATTGATGACTGGAAAACAATGGGAACAGCTGCATTGGGGTGCTTAAGGGAGACAACTGTTCTTGAAGCATGAAATCCCCCAAACTGTCTTTATTAAAAGGAAAAGTATTCCAAAAAAAATTTGATAATAGTTATAGCCAGCATTTCTAGATTGCCTCCTGTCTACTAGGAACACTGCTTGTTTTTTCAGGGTGCAAGAAAGTGATTATTAGGTCATTGTAGTGAGGCAGCTTACTGTCTTACTCCTTTGTCTTTGATTGCCTTTAGTTGCAGTGACGAATTTCTAGTTAATGAGAAAGAAGTAGAATTATTCTGTGGGGAATTGGGAGAGCATTTGATTGGCTGATAATTCTGTCCTTTTCTGTCTTCCCCCTTCTTCTTGCCTTGAATACAGCAATGGTGGTGGGGTTACAGCAGCCATCTTGTGACCACGAGTCAAAGGGTCAAAAAATCAAAAGTCTTGGCCTGGCGTGGTGGCTCACGCCTGTAATCCCAGCACTTTGGGAGGCTGAGGTTGGTGAATCACCTGAGGTTGGGAGTTCAAGACCAGCCTTACAAACATGGAGAAAAGCTATCTCTACTAAAAATGCAAAAATTAGCCAGACATGGTGGTACATGCCTGTAATCCCAGCTCAGCTACTTAGGAGGCTGAGGCAGGAGAATCGCTTGAACCTAGGAGGCAAAGTTTGTGGTGAGCCGAGATCGCACCATTGCATTCCAGCCTGGGCAACAAGAGCAAAACTGTCTCAAGCAACAACAAAAAAATTAAAAGTCTTGGTCCAGACATCATTGAGCCCCTGAGCCAACGCTAAAGGCTTTTGTTTCTAGAGATCTTAATATGTAAGGAAACTAAACCTGTTTGTTTTTTAAGCTCCGCTGTCAGGTTTTATCACCTGTAGCCAAAAGATCCTTAACTGATGCACAAATATTGTCTTGTTTCATCCATAAATAACTCCCTTTGTGACAGAGGTGGGAATTGATGGTATTTGTGATGGTTCAGCTAGTGAGTAGTAGGGCCACAATCTGTGCCCAGATAAGACTAATCATTTTCCTTTCACCATGTGGCCTCTCCAAAAAATGTTAGTCTCAAGGAATAAGTCCTTAATGTAACACGTTGTGGATTATTTAGAAAACTAGCCTAAAGTAAAATAGAAATTAGCCATAATCCCAACTTCCGGAATTATAAGCTATATTTTTTTGGTGGTAAACATGATCTTTTATATTTTTCTTATGTCAAGCTTAATATGGTAAGATTATAGCACACACAAAAACAGACACATGCACACACACACACGAACACATGCATACACTTAGCCCTCACAATTCTGTCGCAACAGACAGCAATCGTGTTTACATGCATCCCCCAAACTGCAACAAATCCTTGTCCCTACCTAGTCACATAAGAACTTAGCCACTTTAGATTTCCAGGGTTATCTTCCTGTAAAATCTCAGTGGGGCTTATCACCTGAGCCCACAAACTAGCCTTTATCTCTTACCAGCCGTCATCTAGGAAGAGCTCATCTCTGTCCCTGCTGACAGTGTCCATTATGAAAATATCAATGACTACACTCTTTCCCAAAGCTGCCAAGCCGCCTGTACATAGGATGCCCAAATGGTGTTTGGGTCCCTCATAGAGGCAGAGTCCCAAGCCTCCTTCCCAGCTTTCCACCACACTTGGACATCTCTTAGAAGATTGATTCTCCATCCTTCCAGTTGCTCAGGTCATGAGGCTCCCGGTCACCTGGGACTCACTGGTTTTTGTTACCCCACATCCATCCTGTCAGAATATCCTTTGTTTTTGACTTCAAAATATGTTTAGATTCTGACCACACCTGTCGTAGGCCAAAAATGATCCTCTAAAAATGTCTGTTATAACCCCCAGAACCTGTGACTCTATTACCTTCCATGGAAAAGGGAGCTTTGCAGATGCGATGAAGATTCTTCATATGGGTAGAGTATCCTGTATTATCCAGGTGGTCCAATGTAATACCTAGGGTCCTTAGAGGATGAAGGGAGGAGGGTCAGAGTCAGAGAAGGCAATGTGTTGACAGAAACAAGGATAGAAAGATAGGGGTGGGGAGAATTTGAAGATGCTATCCTCCTGGCTTTGAGGATAGAGGAAGGAGCTACAAACCAAAGGATGCAGGCAGTCTCTAGTCTCTAGAAGCTGGAAAAGGAAAGAAAACAGATATTTCTTTAGAGCTTCGAGAGGGGAACACAACCCTCCCAGCCCCTTGCCTTTAGGACTTCTTACCTCCAGAGATGTAAGGGGAAACATTTGCATTGTTTTCAGCCACTGCTTGTGGTATCTGTTATAGCAGCAATAGGTCACTAATACATCGTACACCTGCAAACACCACCACCTGGTCTGAATCCATCATCTCTCACCCGGATTCTGAGGCAGCCTCATAACTGATCTCCTTCCTTCTACTTTTCCCCTTTTCAGGACAATGCAGCAGCCAGCGTGATCCTTTGGAAATGTAAGTCTGAGCATTCCTAGCCTCTCTTCTGCTCAAACCTAATGGTTCTCCATTTTACTCTGAGTAAAAGGCAACATCCTTATCTTTGCTGCAGGTGTGGCATCTTCCATGGGCTGTACCTGCCTTACCTCTGGCTTCCCTTCCAACTGCCCTTGTCCTAAATGACTCCACTCCAGCCTTGCCGGCCTCCCAGCACTTTCTGGAATACACTAGGATTTCTTCCATAGCAGGGTCTTGAAATTTAACATTCTCTTTGCAAGACCAATAAATTCCCTCTGCAAAATCAAGTCTTAGCTAAATGTCATCTTTTCAATTAGAGTTTTCTCTACTCTGTTATTTAAAATCACCCAAATCATATCAACACCCCCCTCCCTGCCTTGCTTCCTATTTTTATAGTACTTGTCACTTTCTAATGTCCCTTATAATTTAGTTACTTATGATGTATCTTTTTTTCTCCTCCATCGGAACATTCACAAGAGTGGGATCTTTGTTTTCTTAACTAGCATATTCACATAAATGTATTTGATAAATAGCAGTCCTGTTTGTTCCCATAGCCACACAAAGTGTTTGATGAAAACCAGTCCATTTGCTTTCTTGAAATAATTGGATCCCTGAGTAAATGGAATGTAATTAATATGTATGTATATCTTAGAACATATGTCTAGCACATGGTTAGTGCACAATAAAAGTTAACTATCATTTCTGTGTTAGTATAAAGCGAGTCCTCTCTCCTCTAAATAGAGAAACTAAATTTAGTCCAGAGTCAGATGGGAAACGCGTGCCAGCCCAGCCCGTCTCTGTCACCGCATTGTCTCTCCCTGCCTTCCCTGCATCCAACCAAACAGCATCCTCTAGTTGGAATGGGAAATACACAAAACGTGCATGTTCAGTGGTACAAGGGTTGCCGTTTCTGTGCTGCTGTTGAGTGCAGCATTTGCAGGGCAAGGCCACCTACCCCTACCCCGAGCTGGAGCAAGCTTCCAAGGAGAATATTATTCTAGTTTTATTATTTGTAGTATTACATAAAAACCATTTTACCACAGCTATTAAAACAATCTGTGTGAACATAATTTTTACAGCTGAATGATACACTAGCATATGGTTGCACCATCATTTACTTATTTCTTTGTTGTTGAATATTTAGGATGTTTCTCGTTTTTTTGTTATTATGAGCAGGGTGATGCTATTTCTCCTTGAACATAAAATAGAAAGTCCTCCTGAGGGGAAATTTGATGATGGTATTAAAAGACTAAACTCGGCTATAACCATCTGTAGTAAAATGATTTGCTGTAGCTGCGATGGCAGGTACCTTTTTGGGGGAAGGGCTTCACCAGGGTGCTGGGAATGATGTCCTGGTTTCTCCAGGCCAGGTGTGACCTGCACTTAGATCCATGGAAAAGATGGCCTGGGAAACAGCATGTTGTGCAAAAGAACAATTATCTCTTGGATATGTCCACAGAGGTTTATCAGTAATCAGGAGACTCCATAAGGCCTTCATTCATTTATCTGTTTTACAAATATTTATTAAGCACCTACCATGCGCCAACAATCATTCAAGTGGTAGTTCTAGAAGTGTGATTCCTAGACCAGAAGCATCAATATCACCAGGGAACTTGGTAGAAACAAACATTCTTAGGTACCACCCCAGACCTACTACATCAGAAACCCTAGGGATGGGGACTGACAATCTCTGCTTTTCTTGTTTTTGTTTTTGAGACGGAGTCTCACCCTGTTGCCCATGCTGGAGTGCAATGGCACGATCTTGGCTCACTGCAACTTCTGCCTCCTGGGTTCAAATGATTCTCCTGCCCAGCCTCCCCAGTAGCTGGGACTACAGGCACCTGCCACCATGTCCAGCTATTTTTTTTTTTTTTTTTTTTTGTATTTTTAGTACAGATGGGGTTTCACCATGCTGGCCAGGCTGGTCTCAAACTCCTGACCTTGTAATCCACCTGCCTCGGCCTTCTAAAGTGCTGGGATAATAGGCATGAGTCACTGTGCTCAGCCATCAATCTCTGTTTTAACAAAGATTCCAGGGGATTCTGATACATGCTGAGATTTGAGGACAGGGATTGTAAAATGTCTCGGGATTGGGAATGGCGGCTCATGCTTATAATCCCAATTTTTTGGGAGGCCAAGGTGGATGGATTACCTGACATCAGGGGTTTGGGACCAGCCTGGCCAACATGGTGAAACCCCATCTCTACTAAAAATACGAAAATTAACCAGATGTGGTGGTAGGTGCCTGTAATCTCAGCTGTTCAGGAGGCTGAGGCAGGAGAATCACTTCAACCCGGGAGGTGGAGGTTGCAGTCAGCCAAGATTGCGCCATTGCACCTTAGCCTGGGGGACAAGAGCAAAACTCCGTCTCAGAAAAAGAGTACCGGATAATAGCAGTGTATAAGATCCCTGCTCTTCTTTGAATTTACATTCTACCAAAAGGAAATAGAGAATAAGCATGTATTTAAAAGTGCAAGGTAATACATTCAGTGGTACATCTGAAGGAATAAAATAAAGCAGGGAATGTCTGAGTGGATACACGGAGGAGAGGAAGGAGCAAGCCATCAGGAAATTGGCCACAGCAAGCATTGAGGCATGCATAGATGGGACGGGATGGCCAAATTCTCTGTCTCCACGTTGGACAATGGGCTGGAGAGCTGGTTTTTCACCTCAGTGCTGCTGGTGGAGGGACCTGCAATGGAGGGTGGGGACCCAGATGTGGAGGGGGACCATGAGTAGGGCGGGTCTTAAAGGAAGTCCCAGCAGGAGGGCACAGAACAGCTGCGTGTGTGTGTGTGTGTGTGTGTGTGTGTGTGTGTGTGTGTGTGCACTGAACATTATTCTAACATTCCCAGGGAAATATGCATTAGCTCTCAAATCTGAAAATACAGGCAGCATTACGAGTAAATGAGCTTCTTCCCATGTTCCTCTATTCTCTTCTTACTCAGCAACCTCGCACAGGATGAAAATGAAGAAGGGTGAGAAAACTCTGAAAAGCTCTGCTTAGCACGATTAAAATAATTGATGATGTTTGAAATAGAGTCCAATTTACATCATCGTCAAAGAACCCGGGAGGACCACTGTCTCTGCCTGCAGTTGTCAGGCGATGCAAGGACATTTTGTGACTGTCCCTAATGTTGCCTCTTTCAGAGATCCTTTTTTGAAACTGCAAGAAGACGCTCGTTAACATGAGAATCTTCCCTCAACATTCGGTCAATCCATTAACACTTACTGAACGTTTTACCCCCAGACCTCTTCTCTATTACCAAGCTGTCATCTTGGGAATGGAAGAGAGGGGACACGAGGGCACAAGCCACTGAATGGAAACGTTTTGATGTAGGAAAGAGTTGCAACAAAAGTTTAAGTGATATCAACTCATTTCTTTGGAAGACATTATTAGTTTGGCTTTCTGGTAGAGTCTTGCTTTGATTGGCAGGGAAGGCTGCATGCTGTAAGTAGCATTTTGGAAATGAAAGGAGGCAATCAGGTACTTGAGGGGCATCCGCCTGTGACTTCTCAAGTGTGAGGTGATGAGTTCTAACTTGGAACTGTCAAAGCGTCTGCATTTGGTGATGGGAAGAACCTCCCACTTCCATTTCCATTAGATCAGAACACTGTAGCAAGCAAGAGTCCTATCTTGTAAGCTTACAGCTAAAACCAGACAGAAATACTTGATATTTTAGTTTTCCATGCAGAGAGACCCTATGTGTGATCATATCTTTATATTTGGAAAAGGGAAAGGAAAATCCCTTTCATTTTGATGTTGAATTTGGTCACTTTACATGGGCCTTGGATAGAATTGAAAAAGTGCTAGATGTCTCCCATTAAGCAGTATGTGGAAAAAACTTTGCAGCACCTGTTAATATAAACGATTCACTGTTAACTGATTCCAGGGGTGCCCCTGAAACCCGCATGCCAAATAGAACGATAGTGTGATGGAAAGTGATAATATGATGATTGTTTGTTCTACCCCACCCTGTAGGTTACAACAAAAAGAAGGGGCCCAGGTTCCTTCTGATTTGTCTATGAATTAGTCACAGACAGATGTTTACAAAAACGGTGTGTTCTGTGGCCTTCAGGTTCTAGGTAAAGACGCTACAGTTTTACATTTAATGATAATTCATTTTTTTTTTTAAGATTCTGGTTTGAATCAGCATTTTTGAGATGACATATATTTGACTGGAATGACTCAATATGAGTTGTGGCTAGGCAACTCAGTTTTCCAGAGTCTACTATTAGGGGAGCAGAGAAGGAAGGTGGAAGACAGGATGTTAACTGGCTGTAAAACTCACATAAAGCCTCACATGTAGTCATTTAACTTTACCTCAAAAGACCACCATTATATTATGGAGCATATGTTTTAAAGGATGCAATAATTAATTTGTTAAATGTAAGCACTTAAATTATTACATGTATTTGTTAGTTTTCTCAGATTTTAATGGATACAGAGACTTAAAATAAAGCCCTGGTCTGGGCTGTTTGGTGATGAAGCCCAACACTCTTTTCTGGAACTCTTACTGTTCCCAGCCTCTCTCTTATACCTGGCTCCACACTGGGCGCAATAACCTAAAATACTTTAATTAACCTTATCCTTCCTGGAGCTGAACTACCAAACTCAATACTGGTGGAATGGCAGGGCTCCTTATACAAGTCACTGATAGTTTAATGTCCATTTCTGCCCTCAGGTTGTGAGCTCATTCTGCTTGGGGGATCACATGTCAGTTTTTTCATCATGTGTCTCAGCATCTCTTGTAAGACTGGGTCTGACATACGGCCATCTTTGAAAGTGGATTCATAAGATCGAAGCACAGTTAAATTGAAAATTTTGGCATGATGCGTCTTTGCAATCAAAACAAATGAAAATGCAAATAGAAAAAATGACCATGTACAACATGGCATGTTGTTAAGTCAATTTATTCTTTTCATTTGTGGCCAGCAGGCAACAGAAAAATAACTGAGCTTAAACGGTAACATTTCCAGTTCCTTACAAAAATTTCTGAATAAAAACCTCAGCTTTGTTTGCTGGCTAAAAAATGGAATCTTCTGTACTTGAAGGATATTTTTGAGGAATTCTCCCCATTCCCCCTGTGCTCTCCTCATTTTTCTCTCTTGCAGAAAGCCTTCCCTGCTGCTTCAGGCCATGTCGGCTTCTCCTTCATCTTGGCTTCTCTGCCAGCACTCAGATGGGAAAAGTCCTGGAATACCTCAAGGTGTCAACTCCACATCTCCAGGGGGCCCAGCAGAGGATGTGAAATGTAAGTGGGGACAGCTGCTCCTCATCCAGCTGACAGTTGCCTTCTGGAGGTGCAGGGCTGGTGTCACAGATCTCCAATTTTTTAAAAAAAAGAAGTTAGAAATAAGGGTCAATTCAGCAGGCCTGTGTTGTCCAAACCCTGCACATTTCTAAGTGGGGTTTGGTTCTTGACCTGCCTTGGGCCACACCAGATAGTTATCTATGTTAATAATGCAATTGATGGCATCAGTTTGATCTTTGGAAGGGCTAAAGACTGAGTAACTAGGGTAAGCCACATGCATGCTTATGTGACCAACCCTCAATAAAAACTCTGAACATCAAGGATCAGGTGAGCTTCCTTGGTTGGCAATATTTCTTGTCCATTGCCTTAGATCATTGCTAAGAGAGGTTGAAGCTGGTGTGTAGTCTCTTCTAGACTCTATCCCATATGCCTTCTACCTTTGCTGATTATAATCAGCATCATTTTGCTATAGGAAACCATAGTTATGAATATAATGTCTTTTTTTCTGAGTTTTATGCATCCTTCTAGCAAATTATTGAACCTGAGGGTGACCTTGAGGACTACTGACCACAATTTCTAAAAATTCTACATGAGATTGCAGCTGGGTGCAGTGGCTCACACCTGTAATCCCAGCACCTTGGGAGGCCGAGGTGGGCGGATCACGAGGTCAAGAGATCGAGACCATCCTGGCCAACATGGTGAAACCCCGTCTCTACTAAAAATACAAAAAAATTAGCTACTGCATGGTGGTGCGTGTCTGTAGTCCCAGCTACTCAGGAGGCTGAGGCAGGAGAATTGCTTGAACCTGGGAGGCAGAGGTTGTAGTGAGCCGAGGTCGCGCCACTGCACACCAGCCTGGCACCTGGTGACTGAGTGAGACTCTGTCTCAAAAAAAAAAAAAAAAAAACACCACAAGAAGTTAGCCAGGCATGGTGGCACGCACCTGTAGTCCCAGCTACTCGGGAGGCTGAGGCAGGAGAATTGCTGAAACCTGGAAGTCAGAGGTTGCAGTGAGCTGAGATTGAGCCACTGCACTCCAGCCTGGGTGACAGGGCAAGACTCTGTCTCAAAAAAAAAAAAAAAAAAAATTCTACATGAGATCAATACAATTTGTCCCTTCATAGAAATCAGCCCTTGAGCTACCTTTTCATTGTCTCATATTTAAAGTCTTAATGTGTTTTCCATTTCTGTATGGTGAATCCAAGCAGTGTGAGCTCATTCCAGGCTGAAGCAGGCTCCCACTGCCTCTGTACATTTTGTACCTTTCCTCCCTCTCCACACAACTGCATCTCAACCTGGGCAAAGCACAGGAGGTTAAGAGGTACTGCTTAATTGGTTGTTGTTTCTTTAAAAGCTAGTGCAGATGCTGCAACCTGGCAGTCTTTGAGCTGCCCTCAAATCATAGTCATGTTTCATCTGATCCGCATACAGTACAGGTGGCCCCTGGAATAGATTTGCAATTTATCAGTTCATGACAGTTTCCATTTTCATTCACTTATTTGTTCATTCATTTATTCCACCAATACTCATTAGTTATCTCTCAAGTTTCAGGAACTGGTCTAAGCTCTGAGATATGGCAGTGAACATAAAAAATCCTTGCCCCCAGAAAGCTTCCATTCTAGAAGACAGAAAACAGACAATAAATGATTAAGCAAATGCTACGTTTCAGGTGCTTGTAAATCCTAGGGCAAAAAAACAACACAAAACAAAACAAAAAAACATAGTAAATGTATGACTAAACTTACTATTTCTTCCCAAGAAGAGATAGAAACTCCAGAGCATAACTCATATTGCATAACGATGTGTCTCCCTGGGTGGACAAGGACTCCAGATGAAAGAAAGAACAAATGCAACTGCCTTTAGTGGGAACAATTCTGGCTCATTCTAGGGATGGTAAAGAGCCAATGACTGGATTCTGAAATAAGGGTTAACTCAACAGGCTTATGTTGTCCAAACCCTGCACATTTCAAAGTTGAGTTTGGCCCTTGACCTACCTTGGGCCACACCAGATCGTCTATGTCAATAATATAATTTGTGGCAACAGTTTGATCTCTGGAGGGGCTAAAGACTGAGTAACTAGAGTACACTGGGTAGGGCTGAAAGGTGGGGGGCAGTAGAAAGAAATCAGAGGAGTTAGAAGTTAGGGCAGGAAGGGAATCAGAGCAGGTTAGGTTTAATTTTAGGCCCTTATGAATAATCTGATTGCTTTTACCCGAAATGAAATGAGAGGCCATGGAGGGTTTTGAGTAGAGCATTACACAATCTGCATCAAACTTTCATAGGAATTCTCTTCCAACCGTGCCCATGACATCAGGATTAGGTACGCAACTGGCCCTGTACAATCACAGATGTGCTTTTTTTTCTAAACCAGGCTTACATCTGTCATGAATATCACCTTTCTGGCTCATGCAGTCATTCCGTTGCACAACCCCAGTTGACGGCAAAAATGCAGGATTATAAGAGAAAAAGGTATTTGGAGGTGAAAAAGAAGACCCATATATTTTAGGTTCCACTCTGTCTTAGTTTGTGCTCCTATAACAAAATAACTGAGACTGTGTAATTTATAAACAATAGAAATGTATTTCTCATAGTTCTGGAGGCTGGGAAGTCCAAGATCCAAGTGCCAGGAGGCTTGGTGTCTGTTTCTAAGATGGTACCTTGATCACTAAGTCCTTCATGGGCGATGAATGTTGTGTTCTCACATGTGGGAGGAACAGAAAGGCAAAGCGGCTGAACACTGTGTGAAACCTTTTTAAAATAAGGGTCTTAATCCCATTCATGAGAGAGAAGTCTTCATGAACTAATGACCTCCTAAAAGCACCATCTCTTAATATTATTGCACTGAGAATTAAGTTTCGGCAAGAATTTTGGAGGCAAGCTATAGTACACTCTTAGAGCTTACGATGGTGAATTTTGCAGGTCAACTTGACTGGCAATCAGGTGCTCAGATATTTGGTGAACATCATTCTGGGGTGTGTTTAGGAGGGTGTTTCTGGATGAGATTAAAATGTGAATTGGTGCACTGAATAAAACAACTACTCTCCCCAGTATGGGTGGACCTCACCCAATGCACTAAAACCTGCATAGAATGAAAAGCCTGGATTTTCTGGAGTAAGAGACAATTTTTCCTGTCTAACTGCATTTGAACTGGGACATTGGTTTCTTTTCTGCTTTTAGTCTGGAACTATACTTTTAGCTCTCCTGGGTCTCCAGCTTGCCGACCCATCTCGCAGACCCCAAAGCACATCACACACACACACACCCCCAGCCACACACACACATGCCCTATTTGTTCTCTTTCCCCTGGAGAACCCTGATTAATCCAGGGTTCCCCGCTCATGTATGGACTTTTCCAATAGAGGAGAAATTAGCTCATTATCAGGACTTAAAAATTTTAAAAGAAACAAAATTGAAATAAAAACAAAAAGTCACACATAAAACACTGTTATTATTTTAAACTCAGGCCTAGAGAATTTTAACTTAAAGGCTGATAAACAAACCATTAGGGTCAATCCAGTCATTGGAAAGTGTCTAGCCTCTCCAGTGTTATTTAGGTAAATACATCTGATAATGCTTTAAAGGTCAGAAAAGGTTAAGGGTCAGGTGCCCTTACCTTGGCTTTCCAGTAATATGGAACTAAACTGTGCAACCTTTTGTGATCACGTTTATTGGGGTTTACTAGAACTAGTTGACCACTTATTGAACATGCCCTGTGCATGAGACTCCTCTCCTGGGACTCAGTGGGTCTTCAAGGGTAAGAATCTGACTTCCCTTGGCACTCTGCGCTGCTTGCAGAGCCCTTGCGGAGCAATAATGGTGCTGTCCAGGTTAATTCTGACACACTGATGCAGACGGGGCTTTCTCTAAGCTAAGGAGCCAGGTTGGAAATTGCAGGCGATATGACTGTGTTTAGATATGCCTTTTCATTTCCCTTTGCTAAGATTGGCTAGAGTAACCCCTGGCTTTTGTTCACCAGTTACACTGGTTTCTTCCCCATTTTTCCAGCCTCAGGGCCTTTGCATCTACTCTGATTCTTTGGGTGTGGAACCTTCTTTCCCCAGATCTTGGCGTGGCTGACTTGTTCTCAGCATCAGGCCTCCCCCTCAGATGCATGGCCCTCTCTAAGCAGCCTTCCAGTACAGCTTATTCCACATGGTCATTTTCTACCACATCACCCTTGAACTTGGTTCATAGCATGTGCCTCTATCTGAAATCATTGTGTCTACTTACTTGTTGATTGCATATTGCCCTTTCCATCCCATTATGGGATGAGCTCCAAGAGAGAAGTGCTCAGAGTAGTAACTCTGATGACAGGAACTATTTCTGACTCTTAAAAAATCCCCAATAAAAATCTGTTAAATGAATAAGTCCATCGTTACCACACGAGTAAATATTCATCATTTATGCTGCATGGCTAATGTTGTTTTATGCAAACACCTGTTCCAACTGTATTTCCTTCAAATAATGCAGCAATAAATATCCTTGTGCGTATAGTGTTGGTTGCTATCAAAAAATATAAATTGGATATGTCCTTGAAGGTGAATTAGTATACACTTTAAAGTTACAAATACTGTTAAAAGGTTTTCACAAAGTTAGGCCAATTTCTTACCAGAAGGGTGAGCTAGAATCTGTTTTTCTATCCTCTAAGCAAAATTGGATAGTACCAATTTCTTGATCTTTAGAATGGAGTTTGAAACTGTGAAAAGATATTCTCCTTCTAGAGAACTCCCTCAGATATAAGTCTCAGAGACCCATCAGCAACTGAAGAGGATTACAGGTGTCAAAATGCATGGGCATGCATCTGTAGGTGTGTGTGTTTGAAGAGGCTAATTTACTGCTCAGGGTCCTCAGAAGCTGTAGGGAGTGCCATGTTGATGCTAAGCTAACTTTCTTCAGGTCAGATGAGGGAGATTATGTAGGTTCTAAAATTGTCCTGAACTCTCCCAAAGTTCAGATTTGTTTCCAGGCCTCCATTAGCCTGTATAAGAAAGAAATTCAAGGGTCGCGCCTTCCTGAACTTGGTTCCATGCCTGCCTATGCAAGAAGAAAAGTTATTCCAAGTTTAGGGGCAGCTTGAAAACATTTTAGAAGCATAATATATGATTATTTGAAATTTAAATAATAGCCTCTGGGAAAATTAGGCAGAAACTCTGGTTTAATATAGAATTTGCTATTTGGTGAAAGCCGAATTTTGATAATAATAATCTATACAAATATAATAATGAAATATCACTTGTGCCCACTTTACAATAGCAGTTATATGAGATATAATGACTCATTACAAGGGTAGAGCTTTAAAATGTACAGATTCAGTTATTATAGTGGTTAGGTTACTTTGACTAATAAATGGCTACACCTGCTACTCTTTATGAGATAAATTAGGATTATGCAATTTTTAAATTATTTTTAATTTTCTGGAATTATTCTTTCTGGAAAATAACACTGCTCTGTATTAAAAGCATATCACAAACACAAAAGCCTTGTTATTCCCTGCCTTGGATAAGCACTGAATGGTTTTAAAATAGCACTGGTTCATTGCAAAACAGATGAAGGGGCTAGAAGTAAATGAACATTTTAAAATCCATATAATAATATAATATAATAAATATATTTTTACTGAATACTAAAGATGTAAGTACTTTGTGTGTTAGGGAAATATTTTAAATGCTTTACAGGCTTTTGTCTGATTCAGTATTCAGGAGAGTCTTAGAGGTAGAAACTATTACTTTCCCCATTTAAATGGTGAAGACACTGAGGCTTATAGAGGTTAAGCACTTTCCCTACGTTTGTATTATCGGTGAGTCATAGGGCTAGTTCTTGAATCAGCCTCAAGCAAAGACCCACCCTATTCCTTCTCCTCAGAAGAACAACAATGACAAGGAAAGAAAAGAAAAGAAAAGAAAAAAATTCCTCTGTGGGAAGGGAAGAAAAGTCTACCATTGGGTGGGCATGGTGGCTCCTAGCACTTTGGGAGGCTGAGGTGTGTGAATTGCCTGAGTTCAGGAGTTCAAGACCAGCCTAGGCAACACAGTGAAACTCCATCTCTACTAAAATACAAAAAATTAGCCGGGCATGGTGGTGAGTGCCTGTAGAACCTGGGAGGCAGAAGTTGTAGTGAGCCAAGATCATGCCACTGGACTCCAACCTGGGCGACAGAGTGAGACTCCACCTCCAGAAAAAAAAAAAAGGAAAAAAAAAAAAAAAAAAGAAAGTCTATTCTAGCCAGGACACAGGTGAAGATCTTTTGTGCCTGGGAAATTACCAATGAAAAGATTTTCTACTCTTGAGGGAGAGAAGGAAACCATCCTGGGCAGAAACATTAGACATCTCTAATACTAAGAGTATTAGTTAGCTCAGAATGCTGTAACAAAACACCATAGGCTGTTGGTTTAAATAACATAAATTTAGATTCTTACAGTTCTGGAGGCTGGAAAGTCTAGGATCAAGATCCAGCATAGTTGGTATGTGGGGGAGGGTTCTCTTCTTGGCTTTTGGGCAGCCACCTTCTCACCGTGCTGTCACATGGCATAGGGAGAGAGGGAGCCCTGGTCTCTCTTTTCTCATAATGACAATGGTCTCATCATGGGGGTTCCACCCTCATGACCTCCTCTAACCCTAATTAACTTCCAGATGTCCCATCTCCCAATACCTTGTTATTAGGGGTGAAGACTTCAATATATGAATTTGAGGGGGGCGGGAACAAAAACATTCAGTCCATAACACAGAGAGAAGAAGCAATTGACTCAGGGAGCTCCTCTTTCAAACTTGAGAACAAAGAGAATGTGTAAGTCTCAGACTAGATCAGAAGGACAAGAACTCTCTCACCTCCAACTACCAAGAGCAAAAGCAATAATTACTCTCCCTTACTGTTGGGGAAGAGACCAGAACATGGATAGAGACAGTTAAGTGGTTGGGTGCACAGGGAATGCCTAAAGCTTAGGGTGAAGAGGGAATGATGAGAAGAATCCTTTGGCAAACAAATCCCCACACTAAGTGCTGGGTAGTACCTTAAGAATTTGAAGCCAGTGATAATCACAGCAACCGGAAAACCAAAACCCAGCTTAACTCCTGACTACATTGACTCAACTCAACCCTAAGCACCAGAAGAAATGTCCTCATTTGTAAGTATAGATAATAATCTCTACTGTCTCACAAATGATGTCCAGCTGTTAGCCAAAAATGATGAGACATATAAAAAAGCAGTGCAAACAAAAACAACCCACTATAAACAGACCAACCAGTCAACAAACAGACTCAGAGTTAACTTATGTCCTGGAATTATTTAAAAATTAAAAATAAGCATAATTAATGTGCTAAAGTCTGTAATTGTAGAGGTGGACAACAAACATGAACATAGAGTTTCAGCGTAATATGGAAACTACAAGAGTCAGAAATAAAGTCTAGAGATATTTTTAAAGAAGTAACAGATGAATACTGCCTTTAACAGTTTTATCATTAGACTTACACATCCAAAAAAGAATCAGTTAACTCAAAACTAGATCAATAGAAATTGCTCAAACTAAAACACAAATAGGAAAAAGAGAAGAGTGAGTATTAGAGTATCTAAGAGGTGTGTGACAAAAATCATATTTAAAAATTGCTTAAAACAAATATAAAAGACAGATTACATATGAAACAATGCTCAGCATCAAAGCAGGCTGCTCATCATAAACCATGAAAAACAGTAAACAATGGCTTGATGTCTTTAAAACTTTGGGGGGAGGTGAGAGGAGAAGCTGTCAGTCCCAGAATTTTATGTGCAGATAAAACATCTTTTAAAACATAAAAATAATAACTTTTTAAAAGAAAACTATAGAATTGTTAGCATATCTACAATATAAGAAATGTTGAAGGAAATTCTTCGGATAAAAGGAATAAGATAACAGACGGAAATGTATGCAAAGAAATGGATATCCATGATAATAACTAAAATAAAGGCTAATATACAAGACCTTTTCTTTAATATTAATTGTGCTAAACAATTAGTTACTGTCTAGAACAAAATACTAGCAATACATTGTGGGCTGATAGCATGTATAAAGGTAACTTGAATGACAATACTATGAAAGGTGGGAGAAAACAACTAAGAGCGTGCAGGCTCTTATATAACATGAGAAGTGGTATATTATTTAAAGGCGGTCTGCAATTAATTCCATATCTGTATTGTAGATCTTATGGAAAACACAAATGTAAATTTTAAAAGAGGTATAATAACATGCATTTTAAAACACAAATCTTAAAAGAGCCAATAGTGAACATGAAAAGTATATAAAAATAATATTTTTACCCAAGAGCAGACAGAAAATGAGGAATGAGAAACAAATTAAAGATACAAATATAATATACATAGCAAGATGGTAGATATTAAGCTAACCATATTAATAATTACACAAAATGTAAATGGTCTAAACACAAAAATTAAAAGACAGATTTTCAGATTGGGTAAAAAAGCAATTATATGTTATCTACAAGAAAGCCACTATAAACATACAGATTTAGGTAGATTAAAGGTAGAAGGACAAAAACAAAAAGTATACAATTATAATACTAGTGAAATGAAAACTAGAGCAACAGTATTAATATCAGACACAGTGAAATTCAGAAATATTTCCGGGGGTAGAATGACATTAGACAATGGTAAAGGAGTGGATTCACCAAGAGGATGTAACAATCTTAAATGTGCATGCTCCTAAAAACTGACTTTCCAAACATATAAAGCACCAGTAATAGAACTGAAAAGAGCAATAATAAGAGAAATGCAAAGTCCACAGCTATACTTGCAGTTTAACATTCCTCTTTCAGTTATTGATAGAAAAAGTAGATAGCAAATTAGTAACGATTTACAATCATTACTAATGATTGAGCAATGCTGTCAACCACCTTGATGCAATTGATATTTATTTAACATTTCACTTAACAACAGCTAGATATTCACTTTTTTCAGGTGCAAGTGAAACATTCAGCAAGATAAACCGTTTTTTTGGGAAATAATGCAAACCTCAGCATCCATCATAAGCACAGAAGCAAAAGCTCCAACAAAATTGTAACCAATAGAATTTAGAGATATACAAAAATGGTAATACAGCATGACCACATTAGCTATACCCAAGAGTACAGGGTGGTTTTAGTATTGAAAAATCAGTCATTGTAATTTATCACACCAAAAAAGAAAAAGCATTTGAATAAACAGATTAAAAAAACAATCTGTTCATGATAAAAAAAAAAATTCTACAATGTAGGAATAGAAAAAAAAGTCCCATAGTCTTATAAAAGACATCTAAAATAACATCGACCTTAAAGGTGAAAGGCTGTATGCTCTCCTCATAAAAGCCAGAACAAAGCAAGGGTATTCACTGTAATCACTAGTCCACATCACATTGCAGAGCTTGGTGCAATGAGGCAAGAAGAGAAATGTATCACAAATAGATAAGATATTATGGGAAAGGAAGAAAAAGTCACTGTTCACAAATAACATGATTGTTTACATAGACAATATCAGAGAATCTCCAAAAAGCAACTGAACTTGTAAATGAGTTTAATTTGGTCACAGTGTACAAGGTCAATACACAAAGATCACAAAGATCAAGTATATTCCTTTATTCTAACAATGAACATTAGACATTGAAATTAAACAAACAATTCCTTTTTCAATAGCAAAGGACAGTGAAATTCCTAGGCATAAATGTAGAAAATATGAACAGGTTCTACAAGCTGAAAACTTCAAAGTATTAATGAAGAAGTAAAATTAAAAAAATTGAGGTGTATACCATGTTCACCAACTTTTGAAATGTTAATTCTCCCTTATACAATCTATATATGTAGTGCAATCACAATCAATATACTGGCACTTTTTTTGCAATATCAGCAAGATGGATCTGAAATGTATATCAAAAGGCAAGAAATAGAATAGCCAAAACAATTTTTAAAAAGGAACAAAGTTGGAGCAGTCACACTATCTGATTTTGAGACTCACTATGTAGCTCTAATAAATAAGACAGAGTAGTGTTTGCAAAATAATGCACATACTTGTCAATAGAATGAAATGGAGTTCAGAAATGACTTACACATGTATGATAAATTGATTTTTGTCAAACCTTCAAGGCAATTCAAAGTAGAAAGTATGGTCTTTTCAACAAATGGTTGTAGAACAAACGAACATTCATAGAAAGAAATGTACCACAACCCTTATTTTACACCTTATAAAAACTCAAAATGGATCATAGACCTAAGTATACAAGTTAGAAATATAAAACTTCCAGAAGAAAACAAAAGAAAATGTCTTTAGGTTAGGCAAAGATTTTTTTTTACATATGACACCAAAATATAAAAAGTATACATTGGCCTGCATTAAATTTTAAAGCTTCTCCTCTTCTAAAGACACTATTGAAAGAATGGGGGAAATGATACTGACTAGGACAAAATATTTATGAAACACGTATATGGTAAAGGACTTGATTGAAAATATATATGAAACTTCCCACCCTACAATAAGAAAATAAATAACCCAGTTTAAAAACGGGAAAAATATTTGAATAGACATTTCACCAAAGAAGATATACCGATTGATGATGGTAAATACACAAATGAAGAGATGTTCAACGTCACTTGTCACTAGAGAAATGGAAAATAATTTCACAGTGAGATACCACCATGTACCTATTAGAATGGCTATTAGTTTTTAACATGTGAATAGTAAGGGCTGTCAGTGGAAATATCATGTGTTGCTAGTGGGGTGTAAAAGGGAAGTAGTTGGGCAATTTCTTTTTTTTCTTTTTTTGAGACGGAGTCTCGCTCTGTCGCCAGGCTGGAGTGCAGTGGCGTGATCTCGGCTCACTGCAACCTCTGCCTCCCGGGTTCAAGCAATTCTCCTGCTCAGCTTCCCAAGTAGCTGGGACTACAGGCATGTGCCACCATGTCCAGCTAATTTTTGTATTTTTCAGTAGAGACAGGGTTTCACCATGTTGGCTAGGACGGTCTCGATCTCTTGACCTTGTGATATGCCCGCCTTGGCCTCTCAAAGTGCTGGGATTACAGGCGTGAGCCACCGTGCCCGGCTAGTTTCTTAGAAAGTTAAACGTGTACTCACCATATGACCCATCACCACCACTCCTAGGTATTTACGTGCAAGAAATAAAAGAAATACAAGCTTAAGTTCACATTAAAATTAATAATCACCAAAAAACAAATGGGTGTGTGTGTGAATGGGTATGTATATGCATGTGTGCATGTATACATGTTTGTGTTCATCTGCATGTGCATATGCATGTGTATGTGTATATGTTCATGTGTGTGTGCATGTGGGTGTGTTTTCACGTGTGCATATGTGTGGTGGTTGTTGCTTTTTATTATTTGCCTGTTGGAAAGGTTCAGTTTTTGCCTGGAGGAATAATCCTTCAACTCTCCCATGTAGTTGGAGTTTCCTTGTAAAAATCTCTGGCCTGCAGCCTCAGAAGTGATTCTGCTGCCTTGTGATTATGGCATATCCTATGAGACTTAAGTTATTTTATCTTGTTTATTACTCTGAAGTCCACCTGGTCTCAGTTTTCCTTGCAGATGAGAACTTCTGGGCATATGGGTAACTTCTCAGGCTGAATTTGGTGCCCAGAAGCCAGTTTTGGCACTAAGAAGCTGTCATTTTTCTTCATTTTCTTCAAAACAAGTAACATTTTATTGCTACCTTGTTGGAGTAATCAATGTTACCTAATACCTCAAAGTCCTAGACAAGACCAAAACGGATGTCTAAATCAGGGAGTGTTGGGTGGAGTAAAAGACCGTGAATGTAATTTCCTAATTATTGTTTCGGTCTTGTCCTAAGTATTTACATTTAGTTTCAGGGCTTATTTTCAGCTCCCTATGCTATAGGTTACAAATTTCTGAATAGAAGTAGGAAAAATAAATGTATTAAATAAGTGGGAATGTTCCTAATGCAAAGATTCTGGGAAGCTAGTTATACACATGGTGCCTCGGCTCATTGATGGAGACTAAGGTGGGGGCTTATTCCCATCCTCATAATTGCCTGCGAGGGATCACAAGCTTGGGCATGATGGTCCTTTCAGGTGGCTACTTGGCTGCCTGGTTCCAAATTTCCTGTCACGACCTCTGAGCAGAATTTGGGGCACTTACCAGTTTTCCTTCTTTAAAATCTTTCCCAGATTTCTGTGACATTAGTCACTTTCGATTCTCATCCTAGCTCCTTGAATTCTCATGGTCAGCCTCTGAATAAAGAGCTCAGAAAATCTCAAGAAGAACAGTATATATGGAAGTCTTGGAGAGACCAGAGGCTGGAAAACAATTTTGACTCTTGAGACTCTCCAATTAGGATTCAAATTCTAAGAAAAATCCAATGGGTTTGGCATGAGTCATATTCTTGTCTTCAATGATGGTTCTACCAAGGCTAAATGCAATTGGGTGGGAGGGAAGTGGAAGGTAGTTCTTCCAGAGAAAATTAGAGGATCTAGTTCTAAAGGATAGCTAAAGATATGGGTGGAAAGAAAAAAAATTAAGGCAATTGATGGCTTCTATTCTATCTTGGAGTATAAAAAAATTGAGATATACCTTTTCATACAAAGCAGAGTAAACTAATCTCTAAGGAAAATTCCCTGGCAGATTTTAGAGGAAGAAAGAAACACATGGAATTGTTGTTGAAGAGTCTGGGAATTCACTGAGTATGGCCCTGTTGTAATTAACAATTATTACTAATGGATTATTAGCAGTGGTATTAATATTGAATTACTACAGTATTTTGTTTTCCTCATAAGTTTCTTTGGGGTTTGGTTAAAAATAAAATATGTGTCATTTAATATTTGTAGCATTGCCAAATAAATAAGTAAGTAAACAGTAAAAGAACCTCTCACTTGTTTAAACACTAGAAATAAAACCCAAAGATCACAGCAAATCTTTGGTCTTTGTTATTGAGCAGATTTAAGTTTACTGACACGTTGCAACAGCAGACAACACACCTCATGGGGGTCCTTCGGGCTTCTCTATATGAAAATGCTGAAAGGGGCAAATTATGGGATTTGAGAGTTGTGTTACGTAATTTTGGGGAATGTTAAAAGAATTGAGGCTTTGGTTTGGATTAGATGCTTTCAGAAAGTGGAGATAAGGCTATGAGAAGGCATCTCAGTTTTGCCTTTATATGAAGGAGTCATCACATATTCCAGGCAAATAGGAAAAGAGATATCTCAGGAAGCCACTAACATACTTTAAGAAAATTAAAAGCCATTTTCCCGTTTTTCCACACCCCCTCGCCCCAGGTTGGAATGCACACAGACTATTAAATATTATTTCTCACTAGGCACAAACACACTTTTTCACTTTTCTGAAAATTAGAATGCATATTTTGGTGCTATTATTTCACAACCACCTTCTTGAACAGCATATTCTGTTAAAAAATTCACATGCATACACATGTTCATTGTGGCACTGTTTACAATAGCAAAGACCTGGAACAAACACAAATGCCCATCGATGATAGACTGGAAAAGGAAAATGTGGCACATATACACCATGGAATACTATGCAGCCATAAAAAACGATGAGTTTGTATCCTTTGTAGGGACATGGATGAGTCTGTAAACCATCATTCTCAGCAAACTGACACAAGAATAGAAAATCAAACACCGCATGTTCTCACTCATAGGTGGGTGTTGAACAATGAGAACACATGGACACAGGGAGGGGAGCATCACACACTGGGGTATGTTTGCAGGGACTAGGGGAGGGACAGCAGGGTTGGGGAGGTTGGGGGAGGGATAACGTGGGGGAGAAATACCAGATATAGGTGATGGAGGATGGAAACAGCAAACCACCTTGCCATGTATGTACCTATGCAACAATCCTGCATGATCTGCACATGTACCCCAGAACCTAAAGTACAATAAAAAAAATAATAAATAAAATAAAAATGAGTATTAGAACTTGTATTTGTCATTTTTTTTCTGAACGATGCAGTGACCAAGTGACACTTTCTGAAATATCTTGTATTTTCAGCATCTGGGCTGAAAGAAGCTATCAGCCACATGAGTGTGTTTCTATTTCATTTTGTATGCTTCCTGTTGCTTAAATATGATGATAAGCATGACTTCTGGTGCTGCAAGATGTTTCTCTAATTCATTTCTCTGGAACCAATAGAAATCAATGTGTTCTTTATGTATGAAGTCACCTCCTACATTGTATTAGTTATCTATTGTATTTGCAAAACTTAATGCTTTAAAATATCAGGGATTTATTATCTCACAGTTTCTGTGGGTCAGGAAAGTGGCATGGCTTAACCAGGAGCCTCTGACACAGACACTAATGAGGCTGCAATTAAAGTGTCAGCTGGGCTGCAGCCACCCCAAAGGCTTAACTGGAGAGGAGGCAGGTGTAAATTTACTCATGTGGCTGTGGACAGAACTCAGGTCCTCTGGCTGTCAGACAGAGGCATCAGTTCCTTGCTGGATTTTTCCATAAGTCAGATCACAATGCAGCAGCTTGCCTTTGTCAGAGCAGGTGAGAGAGGGCAAGAGGAAGGCAAGTAAGTGAAAGCTATAGTCTTTTTGTAACCTAGTCTTCGAGATAACATCTCATCAGTTTTGTTATGCCCTACTTGTTAAGAGTCAGTCCCTAGATCAAATCTACACCGAAGGAGATGAGATTACCTAAGAAGGACTTGCATACCAGAAGAGAGGGGTCTTTGGGGTCTTCTTAGAGATTGTCAATCACATCCTTTAAGAATGAGAATGCGAGAACCTCAGTGACCTTGTAATTTTGCTTTTGTATGAGTTCAAATCCGATTCCTTGGTTGCCACGAGAGAGAACATCTTTTCAACCAAAACAAAACAAAACCATGATCGCCATTTGAGAGCCCCCTGGGAAGTGATTCTTTTCATGCAGATACAGAATGGCAAAGACTGTCAGATATTCTCAGCATCTGGGCAAAACCATATACCATTTACTCACTGAACGTTGTGCCAGTCAAATTGGAAGGAACATCTCGTCTTTGGGGTCTATTGGTGTGCTTGTGTTTCTCCTATTGGATTCAGAATCCTCAAAGTTCTCAAGCATAATCCCTTAGGGACATAGCAGATGTATTTTCAGTTTTCTCTTGTGAATTTTTCTGGGGTGTACTTTTCCAGAAATACCAGTAAAGGAACTGTGAAAAATGATGTCATAATTCTGTTCCTCAGTTAATCATCCACTTGCCAGAAATGTGCCAGAGAGACATGACAGATGTGCAAGCTTTGATCTTCATGGCATTATGAGGTTCACAGCTCAGTGAGAATTTTAAGAAGCAATTCAGAAGCAATGCCCAATTCTGGGGGCACGGGTAAGTAGGAGGTGCTTAGTCCATTATAGTGAAGGTTCTCCAAAGCTTTGGACATTAACAGGAATCTTTGATTTAGGTCATATTGCTACAGAATCATATTTCATCCAAATACCCTCTTACTCCTTACCAAATAAATAAGTAGATTACTATCATACTCGTTCCCTGCTAGTACATTCTAGACACCACAGGGACTTTGCATGAAACCTAAAAAGTGTAATCTTTGAGCTCTAGGAACTCACAGCCTAATTAGGGAAGTAAAATACTAGAATTAAGATAGTATTCCACTGTGATTAGTAGACAGTCCGGCAAACAGAACATTCAACAAGTCCGAATGTGCCAAAATCCATCAGAGGTTCAAAGTGGTCAAGGTAGGTGTGATGGTTCCAGGATGCCACAGGGGGTTGTGGGATCCTTCCAAGTTTCTTCTTTGTCATCTGTAGCTTATCCTGTTGTTTGCTTATTCTACTGTGAGCTTATCCCACTGTTTGTTTTCCCAGTTGCAGGATGACCCCTCCACTCTAACATCACAACCACAGTCCAAAAGAGGGAAGGATCAACAAAGAGCAGAACAAAGTCAGTTGCTAGGCTCACCCTTTAAAGAGCTTCCCTGGTAAGCCCCTCCACACAACATCTGCTTATATCCACTTGACCAAGACTGTGTCGTGGATGTTATTAGCTGCAGAGAGGCAGCTCACTTTTTTAACCTGAAATAAACTTAGAAGGTATACTTTGGATATTTGTCTCCTTCAAATCTCATGTGGAAATTTGGTCCCCAGTGTTAGGGGTGGGGCCTGGGGGAGGAGTTTGGGTCACGGGGCAGATTCTTCATGAAAGGCTTGGTGCTGTCCTCAAGGTAATAGCTGACTTCTTACTCTATTAGTTCCTGTGAGCTCTGTTGTTAATGAGAGTCTGGTCCCTCCTTCTCTCTCTCTCTTTCCTCCTCTCGGGCTTCCTGCTCTTGCCATGTGGCTGGTTCTCCTTCCCTTCCCACCATGATTAGAAGCTTTCAGAAGCCCTCATCAGAAACAGATGCTGGCTCCATGCTTCCTGTACTGAAGAACCACGAGCCAAATAAACCTCTTTCCTTTATAAATCACCCAGTCTCAGGTATTTCTTTACAGCAATTGAAAATAGACTAAAACACTGGAGTTATTAAGCAGGAAATAATAAATATGGGAAGACCACTAAAAGTGTTTGGTAGGAGCATAAAACAAAAACAGTATAGTTACAGCTAGTGATAGCAAATACAAAGTTACCCACAAAATGCTTGGATCATAATGCCTGCAAAAATTAAAACTCAACACTTAAAGACAGAATATTGGCTTTTACATAGCCTACAAGAATTTTTCTCTGTTAGAAATTTCTGAAATTAATGCTAGAGAATAGACACTTTTTTGTTTTTGGGTGTTAGAACTGGTCATCATTAGCTTTTTGCCTTGAGTAATGAAGAGGACATGAAATGGTGGTATTCCATTTTTAGGAAACTCAGTGTCCCACTTCTATTTCCTTTTTGTCTACAAGAACACCTCTTTAATCAACTTTCAGTTATTTATCTTACAATCCACCCATAAAATCATCTTTTATCCTTATGGATAATTGGGATTCTTCCTGGCTATACTCTAGAATCTTAGGTGGTTTTAGAAATTTTACATCTAGGCTATGCTTCAGAGAAATTAAATAGCAGTGTACTGAGAGCATCAACATTGTTTAAAAGCAAGTATTGAGAACCACTAGTCTAGAACAGGGATCAGAAAACTAAGACCTGTGGGCCAAGTATGGTCTACCTTCTGTTTTCATCAATACAATCACAGGCTGCTTGACGACAGGAACACATTTGGAGAAACGAACCAAAAGGTGATTTTTGTCATTGTGTGATCATAGAGTGTATTTACACAAACACAGATGGCATGGCTGACTATACACCTAGGTCATATGGCACAGCTTATTGCTCTTTCCACTTTCATATTTGCAGTCAGTGTTTGACCAAAACATGGTAATGGGTGCATGACTGTAAGGTTTTATTGGAATGCAGCTATGTATCATCTCTGGCTGGTTTTACACTTCAAGGGTAGAGTTGAGTGATTGTGACAGAGAACTAATGGCTGTTAATACCTAAAGTATTTGCTCTCTGGTTCTTTCCAAAAAAGTTTTCCAACCCTTGCTCAAGGTCATAGAATTATAGTTCATTAGAATTTATCAGAAAACACCTCAAGATAATCAATGCAATCCTCTCATTTTACAGATAAGGGAGGGGTGATGATTGATCCAAGGTCAAATGGGAAGGTTATGACCTCCAGGTCAGGCATCTACTCATGACATCAGGCATGCAGAGGGTTCCTAAATACAATGCATGTGGTTTTTCCTGTTATTATTATTATTACTGTGAGAGTGGTCTGGCTCTGTCACCCAGCCTGGAGTGCAATGGCACCATCTCGGTTCACTGCAGCCTCTGCCTCCTGGGTTCCAGCGATTCTCCTGCCTCAGGGTCCCGAGTAGCTGGGATCACAGGCCTGAGCCACCACACCTGGGTAATTTTTGTATTTTTAGAGAGATGGGGTTTTGCCATGTTGGCCAGGCTGGTCTCGAACTCCTGACCTCAGCTGATCCACCCACTTTTGCCTCCCAAAGTGCTGGAACTACAAGTGTGAGCCAGCACACCCAGCCGGTTTCCCGTTTCCCCTATTAGTATTGCATGTTAGTATGGTGCATTTGATGGAACTAATGAAGCAACATTGACACACTGTTATTAACTAAAGTCCATTCTTGATTTGGACTTCTTTGGTTTTTACCTTATGTCCTTTTTCTGTTCCAGGATTTCATTCAGGACACATTACATCTGGTCCTGAGGTCTCCTTAGGCTCCTCTTGGCTGTGATGGTTTCTCAGACTTCATTTCTTATGATCTTGGCAGGTTTGAGAGTTATTGGTCAGGACTTTTATAGAATATCCCTTGCTTTGGATTTCCTTGATGTTTTTCTCATCATTTGTTTGGGGCTATAAGTGGGTTTGGGGAAGTAAAATAGCATTTTCCTCACATGGAATGAAGGCTGTATGCTATCAACATGACTTATCACTGTTGCTTTTAACTTTGATCACTTGTCTAATGTAGTGTTTTTCAGATTTCTCCACCATGGGCCCCAGTGTTAGAGGAGGGGCCTGGTAGGAGGAGTCTGGGTCATGGGGCAGATTCTTCATGAAAGGCTTGGTGCTGTCCTCAAGGTAATAGCTGACTTCTCACTCTATCAGTTCCTGTGAGCTCTGTTGTTAATGAGAGTCTGGTCGCTCCTTCCTCTCTCTATCCTTCCTCCTCTCTGGCTTCCTGCCTAATGTAGTGTTTTTCAGATTTCTCCACCATAATGCTATTGTTTTTCTTCCTCTGCATCCTGTCCTCTTTGGAAGAAATTCACTATGCTCAGCCCACACTGAGTTGGGAGTTATGCTCTTTCTTGAGGATGCTGTATTTACATAAATTATTCCTCTGAAAGCGAGATATGTCACTTCTCCCTCATTTGATTATTCAATCATTTATTTATTTCAGTATAAACTCGTGGATGCTTGTATTTCAACATTCATCAAGTCATCAAACATTTATGGATCATGATCCCTGGGCCATGCCCTATGCCCAGAGGCAGAGAGATAACAGCAGCAACACAGAAAATAGCACCTGGCCTCGGATAACTCAGGTTAGTGGTCCCAGGGTCAAACAGTCAAATCTGTGACACACAGTGAAAGTCGTAGTGTGCACGAAGTGCTGTGTGCAGGTGCTACTGAAACCACACTGTTAGTATGTTAGTGTGGTGCTTTTGATGGAGCTAATGAAGCAACCTTGACACATGGTTACTGTGATTTCAGTAATATCCACCTGATAGGAAAATGGTGAACAATAAGTAAGAATACTCGCCTATTGTTCACCATTGTCCTATCAGATGGATATTATTGAAATCTTTATTTATGGATTAGGAAGTGATGTACAGAGAGGTTAAGTAACTTACCCAAGGTTGCGCAGCCATTAAATGGCAGAAACACTTGGATCAGGATCAAGTTAGGGCTTTTAATCATGGCATTAGATTGTTTCTTATGTGTGGTGGTGTAGGTAAGTAAAGGGACGCACAGAACACTCGTGCAACCCAGTCTTGAGGGTTGGAGGGTAGGGACAGCAAGTCTTCCAGGAAGTACTGACAATGCAGCTGAAAGAAATTCTGACCCCAAAATTGTAATACATCTGAAGCAAGCTCTCCTGAGAATTTTGGTGGGCCAGGGTCAGGAACCTTCTTTAAGGTACAGAGGAAGCGTGGCGAGCTTGGATTCTTTGACTGAAAGATTTAGGACTTTCTTTCTCACTCATCTGTCCCAAGTGACTTCCTTTTGAACAAGAATTTCTGCCTCTTCCTGTGAGTGAGTGACAGGTTGTCTCCTGGGTCCCCTTTCCTCTGTCTCCCTAACGACATGATTGGATATTGATGCTAAATGCAGAAGAGGTGGTGCTTGCAGGCTGGCAATAATGAAAATATTTTTGAAAGGACATCTGCTCCTCTATGCTTCCCTCAGTCTTGACTGCCTTCAAAGGCTGAGGAAACTCACAAGAAGGCTGCTGTAACTACAGTATGGTGTTGTCGAAAAAGGAAAAAAGAAAAATATAAGAGCTTGAACAATCTTTCCTCTCTTGTTGCTGTTGCCAAGAGGCTGAACATCCTGCCACCTGTCCTCTAACAGGTGTGACAGTAGACTGGCAGACTCCGCCCACTTCATGATGATGGTCAGGAAGATAAAGAATAAGGCAAGAAGCTGGGGGCGGGTGGGAAAAGGAGGGAGGAGGATGTTTTGTAGGCAGGGTCCTGGAAGAAAGCAGGGGGGTATAAAGAAAGTGACATGGCAGTTTCTGTGCTATTTAGCAACTGTATGTTGAGTCGAGGATTGTAGCGGCTGCAGGAAACAGAGATGATTGGATGACTCTGACAGCTGCCACACATTGAGTGACTCGCTGTCCTTTGGAACTGCACAAGGTCTTGGGATCCCTGGGGGAGGGGACCACTGGCCCATCCAGGAGGAGCCATGCAACAGCAAGCATTCAGCTTGAAGAATGGTTCAGAATTCACTTGACTGAACAAGGTAAAGGGCATTTTATGAATAAGGTATGGTGTATTTAAAGGCACAAGAATGTGACAGAGTGTGAACTGGGAGAAAATGATGAAGAAGATGGGAGGCAAAGTGCAGTCAATAAGACTGTTTTGGTTGCAAGTGACAGAGACCCAACTCCTGTTGGGTTGAATTTTTTTTTTGAGACAGAATCTCTCTTTGTCACCAGGCTGGAGTGCAGTGGCGTGATCTTGGCTCACTGCAACCTCTGCCTCCTGGGTTCAAGCAATTCTCTGCCTCAGCCTCCCAAGTAGCTGGGATTACAGGTGCCTGCCACCAGGCCTGGCTAATTTTTGTATTTTTAGTAGAGATGGAGTTTCACTATCTTGACCAGGCTGGTCTTGGACTCCTGACTTAGTGATCCACCTGCCATGGCCTCTCAAAGTGCTGGGATTACAGGTGTGAGCCACTGTACCTGGCAGGGTTGCAATTTATTGAAGAGGATGAAATTACACTGGCCAGATCTAGGATTCAAACAGTGCCCCTCATCATCAATCTCTGTCTTTCTTTTCTTCTGAATTGGCCTTTCTCTCAGATGGATCTTCCCCAAGTGGGGACAAAGAAGGCCTCCAGCTCCCATCCTGGAAGCTAAGAATCCTGAATGAAGGAAAAGGATGTTTCCCCCACTAGGCCACTGAGAGTCCCAGGTAGGGCTCATTGGCTTGTGCTCTTATCTCTGAAATGATTACTATGGCCCACACACTGAGGTGTTTTGATTCGTCAGGTCTAGAACTAGGGTCTTCCCTGCAATCTGGGGATGAGTCCACCCAAATGGAACCACATATGTGAAGAGTAGGGAAGGACTGTTACCCTTGAAGAAACCATGTGTTGCTACAAAAAGGGATTTCTCTTTTTCGCTCTGCTGGGGTAGAGAGAAGAATCAAATGTCCATTATAACCAGAGGTTGAAAGATGAAATTGGAAAGTAATTTCAGGCTGCCTTGTGATCTGAATTGAAAGCTGAAAAAATGTGGATTTAGAGGGGGAGAAACAAAATGTTCAAGGGTCAGAGAAATAGTTCTCTCAGCATTGTTTTGCTATATTATAAAAATAAATAAACCGTTGAAGCAATTTAAGAAACCATTTTTTTCCTCTTTAGAACAGAACTCTAGCTTGGCTCAGAGATACCATTTTTATTGTCTGCCCACTGTTTACAATACTGTAAGAACAGAAATATAAAACAATGTTATTAAAATGAAACAGAAACTTTTTATTTTTCCCAATATTTATAGAAGGGAGAAGGCTTTGGCTGGGTGAATGGATGAGACTTGAGCATGAAGTTTAAAAGAGAAAGAGAGAGGAAAAATAAACCATTTCTTCCTCCATCAATTCAGACCTATTATCTTTGAAGGGGTGAAGGCGTGGGCACACTGAGGTCATGTTTTGCTTGTCTTTTGAATAGCTGTGATGCAACAAATTCAGCTGGAGAATAACACTCCTTGAATAAGTTGGTCCTGGTCTTGGGTTTGTGTGTTAAGCTCCAGGAAAGTATTATTTCATTAAAGCAAAAACAGGAAAGCCAGCAAGCGGGCTGTTGGTTTGACATGTATCTGTGGGTCCTCTGGACACATCCCATCCTTTCTGCTCTGAATGCGAAGGGAGTGCAGAATCACTGTCTCTTGGGTAACTACATCTCAGGCGTGAGAAAGCATGAAGGATGTTAGGTGTCCTGTGCCTGCTGACCAGTGCTGTATTTCACACAAGGCTGAAATAATCCTATTCTTGGTGTGAAAGGGGAATTCTGGAAAATGTCATGTTCTCACTAGTCAACACTGCAATTGCTTAATTCTGATGAATACTAATGAAAAAGGGAAGTTTTCACATAACCGATTATCAGAAATTCAACTGCTTTATCCCGCTAAAGATATATAATATTTTTTTTGCCAAATTTTTTCCTTAGGTCCAATATTTAGAGACTTTCCTCAGTCTATTTCTCTCCCCAGAATTAATAATTCTACCTACTATGACCTAAGATTTATTTTAAAAAGAGCAATATTTTTTTATGTCATAAATTTTCCTTGGCTCTGTGTCCACTGTTTGTGAATAGTGTGGCCTTCACTGGGATAAGATGGTTCTGTAAGTATATTGTCAGTTGCTAGCATTTCAGATGGTTGAGTCCAAAGTCCACTTACCTCAAATAGTAGTTACTTCATTCAAATTGTCTATTTTTATTCATTTTGATTGTACACTGTGAAGTGCTTCGTAAAAACCAGCCTACAATGAACTACTGTTATGTTAACTGAAGTACCCCTTATCCTTTAAATATTATTAGGATAAGGAACTGATGTAACACTCAAAATTTCTGTATCAGGGATTTTAAAAAATTTAAGTACTGTGGGCTCATAATAGTTATATATATTTATGGAAGTACATGTGATGTTTTGATACATCACATGTACTTCCATAAATAAAAATAGGGTGGCTATAGTTAACGATAATTTGTATCAGAATTTTTTGGTGTCTGATATACTTAGTCTCCACCCACAGTTTTAGCAAACATTCCAGGATAAAATATCTTTGGTTCAGCTTGGGTCACATGACCATCCCTGAACCAATCACTGTGTCCAGGGAGATGGGGTGCTCTGATTGGCCTGTGAGACCCACTCCTGAGCAGAAGCCTGGGGTCACACTCAGCACAGAGGAGCTGCCAGTGTTGGGTGGTACCTGCATCTGTCTCCAAAACTGCCCCCCCCCTACCTTTTTTTTTTTGATATGGAGTCTTGCTCTGTCGCCCAGGCTGGAGTGCAATGGCATGACCTTGGCTCACTTCAATCTCTGCCTCCTAGGTTCAAGCGATTCTCCTGCCTCAACCTCCTGAATAGCTGGGATTACAGGCACGTGCCACCACACCTGGCTAATTTTTGCATTTTTAGTAGAGATGGAGTTTCACCGTGTTGGTCGGGCTGGTCTTGAACTCCTGACCTTGTGATCCACCTGCTTCGGCTTCCCAAAGTGCAGGGATTACAGGTGTGAGCCACCATGCCCAGCCAAATAAATAGAGGCATGAGGAAGGCAATGAGCTAATTCTGCAGAATAAAATTCACAATCTGTTGACATGTGCTACTCTTACCAAAACACCAGATGTTCAGTCTAGGTCCTGCTACTCACTGCACAGAAAGCCAATCGCTGAGACCATGAGTATTGCCAGGAAAGAAGGCTTTAGTCAGGTGCTGCAGCAGAGGAGATGGGAGCTCAGTCTCCATTCCTTCTCACTGACCAACTAAAATCAGGGGTTTATGTAGCAGGGAAGATATGTCACCATATGTATGTAAACAGGAATGAGGGAGGGGGAAGGAAGAGGAGTTGATCAACTGTAAGCCGGTGGTTGGTTAGACAGTTATGATGGGTCCCGGGTCTGGCATGTCATCGTCCAGGTGCAGTGACCTGGTCAGTTTCACTTCTTTGATACTCTCTGGTAGGCCTGATGGTTGGTTTCCTGAGAAAGGAATTCAGATAAGACAAATGTAACTTTCTCAAATTTCAAGACTGAGAGGATCAATTTCTATGTTTATTCAAAGAAACCATTAGGAAGGGTGCAGTGGCTTAAGCCCTAATCTCAGCACTTTGGGAGGCCCAGGTGGGTGGATCACTTGAGGTCTGGAGTTTAAGGCCAGCCTGGCCAACATGAGAAAACCTTGTCTCTACCAGAAATAAAAAAATTAGCCCAGGCGTAGTGGTGCATGTCTGTGGTCCCAGCTACTCAGGAGACTGAGGCAAAGAATCACTGGAACCTGGTAGACAGAAGTTGTAGTGAGCCGAGATCATGCCACTGCACTTCATCCTGGGCAACAGAGCAAGACTGTCAAAAACAACAACAACAACAAAACAAAACCCAAACCAAAAAAACAAAGAAACCATTAAACACCAGTTCTAAGGACTGCTTGGTGGGTTTCACTATCTAGGGGTCAAGCAGCTCATTTTATAATCTTGGAACACTTGCCGCCTATCTCATGGTTGTCATTAAGAATTGACTGAAAAGGAAACCATGGTAATACATTTTACACCCAGTATCTCCATGTGGCTTCTTCCATCCTCTCATGCCCTCTCTCCTTGGAACTCCTAAGTCCTTTCCACATGACCCATAGCAATGATGGGTATTACAGCTTCTGGAGCTTGTCTCCCTAGGGACTTTGGTCTAACAGACCCCAATTACTGTTTTTAACAGTGGTTGGTCAGTACAGGTAACTTCTTTCCTTAAACTCACTCTGGAGCCTGGAGAGTTCTCAGGTATTCCCTGAAGCTCAGAATCAAAGCTGACTGCCCAGCTTTAGGACCCAGCCAACAACTGACTTACCTTTTGAGTAGAGCCCTCAGGTCCCCGGTCTCCATCAAGGCCTCAGGGGCTGCAGCACAGGGAGAACTGACAAGCTAACAACAGCTCTGTGCATGAAGCTGATGGAAGCTATGGGTGACAATGAGCATGGCGATCTGTTGGAAGCAGCACAGCTTTCCTGCGGGAATGGGGGTCCAGTGCAAGAAGGGACATCATCCTGGAACAGCTGGTCTTGCAGCTGCTGTGTCCACCTCTATCTGTCAAACCCTTCTTGGACGATGTTTCATCCTAAAGCATTGTCCTTGTCATGGACAGCTGTGTGACTGTGCTGGCCTCACTTTTTTCCCCCTCCAGCTCACAACTGCCATGCCCTGCCTATCCGTGCACAGCAGCAGCACATGACGCCGGCCGAGATGCTCATTTCCTGTCATTAGGGTCACTCAGGGACACTGTTGGGTAGGGACATGCCAGTCATGGAAAAGTCCTCTGGTCAAATAAGATCTGCCTCTCCCATTTCTTCTTCAGTATCTCTACAGTGTTGATAGCAATGTCCTGTCCACATGTTTGATATCCAGTTCCTTAAAAAATATAGAATAAGTGAGCATATGGGCTTATTTTCAGGATTATATCATGATTTAAAATAGTCTACCCTTTGATTGACAGATGTAGAGGGAGAGACGAGGAAGCTATAGTAGGTACATAGATGGGAGAGGGGTCTCTCTAATACCTACTTAAAATTATCATCATCATCATTATTTTTTAGATACAGAGGTTGTCACCTAGGCTAGAGTGCAGTATATTACTGCAACACAGATCATGAAGCCTCAAACTCCTAGGTTCAAGTAATCCTCCTGCCTTAGCCTCTGGACTACAGCCATATGCCACCATGCCTGGCTAATTCTTGATTTTTTTTTTTTTTTTTTTTTTTTTGTAGAAATGGCATCTCACTATGTTGTCCAGGCTGGTCTAGAATGCCTGGCTTCAAGCAGTTCTCCCACACTGGCCTCCCAATGTACTGGAGTTACAGATGACAGCCATTAAAAATCATTATGATTAATTGGGTAATGTCCATAGGAGAACAGTGGCTGCTGTACAGATTATTTCATAATTTTGTTTTCAGGAGACCTCTATGTTATTTCTGCTTTCTGAGAAGGACAATGAACCTGTGTCTATATTTTGCTCCAGCCCCCAGCCTACCTAGGGTGCTATTACATGTGCAGCCACTGAGCTCCCTGCAGAAGATGATGTCCCATAGTACACAACTATGCAGCATCTTATATTCCAGGGTCAGACTCACAGCGATTTTCACAGCTCTGCTTAGGCAACACAACTAAGCAAATGCGCACCAACATTCTGCTAAAGTTCAAAGTATTGACATATTTTAGTATCTGTAAAACCAGAGGGCCATTTTTCTCTTTGGAACACTAGAAACAAAGATGAACTTGAGCTATTTGGAGGGAATATTTAGATTTTTCTGTTAACATTTATTTCACCCCAAGGAGCATTTTCACGCTTCTGTGAAAGTGCTTAGATTGATCTCTGAAAAGGAAGACATAGCATGTCTTAAATTTGACTGTTTTAAAACCAATTAAGATCCCTGCTCTCAGCCAACAGTGCAACGGGGGAGCCTGCAAAAGCACACTTTATTGCATTATGCGTGACTTAAGTGTGCAGGTGGATGCATGCAGTACCCTTTCAGAAAATGCAGACCCCCCAGACAGCTGCATCAAGTGCCCCAAACACATAAACTCTGGGTCATTTGCGAGAGGATTATTAGAATTTTGATAGATATTTTTACAAAGCAGGGAAGTTGTAAAGACTGAATCTCAAGCACTGTGTTTGTAGATTTCTTTTTCTTTTCCTTTAATTTTTGTTTCTTTTTTAAAGGATGTTTACTCTCTGTAGCAAAGCAGAGGCCATGAGAATGGATATTTGGAGACACAGAAATAGGATAGAAACTCAAAAGACAGTGGTGAGGAAAGAATCGATTGCTCAGGCAGAATTATCAGGATTTCCAGTGAGATAAGTAATGAAGAATGGTTGGGCAGGTTTTCCTCCTCTGACTCACACGGCATAGACGGTATCCAGGTTACTCTACAGTCAGCTAAGAGTAATAGCTGTGATATACAATATTTTACAAAGAACAGTGGCCACTGCAGTTTAAAGGCAATAGAAAAAACCTTTCCGCAACACACATTCTTGATGAGCTAAAGTTAATAGTGTGTGAGATGCAGTCACTTTGGAGGTAGAGCTGCTTTTGGCAGGATCTATGGAAGCTAAACCTACACTTACCTTAAAACCCAGTAATTACACTCCTAGGTATACACTCAAGAGAAATGAATATATATGCCCAGCACAAGACATGTGCATTTATCTTCATAGCAGATTTGCTGATAGTAGCCCAGACTACAAACAAGACGATGAAATATTATACAACTAAAATAACTAAACTTGCATTTTTGAACAAGATAGAATAATCAGGACTGGATTTATCTTCTCATCTGAAACAACAAGTAAAATATAATGGGCAAAAGTGTAAAGCAATGTATTTTCAAAGCATTGTACATGAGGCAACAGAAGAGAGTGATCCCTGAGAGGCAGAAACAAACATGAAACCTACAGTTGCACTCTCAGTGCTTTCAGAGAGTTTTCAGGACAGATGCAGGATGAAGCCTGAGACTCCCTGGCTGGAGGAGGTGGAGCTGAAAGTCCCAGGAGACTAGAGATAGCTGGCGTTTGCAACACTGGGTGCCCATGAAAGGAGAGTTGAAAGAGGGAAGCTGGGAGATCTGCAGGGGCTTCCCTTGGAGTGCTCCTCAGTGCACACCTGTGGACAACTCAAGGGAACTGAGGATTCGAACCACCCCAAAACTTAGGGAGCAATGCCTGCTACTCACAGAGGGCCTCCCCCACCTAGATCCCCTGCACTTTGCTTTTTTTCTCAGATCATCTCTGTTGCAGAGCCCTCCCAGATTACACTGGAAACTGACTTAAGCAGACATGTATTCAAGATTTTAGTAGTTGACTGCATTTTATTGAATTGTGCAGAGTTTCTGATTTTTACCTTGGTTTTCTTCTCCTCCTCCATCTCTACCTCTGAGTTCCATCCTTAGAGATGCTCCCCTCCCCACCACCTCAGGCATTTTAAATTCTCTAGTTATCCTCTCCTCCAGAAAGAAACTTTGCCATTAGATATCTGTCCTACACCAAGCTGTTTATTAAAGGAATCCTTTCACATGGAATCAGTGCTCCCATATACATCACATTCAGTTCCCCTATGATTAACATCTTGATGCAGTATGGTATACTTATTACAATTAATGAACCAACCAATATTGATTGGTTATCAAGTCCAGAATTTGTTCAGATTTTCTAGGTTTTGACCTGATGTCCCTTTCCCAGGCCATGATCCCATTTTAGATGTTATGTGGCATGTGCTTAGGTCTCCTGAGCCTCCACTAGGGTATGGCAGGTCTCAGGTTTGCCTTATTTTTGATAACTTTGACAGTTTTGAGGAATTCTTCAAAAAGGTATTTAGTAGGATGCCTCCCGCCCCATTACTGAAATTTGTCTGATGTTTTCCTCATGATTACATGGGAGTTATGGTGTTTTGGGAGAGAGACCATAGATACTGACTTTGATTACCTGGGTAAGGTAGTGTTTGCCAGGTTTTCTCCACAGTAAAGTTACCCTTTTTCTCCTGCTCCCACTCCTTGAAGGCAGAATATCCAAGTAAATTATTTGGGATTCTTATTCCAAGATTTGTCCCTTCTCTCTCATTTATGAATGTATTCAGTCATTTATTTCTATCAGTATAAACCCATAAACATTTAGTATCTGCATTTCTCCAAAGAATCTTGCTTCCTCTTATTGGAGAATGACATTAGAAATCAAAATCTGGCTGGATGTGCTCATTGCTACTGGGTAACAATTTTTATTTTTTAGAGACAGGGTCTTGCTATGTCGCCTGGGCTAGAGAGAACAGTGGCTATTAACAGGTGTGATCATAGTATACTACAGAGTCAAATTCCTGGGCTCAGGTGATCTGCCCACATCAGCTTCATGAGTAGCTGGGAATATAAGGATACACCATTGTGTTTGCTTAAAAAAAAAAAAATATATATATATATATATACATACACACACACACACACACACATATACATACATGTATACACATATACATAAATATATGTGAGAATCATTTCTTGTAGGCCCTTTTAGCTAACTGAGCAAGGAAATATATGTGTGTATACTAACCCATACATATGCTTGTATCAATAGGTATTTCCATATATAGCCCTCTCTACTAAGGTAAACATAAATTCACGTTGATGTTTCCAATTCAAATTCATTATCACATGGATAATTCTAGGTTCCTCTTGGTTATCTATAAATTGCTACTCTGATAGTAAGACGTATAGATACCACCATGTACCATGGTAAGAAATATAGATCCCACCATGCACCATCCAGTTACTGAATAGTTCAATTCTACACAGGTGCTATTTCATTTTATTTTATTTTGAAATAATTTTAGACTCACATAAAAGTTAATAAAAGTCGGCCTGAGAGTTCTTGGGTACACTTCCCTCAGCTTCCTTCTGTGATAACGTCTCACATCACCATAATACAATTATCAAAACAAACCAGGAAATGTTAGTACAACACTACTAGCTTATTCAGATTTTACCAGTTTTTACATGTACTTATTTTTTTCTTTTTTGGTGAGTAATTGTAAGTAATTTTATCACATATATAGATTACTTAACCTCTCCCCCTAAACAGGAAGCAAAACAATCCCATTCTCCTGAAAACCTTCCCACAAGCTGCCTCCTCACAGTTTCATGTTTTCCCCAGCTTTGCCTCCTATACTTTATCATGATAACTTGAGTCATTCAGATGAGACACTCACTAATGTTATAGGTGAGATTCTCAAGAGACTGTTAATCACCCTTAAGCATTTAAGACCACCTCTCCCTTGACTTCCACATTGCATTTCAATAGCGGAAGTAAAGGCTGGCCACCAGGAGCCACCTTTGATCACCCTCCTGTAGATTGCAGGCATGGTGTGGAGGAATCTTTCTAGAAGGCATTGTTTTTACTTAAACACAATCAACCCCCACCTAAGTCACTGTACCCCACCCTAGTCCATGGCCCAATACCCTTTCACATGTAAATTCTGGAGTTGTAAACCAAGACCCTTTCACATGTAATATCTAGAGTTATGAGCGTTTATAAAGGCAGAGATTTCCTTGTTAGATGAGCTTGGCTGTTAGGCAACTATGCCACCTTGCTCCCGGCCAAATAAATCACCCCTTCTTTCCCAGTTCAGTGTTCAAGAGGTCTGTTTCTCGTGGCTGCTCCTCCTACATTGGTACATGACCTTTCAGTTGCTTTTCTTCATTCACCATCATACTCTTGGTCCATTCAATTTGTTTGTCAATAGTTCTTTCCTTTTTATTGCTGAGTGAGTATTCCACCCTAAGGAGGTACCACAGATTACTTGTCCTTTTGAAACCAGCCCAATTGTTTCATAGAACTGATCGTTTATTTATGATTTCTTTTGAATAAATATAGAAATTGAACCTTCCAGTCTTGAAACATGAGAAAGTTACGTTTTTCCTGAGTTTCTTTTTCAGGTAACTGATCATCAGCCCTTGCAGAGAGTATCAAGGAGCTGAAACTTACCAGGTCACTCCATCTGTACAATGAGATGTCAAACCCTTCACCCATCATGATTTCCTTATTGACCAACTGCTTCCTGTTGACCAATTCCTCTTCCTTATCCCTCCCTAATTCCTATTTTCCTACACATAGTGACATACCTACCCTGCTCTATAAACCCTTAATTTTAGTTGGTTGAGGAGACAGATTTGAGACTGATCTCCCATCTCCTTGCCTACAGCACCCAATTATAGCCTTCTTCCCTGGCAATACTCCTGGTCTCAGTGATTGGCTTTCTGTGCAGCCAGCAACAGAACCTAGATGGAATCCGTGGTGTTTTGGTAACACTTCGGGTTATTTCTGGTTTGTGGCTATTATAATTAAAACGGCTATGAACATTTGTGCACATATTTCTGTGTGAACATGTTTTTATTTTCTCATGGATAAATACCCAGGAGTTGTTGGAATACAGATGTGGTGACTGAGACACAAAGTGGTTAAGAGTTGTGTCCAAGCTCACCCAGTTTGTAAGAGGAAACTCAAGATTTAAGTGTGAGAACTCTAACTCCAGACCCTGTTTATGTAACCACTATGCTACGGTGCTCTTTAATAACCATAATCATAATAAAATTAACATTACCGTTAACTTAACCACTTAACATATCTGTGCCAACATGAAGCTCTGCACTGTAATCTCCTTTAATATTGACAGCCTGCCCATGTGAGGGAGGGTCTGGCATGGCTCTTCATTACAGATGAAGAACTGAGGCTTAAGGAAGTTATGTAACTTGCTGAGGAGCAGACTAATGTTTGGTGGTGACAGACAAGAGCCAGAGTTAAAGCAACTGCCCTCTCTGGAAGGGGAGGGGCGGAGACTTTGTTCTTGGCTGTACGGTGTTTATCATATGCATCATGGTGGCTACTCCTGGTTCTGTGATGAGATGGAGCCACACCTCGGTCAGTGAGAACTGGGGCTGTGAACCTTCTAGAATAGTACATCCCTCTAGGACTCCAACTGGGCGAACTCATTCCTGTGGGTGGCATATTGGATTGCAATGGCTTCTGTGCTGATTCTGCGTTTGCTTTTCAGGGTTTTAGGACCAGTTTATTAGCATGTTGATAATTCAGTTTGCCATAGTTTCCATAAGATATTAGAGCCATGAAATGTCTAATAAACATTTAGGACAGGGGATATTTTTATTTTAAGCAGATAATAGAAGGATTTGCTCTAAGCAATAAGCTTCTTTGGTCCAAGAAACAGAAATCATCTCTGGCTACCTTAAGCAGTAAGAAAAGTACTTGGGAGAGCATCAGGTGGCTCCAAGAATCAACCAGAAGACTGGAGAACAGGCCTCAGAAAAGGAAGCTGTAGGGATCCAGGTACCAGAAAGTATCCCGCATTTTCTTTAGTCTGACTAGTTGTTGCCAAAGGAAGTTCCAAACATTTCCAGCTTCCTGCATTTATGAGACCTGCTCTGGGTTTCCACTCTCACTTTCTTGTAAGTGAATATAGAGTCACAATCTCTTCCCAGGAGCTATTTACAGCTTTACCCTAGCTTCCAGATATAGTTTGAAAATGTCTACTTTTGCCAGACTCAAGGCAGCTTTTTTCCCCCTCTCCAATTGTGAACAAATGGGAATTGGTTTTCTAGGCAGAGGGCCTCCTTCCACATTTAAAATCTTGCTACTTAGGCCCCCTCCACAAGTGCTGGCGTTTAATTACAATATTAGTTTCCCACATAAGTGAGAGTGTTTGTTCCCCAGGAGAAGGGGAAAGGTAAAGTCCCTGCAGAATCAAAGCAAACACAGGCTTTTGTCACCAAAGACAACCTTGACTACGGCCATCCTTACCACTTTAGGAAGATGATCCCCTCTGTTGTGTTTCACAGGTTCAAATCCACCCTCCTCCTCAATGGAGATCATATGGATGAAGCCATTGTTCATGCAGAGATCAAGGTGAGCTACTGGTGCTGGACTCTGACTCGAGGACTGGGTGGTAAATGTCACTGCATGAGAGTGGCAAAAGAGTATTTGAGTTTATGATAAGAGCCAAAGCCTTGGTTCTTCTACTTCTGAGCCCATTTTGCCCATCCATTATCTATAGTGAAGGCCTATCTGATACGGTTTGGATTTGTGTTCCCACCCAGGTCTCATGTTGAATTGTAATCTGCAGTGTTGGAGGAAGAGCTTATGGGGAGGTGATTAGATCATGGGGGTGGACTTTCCCTTTGCTATTCTTGAGATAGCCAGTGAGTTCTCATGAGATCTGGTTTTTTAAAGGTGTGTAGCACCTTCCCACTCTCTGTCTTTCTCCTGCTCCAGCCATATAAGACATACTTGCTTCCTCTTCGCTTTCCACAAATGATCGTAAGATTCCTGAGATCTCCCTAGCCATGCTTCCTGTAGAGCCTGCAGAACCATGAGCCAATTAAATCTTTTCTTCATAAATTACCCAACATCAGGTAGTTCTTTATAGCAATGCAAGAATGGACTAATACACTATCCTCGCGCTAACAGCCTCAAGGCTACCTCCCCCATAGAACACTTGTCCTGACAGACCTCATTCCACCACTGTTATCTGCATTCAAGTTATGGAGCCTGGTCTTTTCACGGAGAAAAAAAATAATTTCTCCAGAAGACTTGTGTTATCACCTACCTTTCAGCTGTGGGAAAGTCCATCCCAAAGGAGCCAGCAATTTCCCTACTTAGCTCTGTGTAGTTGCTTTCCTTCCACCAATATATATATATATATTTTTTGTCTGAAGAATGTTGTTGGGTACTTCTAAAAGAGTAGGAAAAGCTATACTGTAATAGAGTTTGTGCTTGCTTGTTGAAGTTTTATGTGTCAAACTGACCTATAATGGGAAAAATAGAAAACTGCTTTATTTATTTATTTAATCAACTGGATTAGAGTTGAATTCTCTAATTATCACTCTAGTGTAGGAGTAGGGTTTTATATAAAATCCTACATGGTGTCTGCTTAGTAATAGACACTCATCAGTATTAAGAGATAGTGGAATATCTACCTTATTTTTGTTGCCCTAGCATATATTTCAAGATTCATTTCATTGGGTTCTAGACATTTTGAAGCTAAAACCCCTTATCCCCATCCCCATCTTTAGAGAGACAGTGTGAGATAGAGGTGAAAAGTTCTGGTTTGTAATAATAGCTCACATTAATTTTGCACTTGATGTATAGCTGACATTAATTATGTACTTGATGTATTTCAAGAACCTTTCTAAGTCCCCATGTATATGTGTTCATAAAATCTTCACAGTAGCTCTCCAAATGAATGAAATATTTGTTTCTATTTTGCAAATAAGAAAAGTCTTCTTTAATTTTTGTAGTTTTGTAGTTTTCAGTGTACAAGTTTTTTACCACTTTGGTTAAATTTATTCCTGTGTATTTCGTTATTTTTTGATATTATCATAAATGGTATTCTTTCCCTAATTTCCTTTTTGGATAGTTCCTTGTTAGTGGAGAGAAGAGGAACTGATAACTGTATGTTCATTTTGTAATTTGCAATTTTATTGAAGAAATTTACTTATTCTAACAGAATTTTTTTTGTGTAGTCATTTGGGTTTTCTAGATGTGTCATCTGCAAACAGAGATCATTTTACTTCTTCCTTTGTGATCTGCGGTCTTTGTTTATTTTTCTTGACTAATTGCTGTGGCTAAAGCTTCCAATACTATGTTTAATACAAATGGTGAGAGTGGGTGTCCTTGCTTTGTTCTGGATGTTAGAGGAAAAGCTTTCAGGTTTTCACTATTGAATATGATGCTGGTTTTTAGATAGTTGCTTTTCATATATAGCCTTTGTTAAGTAAATTCCTTTTTAGCAGGGAGGGCAGAGTATCACTCTCTCACCCAGACTGGAGTGCAGTGGCTTGATCTTAGCTTACTGCAACCTCTGCCTCCTGGGTTCAAACAATTCTCCTGCCTCGGTTTCCTGAGTAGTTGGGAGTACAAGTGTGCACCACCAAGCTCAGCTAATTTTTGTATTTTTAGTAGAGATGAGGTTTCACCATGTTGGCCAGGCTTCTCTTGAACTCCTGACCTCAAATGATCCAGCTGCCTCAGCCTCTCCAAGTGCTGGGATTACAGGTGTGAGCTACTGTGCCCGGCCTAAATTTCTTCTGTACTTATTTTGTTGAGAGTTTTTATTATAAAAGATTTGATTCAAATCAAACTTTGATTTGAATCAAAATTCAAATATTTGATGTTGTCAAATATTTTTTTCTGCATTGAGGTGATCATGTGATTTTTATCTTTCATTCTGTGAATGCAGTATATCACATAATTGGTTTCCAAATGTTGAAAAATCTTTGCAACTCAGTAACAAATTTCACTTGATCATGGTGAATGATCCTTTTAATATGCCATTGAATATCGTTTGCTAGCATTTTGTTGAGAATTTTTTATCTTATGGTTTTGAGGGATATTAGCCTGTAGTTTTGTAGTTTCTTGTAGTGTCATTGTCTGTCTTTGATATCAGACTAATATTAGCCTCATAAAAAGAATCTGGAAGTGTTGCTTCTTCAATTCTTTGAATTCCCAAAGTAAAAAGCAAAAACAAAAATAAAACTCTTGTTATTCTTTTTCCATCATGCCTTATCTTCCTTGAAGCAATAAACATGCAATGCTCTAGCTGTTTCCTAAATAAGAAGAATTACAGGACAAGAGTTTAATATGTGAGCTTCCATTAAAAAATATCATTCCACCACATATGCTATATTTTAAATTGTTCCCAATTGGAATGGTTGTATATACAAGGTAAGCTGGTGTATCAGGCTGAGATCTTATTACTTGTTTGTTCCTTTCTGTGCTGTTATTTTTTCATCTCTCAGTGACTCAATAGTTCCCAGAAAGTATGATTATATGCCTGAGACACTGTTCCCAAGCCCAGTGCTTTTGCTCTGTGCCATCACCTGCAAATATTCATCCACATCATGACTATGGTGAAGCATCATGCTCAAATCATCTTTCTCATCTCATCAGTTCCACCCTCTTGGAACATTTTTTTCTCTTGGGTCCCTCCTCATGCTTCTTTAGTAGTCATTCTTTATTTCCCCAAGTACAATGCTGGAGAGACCCCAGGCTCAGTCTTGGACCTCTTCTCCATCTACATTCTCATGGAATCTTGTGGCTTTTAACATCATCTACATACCAGTGCTTCTCAGATGTAGTCTCCAGGCTGAGGCATCCTTCTGACTCTAGAGTCATATATACAAATTTCTTCTTGATATTTTCTATTGGATGTATAAAATATTTCTCAAAGTGAGCACATTCAAAATTAATCCTCATCTTCCTAGTGCATTTATTACAGTTTCCATTATCTCATTAAATGGCACCATCATTCATGCAATTGCTCAGGCCAAAATCTTTGCAATTGTCCTTGACTCTTCTCTTTTTTTCATAACTGACAGTAAGTCTATCAGTAAATCCCATCAGTTCTACTTTTAAATAACCAGAATCTGATCAATTCTCATGACATCAATGCTACCTGGTCCAAACCACCATTGTGTATCTTGACTGAATTACACAAGGTCCTCCAGACTCATCTCCCTATTTCTGGTTTATTTTCTCTATAAGAGTGAGGACAGTGAGGGTAGAATCTGGAGTTTATGCACTTCTGAATCCCCAGTGTCTACAAGAGTGTGGACATGTATCAGGAGCTCAAAAAAAAAAAAAAAAAATTTTGATAGGTTGGGCATGGTGGCTCATGTCTGTAACCCCAGCACTTTGGGAGGTTGAAGTGGGTGGATCACTAGAGCCCAGGAGTTCGAGATCAGCCTAGGTGACATGATGAAACCCTGTCTCTACAGAAAATACAAAAATTAGGGGCCAGGCACGGTGGCTCACGCCTGTAATCCCAGCACTTTGGGAGGCCGAGACGGGTGGATCACCTGAGGTCAGGAGTTCGAGACCAGCCTGGCCAACATGGTGAAACCCTGTCTCTAATTTAAAAAAAAAAAAAAAAAGAGAGAAAGAGCAAAGACATTAAGATTTATATTAGGCCAGGCGCGGTGGCTCACACCTATAATTCCAGCACTTTGGGAGGCCAAGGCAGGTAGATCACGAGGTCAAGAGATTGAGACCATCCTGGTCAACATGGTGAAACCCTGTCTCTACTAAAAATAAAAAAATTAGCTGGGCATGGTGGTGCGCACCTGTAGTCCCAGCTACTTGGGAGGCTAAAGCAGAATTGCTTGAACCCAGGAGGCGGAGGTTGCGGTGAGCCAAGATCACGCCATTGCACTCCAGCCTGGGTAACAAAAGCGAAACTCCATCTCAAAAAAAAAAAAAAAAAAAAAATACAAAAATTAGTGGGCATGATGGTGCATGCCTGTATTTCAACTAAGTAGGAGGCTGAGGTGGGAGGATTGTTTGAACTCAGGAGGCAGAGGTTGCAATTAGCTGAGATCCTGCTACTGCACTCCAGCCTGGGTGACAAAGCCAGACACTGTCTGAAAAAAATTATACATACATATATATACATACATACATATATATATATATATATATATAATTATTACATAAAAATCCTTTATGTAGCCTTTTACTTTAAATATTTCTTCCAAAAATTTTTAGAAGAAATAAGGTTATTGTAAGGTTATTGTTTTAAATCAAAATTCCTGCCTTGAAGATTCAAGAGAATTTGTGTGTTTGGGGACAAAGAGTGTCTGACATTTTGAGCTTCCATTATCCTGGTTCTCAGGCACCAAAAGACTCGGAAAGCTAATGCAGAATAAATTCTGGAGAAAAGACATCTGAGTGGATAATTTATATCATAACCTTGTTTACAATCACATAGAGAAGGCTGAACTTAAGACATGCTCTTTACAAAACTTTCCAATTGGAATCAAATCTAGATCCTAAGTTTTCTGTTGTCTTAAGGGACAGCATAGCATGCTCAATCAAAAATACACTGTTCCCTTGAAAGCTGTTGTCATCATAAAACACTGTTTAAGAACACAGGTGCCGCCTCATATTTTTAGCTCTTGGTTTTGGATGAGAGCAGCGATGAGAGATTTATGTGCCTGTCAAACAAGGACAAGATAAAGCGTATTCTCCTGGTGCCTCATATATTTTCCTCACATATTTTTAGCTATATATTTTGCTCATGGTGTTGGTGATATCTCCTTTTTTTTGGTGTGTTTTCTCATTCTGCTTTGATTCATATTAATTACTGGGAGACAAAGATGTCATTGCTGTGAGCAAGACTGAAAGAAATGTAGAAGTAAAGGAGAACATCCATTTCTAGGATGGGGACTTTTCTTTCTTATACAATCAATTATCAAAATGTAGTCTATGTATGACATACATAGAGATATGCTATGCAGGTGAAGTTACAGTGCCCAATCTCTGGCTTTTTAACACCTGGGAAGTTTAAAAGAAATGGCTTGTGTTATTTATTATTGACTATTCGCAATGATTCAATAGCAGACAGAGTTGATGGATACCTGGACTCCAAGTCTCTCAGCAGCTAAATGTTCGATTTGCATTGTGCCTGAGCTTTGGAGATCTGGAAAAGATATCAGCACATAGAGAATAAATTGGGCTATGAATTTATGTGTTTGTTGCTATGGTAATTTATATTGGCATCATTTCGATATCCTCCTCAAACTTGGGCATTTCATAACAATGCGACACCTTTACATACTTTAACAAGATACTGTGCCTGAGAACTTAAAAATCCATTTAAGATATTCCAGAAAATATTAAATCAAGTGGGAATAAATCATTTCAAGCCTGAGATGTATAATCATTTGAACTATGAGAGTGGACATTCCCTGAAAATGATTTTATAAATGGAAGCATTACTTCTGATAAATGATGCAAAACTGTGATTTTCTGTAAAGAAAATATCTTTGGATCCAGACTAGATTTCCCCCTCCCCCACTTTCAAGTAGGCAAAGGAAGACATGTACCTGCTAATTATTAGGCCATGTGGCAGAAAGAACTTTTTCACAGGCTTCAGTGATATATTTATAATCACTGACCGCAAGACCATGGGACACTAGTTTTTGGCAAGGATGGTGGTTATTTAAATATGTAATTACTACAGACTGAATTTGTGTCCAAAATGCTACCAATAGGTTAAATTGACAATGCTGTTATTTCTTATCATGATTAAATTATTTGTATCCCTATACATTCTTTTTTCCTCTTTATAACTCAAACACATTTTGTTAAGAAAATGATATCAGTATTATTCCCTGGGGGTGTCATTCTTCACTGGGATGAATGGCATAGTTTATATTTGTTATTCTGATTGTATCCTAATGCTATTATTACTTTCTTCCATCAAAGCGAAATACGTTTATATATCCAAGAGAAGCCTTGATTAACTCAGAGTTGAAATGAATTTCAGAGTTAGGAGAAAATGTCAGCTGTGTATCATGCTGTAAACAGGTTTCCCCCAAGTTCCATGCTCCCGTTCAGGACCATACAACCAGTGTACTTCATGCAAGTATCATCTTTTGTTTTCAGAGTTGAGCCTGAAAGATAATTTGAAATAACAAATACATCTATAAAGCTTTTATAGATACAAGTCAGAATTGTCTCTCCTCAATTTCTGCAGACTATTTAACCTTTGGACTCTACCACACATTAAGCTGTGCTTTGTGTTAGAGTTTAAGTGAGCATTTCTACCCTTTTTGATCCTGAACACCTGGAAAAATAGCTTCTTGCTCAACTCTTGTGTCCCAGTAACCTAGCCCAACTCTTCACTGTACGTAGTAGGTTCACAGTCAACATTTTTGAAATTACCTCTTGGGATTCTAATCCTCTTGGAGTTTCAAGGAGTAAATAAGAGGGGCATAGTTGTTTTTGAAATTTACGTAATTTTGGTATCCGATGAGAATTGTATGCCTTTTCTTCAGAAGATGTTGTGAATAAACATGACAGGAGAACAATAAATACTGATCACCTTGTCTTAATATCTTGAGCAAGTGAGTACTTCCATACTCATCAAATTATTGGGGTGTATGAGAGATATATTAAGTATCAACCCAATATATTACTTGCTGTTCCCCTCTTCATTAAGAACAGGAAAAATATAAATACACATTTCTAGGCGTTTCTGGCTAGTTCCTTCCTTGATGTGCATGTCGCCATCTTCAGATGACTGGCTGGCAGCCATGCCAGAGGATAAACAATGGTGTCAGGACTTTTGATTGGCTCTTCAGGTAAGTGAGACCCCATGAACTAATTTTAAGCTTAACTAGCCCTGCTATGTGGCACTTCATGTGAGTCAAGGCGTCTCAAGACACCCTTGCAAAGTTAGAAATACTGAGGGCATGGTGCTGTGTGTTTGTGCTGCATGATTTTTAATTATTCCTTTTCCCTTTCTAGCCTGGATACTTCTACAGAGTGTCTTGCCTCATGCTTTGCTGAGTGGGTAACAAGCGTAGTGAGGCTGGCTGGCATTAAGATGATTAGATCAAAGTGAAGACTTAGGCCAGAGCCAGACCTATCAGGATCTGTTTCCTGCAAATATAGACTTAGAGATCTACTATTTAGTCTCTGTTTGGACAATTGCAAGAAAAAGCACAGCAAAGCCAGGGTCGAGGTGGCTTTAAGTCTTATGCAATGGGATCAGAGAAAGCTTGTCTGTACAGGGAGAGAAGAATGAGGGGGAGAATCAGAGAGAAGCAGAGGAAGAAAGAGATCAGAAACTTCCAGGAACGAGGATGGACAGAGAAGCTCTCTTGTTTGTTGGAAGATATTACTTTCTAAATCCTAGCTCTTGTGAGGTCCAGTTACATTTCAATTTTTTTTAGGACATGTGATACACATCTTTCTAATAAACCCCCTATCTATGCAGCAAGCCAAAGCAGGTTCTGTTTCTTGCAAACAAATCAACACCTGGCCAAGTCAAATCAATTTCTAAGCTAAACCTCTGCAGCCTGTCTCTTCCCTCCTCAGTAAACCTCAAATGAACTCTGATACCCTCTCATGGATTCTGTCTGCAGGAGATGTGTCTCCAGGTGTCTGCTTGTCTGCTATGATATCTGGTGCTATGGGATCCCAGTTTTAGAGATCCTCAATCCAGAGGAATTGAATACTTTCTGTTTGGTTGATGGCTAATGGCAGAACATTTAAACAAATATATAGATGGCCCATGGCTTACAATGGCTTCGCTTAATGATTTTTCATCTTTATGATGATGTGAAAGCAATAAGTATTCAGCAGAAACTATACTTTGAGGACCTGCACGACCATTTTATTTTTCACTTTCAGCGCAGTATTCAATAAATTTCATGAGATATTCAACATTTTATTATAAAATATGCTTGTTAGATAGTTTTACCCAACCGTAGGCTAAAGTAAGTGTTCTGAGCATGTTTGAGGGTGGTTACGCTAAGCCATGATGTTTGGTAGGTTAGGCATATTAAATACATTTTCTATTTTCAAAGCTTTATTGGGACATAGCCCTATTGTAAGTCATGAAGCTCTATACTGATGTCATCATCAGATGATACATCTTCTAGAACACTGATGAATGAGCCATATATATGTTTACTTATTGGAAAGCAGAACACATATTGATTAATGCACATGAGCCCATTTCATCACTAGGGGTTATATGGTTTGGATCTCGTGTCAAATTGTGATCTTAAGTGTTGAAGGTGGGGCATGGTGGGAGGTGACTGGATCATTGGGGGAGAAGTTCTCAGGAATAGTTTAGCATCATCCTCGTGATGCTGTTCTTGTGAGACCGAGTGAGTGGTCATGAGATCTGGTTGTTTTAAAAGTATATTGCACCTCCTTCTCTCGCTCTTCCTACTGCTACAGCCATGTGAGATGTGCCTGCCTCCCTTTCACCTTCTGCCATGTTTGTAAGTTTCTTGAGGCCTTCCCAGAAGCAGAAGCTGCTATGCTTCCTGTACACCCTGCAGATCCTTGAGTCAATTAAACATCTTTTCTTTATAAATTACTCAGCCTCAGCCATTTCTTTATAGTGGTGTGAGAACTGACTAATACATGGCGTTAATCATGTAAACATCACATGCAATAAAATATTCATATAGTTTTATCCATATTTAATATCCCATTAGCGATAATGTGTTGTGTTACTTTACAGATGGCTGTATAGAATTTTTCACTAAGAGTAAGGATGCTGGAACCCTCCCAGGTTTGATTTTCTGCTCTGCCATTCATTAATTGTCTGGCTTGGGCAAGGCAAGTCACTTAACCCATGCCTGTTTCCTAATGTGTAAATTAGGACAATAACGTCTACTTCATAGGGTTTTATTGTTGTCCATTGCTTTTTTTTTAACCTTTAAATGAGTTATTATGTTTAAAGCATACTAAACACTTTCTGGTACATAGTGTTTAATAACTATTACCTATTATCTTTGTTAGATTAAATGATTAAGTCACACAACTAGTAAGTGGCAGATTTAAATAAACAGTTTAACCATAATACTCTTTTGCACTTTTGTTGTATTTTAGAAATATCCAAGCACTCTCATATTAATTAATCCCTTGTAGCTCCAAACAGTTTTTGGCTTTAGAGATTAAGCCCCATATTACAGTTGAGGATATGGAGGTTGAGAGAAATGAAAAGATGGTTCAAGTGTATATATGTAGTGTATATGGAAAACCTTCATATTCTGTTTTCCAGTCTCCTAGTTCAATGTTGATTTTGCTTCACCACATATGTATTTTAGAAAGATGTCAGCTTTGTTGCTTAATTACAGTGTAGAAAAGGTAGGGGTACTCTTTTATTGGAACATACCAGCTAACTTTAGTAACAGAAACGCTGAGAGAAGGGTGTGTTCTAGTGAACTGAGAATTAGGAAGAAAGTCCTGCATTGTTAGTCTTTAATAAAGAAAAGTTTAAATTAGCTAGGTCTATTTGCTATGGTAGGAAGTAGAGGATAACTCATGATAATTTGCTTTCTTTGATACCCCATGATCACCATTTTTGAGACTGCAGTTCTTATCTCACAGGCCTGCAGATAATGAAGAAAGAAACAGATGAAATCATTGTGCCCTGAACCACATGTTCCCCCAAGTCTCTTCTAAACAAGTCACCTTATGTCACCCTATATAGTTTATAAATATCTCCTCTTCTAAAAATGGAATTAATGACTCTGGCTAGTCATGACTTCACTCTATTCTCCTGTGAGGTCCAGACCCGTATAATACCCGGCTTGTCCACAGCCAGCAGGAAGTGAGTTATATGTGTAGATGTCTGCCCCTTGCTCACAACTATAGGATGAGTTCCTGTTTATAGGGTGGGAAGTGGTTTGGAAGAAGCAGAGCACAGACTTACTCATTTCAATAAATATTGAATCATCCCATCTATCCATCATTCCATATAGCCCAACACATGGTAACGATAATTCTTTCAACAAATACTTAGCAAGAATGTGCTCTGTTTAAGAGTTGTGCTAGTTATGGATGCTGGGAATAGAGCATGCGACTTGTTTGAGATGTGAAGGATGCATAGGAGTCAGCTATATACAAGAGAAAAGAGGGAGAACGTATAACTCAAGTGATATTTAAACTTGTTGAGTGATACAATCCCATAGTTAAGTGTGCTTTACGGTTTGAGTCCTAGTTGAATGTAATGATTTTGACCTTCTTTCCAGAGCTGGATAAAGAGCTCTAGAAATATCTTGACATTGGGAGAGATTCATAAATTCTATGAATGTAGAATAATAAATTCTCTTTTATCCACAACCCTACTGTACATCACAACTCTATTTCTTTCATGGATGGATAATTATGGCACAGGCTAATACAACAAAGGCAATACATGGACACTTCCTTTCTGCCCATTGCAAGTCTGAGTGTTCCCCATTCTTCACTGCAGGTGAGTGACTGCAAAATTATGCATAAGTAAACCCTTTTGAAAGTTCCTGAAGAACTTCATCGTCTTACTGAGAAAACACCAGCACTGGTTATTTCTGGTATTTTTGCTCAATAATGTCTCTCTCTATATACATGTGAGATATTTTGTATAAACATGTACATATGTTAAGTATGTATATGTTTATGGGCATGTGTGTATATAAAAACCTTAGTTTTGTTTTCATTATATCAATGAAGCTTTTAAAGGTCTCTAAGTATAGGACAGAGTTCATTTCTGCTAAGTCATAACAAGAGAAATACTGAAAATTTTCATATTTCAGATTTCCCATCTTCTAGGAGTACTGCATGCAGAGTTATTCCTGTAAAGTAAATAAAAACTCACTTTCCCTAAGAAAGCTCAGTTCAAACAGGCCACCAGGTCCTCTTCCATAAAGGTTTCTTGGATGATGACAATGGTCAAATATTGGGGAGAAACATCAGGAAAAAGCAGGTAACAGAAATGTGACAGAAGCAATTTTCTCCCTATCATTAGAACCAGCCAGTGTTATCACAGGAGTATTTTCAGAAGATGAATCCCCTTTGGGGTTTTTGTAAGTGTCTGAGCTTGATGAGTTTTTCCATGCATATCTACGGATGTATATCCCTGCAGAGGTGTCAGGTATGATTGTGCTTAAGTATGCTGATAGGAGCCCCAGCAGGGAGGGGATGCTGCACATGCAGGGGAGGGCAGGGGGGAGCCACTGGAGCTGGTCCCAGAGCAGACTGAGGTGTGCAGCAGAGGGGGAGGCTGCACATGCAGCACGGGCAGTCCCAGATGCTGGAGGAGGAAACACGGAGCACAAAAGCAGAGATCCAGCGGGCAAGGCTTCTGGAAAACCTTGGCTATCTCACTATTGTCTGAAATGAGAGGCAATTCACGTGAGTCCAGGAGGGGGGTCAGCGAATCCCTCGGGTTCCACCTTGGCTTGACGTTCTCGGAGCTCCCAGGTAGGCCTCAGGAGGAACAGATTCTGGATTCCAAGCTCTGGGACTCGGGGGCTCTGGAGCTCCCATTGCGTTAGGCCCTGGGTGCTAAGGTGGGCATGCTCCTAGGCAGGGAGAGGATTGGCCGCAGTCTCCAAGCCCACTTCTCACGGTGATGCCTGGAGGAAGTGGTTTCTGGGTCTGAATCCAGTGCCCTCAGCTTCATCCTCTTCTGCCAACTCCCCGCCCTGGAGGAGGGGGAGGCTCCCAGGGAGCTCCTGCCTCCCCACCAGGGATCAGGTCTCCCTCTGCATTCCCCATGACTCCAGGTAGTGGGTTTCTGGAATCCATGCTGGACACGGCCCACTTCCAGACGCTCCTGCTCCATCTCCAGCCCTGCCCGGCATAGGAGCCACCTTGGCTGGCACAGACCCCATAGGGTGTTTCGAAATGTGTTTTATTAATCCCTCATCCTCTTTGCCCCCTTCCCCCTTTCTCCTTTTGGACTTTCTGATCACACTGTCATCCCTTCTATACCCAGTGATAGGACTAAAGTAGACTTTGTAGAAGTAAACAATTTAAAACAAACTTTAGCAATAGAGACAGGATATCAAGATGCAAATGCCTGGTTGGAATGGATCAAATATTCTGTCTGCACGTTAAACAAAAACAGTTGTTACGCTTGTGCACACAGCAAGCCCAGACTATTCCCCTTTCCACTAGGATGGTCGTCCAGTCGACCATGCATGGGCTGTATGGTAGACTTTTTCCAGGATTCTACAGCCTGGGGTAATAAGTCGTGCCAGGCTCTCTCTCTGCTATATGCCAAAGTTCAACGCCCTGCGGGTCAGCCCCCGAGGGCCATCCAGCTTTGGTTTCCCAACACTGAGTTCACTTCATGTCTCTCAGGACAAGGAGGAAACTTAGACGTTCCTTGGAGACCAGAAAGGATGCAGTGAGCTGAAGACTTTTCGAGAGCTTACCCATCAGTCAGCCCTTGTCCCTGAGGGGGATATGACTGGTAGTATTGTGGTGAACCTTTATTGGACACTCTACCAAGTAACTGGAGTGGCACTTGTGCTCTAGTCCAATTGGCTATCCCTTTCGCCCTGGCATTTCATCAACCAGAAGAAGGAAAAATACAACATCATAAAGCAAGAGAAGTCCCTTATGTGTCTTTCGACTCTCACGTTTATTTAGATGCAATGAACCTTTATTGGACACTCTACCAAGTAACTGGAGTGGCACTTGTGCTCTAGTCCAATTGGCTATCCCTTTCACCCTGGCATTTCATCAACCAGAAGAAGGAAAAATACAACATCATAAAGCAAGAGAAGTCCCTTATGTGTCTTCGACTCTCACGTTTATTTAGATGCAACTGGAGTCCCATGAGGAGTCCCGGATAATTTAAAGCCCAAGATCAAATAGCTGCAGGGTTTGTTTCAAGATTTTGGTGGGTGACAATTAGAATGTAGATTGGATAAATTACATTTTTACAACCAACAGCGGTTTATTAACTACACTAGAGATGCTGATAAAGGAAAAGTTGAGCAATTAGGGGCAACTTTGCCAGATGGCTTGGGAAAATAGAATAGCCTTAGATGTGATATTAGCAGAAAGAGGAGGAGTTTGTGTCGTGATTGAAACTCAATGCTGAATCTTCATCCCAAACGATACTGCCCCTGATAGAAGTATAACAAAGGCATTGCAAGGTATAACTGCTGTGTCCAATGAGTTAGCCCACAACTCAGGGAAAAATGACTCCTTCACAGGCTGGCTAGAAAATGGTTCAGTAAATGGAAAGGAATCATAGCCTCAATTCTTACTCTCTCACAGCCATGGTGGGTGTACTCATTCTTGGCTGTTGTGTCATAGTGTGCATCCGTGGGTTGGTGCAAAGACTCATAAAAGCAGCACTCACTAAAACCTCCCTTAACTCTCCTCCACCTTATTCAGAGAAACTTCTTCCTTTAGAGAATCAAGCAGAACAACTAAGCCAAGACATGCTAAGGAAGTTTGAACAGAAAGAGCTGTAAAAAAATTCAAGAGGAGAACTCATTGGATACAATGAGTTCTAAATTTCTCTTCAAAGAGTCAGTATGTCAGTATGTTCAGTTCTTTGTGTCCTCCATTTTAAAGTTTAACTTCCTTATAGTTTCCACCAATTCTAATCAGTAGTTCACACCTGTTCCCCTGGTCATCTGCTCTGTCCAGACTCACCCTGATCACCTGCTTTGATCTGAGTCACCTTTAGTTACTTGTTCTGTAACCGTCCTTCCCGTGAAACTGCTCCACCACTCTGACTCATACTCCTGCTTCCTTTAAAATAGCCAGTTGGAATTAGCTTGGTCTGTGTGGTCCAACCCCAGCCAACAGGGGGAACAACAGAGTAGTAGGGGCTAACTGCATCAGGGATAAGAACCCCTTCCCCCTCCCTTGTTCAGGTGTGCAGTTGCCATTGCTCAATCTGTGAGATGCACCCTTCTATAGAAGTAAATTGCCTTCTATAGAAGGGGTGAGAAAATTTATATTTGAGTGCTACTTCTTTTGTGGCACTGAAAATTTACATATAACACACACTAGCCGAGCCGGGTATTAACTAGGCTGGAAGGCTGGGGAGGGAGTTGTAGACACCTGGGCAAATTGGCTCTTTGCTTTATTTTTATGTTAATTTCAAATAATTTTTTATTGGGTCTCAGCTTAACCCGTTCCCCTACTTTTTTTTTTATCTCTTTTATCTCTTGATAACATTTAAGTACTCATTTCCAGCATGATAGGTTTCCAGTTTTGGTGAGAGTGTTACAGTTGAAAACAAAATTGCCTCTCTATCCAGAAAATCCCTCTACAAAAATAGTGGAGAAAGAAAACAGATAATAGAGAAGAAACCAAAACAAACAAAAACAGGAAGAAAATAGAGAAAACAGTCTTATTGTAGAATAAGCATTCAGTCAGCAAGTGATGTGCATGATGTACCGTTGTTACCAGAAAGGAGTCCTGATCCAGACCCCAAGAGAGAGTTCTCGGACCTCACAGAAGAGTCAGAAAGTGAAGGAATAGGCCAGGCATGGTGGGTCATGCCTGTAATCCCAGCACTTTGGGAGACCAAGGCAGGCAGATCTCTTAAGCTCAAGAGTTAGAGACCAGCCTGGGCAACACGGTGAGACCACCAACTCTACAAAAAATAGAAAAATTACCAAACATGGTCATGTGCATCTGTAGTCCCAGCTCTTTGGGAAGCTGAGGCAGGAGAATTTCTTCAGCCTGGGAGGTGGAAGTTTCAGTGAGTTGACATCTGTGGCTGCACTCCAGCCTGGGTGATAGAGCTAGACCTTGCCCCTCCCCGCAAAAGGAAAGAAATGAATGGCCACTCTGTGGCAGAGCAGCAGCATGGACTGCTGGACTGAAGATACTTGTAGTTGTTTCTTGATTATATACTAAACAAGGGGTGGATTATTCATAAGTTTTCCAGGAAATGGGTTGGCAATTCTCCAAACTGAGAGTTTCTCCCCTGTTTAGACCCATATAGGGTAACTTCTTGACATTGCCAAGGCATTTGTAAACTGTCATGATGTTGGTGGAAGTGTCTGTTAGCATGCTAACGCTACAGGACCCCAGCACTTACCCAAAGTTACCCTTTGGGTTGGGGGTTTCTGCACTATAGTCCCTTCTGTGGTCACCGGGAAGATGTTACAGGAGAGGGATACTAATCCAGACCCCAAGAGAGGATTCTTGGATGTCACACAAGAAAGATTTCAGGGCAAGTCCATACAGTAAAGTAAAAGCAAGTTTATGAAGAAAGTAGAGGAGTAAAAGAATGGCTACTGCATAGATAGAGCAGCCCCAAGGGTTCCTGGTTGCCCATTTTTTTATGGTTATTTCTTGATGATTTGTTAAATAAGGGGTGGATTATTCATGCCTCCTGTTTTTAGACCATATAGGGTAACTTCCTGATGTTGCCATGGCATCTGTAAACTGTCATGGTGCTGGTGGGAGTGTAGTAATGAGGATGACCAGAGGTCACTCTTGTTGCTATCTTGGTTTTGATGGGTTTCAGCCAGCTTCTTTACCGCAACATGTTTTACCAGTAAGGTCTTTTTGACCTATATTTTGTGCCGACTTCCTATCTCATTCTGTGACTTAGAATGCCTTAACAGTTTGGGAATCCAGCCCAGTAGGTTTCAGCCTCATTTTACCTAGCCCCATTCAAGATGGAGTTGCTATGGTTCACACGCCACTTACACTAATTTTTCCTAATTAGCATATAATGAGTGGTGAGGATGATCAGAGGCCACTTTTGTCAACATCTTGATTTTAGTGGGTTTTCATGGGCTTCTTTACTGCAACCTGTTTTATCAGCAAGGGCTTGGTGACCTGTACCTTGTGCTGACCTCCTATCTCATTCTGTGACTAAGAATGCTATCTTCCTGGGAATGCAGCCCAGTAGGTCTCAGCCTGTTTTATCCAGCATCTATTCAAGATGGAGTTGCTCTGGTTCAACTGCCTCTGACACAATCAGCCTAGAGGCTGCAAAGACAATCTTGTTCTTTGTACAGCCAAGAAGGTAGGACCATATATGTGTGTTCAAGACACATAATGACTAGTGAGAGGGTTTTCCAGCATCATTTGCTTATAGTTCATCTCAAATTCACCAGGCGATTGGGGTGGCCATCTGTGTTAGCTCATCAGCCTTATCTAGAGGAGAATCACACTTTTCATACCTTTTTGAAACCACTTTTGCAAAAATTATGACAGTGAGAAATTTATGGCAGTGAAAGGGATCTGATTTAAACCAATCCACCAATCTTGCCTTTCTCTTAATTATTCCTGGGCTTTTGGGCTGAGTTAACTTTGGAAGACATTTAGTTTATGGCTTAAATGATAATAGCCTTTTCTCAAAACTCCAAAACTCAATTGCTTTTGTAAAATTAATGAAAGGCCATCAGGTTGGGTGAGGAGAGAAATCTGAATTCTACTAAGGTGTAGACATAAATGATTGCCAGTCATTCCTGCAAATAACATCAGAATTGCAGATTAGCCTTTTGAGATTTATTTTCAGGTGTTTTTTTCATGTCTGACACCCATGGCTCCACCTGAACCCGCCAATCTGGCTTCTGGGAACCCACCCAGAAGCAATTCAGCTCAAGAGGACAGCTTCCACTATCCCCCACCCCCCATGATTTCATCTCTGCCCTAACCAATCAGCAGCAAGCACCCGTTACCAGGCCATCCCTACCCCTTCCCCCAAGCTGCCTTTGAAAAACCCCTAACAATGGGCCTTTGGAGAGATTGATTTGAGTACTAACTCTGTCTCCTGCGTATTGTGGCTGGCCTTGTGTCAGTTTCTCTACTGCAATGCCATGGTCTTTATTTGCGGAGTGGCAGAAGGAACTTGTGGGGCAGGTACATTTTTGATAGGAGGTAGTTCTGCAACTGGAGGGAGAAGCCTGTGGAATTTAGGCTCTCACTCTTCCTCAGAAGCTGGGAGAGGGGTACTATTCTTCCTGATGATTACATTTCAAAGAGATGGCTCCCATGTCCTTGAGAAACACATTCCTGAGTCATAAAGCTGACAAATGGCCTCTTTAGTCTTTAGGAGAATTAATGTACAATTCAAAGGGAAAAAAAACTACTTAAAATTATAAGTTTTCTAGAGTAAATGCTCTGAGAAAAAGGAGAGGGCAGTCTCTTCCCTTATTTTCAACAGGAAGAATTAAGGCTTTTGTTTTTAATATGTATTTGTCTCTTCAGGAACAATGGACAGGGAACTGGGAGAATTCCTCATGTTGCAAATTTATCTTAAATTGTACTTGGTATTTTAATTTGAATGCAGACAGCCAAGGTAAAGCTTCACCCAATTCTAGATGTTATGGAAAACAATTTTGTTACAGGAAAGGGGGCCTGATCCAGACCCTAAGAGAGGTTTCTTGGATCTCGAGCAAGAAAGAATTCAGGGTGCGTCCACAGTACAAAGTGAAAGCAAGTTTATTAAGAAAGTAAAATGGTGAAAGGGCAGCTACTCCTTAGACAGAGTGGGATGTTCCTGAGAGTAAGAGGAGGAAGTCATCCACTCTAGGTACAATGCTTGTATATATGGGGAGATGTTTTCTGCTACAAGCGTTGTGATAAAACATTAATTTTCTTAATTACTATATTTTGCAAGAATCAATATTATTATCTTTAAAGCAAAATTAGGAATGCCTTTATTCTCCAGATAGCAGGATTATCTGGACACTTCCAAGTCGGGATCTGTTTTGATAAACATTATTAATTTGTTCCCTTAACCATCAACATCTACAGGCTAAGACTGCCTAATGTTCTGAGAATTCAGCCTAGCAAGTCTCAGCCTCAGTTTCTTAGCCCTCACTCAAAATGGAGTTGCTCTGGTTCGAATACCTCTGACTATCTCACACTTAAATGTTTATCAGTTGACCCTTAGCAAATGTTTTTCAGGCACCAGCTGTGCTCCTGGAACTGGGAATAAGGTGGTAGAAGAGACAAAGTGGAGGCCTCCTGGAACTCACATTCTAATGTCCAATGTAAGCCACATCTGTAAATTTAAGGTACGTACTTGAAACAGGTGGAATTAATCTAATTAATATATTTTATGTAACTCATATTGCAACTGCTCAAGGTATTCACCTTGCCCACTGCCTAGACAGAGCTGATTCATCAAGACAGGGGAACTGCAATAGAGAAAGGGTAATTCATACAGAGCTAGCTATGCAGGAGACTGGAGTTGTATTATTATCCAAATCCGCCTCCTGGCATTTGGGAAACAGAGTTTTTAAGGGCAACTTGTTGGGTGAGGGGGTAGCCCGTGAACCAGCAATGCAGATTGGTCAGGGATGAAATCATAGGGATTCGAAGCTGTCTTCTTGCACTGTTAGTTCCTGGGTAGGGTTTCCAAGATCAGATGATCCACTTTATCCATCTGGGTGGTGCCCATTGATCCATTAAGGGCAGGGTCTGCAAAACATCTCTAGCACTGATCTTAGGAGCAGTTTAGGGAGGGTCAGAATCTGTGTCCTCCAGCTGCATGAGTGCTAAATCATGATTCCAATCTTGTGGCTAATGCAAGTCCTACAAAGGCAATGTAGTCCCCAGGCAAGAAGGAGGTCTGGTTTGGAAAGGAGCTGTTATCGTCTTTGTTTTAAACTATAAACCAGAAAGTAAGTTTCTCCCAAAGTTAGTTCAGCCTATGCCCATGAATGAACAAGGACAGCTTGGAGGTTAGAAGCAAGATGGAGTCAATTAAGTTAGATCTCTTTCACTGTCTCAGTCATAATTTTGCAAAGGCATTTCAATATATCTAAAATATTTTCATTTAAACATGTAATTACATAAATTATTAAGAATATATATATATATTTTCTTTTTCATACTAAGCTTGGAAAGGTGGTGTGTGTATTTTATACATATAGCAACTCCCAATTTGGACTAGACCCATTTGAAATGCTTAATAGGTCCATGTGGCTTATGGTGACCATGTTATACAATGATGATATAGAGGTGGAGGCAGAGTACAAACCAGAAAACAAAGAAATATTTGATTAAATTTCAGATGGTAACATATGTAGCACTTGTTATTGAGGGATAGTGTCTGAAAAGGAAGTTATCTTTAAGACAGGGTACTGCATAAACACTCTAAGAAGAAGTAATATTTTGACAGAGCTGCAAGTGAAATTGGAGTGTCACCAGCTCCCGAGAGCTGTGCCTTACAGGTCAAATATCTTCCCCACATGATGTGAGCTGTTAGAGCACTCAGTAGAAAGATGGAGCCCTTTCCCAGTGCCTTGACACTGTCAGATACTGCAACTATGGCAAAAATATTTCATTGGGGTTTTCTTTGTTTGGACTGCAGTGACAAAATATCCAAACTGAGTAGCTTATAAAGAACCTTTACTGTGTTTTTCTGGTTCTGGAGGCTGGGAAGTCCAAGATCAAGCACTGGCAGGTTCAGTGTTGGATAAGGGCCTTTTCCTTATAGACAGCACCTTCTCAATGGATCCTCATGAGGTAGATAGGGAACACAGGAAAAGGGACCCTCCCCACTTTTTTTTCACATGCTATGCTGACCACAGTTGCACTCAGATTAATAGCCCTGCAGCCACTCAGACTTCCTCTCATAAAATCAACTAATCAGACCTAAAAGAAATAGAGGACTCTAACCACAAACATCTTGGCGATCAGCAAAGGAACTTTCCAAAAGACCTTCCTCAAATACACATGTGTTGCAGAGTTTTAGCTTGCCCTAATCTAACCTTTGCATCATTTTAATAGTAAAAATTATATCTCTGCGTGGATATTTCAGATGCTAATGAGGCATGGGATGTATAAAGCATGATGACAGACTGCACAGGTGCAGCTGAGAGACCACCTCAAACATTTAATGATGTTGCCTGGATGAGGCCCAAAGAACAACAAAAAATTGAGACTAGCTTGCTTTCAGTGAGCTAGCTGCAGGTTTTCCTCCTTTGCTGTTTTTCTTTCTGCTGAAGTTGAAAGCTCCAATAAACTGCCTTCCTCAGGCTCATCTAGGACTCTTGGTCAGTTTAATTTCTGAGGCTGAAGAACCCACTAGCCATTCATGGCGGAAGACACTAGCAAGCTCTTTATGGCCTCTTTTATAAGGGAATTCATTCCATTCATGAGGATTTTGTGACCTAATCATCTTCTAAAGGCTCCATTATTGCATTGGTGGTTAGGTTTCAACATACCAATTTCTCAGAACACAAAATTTCAGACCATAGCAGGGGTGGACTCCCCCGCTAAAAGTCAGAAGTTAAAATTCCCGATATGGTTTGGCTGTGTTCCCACCCAGATCTGATCTTAAATCGTAGTTCTCATAATCCCCATGTGTTGCACGATGGACCCAGGGGGAGGTAATTTAATCATGGGGTCAGTTATCCTCATGCCGTTCTTGTGATAGTGTGTGAGTTCTCACGAGATCTGATGGTTATATACTTTTCCCTTTTATTGCTCGTCATTTCTCCATGCTGCCACCATGTGAAGTAGGATGTGTTTACTTTCCCTTCTTCCATAATTGTAAGTGTCCTGAGGCCTCCCCAGCCCTGCTGAACTGTGACTCAATTAAATCTATTTTTTAAATAAATTATGATAAATTACCTAGTCTCTGGGTATGTCTTTATTAGCAGCATGAGAACTGACTAATGCAATTCCCAACATGTGAAGCAACAACAGGAGGTCCCATCTTCTACTGATAGGAACATAAATTGGTACAACTTCTTAAGAAATCAGCTTGGAATTGCCATGTATAGTTGAAAATGTGCACATATGATGACTCAATATTTTGATTTGTAAGTATATAACCTAGAGTAATACTTGCATATGTAGAACAGGAAGCATGCACAGGGAAGTGTACAGCAGCTAATGCTGAAAAGAGTGTTAATGACTAAGGCAGAAGAATAGTAAGTGTAAATAAGAGTCAACTAAAGAATGAACTAAAAAGTGTAAATAAGAATCCAGCAGTAGGCAGGGCACAGTGGCTCATGCCTGTAATCCCAGGCAGGCGGATCACAAGGTCAAGAGATCGAGACCATCCTGGTCCACATGGGGAAACCCCGTCTCTACTAAAAATACAAAAATTAGCCGGGTGTGGTGGCACGCACCTGTAGTCCCAGCTACTCTGGAGGCTAAGGTGGAAGGATCACGTGAACCCAGAAGCCAGAGGTGGCAGTGAGCCGAGACTGCCCACTGTGCTCCAGCCTGGCAACAGAACAAGACTCCGTCTCAAAAAAAGAAAAGAATCCAGCAGTAAATAGGAATGGCCTAGAGCTACACTTATTAACATAGGTAAAGCAAAATAAAACAAGCAGAGCAAAATAACTAATCAAGAACAAAATGGTTCCCTTATATATCAGACAAGTTATATATACACATATACACATATACATATGCATCCTGTAGGAGATAAGTAATAGGAAGTAAAGGAAATTTAAAAATAATGAATGCAAATGGTTACTGCTGGGAGGGCGATTAAGATGCAGTCTGTGAGGAATACATAGCAGTCATTTACCTAGTCATGTTCTAGTTTTAACTTAATGGTGGAGATCATTGTGGGGAATTCATGACTTTTGCTGTTCTTGGAATGAGTGATAGATTTTTATCAGTTCAGAAAATCTCACTAGCCCAACTAGGATAGGGATTTTGAATTTTAGCAAGGAAAAATAAATATAGTCTTCATCTTGACCATTCGTGAATGTGTGGTCAGCGATTCCTACCTGCTACATGAAAATGTGCAAAACAACAACAAAAAGAAAACAAAACAACAAACAAAGCCATCACTGGATCCCTATTGTTTAGTCCTATGTCCAGAATTCATCCTGTCCTGGAGGGTGGTCTAATTTTACTGTGAGTCTGACGCATTGTAGACCCCTGGGTTCACCTTGACACTCACTCTGTCAGTATCCCGGAAGGTTAGTCTCAGGGAAAAAATGAGGGTCAGCGATAAATGATTTGGAGATGTGCTGAACACCCAGGTTGGGGTGGGAGGGAGAGGTTCTTAGGGTGTTGAGTGGGACAGGATCAAGTGGAGCAGGAAGTGCACAGAGGCAGCAAGACTGCAGATCAGAGGGGGAGGGATGGAGGCCAAGAGAACGTTTAGTAGCTGCCTCAAGTGGGAATGATGGGAGAGAAATCGAATAAATATTGTAATTTTTATCTTGTCATATAAACTTTTACACAGGCACATGCACACACACACTACACAAACCACATTGATTTTTGAGGCTTTGCTGAGTGTATCTCTGTCTCTCTAAGACTCTGCCTTAAGGCTGACTTAAAATTTACACAGTGGCTGCCTCATGTTGATGGAATTGTTCCTTTTCCCAGAGGAATCTAAGGCACACAGTGGACCTTCTGAATGTCTGGAAAAGCTAACTATCAATTAATGAGTGTACCTAGTGCCAGTTGCTGATAAATGCTTGCTTTTAGTTCTTGCTCTCAAGAAACATTTGAAGTAGGTATGAATGGTATCCCATTTTGCAGATAAGGACACAAGAGTGTAAGTTACTTGTCTGAGTTGCACAGGTGGCACATGAGAGAGCCAGGGCTTGTCTCCAGACCTTGCTACCAAACTGCCCCATGAGCCCTGGTGAAGTTGATGCCAACTCCCTAGCTCAGGGGGAGGCCATGGAGCCCTGGATGTGGCACACGATGAGTGAGTGCCAGGAACAAAACGGATAGTGCTATGGTCAGCCCTCTTGATACTGTCTCTCAGTGCCTCTATCTCTGGCAGCAATTCTACTAATATTAATAGTTCCAGGAATTCCTGTGACCAGAGTCTGTTTGTGAAGAAGGAAGTCAGCATGATTACCAAGATGAACTTGGTCACTCAGGCCTTATGACTGCCTACCCTTTAGTCTGGTGCTCTGGTCTGAATGCTTGTGTTCTTTTGACATTCATATGTTGAAATCCAACCCCTAGTGTGACAGTGTTAGGGAGTGAGGCCTCTAGGGGGTGATTAGGTCTTGAGAACAGAGCCTGCATAAATGGGATGAGTGCCCTTAAAAAATAGGGCCCACAGAGCTGCTTTGCCCCTTCCGTCATGTGAGGATACAGCAAGAAGACACTATCTGTAAACCAGGAAGCAGAGTCCTCACACCAGACCAAAAATCTTAGATCTTGGACTTTCCAGTCTCCATAGCTGTGAGAAATAAATTTCTGCCATGTATAGGTTATTCATTTTATGTTACTTTGTTATATTAGCCTTAATGAACTAAGAAAGATGGCCGCTGACTCGAATGTCCAGAAAGTGTTTTGAGTGACTTCAGCTTCTTGGGTGGAGGGAGGAGAGAGTAAAGAAGTTAGGTCACTGACTTCGGCAGTAGCAATATCTGAATGGGATTCCAGGCTCTGCCACTTACAAACATTGTGGCATTGGACAATGACTTAATTTCTCTGAATTTTCATTTCCTGGTCTGGAAAATGAAGGGAATATTAATTACTACCACAGAAGGCTATTGTAAACATTAAATTAAATAAATAGGACTGCTGGCCAGAGGGACCCCAAAGGCCACACGTGAGTCACTGTGCTAGACCCATCATTGCCCTTAACTGGGAGAAGGAGGGCAGATTAAGTTTCTGAAATTACTGTGTGCATTCTGTTGCAACTACATCAATGTATCATAACAATGTATTTATAATTTTCATGCACATTATGTAATATTTGATACATGCAAAGGAATATGTAAAGTATTTTAGTTTGAAAATGTATGAAAATTAACATGGGGCTTTTGTTTGTCTTTTTTTCACCCTGGGTCCCAGGCTGAGGGATGAACCATCATTGGGCACATGGCTGGTGATATGGTTTGCCTGTGTCCCCACCCAAATCTCCACTTGAATTGTAGCTCCCACAATTCCCATGTGTTGTCAGAGGGACCCAGTGGGAGACAGTTAAGCCATGGGGGCGGTCTCCCCCATACTGTCTTGTGATAGTGAATAAGTCTCATGAGATCTGATGGTTTTATAGGGGGAAACCCCTTTCACTTTGGTTCTCATTCTGTCTTTGCCAGTCGCCATGTAAGATGTGCCTTTGCTCTTCCTTCATTTTCTACCATGATTGTGAGGCCTCCCCAGCCATCTGGAACTGAGAGTCAATTAAACCTCTTTACTTTATAAATTACCCAGCCTTAGGTATATCTTTATCAGCAGTGTGAAGATGGACTAATACAGCCAGTCATTGTAGCAAGGTAGAAGAGAGAACATGGTGGAGCACTGTCTGTCTCTAAATGCTACCTCCCACATGTGAGATGCTGCTTGTGCTCATGTTTCACAGGCTAAAGCAAATCATATGACCACACTTACCTTCAAGCTGCTGGGTGTCTTAGCTTAGGCCACTATAACAAAATACCATATAGTGGGTGCCTCAAACTATAGACATTTATGTCTCACAGTTCTGGAGGCTGAGAAGTCCAAGATCAAGGCACCACTGATTCAGTTCCAGCATGGACCTGCTTCCTGGCTTGCAGATGTATGCCTTCTCACTGTGTCCTCATGTGCTGGAGAGACAGTGAGAGAGGGGAACAAGCTCTCTGGTGCTGCTTCTTATAAGGGCACTAATGCCATTACAAGGGTTCCACGCTCATGAAGATTTCTGAACTTAAGTACCTCCATAAAGGCCCTGTCTCCAGATATCGTCACACTGGGGTTAAGTCGCCAATATATGAATTTTGGTGAATACAAACGTTCAGTCTATGACAGTGGGCTTATGCTTGGAAGAGAAGATGAAATATGTGTGAAAAGTCCTGGTGACATACTTATTGAAATGGTCTATCCAATAAGGATGGTCAATTGCTCCCCAGGAAAGACTCTCCATATCTGACTCTTCCCCCTATCCAGGAAGGTGAGATTGTTACCAGTGATGACTGATAGTTCATAATGGAGGAGCTGTGTGAGAAACTGGAGCAAGAGGGGGCATTTCCAGACTCTGTCATCCATGTAGCTGCAATTTGTGATCACATGTGATCACACCAACCCTATATTCAATACAGGACACTGAAAATAGCCTCCCCCAAATAATAGTCCAGAAAACCAGCAGCTGTAAGATCAGCAGAAGAGGCTGCCATGGAACTTGGGATGGAGAAAGGAATCCAATCCCTCATGTTGGCAAATGATGGACAAAGTTTGGGGACTGTCACTGTGGAGCATGAAATATTAATTACGGAGAGCATCTGGCATCTGTGCATTACAGAGACAAACCTTTGAGCTGCATTTGATGAGGAAAGAAAGGAAATGCTCCGTCAGCTAAACAGATCCATTGCTCATGAAGTGAGTGTAAATGTGATATTATCCCCTTTCATCATCATTTGATGCCTTTCTAATCAGTAATAAAAAAGATTCTGATAAATTAGGCCTGATGTTCTGCTCTAAAATTACATGGGAAGAAAAATAAATTGGGAATGTGTTAATTTTGTCTGTGGCACCTTAGGAATAAGAATATGTCCTATTACATTCAAATCTTGAATATCCTATCATGCCACTTGTGTTGTGTGAAAAGTGTCCTAGCACAGGTCTGTACTGCAGCTGACATGCAGACGGCCAATTTAAAGTGCCAGTTACATTCTGCGTAGTCAAATATCACTAGGTTAAGAAATTTTATTTGCTATTGAAGGCATTATAATTATAAAAGCCTATTGCTTATTATAGGAGTAAAAAGAAAACTAAAGAAAAACAAAAAGAGAAAGGAAATATTACCTCTACTCCCAATAGAAATAACCATGGTTACAAACAGAGAGCCAAATCAGAGAGTGAACTCCCGTTAACAATTGCTACTAAGAGAATAAAATACCTAGGAATACAACTCACAAAGGATGTGAAGGACCTCTTCAAGGAGAACTACAAACCACTGCTCAACGAAATAAGTGAGAACATAAACAGATGGAAAAACATTCCATGCTCACGGGTAGGAAGAATCGATATCGTGAAAATGGCCATACTGTCTAAAGTAATTTATAGATTCATTGCTACCCCCCATCAAGCTACCATTGACTTTTTTCACAGAACAGGAAAAAACATTTTAAACTTCATATGGAACCAAAAGAGAGTCCACATAACCAAGACAATCCTAAGCAAAAAGAATAAAGCTGGAGGCATCACACTGTTCGACTTCAAACTATACTCCAAGGCTACAGTAATCAAAATAGCATGGTACTGGTACCAAAACAGAGACATAGACCAATGGAACAGAACAGTGGCCTCAGAAGCAACACCACACAACTACAATCATCCAGTCTTTGACAAACCTGACCAAAATAAGCAATGGGAAAAGGATTCCCTGTTTAACAAATGGTGTTGGGAAAATTGGCTACCAATATGCAGAAAGGAGAAACTGGACCCCTTCCTGACACCTCACACTAAAATTAACTCCAGGTGGATTAAAGATTTAAACATAAGATGTAACACCATAAAAACCCTAGAAGAAAACCAAGGCAAAACCATCCAGGACTTAGGCATAAGCAAGGACTTCATGACTAAAACACCAAAAAGAATGGCAACAAAAGCCAAAATAGACAAATGGGACCTAATTAAACTTCAGAGCTTCTGTACAGCAAAAGAAACAATCATTAGAGTGAATTGGCAACCAACAGAATGGGAAACAATCTTTGCAATCTACTCATCTGACAAAGGGCTGATATCCAGAATCTACAAAGAACTAAAACAGATTTATAAGAAAAAAACAAACAAACCCATTCAAAAGTGGGTGAAAGATATGAGCAGACACTTTTCAAAAGAAGACATATATGAGGCCAACAAACATATGAAAAATTGCTCATTATCACTGGTCATTAGAGAAATGCAAATCAAAACCACATTGAGATACCATCTCAAGCCAGTTAGAATGGCAATCATTAAAAAATCTGGAGACAACAGATGCTGGAGAGGATGTAGAGATATAGGAATATTTTTACACTGTTGGTGGGAGTGTAAATTAGTTCAACCATTGTGGAGGACAGTGTGGTGATTCCTCAAGGATCTAGAAATAGAAATATCATTTGACCCAGCAATCCCATTACTGGGTATATATCCGAAGGTTTATAAATCTTTCTATTATAAAGACACATGCACACATATATTCATCGCAGCACTGTTTACAATAACAAAGACCTGGAACCAACCCAAATGCCCATCAATGATAGACTGGACAAAGAAAATGTGGCACATATACACCATGGAATATTATGCAGTCATAAAAAACAATGAATTCATGTCCTTTGTAGGGACATAGATGAATCTGGAAACCATCATTCTCAGCAAAATGACACAAGAACAGAAAATCAAACCACATGTTCTCCCTCATAGGCGGGTGTTGAACAATGAGAAGATTTGGACACAGGGAGGGGAGCATCAAACACTGGGGTCAGTTGGGGCAGCTAGGGGAGGGACAGTGGGGGGGTAGGGAGGGTGGGGGAGCTATAACATGTGGAGAAATGCCAAATATAGATGATGGGGAAATGGAGGCAGGAAACCACTTTGCCATGTATGTGCCTATGCAACAATCCTGCATGATTTGCACATGTACCCTAGAACCTGAAGTACAATGAAAAAAAAAGGAAATAACCATGGTTAATATTTTGATTTATTTACTATTAGCATTTATTTTAGGCATAAAATAAAGAAATACATACATATATTCATAATGTTCAAGAACTTTTAGAAATGGATTTTATTTTTCTGAGTTTTTAATAATTAGACTCACTCTATTTTTCAAACTTGTCATATTTTAAGCATCTCTGTGTTATTAAATATTTCTAGAAAACGAGTTTTTAAAATTATCTTAATAGTGTTAAAATACAACGTGCTATTCTTCTCTTTCTTATATTTTAATTGTTGCTTTTTGGCATATGTACCACTAATCCCAGAATTATTACACTCAGGATCATCCTCAGCAAACTATTGTAGGAACAGAAGACCAAATACTGTCTGTTTTCACTTAAAAGTGGGAGCTAAATGATGAGAACACATGGACACATACAGGGGGAACAGCACACACTGGGGCTTTTTAGAAGTGGAGGGTGGGGAGGAGGGGGGAGGATCAGAAAAATTACTGATGGATATTGGGCTTAACACCTGGGTGATGAAATAATCTGTACAACAAGCACCCATGATACAAGTTTACCAGTGTAACAAACCTACACATGTACACCTGAATTTAGAATAAAAGTTAAAAAAATAAAATAAGATTTCACAGATCTCCAGGTTGGGTCAAACCTCAGAAGTGGCTTTGATAGATCTCTGTTCAGCACACCCTCTACAAAAGGGTTAGACAGAGTTGGGTTCAAAAACTTAACAATAACAGTAACAGCAATAATAATAGTTGTATTTGAGCCCATAATGTTTCGGGCCTTCTTCTGAGTTACTTGCATGTGTTATCTCATTCAATCATAAAAAGCCCTGTGAATGACAGATATTATTATCTGTATTTGTAAAATGATTGACATAGGGCACAGGGAGCTTTAATTGCTCATCATTACACAACTACCTAGGATGGAGAAGAATAGGGGTATGAACCCCGCTTGACTGATGTCACGAAGAACCCTCTTTAATTACTCCTTCACTTACTGTCTGTGGGCAGTGTGAGTGAGTGACTATCAAGAATTGGTTAAGTTGTGAATGGCACGCCCATAATGTTTCTTCAAAGGGACACCCGTACAGCCCAATAGACTTGTTCCACATTAGGTATGGTCTGAAAGATACATGGACATGTCTGCAAGCCCCACTAAGGATCACTGGTAGGACACTGCCTTTTCCATCATGACTCCACAATGAACGTTCAGAATAAAGGTTACATGGTTAAAAACAACAAAACTTTTCCCCGTCTTCTCACCGGGGCTCTTCATGCATACATGTTCACATTTATTCAGCAAATAACAAGCACTCTCTGGGAGCCAGTTATAGGGGTACAGCTCTGCCATGGTGCCCTGTTCATGTCCACATAGTCTCTGCAGGCAAGGCTTGAACCCCAGCAAAGCTGAGTCTCAGCAGAAAGCCTTCTGATCCTCCTGTTTAAACCAAAAAAAATCTCCCACTCACGTCTCTGCCTCCGCTGGAGGCTGTCAAGAGAGTTACTCCTCATCTTCTGGTTTCTGATAAGGCATGAGGCTTTTCTCCCCTGCCGCACTCAGAATAGATGTGCTAAGACTACAAACCTGCTGAGCTACCATCCAGACCTGGCTCTCTGGCAATGGTGGATCCTACAATTCACATTGCAGCTTTGGTGTCCTTTTTGATGTGTGTGACAGAACCACGGGGGGGGCAAGCACCTTGGGCTGCCTTTTTTTTTCCCTGTGTAAGAAATAAACTGTCTGCATTTAAAGGTGGCAAACTATACCTTTACTGCTCAAACCAGCCCTGCCTTGTGCGTGCTTAACACCATTTTCTTTACAGGTGCAGAATCAACACACTGAATAAAGCATACATGCTTGTTACACTCAACATGTGTCTGTGAAATTACACATTGTTATAAAATAAAGTAACTGGATTCAAAGCAATTGAAAACACAATCCTTAGCAAACTATTGCAGGAACCGAAAACCAAATATTGCATGTTCTCACTTATAAGTGGGAGCCGAATGATGAGAACACACCGGACACATAGAGGGGGAACGGCACATACTGGGGCCTATGGAGGATGGAGGATGGAAGTGGGGGAGAAGTTCAGGAAAATTAATTAATGAGCACTAGACTTAATAGTGATGAAATAATCTGTACAACAAACCCCTAAACACAAGTGTACCTTTGTCAGAAACCTGCACATGTACTCTGAACTTAAAATGAAAGTTAAATTTTAAAAAAGGAGAGCCCAGGCTAGGTGAGGTGGCTCACGCCTGTAATCCCAGCACTTTGGGAGGCCAAGGCAAGTGGATTACCTGAGGTAAGGAGTTCCAGACCAGCCTGGCAAACACGGTGAAACCCAGTCTCTACTAAAAATACAAAAATTAGCTGGATGTGGTGGCACACACCTGTAATACCAGCTACCTGGGAGTTTGACTCAGGAGAATCCCTTGAACCCAGGAGGTGGAGGTTGCAGTGAGCTGAGACTGCATCATTGCCCTCCAGCCTGGGTGGCAGAGCAAGACTTTGTCTCAGAGAGAGAGAGACAGAGAGAGAGAGAGACACCAAGAACAAAATCCTTGCAAACAGCTTGAGATATTGTCTCCTCAATAAGCAGTTTTTTTAAGGAAAGGGAGAATTTTTTTCTTATAAGTTTCTATAATTATGAAAAAAACGACAGAATTCATTTTTTTCTAGCAAAAGAAAAAAGAGAAAAGAAAAGACAATCTGAAGATAACTTGAAATGTCTGGAATAGGTAAGTTAGGAATGGGATAACACAATTTACCCTACTCTTCCTGAGTATCTACCATTTAAGCCACACCCACCACTGAAGTGTGGGAAGCTGTAACTCTTCATTGTAACACTGGTCCTTCCCAATACCCACTGGAGTAAGCAAACCTCACTTTGCTGCTGAGTATCAGGGGGAGGAACAAGACTCCTTGGAGTTACTAAGGATCTTGAATCAGCAGTTAAGCTCCTCTGTGAGGAATAAATAAGATCCAGAAAAGTCTTCATCACTTCGTGAACTCAACTCTTGAGCTGTTTGGGGGCAGAGTATATCTTATACCTTATGTCAGAATGGCACAAGAACCAAAAGCCAGGTGAGGAAAGCACAAATGCACTAATGAGATACTACTTATTGGAATAAAACAGAAGACAAGGTGAGGTCAGAAAGGCCCACAGATCAATTAGGTTTCTTCTAGGAAATTCAGCAGGTGGTCAGAGACACCAACTCCAAACTTTCAGTTGCAGCAGTCATTAAAGTCTCATTAAAAGAACAGCTCCAGGCAGTAGGCATAAAAATAAGCCATTAGAAAGAAGAATAAAGTTGATCCATTGCATTCTCTGAAACTATTCTTTCATGTGTGCTTTCTTGCTTTACTCTTCTCAGAATAACGAATACAACAGGATAATGTCAAGCTCAACAGAGCAAACTGGAAGACCAAGAAGAAGTACAGTTTCTAATGGGAAGAATTAAGAAAGGTCCTCTCCAGACATTGACTTTTCCAACTGAGAAGTGAGAGCTGAGGTGTGAGGATTGCAAAGGCACAAGAATGATATAATGGACCTTGGAACTCAGGGGAAAAGGGTGGGAGGGGTGAGAGGGATGAAAGACTACAAATGGGGTTCAGTATATATTGCCCTGGTGAAGGGTGTGCCACAATCTCACAAGTCACCACTAAATAACTTACTCATGTAAACAAATAGCACCTGTTCCACAAAAACCTACAGAATTAATTTTTTTAAAAAAGAATGCATTTTGATGAGACCCAAAACATCTGGGAGTGTGTAGCAGAGGAATTTATAGAGAACAAATATCTCATGTTCTTCCTTTAAATTTCCCAGCTTTCCTTGCAGTAATGTTGAAGTCATGTGACCAGTTCTGGCCAGTGCTCTGTTAATGCAAGTGATGTGTGTCACTTCTGGGCTGGAGTAGTTGAGCTGGTGGGCCCTCTCCTTAAGTTCCTCATCCTGCTTCAATGTTCTTTGAGGCCACAGGCTTCAGACGATTCAGCTGCAAGACACACGAGAGCTGACCAACACACATCATGCTCACTTAAATTTCAATACAATGTAATCAGCTTATGAGATTTGGGGATTTGTCTTGATTGTAAGGTATCCTGATAAATACAGACTGCCCCTTTCCCTAAAACTCCTCGGAGCCAATGCAGGCATGACAATTTTCAGTTAGAGGCATCCTAGAACAGGATCTCTGTGCTTGAGCCAGAGGATGCCATGGACACAGGAGGACTGTACGTTTCCATACCCTAGAAAGTCTTTGCACCTTCTGAGTGGCATTACACACAGCTCCAAGAGAAAACTGAGCTTCTTGTGTTAGTGATGATAAATTATGTTCACATGGGATAAGAAGATTTAGTTAATCACACAGTACATTTTCCAATGGTGACTGCACTGTGAGTTAAACTGGAACCAGATGTCCGATATTCTATTTTAAATCAAGCATACTAGGTGATATGGTTTGGATGTCTCTCCCCTCCAAATCTCATGTTGAAATAAATGTAATCCTCAGTGTTGGAGGTGGGGCCTGGTGGGGAGGTGTTTGGATCATGGGGATGGCTCTCTTGTGAATGGCTTAGTGCCATCCTCTTGGTGATGAGTTCTCAATTTGAGTTCATGTGAGGTCTGTTTGTTTGAAAGTGTGGGGCACCTCTCCCTTCACCCTCGTGCTCTCACTCTTACCATGAGAGCTGCCTGCTCCACCTTTGCCTTCTGCCATGTTTGGAAGCTTCTTGAGGCCTCCCCAGAAGCAGATCCTGACACCATGCTTCCTGTGTGGCCTGCAGAGCCAGGAGCCAAATAAACTTCTTTTCTTTATAAATCACCCAGTCTGAAGAATTTCCTTATAGCAATGCAAGGACAGACTAATACCCTAAGTACAGCCTAATACACAAAGTCTCTGCTCTTTATGCAGTAAATTAAACAAAATATTAGAACCAAAAGATATTTAGAAACAATTGGTTTACGTCTTTCAATTTAGCTCACATTTTGAATGATGGCTGCTATGTTCCTAGCATTCTTTAGTTCACTGGGAAGTCAGATAATGCAACTCAATTCCTTTCCTGTGCATTCTGAATTGGGTATCTGCAGCGGAACTCATTCTCTTCCCAAGCACAGGAGTGAGTCTGGTTTGCTGGAAACCATGACAACAGCTACCTCAATAGCTCTGCCTGATCCCTGCTGTTCAGTTGCCTGAGAACAAACTGTCCAGAAGGAGGAGGTGAGAGATGAAGAGGTCAATGACAAGGCTTGAACAGGTGGGCAGATCACAACCAGCGGTGCACCACCGAGGAATATGGAATTTATACTCGTGTGGTTAGGAAGCAGCCTTAGAAAGAGATTTCTTTAAGGTCTTATTCTTAGATTTGCCTAGACCAAGACTAGAAATGTGGTGTGGCTCCCTGGTTGAGGGCAATTTATTCCCTTTCATACCTCCTCTCTTGCTTTTCACCTTTATAAGCTATTGTTTATTCCTTTATTGATATCCTATGTTTCTCATCTTCTGAAAAAAGAAAATTATAAAAAATTATGAAGGGCATAAAAATCAAGTTGAAAGGGAAAAGACTTTCCTGAACATGGAAGGCAGGGTGGTCTGAGAAACCAACCATATGTGCCTTATAGGAGGGAAAATTTTCAGGGTAGCTGAGTGTGTTTTGAAAAGGAGGGGTGTATGCATCAAAAATTCAGTTCAGATTATATATGGCTTTCTAAATGTACTTTTCAGCTTAGAATATTTATCAACTGAGCTTTTCCCAAACATTCTTAATGAAATACTGACTACTGCCAATCTTTGTAGATAATTAGCAGGTTCTAAAGGAGACTGAAGCCAGAACCAGATGTATTTGCCTACTTCAAAATCCACAAGCCATGATCTGTGTTGAGTTGGGACTTGGAAAGGCACAGCACATAGGAAAAATGTACCAAGGAATAATAGGTGTTCCCACATTTAAGATGACACAGAGAACTTCCTCACAAACTCATGGAATAAAGAAGAATCATAAATCTCATTTATAAGAAGACTGGTTTAATAGTCACATAACATAATGTTAACTAGTCTAGACTTTGGAGTGAGATTTTTGTCCTCCTGTCACCAGTACCTTGGGCATATTCCATCATGGCTCTAAGTCTTAGTTCAGTACTTAAAATGAGGATTATACATAGGGTTTTGCCTTAGAGTTTTATGGGGATTAAATGGGAAGATTAAGGAGAGAAGCAGAATCTGTCCTGAGCAGAAGCTGAGATATGCTCTGTAAAGACCAGAGACCACCCCTTGCCATTCAAGGAGGCACACATCTGTGGCTGAGACTGTTCGGTGAGTGGTTTTCCAGACGTGCATCCCCTTCTTCCTGAATGCATAGCTAGGTGATATTTCCCAGCCTCCCTAACCAGTTAGTTGTGGCTGGGCACCTGAGTATTAGCCAATGCAATGAGAGCAGAATTAATGTGTGGGACATCCAGTTGTGGCTTTTAAGAATTCTCACGTGCAATACTGTGTGCTCATTGTTCTGTTTGTCTCAGCTGAGCACAGCACACTTGAAGTTACTTGTTGAAGATGTGGTGCTTTAAGCTGGAAGGAGACTGCACTGGTTCCCTAATCCAGTACTTGGAAGAGAGATAGTACTTTGGACTCATTTTGGTAAAAGCCAAGGAAGGATTTTCTGATTCTGCACAAAATGGGAAATATATTTCTGTTATATTTTAGCTACCATGTATATTTCAAAGAGTTTGCAACAACAGTGAGCTCAGCCCCTTAGCAATGCAGCACCATGTTGCCCTGACCGAGAAGCATAGGTGATTATTTTTCTCATTGTTGGGTGAGGCCTTCCTCATGTGTCCACTTGTCTCTGGGGATGATCAGGCCTTCACCCTTAATCTTTGATAGTTTTAATGCAAAATTCAATTTCTACAGCTCAGGATAAGTCTAAGCCACAGCCCCCCCCACAAAATGTTGAGGTCCTCAGGTCCTCAAAGATTAGTAGTATAAAAGGCAAAGCAGTAGCCCTGTGATATGGTTTGGCTTTGCGTCCCCACCCATATCTCATCTTGAATTGTAGTCCCATAATCCCCACATGTTGTGGGAGGGACCCAGTGGAAAGTAATTGAATTACGGGGGGTGGTTTCTCCCATGCTGTTTTTGTGATATTGAGTGAGTTCTCACGAGATCTGATGGTTTTCTAAGTGGCTGGCTTTAACCCAACTGGTGCTCATTCTGTCTCCGGCCAGCCTGTGAAGAGGTCCCTTTCGCCATCATTGTAAGTTTCCTGAGGTCTCCCCCAGCCACATGGAATTGCGTGTCAATTAAACCTCTTTTCTTTATAAATTACCCAGTCTCGGGTATTCATAACAATGTCAGAACAGACTAATATGCTATGACTCAACGTTGAGAATGGACGGCAATATGACCTACCCCAGTTAAACTTACTGTAAATCATCATCACCATCATCTCATCATCACAATCACCATCATCGCCATCGCCATCACCATCACCATCGCCATCACCATCACCATCACCATCAATCACCATCGCCATCGCCATCACCATCACCATCGCCATCGCCATCGCCATCACCATTACCATCACCATCACCATCACCATCACCATCACCATCACCATCGCCATCGCCATCACCATCACCATCACCATCACCCATCACCATTACCATCACCATCACCATCACCATCACCATCACCATCGCCATCGCCATCACCATCACCATCACCATCAATCACCATCGCCATCGCCATCACCATCGCCATCACCATCGCCATCACCATCACCATCAATCACCATCACCATCACCATCACCATCACCATCACCATCGCCATCGCCATCACCATCACCATCACCATCGATCCCATCGCCATCGCCATCACCATCACCATTACCATCACCATCACCATTACCATCACCATCACCATCAATCACCATCACCATCGCCATCACCATCACCATCACCATCACCATCACCATCCTACCATCACCATCACCATCATAATCCACATACCATTATCACCATCACTATCATCAACCATTATCACCATCACTATTATCAGCAGTACCATTGTCTTATTTTTTATTTTTTATTTTTTTGGTAGAGATGAGGTCTCATTATGTTGCCCAGGCTGGCCTTAAACTACTGAACTCAAGTGATTTTCCCGCTTTGGCCTCCTAAAGTTCCGGGATTACAGGTGTGAACCTTCATGTCCAGCCTAGCACTATTATCACCCTTATCATCATCTCTCTCTCTTTTTTTTATGCTTTAGAAATAAGGTTTCACCCTGTCACCCAGGCTGGAGTATAGTGGCTTGATCACAGCTCACTGCAACCTTGAACTCCTGGGCTCAAGCAATCCTCCTTCCTCAGCTTCCTGTCACCATTACTGTCATCACCACCATCATCATTATTACCACCGTAACTAAATCTGTGCATTCACGTGCTTACTGACTACGTAGGTATTGAGCATCTACCAGCTGCAAGGACTGGGTCTGTTCTCTGGTGAAGCCAACATTATGAAGTGGAAGAAGACAATAAACACAGAATCAAGTGAATGTAGAGTGCAATCTTTTATTGTTATAAGTGGTGTAAAGAAAGAAGAATAAGGTCTTTTGCCTGTGGAGGAGGTTGTTATTTTAAATAAGGTGATCAGGTAAGTTATCTTTGAGTGGAGATCTGGGACAGACTAAAGAAAAACTATAGTACAAAATTGCAACCAGTATATTAAAATTAATACAGCCAAGACGCAGAAAATTTTATCACTACACATTAAGCATTTCAATTATGTGTTGAATTTTTCAAATGTCTTCCCCACCCCCCCCCCCCAACTTTGAAATAGATTTTAATTTTCAGGACCATTTTAAGTATACAGCAAAATTGAACAGAAAATACAGAGCTGTCCCACATACTCCTTGCCCCCACACAGCCACAGCCTTCCCATCAGCGCAGTAGGTTTGTTACAATGAATGAACTGACATTTACACGTTATTGTCACCCAAAGTCCATCATTTGCATTAGGATTCACTCTTCATGCTGAACATTCTATGGGTTTTGACAAATGTGTAATGACATGTATCTATCATTATAGTGTCTTACAGAATATAATATAGTGTGATACTATACATACAGTTTATGTAGAGTATACAACACTATAGTTTTGGTGCCCTAAAAATCCTTTGTGTTTTACCTAGTCATCCATCCCTCCCCCTCAACTCCTAGAAATCACTGATCATTTTACTATTTCCGTAGTTTTGTCTTCTCCAGGAGGTCATAGAGTTGACATCGTATAGTATGTGGCATTTTCAGATGGGCTTCTTTCACTTACTAATATGTATTTAAGTTTCCTCCATGTCCTTCCATGGCTTGATGGTTCATTTCTTTTTATCACCGAGTAAGATTCCATTGTCTAGATATAACATTGTTTGTTTATTTGTTAGCCCTTCAAATTTTGGTAACTGTGTTTCTATAAATATCTGTGTACAGGATTTTGGGTGGACATAGGTTTTGAATTCATTTGGGTAAAAGCCAAGGAGTATGATTGCTGGATTTTGCAGTAAGACTATGGTATTGTGAGAAACAGTCAAATTGTCCTCCAGGTGGCTGCGCCATTATGTGTCACGAACAATAAGTGACATGCTGCTGTTCCTGTTGCTCCACATGCTCACCAGCATTTGGTGGTGTCAGTGTTCTGGATTGGGCCATTCTAATTGGTGTATGGTGATAGCTCATTGATATTTTAATTCGAAATTTCCTAATGTCATGTGATGTGGAGCATATTTTCAATGCTTATTTGCCATCTGTATATATTCTTTTGATGAAGCATCTTTTCAGGTCTCTTGCCCAATTTTTAATTGGATTGTTCCTTTTCTTATTGTTGAATTTTGAGCTGTCTGTTTCAAATAACAGTGTTTTATTAGGTATACATATTTTTTCAAATATTTTCTCCTAGGCTATAGCTTTTGTTCTCATTCTGCCTACCGTGCCTTTTGTAGAACAGAAGATTTAAATTTTAATGAAGTCTAGCTTATCACCTGTTTCTTTCATGAATCATGCCTATGGTGTTGTATCTAAAAAGTCACCACCGTGCCCAAGGTAGTCTAGAAATTTTTGCGTTTCTTTCCTAGTAGTTTTATAGTTTTTCATTTTATATTTAGGTTTATAATCCATTTGAGTTAATTTTTATAAAGGGTATTAGGCCTGTTTGTTGGTCTTCAAAAATATGGATATCCTGTTATTCCAGCACCATTTATTGAAAAGATTATCATCTTTTCCCTATTGTACTACCTTTCCTCCTTTTCAAAGATTCATTTACTACATTTATGTGAGTCTGTATTCATGCTCCTTAACTTATTCAATTTATCTATTTTCTTTTCTTTTACCGGTGTCACACTGTTTTGATTACTGTAGCTTTATGGTAAATCTTGAAGTTGGGTAGTGTCGGTTCTCTGACTTTGCTCTTCTTTTCTTATTTATTTTTTATTATGTTGGCTATTCTAGGTCTTTTGCCTCTCCATACAAACCTTAGCATAAGTTTGCCAGTATCCACAAAATAACTTATTGGGATTTTGATTTGAATTGTGTTGAATCTATAGATCTAATTCAAAATAACCAGTGTCTTGAAAATATTGAATCTTTCTATTCATGAACATGGAATATTTCACCATTTATGTACTTATGTGATTTCTTAAAATCAGAATTCTGTAGTTTTCCTTATATAAATCTTGTACATACTTTGTTAGATTTATAGCTAAGTATTTCAGTTTTGGGGATACTAATGTAAATGGTATTGTGTTTTTAATTTCAAGTTTCACTTGCCCTCTGCTGGTATAAAGGAAAGGGATTGAATTTTGAACATTAACCTTTTTTATTATTTTTTTTATTTTTATTTTTTTTTGAGACAGAGTCTCACTCTGTCACCAGGTGCCAGACTGGAGTGTGGTGGCATAATCTCAGCTCACTGCAACCTCCACCTCCTGGGTTCAAGCAATTCTCCTGCCTCAGCCTCCCGAGTAGCTGGGACTACAGGCACACACTACCACGCCCAGCTAATTTTTGTATTTTTAGTAGAGATAGGGTTTCACCATGTTGGTCAGGATGGTCTCGGTCTCTTGAGCTCGTGATCTGCCCGCCTCGGCCTCCCAAAGTGTTAGGATTACAGGCTTGAGCCACCGTGCCTGGCCGAACATTAACCTTGTATCTGGCAACTGTTAAATGATAAAGACCTTTCCTTAGTTACACAGCTAATGTGTAGTGTTGGTAGGATCTGAATTCGGGTTAGTCTGACATCCAGGTTCTCTAAACCATTATCAGCTTTCTTTTCTGGAATCCCCTTCAGCCATTTATCCCAATTTGTGATTCCTGCTTAACATGCTGTGCACTATAAAGACTCAACTATGCCCCTACTGACTCTAAAGAGCTTCTGCAGCTGGCTTTCACCCCACCCTAAAGAAAGTTGAGGGCCACTATTATTTATTCGTATTTTTTTCACTCTGTTATTTCCTTTAGGGAAGAATCTAGCTAATTTATCCCTGTAATCCTAGAGCTTAGTACAAGGGGATTGACCTAGAGATAGCAGTGAGTAGATATTGTTTTAAATAAATTACTATATGTTAATGTCTGGTCCACGTAAAATGGGAAAGGTCTGGAGAAAATTAGATGTTCAGAATTAAAATCCTATGCTTAGGCAGACTACCAGGTCTGCATGGTTATTGAGGCATCAGGGATCTTGTGGTTTCCTTAAAGAAAATCCTAAGCATGTAGATTTTTTTCCTCTTTTCACATTGTGGTTTGAGAAAATTGAGATGGAGCTGGTAAACATAATATAAAAGTAATTTAAATAGTGAACCAAAACCAAGAACAGAGGCATACTTTCCTTGATATACATGAGTGTCGAAGTATTTCTCATGCAAACATTACTTCATCTAAATTCATTTATTAACTAAAACATTGGCTGAGTAGAGACATTGGTTAGGAAAAAACACTAGTGGAAAATTAAATGCTCTTTGATTTACATTTTTTTTTCTTTTTTATTTGAAGTAACATCAGTTGCAAAAGCAAACTAAAAATTCCTCTACTTCATCCATGAAATCAAATAAAATTAAATCTGGACTATAAAATAGAAATAGAACATAACCCTAAAGTAAGATCAGGAATACAACTATTTGTCTAAAAAACGTCATTTGCTTTCCCTTCTGATTGCTAAATAAGAATGCATTTCAAAGCTTTATGGAGAGTAAACAGGCTTTCTGAAGATTGTTAGAATTTCCAAGTTGAGAAGGTGTTTTCTCAAACATCAATTATGAAGCCATGAAAGCCTCAACCTCCATAACTACGGTAAAATGAGCTATCTCCCAAATCCACGAAGAACCCATTAGAGCAGTGCTTCAGGTTCCTCTCGAGAAAGCTGGGCAAGAGCTCCCACTAAGGTGAAGATGATTCACAGGTGAAGGGAGACAGAGCAGGCGGTGGACAAATTGGCAGAGAATGCTGCCCTGGGGTTTTGCCCACTGTTTTAGCATCAGAGCTCTCCTCACAAGCCCTGGAAGGGTCTAATGCTGGGACAGCTCACAGTGAGACACAGGAACAAAGTCTGACTTTAAATATGGGAATTATTCCTAAAATGTCTTTGTTGACAGCTGGTAAGGGACAAAATAAACACAGGCCTATTTGCAAGTAAGTGAGAATTAGCATAATCAGCAGCTGCAGCCTTACCCACGGACACAGAACCATAAAGAACCTCATGCCTTCTAAAACAAAGTTAGGGAAGGGGCCTGCATGGAATAATAGTCACCACCTGCCATTGTCCCCAAACCAGAGCAAGGAAGAGCTATTTGCTACTGGCCTAAGCATCCCCTAGAGTTTAAAATTAAAATAGAAACTAATCTTTTGTTAATATGACACTCTAGTATTTATAAATCAGTTTCTTTTGTGGATGAAACTTTTTTTAAAAAAAAGATAGCTTTTATTCCTCACCATCGAAAATGTAACAGATAATCTCCAGAGTCATCTATGAAGAGGGTTTATGTAAATTCTCTTCCATTTTGTCATCCTAGAGGGTGATCAAAATACGAGCACAAACAAGGCGGAATCTAGAAAATAATGGTTTTGTTTTGCTGGGTGAATGCCAGCAATGTGCCCACGGAGACTATGTTTTCCAAATCTGTGGAAAGTTAGTCTTGGCGTCCATAATTAGAAACGGAACATCATGTTACATGATGGTCAGATTTTCTGCACAGCCCCAGCTCCTGCTTTCTTCTGGTGCTTGAGTGGCTGAAATAAAATTATTTGCACACTGAAGACAAATATGTGCTCTTCTCTTAACAGAGGTGGAACAGTTCTTAAGAAAATAGCTTTGTATTGATCGAAACCTGTGATAGTGAATGGCAAGTAGAGGGCAGACAGAACTGTAATAAATCAGTCATTCACATGCCCTCTGTCTCTTTCTCTCTCCTTCTTCAAAGACGTCATTTCTTAATGCACAAACTGGTATGTTTACCTTTGGGCTACAAATTTCTGAGTTTTGAAGCTTATTATTGTCACTTTATTCAGGACAGATTTTGTGAGGTCCAATTTTGTTATATCAGATTTCATTAAAATAAAAGAGCTTCCCTAAAATCTCTCTCTCAACTCATTTCTACTAAAATCATGTTCTGGCTGTGTTTCCTCTGCCACGGCCTGCTGCGAGTTACCTTTGTGTACATCACAAAACTTCTAGAACTGCTGGGATCACAGCCCCCGAGGCCTGACCTTTCCTTGTGCCCATGTCATCTGCAGCTCTGCTGCCTTTCTCCCAGACGCCATGAAGGCAGCTTGCCCCTGTAGATTCCTTCCTACTTTAGTCATGGAATGTAGGTCAGTTTTAAAAATAAACACAAGTGGGTAGCCCTGGTCCCAGGAAGTGCTGGCTGTGTAAAGCAGCCCTACGCGTAGCTCTGGAGTAAGGAAGCAGACAGGTAGTGGTATTACTTAGAGATTTTATTTCCAAATTTGCTGCACTTTTCAGATGCAAGAGATTAAAAAAACCACAATGACCCCGTTTTTTAAAAGGGAAAATTTATTAGCCAATGTGTAAGTCCAGGGTATCAGGCTTGACTGGTTCTTTGGCCTCAAATAATGTAAATAGGGTGATATGGTTAGGCCTTGTGTCCCCCACTCAAATCTCATCTTGAATTGCAATCCCCGTAATCCCCAGGTGTCGATAGACCAGGAGGAGGTAACTGAATCATTGGCGGCGGTCTCCCCCATGCTGTTCTCGTGATAGTAAGTGAGTTCTCATGAGATCTGATTTTTTTTTCCAGAGTCTTGCACTGTCGCCCAGGCTGTAGTGCAGTGGTGTGATCTCAACTCACTGCAATCTCCACCTCCTGGCTTCAAGCGATTCTCCTGCCTCAGCCTCCCAAGTAGCTGGGACTGCAGGCATGTGCCACCATGCCCAGCTAATTGTTTTTTATTTTTAGTAGAGACAGGGTTTCACCCTGTTGGCCAGGATGGTCTCTATCTCCAGCCCTCATGATCCGCCCGCCTCAGCTTCCCAAAGTGCTGGGATTACAGGTGTGAGCCACTGCACCCAGCCTGATCTGGTGGTTTTATAAAGGGCTTCCTCCAGCCAGGCACAGTGGCTCACACCTGTAATCCCAGCACTTTTGGTGGCCAAGGCAGGCAGATCACCTGATGCTGGGAGTTCAAGACCAGCCTGACCAACATGGAGAAACCCTGTCTTGACTAAAAATACAAAATTAGCCAGGGGTGGTGGCACATGCCTGTAATCCCATCTATTCAGGAGGCTGAGGCAGGGGAATCGCTTGAAGCAGGGAGGTTGCAGTGAACTGAGATCAAGCCATTGCACTCCATCCTGGGCAACAAGAGTGGAACTCCATTTGAAAAAAAAAAATAAAAAAAGATAGGGGGCTCTTCCCTGCTTGGTTTGGCACTTCTCCTTCTTACTGCCTTGTGAATAAGGTGCCTTGCTTCCCCTTCACCTTCTGCCATGATTGTAAGTTTCCTAAGGCCTCCCTTGCCATGCTGAACTGTGAGTCTACTAAACCTCTTTCTTTTATAAAGTCTCAGGCAGTTCTTTATAGTATCGTGAAAACAGACTAATACCCAGGGCTTCATCATCTTCCTTTGTTTTTATTTTGTTCTGTTACAAAAGAAACATTTCTTAAGATATGAGATTTGGGAAGTATGGGTAAGTGCAGAGAAGAAAATAAAATTTATAAGTTATTTCAATATTCAGAGGAAATACGGGTCATAATTTTGGCACATTTTTTATGTTTTATTTTATTTTAAGATTTTGTTATTTGCAAAGATGCATTTAGACTGTGGTAGCCAGAATTCTAGGTTGGTCTCTATGGATCATACCCCTTGGTATGTTTGCTCTTCTTGAGTGTGGGTGGAACCTATGGATATGTTACACTATATGATAAAATAAAAGGAATTTTTTAGGTGTAATTAAGTTTTTCAATCAGTTGACATTGAGTTAATCAAAAGAAAAGGCTGGTCATGGTTGTTCATGCCTGTAATCCCAGCACTTTAGGAGGCCGAGGGCAGCAGATCACGAGGTCAAGAGATCGAGACCATGCTGGCCAACATGGTGAAACCTTGTCTCTATTAAAAATACAAAAAAATTAGCTGGATGTGGTGGCACACACCTGTAATCGCAGCTACTCAGGAGGCTGAGGCAGGAGAATAGATTGAACCTGGGAGGCAGAGGTTGCAGTGAGCTGAGATAGTGCCACTGCACTCCAGCCTGGAGACAGAACTAGACTCGATCTCAAAAAAAAAAAAAAAAAAAAGAAGAAGAATGTCTGCTGGGCGTGGTGGCTCACACCTGTTTTCCCAGCACTCTGGGAGGCCTATCAGAAGTTCAAGACCACTCTGGCCAAAGTGGTGAAACCTGTCTCTACCAAAAAATACAAGAATTAGCCGGGCTTGGTGGTGCATGCCTGTAATCCCAGCTCTTCGGGAGGCTGAGGCAGGAGAATTGCTTGAACCTGGGAGGTGGAGGTTGCAGTGAGCCGAGACTGTATCACTGCACACCAGCCTGGGCCACACAGTGAGACTCTGTCTCAAAAAATAAAAAGATGTCCATGGTGGGCCTGACCTAATCAGGCAAGCTCTTCATAAGGGGACTTCAGGCTTTCCTGTGCTCAGAGACCTGACGCAGCAATGAGACACATTCTTGCTGGCCCTGAAGAATCAAGTAATCATGAGCTCTACCACTGCAAGAGAGGAATTCTGCCCATAGTCAGATGAGCTTGGAAGAGGACCCCAGGTTTTAAATGAGATTCCTGCCCTGGCTGACATGGTGCAGGCTTCTGAGATGGCTTCATTAAGCTATGCCTGGACTCCTGACCCTCTGTGAGATAAACTTGTGCTGTCTCAAGTCATTCAGTTTGTGATTTGTTAAGCAACATAAAAATATCTAACACAGCTCAGGCATGATGGCTCATACCTGTAATTCAGTGCCTTGGGAGGCTGAGGCAGAGTCACCTGAGCCCAAGAGTTCAAGACCAGCCTGAGCAATATAGTGAGACCCTGTCTCTGAAAAAAAAAAAAAATTAGCCAGGCATGGTGCTTCACATCTATAGTCCCAGCTACTTGGGAGTCTGTAGCAAGAGGATCACTGGAGCCCAGTGAGCTGTGTCATGCCACTGCACTCCAGCCTGGGTAACAGAGCAAATCCTGTCTCCAAAAAAAAAAAACAAAAAAACAAAAAAAAAAACAAAAAAACAGAGACATGCAAATAAAGGAATTACGCACATATTATATAGCTTGTAACATAGTTATCACATGGTTCAATGAATGACTAGTGTTCCATCATATGGATGCATTGTTGGTTATTTCATTCCAGTGTCATAGTCCAATGCTCATAGATTCTGACAGGCAAATCTATACAATTTTACCTTCTTATAGTCGTGATGTAGTAAAGAGTATAGGTGTGTCAGAGAACTGGAAAACGCCTGGCCAGGCTGAAGGGGATTGCTATTACTTAGCTGCAGCCAAAGGATTTTTTTTAGTTTTTAAATTTTGTTATTCTTCTTAATATTTCACACTGGAATAGAATATTCCAGATCTTTCTCTGTTTTTTTTTTTTTTTAAGGAGAAGCTAGAACTCTGGAATTCTACGCGGGAAATAATTTTTACAAATACTGGCAGCTAATTCAAATTTAATTTAGCTCAGTGGGTGGGCCAAATGAAAATTGTTGGCTTTTGATATTTAACTCATAGGTTTCTAATTTACAACTTATGATGGAACCAATTCAGTATTGTTAGACACAGATTGTCCCAACTTTTCATTATTAGCAAGAATGTGTAAGTGTACATATTTGAACTATCATTGCTTGCAATCTGTGATTTATTCTACAGGGTAAATATCAAGGTATGAAAAAGATGGGTTAAATTGTATGTATATACATACTTAAGGTTCTTAATGCTAACAGTATACTCCAGAAAGTTTGTATAACTTCCACAGCAGCAAACACAATTATCAGTCTCTTGATACTTTTTTTTCTTTTTTTTTTGAGACAGAGTTTCACTGTATTATCTAGGCTGGCGTGCAGTGGCACAATCTCTGCCTCCCGGGTTCAAGTGATTCTCATGCCTCAGGTTCCTGAGTAGCTGGACCTATAGGTGGGTACCACCACGCCTGGCTAATTTTTGTAATTTTTGTTAAGACAGAGTTTCACCATGTTGAACAGGCTGGTCTCAGACTCCTGACCTCAGGTGATCCACCCGCCTTGGATTCCCAAAGTGCCGGGATTACAGGTGTGAGCCATCATGCCCGGCCAGTCTCTTGATACTTATTTCACTTTTAGATATTACCTTTTCTTACATATATATTTTAAATTTCATCGGTGTAGTAAACATCATGTAATTTGTGTTTATTATCGGTTGAACATTTTCCATCTATTTATTGCTCATTTATATTTTTTCTTTAATGGATCATCTTTTCATGTTCTTTATTTTTTTGAATGTTAGAGCTCTTTATATGTTAGGAAATTGACATACAGTTTAAATTTTATATCATATTGAAGCTGTGAAAACATTTTATCATAGCATAGATTAATATTTAACCATTTGGAAATAATATGTCTTAAAATGATTTTCTCCTGATTGAAGTATTCCAATATTTGAAACAAGAAATTCTTAGACTCAAGTGTATTGCATGACAATGAGGCCATCCTTCCAAGATCTGATTCATACTCTGGTCTATGCGTAGGTTTTGCCGTTGGAACAAGGTAATATACCATGTTTAAACAATAAGAAGAAGCAAGAGCAGAAGCATTAAAAAAACAAAGAAAAACTAAGAAAAAAATAGGTTCAGCTTTCCTTCCTGCTTAGGGTTTAGAAAAGCAGGAAAGAACATCTCTCCTGTTCTAGTAACAAGAGAAACCCAGGTCACCTACAAAATCACACATTTTCTCGTGCCCATGAGAGAGCTGAGATTTCAAGGCCACCAAATAAACAATTCCAGAGAAGGACCAGACCTTCCAGAGAGAGACAGGACAAGAAGACTGTTTCTTTTTTAAGTGGAGTCTTCCTGTATGGCCCAGGCTGGAGTGCAGTGGTGCAATCTCAGCTCACTACAACCTCTGCCTCCTGGGTTCAAGCAATTATCCTGCCTCAGCCTCCAGAGTAGTTGAGACTGCAGGCATGAGCCACCATGCCTGGCTAGGTATTGTGTCTTTAGTAGAAACAGGGTTTCACCATATTGGCCAGGCTGATCTCGAACTGCTGACCTTGTGATCAGCCTGCCTCGGCCTCCCAAGGTGCTGGGATTACAGGTGTGAGCCACCACACCCAGCCGACACCCAGACTGTTTTACCCTTGCCAGAGTATGGGACAGGAGATGGTGGCCACACAGGCAAGTCAGAAGAAATCAGCTAAAGTTTTCATGAATTGTTTCTGACCACATATGAGTCAGACTGGAGCCTAGAGTAGTTGGGGGCTCCAGACACAAGGAGAGTTCAATGCATGTGGACTGTCTTTTCCCCGGACCTTGCTCAGGAGAAAGATTGCAGGTAGGGCAGGTCTTACCTAAAAGAGAGTCCTGGGTGCCTTGGCCATGTAGATGGTGATATGTGGCTTCTGAGGGAAGGACGTAAAGGCCCATCTGCTTCCCAGATGTTTTTCTCCTACTAACCAAAGGTGTTATGTTACTAAGGGAGAGGAAGCAAGTCCTTCAGCCCACAGGTCAGTGGCAAAAACCTATTGCTTCTGCAGAAGCAGTAGGAGCTAAACCTTCATACCTTCCTAAAGAGAGAACAATCTCTTTAAATTCCCAAGACACAGGGTAAGATGCGCTGCTGCTGGTAGAGGCATAGAAACAAGACTCCTCCACCTCTGGGGAGGACGGGAAGCCATGCGGAAGAAAGATTCCACAGACACAAGGCAGAGTTTGACTGTCAACATAAGAGAATTAAAAAAAAAAAAAAAACTAAAATCCCATGCTTGAATGAATCCCAAGTACTGAATTCCATTTGTCAATCCTCAGTCCCTGACTAGTACTGAAATAGAATCAAAACAATAGAGAAATATCCCTGTTCTTACAGCAAGCCAATGATAAGGTGACAGCACGTATATAGAGTTTTTTTTTTTTTTTTTTTTTTTTGAGACAGAGTTTCGCTCTTGTCGCACAGGCTGGAATGCAGTGACGGGATCTCGGCTCACTGCAACCTCGGATCCCCGGGTTAAAGCGATTCTCCTGCCTCAGCCTCCCGAGTAGCTGGAACTACAGGCATGTGCCACCACTCCAGGCTAATTTTTGTATTTTTGGTAGAGATGGATTTTCACCATGTTGGCTAGGCTGGTCTCAAACTCCTGACCTCAGGTGATCCACTTGCCTTGGCCTCCCAAAATGCTGGGATTATAGGTGTGAGCCACCGCACCCAGCCGTATATGGAACTGTTGAAAAAAATGACATATACCTACAAAGGAATAGTACTCAATAATAGCAAGAAACAAACTAATTATCAATGTAGCAACACCCATGAATCTCAATATCATTATGCTGAAGGAAAGAAGCCAGACATAAAATAATCCTTATTCTCTGACTCCATTTATTTTACTTTTCTGGAAATGGAAAACTGATTTATTGTGTCAGAAAGGCTATTAGTGGTAGCCTAAGGGCTAGGGGCAGATGGAAGAATGGCCTGTACAGTCCCTTTTGATGAAGAATCTTTTGGAGGTGATGTGACTGTTCTGTATCTTAATGTGGGAGTGGTTTCCAGAATATATACCAATATCAAAGCTCATAGAATTTTACACTTTGATCTTTTTTTTTTTTTTTTTTTTTTTGAGACAGGGTTTCTCCATGTTGACCAGCTTGGTCTCGATCTCCTGACCTCGTGATCCACCTGTCTTGGCCTCCCAAAGTGCTGGGATTACAGGCGTGAGCCACCGCGCCCAGCCAGAATTTTACACTTTGAATGGAGGCAGTCTGTGTGGTTTTTAACACATACATTATACTTTATATGGGTTGACAAGAAAAAAACATCAGCTTGATTGGGGATGGAAGATGCCTGTTCTAAAACTGGGCCATGAACAGAACCAAATGCACGTGCAGATATTTCTATTGATACATAAAATCAGACTTGGTTCAAACCCCATCTCAGTCTCTTCTCCACGTGTGATCATGAGCGCAACATGTCAGTGCTCTGCCTGTGTTTCCATGGCTGCACAACGGGAATCCATGTAAGACCCAGTGCATGAAGTTAACGTGAGGGGTTGATCAGTCATTTAGTCAATATTCACTGAGCTCATACTATGTTTTATGCACAACACTGAGTCCTAGAGATGATATGTAGGCGAAAGACAGTCCCTGCACACACAGAGATTAAATTCCAGCAGTGAGACAAAGAAAATGAACCAATAAACAATAAGAAAATGGCAGCAGGTTATATGTGCTGTGAAGAATTCAAAATACAGTTATGTTATGAACTATAACTGGAGTGCTACTGTGGATTGGTGTTTAGGGAAGACCTCTCTGAAAATGAGTCTAACCAGATACCTGAGTCGCCAGGAGAAACCAGCGATGCAAAGACCAGATACGGAGATTTCCAGGTGGGGGAGAACGTTCTTGCAAAAATCTCAGGATCTCAGGCAGAAAGGAAGGTAATGCTTTAATGGAGAGGATGGGGCCTGCATCTGGTGGGTAGTGAGCAGGGGGAAGAGGGAGAAGATTGGACATGGGACTTTGGTGGGGCCCCATCACAGATGTGTACTAAGGACGTGGTATGCTCAATGGCACAAGTAAAGTTTGTGTTTATTCTTGTCCTGGCAACTCCCTGTCAAGCACCAGGCATCATAAGATTCGAATCCTTAGTGAGAAGGAAAGGCCTTCACAGTCACGGTTCTCTTCCCACAGTGTCATTGAATTTCCTTCGCTAAATGCTCATCACGCTGGTTAAAATGATGCTTCCTATCCCAGCACTTTGGGAGGCAGAGGCGGGTAGATCATGAGGTCAAGAGATCGAGACCATCCTGGCCAACATGGTGAAACCCTGTCTCTACTAAAAATACAAAAAAAAAAAAAAAAAATTAGCTGGACATGCTGGCACATGCCTGTAATCCCAGCTACTTGGGAGGCTGAGACAGGAGAATCACTTGAACCCAGGAGGCGGAGGTTGCGGTGAGCCGAAAATGCGCCATTGCACTCCAGTCTGTTCAACAAGATCGAAACTCTGTCTCAAAAAAAAAAATGATGCTTCCTTTTTATTGAATTGCTCTTTCTATGTTGAATGTCCAGACCAAATGTGTCACTGTCCTCAGCAGGAGTGTGGAGTCGTGGGGCCTGTTAGCAAAGATTTAGTGATGGTCAAAGGACTCAGCTGCCCACTGGGAAACACAGAACTGGTGGATGGGAATGGGAAACAGACTTCGACTTCCTGAGAAACTCCAGATGATACTGAAGGCTGTTCCTCAGATAACTGTTTATGGTATGAGCCTGGTAATGAACTATGTGACTACTGTGATCAGGGAAGAGGGCGGTCCCTGTGGTTGCAGTAGCCTGGAGCCTTGGTCTAGTCAACACTTCGGAAGGATCATTAACACTCAGAAGCAGAGGGGACTCTTTGGTATGATGAATTTGGTCTTAGTAAGAAAATCTGGGCCAGGCATGGTGGCTCACGCCTGTGGTCCCAGCACTTTGGGAAGCTGAGCCTAGCAGATCACTTGAGGTCAGGAGTTTCAGACCAGGCTGGCCAACATGGTGAAACCCTGTCTCTACTAAAAATACAAAAAATTAGCTGGACGTGGTGGTGCATGCCTATAATCCCAGCTGCTCTGGAGGCTGAGGCACGAGAATCTCTTGAACTCTGGAGGTGGAAGTTGCAGTGAGCCGAGATCACTCTATTGCACTCCAGCCTGGGTGACAGAGTGAGACTCTGTCTCAAAAAAAAAAAAAAAAAAAAAAAAGAAAAGAAAAGGAAAAGAAAACCTGGGCTCACAGACAGGGCTTCTCAGAAAACTTCCAAGGGAAATTACTCCAGTGTGACTTGGTCGAGGGCTTAAAGAAGACCTCACCTTAGGCACAGTATGATGGGACTCCCTTTTCCCACAGTACTGGTCTTGGGCTGCCTTTCACTAACACTAAGGAGGGGGGTTAGAATTCAGAGGCCCATGCAGTGTTCCCAGATAGGGGAGAAGCCCAGATTTTTCCAGAGGCCCCAGGAAGACTCCAGTGGTGGTGATGCCACTGCATGCTTATTTGAGCAGTGATATTAGTTTAAATCTCATCCGCCACTCTGGATGCTCTTTTTCAGGGAATCCCACTCTCACCTCCAAACGGTTTATTTCTCTGAAGTTTTCTTCTGCTTGGCATTTATTCTGTTTTTTTTTTTCTTCTAGTAATCACACCTTAAGTTTTGATTGGGAAACCCTGATTCTATTATCTTTACTTTTTATTTGATTATTATTATTTTATTGAGACAGGGTCTGGCTCTGTTGCCCAGGCTGGAGTGCCATGGCACAATCTTGGCTAACCATAATCTCTGCTTCTCAGGTTCAAGAGATTCCTGCCTCAGTCTCCCAAGCACCTGGGATTACAGGTACCCATCAACCCACCAGGCTAATTTTTGTAGTTTTAGTAGAGATAGAGTTTCATCATGTTGGCCAGGCTGGTCTTGAACTTCTGACTTTAGGTGATCTGCCCACCTTGGCCTCCCAAAGTGCTGGGATTACAGGTGTAAGCTGCCACACCCAGCCTATTATCTTTAATTTTGTGGTCCACACTGGCATCAACTCATCCCATCATATTGGCTTGGATAAAGAGAATGTCCTTTGCCCCTGACCACAGTGATTGTTTCAGTGACAGCCATGAGAGTAAATGCAAGTCAGTAAGATCCAGCCACAGATTTGGCCCAGAACCATTGGAAAAACAACTTTTGTCTGAGTGTACATATGCTTGTGAGGTCTGAGCATATAGTACCAATTTGCTACATTGCAAGCCGGGAGTAGCCAAATCTGTTACGATACATGGAGAAGCCTACCTGTAAATATGTAAGTCCAACACGGAAACATATATGAGAAATGGAGCGATTTCTATGGCCACAAATTGAGCACCTAGATCAAGCTACATCTGAAGTCACCATTCATTCATTCATTCTTCAGACAACTGCTCTATATCAGGTTCTGTGCTGGGAGCTGAGCCTTGCCTTTTTAGAGCTTGCCACTCAGAGAAATAGGGTGCTCCCAGTGACTCTCTGAACATTATAAGGCCTGGGAAGCCACTAGCCTTTGGTCTAGCAGTAGAAAAGACACTATTCCTCAAATTAGCACCATCTCAATTGTCCATAGCCTGCCTGCTAGTATTTTTTCATTATTTATTGCCTTCCTTCCTTCCTTCCTTCCTTTTCTTTCCCTTTCTTCTTTCTCTCCTCTCTCTCTTCCCCTTCTGCATTCCCTTCCTCTTGTGTCTCCCTTTCTCCTTCCCTCTCTCAGTCTCTCTTGCTTTTGCTGTCTTTCAAAAATGGTAAAAGAAGTGAGATGTTAAATTCTTAATGTGTTAAGCACAGACATGGCTGTCATAAAATATTACTTTCCCGGCCCCTCCACAAATAATAAAAAGCATAAAATTATGTATTCATAAGATTTTTCAAGAGCTGATGTGATTTCTGATAAATCTGAGCAGCAGAGACAGGATACAGACTGAGTTTTATTACTCAGTAGCTCGCCTCTGCTTTCCCAGACTCTGACCTTGGAACCTGATCTTCCAAGGGATCCCCAAGTTTGTGCTGACATCTGCCCAGGGCTGAGTTTGGGGCAGTTAGGGCCATAAGAACGAGGAGATAAAAGCTGAGATATAGAGTCTCCTTCAGGTAATAATTACTGACTGTCGTAAACATTACGTTTTCTTAAGTTACTGAGCTTTTCTTAGTGGACATCACTGATGGCCAATGTTTGTAGGCTTCTTCTCCATAGGATAAAATCTGACACTGATGGAAAGTAAGTGGTTCATTTAAATTTATTTTCAAGCACTTTGGCCAGCTTTGGGTCATCTCGAGATGCTTAGGGGGCATAGCTGACATTTTCATGTGCTTCCAAAAATGCCTTCTGCTTCTTTAAGTGGTAAATTTCTTCCTCAAGTAGTTTGCTTTGGCGTTTTGTTATATGTTCCCAATATATTTCAGATGGTATTTTGAATTTCTGCTGAAGCTTTTGAATTTCACTTTCTGATTGTACATTTTCTGACTGCAAAGATGCTGGCTCAATTTGGAAATTTTAATTTGAACTCAGATCTCTTCAATTATTTGCTTTTCCTTCAGATGTCTTGTATATATTCTGTCTTTCTTCTTCCGTGGGTATTTAAAGAAGCAGTGAACTTAGCAGCAGAGTCTGGTTTCTGCAAAAATGACTTGTGCCTAACCGTTCAGGTGGTTTCCACTTTTGGATTCACTCAATATGCAATTCCCAGTCACTGCCATCCATGTTCCCTTCTGGGAGGACAGCTCTTTCTGCAGGTGTCCATTAGAGAAGTGAATGAACTCGCTTTTATTAATTAGGACTTGGGCCATGTCTTTGTTCAAGACTCTAAGATAGGATTTTTAAAAAATTTGCTCATGTTCCCCATTCTTTCATTTTTCAGCTTCTAGTGAAAAGAGTTATAGACTTTGCCTGAACTGCAGCATTTTCATTCAAACTATCCATTGCCTTCGTTAGGTGTTCTTCATTCTTCTAGAATGGATATGAGGTGTTTTGGCTTAAACACTTGTATTTGAGGGCTTTTAATTTGTCTTCTAGTGACCACTTCCATTTTTAAATACAAACCCAAACCATACTTAAAATGAAAGCCAAAGGTCCTCTTTCTAGTTCTTCTCTGAGAAGATAGATTTCATCTTCAAGTAGGAGATGAACCTGGTCAGATTTTTAATACTTGTAGCTAAATCTAGGGTACATATGAGCCCAAACCATGCTCCAAATGAAAGCTAGGGACCTTCTTTTTAGTTATTCTTGCAGATGGTTTTTTATCCTCAAGTAAAGAGGTGCACTATTTTATCCTCAAGTAAATATGTGGAACTCGTCAGATTTTTGATTCTTAAGTTTATAACGTGTTGAAAGAGCTGGCTTCCATGGAAGATGACTTTCATGGTCTATGGGCTTTGGCAATCAGGCTAAGATTGTCATGAGTTTATAATTCTTTTACTCAATGAGAAAACCTTTGACTATCTCATTTACCATCCTTAAATTCAGTAGGCATTGTGTTATGAAGGCAATTGCTTACCACCATTCTCAGGGAAACCCAGAACAACCGAAGTCTTGGCTATGGTATTCAGAAAACACTGCCCAAACCTGCCCAGTATCTCCAGAATCTGTTGGAAGTAAGGGGTATCATGATCAGTACTGAAAGACGCTACAGACTGGCCTGTGGTTGCCAGTGCCCTGCAGGACCTCAACTGGCCACACGGAACCTCATGGAGAGTTCCACTTGCAACAAAACAAGCACCTGGAAACAAGGAATGCCCATCAGGGGGGGACAGGGAAGGGGAGGACTGACTGGTCAAAAAACATGCTTCTCCATCTTCTGTGGTCAAGATGAACATATAGATAATGACAACATTTGTATGATGCTTGGGAGAAAATGGATGAGGACACTTGAAGTCGGAGGTGACCAGTTCAGGAGCTCTGGCTGCTTCAGGACCTACCTGGAAAGTGAAGAAGATTAAAGTTAATCCATGCCTATTGCTCATTCTCTACGCTTGAGTGTTCCAGATGCCAGGTGAGATGCTCTGCCCGTAGAGGGCAAAGGTGCCCACAGCCCAGTCTACTGTTTCTTCTTCAGTTAGATTCTTCCTCCTGCAGCTGTGAAGCTTGACACTGCCTCCAAAGGTCACATAAATATTCCTCCCTGAGGCTACTCCTCCAGTTTTATCTGGGGAGAAGGGTTTCTGGCCATAAGTGAAGGGTCTTTTACCAAAGGTCTTTGTTTGTCTTTGTTTGGTTTTGATGATGATTGTTTTCCTACAACACAGCTTCTTTGAAGTATAATTTACATAGAATTCTTCAGGATAGAGTACTGAGATTTTTAAGACATGCCTACACCCATGCAACCCACACCTTATCAGAATAAATAACATTTCCGTCACTCCAGGAAAACTCCCTCGGCCAATTTTTAGTCATTGCAATCCCCAGAGGCAAACATGGTTGTGACGTCTATCACCACAGTTTAGTTTTGTCTACAACTGAACTTTAATCATATGGAATTACATGTTTGGTGCTCTGTGTTTGACTTCTTTTACTGCGCATCACATTTTTGAGTTTCACTCAGGTGTTTGCATAAATGTTAGGTTACTGCAAAAGTAATTACTTTTATTTTTAGAGTAGAATAAGCAGTTTTTCCTTTTTCACTGTGGAGCAATATTCTATCACATGGATAAAACACTTCTTTAAAATTCACACGCTTAATAAGCATTTAGATTATTTCCATTTCCTTGATATGATAAATAATCTATAATGACATTTTTGTACAGTTGTGAAGAAATGTGGTTTATTTTGGTTCACATCAAAAATGTTTTTATGTGATTATATGTCAATTTATAGGGGGATTGTGACAGTTAGGATTTTATATGTCAACTTGACTAGGCCATGAGGGTAAAGACATTTGGCCAAGCGTTATTCTGTGTGTGTGTGTGTGTGTGTGTGTGTGTGTGTGTGTGTGTGTGTGTGTGTAAGTTATTTGTGGATGAGATTAACATTTGAATCGGTAGACCAAGTAAAGATGATTGTTTTCCCTAGCGTGGGTAGGCCTTATCCAATCAACTGGAGACTTGACAAGAACAAAAAGCGCTGAGTAAGAGGGGAATTCCTCCTGCCCAACTGCTTGAGCTGGGATGTTGGTCTTTATTCAACCTTCAGACTCAGACTAAAACATTAACTCTTCTTTTGTATTGAGCCTGCCAACTTCTGGACTGGAACTTACAGCATCAGCTTCCTTGGTTTTCAGGCCTTGAGCCCAGACTGGAACTACACATTGGCTCTTGTGGGCTTCCAGCTTTCTGACTGCAGATCTCAGGACTCTTCAGGCTCCCTAACCACATAAGCTCATTCCTTATCATCAATGCCTTTCTCTCCCTCCATATTACATGCCCTATTGGTTCTATTTCTCTGGAGGACCCTGACTAAAACAGAGATAATTATCCATAAGTCAATAAAAGCCACGACCTTTTGGATAGGTATCTATTTATGTCTACATCAATATGCCTATATCTATATCAGTTACAGATATGTATGCGTATATATTGCAGCTGTAAACATGCATATAGTTATCTCTATATTTCTAGCTCTCTATCTCTGTCTCTCTGTGTCTTTCTCTCTATTGAAAGAAAACACTGAGAATCAACCTATAAAGTCCCTTTTGAGAAAACACTGCTAGGAATGCAAATTGGAGGACATTCTATAAATTCTAGGGCTATTATAGGAGTTATCAGATAAACGTATTGTTTCTTTCTTCCCCCCCCACCCTTTTTTTTTTTTAAATTTCAGGTACTGGAAGGAATAGGGATAATGAGAGCCTGGAACCAGAGCCTGGTGGTTCTACAAGCAGAGGAAGCCAGCACTGCAGATGGCGGTGTTAAGGGGGAGAGAAACTGCATTGTGATGACTTTCTTGAGGCCCTGAACACACGCAGAGTTAGTTATTCCCTTGCACATTTTAATTACACTGATTACACTGAGCCACTTTTTGCTAAAGCCAGTTTGAGTGGGGTTTTCTGATACCTGCAAACAGCAGAACAACCATTGGCATGGACATTCTGGAAGAAGCCACCATCCAGTCCTAACATGCAGATAAAGGCACAAAAAGTGAGCAGACCATGGGGCAGGAGCGCCCACATCACTGGAAATTCTTTGCATGATCAACAGGCTGTATAGCAACACGGATGGGAAGCCCAGGCATAGGTAGCTCTGATATTGAGCTGGGGCCAGGAAAGCATGGCCAGGCTTCACCTAAAAATGGCAGCCCAAAGGTGAGGCTGGGCCTGGCCGTTGTGTCTGTTCAACATGGAGGACAGCCAAACAGAAAGACAGGTATAGACAGCTGAACACTACTGCAGCCAAACCATCAAGTATGAAAAGGACATATCACAGAGGAAGCTCTCACCTTCCAGGGCTACCTTGAACCTTGGATCCTTTTCTACCTCCCAGGCAATTATTTCCTGAACATTTATCCTTACCAAACCCTGCAATGAGTTCAACATCAATCAGTGAGGGGATTTAAGGACAATCTTCCCACTCTGTTAAATACATATGAGTAAATATCTGGGAATGAGTAAATATCAGATAAAATTATGGACCTATTTACTCCTTCAAGGATGAATCAACAGAATACACATTTGCAGGCACACATCGATATGCATGTGTACACAGCATATAGCTTATAAAAATCAGCTTAATAAAATTGGAAGAATGCAGCGTTGGGATACAGAGGGAAGAGGTTCCTTTTAATAAAGATTTACTAAAGAAAGGCAGAGATAAATTTCAGGCAACATCTGCTCTGGGTCCACAAATAAGGCTGGTCCTGGTGGGCAGAAGTGAGAGAGAGTTATAATTCTTTTCCACCGAAGCAGCTCTCCAGATAGGTTGTAAATATTGCCTTGGCCATCATCTATCTTGAGAAGCTAAAGGAATTAAGTACAGGAACCTGGGGAGAGTGAGAAAAACAGCAAGCGGAGTGACCACCCTCCATGTCTGTGATTCCCTGTGTTTTAATAAAAGTGGACATTGAAGATGGATATGTCACTCACCAGGACAGGCCTACAAAGCTCCCCACCCCTCAGCTGACCCTGCTCTCAACAACAAATACATTGTTTTATGTCTCATGTCTCAGTGCTTTTTCACACTGCTGATAGAGACATCCCTGAGACTGGGAAATTTACAAAAGAAAGAGATTTAATGGACTCATAGTTCCACGTGGCTCACAATCATGGTGGAAGGTGAAAGGCACGTCTCCCATGGTGGCAGATAAGAGAAGAGAATTGTTCTGGGAAACTCTCCTTTTAAAACCATCAGATCATGAGAGATTTATTAACTATCATGAGAATAGCATGGGAAAGGCCCACCCCCATGATTCAATTATCTTCCACAGGGTCTCCCCCATGACACATGGGAATTATAGGAGCTACAATTCAAGATGAGATTTGGGTGGGGACACAGCCAAACCATATCACCTTATGGTCCCTTACACACTCTGTAAGATGATTTTCTAAATGCAGTGATGATTGTGCCATGAAGCAAAACAAGGAGCAAAGCCCTTGGATGCATCCAGTTTCTCAGAGATAAGGAGATTTGAGGTTGCTCCATAGTAAGGAATATGAATCTGGAGATGGCCTACATTGTTCTGATGATTTGGGAATTTCATCAGTAAAGAACTTAATTTGGGAATTTCATCAGTAAAGACCTGAGGGCAGGTCTGAGGGCAGGCATGCAGGTTTTTTCCTTTCTTATAATGATGTCTATTAGTTTAGAGAAGCAAAAAAAAATTTTTTTGCGGGGGGTCCTAAGGACCAAGTAGGTTCTCTATATTAACATTGTATTCTGCCATGTCATGGTGGTGGTATAGACAGATGTATTTGTTAATGGCCCCATAAATATTTAGAAAGGCAAATCAGGCAACGAAGGGGAGCCCTAACCAAAGCTATGTGGCTGCTGCACTCACTCTTAGAGTTTTCTAGTGAGATGATTTATTTTATTATCAGAGACAAACTTTTAAATAAGTCATAAATTAAGACTGAATCAGGTGCAGTGACTCACACCTGTAATCTCAGCACTTTGGGAGGCTAAAGTGAGAGAATCACTTCAGCCCAGGAGCTTGAGACCAGCCTAGGCAACATGGTGAGATGTTTACAAAAAGTACAAAAATTAGCTGGGCATGATGGCACACTTCTGTCGTCCAAGCTGCTTGGGAGGCTGGGGTGAGAGGATTGCTTGAGCTCAGGAGATTAAGGCTACAGTGAACCTTGATTGCACCATTGCACTCCAGCCAGGGTGACAGAGTGAGATCCTATCTCAAAAAAAAAAAAAGAATTTTAAAAAGCAAGCCTATATTTCATATAAATGTATAATTGGTATTGAAAATATAAATATATATTGTGTGCCTATACATATTTTATAACAATAATGTAAAAATAGCATCATATATATTATTTTGACATTATTTTATGCATATTGCCTATATATTACAGAAAAGTAATATAAAAAGAAACATTATATATAAAACACGCACTTATGTATTATACATCTAATATATGGTAGGAGAAATAATGCACTACAGGGGTGATTTCTGACACCCAGTTGGTTTTTCTACTGTTCTTCTTGCTGAGTGCGCCCCTACCCGCTTAATTATTATTATCTCCTTTTCTGCTCTCTGCAACCACTGGTGCAGAGCTTCCTAGCAATTGGTAACCTGCCTGTCACATTTTCCTATTCTTAGAAATGCAACCTCATCTGACTGCTTTGAGGTCCAATTTTAATTTAGATGCAGACTACTCCCAGAGTACCAATAGTTAAAAGGAACCTCAGGCTGACTGTAATTACAGAGGGCCGGAGTTTCCCGGTGATGAGAATGTCATTGTTGTTGCTCCTGCAGACATCACTCAGGAGCCTCCTGGACCCCAGCGTTTTCATCTTCTCCTCCCTGTCTCCTATCCCCTGGGACACCTGTTTATCACATGTGATTCCCCACATCTCTTGTTGTTTGCTTATTTAAATGTCTGGAAGCAATGAAGTCCAAACAAAGGCAAGGCATTTATAAGCATACTTAAATAAATATATATGTGTATGTGTTTATGCTATATATGTTTACATATATGCATTTAGCTTTGAGAGATGAAATACATTAATTATGGTCCACATACACACACACAGATATGTTTACTTCAAAGACAATCTACTACTTTGTGAGCTGCACGATCACTAGGACTTGCTCTGTTCTCCTACAGAACCCTAGGCAGGTGGCACTGGACTTGGCATTGAGACTGCCAGGAAACAGTCGTTAAATTTAATTGGAAAGGAAGTAACAGAGACTTGGTCAAACAGAAATTAACATTGTGTGTGTGAGAGAGAGAAGCTACCAGTTTTTCTCTGGTATTTGAATAGTAAATCAGCTGTCTCAGAACAGATTTTTTAATGTTTGTCACTTGAATTAATGTCCCTTTTGGTGTGGTGAGCAGACAACTATTGTGGGAAGGGGTGGTGGTTTGGGGCAGTGGGAGTTCGGGAGGAGCTCAGTGGCTCACAAAAGCTGCCCCTACTTACACTCACTGGTTTCTAGAGAGAACACTTTCCCATTTAAAGTTCAGTGGTATTATTTTATGTCTGATGGATTTGATGTAATTGATCAGAAATAATGTCAAGGAACCTGAAAATAAACACACCATAAGCCAAGCTGAATTAAGGTCAGAAGTTAGTACATTGATTTAGGAAAGCAACTTTCAAACTCAATTATACGTAAAAATTACCTTAAGGACTTATCAAAAATATGGACTCTTTTTATTTATGTATTTATTAAAATTTATTTATTTTTTTTATTTTTGAGATGGAGTCTTACTGTCGCCAGGCCGGAGTGCAGTGGCATGGTCTCTGCTCACGGCAACCTCTGCCTCCCAGGTTCAAATGATTCACTTGTCTCAGACTCCCAAGTAGCTGGGACTACAGGCACGTGCCACCACACCCAGGTAATTCTTTTGTATTTTTAGTGGAGATAGGGTTTCACCATGTTGGCCAGGATGGTCTCGATCTCTTGACCTTGTGATCCACCTGCCTCAGCCTCCCAAAGTGCTCGGATTACAGGCGTGAGCCACTGTGTTCGGCCAAGTGTGGACTCTTTTTAAAAAAATTATTATTATTTTTTGACACAGGCTCTTGCTGTGTCGTCCAGGCTGGAGTGCAGTGGTGATCGTAGCTCACTGCAGTCTCAAACTTCTGGACCCAAGCAATCTTCCCATTTCAGCCTCCTGAGTAGCTGGGAAGGCCTACGCCACCATACTTAGCTAACTTGTTAATTTTTTGTAGAGATAGCAGGGTCTTGCTATGTTAACCAGGCTGGTCTCAAACTCCTGGCCTCAAGCTATCCTTCCACCTTGGCCTCCCAAAGTGCTGGGATTACAGGCATGAGCCACTCTGCTCAGCCTGAACTATGTGGATTCTTGACACCTGATATGGTTTGGTTGTGTCCCCCACTCAAATCTCATCTTGAAATATAATTCGCATAATCCCCACCTGTTGCGGGAGGGACCTGGTGGGAGGTAATTGAATCATAGGGGGTGGTTACCTTCATGCTGTTCTCATGATAGTGACTGAGTTCTCATAAGATCTGATGGTTTTATAAGGGGCGTTACCCCTTTTACTCATTCTTCTTCTCCTTGCTGCCATGTGAAAAAAGACATATTGCTTCCCCTTCCGCCATGACTGTAAGTTTCCTGAGGCCTCCTCAGCCATGCTGAACTGTAAGTCAATTAAACTTCTTTCCTTTACAAATTACCCACTCTCAGGTTATCTTCATAGCAGTATGAAAACGGACTGATACAACTCCATTTCTGAGACTCCGATTCAGTGGGTATGGTAGGTCCAATAACTGTCCCCCAGAGATGTCCAAGTCCTAAATCTCATAACGAGCATATATATTGTCTTATGTTGCAGAAGGGCCTTTGCAGATGCTATGAAGGGTCTTGAGATGGGAAGACTGTACTGGAGAGTCTGTAGTCACCCACTGTAATCACGAGATCCTCATAAGAGAGAGGCAGGGGTTTAGCCTCAGCAGCAGGAAATGGGATGTCAGAGGCAAGACATGGGAGTAATATGAGGAAGGGGCCACCAGCCAGGGAATGCAGGTGTCCTTTAGATGCTGAAAAAAGCAACAACAAAATGGACTTTCCCCTCAGGTCTCCTTGATTTGAGAATGTTGACTTTCAGAACTCTAAGAATAAATTTGCATTGGTTTAAACCACTAAGTTTCTGGTGATTTGTTACCAAAGAAATAGGAAATGAATACAGTAGATATCCCAGGTAGAGTTTCCAGGAAATAGACTCCAGAACAGAGTTAAACTTACGTATGTAGGGCTGAGTACAGTGCTCTAGGAACAGATTTCCTAGATTCTAGAAAGAGTCCCATGAAGTCTCCTTTGTAAACATGTTTATTAAGAAGTCCATCATAACCAATGCAGGGAAGGAAAGGAAGCAGGAGTGGGCAGGAGAAGTCAAGGCCATTGGAGGTGCACCTGCAGCCTTGGTGACCCCATGGGGTGCTCTGGCACCAGAATGAAACTTCTCCTTTTGTGCTCTCTGCAGTCACTGCTGCAGAGCTTCCTAGCAATTAGTAACCTGTCTGTCATATTTTCCTATCCTTAGAAATGCAGCCTCATCTGACTGCTTTGAGGTCCAATTTTGATTTAGATGCAAACTATTTCCAGAATACCAATAGTCTAAAGGAACCTCAGGCTGACTGTAATTACAGAGGGCCGGAGTTTTCCCGGTGATGAGAATGTCATTGTTGTTGCTCCTGCAGACATCACTCAGGAGCCTCCTGGACTCCAGCGTTCTCATCTTCTCCTCCCTGTCTCCTTATCCCCTGGGACACCTGTTTATCACATGTGATTCCCCACATCTCTTTCGTTGTTTGCTTATTTAAATGTCTCGAAATCAGGCAGAGATGGCCAGACTTTTATGAGACTGAATAGGTCAGTCACTGGATGAAGTGTGCTCTGGGGAAGGGCATGGCTTGGTGAAGGTGGCTTCCGCGGTCTTGGGCTATAGCTAAGGCTATTTGCTGACATCCTTCTTATCATCTGTGCAATAGGTGCGTTGAGAGGAAGATCTGGGCACTCCTTCACGGTATCTCCCACAGACCCCCAAAGGGCTACATTTTTAAGGACCCCAGGGGATTTGATGGCCACACTTTCAGCAACTTGGATGTATGCAAGAGACATTATTCTAGTGGGTGCAAAAATAATTAATTAGAAAATAGAAACGATGTGAGTATATTTGTACCCGTGGTAGATACGCTGAATAATAATGGCCCACAAAAGATGTTTACATCCATATTAGGGTTCTCCAATGAAACAAAACCAATAGGAGATACACACACACACACACACACACACACACACACGTATTTATGTAAACACACATATCCATGTATATATATATGCACATACACATGCATGTGTATGCATATATATACTACACTCATATACATGTGTATACAAATATATATATACACATATGTCTGTGTAAATACACACACACACACACACACACATACACATACACACACACATACATAAGAGATTTCTGGCAAGAAATTGGCTCATACAGTTATGGAGGCTGGCAAGCCCTAAGATCTGCAGGCTGAGCTGGCAAGATGGAGATACAAGAGAGCCAATGGTTTTATTCTCATTCCATTCCATAGACCTGAGGACCAGGAGAGGGTAATGCTGCAGTTCCAGCCCCAAGGCACACCGGCTTGAGGTTCAAGATGAGTCGATATTTCAGTTTAGGTCTAAAGGGTTGGTTTTACAAGGGGCTTTCCCCCCTCTGCTCAGCACTTCGCCTTCCTGCCACCATGTGAAGAAGGATGGATTTGCTTCTACTTCCTCCATTGTTGTAAGTTTCCTGAAGCCTCCCCAGCCATGCTGAACTTTGAGTCAATTAAACCTCTTTCCCTTATAAATTACCCAGTAATGTCTTTATTAGCAGTGTGAGAACAGACTAATATAGTTGCATTTGAAGTTCAGTCCACCACCTAGCACTGAGAAATCTATGCAAACTCCATGAGTCTCAGTTTTTTTTACCTGTTATATGTACAAGAACAGCACATGCTCCACGGGGTGGTTAGAGTATTAAATGACACCCTTTGCACAGAGTCCTCCACATGGCAAGATCCTTGCAGCTATGAGTCGTTGTCCTTATTTAGGGACCATCAGACCCTTTCCTTAATTAACAATAAAAAAGAGCTTCTCATCCACGTGATTAGTTCCCTCCTTATCAGGGGGGAGTGAGGCCTCTTGGTAGAGACCATGTGTATGTGGCTCCCGTATGTCCTGCCCCAGTCACACTCCCATTCCATTCCCCCAACCCATTCCTTAGCTCCTCAGACATCCAGCTCCTCCCTGCCACCACGGCTTTGCTACGCTGCTTCAGCCTCGAGTTCTCTTCCCCATCTTGTTTTTGGGACAATCTTACCCTTCAAGACCCCACTCACATGTGGTCTCTGCTGTGAAGCTTTTCTGATCTCCTCCCCGACCCCCTGCCCCAGGGTAGAGTTCATCACCACATTCTCTAAACTGCTTTGGTGCCTGGCAGTTCTCCTTGTCGTACTCCTCTCTTGATGGACTATTCTGGGGCAACACGTCTGTCTCTTGCAGAGCCTGAGAGCTCTTGGGGAATAGTCACATCCTAGTCCTCCTTGGCTTCTTAGCAGACGGCAGTGCCTACCATGTGTAGACACTATAATGCCTATTGAATGAATGACATTAGGTTCTCTTTGCTTCTCCCCCTATCTCATTGGTCCATGTTATTTTCCTTTCAAAACCTTTATGGCACTATAATTTACATACCCTAAGATTCAACTGTTAAAGTGCACCATTCAATGGTTTTTAGGATTTATAGAATTGGGCAACTGTCACAACAACAAATTTTAGAACATTTTTGTCACTGAAAAAGAAACTCTGTACCTGCCTTAGCAGTCACTCCCCCCATTCCCCTTTCCCCCAAGCTCTAGGAAACCACTAATTGACTAGGTCCGTATATGTTTGCCTGTGATGGAAACTTTATATAAATGGACTCATATAATATGTGGCCTTTTGTGTCTGGTTTCTTTCACTCAGCATGATGTTTTCAAGTTTCATCTGCATTGTAGCATGGACCAGTATCTCATTCATTTACATCGCTGAATAATATTCTGCCATATAGATAGATCATATTTTATTTATTCATTCACAAGTTGATGGACATTTGGGATGCTTCCACTTTTGGAGTTTTTGTTTGTTTGTTTGTTTGTTTTTGCTTTTGTTTTTTTGATGGAGTCTTGCTCTGTTGCCCAGGCTGGAGTACAGCGGCATGATCTTGGCTGGTTGCAACATCTGCCTCCCAAGTTCAAGTGATTCTCCTGTCTCGGCCTCCTGAGTAGCTGGGATTACAGGCATGTGCCACCATGCCCAGCTAATTTTTGCATTTTTTGTAGAGATAAGATTTCACCATGTTGGCCGTGCTGGTCTCAAACTCCTGGCCTCAAGTGATCCACCTGACTCAACTTCCCAAAATGCCTAGATTGCAGGTGTGCACTGTGCCTGGCCATTTTTTTTTTTTTTTGCTATTTTGAAAAATGTTTCTGTTGAACATTGAAGTGTAGGTTTTTATATGGAGGTATGCTTTTAATTTTTCTGGGTATATACCTAGGGCCTGAAGGTGCTGTTGTTATATTTTATTTTAATTTAATTTTGCCTACTCAGAAAACTTTCCTTTTCCCACTTTTCTAATAAAGAGAATACTAATTCCCTCCGCTGGCCAAAGAGGGCACATGGCTCTATTGCGGGGGAATCATGTGGGCATGAGACCCAGGTCTGGCCTCTCTGAATCTTTCTCTGGGACTTTAAAGTTGCAATTGTAGTTTTGGAGTCACAGGCTAGGAGGAGGGAGTTGAAACCTCTGGGCATTGGGTCTCTCTCACAATAAAGGTCTGGCTGTTGTGAGAGAGAGGACACACAAAGGCCAGCAGTGACGGGCTTGACCTACAGAGAGAGGACAGCTCTGCATCCCTCTCCCATCCCCAGGGCACTGGTCCCTATGGCTCCCCTTCTTTTCCCCAAGTCCATGAAAATCCCTAGTTTTCCTCCAAAACACGTGTGCTCAAAGCCACCTCGTTGTTTCTTAGTGGCTTCTGACTGTTTCTGTCCCTTGCAGTGGAAAAAACCTCAAAAATTAGAATGAAGTTCAACCAACATCCGAGTGTTAGCAATTTTCAAGGTGGGTGTGTAAGCCAATTGTGGTGATCAGAAAATGAACAAGACATGTACCCTGGTACTCATAGGACTTCTAATGAACCGTACCCATCTCCAAAGTCTACTTTTTCTAGGATGTGTCCTGATGAAGCCCCGAAGTCTGCTGCCAGTAAGAGGTGGGACCATGATCTGGCCCCTTCTCCAGGTGACATAATTTCACAACCATATGCTTTAAAAAAATACAAAAGGGACATTTCAGGCAGAGGTGTAGAAAGACAAGGGCAATTTTTTTTTTTTTTTTTTTTTTTTGAGACAGAATCTCTCTCTGTCATCCAGGCTGGAGTGCAGTGGCGCAATCTCAGCTCACTGCAACCTCTGCCTCCCAGGTTCAAGCAATTGTCTGCCTCAGCCTCCTAAGTGGCTGGGATTACAGGCACCCGCCACCACACCTGGCTAATTTTTGTATTTTTAGTAGAGACAGGGTTTCACCATCATGGCCAGGCTGGTCTCGAACTCCTGACCTTGTGATCCACCTGCCTCAGACCCTAAAGTGCTGGGATTACAGGTGTGAGCCACCTAGCCCGGCTGACCAGGGCAATATTAATGCACAGCTGGTGTTTGCATGTATTCAACATATCTGAAGAAAAGTGATCTGCATATTCAATTTAAGGGGAACATTTCTACTCAAAAGCAAAGTCAAAGTGAATAAAGAGAGCATTTCAAGAAATGCTTTGAAATTTTAAAGAAAGGTAGTAAGAAAGCTGGGGTTTATCACAGTTGTGTTCCCTCCAGCAGGATCTCTTCATTCCTCTACTAATCTCTTTTGAAAGGAAGAGCAAAGGAGGAAGGAGCACGTGTAGTGCTTCTGTTGATGGGCCAGCCCCTGGAATGCAATCAACATGTGTTCAGAGGGGTAAGCCTGCCCTCTCCCTGGTTGAAAATATTAGCCAGACCAGGACCAGCCACCTCCATATTGGGTTAAAAAAAGTCCAGTGGTCTTTCCTAAATTAAAACTGCCCATCTGTGATGGTTGATATTAGATGTCAACTTGATTGGCTTGAAGGATGCCTAGATGGCTGGTAGAGGATTGTTTCTGGGTGTGTCTTGGAAGGTGTTGCCAGAAGAGATGGACATTTGAGTCAGTGGATAGGGAGAGGAAGACCCTGCCTCCATGTGGATGGGCACCATCCAATCAGCTGCCAGCTTGGCTGGAACAGGCAGGTGGAGGAAAGTGAGAAGATCTTGCTTGCTGGGGCTCCAGGTTCCTCTTCTTCCATGCTGGATGCTTCCTCCCAGTCCTCCTGCCCTTGGACATCAGATTCCAGATTCTAAGGCCTTTGGACTCTGGGACTTGCACCAGTGGCTTCCCAAGGGCTCTCAGGTCTTCTGCCACAGACTGAAGGTGGCGCCATCAGCTTCCTTAGTTTTGAGGCTTTCAGACACAGACTGAGCGACTAGCAGCTTCTGTCTTCCCCAGATTGCAGACAGCCTATCCTGGGACTTTACCTTGTGATCCTGTGATTCTGTGAGCCAATTTTCCCTGATAAAGTCCCTTGCATATATATATATATATACACACACACATATATCCTATTAGTTCTGTCCCTCTGAAGAACACTGACTAATACATCATTAAGCTATTAATCAAAATTCTAAATATTATGAAATATCAACTGATTGTCTTCAGCCTGGAAATCTGCAGTGAAAGGATTTCTTCTCTCTTTCTGCTCTCACTCAACCCCAGCCTGCCAGCCAGGTTCTGATATTGCACACTGGAACAGAGAGATGGAAGGAAAGTGGCAGGAAGATGATACGTGAACCCGTCGCCTTCTCAAGCTGGCAGCATTCTCTGAACCCTGGTATGGAAGTTTCCTCCTTCTTCTGTGGGCCCTGCAAAGGTTCCCTGCTCACATTTCAGTGGGTAGAATTCTATGAAAGCTCCTGAATCACTTAATTAGACTTGCACAGCTCCAAAGAGAATCGGGTCCTGAGATGAGCACATTCACCCAGGAAGCTGATCTGAGCTAGGTAGAAACTAAAGGCCTGCATGTAGGGGGATGTTTCAGGGTGAGTGATGACTGCACCAGACTGAATATTTGTGTTCCTTCCACTTTCCTATGTCAAAGTCCTGATGCCTGGTTTGATGGTGTGAGGGATTGGGGCCTTGGGAGGTCATGATGCCATGAGGGTGGAGCCCTCATGAATAGGATTAGTGCCCTTCAGAAGGGACCCCAGACAGCTCTCTAGCCCCTCTTTCCACCATGTGAGGACAGAGGGACAAGTTGACAACTCAGACAAGGACCCTTCCAGAACCTTGGTCTTCCAGGCACCTTGATCTCAGCACTCCAACCTCCAGAAGCATGAAAAATAAATTTCTGTTGTTTATAAGTCACCCGGTCCACAGGACTTTGTTTTAGCCACTCCAAATAACTAAGATGATGAGCTTCCTGTCATGGGTTACACCTGGCTTACTCCTGACCATGATGCCCTGTGCTGCTGGAGACAGCATCACTGGAAAAGAGTTCTGCAAGGAGGTGACAGGTGAGTGGAGAGAGACCTGAAAGAGAATTAAATAAAGAAGAGACAGGGGAAGATGTGCTGAGCGAGGAGGAGTGGAAGCACTGGGACTGCATCCTGGACAGGTTTAGGCACAGAGTTGATTTAATATGACCATAATTTCCGTGTATTTTATTTCTAGAATCACATTGGGCTGGGTGCGGTGCCTCATGCCAGTAATCTCAGCACCTTTGGGAGGCTGAGGTGGTCAATCACAAGGTCAGGAGATCAAGACCATCCTGGCTAACATGGTGAAACCTCGTCTTTACTAAAAATACAAAAAATTAGCCAGGAGTGGTGGTATGCACCTATGGTCCCCGCTACTCAGGAAGCTGAGGCAGGAGAATCAGTTGAACCTGGGAGGTGGAGGCTGCAGTTAGCTGAGATTCCATCTCTGTGCTCCAGCCTGGCAACAGAGTGAGACTCTGTCTCAAAAAAAACACACCAATTTTAATTCTTCATTTGCTGGCTAATGTAAAGAAAATAATAACAACAAAGAGTTTCTCTGCATTTTGGTTTCAAAAATATTCCCTATGTAGGCAAGAAATGGTGGTCAGAGGCAGGTGGTTTTTCCAGAGCCATATTCAGGTTTTCCGCAAATTTCGACGAAAATCTCCTATGTGAGTACAAATTCATGGTTTCTCAAAATTAGCTTCTGAGCTGTTCTTTCACACCGGAGGAAGTAAATTGACTGGCCATGAAATTAATGCCCGGGGAATTGGAAATGTGTCCTGGAATTCTTCCTGTCTGATTTTAAATCCTATCGAGTCAACTGGTGTATTTATATTTATTAGGATTTAGTCACATCTATCTCAGGAGGGCCCTGTGGTGTTGGCTTCTGGGGACGAGTGGAAGCAGAACCTTGGCACACACCACACATGAATTAAGACCATTTATCCAGCCTCTTCCAAAGCTTTCAGGTTCACTCACATTTCTCTCCCACCATCCCTTCTCCATGGAGCAGACGGAGAAATCTTTCAGAACATAGATTATACCCTGTCACTTCCCTGCCAGATCCCTCACCACTGGAGGCTCAGAGGAATACCTGAGTCCCTCATCATGACCCACAAAACCCCACAAGACCCTACCTGCCTCCTGTCTACCACTGTCCCCACCACTTGGCTACACTGGCTTACTCCTGACCAGGACACCCTAAGCCACTGTAGACGGCATGGTCAGAAAAGAGTTCAGCAAGGAGGTGACATGTGAGCTCAGACAGACCTGAGAGAGAAGAAGATAAAGATGAGAGATGAACACATGTCCCGAGGGAGGAGGAGTGGAAGCGACTGGGCCTGCATCCTCATGTCTACCACACTTACAATCTGAAATAATACTCAGGATGTATTTATTTGCTTTCTGTCTCACTCACTAGCATGTAGGTTTCCTGAGCAGAGAGACATTGCTGGCTGTTGCTACAGGACCTAGAAATCAGCACAACACAGCCTAGGTGCTCAGGCAGTTTTGTGGAATGAATGAGGGATGCACAGGCCACTCCTCAGCCACTACCCTCAAAGAGACTGCCCTGTGTGTTCACCAGCCCCGTGGGGTCCTTTAGCCCAGGAGCACCCTCTGTGTCATCTTTTGCATCATCTGCAAAGCCAAGCTCATGCTTTGATTCCAACACAGCCTCCCCTCTTCCCCAAACTGGCTGGCTCCTTTTACACTCCCCCAGCAACAGATGGGCACCTCTGCTACCAGCTCTTGGCTATGGAACTGACTTGCTGAATTTTAATCCTAGTTCTGTCACTTTGTAACCCTTCCATGGAGAGCTAAAACCTGGGGGCACCATGCATGGTGATGTGGATGGTGACACCCAGGAAGTCCGTAGGTCTCTGGGGGAGCCTGGCTACCTGCCCAGGTGGCAGGGCTGCTGGAGGTTGCTTTATGGGGAGGGGCTACATGACAGGAGTGTGTTGTAGCTGAGGATGATGAGTGTCCCTGTAAGCAGGTGTGGACCATGCTTAGTGTAACCATGTGCTTTATTATGCAAACAGGGTTGCTTTTATGAATTAACAGTTACTATTAATAATTACCCCACAACTGCCCTGGGCAAACAGGGGGCATGTGGTCATCTGCGCATGCAGGGTGGGGAGCCATCCTGGAACCTTTTTGAGGGCTGTCCAGAGGGGGACCTGCTGGGAACAATGTCACCCCAGCACTGAGAGTGTACTGGGGCAGCCAGCAGGGTGAATAGAAGCTGGATGGGCGTTAGGAAAAGTCAGCAGAAGCAAATGTGCCTGGGGCAGGATGTGATTCTCTCGGTTGGCACAGGTCTCATTAATTAACGCAGCAGCTTTTGGGGACTTCTGCCCATTTTAACAGGAGGCCCTTGACCTGTATTCCTTGGAGAGGGAGAAAGTCTATAGCTCTTCCATATTTTGGTGTTTAAATGGTCCTAGCATTTCAAATTACAGTCTTTTGTGACTATTTCCCTATGTATGTTCTTCTAGGTGTTGGCTGTCACCTGGTTAAGTGGCTCAAAAGCTGCTGGCAGAAAATACATAATTCTGACAGATTCCATGGTGTCGAGCCCCGCAGCGAAATGTGTTAGAGCACCTGAACCACATGCAGTTTATGACTCACTCATACAAGGCGCTGTGGCTTGCTGGCGAATTTGCACTTATAAGTGGATATCAGAGCAAAACAGAAATGCCTAATGGCTAAGCAGTCTTCTAAATTTACCTCAAGGAAATAGCCCCTGAGGGCATCAGATGTTCTAAATAGAAGAGATTAGGCAATCTGATTGGATGGGAAGCCTTGGTTTAGGTCACTGCTCAGAGGATCTTTGGACAATTTTACTTGAGCAAAACCATGGTCAGGGCCGGGGCAAATACTTGAAGTAAGTTTTAGAATCTGATTTAAAGAGCATATACGTTAACTATATTAATGTGGATTTTAGTCAATATTTGGGTGGCTCTATCTGTTTAGTGTGGTGACTCTTACTAGATTGGAGTGGCTGATATCTGACCTGTATGATCTGATCACTTTGACCTATACAATTACAATGTCATATAGCTAAGCATGATAGATGGCTGTAATTTGTGGTCAATACACTTCCTGGGGTGACTTTGGGATAGAAAATGGTGACTGTTATAAATTTTGGGTCATTTTTATATAGTGATCTCTCTTACTTTGGATTAAATTAGAGTTAGTAAATTAGAGTTAAACTTTAATTCCTTCACAGGCCAAAATTACTATGGTTCTCCATGCAAAGATAATAATCTCTCAGGAGAATCTTCCTTTTAACTCCTCAATCAATTACTATTTTTTGCTAGAGCCTAAAATAGAGTGAAATGTTTTCACTCACTCAGCTCCCGATCTTTTTCTCCAATTCACTCCTCCCGGGCTTCTTCCACCATAGAGACTTGAATACCAGATAAAGCTTTCCAAAATCTACGTATCCAATGTAACCCTCCCCGACTCCATCCACCCCCTCCTCCCTTCACCCTTCCAGCACCACCCCCAAGGAATGGCCATGCCCTGACCATTTTGACTATGGGCTTTGCAGACCTTACCTCATTTGGTCCTTATGGAAGTCAGGGAGGGTGTTGCTGCTATTACTATCTCCATTTGGCTAGTGTGGAAACTGAGGCACAGAACGAGAGGATCCTGCTTGCTTTCACACAATTACTCAGTGGCAGAGGAAGAAAACATCTCACTCTGGTGTATCTGATCCCAACCCCTGGTCTCATCTGTGCGGAGCCATCGCTTCTTCTGCATGCCCCATTGCAGGGTCAGTGTACATCTTCCTTGAAGAGTGAAGTGGGGCCTTCAAGAAAATAAAGGTGTGGGGTCTGTTCCCCAGGGTCCTTCAGGCAGGTTAGAGCCAGGAGAGACCCAGAAAGTAATGCTCAAACAGCACAGAGGTAAGATGACCGCAGAGGACTTGCATATATGAACCAGAATAATTTTTATTTTTCAAAGGCTTAGGAATTTCAGAAATGAGTCTAAAATCATCTTACAAAATAAGAATATTTTTCAAAAGGCTGCACTATTTCTGATAATGGATAATTTAAAGAACCTAGGCTGGGCGCGGTGGCTCACTCCTGTAATCCCAGCACTCTTGAAGGCCAAGGTGGGTGGATCACTTGAGGTCAGGAATTCGAGACTAGACTGGCCAACATGGTGAAATCCTGTCTCTACTAAAAATACAGAAATTATCCGGGTGTGATGGCACATGCCTGTAATCCCAGCTCCTCAGGAGGCTGAGGCAAGAGAATTGCTTGAATCTGGGAGGTGGAGGTTGCAGTGAGCTGAGATCGCACCACTGCACTCCAGCCTGGGCAACAGAGGGAGACTCTGTCTAAAAAAAGAAAAAGAAAAGAAAACAAGAACCTGGAAGTTTGTTATAACACACGTTTTTGTAAACTACTTTTTGTCGTTAACTCGACATATGGTTTGCCATTTATATCTTGATTTCTAATAATACAGGTGGTTTAATGTACTGAATAAAGTACATTCAATTCTGTTTTCTAGAACATGGTTTGTGCATAAGCTCTGGAAGTTATTGCTATGTAGTGGGTCCACTGAGCTATCCCAAAGGCTTGGCAGGTCTCATCTGGTATTTTAAGTGTCTGACATCTTGTAACTGCTCAGTAAATAGCTGTGAAAAGAATGTGCTCAACAATATTTGCTGAGTACAGCAAATTGCTCTAGGAGCTGAGGGTGCAGCTGTGAAAACAAAAGTTCCTCCTCTAGGGAGTTTAGATTGCAATGATGAGGAACAAATACAATAAGCAAATTAACATATTAAAATAAAATAGGTGGTAGTAAATGCTATGAAGGAAAATGAAACGTTCTTCATATTGAGTGGGGGAAGGTAACCACTCAAAGAGAGAGGCCTGAATGAAGTCCGTGAAATAAAAATTTTCTCCCTAGAAATAAGAGGGAGAGAGAAAGAGGGAGAGGGAGAGAGGTGGAGGGCGTGGGGGAGAGAGAAAGAGAGGGAGAGAATTTATTAGTGAGTAGACATTACTTACTAATTGTCATACATGTAAAGGTGCCTTGAATGTGTGTACAAAGTCTGGACAGAATTTCACACTTTACATAATAAAGTGAAAGAGAGGACAATGAAAAATTCTCTTCTTTTTAAGAGATAAACAGGTGTACCCTGGGATTGTTTCTAGTATTCCCTGTGGGAGCCACCTGAGCTAATTCCAGAGGCACAACATGTCCACACCTCCAAGGTTGGAAGGCCCGGATCCTTGGGTTGTGAAATCAAAAGACCTGGCACCTTCCAGACTGCTAATGTTTCAAGGAGATGCCCTCGAGAGGGTAGGGAGGCAGCCCCTTCCTCATTAAAGATAATTTCATCATTTTATTTTTATATAGGCAGAGGGATCAACGGCCTCTGCACAGGTTGAAAGGTGAGAGTGCATTTTGTGTGTCTGAAATACCTCAGGGAGGCTAGAGTGGGAGGGAAGGAAGAGGGGAGGGAGGAAGGGAGGAAGGAGAGAAGAGTGGCACAGAAGGAGGGGGGGCAGAGAGGAAGGGGTGTGGGGAGAGATACAGGAGAGAAAAAAAGAAGAGAGAAAGAGAGGGAGAAGAGATGAATGGATGGATTGAGGAGGATGAGGAAGGAAGTAAAAGGGAGAGGAGAAGGGAGGGAGAGGAGATATGGACAGAAGAGAGGAAGAAGAGAAGAGAGAAGAGGAGAGGAGGCAAGGATGAAATGGAAGAAGGAATGGAGAGAGGAAATGACCGAGGGAGGGAGAGAGAAAGGGAAGGAAAGTAGGGAGGGAGAGTGTCTGCTCCTTTCTAATCCTGAGTAATAGTCCATGCTGTGGACGTGTTGTGGTTTGTTAACCATTTTTCCATTGAAGGACATCTGATCTATTTCCAGGTTTTGGCAATTATCAACAAAGCTGCCAATATCGTTTGGATGTCCGCTCCAAATCTCATATTAAAATGTAACCCCCAGTGTTGGAGGTGGGACCTGGCGGGAGGTGATTGGGTCATGGGGGTGGGTTTCTCATGTGTGGTTTAGCACAACCTCTTGGTGCTGTCCTTGAGAGTGAACAAGTTCTTAGAGACCTGGTTGTTTACTCGTGTGAAGCACTTCCCTCTCCTGCTCTGTTGCTCCTGCTCTCAACCCACAGAACCATGAGCCAATAAAGCCTCTTTTCTTTACGTATTGCTTAGTTTCAGGTATTTCTTTATAAGCAGTGCAAGAACGGACCGACACAGTTGCTATGAAAATTTATACACAGGTTTCTGTGTGAACCTGTTTTTATTTCTCTGAATAAATACCCAGGGGTACGATTGCTGAGTCACATGGTAAGTACATACATTAGTCATTTCTAATTTTACACCAATGTACTTTATAATTGTATTTTTTGTACATATATTTTAGTCACAAATCAGCCTGAAATAGTGTATTTGAATTTTGTTTTTTTACTGATACTTAGTATTTTGTAAGTAATGCTTGATGGAAACTCTGCCAGGTTGCTGCAATTGACTGTAAACCCTTCTGAACATAATTTTCCTCCCACAGTGACAGAAAAATAATTTTCAAATAATTTTGTTTGGCCAGACATAGTTGCTCATGCCTGCAATCCCAGCACTTCGGGAGGCTGAGGCAGGCACATCACTTGAGCTCAGGAATTCAAGACTAGCCTGGCTAACATGGTGAAACCCCGTCTCTACTAAAAATACAAAAATTAGCCAGGTGTGGTGGCAGGCACCTGTAACCCCGGCTACTCAAGAGGCTGAGGCATGACAATTACTTGAACCTGGGAGGTGGAGGTTGCAGTGAGCCAAGATCGCATCACTGCATTCCAGTCTGGGTGACAGAGTGAGACTCTGTGTCAAAAAAAAAAAAAAAAAAAAAAAAAAATTGTGTGTACCCATTCATGTGAAAACACACAAATATACACACATGACATGTTTGTTGAATAAAATAATGTATGCATGTTTTTAACAGGTGATAGCAGATGTTGCCAATAATAGTGTCCATTTGTATGTCTTTAATGATGTCACACAAGGTGTCCCAGGGAGGAAATGCACCCTGCGTAGTGCAGTTTCTGTGTCTTGGCTAAAGTTTTTGAAGACTTCCAGCAAGGTACAGTTTTCCCTGAGACTTGTCATAAGCACATCATGAGCATAGCACTTCGATTCTTTGGAGTGGCTGTTCTCTCTCAAACCTAGGGCTGCAACTTTTCTTGACACATGTACTTTTTAATTTGCATTTACACAGATGACTGTGTTGGCAGGCTTTACTCAATAATTTCATATATTTATTTGCTAAGTATTTGCTCTGTCTTGCATGTTATCTACTTACCTTTTCTTACTTAAGGTATAAAACTTGGGAAAACAGGAAACATGGAGAAAGATAACACGGTGATGAGTTAACAGAAGTGCTCCTCTTCTGCTCCCTCTTGGGCTCACCCGTCGGGCTTCTCTCAAATCTGGACATTGACTCAAGGTTCACGTTGTCATGCGGATCCAGAGAGTGAAGACAGTAAATTCTTGACTTTTACTCTCAACAGTTTTAATGCATCTAAGTATAAAATAGGAAAGTTCCAGAGGATATGTGGCCTGGACTTGTTTTGAGTTTTCATTTCCCCAAACTGGATTTTTAAAGATCTAGTTTTTATGGACTGAGAGAAGAGCAGTTGCCAGGCATTATATGGACAGGAGACACATTTATTTTGAAAGACCCCTAAGCTCTGCCAAGGTATGTCCATACACTGTCAGTTTCAAAGATGTGCAGAAGCTAACTCAGTATCTGATAACTTCCAGTGGACACATGGATCACCTATACCAAGAATCTACTTTAGCTGTTTGTTTTTATGCCATCTAGTAGAACTGCCCATCACAAAGACCAATGCACTGACCATAAGTGATTCTCAACTGCAGAGCATATAGCATCCCTATGGAGTAGTTGTAAGTGTGTGGGGGCATTTTAGTTGTCACAATGAATGGAGGGTGTTATGACGTCTACTGTTTGTGCAACCAAGGGACATTAAATCCCCTAGAATATGTTGGACTTTTCCATAATATAAAGAACCATCCATCCAAGATGTCATTAGTGCTCCCATGGGGCAACCAAGTGAATTGACACCTGTTTATTTCCCAGCTTTGTGCTCCACCAGGATCTGACCAGTCAGTCACTTTCAGACTATCCACTCCCTCTCTATTTAATAGCCCTTATATGCGAAGCTGCCTTTGCTAGAAAGTAGAGTAGAGCCTTCTTCAGAGAGTTTGAGTAATTGATCAAGATCACATAATTAGTGAGTTTCACGATTCCTCATCTTTCAGGTTAAATAGTTGCCCGTCATCTATTTTACTTCCATAATTCAAAGCTTGTTTCTTCAGTGCTTGATTCTATGCTTTGCAATAAGTGCAATTCATTAGTACATGGCCTCATAGATAGAACTTACATTCCCTATGCATAATGCTAAATTACATGTTACTCGTTTCTTTTATTTTATTTTTTCACAAAATTTTAATTGTGATGTGGGATGATTAAGCATGAAATATACCTCTACTTGTACTCTGGAATTTAGATCCAAGGTGTATTTTTTGTCTCATGTTCTATGTGTGACCAAATAATATTAACTATAAGATAGCCAGATAAACCTGGCATCCAACTGTCCACAATGTGGGTTGTGTAAACATTTATACTAAATGTTAATTTGTTTGGTCATTGTTATTATTATGATCCTGTGTCACTCTGTTTTCATGCTGCTAATAAAGACATATCTGAGATGGGAATTTATGCAGGAAAGAGGTTTAATGGACTCACAGTTCCACATGGCTGGGGGAGGCCTCACAATCATGGTGGAAGGCAAGGAGGAGCAAGTCATGTCTCACATGGATGGCAGCAGGCAAACGGAGAAGCTTGTGCAGGGCAACTCCATCTTATAAAACCATCAGATCGGATCTCATGAGACTTCTTCACTATCATGAGAATAGCACGGGAAAGGCCCAACCCACGGATTCAATCCCCTCCCACCAAGTCCCTCCTACAACACGTGAGAATTGTGGGAGCTACAATTCAAGATGAGGTTTGGGAGGGGACACAGTCAAACCATATCAGATCCTAATTATTTCTGTGGCTAAGTAGATAAAGCCCTGACCAGCAATGGAGAGACAGTATCAAATCACACTTCTGAGTGCTGTTGCCTTGGGGCAGGCAGTTAACCTGTCTACCCTCATTTTGCCCATCTACAGAATGGGAGCATGCTGCCAGTGTTAGTCAAGTGGTGACTAACATCCCATTTCCCCACAGACTAGAGAAGAGGCACCGCCCTCCCAAATTAAAATGGAAACCATTAGCACAATCATGGTCATTTTTTAAAATACCTTATGGACTTGCCCTGGAGAACTTAGTACCTTCTGGAAACTTTGATTTGATGAATGAGAGTTTTCTTCTTTTCAACTCACAAAATGGTCAAAACGGAGCAGACGTCAAATCCCTAGGGTCTGAGGCTCGATGGTACTATCACTGAGGATGGAGGTGGCCCAGGCTGTGCCAGATTCCAGCCGAATGCAGGGATCTCACACTCAGGAATCCAGCAGGATGAGTCAAGGTTTTATTGGCACTCTTGAAGTTGGATAAAAGCAATGCTATTTGCTTTTCAAAATACAGACATCTAAAGCTGTAGTGATTCTCATTCCAGCACAATGCATTGCTAGTAGTGGATTTCAGTGTGACACAGTTTGGTGATTAAGATTTGGAATTGGAATATCCATTCACGCAATGTAATATATTAGAGTCCTCAGAGCATAACATTAGATGCTTCTAGTCATAAATCTTAACCATAAATCAGGAGATTTGGTCTTATTGTATAATTGTATAATAATTAGTGTGAGTTGTGCTACCTTGTTTGACCCATCACCTGTTGTCCTTATTTCCCTTTATTTATTTCACAGATGTTTCTAGACTCCCCTTATTAGAGCTGCTGAGCCTTTAGTATTATGTGTATGTGTTTACTAATAAACATGTACAAATATTTATCCTCTGCTGAGTCTCCATTGTTTTAAAATACTTTTTCTATATCTTAAGACAGAAATTCAGAGATCACTGTTTTCCATGGGATTGTTAGAGAGAATCTTAAACAACCCAGTTTGTTTATCAGAGACAAGTTTGACTAATCTCTGATTTCCCCCCAAGCCTTTTCTCATCTCCAAAATTCAGAGGAAATATTGGTGTCTTCATTTTATTTTTTTGTCATCACCAAAGTGTGTTGAGACAATCAAGTTTAATTTTTCCTGTCTGGATTCTAGAAGAGTCCAGCCTGTGGGATGAGACAGTGCTCAATGATATTCCCAGGCTTCTGTGGTCGCCAGTGTAGTGAGAGTCAGTAGGAGCCAGCTAGAGTGGGCAGGAGGGTGGGGACTGGGGGAGCGCAGGAGCCACAGGCATTCCTTGTAGCACGTGTCACAGGTATAACTCATGGATCATCCCCACTGAATTGTAAACTCCGAGGGCCAGGATTGAAATTTTTTTTCTTTATTTTCATGCTCTCATAGCACAGACCAGTGTTTGGAACATCAGAGGCATCAGCAATATTTGTTGGAGGAATAAACAAATGGATGAATACCTATAGATCTAGTCAAATAAGTTATCTTGAAGACCAGTAAATGCAAACTCCATTACTTTTCCGTGATAACGTAGCTCTGGTCCTGTGTATGGGCTACCATATTAGGGTCATTATTTAATATCAAAAATCAGTCTGGATACGAGCCTCCATCCTCTCTCATTTAGGCAAGTCAGTGTTGTTTCTGTTCTCACGCTGTGTCCATGTCGGACATCATTGAGGTAGATCACCAAGACATGTTTTCATGACAGGATATAGCAATGAAACTGGCTAAAACCACCTTGGACTAGGAATAATAATGCATTTGCATACTATAGGACACTCCCACCAGCACCATGACAGTTTACAGATGCAATGGCATTCCCCAGATGTGACCTCATATGGTTCTGGAAATTCTCTGCCCCTTCCTAGAAAGTTTGTGAATAACCTGCCCCTTATTTAGCATATAATTAGGAGTAGGTATAAACATAGCTAGCCAGCAGTGCCTGAGTGCATCTCTGCCTATGGGATATCCCTGCTCTGTCTATGCAGCAGCCGCTTAACTCTACACTGCCGCTCTAATAAACTTGCTTTGAGGGACTGTGTTAGAGGGACTTCCTGCCTCTGGCCAGCTAGGGCCCTTTGTTTCCACTTTCCCCGCCTCTGTCAGGCAAGGGGTCTTTGTTTCCATTTTCCCGCCTCTGGCTCTTGGATGTGGGGGCTTTATGACTCAGGGTTGTGAAACTGAGGGTTGTGAAACGGTAGTCAATCCGTAAAAAGATTCAGAGATCAATTAACCCAGAGGAAGTTCAAAGAACCCCTCTTATTGGATGAGACCATGAATGGGGAGGGAATAACTCAGGGGCAAAAGCTCTAGCTGTCCCAGCCTGGGCGGCTCTCCTGTCTCAGGGTCCCCTTGCACAGCGGTGTGGAAGTTGTCTTTCATTCTGCCTCATAAATTGTACTATTGCACACTCTTTGGGTCCACGAGTTCTATTTGAGCTGTAACACTTACAACAACACCAAGGCCCCTTTTCCCATTCTTTGGGATTGGGAAGGCCTAGAGCCTAAGTTCCGATTGCAGCTACTCTGCTTCTGTGGTGGTCTAGCAGGTAGGACTCCTGGTTTTCACCCAGGCATCCCAGTTTCAACTCCCGGTGTGGGAACCAGGGAATCCAGCTGCCGCGACTCCGGTTACACTTTCACTGTTGGCTTGCTCTTGAATTGTTCCTGAGCAAACCCAAGAACCCTTTGAAGTGAGCCCTAACTTGGGGGTTGTCCTGAATCATCACTAATCAGCCACAGCATTCTCACGGAGTGGGACCAGGTTTCAGAATCCCTGTGAACATCTGAGCCCATGTTGACACAACCAATTTATCAGAGTTAACAGGTCAGCTGGACACCCTCTCTAGAGGCAAGAGGCTGAGAGCGAATTTGGGGAAGGTGAGTAGCCGGCAAATCAGCAGAGAAGGGAGGGCTCTGGAGCTTCTTCATTGTGCTTTGAATCTCCAAAGTTGGGGATCACTTCTGCAAGATGATTTCTTCATTGCTCAAAATCACTTTGCATTTCCCTGGGTATAACCACACTCCTGGGTCTGGCAAGCAAGCAGGTGATACAACACTGTCAATTAAATACTGTTTCTATTACTAGAATGGAGAAGAAAACACTTTACCTCCTATATTACCTTTTATTGACTTAAATAAAAACCATCCAGAAAACAATTGCCCTCCATTAAACATAAGTATTCAGTACACATAAAATGAGCAAGGTATTATGATGTGCTATGCTAATAGAGGCAACCACAAGTGAAAAGGAGGAAATAAATAACCAAGCACAAGTGTTATTATGAGAACAAATTCACAAAGAGCAGAAGTGAGTGGCTCAGGTTACATAAGAAACGCTTGCACAGAACAGGATTCCTGGAAGAGGTCATGGGTGGCAGAGTCCGATGCAGTCCCTTCTGCCTTTGGGTGGAGAATTGCATCTTGCAACATTTGTACCTCTATAGCTGACCTTTAAAGAAAAAGATGATAGTTGTGCCCTCTGCAGGGAATAAATCACATAGTCGTCTTGTCTCTTCTTCCATAAAACAAAATAATACACTGGGGGTGTTGCTGTAGCAGAGTGTACGGTGCCATGCTCACATCTTGAACAAGATGTGTCAAAGATGTAGTTCCCTCTTGCTTTGATACGGACACATTCCAAAACCCTAGCAAAATGCATGTGTTTCGAGTGGCTGCTAGTTTGCTGTAGTTTGCATTTTGGCAGGGGGTGGATACTATCATTGGATATTATTGGAATTATTCCTTCCCAATGTGATGTGCCTAATACCAGGTCCCGTGCTTTGAAGCACATTTATCAACCTTCAACCAGGGGTCCTGTTCTGCTTATTCCTGAGACTGAGAGTACAATATTACTGAATTTATACTGCTTTTGTTTAAACCAATTTATTACTTATTTTTATTTCTTTTCACAGAAGATACTGAATAGTTTTTACTGAAGTCAATAATTTCTTTTTTCCATGTGCATGTGAGCCATAATATTTGCAAATGCTCTTTCTAGATTGGGTCTGTTTTTTGCAAAGTACATATTTTTTCTGAAGCAAGAAGATTCATATACAGTTGACCTTTGAACAATGCGGTTTGAACTGCATGAGTCCACTTATAAGTGTATTTCTTTCCATCTCTGCCACCCCGAGACAGCAAGACCAACACCTCCTCTTCCTCCCAGTCTCCTCAATGTGAAGACCTTGATAATGATTCACTTCCACTTAATGAATATAAAAATATATTATTTATCTTTTTTATAATTTTCTTAAGAAGTTTTTCTTCTCGAGTTTACTTTGTCTTAAGAATACAGCGTATAATACATGTAACATACAAAATAGGTGTTAATTTACTGCTTATGTTACTGATCAACAGTAAGCTATTGGTAATTAAGTTTTCAGGAATTTTTTTACTGTGCTGGGGGTCAGCGCCACTGCAAAGTTCAAGAGTCAACTGTATGTATATGCATATACATTTATACCTATGTGTGTAATATGGAGACACATGTGCACACATATACTTTTCCTAATGGAAATTTTTTTATTTAAGGAAACTGTGATTTTTCAAGAGGACCAAAGGCAACTCAGCTTATTGTGTTTCCTGGGAACAACTTTGAACAATCTCTGATTCCTAATCTTACCTTTTTCTATTTACTCAATGCAGGAAAAATGCAGGAAAAGCTGAATATTTTAATTTTGTTTTCCATCTTCAATCTGGGTTGTGACAGTCACATTTAATATTTCCTACCTGGATCCTAGAGGAGTCTGGTTAGATGAGACTCTGTCAGTGCCTCTTTTAGGTGTCAATGATGATAAATATGGCAAAAGAGTCTCAGGTGTTTGAAGAGAAGGCAAAAACTGGAGCCCAAGGAGAGTGGATTCGGGAGTGCGGGAGCTATAACTGTTATCCTACCTGATCAAATGATTTCCAAAGGACTCCTTTCTCCTAACTTGCCCTAGGGGTCTTTAAGAATCTCCAGATTCAAAGTGAAAAATTATCTTACTTTGTTTATATTTAATGATTCCTTTAGACCTCGACCATCCTTTCCATTCTAATAATGGTGTACATTTATACATCACTCGCTGTTCCAGAAACTAAGCACTAGAATTTATTTAATTTTTCACAACAGCCCGTGAGATACTGGTACTAGCCTTGTTCTCTAGGAGTAATTAGTAACCGAGGCACAGAGAGGTTAAATAACTGATATTGTTCGGCTGTGTCCCACCCAAATCTCATCTTGAATTGTAGTTCCCACAATTCCCACATGTGGGAGGGACCTAAGTGGGAAGTAATTGAATCGTGGGGCTGGTTCTCCCCATGCTATTTTCATGATAGTGAATGAGTTCTCATGAGATCTGATGGTTTTATAAGCATTGGCATTTCCTCTGCTGGCACTCATTCTCTCTCCTGTAGCCCTGTGAAGAGGTGCCTTCCATCTTGATTGTAAGTTTCCTGAGGCTTCCCCAGACATGCAGAATTGTGATTTGATAAAATCTTTTTTTCTTTATAAATTACGCAGTCTCAAGTATTCCCTTATAGCAATGTGAAAATGAACTAATATAGCAACTTTCCCAGGTTCTCATAGTACATAAGAGGCAAAGTCAGGCTCAGAGACCAGGGCTGTATTGCTGACATCCCCAGCCCTGATGCTGCTTCAGGAACTATTACCACTTCCATATCTGCCCCTTTAATGTGGCTGCCTCACTGCCATTTTGGAGTCCCTTCATTATGCCCATAGCTTCTGGCTGAAAGCTCACAGGGGCACATCTGGCAAGGAGTCCAGCTCTGGGACCTGTGCCCTGGTTTGAGGAGAGCTGGCAGAGCTAGGTCTTCTAATGTGAGAGGCAGCATACCTTGCCTAAATCAGAGATCTTCCTAAATACTGCAAAGGGGAAGGGCCCTAAAAACATAGACGTCCCTGGCACTATGATGATATGCCATGATATTTTTCATGTGATGAAAGAGGTTGACTTTAACACCCTCTTAGCATCTTTCAACAGGATAATTGTGATAACACCAACACTTATCATTGGTTATGTGTCACTCCTCTTTTAAAGGTGATGAGCCTGTGAGCTGGTTGTTGCTGTCATGGTGCCCATCTTACCAATGAGAAGCTAGGTATTGTGTCCCCAACTTGCAGGTAGAATGTAATTGATATGGTTTGGCTGTGTCTCCACCCAAATGTCACCTTGAATTGTAATAATCTCCATGTGACAAAGGCAGGGCCTGGTGGAGAAAATTGAATAATGGGAGTGGTTCCCCCATACTGTTCCTGTGGTAATGAATAAGTCTCGTGAGATCTGATGGTTTTATAAATGAGAATTCCCTTGCACACACTCTCTTGTCTGCTGCCATGTGAGACATGACTTTGCTCCTCCTTTGCCTTCCACCATGATTGTTAGGCCTTCCCAGCCATGTGAACTGTGAGTCAATTGAGCCTCTTTTCTTTGTAAATTACTCAGTCTCAGGTATGTCTTTATTAGCAGAATGAGAACAGACTACTACAGTAACAGTGTCAGGATTCTAACCAAGAACCTCTAGCCTCAGAGGCCAGGTTCCAATCCCTGAGCCATAAGGAGGCTCCCTGGTATCCATTCCACCTTTGCTTTCCCTGAGGATATAGTCTCAACATGGGCTGCTCCCACAGACAGACATAAAGGGCATTTTTCCTCTTTCAGCTCCCTCATTACAAGTCTCCAGAAATTTCCCTTTGATGTACTACGTCAATATGTTATTAATTTCATCAATTACATGGAGTGCATTATGTCTCCCTAGTCATAAAGAGCCAAATTGCAGCCATCGGCTGTTCATTAAAGATTCCCTAATGAGGTTTACCGGCACGCTTACATATTAATACCTAGGATGAAAATGCATCATAAATTTAACAAAAATGGTGAAGAATAGGTTACCTTCACATAAAAACCAGATTGAACTGTAGGATAGAGAGTAAATGGACTTAGTTTGTCAGGTTAAACAGAATCTATGTTGTAAGAAAAGGGTTTGGCATAAACATTAATGTTGATTAAGAGCACCCAGAAAGTCCTCTTTTTTGTGTGTGCACTTTCCAGTTGTAATCAATTGATGTTGTGTCACCTTCTGTGGTAGGTTGAATGTTCACTGTATGAGTGCTCCAAAGGTGTCTACATCCTAATCTCTGCAACCTGCCAAAATGTGACCTTACATCACAAGGTCACATTTTGCATCTCTGTCTCTAGTTCTTATGTGCTGCCCTCTTTTACTTATAAGAGCCCTATGATTATATTGGACTCACCAAGATAAGACAGAATAATCATCCCATCTCAAGATCTTTAGTTTAATCACATTTGCAAAGACCCTCCTGTAATGTAGGGTCACATTTTGACAGGTTGCACAGATGAGGATGCAGACATCTTTGGGGCATCCATTTTTTTAGTTATTTTTAAATATATAATAAATTACTGTTAACTGTAGTCACCCTATTGTGCTGCTGCATGCTGGATCTTATTCATTCCATTTAACTTTATTTTTGTACCATTGACCATCCCCAATATCTCCGCTCTTCCCTGATACACTTCCCACCTTCTGATAGTCACCATTCTACTCTCCATAGGTACTTTTGCTATGTTGCAGATCCCCACAGGTGGAGGAATTTCTGCAAATGTTGTTTCTGTTTGCCCCAAACAACTTTGCATTTCCACAGTGTATCCGCATCCCTCAAGTTTAACAAGTGAGTGGCAAGGGATGTCCCTAACCAATGATTATCATTCTCAGCAAACTGACACAAGAACAGAAAACCAAACACTGCACGTTCTCACTCATAAGTGGGTGTTGAACAATGAGAACACATGGACACAGGGCCTGTTGGGGGATGGTGGGGGTGGCTAGGGGAGGAATAGCAGGGGTCGGGGATTGGGGGAGAGAGTAACATTAGGAGAAATACCTAATGTAGGTGATGGGAGGATGGATGCAGTGGATCACATGGCATGTTTATACCTGTGTAACAATCCTGCACAATCTGCACATGTACCCCAGAACTTAAAGTATAATAAAGAGATAAAAAAACAATTACAGGTGCTTCTTTACTCTAGAGAGTAGAGCACCATTTATTTTCTTCTAGATTAACACTTTATGAATTCAAACAAAGACCACCCCAGAAAACAGAGGTTCACTTTAAATTAAACGTTAAGTTGCAGTGGACATAGAATGAGCAAGGCATTAAAACGTAGCATAGTGATCAAAACAATCAAAAATACAAAACTGGAAATAAATACAGGAGCAGCTGTTATGTGGACAAATTCCCAGGCAGCAGAAGCAATAGGTTGGAGAGAAACAGGGAATACTGAACCAAACTAGAGCAAACCCGCAGGAGACTATGGGCCCCAAGGCAAAACGCACCTGCTCTGCTTGGGATGAGTCCTCAGAATCACCTTTTACAAAACGCATCTTTATAAATTATCTTTAAAGAAAAGGCTTGTTAGGGATGCATTCTGTTGTGAATACATCTTTAGCTGTCATTTTCATTTTTATTTTTCATTTTCCTAAAACTAACGGAAGACAGCAGAAATCTGGTCCAATCTGATAGAAGTGCTTTTTGCTCTCACCAGAATCATTTATAAGGAGAGGGACCCTGAGTATGATCTGCAGTCTTGAATCCACTCTCAGCCTTGGTAGTGTGTGAAAGTTGATCATAAAAGTTGGGTCATTCTTGTCATGCTCAACTAAAATAGAATGAGAAAAGCTAGGGTGAAAAAGCACTCAGCGTACAAAACATTTGCACTGACAATATAATTCTCTGTAAGCCTGACTGCTAAAACTGCTTGCTGTAACCTGAAATGTTTCGTCTATAGCTTCTGAGATAACCTGCTGCAACTTCAGGACTGATTTTGCCTACCACCCTTGCTCACCAATTGGAGATGAGTTTCCCAAATCCTTGTTAGTTGATAATGGGTTGGCTCTGTGTTCTCACCCAACTCTCATGTTTAATTGTAATCCTCATTGTTAGAGGAGGGGCCTGATGGGAGATAATTGGGTCATGGAGGTGAATTTCCACCCTGCTGTTCTCATGATAATGAGTAAGTTCTCACAAGATCTGGTTGTTTAAAAGTGTGTAGCACTTCCTCCTTTGCTCTCTCTCTCCTTCTGGCCATGAGAAGACATGCCTGCATTCCCTTTGCCCTCTGCCATGATTTTAAGTTTCCTGAGGCCTTCCAGTCATGCCTCCGGTAAAGCCTGTGGAACTGTGAACTAATTAAACCTCTTTTCTTCATAAAGTACCCAGTCTCAGAGTGTTCTTTATAGCAATGTGAGACAGACTAATACACTGGTGCCAACAAACTGTTTCTCAAAGAGCAACGTGTAACATTTCTCTCTTTTTAAAAAAAAATCAAACCTGTAACCTTCTCTTTGTTCTTTGGACAAACGGAAGACCACATAGTCTGTGTGTATGCCCAGAATTGCAATTCTTATTTCTCCAATAAAACATTAAATTTAGAGATTCATCTCTACATTTGATTTTTGACTTCAACAAGTGGAAAAGTGGGGCAAAAACTCCATGGACCAAGACAAACATCTGTGAATTCATCTGCCCTTCTTCTTACAATTTCACTCACCTTGGGCCAGTAATGCTGTTCAGGAAAATAATAATCCTTGAAGTGACCTATTTGTAGTTTAATCTCCACTTCTATCACCTACTAAACTTTATGGATTCTGTTTGCTTGTGTATTTAATCCTTTCTTTGCAACCAAGGGCTGAGCTGACAATGAGTAGAGGATGAATGAGAAACTCACAGTAAAGGAGGTCATGCCCCCAGCACCCCGTGTCAATGGCCGTCATTAGAACATGAAATAAAATCCAAGAAATCCAATGTCTCTATGGTGACTTGGCTCTGCCTAGCTTTAACTCTGTCATGGTCTTCAACTTTGTTTAGTATCTATCTTTCTTTTTTATTCCCTTCTTGAAAATGCAATAATATCTCAAATAGTTATTTTTTATATGTATGTGTGTGTGTGTGTGTGTATATATATATATATATATATTTTTTTTTTTTTTTTTTTTTTTTTTGAGATGGAGTCTTGCTCTGTTGCCCAGGCTGGGAGTATAGGTTCAGGATCTTGGCTCACTGCAGCCTCCATCTCCTGGGTTCAAATGATTCTCCTGCTTCAGCCTCTGGAATAGCTGGGATTATAGGCCCGTGCCACCACACCTGGCTAACTTTTTTTTTTTTTTTTTTTTTTTTTTTTTTTTGGGTCTCCCCTATGTTGGTCAGGCTGGTCTCAAATTCCTGGCCTCTAGTGATCCACCTCCCTTGGCCTCCCAAAGTGCTGAGATTACATGTGTGAGCCACCGTGCCCAGCCTATATATGTATGTTTTAAATGTTCTCCCTCAAAATGGGTATTTTTGGTGGCATCAGACTAATTGCCATCTTGGAAATGATCATTGATGTTTTATGATGGTGAACTCCTGTGGCCTGGGAAGTAAGAACTCTGCTGGAATGTGGGATAGAGAAGATTTGGGTCGGAGGGGGTTGGATACTCTTCTGTTTTCTGGTTCTGCTGTGGCTCAGGGTATCACAGTGTGTCTCATCATCTAACAGGAGCACCCATCACCGTGTTGCACCTGACGGTGGGGCTGACACCTAACCAGTGCCCACCAGGGACTTGTTCTCATGGTTCCACAGCCTTGTACCAGGTTTGGGGTTTCCAGCCTGTGGTTGCTAATGTGCAACCCAGGAGGTAGCTGGAGAGAGAAGTTTCTGCTCAGATCAGTTTGTAAGGGAGGAGGATGAGTGAACCACAGTCTCTCATAAATGCTTCTAGGAGAGGAAATGTGTGCAGCCTCTTTTGATGTGGAAACGGTGAATATCTGTCATAAGCTTTATGCATTTTGGAAAACCTTTGAGCCAGAAATTTTACTTCTAGGAAATTATCATGGAAGTAATTAGAAAAGTTATCAATCATGATTTCAAAAAGATACATATCACAGTAGTAGTAATAGTGACATGTGTGAAATAGCTTAAATGTCCAATGACAGTAAAATAGTTAAATACAGTCTAGCTCTACATGGAAATATAATGAAGACACTAGAAATAATGCTGAAAAACTGTATTTAATGATATGGAGAAATGGCAATTACATATAGTTAAATCAGGCTGCAGTGTAACATGCATAGCATGCTTAAAAATATATATATATACATATATATATATATATATGTATATATATATTTCAATAGGTTTTTGGAGAACAGGTGGTGTTTGGTTACATGCAGAAGTTCTTCAGTAGTGATTTCTGAGATGATGGTGCACCGGTCACCTAAGCAGTGTACACTGTACCCAGTGTACAGTCTTTTATCCCTCACCTTCTCTTGCCCTTCCCCCAGAGTACCCGAAGTACACTTATCATTCTTATGCCTTTGCATCCTCATAGCTTAGCTCCGAACTTTAATGTATTTTTGAATGAGATAGAGTCTTCTTTATACATCAGATTGTTTCACACTCTAACCTTAAAATTGTACTAGAACAGCATAATGGTTTTAGAAAAAATAATGACTGAAGCTATATATAATTTCTTATTAAAGCACTTTTACTTTTTTATTCTTAAAAAACAAGATTCAAAAATAATTATAGACTTGCAGAAAGGTTTAAAGAAACGTAGAGGGAGAATCCTAGACAACCTTCACCCAGCCCGCCGTGATAATAGGATAATTGTACAACTATAATACAGCACCAAAATAAAAAACCTGACATTGGTTCAATTCACAGTTTATTCAGGTTTCACAAGTTATATATGCATTCTTCAAGTGTGTGCATATATGTGCCTGAAATTTTATCACATGTATGTGTTCATATACCCACCACCACAATCGATCACAGTCTACAAATATACCATGCCACAAGGCGCCCTCCTGCCAGTCCTCAGATCCTCCCTCTCTTATCACTCCATCCCTTACCCCTGGCAATCCACTAATCTGTTCTCATCTTTATAATTATGTTATTTGACAAATATAGATGGAGTCATGCAGTATGTATCCTTTGAGACTGGCTTTTCATTCAGAATAATTTCCTTGATGTTCATCCAAGTTGTTGAATGTGTCAGTAATTTATTTCTTTTTATTTCTGAATTGTGTTCTGTAGTGTGGCTGTGCTACAGATTGTTCAACCAGTCACCCATTAAAGGACATCTGGGTAGTTTTCAGTCTGGGGTTATTATGAATAAAGCTGCTATGAACACTAGTGTACAAGTTTCTGCATAGACATCAGTTTGCATCTCTTTGAAAAAAAAGACAAGAATGCAATTGCTGGGTTATATGGTAAGTCTACATTTAATTTAAAGATGAACCACAAAACAATTTTTCAGAGCAGCTGTCCCATTTTACATTCACACCAGCAATGTATGAATGATCCAGTGATCCAGTTTCTCTACATCCTGATTAGATTGTGGCGTGCTTCTTTAATGCACATGTTTTCATAAGAAAAAGAAAAGAAAGACTGGAACAATATTCACTAAAAGTGGTTGTAGGATTGATAGATCGCAAATCGCTTTCCTTTTTTCCTCCACGAATTTTCTATTGTGAATATAGATGGCTTTTGTACTTGTGGGCAAAATGTTATGGTTTTATTCAAGAAAGTATTGGGACATTATTGGTGTAGGGCTATGAACGAGATTAACCCTGGAAATCAAAGGTCTGTACAGATTGAAATGTGAATGTTACTGACAGTTTATGCAGCAAGGATCCTTCCTCAGATGATCTATTTGAAATGAATAATCTTGAATTTGATCTCTATTAATTATATTCATGTTTTACTGTTGCTGTGGGTAAAAATAATTTTAACTTAACCAATATCTAACTATGTAAAACACAGTAAAAGTTAGATTGACATGCCATGGCAATTATAAATGAGTAAAAATAAGAGATGCTTTGAAAACCACAATTTTAGCTGGCAGATGAAGGCAAAATCATCAGCGGGCAGCATATTGGAGCTAAGCTTTCTGAAGGAATCTGTTCATGTTCATTCTGGAATTCAGGAACCATTCTGAATTTATTGTTCCTTCCAAAAACCAATTTAACCCAAAGGGACACATACAGAGATTATGTTTAATGCTGGTTTTGCTACCATAGCTTAATATTTTCATCTATTTTACTCAGAAACAAAGATTTATAAATTACACCGTTCTTTATATTTTACTCTACCCAATGGAAGTAATTTCAAACTAAGTCTTTCATTCTTAATTGTTAGAATATAATTAATTAGAACTGTGGACAGATCATACTTACTAATAAGCAAATTTTCAGAACTCCTGAGAAGTTTGCAACAGCTGGGTGTGACTTTATAAATGAAAGTCTGACCTCTTAAAATGTATCTCCCACGGCTCCCCACCGTAAAAGAGAAAATCAAGAATCATCTGTGAATTTGAGATTTTCTTCCTGTTTTTCTGAGCCCCTGAAGTCTCTTCTTTCCTTGTTCTGGAACCTCACAAAGGCCTTCTGGACAAAGTCTTTGGGGCTGGAGACTCTGGCCAGTAGCCTGTAGGGCGGTACAGACCCAAAATGAATTAACAGACTACCTCTGAAATTCTCCACCTCCACTGTCTGAGGGCAAGGGGGAAATGCCAAATATTCTAACTGCACTTTTCGGTTTTCTGTTGTGTTCCAGTGGCTTGTCGTCTTGCTACATAGCAAGTTGGATGGAAGATGCATCGATGTCTCAGCTCCTTTGAGATTTTTCTGCAAAGGACCAATTCACCCGTGGCAGCTGGGAAGACAGGCATGTATTCCCTTTGGCCCTGCATCTTCCTGAGGCTAAGATAGACTTACATTTTCACAGTGAAGGAATTCAAGTCACGGGAGAGAAAACGTGGCCCCCCACAAGTGGCATGCAAATTTCCCTCCCTTTCCGCAGTCTCCAGACCTGTTTTTTACGTGGATAGAAGCAGAATGCAGAATGGTTATGTATTTTGATAAATGTTATGCCCTTAGCCCGGTCACAGTGTCAGCAAGAGTTATCAGTAAGGTTCTTTTGTTGAGTCAGAGTGGATCTCCTGAGAAAAGTGGGGCCATGGTATCCTGGGTCACACCACATCATAAATCTAGCTGGCTTTTCTCAAGAAAAATAGAAATAAATCTGAAAGGGAATAAAGATGCCCGTACCCAGTAACATTTTTTTCCCTCCTGGCTTTCAGTGAAAATAATTTGTGTACACTCCTTATTTTTAATCAACAATTAAATGTTGAGGAACACAAGGACTAGCCCCACATGCTACAGGGTGTACCGTATGCCTACCCTCAGGGTACTTCACCTTCTTGATCCTTACCACTGTCCTTGTGTATAAAAAGGGATGGTGACAATACACACCCCTCCTGGTTGTGGTGAGAGGTAAATGAGATAATGCATGCAATGTGTTCAGCATTAGGCTTGGTGTCTACTAGATAGTACTTGTAGTACTACTAATACTCTAGGACTAATACTCCAGTAGTACTAATAGATATCTACTAGATAGTACTAGTATTAAAAATAAATGCTATGTTTTAATGTAGTTCTTGCAGCAACAACTGTCCCTAATACAGCCACAGCCTCATCACAATGTATGGAAATAATTCACTTTTATCTGGGCCAGCATGCAGTTACTTTTTGTGTTGTGAGGGCATCAGAGAAACCTCCTATAGATGTAGCTTGGGATTTGTCCCCAGATCAAGAGTCACTGCAGAGCACTGTTCACAGTAAAGATTTGGAAGCAACCTATGTGTCCATCAACAGATGAGTGAATAAAGGAAATGTGGTATTTAGACACAATGGAGTAGTATCCAACCATGAAAAAGAATGACAACCTGTCATTTGCAACAACTTGGACTGAAGTGGAGATAATTATGTTAAGTGAAATAAGCCAGGCACAGAAAAACAAACATTGCACGTTATCACTTATTTGTCGGATCTAAAAATAAAAACAATGGAATTTATGAAAATAGAGAGTAGAAGAATAGTTACCAGAGGCTGGGAAGGGTAGCGGGAACTGTGAGAGAGGTGAGGATGGTTAATGGGAACCAAAAACAGTAGGAAAAATGAAGAAGACCTAGTATTTGATAGCACAACGGGTGACTATCATCAATAATGATTTAATTTTAATATTTAAAATTACTAAAAGAATATGATGGTATTGTTTGTAATACAAAGGATAAATGCTTGAGGGAATGGATACCCCATTTTCCCTGATGTGATTATTACATATTGTATGCCTGTATCAAAACATCTCATGTCTGCATAAATATATCTCCCTGCTGTGTACCCTCAAAAATTAAAACATTTTTTAAAAAGAATCACTGCAGAATTTTTCTGGTAAATTCTAACCCCTTGGGATTGCAATGAAGGAGCTACTTCAGGACCTTCATTGCAATCCCAAGGTCCTGAAGGATTCGTTACAATCCTTCAGGACCTAGCAAAGCACCAGGCAGGAATGACCTCACAGCCAATGCTTGTGAATGTTCCATTTGCATCTATTTTCTCATTAATCCAACTGCTTTTTCAACTTGCTGTGTACCTCAGAGCTCCTTCTTGGGGAAGGTATGTTGGCATAAACACTTTTGATAGCTTCTAAGCAGAGATTATTGTGGGATATCGCTGAGGATTTTTATCCTGCGGAGAAGTTTGTGCAGAAATTTATGGGTTTCCTATTCCTGGAGTGAATCCAAATACTATCTGAATTAATATAGGCTGAGAATAGTGAAAAACAAGATCTTTCTTGACAATATTGGTTAAAATTTGCTTTTTCTTTAGAATGTAAAATTAGAATAAAAGAGACATAGTCTTGAATAATTATTTCTGCTTAGATCATATGCAGTGTGTCAAACTCATCTAACTCTGTTCCAAATAACTCAAAGTCCATATTCTCTTCCCTTCCTTCATCTCCTATTTATCTCTCTTCATATTTCTCACATAAAGAAAGAGGATCACACACTTTTAGATGTCTTATTGAGTTGCCAGAAATGAACTAAAATTTTTTAAGGATTGTAGTTGCATTGGTTAATTTTATGTGTCAAATTGATTGGGCTAAGGGATGTCCAGATGGTGGGTGGAACATTATTTCTGGGGGTGTTTTGGAAGAGATTAACATTGGAGTCAGTAGACTGAGGAAAGATCCCTTCAGGGCTTGAACAGAGCAAAATGATGGAGGGTGAATTCTCCCTCTCTCTCTTTCTTCTTGAGCTGAAACATCCATCTTCTCCTGCCTTTGGACATTGGAGCTCCTAGTTCTTGGCTCTTTGGACTCTGGGACTTACACACGCCACCACCCCCAGCTCCCTTGACCACTCCATTATCAAGTCTTCAATCTTGGACTGAATTACATCACTTTCTTCCCTAGTTCTCCAGCTTGGTGATGCACATGATGAGACTTCTTGGCTTCCAAAATTGCATGATCCAATTCCCATAATAAATTTCCTCTTAGATATTAATATATGGCCTACTACTTGTATTTCTCTGGAGAACCCTGACTAATACAAGAGTCAGGATATAATATTGGGCACAGCTCTGGGTAAGTTGCCCTAGTAAATATTTACTGAGCCTATTTTGCTGTAATAATTTCCCCATAGTATGAGCATTAGGACAGTTCACATTTTATCCTAGTAGACTATACAATGTTTATGTTGCATAATCTATAGTAAATATCGATTTTGGCATGACTGTTGCTGCTGATTTGTGCCTCCTTAGCACTGATTTCCATAGGCAACTTTAAGGATATCTAAGAAGCAAGTAGAAGCGCTTTTGTCCTTTTGCAAAGAATAACACATATGCTAAGAAGCTGGATAGAATGCATTTTATGGACTAAAAGGTTCTCTTTACGTAGGGAGTCAGAATGGAGGAGAAAGGCCTCACATGGACACTGCAGTCAGAAAAAGCTGAATTGAAAACCCACCTCTACCATTTGATACCTGAGTAACCATAGATGTCTCTCCTAGTCTTTTTAAACCCCCGTTTTGCCATCTATAGGTGGAAACAATGATAAGATTAACTTCTTAATGCAGCTGCAATGATTAAATTAGGTAATATAATACTTTAAAAGCACTTAGCATTGGTGATTGGTACATATTTATATACATTATTGATCATGTTAATTCTTACAATTATTGCTATTTTGGGATTTAGAGCAGTTATACTCTGGTTGGATTTTGAGGTAGAGCTTACTTCCATTGGAATAGACTGTTTTGCAAACAGCTCATTGGCAATTCCGATCAAGAAATACAGGCCGCCACAGGCTGCTACTTGTTGATAATCCTTGCCAGTTTGGTGAAGTCTATAATGAATCAAAAACAACATTTCAATCTTGGTTGTTTAAAATTCCATGTGTTTGAGTTTCAAATAAGTGCATCTTTTAAATTGATCTTCAGTAGGAGTGTTTCATTTAATGCTTTTTGCTAGTAAAATCTCTGCCTAAGCAAATGAAGAGACTTCTTGAAAAAAAGTCTGGGGTGAACATTTTGCTCTTAGCAAAAATGGAGTTATAGGAACCAGATTTAGTCTCCTTTCTGAAACAATAACAACAACAACAATAAAAACAGGTGAAAATAAATGAAAAAACAATTTGTAAGACACCACAATAAACCAACAAAGGACAGAGAGATGAGGAATAAATGGAGTGAGTGATTCGGCTTACTGCCTTGAGTTTCTGGACGGCGGTGCAGGGCAGGGCCCGGGGTGGGGTCTGGGAGGCTCCGTCTTGAGAGATGGAGCTAACAGTTAAGAAAGACCAGAGCAGCTACAGCCTGGAGGACAAAGGAGCAGGCAGAATAGAGCTGTGCAGAGACAGACATGCAAAGACCTGCTGGGGGTCCTTTGGAGTATTCAGCTCGGTACTGATTAGCACATGTGTGTGAGGAAACGACCTGAGGCCTGGATAAGAACTGTCAGAAAGAATTAGAGTCCCAGGGCCTGGGATACACATGGTTCTGGGATACTGCCTATGTAAATACATACATACACACACACACACACACACACACACACACACACACACACACACATATATATATATATATATATATCCACGTATGTATTTATATATATTAAGAGACAGGGTCTTGTTCTGTCACCCAGGCTGGAGTGCAATCACCTAGGCTGGAGTGCAACTATGTGATCATAGCTCACTGCAGCTTCAACCTTCAGGGCTCAAGCAATCTTCCTGCCTCAGCCTCCTGAGTAGCTGAGACTACAGGTGCAAGCCACCATGCCTGGCTAATTTTTTAATAATTTTTTGTAGAGACACGGTCTTGCCATGTTGCCCTGGCTGGTAGTCATCTCCTGGGCTCAAGCTACCTCCGACCTCAGCCCCTCAAAGTGCTGGGATTACAGGTGTGAGCCTGTATCACTAGCCACATTAAAAAACCTCAAGATCTGGGGGGCATTGGCGAAGTCCTCAGAAAGGTCTTTCCTTTTTAGTGTAAATAATTAACTCTAAAGTGAGTAGTAGTCCTGTTCAGCCAAACAATTCTTAAAAGCAGAAGCAAAGAGGCTCAAACTGCTTCTTATCAACTTCAAAGAATCCCATAACAAAACTCAATAATATTTCTAAGAATACAAAAATGTCCAGTGGTCAACAAGGTAAAATTACAATGTTTGCTATCTAATAAAAAATTATTAGCCATGCAAAGTAGATCATGAGGAGACCAATCAATCAACCAATCAAACCAACCTAGAATTGACAGTTATTACAGTTAGCAAGTAAGAAAAGTAAAACGGTATGACTGTATTTTCTATGTTCAAATAATTAAGTTAAATCTTATTTTTTATTATTTGTGAAAATAAAATTAATCAGGAATATGAATAGATCACATTTTCCTTTTTTCTTTTCTTTTTCTTTTTATCTCTGACAGAAAGGATAGATCACATTTAAAAAACAGCACTTTTCAGAAATGCTAGGATGTTTCTTTTGCTGGGTGTGGCTTTCTAGAAGAAAGCTCAAGCTTTTAAATCATGGCTCTCAGACACTTAAACTGTTACTTTTTCTCCAAAGAAGCTGACATTCTCCTATTCCTGGATATTTTGGCATCTGATCAGATTAAATACAGAGGATTTGTGAAGTGCCAAACTTGAATAATATTTTATAATATTAAGGCTAATTGCATGCTGCATATTTCATAGTATAGATATAGTAGTTATTGTTTTTGGCATATGTTTTTGCACTCAGTATAAGAGGGCGCTAAATCAAATATAATTGTTTCAAGTTAGTCTTTGCTTCAAGCTAGAACAAAAATTCTCTGAAAGCAAGACCTAGATATTGTTCTATTATATATTCTTTGAACTTCAGTCCCTGGCATAAGCCCAGATAATTCTTGAATTAAATTGATTCAATATATTTGACCTAGAAGTGGAGACAGAAAGGCAAAGGTGGTAAAATACCTGCAATCAATTCATTTTTACAATAGAGTCTGACTCCTTTACTTGCAGAAACGGAAATAACAAACATGGGACTGTTGCTAGTCTGTTGGCAGACTAGCCCTCCCTCTGAGAAAATGTTATGAAAAATGTGAACAAAGCAAATAAAATTTTAATGGCCAATATATTAAAGGGGTATTACATGTGGTTGACACTTACAGATATTCCTTTATTAATGTATTTTTATATTTGCTATTGCTGATAAATTCCCAAAGAAAATTCATAGTGTGTTAAAAACAATCCCCTCCTATTTTATTGGGGACTACACGGGCAAATATATCACCAAAGAAAACAGGACTTGAAAAACGAATCTCATTTCAGTCTGTTTTTCCAGTAAATTTCCAAAGGCGTCCATATTCCATCTAAATGTAGTCACCTGTATTCTGCAAGGACACACATTTACTATAGTCCTGACAGGTTCAGGTCTTGAGCTTGGGGAAATTTAAAATTACGTCCTACCGCTTTCAAACCTTACCCAGTTAATACTCAAGACGGCCAGGCTGTAACCACCTTCATATTTGTTCTGTTACTGTTTTGCTTTCCTCACTTTGCAGGTCCTGAATCATGGATGTGAAGGCAAAATATAATTTCCATCCCTAGAAAATGTCACGGCAATGCCAGAGGGCCGTATGTTTAGGACATTGTTAGCTAAATATATCACGCTGCCTTCGTGCCTAGAGTAAATGTTTTAGCTTATAATTTTTCATTACTGAATAATAGCCCACACCGAGAACGCCTTAGCCACTTCTCACGGGCCATCTCGAAGGCACTTACGTTGCCGGTCCTGGAACGCAGATCCACAGTTCTGGTTGGTGGCTTTCCTGAGCAGCACTGCAGATGGTGCTCTTATGTGATAGAAGCAAACTGTCATTTCCACGGAGGAGATTTCAAAGCCTGCCACAGCGGCAGATGCCTTTCCCGGGAGCTGGGAAAGGAATTCTCTGTATTGTTAGCACAAAGTTGGCCTCTGTCTTTTGAACACAGTGTTTTATTTAACAATTAGTTATTAAATAAACTACTAACATTTATTCAATTATTTATTTATTTAATGATGGTTTTGAATCTACAGAATAGTTGTCAAGACAACTACTACAGAGAATTCTCATATACCCCATATCCAGTTTTCCCCTATAATTAACGTATTTCATGTCCATGGTACATTTGTCACAATGCATGAACCAATCTCGATATATTATTATTAACTAAAGTCCATATTTATTCAGTATGTCCTTAGTTTTTACCCAATGACCTTTTTCCATCCTGGGATCCAAGAGACTACATTGCATTCTGTCATCACTTAGACTCTTCTTAGCTGGGACGGTTTCTCATGGTTTGTAGTGAATTGTATCCACTATTCAACTTTTTTGATGCTATTGGGTTTTGAGAAAAGTAGTCAGATATTTTATAAAATGCCCTTCTCTTTGGGTGTCGTTTTTCTCTTGGTTAGAAACGCAGTTATGTTTTGTTTGGGGGAGTGGTTAAAATTTCTTTGAGATAACTCACAGGCAGTTGCAAGAAATAATGCACACAGATCCCTTGATCCCTTTGCCAAATGTACACAATGGTCACATTTGTAAAACTATATCATAATACCATAACCAAGATATTGACATATGTGCATAAGTATAATCTACAGATTTTTTTTTTTTTGTCACAGGATCTTGCTTGTTGCCCAGGCTGGAGTGCAGTGGTGTGATCATAGCTCACTGTAACCTTGACCTCCTGAACTCAAGAGATCCTTCCACCCCTCAGCCTCTTAAGTAGCTGGGACAACAGGTGGGGGCCATCTGCTTAGCTACTTTTCTTATTTTTCATAGAAATGGGAGGGTCTCATTATGTTTCCCAGGCTGGTCTTGAACTCCTAGCCTCAAGTGATCTTCCTGCCTCAACCTCCCAAAATGCTGGGATTATGGGCATGAGCCACTATGCCCAGCCCCAGATCTTATTTTGATTTCACCAGTTATATGTGCACTCATTTGTATGTGTGTGCTAAGTTGTATACAGTCTCCTCACCTATGTAGGTTCCTATATCCCCTACCAAGTCAAGGTACTGAACAGTTTCAACAGCACAAGCATTCCTCTGTTGCCCTTTGCTAACTAAACCCATCTCCAAACTACCTTCCTTTAGACTCCCCTGCCCCGCCATTCCTTAATCTCTGGCAGCTACTCCTTTTCTGAACATTTTCCCCCTTTAAATAACATTGAATATATAGAATCACAAATCTGGCCTTTTGGTATTGGAGTAATTTTTGTATATAATTATTTTCTCAATACAATTCCTTGGAGATTTGCTCAAGATGTTATGTATATCAATATTCCATTTCTTTTGACTATGGAGTGATCTTCCATTGTGCAAATGTACTATTTACTGCTAGTTAAGCCACCTGCTGGAAGACATCTGGGCTAATTCTCATTCTGTGGCTATTATAAATAAAGTTGCTATTAACACAACTATACAGTAGTGAGTCTTTTTCTGTTTGGTAGTAAAGAAAAAAGAAGCTCAAAATGGAACAAAATTCCTTTTCTAGGATGGACGGTTTTTTCAATTTCCAAGAGATAAATAAGAAGTTTCTTATAAACCTCATTTTTAGTTGAAAAGTCTTGTCTCCTCCAACTTTTTTCCTTACAGACTGTTCCTCAGGTATATTAAGTAATTATTTTTTGAAGATTTGGGCTTGAATAATTTCTTTCACTTTTTTCTTGAAGTTGTTTACTCCATCACAAATACAGTACTGTCCATGAAAAACGTGAGCCCTGTGTCTCATGAGTCTTCAGAGAACGTGAATAGTGAGGAAGAAAGAGAAATCGATGTGTGTGACAGCTTTTACTCATCCACTACAGCAGTGCTGGTGGGAAGATTACTTACCTCTCTTGGTTAAAATTGGAATATAAGTGTTGGGGGAAACACAACAACAACAAAAGAATTCTGATGTCAACGTATATCCCTGCACCCACAATTGAATGTCTTGCTGAGGAATCTGAACGGTATACACCAGTTTCAGGAGGTGAGCTGTGATGTGAAGCTGGAATACTATATCCGTTGTTTTCTGTGTACTTATTTTTTTCCTCAACTATCTTAATTTTCATTAAAACTATATTATATTCAGGCTGGGCATGGTGACTCATGCCTATAATCCCAGCACTTTGGGAGGCCAAGGTGGGTGGATCACCTGAGGACAGGAGTTCAAGTCCAGCCTGACCAACATGGTGAAACCTTGTCTCTACTAAAAATACAAAAATTAGCCAGGCGTAATAGCACACACCTGTAATCACAGCTACTTGGGATGCTGAGGCAGGAGAATCGCTGGAACCCAGGAGGTGGAGGATGCAGTGAGCTGAGATCAAGGCATTGTACTCTGGCCTGGGCAACAGAGTGAGACTCAGTCTCAAAAACAAAACAAAACAAAACAAAGCTGTATTATATTCCCTCTGTCACCTATATGCCTCTTCACATTCAATATAAACACCTTGGAGTTAAATCCTGGATTTAATGCATGGGGAGAGATAATTTTCAGTGCAAAATGAAAATTCAGCCTTGCTGCCAGTTAGTAAGAAGCCCACAGGGGTACATATGACTTTGTCTAGCCCTAGTCTCAACTTGATGGATTATTCCCACAGTCCTCATGTTATGGAAGACAGATTTAGTCTTGGGTACACATTTAAGAAATTGAAAATAGGGACAGGGTGAATCAATAATAGTTACCAAACAAAACATAAAGGCTCTATATATACTAGCATTGGGTTGTATGACAAATAATTTCAGTCCAGTTGGTTGGGGCATCTATGAGTGATATAGCCAGGTTGATCAATAACCAACCTAGAGTAGATAACATTCACTGTGTACTCAACTCTTTGTTGGGTGTTTCATATACCAGGGGGATGTAAGTTTTTAAAAACCTACTAGTTATCATCTGGGGAGCTTGTAGTTTGGCTGGGAAGACAAGACGTAGCACATGGAAGATGTGGACAGGACATGAGGGTTAGATCGTGTAGAGTAGACTGTGTCTGCCATTGTAGTTTGGATTCAGCTGGCTTATGGATGTGGTGTGGTAGATTGGCCTCTTTGAGAACGGGGTATTTACAGGTTCTCAGAGAGGATATTGCAGGTGGCAGTAACAGTGACTAAAGGTATTGGCATGCACCTGGTGAGGAGGGAACAGTGAGGACACAGCTTCTCCAAGTGAGAAATTTGATCTGGGTCTACAGAGAAGAGGGCAGAAAGCACAAGACTGGCCAGTGGTGGTCAGGGACAGGAAGTTGTATCCCACAGCTTGACATGAATCAGCGATTAACCTGTAGTGCCCAGGATGTCACATCTTGTAACCATCCTATGTTCTATCTCAATGATGCTCACAAGGTAAGTATTAATAGTATGACCCCACTTTATGTAGGAGCAAAATGAGGTTCAGAGGAAACATGGTTTATTATGGTCCCCTGAGAACTAGATCCCAAGCAAACATCTTGAGCAAAGTAGTGAACGAGGGCTCAGACTCTAGAGTCAAATTGCCAGGATCTGAATTTCAGCTCACTTATCAGATGGGGGATCCTAGCAGGATCTCAGCCTCTCTGTGCCTCAGTTTCCTACTCTCCAAAATGAAGATAATGATAAATCCTATAGCAGTATCTGACTTTCAAACTCAGTGGGAGAAAACATCTACATTTGTGCCCTAAAAATAATTTTAAACTTTTGGACATAACATATATAAGATGCATCTAGGTGTAAGTAGGTTATTTTCCCTGCAATAATGATATTTAATAATTCCTGTAGATGATTCTTTTTTCTTTTCTTTTGTTTTTGAGACAGGGTCTTGCTCTGTTGCCCGGACTAGAGTGCAGAGGTGTATTCTCGGCTCACTGCAATCTCTACTTCCTGGGCTCAGGTGATACTCCCATTTCAGCCTTCTGAGTAGCTGAGACTATAGCCACATGCCACCACACCTGGCTAATTTTTGCATTTTTTTTTTTTTTTTTTTGGTAGACATGGGATTTCTTCATATTGCTCAGGCTGGTCTTAAACTCCTGGACTCAAGTGTTTCTCCTGCCGCAGCCTCCCGGAGTTGGGATTACAGGCATAAGCCAACATGTCTGACCTAGATGACATTTAATAATCCCATTTTCCTTTCTCCCATTTCTTTCCACACACACACACATATTCACACAAACATATACATTCTTATTTCCGGCTGTTGCAAGTATACATCCAGCATCTCCCCTTGGTCTGACTTAATATAAATTGTAGTGAGATATACTCAGGGCAGGGTGTCGTCCTGCTGTGGCTTCAGATGTGTCTGATTTAACACATTCATGGATGACACCAAGCAAGGCCCATGAACTTCAGCACTAAGAGCAAAAACCCCACTCCAACAAAGAAAGCAGAGAAACTTCCAAGAGATGTGACTATGAGGGTACAGATACAGTGCTCACAGGTGCTTTGATTTGTGCTTGCTGAGGCAGGGTACACCACCCCCTGTTTCCATGGAACATGGTCTGTGTGGGGATGAATCTCATGATGAGTGCCCAGCTTATTAATTATCCATGTTAACGTCTGTGCACTGCATGGAGGTTCAGCCCTAGTGAGGGCAGCCTCTGGTCACAGCCTGGCCCTTCACACATGAGTCAAGCCCTCCGTAGCCCAGCCCTTCAGGTCCAGAACATCAGGTACAACTTCATCTTGTGTAAAGGCGGCTCTCTCCTAATTTTGGAGTAGGTGACAGGTCTTCCCTAACGGCAGAGTCCTTTGGTTTCCTGGAGCTTAGAGTCCTGTGGTCATTCACACCTGAGGCAGGTGAGGTGGCTGCACACCCTGCTGAACCTGTCTTCAGAGCAGCAGGTGGAGAGGAAACCGAGGAAGAAGAGGACAGCATGCCTGATGCTGGAAAACTAGCGTCACCAGGACAGTGATGTGGAGACCAGCAGGCAGGTCTCCTGCCCAAGTGGCATGGGCCACTTCAGGTCTCCAGGCTCTAGGGCCAGCTCTGCCAGGTCACGGGGTGCTGCACCCCAGAGCTTAGTGCCTGAGCACACCTGCCTCTGTAAAGTGAGGGAGTGGTTTGTGAGGTCCCATCTCCACACATGTGGAGTGGAGAGAATTTATCTGTATTCACCTACAGGGAAATGGACATTACCAGCACACGTGTGGCCCTGTGTGAAAATGTGAGGAAGCCTGTAGTGACTTTCACGTGACCTCCAGCTCCAATTCAAACAAAATAAAACATTTTGAGATCCATTATGAGCAAGTATTTCCAACACAGTCTCCAAGAAATGTACCTTGTTGGGGACAGGTGTGATGTTCAAGCATTTTCAAATTCAAACATTATTATGAAACTCAGTCAGAGGACATCACACATTTTTGACGGCCTTATTTCCATGTAGATCTTGTTTTTCTCCTTAATCTTTTCTGCCTTAATGATGGGAATATGTGCCATTTCCAGAGGCATTATTTAGGAGTTTGGCAGAGCTGAGTCTTTTAAGTAGCAAGGACAATTGCTCAGAAAGACACCACAGAGTTGGAACAGACATGAAGGAGGATACGAGAAGACACAAATGATGCCCTCTATGAACACAGATATTACTGACTATTACATGTGTGAGATCAGATATGAGAGTGCAAATGCAGCAAGCTTCTACTTTGAACACACTGAGATTATCAGAATCTTTGCATTTTGATATGGCAGACATCATCAGTGCAGGCAAGAATAAAACATCACTTGGTGTCCTTTTCACATAGCTTGGTTCTTGCGTTACCTTAATATTCAAAGCCCACCCTACTTTTAGGTTAAAACTGATACTATTTTTAACATGTCCTTGGTTGGAAATCAAAGAGAAAAGGTTTCCCCATGTTCTCACTGAATTCAAGCCAAAGATCTGACTCCTTGAAGACAAATTTTCTGGAACTAACTCATGGTATGGGTTGTACAGGTGGATCAGTTGAAGGTAGGTCTGCTGCATTAGTCTGTTCTCACACTGCTGTTAAAGATATACCCGAGACTGTTGAACAATGGGAACACATGGACACAGGGAGGGGAGTATCACACACTGGGGTCTGTCGGGGAAAAAAGGGGAGGGATAGTGGGGGGTGGGGAGTTGGGGGAGGGATAGCATGGGGGAGAAATGCCAGATCTAGGTGATGGGGAGGAAGGCAGCAAATCACACTGCCATGTGTGTACCTATGCAACAATCTTCCATGTTCTTCACATGTACCCCCAAACCTAAAATGCAATAAAAAAAAAAAAAAAAAGTATCTAATTGGAAAAAAAAAAAAAAAAGATATACCCGAGACTGGGTAATTTATAAAGAAAAAGAAATTTAATGGACTCACAGTTCCACGTGGCTGAGGAGGCCTCACAATCACCGTGGAAGGTGAGGGAAGAACCAAGGCGTGTCTCACATGGCGGCAGGCAAAGAGAGAATGGGAGCCAAGTGAAAGGGGTTTCTCGTTGTAAAACCATCAAATCTCATGAGATTTATTCACTTCCGTGAGAACAGTATGGGGAAACTGCCCCCATGATTCAATTACCTCCCACTGGGTCCCTCTCACAACATGAGGGAACTATGGGAGCTAAAATTCAAGATGAGATTTGGGTGGGGACACAGCCAAACCATAGCAGTTTGCCTTGACTCCAATGCAGGGTCTTCACTCACTGGTCCATGTGCCATTTTTCCATTGGCACCTGCCTTATGCCAGACACTGATGTGGCACCACGGTGACCATGACAATCAAATTCCTGCCTTCAGCATAGTCACATACAATGGAGGAGTCAGACAATGCACAAGGCAGCTAACAAATATATCATTTCAAGATGGATAAAATGCTATGAAGGTACTAAACAAGGTGGTTTGATGGAGGAAGTCTAGAATGGAAGTGATGGAGCTGCCTGAGACAGCGAGGACAGGGAAGGCTTCTCTAGGTTAAGCCATGGGGGTGCTGTTCTGTAAGGAGGAAATACACAAAACAGCCAGACCAGGGGCAGGAGCTCCAGGCATAGGGCACTCCAGGGCATAGCCCACAGGCAGGCAGGAATGGGCTTGGCTTGTTTCAGAAACAGAGATGGATATGGTGGCCAGCATGTGCGAGTGTTTACTAAATGACTGCATGGCAACAACACCATAGAAGGGAGATTTGGAAGCAACAAATTCTAAATTCTGATTCCAAATTGGCTGAAGAATAAGGACAGTCTTTGGAGATGTTTTGGTTTATAGCTCTTTTCCAATCACTTCTTGTGGCAGGAAGTAAGCTGCTCCCCTGTGCCCCAGCTGATATCAGTGAAGGTTCGAAGCCGCTGTGTCCAGTCAGGATTCTGCTCAGACTCTCCAGGTACAGGTGCTATGACACCAGGACAGAACTGGAGCTTTTGTAGAACAGGCACATGACATCTACGCTTCTACATAAAAAATGCCCGATGGATCTGGACTTGTCCAACATTGCCCTGAAAATTCTGTAGATTAAGACACTCCTGTTGCTTACTATTGTTCTCTGTGCAGTTGCAATTGTGACCTTCATTATAGTAGCCAAAAGCTTTATTTATAACACAGCAAAAGCAGATTTTACTTAGGTCAATCGATGCTTTTATTTTCCACCAGGATGGTAACTAAACTCTGCTTTTAGGACAAACTACATCTTCTTCTGTCTGTTGAGCAATTTAGCTTAAATCTTGCAGGAAACCAAGCTCAATCAGAAGGAGTTGTGGACATTATGTGAAGATGGTTCTAAATATGGGATTTTCTGGGTTTAAAGGAAGCAAAGTGAAATGAAAGGCTGATACAATGATCTATGAATATAAAATATAAAATCACACATGTATACTAGAGATTTAAAATAGGATCACATATTTACAAAAACTTAAGTGTTTATTAGACATGTGATAATATAAATTATTTTTTGTTATTTTAGATACGGTCTTGTGGTCATGTTTGAAAAATGGTCTGTTTCAAAGAAATAAACTAAAATATTTATAGATTGTTTTTGACTTTTATTTATTTTCATAAGAGAAGGTGTCTCACTATGTTGTCCAGGCTGACCTTGAACTCCTGGGGTTAAGGGATCCTCCAGTCTCAGCCCCCAGAGAAACAGGAATTTCAGGTGTGAGTTACTGCACCCAGCCCCCTTACGGTTTTTATGTAAACACACACAGGCGCGCGCACACACACACACACACACACAATTCTATCTTTGAAGGGATTTTTAAACCTTGCAGAAACCTGTGGTCACAGCTTATTTCCAATGTTTTTCTTCTGCAGAGGCTTTTGGTGACCTGACCACTTTGATATTTAGAGTTCAACTCAGTGCTTCAGCTCGGTGACCACACAGCCTACAGTCATTACATGTTGTCTCTAAACTCTTAAGCATCTATTTCTCAGGTACAGACCCATCTTAGACCTTTCACCCATGTTTTTATTTCTGAATATGTGGTGATTAATCCTTTCAGAGCCAGTTCTAATTTCCATGCACAACTGAAGCTTTCAAATGGGTTTTGGCCATGGGGAGAAGCCCTTACTGAACATTTCTCTGAATAGAATAATTGAATAGACATAATTACAAGGCTCTGTGCTATGTGAAATTGTAAATAGCACTGACAATGTAATTTGCATTCATTTATGATACAGTAACTCATTACGGATCCAATTTTCATCCCCTTCATTAACAAGCTCATCTGTTTCTCTGATGGAAGTCCCTCTTGTATTAGATGCAGCCTTTTGCCCAGAGAGATGCCCAGGGTGGGGACTGGGGCTGAGAAGCCGGCTTGGTGTTGCTGACAACTGGGTGCATCGCAGACTGGTGTCCCCCAGGGCATGTGGACACCTCAGGAAAAGACAAGTGTGTGCAAATTCTGGGCTATCTAGTCAATCTTTTATTTAAACATGTACATTTTGCTTGGTTGGATTGCAGGGAACTATTATATTAAATAAGTAATGAAAACAGTTCTTGCCACCAATAAAATAATAATGAGGAAGAGAAAGAGAAGAAACGTACCATCAATTAATATAATAATATTAATACTAATGGGGAGGAGGAGACACAGACAAGGACCATATTACTTGTGAATACATCCATGGATCAATCTCATTGTAGTTACTCAGAATCCTCTGCTGTCATTACTTCATTTCACATCCTGGGTCCCATGGGTTGTTCATCTTTATTTTTATTTTATGTTATGTTATATTTTAAGAGTACGGTCTTGTTATGTTGCCCAGGCTGGAGTGCAGTGGTTCCATCATAGCTGACTGCAGTCTTGAACTCCTGACCTCAAGTGCTCCTTCTGCCTCAGCCTCCCAAGTAGGTGGGACTACAAGCTGGCACCACCACACTTGGCTAATTTTTTTATTTTCATAAGAGACAGGGTCTTGATATGTTGCCTATGTTGGTTTTGTACTCCTGGCCTCAGGTGATCCTCTGTTTAATCTAGAAGGCTGTCATAGAAATCAAGTGAGATAACATGCAAAGGTAAAAGGGTGTCTTTTAAAATTTTACCTGTTGTACTGGGTTGGATAGTGTCCTCCAAAAAATTATATTCACCTGCAACCCTGGAATGTGACCTTATTTGACAATAAAGTCTTTGCAGATGTAATTAGTCCAGTGGAGTTCATGAGGGATTATCGTAGTATCTAAATCCAATGACTGATATCGTTACACAAAGACCATGTGAGGACACACACAGAGGGAAGGCTATGTGGGATGGAGGCAGTGACTGGAGTGATGAGGCCATAAGCTGATGAATGCCTGGGGCCAGAATAAGCTGGAAGAGGGGGAGGAAGTATTCTTCTCTAGAGCCTTAAGAAGGAGCACTGCTCTGTTGACTCCTGGATTTCAGACTTCTGGCTTCTAGAACAGTGAGAATTAATTCCTGGTGTTTTAAGCCACATAGTTTGTAGTATTTTGTAATGGCAATCACAGGAAGTTAACACATCTGCCAAAATAACAGTCCTTGCTCCATGGCTTTTTTGTAAGGATTAAATGAACAGCTAAGTGGTGAACACAGTGCCTGACACAGGGTCAGCACTTCTGGAACATCTTTAAGGGAGCTGTGTAGAATGCTCCATCTATGGATCAAACCAAGGTTGTCCAACCCACAGGCTACAGGCTGCATGCAGCCCAGGATAGCCCAACACAAATTCATAAACTTTCTAAAAACATTATAAGATTTATCTGTGATTTTTTTTGTAGATTATGCTATCATTAGTGTTACTGTATTTTTTGTGTGGCTCAAGACAATTCTTTTTCCAGTGTGGCCCAGAGAAGCCACAAGATTACACATCCCTGGATTAAAACTTCCATTGTGAAAACATAATACTGTGAGATGGCTGTTGTATTAGTCCATTTTCATGCTGCTATAAAGAAATACCTGAGACTGGGTACTTTATAAAGGAAAGAGGTTTAATTGACTCACAGTTCTCCATGGCTGGGGAGGACTCAGGAAACTTACAATCGTGGTGCAAGGAAAAGCAAACGTGTCCTTCTTCACAAGGTAGCAGTAGACAGACTTGCAAAACGAAGGGGGAAGAGCCCCTGATAAAACTATCAGATCTCTTGAGAACTCACTCACTATCACAAGAACATCATGGGGGGAACAGCCACCATAATCCAATCACCTCCCATAAAGTCCCTCCCCCCAACATGAGGGGATTACAATTCAAGATGAGATTTGTGTGGGGACACAGAGCCAGAACATATCAGGTGTTGTCCCAGAGAAAGAGAGAATATGTTTGCCCAGAGGTGTCAGCTATAAGCTAACAAGGACTAAATAGAGAGAGAATTTTAAAATCCATCATTTTATTATTCCTGTTCAGGAACTCTAAATGTTCCCACTCAACTGCTACCAGGTTCCTGCCTCCTTGTCCAACTACACAGAGCAACTGATTCCCTAAGACACTCATTACCTGTGCTGTTCGTCATATGTGCTGGTTTAAAATTAGCCTATCTGAAAGCCCATGGTAAAGAAGAGCACATGGGGGACATGTTTATAAGCAGGCTGAATTTAATTTGATTTTTCTCTTGTAAAAGGATTGTCTTACTTCACAGTTGTGCATTTTGCATTATCATGTTTTCTCCATGGTTGAATCCATAGGTCCTAAAACTATGGTCATGTTACAAAGCACTAGAGAATTGTGGGAATCTTTGTAGAGGACTGGTTAAATAATTTGCATTAAATAAAAACAAAATAATTAATAATCAAGTTGGTTGTTTTGTGTTAAATGAGATGCAATCTGAAATTAGTTATGGCATAGACAATGTTTAAGAGAAACAGAAATATAAAGAATAAACATGTATCAAACATTCCCCTCCTGTTATACAGTAATAAATCATTATTAATCCTCACTGCTAAATAAGATAATCATAGTATCCAGTATGTGGGACTATGGTAAGGAAAAAATGAGATCTTGCTTAAAAATAAGCATTTAACCCAATGCCTAGCACATAGTAACTCTTCAATAAATAGCTGATATCCTCAAAAGGAACATTGTATTAGGGCAGTTTCCCAAATGCCACTCCTTAGATGAAGGTTGGGTGATGATAATGTTTCCAGGTTTCTCGTGATTCCTTCCAGATAATCTCTCACTGTTCCATGTGGGTAATGAGGGAAGCCTCTGGCTGCATGGCCCAGGGAGTGGGAAGCCCCAGTGGTGGGACATCTGGCTGGGGAAGCTCACCCCTTCTGGCACTGAAGAGAAGGAGAAGTTGTGCTTGTCAATGCCTACACCCCATGGGACAAGTTTGCAACCTTCATTGGAAAGAATTAGGCTAGTTCTTCTCAATGAGTCTGCTCAGTTTTATCAGCGCAAACTGGGAGAAATAGTGTTTAGACTGATTCTTGCATTTTGGCCAGCCCACAGGAAAATATTATTATTATTTGAAATAAAAACCATGTTTCAGAACAAGTCTGGGAACTTCTTGTGCTGTAGTTAAGAGCTTTAGAATGAAGCAAAATTTAATTACAATATTTTCTAACAATAGTTTTCCATCACTGTACCCAGTTATTGAATGAACATGATAAGTTTCAGATTTTTCTGCCTGTGACAATGAGATGACAGCTTCTGCCTCCTCGGGCTTTCATGAGGTCAGATCAATAGTGCAGGTTAAATCCTTAGCACATTGTGTACTGCACCCAGGGAGCTCCTGTACAAAGGGCAGCTGTTCCTCTTGATCCACTGTGGCAGCTAATCCCCTCCTTCCAGCTCAAGAAATGTCCTCCGTTTACCTGAGCCTGCATTGTCAACACAATCACCCTTGGTGGCAAATATGGTTTTATTCACAGTTCAGAAATGCAAGCCTCAGGGTTAAGTAAAGCACAGGTCAAACTAGCCTGGTATTTGTGTGTGTGTGACAGGCATTGCTTTGCAATTCCCTGGAAGAGAGGTAGGCTGTATGGGTTTACAAGGGTCTATGTGTTTGTAATTTGGTTTGAATTTACAGTTTTAGCTTGTGAATGGGTGGCATCTGGCTCTATTACACAGCAGGAGAAGCACATTCTTATCCGTTTCCCTGACTTGATGGCACTCTGCTCTCTGTCTCTCTTCATTCATCATGTTGACTGGAGAAGAGATGTCAGCCAGGACAAGTGAGTCTGTGCCAAAGAGAATTTGGACTTTTTATCTTTATGTTAATGTATCCATTTTATTTTTTTTTCTTTTTCCCTTTAAAAATGCTTACCTCAAATTTAATTTTGATGCGGTTTTCTTCCTAAGATTTCATTATTTATGTAATGGTGGAGTACTTTTTGTTTAATCAAAGCTCATTGTTGCAGATATTTTGTCCCTGGTTCTTCAAAGTGGCCCGAATAACCTTGAAGTTGCACTGGAATGACTTCACCTTTGGCCTGAAGGGTTGATAGGGAGAACCTGTATGGTATCTTTTGATTAATCAATTCATCCCAATGTTCCATTTATGAAGAAAAAAATATTTCAAAGTGGCCTGTGTTCTGCACAATGTTCATAGTGGTTAGCAATGAGAAATTGCAGTCTTTATTTTTTTCTGTATATGAAATTTTAAATCATTATAAAAATAATGTTATTCATAGAAACATTTCAAAAATATAGAAAATAAAATATTATTTTCTATATGTTTATATAAATTAAAAAGTCAAACAAAATTTAAACATGAATGTATTGTTTTTTCTCATTTTTCTGTGTATTTACATATTTTTCTGTGATCCTATTTTATATATTGCTTTGTGTTCTGTTTTTCATCCAATATTAACTATAAATATTTACCACATTATTAAAAATTCTTCATAAGAACTTCATAATAACTTAATGCCTATATAATCTTTCTTCTTTGTGTGGCTTTGTTTTAATTAATGCCCTTGTTTGTAAATATACATAACACCTGAATGTTCCTTTTGTAGTATTAATAGCAGAATTAGGTGTGATAACTAATCTTATTGAGCATTTACTTGTGCTGGAAACTGTTACATGCTTTACATTTAACTATCTTATAATCCTCAAGAGCATGGAAAGTGAGGTCTGTTATGATCACCATTGGACAAAGGTGAACACAGAGGCTTGAGTTAATTAAACATATCCAAGGTCACAAGTTTAGGGCCAGGTGTGACCGTTAGTTGGGAGTGTAAGACATATGCCGTGTTTGGATTTGTGTCAGGAAGAGAGTCCTGCTGTATTTTTGGTGCTATCAAAGTATCATTTGTGGGGAGAACTTGGCTTATGGTGTGACTGAGTCCTCTATCCACTTGTCTCTATCTGGGTCAGAGCTTCCCTGTCTTTATCCTCCCCCTCATTCTCATACCATCTTCCTTCTTTGTTTCTTTTCCAAGTCCTCTGAGCACTTTCTTTTCTTCCTTTGCCTCAAGGCCCAGTTGCCATTGGTTTTGCTGCAATTTGTTTTGATGCCCAGCTAATTTCAAGGTTTCGTGCCCTTGAGGAACTGTTTAAAAAAAAAAGTGTTTGTTTAACCCCTTGAACTTCTTGATCTTGATATAATAATCATGAGTAGCTACAGCTTATTGATCATTTACAATGTACTACATGCTGTGCTAAGCCCTTCACCTTCAGAATCCTAACTTAAGTCTTGCACACAATCATCTGAGGTAAGCATCATGATCATTATCCCCTTATTACATGTGGGGAAACTGAGGCTTGGAGACCTTAAGTGGTAAGCTCTCCGTCACATGGCCAGTGAGTGGCAGCACTCGGATTCAAACCCAGCTCTGTCGGACTCCAAAGCCAGAGCTCGTGGCCACTCAGTTAAGTTGCTCATCCATAAGGGTGCTAACTTTCACTTTTTCTGAGTAAGTTTTATGTTACTGTCATGTTGACAATTATTGATCACCAGTTTCATTTAAAATACATCTTTCAGTTAAAACAGACTTTTCGATGTGGGCTTTTACAACAAACAAAGGACAGTGAGAAATAAAGGAAAATGCAGATAAAACATGTTAGGAGAGCATCAGATTGTGGTTAAAAGCACTTTATTTGAGGTCACATGGCTGCAGTTTCCAATTTTAGCTCTGCCTTTTACTAGTTTTCTGACCATTCATTAAGCTCTAAGCTCCAGTCTCCTTTTTGTCAGAGGGATAATAATAGTGCCTGCCTCATAAGATTGACATAAAAATGAGATAAAACAATGGATATAAAATACTTAGCATGGTGCCTGGCACATGGGGAATAGCTGAGTGTATGAATGAATAAATGACTGTTGCAAAACAATCTTTTTACATCTCATGGTATTTCAGCAACATGTAATGGAGTGGATAGCAAAGAAAGAAATGGTTGAGAAGATGTAAAGTAATGAAAAGTATTAGGCATCATTGCCAATTGGTGGCTATTCAGAAGTAAAAATAAACAATTGTGGAGCAGACACAGTTAAGAGTGGAAAATTATGGTTAATGTACACAAATCTGATTCAGTCATTTACATCAAGTCTTTTAGTATGTGAGCAAAGGTGCTAAGACCACTGGATGGGTGACTTTAAACTCCCCTGGCTCAGTGTCTTGATATAAACTGTAAATTAAAAATAGAGAATCTTGACTGGGCATGGTGGCTCATACCTGTAATCCCAGCACTTTGGGAAGATCCCCTGATTCCAGGAAGCTGAGGCTGCAGTGAGCTCTGATTGTGCCACTGCACTCCAGGCTGAGCAACAGAGCAAGAACCTTTCTCTAAAATAAAATAAAGTAAAATAAAATAAAATAGGAAATACCATTTTGTCAGTTTCAGATGCTCACTGGTATGGGTAGAAGGGGGAAATTCCTGATGACTTAATATAAGCACCTAAATTTAACCACTTCTGAACCTCCTAAGAAGGCATTCAAATCAGTAAATCCCCTTTATAACCTCAAAATAGTCATTGTCTTTCTCTTCACACTAAAATTTAAGATCTATGTGGGGAAGATTTTGTCTGTTATGAAGATATCCCCAACATTTACGAAAATGCCTACTACATGGTAGACACTCTAATAATATTAAATGAATGAGTAGTGACTATAAGAAGCCCAATTCCATCTGACTTTAATGAGGAATGTTGAAGAATGTGACCGCACTTACATACTTTTGAGTAGATATACCATCAGGGGCAACTGTAGGAGGCACTAGAAGATGTAGCTACTGATACATGATGCATAACTGCTGACTGTGTCAGACGGTGTATATATCACATCTGTAGCATTAATTCCAGATAAATAGAGCTGAAAATAAACTACCACACTGTAGTCACATGTGGCCTATCTGCATGCACGCTTTCTGATTTCATTTGTTCAGTAAGAAGCTTAGCGAACTATATATTCCTGAACTGGCACGTTCCTTTGGGTTTTGATTTCTTGTTTCCCCACATAAGCCAATTTGAGTTGGGTTAAGCATAAAAAGGTAAGTTTTAACTTACCTTAATAAAATTCTGTACATTCATGAACCTGAGGAGATTGATAAGTCCATTTTGGCTTTAATTTGGCTTATCTTCAAAAAGCAAAACGTTGGCATTTCTTTGACTCCCTTCATTCTTCAGACGTCTTTTCTTTCTTGCCTTTCTCCAGTGTCTTACCTAATAATATGGTTTGGCTGTGTCCCCACCCAAATCTCATCTTGAATTATGGCTCCCACAATTCCCACATGTTGTGGGAGGAATCTGATGGGAGATAATTAAATCATGGGGGTGGTTTCCCCCATAGTGAGCTCATTGTGATGAATAAGTCTCCCATGATCTGATGGTTTTATAAGGGGAAATCTTTTCACTTGGCTCTCATTTTCTCTCTTGCTGCTGCCATGTAAGATGTGCTTTCACCTTCTGCCATGATTGTGAGGCCTCCCAGCCATGTGGAACTATGAGTCCATTAAATCTCTTTTTATTTTATCAGTCTTGGATAGGTCTTTATTAGCAGCATGAAAATAGACTAATAGATCTAACAATCATCACCACCTGACAACACTCATTCTAGAATTTCACTGCTATATGCAATGCATTCTAATGCAGCTGTCTTGGTTGGGGTCCCTCAGAAGCAGAGCCTGAGACAAGGACTGGAGTGCAGGTAGTTGATTTGGATGGAAGATAAACCAGTGTATTAGTCCATTTTCATAGTGCTATAAATATACTACCCAAGACTGGGTAATTTATAAAGGAAAGCGGTTTAATTGACTCACAGTTGTACATGGCTGAAGGGAGGCCTCAGGAAATTTACAATCATGGTGGAAGGTAAAGGGGAAGCAAGGATTTTATTCACATGGCAGAAGGAGAGAGAAGAGTGAGTAAGAGTAGGGAAAACTGATTTATGAAACCATCGGATCTCATGAGAAGTCACTCACTATCATGAGAACATCATGGGGAAAACTGACCCCTTGATCCAATCACTTCTCACCAGGTCCCTCCCTTGACACGTGGGATTACAGGTCTAGATGAGATTTGGGTGGGGACACAGCCAAATCATATCAACCAGTAAGGGACAGACGATAAAGCGAGACTAGAAAGTGCAGGCAAACAATTAAAAGTGTCAGTGGGTCCCCTGAGGTCAGGAGTTCGAGACCAGCCTGGCCTACATGGTGAAACCCCGTTTCAACTATAAATACAAAAATTAGACAGGCGTGGTGGTGGGTGCCTGTAATCCCAGCTACTTGGGAGACTGGAGGCAGGAGAATCACTTGAACTTAGGAGTTGGACGTTGCAGTAGCCAGGATTGTACCACTGCACTCCAGCCTGAGTGACAGAGGGAAATTCCATCTCAAAAAAAAAAAAAAAAAAATGCAGTGTCAAGGTCAGCCATCATCACGGGCAATGGTGCTTAAAACTGCTGTGGAAACTTGGAGGACAGCAGGAGCCTAAATCTCACCTCCTGAAGCCCTTCGATGAGGGCCAAGGAGACTAGAAGATGTGAAAACTAACTTTCTTCATGCATTGATGGAAGATTGTTCCCCTTGAGGAGTGAGCACATCTGAGTGGCAAGCTCTCAGGTAAAGACAAGCAGGCATTGATCATGGGAGGTGAACCCAGAAAACATCGATATAAGGGCTGGTGAATGAATGGATGTGGCAATGACAACGTCTGGGTACATTAGGTTTTATTGAGGCTCCCCAGATTTATGCCAGAGGTATTTTTATTCCCTCTCATAGTGGCTGCTTTTAATCCTGGAAACTGTTTAAACCTGCTTTAAAGAATTTTAAATAATACCTCTGTTAGTGTGAGTTTTTTAAGAAATCACCTCTAATTTAATGCTTGAGTTTATGCATAAACTACTTGAAGGGACACTTGGGTTGAGATTCAGGTTCTAGGAAAGCACTTTTGTTGATCATGGATGCAGAGGATGTGAGTACATCACTGGTCGATCAGTGAGTGTGAGGATTTTAAAAAATGCCTGTCTGCCTCGTTTTTCCTATTTTGTTTGGGCACTTTTCTTCCTTTTGCATGAAGTATCTGGTCCAACTCCTCCAACAGTTGCCTATTTCAAGATTCAGTTAAAGTATTGCATGTTCTATTAAATCTTTCCTGATTCTTTCTCCCACCCCATAGACAGATATTTCTTCTTCTCCTTCTCCTCCTTCTCCTTCTTCTTCCTCTTCTTCCTCTTCTTCTTCCTCCTCTTCCTCTCCCCTCTCCCTCTTCTCCTTCTTTTTGAGATGGAGTCTTGCTCTGTTGCCAGGCCTGAGTGCGGTGGCATGATCTCAGCTCCTGGGTTGAAGCAATCTTCCTGCCTCAGCCTCCTGAGTAGCTGGGACTACAGGTGTGTGCCACCATGCCCAGCTAATTTTTTGCATTTTCAGTAGAGACGGGGTTTCACCATGTTGACCAGAATGGTCTCAATCTGTTGACCTTGTGATCCACCCACCTTGGCCTCTGAAAGAGCTGGGATTACAGGCATGAGCCACTACGCCTGGCCAACTGCTGCTTCTTTTATGCATGTCTCCTTTTTTTTTCTTCTAGCTCTCCTCCCCGCTGTCCCTCAACACAGCCCCCAGAGAAATCCATCTACAGTATCAGATTATGTCAGTACCTAATTAAACCTATCAGTGGCTCCCTGCTTCTATCAGCCCAATTAATTTAGTCCTCAAAACGGACACATACACACACACGAACATGCACACAGGTGCATGTCCACACATATACACACGCAGTACACACAAACATGCACACATGCCTAGACCCAGACACACCCCCCATACTTTCTTATCACTCTTCCTCCTCAAAGATCATATCCCTCCTTTTCACCCTCTACTCCACTGTGTGTGCATTTTCATAAGAACCCATCACTCTTTACTGTTATTTATCTATAAATATTACCTTCTCTTCACAAAAAAAATCCTGAAATAGTCACACAAAGCCTGTCCGATCTAGCTATGTGGCTCCAGGACCAAGCTCAGTGCCTGCCAACATGGTGAGCATGAAATAAGTTATGTGATAGAAAGAGTAAAAAACTCGAATGAGGGAAATCTGTCTCAGATTCAATCTATTCACGTTCATGATCCTGCTCTAAATACAGCATCAATCAAGAGCTTAAATAAAATAAGGTCAGATGGAAACACATAGATCTTTAGAAACTTAGGGAATTATTTTTAAAGTTATTAATTTTCATCTCTCTGTGCAGTTAAATTTGTTTCCACATAAAAGTCAAAAAAGACACTTATGCGGCCAACAAACATGAAAAAAGTTCATCATCACTGGTCATTGGAGAAATGCAAATCAAAAGCACAATGAGATACCATCTCACACCAGTTAGAATAGTGGTCATTAAAAAATCTGGAAACAACAAATGCTGGAGAAGATGTGGAGAAATAGGAACACCTTTACACTATTAGTGGGAGTATAAATTAGTTCAGCCATTGTAGAAGACACTGGTGATTCCTCAAGGATCTAGAACCAGAAATCCCATTTGACCCAGCAATCCCATTACTGTATATACCCAAAGGATTATAAATCATTCTACTATAAAGACAGATGCAGACATATGTTTATTGCAGAACTATTTACAATAGCAAAGACTTGGAACTAACCTAAATGTCCATCAATGATAGACTGGATAAAGAAAATATGGCACATATACACCACAAAATACTACTATGCAGCCATAAAAAAGGATGAGTTCATGTCCTTTGCAGGGACGTGGAGCTCATGAAGCTGGAAACCATCATCCTCAGCAAACTAACACAGAATTAGAGAACCAAACACCACATGTTCTCACTCACAAGTGGGTGTTGAACAATGAGAACACTTGGACATAGGGAGGGGAACATCACAAACTGGTGCCTGTCAGGAGGTGGGGGAAACAGGGAAGGAGAGCATTAGGGCAAATACCTAATGCATACAGGGTTTAAAACCTAGATGATGGGTTGATAGGTGCAGTAAACCACCGTGGCACATGTATACTTATGTAACAAACCTGCATGGTCAGCACATATACCCCAGAACTTAAAGTCCAATTAAAAAAAAAGTATAGCAGAAGGAGTCTATGATATAATCATCCTCTCACTCCACTCTTAGGACAAACAGAGGAGCATAAGAATGTCACTGGGTGAAGATGGAGCCCCACACCTGCCCTGCGTGTTTTGCAGGTATTATTGCATGGATGCCACCTAAGATCCATTGATGTCTACAGATCATTTCTTAAATGAAAATCTTAAGCTCTATTACACCTACTCTTGTCTCTATAATATTACGTACTTAGGGATATTTCATTACTAGTTTATGAGAAAATAAAACGTAACTTTCCTTTTTTATGAGACGGTCTGACAAATATCAAAATATAAAATGAAGAGATAGTAAACGAACCCCCCAAGTACTTATCATGTGTTTTGGCAATCATCAGCATTTTTATTACCTGTTTCTTTGCACTTACTCCATCTGAAATACGTTTTAAACATTCCAGCTATTAAAGCATTTCATTAGTTAATGCTATATGATGTATCTATAAAGAGAATAACACTTTTTAAAAATAAACATAACTAATAAAATCACTAATACTTTCTTAATATCTTCTGACAACCACTCAGTGTTGAAATTCCCTGATTGTTTCAAAAATGCTCATTGACCCCTTGATACGTTTGAATCATGTTCAGACAGAATGCATACAGTGTATTTAGCTTACACATTCTTAAATATTTTAAATCTATAACAGTGTCCCATTCTTACCTCTGTTTCTTTGTGCCATTTGTTTGTGGAAGAAACTAAACCATTTGTCTGGTAAAAATTTTCATATTCTGGATTTGGCTGACTGAATCATGGTGGTGTCATTTCGCGTTTTTTTTTTTTTTAATTACATATTTCCTGTAAGCTAGGAGTCAAAACTAGAGATTTGACTGGATTTAGTTTATTTTTTGGAAGGATTACTTTATGCATAATGCTTTCTATTGCCTTCTCTCCGGCGGCACCAGTTTTTGGTTGTTTCCTTGAAGTGGTGTTCCAAATGATTCGTGCAGAGACAAGTTCTTTTGATTCCAAATTTAGAGCTCAGAATTCAGTTCAAATTTTGGAAGGGTTAACTCGTAGGTAATACTTTTTATTACATCACATCCTTTGGTTGTTTTTCATAAATTATGGCCAGAATGCTGGCTGCAGAGACAAGATCCTTGGAGTCTGTCTTTAGTGCTCAGGGATATATTATTCACCATACGTAGCAAAAGGCTGTGAAATTTAGAGTCAGACAGACTTGAGCTTACACCTTGGATTCATTTCTGACTAAGTGTCCCTGGACAAGACACTTCACTGTTCTGAGCCTTGAGATGAATCACTGACCAGAGGTAGTAACACTCACTGCACAAAGTCTTTGTTAACATTCAAAAACACGTGGAAATTAGATTCAATTCCTGGTGCAGACCAGACGTGCTACAGATGTTCCTCCCATTTACCGAGAAAAACCCAGGGAGACGCTCCAGAGAGCTGGACTAGGGCAGACCATCCTTGGATATTCAGAAAAGCATTTACTTCCGTAATCAGACCATGAAGACAAGGATAACCACAACTCAATAAAAACAACTTTCCCCACAATTCTATAGAGGACATTTCATGTGCCTCATTCTTCGTAGAATGAAAAACGGAGGCCCAGGCTAATCGTTCTACCTGTCAGGATACATGGAATGTGGAAAAGTAATTAAACTACGATGATGGAGATGTATTGATTGTGTAACTTACCCCATTTCCCGCTGGCCTTGAGAATACTTGCCAGTGGTGCTTGCGGCTGCAGCATTTACCCCGAGATAATTACCACAAAATATCTCGCTTTATTATTTTCACACTGCTCTGGGATATCAACTTTGGGGGAAAAAAAGACATCATTTATTTATAGCATTCTGTTTTTAGTAGTGGTATTTCCATTTACAAAATATACTAATTCTTGATCGCCGAAAATGTGAAATCCCCAGAAAGCACAGCATTTCTACGTGTGACGTTAGCATCATTCTGGAACAGTTGTCGGCCGAAGATTATTTGATGAATCTGAGTTTTCTGAAATAGACGATTCTGATTATTCAGACGATTCTGATGTTAGTTCTGTTTAGAAATAACTTCAATAACAGTTTTTATATTTTCATGTTGAAAATCAGTCAGATTGGCTTCAGCCTCAAAGAGTGTGTTTATGTAAAATTAAATGAGTGCTGGCAGTGAACAGTACTTTTCCCTAAATGGGAGAAGGGTTAAATTACCTCTCCAATTAAAAAATTATATCAAATATTTTGGTGATTTATATAGTTCTAATTCTCACTATCTCTGTCTCTTTGGCTTTCTTTCTCTCTCTCATTACCTAAATTATATTTTCTGCTGCTATTCTGGCTTGCAGCAGGTGGTTGGGAATATGTGGCTGGCTGTAGAATCTGAGCTGTTCATTCAGTCTCACAAAAGAAGAGGATCTCACCTTCTATTTGGCTTATTTATAAGCATCTACGGTCTCCTTCCCTGGGGCACACATTATTCTTTTTTTTTTTTTTTATTTTTTTTATTTTTTATTTTTTATTTTTTTTATTTTTTTTTTTATTGCATTTTAGGTTTGGGGGTACATGTGAAGAACATGGAAGATTGTTGCATAGGTACACACATGGCAGTGTTATTCTTTATTAGGCTAGAAAGGTAAATACTAGGACCCCACTCGTTAATGTTTCCTAGAAGTGTTGAGTTCGCTAACCTGGTCTCACCTTGCAAGGGAAGTTTCCTTTACTTACCCAGTACTGAGAGGACCACTGCACTTGGAAATTTTAAAAAGAGGAAGAGTGGTTGGGGATCTCCAATCCTGACTCCTTCAAAATACAGCATTAGAGACACCACACAAATGTCTCCTTCCTGTTGATTCTTACACCTGTCCCTGTCAGAGGCTAAAAAATTATGGGTTCTTCATCAATAAATATGGAGGAGGAGGTGGGTTCTGTCACCAAAACCCTTGAAAAACTAATCAAGTAAGTTAATTTCATTTCACTTGGAATCTACTGATAAGCAGTGCAAAAAAATCAGTTTGGGTTTTTCGCCATGAATTCTTAGGCTTGCTAAACAAAGCAGAGCCATCCTGTGGTGTCACTAATTCTGTGAGATATGCCACCTGCCCAGCTCTCCAATTAATCCTGGATTCTCAGAGCACAGATTGGAAATAACAGGCAAAGAGGATCTTTAATCTGCTTTAGAAAACTGTCCCTGTTATCTCACCTAAATCCTAGTTAAATTGGCTTGAAAATGAGAAGAAACATCTCATTGGTGTTGCTGGGGGCACAATGTGAGGTTTAGGGGTAATCTCAGAGTGTTGAGGCTCCTCCCAGATATGCTCATCCCATCTGTCCAGATCATACATTTTCCTCACAGACCCATCAATTTTAGAAATGGTTGAAATGGGGGTAGGAAATGGTGGTAGAGAATGAAGCTGACACATTCTGCCTTGTGTATAATTACAAGAGACGCTACACCTTTTCAGGTAGGGTTCAACATGGCTCCTCTTCCCAACTTCACACTCAAACACCACCTGCTCTCAGATGACAATAGTGGACTGTGTCTGTGTCTGTACTTTGTAGTTATTCAAGCTACAAGAGAGACCTGGAATACTAATATCTTGATAATTAAATATCACGTTCCTCAAAGTTTAACCTCTGAGGGCTCGTGACTTGAGTTCTATAAGGGGAGCAGATGGCATTTTAACCAGTAGCTTTGGTGTTCCACAGAATTAAGACTCCCAAATTCTCATCCCACCATACACAACTCCAGATACCTAAAGAACTAATACATTTTAAAAATACTATATAGACAACTAGAAGAAAAATGGTCAGAGCATTTGAACATAAAAAAAGAATGAAAATGTTAAAGAAACATACAAAACTATTCTCACTCACAGAATTCCCTAGAGAAACTCATTTAAAAAAAACTGAAATATATGGAGCAAGATTAGCAAAATAGTATCTTTAGGAATATTCAGGTTTTGAGTAGTCACGTTGAAAAACTGATTCTACTGTATAATTTTGTTCAATATATTTAGTTCTTCTTTAATAGCTTTTCTGTGTGAGTCCTTTGCCCACATATTGATAATTGCTAAACAAGTATGAACAAAATTTTATTTTTAAAAACTTTGCATAGACAATGTTTGCATGATTACAAGTTTCCTGGGATATCTCACACAGCAACGGTATTTTTTAAACAGTAATTAAATACTATCTCATCTATCTGAAATACTACTTGAAAAATAATTTTGAAAATAAAAATGGAAAACAAGGTATATTATCATTTACATATAACAAAAAACACACAGTTCTAGCTCTATTCCCTGACTCAGGGGTTAATGTATTCCTCCTTTTATAGAGTGTACACAAAATGTAAAGAAAACACAAATAACTGAGAAGGTAAACTATAAGAACAGCTGCTGCAATAAAAGTCTTCAAATACTGAAATGCCAAGGGCTAAAGTTTATTACACAAGTCATGATTGATTTAACTGGTGTGAGTTACTGAATACTCCAAGATTTCATTTCAAGGCTCAAGTATTTGCCCAGCCACCTGGGACAAAGTATATAGAAAAGTTTGTAGAAGTTAAAAAACGTAAAAGAGTTCAGAGTTCTTATCACTCACACTGTCTCCCTCTCTGTCTTTCCTGGCTGTCTTTTATTCACCTCTCCTATTTTTTAAGGACAGGTTTGCACAGGTGGCTCCTGCTTCCCACCAAGCCACTGGAATAGTGGATTCAGGCTGGGAACCTCCAGCAGGAAGGGACTTCACGGTGTAACTGCCCCCAGAGAGGCTGCTACAGTTTCCTCTGAACCAAGGCCTTACTCCACCTGGAGAGAGAGGGAGAGATGCCCAGGGAGGCTTTGTTCTCTGAACTGCGGGCTTCATAGGAACTAGGCATGTTGCACCCCTAGTAGGGTTTTTGTGCCTTTCTTCTATTCTGTTTTTGGAGGGGCAATCATACTGGTGAGAGGTGAAGGAGGAGGGGAATAGCAGCTCACCAGCGAATTAAATGTTATTGATCACATTAAAATTCATTCGGATCTTTTGCTAATACTTTACGTTCTTTCTCCTGATATTATAAATTGTAAATATTGTGTACAAATCTTTTCATTTCTTTGTGTCATTTCTAATTCTGGAACTTGCTTTTGCTATAACATTATTAATGAGATAGGCACAATTTGAAGGCCCTAGAAACTAGCTTCCCAGGTGGTATTTTTTTTTTTTTTTTTTTTTTTGAGATGGAGTCTTGCTCTGTCACCCAGGCTGGAGTGCAGTGGCACAACCTCCAGCAACCTCCACCTTTCAGGTTCAAGCGATTCTCCCGCCTCAACCTTCCTAGTAGCTGTGACTATAGGCGCCTGCCACCATGACCGGTTAATTTTTATATTTTTAGTAGAGACAAGGTTTCCCCATACTGGCCAGGCTAGTCTCAAACTCCTAACCTCAGGTGATCTAAACACCTGGGCCTCCCAAAGCACTGGGATTACAGGCATGAGCCACTGCACCCAGCCCCCAGGTGGTATGTTTCTAAGGGAGACTTTACTGTGTAATCCACAAGGCTGGAATGGGATCAGGAAAATAGTCTATTTTTGGGGTAGTGGGTGTGCCTAACTGTAGCCAGGAGGGCTCTTCTTGGACCCCTCAGGGAGGAGGCTCTGCTTTTAGGTGTGTTTATGCCAAGGGTTGTGCAGCTTCTAGGCTGGAATCTGTCTTCAAGGCACTGTTTTAATAAGCTGCAAATCATGATGCATTTGTGGTATGAAATAAATGCTGAAACTAACATTAAAAGAAAAAAAAATGTAGTGGGCATGGTGGCTCACACCCGTAATCCCAGCACTTCAGGAGGTCAACGAAGGAGGATTTCTTGAGTCCAGGAGTTAGAGACCAGCCTGGGCAACATAGTGAGACCCTGTCTTTACAAAACAAATTTGAAACATTAGACAGGCATGGTGGTGTGCCCCTGTAGTCCCAGCTACTTGGGAGGCTGAGGCAGAAGCATCATTTGAGCCCAGTAGGTTGAGGCTGCAGTAAGCTATAACTGTGTTACTGCACTCCGGCCTGGGTGACAAAGCAGAACCTTACCTCAAAAAAACAAAACAAAACAAAAAAATAAAAAGAAAAAAAAAAGTAATGGGATAGGATGGAATAGAATAGAATAGAATAGAAAAGCTCAGAGAATTAGAATTCCTTATTACCTTATTATAGGTAGTAAGATAAATTTAGATTTTTGAAATGTCACGTGAATTATTTGTGTGTACTCATAAGATGTATTTCTTACCCTGAATTCTAGTCAAAAGTATTTGAAATTCACTTTTCTAAAACGTATTCCATATACAGACAATATTTATATTAAAGAAGAGAAAAGCCACTAATTGGGTATTGTTAACTTAGCATTAGTACAGATCCAGGGGGCTTAACATTAATATAATAATAATAATAGCCAATATTCTAGGGTGACTCATTTATTTCTCAGAAATTCTAATAGGCCTTTCATGTGTACCTGAAACTTCTCTGAGGTCCCATGACTTTGTGGGTCCCATGACCGCTTGTTCTGGGGTGCAGTGAGCCCATAGCTCACACCTGCCATGCTGCATGAGCTTAGACATTTTCTCTTTCTTCCACCTCTCTGTGAATCACTAAAGTGAGTGTGTGTGTTTCCCAAGTCTGTGCACAGACCTCTATGACTCTCAGAACAGATCTGTTCAAAATACTTTGTTATAGTTATAATAAATAAAATTAAAATCAACAAAAATCAACAAATGTGTAATTGTTAAAATTGATAAGACCTTATATCTAACAAAGTATTATGTAGCACTATTTTTTTTTTTTTTTTTTGAGACAGAGTCTTGCTCTTGTCACTCAGGCTGGAGTGCAATGGTATGATCTCTGGTCACTGCAACCTCTGCCTCCTGGGTTCAGGTGATTGTCCTGCCTCAGCCTCCCGAGTAGCTGGGATTATAGGCACCCTACCATCATGCCAGGCTAATTTTTGTATTTTTAGTAGACAAGGGGTTTCACCATGTTGGCCAGGCTGGTATTGAACTTCTGACCTCGTGATCCACCTGCCTAGGACTCCCAAAGTGCTGGGTTACAGGCATGAGCCACCACACCCGGCCACTAAAATTTTTAATTCGCTAATTTACTCATTCAACAAATATTTCTTGAGGATGAAATAACTGTCTTCACCTTGGCTCGAATGACTATAGTGAGAAAGGCATGTATTTTAACTTCTGATGCTCCTGGTGCAGTGGAGAGCTGGGCAACAAACAGGAGAACAGGTGAAATGAATATGACAGCCCTTATAGGGCTATAGTGAAAAGAACCAGAAGTACAAGAAAGACGAGCCTTTGTTCTAAGGGGGCTAAGAGATGGGCCTATCTCAAAGGCAGTTAATGTCTTTAGTCTGAGACTTAAAGGATGAGAAAATCCAGCCAAGAATAGAGCAGTAAAAAAGATGTTTCAGGCCTGGTGTGGTGGCTCATGCCTGTAATCCCAGCACTTTGGGAGGCTGAGGCGGGCGGATCATGAGGTCAGGAGATCAAGACCATCCTGGCTAACACGGTGAAACCTATCTTTACTAAAAATACAAAAAATGAGCTGGGCATGGAGGCACGTGCCTGCAGTCCCAGCTACTAGGGAGCATGAGGCAGGAGAATCACTTGAATCTGGGAAGCGGAGGTTGCAGTGAGCCGAGATTGTGCCACTGCACTCCCGCCTGGGCAACAGAGCTAGACTCCATCTCAAAAAAAAAAAAAAAAAAAAAAGAAGTTTCAGGACAAAGGAATAGCAAAAGAGCCCAGTGACTAGAAACAACTGGAAAGTTCAAGGAGCCAGTGGTCAACGTGTCTTGTGTGTGCTGATGGGGAGAGGTACGAGTGTCTGAAGTGGAGACGCTTCATGCTAGACCTGCTGGGAAGAAAATGCTGCAATGTTTACCATCATAGAAAAAGGTCCTAAAATGCTTTCTATAGATTTAATGCATTTAATCTTCAACCTCATGAAGTAGGCACTGCTACTGTGCCTCAGTAGGGATGGGGAAATGGAGTTTCTCAGAGAGTAAAAAACATGCCTAACCCAGGAATATAGCAGAATCGAAAACGTTTTCACACAAAACTTGTACACAAATTTTTATAGCAGCATTATTAACGATAGCCAAAATGTGTAAAAAACCCATATGTCCTGGGTAATCAAAGGGTGCTCTATCCATACAATGAGGTAGTATTTAGCCCTATAAAGGAATAAAATTCTGATACAGGCTAGGATATGAATGAACTCTGAAAACCTTATACTAAGTGAAAAAAGCCAGACACAGAATGATATTGTATGATTCCACTTATATGTGAACTTCAGAATAACCACATCCATATAAACAGGAGATTAGTGGTTGCAGGGGGTGGGGGGACAGCAGAAATGGAGAGTGACTACTGCTACCTGGGCCAGGGTTTTTTCGGGAGCTATGAAAATGATCTGGAATTAGTAGTGATGGTTTTACAACTCTGTGCGTATAACAAAAACCATTGAATTGTATACTTCAAGAGGGGAGAGCTTTATGACACGTGAATTATATCTCAATAAAGGCATTGCTCAAAGACAAAAGAAACGTGTTCCAAGTCACAGAGGCAGTGACAGTTCTTGGGTTTGGAGCTGGCAATCAGGCTGCGGTTTGTGCTGATTTTTACTGTGCTGTGCACCGTCTGTTCCTTCTAACAACTGGAGAGAGGCATGATTTTTACCTGATGAAGAAAAATAATCCCTTGCTCTGCAGGTTAAAACTTCTGTAATTCACAGATGTTTTTAAAATTAATTTTAATCAGTGCAGCCTGTTTGAAGATCCATGGAAGACAGTGTTTGTGCCGTCTTCATTTAATACTAGCATTAATAAGCTGATTTTATATTTTTTTACATAAACACAGGTGTGACAAATTTCTAGTTAGAAATTATATAAGGCTGGATTAAAATGTCCACATATCAAAACTCATATGTGTATATAATCATATGCCTACATATATTGCATGCTTGGTGGCTGATAGTCTTGGGGATACATTCCATGTATTTGGCATAGAATGTTCAAATACATTTGGCAAAGAAGAGTGGCCTGCCGGTTGTACCTGCATGAATAGGGCCATCCAGTCAGAGGAACCTGAAACTTTTTCCCCTGGGTCTTCCACTGACAAGTTTTTGATATAGGGCAAATTAACTCTCCATAGCTTCAGTCTCCTTATGGGTAAAAGTAGTATATTAGTAGTATTTAGTTGATTCAACTCCTCAAAACTTAATGACTTAAAATGGTCACTTATTGTCTTCCTTGGTTCTGTGGGCTGTCTGGGCTTAGCCACCCAGATTCTTCAGATATTTCTTATGTGATTGCAGATATTTCTTATCTGATGGTGGCTAAGGCTGCCTTCATCTGAAGGCTGGGCTTGGTTGATGTCCACTGTGGCTCGGCAGACATGGCAGTTGATCATGACCCATGGTGCTCATGTTCCCTATTTCTAGTTAATACACTTTTGGGTTTGGGGCAAGTTGACTTCTTGTAGCCTCAGTTTCTTCATTGGTAAATGAGTAGTAAAAGTTAATCAATAGGATAATAAGAGCAGCCACCTTGCAGGGTTGTTGCAAATGTTAAACAAATTGATCCATGGGTTATACTTGCCTGAACACCCTAAGCACTTAGTAAAGTTAGCTGTTACTGTTTTTATTTTGATGATAATGAGATAATACATGCAAAATACCTCTTGCTGTGCCTTGCAGGGAGGTGTTTAACAGACTGTAGTTATGAGATAGAGCCTTTTGCATGTGTCATATAAAATTGTCACCTGTGGCTTGGTGAAGACAGATCATAGGTCCCAATGTCCTTACTCCTTTGTTTTCATAAGGGAAAGTTAATAGAGATCGCTTACTTAGCTGAGAATTGACTATGGGCTGGAATTTTACTAAAGATGAAGTAATTCTATTATTGCACCAAAATTCATCTGTTCAAGAATAAAGGCATGGCAGATTCAGCCTGATGTGCACAATCCTGACCTTGAGATATCTTTCCTAAAAGCTGCAGGTGCTTTTTCTTGAAACATTTAAATGTGTCCCCTTTATATCAATAATAGGTGTGTTAATGGAGGTGGTCAGGGCATGCAGGGGGCAGGCTGGGTGACATGTGTTCTGGCCTTCTCAAATGGCTGTCACTCTATAAAAACACAGTGTAATTTGTTAAATGTCAAGTAGATTAATATGTCAGATCTGGGAACATTTGCCTTGTAGCATTGTAGCATTTAGATAATAGAATACTGTAATAGCTCAGCATCTTGCCTAAAGTTAAAATATCGGGATTTATATAATTCTTAGCCACAACACCATTTTTCAACCACTTAAAAAATCTTCCCAATAGCTAGAAGATCTTGTCTTGGCCCTTACTCTGGCCAAGAATTTTTGAAGCAGACCAGCTCCTGGTAACAGATGTTTAGCCAGAATAATATGCACATTATCAGGCAAAGATGAATAGCTATTTAATGGAGCTTGAAATGACTTCAATCTATAAAGCTCAGTGTGGGTCAGAAGCTTTAACTGGCTGGCCCTCTACCGGTGCTGAATCCTGCAACCTGACTTTGGAGAAGTCTAGGGGTTGGGACCTGAGACTAGGGAAGTTCTCTCCACTCCATGTAGCATGTTCTTTAATTTTTCCTTTGCAATGCAGATTGCGGCTGTAATTAAATAAATTTGTGCAATTAATTTTTTTTTCAGAAGTTGCAATCCTAAATATAGTATTAGTTGGAAAAGTGAATTAAGTGAAAGAAGCAGTCAGTTAGGGATGGTAGTGAGCTGAAAGGTGTGTGGCCCAACTAAAAAGAATGGCTAGCACTCATTTGCTCTCTTAGTTTGGTGTTGCTATAAAGGCACAGTGTTGCCTGAGACTGGGTAGCTTATAATGGAAAAAAAAGTTTATTTGGCCAACAATTCTGATGACTGGAAAGTTAAAGCTTGGGCATTTGCATCTGGGAAGGGTCTCAGGCTGCTTCTATTCATGAAAGAAGTTGAAGTGGAGCTGCTGTGTGCAGAGACTACATAGCAAGGAGAGAAACTGAGGAAGGAGACTCTTTAACACCCCAGCTCTCCTGGAAAGTAACAGAATGAGAACTCACTCACCCCTACCCAGGGAGGACATTCATCTGTTCATGAGGGATATGCCCTGCTCATAAAGACATACACAAGACTGGGTAATTTATAAAGAAAAAGAGGTTTAATGGACTCACAGCTCCACGTGGCTAGGGAGGCCTCACAATCACGGCACAAGGCAAAAGTCACATCTTACATGGTGGCAGACAAGAGAGAGTAAGAGCCAAGTGAAAGAGGAAACCCCTTATAAAACCATCAGATCTCGTAAGACTTATTCACAACCATAAGAACAGTATGGGGGGAAACTGCCCCCATGATTCAATTATCTCCCACCAGGTCCCTTCCACAATATGTGGGAATTATGGGAGCTACATTCTAGAGAAGATTTGGGTGGGGGACATAGCCAAACCATATCATGCTCCCAGGACCCAAACACCAGCAGGCTCCATCTCCAACCCTGGGGATCAAATTTCCACACAAGATTAGCCGGGACAAATATCCAAAGCAGAGCACTTGCAGTCAGTTGTTTTCATGCAGTAATATAGGCCCAGGTGAATTAATGAGTGTTTCAAAAGGAAGAAGGAAACTCTATTTTTACATGCAATATTCTGATATTTAAATGTTGATGGTGAATTCAATTTTTTAAAAAAGTACACACTGTTCTAAGGAAACATAGATTTGGCTCTGTGCTGACACTTTACAGAAGACAAATATCTGACTTAATATTTACCTCTAAGATTGACATGGAGTTAAAAAGGAAAAGACTCTTCCCTTATGGCCCACTTTGTCTCCAGACACTAGCCCAATCTTCACGTATTAAACAAATGAATTTGACTAATTAAACCTCCACCATGCCAATAGTTGACATCCTTGGGTAAACAATGACATCTATTCCAGCGAAGAAACACTATTTGTTTCTAGGCATGAATTGCTTACATTTATTTGTAAGCTATTTCGAGTTTGTTTATGATTTCTTATTAAGAAACAAAATGAGACAAGTATGTATAGTTTGCAGGTGCAGAATCATTACGGGAAGGATCTCAGCTTTCAGAAACCACAGGAGTGGAGAGTGCACCATTACAGAGTTCATTGTCAATCTTTGCAACTTCAAGGTTAAAAAAAAAAAGATTGACTTATTTTCTTTTCCATTAACCAAGACATTTACTAAGTAGCTTTTTAGAAAACCTTTAACTTATGCCCCAAGGATGAGTGCAGCATGAATTGAAATCTGCACAAAAATAATGTTGGACAAACCACAAGAATGTCATTAATATCATTAGTCTCTAACCCTCTGTAAATGTCAGTGCTTTATCTCCATTAGACATCGTTTATCCTTTGGAAAATGAGATCAAAGGAAGTGTGAGGAAACACACAAAAGCCCAGAAACGGGGATGTGACAATTAATGCATTAATTACGAGTTCCCTGAGAGGTTCTGCTGGAAGACACTGGGATTTGCTCTACTCTCTCTCCTTGGCTACCCATTTTCCATTTCCACTGCCTGCACAAACACATCTGCACACCTATCTATGCAATGGTACTGCTGTTGCCTAGTGAGTTCCTATAAATGCATTTATCTGTATCCTTGTGAATCTTGTTCCAGCAGAGACAGTGTGTGCCAGCCTGTTCATTCCAGCACGTTCTGTAACATTTGCTGACACAATTGCCTTTTTCGACATGTATCTGTCATTCCTATCACCACACTGCTGTGATTGAGCTCAGGCTTCTCTTCCTAAACTTTGTCTCTGTGGGTTTGATCCTATGTGACTTGAAACTTGAGTGGTGGCTGACCAGAGAGATTAAGCCAGGGAACTGGATTCTCTCTCCCTTCAACCTCAGGAAAACCCAGGTCCTGATGTTGCAGTCTTGCCAATGCACCTTAATGTAGCAATTTCTCGTTGTCTGAACTAGGACCCTGGATTCTTCGTCCCACATCCAAGGAAATTAAGGAACTTGGACACAAACTTGGGGGTGTAGCAAAAGTTTAGAAAGTGAAAGAAGAAAGCTCTCTGCAGTGGAAAGGGAAGTGCAAGCAGATTGCCAGATTACAGATGAATTCAAAAGCTTTTTTTCTGTTTTTTGAGATGGAGTTTCGCTCTGTTGCCCAGGCTGGAGTGCAGTGGCGCAATCTGGGTTCACTGCAACTTTCATCTCTCGGGTTCAAGCGAGTCTCCTGCCTCAGCCTCCAAAGTAGCTGGGACTACAGGCACACGCCACCACACCCGGCTAATTTTTGTATTTTTAATAGAGACAGGGTTTTTCCATGTTGGCCAGGCTGGTCTCCAACTCCTGACTTCAGGTGATCTGCCCACTTCGGCCTCCTGAACTGCTGGGATTACAGGTGTGAACCACTGCACCTGGCCTCAAAAGCTCTTTACAAGAAACTCCTCTCCTCCCTGTAACTGTTTGGATAATTTTTCTTATTAGTAAAGCTGTCTGTGCAACTCACCTTCTCTTACGCAGCTGTGGGTATGTCTCTAGCCAAGCACAAAGTACTGCTTCTTTTGCTTGTATAACTGTGGGTTTGTTTTAGGTAAGCCCCCCTCCTCCCCGTGCAAGTTCCCATCCTGTAGTGTAGATGCCTGAAAAGGGGAGGAAACTTTTTCCTGGGAGCTCACTAATTATACAAAGAACAAAGAGATGCTGTGGTGGACCTGGTTTGCTTATCCAGGTGCAGCCTGAGCTTTTTTTTCCCGGGTTGTTTTATTTTTGCCTATTGCTGTGACTATTCAGGCAGGCCACTTCTACAGTCTGAATTTTTCCCAAAAGATTTTTGTTTTCCTTCTCCCTCACTGATATCTGGCTGTGCATTGCTGGCTCTGTAGCCTTGGGCTGGCTTCCCTGAGCTCCCATGTCCTCACAAACAACAGGGATTATCACACCCCCCTTGTCACGTGGTTGTGGACGTCAAGGCGACCTGACAGGGTGCTTACATGTGCAATTGTTCAATAAACATTTGCTAGACGCCCATGTGTAAGGCAGGGAGAAAGGTGAGACACCGTTTTTTTTCTAATTTGCTCATTTGAGAAACACCTTCATGATTTTTTGTCTTATATGTACTACCTCATCACACTGACTTGCTTTTCTGTTTGTTTGTTTCCTCGAAAAATGTATTTTAGGTCGGGTACGGTGGCTCACACCTGTAATCCCAGCACTTTGGAAGGCTGAGGCAGGAGGATCATGAGGTCAGGAGATTGAGACCATCCTGGCCAACATGGTGAAACCCCGTCTCTACTAAAAATACAAAAATTAGCTGGATGTGGTGGCATGAGCCTGTAGTCCCAGCTACTAAGGAGGCTGAGGCAGAAGAATTACTTAAACCCTGGAGATGGAGGCTGCAGTGAGCTGAGATTGTGCCACTGCACTCCAGTCTGGGGGAAGGGTGAGACTCTGTCTCAAAAAAAAAAAAAAAAAAAGAAAAGGAAAACATATATTAAAAGGAAGCTTGATATCATTACTGAAAATGGAAAATCATCCCCAATTTCCAAATTTACAAAATGTAGATGTCTTTAAAAATAAAACAACGTGGTTAAATTTAAAATAGGAAAAAAAAATAATAATGCAATACATGTTTAGAGGATTGCATACCTGAAAACTTCAAGGGGAATGGAACTACTGTCAATCACTGGGAGACCCCAGGAGAGGCTCCTGATGGATAGAGGCTCCTGAGCACCCTCGGTGCAGGGTCTCCAGGTCTGAGACAGAACGGGCCCTGTTCAAGTGAGAGGACAGCTCTGACGCCTGAGCGGAGGTGGCCATCCTGCCTTGCCCTGGGCTTTGTGTAATATCTTCCTGCTCTTTGAGGATAAGGATAGGTGGTAGTCTGGTGTGGATTAGGGCATGGGTTTCCTATGGCTCCCAGAAAAAGGGCCACATAGAATCGCAGTCCCTGCCCAGCTGCAGCCAACACCCAGGTCATCTGTCACCAGGCTGGCCGCTGGGAGAGAGTAGGTCTGTGCCGGACTCACCACCCCTTTTGACTCCACCTCCAAGGCCCCTCTGGGAGGTGTGTTCTTCGCTGTCCTCCAATCCTGGTCACTCCCTTTACCCTGGGGGAGGAGGCTGTGAGAAGATCAAGGTAACTGGACAACTCTTTGCACACCCCCAGAGGCAGAGTGCCTGGCAGGCAGAAGGACGTCCCAAAACAGTAACCGGGCCCCAGGAAGCTGCACTGCCACTTTGGGGGCTTTTGCCTAGCACGGGGCGGGGCCAGTGGGAAGGACCCACGCCCCACAGGCTCCTCCCAGGAAGAGCGCAGTGCAGTGTGGAGGGAAGGGAAGGGAAGGGGAAGAAGAGGGGAGGGAAGGAGAGGGGGCGGGGGAGGGGGAGGGGAAGGGGGAAGGAGAGGGGGAAGGGAGGGGAGGGGCTTCACTTTCCTGGTGTTTGCCTTTTAGCAGGAACCGTCAGCGGACAAGACACACCCTTTTCCTGGACTCCTAGGATCAGTTCCCTGTGAGAGGGGGGAGGTATCACCTCTTCACCTTTTCGCTGGACTTGGCCTAGTTCAGGGCGGGCAGATCCGGGGTTCTCTGCCCCACAGGCTTCTAGGGGGGAGGAGGAGGGGCACACCTCCTTGTGACGTTTATTAGAGATGGGCGTGGCCAACGGAGAGACCTTTCCCACAGTAATGGGCCCTCACTAGGCTCCCAGGGGCAGGGCGCGGTGGGGGAAGGAGCACCCTCTCTGTGGGGCATTTGCTCTGCTGGGAGGGGCCAGTTGTCCTCCCGGGACCTCCAATTCACAGGCTGCAGGTGGCAGCTCCTGTAGGAGGGGGCTTCGTGGGGGGTGGGGGGCTTCTCTTTGCAGCTGTTGCCCAGGGCTGGGTAGGGCTGGCTGTCAGGCTCTGCCCAGGAGGGGCCTCATCACTTTTCTGGCTTTCTCTCGGTGCCTCTGGGCCAGGGGCCAGGGTTTGGAGCCCACAATCTCCTTGGCTACAGGAAGTGCTGGTTAGCCTGCCCCCTTTGCTGGGGGGCTTAGTGCTGAACTTGGTGACTGGACGAGGTCTCACCCCTCAGCCCCCCCGAGGGATCAGTGTCTGGTGGGGTGGGGGAGGGGCACCACCTCCTACTGTCCTCTGCCTAATTCTGGGAAAGGCTGGTTGATTGGGCCCAGCCCCCAGGCCCCTTGGTGGAGGACTTACGTGGGGAGGGCATCAACCCAGCTGCTCCTGACAGGCAGTGGCACTCCTTAACTGTTAGAGGAGTGGTTACAGTTAAATAGAGATCAATTCTGCAGCGCCTCCTTCCTCCCGGTCCGCTGTTTACAGAGAACAACCTTTTCCTGGAGCTTTTTGTCTTCGTGCTCTTTGGTGGTCCTGGGTTGGAGGGCCAGGGTGTTTAGGATGCAAAAGTACAGGGAGCATCCTTCCTCTTCCCTGGAATTCTGAGGTTCCTCGCCGCTATACCTTCTAACCTCCACATTGCAGCGCCTTCTGCGGGTTGCTTTCTGTTTTTTTGTCCAGGACTTTTTGTTGTCATTAGCGGGAGAAGAGGAGGGGGAGTGAGCTTTTATTTTCTTCACCTTAACTGGAAGCCTGGTTGAGCTGAGAAGCGTCTTACCTTAACAATACCCAGTTGACAGGGGAAAAGAAGGCAGCTCAGCCTTGCTAAGCAACAGGCCCAAAATCCCTTTAGCGATGCTGGGCTGGGATTCCAGGCCACCTCTATCCATTGTGAAAACCCAGTCCTTTAAAATGCATTGTGCTAAAGCTTAATGTTTAAGGGAGTGTGTTTTGCCTACATCTAGAATCAAATTAAAATCTAATTAGAAGACATGCTTACAATTTGGAAAGGATTAATGTTTTGAAGATAACGTATCTGTCTTACCTCTAAGTTCTATGGGGAAAGGCAACATTCATCTTTTAAGTTTGCGGAGATTTTATTCAGAAAAACACCTCTGTATATCTTTGCTGAAAAAGATATAAACTTTTGGCCACAGTCTAGGTGGAGTAAGTCACTGTGATAAGCTGAATTTCAACCCCCTTCCCCCCAATTTATGTATTGAAGCCCTAATTCCCCAGTACCTTAGAGTGTGAATGTATTTGGAGATAGGGTCCTTAAAGAGATAATTACAGTAAAATGAGGTCGTTAGGGTGGACCCTCATCCAATAACCACTGGTATCCTTGTAAGAGGCTATGAGGACGCAGACATGCACACAGGAAAGACCTTCTGAAAATGCAGGGGAGAGGACACCATCTGCAAGCCAAGATGAGGGGGGCTCAGAAGAAATCAACCCTGCCAACACCTGATCTCATACTTCCCACCTCCAGAACTGTGAGACAAAACATTTCTGTTGTTTAAGTTACCCAGTCTGTGGTCATTTTTAAATGGCAACCCTAGCAAACTAACACAGACATCTTTTTAAATAAGTAGGAAGAAAACCCAGGGAATGGGACGGTGCTGTCAAGAGGACACGGAAAAGAAAACTCTTGAACCAAGGAGGACTTGGAAACAGGGGAGGTGGACCTGCATGTGCCCCCATTTATGATGGCACTAGAGCCACTGGCTTCTCTCTTGCTCCCTCTAGCTCTCTTTCTTAGGCTCTGGGAAAGTGGTATTCAGCACTCAATTTCCAGGGCTCTGATTCTATATTTTGCCCCAAGGTTGTCACTAAATCCAGTTTGGTCAGCATTAGGTAAATAGGAATTTGGCTGAGGAGGAGTGATGTTCCATAAACATCAAGACATAACAGGCAGAGCCACAGGAACCAGGACATGGCACAGACCGAGCCATGGGTGGTCCAGAGCAGGTGCAGATGGGGTGGTGGGGGAGGTGTGTGTGTGCAGTGCTCAGCTTGCCACTATGAAAGCTCTTTGCTTGAGCTACCATGTGCAGATATTGAAGAAAGGAGAGCTGAAAGACATAGCGGGCATCTGGCTTATATCTATGAACTTATAATTACATATTATTTTTATTTTACCCTTAAACCAACACCCCTCCCTTTACCAAGAACCACTCTTGGTTATCAATGTGCTGGTTGTTAATATGAACCTTCTTCCAATAACCGCATGTAACAATGAACCATTTCTTCATGGATACTCTATTTTAAATGTTAACAAATTTCCTGCCAAAATTTCTCCCCCTCCCAAGTTTGCCAGACAAAGAGAAATTTCACATTTTTGGGAACCTAAAAAGGCTTTTCTTTTTTTGGTATCTGAAATATAGTCTTCCCTTGGCAAAATCATCTTAGTTATTCTAGGACTGTCTCATCTTAAATTCTAGTCATGGAGATCAGGCTTAGACAATGCTTCCCAGATTGTGGTGGTCCTATCACTAGCGTTGTGAAAAGTCATATTTTAAATGTTTTAAAATTATTTTCAATACACCAGAACTATTATTTCATGAATTGCAGTTTAGGATGAAGCTAAGTTTAAGAGTCGATCGAGTAAAAAATTAAATAAAAAAGTACAGGTGTAAGAGCAAATACAATTTTAAAATAAGAGACTTACTTCTTCCTGTTGAAAATAATGAAAATAAGGGAAGAGATACCTCCTTTCTTTTCTTGGAATACTTTAGAGATTTCCTAATTGTAATTCTTTTCTCTGTCTCTTTGAAATGCATATATTTCTCTTTAAAAGCTATAGAAGGCTTTTCTGGCTTTATGACCAGAAATGTCTTTTCTTAAGAACCTGGGATCATCCTTTTGGAATATAGTCTTCAAGGAAGATGGCTGCCCTCTGTCCCAGTTTCTGTGAAAAGGTAGGAGTTTAACTTGCATAGTCTCCTTACTCTAAGTTGCAAAACTATCTCCTGTCCTAAAGACAGAAAAAGTGTATTTTTTTTTTTCTGGATAAAGCCAATTAGGTAACACAGATGGTAACCTCAATTATTCAGTGAATTTAGAATAAACGATGCGTGACAAATGGTGCTGTTATGTCCTTTACTTCAGAACTAGTTGTTATTTATCTTGAGAACATGTGTAATGAGTTGTATTTCTTTGACTATATAAAGGGGTGAGATTTCTTTCCATCTTTGCAATCTCTTAGCAGATTGCCTGTGATGTGTATCACATTCTGGTTTAATGCTTATTCAATAATAAAATGATAAAACTGCATTTTCTTTCTCCACTATCTTTGTGGAGTCGTTTTCTGGGTTGGCCAGATATTTTGTTTTTAATTGCATTTTCCCAATACTGGTGCACATAGCTATCAAAAACTGTATATGCAAGTGAGATGTAGATTATCAATGGCCAGGAAACACTGAGCTAGAGAAAGATGTAATACTCCAGCGAGACTCCTAAGCATTTGAGTGTCTGTTGGTTTTATTGTGTTGCCTCTGGCCTATTGGTCTGTTTGTCAAAAAGTGACTGTCAGCATTTCCTTGCATGTTCTGATACGATGATTTCTTTTTTCCACAGTAAGAGCTAAGGATGGGGAAAAATACTGGCTTTGGTCCATGATTTCTTTCTCTCTCTCTCTGGTTTTTTTTTTTTTTTTTTTTTTTGAGATGGAATCTTGCTCTGTGGCCAAGGCTGGAGTGCAGTGATACGATCATGGTCCACTGCAACCTCTGCCTCCCAGCTTCAAGCGATTCTACTGCCTCAGTTTCCCTTGTAGCTGGAATTACAGGTGTGCACCGCCACACCTGGTTCATTTTTGTATTTTTAGTAGAGACGGGGTTTCACCATGTTGGCTAGGCTGGTCTCAAACACCTGACCTCAGGTGATCCACCCGTTTCGGCCTCCCGAAGTGCTGGGATTACAGGCGTGAGCTGCCATGCCTGGCCAATTCATTGTTTCTTTTCATAGATTCTGAAATCCAAGGGTAAAACAAGTGTACATCCTTTCATCAGTCTTTTCTGAAAAACAGACAGTATCATAGAACCAGTGATTGAGAGTGTTGTGTCTTTGGCTTCCCAGTGATCTCAGAGAAGTGCTCACCACCTTTATATCAAAAAGCGTTGATGTGTACTTAACCAAAGGGGCTAGGGAACACTTAGAAATGACTTACAAAAGGCTTTCCTCTGCTCTCAGGCTGCAGGATGCATTTATATCACAACTGAATGTCTCTGGGGGAGTTTGAACAATAAACCTATTGTTTGCCTTTACTGGTTGCTCTCCCCCACAGTTAAGTCCAGGGTGAGGTAACTTTGGACTTAACTGAGGAGAGCAGCCATTAAGTGATTGATTAGGTACATCTCTTTTTCATAGCAGCATACCTTTTTATAGTTTTGCCAGGAAACAGGGTCTTCTTCAATATAGCAATCATATTATTTAAGAAACAGCACTGATGAATAGCCATCAAAAGACTTCCATGTAGCAGGTGATGGAGGTGAGAAGGAAATGCTCATCATCATTAGTTATGAAAGAAACAATGTCTGCAGTCCAATACACTTACTAAATCTAGACCCAATGTGTCTTCCTATAGAAAGGGATCTCATACCTAAAGGTCACTATCAATTGTGAGGAAATACGTGAAGGCATTTAGAAAAACTGCATTAAGGTAGGGTATCGATCCATAAACTCAGCTTTCGCTGTTTTTTTTTTTTCTGAGTAGACATTTACATTTAGATTCTCTTGACAACTGATGTAAAACCTGTTCTCTTTGTAAAGTCTACCCTCTTTTTAACCCCACAGATACTTCAGTAACTTTTAACATTTCAACCTTCAAGAATGAGGCAAACCCCAAATCAGTCAACATTAGAGCTTATTAGCTGTTTCCATAGTTTAATGAAGAAAGAATATTAAATACTGTTAAATAAATGGCTTGGTTATATGTAAGTTTCATTTGCGTTCTCCGTATTAGCATTTTTCTAAGAAGCAAAACTGAGAGTTATGTGTTCTACACTTTGAAAATAATCAACATTGTCCATGACCAGAAACTAAATGTTTAAAGCACAGGAATTGAAGATAATTTCAAAGTTTTTATCTTTTCTAAAATGACCTTACACTCATCTCTTATAATCAACATTTCCTGACATGGCCAAAATAATTTGGCTGTATTTTTACCAGCTCAGAGATAACAAAGAAGGGGTTAAAATACTTGTAGATTTGTTAATACTAAGTCATTATCATATACAAAAAGGCAATTCCCACACGAAACAAAAATCATTAATAAGCCCATGAAAAATTATTTATCATTGACCAAATAAATCTATGAAACTAAATAAAAGAATAATGAAAAAAGCTTTTTGCTTTAAGTCATGGCAGGTTAGGTAATTCTGGGATGATTCTCGGATAACCCTTCCATTAAAAACAACAAAAAATAACAAATGCAAGTAGCAGCCAGTGGTTTGCTAATAAAGGATGCCTAGGCTAGTATCCAGGGTTGTACAGAGAGATCCAGGGAGGTAATCCTGGACTTTGATGCCCCTCTTCCCTGCAGGCCAATTCCAGAGGAATTAGCTGGAATGCTGAAATCTGAGAGGTACATTGAACATCTGGTGTGACTAGGGAGAAAAGGAATGGTATTTAGGGAGTGACTGGATGGCAGACTGATGGACCGATACTATATTTTGGGTCTCCCCCAGGACAATGGCTTAGGGGTAAATGTGAGCCACAATTAGGCAGTCCTTCACAAAGACCTCATCCCAGTTTGAAAACACCCCAACTGCAGAAATAAGATAGAGTTCATATTAGTTTGCAAGTGCCCCTGGGTGACTTACAGCATTGCATACAATTTCTCTCTAGGAGAAAAAAAAAAACCTCATCCTAGCATTTCAAACAATTTTGAAGAAACATAGTCCCCCACAAATAAAAATTAAATAGGTTCATGAACAAACCAAAATGCTGTAGATGGAAACCAGCAAAATCCAACATGATAGAAACACATAGATTCAATCAGCAAAGCGTCTGCATGTTGTAATTGCTACACACAGACTTCAACATAACTATACATTTATGTTAAGTGAAATAAAAGATGAGACTGAAAATTATAGCAGAGGAATGGAAGCTATTAAAAAAGCACCTAACACTATTAAAATAAGTTTTAGAACTAAAACAAACTAAAAAAATTAAAAGGCAAAATGTAAAACTTAGTGGATTAATTTAAGAACAGATTAATCATTGAAGAGAAAATTACTGGACAAGAAGATGCATCAGGGGAAAAAAAGTCCAGAGTAAACACCAAGAGGCAACAGGATTGAAAAGACAGGAGGTAAAATAAGAACTACAGAGGATACAGTTAAGAAGGTCTAACATTTAAGAATTTGTATTTTTAAAGGCACAGAGGCAATAAAATGAGTCAGAAGCAATATTTGAAGAGATAATGGCTGAGAAACTTCCAAAATTGATTAAAGACATCAAGAAAACTGAGGAATTCTATGAACTCAAGAAAAAATAATTTTATAAAGGACCCACATTTATGTCCATTATAGTAAAAGTACTAAAATTCAGAAACAATAAAAAATTTTAAAATAAGCCAAAGAAAAAGATTGCCTTCACAGGGACAACAATGACACTGACATCTGACTTTTCAACATAAATGATGGAAGACAGTAAACAGTGGGATGATATTTTTACATGGCTGAAAAAAATGCCAATCAAGAACTCTATAACCAGTGAAAAATATTCTTAAAAATTTTGAACTAAACATATTTTAGACAAGTAACAGCTAAAAAATACATCACAGACCCACAGTAATAAAAAGTCTACTGAAGAGAGAGGGGAAAATGATCCCAAATTTTAGGTTAGAGGTGCAAGAAGCAATGAAGAGTAGAAAGGGTAAAAATGTGAGTAAATATCAATGAGTATTGACCATATAAAACAAAAGTGAAAATGACTTGTGGGATTTAAACGCATGTAGAATTCAAACACAAGACATAAAGAGGATTTATGTAAGGAGGTGAGTACATGGATATAAATTGTTCTAAGACCCTTGTATGGTCTTAGAAGATATGAAAATTATCAAATTATATTCAACTTCCATAAATCAAACATGCTTTTTAATGTATATGGTAACAATTAAAAATATTTCAATAGAATGTAGAAGAGAATATTAGAAGGAATAGAATTAAGATGGGAAACAGAATAATAAAAATTTTGCACTATAAAAGAAGGATAAAAAAGAAATGAAACAAAACAGAGAGATACAAAGCACATAATAAAATGGCAATGTAAGTTTATATTGGCAAACATATAATCTGTGAACTGACTGAACTGTTCAATTTAGAGATACTGATTTTCACTGTGAGTCAAAGAGAAAAAGCAACTATGTGCTGTTTGTAAAATCCATAAACATGGGAGTGGCCTTTGGGAGATTTTAGGGTGCTACTAATATTCACTGCCATTATGTTACACAGGTAAACTCTGTGAATATCACTTCGTGATAAGTTATCGGACAATACATTTTTGTTCATATATTTTTGTGCATGTCTATTTCATATCAAAATATTTTAAGAAAAAATTATATTTAATGTTCTATTCTAAAATTTTCAATGATTAAAAAAATGGAAAACTGTGCTAAAAATGTGCAAATAATTGTGTACTCTTACACTGAACCACTTGTTCTATATATTTGCCCAGTGTTTCTGGAGTATATTTGATCGTATGTATTTTCAAAATAAACTTTAACATTTACATGTCCTTTGATCTAACAACTATTTCCCAGGACAATAACAAAGGATGTGGGTGATGATACAAGGTCAGAAAATTATCAAGAACATTGTATATTTTAGAGAATAATTAGAATAAAATATAATAGATTAGTTAAGCGAATTTTGACCCTAGCACATATTGGAATATTAGTTATTAAAACTATATTGAAAAGTAATTTTAAAGGCATAAGAAGTCATTCAAAATACACCTTTAAATAAATAAATAATCTACAATAATAACAGCTAGAGGAAACACTAGTATGGTGTTTATTGTATGTCAGGCAGTGTTCTTAGCATTTAATATTAACCTTTTTGTCTTCACAACGGTTAACGTGAAGCAGTTCCCGTTATCTGCATTGAACAGGTGATGACATCTGAAGTATGGAGAGGGTAAGTAACCCGCCCAAATTTGCACAACTTTCAGGTGGCACACTGCTGCCTCTCTGTAAATAAGCATATGCAATAGAGGCCAATCCCAGTTTCATTAACTATTACTTTTTCTAGATGGATAGTGTCGAATAAAAACAGATCTGAACTTAGGTAAAAAGAGAGTTTACTGAATATGATTATTTACACAAGAACCAGCCAGATGAGGGGAGAAAAGCATATTGCAATAGGAAGGGTCTTCCCATATGAGATTTGCAAGCATCTCAGGCAGAAAGGGGACTTTTCTTTTAAAGGGAGGAGAAAACAAAGCTAGAAAGAAAAGGCTAGGAAGAAAGGAGCCTTTTCTTTTAGAGCAGTGGTCCCCAACCTTTTTGGCACCAGGGACTGGTTTTGTGGAAGACAATTTTTCCATGGACCTGGGGTAGGGGAATGGTTTCGAGATGATTTAAGTGCATTATATATGTTATGCACTTTATTTCTATTATTTATTGCATTGTGATATAGGATGAAATAATTATACAACTCACCATAATGTAGAATCAGTGGGAGCCCTGAATTTGCTTTCCTGCTACTAGATGGTCCCCTGTTGGGGTGATGTAGACAGCGACAGATCATCAGGCATTAGAGTCTCATGAGGTGCACAAAACCTAGATCCTTCACATGCACAGTTCAAACAGGATTTGCACTCTTGTGAGAATCTAATGCTGCTGATGATCTGATAAGAGGTGGAGCTCAGGTGACAATGTGAGCGATGGAAACAGGCTATAAATACAGATGCCGCTTCCCTCACTCACCTGACAGTCACCTCCTGCTTTGTGACCCAGTTCCTAATAGGCCATGGATGACCCAGGGGTTGGGGACCTATGTGTTAGAGTGAAGAGTAAACAAGGCTAGAAAGAACTAGGTGTCGTGGAGTGGGATGAGTCAGTGGATTGATTGGATGATTGATTAGGAATTATTTTTTCCTGAGGTCAGCTGAGTTTCCAGAGGGGTTATTAGAAGGGGTTGTTCTGAGTTCTAATGTGTGGGTGGGAGACCCCTTGGGAGACCCCAAAAGTGCCAACAAAGGGTCTGAAGCCTCAGCCTGTTCCCATATGAACACAGAACTAGAAAAGAATTAGAGATACAGTTACATAGTTATTCCTACATGTAATCATGAATAATCACATATTTATTCATATGTGATCACAGAAATATATATACTCAATATAATCTTTTAATCTTACTAATGATTACCAAGTTATGAAGTATGGAACTGAGGTGACATTGTGAACAAAGTGATCCTAGGGCAAGATGCTGTAAGCCCTCCATCACACCTGCATAAGCCCTCCATCACACCTGCATAAGCCCTCCATCACACCTGCATAAGGGCTGCTGGAGGGCGCCTTGGCTGTGCGGCAGCGCCAGCATTGGGAAAGCACCCGCTGTTTAGCCAGCTAGGGAAGGAGACGTCCAGAACGTCGGAGACGTCTCCTTCATCAGGGGAGTTAGGAGAAAACTCACTTCTCCAGGCTCTTGTGGTAAGGCCTGACACTGTCAGGCAGGCCCACAGACATCCGGGGGCTTAACTGTCTCTATGTGATGCTGTGCCTCAGTGGTCACGTTCCCTGTCCACTCTCATGCTCCGCTTCTGCACCTCGTTACTCTTTGTCTTAAAAGATAAGAATCAGTAGTAGTTACATAAATCTTTTTTTTTAATTGCATTTTAGGTTTTGGGGTACATATGAAGAACATGCAAGATTGTTGCATAGGTGCACACATGGCAGTGTGATTTGCTGCCTTCCTCCCCATCACCTATATTTGGCATTTCTCCCCATGCTATCTCTCCCCCAACTCCCCACCCCACACTGTTCCTCCCCATTTCCCCCCAACAGACCCCAGTGTGTGATGCTCCCCTCCCTGTGTCCATGTGTTATTGTTCAGTACCCACCTATGAGTGAGAACATGTGGTGTTCGATTTTCTGTTCTTCTGTCAGTTTGCTGAGAATGATGGTTTCCAGGTTCATCCATGTCCCTACAAAGGACACGAACTCATCGTTTTTTATGGCTGCATAGTATTCCATGGTGTATATGTGCCACATTTTCCCTGTCCAGTCTATGATCGATGGGCATTTGGGTTGGTTCCAGGTCTTTGCTATTGTAGTTACATAAATCTTAATGTCTTTGCTTTTTCTTGACGAGTATGAAAAAGTGCTGACACATTAGGTTTTCTCCTCACCTCAGCTACTTGAAAGACCTGGGCCCATGTCTCCAAGACACGTGATTTACCTGATCCTATCACTGATACAAGATACACAGCCCACCATTATCTCACCCTACCTACCCTGCCCCCTGTTTTGTACTCAATAAAAGTCAGAATGTCTAGGCACTCAGGGCCACTGCCGGACTCTGTGCCTTGGTTGGCAGCGGACCCCTGGGCCCAAACTCTTTTTCTCTCGATCTCTGTATCTTGTGTCTTTATTTCCATAGCTTCTTGTCTCTGCACCAGTAGAGAGGGGCTCATAGGACCCTCTAGGACTGGACCTTACATAATGCATAAAGGTGAGCCAAAATTTGTGACCCTGGGGAAAAAGAGAAAGCTGACTAAAGTCTGATCAAGTCAAATTAATGGAAATTTTATCCAGACCGGTTGGTGGGGTCAAACGATTTGACTAATCATTTATTGGACAATGCATGAGAGTCTGTAGGATCTGTGTCTGTCCTTGTCATGGGAAAACAAGAGGGTCATTTGTAAATTTTATCTAAGTCAGATGGGGAAGGGTGGTTCTTTGCAGTAAACTCTAGAAGTAGGGGGATTTTTTGTCCTATTGTTTCCCGAGAACATTTTCGATGTCCGTCTGGTAAGACACATATGTACGTGGGATTGCAGACCGTGACGGGCAAAAAAAAAAAACTGTAAGATTAATTGCAAGTAGTTATTTTGGGTGATGGAATTACAGATTATTTTCCTTTTCTTTCTTTTTTGTGCATGTGTAGTTCTCTGTATATCTATCTATCTATCTATCTATCCTATCTATTCTCTCTCTCCAATCAGTCTATTTTAGGCTCTTATATTATGAAATGAGAAAACAAATATAATTAGGAACACAAGGATCAGCACATAATAAGTATGCAAATGTTACTTCCGGCATCATCACATCCATAAAATTAAAATAATGTAAAAAAGTTTTTTCTTCAAAGAAAAAAGAGGAAAATCAGTATCCTGTAGGCCTTTCTAATTCTAACAGAGTTTCCTCTTATGAGAAAAGCAAAGCGCAGACCTTGAGTACTCCCTTTCTGTCCTGATGGCTGTGAAGGCATTTGCAATAAATCCTGTCTTGGATATCAGGCACACATCTGAGGAAAGGCGGTAGAAGACGGGAACACATTCCCATGACTATCGTCATGACTTGGCTAGGAAAGGTTTTATACTGGCAGATGCAGGCTTGTCTCTGACAGAACCCTGGCATTTTCTCCATCCTGGGGCCCCTCGGGGAAGCCTTGACTGTGTCATGGCACCATCTGGCCACCTGTGGATGTTTTGAGTATGTTTTGGAGAAGGGTACCAGTGGTCTTTCTGTTCTGGCTGGCATTCGTGGAAGTATTTCAAGGGCTGGTTTGAGGAGCCCACATGCTGAAATGCCCGTCTCAGGATTTTGTTTTGTTTCCTTTTGTTCTAAATACTGGAAGGAAAATATTTCAAAGGCTGTTTGGTTTTGCGGTTCTCACAGGGGAGTGGAATCTGAGAGTTCAGAACTTTGTTTGGAAGCCCAGGAATGTGAATTCTAGGGGCAGTCCTGACACACATTAGGGAAGCTAAAGAGAATTTTGCTCCTGGTCATTTCACTTCAAGTGGATGTGGTGCTGCTCGTCACTTGGGACAGTGTCTCTACAGAAGCTTGAGCAAATTCATAGCACAACTGGAAATGATGATCCAGGAGCCATCACTGAAACCAGATGGAAAGTAAGAAAGGGATCTAAGCCTGGACGTTGGAGTCAGTCAAATAATTCTGAGTTTATTCAAGCTAAATAGTGTCTCTGTGCCTCAGTTTCCTTATCTGTAAAATGGGTCTATTAATCTGCGCCTACTGCATGGGGCTCTGGTGAGGATTAAAGGAATCATGCAAAACGTTAGGATAGTCTACTGCCTGTCGTAAGTTCTTATCATGTGGTAGTCACTATTAAACCTAAGCATGTGAACAAATGGCCCCCAGTCAAGTCATTTTAAAGTGTTATTTGTTGTACAATATCACATGTGTCTCATATTTATACCAGAAAATTCCAGAGCGGTGACCAGTGCCTGTTTCCCTTTAGTATTTGTGTGTGTTTTAAACCCCATCCCAGACTCCCGAACATGCGTGCAGACTGAAGGTCGCTTTTAACACATAATAAATGTGAGCCATATCTTCCTCTTTTTATTCTAAAATAGAGGAGTCTTTGGTGGTGTAGCGAAATATTTTATCATTCCTACTAATTTGAAAATGAGGTTGTATGACCCACTCTGATTGTATCCAAATCATCGCTGCTCCTGCCTCATTTCACAATGTCTGGAAAAGAGAAAATTGGATGCTGCACACTAATAGCATGTTAACAAGGGCAGATTAGCTGTATCGAGAGGGTTCTTTTACTAGACTAATTGAAAGTATCACTGGGTGACTGGAGGACATTGGCTTGTGACTTTGAGTAAGCACTTCTCACAATTAATAGTGACTAATGAAAACTAAATAGTACAATAAATCCCATCACTGATAGTGTAAGGGGAAAAGTCACTGGCCCGAACAACCCTCATTTAAGAACTTGGAAGCAGCACCAATAACAATTTTATAGGTTAGGACAGTAATGCTAAGGGTTACAGGTTTTATGGTGTAGCCAAACTGCCTCAGGTCATATATCAACTTTGCCATTTACGAGCTGCGTGACCTTGGACAAGTTACTTAATCTCACTGGGCTTCGTGTCCCTCAGTTATAAACCATGGTTCATAATAATAGCACCGAATTCGTATGACCACACATATGTTGCCTGTGAATATTGTTAGGGAAGGTGTATCAGTCAGAATGGCACAAAACAAGTAGCACATTCAAAGACAGTAACTGGGGTGAGTTAATACAGGGGATACTCAAATAGGTGTGGACAAAATTAAGGGAACCAGTGAGAGGGGGCACAGCACACGGGAACTTCTCCAGTGGAGCCATCTTCACATGAGGGCCAGAAGGGCAGAAGTGGGAGAGATTATCACACCTCAAAAGAGTGGTAGCCATGGGAGAATGGACATCCAGTGCTACTGTGGGCCTCCCCAGAGGGACAGACATCACTAAACATAACCAGCAGGGAAGGAGTAAGCAAAATATATTCCCCATCTCTGTGCTCTTGTCCCTCCACAATCCTGCCGGTGGAGGGACTAAACCTCATCAGAAGTCTAAAGAAAGGAAACCCAGGTGATGCTGTACAAAGAGGCCAGTCTTCAGAGCACAGGGGAGGGCAGGGAAGGGAGAAAATTGAATCTGGAGGGAGACTAGGAACTATCTAACCCAGAGGACAAGGGTCTTCACGAATTCAGTTATAATGGGCATGCAATCAACACAAATAAATAGAGGGAAAATTGCCAATATAGTTGCATACTCTTTTCTAAGTATTTCTCCATGGATGGAAATAGCTTGCACAATCCCTTCCTTGCTTCATGGGGGACGGTTTCCTATAGTTCAGCTAAAAGCAGAAATGTTGATAATTCTATCAAGAACAATGTGAGCAGAAACAGACACAGCAGCTAGCACTTCTGTAATGCTTTATAATTTACAAATACTGGAGTCTATTAAATCACAATTGAACCTCGTCATAACAATGTTTTAGTTAGATATTTAGAAACATTTATAAATGAAGAAATGGAAGCATGGAGAGCTTACTTGACTAACTGGAGGACATTATGTTAAGCAGAATAAGCCAGAAACAGAAAGTTAAATACAGCATGTTCTCACTCATATGTGGTAGCTAAAATAAAAGTTTATTTCATAGAGGTAAGTAGAACCAAGAATAGCAGTGGCTAGAAAGACTAGGGGAAGCGAGGGATAGGGGGAGATTCATTAATGGGTACAAAATTACCCAGATATGATTACTATACACGATATGTATTGGACATCACTATGTATCCCATGAATATGTACAATTATGATGTACCCATTTAGAAAACAAATAAAAATTTAAAAAGAAATAACATTAGATCCAATTAAAAAAAAGACTACAGTGTATTTATACCCAAAGGATTATAAATCATTCTACTATAAAGACACATGAATGAGTATGTTTATTGTGGCACTGTTTACAATAGCAAAGACTTGGAACCAACCCAATATCCCCATCAATGTTAGACTGGATAAAGCACATGTGGCACATATACACCATGGAGTACTAGGCAGCCATAAAAAATGATGAGTTCATGTCCTTTGCAGAGACATGGATAAAGCTGGAAACCATCATTCTCAGCAAACTGACACAAGAACAGAAAACCAAACACTGCATGTTCTCACTCTTCAGTAGGTGCTGAACAATGAGAACACATGGACACAGGGAGGGGAACATCACACACCAGGGCCTGTTGTGGGGTGGGGGAGCTAGGGGAGGGATAGCATTAGGAGAAATACCTAATGTAGGTGATGGGGTGATGGATGCAGCAAACCAGCATGCATGTGTATACCTATGTAACAAACCTGCACGTTCTGCGCATGTACCCCAGAACTTAAAACATAATAAAAAAATGAGATAATATTCATGTAACATAAAATTAACTATTTTAAAGTAAACAATTCAGTGGCATTAAACAGATTCACAATATAGTGCAACCACACTTTAAATCTACACCCTTCCCAGTCTTAATTCCTGAGGGTTTTATCTTTTAAGTTACTGTGAGATATTGTCTCATAACAAATCTTGTCATCACAGTCTTCATACATTCTGTTTGTCCCCAAAACATAATAATGAGATAGAAATTTTAAAGTAATCAACCAACTGAATATCTTGCTGAAATAAAATTGTTGGCCAAAAAATTCTAGAAGTGTTTATGAGAGAAAAGTGAACATACATTAATTTCTAATTTATACATCCCTAAATCCAAATTGTTCCTCAGAATTGCCTTTAATATGAAAACAAGAAAAGATAGGTGAGAAGAAATCTTTGAAGAAGTTCAAAACAAATGGGTCACACGTGTTTTCTCTTATATTCTCACATGCTTCCGCTCCTAAATTTGAGAAAAGAGGTAATCTTTCTTTGTGCCCATATAGTTTGTTTTATATTAATTTTCAATACTAAAAATCACTTCCACTTATGAGAAAATGGCTTCAGAGTTTATACATTTCTCACCTTTCTTAAAACTGAATATCAATTACTTTCTCTTAAAGGGTTTCAGAATCTATTAATGGGAAGCGGTCATCGAATTTTAATGGAATGCTGTCATCCCTTAAATGCAGCTTTTGATTTTCTGAGTTTGAATGAAAATGATCACATAATCCATAACTTATCTCTACTAGAAAATGCTATAGACCAATTGTAAAATTACACATTATCACATAACTGATACTCAGATAAGCTACACTGGAGGAACTCCACTCATTGTTTCCAAGTCCACAACCGTTTTGGGCTTAACTAATTACACAAGTTATTTAGTGAGTGATTGACCTATTGATTAAGCAGCTGAATAAGAGAATACCAATATCCTAATTGATTTAGTTTAAGTAACAGGATACATTTTTTTTTTTTTTTTTGAAGTGGAGTTTCACTCTTGTTGCCCAGGATGGAGTACAATGGTGTGATCTTGGCTCACTGCTACCTCCGACTCCCAGGTTGAAGCGATTCTCCTGCCTCAGCCTCCTGAGTAGCTAGGATTACAGGCGTGTGACATCATGCTTGGCTAATGTTTGTATCATTGGTAGAGATGGATTTCAACATGTTGGCCAGGCTGGTTTCGAACTCCTGACCTCAGGTGATCCACCCACTTTGGCCTCTCAAAGTGCTGGCATTACAGGCTTGAGCCACTGCACCTGGCCATAACAGGATAAATTTACGACTCATGAATACACACACACACAAAAGAAACTTGCTTGTACAAAAAAGGACTCCAAAGATTTAGCTCTGGGGTTAATGATTTCATTTTCTTCTATATCAACATTGTAGATAATGTAAGATGTTCTTAACAATGGATCATGTACAAATGAACACATAAGAGAGAAGCATTTAAACTGGAAAGATGTGTATAACTTGCGTAATTCGATAATTTAGCAAAAAGCCTTTGTAGATTTGGATATAGGCAGTTTATCAGGATAATAATGAACGGAGGAAGAAGTGGTCAAAGCATATGCACTGAATACGGTTTAAAAATATCAGATGTGTTACCTTTCACTTCACTCCAAAATAGGGCTCAGGATTCTTGCCCAAGACCGCAAGCCTGAATGTCCAAAGACTACAAAGCAATGCTGACTTTGCCCTCACAAATTATTTTCATGAGACATTGATGATGTTCAAATAGTATTGAATATCCTCGGTGTGTCAGGAACTATAAAAGATGTTATTTGGGATGTGATGATGAACCACTCACTGAGGGTGATCTCAAAAACACAAAATGAAAATTAAGCAAAGGAAACCCAGGTTAGAGAATAAAGAAGATTAAAGATCTGAAGATAATGTAAACTTGGCAAAATAATACTCAGGGTCATTATGTCTCACGTCTGGGGTCAGACAAACCTGGTCTTGGATCCCAGAGCACCTGTCTGATAATAACTGCTTATTTATTTCATCAAAAAAACGGGTGCTCAAGTTTCACTCTATATATGTGCAATTGTCTATATCTCCTTTTAGTTCTCAGTTTTGCTTCATATATATTTCAGACTACATCATTAGATGCTCTCACGTTTACAACTGGCAAGCTCCTATTCCCCGTTTTTGCCTTCTTAGCACCTTGAGAGTGCTTTGAACTTTGATCTGCTTTTTTAATTTTATTTTAGCAGCGTTCTGTTTAGATGCACAGCACTCTCCCCTGTGTGGTTTAAGAACCTGCCAATGTTTTGAGAACAAAGCTGGAGGGTAGCGTTTAATTCTCAGTACCTCCTTGCTCTTCAGGATTATGGGCCCTCAAGTCTTGGCTTCTTTGGCAGCTGTGAACCCAATATTTGTCTTTATATCCATGTGGAATTCCTAAAAGCCCTGCTGGGATTCTTATGATATTTAATTCAAAACACTCTGGAAACACATGGCTCGTAAAACCAAAGGCAACTTGGCAGATGCATCGCCAAGTGGGGATGCCAGAAGAACAAATGTGATTGCCAATTCCGGGCAACCTGAAACAGCATCAGAATTCTATATCTATATCATTGTACCAATCTAACAGTTTTTCTTAAAAAGACTATCTTTTCTTTCACTCTTCAGCCTTCATGCCATATTCTGCCATAAATTAAGAAGATGGGAAATATGTTACCTAGATAATAAAAACTCAGGTCAGATAGACAATGTCCTAGTGTGTGGCAGAAAATTATCCATTCAGTACCCTGGGTGCCAAAGTTTAGGTGAACAAAGGAGCTTGGGAATGTTTACCCTGCGTGGAATTAAGGGAGAGAGTAAAAGAAGGAAGTAGAAAAGAATTTAGTCCAATCACTTCCTATTATCTGCTTTTGAATAATTTCAAATTATTAGCACACTGTTCTCCACTGCTGAATTATGATTTCTCTGTACACACCTGCCTCTTTCTGTCACTAAATTATCTTTGTAGTAATTGTCAGGGAAGTGTTGATTTTTGTGTAACTTATATTCTCTGGATTCGCCATGCTGCACAGAAACTCACCAAGAGAGGAGTATTTGCAAGACAAAAGCCACTGTCATGCCTCCCAGTATCATTTATTGTTCAGGGATATTTGGGGAGCTAAATGGTTTTTAAGATACAGATTTGTCATGTGTAAGAGTACGAATGACTGTGATATTAGACAAAAAAAAAACCGACTAGTTTTGAGAAAGGACTCAAGTGCATCTTCTTCCAGTGGGAATGGCTTCTTTCATGTTGCCATAACTCTGGGTCCATCACCACCCTTTCCTTGGTTTGCTAAGCTTTTATATTAATGTCCAGCTCCCATTTCATTCTCCAATAGCAATGTCTTTGCTATGGAAGATAGTTACGAAGATACTGGATCCACTAGACATCATGGGAGTGGCCAACCATGGAGCAGAGATGACTGAAGTTGACATCCAGGAGAAGCTGACTGTGCAAGGTGGCTGCATAGGTGTGGTGATGTACATGTCTAAATTCAACTCTTGCCTTCATTACTTATGAAAAGCATTGTAGATTTCTGACTCTCTCACTGTACCTCGGGTTTCTAGCTACATATTGAGGATAACAGTAATACTGGTTGCCTAGGATTGGGGAAGTATTTAATGAGAGAGTGCATGCAAAGCTCAGTGAGAGCTTTGGCACACTCCTTACTGGCCTTACTCTTCCATGAGCATGTCAAGGTAAGGACAGCTTCAGAAATTTTGCACTTCTCATTCCCTCTGCTTGGAATTCTCTTTTTTTTTAGTCTTTGCACAGCTATTTCCGAGTTTTATAATTGCAACAGCACTTATAAGCATGTAAACTATTGTTTATGGATTAGTTTTCTTGTCTTCTCTCATTAGAATGCACCTGCCTGAGGGTGGGGCCATATCTGTTCTGTTCACCTCAACAATCTCAGTATCTGCAAGAGTGCTGACACATAGAATCATCTCAAAAACTGTTTGCAAATGAGTGAGTAAGCAAGTGAATGAATAATAATTCTTACAAAGGTGGGGAATCTTTGTAGTCATGATGGGTCCTGCAAGTATAAAAATGAGAAAATCATGTCAAATAGTATTTTTCAGAGTAATTTTTCTTCCTCTCTCACACACCTCTTGAGAAAGTCTCCTTCTAGTCTATATTCTTTGATGTTTTTTAGATACAGTCTCACTCTGAAGCTCAGGCTGAGTGCATGGTGTGATCACAGCTCACTGGAGCCTGGGCTCAAGCAATCTTCCCCACCTCAGCCCCTGAGTAGCTAGGACTACTGGTGTGTGCTACTATGCTAGGCTAATTGTTTTAAATTTGTTTTGTAGAGACAGGGTCTTTCTATGTTGCCATTTCTATGTTACAGTGTCTTTCTTAGGCTAGTCTTGAACTACTAGACTTAAGTAATCCTCCCTCCTAGGATAGGCATCCCATGGTGTTGGGATTAGAGTCATCAGTGACTGCACCCAGCTTCTCCTACATTTTTGAAGTTTTGTCTAGTCTCCACTTTTTACATTAGTTCGTAAGATATTGTCAAATCTTTTTTTTAGATTAATAAACTATATTTTTAGAGCACTTTTAAGTTCACAGAAAAAGTAAATGGAAAGTACAGAGAACTGTCATCTACCCCCTGTACCCACACACATACAACCATCCCAATTTCCACATCTCTGACCAGAGTGGGACCTTCCATACAATCAATGAACCTACATCAACACATCATTATTACACAAAGTTTTTTCTGGCTAAGTGTTCACCCTGGCTCTCTAACGGGGAGTTCATCGATTAAATTTTCTTTACCTGGTTCTGGACCTATACGGACAACTGTGAGAAGAGATAGGAGAGAATGCCTCAGTAGAAAACATAAAAAGGGGCTCTCACTTATGTGACTGGACTTCATGAAGACTTGGAAAAGGACTATTAGACACTGCAATTTTGTGCTTCCATTCCAAATTCTGGTTCCTAGAATTCAGGAACAATAGTGTTCTCTGGGTAGCAAGTTAGTAACCCAGAAGAGCCATGTTGTTGCCCAATGAAAGAAAAGAGATCACCCCACATCCAAGATGAGGTTTCAAGATAATGCTATTTACAAATGGCACACAAAACTCACAGAGATCATCAATTTAGGGCACCAAGGCTTACACTTCAATCATCAGCAATTTATCTTGCTGGTATATGGATAATATGCTTCTGCTTATTTTAATCTTCATTTCACATTGAAATCTGCCCAGTGATTCTAACAGGACTTCTCAGTAAATGAAGGGAAATAAGAAGAAGCTCTTCTGTTACTCCAAGTTTCCTTTGATCACTGTCTCACTTTCATTAGATTGTTTGGCTCTGCTCCCAGATTTATGGCAGATTTATAACAAATTGCTCAATACAAGGAGCCCCCTCATTAATATCTGGGAATAGTGTAGAGTTTTGATGGTAGCTTCTAAACTTTCACAATCTGGGGAAATCCTGAACTCAGTCAGTCAATCATTATAACTGAGGGAGAAAAATATAGTTTAGATATTTGTCCCTGCCTAAATCTCATGTTGAGTGGTGACCCCCAATCCTGGAGGTGGGGTCTGGTGGGAGACATTTGGATCACGGGACTGGATCCCTCATGGCTTGGTGCTGTCTTCACATAGTGAGTGAGTTCTCATGAGATCTGGTTATTTAAAATTGTGTGGCAACTCTCTTCTCCACTTTTCTCTCTCTTGCTCCTGCTTTTGCCATGTAAAGTGCTTACTCCTGTTTCACCTTCTGCTATGACTAACAGCTTCCTGAGGCCTCCCCCAGAAGCGTAGGCTGGCACTATGTTTCCTGTATAACCTGCAGAACGATGAGTCAATTTAATCTTTTTTCTTTATAAATCACTCAGTCTCAGGTGTTTGTTTATAGCAATGCAAGAAGAGCCTAATGCGCCCTGCATCTGACTCCTCTTCTCTACTTGCTTCTCATGTAATTGAGTATGTTTATATTGTAAGGTCTATTATTTCCTGGGTTGTCTTGACATCTTTGAGCCTTGCGGGGCCCCTAAGACTAACTGTGTGCTATCTAACCTCATCAGACATGCCTCCTACCCAGCTGGAAAGATACACCACCTCCCCCAGCTAGTTCGCCTATGGGCTGGACTGCTTGCACTCCACCATACCCTCAACCTAACCAATTTTATTTCTCTGCTATTCCACAGAGTTATTGAATCCAGTCAATCACATCCTCCTGTCAGAATCGGGGGCAACACATTCTTTCGTTACTACAAAGCCTACCTCCTACAGTCCCTGATGGTTCACTTTTTTTTTTTTTTTTTTGCTTTCCAACATGGATAAAATTGCATGTCTTAGGGGTTTGGTGTACAGACAATTTTGTCACTTAGGTAATCAGCATAATACCTGATAAGTAGTTTTTCATTCTTCACTCTTAGCCACCTTATACCCTCACATAGGTCCCAGTATCTATTGCTCCCTTCTTTGTGTCCATGTGTATGCAGTGTTCAGCTTCCACTTATAAGTGATAATATGTGGTATTTGGTTTTCTGTTCCTGCCTTAGTTCACTTAGGATAATGGCCTCCAGCTGCATCCATGCTGCTGCAAAGGCCACGATCTCATAGCTACATAGTATTCCAAGGTGTATACTATTCCATGGTGTATATGTACCACATTTTCTTTATTTAGTCCATCATCGATGGGCATCTGGGTTGATTCCATGTCTCTGCTATTGTTGGTGGTGCTGCAGTGTTCTTGATAGCAGTCTCTGTGTGGCCCTGCGGGGTGTCTGGTGCTCATTGTACTCTCCCATTCTGTGAGTATGTGTGACTAACAAGCTGCAGTCTACCTCATCTGTGCAGTGTCAGGTGCCATGTGCGCACCCGTCTTCTATTTAGGGTGAAGATTCCCTCCCTCACCAGCAGGATGAATAGAAAGTGCTCAGAACAGGTGTCTGGCCCAGGTCCCCTGGAGACCCCTTTGCCAGTGTTCTCTGCTCTTTGAATGTCTCAGAGTAGTGGCACTTCGAGGACAGCCTTGAACTAATAGGGCAGCCTCACCTTGGGACAGGACAAGCACCTGGGCATTTACACACCCCTGGGGCAGCCTATAGCTAGTGGCTGATTTTTTTAGGGAGACAGAACCCAGGCCCCTTTGCTTTTAGGCAGTAAAAACTGAGATGTGGTTCCACACATCCTGTAGGATCAGACAGGGGTGAGACTTTACCTTGAATTACATCCTTGCTTTTCTTCTCCCTCTTACTTCTTGTTCTTTGTTCATAAATCACAGGCACCGCAATCCTTGGCATAGGACCTGCTTCCTGAAGAACTCTAACCAAAAGAAAAGCTTATCAGCAAACATAAAGGGCTGGTCCGGGGACGGAATAATTCCCTTGACTCCTTCATGGGACTTGCGACAGGGGTGTGGCTTGTTTACTCGGCTGCCACAGGTGCAAACCCCTTTCGAGACGGAGTATGCGAGGGAGCAAGTGTGGGAACTGGAGTGAATGAATACTGGAATGGGTCTGTCACTACTCTCTGGCAGGAACAGGCTCTGTGCAGCCCCACAGCAGCATCCATGCATGTTACAACCAGTACTCTTTCAGTTCTGCCATCCAGGGATGGCCAAGTGCCAACCAGCTCAGTGGAGGGTCAGGGCGGCAGCCCCTGCCCTTTTGGTACCCCAGTTCTTGTTCTGCATCCAGGAAGAATCAGGTCACACGAATGGATTGATGGGTAGCGTATGTGAAGGATTTTACTGAACTATGAAAATGGTTCTCAGTAGAATGGGGGAGTTGGAAAGGGGATGGTGTGGGAAGAAAGTTATCTTTCCCTGAAGTCTGGTCATCTCTGGCAGGGCCATTCTCCAAAGCAGAACCATCTGAAGTTAGCTGTATCTATCCATAGTCTCTGACACTCAGTTGTTTCTCTGCTTGCTTCTCAGCCTTGTATCCTCAATGTTCAGCCACTTGTAGCCTTGCTGCTCAGCAAATGGTATCCCCAATGCTCAGCTACTCATATGCCTGACACTCAGCCACTTGTGTTGCTGTGCCAGCTGAAGTCTTTTTTCTGGGCACAGGATAGGGTATGGCCGGCCAAAAAGGCAACATTTAGGTGGAAAAACAGGGTCAGCTGTTTTCCCTTAGGGTTGAAGTTCCAGGCTTAAGGGTGCTATTTTTCTGATACATGTTTAGATGCCGTATCCCAACAGGGAGGATGGCCAGGTGTGGTAGCTCACATCTGTAAAAATCCCAGCATTTTGGGAGGCCGAGATGGGTGGATCACCTGAGGTCAGGAGTTTGAACCCAGCCTGGCCAACATGGTGAAATCCCATTTCTACTAAAAATGCAAAATTAGTTGGGCATGGCGGTGCGCACCTGTAGTCTCAGCTGCTCGAGAGGGTGTGGCAGGAGAATCACTTGAACCTGGGAGGTGGAGTCTGCAGTGAGACGAGATCGCACCACTGCACTCCAGCCTTGGCAAAACAGAGCAAAATTCCATCTCAAAAAAAAAAAAAAAAAAAAAAGAAAAGAAAAGAAAAAAGAAAGGAAAAGAAAAGAAACAGGGAGAAGACAGAATGTGATGGATCAGTAGTGTCATCTGTCTTTGAAGCCATGTGTAGAAGGTCTGGGCCCTTCTTCTGAGCACAGCCCAAGTGTTCTGTCCCAGAGAAACAGGATGTTGGCTGAAAAACAAAGTGTCCGATGGCAGAAATGGAGATACCATGTCTCCTTACCGGAGACACCTGAGCTTCCCCCACCCCCTGCCTGCATAGGGAAATTCAGCAGTAGTAGAAGGAATTCTGAATTGTAAGTCAGAGGCAGAGGCTGTGAGGTTGGGCCCTGTCTCCTCCATGTCTCCTCCGCTGAATCTCAGTCTCCTTGCCCTGGAATGAGAGGATATTGCATGGCATCTAAGGTTGTACCCCTTATTAAACCCAGACACTAACAAGTCTCGGTTCTATTTGGACCCTCTGGGTTCCACCCACCTGCCTGAGGACCTCTCAGCTGCTCAGTGCAAAAGAGGTGTTTGGTGTTAGGTTCAGAAAGGAGAAGCTATGGAAGCATTTAAGCTGCTGGCTTCCCAGAAAGTTGCAGTCCTTGCAGGGTTTTAGGATGGAGAGGCAGGTGCAGAGGACCAGGTAGCACCCTGAGGTCTAGGTCAGACGGTTGATTGATGAATCCATTTTTCTGGAGTCTTTTTAATGAGGTTAGGTCAGGGCCAGCAGCGAGTCTGGGGTTCTGGGGGATTCCAGGTGACAAACTGTAGGTTCCTTCAATACCTCTGTACCAGCGAGGTAAATTTAGAGCATTTTGGTGTGTGTGGTAGATGCAGGTCACTTTATTATGTGACTCTAGGGGCCTAGTCACATAATGTTTTATGTAACGGGAGCTCCTTAGTAATTGGATTATTAGGGATGAAGAAACACTCTGGAGACTGGAAACCTCAGGGGCAAGAAGCAAGCCTGGTAGGTTTGCCTGGGAGAACTAATATTACTGGGATAGTGTCTAATTTCTGTTTTCTCCCTACATAAGAGCTAAATGACTCCTCATCATTCCTTTCAATTCTGTGTGGTCAAGCACTTTCAACTTCAAGAATCCTAAATATTTATAGCTTCCTCCTTAAACGGAATCTTAAATAACTTGATCTCAATTGATAATCATCCATCAAAGCAAATACATTTTAAAAATAATTTTTATTTGTCCCTATTGAAATGCATTCCTCAAATTGTCCGTGCTTCTAGGAACATACCTTGCACATAGTAGGGATGCAGCAAATAGCTGTGGCTTGATAAAGCGGGATTGATTTTATAAATTGTGCATGTGGAAGAAATGACAAGCAGCATGGCCTTTTTCCTTATGTTTAAGTATTGAAATGCCAACCTGTCTGGAACCTAGTGAATACTCTATATGCATTGGTTAATTGAATTGCTTAATTTAATTTTTTAGAATAATCTTGACACTCATACAGAAGCACACAGGATTATATTGAAATAATCTTTAGTTTCCATTTGAAAATGCTTTTTCTTCCTTAAAAATGTGGTATATCTTCAGTTTCTTTATTATATTAAAAAACAAACACACTGAGGGCGGGGCACAGTGTCTCATGCCTGTAATCTCAGCACTTTCAGAGGCTGAGGTGGGCAGATAACTTGAAGTCAGGAGTTTGAGACCAGCCTGGCCACCATGGTGAAACCCAGTCTCTACTAAAAATACAAAAATTAACCAGGCGTGGTGGTGCATGTCTGTAATCCTAGCTACTTGGGAGGCTGAAACAGGAGAATCACTTCAACCTGGAAGGCAGAGTTTGCACCACTGCACTCCAGTATGGGTGACAAAGCGAGACTCTGTCTTAAAAAAAGGAAAAAAAACACACTGAGAAATAAGATGTCAGTTTAGAAATTTCCAAAATACTAAAAAATAGGTATAAGCAAATGACAGTGTTGTAACTTTTGAGGTGACCCACTATAACTCATTCCCCAATATTTTGTAAGTTAAAAAGCTATTTATGACAAATCCACAGCTAATATCATACTGAATGGGCGAAAACTGGAAGCATTCCCTTTCTCTGTATCACCAGGGAGGGTGTTTTGCTTTCTCATCATTCATGTGTTCTCTGAAGTAGCACTTTTAATGTCTTCAAACACTTTTTGTTTGTATTTATAGCTTGGGTAAGTGTATGACATAAGAGGCCTAGATTTAAGCCTGTCTTAGCTTTCAACATGCCTTGCTCACTAAGCTTAATCATTTCTGGCTTCTGATTAAGAGTGAGACATCCGATTCTTCTTTCATTTGAATGCAGGCAGGCCATTGTAGGGTTATTAACTGGCCTAATTTCAGTATTGCTTTTTCTTGGGGATTAAAGAGGCCTGAGGAGAGGAAGAGAGACAGGGACATGTCTGCTTGTGGAGGCAGTCAGAACACACACATTTATCAATTAAGTTGATTATGTTGTATGGGTTTCATTTGTGACATCCCAAAACAACTTCAATAGTAGCATCAAACATCACTGATCCCAGATCACCATAACAGATATAATAATAATGAAAATGTCTGAAATATTGTGAGAGTTACCAAAGATGACACAGAGTTTGAAGTGAGCACATGCTTTTGGAAAAATGACACTTGTAGACTTGCTCGAGGCAGGGTTCCCACAACCTTCAATTTGTAAAAATGCATATTTGGGAAGCAGAATAAACTGAGATGCAGTAAAATGTGGTGTACCTGGGTTATTTCCCTATTGCTGCTATAAGACATTTCTGCAAACTTAGTGGCTTAAAACTTAACTTTATTAACTTACAATTTTGAAAGGCAGAAGTCTTGCATAGAGCTCACTGGGCTAATGTCCAGGTGTCTGCAGGACTGTGCTTCTTTTTGGATACTATAGGGGATAATACATTTCTCTGGGGGCTCCAGCTTCTAGTGAGAGAGGCAGGAGGCAGGAAAATGCCTAGGCAGATAGGGGCAGATCCTTGGTGAAACCCCACCTCCAAGCCGAAGACAGTTTAAGGCCTAAAAAGCAAGACACAAGTTAAATCTTCAGACCAGACTGAGAACTCATCTTCCCATTTGGTGACCTTTCTTCTGATTGATCCCCACCCTTTACCTATTTTACATAGACTTACCCTTTCCTAATTGGTTTTCTCCACTGTTCTGCCCACCTTTGAGTGATGTCTTCACTTTAACCTTTTTTGCTTACTCACAAACCAAGCAGCATGCACTTTCCATTCTGAGTCTATAAAGGGCTCCAGATGCAACCACATGGGGGCTTTCCTGCCTTAGGGTGGGGAAACCACTCTTTTCATCTCATCTCCACTGAAAATTTTCCTTTAACTTAATAAATTATCTGGTGTCCATGGGCCTAAATTTTCCTGATTGTGAGACAAGAATTTGGACCTAGCTGAGCTAAGGAGCAGGAAGACTGTTACACTAGCAGCTGCCTGTATTCCTTGACTCCTGGCCCCTTCCATCTACAAAGCTGCCAATTCCTAGCTGATTTTGTCTCATGCTGCCATCTCTCTGTCCTCCCTCTTCTGCCTCCCCCTCCCACTTGAAAGGAACCTTGTGATTACATTGGGCCGCCTGAATAATCAGGATAATCCTTTATTGAGATGGAGTTGTGCTCTGTCACCCGGGGTGGAGTGCAGTGGCAAGATCTTGGCTCAGTGCAGCCTCCGCCTCCCAGGTTCAAGAGATTCTCCTGCCTCAGCCTCCTGAGTAGCTGGGATTATAGGTGCCTACCACCATGCCCAGCTAGTTTTTTTGTATTTTTAGTAGAGATGGGGTTTTACCATGTTGGCCAGGCTGGTTTTGAACTCCTGACCTCAAGTGATCCACCCACCTCAGCCTCCCAAAGTGCTTGGATTTACAGGTGTGAGCCATTGCCCCTGGCCTTAATCAGGATAATCCTAGGATAATCTCCCCCATCCCAAGGTCAGATGCTTATCAACCTGAATGTCATCTGCAGCCACACTCCCTTTTTGCCACCAAAGGCAATATAATCACAGGTTCCAGAGACTAGGACATGAACATCTTTGGGGGACCATTTTTGTTTCAATCATAGATGTCTAGGCTTTGGGGTAGGTACATGGGGTAAGGAGGGAAAGAGAAAAAACCAGGATCATTCTTCCAGAAGATTGTCATGTAGAATAAGATTGCTCTCTTCAGGACAAACACAGATCCAAATTACTTCATTTAAAACTTAGTGGCACATGAAACGTGGAGCTATTTTTAAGGTGAGAAACCCCAACTAAACTAGAATTAGTTCATTCATTTACCAAAAGACTAGCACTAGGGACATAATTCACTGCTAGTAACTTGCTATGTGGAAATGAAATTAACATTACAAATAAATCAGAGGCAGTGATTTGCATTAAAAACAGTTTTACCTTAGGATTTAAATGACTTCATCTGATTTAATTAAATATGTCAGCTACTTTCAGTTATTCCTTTGATCCCATATTTACTGGGCCACAGCTCTGTGCTGGGTCCTGACATAAGAGCGTGTGAAACTTGACTTGGTCTCTGCCCCTGTATAATGAAGAAAAAATAAGCAAACGATCTCAGAGCCAAACATGAATCTTATCTTTGTATCAGTAACAAGAGCTGCTAGGGAGCGGCATGCAGTTCCCTGATAGCAGAAGAGGGAAGATTGCATCCTTTTGGGGTGTCAAAGAGGATTCTGTGGGAATGTGTCTATCAATGACAGTGACAGGAGGCAGCAAATTGCCTAGACAGTCAGGACAGATTCCTGTTGAAACCCCACCTTCAAGTCAAAAACAGCCTGAAGGCCAAAAGTTCGGACTGCTGATCCAGTATTAAACCCATGACCCAGAGTGAGAACTTCTGTTCCTGTTTGCCCATCCTTTCCTGATTGATACTTTCTGAATAATGTCATTCAACCAATGTAATGTTGCCTTTTCCAATACTATCTAGGGCCATTCAAAGCCCCAGACCCAGCTACTCAAGGAAGTGAGAATCACCCCACTGCTGGGGTGGGGGAATGTCCCCCACATGCCCTCTCCACTGAAAACTGTTCCATCACTCAATAAAATTATTTCCTGCCCTTCTCCTTTCAATGTCCCTCATTTCCTCATTCTTCTTGGGCGTGGTTCAAGAGCTCGCAAACCACTAAATGCGGGTACAAGCTATAACACAGGTGAGCAGGGCACACCAGCATGGCTGAGTGGGGCCTAGGTGGGCATCACTAGCTGGAGGTCCCCCAACTTGCAAAGTGACTGAGAAGAAATATCTTACATCACTGAGTTGTCAAGAGAAGAATAAATACATGTTTAGGAGGCACAGGGGGGAGAGGTGAGCACCCATGAAAGGGGTGCAGCATGTGTAAAAGCCGTGGGGCACAGAAACTGTGTGAATACCAGGAACCCAAAGAAGGTCCCTGCGGATGGAAACATAAAGAGAGCTGGGGCAGGGAGGAGCTGAGGCTGGAGAGCTTCAGGTGCCAGACCACAGCAGGCATCATGGGGTCTAATGGGTTGCAGTGTCTTCACTGAAAGAGCAAAAGAAAGACCCTAAAGCTACTGAATTGTGTAGACGACGTGATTTGATTTGTTGTGAAATCACTTCAGCTAGAGTCTGTAAAGCAGTTTAGAGTGGGATTCAGTGCCCAACAGAATGCAGGTGAAAATCAGTCACTGGCCGGAAGAACAGAGAGCAGCAGTCACCAGCAGGAGGCCATTTGTGGTAAGGTAGTGGTGGTTATAACAGTAACAACAGCCAACCTGGGTCAAGAAGTCTTGTCCTTCCAAGCTGTGCCCTACGCACTTCATACAGATTATCCCATGAATCCCTCGCAGTAACTCTACAAAGTAGATATTAATATTATCCCCCATTTTACAGAGGAGGAAACTGATGCAGAGAGAAGCAGCTGGGCTTGCCTGCTGCCATATAGCTATATAAGCATCAGGGCCATGTTTTACACCAGGCAGGCTGACCCCAGAACGCTTGCTGTCAACATGGGGAATAAACTGCCAAGCAGCTGTGGGCATCCCCAAATGATGTTTGCTTATTTGCTTGTTTGTTTTTGAAAGAAGGCATTGCAAATAATGCTACTGAAAAATAAGTGGGCTCTGATTAGATGTGTAAGTGTGTTAGTCTGTTCTCATGAATAAAGACATACCCAAGACTGGGTAATTTACAAAGAAAAAGAGGTTTAAAGGACCCACAGTTCCGCATGGCTGGAGAGGCCTCACAGTCATGGCAGAAGGCAAAGCAGGAGCAAAGGCATGTCTTACATGGTGGCAGGCAAGAGAGCTTGTACAGGGGAACTCCCATTTATAAAACCATCAGCTCTCATGAGACTTATTCATTCCCATGAGAACAGTATGGGGGAAACTGCCTCCATGATTCAGTTACCTTCACCTGGCCCCACCCTTGACATGTGGGGATTATTATACAACAGGGTGAGATTTGGGTAGGGACACAGCCAAATCATATCAGTAAATGTGAATGTTATGCACGTGTACAACTTTAGAATCAGGCATTGGAAAGGAAAATGCCTGTGAGCTCCAAGTAAAGGAGGGGATAGTGGCCAGATGTCAAAGGCAGGGAAGAGTGAACTTGTCATCATTAAGAGGCAGGGTTCTTGTATTAACAGATACTCTAATTTTTTCAAGAGATGCCAGAAATCTTAAAGTTAATTTGAAATCTATTTTTATGTTAGCAACTACTTCAACTGAGTTTCTAACATTGTGCACATCAGCACTGAAAGAAGTAAAGAGGCTGAGAAACAGAACTCTGAGAACCAATGTAACCTACAGACATCAGGCTAAAACCTTCAGATTTGATCTGGGATTTGAGCTGCACTGACGTGTTCCAGAGGAGTGGTCTGCATGCTGTGCCTTTGGCCTGGTGGGCCAGTGGCTGCTAGTTCTTAGTGTTTTTAGCAAACCTTTTAACTTAAGACCATAGGGACCAGATCTCACTACTTAAGACATGAACTTCACGTCTGAGCCTAGAAATGTGGAAGAATGAACTTGCATAATTGATCATAAGCCACAGCTCACAAAGCCTCCTGGCGTATTAAGGGCATTATCAGCCTAAGACGGATGGATGTCTTCCCACCCACCGCTAATGTCTCAGCTCTGCAAGGAATTAAAACTGCAGCTTTGAATTAGAATTTTAAGAAGGAAACCAATGATAGGGAAAAAATAAGTGTAATTTTTTTCTCCCTAAGAAAGGCTGGAGGCCACGATCCAGTAATGGTGCATGGACACCATTCACATTAAGCTAATCAGAGTTACGTATGCAAACAGAGTCCATGAATAGACAAGTTGCCTTTGTATCAGACTAAGAGGTCAGGATCATTTTAATGTTTTATGTGATGACTTCTAATCCTAAATACACTCATAAAGTCTTTTTGGAAATATAAGAAAAAGAATCAAGTTTTACTTGAAAACAACGATTTTCTACAGGCAGAAATGAAGCAAGACTTTCTTCACCTCCAGCTACTACCACGATTTGCTAGTTCCAGATGCTAACGTGCTCAGGGAAAGAAATGATTCTGTTTCACAGTGGAGAAACTGAGCCAAAGGTGAAGGGTCATTTTAGTAAGTGAAAAAACTTACTAAATAAGTTTTTTGGTAAGTTATTTTTACCTTCACCTGGCCCCACCCTTGACATGTGGGGATTATTATACAACAGGGTGAGATTTGGGTGGGGACACAGCCAAATCATATCAGTAAACGTGAATGTTATGCACGTGTACAACTTTAGAATCAGGCATTGGAAATGAAAATGCCTGTGAGCTCCAAGTAAAGGAGGGGATAGTGGCCAGATGTCAAAGGCAGGGAAGAGTGAACACAGACCCATTGATTTATTTATTACTAAATAAATCAACACCCACAAGAAGCATTTGCATCAAGGCAATGGACTTTTGTTACATTTGGAGTGAGCAACATGCTTTCTCTATCAGCTAATTAAGTTATTAGTTTGCATGTATTTATTGGTGACGGTGCTAAGAAAAGAACACTGAACAAACAAATGAACAACAACAACAACAACTGGGTCTTTGAGTGTGCACTTTGCAGGGATAGACATTAGGTCTGTTTATATATTAGTGTCTGTCTTTACCCCAGCACAGTACTGGGCACTTAAGTGGGCTCAAACACACCATTTTCCACCAAGGGGTTGCAAACTTTTTTTATAAAGGACCAGCCAGGAAATATTTAAGTCTTTGAGGGTCATTCACTCCCTGTTGCAAATATTTAACTCTGCCATTATAGTAAAAAAGCAACCATATACAATAGAAAATGAGTGGGTGTGGCTGGGTTTCAATAAAACTTTATTTACAAAAATTGTACAGCCAATCAGAGTTTGATGTGGGGCCTTCTTTGTTGTTCCCTGTTTTATACCATGAAGATTAGGGTGGTTGGTTATTCAGTGACAGGAAAAAAAAAAAATTAGTGAGAGTGACTTACGTTCAAAGCTCCAAAAGTTAGGTTTCAAAAGTTTCCTCTGGATTACAAATAAGGTTCAGGAATCAACAGCTTTCAGTTAGAGCTTCTGAAATTACAAATCAATGTTTTAAAATAACATATCTGCTATCAGGTTATAAACTTCATGAAGGCATGCACCATTTCTGTTTTTCTTTTTCCTTTCTGAGACAGACTTTCACTCTTGTTGCCCAGGCTAGAGTTCAATGGCACAATCTTGGCTCACTGAAACCTCCATCTCCTGGGTTCAAGCGATTCTCCTGCCTCAGCCTCCTGATAAGTTGGGATTACAGGTGCCCACCACCATGCCCAGCTAATTTTTTGTGTGTTTTGCATTTTTAGTAGAGACAGAGTTTAACCATGTGGGCCCGGCTGGTCTTGAGCTCCTGACTTCAGGTGATCCACCCACCATGGCCTCTCGAAGTGCTGGGATTATAGGCATAAGCCACCACACAGACCCATTTCTGTTCTATAAACTGATGTCTATCCATAGATTTTTCTAGCACACATCCATGTAATTTGTATTCTAATCTCAAGATTTCAGAATTTCTTTATTTTTATTTTTATTATACTTTAAGTTCTGGGATACATGTACAGAACACATAGGTTTGTTACACGTAATAAACGTGTATATACATGTCATGGTGGTTTGCTGCACCTATCAACCAGTATCTACATTAGGTTTTCTCCTAATGCTATCCCCTCCCCCTAGTCCCCCACCCCCCAACAGGTCCCGGTGTGTGATGTTCCCCTCCCTGTGTCCATGTGTTCTCATTGTTCAACTCTCACTTGTGAGTAAGAACATCTGGTGTTTGGTTTTCTGTTCCTGTGTTAGTTTGCTGAGAATGATGGTTTCCAGCTTTATCCATGTCCATGCAAAGGACATGAACTCATTCTTTTCATGGCTGCATAGTATTTCATGGTGTATATGTGCCATATTTTCTTTATCCAGTCTTATCATTGATGGGTATTTGGGTTGGTTTCAAGTCTTTGCTATTGTGAACAGTGCTGCAATAAACATACGTGCGCATGTGTCTTTATAGTAGAATGATTTATAATCCTTTGAATATATACCCAGTAATGGGACTGCTGGGTCAAATGGTATTTCTGGTTCTAGATCCTTGAGGAATTGCCGCACTGTCTTCCACAGTGGTTGAACTAATGTATACTCCCACCAACTGTGTAAAAGTATTCCTTTTTCTCCACATCCTCTCTAGCATCTGATGTTTCCTGACTTTTTAAAGATCACCATTCTAACTGGCATGAGATGGTACCTTATTGTGGTTTTGATTTGCATTTCTCTAATGATCAGTGATGATGAGCTTTTTTTCATGTTTATTGGCCTCATAAATGCCTTCTTTTGAGAAGCGTCTGTTCATATCCTTCTTGGTATTTTTAGAAATTGATGAAGTATAACAAAATGATTGTGAACTTAGACAATGAAGACTTGTGTCCTGGTGCTTCTTTTACCTAAGACCTTAAACAAATCACATCCTCTGTTTGTGCTAAAATCTCATCAGTAAAATGAAGCCGTTAGACCACATCAGTCTTTCCCAGAGCAGCAGACACACACACCTGCACCAATGCTGGGAGATTTTAGGTTTTAGGTCACACCAGATGCAACATTAAATAACATTAAATCACATATTTCCATTTCAATTGTCCTTCAGACCATTTGATTACATAAAGGAGAGAGACTATTTGGTGTCAGTAAATTTGTAATATGTTTTAGAGAGCGAGCCAAATTCAGACTGAGAAGCTTCTGCAGAAAAGAATAGCTATGATTTTGTAATATTTTATTACATTAATTGTATAGTACTTATTTCCTGTAGTTACTTCCTATGATGGTAGGTGCTACTGGATTTCTATTAACAGTGTAAGGCAGTGTTCCTGTTTTAAGAAATAAATGAGGCTCACATCTGTAACCCCAGCACTTTGGGAGGCTGAAGAGGAAAAACACTTGAGCCCAGGAGTTTGAAAGCAGCCTGGGCAACATAGTGACGCCCCATCTTTGCAAACCTCCCCCCCAGCACACACAGGGATTAGCTGGGCATGGTGGCTCCTGCCTATGGTCCCAGCTACCCTGGAGGCCAAGGTGGGAGGATCTCTTGAGGCCAGGAGTTTAAAGCAGCCTGGGTAACATAGTGACGCCCCATCTTTGCAAACCTCCCCCCAGCACGCACAGGATTAGCTGGGCATGGTGGCTCCTGCCTATGGTCCCAGCTACCCTGGAGGCCAAGGTGGGAGGATCTCTTGAGGCCAGGAGTTTGAAAGCAGCCTGGGCAACATAGTGATGCCCCATCTTTGCAAACCTCCCCCCAGCACACACAGGGATTAGCTGGGCATGGTGGCTCCTGCCTATGGTCCCAGCTACCCTGGAGGCCAAGGTGGGAGGATCTCTTGAGGCCAGGAGTTTGAAACCAGCCTGGTCAACATAGCTAGACCTGTCTCTACAAAAGAAAAACTTAAAAATTAGCCAGGCAGGGTGGTACACACCTCTAGTCCCAGCTACTGCAGAAACTAAAGCAGGAGGATCACTTGAGCCCAGGAGGTCAAGGCTGCAGTGAGCCAAGATCGCACTACTGCACTCCAGCCTGGGTGACAGGGCAAGACCTTGTCTCAAAAAATAAGTAAATAAATAAATAAAAATAAGAGAGAGAGAGAAAAAAGAAATAGAGTAAACGCATACATTTCTAGGTATGATAATTTTAGTTTTAAATTACTTTTAAAACTAAACTTTTAAACTCCTTTTAAAGAGTTTTAAATTTCAACCCCATTATTCTATCCTTGGCCTTTCACTTCATAGCCTTAAAAGTTAGAAATAACTTAGGGTGAATTTTATTTCTCTCATCTGTCTTCTAGAGTTCAGGTGGCTACAGTCTTTGTATATAGAAAAACATTGAAAGAATCCCTTCAGAATTTGAATCTCAACTTCAAGGGACTTGTTGGATTGTGAAGGTCGGTCCTCTCCTGCCCCTAATCAGCCTCCCCATGTGAACTCTATAGCTGTGAATGCAGAATTTTCCACGCAGACACTTTTACCTGCTGCCAGGTATTGAGGAAAACCTGTCAGGGCCATCATGTGTCACTGAGAGTCAAACAAAAGTGGAATATGGGTTAAAGGAATTTTCACTTGAGACAAGTTTGACTGTATTAGAACTGAAGAACAGTAACCGTATTAGAACTTGTAACCTATGGAAGACACTTTTAAGATCATGTTCTTATGAATTGTAAACGCTGCTTTAAGTCAAGTCATGGGGCCATTCCCGGAAGACACAGACTTAATTACTACTCATTATCAGAAGGAAACTTAGATTACTCTTGTGCATACTTGATTCCCAACATCTCACTGGCAGTAGAAGTTAGTGGGAGTGACTTGCGTCAAAAGCTCCAAAATTTGGGTTTCAAAATTCTCCTCTGGGTTGCAAATAGGGCTCGCTAATCAACAGCTTTCAGTTAGAGCTCCTGAAATTGCAAATCAATGTTCTCTACTTGCTGCTTCCATAAAAAATTTATTCTTAAAATGAGCTAAATTGTTTGTAGCATGAAAATAAGATAGCTTCAGGAAATTAAAGAGGAAAAACAAGAAACATAAGATAACTTTTTATTTTGCTCAAATATTAGTATTTCTTCAGAAATGAGATATATTTGATGAAAAACATGTCAATTCACAAATAGGACAGGAAAATGTTAATCAACTCCCCCCTGACGTCATGCACTTAAAATCTTTCCAAATTTTCCATTACCGGGAAAAAAATAAAAGAATCATCTAGGTCAATTCTCTGTTGTAATTTGAATTTGCCACTTACAAATATATGAGCACTCATAATCAGGAATTCACTATGTTGGCTATCTAGTGACTGGAAATTTACAAAATTAGGAAAAGAGTGATTGAATTGTGGTTTGAAATGACATCTATAAGCAGTGAACTCAAATGGCAACAGGACCCAGGGAAGCCAGTGAGTAGAGTGGGCCAGTTAGAAGACTAGAGAGTAGTGGTGTGAACAAGGGAACTCACATTCTATCTACAAAGGAACAGAGGCAACTGTTTCCATGAAAAGTCAGGGCTTAATGTTGCCAGAAACCATGTGGGGTTATACAAGTCACATTTGTGAACCTTAGTTAACCATAGTTTAAACTTAGAACCTAAAAGCCAGCAAATAATCAGAGATATCAAGGAGAAGACGGACATGTGAGAGTTAAATTTAAAAAGTGTTAGAATTCCATTTTTCAATTTACCTCCTTTCTGAAAATTCAGTCTCACAGCTGGAATGAGAGCCTGACTGAAGCCTAAATAAAAAGATAAGATAAAGGATTAGATGTTATCCATTGCTCTAAAAAATTCTACTAGCACATAATGCAATTTTGTTTCAGTCATTCACCACCATTTTATTTAAAGATTTTACTTCTGATATTCCTCCCCTCAGTCCTCCAATCATCTTGAAGCTAGAAAAACTAAGTTCGATCACTAGCTTGATCACTTAGAAGCTATGTTGGGTCAGATAAGTATCTCAGATTATTTTTTAGGAATGAGAATGTTACCAATATTTGTATGATTGAATAATTTCAAACAAAGAAATATAATCTCAAATCATCTTAAAAAGGAAACTTCTCTTGCTTAATAACAGAGTCCAGCCTACAACAGGTCACAGAGTTGATTGATCTGGCAGCTCGGTGATGTTGTTAAGGCTCTTTTCTTTCTCTGGTCTACCATCCTGGGCATTTCCTTCATCCTCAGGTAGATAGCAGGGCTGTTGTAGCGGTATCAGGTATTACATCTAGACATGGAATGAGGGAAGCTATTTCTTTTTTATAACTTTCTATAGAACTATTTTTTTTTTCACCAAGGACTTTCCAGCAGAAAAACTTCCTTCTTTTTGAAAAATACTAAGTAATCTATCCACATATAAATCAATGAATTCCAGCGAGATGGATTACCATCATACCCATCCCTGATGATAACCCCAAGGCTCATGGTTGTGCTCAAAGGAAGTAGACATCTGAACAAGATTTTGACTCTATTGGGAGCAAGAAAGGGATGGTTGCTGGGAAAGTTACCAACGAAGATCACTACACTAGCCTAATTTACTGTTGACACAGTAAGTGTCTGGCACTTGTATGCTAGGATTATTATCACAGGTTTGGGCATCTTTCCATAAGAAACACAGAGTTAATCTTATGAGACCATTCAGTTTACTGCATCAGTTAAATCTGTATTCCTGGTTTTATTAAAAACTGTTGTAACTTAGCAATTCTGATTAGAGCTTAATATAAGGTCATGTAATGTTGGAGCTAAAGAAGACCTTGGAAAATTCCTTCTTCAGACTCTGAACTACAAAGGGGCACAGCTTCAGAAGAGAGAACAGGTTGGGTGAGAGGACAATACTTTTCTAAACAATCTTAATTCATGTAAGTTTATTGTAAAATCTATATTAGTCATTGAGAACTTTTCCCTGTATGTATCACCGAAAAACATCATAGGAATGCCCCTTATCTCTATGTTCATAGCTTGGCTTTCTGATCAAGACTGAAGTATGAAAATAAAAGGTATTTGTCTTGGTATGACATTTTAAAATATTAACTGATATTTCTTCAGTATTTCATTTCATCTCATGATCTTTCTTATATTTGAAGATTCAGACTCTGACACACTCATTGCTTTGGAGAGGACTGTTGTCAGAAAAAAGACTTTTGAGACTCAAAATTCTGGACCCCAATTCTGCTTGCAACCAAAATAGTGTGAGAGAAGTAATATTTACCCTCTCCCTTGAAACTGCTGGAAAGTCACACAAAATATACAAAATGATGGTTTTTAAGCTATTGGCCATGAGGGTATGAACAATACTCTCTGAGATAAGGGACCTGAGATAAACTCTATTATTTATTGCTCTAGGTTAGTGTTTGTAGAGAGATTCCAGACCACGGTGCCGAGGAGAACCCAGGTAGAATTTGGGAGTCTTGAGGACATTGCAGTGAATGGTACCAGAGTACAGAGAGTTACACTGAGATAGAATGCTGGAGATTTGTGGAGAAGAGACTTAGAGTAAACAAATAAGTACTAATGACTGCCTGTGTGTGAGGAGAGAATGTTTAGGAATTCCTTTATAAGCCCAGTATTTACTCTGACATGAGACTATTACAAGAAAAGATTATTACAAAGCAAATGTTCACAGAAATGAAAATATGGAGATAGATGAAAAAAATGTATCAAATAGAGTGCTAACAATATATATCAAGGAAAAATGCATCACAACAAAGTAAAGTTCTGGGAATGCAAGGTTGGTTTAAAGTAATAAAGTTAATCAATGTGATACAACAAATTAACAAACTGTATTAGTTTGTTCTAGCATTGCTACAAAGAACTACCTGAGACTGAGTAATTTATAAGGAAAAGAAGTTTAATTGGCTCATGGTTCTTCAGGCTGAACAGGAAGCATGAGCCCAGGGAGGTCTCAGGAAACTTAAAATCACAGTGGACAGCAAAGGGGAAGCTGGCGTGTCCTGCATGGCTGGAGCAGGAGAAAGGGAGTAGTGGGAGGTGCTACACACTTTTAAACAACCGGATCTCATAAGAACTCAATCATGAGACAGCACTAGGTGCATGGTGCTAAACCATTAGAAACCACCCCCATGATCCAACCACCTCCCCACCAGGCACCACCTCCAGCACCGGGAATCATAATCCAACATGAGAGTTGGGTAGGGACACAGAGTCAAGCCATATCACAAACTAAAAGAGAAAAGACACATGATTATGGCAATGGATGCACAGAAAGTATTTGACAAAAGCCAACACCTACTCCTAATCAAAACCATTAGCAAACTGGAAACATCTTCAACTTAATAAATGGCATCTATGGCAAGCTAGAGCGCATGTCATAATAAATGATGAGAATCTGGATGGTTTCCCACTGGTAACAGGGATGAGAACAGGATGTCCACTTTCACTACTTCTCTTCAATATTGTGCTAGGAGTTCTAACCAGCACAGTAAAGCAAGAAAAAACATATCCAAATTGAAAACTGTCTTTACAGATAATATGATTGTTTATTTAAAAATGGAACCAACAGAAAAGCTACTAGAACTGATAAGCAATTGAGTAAGACTGCAGTATAGAAGATCAATATAAAAATCCAAGTGGATTTCTATGTAATGGATTCCCTTTGGAGGCTCCTCGGCTCTTATACAGATTTTTTTCTAAATTATCTTCAGAAAAATTCTAAATGCAGACATTGGGGGAAAAAATAGGTGTCTCCTTCTTTTTCACTTAAAAAGTAACTAAGGATATTCAGATGGCTCTTCCTATAACAAAGGAAGTCCTATATGAAAATTTAAAGTTTTATTTTAATTGAAATGAAAATGTGTGTTCTGCCTCTTATGTAGAGATATGGCTACATTAGCATAAGTAGTCACCTTCTCCAGAAAATTAAAAAAAAAACTTCATCTGGTGACTACCTCTCACAAACTGAGCCAGCTTTTATGGATCTTGTCCATAGAGTCCCATGAGGACAAGAGCAATGACTTGCCCGTCTCTCTACCCTCTGACCAGTGCAGCGTTAGTGGGAGGCAGATGCTCAGTTGAAGTTTAGTGAATGTGTATGTGAATGAAATAAGGGGCTTTCGGAAAGGGAGACCTCAATGTGTTTATGGCTGAAAGAAGTACTTAACCTTTTGGAATGATTATTGTAGTGACATTAATTACTTGCTGTTGAGAGTTTCCCAACAATTTGAGTCAATTTAAGAATGAAAAATAACACTACTAGCAATCATTGGAAAATATGTCAGAATATCTCTGACACATATGCACCAGAAGTGAATGTAAGATGCCAATAAGTAACTCAGATAACTCACAAGATAGCGAAGTTTCAGAATCAAGTCTCTAAGTTCACAAATAGTAGGTTAATTATCACATTTAGCAACCTTTTGTGATGATCTAAGGGTGAGTGAAATGATTTGTGAAAGTCACTCATTTGGTAAGTCCTAGGGCCAAAATGTGAACAGTAATTATTCTTATAGCAGATTTAATGGTTTCTCTGCTGTATTAGATGAAGGCTATCTCCTGTCTGTCTCTATACCATGTTGAATGAAGAATGCCACCTGCCACTTTCTCTCAATCACATTGAATAAGAGACACCATCTGCCTCTCTTTGCATTATTTTGACCGTGGAGGGACACCTTCCTGCTTCAGGCCTCTTGGATGTTCCTTAGGGCATGGTAGTCCTTCAATTTCTCCCTAGATGGGACCCATCTAAGCTCTCAGATGTGGCAATGTTGCCCATGCCATACTCTCCTGAATCCACTACTATTATCAACTTGAGCAATGTACCTAATATATCCTCCATTTTTCTCAAGAAACCAAGAAATTGGCTGGGCGTGATGGCTCACGCCTGTAATCACAGTACTTTGGGAGGCTGAGGTGGGCAGACACCAGCCTGGTCAACATGGTGAAAACCCATCTCTATTAAAATACAAAAATTAGCCAGGCATGGTGGTGTGCGCCTGTAATCCCAGTTACTCAGGAGGCTGAGGCAGGTGAATTTCTTGAACCCAGGAGGTGGAGGTTGCGGTGAGCCAAGTTCTTGCCACTGCACTCCAGCCTGGGCGACAGAGTGAGACTCAGTCTCCAAAAACAAACAAACAAGCAAACAAAAAACAAAAGAATTCAAAAAATTATATCAGGCATTTTCTCAATGAGAATAATTAAGAACTGTCAAATGAAAGCATGATTTTTGAAATTCTATTTGCAAATATTTAATACACTTTTGTTGTCAAGTATTAGAGTTGTTATCTCTTGTTTTTAATACCTGGGCCTGGGAGGACCACCCACAGTGAATACAGGCCTTTTAGGTCACTCTGATAACTAAGCCTGGACCAGGGGCTGTATGCTCTCAAGATGATAGGTAATAATAATAGTGATAGCAACAACACAGCAATAACATTTAGTAAGTGTTATCTAGTGTCAGGGAATGAGCTAAGCCCTTTACGACATCATCTAATTTATTGTTATGATCCAAGCTCACATGGTAGGAAGGGAAGCCAGGACCTGAATGATGGGAGTGTATGCCCCTGGCCATGATACTGCACAGGAAGATAAATGCCTTGTATCTGCAAGTACCAGGGCATTCTGCAAATGTGGGGGATAAAATTTGTTGAGATGTGAGCTGGATTTTGTTTTTCACTAACTTAGGAAATATTTTGTGGGAAACTGAAAACTACAATTCCCCTTCTCCTGCATCCTTTATATTAACCTTCTCTATTCATTATAACTAAGAACAGAAACTAATAGCTCCAGTTGGCAGTTTACTAAGGAGCCTTGGTGCGGTGGGAGGTGGGGAGAGGGACTGTGGGTTCCTAAGGCCACCTAAGTTTCATAATTCAGTAAGAGGACTCGACTCACAGGACTTGGCATATAGTGTTATGCTGATAAGTTACCTTAACAACATAAAATTGAGTTGTTCTCTCAGGCTGTTTACTAAGAAGGGCAAATGAATTCTCTGAATATTAAAAAATGTTAATTTTAGTAGTGTCAAGATCTGCTGGCCTATAATTATGGCTAAAATTTACTCCAACAAAAAGATATAAAGCAGAGTAGGCCAAGTTAAAAGGTGGGTGGGGTGAAGTCTGAGGGAGACCAGGCTCAACTTTCCAGAGTCCTCTCCCCATGCAGTCACACAGGACACACTTAATTCCCCAGCAAATAGATGTGACAACATGTGTGAAATCTGCCAAGTATACCAGAGAAGCCCATTAGAGACTCAATGCCCAGAGTTTTTAATAGGCGCTGATTCCTTAGGCACCCTCTTCTTGGCAGGTACTAAAATTCCAGAAGGAAAGCAGGTGTATGGCAGGGATCATATTATTTGTACAAAATGTCTGGGCATAGTGAGCTACCTTTACCAGGTGCCAGCCAGGGTCTTCTGACAAATGCAGTCCCAGATCTGCTAGGTTAAATCCTTAAGAAAGGAGAAATACAGGTCTGAATTTACACTTTCTTAGAGAGAGAATGACAAGGTTGGTGAATATTTACATACCAGCTACCGTAAAACTTAGGTCACAGTTTTACCTGTTCTATATCTCATCAACATAAAATTGAGCTGCTCTCTCCAGCTATTTACTAAGAAGGACAAATACATTCTCTGAATATTAAAAGTGTTTATTTTAGTAGTGCCAAGATCTTTTGGTCTGTAACATTGTGATCATGTACAAGCGTCTGTGAAAGAAAAGTATGTTGTTAAGAGGGTTCTGCAGAATAATGTGTTTGATGTAAGCTAGAAGGTTGACAATTATCCTGCTGTGTATCTTGCTGACTTGATCTTGAAATTTCACTACTGTGTAAATGACCTAACTTTAGCCAGAAGCAGAAGTCTCCTTTGTCCTGGAGTTTTGTCTTTTTAGGCCTCCATGTAAATCAGATGCATTTCTAAATGGCAGTGCCAGGTAGTGCTTTCCTCCACCTTATACAAAAGAGAGAGAAAAAAAATGCTCTCCTCCATCGGCAAGTGTCCAACATACTTTCTGCTCAGGAGGGTCTTTCCACAGGAATGGGAAAAAAAATAGGTAGAAACTTTCAAATGAGGCTCTTAGAGAGACGGACTCCATGGAGAAAGCCCCTTGGTGGTCTCTTTGCCCAATATTGTACTTTGGAAAGAATAAAGTCGAAGAGGAGGAACTGAATACAAGTGATTTTTTAAACTAGAGAATGTAGCAGAGAAAGATGTGGCTACCTTCTATCCTTACAGGTTCCTTAGCTGGGCAAAGAATTAAGCTGATTTAAGACAGATTAATAGGAAATAAACCATATTTAACTATGTATGTACACATGGGTGTCCCACAAAACAGAATGGAAGAGACGGGTGATTGAAGCTCATGTAGCATCCTGAGCTACAGAAAGGAATAGGGGCTAGGGGATTCTAGAGGGAGGTGATGACACAAGTTCTGGGAGGGTAAGAGGAGGAAGTATCGGGTCATCTTATTATGTAGTGTATTCATGCATTTTCATACTGCTGTGAAGAAATACCTGAGACTGGCTAATTTATAAAGAAAAAGTGGTTTAATGAACTCACAGTTTCACATGACTGGGGAGGCCTCACAATCCTGATGGAAGCTGAGGAGGAGCAAAGTCACATCTTCCATGGCAGCAGGCAAGAGAGCGTGTGCAGGGGAACCCCTGTTTATAAAACCATCAGATCTCATGAGACTTATTCACTGTCATGAGATCAGCACAGGGAAAACCCTCTACTGTGATTCAATCACCTCCCACCAGGTCCCTTCCATGACATGTGGGGATTATGGGAGCTATAGTTCAAGATGAGCTTTGGGTGGGGACACAGCCCAACCATATCATGAAGATGAAAAGTCTCTTGGATAATAAAAGTTGTTTAAAACAATGCTCAGAAGAATAGGTGATTGTTTATCTGGGCTGGTGTCAACCTCTAGTGTTCTCTCCTGCAATCCAAGTTAATCATCCTTGGTTGATAAGATTCCCAGGACAATTGAGTTCCTTTTGGAGGATCCCTTTTTAAGCAGGTAAGAAAAACTCAAAGAAGCCTCTGCCTGAACCTGCTGTTTACCAGATCCCCTAGGTTCAAAGTAATTAGCCATACCAAAGTGTCATATTTGAGGTGGCATTTTCTGCACTCCTTCCAGGGACATTGAGTATGTTACAGTTCCCCTCACTCTGCTTAAGTGTACACCACGAATGTGGTAAGAGGCCACAGGTAAGCCATTTTTCTCCACAAGGGCTTTTATGAGTCATAAACAATTTTTGTACAGCTCTCATGACCCTCCCACAGAGTTCAGGGGAGGACCTGGTGCAGGTGAGTGTTTACAAACACTGCACCTGGCCAAATGACTGCCGTGCCAACAAGAAATCCCACAGGAGGTTTTCAAAAGCCATCTTCTTTCACCCAAGCTTTTTCTGCAAGGTGGATGCTTTCATTACTTTTCCTCATACAAATCAGAAAGTGAAAAAAGCCAAAACCAATGTCGATGTAGATTCCATTTTGAAATGTTTCTGTCTTCATCATCATCCTGACTCCTTCCTCCATTTATTTGGAAACAAGTAATTTTTTTCAGCAACATTGGCTGATAATATGTGAAGAAGCATTCTAAAAGTACCTGGTATATGTGTGGCTTTATTCTGTTGTCACAGTTAAATCCGTTGGGTGAACCTTGGTGCAAAATTCATTTTAATGAAATGCTTTGCAAGTCATAACTGAAGAGATGTGATCAGCATTGCTGTTCAACAAATGGTTATGAATTTACTAAACAATGATTACATTTATAAAAAAATTGCATGAATAAAAACGACTAAATGTAATTAGTATTTGGAAGGGCAAGAACTTCTGAATAAAAATGTTCATCTTTTATTAATCACATATATCTTGCATAAGGAGATTATATTTCCCAGTTCGGGCTAACAACACAGAATTATTGTATACAATTGTGAGAACAGTTGGCCTGTGACAATTTAATGGTACTTTGCAAAATGCTCATTTTGTAAGCTGCTCATATTGACCTACTTCCCCCAGTCGTTTTCTTAATCACAAATCAGTTTTGAGAAACACTGACACAGGATGGCAGTTCCCATGCAGCTAAATGTTGCTAGCTCTTCTATAATAACCTCACTGTATCCAATTTCCACTGATATACTACAAGGGGCAGGAGAATAAAGACTTACAGTAATTGACATTGGTCACTGGATTTACCATGAGCATTTTGACCCTGGGAATTTATTCATCTCACAGCCAGGTTTGCATCTCTTTAGTCTGAGAATCAGTTTGCTAGGTATCTTATAACAATGTACCACAAACTGGGTGGTTTAAAACAACAGAAATGTATCATCTCAAAGTTCTGGAGGTTAGAAGTTCAAGAACAAGGTGTCGACAGGGTGGGTTCTTTCTCGAGAGGGAGTCTTTAGCTTCTGTTGGTTCACTGGCAATCTTTGAAATACCTTGTCTTGTAGAGAAGCACAGACCCAATCTCTGCCTTTCATCTTCACACAGTGTTCTCTCTCTCCGTGTGTGTCTCCAACATTCCCCAACCCTCTCTTTCTTTGGGACAGGGTCTTGCTCTGTTTCCCCGACTGGAGTGCAGTGGTGGGATCACAGCTTACTGCAGGCTTGACCTCCCAGGCTCAAACAATCTTCCTACCTCAGCCTTCTGTGTAGCTGGGACTATAAGCATGAACTACCATATCTGGAAAATTTTTTTATTTTTATTTTTGTAGAAAAGGAGTCTCACTATATTGCCCAGGCTGGCATCAGGTTCACATTGCTGGTCCTAGGCTCAGGCAATCCTGCCTCTGTCTCCCAAAGTGCTGGGATTACCGGTGTGAGCTCCTGTACCTGGTCTCCTTCTTATAAGGACACCAGTTATATTGGATTAGGTAGGGTCCACCCTAACAACCTTATCTTAATGAATTACCTCTGTAATGAAACTATTTCCGAACATGGTCACTTTCTGAGTTACTAGAATTTAAGACTTAAAGACATGAATTTTTGGGGAACACAATTCATTTTCTAACAGCTGGACACCTATGAAAGCTTTTTGTACTCAGATAGATGCCAGTAGACTTGAAGCACAGAACTGGATGCTTTGAGCACAGATCTTTTTGGTAGTGCTTGGTATCCACACTAGATATGACTTCAGAGGCAAACCTGTAGCCCACACAGGATGACAGACAGACGTTGCTGTAAGGAAACCAAGGTTTTGAAAGACACTCTGCTTCAGCCAAAAGTGACTTGCACAGCAGAAAGGTGGCCTCTTTTCCAACAACCCAGCAACAATGCCAAAGCTGGGATCCGTGTGTCCATCCTGAACCCATCACTGTGGCCTAGTTCCCTGACTGATTGGGGTCTTTGCCTGATTCCCCCCACCAAGACCACAAAACCCCACAGGAGCAGAGAGAGGAATCCTCAAAGAAAAACCTCAATGCTGTTCTTACAAAAGGAGAAGAGGATGAGAAGTAAGATACCAAGCAGGCTGAAGAATGTCAGTGTGTAAAATCTTCAGACCTAAAGAGGATTGGAGAAAGGGAAACTTTATTGGAGGAAAGTTTCATTCAAATTGTTAAAAGAAATGTGCACCTGCAATCTTGAGCATCTTTAGAGACAAACTTTAGTTGATATCTCTTTCTCCCCCATCTTCAGATTGACTTCCACTCCAACTCAGTTCGAAGGATGCAGGCCTCGTAGGATAATCACAGGTGTAACTTTCTAACTGTTAACGAAAATTGAGAGTGAAAGTTAAAATGAATATGGGGGTGCAAAGCGATATCAAACATGAGTTTTCTATCCAACGATAAAGAGTAGGAATAAAAATCTGTCAACATCCCTAAGCACTTAGCACTTCAGCCTCATTCAACAATACATGAAAATCTCATAGGGGCCAATGACAGCTAATACCAAAACCAGTTCAACCATTTGTCATGCAATGGAAACTCTAGATGTATCACTGTTTAAAGATAAATCTTTTTTTTTTTTTTTTTTGAAAGAAAGCTGCCATTGGATGCTGCCATTCATTTTGACATAAGTAGGTGCTTCATCTGATAAGCACTGCCTGTGTAATTTATCAAATGACAGAGAAGGCAGATAGTAGCATGCACACTTGGGGCTGCATTTGAAGGAGAGCAATGTCCCTTTGTTTTGACAGACGTATGACTGTGTTTGTAGATCTCTACATTAAGCAAAAGTTATGATAGGCTCTGCAGTAGGCAGGAAAGTGGTGTGAGACTATAAAAGTGTCCCTGACACTGGCTGGGCATGGTGGTTCACAGCTGTAACTTCAACACTTTGGGAGGTCAAGGTGAGTGGCTTATGAGGTCAAGAGATTGAGTCCATCCTGGCCAACATGGTGAAATCCCGTCTTTCCTAAAACTACAAAAATTAGCTGGACATGGTGGCGTGCACCTGTAGTCCCCGCTACACGGGAGGCTGAGGCAGGAGAATCACTTGAACCCAGGAGGGGGAGGTTGCAGTGAGCAGAGATCATGCCAATGCACTCCAGCCTGGTGACAGAGTGAGACTCCATCTCAAAAAAAAAAAAAAAAAAAAAAGTGTCCCTGAAACTGTCATAGCTTGTAAACTATTCCATTTCCTTTACTAGGTTGCCAGTAAATCAAAGTCACCATGAGGAAAGTCAGACATATGCTTGATCTGAATGTTGACATATCAAATTTTCCTGGGGGTCTTACTTATACTCTCCTGCCAACAAAGATTGCCTTAAATTTTTTTACAGTTAAGAAGGGAATGAAAGATTGAAAGGAAAATGCAACCCTGAAACGTTTAAGATTCAGAGAATGGAAGCTTAAGTGCAATAGAAACGAAAGAAATTGCTGCATCTTCCCACATCTTCCATGAAATATTGGTTTGTTTTGGTAAAGAGAAATGTCTTACTTTGGGGATGAGAGGACTAAAAGTATGATTCCATTTCTATGATGTCTAAAGACATGCAAAGTTAATCTAAAGTAGTAGAAGCTGAAAAGTGGTTGCATTTGAGGAGTTGGGTATTTCTGGAAAAGGAAGAAACAGCTTCCTGGGTGATAGAAATGTACGTATTGACTTGTGTGGTGTTTATGCTGGTACATATGCAGGCTGAAGGGGCAGTTGTCACCCAGGGTGAGCTCTTCTGTTAATCACAGGAGAACGAGCATGAGTCGAGATTATGGTACCTCTTGAAGTCTCATCCAGATCAGAAACCTGTTGCTCTGTCCACATTCCATCCACCAAAGCAAGCTACATGGCCAAGTTCAGCATCAGATGGGGAAAGGCAATTCTCCTCTAACACAGGGAGCTGCAAAGCCACATGGCAAAGGATGAGTGTGTACAAAATAAATGCAGAGAGCGCAGGAGACATTGGAAACAGTGATCCAATCTGCTGCAGTGTGTTATTCTCTCCAGCTTGGCATGCCTGCTCTGTGTGCAGCAACCTGCAGTGACAGCAGCTCACGTTGGTCCCTAATATGGGCCAGGCACTGTGCTAAGCACAGCACATGATTTATCTTGGTGTAGCTCACAGCAACGTTGAAGCAAAGCACAGCATATAGCACCATTTATTCATGAGAAATTAGAGCTTCATAGAATTTAAAACAAATTCCCAGAGTTGCACAGTACTAGTAAGTGAAAAAGCTGAAAATTGGACTTGACCATCTTCTGACTCGAGAGCCATACATGTCTTCCTCTCCTAAAGTATCCTTACCTAGGGTAATGTGCATCTGCCTTACTGCCCATTTCAAAGGCATTTTATACTGATATCTTCTGTACCTAACCTTGTTCCAGGTGACAGGGGCAATAGTAAACATGGGATACAAGATCCTTGCACACAAGTAGCTCATCTTCCAATATAGAGAGTGTGTAGACAATACACAAATATATAATAAAATGATTTTAACAGACGGCGTATTATTGCAAACAAGAAATCAGGTCAGTGGAATAGAAGAGAGCATCTCCAGGATATTTAGAATAAGTGGAGGATATCTGACTCTAGTTAGATAGGAAGCCAGGTGGGGTCTCCACAAGGAGATGGCATTTGATTTGAAACCCCAGTATTGAGAAGGACGCTGCTGTTCAAAATATAGGGAATATTGATCCAGGAAAAAGCAAATGCATAGCAAGAGACATATTTGAGAACCAAAGATCAGTCGAGTATGGTTGGAGCATATTGAACAGATGGAGGGAGGGACAAGATGGAGTTAAGAAGGAAGGCAGAGACCAGGTTGAGTGGAGCCTTGGAGCCCATGGTGTAGGGCTGCAAAGTGTTCTTGTCTTTAGCTAAAATGTTTGCAGTTAATCTCCAAACCCATGCAAAGCTCCCAATAGATGACACCTTGGCATCTACACTTTGGACGTTTCACACACCTTGGCTTTGTGTACAGGTGGATGCAATAAATGCTACTGACTCTCTCACTCCTATAGAGACATCACTATGTTCACTTGTAGTCAAAAAGCCCCGGTTCACATCTGTCTCCTTTAATTTCCATTTGATTGAACTTGTGCCAGGAAACCATTTAACTTCTCATGACCTCAATCTCTTTAGCTGTAAAATGGGAATTAAAATCCCTGCTTATCTTGGGTATATGACATGCAATCCTGTGCATAAAAGCTGTACATTTTGAAGCAATATATGGGTATAAATGGCTATGATTACACATGAAGAAATGTAATATCTTATAAATTCAAAATGACCCTGGATAATGGATTTTGCTGCTCATTTCCCCCATACAGACTGCAGGCATCATTGCTGGGATGGCAAGTGTCTCACTGTGAGGGTTGTTAACTCTCAGGGTTACTATCAGAGTCATGGAGGGCTATGAGTGATGGACACCATGTGTATTAGCTTTCTATTGGTGCAATAAAAAGTTATTACAACTTTTAGTGGCTTAAAACATATGCTAAGCCTTATACATCACACATATTATCTGACACAGGCACAGAAAGTTAAACAACTTGTTCAATGCTCCACAACTAATAAGATATCCCATGTCTACCCACAGCCAACATAATACTCAATGGGGAAAAGTTGAAAGCATTCCCTCTGAAAATGGCAACCAGACAAGGATGCCTACTCTCAGCACTCCTCTTCAACATAGTACTGGAAGTCCTAGCCAGAGCAATCAGACAAGAGAAAGAAATAAAGGGCATCCAAGTCGATAAAGAGGAAGTCAAACTGTCACTGTTTGCTAGCAATATGATCATTTACCTTGAAAATCTTAAGGATTCCTACAGAAAACTCCTAGAACTGATAAAAGAATTCAGCAAAGTTTCCAGATATAAAAATAATGTACACAAATCAGTAGCTTTTCTCTACACCAGCAACAACCAAGCAGAGAATCAAATCAAGAACTCAACCCCTTTTACAACAGGTGCAAAAGAAAAAATACTTAGGAACATATATAACCAAGGAGTCAAAAGACTTCTACAAGGAAAACTATAAAAGACTACTGAAAGAAATCATAGACGATACAAACAAATGGAAACACATCCCATGCTCATGGATGGGTAGAATGAATATTGTAAAAATGACCATACCACCAAAAGCAATCTACAAATTCAACACAATCCCTATCAAAATTCCACAATCATTCTTCACTGAGTTAGTAAAAAGCAATTCTAAAATTATATAGAACAAAAAGTAGCCCACACAGCCAAAGCAAGACTAAGCAAAAGGAGCAAATCTAGAGGCATCACACTACCTGATTTCAAACTATGCTATAAGGCTTTAGTCACCAAAACAGCATGGTATTGGTGTAAAAATAGGCACATAGACCAATGGAACAGAATAGAGAACCCAGAAATAAACACAAATACTTACAGTCAACTGATCTTCAACAAAGCAAACAAAATCATAAATTGGGGAAAGGACACCCTTTTCAACAAATGGTGCTAGGATAATTGGGTAGCTACATGTAAGAGAATGAAACTGCATCCTCATCTCCTACCTTATACAAAAATCAACTCAAGATGAATTAAGACCTGAAACTCTAAAAGTTCTGGAAGATAACATTGGAAAAACCCTTCTAGACGTTGGCTTGGGCAAGGATTTCATGACCAAGAACCCAAAAGCAAATGCAATAAAAACAAAGATAAAAAGCTGAGACCTAATTAAACTAAGGAGTTTTGCATGGCAAAAGGAACAGTCAGCAGAGTAAACAGACAACCCACAGAATGGGAGAAAATCTTCACAATCTGTACATCTGACAAATGACTAATATCCAGAATCTACAACAAACTCAAATCAGTAAGAAAAAACGATCCTATCAAAAAGTGGACTAAGGACATGAATAGACAACTCTGAAAAGAAGATATATACAAATGGCCAACAAGCATATGAAAAAATGTTCAACATCACTAATGATCAGGGAAGTGCAAATCAAAACCACAATGGGATACCATCTACTCCTGCAAGAATGGCCATAATAAAAAAACAGTAGACGTTGGTGTGGATATGGTGAACAGGGAACACTTCTACACTTCTGGTGGGAATGCAGACTAGTACAGTTGCTATGGAAAACAGTGTGGGGATTCCTTAAAGAACTAAGGGTAGAACCACTATTTGATCCAGCAATTCCACTACTGGGTATCTACCCAGAGGAAAAGAAGTCAATTTTCAAAAAAAGATACTTGCACACACGTGTTTATAACAGCACAATTTACAATTGCAAAGTCGTGGAACCAACCCAAATGCCCATTAATTAATGAATGGATAGAGAAACTGTGGTATATGCATACAATGCAATATTATGCAGCCATAAAAAGGAATGAATTAACAGCATTTGCAGTGGCTTGGATGAGACTGAAGACTATTATTCTAAGTGAAGTAACTTGGAAATGGAAAACCAAACATCCTATGTTCTCACTGATGTGTGGGAGGTAAGCTGCAAGGATGCAAATGCATAAGAAGGATACAATGGACTCTGGGGACTTGGGGGGGAAGAGTGGGAGGGGGTGAGGGATAAAAGACTGCAAAATATGGTCAGTGTACACTGCTCGGGTGATGGATGCACCACAATCTCACAAATCACCACTAAAGAACTGACTCATGTAACCAAATACCACCTGTACCTTATGGGAAAAAAAAGGATGTCCCATGTTCAAACCCAAATCTTTAAGACAGTCTTAGGATAAGTTACCATGGAGAGGAGGAGAGCTATGTGTCCTAGAAATTTCATGTTATTGTGTTTTATTGTTTGGGTTTTTTTTGAGACAGACTCTTGCTTTGTTACCCAGCTTGAAGTGCAGCAGTGTGAGCATAGCTCACTGCAGCCTCAAACTCCCAGGCTCAAGTGATCCTCCCACCTCAGCTTCCCAAGTAGCTAGGACCACAGGCACGCACCATCATGCTTCGCTAATTTTTGAAATTTTTTGTAGAGACAGGGTCTCACTATGTTGCTCAGGCTAGTCTCAAACTCCTGGCCTCAAGCAATCCTCCCACCTTGGGTTTTCAAAGTGCTGGAATTACAGGCCTGAGCCATCTTGCCAGGCCAACGTTATCTAATATGAGCATTTATCAGTGGTGTGGTGACCATCCAGAGTTTTCACTAAATGTTCTTCTGCCCTTGAGTATCTGTTTGTGAGAGAAAATAGATTCACTGCCTTGGTTGCTTAAGCACAACTTATGAATAATATATTGGAACAAATCTCAGATCATTTTTCTCTGTTACTAAAAGCTTATATTAATATCCATGTTAACATAAAGGCTTAACGGGAAGCCCTGTGATGATTTTTGTGTTGGAAAATGTAGCAATAGATTCTAGGTTCCCGTGGGTGTGTGCTGTTTTCTTCTTTCTCAACCTTGAATTCACCTCCATCCATTCTTTTCCACATTCCCCAACTCTTTCTTTTCCTACCCATTACTTTTGTAATTCCTTCATCTCACTTCCTTCACACCCAGTAAGCTGATAGGGATCCTTGGGGTCTTCATAGTTTGTGAAAAATAATCATACAGGAAAATAAATTCCTCTGAGTATTAATTCCGCTTCTCGGCTTAAGCTCAAATCTCCACCGTGTTATGTGTAAGTATTGATTCCAACACTGAGCTGCAGTCCCTGAACAGCTCCACATCTGCCTGACTGTACATTCACGCTACACTATGACTAATGGTGTATCTTTTCGAAGATCAGCACAATATCTTTCCCATTCCTGGTAACATCTACGACCCTCCCAATTAGAAAAAGAGTAGTACTGCTATAGAATTTGTACAATTCCAAAGCCTTCCTGTTTACATATTTGTTGTTTATTAGACTCTGATTTCTGAGTAACTTAGAAGGGAATCTTAAAGCATTTTAGATCATATGAATCTGCTTACAGTATAGATGAAGCAAAGATCTTTAACAGAGATCCATGGCTTTTCTATATCCTGTTTTTTGGACAATGGGCAAGCATGAATCTCCCATCTGTGAAAAGGGAATGACAAGAGCCCACCTTCTGGGAATACTATGAAGATCATATAAATTCAAAGACAAAAAGTAAATAGGAGAACGTCCAGCATGCAGAGTCCAGCCAGCTGCTGTTACCTTGGTAATAGTGGAATGACAATAGCATCTCCGTACAGAGCTGAGGGCATGGTTAAAGGTGAAAATGCCCAATGTCTGGCACATAGTAAGGGGTCATATATTAGGACTCATTCATAATGCTATCGGCATGATTATTCATGTCTAAGCATGTAAATATCAAGGGCATTCTCTGACCCAAGCGGAGTCAGTTTCAAGTTGTGACAAAGCTGTAAGTGATTCTGCATTCCACAAGGACATTTTCCACCAAGGAACCCTATTGAACTGCAAGAGTCCTGGTTGATTCACAGCTTAAACTATTCAGTAAGATGAAGAAAGAATATGATATCTTTACAGCATGGGATCCACTCTGCAATTTTATGAAGTGCATATTAGACACAATTACTAGTGTCATCGTAGGAAATTGGCTCTGTGGGGACTGGAGAAAATCTCTATGAAGCAGCCTAGAGATAAGTAACAGGTGAAGACAGAATCAGCCTCCAGTCTTGGTCAGAGACAAGGAAATAATGAGCACTTCTTTTACCTCTCCTGCTGTTATCCCAGCCCTTGCAGTAATGAGGCTCAAGCAATTTGCCTGAGAGTGATAATAGGGCAGCTGAAACTCAAAGAAGGTGGCAAGGTCCAGACTAGGGAAAGGCGGTTGTATTAGTCCATTTTCACCCTGCTGATAAAGACATACCCGAGACTGGGAAATTTGCAAAAGAAAGAGATTAAATCGGACTTATAGTTCCACATGGCTGGGGAAGCCTCATAATCATGGTGGAAGGCGAGGAGGAACAAGCCACGTCTTACATGGATGGTGGCAGGCAAAGAGAGAATGAGGAAGGCACAAAAGGAGAAACTCCTGATAAAACCATCAGCTCTCATGAGACTTATTCACTACCATGAGAACAGTATGGGGGAAGCTGCCCCCATGATTCACTTATCTCCCATTGGGACCCTCCCACAACACATGGGAATTATGGGACTACAATTCAAGATGAGATTTGGGTGGGGACACAAAGCCAAACTATATCAGCTGGCCAGTCACCCAGGTGACAAGATTTAAGGAGGCACTAGTTCTCAGGCTCCTGCAAGTGCAAAGAGAGCACCTGAGTGTGAGAGCCTCCTTAAGGTTTGAGCTTTGGTTGAAACTCACCTGTCTCATCCTAGTCCTAGCCCTGGAAGGTAGTTCAGATGATGAAAAACGTTTAAAAAAGAAACGCAATGTCATTTCAGATGTTGCTTCAGTGAAACATACTTAAATTGTAGTACCCTGCTTTTTAAAAAGTATATATGTTTCTGTAATTCATTATCTGTGAATTAATTATTTACTTCTTTAGCCTAGTCAATTTGGAGTGAAAGGTCTCTGGATAGCTAGATGTAAGTTCATGATCCATACCTGACCAGCATGGGGTTTCAGGCAGAGTAAGGGACTGAAATTAGAAGTGCCTCTTTGAACTGCAGATGAGCCCTTTTGCTAGCCTTTGTCCTGTTTCCCACCCAAGACAATGGTATTCGATGATAAGATATAGCAAGTAGCTACTATTCTTGGTCCTCATGCATCCTAGGTGCTAGAGTGTTTATCTACATTATCACTGAATCCTCAGTCTGTGAGACAAATCCCTTTGTGATCAATATTGTATAGATGAGATCGTTGAAGTTCGAAGAGTCTGAGGAATTTCGCCAGGATTATGCAGTTAAGATGTGAATAGCCAGTCAAGATGGGGATCCAAGTTTACTTCCTGAGCTTCTAATCTCTGTGTATGATTAACTAATACCTGTGTTGGCAGAAACCAAATGCCGGATGGTTTTTAATAGAGACATTTCTTTTCATACTGGGACCTGCTGTAGATCTGTGAGGTTAGATCGACCAGAATCAGAGGGGTCTGAGACTCTATTGACTTGGAGTGACTCCGGGTGACTAACAGCCGTGAGTTCTGAAAACCTCATCAATATACAGTAAAGAGTCTCTACAGGCTGAGGATGAAAAGACCAATTTTAGTGGGGAACTACTTTCTAGAATGAATGGACTCCTGATTTAAGAGCCTAATCCAAACTCTTCAACATGGCTTTTGCAGGGCTTTGCAGGATGTAAAGCTCTGTCCACACTCTGGCCTCACCCCCTCCCACTCAGTCTTCACTCACCAAGCTCCTGTTCCTCTAGTCTGGCTACTACTCATCACACTTGGTCTCCAGTGGTTACTCTACTTGCAATGTTCTTCAAGTAGACATGCTCGACTCCTCATTACTCGGGTATAAAATAAAATGTTACCTCTCAAAGAATATTTCTCTGAACACTCCATCAAAGTCATTCTCATGACCTTCTCACAGGGACCCTTAGGAGGGTCCTGAATAAACCTCTCTCACTATCGTGTCTCCCTACCTCAGGTTCCTCAGTGCACTCGTCAGTAACTAAAGTGATCATTTTTGTCAACCTATGCTTTTTCTTCTCTATTTTAATACAGGAACTCCAGAAGAGAAGGGCCTTTTTACACTGTGTCCATTGATGAATCCTCATCACTTAGAATGGAATATGCCACATAACAGATGCTCAATAAATACGTTGAATCATTAAATAAATAAAAAGGCAATTTTAGTTATATTAGTGTTACCATTAAAATTACCATTTGTTTGCAACTTCATTGCTTTCCCCCTGAGATACTTAACATCAGGGATACTTTTAGTGGCAAGTAACAGAACAGTTAAGTAACAATGGCTCAAAACAATAGGGTTTGTGATTGTCACATAACAAACAAACAAACAAACAAGAAACTTGAGGGGGGTGTTCTCCATAATTGATTTAGTCACTCAACAATGTGGGACCTCAATCTTTACAACCCAAGTCACCTTTTCCTTTCCGTCTTAAAATGATGGCTGCAGCTCCAGCAATCATGTGCACAGTGAAGACAGGAAGGAAGTGGAAGAGAAAGAGCCAGCAACAGCTGCAACTTCTCCAATTTATAAAAGACATGGAAGCTTTCTTGAAAGCTGTGTAATTTCCCCCCAGCAGCTTCCTTTACGTCTCATGGGGCACCCCTAGTGGCAGATGCATCCTGGAATGGGGTATTCAACATTAGCAGCCTCTAGCCTCTAAATTAGGGTTAAGGAGAGGATAAGGGGCTTATTGTGGTTGTCTACCACACACTTCTTTTTTTCACTTTAACATAATTGTTCAGCTTAAGAGTCAATACACACATGAAAAAGTGGTGAACATCATGAGTCATCAAGGAAATCTAAAATAAATCACTATTATGGAACTCTAGAAGCCATCACAATGGCTGCAATTAAAAATCCTAGCAAGGCCAGGCGCAGTGGCTCACATCTGTAGTCCCAGCACTTTGGGAGGCCGAGATGGGCGGATCAGAAGGTCAAGAGATTAAGACCATCCTGGCCAACATGGTGAAACCCCACCACTACTAAAAATACAAAAATTAGCTGGACATGGTGGCACATGGCTATAGTCCCAGCTACTCAACAGGCTGAGGCGGGAGAATCGCTTGAACCCGGGAGGTGAAGGTTGCAGTGAGTTGAGATCATGCCCAGTGACAGAGCAAGACTCTGTTTAAAAGAAAAAAATCCTGGGAAGATGGGAACTTGGCAAAGACATGGAGCAACAGGGATCCTCCTGCTTTGCCGGTGGAATCAGTACAGCAAGAGAACAGTCACTCTTGGAAATAGTTTGCATGTTTCTTAAAAGGTCAGCATTCTCATCCAGTATGATTTAGAAATCATGCCTTTTATGTGGAGAAATAGGAACACTCTTACACGGTTGGTGGGAGTGTAAATTAGTTCAACCATGGTGGAAGACAGTGTGGCGATTTCTCAAGGATCTAGAAATAGAAATTCCATTTGACCCAGCAATCCCACTATTGGGTACATACCCAAAGAACTATAAATCGTTCTACTATAAAGACACATGCACACGTATGTTTGTTGCAGCCCTGTGTACAATAGCAAAGACCTGCAACCAACCCAAATGCCCATCAATGATAGACTAGACAAAGAAAATGTGGTACATATACACAATGGAATACTACGCAGCCATAAAAAACAATAAGTTTGTGTCCTTTGTAGGGACTTGGATGAATCTGGAAACCATCATTCTCAGCAAACTGACCCAAGAACAGAAAGCCAAGCACCGTATGTTCTCACTCATAGGTGGGTGTTGAACAACGAGAACACATGGACTCAGGGAGAGGAGCATCACACACAGGGGACAGTTGGGGGGGGGCAGGGGAGAGACAATGGGGGGTGGGGAGGGGATAACATGGGGAGAAATGCCAGATATAGTATGCACCTAAAGTAAAATAAATAATTTTTAAAAAATAAATTAATTAAAAAAAATAATATATGTCCTTACAAAGATTTGTGTGCAAATACCCTGTTTTGTTTTTAATAGGTGAAAGTCTAGAAACAGCCCCCCACAAAAAAAACCCAAACTATTTTTATGTATACAAGAATATGGATAAATCTTAAAAAACATTTTGCTAGGTAAAAGAAGCCAGACACAAAAGAATACATACTGCAGTCATAGTCCTTATTAACAGGGATATCTTTTGTGTTTTATGTTTTTTTGGAAAATTTGTTGTTAGACAATTTTGTCAGTGTGCAGACATTATAGAGTGGATTTACATAAACCTAGAGGGTAGAGTGTACTAGTCACCTAGGCTGTATGGTGTCGCCTGTTGCTCCCAGGCAACAAGCCTACACAGCTTGCTGCTGTACTGAATGAATACTATAGACAATCGTAGCACAGTGGTAGGCATTTGTGTAGCTAAACATAGACAATGTACAGTAAAACCACGGTATGATAATCTTATGGACCATCTTCGTCTATGTTGTCCATCATTGACTTAAACATTATTACATGGGCCATGACTATGATTCTTTATGTGAAATTCTGGAAAAGACAAATCAAGCCAATAGTGACAACACATGTGAGTGAGGCCCAGGGTTGTAGTTGCAAGAGTGTGCACAATGGAGGGGTGATGATGGAAGTGGTATATATGTGACCAGCCTCGAGCAGGTCCTGAAGGCACAAGTAGGTTACATGAGGAAGTAACTCAAATGCTCCTTGTCTTCACTCCTGCCACCCTGGCTTCTCTCTTCCCGCTGGCACTGTTGGCCTCAGGGGAGTTCCCTACACTCAGTTGACAGAGGAAGAGAAGATGGGTCTTGTGTACAGATGGTTCTGCCTGATACACAGGTACCACCTGAAAGTGAGCACCTGCAGCACTAACTGCCCCTTTCTAGGATACCCTTGAAGGATAGTGACAAAGGGAAATCTTCTCAGTGGGCAGAACTTCGAGCAGTGAATCTGGTTGTGTACTTTGCTTGGAAGGAGAGATGGCCAAATATACTGATTTATGGGCTGTAGCCAATGATTTGGCTGGATGGTCAGAGACTTGGAAGAAGCATGACTGGGTAACTGGTAACAAAGAAATCTGGAAAAGAGGTATGAGGATGCACCTCTCTGAGTGGTCAAAAACTGTGAAGATCTTTGTATCCCACGTGAGTGCTTACCAATGGGTGACCTCAGCAGAGGAGGATTTTAATAATCAAGTGGAAAGGATGACTCATACTGTGAACACCACCCAGCCTCTTTGCCCAGCCAATCCTGTCATCTCCCAATGGGCCCATGAACAAAGTGGCCATGGTGGCAGGGATGGAGGTTACCCATGGGCTCAGCAGCATGGATTCCACTCACCAAGGCTGACCTGGCTACTGCCAACACTGAGTGCCCAATTTGCCAGCAGCAGACACCAACACAGAGCCCTTGATAAGGCACCATTCCTCGGAGTGATCAGCCAGCTACTTGGTGGCAGGTTGATTATATTGGACCTCTTCCATCATGCAAAGAGCAGCAGTTTGTCCTCACTGGAATAGATACTTACTCTGGATGTGGGTTTGCCTATCCGGCACGCAATGCTTCTGCCAGGACTACCATCCATGGACTCACGGAATGCCTTATCCACCATCATGGGGTTCCACACAGCATTGCCTCTGACCAAGGCACTCACTTGATGGCTAAAGAAGTGTGGCAGTGGGCTCATGTTCGTGGAATTCACTGGTCTTACCATGTTCCTCATCATCCTGAAGCAGCTGGATTGACAGAATGGTGGAATGGCCTTTTGATGTCACAATTACAACAGTAACTAGGTGAGAATACTTTGCAGGACTGGGGCAAAGTTCTCCAGAAGGCTGTGTATGCTCTGAATCAGCATTCAATACATGGTCCTGTTTCTCCCATAGCCAGGGTTCACGGGTCTAGGAATCAAGGGGTGGAAGTGGAAGTGGCACCACTTACCATCACCCCTAGTGACCCCCTAGCAAAATTCTTGTTTCCTTTTCCCACAACATTAAGTTCTGCTGGCCTAGAGGTCTTAGTTCCAGAGGGAGGAATGCTGCCACCAGGAGACACAATGGTGATGCAATTAAACTAGAAGTTAAGATTGCCAGCTGGACACCTTGGGCTCCTCCTACCTCTAAGTCAACAGGGTAAGGAAGTTACAGTGCTGGCTAGGGTGATTGACCCAGACTATCAAGATGAAATCAGTCTACTGCCCCTCAATGGTGGTAAGGAATAGTGTGCACGGAATACAGGACTTTCATTAGGGTGTCTCTTAGTATTTCCATGCCCTGTGATTAAGATCAATGGGAAACTACAGCAGCCCAATCCAGGGGGGGACTACATATGGCCCAGACCCTTTAGGAATGAAGGTTTGGGTCACTCCACCAGGCCAAAAAAAAAAAAAAAGCATGATCTGTTGAGGTGCTTGCTGAAGGCAAAGGGAATCCAACTCAGATAGCAGAAGGTAGTTATCAATACCAACTATGACCGCGTGACCAGTGGCAAAAATGAAGACTTGTATGAGTATTTTCTCCTTATTTTGTTAAGAACATGGTTGTGCATGTGTACACTTGTCCTAAGAAAATATCTTCATTTTCTATTTCCTTTCTTTTTCCTTTATCATATGACATAGGATTTATTGACTCCATGTCAACATTTAAGTGTTGTTAACTTTATGTAATAGCATTATGTTAAGGATTAGTGCACTTACGGTTGTATAAAGGATAGCTATATTATGTTAGACATAATTATAACCTTGCTATTGTCTCTATTTGAAGATTATGTATGATTTCAGAAGATATGTATAGGTTCAAGTTGACAAGCGGTGGACTTGTGATGGTTAATATTGTCAACTTGTTTGAAGTATTGTTTCTGGGTGTGTCTGTGAGGGTGTTGCCAAAGCAGATTAACATCTGAGTCAGTGGACTGGGAAAGGCAGACCCACCCTCAACCTGTACGGGCATCAGCTAATCATCTGCCAGCTCAGCTGGAATAAAGCAGGCAGAAGAAAGTGGAGTGAACAGACTTGCTGAGTCTTCTGGCTTTCATCTTCCTCCCGTGCTGGATGCTTCCTGCCCTTGAACATCTGACTTCAAATTCTTCACTTCTTAGACTCGGGCTTACACTGGTGGTTTCCCAAGGGCTCTCGGACCTTCAGCCACAGACGAAGGATGCACGATTGGCTTGCCTACTTTTGAGGGTTTTGGGCTCGGACTGGCTTCCTTGCTCCTCAACTTGAAGACAGCCTGTGAGACATCACCTTATGATCATGTGAGTCAATACTCCTTAATAAACTCCCGTTTATATAAACATCTATCCTATTAGTTCTGTCCATCTAGAGAACCGAGACTAATACAAGGAGTATAAGGGTACATTTTTGGGAGATGGAAATAGCCCATTTATTGACTGTGATGGTGGTTAATGGGTGTTTACATCTGTCAAAAACTCATCAGATTGTACATGTAGAATGCATGTGTTTGTTGACTATGTATTTTATCTTAATTAAGTTGAAAACATTTAAACAGTAGTCAGACCACCTCCCCATTTACAACCCTCCAGTGATTGTATATCTCTTCAAGTAAAGCCACAGCCTAGCTGTAGACCACAAGGTTCCACACTATTACTTCCTCTCACCCCTTATCAGAGGCAGACCTCGGTAACCTTCAGTGTCCTGCCCCATTCTGCATTTCTGCATGTTTCGCTTGCCCACCTGCTGCCCCAGGTGATGTCCACAGGGACTCATGCTAACTGAGCCCCAACAGCAGGCTGCTCTAGGCATAAGGTAAGGAACGCACTCAAACCTTTCAGCCCTGAGCAGGAGCAACTCTTATTACCCTAGTTTACCGATGGTGAAGCTGAGCCCAGAGAGATGCAGCCACATCCCCCAAGGTCCCCAGGCATGTGGGGAAGCCTGCCTGGAGCTCATGCCGGCATGGGGGAGCCAGCAGCCTTCCTGCTGGGACAGCTATTTACAGGAGCTCTTGTCATACTCTGCAGGTACTGGGGGTGCTCGCTCCAAGAGTAGGTGGATGAGGATAAAAGCAGCAGGAAGGTGGCTTTGTTCCCTGAGCCCTCACCCTTGGCCAGACCTTGTTCTGGCTGTGAGCTCCTTTAATGCTCAGGGGAACTCTCAGGCCAGTGTTACCACCAAACTCATGCTACTCATACATCTTCCATGGCAGGCTGTGACTCTCCCTTATCACAGAGGTGGTGGAGCACAGAGAGGTTACACAACCTGTTGTCAATGTTCTACGCTCAGCTTAGCAGTGAAGAGTCAAATGTTGTGGGTTAAGACATGGCCTTGTAATTTTTTACTGCGTGTCCTTGAGGTCTCTCATAACCATTCTGTGCCTCAGCTATTTTATATGTAATCGGCGGAAGCGTGTCCCTACCTCACTGGATTGTGGTGAGGAATGCCTGAATTGGCTTTCGTTAAGCACTTAAGGGAATGGATGCTGGATACTGCTTGCTTTATGAGTATTAGTCAGAATTTTGATTACTGACCTGGGACCAGTGAGGGCTTCATAAAGGCTGCTCCTCTCATTCCCCTGTCCCCTTGATTGAAGGCTCTTCCAAGCCAGGTTTCCTGACCCCAGGCCGACTTCTGGGTCCTGCACACACCCAGTTCCTCATGAGAACGACGTGGATACTGTCTTTGATTTTCCCTCTGTCACTTGTCTTCTTTATCATCACAAAGTCCAGTGAAGTCTCTTTCCTGGAGACTTCCTAATTAACTGAACCTGATGCCTGCTGCCCTAACATGAACCCAGGCTTCGTTATGTCTCACCATGTGTATTACAATAGCTCCATTGTCCCCTTCCAGGTCCCCTTCCAGTGTGTCTTCATTCCATACTGAAAGACACAGGAGTGCTCTGAAATAGGAATCTGGCTGTGTTACAGCCCCACCTAAGACCTTCTGAGATGCTTCTGTTGTCCATAAGATAAAATCCAAACTTGGTCCTGTGAATCTCTGTGACTTCTCCCCACCATGCCTACAGCTTCCAGTAGTCCAAGGCCGTCTTCTCTCCTGAATTCTAAAGCCCACTTCCTTGCTTCCTCTTGGTTCTGAGCACCTGCCTCTTCACTTTCCACCCAGTCCCACCTGAGAAGGCATCACCTCCAGGTCCTTCCTCAACTCCTTGAGTATTCATGTCCCTTTGCTGCGTGCTGCCAGATCATCATAGCAATGCTTCACACAGGGTTTCATTTCCCTCCGTGAAGGCAGGAGGCACGTGTGTCTTACTCACCTCTCTCCCCAGCACCCAAGATGCTGACATGTGGTTCATGGCCTCATGTCCCCATGTGGCAATGAGAAGAATGAATAAATCCATGATGATTCCAAAGCCTATGCTCTTTCCTATATGCTGCAGTACATCTCTGGCCGATCCAATGAATATGCTGTGTTTTAATTACTAAAGTATTTTCAATTTACACCCTAAAAACATATCACTGAGTCTACCAAATTCAGCTGACTGGCATTGATTGAGCTAATGTGACAAGTTTATTTAATAGCTTACCTGGTCTTCTGCTAGATAGCTACATAACTTTTCTCCTTACTCAGTCAGGAAAAATTCAAACTAAAAGTGTTACATTTTTCATGAGGTGATCAAATATAGTTTTAATTAGTGTAATGCCTTGCCCCCAAGGAGAAATATGCTAAGAAAAGAGTAGATTACATAGTAATAATTCCTTTTAAAATTTATTTTCTATAGGAAAAATTCTGGAAGATTCTGCGCCAAAAATTAACAGTATATACCTCTGGGGGTAGAATTGTGAGAAAGGGACGATTTCACATTTTCATAAAAAATACTTCAATGTGAAGAGGTTTTTTCTGTTTGTCACTGCTCACCACAGCCTCCACCTCCCAGGCTCAGGTGATTCTCCCACCTTAGCCTCTTGAGTAGCTGGGATTACTGGTACACATCACCACGCCTGGCTCAGTTTTGTATTTTTAGTAGAGACAGGCTTTTGTCATGTTGCCCAGGCTGGTCTCGAACTCCCAGGCTCAGGTGATTCTCACACCATGGCCTCCCTAAATGCTATGGTTACAGGTGTGAGCCCTTGAGGCTGGCTGAGTTTTTTGAAGAAAAATGTTTATGGTTAATTGATAACATTCATAAAATGTTTCCTAAAATATTAAAAAGAACAAAATTGTCAGCATGTACAAGATAAAAATTCTATAGTTATTTCATTAGAGGCAGAAAAAGCATCTAATAAAATTCTACATTGACCATAATGCAAAAAATAAACATGTAAAATTATAACCAACAGGGAAGCATATTAGCCTGTTACAGAATAGCTGCAAGAAATAAGCTATGGCAAATACACCTAACGGCAAAATGTTGAACGCGATCTTTCCGAATCCGGAAATGAGGCACAGACGTCCAATATCACCAATTCCTTTACGCATTGTACTGAAGCCACAGCGAATCTGCTAACAGAAAAAAAGAAAACAAAATAATTAAGGATTGGGAAAGAAGAAATATAACTGCCATTACTTGCAGGTAGTGTGTTATATATACAGAAATTATTAAAATTTGGAGATAATTTTAAAAATCAATGAGTAAATCCAGTAAGAAAGTGTGAATCTAATACAAATATAAAAATCAACCATTTTTGTGTCCCAGTAACAGGCACTTAGAAAATAAATTAAATGTTACAATTTACAATAGGATGAAAAGATACGATGTGAAGACTAAATTTAATGAAAGATATTCAAGACTCCTACAATGTAAACTATTATGCGTTACTCAGATAAATCAGTGTATGCATAACTGCTTATACCACAATCATGGGATAAACATCCTAGTGTAAACATCTTAATATAGTTTCCATAAAACTCCAGTCAAAATCTCAGAATATATTTGACAAGTTTATTCTAAACTTCACGTTAAATGCAAAGGGCTAGGAATAGTCAAGAAAATCTTTAAGAAGAGGAGAGCATTGGAAACAGCGTGTTATCAGATACAACGCAATGCTGTCGTAATTGCCTTGGCATAGTATGGGTGCAAAAATATAGAAATAGGCCAATGGATCACAACAGCACAGAAGCAGGTCTGCCTGTATATAGACACCTGACTTATGTCAAAGATGTCTCTGCATTGAGGTGGAGAAAAGGCTCCTTTTTGGTAAATAGTACTGGGTTTAACATATATTATACAGGAAAAAATATGACCATTGTCTCACACTGCATAAACAAAACAGTTCCATGTGAATTTTAGAGCTCTCTACAGAAGCCAAGACACTGGACTTCTAGAAGAAAACATGTTTGAGTAAGCAAAGATTTTTTTAAACAAGACACAAAAAGCAATAGACACAATGAAACATTGATAAATTAGACTACACTAAAACTAGGAACGTCTATTCATCAAAATACCACGTTGAGAACATGGAAAGGCAAACCACACAATGGCAGAAAAATGTTTTTACATATAAAAATCAACAAAAGGTGCATCTCTAGGAAATTAAAGAATTCTAAAAATCCATAAGCAAAGAACATTTAAACCCATTAGAACAATGGAAAAATTTCTTAAAAAGTCACTTTAAAAAATTGGTGAGTGGGTCGTTAATGTCCAAAGAATCAGTAAATACACTAAAATGCTTTCAACTTTATTATTCATAGAAGTACACATTAAAACCACAATCAGATTACTTATGTAGACACCGAAATGGCTAAACATTTAAAAGTCTGACAAATACCTCCTATGGGTGAAGATTTTAAGTAATTGGAATTATCATATACTGTGGGTGGGAATCAAAACTAGTCAAACTACTGTGGAAAATGATTTGGCATTATCCAGTGAATATAGTGAAACCCTCTGGCCCAGCAATTTCATATGTGCTCCAAAATACATGTACATGAATGTTGCTAGCATCATTATTAAAATAGCCCCAAATCTGACACAACCCAAATGCTCATCATCAGTAGAATGGGCAAGTACATTCTGGTATATTCATACCAATATACTGCATGAAATGACAATGAATGTACCACTGATACAAACAACGGGTGCATCTTATCAACTGAATGATAAAGAGAGAAGCTGAGCAGCAAATGAATACATCCTGCTATGATTCCATCACTGTGAAGTTCAAAACAGACAACACTGGCCTGCATATGTGGGTATGGGGGCCTGGGAGGGTGAGGGTGGGAAGTGATAGAAGGTGCTCTATGGAGGATTTGGGGGCAACTACGATGTTTTACCTCTTGATGCAGGTGAAGGTTGTATGTTTATTCACTTTGCAATGATCAAACTACATAATTCTGACTTACATACTTTTCTGAAGTCCTGTTACAGTTCAATGTTTAAAGAAGCTTTCAAAAATTGTATGCAGATGTCGACCCCATATTTTCTAAGAGGAAGATATTGGATGAAATTATACTATTTCCTTTGGTGCCCTATATCTTGGAATCATCCCATAAATACTGATGAATTTGCATGAGTTACTGGGAATATCATTACTGTGAGTATTATTTTCTCAGAATGTACTTGAGGGGGAAAGAAACCGCAAATCAAATCTCGATCGTCATGAGCCACATTCTTTCTGGAGCTTTAGAGGCAAGAATTTTCTTGTCTCTGAAATTTGCATGGTACTTCCTCAGGCCCATAACGATGGATGTGGGAGAAATTAGAACTTTTTTGATATTTTGCTGCAAGCAGAGAGTATTTGTAATTATGCTGATTTATCCTCTAGATCACTTTTCCTGACAAAATTCAGATCCGCAAAGGTATGTCTGCTAAAGTCCAAATAGATTGGAGGATATCACACTTGGCTGCTGACCCTAAGAAATGCAGAAGTGTTTGGTTAAAATTATGAATTGAACATGCCTTTAAGGACTAAATGTGTCTCATTTATTTAGGCTGGTAAGATGCAAGACTGGTAAGAGAGAGGGGGTCTCCACAGCCAAACTCCTGACTCATGTCATTTATTTTGCGTTGATAAATATATTCCATTATCCCGGAGTGAAAATAAACAGGCATTTTCAATTCTTTTGTAGGAAAACATTAGTTTGCTTTTGCATGGGGGAGTAGAGAAGGGAGTTGACTTTATTGAAAAGATTGATCAGCATTAGAATAAAATATTTATCTAATAGTCTGAGATTTCTCTTTAGGAGAAGGGACTTTTCCATTAGCAAAAGAAATGCATACATATGAGATTATCTTAAAGAGATTCATCCACAGCTGTTGGAATCAACTTCTGCTAAGGGTGAAGAGTACAGTGAATACCAAACATGATATATGAAAATAATTTCCCATTATAAACATAGATTATTTTCTCTTTCCATAAACTATAGCAATCACAATAAAAATGATTAACTGCGCTGAGAGGAAAGAGGTGGCAATTGGGAATCTGAGGGAAGGCATTCATGTTTGGCTTCTTCAAATTATGCACCGTTTTATCTTCTAAGTTAATGGTATTGTACTTATAAGCTTTGCATATTCTAATTTATCTCCCCCAGACTGCAAATGATTTTCCTTGTGCTACACCAGCTTCATAAGGCCTTGTGGATGATCCTGCTACTTGGTTTTTATCCTCAAATGTGTTTGCACAGATGGGATTTCCGGTCTGAAATAATGAGCATTCTGTCTGTAGCTCCCATCCAGACCCTGACCCTCCCCGTCTGTCTCACAGTGGGTGGTCCGTGACACGTTTGCTGTCTGGGCAACTCCTCTTGGCTTCATTAGCGCAGTATGAACAGGGCAGCATGTTCGTGGTTTCAGCCCACACGTGTTCAAGGCCCCTTAGCTTGAGCAAAGCCACAGGAAAACCTCAGTGCCGAGTCCCTTCGAATATTCACACTATGCCAGTGCAGTCACGGATGCCAGTACTCACTAAAGTGCACACTGAAATGGGTGTGAGTTGCTTGGTTTCAAAGTGTCACATATATGTGGTCCAGATTACGTCTCAAACAACAATCTACCCTGCACTCTTGCTAAAGAGGCTATGGGACAAAGTTGTCTACCAAAATGAGAAAGTAAAGCAAGAAGAGCAGGACATGAGATACAGGAAATGGGGGGTCCAGCACAGGAGCAAGTGCAGGGATCCCCCCAGGCAGTGGTGAAGAGAGTGCCCAGGGGACAGTTGTGGCCAGGCATGGAGAGCACCCAGGCCTGATGCAGCGGGTCAGCAGAGCCGGAGGCTGTTTCAGGAAGGTGTGAGTTAAACCTGATGTGGTCGGTTTCCTTCTCTGTAAATGGTATGATTTCGAAATCTCCCAGGGGTACTACAAGGAGAGAATAGGTTGCATGTAATTGTTGATCCCCCCCCTCCACTTTTCCTAAGAAAGAATTCCATTTTACTTGTAAAGTTTCTAATAACTGGATCTTGTACAAAGCAGAGAAACAGAAAATTATTTTTTCACCAGCAGTGTGAGCTAATGAATAAGACACAATTTTAAAATTATTTTGTAATATTTTAAAGGCAACATGTGCATTAGAAACAACTAACTCATATCTGTATTTTATTTTCTTAAATAAAACAACTTAAATTGCCTGTAATTGGCCTAATTGCTAACATTTGCAGAAAGCATAGGATCACCAAGAGAGTTAAAAAGGCAGGTGCCCTGTGTCTCTCGTTATTAAAAGGCTATAGCAGAATAATATATTATCCAGTTTCAAAAGAAGCCTCAGAAAATGTCTTTCCTGTAGCTTCAGATGATTTAAAATTGATCTCCTATAGCTTGTCCCACTTTTGTATTCCTGGCACAGATGAAATAGTTGCTCTCAATTGTAAGGCAAACCGCTTTGAGGACTCGGGGTCCAGTCATGTTGCTATTCTCAGGGTTTACTTCTGGTGTTCACTTATCTGTCCTTTTTAGTCCCAATACAGAAAAAATAGATGCCCCGTAACTTTCTTTTAAATTCCAGTTCCAAGTTATCAGCCTTCACTGTTCAAGTGATCAAACATACTTTTGTAAACAGATACACTTGCCACGGCCGATGTGAATGCACACGTACATGTATTCCTGTGTGTGTTTAGTATTACACAAAGAGGCCATAGTTTTTAAATACTATTTTTAAAAGCAAGTTCAGATTCACAGCAAAATTGAGAGGAAAGTACAGAGACGTTGTATACCCCCATTTCCACACGTGGACAGCCTTCCCCATTATCAATATCCCCCACCAGAGTGACACATCTGTTAACAATTGATGAACTACAGCCCATCCAAGGACCCATGGGCTTCTAAACACACGTCAGAATCTTGACCCTAAAAACAAAACTCATTTAACTTGAAGCTGACCCTTGTAATACAATAGGGAGTGGCGGGGACTGTGGTAATTGACACATCATTATCACCCAAAGTCCACAGTTTACATTAAGGTTCATTCTTGATGTTGTATAATCTATGGGTTTGGACAAATGTATAATGACACGTATCCATCATCATAACATATTACATAAGTGTCACTGCGCTGAAAATCTTCTGTGCCCCCATATTTATCCTTCCCTCATCCATATCCCCTGCCAACCACAGACCATTTGTCTCCATAATTTTGAATTTTCCAGAATATCATATAGTTGGAATCACAAGGTACGCAGCCTTTTCAGATTGGCTTTTCATGTAATAATATGCACTTAAGTTTCCTCCATATCTTTTCATGGCTTGATGGCTCATTTCTTTTTAGTGTTGACTAAGATTCCACCGTCTGAATAGAACATGGTTTATTGAGACACTACAATATTGAGGTAGAAAAGTTTGGGAACCAGGGTGGGAGGGAGCACTGTGCAAAATTGCCCCCATGGTTCCATCTGATAAACCTGATATTTACATTTAGTAATTTTTTTCTGAGCATCTTTAGGTATGTCTTTATCAGGCAAAGAGGGTCAGAGATGAACGAGAACACAGCCTGCCCCAGAGTTTCTTTGTTCTAAGAGGAACACTCAGCATAGCAATAGCTGCTGTCCAAGGTAGACACAGGTGATGAGATGCAAAGGGAATCCTGCAGGTTCTCAAGGGAGGGGGCTTAAGGTTTCCAGATGCCTTGAGATTAATCTGGGTGTTTACGGAAGTGAAATATGAAATTAGGCCTTGCGGGATGTTTGCATCAAGAGAGAAGCAAAGTCATTTCTGGTAACAGACACACGATGAACAAAAACACTGCCTTGGAGAGAGGACACATGTTCCACCCAGAGTATTTAAACTCGGGAAATGGGGAAGTGTTTAAATAAAAAGCACCTTTCAGAATTGGAGGGAAGGGATAGTCTTTCTGAGCTAACATTAATAACCAAAGAAACGGAATTCAGAACAGATGCAAAGTGAGCTCCCAGTTGTTAGTCTAAGTTTACATTTCACCTGTAACTCTCGTTTATTCAGGATTCAGGAAAAAATTGTGAAGATGGTCTCTCAGATAGTTATCAGTTTGTTTCCAAGTATAAGTGAGCAGCCTGAAGGCTTTTACAGAAAAGTATTCACAGCATGGATAGGTTAAGAATCAGTGTTGAGAGAATGAGATGAGAAACAGAATGAAAACTAGGGCATAGTGAAGTATAGTCAGATGAGAAATACCTATTCACAAAAATATCACAATGCATTTGTCAAGGTTACATATTTTTTTCTGAACAAATATCAAACACATTAGGGTGGTGTCTATGAATAGAAAAAGGAATACTAGTAGATTTGGAAAATGAAAGTAAAGAAGTGATAAAAGAAATAGACCTTTTACTAACCAGTGATTATAGTGTAATATTAATTGAGGAAGATGGTCAACTGAACTCTACTCTCATTACAAGGACATATTTTAAGCAATCAAAAATAAATTATTCTTAAAGAAACTTGTGCAAACCGATGTGTGTAAACACAGAGCTGAGTCTCTAATAAAATGAATGAAGTCTCTAATTTCTGTTTATAGGGTCAAGATTCTGACCTGAGTTTAGAAGCGATAAGCCCTAAGGAACTCAGTCTTCTTTGGCATATAATCCAGAGCATGATGTGGCCTGGAGTCATAAATACAAACGTGCACAGCCACCAGGAGCAGGTAATCTGTACGAGGAAGCTGACCCCTGTAAGACAATAGGGAGTAGTGGGGACTGTGACAAGCTGAAGAGCAAGTGTCTCATCAAAAGCAGCCAGTGTCTGTTTCCTCACCTCCTGCGGATCATTGCTGTGTGGGCATATGGACCCTGTTACCACATCCTCAATTATTTTATTGAAAAGCCAGTTATCCTGAACTTAATGTAAAATCTTTAAACATTTTAAAGCAATAGACAGAACAAAGAGATCATTTCTGAGGACCAAATCCAATCCCTGGGTCATACATGCAAGCTTTGACCCAGATTATGCTTCCCCAGCTTCCCCATCCCCTTCATCTGACATCCCCAAAACACTCAAACATTTGACCCATCTCCAACAGGTGCATATGGATTAAAACGAAATCCCCAACTCTAAGGAAACCTCAAATCTAATGTGACCAGCCACAGTGTTCCAATACAATTATTTTCCAGGTTTTATGGCCAATTTAAGTATATATACATTTTAGATAAGAATACAACATTCAAATAAACATTTTTATATATTTTTAGATCTATAGATGTATTTAAAGCCACCTATTATGTAAAATAATATACCCATTTATATTTTCACACTCAGGTTTTATGAATCAATTAACATTTTTCATATGCACCTTTGACATCAGTGTCTTCCTCATTTTATTTAAACTCATGTAACTCAGTTATTCTACAAGTATAACTTTTTCACATCCAAGTCATTTGGGAAACAACAGTCCATACTACATGTTACTGAGAAGATGATGATGACCGTGCTACCCACTGATGTTCCATTAGGGCAGTTGCCATTGTTAATTTGGACCTGTAGATACACATCCGTAATGCAGCCAATCGCTGGACAGCATTTTCATGGAACATTGCAATCACATGTTCACAGCAAATCCTCAAGGCTTGACATTTTGTGGTCAAACCTTCAGGGATAATAACAAAGTCTCCATTTAATGACTTTGTCTCTTTTTCATCATGTGGTTCAGTTGGCATCATAAATTTCCAAATCTAGTCCCAGCGGAGCTAGAGTCAGGCTGAAGTATCTTTCCCTACACTGTAATTTTTTGTTCAAAACAATGTCATGGAAACGGTACCACATAGTATTATGGGCCTTTTTCAGGGACATTTACTGGGGAGCACACACTTGCACACTGGATACCAACACACTGTGTCTCTAAACATCACCACAGACTCACTTGGCCTAAGCAAACTCTCATTTCCCTTTCAATACTAGCATGCTGGGATTGGGGCTCATGATTCCCTAAATTTTTGAATGTCACTCAAACAAGACTTGAGAGTACGAAGTGAAGCTTGGAAAATTTGTATCATTGGCAGATCTGTCTTCCAGGTCAGTAAAAGGCCACTTGCTCACGGGTGCCATATGGCCTTGAATGGATTTTCACAGGCACACGCCTGATGTACAGTGACAAGCACTGTGGCACCAGAAGGCACATTGATGCTTCCAGTCAGTGCACAGTTCTGGGGGACATCTGAGTTTCCTGGGGACCTCTCAAGCTCAGCTACCCATTTAATGTTTCCCCTGAAATGCCTGGGTGCTTTAAGCAGCTAACTATCTGGTGTCCACAGAAGACAATGTCTTTTCAAAATTCTGTCTGTTAATTTATTTCTTTCCTCCTCCCAGTACCCAGTGATCGAGAACCTGTTACACTTAAGATGTTTAATGATGTGAGGGCTGTTCTGTGGATAGAAATAAAATAGCAGACACAGAAATTCCTTTTAATAGACCTTGATGTGAGCTTTATGCTTAGATTATAAGGTGAAAGGAAAAAAAGCTGCTGTGAGTTCATTCTCCTCTCTTCCCATATCCTAAATGACCGATCACATTAAATTGAACTCTGAAAGTTGCAAAACAAGATACCTGGCTATTGTTTGACTCCTGTGTTACTATGTATACTTCTGAGTGTATTTCTCTATCATGTGAGATTGTGTAAGATCTCTATGTTGTAGAGATCTTAAGTCCTTGTTTCCTGCCAAAGCCCCTCTCGGAATCTATCCAGCCAGATGGTTCTCTTGTGTTAGTGCAGTAGGGGGGCTTTAAATAAAGAAATCCAACACGGACACCACTGGAAAGTGTCCCAGGGTTGAAGGATAATGAGGAAGCTGATTTTTCTCATGCAAAGACAAAAGTGACATCTTCTTAAAATTCTTAATTCAATTTGAAGGGTGAAATAATTACCTCCTCTGGCCATGATGTTGAAATGTCCACAGAGAGGAAAATGGACTTCACCCTCATTAACTCCATGGGTCAGAGCCAAAAGCAGCATTAGCCAAAAAGGCTTCTTGAAGGGCACAGCTCCCCTAGATCAAAGCATGTTCTTGAGAGAATCGAGCATGAAGTTTTGTGGGTGACTCCATTTAGAATCTATTTTTAATGAATCTTTCTTGTATTGCAGTTTATGCAGCTCCACGGCTGGGAACAGGGCAAAGCAGGGATGTGGCATCTGAAGTGATTTTTTCTGTCATTGATTCGAGCCTGTGCGTGTGGCTGGCAGCTGTTCTACTGGTATTTATCTTGGAGGCTGGTCACATCATCAGTCTCTACAGCACAGAAAAACTTCATTTTTTCTCTGTCCAGGGCCTTCAGACACTGATACCTTATTCATTTGTGGTTCTACATAATACCTAACCCAATTTCAGCACACAAAGCCCCATTGATCAAACGCAAAGTTAAAAAGTGCCTCCCTATATAATAGGAAACAGTCCAGCCTAGGAACGTTGTCACAAGCATTAATAGGTCACTGTACCTACACATTACTGCATACGCTATTGTGTGCATACATTCAAAGTCTCCTCTAATTAGAGGGGTAATTCATGTCAGGGGCATAAAGGGAATATTACTTTATTTTTCCAAATTCCAGAAAGCAAGCATCCATTTTTGATAATATAAATTTGGGAATGATTGGCAGTCATTGACTCACAGGGAAAGCTGGGAAAACTAGAAATCTACATAAATCTCATATTGATTTTGAAGAAGCTTTCTTGTGACATCTGGTATGCTTTATTTTGTATGTATCAAACCTGAAAATAATAAACAAGTTGATGTAAACAAATGCTTGAAGTCATACTCAAATGGCAGCGGGGTACTTGAAGACAACAATAGGGAATTTAGCTTTATTAACTGATGTTTCCCTGTGCACAGTACAAACTTTCTATTTCCTAAATGTTGACTGAATAAATGATACACAAGCATCGAGGTGTATTTTAAAAAACATAAAAAATGGTAGAAATATGAGAGCATGTCTGAGAAAGCAGCTCAGACTGGGGTTCTAATCCCGGCTTTCTGATAAGCCCACTCCTGACCTCAGACTGCATTACATAAGCCCTCTGAGTTTCAGTTAAATCCTTTATCAAGGAAGGGACTTAACTCTGTGGCCTGGGAGGCTCTGGCTTCCTGTCACTGCCACAAAGCTCTGGGACAGAGAGAGAAACAGGGGTCTAAGAATCTGTGTTTAGGATTTTGAGCTGGTCTGATTCGGGTAATCGTGTTCTATCTCTGTTTATCAGGATCTTTATCTTGATAAGAAACCAGAGATCACTTGAATGCAGGTGTTTTTTTTCTTCATATTGTTCAATTAAGAAAGCACGGATTAAGGATTCATAATAAACCATCACACAGTGAGAAATTGGCCTGGGGTTCCAAGGTGATAATGACAGAAAATTTTCATTGGTAGAACCCTAATGAAGACAATAGATCCTGGCCTAACGGAAAACATAAAGCAATACAAAGAGACAAATCCATCTATCCATTCATTCTACGGCACTGAGTGCCGGCTGCATACAATGGGATAAGGAAAAGATGTCCCTTGGTTCATGGGCAATGATGGTAACAGGTTTTTCATTGCTGAACATTCTATATTTGCTTTTATAATTTTAATTTTTAATTTTTGTGGCATATATATTTATGGAGTACATGAGATTCACTCTAATAAGATGTAGTGAGTTCCAGAGTTGAGCCAGGAAAACCACATGGCCACAAGGTGGCAGTAGCGCACAATGAGTTTATTCAGGCTTTGCTTTGACAGATTTGCCAGCAGGGCAAGTCCCTCGTGGCATGAAACCATCCAGAGGCCATGGGTACAGGAGCCACTACCTAGAAGGGGAAGAGGACAAGGGAAATTCTGGGGAAGACGGGGCTTATGTGTCCAGGCGATGTTTCTGAGCAGCACAGTGGGAAGTCTGGGTCAGAGAGCTTTGAAGAGCAGAAGATGCTTGGGGTCTTTATAGCAACAGAGTTTATTTTATCTATAGTTGGCAGATTTGGGGCACACTTTTGATAGGTATCCAAAGCAGGCAGGCTCTAAATGGATAAAAGTCTGCTTATTTGGGCTATGATTAGAACAATTGGATGTGTAAAAATTTGAGTTGAGTGCCAGTGGGCTTTTGAGCTAATGGTCCCAGCCTGCTGTGAGAAGTATACAATCTAGAGGCCAAAATAAAAACAAAATAAAAGGGTCATCTTTAATTCATTTACATAACATGTGGTCAACTGATCCTTACTCCATGGGCATCACAGAGTAGTGAGTGAGACAGACACACCTACTCGTCCATCTATTCACACCACAAGCATTGACTGAGTTCCTCCTTCATCTCTGAATACTGTTACATGGGGCATGGGGGATACAGAAATAAAGATGGTGTCTTGAAGGAAATCATGCTCCGTTGAATACGTCCAGATTTTGGTCTAAGTGCAGACAGCAGGAGTTAATATAGAAGGGGGAACTCTGAATGGCACAAGTCTCATCAGCAGAGAAGCTGGGGGAGTGGGAGAATAACATGAAGTTTACTAGAGGGAGTGTCAACCAAGCGACTCTCGAAGGATAAGCCAGAGACAGCCCAGCAGATATGCTGGGAAAAGGTTTTGTAAACTGAGGGGCCAGCATATAACAAGGCTCCCATGCTATGGGGACACAAGCTGAGTTTGGTAGAGCTTTGGATTGAAGAATAGAAAGAGCAAGACATGAGGCTGTGCATGCAGGCAGGGCTAGATAAGGCAGAACCTGTGGGATGCACTAAGAAGTGGAAACAGTGAAAGCACTAAAGCATGGCAATGTAGACGGTTCTCCCTGACTGTGGAGAAAGGGAGGGTAGAAGCGAGGATCCCAGATGGGAAGAAAATACTGCCATTCAGGTGCCTGATGCTGATGGCCAGAGGTAAAGAGGCACGGAGAGAAGAGCCAGGCTGGGGTGTGGTGAGGAGATGGGATTAGAGTCCTGCTTAGAAGGCCCAAGTCAAGGGTCTTTAGTTCCCAACCATGTGCATTCCTCCCCCACCCGGTAATCCAAAACAGCTCTGCACATACACACTCATTGCACGCTGAACTGAGGGGTGATCTGCAATTGCTGGGGTGTTGTAGGAAGAGCAACCAGGCAGAGGGAAGGGCTTATGGTGAGGGCCAGCCTGGCTGCTTCAGGACTATGTGGAGGCCAACACAGTGAGGTCACTCTAACAGGAGATGGGGTCTGAGTGTGGGATAAGGGAGGGCCAGGTCAAGTGGTGCTTTGGGGGCCACTGTGCAGACTTGGGAGCTTATGAGGGGTTGTACAGAGATGGGGGGCTCTTCTCACTTGCTATTTCAAGGGAGCACACTGGTTGAGAGAGGGCAGGGGGAAGGGGACGTAATTTAGGTAATTGAAAGCAAGAAGAGATAGTGTACTTGACAGGTGGAGGCATAGGAGTGAGAAGTCTCAGTTGCTTATAATATTGAAGGTAAAGGACTGATTACAGGTGGCAAAAGAGAGATGTCAAGGAAGACGTCAACATTTTTTGTTGAGCATGTAGAGGATGAAGATGTCACTAACTGACGTAGGTAAGACAGCCCGGGGGGTGGGTTTGGAAAAGAAGCCTTCACATGCCTCTTCCCACACTCTGGGACCCAGCCCCATAGATTTCAGATCCGCCTCAGCATCCTCACAGCTGCAGTTTGCTGTGCCTGAAACAGTTCCTAACCTTCCTTAATTATGTGCCTGTTTTTTCCAGTCACCTTTCAAATCCCTGGTTAGTCGTTGCTTCTGAAATCTTTTCTGACTCACCCTGCTCTCAGCTAGGTTAGGTTACTGTGACTTACTGTGTTCACATGCATTATGAGAGCCTGCAGCCAGCCTGTCACCTTAAATCCATGCTAGTCCTGGGAAGTGATTTCGCTTCTTACTGCCTCAAGTTGCCTCATCTGTGAAAAGGGTCTAATTATAGCACCAACTCACAGAGAAGTTATACTCCACACCATATATATCATATAATGCATCCTATATGACCAAATTTAATGTGAGCCATTTCCCTAAATTACTCCTAATAATGATATAGTCTAAGTTCTCAAATTGGACAGAAGGGGGAGTCAACATGTGCTAGGAAATTGTACTGATAAGTCAGGAAGTTGCCTTGGTGACGACAAATACTCTAAAGTCTGCTCCTTTCATCCTGTCTTGCCTGGAGCTTTCTTTCCTTACCTACTTTGAGATTGATTAATTTTTTAGTGCTGTGGATAACTAAGGACAAGGAACTTACCATTAGGTTTCCCTTGTAAAAATAGATTTCCTGTTTTCCAGGCCTCTTATCCCTGAGTTAGAGAGTAGATGGCATAGGATGGTGTTTATTTATTGCACCTTTTATTTTACCCCACAAGGAGTCCCTGTTTTGTATCATGAGGTAAAAAAGAGGAGACTGGATATATTTCTCTAAATTAAAATGCCTTCTAGATAATGGAGATTTCTTCCAGAATTGAAAATTGTTTTGTCTACTCTTCCAGAAGGGTGGAATAAATTTTACGTATTTTTTTTTTTTCATTTTATTTTTTAGTGTTTTAGTGAAGGAATAGGCAAAAGACAGCCCTTTGTCCAAATATGGCCCACCTTCTATGTTTGCAAATTCGTTTTATTGGAACACAGCCATGCTCACTCATTTTCAGATTGTCTTAGTTTCCTCTGGTTGCCATAACAAATTAGCACAAACTGAATGGTTTACAGCAGAGGTTTTTCAGAAGGCCCGAAGTCCAAAATCAAGGCGTGGCCAAGATTGGGTCCTTCTGGGGCTCTGAGGGAGAATCCATTCCACATCTCTTTCCCAGCTGCTGTGGCTGTGGTAGAAACATCACTTCTCTGCCTCTGTGGTCACAGGGACTTTTTGTGTGTGTATGTGTCTTTGAGATGGAGTCTCACTCTGTGGCTCACTGCAACCTCTGCCTCCCTGGTTCAAGTGATTCTCCTGCCTCAACCTCCAGAGTAGTTGGGACTACAGGTGTGTGCCTCTATACCTGGCTAATTTTTGTATTCTTAGTAAAGACGGGGTTTCACCATGTTGGCCTGGATGGTCTCGATTTCTTGATCTTGTGATCTGCCCCCCCTCAGCCTCCAAAAGTGCTGGGATTGCAGGTGTGAGCCATGACGCCTGGCCTGTCTTCTCCTCTTATGGGAACATCTGTCTTTAGATTTAGAGTCCAGTCTAAATGCAGCATATTTTCATCTCTAGATTCTTTACTAATTATATCTGCAATGACTGTACTTCCAAATCCGGTCACATCTGCAGATACTGGAGCTTAGGCCTTGAAGACATCTTCTTTAAGTGGCTACAAATGAACCCAGTACAGGTTGCTAAGTCTGGTGCCATTAGATTTATTTATTGGCCTACTAAGTGGAGGAGAGGGCGCTGCAGATTGGAAGCATCTGGGGTTACTGCAAACTCTGAGAGCAGGGACTTGGCTGCTTTGCTCAGTGTTGTGCCCCTTGTGTGGTTACCAAAGACTTCTCTTCCCTCTCAGATGTCAACTCAGGCCCTACTTCCTCAGGGAAGACAAAGGAAACCAGAGGGAAGGTGATATGATTCGCCTGTGTCCCCATCCAAAATCTCATCTTGAGTTGTAATCCCCATAACCCCCATGTGTCAAGGGAGAGACCAGGTGGAGGTGACTGAATCATGGGAGCGGTTTCCCCATGCTGATCTCATGATAATGAGTGAGTTCTCATGAGATCAGATGATTCTGTAAGTATTTGCTAGTTCCTCCTGTGTTCATTCTCCTTCCTGCTGCCTTGTGAAGAAGGTGCCTGCTTCCACTTCACCTTCCGCCATGATTGTAAGTTTCCTGAGGGCTCCCCAGTTATGCTGAACTGTGAGTCAATTAAACCCCTTTCCCATATATATATATATAGTTATATATATATATATAGTTATATATATATATATAAGTTTTATCTATATATATGAGCTCAGTATTTTATATATATGTACATAAAATGGTAAGTTCTGGAGTACATGTCCAGAATGTGCAGGTGTGTTATACTATTATATATGTGGCATGGTGGTTTGCTGCATCCATCAACCTGTCATCTACATTAGATATTTCTCTTAACATTCTCCCTCCCCTAGCCCCCCCACCCCCTCAACAGGCCCTGGTGTGTGACGATCCCCTCCCTGTGTCCATGTGTTCTCACTGGTCAACTCCCACTTATGAGTGAGAACATGTGGTGTTTGGTTTTCTGTTCCTGTATTAGTTTGCTGAATGATGGTTTCCAGCTTCATCCAAATTACCCAGTCTCAGGCAGTTCTTTATAGCAGTGTGAAAACAGACTAATACAGAAGGTAAACATCCTACGGGCCCAGAGCACCTGTCAGCCAGGTAAGCAGGTGAACAGGGACCGACACTGCTAGCTCATACCTGGGTGGAGATTAGGAAGAGGAAGCAGTGGGAGTCCCTGCCTTTTGTTGTCCAGTTTGCATCCTGCCTGGATCACTTCCATCTCTTGGGGCCCTCTCAGGGTCATTGGATCCATGACATGTCAGGCTGCAATCTCACACCTCATCTGTGGCTCTTGGATTCGTGTCTGTTTCTAGACCATAGGTTCAGTGGAGGCGGGTGCCTGGCTTGTTTGTGCTCAGCCTCCTCTTCACAAAGCCTGGAACATAGTTGGCACTCAGTACATATTCAGTGAAACACGAATGAACCAGGGTCTGTGTCTCATTACAGGACAGGGTGGAGAACTCCAAAAACCCACAGGATAATTCTGACTTGTTGTGAGAGTATCTTCTGGCCTTACGAAATGGGAGGGCAGGAGGAGTAGGCTCTAGAGATTGCTGCCTTCCCCCTCTCCACGTTGTTCAGAGTAGTTCCTGGAGTGTGGAGACAGCCTGTACCTAGAGAAAATTTCCATTTCTGGGCACTCATTATTGTCTGTGGTGCTTTTGTCAAAAACATGCTTCAGGAGTTTTATTATTCCTTATTTTCTAATTCTAACAAAACTACCCTGGGAATCCTTACAGCAATGACTGCAGGCGGAGTTAAACTGAGAAATGGCCCAGAAAATACGTACCTGGAGGTAAGAAACTCCCACCTTTAGCTCTCAAGAAATGGATATGTTGGTTTCTTATACTCTTAGGTTTAATTTCTGCAAAGTGTACATCACACTTTCCCCAACTTCAAGCACAGCCCAGAGCCCGTGGCTTTCTCTTTATCTTGGTTTTATTTTTGTCTCAGCTATTAACATTGACTTTTCTCATCTGATTCTGGTCCTTGTAATGCATTTATGTGTACAAGACACAGTTTTGAAGTTTCTTGCATCAAGGTGTTAATCGTTTTCTAAGTTCCAATTAAAATGTGCTAATGGGATATGAAGAATCTAAGGTAAGAGTCTGATACAGTTACTAAGTATTTCTGTCTGTTCTCCGTCACATGGCACCATCATTTTGGGGCTGATACAGCCAAATCTGAGCCAGCTGGAAATGCAAAACTCATCCACTGACAAACGTCACTCTAAAAGTGAACCAAGGTTGTAATCATTTTTAAAAGCCAATTCAGCTCACAGCTGCCCCACCTGGGAGCTGTAAGCCAGAAAATACACTTGTGGCATTCGGAGCTAGTTCATAATTGTTTGGACACATCCTACCTGGAGTACACGAAAGGCAAAAGGATTTATACAAGTTCTGGGGGTGGGCTACAGTATAAGAGTCAAAAGGTTTATGATGTAGGCTCTGAAGCTCTGACTTAAGTGCCCACTTTAACTCTTACTGGTAGTGAAATCTTGGGTAATACCTTGGAACTTCATATTCCTCTTACTAACATGTTGATGATGTATTTCCCTAGGATTCTGAGAACTACGTTGCATAAATGAGTTTTGTGGCAAAGTTCGCTTCAAATGAGGCTCAAGAAACACCAGTTATTGTTTCCATTTGTTGTTCTTGTTATGACCATTCTTTGTAAAGTGATGAATCCACAATGCACTCTATCACATTGATGTCGATTTCTGTACTAGGAAAAAGTATTTCCCTCCAAAGTGGCTTGTATCATTTTGCAGTGTTCATGCCAATAGTATTGACATTATTGCACTCATTTTTAGTATCAACAGAAAGATTGCCATTTGCTTCTGTTGGGATATTTTAGGAAGCCCCTGTGAATAGTTCACTTTTGTAGAGGTTTCTGAAGCCCACTTATCTCACAGGTGTTTTTAATTCATTTTGTTTCACTGTACTCTTGGGTACTATGAGTCTTGGGTTTGGAAATTCATAGATGAGCTTCTAAATGAGCTGGTTTCCAGAAAAGGACAGGAATTTTTAAATACTACCCAATTAGCTTTTCCCTTAGTTAAAAGTGGGCCCCCTTACATGTGATGGTCGCAGGGGACAAATATCCTTTAGCAAAATATGTCACTGATAAACTAGACCCTGTAGAGAACGCGTTCATGTATCTAAAACTGAAAGCAAGCTACAATGTTAGCTACAGCTACTAGGGCCGATTGCATGGCCAGGGGCAAGTGGCACAAAATAAACCAAACAGTTGCTGAAATAGATCTCTAAAATGGCACTTTCTGTTGGTCTAATCAAAGCTCAGTGGAAAATATATCTTAAAATAGGCCAGGACAAAATGTCTCCAAATAAGGCGGTCAGAAGAATTTGCATACAAAACAAAGGTGGCATGGCTTCCAAGTACAAAGGAAAATGGTTTCCTTCTGACTCTGTCATTCCAGTTCACAAATGGACACCTGTGCTACATTTTCAGCCTATTTATTATCATCCCCATCACTATCACCATCACCAGTGTCATCGTTGCTATGTTTTATTAGGCACTTGATATTTGCCAGGCAAAATGCTGGACATAAGATATGTTGTATCTCATTTAATTCTTCAATAATCCTATAAGGTAGACCCTTGACACTCAGAGAAGAAAACAGCAAACTGTGGTCACAAAACTAGTCAGAGTTGAGGTTAGGACCTGAACCCAGCTCTACGACTTCTAATCTCTACATCTGTAATCATTGCATTATCTGGTTATTATCTCATACAAAATCTGCAAAGTTTAAATTTGAAGCCCCTGGAAGACAGGTTGAGAATTTCTTGCATGCTTTTAACCTCCTTGTTCTTTTCTTAATTATTTACTAACTCATTGGTGGGAAGTGTTATGGGATTGCAGTGTCTTGGTCTCCACAGTACCAGTTCTCATCAAATGCTAGTCATTTTCCATTTTGCTCTCTCCATGCTATGATCTGTCCTTCCCAGCCCTACTTGGCTCAGGAGGCTGATCTTGGGGACTGTATTCCCTGGCGTTCATTGCTGGTTGACTTCTTGCTGGAGTAGGACACTGAGACCCACCTGCAGCAGATCTGATGCCAGGAGGAGAGAGATGGGGCATTGCTCCTGCTCCTGCCTTGGTTTCACACTGTGTGTCAGCTCTGACTGCATCCATCTCAAACTGCAGCTCCTGCCAGGTGGCCCCTTCTCCACTGCTCCAGCTCTTACTGGCTCCAATTACACTCTTTTCTCCTTCCCTTGTCCGCTCGGGCTGAACGTTGGTAATAACTTCTCACTGCTGCTGGTCTTTGGGTGCCTCTTTATCTCTTTTTTATTCCTAAAGCCCTGTGACACCTCTGAACAGATTACTTTTCATTAGAATCTCTTTATTGTAGCATCTGAAGTGGCCTCTAAACTTGGGAGCCCTTGCTGACAGGCCAAAGACTCAGAAGAGTCTTCACCTTAGCTTTGAAATAGATAATACGGCCTGACCTAAGACAAATCAGAACATTACAGTCCCCAGTGCAGAAGATGGGTTCTAGTCAGAGATGGGCACGGATCTAGAGAGCCAACAAATAAGAGACTTCAGCTAGAAATGCTGGTATAGAGGCAAATTCGTGTTGGATTGGAATCCGATAGATATAAAGTTCAGAGCTGCAGGTCATCAGAAGAGAAAAATGATCTGAGCATGGACCTTACACAGAGAAAGTGGAACCAAAAGAGGGAAAAGGGAAAAGGTTGTGATGACCTTATGTGAACCACTGGATCAAGCCATACCTGAAGGCAGAGATTCCTAAGCATTTTAATTACATGAGCTGCCACAACTCCTTGTTTTTTTTTGTTTTTTTTTTTCCTGAGTCTATTTCATTATATGAAACCCAAAGAGTTCTAACTACAGTGTGTATATGTGTAGGAGGAATAGGCTTTTTAAAACAAAAACAAAAAATTAATACAGCTAGTCATCTTCTTTAAAAATACACGTAGACACTTTCCCCATATGTTTTCAGGGGTTTCATCTTGCATCTTTCTAGTGAGGAATCTTGCCCTTCACTGCTCTTCCTGTCTAACCCAGAGTCTTAAGATAGCAATACCTTTATGATTGCATATAGGATTATACTCCAGGGTTCCTTCTGAGCTGATGGCTCACTTCCTTGGAAACAACTGTTGTCTCTGAATATGACCCTACCTACTCTGCCTGATAAAATGTTGCTTGTGCATAGCTAGAGCTAAGGCATGTTGTGAGCACGTGTTAATGAAATACAAATTTTTCAAAATACTTTAAGGCACATGTTTCTTAACTGAAACATTAACATTTGTAAAGTAACAAAGAATTAAATGGAGCGACTGTTATCTGTCCAAAAGGCATTTGTGATCTGACATAGTGGGTAAACAGCATGGTGAGTGTCCTGGAGCTGGGACGCAAATTAGCAGTCCTTAAAGCAGCATTTTCCAAGTGTCAGGAACACTGGGAATGTTGGTGCAATGGGAATGCCTGGACTAGACATGGCATTAAATACCTTGTGTAATATAGTGAGTAATAGAACTGCTTTATAAATGTACTGTTTCTGATGGATCTTTATTTGAATGTTGCTTCTGTTTTTATTGAAAACATGATTGATACCTTTTATTTATATTAAGTGATGCCGTCTCCCTTTTTATGGTAGAGTTGTAAATGTCACTTTCTAAACAAGTATGTTTAAGTTTTCTTTTGTGATTGTATTCAAATTCAAGTTTTAAGTAAATAATAACATATGGCTATCAGGCAGGCATCAATTGGTAGGATATACATATTTAAAAATTTATTGCAAATAATTGGCTTTTGTAACTGTAGGGGCAGCTAAGCAAATCTGAAATCCTCAGGGCAGGGCCTCAGGAAGTGCAGGCTGAAACTCTTAGGCGGGAGAAGCTCCTGTTCATGAGTGGAATTTATTTGCTCAGGGGAGCCGTATCCCTGCTCTTAAGATCTTTCAGCTGATTGGATCAGACCCACCTAGATTATGTATAATAATCACCCTTACTTAAAGTCAACTGATACTTGGATTGTAGTCTCATCTATGAAGTACCTTTATAGCAACTCCTAGATTAGTGTTTGTTTGCATGGCCGGGGAAGATAGTTTTACCAACTGTATGCACCCAAAATATCATCACACCCTGTGATGCAAAAATATGCCCAAATATCTTAACACTGTTTGTGAATGACAGATTTAAAAACAATGACTTAGCCTAGTTAAGAGAGGTGAAGAAGAAAAAAGATATGTCCAAGGCTACCTAGAAAGTAAGTGGTTATTTGACATATCCAAAAATAGAATGAAATCCTCATGATTCCTGGTCATTTATTTTAATACTTGGTGTGTTGTTAATTCCAGCATTAAGGAGACAGGCTGGACAAAAGGTCAATGTCACCAGCCAAAAGATGGAAGACCCTACCAATGGATTATTGAAGAGACAACATCTCCTTCAATGTGCTTTTCCAAGATGAATACAATCTCAGTTAGTTTGCATTGCATTAAAAATTCTTTCAATAGATGCAGAAAAGGCCTTCAACAAAATTCAACACCCCTTCATGCTAAAAACTCTCAATAAATTAGGTATTGATGGAATGTATCTCAAAATAATAGGGAGCAATTTATGACCAACCCACAGCCAATATATACCAAATGGGCAAAAGCTGGAAGCATTCCCTTTGAAAAATGGCACAAGACAAGGATGCCCTGTCTCACTACTCATAGTATTGGAAGTTCTGGCCAGGGCAATTTGACAAGAGAAAGAAATAAAGAGCATTCACATAGGGAGAGAGGAAGTCAAATTGTCTCTGTTTTCAGATGACATGATTGCATATTTAGAAAAACTCATCCTCTCCGCCCATAATCTCCTTAAACTGTTAAGCAATTTCAGCCAAGTGTCAGGATACAAAATCAATGTACAAAAATCACAAGCCTTCCTATACACTAGTAATGGACAGAGAACCAAATCATGAGTGAATTCCCATTCACAATTGCTACAGAGATAATAAAATACCTAGGAATACAACTAACAAGGGATGTGAAGGACCTTTTCCAGGAGAACCACAAACCACTGCTCAAGGAAATAAGAGAGAACACAAACAAATGGAAAAATATTCCATGCTTATGGATAGGAAGAATCAATTATGAAAATGGTCATCCTGCCCAAAGTAATTTATAGATTCAGTGCTATCCCCATCAAGCTACCATTGACTTTCTTCACAGAATTAGAAAAAAACACCTTAACTTTTATATGGAACCAAAAAAGCCTGTATAGTCAAGACAACCCTAAGAAAAAAGAACAAAGCTGGAGTCATCACTCTACCTGACTTCAAACTATACTACAAGGCTCCAGTAACCAAAACAGATATATAGACCAATGGAACAGAACAGAGGCCTCAGAAATAATGCCACGTGTCTACAACCATCTGATCTTTGACAAACTTGACAAAAACAAGCAATGGGGAAATGATTTCCTATTTAATAAATGGTATTGGGAAAACAGGCTAGCCATATGCAGAAAGCTGAAACTGGATCCCTTCCTTACACCTTATACAAAAATTAACTCAAGATGGGTTAAATACTTACATGTAAGGCCTAAAACCATAAAAACCCTAGAAGAAAACCAAAGCAATACTATTCAGGACATAGCCATGGGCAAAGAATTCATGACTAAAACACCAAAAGCAATGGCAACAAAAGCTAAAATTGACAAATGGGATCTAATTAAACTAAAGAGCTTCTGCACAGCATAAGAAACTATCATCAGAGTGAACAGGCAAGCCATAGAATGGGAGAAAATTTTTGCAATCTATCCATCTGACAAAGGGCTAATAATATGCAGAATCTACAAAAACCTTAAAGAAATTTACAGGAAAATCACAAACAACCCATCAAAAAGTGGGCAAAGGATGTGAACAGACACTTCTCATAAGAGGACATTTATGTGGCCAACAAACATCACTGGTCATTGGAGAAATGCAAGTCAAAACCACAATGAGGTATCATCTCATACCAGTTAGAATGGCAATCATTAAAAACTCAGGAAACAACAGATGCTGGAGAGGATGTGGAGAAATAGGAATGCTTTACACTGTTTGTTGGAGTGTAAATTAGTTCAACCATTGTGGAAGACAGTGTGGCGAGTTCTCAAGGATCTAGAACCAGAAATACCATTTGACCCAGCAATCCCATTACTGGGTGTATACCCAAAGGATTATAAATCATTCTACTATAAAGTCACATGCACACATATATTTATTGTAGCACTATTCACAATAGCAAAGACTTGGAACCAACCCAAATGCCCATCAATGACAGACTGGATAAAGAAAATGTGGCACATATATACCGTAGAGTACTGTGCAACCATATAAAAGGATGAGTTCATGTCATTTGCAGGGAAATGGATGAAGTTGTAAACTATCATTCTCAGCAAACTAACACAGGAACAGAAAACCAGACACCACATATTCTCACTCGTAAGTGGGAGCTGAACAATCAGAACACATGGACGCGGGGAGGGAAACATCACACACTGGGGTCTGTTGGGGGGTAGGGGGCTAGGGGAGGGACAGCATTAGGAGAAATACCTAATGTAGATGACGAGTTGATGGATGCAGCAAACCATCATGGCACGTGTCTACCTATGTAACAAACCTGCATGTTCTGCACATGTATCCCAGAACTTAAAGTATAACAATAAAAAGAGTTCTCGCCTATGAGAAATCTTGCCTCATTTCCCAAGAGCACTAAAGAGACCTAGAACATCCCTAAGGCTGGTTCTAAATCATATTACTGGGAAGATGAGGCAGATATCAGAACTCAGGGCAGCTCTGGGAAGTCGGAAGGCAGCCTAGAACCCTGGTCTACCCATGGAAGAGAATTCATGGAACACAATCTATACCTCCCAATATTAACCAGCTGTGTCCAGCTGCAGAAAAAGAACAATTACTAACACTATTAACATAGTCTCTCCCAAGTCTTATGTAAAAAACACTTTTTACTATGAGATTGTGCAAAGGTAACAAACTCATGATCAACAGCCTGAATCAATCTACAGCTTTATTTTCTTGTTCCATGCTATTTTTCTTTTATAACTTTAGTTACCTCAGTGGCTGTAAGGTAAATGAATGCACTTTGGTCAAGAATAGGCCAAGGTGGACATTCAGGCCAGCATGACTCAGTGAGTTTGGAGTGCAGGTGCACAGCTCCACTTGTTATATAACCTGTTTGTGTAAGCTTACACTCGGCTTGAAGCCACTATTTGTAAAAGATATAACTGCCCTGCTAACACTGTACATATGGCACATGCCCAGAGGGGAGAGAGTGAAGCTGCTGACTCTGTAAGGGGGAGCTGGCAAATGGACAGCGGGGGAGCCAGAAACCAGCAAGTGCTCCAGGGAGTGCAGCTGTAAGCATGGGAGCAGCAGGAGTGGCAGAGCTGGCTGCTAAGAGGGTCTGCAGCCGGAGCAGGCAGCCGAGATAAAGGTGGACAGTGTGAGAGAGCTGCTGAATAAAACCGTATTTCACCTGCCTATGCCTCCCAGAGTGTTCTTTCAGCTGTCTGCTACTCATCTACCCACTCCTCTCAGACCTCAGCATGGGGTGCAAGTCTGAAAAATATGACACTTGGTGTGACAGTGGCTAAGATTACAAAATTGGAAACTCTCACAAAATATGAATTTTTAGTCTCTTGGACTGGGAAGATCTATTCCTACAAGAGAGCCACCAGCTGGGGCTACGTGGATCAGTGCTCTTAGATGTTTGGCAATCTATACTTGGATCTCTTATTTAAATTTTTGATCTGGGATCTCTGTGCATGTGAATTGGAGACCCCAGTAGAAGAAGAATGCATGCAATGACTTGTTACTCTCTCCTTTGATCCCTCAGATTCGTGAAGCTCTTGCAGGGCTCAGCTCTGGTAATGATTCATGGTATCATCAGATGCCTCGCCTGGTCGGGGCATCAGCAGGGCAATGAGACAGCATTCCTTGGGCGTGCTCCTCCTCCTTCCTTGTCTGTAACACCCTGGCGGATCATTGCTTCTTTTAGAAAACTTCTGTCTTGAATTTTATCCCTTTCCTTAATAACTGCCTTCCTTTTGTTCTACTTGGGTGAACCTAATACAATTTCTTAGAACGTCTGTAAAATTAATTCATTTCTGTCATCTTGTATTTTGAACCAAACCAAAAACTGTACTAATCTTTAATTTATAACAAACCAGTGGTACATGAATTTCACTAAATCATATGGGACTAAAGACAGACTTTGTTTTTATCCCAAGATGTATTTGGTGAAACCCACTTAATTTCGTATTTGTGCAGTGAGTTGAATAAAACTAGCTATTCTGTGTGACACTGGGGGCATTAAATATATATCCAGCTTTTTCAACCTGCGATTTTTTTCCTAAATCTTTTCTGAGAAAAATTTTCTTCTGTCAAAAAGAAATATTTAGATCAGGTAATTTCTACCTGAAAAACAGCTGGATTAAAACTTCTTTTATTTTGTTAAGCAATTGCACACAATTTACATACAGTAATAGTTCTGTCCACAAAACCAAGTGACAGCAGCATAATGGGAATTATAATTATTACTATGAAATGTTAGGTATCTTATTGAGAAAAATTCACTTCCCTAAAGGTGATTTGCTTCTTGAGCAAGTTGCCCTGTTTATAAAGAAAGAATTTTGGGCTACAGTAAGCTGAAGTTTCAGTATTTCAGTCAATGTATTTTACTATTGCAACTCGGGAAGAAGACGGCAGTGGAGGAGTGAATTTCCAACCAATCCATTTTTTGGTGATGAGAAATAGATTTTGCCCCCCACTTGTGTGCCCACTTTCCCTAGGGAATAATCTCCTGTGGTTTGTTCTCTAACTGGAAGCACAGGAGTGAGGCATAAAGTCAAACAACACAGGAAGCAAGGTGTCTCTGAAGTCCACACAACACACTCAGGAGCCCACAGTGTTTGCTAAACTACCTTTCTGACCAAGATGCAAACAGTCAGTGACAGCCCTCATGTAACTCTATGATGAGCTGTCGGTCCATGTGCCCTGTATTCAGGGTTGCCAGATAAAATACAGAACAAAGGATGGGATTTGGGATATACTTATCCTAAAAATATAGACTGGCCAGGTAAGATACAGAATAGGCTGCAATATAGGGCATGATTATGCTAAAAATATTCATTGCTTATCTGAAATTCAAATTGAACTGTGAATTCTGTATTTTCATCTACTAAATCTGACAGCCCTACCACAGTTAGCAGCACATCACCCCTGCGTCTCATTCTATTCTGGGAGGATTTGTTTTAATGAAAAAGGAAACAGCAAATCCACATTCCACAGATGCTGAATGTCAAAAGGGCTTGGGTTTCTCTTTGTGCGATAAAGAATAAAAAGTGGCTCCAGATATATCCTACAACTTCTGAATCAGACATGTATGCATAAACGACTGGCAGCCCTAAACGTTTGTGTTTAGAGAAATTTATAATTTAATTTTTATCATGTAATTGTTTATAGTTAAGAATATAGCTGAATATTACATTTTGGGTATAGGTATGTATGTGTGTATGTGTGTGTTGAATATGTGTATATATGTGTTGGAGCGGGTGTGTATTTTTCTATGTGTGTACTGAATATGTGTATGTTTGTGTGTGTTTGTGCATGTGGAAATATATAAGTGTGCATATGTATGTATATATGTGTATCTGTGTGCATGTACTTATGGATATTTGTGTATATGTAAGTGCATGATGTGTGTATATGTATGTGAATATATATACATGTGCATATGATTTTGTGTAGTGTGTGTTGGTATGTGAGTATGTTTCTTCTGTATTTGTATGTGGATATTTGTGTGTGCAGTGTGTGTGTGTGTGTGTGTGCGCGCAGCATAACGGTTATGAATGAGGGTTTAGAGCCAGTTGCCCTGGGGTAAAATCTGTTTTACCCTCACCATCTATATGACCTATAGCAGCCACTTCATATTTTTGTGCTTGAGTTGTCTCATGTGCTGAAGAGAACTAATAATAGAAGTATATTATGGGGTAACTGAAAATATTTAATAAGTTAATAGAGCTCATGTACATTAGGCTTTTAGAATAGTACTAGTTACATAATAAATCCTTTGTACTTGTGGTTATTATTATCGCTGCTGCTGTTATAATTGGCAGTATCAACTTCAGGTGAATTTTTTCCTCCTGGAAATCAGTTAACGAGTCTGTGCCTCAGGTTCTTCAACTAAACCTTGGGGATATGGTGTTAGGCCATTCTTGCATTGCTATAAAGAAATGCCTAAGAATGGGTAATTTATAAAGAAAAGAGGTTTAATTGGCTCACAGCTCTGCCCACTGGACAGGAAGCATGGTGCTGGCATCTGCTTAGTTTCTGGAGAGGCCACCAGGCTTTTACTCATGGAAAAGTGGAAGCAGACATTTCACATGACAGAAGCAGGTGCAAGAGAGAGAAGGGGGCAGTACCACACACTTTTAATTAACCAGATCTTGTGTGAATTGAACTCACTCATTATCAAGGGGATGGTGCTAAGCCGTTCATGAAGTGTCCACCCCCATGACCCAAACATCTCCCCCTAGGCCACCTCCAACACTGAGGATTACATTTCAACATGAGATTTGGTCAGGACACAGATCCAAATTATATCAGTTAATAATAGTACTTACTTCTGAGAGCTTATGGGGAGAGGAAATTAATTAATTCCCATAAAGTATTTGGGGAGACAACGGAAGATATTGGGTAAGAATGGGGGACTTTGCAGCCAGAGGCCTAACTAAGTGTGCCTTCCACCTCCACCAGCCATTAGAGATGTGATCTTGGGCTGTAACCCTCTCAGCTTCTCTGAGCCTCAAAACACCTTATCTTTGAATTGAGGAAGTGAGAGCACCCCTATTTCATGGAGTCATGGTGGGAGTAAAATGTAAGGCACACAAACGGTGAGGGATGGTGAACAGAAGTACTTGGTTTTTGATGTGGATATTTGGATATTATTGAAGGGACTTGATGTACTCTTTCCCACTGTCCCTTTCTTGGGTCATGGCCCTTCCTATTCCTTCTGCTAATCCACACAGTGTAAAAAGCAAACTGCAGTGTCTTACCTAAGATCTCCTGACTCCTCCTCTAGCGTGTTACTCTGGGCCCTGACAAGCATTAACCAGCTCATCTGAGGCCATGCGGGGGACAGGAAACTGCTCTTCTGGGTAAAAGAAGCTTTGTTTATTTGGTGTGCCGTGTGTGACATGATTCATATTTAACGTTGAAGTAAGAGGTTTATTGTTTGTGAAAGATCCCAATGGGGTGTTGCTCTGAAAATAAGTTCTAATCCTGGTTGATACAGCTGCACCCTGGGCCAGGCAGCACATCATCTTCTTCGATGAAGAGTGACGGTTTTAGGGACAGATTGCCTGGGTTGAAATTCAGCTTTTAATTTGTAAGCTATGCTCTTCATGTGTGTTTCTTCACCTTTTAATCATCTGTTTCCACAATGAATATCTTAAATGATTGTATACCCCCTCAAACAATAATGGAGTTTTAAATGGATTCATAAATATCATATGTCAGTGCCTAGGGTAGGATAAATGGTCACTGAAACAAAGCAACATTCCTTATAAAATGGCTAAGTATTACGTGGATGTATTGTGTTTAAACAGACTTTGTTTAATAAGTGGCCAAAATTGAACATTGAGTAAAAATTACTTAAAATTGCAATTAAAGTTGCAATGAGGAGTTTTCATTTCAGCCAAGATGTACTAACAGGTAATGGAATTACCTTCCCACCGGAAACAACCCAAACCAAACAAAGTACATGAAACAGCTGTTTGCAAGACCCTGAACATCAGGCAAAGTAAGATGCTGGCTCCTAAAGATGACACGAAAGCAAGGCAGGTCCTACAATTGTCCAGCTTACTATAGGGATAGAGTTTCCAGTACATCTCACAAGGAGGGTAACCAGACTCTCTTAGCTGAGGAGACAGAACTTAGGGTCTGAGAAGAGGAAGCTGGATTTTGCAAGACAGAGTATGAGACAGGATACAGCTGCACACAGAGAGAATTTTGAAGAACAGCAGTGGGAATCCCTTGAGTATTCAGTCCAGCATTGATCAGTGCATGAATGGGAAGAAACCATTTAAGGCTGGGGAAAGAAGCACCTGAAAAAGCCTAGAGAAAACAGCACCCAACAATCACATAGTACTGGGAATACTACTTGTCCCCACCAGCCACACAGGAAAACCTCATCATTAATTAGTTATTGGGTAGGGTACTCAGAAGGATCTTGCTCCATTAATAGGTATTAATTCATCATAGCACTTGACTAAGTGCTATAGCAGTCTTACTGTACAAACCTTAAAAACAAGACCCAATAGGATCAAATTGTGTCCAAACAACTTAACTGCATCCCACAACAATACTCAAGAAAATTTATAAAAATGCTAAAATATTCAGCAGCCAAGACGGTAAAAGTCATAATATCTGACATCCAATCAGAAATTATTAGAGAATCAGAGGCAAAAAAATCAAACCATAATAAAGATAAAAATTAAATCAATTGAGACAGATCTAGAATAGACATAACAGAATTGACAGAAAAGTACAGAAAAGTTATAACTGTAATTCATTTTTCAAAAATTAGGTCAAGACATAGAATAACCTACGTTCTCACTTATGAGTGGGAGCTAAATGATGAGAACACATGGACACATAGAAGAGAACAACAGACACTGGGGCCTGTCGGAGGGTGGAGGGTGGGTAGAAGGAGAGGATCAGGAAAAGTAACTAATGGATACTAGGCTTAATACCTGGGTGATGAAATAATTTGTACAACAAAAGCCCATGACACAAATTTATGTATGTAACAACCCTACACATGTATTCCCGAATTTAAAATAAAAGTTAAAAAAAAAAAAAAACAAAGCAGTTTACCTGAAATCGGTTTTCCTTCTCTCCCTTCTAGGAATGTCTATACAGCGGAACTAACATGCCTCTTAATTGAGATGAAGGTGCACTTCAGGAATCTTGACTCCCAGGACAGGTTTCTTTCTCCTCCTCCATCTATATCCAAGACTCTTTACTACAATGATATGACCACGTGTTGGGTTTTTCCTGGGTAAATATGATATCTGGGCCCAGGACACTTTGACGATAAAGATCTTGCAATTTGGCAGGAAGAGCCCCAGAGCAGAGGCCATGACTGGAAACAGATCTGGGAATGAAGACCTAGGCCTGATGGAACCAACTCCTGTAGGTTAAGATGCAACAGCTCAGATCTCTGGATGACATCAAGGACTACCAGACACAGAGGCTGTGCTGGTTTCTGAGCTCAAGTAATGCACCTGCACCAGTGGCTTTGGCAATTTAGCCTATGATGGACTCCACTTGGAGACTCTTAAATGAACTGCAGAACAGCGCTCAGCTCAGAGAATTGAGACCTTGTGAGAGAGACAGGGCATAGAATCTGAGATCTGTAAACCCTATGTGCAGAGAGACCTGCCCAACTATGAGATACCTGGTTTTTCAAAGAAGCTTCCCAGAGAAAATAGGTATTGACATTGGGCTGGGGCTCCCTCCCTCCCATTCTCATTATTCTTGGTATTCCCTGAATATTCAAAATAACTTTTCTGATATTGTGTATGGGAACAGGCAAGAACCTCAGTTGAGCTTCCCAGCCACATCAACTTTCACACCTCCAATGCTATTCTTAAAGCATTACTAAATGCTATAATAATTAGCATTTATCAACTGCCTAATAAATGCCACCTTTTATAAATTGTATCTTAATTGTTTTAGGTTAATTCTTACAAGATTTCTATGAATTAAAGAATAATGCCATCCCCATTTAGCAGATGAGAAAATTGAGGCAGGGAGGTGTGGGGGGCAGCAGGGAAATCTCTGCTTTATGTAGTCATTTGAAGACCCTGATCTTTCTGCATTATAGCCCCATAACACACAGCTGCTATGGTCACCCTGGAATCTGGAATCTTGCAGAAGATTCTATGTCAGGCTCACATTATTTTCACTGGCCAGAATCCAGTCACATGACCCCAACCTAACTGCAAGGGATGCTGCGCAATGTAGTCCAGTCCTGCGACTAGCAGGAAAATGAAAGGGGTTTGGTGAAAACTTGCTCTAGGTCCCAGACTTGGCAAATGATAGAGGATTTAACGCACACAGTCTGGCTTCCAAGCCCACACCCTTAACCACTGTACTCTGTAAGTTCTGATTGTTGAAAATTTCATATTAAACATAGCAGATTTGCTGGGATATTTCCCCATGACTCCTCTAGGATAGGCAATGTAAGGTTGACTAACCCATGGTGTTCATACAGGGCACATTTTCCTAAAATCTGCATCTTCCACTGTTGCTGACTCCCTCTATTCTCAGCTACTATTTTCTTCGTATTCTGTATACTCATGGTTTTGTGGATACACCTCTAACATTATCCTTTATCTCTCACCTATTTTGAAGACTCTCAGGTAATTTTATTGTACCTTTCAGAGCACAGCATGAGTGTCTCATCTCAAAGATACCATAGGATGATAACATACCAGGAGGCGGATAAAATGGAGAAAACACAGCTTATTTGTCTCTGAAAATGAGAGCCCGTCAGTGAGAAGCCTGTCCTCTGTCCTGGCGTGTCTTGTCTCTCATCTTGTGTTAGTCCTGCTCTGCTTCTCAGTGATGAACCTCTCAGAAACATCCCCTCTCTAGGAGGGATTCCTCATTATGAAACTATTAGGATTGTGTGGGACACACATGAAACTCTGCCCCCAGAAGTTAAATAAACTGGTAGCTAACAGAAACTATTGAGGTTGTAGGATGGCAGATAAGAAAAGAAAGAACTTGCTGAAGCACTGAAACCCCACTTGTGAGATGAAAGAACTGACTGAAATCAGATGGAACCAATATGGATGACAGGAGTTTGCACAGGACGAGCTTACTGACATCACAGCCTGAATTTTCACTGCATGGTTCATACTAACTTCCCCTGCATTTGCACATGAGTTAGCATAAGAAGATAATTGTGCATGCCCAAGGACTTTCCAGACCTCTCCTTTCCTTCCACCAATTACCTACTAATCTCAGAATCCACCCTGTGAACCTTTTCTAATAAAAACTAGCACAGGTTTGAGCCTCACTCCTGCCTCCTTATGAGCTCAACTTGCAGTATAAAGCTTTCTTCTCAGAAACTCAGTATCATATTTCTGGCTTCCAGTACATTGGACAGTGAGCCCCTTTTGCTGGATAACTCACATGGGCACCTTTCTCTCTCCCCCCTATTTCTTGCTGCCTCTATTATTCAGTCTGCTGACTGCTGTAACAACCCCCAAATGGCAGTGGTTTTCATCAATAAAGGTAAATAAATCTTTATTGATGAAAGAAATAACTTCTTTGCATTACAATCCCAAGTGTGGGCGGGGTGGGGAAACCTCTGCTGTATGTAGTCATTTGAAGATCCTGGTCTTTCTGTATTATGGCCTCATAACACACAGGTGCTATGGTCACCCTGGAATCTAGAATCTTGCAGAAAGTTCTACTGCCAGGCTCACATCATTTTCATTGGCCAGAACCCAGTCACATGACTCCAACCTAACTGCAAGGAATACTGGGCAATATAGTCCAGTTGTGTGGCTAGCAGGAAAATGAAAGGGATTTGGTGAATCCATTGTATCTGCCATCACCCAGACTAAAGACCTGCTTTCTCATCCAGTAATTATTATACTCCCTTGTCTCAATTAAGGGTCTTCATCCATGGATGGTTTGTTTTATGGGTAGATATGACTCCTTAGAGTAAGGGTCAGTGGACTATTGCCTGTGAGCCAACTCCAAGCAGCTACCTGTTTTTGTCAAGTCCAGCTGTCAGGGATTGAGTGGGCAAGCACTGTGGGCTGCAGACACCAAGCTCCACACTGAGTCCCCCTCTACTCCCAGAAGCTCCATCCCAGCTGGCAGGCTCATGGCACTGCAGCCCAGCATTTGCAGCAGTGAATAACATGGAAATAGCGGATGGGGTGAGGAAACCAGGAGTTTTCCCTCTTGTACTTATATCCGCAGTTTTGCCTCTTCTTACACAAAGTCTAAAATATACACTATCTGGTCCTTTACGGGAAAGTGTTTCTACATCTCTGTCCTGGAGAGACAATTTTCATCTTTGGAAATTGGAAACTCTTGCCTTTATTTTGTTGACTAGTTTCCCCCCTTGAAGTTTGTCCTGGGGTAAAACGTGGGAATGTCAGAGGCTTCTGCAGGAATCCCTAATCCACTTTTACTGACAAATAAAATAAATATTTCAGTCCTGTTTGGGCACTGTTGGTAACTGCCTGATTGAAACTGGATTTCTATTAATCCAGGCTCTCTGGGACAAAAAGAAAATCATATAATTGATGCACTTAATTTTAATCTCATCACACACGCATACAGCCATATCATTACCAGAATACATACTACTCATTCAAAGCATTCAGGAGTAGAAAAAGAGAAACACCCACAACAAAATTTACATGGTTTTATTTAAATTTACATAAAGATTAATTAGTTTCTCACATTTCTTAATGGTTGGAACAAAAAGAGAGAAGAAGGGCCAAAAAATTAGTTGTTTCAGTTAATGTGTGAATAGCTGGTATTTCTATTTCAGAATGACTTGTACAAATTTGGGGAATGGTGAGAAGTGGTAATATTTAAAAAATTGAGAAGGAAAACTTACCTTCATCCACGCATTTGGAAATGAAGACTCCACTACTTACTATTCTCATAATTGTCACCAATATGTAGTGTTTATCAGATCCCAGTAATGGGACAGGCAAAAGAAAGAAGTTGCTCTTAGAAGAGTAGTACCATGAAGTTTGGTGTTTTACTGAGCCAGGTGAGTCTGAGGATATATATAAAATACTTTCCAACCTGCAACAGGAATGCTGAGTTGAAGGACCTTCTGCAAATCCGATCAGGATAGAATCAACCCCAGTGTATGGTTGTTAGTTCATTTTCCTTCCTCTCTTCTTTCTGTTTTTCTTTTCTTTTAAAACAATGTAACACACAGGTAGCCATGGGTTTGGTTGATCCTACTTCTTAGTTTAGACCCTGTGACTATTGTTCCTGCCAGGCTCTTTCATTTTTTTCCCCTTTCTCCTCTACCATTACCCCTTCCTCGTGGAGGTACCCATGTGCTTGATGTATGCCCTTGTGTGGTATCTTTGAATCTTTGCATAGTGCATAATTATGGTTTGTCTATACATGTGTTTTAAATTCACAAATATCGCACTGCGACCTAGATCTATATTCCCCTTAGTACTATATTTTAAAGAGTCCTCTGTGCTTCTCTTGGTAGCTCTGGTTTATTGTTCCGATTGGTTTCCATGAATGAAATTCTGTTTCCTGCTCTTCTGTCTTTCCACCCACCTTCCCACAGTGGTCCGTGTCCCAGTAACAGCTCATTCCACTTTGTTAGTATAATTGTCGCCTTCAAGTGTGGCTTCAGTGCATAGAGAAGACTATCTGTGACTCCTTGCCTTTTAAATTAGTAATCAAAATATCCAAGTCAATAAAATGCCAAACTTAAGATTTTCCACAAGTCGTTATGTTCAACTTACAAGTCTTAATATTTCTATTTGCAAATCTATTTGAAAAAATTTTTAAAGAAATTTGTGGAGAAATAGAGACGCTTTTACACTGTTGGTGGGAGTGTAAATTAGTTCAACCATTGTGGAAGACGGTGTGGCGATCCTCAAGGACCTAGAAATAGAAATTCCATTTGATCCAGCAATCCCATTACTGGGTATATCTCCAAAAGACTATAAATCGTTCTACTATAAGGACACATGCACATGAATGTTCATTGCAGCACAGTTTACAATAGCAAAGACCTGAACCAACCCAAATGCCCATCGATGATAGACTGGACAGGGAAAATGTGGCACATATACACCATGGAATATTATGCAGCCATCAAAAACGATGAGTTCGTGTCCTTTGTAGGGACATGGATGAACCTGGAAACCATCATTCTCAGCAAACTGACACAAGAACAGAAAATCAAACACCGCATGTTCTCACTCTATAGGCGGGTGTTGAACAATGGGAACACATGGACACAGGGAGGGGGAGTATCACACACTGGGGTCTGTCTTGGGGGGAAAAGGGGAGGGGATAGTGGGGGGGTGGGGGAGTTGGGGAGGGATAGCATGGGGAGAAATGCCAGATATAGGTGATGGGGGAGGAAGGCAGCAAATCACACTGCCATGTGTGTACCTATGCAACAATCTTCCATGTTCTTCACATGTACCCCCAAACCTAAAATGCAATAAAAAATAAAAAAAAATAATAAAAAAAAAAGAATTTTGAAAGCCTTAACTAAATTTCTATAATAGTTTAAACTGTATTTGTAAATTAAATATATCTACTATCTTGTTAAGCAATTCATACGCTATTTAATAAGCAAAATGATCTTAAGTATTTAAGCAAGCCTAGAAATGTAATAAATAAATAAATGTCATTTTTACATTCTATTATTGTTTCTGTATTTAGGTAAATTTCTTACACTTTTCAACTTGAAGACAAAAGTCAAAACTTGATTTCTAAATTGCATTTTAACGGGAAAAGAAAGACGAATCTGCAACCTAATATGACAAATTATCTTAACAATTACAAAAGTTTTAAGTACAAATAATTCCCCAATTACTCCTTACCTTAGCAAATAAATAAAATATACAGATTTGATATAATTCATCATCTGTTTTGTTGAATTCTAAACTTTCCTGAACTTAAAGAGATAATAAGGAAATCATTTTAATATTTCCAGAAAATTGGAATTACTATCCCAGGCAAATTGAAATTTATTCTTCAAAAATGACTGACATTACCTCCTCAATGGGATTCAATGAGCTAGAGATTACAGATTTTCAGCTGGGAGCAACTCTGGAGCAGCAGAATACGCTGGGTGTTTTTCTCAACCCCTGGTCTGCCTTGTTAGGCCGTTTAAAGTGTTTTATTTATCCCCTGTTTCAAAATGCAGTGACCTTACAGGACAAGGTCCTGGAATACCAGTCCTATGTTGACCAGTCCTGACTGCAGTCAGACCTCCTGCTCAGTTGCTTTAGCCCTTGGTGAGACTGATGTATTAGCTACTGATTTTGTCCTGCGCATTTTCCATATTCTTTCTTCCTGGCAGGGCACTGATCTCCCAGAGATTGAGGAAAACACATTGGCATTCTGCACACTTCTTGTCTTTCTGTCTGGCTCTTTCATTTTAGGGGCTGATGCCATCAAGGACACACACCTTCCAGTATTCCTGCCTCAATGCTCAATCAACTGAATTGGCTCTGCTGAGGTCACCCTAGTCCACGTTTACTAACAAATCAAATAAATATTTTCAGTCCTGTTTGGGCACTGTTGATAATTGCCTGGTTGAAACTGGACTTATTAATCCAGGCTCTTTGGGACAAAAAAATTATACAGTTGATGCAACTAATTCTAATTTCATTGCACACGCATACAGCCATATCGTTACCAGAATAAAAAATAGTCATTCAGTGCATTCAGGAGTAGAAAAGGAGAAATACTCACAACAAAATTTATGTGGTTTTGTTTAAAATACATAAAGACTTAGAAAAAAACTTTTAGGTCTTTGAACATTCTACCAAATTTAGCTCCACATTCGTTAAATTTTCTTAGAGAAATTAAATGACATTTTAAAATGGCTGTTCTTGTCTTATTACTTAATAAATCCTAAATAACAGACAGAACACATAAAATGTCAGTTATTATAAAATGTATTACTATAGTTCCATTTCAACATATTCTAAAACATCATACAATTGACACCATTAATTTTGTCACACATACATACCGCCATGTGATTAACAGAATAAGTAAAATTTGCACACACAGTCTCAGAGAGACACACACACAAATACCCCACACTTATTTCAATAAAAATATCTTATTAAAGTCTCCCTTTTGAATCCTTTTTTTCCTATGAATATAATTCACTCACCACCTTTCATTAACCCAATTTATTTCAGTAATTCATTGCTGTGAGTTTGGTTTGTAAAGCTTAAGATTTGAACAACTGGGCTCATAAAAGCCTTTTATTAAATTTATCTGCCCCTTTAGCATTCCTATTGATATTTAAAATGTATTTTTGGTTTCCAGCAACATCAGCAAGTTTCTGCCACCTTCTGAATTTATTTTTGCCCCAAGGCTTAGAACCAGTCTCCAGTGAGTCCTGGATTCTTCTAGCTGAGTTAGTTTTAGAGACCAGGATCTCGAAATCCAAACGGCATTCCGTCCAAGGGGTTTCTATTATTCTTTGGCAATGTTTAGATATTGATTTTGGTTAAAGGTTGACCTTGATAATTCAGATTTAAGATACTAGATTTATACCCAACTCTTTATTGCTTACGGTTTTCTCAGCCACCAGGCCTCTCTCTGACTTCAGCTACCAACCTCTTACTCCTGCATGGTTCCTCGGCCTCTGCCTGCCTTCTGCGTGAGCCTGTTCCCTGAGCGTTGGCCTGTTTGTTGATTGATTAGTTGGTTGGCTGTTTGTTGTCTCAGCCAACTGGTCTTCTCAATCCACACACTCTCCTTTGATATCTCACCCACTTTTATGACTTTTTTTGTTTGTTGGTTTCAGCTACTGTCTCTAGGCTGATGACTGCCACACCCTTCCCAAGGCCGACTTTCCTCTGACATTCAGATGTGTGTCACCAACTAGTGAGCAGACTTGGAATTCAAAAATAAAGCTTTCACTAAGTAGAGTTATTTTGCTTCACATAGATAAATTATAGCTTTGATAGAAATCTTTTGCTTACTCAAACCTTTGTATTGCTAGAAAAGAGATTTTTGAAAACCCCAGTAAAGTCAACAAGAAAGAAAAGAAGGAAGGAAGCCGAAGGAAGTAAGGAAGAAAGTGTTCAATAGGATGACCCACTAAAACACCATTTCAGTGCCCTTTCCAGTGAGAAATTGTAATGTTTGGTTACACAGGAAGCCACGGATCCAAATTCAAACTTAATGATAAAGTGTTTTTTGGGCAAATGACTTAAACTCTCTCATCTTCAGTTTTCTTTTCTATAAAGTGGTGATGCTAGCATATGTGAAGTTATAAAACAAGTATGAATAAACCTAACAAAACACCTAGCTCTTAGCATGAAACACACCTTTTTAAAGGTAATCAGGGAATGAATTCATTGTTGACATACACCTGGGAAGTGGATGTATGTCCCTCTTCAGAACTGGATGTTGCTCTTACAAGTTTAAAGCCTTAAAATGGCCGTTAAGAAAGATTGGTAATGAGATGTAATTAAACGTGAATGACATTTTTGATAGTCCAAAATGCAAAGGCTGTATCACTTATGATTAGCTCAAAATAGTACATTTAATCAATGTACTTTAGCCCCTAAAATATTATAAATGCAAAAATATTTCTTTTATGTGTACTGACAAGGCTAAATATTAGAAAAATGGTTTTTAAAATCAGAGTTGACCCACACAATTAGTTTTTATCTTTTTTCATGATCACATAAATAATAGTCTCGGTGCTACCAGGTGATTGAAATCAAAACTAGAACATCCCCACAATTAGACCCTTTGTTCTGCCTCCTACAAATCTAGGAAAAATAGTAGGAAGGACTAATTTTTCCATTGACTAGTGAATATATGAAAATGCATTGTCTTTAAAGTTTCTACTGCTAAAGTTTGAATTTAGCAAAAGAGGGATTTAGATAAATGAATAAGGATATGCAAGGAAATGTCCTTAAACATTTCAGAAAGCATTAGTTTAAGGAGTTTGTTTCAAGAATGCTCTACTGCCAAGTCCTCAGCCTCTTGCTACAACTGGAGTCCTAGGCCGGGCTAGACACAGTCAGCATGTCGAGATCCACGGAACATGTGATGTTCACAGAATAATAGAAGTGAATGTCAGATTTAAACTTCAGTCAATAGCCAGTATCAATCCTCATGGATATTTCTGAGAAGAGAAAGTTTCTACTTTCTCTATGAGGGTAGTGAAAGGTCCTGAATGAGAAAAAATGAATTCCCAGTGGGGTCTTTGTTTTTCAGTTGAGGGGCTTCTTCCATGTGCCTCTTTCTGTTTACTTTGACTTTGGCCATGTGGAAGAGAGATGAGGCAGGGCTTCCAGGAGATCCTTCAATCAACCTGTGGTGATGTCACAGCTAAACGTGGAGCATTACACCAGGGAGGGTCCTTCAAAAGCTCAGAGAGGGGCAGGTGACACAAACACCTGTGTCTCTGGAGGGGAAAGGTAAGGCAGGCAAATGTGAGCAGAGATTCTGGGTAGCACACCCCTGAGAGGCTTTCAATACTAAAACAAATAAATCACAAAAAGATTAAAATATGTATTTTCTACCTGTGAAACCAAAATAGAAAATGAAATTGAGGATTAATAAAAAAAGTACCAAACCTGAGAAGGTTTTATTTTCATTGCTTTTCCCTTTTTGGAAAGCTTTCTCTGAACATAATATCGAACTTAAGGCTTAGCACTGTTAAGTTCATTTTTTAGAAATGATAATTGTATCACCTAAAATACTGAAAAGTAGAAAGACCTAGGGAAAAACTACATATAAAGGGCACAAAATCTGGAGTCTGAGGGTCTCCCGTGTTGATTTAAGATTTGTTTCATAAAGAGTTGCTTAATGAGGATAATTCCTCACCAGGGACTTGGGCAAATTAAATAAGTTACCAGTGATGGAGTAAACACTTAGGATACCTCTCAGTTAACATGGGTATTATTGACATTGAGAAAAATGCTAACACTGGGGGCAGACAGCTATTGATTCTGTCTCTGCCACTAAGGCTTTGTCACCAGATACAGCACACTGTTGTGTTGTTTTCTGTTCTCCCAGCAATGAGCCATCCCCGATAGGTTAAATTCCAAGAGTAAATACAGATAAAACCAAAACTAATCTATTGTTGTATAACTACAAAATTAAATGAATTAAAGAGAAGCTCAAGTAACATGTGTAAACTTATCTTATTCCTCCCCAGCATCTGTCCTTGCTCCTGGGATCTCAAAACCTAGACTAAGTTTAGTCTAAATGAACATGCCTTCTCTCTCGACTGCTGTGCACAGTGCCTCTTGTATAGTTGTTTTGTGCAGAGTTAATGAGTGAATAAGTGAATGACTTAAATGTCTTTAATCAAAGTACTAGCTGATTTTTATTGAGCACTTAGTATAAGTCAGATACTGTCCTGCTGTTGAGCAAAGATTGTCTCATTTCACTAGCACAAGAATTTTGGAGAGTTTAACAAAGTAGGGTCTATTCAGGCTATGTACAGTTGCTACTGAGTATACAAATACATAATAAATGAACAAAGGGTTATGAAGGCATTATCATATACACTTTGTCTTTTACAGATTCTTAATACTTGAATTAAAAGGAGGATGGTCATTAGACAGAAACTGCTGCTAAAAGTGACAAGCAACTTAGCAATGCACATTAGGAGCAAAAATTATAATTTATGCTACATATTTTTATATGCAGGCAAATCTGAGATAGAGGGAAAAACAAATGGCTTAAATAAAACAAAATCCTTAAAATGTGTAAGTCTCTGACTTCAGATGTGACTTCAGTATGAACCAGCTGCAGAGCCGCATCCTGGGCCCCGTGGAGTGGGGAGGTTCACAGTGGATTGCTGTTATTGTGTTAGTAGGGATGAATTCACACTCGTGTCTCATAAGGCAGGAACTGCCTCACCTAAAGAAAATAATAAGAAGCAAATTCTTACCCTTGTGAAAATGAGAGTAAACATACCCAATAAGCAACACAGCTGCCACGGTATTTTATGGCAACTAGGTAAGTATATACTAAGTGGCTTAAATCTTCAGGCAACCCACAGGGAGCCGTTCTCTTGTTTGGGGGGAAAAGCGAAAGAAGATACTTAGTGAAGGTGTGACCCTGCAACCTGCTACCTTCGGTGAGACCCCAATCAGTGTGAACCACAAACAGCCCAGAGACATCTTGCCTGCTGGGGAACCTATCAGCAGGTGGTCACGGCTGCCTCTTTACCTACTTTTCTGGCCATGAATCCAGAGGCCATAAATGAGCCTGGCACACTCCCTAGGTCCTTGTGTTATTTCTGGAAAACCACCTTTGCACCTGCCTCTCGTGGTTGACACCCTTCACCCAGGCAGCCACAGCCTTCTGCTTGGGACTTGGGTCTGCTAGAATCTGAGTGGCAATCTCTTGAGATGCCCCAAATTCCATTATTAGTAATCTTTTAGATTAAACGTTGCCTCTTCTAGTCTTCTCTTTTCTTCTTTTTTTTTTTTTATTGCATTTTAGGTTTGGGGGTACATGTGAAGAACATGGAAGATTGTTGCATAGGTACACACATGGCAGTGTGATTTGCTGCCTTTCCTCCCTCATCACCTATATCTGGCATTTCTCCCCCATGCTATCCCCTCCCCCAACTCCCCCACCCCCCCACTATCCCTCCCCTTTTCCCCCCCAGACAAGCCCCCAGTGTGTGATACTCCCCCTCCCCTGTGTCCATGTGTTCCCATTGTTCACACACCCGCCTATGAGTGAGAACATGCGGTGTTTGATTTTCTGTTCTTGTGTCAGTTTGCTGAGAATGATGGTTTCCAGGTTCATCCATGTCCCTACAAAGGACACGAACTCATCGTTTTTGATGGCTGCATAATATTCCATGGTGTATATGTGCCACATTTTCCCTGTCCAGTCTATCATCGATGGGCATTTGGGTTGGTTCCAGGTCTTTGCTATTGTAAACTTGTGCTGCAATGAACATTCATGTGCATGTGTCCTTATAGTAGAACGATTTATAGTCTTTTGGAGATATACCCAGTAATGGGATTGCTGGATCAAAGGAAATTTCTATTTCTAGGTCCTTGAGGAATCGCCACACCGTCTTCCACAATGGTTGAACTAATTTACACTCCCACCAACAGTGTAAAAAGCGTTCCTATTTCTCCACATCCTCTCCAGCATCTGTTGTCTCCCCAGATTTTTTAATGATCGCCATTCTAACTGGCGTGAGATGGTATCTCAATGTAGTTTTGATTTGCATTTCTCTAATGACCAGTGATGATGAGCATTTTTTCATATGTTTGTTGGCTTCATGTATGTCTTCTTTTGTAAAGTGTCTGTTATATCCTTCGCCCACTTTTGAATGGGCTTGTTTGTTTTTTTCTTGTAAATCTGTTTCAGTTCTTTGTAGATTCTGGTTATCAGCCCTTTGTCAGATCTTTCTACTCTTCAGAAGCAGTGAGAAGGTTGTTTCTTACCTAGTAGAATCTGCTGACCACTAATTATTTCTAAAAAACTTAACCTTTTCCTAAGGTTTCCAATACCTCTTTGAACTTCCTCTTCAGGCTGAGAACAGCTGAGAGACAAACTCTCTTCAAGGAATTTTCACAGATGAAATGCCCTTAATTTTGTGTGGAAAAGTGGGAGAATAAACACCCATTGGAGAGCATGCTGCAGGCTGGTTTGACATTTAGGATATCAGCTCAATTAAAATTTATTTCTTAGCTCTTACATTATGACTTCCTGAGGGGTTAAATGCCTTGAGGTCCTCTAAACACTTTCTTTCTTCACCAGTGTTTCTTCTCCCCTCCTGAAACTGGATTCTAACAGCAACGTCCTATCCACCATCAATAGGAATTACAGATATACCTCTGACTTGAGCACAGACACCACTGCTGAAGGAGTTTAAGTGGGTGAAATGGGAAAATACCAATACAAAGCCATAAAGCAATGGCTGAAATACCAGTGGTTGATACACTCTCCTCAAAGGACAGAATATGGTTATGACACCAGGAGACTTTAAATGTGTAATTACAGCTCTAATCTTAGGCTTCCTAGTGTCAACTCTCAGCTACCCCAGCAATGCCATCAGACAAACATGTTGATGAAGTAAAGCTGAGTTTGTTATAATTGCTGCAGTAAGAACACCTCACCTTGACTGAGTGTTGGTAATCTCTCAAAAAGGGGATGGTAATGGAAGATACGTGTCAGGTCCTGGGTCTTGTGGTGCAACAAGCGACTGGTGATCCACGACCTTGGAGGAAAACACTGTCTCTTCTGAATTTATTGAGCTATTTTGACCATGCCTAATTTTCATATTTGTGCGGTCTTTAGAAGCATACAGCAGTGTAAGGTGTGACCTTGTTTCTCTGATTGTTTCACTTTCTCCAGGATGCTCTTTCTGTCCATTTCTTTCATGAGGAATAAAAGCATTTTTAGGCTGGGTGCAGTGGCTCATGCCTGTAATCTCAGCACTTTGGGAGGCTGAGGTGGGTGGATCACCTGAGGTCAGGAGTTCAAGACGAGCCTGACCAACATGGTGAAACCCCATATCTACTAGAATACAAAAATTATCCAGGCGTAGTGGCACATGCCTGTAATCCCACCTACTCAGGGGGCTGAGGCAGGAGAATCACTTGAACCTGAGAGGCAGAGGTTGCAATGAGCCGAGATTGCAACCACTGCACTCCAGCCTGGGTGACCAGCGAAACTCCCTCTCACCTCCCCCGCCCACACACAAAACAGCGTCTTTAATCTCATCCCACCAATGTAATGTTAGAGTCTCCTTGTGTTAATTATCCTTCTTCTTCCCTAGAAGAGCTTTTTTTTGTTTTCACAGCAGAAGGCTAGAAAGGGAAATTCTTAGCGTAAAGATCTTATTAGTAGTGGGACTTCAGGCATTTTGAGAGGAGACTGCTCAGCTCACATAGATACAAGACCTAGGCATCAAGCCAAGGCTACAGGATGGAGCACATCAATCACGGGGCCATCTGCAAAAGTTGGCTTTGGTGGATCAATTGATTGGAAGTGGCTCTTTCCATTCCCTCGTTCCTTATTTCTCTTTCTCCCACAGATGTGGGAAAGAAATGCATTTTCCCACAAGATTTCCCCAAGCAGAGAACTGGCTGTCTCCAATTTCTCCAGGGCAATGTTATTAGCACTTACACAGAAGCATGATTCTTTTCACTGGAAAATTCACAGGGCCATATACAAGTAAAACAAACAATTTCGAATGCAAAAAAAAAAAAAAAAGCCCCTTAGAGTGAATCTTAGAGGCATAAACAAACCTCTTTTGTTTTACTTGTATATGGCCCTTTACTTGCATATATTTGTTGTTTACAACTAACAGATATTCTGAATAATATAAACTCTGGATTCTGATGGCCGCCTACCCCCAAAAAAAGTGGGACTCTAGGAGGCAGCTTTGTGTGCAGTGTCAGAAGCTAAGTTGATAGACTCAGAATCAGAAGTTTTCTCTCCTGTTCCTTAAGGCTACTGGCTCTTCAAAGAGCCCAGCTGAGAATTGGGTTATCTTTAGGGCTCTCTACAGGAATGGAGGAGAGTGGTGAAGGTAGGGGCTGACATTTTTACTTGTCCACCCATCTGGGAATTTTCTTGCTGATAGAACCCTGACGTGACTGCAGTGCAACATGCTCACCCACAGCACGTAGATTCTGTTTGGCCACAGCTGAAAATCATGGCCTTCGAGATCCCCTTTATCAGGCACTGGTTTTCTTGGCCTCTCTTCAGCCAAAGGGGAGCGTCTGCTGGGGAAACCTCTAAGATGAAAGCCACTTTGTCACCTTCTTCCTTCCTGCTTAGGACACTCATGTAATGCTTGGCACTGCACCTGCCATCTTATCACCATGAGATGACAGCCAAGAGGAGGAAAAGCCAACACAGAGACCACGACAAGGAAGAAACACAAGGAAAGTGGTTAAATGTCACGTGACATCATGGAAACCTGGACAATGGCACAGAACCACAAACATCCCAGATCCTCGTGAAGGAAGCAATTCATATTCCTTCTGGGAGGAGCTGCTGCTACTTGGGTATTTATCCTTCTAGAGCTGAAGTATCCTAAGCAATACAGGTACTATTTTACCTTCATTTTATTTTAACCATGCAAGTAATATTTAATAATTGGCCGAAACATAAAAAGGATAAAGAAAACCCCAATCAATTCTAATCTCATCATGTTTAAGTATTACATTGTTTCTATTCTGACTGTTCACAATTCATGTTTCCTTCTCCATGACAAAGCAGGAGATATGCTTAGTCTCTGGCCTATCTCCTTAATCTCTCTCTTTTCCAAATTTTCCAACTCCAAAACTAGAAAGCACATCACCTTAAAACAAACGCAACAGGCTAACTTTTAAAATACTCGTCTGATGGATGTCATCCAGCATGGTGGTAATATTCTGGGAGTGTCCAGCACCCAGGGGCCACCCCTTAGCTGTTTGCAGATTGATTAAGTAGTACATTAGATTGTTAGTTGTTTCCAGGAATAAGGCTGGAGTCTGCTTACACTTACAGAAAGTCACTTTGCTTATCTCTTGAGTTGCTAGCACAATCTCTTTAGGGGGTTGGCATGCTGAAAGGACCACTATTTAATAGCCAGATAATCCAGTCACACTGACAAGCAAATCTTCAGAAAGACGAAAATCTCCTGGTGCTAGGAGTCAGCTCTGAATAGCAATTAATGCCCATACACAAGGCTTTTCAGAGACCTGTGAACTACACCAGGGAATGAAGCTCTGTGCTGATAAGAAGGTGCTTTTCTGTCAGTACCACTGATAATCAGGTGGCCTTGCCAGGAAGTTGAGATATACACTGACAAAATTGGGAATATTTGATTTTTTTAATAAAACATATAAACAAACACAGAGTAATTAAAAAGGAATTTTAAAGAATTGCCTTCAAGATGCTTTTGATGACAAACTCAAAATATGTTACTACCAAAAGATATTCAATCCTTTTAATATAAATTCACCAATCCTATATGATCAAGTCACACCATATAACCTCATTTAATCTAACAAATTCCTTAGAAGCATCATCTCCAAATACAGCCACAGGGAGTTTAGGGCTTCAACATATGAATTGTGGGGAAATGCAAACACGTAGCACATAATATTGAAACACCAGAAATCTTGTCGTGACTAAGCGTTGATGAAAACCAAGTCCTTCATTGATAGCTTTGTACCTCTGATGATTGGAGGGACAATTATAGACAAGTTTCTCCCTCCATTCATTTCAAAACTTGTTTCTCCTGCACTATCCACATCAGGCTCACTTCTAGAATGAGCTCATATTAGGAAACAAATCTTGACCTGTCACCTTGAGTGGGTTGACACAGTGGGGAAGAATTACTCCTGGAAGTTCTTCCTACAGCAAGACAGCGAGCCATAACTATACTGAGAATTGAGTTCGGCCATGTAAATACATCCCACTAAATCCAGACAAATGTGCACCCAACTCAAAGAACCCTTAGCTACATGGCAAACATGCCTGCAGCCACTGGACCATCATGCCACTTGGGAATGCATGACAGAGGAGAAATTATTAGGCTGGTGCAAGTCATTAAGATTTTTGCCACTGAACGTAATAATGAAAACCACAATGACTTTTGCACCAACCTAATAGAACAAAGGTCTTGATGGATTGTAATGAAAGCATCTTTTGCATGTCACAGAATGAACGCATGGCCAGCCCTTCTTCCTGAGGACTGGGAGATCTAAGCCAATGAAGGGCTCTGCAGCTCAAGCTTCATTCGTTTCATGGAAAATCTGCTTCTTTCCAGGACTGGGGACCTCTGGAAGCTGCGCACAGAGCCCTTCCTTCTCCCTCTCTTCCTCCAGAGGCCCTGCCAAGATGAGGTTGGAGGTATTCTTTGTTCCTATGTCCATTCCTCCCCCAGGCACTTGGAGGACGGCACTGTTTTTGAGTGTGCAAGTCTTTCTCTCTTCCTATTGGTAAGCAAAAGATCTTACCAAAGCTTGACAACCATATTCCATTTGTCTCCTCAAAAACCCTACTCAGAGAAAAGCCTGTTAGCATAGTGAGGCATGGTAGTGTTGTAAAACCCTGCAGTGGGGTGGCACAGAGGCTGGACTTTGGAACCAGACTCCTTTTGTTCAAACCCTGCCTCTGCCCCTTACTATCTGTACACACCTATGCAACTTTGTCAACCTCTCTGTGCCTCGTTTTCCCGTTCTGTAGCATTGGGATGATATGGGACTGCCGTAAGAGTTAAATGAGTTAAAGAACAAAGAACCTGGACTAGCACCCAGCACATGCTAACTGTGGGCATGCTAGCTATCATTGTCTCCTAAGAACCAGCCCTTTATAAATTAAGCGCCAAAAAATAATAAGGTATTTCTGTTTTCCACTCTTCCTCGTACCTTCCCGAGGCAATGAACAGGGATCTGATTCTGTTGGGCAGGGAGTGGGTGGAAAGGGAAAACTACAAAGAGAACCTGAATTAAAAGATAATAACATCTCAGAATATTATTTTAGGTACAGACACATGAAAAAATTTCAACATAATTTTTTTCCTCTGCCCACACATTAAAGTCTCAGGTGCCTTCAATTCACTTTTATGAGAAAAGTTACTTACATGGCTTGTTTTTTCATATATGAAAAAAGTAAACAAATTTGCCCATTGACTACTTAGAGTGTCTGAGGTTATGGGCAACTCTGAAGATTCTTTCATAGGATTCTCTCTCCTTCCCTTATTCCCTCCCTTGTTTCTTCCTTCCTTTCTTCTCTCCCCTCCCTCCCTTCTTTCCTCTCTCCATCCTTCCTCCCTTCCTTTCTGTCTCCCTGTTTCTTTCTTTTGCTGCTGTTATTTGATATTCATCAGAACCAGCAATGCTGTTATGAATGTACAAAATAGATTCTTCCAAATGGCTTTCTTCCCCTAAGAGATGATAGATTGCTTTTCTCTCCTCGGTGCAAATCAGAAATTGAAATACATGAAGCACATCTTGAGCAGTGTCATGGCAAAGGAGTCTGGTTTATGGAGTGTCTGTCTCTGGAAATTTGGAGAACTGGGAGCAGATGTGATTGTGCTTCACAACTGCAGGTGAGGCTGGGTCAGCTCTCCCAGTCCTGAAGCACATGCAGAGTTTTCTCTCCTAATAGCAGCATCCTGACTGCCCTATGTGCTTTTTAAATTGGTTTTGCAAATTCTTTCCCCAAATTCACAGTTTGACTGGTCAGGAATAAACAAGTCAATTCACAGACTCAGGGAAATTTTACAGAGAATGGAAGGGAAGAACACATCCTCTCTGGAAATTATCGAGCCAATACATTTCCCAGATGTTTACTGAAAACAATGGTATAATTACAGATGCAAGGTCGGTTTTTGTTGAGTGTACCGTGTGCCCAACAGAGACCATAAATTCAACAGAAATGGAAGGGACCATCCCAGAACACAGCACAACCAAATCACCTGCACAGACATTTTCTCTACTGTCAGTGTGACTAGGTTGCAATCCCAGAAATGTTTTCAACTCCTGCAATGTTTTTGGGAATATGGGAGCAGCTATGTCCTTGTTTCTTTGAAATCAATAAGTAAAGATCTGAGACGTTTATGCTACCTGAAGAAATCAAGGTCTGTCCTTAAAGTCAATTCTTAGTGGTTTCCATTCTCTCATTTAAGGTAAAGCTCCATGCCGTAGTAAATGAACCTCAAGATACGTAATGGTTAGAGACCCACAGAGGTTTATTTTTCACTCATTGAAAGTCCAGTCTGGTCGTTTTTGTTGATGGGTGAGTGGATCCACGAAGCACTCATTCAAGAACCTAGGCTCTTTCCATCTTGTGAATTCTCCGTCTTTAACAAGCATCTTCTGAGTTGCAGCAACAGAGTGTGGAGGACCATCCATGAGAGGTTTTATAGGTCAGGCTGGGAGGTGGTGATATGGCTTCTACTCATCTTTCTCAGCTAGGTCCTTGTCCCCTGCAAGGGAGGCTATAAATAGAGTAGAACTCTGAGCTCAGAAAGAAAAGGAAAGAGATTTGGTAAATAGCTATTCACCAGATAACTGACTCACTAGCTAGTCAGTCTCAGCAGCTACAGCCTTTTAAAAAAATCATACATAATGTCTTCCAGTTTAATTAGGGGATGATTTTAAACTTTCAAAGAGACAACTGAGAGGCATAAATATCTGCAGCCTTGTTTCTATCTGTTCCTTATCAGGCTTAGTAATAAGGCATTCTCTATAGCAAGACAGTTATAAATGCTGCATAGTAGAACACAGCTATTTTGTTTTCCTAAGATGAGAAAGAAAAAAATATGCAAAGTGTTTGAACAAATTCATTTGCTACACCAAATGTTTTTTCAAGGCTGTGTTTTCTGTTACTGCCTTTTCTTTCTTCTACAATTACGGAAAGCACATTCTTTAGGACAGGGACAATCTCTCCATTGACAAATACGTTAGGAAAGTCAACATCTTTGACAGGCTCAGCACTGGTGGTGATTCAGAGGGTCTATGCAGCATTTGTATCATTATTGTAATAGAATATTATCATAAGCATGATACGGAAAGCATACCTACTGTGTGCTGGGCACTGTGCCAAGGACTTCACCTGCAATAATCCTAAAAATCCTACAAACAACCCTGTAAGCTAGGTGTCATTATTATACCCACGTTACAGATGAAACAATAAAAAAGGCAGTGAAGTTAAGAAAATTGGCTGAGTTCATATGACTTGCTAAAGAAGCAGCAATAGGACAGAAAATTGCCACCTGCCTACTCCCGTCCCTGGCAGACCTGATGCCCACTGACTTGGCTTTTAGTTTTTATAGCACATATCACTTCTAACATATGTTAACATTTTATTGTCTTCTCTAATAAACTGTAAATTCCATACGGACAGAGACCTGTTTGTTTACTTTTGTATCCCAGACACGAACAGTGCCTAGCACATAACAATGTTGTAAATATGTAGGAATGCAGAAATGAATGCAACCTAATCCTAGAAGATTCTCCTTTCATATCTTTTCTCTACATTTTGCCTTGACTTTTTGAGTTTTCCCGTATCCTTCCATTATTTTGCTTTCTAAAAAAGATTAATTTTCTATCCTTCCTATTTATTGCAACCAGAGACTCAGACTGGTACAGAAAAATGCCTTAGTTTAATTATTGTTTAAATTATTGGGAGTTGCAAACAAAGTCACTCTCTGTCCTTGTTTGCAAATATTGTGTTTGCAAATGTACTTGCTACAATGTACTTATAATTTCAAAATCAATGTTCCTGGGGTTTTTGTGCTCATTTTTGAGAATACATGAAACAGAAAAGAAAAATTTAAGTTTCCACCTGAGGTGGAACAAGGTGACACTGAGTTTTCTTGTTTCAGCTCTCACAGCATAAACAAGTGTCCTTTTTGTAGGCTATTTAGTGGCAAACTGTTTCCATTTTTGTGTTTCTTTAATGGGTGATTTTGCTGTTTAACACGGCCTGCAAGCATAGTGCCGAAGTCTTGTCTACCACAAGAAGGCAGTGTGAGGTACCTGACGGAGAAAACGCAAAGACGCTTCATTCAGGCATGGGTGACAGACAGCGGTGCTGGCTATGAGTTCAATGTTAATGAGTTGGTGCTATAAATTAAATATGGTGTCATTAAACAGAAACACACATAAAACAAGGTTACGTATTCATTGATGGATGAAAATGTTGTGACAAAAGGCTTGCAGAAATTTATCTCTATTTCTCCTAGAAAATGTTCAGTATTTGATAATTCCATATCCAAGGTGACACTATAGAACATAATTACTGCGGGATGCGGGGTGGGTTGGGGAAAAATTGGTCAAAGAATACAAAATTTATTTTAGATGAAAGGAAAAAGTTCAGGAGAACTATTGTATAACATAATGACTGTAGTTCACAAGGAGGTATGGTATTCTTGAAAATTGCTAAGAAAATAGATTTTAAGTGTTTTCACCACAGAAAAATAAAAAAATAAGAATGGGATAATCTATACATCAATTAGCTTTATTTAGTTATACAAAGTATGGTATGTATATTTCAAACTGCAAGGTTGTATATCATCAGTATATACTTTTTTATTTGTCAACTAAAAAATTTAAAAAGAAAATAACTGTGGCAGATAACAAGAATTTATTTCTACTTGGGAAAACAGTGCACTAGAATATCCTTAAAGTTTCTCCATCTTTGCAGATTTTTCTATGAAAAGAAATAGAAAGTCATCAGGGTTAAACCTTGTCTCCACTTTCTATAATGGAGACAAGGTTTCTGTAATGAACACCCCCATGTACTTAAGGGTAGAATGTATCTGGTAGGAAAGCAAGGGAAGAATCATCTTTTGGATACACTTATGTTGTTTCAGAGATGACTTAATCAACAATGTTACATGGACAGCAGTATTAAAGGTAATGTGTATTTCTGGGTTTGTGCATAGGGTAACTTCCCTTGTTCTTGGCTGCCTGTGATATTTATTGTTCTTGGTCTGTTGGCATTTTTATGATACTGTGATTCAAATTTTATAGCTGTTTTACTGGGCTAATTTTCCATGCTGCATTTCATCAGCCCATCTCAGACACCCATCAAGTTAACTCCCCTCCCCTCTTCATGAGTTGATGCTGTGAATTGCGCCTCCTCGTCATCCAGAAAACTGGGCACACTGTGCTTTGCAGCAGCCTGAAAACAGAGGTCAGGGAGGAGAAACACGCAGCATACGTTTCCCAAAACCTTTTCTCACGGAATGACTAGGAAGTGAAGAAAGCTCTCTTTTCCCTCGAACATTTCTGTTGTTAGAGCTGTAGAGTACCTATAAAACTAATGAGATAAATGTTAAATTATGCACCAAATCTCCACTGTGATAAATTAACATGGCCACATGAATGGTCTCCTCTCTCCAGAGAAGGGTCCCTTTTAAAATCTCATTGTGATGTGGCCGAGGTTGAGTGGGGCTTTGCATTTAGGTAGGGATGCAATAAAGGCATGGTGACATTTGGTTCCCCAGTGCGTCTCTTGATTTGAAGACTGGTAAGACCACATATTTCTCAATGACCCCAACCATATTGAGCTCATTTACCTTTCAATAACACTCTTGTTCAAACATTGACTATTACTGTGCAGATACAGCAGGCCAAATACCTCAAATTCCATTTTCCTGGTTTTCAAATCCTCAAAGTGGAGACTTGTGAACTGTGAACATTATCCCTCCATGACTAGATACTTGGAATTTGAATCAGAATGATCAACCATCCCGATGTGCCTGGACCGGGGGATTTCCTAAGACGGGGGCTTTCAGTGCTAAAGCTGAACAAGACCCAGGCAAACTGGGAGGAGCTGGACACCCTGTGAACCGTCCCCTCGCAGTGTGTCTGACTAGGACACCCAGTCTTTCCATTGCAAGTGAGGGAGTGGAGTGTTGAGGACACCAGGGAACACATTCCAATCTTATTTTAAACTTGGGTCCTACTGCGGGAAAAGACGGTGACAGAATTTTTTTAAAAAAAGAGCGAATAACTTTCCCCTTTGTCTCACTCTGCATCATCTATTTCCATCTTCACCTCCTTATTCAGATTCCCTTTTCAGCTTAATTTGTTCAACAATCATTTACTGAGTAGTGCCTACTCTGTACAAGCCAGGTACTAACCAGAGTCATGCTTGTGTGCTGGGATAGATCATGCACATGCTCTCTTTCTGTCTCTCTCTCTCTCTCTCTCTTTCTTATTCCCCCCCACCAAATCTATCTCCATTTCTATCTCTCACTCTTTTTATGTGTATTAGGCAAACACTCTCAGTCTACCTAATCAACTTAACACTTATTTCTAGCCCTGTTTAGTCAGATGGCACAAAGCATCAGACCATCAGTTCTAACTTATTTCAAGAAATATGCATTACACTCAATTTGTAATTCCACCCTCCTCTTTTTCATGGAGTTGAATCTAAGCTCCAGGAGGCTCGCACAGTACTGTAGTGGGTGCACAAATATATTTTCAGCTCTGCTTTTCTCTGTACAATGCTGGTGTCCACAGAGATGGTTTTTCCTGTCTGACCTCTTTCCCTCCTTAACCATCCCTGATAAGTTTGCAACCCAGCTGGTCCCCTAATATGAGATTTGCCACACATCCATAATGGTGCACCCTGAACCCAGTCATGACGCGCATCCTTGTCCTCCAGTGCTGGTTGCTCAGAAGACTGTTAGGCTTCTCCATTCTCTTGGGAAACACTGGAGTGGGTGGTCCTTTCAGGCCCCTGTGCCTTGAATTCACATAGAGCCATCTTTAGTCTACTCTCTTAAACCAAAGTGGCATGAGGAACTCTCTGGCAACCAGATAAGAAAAGAGACCCAGGTTGCTTCTATTCCAGATCTCCCAAACCTTCTGGGAGACATATGATCCCATTATCACCACTTAGGACCAAGAACAGTGGGTGGAAATGATGTACCTTCCCTTGCTTTCCTACCAGACACATTCTACCCTTAAGTACATGGGGGTGTTCATTACAGAAAACAAGAATCCATTCTGATAGATTACACACACACACACACACACACACACACATACACACACATTATTTTTATTTTTTTGAGACAAGGTCTCCCTGTGTTGTCCATGCTGGAGCCCAGTGGCATGATCTTGGTTCATGTACCTGCAGCCTGAACCTCCTGGGCTCAAGCAATTCTCCTACCTCCGTTTCCTGGTGTGCACTGCCATGCCCAGATAATTACTGTATTTTCTGTAGAGAAGGGATTTCACCATGTTGCCCAGGCTGCTCTTGAACTCGTGGGCTCAAGTGATCAGCTGGTCTTGGCCCATCCCAAAGTGCTGGGATTGCAGGCATGAGCCGCTGCACCCAGCCAGGTCATAGACTTTCTCTGCCTATTGTTTAGGTCAAATTTCAAGGCTAAAGTTAAATCAATTCATTAAAACCCCTAGTAGGTTCTTATGATACAAATCTCTTTAATAGCAGTCACTCTTTCAATATTCTATTGTGAAAGCCCAAAGCTGAGAATGGATTTATTTACTCTTCTTTTTGGCTTGATTTTGGTCCTATCTTGGGTAATATGAGGGGGAATATCCTAGCTTCTAGGGTTGGAGATAAGTGTGGATAGGAGGAAGAGTGGGAAAGTTCACACCTTGTTTAATATTTGGTCATATTACACTGACACATGGATGGCGTGTTTGTGTCTGTAAATAGACCTTGATATTTTGGATGTTAGAATGCTTCCTTTACTAACTTTCATTCCCTCCCCAGCATCACATACAAAGTTGTTCTGTTCTTGGTCTGGCCTGGGGCTTGGTTGACTTCAATGTGGCCCCTCCAGGACGGGACAATGTGTACTGAGAAATGATTAATAAACCTAGAGAGAGAGAGAAAAAACCAAAGCTGCTTCCAGGAAATCAACCAGATATAAATAAGCCTCTTTCATCCCCAGTGGATGTTAATATTTAAATATTTACTTCAAACAAATACATTTAAGTAAAATTTCTGCCAAAGTTAAATCAATCCACCAAAACACACTTAGGAAACTAAAAGTGTAAAATCTGCAGGTTATGCATTCAGTCTGAGACTGACTTGTGTTGGGAAAATGAAACAGGTAAGCCCACAAAACTGCCCTCCATTTCAGTGTGAGAGGGCACACAGTTCAGGAACAGACACAGATGTGAACACAGCTCCAAAGTGTCAATGAAGTCTGGACAGAATTTCACATGTATTTAGAAAATGGAAGAAGGAAGAATTAAAGCCTCTCTTATCTTCTTGAGTGATAAATGGATGTGTCTGTGATTGTCTCCTTGTGTTTGTGTCTTGTGAGAAATCATTGAGCTAATTTCGAAGTAGAGTGCTAACAGTCCCGTGGGCCAGAAGGCTCATGACCTTGTCTTGCAAAATCAAATTGCCAGGCTTTTAAAATTCTGTTTATTTTTGTTTTTTAGAGACAGTGTGTCCTATATTGCCCAGGCAGGAGTATAGTGGGGCAATCATAGCTTGCTGCAGTCTTGACCTCCTGGGCTCAAGTGATCCTCCCACCTCAGCCTCCTAGGTAGCTAGGACCACAGGTGCATGACACTATGCTTTGCTAGTTTTTTATTTTATTTTTTGGAGAGGCAGGGCCTCCCTACATTGCCCAGCGTGGTCTCAAACTCCAAGGCTTAAGGGATCTTTTGGCCTCAGCCTCTCAAATATCCTTTTTTTTTCTTTCTTTGAGATGGAGTGCTGGTCTGTTGCCCAGCATGGAGTGCAGTGAAGTGATCTTGACTCACTGCAGCCTCCATCTCTTGGGTTCTAGTGATTCTTCTGCCTCAGTCCCCCAAGTAGCTGGGACTGATGCCCAGCTAATTTTTGCATTTTTTAGTAGAGACAGAATTTCTCCATGTTGGCCAGACTGGTCTTGACCTCCTGACCTCAAGTGATCCACCCACCTCAGTCTCCCAAAATGCTGAGATTACAGGCATGAGCCACTGAACCCAGCCCCTTTATTTATTAAACAAAGAAAGCTCCATCATCTTACCCATAGCCTTTGAAAGCTTGACTATTTTCCCCTAGAGATGAAAATCATCCCTATGTGAGGAAAGTGGTTCTTTTCTTAGGCACAGACAGCCCTTCGTGGTTTGCAAGATCTTTTACACATTCATTAACCCAAACAATCCTGACAACAACCTGCATGGTGAGCAGAGCAAGAATGATTGTTTCCACTTTTCAGAGAAGAGAGACAAGTCTCAGAAAAGTGAAAGACACCACCTAGGGGTGCTCAGTCTGCACGTGGCGGAGGAAGAGAGGCAGCACGAGGTTTACAGCTCCATCACCTTGCACACCTGTGTCCTCTGCATTCTGTCTGAGGAAAGCTGTTTCCAGAAGATTACTCGGGGCTCCTTCAGCAGCTGACAGCCCAGGAAACCATCAGAGGCAGCCATCCTTCTGCCTACTTTATGCAGAGGCCTCCAGGGAAGAGTCAGGGAGCACCTGGGGCTCTGACACCTGCAGTACAATCTCCAGGTTGGCCCCATGGACTGGATTAGCACACATTCTCCTTTCCCAGGACTTTCACCCACATGCACCATGTCTTGTGGACATTGTGCTAGGGTTTCATGTGATTAACAAGATTTATTTCAAAACTACAGTATTTTCGGGCTGGGCATGGTGGCTCACACCTGTAATCCTAGCACTTTGGGAGGTCAAGGCAGGTGGATCACTTGAGATCAGCAGTTCGAGACCAACCTGGCCAACAGAAGGAAACCCTGTCTCTACTAAAATACAAAAACTAGCCAGGTGTGGTGTTGAGTGCTTGTAATACCAGAGATTTGGGAGGTTGAGGCATGAGAATCACTTGAACCCAGGAGGTGGAGGTTGCAGTGAGTGGAGATCACGCCACTGCACTCCAGCCTGGGGACACGGTGAGACTCAATCTCAAAAAAAAAAAAAAAAAAATACAGTGTTTTTGAACTAAGCCTGTAAAAATGCCTCGGTATGTATTTCTTTTCCAGATGCAAGTGATTTCTTTAAATTTTTAAAGGTTAAAAATGGTTACAACCTCTATTTTTTGCTTGTTAAAATAGTATCATAATATATAAATTTGTAAATTAGAAATGTCTCTAATGGTTTTATTTTTCTACCCCATTATCCCAAAGTATTTATAATTTGGAATTTATCTTTTTAGAATTGTGACATGTGAACACTTGCAGGTGTCTGTATGTGGTCAAATACACTTACCTATAAATTGCTTTTTTCACTTACTATTTCTTATGCATCGGCCAGGCGCGGTGGCTCATGCCTATAATCCCAGCACTTTGGGAGGCGGAGGCGGGTGGATCACGAGGTCAAGAGATCGAGACCATCCTGGTCAACATGGTGAAACCCCGTCTCTACTAAAAATACAAAAATGTATAGGTAATGGGGAGGAAGGCAGCAAATCACACTGCCATGTGTGTACCCATGCAACAATCTTGCATGTTCTTCACATGTACCTCAAAACCTAAAATGCAATTAAAAAAAAAAAGAATGAACAGGAAAAAAAATACAAAAGTTAGCTGGGCATGGTGGCACTTGCCTGTATTCCCAACTACTTGGGAGGCTGAGGCAGGAGAATTGCTTGAACCCAGGAGGCGGAGGTTGCCGTGAGCTGAGATCGCACCATTGCACTCCAGTCTGGGTAACAAGAGCGAAACTCCGTCTAAAAAAAAAATATTTCTCATGCATCTTTGCATATTGGTTCACCTAAACCTACCACATTATTTTAAAGACTGCAATGTATCCCATTGCGTGGTTGTAGTATAAATAATATAACTCACCCTTGGTGATGTACATTTCTGCTGAGCTCATTCTTACTCTCAATGGTGTTCCATTTAACATGCTTTATTTTTTACATGTTTAATCCAAATATTGCTGTAGAATACATTTATAGAAGAAGAATTGTGAGTTCAAGTAATATAACAATTATATATATATATATTAATTTCATCAATATTCATATTCATCAATTATACATATATGTTTATGTGTGTGTGTGTATATATATATAAAACAATTGTGTATATATACATGGTCCATGCCATTCAGTGTGTTATACATGAGAGGGCATGTGATTAGGTGGGTTCTTCATGACCCCCAGCTGCTGGACTAGCACCCAAGTCAAACTTCTAGATCAACACCGTGGAGAACCTTCTTTTTAAATTGGAACAACCTCCTTATGAATTAGTGAGCAAATGATTACTACAGAGGAGAAGCGAAGCTATATCAGATGATATATATTCACAATTTTGACCTCCAAATAATGGTAGTTAGAATCCCATCAATGACACCTTCCTTCTTCCTGGTTGAAAATGAGTCATTCTGATCTATTTTTGCATATGCCAATTGCACTTTAAGTGATGAAGACACTTTCCAGTGGGTTTCACAATCTCCACGTCACCTGCTCCTGGCATCTTCACCAGCCCTTCATCTTGCAGCCCCTCCTTCCCACATCTCTGTTCATACAGTACCCATCTATCTTTATATAATCAGACTTCCTGTGTATTTTTCTTCTCTCTTCCCACCCTTGCCCACATCGGTACCTATCTCCTATGCATCTTTCAGGCATCTTCTCAGGGAACCTGTTCTTCATCATCTGTAGTAAGCAATGTGCCTCCATAATGCAATCCCCATAACGCCCATGTTTTGTAGAACCCAGTTCATCTGCATTGATCTGCTTAACAGGGATACCCTCTACACACTCCCATGGGGGCAGAAGCCACTTCTGATGGACTACCATTAGACCAGTCCATGCCCAGCCCTCACATAATCACCATGAAGAGCAGAGGAATAGATGGGGAAGAAAGGCATTGGCCTTATGAATGGTCTTAAAGACAGGAATGGGGGAGGAAATAAGTGTGGTACCCACTGTCCACAGATTGAGCAAGAGGGAGGCTCTTTCAAAAAAAAAACAACAAGCTAATTTTTCTTTGAACTTCTCTTTGAGAATGGTTCCTCAAAGAGAAATTAGCTGCCTCTGTCTGAAAAAGGAGTGGATTCTGATTGCCAAAACCATCAGATGAGCTCAACATGGTCTAATTTTATTTTTCCTTTTTTATAGAATTTTGTCGATTTTACGAATTTGTGGATCTAGGAATTGGCACTGTATGCAACTGGCACTAAACTGGGCACTTAATACAGTGAGATTATTTAGAAGCCAGTTGTGCTCTGCATTTCTTTGGGTGTCTCCATAGTGGAAATTGTAAAAGGGATTCCAGGACATGGAGAGGAGAACAAGCAGGGACTCTAAACCGTGAGCCCTGTGGCTTGTGAACTTACTCTAGGTGTTGCCTCAAAGAAACCCTCAGTCACAACCCTTGTCCCATTCCCTGGTCACAGCGGGTGAGAGTCAGAAGGCACATTGGATCGTTACCCTCTCATCCAATGCTGAGATTCCCCCCACTTTAGAGGCTTCAAGTAGACTTGGAAGACACAAGAAATACAAAAGTGAGGTTCAAGTTCTAATCTATGCTTAAAGATTTCCACAACACAAATGGATATGTTCACAAAAACACACACACAATGCAGTGTGACATATTTGTGTCATCCACAAGATAATGATAGAATGTGTATGTAAGGACATGCCCTGCAGAGGCCACTGAAGGTAACATGTGTTGGGAGCAGGTGTGTAACGATGTCTGATGAACTACCTTTCATCCTTCCAGTGTCTCTCATTGACTTCATTCACATTCAGAAACAACCTTAAAAGTTTGAGTTTTCTGAAATTTTTGAATATATGTGTCCACTTAAATAGCAAACAGAGAACGATCCTCTGAAGATAATTAGTTTATCATTGAGTGTACAAGGGATTTGCAAATCCAGGACTTGCGGTGTATGGAAACCAAGGGCATGTTCAAAGAGGTTGAGGCGAGAAAAAGCTTTTAAAGGAAAAGGGAAAATGTACACATAATTAGTTCTGAAACAGAAGAACATTGTTTACAGGGGCTATTTCAGGAGCTGATGCCAGTTCATTAGTAGAGACAGTGTGATGGGCAGGTGTTCTTGTACATCTGACTAGATGTCCTTGTGACTCAGGTAGCAAGCTGCAGTTTGAAAAGTCCTTGATAAAGTTCTTGTTACAGGCATATGTGGGTAAAAGCCCTTCAGAGTCTTTGTAAAAGTTCCTACCATAGGCATGTATGCGTGAAGGCCTCCCTTTTTTAAGAGAGGCCTGGCTTCTTTTCTTTCTTTTCTTTTCTTTCTTTCTTTCTTTGTTCCTTCCTTCCTTCCTTTCTCTTTCTTTCTTTTTCTTCTCTTTTCTTTCCTTCCTTCTCTCTCTTTCTTTCTCTTTCTTTTTCTCTCTCTTTCTCCCCTTCCTCCCTCCCTCCCTCCCTTCCTTCCCTTCTTCCCTCCTTCCCTCCTTCTTTCCTTCTCTTTCTTTCTTTTGGTTTGACACAAGTGACTCCATTTTGATCCTGATAATTTTCACATTCATTACTGGCCAACAAGCCTTTCCAATCTCCTGGGGTAAAGACTGATCTAGCCTCTGCTTCTCCTCCACACTAATTATCTGCTCACTCCCTCAAAACCAGTTTGTTCTAATTTGAAAAGAAAGCTCTCCACTGCATAGATCTGAAAGTTTGACTTGGGTGCTAGTCCAGCAGCTGGGGTAATGGAGAACCTACCTAATCACAAGCCCTCTCGTGTGTAACACTCTGAAAGGCATGGACCATCTGGCCACCATCCACTATGGTGGACATTTATTGCTCGTTGAGAGCCTCAACAGCTGTACCCTCCTCTAGTAACAGACCCTTTTCTGGGGAAAATATGCCTTCCTTACTCTGAGTGGTGGGGGGCTTTTCTTGCCTCACTCTAGGAAAAGATCATATGAACCTTTCCTGGCCAATCAGAAACTCAAATTCCTTGAGCTCAGCAATTGGTTTATAAATGGACATTTAATAATAATTCACATGGGATCAAAGGGTAAGGAAAGTCCATGTGGAAGTGTGGAAAGTGAGATACCCACTTCTCCAAGAAACTAGAAAAAGTAGAGCTCTAAGTTGTAACCATTGTAGTCATGGTGGCTTCTCTGTGGATGAAACCAACATGAAGAAAAGGAAACATGAAATGAAAAAAGAAGAGAACCCAAGTCTCCTGCATCAAGCCACAACTGAAAGGAACCCTATCCCTATACACTTCAGTTATTTCAGACAGTACGTGACTTTTATGCTTAAGCTAGCTTGAGTTGGATTTTTATGAATTATAACCAAGAGAACTTTGATGAATCTTTTCATCTTGCTTCCCTCCCTCTCAACTCAATTCTTTCTGTAACTTCTGTGTACAACCAATATATTGCATCAAAGAATGCTGCGAACAACAGCAGCTCAGGTATCAGTTCTAATCATGCATGGACCCTTGTGCTCACTTGGGTCAGCCACCTGTCAGTGAGGAGCAACTCCAGGCCATGAGTTGTTCTAATGTTAATGAAATATCTGATGCTACCCACGCCATACATCATGGCCCACACCAGCTTGGGAAGCACCCAGTGGCAGAGGGTGCTTCTCTTTGTTCTGCAGAATTGACCACCATCCTCCTGAAAGTACCCAATGGGAAAGAAAAATTTCTCTAAGGTATAAAGATATCATAATAATAGCCGTGATCTGGAGTTCAAACCAACTTCATAAGAAGATAATTGATGGGAGGCCAAGGCAGGAGATTTGCTTAAGCCCGGGAGTTTGAGACCAATCTGGCCACCATTGCGAGACCCCATCTCTTAAAAAAAAAAAAAAAAAGGATTTAATCATGTGAACAACCTTGAGAAACTGGTAAGGAATAGGTATCGTTTAACCTGTATCTGGAAGGAAGTTTGTTTCCGTCCTAAGAATATGTTGTAACCTTTCCCCTGATGGAAAGTGGTGTAGCAATGTGGTGAAGAGCTGAGATCAGAAATCAGAAGCAACCTGGGTTGGCCTGCCACTTACTAGGAATGAGTTCTTGAAAAAGTCACTTAACCCCAAGCTACTTAATCTCCTGGAGACTCGGTGTCCTCATTCTCAAGGGTTTCTGGATGAGGGGTTACTAATTTAAGACTCACCACATTCAAAACTTGTTCTCATTTGTGGCCGCATTTAAACAGACCCAGATCTGCACAACCTTATTAATATTTTTACTCACATACTTTGGTCTTAAATAATACATGGTCTTGAACATTTCCCAGGTAATTTTATTTTGTATCACATATTTTATCCAAACTTCTTTAAATTATTTAATTAGAATTTTTAAAAGGCAGCAATCAGGCCATTTACTTTTCCTGATTTTCTTACTCAGTGGCATCTTAAATTACTTCAATCGTTTTCATCCACAACAGAAATAAATAGAGGTTGTATATAAAATTTAGGTCATATCAAGATTTTCTGACCCAATAAAAGTGCTACTTGTTAAAGAAATCCTTCCAGGCAATTATAAATGTGTCAAACTAATGTAAAAGTGTGACATTTGAGATTGAGTCCATGATAATCATTTGAAAGTAGCTGCCAGCACATTTATGATAAAAATATGCTTAAGTATACATGCTCCTATGTACTCTCTAGAGCTGATGCAACCAAAATTCAATCTGAGAAAATATCTAGAAAATAAAGCAATTGCTTGCCAAGGAAGATTTTGAAGGAGCTCCGAAAATTAATAACAATCATAATAATTTCGATAATATTAATTTCATTGAGTTATGGAAAAAGATGGGTGGGGGAGGCTTTCAGATCTCAAATCCTGAGATTACAGGATTTGTTAGCCCAGTCTATGAAACATTTGAGTTTTACTTTTAGTATTTATGGAGATTAGAAGAATTCTCAATATTTGCAGTGGGGTTAATGAAGAAATTTTACATGTCAGTGAATTACAGCATGCACGGCAGCCTGTCTTACATGACCTTTAGTGCCTTGGCCTTCAAAGGTCAGAAGTCAAGGGAATTTGAGGGTTCATCATATATAGAACCAGTCATCTACTTAATCTGTTTATTGAATTTCTTACAAATATGACTGAAATATTTGTAACTGAAACAAAAGCCTCTCTTTACCACTTCCTGAGAAATGGAGGGTTTCACTGTTTTTATGCCCAGTCAAACCTCACAGATTCTAATCTAATTGATCAGGAGAAGGGTCAAGACATGGAGGAATTGTTCAAGTTCCCCAGATAATGCTTACATATACCTGGGTCTGAGAACTACTTCCTATCAGAAATTCCTGTGAGCTGGGATGGCGTGATTGAGAAAATAGCTGTGCCTTGTTTTCTCAGCAGAAAGGTGATCCTGAGAGAATTGAAGATGTGCTTTGATTCTCCTCTCAAGAACCAGGCTCACACTGTAGTTTTTGCTTCTAAAAGTCTACATTTTCCTTACTGCAGAGACTAGATAAAAAGGTTTGGTTTTCCAGAGTCTGAATTCTTGGTGGTGGGTATCCAGATTTTCTTAGGAAGAGAGGATCCTAGGTGTTCAATTGATGGGAGTGGTCCATTGAGAGGGTTTTCTAGGGAAGTTACTCAATTTGGAGAATGGTGGAGTTGCCATCCTTCCAACTGTCCTCCCAATGGTCCCAGTTTACCCAGGACTAAGCTGTTTTCTGGGAAGCTGAAATTTCCATGCCAAAATAAAGAGCGTCCTGGGCCAACCGGTATGGTGGGCCAACTGGTATGGTGGGCCACCCTATCTTCTAACACAAAGACAGCATTCTTAGGGACTAGAACATTACATGGAGGAGGTGGGAACCTTCCTGGGAAGGGTGTGCATCAAGCATGTGGCCCAGCTTTGCTTAAAGGGTGGGGCCTGGACAGACGTGGTGGCTCATGCCTGTAATCCCAGCACTTTGGGAGGCTGAAGCAGGCAGATCATTTGAGGTCAGGAGTTCAAGACCAGCCTGGCCAACATGGTGAAACTAAGTCTCTACCAAAAACACAAAAGTTAGCTGGGCATGGTGGCACACGTCTGTAGTTCCAGCTACTGGAGAGGCTGAGGCAGGAGAATTGCTTGAACCTGGGAGGTGGAGGTTGTCATGAGCCAAGATCGCACCACTGCACTACTCCAGCCTAGGTGACAGAGTGAGACTCTGTCTCGGAAAAAAAAAAAAAAAAAAGTGGGACCTGATGTCTCTGAATGGATCCTATGCATCTAGTTTGGGAGGACTCAGGAGGAGTGGCCAGGATGGACTGAGGACCAGGTAATTTACTCAAACCTGAATTGAACAAGTGTCAGGGATATAGAGAGTTCCATGACAATATGGGGAGGAAGCATCCCCTAAAAATTACCAGGACTGATTTCCTGCCAAAGCAGATGGGTAGAGCAGAGCCAAACTGGGTGACATTAAGATAAATAAGGAAATGTGAGATGTATTGCACTTCAGTACACTAATAAAATAAAAAAAAGTCCTGTTTTCATGATCATGCAGAAAGAAGAAATATAAAGCTGTAAAAAGACTACTTAGAAAATGAAATGGAAGATTTTCTTTTATTATACTTTAAGTTCTGGGGTACATGTGCAGATCATGCAGGATTGTTACATAGGTATACACATGCCACGCTGGTTTGCTGCATCCATCCCCCCCATCATCTACATTAGGTATTTCTCCCCATGTTATCCCCTCCCCAATGCCCCACCCCCTGCTATCCCTCCCCTAGCTCCCCCATCCCCCCAAAATGCCCTGGTGTGTGATGTTCCCCTCCCTGTGTCCATGTGTTCTCATTGTTCAACACCCACTTATGAGTGAGAACATGCGCTGTTCGGTTTTCTGTTCTTGTGTCAGTTTGCTGAGAATGATGGTTTCCAGCTTCATCCATGTCCCTGCAGAGGATATGAACTCATCCTTTTTTATGGCTGCACAGTGTTTCATGGTGTATATGTGCCACATTTTCTTTACCCAGTCTATCATTGATGGGCATTTGGGTTGGTTTCAAGTATTTGCTATTATAAACAATGCTTCAATGAACATACATGTGCATGTGTCTTTATAATAGAGCAATTTATAATCCTTTGGGTATATACCCAGTAATGGGATTGCTGGGACAAATGGTATTTCTGGTTGTAGATCCCTGAGGAATCGCCACCCTGAGGAATCGCCACACTGTCTTCCACAATGGTTGAGCTAATTTACACTCCCACTAACAGTGTAGAAGTGTTCCTATTTCTCCACATCCTCTCCAGCTTTGTTGTCTCCAGATTTTTTAATGATTGCTATTCTAACTGGTGTGAGATGGTATCTCAGTGTGGTTTTGATTTGCATTTCTCTAATGACCAGTGATGATGAGCATTTTTCATATGTTTGTTGGCTGCATAAATGTCTTCTTTTGAAAAGTGTCTGTTCATATCCTTTGCCCACTTTTTGATAGATTTGTTTTGTTCTTATAAAAACGTTCTTTGTAGATTCTGGGTATTAGCCCTTTGCCAGATGGGTAGATTGCAAAAATTTTTTCCCATTCTGTTGGTTGCTGGTTCACTCTAATAATAGTTTCTTTTGCTGTGTAGAAGCTTTTAAATTTAATTAGATCCCATTTGTCTGTTTTGGCTTTTGCTGCCATTGCTTTTGGTGTTTTAGTCATGAAATCCTTGCCTATGACTTTGTCCTGAATGGTACTGCCTAGGTTTTCTTCTAGGGTTTTTATGGTGTTAAGTCTTATGTTTAAATCTTTAATCCATCTAGAGTTAATTTTTGTATGAAGTGTAAGGAAGGGGTCCAGTCTCACCTTTCTGCATATGGCTAGCCAGTTTTCCCAACACCATTTAATAAACAGAGAATCCTTTCCCTATTTCTTGTTTTTATCAGGTTTGTCAAAGGATGGTTGTAGACGTGTGGTGCTACTTCCGAGGCCTCTGTTCTGTTCCATTGGTCTACACCTCTGTTTTGGTACCAGTACCATATCGTTTTGATTATTGTGGCCTTGTAGTATATACACCGATAACAGACAAACAGAGAGCCAAATCATGAGCAAACTCCTATTCACAATTATTACAGAGAATAAAACACCTAGGAATACAACTAACAAGGGACGTGAAGGACCTCTTCAAAGAGAACTACAAACCACTGCTCAAGGAAATAAGAGAGGACACAAACAGATGGAAAAACATTTCATGCTCATGGTTAGAAAGAATTAATATTGTGAAAATGGCCATACTGCCCAAAGTAATTTATAGATTTGATGCTATCCCTGTCAAGCTACCATTGACCTTCTTCAGAGAACTGTAAAAAACCGCCTTAAACTTCATAAGGAACCATAAAAGAGCCTGCATAGCCAAGACAATCTTAAGCCAAAAAAAAAAACAAAAACCAAAAAAAAAGCTGGAGGCATCATGCTACCTGACTTCAAACTATACTACAAGGCTACAGAAATGGAAAATATTATGACTGAGTCATTCTAGTCCCTTCTTTCTGTGTCAAACAGTCCAGAGACCAAGCATAGTCATATAGATGCTTGTTGCAGAAAATGCCTGCTTCTGGAAGGTAAGACTGTGAATCAGCTAAACAGCTGTCTTATCAAGACCAATTGCTTGCCTCGTGAGACTTGCTTCATGACCTCCCACTGCTGTGCCCACCCATCCAAAGCTATGAGGTCCATGTAGCAGAGGTTTCTTTCAGGACTCTGGTGGCCATGATCTGCTTATGCCTGGTTCTTAGTGAGGCCCAAGCTGGAATCCACAAAGCACCTACTCTCCCTGAAAATCTCTCAAATCCCTCAACATAACAAGGCCCAGAACAAAGGGCATCCTCATTTCTGGATTCAGTAAGCACTAAGGTTTGGAGAGTTCCAGGATAAGGCTGAATTTTCACCAGACCAAGAACTCAAGTCCAATACTTATGCTGCTGGCTGAAGATCAAAATCCATTTGCCTACCCTGCTTTTGATAACTAGATATCTGACACCATTGTGAGTGCAAGCTGGTCACCTGCTCAGGAATCCAACATCACAGGACAGGGCCCAGGGTATGGACAAGGGGCTAGGTTTGAGTGCTCTCCTGCAGGCTCCAGAGAAGCAGCCCCAGGGGACCCCATGTTCTGTGACCACAGAAGGTTTAAAGGCAGAGAAAGGTTTTCATGTCTGGTGGGTGAGACACCACCCAGCTAAAACCTAAGCTGGAGTTTTCATGCAAAAGGCCAGCATATTGGGCCCAGGGGAAATTGAATGTGTTTTGATTATAAGAACAGCTTTCTATTGTGGCTCCAGGGACTTCTTTCCAGCTGGCCTCTTGATCTGGGAGCTCCTTTATCCAAGACCTGTTAGGTTGAGAGAGAGAGAGGCCTGCTGGACCATGGGGCACAGGGCTGGGGTGCAGAGGTGAGACGTGGGTAACCACCTGTGGAAGTCTGACCTGCAGACCCTGACTCAGTGACGGATGAATGAATGCACTCCTCACACCATTAGTGTTTCAAGTGAGTGGGCTAGGGGTGGCTGTTGGCTGCTTTCAGAGGTCCAAATGCAACCAATCGACCATCTGCCTAGCCACACATTTATTCCCTTAAGGTTTTACAACAGAGGTTCTAAGTTAGCACACATGTGGATAATTAACATGGTTAAGAGAGTGGTTATACAACTGATAAAAGCTTTACGTTCTGGGGCCCAGAGTAAATACTATTAATAGGTAATTTCCCTATGATCTTCCCCAGAGAGACCACCCAGCACAAAATTAACATGAGTAAACAGAGTGGAGACAAATGGGTATGGGGTAAGGTCTTTTGATCAGTCTCTATCTCCTTCCGATGCTAATGCTAATGAGGCAGCTGCCTTCGACCTGTCTCAATAAAACCTTCTGGCCTTCCAAAAGGTTTGCGATTATAATCTATAATTTTCCCCAAATATTTTCCATAACAGTTTGTCGGCCACCCTGAGTGAATCTCTACACAGAGAGTGGGTGCACATGTGATGCTGGGTGGGAACCCCAGTGGGGATGAGAGAGAGGGTTGGCTGTCTCTCAAGCTGAAGAAGTGGCTATAAGACTCAGATCTGCTAAGCTGCAGACCCAGTCCTGAGCATCTGAACTGTGTTCAACTGAGACATACAGAGAATCACTTTCCCCCAGGGAGAATGCTCAACCACATCACCAGGTCACCCCCTTTCCCCATCAGGTGTCAGGCAGGATGACCAAAAGTATCCATGATGGAGATGGACAGATTGCAGGACTCAGGCAAGGAGGAGGACTCACCTTTACAATCATAAAGTAATGCCCCACTGTGCCATGGAAATTATCTCATCCAGCGATCCTCAGCAGATCAAAAGGGCCCAGAGGCTCTGAGATTGCTATGTATGATAATAAGAAGAGGCAAACTTCCTCAAAAGGCACAGAAAGGCACAGTGAAACCTGGCAGGTGAGATCATGCAACGTTTTGGCCCTTGGTTCTATGGACTAGTGTCAAGTCAGGCTGATATGGCCCAAGCTCCCGGCCAAGTTGCAGCAGGTGGGGTCGAGAGCCTGATCCCAACCAGCTCCCTGCCCTGCAAGGCCCATCTCACAACACCCAGCCCAGGCTCATCTACCCTAATTAGCCTTTCAAGAACTTCGCTAGGGTCTTTCAAAGGATTCTTCCCTGAGGTAAGTCTGATTTACTTAGCTTTGCTTGATCGATACATATTTGTCAGATCTTTGCGTGTCTTGACAGCAATAATGAGAACATTTTTGGCTTCAGTCATTTAAATGCTTAAGATAACATGAAGGCAGAGGTATAAGAATGATACAATGGACTTTGGGGATTCGGGGGGAGAGGATGGGAGGGGGAGCGAGGGATGAAGACTACAAATTGGATTCAACGTATACTGCTTGGGTGATGAGTGCCCCCAAATCTCACAAATCACCACTAAAGAACCTACTCATGTAACCAAATACCTCCTGTTCCCCCAAAACCTATGGCAATAAATTTTTTTAAATCTGTTTTATTTTTATTGATATGTAATAATTATACATATTTACGGGGTATATGTGGTATTTTGGTAATGCATAAAATGTGTAATAATCAAACCAGGGTATTTAGGATCTCTATCACCTTAAACATTTATCATTTCCTTGTGTTGGGAACATTTAGAATCTCTTCCAGCTATTTTGATATATACAATAAATTATTGTTACCTAGAGTCGCCCTGCTCTGCTACAGAACACTGGGACTCATTAACCAACCTCTCTTCATTCCCCCCATCCTTCCCAGCCTCTGGTGTCCATCAACACTCTCTACCTCCATGAGATTCACTTTCCTTAGCGCTCACATGAGTGAGAATATGCACAATTTGTCACTCCGTGCCTGGTTTATTTCAGCTAATATAATGACCTCCAGTTGCATCCTGCAAATGATAGGATTTCATTCTTTCTTTTTTTTTCTTTTTTGAGACAGGGTCTCACTTTGTTACCTAGGCTGAAGTGCAGTGGTGCAATCTCAGATCACGATAGACTCTGCCTCCCAGGCTCAAGTGATCCTCACACTTCAGCTTCTGAACAGTTGGGAGTACAAGAACAGGCCACTGTCCTGGATAATTTTTGTATTTTTAGTAGAGTTGGTGTTTCACTATGGTGGCCAGGCTGGTCTTGAACTCCTGACCTCAAGTGATCCAGCCACCTCCGCCTCCCAAAGTGTTAGGATTACAGGTGTGAGCCACCGCACCGGGCCATTCGTCTGTTAATGGACGCTTAGGCTGATTAAAATAACATGGCAAGGAGATTTGTAAAGGTTAAGTTACTGGGGATTAAGTAAAAATGTTGAAATCATTTTTCTCTTTATAGACAGGATCTGAATTATTTTCTATTCATAAGCAAATGTCAGGTCCTGAGCTTATTTTGTTTTCTACAATGCTGAAATAGTATTTATTTCACAACGTTTAGGTGAGTGGAGTGCTGATATGTTAGTGAAGCCGTTCTGACGGCAAGTTAGAAAATGTATTCCTGCATCCAAATGTACTTCCTCACTCCGCTTAGAGCCAACATTGCTCATTTTAATTTTCAAATGTATAAATTATTCTGTTTTTGCACGAGAATATGATTTATTGGTTTTTAAAATCAGCATTGAACTTTAAAAAGAAGCATCAACTTTGTCTTTAAGTATCTGCAACCTTCTCTCTGTGCAAAAAAGTAGCCTTCTCTTTGTTATTCTGCGTTTCCTTGGCAATGCCTTTATCTGATTGCCTCCATTTGAACTGTGTTTTAAGTCCTTTCTGGGAGAGCAGCTTATAATTAAAATGATTGGTAATTGTGTTTTTAATTAGCTGCTGCCTAATGAAAAATTACAAAACAATTTAGCTCCTGCAGGGAGATGAGTGACCAGAGAATAATTGCTATTTAGGGATAGTACTCTTTGCCATTTACTTCCTTCCTGCAGACAAGAGCGCATGTTTATATTAATTAAGATTATAGCCTGTTTGGAATGAGGCAGGATATAAGCAGACAAGGAAAGGAGGCAGTGAGATTTTGACTGCTTGTTCTCACCTCCTTTCAAATTTAGAAAAGGCCAGGAAATTTCAAGAGAGATCTGAGACCCTCTTGCTCCCTCCCCTCCCTCCCCTCCCCCTCCTGTCCCCTCCCCCTCCGTCTAGGGTCCAAATTCAGTTTGGCCAGTCAATTGCATCTAGTTATTTTTCACAACTGAGCCCTGCTGACCCCTGGTGACAGTGTCACCAAGCCAAGCTTCGGAGATCATATTGGATGGCCATTGCTTGACTGTTGGTTTTCAGTAGCTCTACTAACACTGCAAATCATTTGCTTTGTTCCCCTAATTTTTCTGCTTCCCAGCCATCCCCACCCCTTATTAACTGGAGTCTTTCCTACAAGATGATAAATGAGAAGAAAATCCATCTGAAATGAATGAACATTAAAAAGACACAGTGCTTAGTGACTGGCCTGCAAATGTGGTGTCTGTGTGTGCAAGGCATTCTTTGTAGCAGTTATTTTAATTTTGTCTATATCAATTCAGGAAGTCACTCCTTACAGACAAATACAGGAGATACCAGCAGGGAACTTAGAGCACCTGAGATCATCATCATCATACATGAGTCCCCAGAGTTTGCTATCTTCTTTGAACTTGCCTACCACCGCTTACGTTAAGAGCAACACATAGGTTGCATTCTGTCACGCTGTTGTTTTAATTGCTTGCTTGCTTGTTAAGCTACTGTTGTCAGTGGTTCTCAACATCAGAATCACCTGGAAGGCTTGTGAAAACAAAGACTACTGGGTCTGGGACCTAAGAATTTTTACTCAGTAAGTTCCCATTGATGTTGCTGGTCCAGGGACCACTCTACTATAGGTTGTAAAGGATGTTTCTAAAAATTGTGAATAATTCCAACTGGATGAAAAGGGGAAACTCAAATTTTTTTCTATGGCATCACTGCTTCCCTGATATAGAGTAATGCTCTGCAGCCCTAGTGGATAGAGTCTGCTTGTTCCATGAAATATAAGCGAAGGGAGAAAAAAGTCGGTGAGACTGGTGTTTCTCAAAGACCTTTAAATTTACAAAAAGCAGGGGAAGTCTCAAGGGTCTCTTGCGTACCACAAAGAAAAAACAGAGTGGGAGGTCCCTTCCCATGTGATCTTTGGACCTGATCACAAGGAGTGAATCAGACCTGGAGATGCCTGAGGCTCTAGTGGTGAAGTTTAGGTGCTCATTCCAAGGTAGAGTTTAGCTTTTAGATCTAATTCTGAAAAAGATCTGTGACTGTCAGCAGGGAACTGATAATTATGGAAATTATACTGACATCTTTGGTGCAAGATTTGATAAAAGAAATAGGAAGAATGCAGTAGCATGTCAACCCAGCCCTTGGAGACAAACTCTCTCACGATCTGGGCTATGTGAATCATTTGGTCTTGAAAACTTGGTCAAGATCTTTAAAAATGTTAAGGTTTAATTCTGTTTCTGTAAAACAGCAATAATAATACTGCCCATGTTGTAGACGTTATTGTTGCGGGGATTAAATGAAACACTTTATTATACTTAGCATATAATAAGAACTCAATACATGTTAGGTAAAATCATTAGCATCAACATAATCAAGCTACTAGGAGAAAATACAGGCAAATTTTTGTATAAACTTGGGAAATATAGCCTTGGGAGTTAGGAAGTCTTTCTAACATTAGTGAGGGAAAACATTTTTATTAAAATGTTTTTTAATCTATTTATTCCAGAGTAACAAAGAAAATTGATTTTTTGAAGGGAGTACAATAAAAATACTTATTTTCAAGCTATGTTTTGAATTTCAAAGTCATCTGTTATGAAAGACAATATTTTAAGATGTGTCAAGAGGCAGGGAAGGGGTTAATACGTTTTTCTTAACTTTTATTTTAGGTTTAGGGGCAGATTTGTTATATAGGTAAATTGCATGTCACAGGGGTTTGGTATACAGATTGCTTTGTCAGCCAAATAATAAGCATAGTACCTGATAGGTAGTTTTTAAATCCTCACCCTCCTCCCACACTTCACCCTCAAGTAAACCCCAGGGTCTATTGTTCTCATCTTTGTGTAGCTCCCATATGTAAGTGAGACCATGTGGTATTTGATTTTCTGTTTCTGTTAGTTTACTTTACCAGTTCTATCCATGTTGCTGCAAAAGACATGATCTTATTTTTGATGGCTGCATAGTATTTCATTGTGTATATGTACCACCATTTTTATCCAGTCTACCAGTGATGGACATTTAGGTTGATTCCATGTGTTTGCTATTGTGAATAGTGCTGCAATGAACATATGCATGCATGTGTCTTTATCATAGAATGATTTGCATTCCTTTGGCTACGTACCCAATAATGGGATTGTGGGGTCAAACGTAATTCTCTTTTAACTTTTTGAGAAATTGCTAAACAGCTTTCCACTATGGCTGACCTAATTTACATTCCCACCAGCAGCCTATACATCTTCCCTTTTCTCTACAACCACCCCCGAGTCTGTTATTTTTTGACTTTTTAGTAATCGTCATTCTGACTGGTGTGAGATGGTACCTCATTGGGGTTTTGATTTGTATTTCTCTAATGATTAGTGATGTTGAGAATTATTTCATATGCTTCTTGGTCACATGTAAATCTTCTTTTGAAAAGTGTCTGTTAATGTTTTTTGCCCACTTTTTAATGGGGTAGTTTTTGCTTATAAATTTGTTTAAGTTTCTTTTAGATTCTGGATATTAGGCCTTTGTTAGACATATGGCTTGCAAATATTTTCTCTGTTTCTGTAGGTTGTCTGTTTACCCCGTTGATAGTTTCTTTTGCTGTGCAGAAGCTCTTTATGTTAATTAGGTCCCATTTGTCAATTTTTGTTTTTGTTGCAATTGCTTTTGGCACATTCTTCATGAAATCTTTGCCAGGTTCTATGTTCAGAATGGCATTTCCTAGGTTGTCTTCCAGGATTTTTATAGTTTTAGATCTTAGAGTTGAGTCTTTAATCCATCTTGAGTTTATTTTTGTATCTGGTGTAAGGAAGAGGCCCAATTTCAAGCTTCTGCATATGGTTAACCAGTTATTCTGGCACCATTTATTGAATAGGGAGTGCTTTCCCCCATTGCTTGTTTTTGTTGGCTTCTTTGAAGATCGGATGATTGTAGCTGCGTGACATTATTTTTGGGATCTCTATTATCTTCCATTGTTTTATATGCCTGTTTTTGTTCCAGTACCATGCTGTTTTGGTTACTATAGCCTTATAGTATAGTTTGAAGTTGGGTGTTGGGATGCCTCCAGCTTTGGTCTTTTTACTTAGGATTGCCTTGGCTATTTGAACTCTGCTTTATTGGTTCCACATGAATTTTAAAATAGTATTTTCTACTTTTGTGAAGAATGTCAGTGGTAGTTTGATAGGAATAGAATAGAAATGGTATTGAAACTGTAAATGGCTTTGGGCAGTATGGCCACTTTAACAATATTGATATTTTTGTATCCATGAGCATGAAATGTTTTTCCATTTGCTTGTGTTATCTCTGATTTCTTTGAGCAGTGTTTTGTAGCTCTTGTTATAAAGGTCATTTACCTTCTTGGTTAGCTGTATTACTACATATTTTATTCTTTTTGTGGTTATTGTGAATGTGATTGCATTCTTGATTTGGTTTTCCACTTGGATGTTATTGATGTATAGAAATGTTACTAATTTTTGTACATTGGTTTGGTATCCTGAAACTTTGCTGAAGTTGTTTATCAGATCAAGGAGTTTTTTTGGCAGAGACTATAGGTTTTCTTAGGTATAGAATCATATTATCTGAAAACAGAGATAGTTTAACTTCCTCTCTTTTTATTTGGATACCTTTTATTTATTTCACTTGACTGGTTGGTCTAGCTAGGAATTTCAGTATTATGTTAAATAGGAGTGGTGAGAGAGGGCATGCTAGTCTTGTTTCAGTTATCAAGGGGAATGCTTCCAGCTTTTGCCCATTCAATATGATGTTGGCTGTGACTTTGTCATAGATGGTTCTTAATGTTTTGAGGTATGTCCCTTGAGTGTCTAGTTTGTTGAGAGTTTTTTACATAAAGTGATGTTAGATTTTATCAAATGCCTTTTCTGCATCTACAGAGATGTTGATGTGGTTTTTGTTTTGAGTTCTGTTTATGTGGTGGATCACACTTATTGATTTGCTTATATTGAACCAATCTTGCATCATAGGTGGTAAGATTTAGCTCTGTGTCCCCATCCAAATCTCACCTTGAATTTTAATATTCCCTATCTGTTAAGGGCTGGACGAGGTGGAGGTAATTGAATCATGGGGGCAGTTTCCCCCATGCTGTTCTCATAATAGTGAGTGACTTATCATAAGAGCTGATGGTTTTGTCACCAAAAGCAGTGGCAACAAAAGCCAAAATAGACAAATGGGACCTAATCAAACTCCATAGCTTCTGCATAGCAAAAGAAACAGTCATTAGAGTGAATCGGCAACCAACAGAATGGGAAAAAATTTTTGCAGTCTACCCATCTGACAAAGGGCTGATAACCAGAATCTACAAAGAACTGAAACAGATTTACAAGAAAAAACAAACAAACCCATTCAAAAGTGGGCGAAGGATATGAACAGACACTTTACAAAAGAAGACATACATGAAGCCAACAAACATATGAAAAAATGCTCATCATCACTGGTCATTAGAGAAATGCAAATCAAAACTACATTGAGATACCATCTCACGCCAGTTAGAATGGCGATCATTAAAAAATCTGGAGACAACAGATGCTGGAGAGGATGTGGAGAAATAGGAACGCTTTTACACTGTTGGTGGGAGTGTAAATTAGTTCAACCATTGTGGAAGATGGTGTGGCGATTCCTCAAGGACCTAGAAATAGAAATTCCATTTGATCCAGCAATCCCATTACTGGGTATATCTCCAAAAGACTATAAATCGTTCTACTATAAGGACACATGCACACGAATGTTCATTGCAGCACAGTTTACAATAGCAAAGACCTGGAACCAACCCAAATGCCCATCGATGATAGACTGGACAGGGAAAATGTGGCACATATACACCATGGAATATTATGCAGCCATCAAAAACGATGAGTTCGTGTCCTTCGTAGGGACATGGATGAACCTGGAAACCATCATTCTCAGCAAACTGACACAAGAACAGAAAATCAAACACCGCATGTTCTCACTCATAGGCGGGTGTTGAACAATGCGAACACATGGACACAGGGAGGGGAGTATCACACACTGGGGTCTGTCAGGGGGAAAAGGGGAGGGACAGTGGGGGGGTGGGGGAGGTGGGGGAGGGATAGCATGGGGGAGAAATGCCAGATATAGGGGATGGGGAGGAAGGCAGCAAATCACACTGCCATGTGTGTACCTATGCAACAATCTTCCATGTTCTTCACATGTACCCCCAAACCTAAAATGCAATAAGAAAAAAAGAGCTGATGGTTTTGTAAGTGTCTGACATTTCCCCTGCTGGCATTCATTCTCTCCTGCCACCCTGTGAAGAGATGCCTTCCATCATGATGCAAGTTTCCTGATGCCTCCCCAGCCATGCAGAACTGTGAGTCAATTAAACCTCTTTTCTTTATAAATTACTCACTCTCAGGTATTTCTTTATAGCAGTGTGAGAATAGACAAATACACCAGGGATAAAGCCTACTTAAATGTAGTGAATTAGCTTTTTGATGTGCTGCTGGATCAGGTTTCCAGTATTTGTTGAGTATTTTTGCATTTATATTCATCTGGGATATTGGCTTGAAGTTTTTTTTTTTTGTTGTGTCTTTATTGGATCTTAGTATCAAAAATAATACTGGCTTCATAGAATAAGTTAGGGAGGAGTCCCTCCTCCTCAATTATTTTGGAATAGTTTCAGTCAGAATGGTACCAGCTCTTCTTTATACATCTGAAGAACTCAGCTGTGAATCCATCTGGTCTTGGGCTTTTTCTGGTTGGTAGGCTATTTATTACTGATTCAATTTAGAAACTCATTATTGGTCTGTTCAGGTGTTCGATTTCTTTCTTGTGCCATCTTCAGAGGTTGTATGTGTCTAGGAATTCATCCATTTCTTCTAAGTCTTCTAGCTTGTGTACACAGATGTGTTCACAATAGTCTCTGATAGATTTTTGTATTTCTGTGGGGTTGGTAGTAAGCTTTCACTTGTTATTTCTGAGTGTGTTTATCTGGCTCTTCTCTCTCTTTTCTTTCATTTCATTTCATTTCATTCAGTTCAGCTCTGATTTTGGCTACTTCTTGCCTTCTGCTAGCCTTGGCATTGGTTTGCTCTTGTGTCTCTAATTGTGATGTTAGGTTTTTAATTTGGATCTTTTTAACTTTTTGACGTGGAAGTTTAGTGCTATAAACTTCCATCTTAACACTGCTTTGGCTGTGTCCCAGAGATTCTGTTATGTTATATCTTCGTTCTGATTAGTTTCAAAGAATTTCTTGATTTCTGCCTGAATTTTGTTATTTACCCAGAAGTCATTCAGAAACAGGTTGTTTAATTTCCATGTAATTGTATGGTTTGAGCTATTTTCTTAGCATTGATTCCTATTTTTATTGCACCATGGCTGACATGATTTCCGTTCTTTTGCATTTGCTGAAGATTGCTTTATGCCCAATTGTGTGGTCAATTTTAGAGTATGTGCCATGTGCAGATGAGAACAATATATATTTTGTTGTTTGGGGTGGAAAGTTCTGTAGATGTCTACTAGGCTCCTCTGGTACTGCCTCAATGATCTAATACTGTCATTGGGGTGTTAAAGTTTCCCACTACTGCTGTGTGGTGATCTAAGTCCCTTTGTAGATCTCTAAGAACTTGCTTTGTGAATCTGGGTACTTCTGTGTTGGGTATGTATATACTTAGGATAGTTATGTCCTCTTGTTGAATTGAGCCTTTTACCATTATGTAATGCTCTTTTTTGTCTTTTTTGTTTTTCATTGGTTTAAAATCTGTTTTGTCTGAAATTTGAATAGCAACTCATACCTTTTGATGTTTTGATTGCTTGGTAGATTTTTCTCCATCCCTTTACTTTGAGCCTGTGGGTGTCATTGCATGTGAGATGAGTTTCTTGAAGACAGCATACCATTGGGTTTTACCTCTTTATTCAACTTGTTACTTTGTGCCTTTTCATTGGGGCATTTAGCTTGTTTACATTCAACGTTAGTGTTGATACGTGCAGATTTGATCCTGTTATCATATTTTAAGCTGGTTATTATGCAAACTTGTGTGGCTGCTTTATAGTGTCACTGGTCTATGTACTTCAGTATACATTGTAGGTAATGTACTTCATACCTGCGTACTTTGTTGGTAATAGTCTTTCCTTTCCACATTTAGTGCTCCCTTCAGGACCTCTTGTAAGGCAGGCCTGGTGGTAATAAATTTCCTTAGCATTTGCTTGTCTGAAAAGGATCTTGTTTCCTCTTCATTTATGAAGCTTAGTTTGGCTGCATATGAAATTCTTGGATGAAAATTCTTTTCTTTAAGAATGCTGAATATAGGACCCAATCTCTTCTGGCTTTTAGGGTTTCTGCTGACAGGTCTGCTATTAGTCTGATAGGCTTCCCTTTATAACCTGCCCTTTCTCTGTAGCTGCCTTTAACATTTTTTCTTTCATGTCAACCTTGAGGAATCTGATGACTACGTGTGTTGGAGATGGTCTTCTTTTGTAGTATTTTGCATGGGTGGTCTATGTTTCCTGAATTAAAATGTTGGCCTCTCTAGTGAGGCTGGTGACATTTTTATAGATGATATCCTGAAATATATTTTCCAAGTTGCTTGACTTATCTCCATTGCTTTCAGGGACACAAATGAATAGTAGATTTGATCTGTTTACATAATTGTATATTTCTCAGATTTAAAAAAATTTTTCTTTACTGTTTTTTCTTTGTTTCTTCTGACTAAGTGACTTTGGAGAAGAGAGTCTTCAAGCTCTGAGATTTTTTTTTCCTAGGCTTGGTTGATTCTGCTATTATTTCTTATGATTGCATTATAGACTTTTTCTAGTGTGCTTTTCAGCTCTGGCAGATCCATTTGGTTCTTTCTTATAATGTCCAGTTCATCTAGCAGCTCTTGTATTGTTTTATTGTAATCCATAGATTTCTTAGTTTGGGTATCAAGTAGCCCCTGTATGTGGATGATATTTGTTCCAATCTATATTCTGAACTCTATTTCTGACTTTTCAGCTATTTCAGCCTGGTTCTGCTAGGGAGCTAGAACAGTCATTTGGAGATAAGAAGACACTCTGGCTTTTTGAGTTACCAGAGTCTTGCACTAGTTCTTTCTCATTTGTGTGGGCTAATGTCCCTTCAGTCTTTGAAGCTGCTGTGCTTTGGATGGATTGTTTTGCTTTTTTCTTCTTTGATGCTCTTGGGGATTAGATTACGGTATAAGATAGGTTCGATTGACTGGCTTTGATTCTAATCCATTCCTGGGACTCGGAGGAGCATTCTCTGATTATTTCTCCATGCCCACATTTCTTTGGTTAGGTGATCTTGTCTATGGGGCTCTCTCAGGTAGGGACCATGGTTGGCCCTAATCTGCTATCTGTGTGCTTCCTAAGAAAACATGGAGTTGTGCCTGCCCTCAGAGTTCAGGCAGAAGCAGGACCACTGGGTTAGAAGCTCTAGCAGGTGTGGACCATCTGGCTATGAGAGGTGAAGTTTGGAGGAGTTGCCTTCCCTGCTGTCTAGGTTTTCCCAGGCAACAAGAGGCTATGACCCTCAGCAAATTCAGGTAAAAGTAGGACTGCTAGACCAGAAGCTCTAGCATGTGTCGCTCACCTGGATACTGGTGGCAATGGTGGATGAGGATGCCCAGTCTGCTTCCCAGGTGTTTCTTGGGACAACAGGAGGCTGCACCCACCAGATGAGTTTCCACAGAAGCAGGACCACTGGGCCAGAAGGCAGGTGCTGCCTACCTGGGTAGCAGTGGTGGGAGTGGGTGAGGGCCTGCACTCTGCTGTTTAGGTGTTTCCCAGGACAACAGGAAGGTGCACCCTCCAGTTGAGTTCACACAGAAGTGGGGCCACTGGGCTGGAAGTTCTGGCAGGCATTGCCCACCTGGCTACCAGTGGCAGGAGCAAGTGGGGTCATGTGTTCTGCCATCTGGGTGTTTCCTGGAACAACAGCAAGTTGTGTCCTTTAGCTGAGTTCACACAGAAGTGGGAAAACTGGGCTGTAATCTCTAGCAAATGTTGCCCACCTAGCTATCAGTGGTGGAGATGAGTGCAACAGCTGGCTGAGTTTGGGCTGAAGCAGGACCTCTGGGCTAAGAAGCTGGTGCCAAGCTCTGTCTGGCAAGCATGGGTGGAGCAATCTCATTGCTTCAGGCAAGGCAACTGTGACCTGTACTGGGGCTATGATGCCAGTGCTGGTTTGCTTCTCCAGGACCCAAGACTTGTAGCAGCCTCCTTGGACTCAAGACTTGACTCTCCAAAACATCTGACTGGCTCTCTGCCTCAGTATAGAAGTGCAGTGAGGGATGCAACAAGGGCAGGGGGGATTATCCCATTCCTAGTCTTGTGCACGTGCCTGTGGAAGCTGTGAATTCCCCTGGGAGCTCTCACCTATGCACCCTTTCCTGTGTTGGAGAGGTTCCCTTGTGCCCAGCTTCACTCCTCTCTGCTCTTTGTGTTCCTCTGCTGCCTCCATGGATCCTGACATGGTTTCTGAGATGATCAGCTTGCAGGATTAGTGTTCACTAGCCCTTTTGTTTCTTCTCTGTGAGAGTGGTGCACATGAGCTGCTTCTAGTCTGCCATCTTGACCCCCACCCCCCAGAAAAAATTAATTTTTGAGTAGACTTTTACTTGTTTGTAAAACAGGCTATTTATTTACTCACTTAAAAAATGTTTATTGATCGAATATTCATGCTAATGAGTGAGCAAATATAAAAAGAGATGTTTTCTGTTTTAAAAAAGGAAGAAATGAGGTTCTTTGAGCAGTTATAACACGGGAAAAATAGCCTACATGGAGGTTGAGCATTTCCAGGGATAAAATGTGAAGTAGAGAGGTTCTGCAAGTGGAATTGAAGAGAAATTCCAACGTATAATGGCTAATTACAGGGAGATGAATCTGTAATTGAGACAAATATGTCATGACCTAAGATTCAGAAGAAATGTCAGGGAAATAAAATTAAAGTGTGTCTTTTGGACAGGTAATGCTTTAAGAAATAGGAAAAAGGATGGTTGCAAACATTTTTTAAATGCTGTTAAAATATAATGCAAATCTTGATTTGATGAAAATATATGTTTTGGAATTGGCAACATGGCAATTTTAGCAAGAGCTAAGGACAGAAGCCTGAAGGAGTGAGGAAGGAATGTAATAATCAGATAACAGTGGTGGGAGTGCAAGGTCAGGAAATGGAGGCTGATAGTATAGAAAATTCTACCAAGAGGTTTAACTGTGAGTGGGAGAAACAGAGTACAGTAGATGAAGAGGGGACATGGAGTCCAAGACAGTTTTATCTGTTGTTTTTTCAGAATGGAAGAGCTATTTCAGATGAGAACGGTTTGATTGAGTGGGGGAAGCTGACTGCAGGACAAAGGCAAAATGAATTTATACTGTCAACTGGTCAACTGCAGGGGAAGCTATGGGGGTGGAAATCCTTAATCTGAGGATCTGGCTGTAGATGGAAGGAGAGGTCATTTTTATTTCAACAGACAGGAAAAAGGAAAGCCTTGACTTTTAAAGACCAGGTTTCTCTGTGCAAAAGGAGGGTCACAGTCATCTACCAAGAGTAAGTGAGAAGGCAAGGCTGTCAGAAGAAAACAAAAATGATTTGAAGTAGCAGTTAGAGAAAGTTAAAGAGCAGGAAACTATAAATGGATTGCTGTGAAGGATTTAAGATCCAGGCATTTCATGTGGTGTAACCTCTCTGTTGTAGGGCTTTGTCCAGAAGGGCTTACTGCTTAGGTATAGATCAAGAAAGTGGATAGCAATATCCATGCTCGGTTGACAATGTGCCACATGGATGAGGATGACCAACAGAGACACCTTAGGAAAGCTAAAGCCATTCCATGAATGGAGGATACAGACTAGCAGATATAAGCCTCCCACTTAATCTTTGTTACCAAGGGTACCCTAGGTATCTGACAGTGAGACAGGCCAAAGAAAGACACTTAGGTCAAGGTGTCAGATTTCCTGTTTAAGAATGTGAAGAGGATTCCCTTTTAACAAGTAGAATTTATCTATAAGGCTATAATAAAATAGTCTTTTCAGAGACTATTTTAATGTGTGACAGGGCATTTAAGCAAACGGAGGATCATGTTGAGGGGTTTATTTTAATTATTCCAGGTTTTACTTTTGTTACACAGAGAGACAACCAACCAACTAGAATCTTCTTTGTTTGGGAGAAAATTTATCTTGGTTGTCCCCTTTATTATATAAATTCCCATTGTCTTAAAAGAGTCATATATCAAGAACTGGGTGATTATACTCATTAATTTAAGATGATGGCTTCCACTATCTGTCACACACTGTGGACGAGGATAGAAAAAGATAAACAAGAGTCCTACAATGATGATAATTGCATTCTACTGGATTAGCAACAGATATCACCCATCCTTCTATGATATACCAAAGTGACACTAAAAAAAAGTTAATTTGATAAATGAGCCCGTGTTCTCCTGGAAGGGAAAATGGATAACCCACTTCCTGTATCACAAGATTTGAAGTTAGAGAGAACAGGGCCACACAGATCAAAATCCAATGAGAGGAAAGCACAATTAATTCCACAAAATAAAGAGATGTTATGGAAAGAGTAGATTTAGGCTGGCAAACTTGTTTAACCCATGGACACAAAGGTTGGTTTCACATGGCTGGTTTCCACGTAGTATGTTGCTGGCTGATGTAGGGAGCCAGAGAATACCCAAGCACGAAACAATGGCTAAAGAGGTACATGAAGTACAAAGCACTCTAACTTCACAAACAACTGGTCCCGCATAGGTTTCTCAGCAGTGGAGAATTACAGCAGCAGACCTGCACAGTACCATTCTTCAACAGTGGCACCGTCTGGCAGCATGGGGTAATAACAGCAGGGGACTGACAGGCCATTTCTTTTGTTTGGCATTTCAAGGAATACCAATTCCTTTTAGGCTGTATTAACTCCCATGAGGTTTGAACAATTTGGTGTAGGTGGAAGTCCAAAGAGGGCAATGCTGGAATTTCTGCTAATGAGGTTTATCATCAAATATGCAATATTGTAAGGAAATAATAATTGAGGGCACATGTACTCCATGGTTACTTCATTCATGAAAAGAGTACTCTGATTTTGTTCAAGTACTGGGTTGCCAGATAAGTATCCATGGAAGATTGGAAGATATGTCCCTCTCAAAGCTGTGAAGATGAATCATGATTTGCCTGTCCCTTTGGGTGAATCCTGTTCTTTTCTGCTGTACTTAGTTGGAATTGAGTCTAAGATCAATGAGCTCTACAGCTCATTGAGAAGAGAAAGGGCACTGAGAAGAGAGAGGGCATTGTGGATGAGGTCTCTTTTTGGCCCACTCTGTCTTCCCTACTTGGGATGTTGGCATCTGAGAACATGATGCTTGGAGCTGTGGAGTCATTTGCAGTCAGTAGAAAAAAGCCAAGAAAATCGAACAACTCCAGCACTGCCTGTGTCCCAAGATGTTGTCTTATGGGTGATTAAATATCTTCAGTATTTAGGATATTAGTAGTTGAACACACTATTATTTTTGGCAGAAATCTTTCCAAATGGGCATATTTTTGTTCTATTGCTATAACAAATTTTCCACAGATCAACTGTCTCTAGTGACATAACCTTCAAGGCACTACATATACAAAGATAATCTTATCATAATTGTGGTTAAATAATATATTTTGAAATGAGTACTTTAAGATCTACATCCTAGACTGTAATAAACTCCACAAGGATAAAGACACACAGTCTGAAAACCAGCACCCCATCTGCATACTGACACATATATCATGCCCTCCCCAACAAAAAAAATTACAAATAAAAATTCTAAAAGTGAACAAAATAGTTGTTTTACTTTTTCATTTAAGTTTTTATAAGTGTTATCAAATACAAATGAGGGCCAAATTCTCAACCAAAGGCATGGACACCTTTAGATAAGGAATTGGCAGCATGGTAGGGAGGTTACTCTCAGAATTGCCGTATTTTTTTTTATCATATTTTCAAAAATTCCTGCACAGATTTCTTCAAAGTTTCAATGTTTAAAAAACAAATGGTCAATATAGGCTACTGCAATCACTCGTGTTTGATTGATTATGTGTCTTTAAAGGTGAAAACTACAAATGGGCTGAGAGGGAAAAAAAAATACACACACTGAGAGCTACTGACCTGCTTTAACTGTTTCAATAGCAGGCAAGACATCTCAGCAGGCTGTGCTGTGGGGGTCATGCTTTCTCTGAGAACAAAAATCCATGGCACAAATACCATCATTAACATTTTTTACTGGTATCTTGTAAGTATATAAAATTGACCAGTTACCCAATTATGGTTTGAACAAGAACATTTAACAAACAGGGTAACATGGGCTCTTCCAAGTATAACAGTTGCCCAGAGGTGTCTCTCCATGTGGATGGGTGTTAAAGGGGAGTTAGAGTCAGAAGATTATCATAGATAAATTATTTGGCTTCCCTTTCCAAACTGGAAGATCCAAGATAACCCTCCAGAAAGGGAAAAAAAAAATCTTTCTGAAAGAAAGAAGAAAATGAGATACATTGAATATCTACTTTGTGACACTTTGCTAACCATATTGATGCAGGGCAAGTGAGCCCCAAAATTGGGGCTTAGCCTGGGAGGGTTCTTAGCTTCACCCAGGAAAGAACTCAGTGGTGAGTCAGTGGCGTCAGACAGCAACTTTTATTTAAGGGGGAGTGCACAGCAGCAGCAAAGGTACTACTGCTTGCAGAGCAGGGCTACTCCATGGGCTGCGTGCCCAGAGTAACAGCCCAGAGGCTGTACACAGTCACATTTATATCTCCTTTTCATCACAAGCAAATTAAGGGGTGGGTTATTTATACATTTCTAGATAAAGGGTGAAATCTTATGGGTCATTGCCATGGAAAGGGGCAGTAACATCCAAGTGTTGCCATGGCAATGGTAAACTGACATGGCACTGGTGTGTGTGTCTTATGGATAGCTGCTTTCATCTCTTCCCTGTGTCAGCCAGTGTCCAATCTGGTCTGGAGTAAAGTCCCACCTCCTACCTCAATATAAATATACTCCTCCCATGTAGACTTTCTTTTTTAAATTTTTATTTATTTTTGAGATGGAGTCTTGCTCTGTCCCCAGGCTGGAGTGCAGTGGCATGATCTTGGCTCACTGCAACCTCCACCTGCTGGGGTTCCAGCAATTCTCCTGCCTCAGCCTCCTGAGTAGCTGGGACTACAGGTGCATGCCACCATACCTGGCTAATGTTTTTTGTATTTTTAGTAGAGAGAAGATTTCACTGTGTTAGCCAGGATGGTCTCCATCTCCTGACCTCATGATCTGCCTGTCTCAGCCTACCAAAGTACGGGATTACAGGTGTGAGCCACCGCATGAGGCTGATTTTATTTTCTTAGTTTACATATGAGGAAACTGAGACTCATAGGAATTATGCTACTTGCTTTAGGTCTCCCAGATAGTAAGGAATGAGCAGAGCTGGAGTGAGAACTCAAGACTGCTTCACTCTAAAACCTTTGCCCTTTATGATCATGGATGGCAAATTTATTTTCTCTCATTTACATATTCCCATAGCCTGGGAGTAGCTGCCCAGAGCACTCTGCTGAGATGATTTCTGAGGATGCATCCAATCTTTGAAGAAAAGCTATTCATGATTGATTAGTAACTTCTGCCACAGATGAGAATAGGGAGGGTGAATTTCTGCAGCACAGCTTGGACTCGAGATGAGTAAAACTCATCTGTTTGTGATCTAAATTTATACTTAAGGAAAGGTCCTGCACATTGCTAATAGTAGACATCAGTTGTAACTGACACCCAATATACATTTACCTTTTCCCTGGGAACAATACCTTGAATATACTCCAGAAATAGGCAAGTGACTCCGCCAAAGGAAAGGCTCCTTATTTCCTTACCATGCTGCTTATTCCAGGGATGGGCATGCTACTGTGAAACTCGTGAAATTCAACCCTGTGGTCTTCTGTGGGAGAGAAACACACACACACACACACACACACACACACACACACACACACAGCTGGAGTGATTGGCAGCCAGTTTGCTACTATGTACAACTGAAAATAAAGCTAATGTTGAGAATATAGCAAGTAAGAGACAGACACCAAGTAGTCCCGGTATCATTGTTTGATCTTGCTTTGGCTGAAGCCAGTTATTCCACAAGATGGTTTCATAAGCCAAAAAACCTTTCTATTGCCTTAAGCCATATTGAGTTAGGTTTTCTGTGTCATTTGCAAATACATTGAAGAAAAAGCAGGAATAGAGTCATTCTTCTTAAACTTACAGAATACTTTGAATTCTGTGTTTAGAGATGCAGTCATTCTGCATTTTACCATCTACATGTTTTTATTTTATTTATCAAAATCTGAGGTGCTGTTCTGTGAAAATGAAAGTACACTGAGGACAAGGAACCTGGCCATAAATAACACATACGCTCTGATGACTTTGGTGCCCAATGTCATCTCTTCCTCAGCACATTTCTGGTTTCAGTCCCAGTCGCAGGGGCCAGGTCCAGGTATAATCAGACTCAAGGTCAGCCTCCCACCTTAAGGTGCCTGCTACAGTTTAGGCTTTTCCCAAAGCTGTGGAATCATACTCAGCTCCCATTTAAGTGTGATCCTTAAGCACATAGAAGATGACTCCTCCAGATGTGACCCTCTACCAATGGAGAATTTAGAGCAATTAAACAAAGATACAGCCTCTTCTGTAAACCAACAGTTTTAGGCAATATTCTGTGATTCTCAGAGGGCTCTTCAGTATTCAGCCCCATTGCCTGCAGCAGTAACCCTTATAAAATGTCATTTTATTGATTTTTCTTACTTTCCTATTTCACGTTCCCAGTTCCTTCACTGGAGCTCCCCTAGGGCACCTTCCAAACTAAATCACCTGCATCTAAGTCCTTGTCTCAGTCTCAAGTTTTCTGAGAACCTAAACCAAGACTGAGCCTGCCCTTTGCATATTAGGAAGATTGGACAAATACTAAAACACCATTAGCACAGGACAGCATGAGATTGATCAGTGTTCCAGGAAAGAGCATGGTGAGATGACTTCCTTTCTGGATAACCAGCAATTGAACTGGGTACTGTTATTATCTTCATTTACAGGGGGAAGAAACTGCAGGTTTTTGAAGGGGAGCGGGGGCATGGTGGCCTTTGTGTTCCAGAGCGTATTTTCCTCCTGCTGTCTCATGCAGTGGGCTCCACATAAACTGAAGCCTTCCTGAGCCTGGGGCGGGGCTCCTATCTGAAACCATCGTGAGCTCATAGAACTTTGAACTTGAATCCCTGGGGGTTGGGGGGATTTAAATCCATTGAGGATAATGATAATATACATATGAAAGTATATTATTGCTTAAGACTTGCCTTTGCTGTGTCTCAAACAAAAGTCATTACTGGTAGCTAAATTTGTCCTAAAGTATTTATTTAGCAATTAAAGAATTAAAAAAAATACATGGCTCTGAATGCTTTCAGGCAGGACGCACATCCAGCCACTTAACACTGAATGCATCTTCCTGTTGCCCAGAACTTTACTATGGTTACTCTTTGGCCTCTGAAGCCAAATGAATTTTCACCCCTTGGCCTAAGAACCTCCCCTTATCCTGTTTTCATCTTGACCGTTTTCCTTACCTACCCAGCAGTTTATCTGGAAAACCATAGTTTCAGTCTGAAGATCCTGGGTCCAGCTGCGTTTCTTCACAGAAGCGGTTAAAATTATTTCCTTCTTCATGTTTTTATTATAAGCAGCCAGGCATTGTAATGCCACCAATGATTCAGACTGGGAACTTGTTCCCTAAGAATGGCACGTTGACTATGAAATAATAACTGAAAAAAAAAGTGTAATCTCAGCTTTGCATTACTGAATTAGCAAAGTCACTAAGCCAATTTAGTGACTTAAATATCCCTATTTTATTTTGAATTTTTTCTGTGGCACAACACCCCTGAGTCTGCAAGGTAACTACGTCATGACAATTGCTAGAATGTATTTAGTAGCCTCTTTTTAGTGCATCTCATCTGACTTATCCTTTGGCTCTCTGTCTCATCTGCTACCCTCCACTTTCTCCAGCTACAAGTACAGCCTGACTGCCTAGTAAATGTCGAGAGACTCCTGTGAGACGAAAGCAGGGGCTAGTTAAGGATATTTGACTCCTTGCAGCAACCTTGCTCATAATAGCCAAAAAGTACTTTCTGCATTCTGCATGTGCTAAAAGAAAGAAAGAAAAAAAAAAAAAGGGGAAACACTCCAAATATTCATCAAATGACTAACGGACACCTATATGTGGTTTATTCATACTATAGAATATACTTCTACATTAAAAAGGAATAAAGTACTGATACATTCTAAAACATGGGTGAACTTAAATTTTTTTAGTTTTTAATTTTTTAAAATTCTTTTGGAACAGACAGGGTCTTGCTTTATTGCTCAGGCTGGTTCAAACACCTGGATTCTGGCCATCCTCCTGCCTAGGTCTCCCAAAGTGCTGGGATTACAGGTGTGAGCCACCACACCCAGCCCATGGGTGAACATTGAGGATACTATGGATATGATTCCATTTATGTTAAATATCCCAGACAGGTAAAACTATAGAGACGGGAAGTAGATTATTGGTTGCCAGGGGCTGTGGGGGATCAGTTGAGGACAAACGAGGAGTAACTGAAAAATGTGATGAAGTTTCTTTTTGGTGTAAGGAAAGTGTTTTAAAACTGATGGTGGTGATAGGTGCACATCTTGAATAAACTATATTGAATAAGCCATTGCACTGTATGCTTTAAATGGTGAATTTTCTGGTGTGTTGATTGTATTTCAATATAGCTGTTTAAACATGCCCAGCTCATCCTGAAGGAGTAGAGCAAGTAAGTGGGTCTTTGTTGCTATGTGCTGGGTATCTGATTCACCTGCTCTGTGTCCTGGGAGGGGGGAGCCCCTCCGGTTTGCATCACACAGGCTTCCATGCCTTTTGCCTTCTAGTGAAATGCAGGAAGAGAAGGCATCTGTGGTAGGTCAGGTGTGGAAGGAAAGGAGGCCCTGACTCCTTCCCTGCAGTTTAACTGCTGATACTTCCTTCCCTGAGGCCACCTTGCTGTCAAACAGCTCAGTTCCCATGGCTGCGGCTGTCACTGGGTTCCAGCGTGGGCTCTCTCCTTCTGCTTCTTTAGACCTCTTTAATTCCTCCTGTAAGTGAGCCATCTGTTTCTCTCTAGGACCTGGCTGAAAGGTACCTTTCTTTTCAACCATCTCTAGACTCCTTCAACATGCTTTGTGACTTTCCTCTTAATCTGTGCCTGGAGGCAGTACCTGGTGAATGTTCCAGCCCCTTCTCCAGTAGCATTTCCATTTGGCATCTCTGGTGCATAAGGGAGTAAGCTCATCTTTGAGACTATTGTATCACATGGTCAAGAGCACCCACGGCCTGAGAGTAGGCATTCACCCCAGACACAGGGATAAGGAAACCTCTGGTGGACACAACACAACCAGCCTTGCCTTCTCCCTGGCTCCCTGCCCTCTCCCACAAAGACTCACAGGTCCTTGAGGCTAGTACCTGTGTCCTCTGATGAAAAACCAACCACATAGAGTATCTGTGAAAAAGAATAAAGTGAAAGGGGCTGGCTTCCAACAACATTGCCTTTAGGCAGCCTGTGCAATTCCAGTGTCCCCTCGGGGGAACTCCTTCCAGAGGATCTGCTGACTGAGCACCCGGTTTTCCCGATGCCAGCAACTCTGTGATCCGCTGAGGCTAGTGCAGGCACCCGCAGAGGCAGATGGTTGTGAAGAGTTGGTAAAGCATCCCCCTGCCCATCCAGGATGACATTTCTACTTGTGCAGTGAAGGAAACAGGTTCCTTGCAGAATGAAACCAGTTCCATCGGAGAAGCAGGTGCCACCAGGTGTCAGCAGCCTCCCTGTCCACATGGTCTGAGTTTCTTTAGCACCAAATCAGCCAGGATGCTGCAATAAACTCCTTTCTAATTTTCACAAATATTAATTGCACTCATAATTTTGTGACTTTCTTTGGTAGACTTTATTGAAAATATCCTAGGTCATACAGCAAGGTTCTGTTGCCTTTCCCAAGTCCACCTGTGTCCCATCCTTTTTCACTCACTCCATTTTCTTACAGAAACTCTCATGCCTGTTTTCACAGTTACTGATAGGCAGGGAGCTCAGCAGAATGGTCACAGAGGTGGTCCCCAAGTATGTCCAGATGTGGATCCCCAGGGTTCATGGGGAGGCTGCATGTCTTGCTTCCTTGGGTTGGGTGGAGTCATGTGACTCGTCCTGGGCTGTGAGTGGTCACAGAAGTGATGGCCACCACTTCTGAGAGGAAGCATGTAATTGCCCGTTAGAGACGCTCTACAGTGCTTTGACTACCATTGCGAGCAGCAGTTTTTAAGACAGTGGGTGATCCTGTTTTGGGCATGTGGCATGAGGAAAACATAAGTCTCTGTTGCTATAAATTACTGAGATCAGGGTAGAATATTTGTTACTGCTGTATAATCTAACCTGGCCTGACCTATCAGTGGTCCAGAGGATGGACTCAGACCGGCAGCACTTAACCCTCCTCCGTGTTTATCTGTGAACTTTGAGCAAGTCATTCAACCTCTTGTACCTCTGTTTTGAAGTGGCAGGAGCTAGACAATAAATTATTGTGAAGATTAAACAAGCCCATACACACAAAATGTCTTGTGTGCCTAGAACAATGCTTGGCATACCAGAAGCTATGATGATAGCTATTCTAGGAAGGTTTCTTCCTGTCAGGGCTTCATATTAGACAATTCCTGGCCAGAAATCTCAGTCTTTACTCAAAGTTCACTCGTTGGAATAGTCTCCTAAAATTTAGTATCCTCTATCTAGGAGGGCTGGCAACATAATAATTTGAAATAACAACCAGTGAGTTTTCTCCTGTATTTATTATTATTCTTTCACCTTCCTTCCACATGGGCAGCTACACTCTCTGGGTACAGTTGCCTCCCATAAATGTTGTTACAGCCCAAAGTAGAGAAAAGATTTTGAAACTCAAAAGTCTGCCATCTAAAGACATTTATTCCAAGAAGATGCTCCGGCATGCACGGTTAGGGTACACAAGACGGCATCAGTGTTTTGACTGAACATTTCTTTTGATTTGTTGATGTCCATACAAAGCCATCGTTCAATATTTTGAGAAAACGTGTGGTGAATCAGAGCAAACTTTCTTGCCAAAGAAACAGATTCTCCATTTGAAAGGACTTGGGAAGAGCTTGAGGGTGAATAAGGAGAGTGTAGATGTTTAACCAACCAAGAAAGGAGTCCCGAACCTGCTTTCTCCACTCTCTTGGCACAAGGCAAGTAGGTTTGTGGAGCCTGAGAGCACATGGAACTTCTGTCTCATGATCTAGATGGAGACCAGGGAGCAATCCCCATGTAGTATGTCTTGAAAAATGTGCCCGAGCCAGCATCACGCTGTCTTCCACACTGAACATGATACTGAACACATTGAACACCTCTGAACTGGGCAGCAGAGGTGCCCAGATATAGAAGTGGTCCTACCATCACATGGAGCTTCCTGAGTAGAAATAATTCTCATGCATCAAGAAAGTAGAGACTTACAAAGGAGAACCACTGGACTTTAAGATAATCAGACAAGGGTAGTCAACATTTTTAAGAATTCTATCATGATGAAATCACCAGACACACCACACATACACACACACACACACACACACACACACACACACACACACACTCTTCTGCACTATGTTAATGCCTTGCAACTAAGATACAACTCAATCAAAAATTAAGTGTGGGAAAGCATTGCATTTACTGATATTTTCTCAAGCATTCTGGGCAATAAAAACTCAAAAGATAACCTGAGTCATATAATCATACATAAATGTAGAAGTTTCCATTTTTCCAGAGCTGAGTTCATGGGTGGAGATTCATACGTACTGCAAAAAAAAAAAAAAAAAAAAAAAAAATTGCTAGGAGCAGCTATTCAAAGAATAATATTTTCTTCATCACACTACACATACATCAAATTAACACATGGCTTATGAACAAGGAAGGTTAAGAAAATAACCTTTAACATGACAGCTAAATGAAACACTGCTTTAGACTAGTAATGGCAAAAGACAGTTATATAACTTTTTTTGTTCAGTCAACGTATCCAGGAATAGCTCAGAGCTTGAAACTAATACTGGATAAATGTCATTGTTTGGGGTGTCAGTTTGTATCAGGGAAGCCCTGGACTCAACATTTTGGATCCCCTGTCTTGCCTCATCCTCACGGACCTACACACAGCAGATTCTATTTATGCAAATGTTGTTTAATGGGCCTCTGATAGAAGGGTCAACCTGGAGAATGTGCTGAAGTCTTGGGTATATTTGCTGGATGGAGTATAAGTTTTAATAACCTTAATGCTATATGATAACTAAAAATGTGGCTGACAGAAAGTAGGAGGAGGCCAGATGGAAAACAAGGAAGAGTGGGGGAAATAGGGAAAGCTCAAGCATCTTTACTTCCTAGAGTGGTATTTCAGTGTGTTGCTGAAAGGCAAAGGAACACGTAATGAAGACATTAGCACCTTCTGTGGAATTAGGAAGGTGGTGACAAGAAGAATTAAAAGCAATCCTCTCACTCCCTGAAGGAGAGGGGCCATGTGAATAGAAAAAACATCCCATCTGTCCTAGCAGAAAACCCACAGGTATTGCCTAACATTGATAAATGCTATCAGTATGATATTCTGCAAGATAATACCAGAAAACTCAAGACTAAAATTATTAAAAGAGGCCGGGCATGGTGGCTCACCCCTGTAATCCCAGCACTTTGGAAGGCCGAGCCAGGTGGATCACCTGAAGTCAGGAGTTCGAGACCAGCCTGGCCAACCTGGTGAAACCCTGTCTCTACCAAAAATATGAAAATTAGCTGGGTGTGGCAGTGGGCACCTGTAATGCCAGCTACTCAGGAGGCTGAGGCAGGAGAATCACTTGAACCTGGGAAGCGGAGGTTTCAGCGAGCTGAGATCATGCCATTACACTCCAGCCTGGGCAACAGAGACTCCGTTTCAAAAAAAAAAAAAAAAAAAAAACAACTTCAAATAGCTCTTTTTTGGGGGGTAGGTAGAGAAGAGTAGGAAGAAGACTGATATTTTTCACCATGAATTTGTCTGTAATATGTGATTTATGTCATGTATGTGTCATAATAACACATCAAGGATACATTTTATATAGGCATAAAAGCACTTACAAGAATACTACTCAAATTGAACTTGATACTTGTTTTTGGAAGATTACAATCTGCTGTATTCAGAAATACAATATATTCCAAAATTCCAAAGGAATATTCCAAAATATGCCAAATCTCTCTCAACCTCTCTTTTTCCCTCGCTTCCATTGAGTTAGTTTGGATTTTGGAATATATTAACATGTAGCCAGAAGCCTGGTGATTTTACCTGGGAAATAAATTCTCTATCACTTCAATTTTCTTTCTGATACTGCACTACACGTGAGAGGATGTCCAGCTGCCCATCCTAAACAGACAAGACAAAGGTCTCGGCTTCAGGGTCTGCCTTTCCCCCAAGGTTGCTGTGGCTCTCAGGAGGGAGCAGAGACTAGTGGGTGGACAGTCATATGCTGTGTGGTTGGTCACTGGCCCCATTGGACCCAGGACTCAATCAAATAATCAGGTGAGGATGAGAACGGCTCTTTCCCACGGACTCCAGACCTCAGGAGAAAGGTGGCTTTGCTGATTGTGTGTGTGTGTGATGTCTCCGGAAGTTATGGGTCTTACAAATAGCAGTCTCTGCCTCAAGTCCTTGTGAAATGTCGGGGTGTGGCTGTGTCACGATACTTTGACTCTTGCTTGAAGTCAACACTGGCTGGGGGAATGGGACAATGAGAGAACCTGCAGGAAGTCCAGAAGACCAAGACTAATCTACGATTTCTTTCCTTAGAACGAATTATGCACTGCTTGGAGGTCTTCTGATTTTACTCCAAGTCCTCTGATGTTCCTTACAGAGGGCGGGCAGGGTTGAAGTTGTGTAGGTTGGTTGATTCCATGTTACATAAATTCGGGTTTTACTTTTTGTATGACTCTAAGCTAGTTGAATTGGCCATTGTTCTGTCTCTCTCAGATTGGGGAAGATAATTTTATATAGACAAAGACTTTGTATTGATTATTCTTTTTCTTTCTTTTTTTTTTTTTTAGACAGAGTTTTGCTCTGTAGCCCAGGCTGGAGTGCAGTGGCATGATTTTGGTTCACAGCAATCTCTGCCTCCTGGGTTCAAACGATTCTCCTTCCTTAGCCTCCTGAGTAGCTGGGACTACAGGCATGTACCACACCCAGCAAATTTTTGAGTTTTTAGTAAAGATGGGGTTTCACCATGGTGGCCAGGCTGGCTTCAAACTTCTGACCTGAAGTGATCCACTCGCCTTGGCCTCCCAAAGTACTGGGACTAGAGGCATAAGCCTCTGCACCTAACCCAAAAACTTTGTATTCTTCTTTCACATCTTCTTAGACTCATCTAGTAGCCCTGGGAAGAACATTTTTCTTCCATAATCATGTTTCATCTCGTTGTATTGACAGAAAAACAAAGTCTATAAAATTTCAAACTCCATAAATTTTCAATATCGATGTTTAAAGAAGTGTTTCTGTGACAAAGGTTTCAACGTCAAAAATCCACTTAAAAATAATTGGTCGATACAAGAAGAGCCATAGGGCCGAATGTAAGAGAGGGCCCCAAACATCAGAAGGACGGGGCATGCCAAAGAAGCAGGTGACAAGCTGAGGAAGCTCTCGAGGACTAAAGTGGGAACACTGGGAGCAACCAAACATAAAGTAAAGATCCATAAGTCCCTACTGATATAAATAAATGACTGAACAGATAAATAGAGGGGAAGAAAAGCCAAATCTCTCTTAAGCAAGAATTATAAAACATTTATGTAGCTACTCTCTCTCCTTTCTCCGGGAGCTGGAGTTTAATTCTCACCATCCCTCCCATGAATGAGAGTTGGATATAGTGATTTGCTTTCAAAGAATAGCACTGGAAAAGTGTAGAAAGAATAATGTTAGAAGGAAGAAATAAGATGAACACTGCCCCAAGCAGGCAGTCAAGATTAACATCAACAGTGACAAGTCATATCGACAATATGTGGTCTTCGTATGATGTGGTGAGAATGGCACTTTATGTTTGTGGCATTCATCCAAAAACACATCACAAAGATCAGACAAACCCAAATTGAGAATATTCTATAAAATACTAGTAGTACTGGCCAATATTCATCAAACCTCTCTTAAGGTAATGGCCAACAAAGCAAGTCTGAGAAGCAATCATGAGCCAGGAGAGACTAAGGAGGCATGATGAGTAAATTCAACGTGATATTCAGGTTTGGATACTAAAATAAGATCAGCAGTAAGAAAGCTGATGAAATACATACAAACATTAGCTGGGCATGATGGCACACACCTGTAATCCCAGCTACTCGGGAGGCTGAGGCAGGAGAATGGCTTGAACCCAGGAGAAGGAGGTTGCAGTGAGCAGAGACTGTGCCATTGCACTCCAGCCTGGGTGACAGAGTGAGACTCCATCTCAAAAAGAAAAAAAAAACTGATGAAATAGAAATAAAGTGTGGGGTTTATTGGATAGTAATATACCCCCAAGTTAACTTCTTAGTTTTGATAAATGTACTAATTAATGTACTATGGGACCTGATAGAGTGAAAACCTAATTCTAGTTAGAAAGACAAAATTCTGTCCTAACTAGGAAGGGTCCAGTAAACTTCACAGGTTTTGCTTTATCTAGGTGGGATGTACTCTAGGGGCTGGAGCAGAATTGCTCATAGCATTGATGGAGAAATGAGTGTTCCACTCCTGGCTTTTCTTAGCCTCTCCAAATTAGCCTTCAAATTAATTTTGAGGAAACATTTAAAGAAAATCAGTGGAGGGGTGCATGTATCTCCTTCCAATCCATGTGCCTGAAGCCCTCCCTGGCTGGGCAGGAGGTGTTATTATCCCTATTTAGTGTATGAGGACTCCAGGGCTCATGGTGGGAACATGTTTCACTCTAAGTTTTGTGCTTGGTGGACCAAGGCCAGCATTCTCAGATCGCAGTGCTTCTTTTTCTGCACTGTCCACTTTTTGAGCTCATACACTCTGTGCTTGGTTTGACATTTTGTTCAATTAATTAATGCCCAAATGGGAGGATCAGATGGTGCAACCCAGGCCTCCTCCTTAATCGAGAGAGCTGAAAACTCCCTTCCCTGCAGTCCCCTTTCCAACGCTTTCTTGGCATATGCTCAAATTTGGTTGCTCAGGTGACTTTGCTTAAAAGAACAAATATCCCTTGGGAATACAGAGACATATCAGTCATTTATACCTTGACTGAGGTAGTTTGACCAGCTTTGTACACCTTGATGAGAGACTGACAGACAACGTGGTTTTCTCTGAGTGGAAAAGGTAGAGATCATGGTGAGATAATTCCAGGGTCTGGAGTTGAGTGGTGTGTGGGCACTGATGAAGGGGTCTGTCGACAGAGTGCAAGACAAGAAGACAGGGTATGCTGGAAGGAGGAAGTTTAGGAGACTAGATGGGAGTGAAGAAATAGACGGTGAATGATATCATTTTTAAGCCATCCTACACAAAGGCTGCTGGGTTGATCTTATAAAGATAAAGTAAAAAAGGAAAGTGGTTATCTGACCACAGGAGTGAGAAGCAGGGCCCAGATGGAGTTAGGTAAAAGAGCAGAGAGGCTGGGCTGAGACCACACATGAAGCATCACACCTAGTTGCTTTGGTAACAGGCATGTCCCAATTCTCGGGGTGATAATGTTAGGCTGAGGAAGAAGTTAGAAATGAAAAGTCACGGGCCCCACCTCAAACCTACTGAATCAACCTCCAGTGGGGGATCAGAAGTGCATGCTAAAGGCAGAGGCTGTACCCCTGGGGAGTCTGGAAGACAGAAGGTATGCACTGGCTTGAGTAGTATCTCTAGCATGTGAGAGAAAGAGGGTAAATGGTGCCTATAAGGGTTGGAATCTCTTGAGTGTGTCTGGGTCAGCCAGCTATTAAGAAGTATCAGTGATCGGGGGTCATGGTAGCCACGTGGCCTGTAAGCTGTTTTTTAGGGACAGTTTGGGGAAGGAGTTTCAGAGTGGTCTTCAGAGATGATGAAAATGAAAGGGTCCACTAGGGCCTTACATTGCATTATGGCTTCCTGGGGCTGCCACCTGCTCATCAGGCCCCTAGTCCAGCGAGAATGACTCCAAGACTCCACACCCCTTGCCCCACCCTGCCTTGTGCCTCTGTCTGAGTAGAGGCCTTTGGCTCCAGGTAGTGACATTTAGTGAGGGCATTTGAATTATGGAAGTCCAAGCTTTCTTGATGAGTACTAAATAATATAATGGAGAAGTTTTTAATGATACCATTAATTGCCTAGTTGTTTAATTGTTTGACTTACCAATGGAGTCGGTGTCGAATTTTATTGCCCGTACTTCTGCATTAGATAATAAATGGAGAGGAGCCTTTGATAACCACATTAGATTAAGTTAAAACAGATTGATTTTTCCATATATATTAGTTGCTGTTAATGAAAGACAGAAGGTCTACACTGAACAGGTGATTATCTTTCCCCAGTTGAGCTCCAGGAGCTGAGAATCTGCTTCAAGTGACTCAGCAGTGCTCAGTAAGTGGTCTTCTGAAGTCCAGATCTAACACACCACCTGGTTTTGTATGAGCTATGAATTAAGAATTACTTTTAAATTATTAAATGTTGAAATTAAATTGAAACAAGATGTTATTTTGTAAGGTGTGCAAATAAACTTAGAACGGAAATTTCAGTGTCTATAAAGTTGTGTTAGAACTAAGCCCTCTTCATTCATTTGCATATCATCTGTGGCTACTTTCACCCTGTAAGATAATCTAATAAACTTATCACAGAGACATTGAGCATGATGTTATATTTAGGTGCAACAGAGACCTAAAATATTTACTATATAACTCTTTACAGAAAATGTTTGCCAGCTTCGGGATTAGAGAAACAGCTGTTGCAATCTCATTTTCTTTTATTTTGAGGAATAATTTCCACATCTCCTTCATTTATTTACTTATTGTTTTCCTTAGTCTGTTTGTGATGCTATAACAGAATACCTGACACAGTTCATTTATAAAGAGTAGAAACTGATTGGCCCATAGTTCTGGAGGCCAGAAAGCACAGGAGCATGGCAGTGGGCCATGTAATTTGAGGGCCAAATTACTGCATCATCCCATGGCAGAAGGCAGAGGGCAAGTGAGGGCAGAGTGAGAGAGGGCAAGGGAGGGGGCAAACTTACTTTAATAGAAACCCACTCCTGAGCTAGCACGTTAAGCCACTCATGAGAGCAGAGCCATCGTGACCTATTAAAGACCCTTCCTCTCAATACTATTGCATTGGGAATTAACTTTCCAACACATAAACTTTGGGGGACAGGTGTAAACCCTAGCAGATTCATTACACAAAAAGTAAAGTACACCTGTTTTTTTTTTTTCTCCTGACATTGTACTCAGTACTGTGGCACCAGAGTAGCCAACACTCTACTCTGACAGGAAGAGCATTATAGTTTGGAGTCAGAAGAATGGGTAACCAAGGGTATAGCCTTTGTCATTTCTTCATTTTTGTTGAAATTCTCCTCTTAGCTCACACACTCAGATAGGCAGCCACACCAGCAGGTAGAACCCATAGCTGGTCCCCCTCATGAACCCAGCATTTATGTGGATGAAAAGCTACTAAGACAGCCTTTGCTCATGTGGAACTGCAGTCAGCTGGGCATTAGTGCTGTAAAATAGAGAGTTAAGTGAATGAGATAGCATTAAATAACATGGGGTTTACAGAAAAGTATTAAAAGACTTTAAATTACACTTGAGCCATTAAGTGCTCCTGAAGTTAGAGTCATTAGAGGGTTAGGAAATGCTTACAGTTTCATGATGTTAAGGTGTTCTTTTAGTTCACACTTCTCCTTGTGCCTGGAAGAAAGGTCCTTGCTTCTTTGCTTTGATTACTTCTACCTATTACAGGCATCATGTGCCCTGGGAATTTCCCTCTGACCAATGCTATTGCAATAAGCTTCTTCTCCAGGTCCTCATAGCTTCTGATCTTCCCTATGACCCACATATCCCTTGATTAGATGTGGCTCTTTTCTACACTTTTCCTGTGATCGACTCTGAATTCTTTGAGGAAAAGGATGATGTTCTGTCCCCCTCTCCCATTTCCAGGGCTTAGTACAGTTCTTGTAGCGTAACAAGGGATTAATGTTTTTGAGGAGTAAATGTGAGAAGGGATCACACATCCAAAGGACTTCAGGGACTGGTCATGTAATATATTTAGAGAACAGGTAGTGGTGAGGACTGTGAGTGGACAGCCCCATCTGAAAGGGCGCTGGCTCCTCAGCTCCAGCTGGTTCCTGCCATGGGGGCAGGTGGGGCAAGTAGGATCAGAGTTTCTGGTTTTTCAGTATAAGTCAAAAATTTGTGTTGGAAATACTTCTGAATTTAAATTAGACTCTTAAATAGGGTGACTTTTAGCAAAAGACAGGGGCCAGAATAAGTTCAAGACAACATTTCAACAGGGGTACAACCTGGAAAGTGGCATCAGAGGGATTCTTAAGTGTCAAATGAACTATTTAATCCAATCCAGTCGCTGTCTGTTGAATTCAATAGTACTTTTTCTGTGGTCACTCCCTGGCCTGGTTTCAGACAGCTGAGCAAGACTTGGAAGGATGTCATAAACAAAATACCCAGCTAGCTGACTGCAGTGCAGTTAAAAAAGTGCCTGAAATATTTCTAAAATAAAGAAAATGCTAATGGCCCTTTTGACTGGTGGCAGTTGACCCCTGTCATTTGTCTTCATGGGCTCATGAAAAGGGGATTTCACCTTAAGCCACATTCTTGACCGCTGTTGCCCTCATCCGTCTGCAGAGACATTAAAGTCCCAGCGACGCTGAATTTCTAAAGGCCGGGATGTGCATTTGGTTTAATGGTGTGACACCAACCAAGGAAAACAAGGTCATAAAATAAAAAGAGATTCTGCTTCCCTAACTCATATCATGGGGGTGGGAATAAATAGATGAGAAAAGAAGAAGGGGCAGTTAGAATCATATGGAGCCAGGCTTTGTCTTTCTTGACTTGATGAAACTGTTTTGCAGTTGGTAACAGACTGAGCTAGTGCCCTTCAGTCTATATGAATGAGAACCTTTACTCTACCTGAAACCAAAGAGTAATAACACTGAAATAGCAAACACAGCATTTATTAGGTGCCTGATGTTGCTATAGGTGTTTCCATTTGTTATCTCATTTTATCTGCACAATGACCCCAGGCAAGAAAAAACACAATGACCATCGTCATTTTCCAGATAGAGAAACTGCAATTCAGAGAGGCTAAGTCACTTGCTGGACATTACCCAGCCAGTAGGTGCCCAGTCCTACCTTACTACTACCTCCCGAGGGCAGTGGTTTTCCACTGGGGGGGGGGAGAGAGAGAGAGAGAGAGAGAGAGAGAGAGAGAGAGAGAGAGAGAGAGATCTATGTCTTCAGGGGCAGCACGGAATTGTCAACGTAATTTCCTCTCCATCTCTCTAATCTGTACATTCAAATAAAAAGTTCATGTAGGTTCTAGGTAAACATAATTATTTCCATTGCGTTACTTTACTTTCCTCAGAAATACCATTAAAATATAGGAAAGTCATTTTATTTTAAAAGTGGGAAATGACATAAACCCACAAGAACAAAGCAAAGGGAGAGAAAATGGCAGTGATACAATTTGAGAGTTGCAAAATGGATTAAGTCGTAACTGACTTAGCCAACCAAAGACAGGCTAACCCGGCACTGGGGACCACCAAAACTAAATTAAGCTCATTGTGCAGAGAAGCGAAAAGTCTCAGGTGTTGAGGACACCATGACCAACTGAAAATGGAGGCATGTGTGCAGCAGGTTCCCTAAGAGACTCTAGAACCTCTGGATACCATCCCCCAATCCCACTACTAGCCTGGATGCTGCCCTGGTTGCCATTGGAGGTCAACTGCAGAATGCAGGCAGCCAGGTTCACCAGCTCCCTCCATACCCTCCCTCCAGGCTGGAGTCTCTGTGGAGATAGAGGAGCCTGGGTGGAAATAGCAAACAGGAAGTTGTGAATACTGACAGTGACCCTGAAATGAGCCAACCGAGCCACATCACCCTCCAGAAACGCCCCCTCACTGGTCAAGTCCTGCTGCTGGACCCAGAGTTTCAGGAAGGCTTTTCTGTTTCTCATCTTTAAATATGAACAGTCAGCAAAGAGCCCCCAAACACTGTAGAAAAATCTCTAACAGGAAAGGCAGCGGTGGGAAGAAAAAAAAGCATGCAACAAAACAGAAAGAAACTGGAGGAAAAGATACCCAGCAGAGTCAAGAGAGAGTCAAGAAATTAATTAGCCAGGCGTGGTAGGTGGGAGGATTGACTGATCTGAGGAGGTCGAGGTTACAGTGACCTAGCACCGCTGCACTCCAGCCTGGGCAACAAAATGAAACCCTATCTCTACAAGAGAAAGAGAGACTCAAAAAGTCCTTCCTTCCTTTTTTTTTTTTGAAAAGATGTGAGGGTCTTGCTACGTTGTCCAGGTTGGACTTGAACTCCTTGACCTCCCAAGTAGCTGGGACTATGGGTATAGCCACTGTCCTTCCTTAATATTTTGAATGAAATAATGAGTAGAGAGCCTGGACGGGCACATGACAGCTGTCATTCAAGTCTAAGGCTGCATGGAGGACCCATCAGAGAGAAGGTAGGCTCCAGTGTGGGCCAGTGCAGGGGTAGCTGCCAGGACTCGGGGGAAGGTGATATCAGTGTGACCACACCCCAGCACGTGGGTGAAGAAACAAAGGTTTATTTGCAGGTATGTGACTGGGTGTCAGGTGGGGAAGGGGGAAGGTTTGCAGGGATAATACCCAGGTGTGAAGCATTTCATGAATAATCCATAGAAAAGAATTGTCATGGAACCCCCACCCAGTCACATTTACTTCCAACCTGAATATTCTTTCCTCCAACCCACAGAAAGGGACTGAAAGTATGGAGGAGGATTTCACAAAATTACTTACTATTTTTTGCCTGACCAGCTCCTATCCCTCCTTCTGGGGCAGCTCCTCAATTTTCCCTTCGGGAACCACACCTCCCATCATGAATACCCTCTAGGTGTGGCTGTTGGTCAAAGTGCCCCACCCTGCAGCCATAGTCATGAGACTCAGGTTGGGCCAATCACACTCTCTACCTTTTGCTGGGAATGAGGAGAAAGAGCTGCAAGGGGAAACACGTGGAGCTGTTTTCCTCCAACACCATCTCCTTGGCTGGATTGACAGTGGTTTTCTGCTTCTCACGATGTCGGAAGCTCTCCCAGGGCCCTGCTCGCTGAAATCTATTTATTTAGACCTCCCTTCAGTCCTTCCCCCACGTTCTTCCAGTTAGCAAGACTCATTTTCTGTTTTCTGTAGTGAGTGTAACATGACGTGAGCTTCTACCTGGATTTCAGTCCTTCCTTTCCTACAACATTCAGCACATTCATTGAGCACCTCCTGTATGCAGGGTGCTCAATAAACTCTGCAGGTTATGGGTGCTGAGATTGACCTGGCTGGGTCCTGCCTTTAAGGATCTCCAGTCCATTAGGGTTGCTGAGACCTGCTGTCCAGAAACCTCAGTGCCAAGTGGAATGTGGGTGGATTTGGAGAATAAGTAGAGAAGAAGAGCTTGAGGTGAAGAGTGACTTCTGCCTGGGAAGTTCAGGAATGGGATTGTGGGCACAACTTCCCTTTAGGCCTTCACGAAGGTGGAATTTCATAATGGGATGCAGTGAACCCTAAGTAAAGGAAAGATGGTAGGAGCAGTCCCTGGGCATAGAGACTGTAGGTCACAGGTGAGGCACAGGGCAGAATTCAGGTTGCCTGGAGCAGGGCTCCCTGCTTTATTAAATAAAATATTTATTTCATGATATGTAGTTGAGGCATTTTAGGAGATATTGTGATGAAATACACATTGTTTTAATCCTCCAGGAACTCCTAGACTGGTCCAATGGTTGTCAATACTTAGTGTAAATTAGAATCTCATCAGGGGAGCTTTAAAAGAATATTGTCAGTAGGTGCCAGATTAAGTTAGACTCTCACTGGGGTAGGGGTTGGACCTTAGTCTGTTTTTTCAGCTGTCCACTTGATTCTAATGTATAGCCAGAGTGGGAAATCACTGGTCTGGTCCAAAGTTTCTCCACCCTTTTTCCCCAGCACCTGAGCTGTAAACTCATTTCCATATGACACTGCAGCTCTATATATCTGTGTGGCTTCTGCATTTGTGTCTCCCTTATAGGTCTTTTGTGAAGATAAAAAATAAATGTCAGCTATAATCATTATCACTATATTTGCACAAACATTTGTACTTATTTATTTCACTGGTGTCTTTCTACCTATTAGTAGATATCTATCTCTAGCACAGAGTTTACAATCATCTCAAGTACAAGGCAGGAATGATGACAACAACCTTTTACTTTGAGTAGAAATTGTTTTATCTACAAAAATATACTAGCTTGTAATGATGCCTCATAGGGTTCCATTGTCCCCCTAGCTCATTGGGGCAGACTATTCCCAACCCCTACTGGTCTAGGACATCCACGGATATGCCTCAAGCCCCTTACCTCTACTCATCTCTGTTTTCTCATCTGTTAAATGGGAGTATCCACTTCACAGAGGGTTTTTTTAGGGTACTTTTATGTAATGTAGATAAAATACTTCCTACTCAAAGTAAAAGGACATTGTCATCATCCCTGCCTTGTACTTGGGATGACTGTAAACTGTTCTAGAGATAGCTTTTCAGTAATAGGGAGAAAAGACACCAGTAAAATGCAAATATTTGTGCAAATACGGTAATAATTATAGCTGATAGTTGCATTTCATCTTCACAAAGGGCCTATGAGGAAGACACATAATTATCATATCCATATTTCGGTGGGGAAACTGAGGTATTTGGCAGTAAGTGACTTTCCCCAGATCACACAACTAGGAAGTGTGAGAGATGGGATTAACCCTGGCCAAGTCTAGCATCAGAATCTGCTCTTGCAATAACTGTATTTCTCAGCCTTGACAAACCAAGTCTCTAGAAGCCCAGGGCTCAGATTCGCCAGTAGGAAGCCTAAGTCCCTGTGGCAGGTGGGATTTGGGACTCTGATCTTCTCCCCCACTGCCTTTATGCCTGTGGATATGTCACATGGCACTGAACTGATCTGACCTGAAAATAAGGGGATTATCTTGGATGATCCAGGATAGTGAATCAGAAGAGGAGAGTGAATCAGAAGAGACCTAGAGATGCAGCAGTGGAGGCTGGGATGGTTTGGAGGGTGAGAGGGACCTGACCTGGCACTGCTGGATTTGAAGATGGAGGAAGGAGCCATGAGCAAGGAGTATTGATGGCCTCCAGAAGCTGCAAATGACCCTCAGACGACAGCCAGCGGGGAAGCAGGGACCTCAGTTCTGCAATGAAGGAAGCTGAATTCTGCCAGCAACACAAACGAGCAAGGAAGCGTCTTCCCCTGAAGCCTCCAGAGAGAAGCACCACCCTTCAGATATCTTGATTGAAGCCCAGTGAGGCCCATGATGGAATTCTGACCTATGAAAGTGCGAGAGAAAAAATCAGTGCTGTTCTAAGCCACTGGTGGTAGCAATTCCTTGTAGCATCTCGTCCATCCTTACAACGTGCTTGGGGGTAGGGGTGGAAACTATTACTGCTGGTCTCTCCCCCCACATTGCAGATGAGGAGTTTAAGGACCCCAGGGGTTACAAACTTCCATGAGACACCCCCATGAGACATCCAGGTCTGGTGGGCTCCAGCCTCTGGGAGTTTGTCACTAAACCCAGAAACAAACGCAATGACCCACTTGCTCAGGCGGGTGGTATGAAAATTACGTGGGCCTAGGTGAAAGCTCATTATAAAGAACAAAACATGACACAAATGGGGGTTTGTGATTGATTTCTTAAAAACAAACCCGTGGGGTTAATCAACCCATTGTCACCATCTAACAGAAACAAAAATCACATTTTTCCCCCCATTTGGCTAATTTTTTCTGATCAAATTTCCATTTTGACATTCCCCATTCACTCAGCCAGCAGGTGTTCAGTAATTACAACTACCAGGCTTTCTGCTTGGCACAATATGTACCAAATTGAATCAGAAATGACTCCTTACCTTAAGAAGTTCCTAACTCTCGGGTGACAGTCAGAGATGTGGGACCATCACCCCATCCTGTAAGAGAGAGAATAGGAAGCATCTGCAGGCCAGTTTGCAGTTCTTAAAGAATCCTGTCTGAGAGTGTGTGGCTGCAGGACAGGGAGAATTGACGAGGAAAAACCAAGAAAGAGTCAGGGTCACACCCAGCCCCGGTCGAGTCTCTTTGTGACATATGGTTTCAGGAGCCCATAAATTTCTCTTTGGTCTGAGCCTTTTCCGTTTGGGTTTCTGTCACTTGCAACCAAAAGAGACATCTGTTGAACTCAAAGAATGAGAAAAGGGTAGCTGTACAAATATGGTAATAATAATTACAGCTGACTGTTATGTTTCATCTTTGCAAAGGACCTGTGGTCCTGCCAGAACCCAGTATTGATGGGAAGAACAAGAGTGTGGCCCTTGTAGGAAGCTCACTTACCCTCCACAAGCACAACCCAGACAGCCAGGGAGGGAGAGGGCTGAGGGTCTGTGAACAGAGACTCCCAGTTTGGTGCCAGATGCATAACTCTGTGTCTCCTTACCTAGAGTCTGCCACAGAGACACATTGGATAATACATTGGATAACATCCTTTAGAAAGGGATGTCAGTGGGCTCAGGCTCACAGGTTGTCCCTCCAGGAGAGAAGGAAAACAGCAGCAGGCTAACCTGTCCTGGAGAATGATGCTATGCTCTGGTCCAGTGGCTGAAGATCTGATGTGAATGTGAATTGATATTTGAGTCCTAAACACAGCCTGCAAAGTGGATTTTGAGAAACTTAAACATACAAGAGAGAAAATGTTTGTTTATTTATTTATTTATTTTTGAGACAGAGTTTCACTCTTGTTGCCAGGCTGGAGTGCAGTGGTGTGATCTTAGCTCACCGCACCCTTCACCTCCAGGGTTCAAGCGAATCTTCTGCCTCAGCCTCCCTAGTAGCTGGGATTACAGGCATGTGCCACCACGCCTGGCTAATTTTGTTTTTTTAGTAGGATGGGCTTTCTCCATGTTGGTCAGGCTGGTCTCGAACTCCCGACCTCAGGTGATCCGCCTGCCTTGGCTTCCCAAAGTGTTGGGATTACAGGTGTGAGTCACCGCACCCAGCCATTCATTTTCTAACGATGCATAAATAATTCAAGCATTACCTTCCAGCTTTTTAGCTATTTCATATGAAGCAATCTTAGATGTGTTCAGAGAAAATAAAGTCACAAAGAAAAGAAGTATGCATACACACACACACACACACACACACACACACTTACTTGCATGGGAGTTGCACTGGCTCTGGAAGCCGTAGGATTCATGCTGCCCACCCATGGACAACCCAAAAGGTTTAATGACTTGAGGGCATCTGTGCTACAAATGCTACCGTTCCCTGAGATTAATCTCGTTGGGCACCACAGCCTTGATTTGGGAATGCCTCTTGCCTTCCTCTCTTTCCTGGCAAAGAAAATTACCAGGGACTGAGCAGGAGAAGGGTATTAGTGTTAATAAGAACAGTTTATTTCATTGCCATCTGCTGATTTTTAATAAGGGAACTGTCTAATGGCAATTATTGTCCTCGGCCAGGTGGAGAAATGGCCCCAAAGAAGGAGCACGGTTGTCACAGAGAGAACTTGAGACTCAGGCCATGTGTGTATATTTGCTGGCTTTTCTGGTACAAATTTTTTTTTAGCCTCAGGGGAATGTTTTTTCAGCAGAAGTTATGGTGGGGTGGCTGACATCTACTCTCTTCGTTCACCCAGCCTCATCTCCCTCTGTCTCTGCAGTTGATACCCTGGTCCTCAAGAAGGAGATTGGAGTCAGGCAGAGTAAGTGTCTCATCTAAAGGGGATAAGGCTGAAGCTACTCAGGGTGTGGGGTCCCAATAGCACCTCAGCCTTGATTTTCCAAAATAGAGCTTTTGAAATTGAAGCCAGAACATAGGAACACAGAGCCAAGAGTTCATGAGAGGGTGGAAAAGAGGGAGAAAAGGGAGATTTCAATCTTTATTTGAATCTCTTGATCAAGAGGCACTTAAAACCAAAACACAGAATTTTTCAGTCAGGCGAGCCAATTAATATTCACATTTATTTCCTTTTGGTTTTAGCTGGTTTGGGTTGAGTTCTGTCACTATCAGTACAAGGGAGATCGAAATCAGCAAAATCAACACCAAAGTCATTACTTCAAGAGGCAAAGTATTAGGTAAATTGAAGATGGAGACACCGCTGGACCTGGAAGTCTCCATAGACAAGGTGGCATATGACCGGGATGGGGCATGATAGTAAAGAGAGGAGAGACATCATGTAGCGTGGATAGTAAGAACTGTAACAGGATGGTTAGGAAGCGCTGCTTCATAGGGCATCTAGACCTCTGGTTCTGCCTAGGACAGTCGGATACGTGCCAGTTGTCCTAAGACTGTATCAGTGGAGCCCTGTTTACTCTCCATGGTGTCCTGGTTTGGTTGATAGATGACATGATCACTCTGCTTAGGGAACGTGAAAGAACCCATGTTCTTTCTTGATACCCTAACCATGCAGTCACCAGTGCTCGGGTCCTCAGCCCTATCCAGGCATCCAGGAAAGGAAAATGAGGAGAGAGAAGAGAGATTGATTCTTAACGTGGGCTAGGAGTTAACTCATTTTGGAAACGTTGAGGGAAATCTGCCTCCAGAGAAGAGCGGGATAGGAGGGGCGTGCTGGCCGTAAAAAGGATGATTTAGTTGTAAGTTGTGTGCTTGCCAGAGTGTACCTTTTTGAGCTAATTACTCTCTGCCTATCAACTACAGGGCTTCAAAGCAAGAACAAAATGAACTTAGTTCAAGGACACATGTCAGAAATGGAACAATTAGCACTCTGCAAGGTCCATTAGTGCAGAAGGCTTAGAAAAATCTTTTTTTTTTAATAAACTTCTAGTCTTATTAGGTATTTCAGAAACAGGATTAGAAGAATTTGCATGTTGGCTGATGGTGAAATTGCACTTCCTGAGTGAAGTGTGTCCTGAGAAACCAGGGTCAGAGCTTGAGAGAATGTCTAGTTTTACAAAATGTAGGCTTTGCTCAGGGTGCTCGGTGTGTGTGTGTGTGTGTGTGAGAGAGAGTGCCACCATTTTTGTGTGTGTGAAAGTGTGTGATTCTGTGCATATCCTGCTTCCTTACTAAAAGAATGTTGTGCTGTGCTTTACCATTGTGTAAAAACAGTTTTGCATCTAATGATGAATAGTATATTGTAGTCTACATGTAGTCCTCTCTTACCTTCTGTTTCAGTTACTCATGGCCAGTCACGACCTGAAAATATTACTCACAATAAGGTATTTTGAGAGGGAGATAGAGAGAAACAACATTCAAATAACTTTTATTACAGTATGTTGTTTACATTGTTCTAGTTTATCATGAGTCCTTATTTGTTAATCTCTTCCTGTGCCTAATTCATGAATTAAACTTTATCATAGGCATGTATGTATAGGAAAATACATGGCATATATAGAGCTTGGTACTATCCTGTCATCAGGCGTCTACTGTGGGTCTTGGAGTACATCCCTGTGGATAAGGGGGGACCACTCTACTGTGCACTGAAAGTGTCCAGAACGGTGTTCCAAGCATTGGGAAGTGCTCCTGAGAATTCAGAAATGTTTGCGAATCCTCCACACTCTATGTAATTGAAATGATTTATTTTTCTTCCTTGAAATCCTATCCCCCTGGGTTTTGAAACAGCTCCCTGCTTTCCCACAGCCAGACCACATCCCTCATACACAGACTCCAGACACCTGCAGGGTGGGAGCACTGCCCAAGGCTGGCCCATCAGTGTGTGCCATCCCAGTGCAAGGGTGATTGGCTCAGGCGTGGCCATGTGACCCAGTGAGCTCCTGCTTTCTCAGCCCCGCTAAGCGGCTAAGGCACTGGGAAATAGCACAACCACAGATCTGCAGGAGCCCAGGGTTTCCACAGAGGGACTTCTACCTGCATTTCACGGCTCAATGCTGTAGAGCCAAGCTTGTCTCAGGCTAATCAGACTTGGGTCACAGAAGCCAATTCCTTATGAAACAGGCCTGGAAGTCTCAACTACTGATAATGTACAGCTCAGTTTTCTCATGAAGACTTAATTAATTGCACCAACATTTTGGGCACTGATTTTTTTCTCTGTAGCTTCAGCACACGAGTTAGCAGCTCCTTTCCAAGCAACATGTTGCCAAGCGTCTGGGGCAGTCACATATCAGAATCAGTAAATTTGCCAGTCTCTTCTGGTATGAAGGTGGCAGCCCAGAGGTGCTCCTGCTGGATGTACTTTCATTGAATCTGGAAGAGAGAGAGAGTGTCCTCTCTTTGTTAAAGAAGTCTCAGCTTGGTTCTCTCCAAAACTGGTGACTGCTTACTGGCCCAAGGGAGCCGATGTCCCTGCCACTGACCCTGAACATGACCTTGTCAAAGTAGGAGAGTCTGAGGCTCTTTCTCCCTTTGGGCAATGCAAAGGACCTTGCTTTAGTCAGATGAGAGCCAGCTAGTGTTCCTTTTCTCAAATCCTTTCAGCAGATTTTAAGTGTACCATGTGGCACTATATTGTACAGAAGAGCTCTAGAACCTATTCGTATTGCATAACGGAAATGTGATACAGGTTGTGCAGGAACTCTCCACTCCCCCGTCTCCCTCCCCTGAAAACCACTGCTCTACTCTCTGCTTCTGTGAGTTTATTTTAGATAACTCATGTAAGCAGCAGTTATTTCACTTAGCATATTGTCGTCCAGGTTCATTCCTGTTATTGCACACTGCAGAATTTCCTTTTTTATAAGGCTGAATAGCATTCCATTGCATGCATATGCCATATTTTTTGATCCATTTACCCATTTATGGATATTTAGTTTTTGTTTTTTTTCTCCGTCTTGGATATTATGAATAATGCTAAAATGGATATGGGTGTGCAGATATCTCTTTGAGATCTTGATTTCAATTCTATTTTTTTTTTCATATACACAGAAACAGGGTTGCTAGAATATACAGTAGTTCTATTTTTAATTTTTTTGAGGGACCTCCATACTTTTCTATAGTGGTTGTACTATTTTACATTTCTTCCAACAGTGCACAAGAGTTCCAATTTCTCCATATCCTTGCCAACACTTACCTTTTATTTTATTTTATAATAGTCATCCTAGCAAGTGTGAGGTGATATTTCATTGTGATTTCAATTTGCATTTCTCTGATAATTAGTAATGTTGAACATCTTTTCTGATACCTGTTGGCCATTTGGGTGTCTTCTTTGGAAAAACATATAATCAAATCCTTGGCCTATTTTTTTTTTCTTTAAAGACAGAGTCTCACTCTGTCTCCTAAGCTGGAGTGCAGTGGCACTATCTCAGCTCACCACAACCTCTGCCTCCTGGGTTCAGATGATTCTTGTGCCTCAGCCTCCTGGGTAGCTGGGATTTCAGGCACATGCCACCATGCCTGGCTAATTTTTTTTATGTTTAGTAGAGACAGGGTTTCATCATATTGGCCAAGCTGGTCTCAAACTCCTGTCCTCAAGTGATCTGCCAGCCTCAGTCTCCCAATGTGCTGGAATTATAGGTGTAAGCCGCTGTGCCCAGCCCTTGGCCAACTTTTAGATTGAGTTGTTTGTTTGTTTTGCTGTTGAGTTTTGGGAGTTTCTTATATTTTTGGATATTCAATCTCTTTCAGGTATATGGTTTGCACACATTTCCTCCTATATTGTAGGGTCACCTTTTCACTTTGCTGAATTTCTTTTGCTATTCAGAAGCCTATCAGTATGAGGTAGTCCCACGTGTCCATTTTTGCTTGCGTCGCCTCTGATTTTGGTGCCACATTCGTACACAGGTCATCAGGCTGTCATCTGCAGGGTGCCAAGAAGACCCAATTATGAGAGGATCTCTTCAGCACATGGTTTTGAGAAACTGGATAGACACATGCAAAATAATTAAACAGGGCCCGTATCTTACACCGCATACAAAATCAACTCAAAATGAATTCAAAATTTAAACATAAGATTTGAAACCGTAAAACTCGTAAAAGCAGGCACGGGGAGAAAAGCTTCATGACATTGGTTTTGGCAATGATTTCTTGCATCTAATGTTCCTCGGACACCCTGAGACAGGAAACAACTTCTTGTCGTGAGAGGTCAGCATCTTTGAGAGGTCTCACGCTTACCAGAAAAATTAAAGATTCATCAAATGAGTCCTCGGTTAAACGCTTTAAAACTCACATCTGTGCCATTGTGGCATCCTCCCTGACGGGCAGTATTACAGAGCCGGAGACAGGGAAAATCTGGAAAAGAGAGGAGAAAAGAGCTAGACCTGAAATGTTTCTAGGATATAGAATGCTCCAGTTGCAGGTCCGAATTCAGTGGTTATTACTATTTCCTAGGTGTAGCCCATTCGCAAACTGTTAGTAATCAATTACATCAATATATGGACTGCTATAATTTTTTAAATGCATGGAATACAATAAACTATGTCAAGGTTCTTGGAACAAAGGTGTATATTCTTGATGAAATTTTGATTTAAATTCTATAGGTGTTTGTATTTGTGTTTGTGTGTGGGGGGAGTGGTGGATAAATTTTAATGTAATATGTATTTTTTAATTTTATTTTAAAAGAGAGGGTCTTGCTCTGTTGTCCAAACTGGAGCACAGTGGCTCCATCATGGCTTACTGTGAACTCCTAGGCTCACGTTTATCCTCCTGTATCAGCTTCCCAAGTAGCTTGGACTACAGGTGTGCACCACCATGCCTAGCTAAATTTTTTATTTCTTACTTTTATAGACATGGGGTCTTGCTGTATTGCCCAGGGTAGTCTGGAACTCTTGACCTCAAGGGATCCTCCTGCCTCAGCCTCCCATAGTGCTAGGATTACAGGTGTGAGCTACCACGTCCAACATTATTTCTTATTACGGATTATGATGAAGAAGTTAAAGCGCAAGCCCAACCAGCTGTTCCTAACCCAGTCTTTCACCGTTTCCAGGTGACTTCCCTTTCTGTCCCAGCTCATGTTATTTGCTCCAATCTCTGAATATATTGAAAGCCTAGGTTTTTATTTGTATCTACCTGCACTGGTTTTTCTATTACTCTGCATAAAATTGCCATCAGTTGTTCAGTCAACAAGTGTTTCCTAGTTTTCCTCTCCTTATGACTGTTACTCCTTCCAGTGGCTCTGGCATAAATAGAGCTCATAGTAGGATTCCAAGCAGAAACAACCTCAGGCCAAGCTGGAGAGTAAACAAGTGGAGCATAATATACCCTTATCCCACAGACACAATTACATATGGGGCATGAAGAAATATTTATCATTACCTCAAAGAAATATGCTCCCTCTCACTTTTCTTGAAACATCTGGTCCACACTACTTTTTATTTTCCCACTTGGATAGGGACTTTGGTAGAAGAAACACTTTGTTCTTCCCTTAGCTCTGCTCATGTGCAATGAAAACGGCATCTAACACTCGGCTCCTATGACGAGGGCAATAGGGAGAGGTGGGGCCTCCAAGACAGCTGCCACTCAGTAGGCTTGGGTCCCGTGGCACCACAGCATTGGCCTCTCCAAGGAAAACCACAATTCCACATTTTTATTAAAAATCTTCCAATTTGCAAATATTGTCAAACACTTCATTTTCTAAATACTGTACAGGATAAACAAATACATGTATAGGCATTAGGGTCTCAGGTGTGCCCCATGCAAACCAACCCACTGCTGGGCACATGCAGGACAGATGCTCACTGACCAGATCTGGAGTATACCAGGGACAACCCTGGGTTGCAGGTGACCTCTAGGTTTTTTGTCTGGAATGAGATATCCTGCCATAGGAACATGAGTCTGTGGATAACATGCATCACCCATGTTTTGCTCTGAAGTTTGGATTCTTAAAGAAACCACAAAAAAAAAACAGATTAATGTTAACAAGGGACTGTATAAACTCTCATCAGCATCTGGCTGTTCATCTGGACCAAATTATTATCCAGATATTTGTTTTCGTCAGGGGCACTGCTTTTGCTACACTGTCAGCTAACGGCTTCCCACTCTCCTTCCTCCCTAGATACACGAGCTCCTTTTATGGTTAAAGAACAAACATGTATTCCTCGCCCTTGTCCAGCCCTATTTTAAACAAGTTCTGAAAATCATCTCAGTTTCCTCACCCTCTCGTTTTCAGTTGGGTTTGGCCAATGGGTGGTGCCGGCAGGTAAAGAGTAGGAAGAGAGGGAGAGGTGAGGGTGTTTACAACCTGGCTTTCTCTCCCCATCCCTGGATGGTTCACTGAGGAAAAAAGACCCTGGAATAAAAGTTAGTGTGCAGGATGCTTACTGGGGAGTGACTCTGGGAGCCACTCCTTGGAAAGGAAGGAAGCAGGAATGGGCAGAGGGGAAATGTTGAGCTCTGTAGCAGACCCAGAAAAGCATGGCCAACTCTGTGTTGAGCTTGGGATGTAGGATGGTCCTAGCAATTTCCCTAAGGTGGGCTGAGATGGCCTGGCCTTTATACTCCCACAGCAACCATCCACTGTCTGGGCCTGCTGAGAAGGGGCTTGTCCTTGGGGATGATGACTCTAGCAGCTCAGACAGTCCCTGAAGGGGCTGCAGCTGGAGTCTACATACCGTGACAGCACTCTTTGAAGCTACAGTAACATACCCTTCATCAAAAAAGGATCTGGGTAGAAGCATATCAAGGTGCCTACCACACTGTCTGCTTGGCCACAGGTGGCAGAGCCTGAGTTGTTCTGCTAGAGACCGCAGCTCCTGTTGTGTGTCCCTACCCTATAGTTGCAGCTCCCTCTGGGCCCCCACTCACATATGCCTTTCCATTCCCTTCTGGCCCAGAGAGAGTGGGGCTTCCTACTATCACCCAGATGCGCTCCCTGTCCTTTGTTTTTACCATCAGGTCTCCTCTGATGTGTGCAAACAGTCCATTCCCTAGACTCTCATCACTTTCTCCTTTTTAGTGTGTCGTATGTTTCCTGCCAGGACTCTGAAAGATTCACAATTCAAGGATCATTCTTTGTACTGTTTTTCTCTATTTTTGCAATGAGCAGAAAGGTATAATTGTGCGTATCTGGCCACATCTACACACAAATTTGTTTGCAGATAAAACTGTTGCGTTGAAACGAGTCAATAACCAGATGTTAGCTGGATGTTGAGCTTCTTATTCTTTAAATTGGTTCATGTCCTGGAGACAGGATGTGGGTATTGGCCAGACAGGCTAATGTCCTATAGCAACCACCCCACACCTGTCAGTAGTCCAGCAATAAAACCATGGGATGTTTTTGTTTATTTGTTTGTTTTTTGATATACAGCCCAATGCGCTTGTTTTGTCTCTGGCTGCTTTCATTCACAGCCCTGCCTCTCACATGGTCACTCGAGGGATATGATGCGTTCCCTCCTGTAGCTTCATCATACTCAACACACGGTTTCTAAAGTCATTGGAAAAAAGAAGAGTGTGAGAAGGAATCTCTCCCTGCTGATGGATTTCCTCTCTCCCAGATGCTTGTCTCTTCAGCATAGATAGTACTTATCCCCGAAGTGAAACACATCAATCTGCTCACATCTTTTAGTGGGAACTAACCACATGGCCCTGCCCCCCATGCACAGGGGCTACCAAGTGAAGCCCTTGAACAGTCAGTGACGACCCTGCATTGCAGAAGAGAGTCACAAGCAGCTAGCAAGCATCCAGATTCCTCTGCCTCGCTGTGTGAGCCGGTATTGTTGACTGTTCGTGATGCCCATGATTTTCAAGTAGAACAAGCTCTATGCACCTTTCCCTAGGACTTTAATTGCTCAACACCTGGGTTTATGTTGAGGCCAGGGTTTATATTGTCCTGTCCTTAGAGATTCAGGGATCCCTGGACGGCACCCTGGGACGGCCACCCAGCATCCCTCCCAGCCCTCTCTCCCTGCCCACGGATTCCTTCTCTCCCAGATGTCCATCTCTCAGCATCTCTTGGTACTAGTGCACGGGAATGTGGCCTGCAGCTAGAAAGTTTGCTTGGGACTTCTGGGGATTTTTAACATTCCTGAAAATGGGGAGGGATGGAGAGAGAGAGAGAGAGAGGAAGAAGAAAGGGGGAGGGGCTGAAGAAAGGAGGAGGAAGAGGAGAGGGAGGAGAAGAACGCTTCCTGTAGCTCTATTTTCAGGTGATTTAAGTGAAGGCTAGATTGCTGTAGCTTTGGCAACCATCTCATGCCTGTGAGGAAAAAAGCCAAAAGAATTTTCGAGCACACAAAGTTCTTGACTTGCTGAGTCACAAGCTGTCATGCCTATGTCAAGGTCTGAGGGAAGTGGATGGAGTAGGTGGAAGAACCCTCGGGGGGCTGCAGGCAGGTGAGTATGGTTCTATTCAGCAGCTCTCTCATCAGTATCTCTCTCACACTCTCCACCCTTGTCTGGGCTGTCTGCTCTGGCTCTGTGGCTCCTGCCACTCCTGGGCCTGCAGCTGCCCTGGCTGGCCTACAAGGCCAGCTCTGTCAGGGTTCAAAGCCTAACTCTTTCTCTTTTTACAAGCCCATTCCTGGCTTCCCACTGCCCACCTTCAAGGTGGGTAGCTCTCCCCTTACAAGCATCAGCAGTTTCATAATTCTCTTTCTGGACACCAGCACCGAGCTGTGCCATGCCGTGCCAAGCTAAGCCAAGACCAACAACACCTGTACAGCATCAGCAGGACGATTATACTTTATAGACAATAGTGGCATAGAGCCAAATCTAAACTTACACAGTCAGGTTACATAATAAGTGGAGGTGTGCACCTGCTCACGGATCCCGCAGAGTCATGCAGGCCTGATGTCTGCTTTGGCCTCATTCTTGACCAAAGCACATCCACATACCTCACGCAAGCCCACCCTGGAGCCCACTTGCCTCTTGTCAGGTGAGAAAAATACCTGTCTGGCGATGAGGCAACCTCATTAACCTCAGACTGGCCCCAGAGTTTTTGTTATTAACTACCACACCACTGTGCCATTCTCAAACCAGAGGGAGCAGCAGGTTGGATGCAGGTTCACCCCATCCTAATTCCAATCTCCCATTAGTAATTCAGAAAAATGAAGTCCCAAGTATAATCAGTCATTGTTACTAACTGCACTTTATGTCTCAGGCAATATACACAAATCTCTCACATGAATTTGTTATTTTGGTCCTCAGGACAACTCTGTGGAATAGGGGGGAGGGTTATTGTTGCTATTTTACAGATGGGGAAACTGAGGCCCAGAGAAGTTAAGTAACTTGCCTAAGTTCACAAAGTTACCAGAAGATTGGGGAGTGGTCTTCCAGGGAGAGTCATCTTATATCAGGAGGAGAGATGATTACTTAGGGGAGGTCCAAGAATCAAGGGGTATTTGAAAGCTACAGTGGTTCCTCTGGGGTTGATCCTGGAGCTTACAGTAAAAAAAGTGCTAAACTGCAAGGCACCAACATAGAAAAGCCCACTTGTCTCTTCCTTCTCAGAATGGTTCCTCTCGTTCTCTGCCTCTGCCTTTTGTCCTAGCCCAGCATGGCTGCAGGTCCCAGGTTCTGTGACATCACAGTGCAGTGCCCACAGCCCACTGTTGGTTCATGCCATTGAGATTATCTGATTGACCACTGGCCAGCCAATGGTGGGTCAGACTTTGGAGGGGGTGTTGATTCTTGGATGTTCACAGAACATCACCTTCATGAGTACATCAGTGAACATTCAGTAGTTTTTGAAGATTTTGATGAGATCCATTGAAACAAGGAGAAATGTGATGTCTAGTATCAGGTCCACAGATAAGGACAAAGGAAATTCAGTGATAAACTCATTCACTGTGACTGTACCGTGCGTATCTATCTGATACCTCCAAGTAACTGTTCATTCTTGTGCCAGTTGAGTAGATGGTATGGGCCGTTGGTGTTGATTAGTGAACAACGGAAAAAGGGCATATGTCACATGAGTTGATCCTGGATAAAGTCACCCAGTCACCTCCTAATAAATATCCTGCATAATCTCCAAAGGCAAAACAGGCCTGAGGTTGGTTTATCTCACTTTAGACCAGACAGTGATAGAAGGACTGGGAGAGGAGTCATTCTATTTTATCTTGGTGAAGGTAACAAATCATGGCAAATGAGCAACGTGAGAAAGCTTTGCAGATTTCAACACACTTCTGAAAGATCAGCTGACAGTGATGTACACATCTCTTCCTTTCGTTCTCGTTCCTTTGCATTTCATTATAATGTTCTTGATTTAGGATACAAGATGCTGGACTTTCAAATCAACAATTGCTTCCAAAGACTCCTACTGGATACCTGCTAGGGATGGGAGGAACTTAATCATTTTATGAGTTGCCAATAAATGTTTAACCACAGTGAATCTTTTTCAGATCGTAAGATGTCTGTGCCTCTGGGACTCTCAGAAAAATTACCTTCCAAATGCTACTTGGAGAAGGCTTCGGTGCCACCCTGAGAAGGCAGCCAGCTACAATCTTGGTTGTAGTTTCAGTTGTAGAAAGAGCATGAGGTTTGCAACTCACATCTGCCTTCATTTTAATAGACTAGTCCATCTGTAGCCAGAGATCACTAAGGAACTTATTAAAGGAAAATAAGCTGTCCACCAATGGCTGCTGATGCCCAGTTGTTCAGATTGTTGAGGTGGCATAGAGATGATGCACACTGACTCAGTTTACCCACATTTGGGTCCATGGACCTGCAAGTGTATGAGCATAATGCACTGCACTCCTGACATCTTTGCAACTTTCATCTTTTCTCTGGGGTTCTGGGTTTTCCTTCTGCCTTTCTTGTTTTGTTTTTTTAAGCAGTAACATTTATTTAGGTATTTGCAATCTGTCAATACTTTGCTGAGTGTGTTATGTGTATTATCAATGCTGCTGAACTTAGTGGGTTGGGAGCTATCATTTCCCCCATAGAAAGACATACACAGCCTAGAGGGGCAACTTCCCTGAGATCCTGGTGTCAACAGATGACAGAGGTGGGCCTCGAACCCAAGTCCTGCCCTGCCAAAGTCTCTTCTTGGATACCTCCCTGTTTTCTTTATTTCTAGTCTTTTTTTTTTTTTTTTTTTTTTTTAAACAGGGTTTCACTCTGTCACCCAGGCTGCAGTGCAGTGGCAGGATCACAGCTCACTGCAGCCCTGACCTCTTCGGGCTCAGGTGGTTCTCCCACCTCAGCCTCCCAACTAGCTGAGACTGCAGGTACATGCCACTTTCGGTGTAATTTTTGTACTTTTTGTAGAGATGGAGTTTCACCATGTTGTCTAGGCTGGTCTCAAACTCATGGGGCTCAAGTGATCCACCCGCCTTGGCCTCCCAAAATGCTGGGATCACAGGCATGAACCACTGCACCCAACCCTCCTTGTTTTGTTTAGGGGCTGACATCTTTACCTAATGGACTACCTTAGCAAAAAATGTCTCTCTTCTCTCAGGGGTCCCATCCCCCTCTCTTAGCTCTCCTTAATCTCAAGCCGACAACTCTAGCATGTAGGAAGGAGCAGCACACCCTCTCTGGTGACTGCAACAGAGGCCTGAGCCCTATCCACACCCTCTCTGCAGGATTGGATATTGGCAAATTCAGCCACTGATATCAAAGCAAAAGCCTCATTCATTTACTTACATTTGTGGTTGGGAGCATTTCCTGAAGAGAGGTGGAAAATTGGTGATGGGAAAGCATGTCAGGCTGAATGCCCTGCTCCGGGCTCCCCCATCCCTCTTCTGGGGCCCTGTGGTTTGGATCATTGCCCTTTCCCAGATGCCATGTCATTTGTCCTCCCTGATAGCTGCTGTCCTGACACACCAGCCCTGGGATGACACATAAGGTATAAGTCAGACGCTGCTTTCCAGACAGAATTATGGAGACGAGAACCATCATTTTGGTGAATGTCTCTAAGCTCCCCTGGGACCTCTTCTAGGAAAATAAATCTAGCCTCTGAGCTCTGCACCAGGTAGCAGCTGGCAGGACCACTAAGGTGGGAGGCTGGCTGGCATCATAATTGTGATGTGTGGACTGAGAGAAGGGAAGGAATGAAGGGGGATGGATGCCTCACAGCAGATTCTGCAGCTTTTTCTTAGAGAAACAGCCCCTGCATCGCAGCATGTACAAACTAGTGATGCAGTATGTTCCGTTTTTTCTCCTTGCCCTTTCATGTTCTTGGGGATTATGGCATCGATCCCAGGCTTGGGATTTGAGTGAAAGTCATTTTAGGGCAACAGTTGGTAACCTGGGAATCAATATCCCATCTGCTCATTGCTTGTCATTTAGTTTGTGCTGCCTTAAAATCAATTAAAATGAACATAATTGTTATAAAATTATATATCTATGCATTATGAAAAATGTCTCTAAAAATCACCTGAAAATATATCATTTAAAGATAGTATACTTTTGTTTTTGTTAATCACATCCCCATTTTTTTTTACACACACACTAGCTGAAGTCAATTTAACTTTTTGAAGTTTTGCTAAAAATAGATAATTGGCTAATATTCCTCTTCCACATCCATAGAGAAATTCTGTGTCTTCACTCTGTATTTCCATGGACACTAGGGAATTAAATTTCATTTCATTTGTTCATTTATTTCACTAATGCTCCTTGGGTGCCTAATGTGAGCCAAGTCCCTTTCCAGGACCTAGGGTAGAAGGAGAGCAGGTGGTGATGTCTATGAGTCTTTCATTGCAGAGGAGATTATTTCTCAGTCCAATTCTGTATCCTACTGGATTCTTGGGTTCTTTTACTTCTAATTTCTACCACTGTTTTCTGATCCATGATGCTGACATGGAACATGGCCGATGTTCCTTGATCTCTGTGCCAATTATAAATTTATTGCCTCTCAGCTCTAAAGTCACCCTTTTTGCTTGGTCTTTGAAAATGCATCTGGGCCCCTTAATTTTAATCAGGACTGAATTTTTAAAACTTTGTTTCCCACACTTAGTGATTATTATTATAATTTTATATTCTTTTCCTCATTAACTTATAAAGTGCTGTCATATTTGCTAGCTTTTTTCCTGAAAGCAACTTATTTTACCATTATTGTAGATTTAGGCAACCCATATTGCACATTGAAAGCCATTAGTCGTTCCCACATTTAAAAGGAGCTATAGATAGTGGATTTCAAGGCAGTACCAAGGTTGCTACTTCATAATGGCCAAAGAGCAAACCAAAAACATCAGAGTAAACACAGAAACCTCACATCTCAGGGAGGTTTGCTTAAAAATATCAAGACCTGGGATACCTAGAAAACTGTAGGTAGGGTTTGAGTAATTTCTTATACAGGTTTGATTTATAATTATTACTGCCACAATGCTTAATGGCCCCAAACAGTAATAGAAGCTCTAGTGAGTTCTTGATTAAGCTCGTTGTTTTCCAAGATTTCATTGATTTTCTCCTCTGTTATTTGTTCTATAGTAATTGTCAGGAAAATATTTTTTCTGCATGCGTGAGCATAGCATTGGAATCTCATTACAGATTTTTTTCCTTCAATGTTTTTACTGAAATATTGTTTTATCTGCATATAATCTACATACAATTTGTCTACATTCCCTGGGTGGGAATTTATTCAAAATTCATGTTTTTTGTTGTTGTCCTTGTTTTTTGATTTGCACAGCCTGCAAGTACAGAATGGAAATTCATGCTAATGTCATTTTTTTAATATTACATCTTGATTTTTAGTTACCAATATTCTATGAATGACTGTACTGGCATTTGTTTTTATAATAATGCACAGAAGAGATAGACCCAACTTATTAACATACTTGAGGTATTTCTTCTACTGCATTTTGCATTCACTGATGATGGTATATATCTTTTAGTAATGTTATTTTATAATTTCTCAGCACTACTTGGTTATTATTTCCAATCCAGAATTTTTTATATATATAACCTACAGCATATTGTATTTATATGAGCAAAGTTATGTATTTTCCCTATAAAACCATTTTAAAATTCATTTCCCATGCATATATGATAGATAGTAGTTAGATTCTCTGCCATAAATATTTTCTTAAAGAAATAAGGGTGTGTTTTATACTCTGTAATGTCTTACTGATTAGAAAATACACTACCTCTGGGTTGTTCTGTAAGGGATACTAAATGAGTAAAAGGAAACTTGCATTTTCTAAGCACAGCATTTTTGTAAGCTCTTTTAGTTGATCCTCAAATAGAATTGCCAGATAAAATACAAAATGCAAGTTTTGAATTTCATGTAAGCAAGGGATAATTTTTTTAGTATATCACAAATATTTCATGGTATATACCTATATTAAATTTTTTTGTTGTTTATTTGAAATTCAGAAGAAAGTGAATGTCTGGTGTTTGTATTTGCTACCTTGAGCAAAACTGTCTTTGAACAACTCTGTAAGATTCCAGCCTGCATGACTTTCTTCCACTCCAGTACCTAAAGAAAAAAAAAATTGGGAGAGAGTGTGGAAAACTTGAAATAGCTTCCAAAATAGAGATGTAGAAACCTAAAATTTAAAATTAAGTTATTGATGATTTTTCCTATTACGTTTGAAAATATAGCAAAAGGAAGGCTATCTTTATATTACATCACATTATTTATTGATAAATTAGAATCATAGCATGTCCATGTTAGAAGCAGTCTGGGCAGTCATCCTACCCAAAAACTTTGTTTTATAGATGAAAAGAACATGTCTGAGATCCAGTTAACAGCAGAGCTTAGACTGCTAGTGAGACCTCTTAGCTATCTCCAATAAAGGTTATTTGAACCACTCTGGTATATTTAAAAATATGATTTATGTAAAGTGTGCAAGATATTTGTAGTTGACACACAAATAAGAGAAAGCTACATGAGCTGAGGCTATGCAGGGTTTTGGGCCAAGGGGAGGAGGGCAGGTTGGAATGGGAGAGGCTCATTGAAAATCAACGTATGCATTTTTTTCTGGCTTCTAGACCCTGCTGGAAATCTTTTCATGCTCTTCATTCATTCTCCTGTATTTCCTAAGGCCAATAAAAGGGGGAGATCCCTGAGGACATGCCTCTCTTTAATAACTTCTTTCCTTCCGAAGATAAACCAATGTTGTATCTGCCCCCTTCAGCCTTTGGGACATAATTTTGATAAATCTTCCTCTATTTCACATTAACAGAAAATGTCACTTCTTCCTTCCTAATCTCAATGCAAACCTAACATTTTAGCCCTACGTTTCTCATGCTTGCACAATCCAGCTTTTAAACTCTGCTCAATTCCAATTTAATAGTAGGCATTGTGCTAGCATTTATAGCCCAAGATCTGTAAGCAAATATAATGCCGTGGACTAAGAAAGCTAACATTTAAAGAACAGAAAGAATCTTTTTTTTGAAAAAAAATGTGAGATCACTGCATTATTAATTCTCTGAATACAAGCTTTCACAAATCTTCTCAGTGTTAGATCCCACTGGAGAATAATTCATCATATTGCACATAAGTTCACTCCAGGCTGAAATAATATCTGTAATGCAAGGGTGATTATGGTCGCACACTGGGCACCAAGTGTCTCTCTAGGAGTGCAGAATGGAATATAGAAAAAGTGCATGCAAAGCACTGAGGGCTTTCTGAATTGATGGAATTTTTAAATATAAATTAAAACTTAGATGGAGATTGGTTACCTAGAGTCTGAGTCGTGCATTTGTGAAAACAATTTGAGATCTCAAACTTAGTTCCCAGCACATCGGCTGCTATTGTTACTAGAAGTATCTCTTCTCCTGAATCTTAGAGAGGGACTACAGTCTCCAGAGATACTTAGGCCTCATTATCAGTGATTCTGTTACAAAACTCTACCCTTTAAAAAATAAAATAAAAGAGCTGTAGATATAAAAATGCTTTCTGACTAGGCATTGGTTTTAGTCTATTGAATTAAAACTCAAACTCCAAGATATCCTGTGAAGAAACAGTATGTATCATAAAGTAGAAGAGGTGTTATTGGATTGTCTTTCCAAGAGTAGAAATGAAAGAGAAATTTTAATCTATTGAAAGCATTTCAAATTTTCTCTTCTAGCTATTTTGAAATTTAGAATAAATTTAACATTTATGCATGTATCAAAATATATACATATATACAATTATTATATATCAATAAAAAGTAAAAAAAAAAGCCTTTAAAAATAAAAAAATATACAATTCTTGTTGCTACTACCTAGTTTTAGGAGCAGGCATCACGCTTCTCAAGAGAGCGCCATTCACATGCGTCTCTCAGATGGTATCTTGGCGGGTCATGGTAGCTCATGCCTGTAATTCCAGCACTTTGGGAGGCCGAGGCGGGCAGATCATGTAAGGTCAGGAGTGCGAGACCAGCCTGGCCAATGTGGTGAAACCCCATCTCTACTAAAAATGCAAAAATTAGCTGGACGTGGCAGCGGGCACCTTTAATCACAGCTACTTGGGAGGCTGAGGCAGGAGAATCGCTTGAACCCAGGGGGCAGATGTTGCAGTGAGCTGAGATTACACCACTTCACTCCAGCCTGGGAGAAAGGACGAAACTTGGCCTCAAAAATAAATAAATAAATAAATAAATAAAGTTTTCTAGGTCTTGTTAGAAGATGATGAAAATGCTTGGCTTGTGTGAATGTAACCAAATTTCCACTTGAAATGTACTCTAAAGGCAGTGGCAAAAATGGGAGTGAGATTTGTGTGTACTTCTGAGCAGTTAACATTTTAAAAATACGTTTAAAAAAATAAAACCAAAATTTGTCAAATAATCTGAAAGAATTTGAGAGGAAATAAAAAATCGACCATTTGGGGGATCATTTGATTGTTACTTTTAGCATTTGTTTGGATCAGGAAAATCAGGGTGGGGTGGAGGTGACTCTGGGTGTAGGATGTCCGGGGCCCTGGAGCACATAGAAGTTCTGCTGTCCAATCAGGGGCCCCATCTTCATGCCACACCCAAGATGGAGCACATGAGGCCTTTGGAATCCAAGACAGACTAACGGTGTTCTCGATAGAGTTATCTCAGCCTCAGTGACACCGAGAAGGGGTGTGATCTCTTCTAAAACATAGCAGAATACTGAAAAATAGATAGTTCACTCTTGGTGCAAGCAAGCAAGAAAGTTTAAGTTTCCCTTTACCTTGAGTCAAGGATTCAGAGTTAGAAATTCAGAACATGAAAAGGATTCAAAGAAACTTCTTTACTTTGACAGGTGAACATAGCAAGAAGAGAATTGACAACAACTTGGAAGCTAATCGTGAAGCACTTGGTTTTGTTGTTCTACTAATTGGCTTTTCACTCTGTCCTCAGATGTCAACATTGGTTTATCATGTCCCCCTCCTGACACAACTCCTTCCCCTGGAGGGAGTGAGTCCATTAGTTATGCACCGACTATCAGAAACTTTTGCATTGCTGGAGTTGAAGAACAAGCTTTTCACTTGTCTCAGGTGATGAAGACAAACTGTTGATTTTTTTTTTTAGAAATAGAAGAAAGCAATTCTGAGATATAGTGAGAGTCTCAGAAAAAGAAATCCAGTATCTAAGCAAAGAGAGGGATGCAGCTGGGAATTGCTGTGAAAGACTGAAAAACACCTGGATTTTAATTAAGCACCATTACCCAAAATCGCCAACACTACTATTTTGTGGAAAGTAGTTGAGTTACATGTATATATATACTATTTTTATATTTTTCTAAAACAAAACTATATATATATAGTTTCTTGGCAGGGCACGGTAGCTCATGCCTGTAATTCCAGCACTTTGGAATATATATATATAGTTTTGTTTTAGAAGAAAAGTAGATTTACAGAAAACTTTCAAAAAATCCTAGGGAGAGTTTCCACATACTTCTCTTGGCTGTGACACTTTCTCAGACTTTCCTTTTTCATGATAACCTTTACAGTTTTGAGGAGCACTGGCTATATATTTTGCAGAATTTCCCTCAATTGGGTTTTGTCTAATTTTTTAAATAATTAAATGAGGGTTACGTGTTTTGGGGGAGGAAGACCACAGAAGTAAAGTGCTATGCTTAAAATCACATCACTGACGTCATGTCAAGGGTGCAAATAACCATGAGTTATTCCTGTTGAAACTAACCTTGATCTGGTGAGGCAGTGTCTTGCAAGCTTCTCCACTGTAAACCTGCTTTTTTCCTGTAATTCTGTACTCTCCTCTTGGGAATGAAGTTGCTATATACAGCCCAGCCTTGACAAGGGTGGTGATGGTTATGCTCCCAGACTTTGAGGGCAGAATTCTCCCATAAACTATTTGGAATCCTTCTGAGTGAGAAATTCTTTTATTTTCACCATTTACCCATTCAATCATGTTTTATATTAGTATGGGCACATCGGATATTTACATTGTGTGTTATAATGAAAGACACTTTATTTTGTTGCTCAAATTGTTCCAACTCTAGCCATTGACATTTCTTTTAGTTAGTTTCTGTGTTGCTTCAATATAACCTCACTTTACATTGTTTTCTAAATTTTTGAACACTTTCTTTCACGCCCTGCTAGAGGCCCCAGGCTCATTTTATCTATCTCCTGACCTGGTCCTGTAATCGGACATTTCTCCAAGAAATCATTGTTTATTTTACTGGAGAATGACATTAGAAAGCAAACACTGAGCACTAGGTGTGTTCCTTGTTGTCAATATCATTGTTTCTTGGCCTCTGGACTGACAGAGCGTATAAATCTATATGTGTATACTAACCTATGCATATATGCATATATAGAAATACTTTAGATTTATTTGTATTTATATTAAGATAAGCATGAATATATGCTGATGTCTCCAACTCTAATCCATTACTACGCAAATCACTCTATTCTCTTTCCCTTCATTATCTGTAAGGGCTCATGCCAACATTGAGAAACCTGCATCTTGGCATTTTCCATTTGCTTATTTCTTCAATTTACACCCCTACACAGTGTGATTATAATTTTAAACCAGCACCTCATACAGAAGATACATTTATTAACTAAGGTATACTCTGTATGTATAGTTTCTTTTGCCTATAGACTTACAGATTCCACTAATTTTCAACTTCCACCCCATTCAGTGAGGTGGTTTCATGCATTTTTAATACAGTTCTTTCCCCCACATTCTGCATTTCTTCTTGGGTTTCTCCAAATCTTTACATGATTTTTAACATTTTTATACATGAAGATTAACTCTTTGTGCTGTTGAGTTCTATAGATTTTGACAAATGCATGGTATTAAATAGCCACAATTACAATATCATGCAGAATAACTTTGTGGCCATAAAATATTCTCTGTGCTTCAACCATCTCCTTCTTTTTCAAACTCTAGCAACCACTGACATTTTTAACTGCCATCATAGTTTTGTCTTTTCCAGAATGTCATATAAATGGAATAATAGAGTTTGTAGTCTATTTTAGACTGGATTCTTTCGCTTAGCAATGCACATTTTAGATTTGCCCGCGTGTTTCAGGGTGTACCATATGTCTGATATCTCATGTGTTTCTCTCTGTGGATAATATTCTGTTGCACGGTATGGATGTACAGCAGCTTATTTCCATTCACCTACTGTATGATTCCTCCTAGTTTTTAGCAATTGGGAATAATTATCTAAAAACACTTACATGTTCCTTCTAGTTATTAGCAATTATGAATAATCATCTAAAAACACTCACTTTTCCATAGACATAAAACTTCGAATCGGTTGAAATTTGCTTGTTTCTATATGTCAATACCTAGGAATTTGCTTGTTTTTATATGTTAATAATATATCTTGCTTTGTAAGAAACTGTAGAATTTTTTTCCAAATGGCTGTACTGTTTTGCATTTCCACTGGTAATAAACAAGAGCTTCCTGCTGCTTTGCATCTTTTTCAGGAATTGGTCTTTGTATTAGTTCCTCAGAACTACTATAATGCAGTGCTATAGACTGCATGGCTTAGAACAGCAGGGATTTATCTTCTGAGAGTTCTGGGGGCCAGGTGTCTGACCTCGAGATGTCAGCAGAACCATGCTCCCTCTGAAGGCATCAGAGAGAACCTCCGCCATGCTTCTCTCCCAGTTTCAGGTAGCTTCGGGCATCCCTTTGCCTGCAGATGTGTCATTCCAGTCCTGACTCCATCATATGCTTCTTGGTCACTGGCATGTCTTCCTTAATGAAGTGTCTGTTGAGATTGCTTGATCATGTTTTAACTAGTTTTTGCCTTTTTTGGGGGGTGGGGAAAGGAATGAATTAATGGCATTCATAGCAACCTGCATGGAATTAGAGACTATTATTCTAAGTGAAGTAACTCAGGAATGGAAAGCCAAACTCTTATGCTCTCACTCATAAGCGGGAGCTAGCTATGAGGATGCAAAGGCATAAAATGATTCAATGAACTTTTGGGACTCAGGAGAAAGGATGGGAAGGGGGGTGAGGGATAAAAGATGACAAATTGGGTTCAGTGCATACTCCTCAGGTGAAGAGTGTACCAAAATCTCACAAATCACCACTAAAGAACTTACTCATGTAACCAAACACCACCTGTTCCCCAAAAACCTATGGAAATAAAACATTTTAAAAAATATTTAAATGCCCTACATATATATATATTCAATAAGGATTTTCAAATATTTTGCATCCCAATCTGTGACTTGTCTTTTCATTTTCTAAACAGCGTCTTGTTGTGCAGAAGTTTTTAATCTTAGTGATGCCCAACTAATCATTTTTCGTCTTTCATAGCTTGTGATTTTGGTGTTGTAACTATGAACTCAAAGCAATCTAGATTTCCTTCTATGTTACCGTTTTCTACAAAAAAAATTTAAAAATGTGTGTTTAATATTAAGGTTTACAATAATTTTGAGCTGATTTCTGTTAAAAGTGTAAGGTCTGTGTCTGTATTCATCTTTTGCGTATTTATGTCCAGGTATTCCAGCATCATTTGTTGGAAACACTATCCTTCTCAATAGAATTGCATCTTTATTTAGTCAAAGATCAATGCACTACATTTATGTGGGTGTATTTCTGTACTTTCCTTTCTGTTCCATTATCTATTTCTCTATTATTATGATTATTTTTTGCTAATACTACTTGATTACTATAGCTATATAAGTCTTGAAGTCAGGTAGTGTTAGTTCTCTGACTGTTCTTTTTCAATATTGTATTGACTATTCTGAGTTTTTTTCTTTTCATATAAACTTTGGAAAAAATTGGGCTGGGTGCGGTGGCTCATGCCTGTAATCCCAGCACTTTGGGAAGGCAAGGCAGGTGGATCACGAGGTCAGGAGATTGAGACCATCCTGGCTAACATGGCAAAACCCTGTCTCTACTAAAAATACAAAAAAAAAATTAGCCAAATGTGTTGGCACGCGCCTGTAGTCCCAGCTACTCAGGAGACTGAGGCATCAGAATCCTTTGAACCCAGGAGACAGAGGTTCCAGTGAGCTGAGATTGTGCCACTGTACTCCAGCCTGGGTGACAGAGCAAGACTCCATCTCAAAAAAGGAAAAAAAAAAAGAAAAAAGAAAAAATTTGTCAATATCCACAAAAAAGCTTAATAATATTTTGACTGAAATTGAAAAGAATCTGTAGATCAAATTCAGGAGAACTACCTTTTAACCATATTTTCTTTCTATCCATGAACACAGATAAAATCTCCTTTTAGTTAGTTCTTCAGTTTCTTTCATCTGAGCTTTATAGTTTTCTCATATTAATCCTCTATTTATTATGTTAGATTTATGCCTAAATATTTCATTTCTTGGTGCTAGTGTCAATAATGGGTTTTTAATTTCAAAATTCAAGTTTTCGTCACTGGTACCTAGAACTGCAGTGGAAATAATCTATGAGTTTTTTATCCTGCAACTTCATTATAATCACTGTAAATTCCAAGAGTGTTTTGTTGTGGATTCTTTGGGATTTTTCTTCACAGACAACCAAGTCATCTTTGGGAGAAAATACAGTTTTAAAGTTTTATTTTTGCCTCCAAATCTATGTACTTTTTAAAACCTTTCATTATCTTATTACCTTAGTCCTTCAAGTGTAATGTGGAGTGGATGTGATGAGAAGGGGTATCTTTGTCTGATTCCTGATCTTAGGGGCTGGTGTGGAAGCACCATCTTTCCCACATCAGGAATGAGCTCTGGCAAATTCTTTTTCCTTGAAGATAATTTCTTTGTTATAGAGAATCCCCTGGAAATATTTCACAATGATTATTCTTCCTCACCTGCTGCCAGGGCCATTAGAGGATTTTTTTCTCTGATTTTCACCATAAGAATCTACAGGGATTCCTGGAAGTAAAATCCATGAAAGGATGCATCCAGCCCCACATAATATACCCCAGTCTCTGACTCACACAATCCACGCTCATCCACCAGAATTGCCACTTAAGTCTTTATCCTGGTTAATGGCACCCAGAGTCTTCTGCTCAAGGTAAGCAGATCTCAGCTATGGCTCTCTTCATTCACCTCCCTCTCCAGACTTTAGGGTGGGGGTTACCCTGAAACCTCAGGTCTCATGGGTTAGAAAAAACTTACTAGTATTAACTTCATTCAACTTTTACTTTTTGTAAGAATGGAGTAAAGACTTCTAGGTTCTTTACATGTCACAGCTGAAACCAGAAGTTTATATATTTTTTTGAATGTTGATGGCAACATACTAATTCAGTTTCGTGACCCACTAATAGGTCTTGACCAACAACACAAAAGTAGAAAAAGTCTCCAGAAACTTCCCTGCTTTTGCCTCCTGCACAGAGGTCTCTAACAGATAGAACACATTAAGAGGGAAATAAATACATTTATTTTCTCTAATTTTACTTCAAGTATGAAGTGGAGATAGTTTATTTTTAATCTGTTTGCACAGTCTGAGTCCTTTATTGATTGAGAAAAGAATTATCAAGATTAGGATAATAAATGCTTTGCAGTTAAGGTTCTACCTGCCTGGAGCTGTCATCCTGTGGTTATAAATTCGAATGCTCAGATATCATTATTTGAGATAGATATATCTTTTAAAACCACAGTCAGTATATTTAGAATCTCTCACAAAACAATCAAGTTTGAGGTCCCAACTGGCTAAAGGAAAGAAAAGCTGCAAATCACTAACCGTCTTCCTTGTAGAGTCAAGAGCATCAGCCTATTCAAAATCCTCCTTGGAATTTCAGGGGTTTTGGATTTTACAGTCCTTTGCATTTTAGTCTATGTATGTGCATAGACTTCAACTGCTCTTTTGAGAGCTGAGTCTCAGAAAATGTGGTGCCAGCAGACTCTTCATTAAGCTTACTAGACGGAAAGTCAGCTGCAATAAAGTAAGAACTGTTTATTAATTTATTTTTAAGTTGTAAAAGCAAGATATATTCATTGTCAAAAATGTTTAATAGAGTGTCCAAGAAAGCAAATATACTCTGCCCATTCTAGCAGTGTTAACACTTTGTGATCATTTTTTTGTGTGTGACTTTTTCTATGCATGTCTATTTCCGAAGTGGATTTATGTTATATGGTGAACAACATGAAACAGAATTTGAGCTTATACAAATTTAACTCTTAGGTTCCCCATTGAGAAAGGAGAGAGAGAGATACATTTCCTCTGAGAAGTGATTCTATTCTTTCTTCCACTCGATGAATGCCTCAGAGTGTGATGAGGGTGGAGGTGTGAATCTCATGTTCCTTCATGTGGCATGAATTCCTGAAAGCCTCTCACAGTGTGAGCTGTCCGTGACATTAAGCACTTTCCTCTGTGCTGGAGGAAATGAAAATGATTTTCAAAGAAACACTTGACCATATACGAGTTCCATTTTTCACCTTGTAAACTTTTGAAGGGAGGATGCTCAACTTCCATCATGTTTTGCTTTGCTCTGTTTTGCTTTCCTGGAGTGAAGTCCTTCCCCCATTTATGCTGAGGATAGCAAGGGCCACTTCGCATCTTTTTCTCCTTGCGTCCCTCATCCCTGCCCTTGGAAAGAATGATTGACATGACAGTAAAGCTTGGGATCAGGAACCAAGCATATTCAGTGCAGCTATGCATCACTTTCTTTTCAGAGTTGTGGTCCTCTCCCCCAACTCTGTGGGGAAGAGTATGGTCATGGCCTGTGCCTGTCAGGAGAGGCCAGAGTTCTGATGGGAGGTCCACTCAGGATACCTGACTGTATGCATAGGTCAGGCACATCCTCTGATAGAATTCTACCATTAATAAGTCAGATAGACTTGTCTTTATTTCCTTGGTTCCTGTGTCTATCTCCCTATGGTAGGTGGTGTCTACCACCCATAAGGAGTGTTAGTTATCTTCTATTTGCCTTCAAGATCAATTTTCCACCCTCTGCAACCTGCTTGTACCCAGAGAAGGTGCCCTGTGTGGATGGTACCATGGTCTTCCTTGTCCTCTAGCTTTCTGATGGGTTTGGCCCAAGAGAGACATCTCCAGGAGGTTGGCGATTAAGAAGGTCAAGGTTGGATGTCACTTTCCCTAGTTCTGTCCCTTTAGGTCTCTGGAGATATTCTGTGTCCTCTTACCAAAGGTCATGGCTTCTGTCAAACAGCCCCCCTTTCCTGGTTGTAGAAAACTTTCTAGAAACCCCCTTTCCTGGTTCTAGAAACCATTCCCTTCCTTTTCTCTTGAGGAACAGGAGATATTTCCTTTCCATTCTCACTAGCCCCTGATCCGCTATACTTATTGCACCATATTAAATACTTATTCTGCTTTTAAAACAATCTCTTTAACTGTCTTCAAGTTACCCAATTTGAGCATGCATTTGTTTCCTCCTGGGAACCTACCTGGTAAGACCTTAGAGGAAGTTTATTTTATACCCCTCATGTGTTTCTGTAACATGGGAATAGCCCAAACCTCCAGCCGGCACAAACCCCAGCCCTGGCATGGAACAGGCCTGGCTGATGGCAGCTCTGGGACGTCTACATGAAGACCCCAGTTATTCCCCTACTTACATTTTTATCTCATTTTGAAGTGCCCTTTTGTTTGCTTTTCATTAGTTACAAAATGAAACTTCTTTCCGGTGCCCAAACCAATGTATCTTCCTCCAAGTATGATTTCAAACTCTATTTCCAGCCAACTTGTAATTATACATGGTCATTGGCAAGTCCTCATGGTTGTTGGCCAGAGACATCATTTTCTTGCAACATGGGATTCTTTACTGGGCAGGTTAGCACGTGGCAGCTTGTTTTTCTCAGAGCAAGTAGTGAGAGAACAGATCTCCAATGATCAAGTCTTGGGATGACTGCAGCGCTGAGCAACAACTTGACTGCAGCCTTGTTGAAGACCTTGAGCCAAGGCAACCAGTTAAACTGTCCCATGGAAATGATACAATAACAAATGGTTGTTTTCTTAAGTCATGATGATGTTAGGTAATTTTTCATGAAGCAATAAAAAAAATTAATACATTAGTCCCTGGAAGTGAGGTGCCAACGACAAAGAGTGGAAGAATCCGAGTGTTGCCTGGAACCGAGCAGCTGGCAGAGGCTGAGAAGATTTTGAGGAGTGTGTAAGCGAAGGCTTAGGTTGCCTTGAATTGACCATTGTAGTCCTGTGGTTCTAGGCTCTGGGAGTTTAGAAGTAAGTGAGAAACATGTTATTAGAAAGAGGAACAGGAGAATTTTTGTTATGTTGTGGCAGAAACTTAGCAAAACTGACACCTGCAACAAAGTGTGTTGGGTCTGGCCCATAGATCCTGACCCAGTGACAGATGGTCAGATGCACTCAGACACAGATATCCAGTGAAAGAGTGAGCTAGGGGTCAGTCCCACTCACCAACACTGAAGAAGGTGCTCTAAAGAGTCAGCAGCCATGGCCCTACCCAGCTGGCATTGTGGGCATTTATTCCATGTGGATTTAATGACAGAGGGTTTGAGTCAACACACTTGTGGCTAATGAACATGGTCACCCTCCCCAGAGAGAAGGAGTCCTATGAATGATTAAAAGCCAGTTTTCAAGGCCTAAAGCAAACACCATTTGTGTGTAATAACATTGTCAACACCCCAGTAGAGAGCAGTCATGTGCCCATGGATGTTCAAAGGTCGGTCTTAGGACAACATGGGTAAACAAGCCTTTGGATAAACTCCCTTACATTCCTTTCTGCCTAATTGCCTCTGGATAAGAACTACTGCCTTCGGCTCATTCCTTCCCCCAGGCTTTTGCAAAACCTCCTGGCCTTCCAAGAGGGTTTGCATCCTTTTCTCTATGATTTTTCTCTTATAATTTCTCCCACCACCCTGACCAAACTCCTACAAATGTGGAAAGTAGAAAATGTGCCTTGTCAACTTGGTGATGTAGCTAAGGGGATTCCCAAGCAAAATGTTAAAGGTGCTACTTATCATAAAATATGTGAAGAAAGAGACAAAATGAGGGAAGAACTTTAAAGAATAATAGCCAGAACTCAGTGATTTTTAAAATTCTCAATCTCTTCTGATTGCAAACATTAATTCGAATTGCTAAAACTAAGAAATCATTGTCAAGCAAAGAAGGAATTCAAAGCACTGTCAGGAAAATATTTTCTTGGGATGAAACTGAGGGTTTGACCATAAGAACATCTGGGAAGACCCAAGTTCACAGGTGGTACATTAGAGCATTACTTCATCACACAAAAGGCCCTCTAGAAAGATCTGGAGTCTGCCTATTACACAAGTGAGCTTCTGTGAAATTTATGAGATTATATCCTATATAAAAGACTTTCATGATGGTAGCTTTTATTTAATGGAGTGAACACCAGTATGATTCACAGGAGTTCCACAAGAGTTTGAGAAAATCATATGAGCAGAAATACTGCCGTCTTGAACATCAAATAAAATGCAGCATTTTTATCCCCCAGATCCTGCAAGTAGAAAGCAAGTTAGGAAAACATCACAGCTACAAACCCATGCTTTCTTTCATGATTCATCCATTCTGGGGTTGGAGCTGGGAGCCACAGAGAATTGTTCCCAGGTCTTGGGCCCCAGTCAAGAAACTCCCAATATACCTCTGCTCGTATTTCAGAGTTGTTATGGAACAGTTACTCTCCTATGGATTTCAGTTTCCCTCCTTTTAAGCAAGAGTGTCTGCAATGATTATTCTATACCTGTTTAAGCTTTGTACATTAGGTGCATGGCGGCAGGAACATGAGTTATATATTTAGTTAAAAAAGCCTTAAAAATTGGGAGAAACTACACATAAATAGCTTTATTTAAGGAACCACCTGTAGGGAGCTACACATCATCATCTAACAGAGGTGATGAGATTCTGGGCTTTGAGTTGATGTTGTAATCCTGTAACGAGATGAGACCTTTGGGGTTCTATATTATGAAACAAGGTCTAAGTAATGAAGAAGCCAAGGTCTTAGCATCACATGAGAGGAGGAGATTTAACATCTGTCATGTCAACTGAAAAATGTAAGAGTTCGTAAGTGTAATTTTTGTGGTTGTATTTCCGTTTTAGGGATGTGAGGAGGAAAGCTGTAATCATGCTTGAAAGTTTTTATGCCAATTTTGGTTGCAGTTAACATTATGACCAGTTTCAATAATGACGCTAACCCACCTGCCTCATTTCCCCACCATCTGTTTTGTGCCACCTGACCGCCCAGAAATCCCACACTTGATAGCCCAGGATTATCACTATCCTAAGATACTAACACACATTTTGAATTGTTTTCATTAATTAGAATTCTCATTCAGTAAAAATTACTTATTAACCAAGACTGCAGTAATTACAAACTAGGATGTTGATTTACTGTATAACCAGAGGGTTTGCTAAAAATTGAGTAAGATTTTTTAAAAAGTGTTTGACCTACTTGAGTAAATAGATTTAATATCAATTAATGATTGCTTTTAATTCAGAGAATATCTCTATGTTCACGAAAGTCAGCATGATCTTCTCAGAGCGTCTCTGTTATGTTTAGGTACCAAGCTTTTTTAAAGCATTGTCTTAGTGCAGATATTATATTTGAACAGCACTATGAACTTTTATACAAACTTACATGTATCCTTTTGACACTGAACTTTAAAACAACCACAGCAAGTGACATCATTATTGCTTCTGAGTGGGTGAAGTCTAGCCCAAGAATGCAGAAGTAACAATGTGTGACCCTTTCTACCCAGTTTCCTACAGAATTTCCACTTTGGTAAGAAAGCAAAGTTGTCTTTCTTTTTTCTTTCTTTCTTTTTTTTTTTTTTTTTTGACAGAGTCTTGCTCTGTAGCCCAAGCTGGAGTCCAATGGTGCGATCTCAGCTTACTCACTGCAATCTCCGCCTTCCGGGTTCAAGCAATTCTCCTACCTCAGCCTCCTGAGTAGCTGGGACTACAGGCCCACGCCACCATGCCCAGCTAATTTTTGTAATTTTAGTAGAGACAGAGTTTTACCATATTGTTCAGGGTGGTCTCGAACTCCTGGCCTCAGGTGATCCACCCGCTTCAACCTCCCAAGGTGCTGGGATTATAGGCGTGAGCCACCATGCCCAGGTTTTTTTTTTTTTTTTTTTTTTTTTTTTTTTCACAGTCTTTTTCTCTGTTTTCCAGGCTTGAGTGCAGTGGTTTGAGTGAGCTCACGGCAATCTTAATTGCCTTAGCTCAAAAGATCCTGCCTCAGTCTCTCAAGTAACTGGGACTATAGGCACACAACACACTATGCCTGGCTAAGTTTTAAATTCTCTTTTGGTAGAGACAGGGGCTCACTATATTGACCGGGGTGGTCTTGAACTCCTGAACCCAAGTGATCCTCCTGCCTTGGCCTTCCAAAGTGCTGGGAATATAAGCACATGTCACCACACTCAGCTATTTATTTTTATTTTTATAGATTCAGGGTCTCGCTATATTGCCCAGGTGGGTCTCAAACTCCTAGGTGCCACTGATACACCTCAGCCTCCCAAGATGCTGAGATTATAGGCATGAGCCATCTTGCTTGAAAAAGTTTTCTCTTCACATCCCCGAACCTCCAAAGGTGTCTAAGCTCTTCACCCCTCTGTTGACTGCACTTGTCTCTGTCTGAGGCTGCTGGTAAGAAAACATCCACAGGTAAGAGGACTATGGGGCAGAGGGGGGCCCCACTCAAGGATAGCTTAGCATTGAGTAGCTTACATGCTGCCACCGAGTTAGGGGCTACTTCTACCCATGGAGCCCTCCCAGCCTCTTCATCGCTTTCCCTCCTATTCTTAGTCTTTCCTCTTCCTTGCAACTTCCTGTTCCTCAAGCTCTCCTATTTCCTAGTCTTTGGGATCAAAAAAGCCACTCCACCAACAGGCATCTGGAATTTGCTGTCTCAGATAGATGCATTTTTTGAGTATTTATTTCCTCTTCTCTGTGTGGTGTGGGAGGGGAAAGACACCTTCTGGGATACGTGTCAGAAACAGAACAAAAAGGAAATATTCCTAAAAATATACAGATTCCTACTTTAAGATTTAACCCTGGCTCAGGTCCTAGAACCTCATCTGGTTGTGACAGCTGTGCTCCATGTTGTCAGCTGTAATCTAGAGAGAGTTAGTGTCCTCCTCACCTTAATTGTACCTTATCCAGGCCCACTTGACTGCAGGCTTTTTTCCTCTCACCTGGACCTTACATAACCCATGTGGCCCAACCACAGAGGCCCCTTCCCTCCCTTTTTACAGAACATTTACTTTAGAAAACATGCAATTGATCATTCTTTTTCTGCTCCTTTGAGATGTAAATGTTTTATCAAGTCTCCCGCCAGTTTTATAACCCATAAATATCTTTCTCAAGGACCTGGGAACCATTGATTTGAAATATGATCCTCCAGGAAGATAAAGTCACAGCTCCCAGTATCTGTGGGAGGAAAGGATTCTAGCTTGGGTAGGAGTCTTGCTTTAAGCTGTAAAACTCCCTCTTGTTACAAAGACAGGAGAAAGTTTGCTCTTTGATTTTTTTTAATTTTTATTTTTTTGGTATAATCAAAGAGCAAGCACAGATAACCTGTGTTTTCCCTTACTCTCACATTTAAAAATCCTTACAACCTTTGTTTCAACTGAGTTGAGCCCAGTCTAAGTTGTGGCCCTTCTCTCCTATTGCACAAGTCATGCATTAAACAAGTCTGCTTAATTTTGCCTAGTGCAAATTTGCTTTGTGGATTGTAAGCAACAGAAAGTGGCTCTGGCCTCTGACAACAGGAGTGTGTTCAGGAAGATGTGTAGCCGCCAGCATGTGGTGACATGGTGGGATACCTGGGCTGGGGATGGTAGGAACCAACAGAGCTCCAGAGATAAAGACAAAGGAGGCAGAAAATGGGGACTATTTTGTCTCGTTTATCATTACAGAGACCGTGTGAACCAATTCTGCTGTCACTATCACTGCTGCAATGAAAAATGACCATTGAGTGACCACTCTGGCCTTGAGTCATGTGGGATTAATTAGTTCTTTCATAACATAATCCTTTTTGTGTTTCAACTCCAAATTTTATGTTCTCTGTTAATAAATATCATAAATTAAGTGCAAAACAAATAAACCAATCTCAACAAAGTACTATGATCCTGTTGGAACGGAGTGCATTAAATGTGGTTTTGTGAAAGAAAAAAAAAGAGTTTACCGGCCGGGCACTGTGGCTCATGCCTGTAATCCCAGCACCTTGGGAGGCTGAGGCGGGTGGGTCACGAGGTCAAGAGATAGAGACCATCCTGGCCAACGTGGTGAAACCCCGTCTCTACTACAGCTAATACAAAAATTAGCTGGGCATGGTGGCGCGTGCCTGTAGTCCCAGCTACTCGGGAGGCTGAGGCGGAAGAATCGCTTGAACCCAGGAGGCGCAGGTTGCAGTGAGCTGAGATCGCGCCACTGCACTCCAGCCTGGCGACAGAGCAAGACTCCGTCTAAAAAAAAAAAAAAACAAAAGGGGTTTGCCAAAGAGTGGTGTTTTTGGATAAATTGAGTTTGGGTCCCATATTCTTAGGAGATCACACAGGGAGGCGGACCAGTGATGTGGTTTGAAATGTGGCCTCTATAGCCAAATTGCCTGAGTTTGAATTTTGTATCTTCCAATTACTATTTTTATAAACCTTAACGCCTTCATGTCCATATTCTCTCATGTTTAAAAAAGGAATAATAAAAATAGTAACCACCTAGGGATGCTGTGAGGATTAAGTGGGCTTAATACATGCAAAGTGAGATCATAAGAAGGGCCACCTGAGTGTTAGCTCTTACTAACACTGTGTGAAAACTGAATACAGGAAATGACTATGTGATGAATTAATTCCATTTGTAACAGAAGCTGAGCATTGTCATGCTAATGTTGGCACTGAATGGATGGTTTTATGATCTTGAGCCCAGAGCGAAGTGTGGTGGGTCAGCACTCTAGGCTGCAGATTTTCTGCCAAAACCAGAGCTTCATGTAGTGGCCAGGAAGGGACTAGGCTAAATGACAAGAATAGGCATTTGCCTATTAATCAGAAAAGTTACTAACACAGGGCAAAAGCTGCCAGGGAAGCTGGGCTAAAGGCTGACACAGGAGAATCGCTCGAACCCAGGAGGCGGAGGGTGCAGTGAGCTGAGATTGTGCCGTTACACTCCAGCCTGGGCAACAAGAGTGAAACTCTATCTCAAATAAGAAAAAGAATTCCATCTGGGTAGCTTGACAGGGATAACTTCAGTGTAGATCTCAGCCATGAGAGGAAGCTGTTCTGGGGTGCTCTTGTGCACCGTGCAGTAGAAGTGATCAATCAATGCTTCTCCTCCTTTTGCATGAAGTAGAAAAGTCTAGCAGGCAAGACCTGACATAGATAGAAGCATGTCCTAGAAGGGAGAGGCAACACAGATCATCGAGATACCTGGTACCTGGTATGAGGGAGGGTCATGAGTTCTAAACACTTCCTAGCATCAGTGAGTCTAGTGAAGGAGCTAGAGATGTGGGCTCTGAAGATAGAACGTCTGCATTTGAATTCCAGCTCCACCACAAACTAGCCGTGGGGCAATGCAAGTTACAGAACCAGCTTTCTTGTCTGTGAAATAGGTATAGTAAGAGTACATATCCATAGCAGTTTGTGAAGATTTATTGTCGGAGGAGTTTCAACCAGAGCAACTCCATCTTGAGTGAAGGCTAAGAAAATGAGGCTCGGACTTGCTGGGCTGCATTCCTAGGAAGTTAGGTATTCCTATCCTCTATATGTATACGGTTAAGGGAACAGATTGATAACATTTACTAAACAGACCTAGACTTGAGAGTCCTGATATCCCGATATCTTGAGAACAGAAACATTCCTAAGTTTGCTTTAAAAATAATAATATCAGTTCTTGCAAAATAAAGTAATTGAGAAAATGAATCCTTTATCATAAACCCTTGCAGAAAAGCACATCTCCCCATGATCTTTTTTAATCCTGTATGTTAACAAGCATTGTGCCTAGGGGGACGCATTCCTCCTCTTACTTTCCGGAACATCCTGCTCTGTCCATGGAGTAGCTGTTCTTTCACCACTTTACTTTCTTAATAAACTTGCTTTTGCTTTGCACTGCGGACTCGCCCTGAATTCTTGTGCGAGATCCAAGAACCATCTCTTGGCGTCTGGATCGGGACTCCTTTCCTGTAACATGATGACTTAACCGAAGTGTTACCTTTAGGATAATGCCCTACTCAGAACAAGTGTTGTTGGAAATAGATGCTCTGTGCTGCCAAGAAAAGTTAGCACTGAGACAAAGGATCTTTCAGCAACGCAATTTTTACTTCCTGGACTGCAGGAAGGGTGCCCTTACTAGCCATCTTGCCCCAAGAGTACAATGAACAAACGAAAACACACAACTTTATCCCTTACACATTAGGGATCATCCTTATTGCTGTGTCCGATCTCCGTTGACTGGAGCCAGACCTCACAGTCTAAACTAAAACCCAAGTGGCTGGCAACTTAAAACTTTTCTAAAGAGGTAAAAGCAATGGAGAACTGGGGCATGTCTGTGAGCAAGTCCAGCACAGATATCTTGGTTAAAGTACAAGGACACAGAATGTACTACATGCCTGCAAGCATGGCATATCTAACAGCTACATAGGATAGGGCTTAACAATATAATTTTAAAGGGAAATGCAGAAAATCTTTAGGACTTAAGAATTGGTGAACATTTATTAAACATGACATTGAAGCATGATTTATAGAAGAAGAAGAAATACATTGGACTCCATCAAATGTAAAAATGTTTGCTCTATGTAAGGGCGTATTAAGAAGATAAAAAGACAGGCTGGGCATGGTGGCTCACGCCTGTAATCTCAGGACTTTGGGAGGCCAAGGCTGGTAGGTCACGAGGTCAAGAGATCAAGACCATCCTGCTCAACATGGTGAAACCCCATCTCTACAAAAATATAGAAATTAGCTGGGCGTGGTGGTGTGCGCCTGTAGTCCCAGCTGAGGAGGAGGGAGGCAGGAGAATCGCTTTAACCCAGGAGGCGAAGGTTGCAGTGAGCCAAGATCACGCTACTGCACTTCAGCCTGGGGACAGAGCGAGACTCTGTCTCACCAAAAAGAAAAGATGGAAAGATAACCAATACACTGGGATAAAATGTTGGCAAACCACATATCTGATAGAAAAGTCAACAGTAAAAAGTCAATGTAAGTAGAAAATAGGCAAAGTATAAGAAAAGACATTTTATTGAAGAATATGGATGAAAAATAAGTATATAAAACTATGTTCAACATCGCTAGCCATTAGTGGAATCCAAATTAAGACCAATATGAAATGAAAATAACACACCTATCATAATAATGAAAAAATAAAATACTAAATGCTTGGTGAGAATGTTGGAAACTGGATCTCTTGTACCTTGTTGGTAGAAATGTAAAATGCTATGGCCACTCTGGAAAATAGTTTGACAATTTCATAAAAATTTTAATGTACTTACCACGCAAACCAGCAGTTGAACTCCTGGGTGTTTGTCACAGAGATAATTTATATCTACACCAAAGAAAAACTTCCATGAATGTTCAGAGCAGCTTTATTTATCATAGCCAAAATCTAAAAGCAACTCCTTCAACAGGCGAATGGCTAAATCTCATGTAATACTACTCAGCAATGAAAAGAAATGAACTATGGACAGACACAGCAACTCAAATATATCTCAAGGGCATCATGCTGAGTGAAAAAAAAAAACACTCTCAAAATGTCATACATGATTCCATGTATATACAATTTATTGAAATGACAGATTTGTGGAGCTGGGGAACAGAATCTACACACGATAAAATGGCATAGCACTATGGACAGACATTGCGTCAATCCCAGTTTCCTGCTGTTGATACTATACTGTAGCTTCATAAGATGTAACCATCATGGGGGACCTCGGTGAAGGAACACAGACACTTCTTTATTATTTTTTCAACTTCCTGCAAATCTATAGTTATCTCAAAACAAAAAGTTAAAAGGATGAGCACCTTGCCACCCACACCAAATGGACTGCTGTGGCCCTGCAAGACTGCTCAGGCTGGGTCTTCTCAGAGAGGTTCTTACTCCCTGGCTGATCCCTGCTTTTGGCCTGCTCTTCTGTCATTGGTGGCTTCTCCCAAGGTGTTTAAGTAATTTCTGATTGGATCAGTTGTCTCCACCAGCCTAGAGGCTTTTTGTGGGCAGGGGCTATGCCCTCTTCATTTTCACATTGTAAGTGTTTTGTCCAGGCCTGGTACAGCAAGGACTCTGCTACATATAGGGAATGAAGGACTGGGTTTTTAGCCATCAATAACCCCAGTACACCTTGTTGAAAATTGATCCCGTGTCTGGGGAGGTCATAGCATGGATGCTTAAGGTTAATGTGATGATTTTGTCTGTGTGTGTGTTTTGAGTTTCTCTTCATTGAATTTATTTCACAGAGTTTTCTCATCAGAGGTCAAATGCAATGATGAAGACCCTGGCTAAACTAAAATCCATAAATGGCTGTTGTGGGGGTGAAAAGAAAGTGGCAGATGGAGGTTAGGATTCCAGCAGCTACTTGGCCAAAAGGGTATAACTATCTCTAAAATGTTAAAGGAGGTAGCAGAGAATAGTGGTTGAAGTGTGAACCCCAGAGCTAGCCTGCTGGTTGCAAATCCCAACTCTTACTCTGTGATCTGGGACCTGCTACTTAAATTCGCTGTGCCTTTATAATTCTTTGAGAGCAGGACTGTTTCTTCTGTTTATTGTTGTTGTTTTGACAACTCTGTATGGAATACTCTCTGTTGGAACATTTACACCATTTCTCGGGAAATTAATGTAGACATTAGGCTTATGTTTTTATTTGTACTAGAGTTTTAAAAAAAGGGTTTGCTGAACCAATAAAATAAATAAGATTTAAGGGTGGATATATAAGGCACTGGAGGCCTATGGCAGGCAGAATAGTAGTCCCCCCAAAACATGCATGTTCTAAACTGGAACCTGTGAACATGTTTGCTAACATAGTATCAGGGACTTTGCATTATGCTTAAATTGAAGATCTTGAGAAGGCAGATTATCTTGGAAGGGTACTTATAAGTGAAAGAGGGGTGGTGCAGTCAGCATCAGAGAAGGAGATGTGATTACTGGTGCAGAGGCTGAAGTGATGAGCGTGATGGTTTTGAAGACGGAAGGAGGCCATGAGCCAAGAAACACAGGTGGCTCTAGATGCTGACAAAGGCAAGGGAGTGGATTCTCTCCAAGGGTTGCCAGAGTAATACAGCCCTGCTGACATCTTGGTTGTAGGGCTTTTGACCTCCAGCACTGTACAATAATAAATTGATGTTGTTTTATGCTAATACATTTGTAGTAGTTTTGTTCCTATGCAGCAGCATAGAAAACTAATTTGGAGGTCATACACTCATTCACAACCTTACCACTAGTAAGGCCATTAAAAATGAGCTTGATTGTCCTAAGCTGTCCTTCATGAGTAAGATAAATGCTCTCAACTCCAGAAACACCCCAGGTCCTCACTCTCAGGTTGGTAACCAGCGGCCACACGATGGGTAGTTAGCTCTGCAGGGACATGTGGAATTTTAATGGAAGGGGTTCATTTGAAGACTGAATATTATAGCAGCGTTCACAAGGAACTGCCTGTGTACTTGGAGGGGAGAGGTTGTGCCCATCCTGACTATGACACCTTTCCAGGACAATTCGTGTGTTCCAGGTAAAGATTTGCACACAGCAGTTTTGTGCACTCAAGCCCTTTGTGTCATAGTGTTTCTGGCAGGATTCCCGGTGCCCTGCATAGCAGAAGGCCATGAAACTTTCCTTGAAGCTCTCTGGGGCTTTCTTGAAGCCACCTTTCTTGGCATTGCCAGGTCAGGATATCCTCTCTGGGAGCTTCTTTCTGTCTGGTGCATATTATGGTCTCTTGCTTTCTTTTGGAAGCTCTGAACTTAATTCTTCCTATGGCTCATAATAAGGGCAATGCCAAGAGGACTTTTATAGCTCTATACCCACCAAAGGCTTTCTCATGCTCCCGGCTAAGGATATGCCTCATGCAGCAGGGTGGTGAAAGCGATCTCAGAAAATACTGAGCCAAATACAGCTTTACTTCTCATTCAGAACATGGACAACAGTTGTGTCACCTCCTGATGGGAAAAAGACTGATGTTAGTATACTGACTTAGGAGATTAAACGGAGGAATGATGGCTTGTCAGTGCATACAGCATTTCTCCATACAGAGCCCTGTGGCTTCATAAAATGTTCCTAAATTCTGATATCATATTTTGTGGCAAGCTGGTTCTAGGACAAAAACGAGGACCTGCCAGCTGATGTTTATGACTTTCTATAAAAGCTTTCAGACAAAATTTGTCTTACATTTTGCTTGCGCCATGGTGGGGACAGTATAAACCTCCCAGAACTCCCAGAGGAATTTGCTGTAATCATGAGGAGGGAGGATGCCACCTGAAATTTCTTGTGTAAATCAATATTTGGGAGGTATACGTTTAAGTTAATAAACTCATGGATAATTAAAGAAAACATATTTAAGATTGGCATTTCCTTAATTTCCTTTTCTGTATATGAAACTCATGGATAATTTAAATATTTACTTAGAAGACACAGTTTGAATGTTTTATTCCCAAATCTGGTTGTCAGTATGTCTGTTTCAAATAGAGAATATTTTTATGCCGCATAATAGAGAATATTCTTTTTTGGAGACAGAGTCTCACTCTGTTGCCCAGGCTGGAGTGCAGTGGCACTATCTTAGCTCACTGCAACCTCTACCTCCCAGGTTCCAGCCATTCTCCTCCTCAGCCTCCCAAGTAGCTGAGATTACAGGCACGAGCCAGCAAGACCAGCTAATTTTGGTGTTTTTAGTAGAGACGAGGTTTCACCGTGTTGGCCAGTCTGGTCTTGAACCCCTGACCTCAGGTGATCTGTCTGCCTTGGCCTCTCAGAGTGTTGGGATTGCAGGCATGAGCCACCACGCCTGCTGAGAATATTCTTGGGGAGTTTTGGTGAATGTTCTTCTGCACTTATGTCTCATAGGTGTGCTTATTGCCACTGGGGTATCATTACTCTTAAGCCCCCTCAGTACAGAAAGCTAGGATATATACATGTTATACAAATTATTGTACACATCTATCTTTCTACAATCTATGTATGTATGTATGTATCTATCTATCTGCCTGTCTATCATCTACCTATTAAAAACATGATTTGCATTGGCACCCCTGATTTGGATACAGCACCAAGGTTCATTCCAGTTTTCTCCTCTCCCTTATTTGTAATGTCTTCCTCTGACAGTGAGAAAACTGGCTCTCATATTCCTTATATACTTACTTATTGGCTTAATCCTAGTGTCTGTTGTTTCAGAATTGCTAACTGTATTTTACTTTACTAGATTGAGTCAAAATGTAGTTTCTAAAGTTACTTAGGCTAGCTCTTTTCCTTCTCACTCCTTTTTGTGTGGTTATGTTGCTCATTTGTAATACAGTTAGGCTCGTAGTTACTGTTTATATTCCATTTTGCTTTCCCTTGCAACCTGGTTTTAAACACCATTTATTCATTTTTAGTGTGTAGAAAGATAACTGTGGTTCTGAGTTGAAATGATATAAAAACTCTACTCAGGGAGGTGTGCCTTCCCATCCCTACCCCATGGTTTCCTCTTCTTCCTGCTTCTTTCCATATCAACTTCATTCTCTTCAGTTTCTGTTTTACTGTTCCTGTAATTGTTTTGCAACAGTAAACAAATAGCTGTGCATTTTCTGGATCTCGTTCTGTCTTACATGAAGGATAGCACAGTATTTTCTCTCTCTTTGTACACCTAACAGTATATCCTGGAAATTACTCGAATTTAATTCATAGCATTCTTCAGTATTCTTTTGAATAGCTGCATCAGACCTCATGTGTAGGTATGCCATAATCTAGACAACTACTCTTCTCTGATGGACATTTTTTATTGTTTCTAATATTTTGCAATTACAAGAAATGCTGCAGTGAATAAACTGCACCTTTTAAAAAATATACTTTTGGAGGTGTATTTTCAAGGTGGATTTATAAAGGAATGAAAGTTGGCCCAAAAGTATTGCCAAATTTCCTTGCAGAAGGATTGTACCAATCTGTATATCTCAGTGTTGTTTTTATAGTAATCTATGAGTAACTTGAATTCGTGTTTATGTCTGAGAACCATTTGTGTATCTTTTCTTGTGAATTTTCTGCTTTCGTGTTACATTGCTAGTTCAGTCTGAATTTGAGAAGTAACAATAGCTTTAGCCAAAACTGAATTTATTTTTCAGTGAGATATATTTAGATACACTAAATATTGGTATCTAAATCTGACAATACCTTGAGAAGCTTTTTCCCAAGGGGGAAAATAAGCGGTTTGGAGTGGGTGTCGTACTAGGGGAAGGGCAGTGTTAATTGGAATGAAACTGAGCTTGGCATGTGGAAAATGTGAGATCCTGTGAAAATTCATTCCTGATTTCTAGTAACAACCCTTCCTTCTGCCACAGAAGGAGCCTCAGATCTCACAGGGCAGTGAGAGTTAGAAACCACTGAGCTGGAGATTGTGTGGCCATGCAGTCTTCTGTTTAAGGTTTTGAGGAAGTGATGCGGACAGGGTGTGACCTCAAAAAAGGAAGGGGTCAGTGCAGCCCAGGGGGACCCACAGGAACCCTCCTGAAGGAGGAGGCTTTAAGGGAGGAGTCAGGGTTGGTTTGATAAATACAACCTGGTGAAAGTCTAATGGTATTCATGGGACATGAGTAAAATGTGGTTGGAAGGTCTACACTCCTAGAATTTTCAACTCTGCACATATGACAGAAGTGTGAAAACTGCTAAGTGTTTTTCACTCATCCATCCTATTCAATTCCTCACAGAAGTTTTCAGAAGTATTAATGATTGTGATCCCTGTTTTCCAGATGAGATAACTGAGGCTCAGTGTTTTCTACAAAGGAATAAAATTGAGCAAGCTAAATTTGAACCCAAGTCTTTTTATTCTCAGGGTCTGAAATCTCATGCTACACTGTGCTCATAGAGGCACCCATCACAAGGCAGTTAATCTCAGATGCCCAACAGAAGATGAGTGGATACACACATATTCCTATATTCATATAAGGAAACGTTAATCTGCAGGGAAAATTAATTCATGCAGTGTGTTTCAACAGAAACAATTTTTTTTTTTTTTTTGAGATGGAGTCTCAATCTGTCACCAGGCTGGGGGGCAGTGGTGTAATCTCGGCTCACTGCAACCTCCGCATTTCAGGTTCAAGTGATTCTCCTACCTCAGCCTCCCGAGTAGCTGGGACTACAGGCTTGCACCACCACACATGGCTAACTTTTTGTATTTTTAGTAGCGACGAGGCTTCACCATGTTAGCCAGGATGGTCTTGACCTCCTGACCTCATGATATGCCTGCCTCGGCTTCCCAAAGTGCTGGGATTACAGGCATGAGCCACAGCGCCCGTCCTCTTTTCTTCTTCTTAACGGGCTCTTGTATAGAGCAAGCATTTTTATATTTGACAGAGTCCAATGTATCTTTTTCTCTTCTATGAGTCATGCTGCAGTGTCATGTTTAATAAATGTTCACCAACATGGAGAAATCTTAATCTTTGTGGTAGGGATATTGATGGCATGTTATTTTCTATATATTACATTAGTATAAATTTCAAGAAATGGCAGTAAAATGGTCATGCTGGCATATTTTCTATAAATTCTAAAACAAAGGGCTTTTTGTTTTTAGTGGTTGGTGACAGGTAAATTAACATGTGCCTGGGCTCAGCTTAGCATATAATGCATATTAAATATTCAGTTCTTTGGACTAAATCATGCATCAGTGGACCTCACGAGATGGCCAGGGGTTTCCTAGAGGCCAGAGAGTGTGAGTCCGCTGTTGGTGCTTGTTTCTTATTGAATTAGACTGAAAAGGTTGTATCTCAGTGGGCTCCAGATTCTCAAAGAACCAGAAGCCAAGCTAAAAACCAAGAGAGCTTCAAACAAAAATCCAGGAAGAACAACAGTATTAAGGCTGAGAATAAGAGTGCCATTCATTTATCCATTCACTCACTCACTCAACAAATATTTCCTGAGTGCCTAGAGTGTGCTAGGAATTCTACTGGGCCCTGGGGGATACAACGGGAAACAGTAGATATGTGGTCCCTCCCCCTGGTGGAACGTAGACTCTACCAAGAGAAAGCTGCCGAAGAGAAAAGCAAACCTCTACAGTCAAGAATCAGAAACATTAATTAAACCACTGACAACTTATTCTCAAAATCATATTATTTTAAACCATTGACAAATTACATGTGAATTATATTAAACCATTGTCAAATTATTGTCAAATTATACAAAACCATGACAATTTATTGTCAGTGGTTTAATTAATGTTTCCAAGAGTTGTAAACATTAATTAAACCATTGACAAATAAATACATATATTTGGAAAATCTGATTTGCTTGCAATTAAATAACAGCATAAATTACTGTGGTTCATTTATTTATCGATATTTATTTATACCTACTATGTGCTAGCTGCTGTCCTAAATACTGAGGTTGAAGTTCAGAAATCAAGAGTGCCTCTTGCTGGCTAAATCTGAAATAGAAGCTTATCCCTGAAGAGATTCCTGTAACACAGAATGGAATATTCTGGTCCTGTGTCCATCCCTAGAGCAACTGGGCTCCACCCAGGCCACATGGGCTGACTCAAGTCAGGGTGGCTTCCCAGAAAGAAAATAGGACACATTTCCACAAACAGGAGAGAACTGGATATTAGGTGATGAGACTGTAATGACATTATCTCCAAACTTTTCTTCATTTCCTGAAGTTCACTGCAGCCTTTCCTCCAGCCTCAGTTCTTCTGATCACACATTCTACACCAGAACTCCTCACTTTAAGTGTGCTTGCCATGTTTGGCTGGCAGCTGGATGGTTTCCAGGGGAGGGCGTGTCATGCAGCCTGTACTCACAGGAGAAATAAAAGTCTCCCTCCACTGGGATGTCGAGTGGCTTCTTTTAATATAATGGTTAATCAGAAGTACTCTTGTGCCCAGGTACATCTATGAGGCAGACAGACACACCTGCAATGCACTGATGAGGTTGAAGGCAATGCACTGTTTTTAATGCTCCTGGCCTGCCAATCAAGTTGTATCTGATTGATGAGGATGCCTGCTGCAACCCCTGCTGGTCTCTTTACAAATTCAAGCTTATCAATTCATGAATCTCCGGAAAAATTGATGAGCTCCGTGATCCAGGCAAAACATTATTTTCTGCCTAAATCTGCATTAGCTTTCAATTCTTGCCAGAACAAATCACCACATAGTGCCTTAAAACAGTGCAAATGTATTACCTCACATTTTTAAAAGATACGTTGGAAATTCACTGTGGATTTCACCAGGCTGAAATCAAGGTGTCTGCAGGACTGTGTTTCTTCCTGGCAGCTGTAAGGGAGAATCAGTTTCCTTGCCCATTCAGGTTCTTCCTTGTGCTTGCACACTGAAGTTCCTGTTTCCCTGTTGGCTGTTAACTGAGGGCCACCCCAGCTTCTATTAATAGAAGACATTCTTACTCCTTGTCTTATAGTTCCTTTCTCCTTCTCATCAGCCAAAGACAGTGATTACAGTCCCTCTCGTGCTTCAGGTCTCTTTTGCCTCTTCCTCTGGCGTCATCTCTGCCCATCTGACCCTTTTGCCTTCCTCTTCCACTTTTAAGGGCTCCTGTGACTATAATGAGTTCATCAAGATAATCCAGAATAATCTATTTTAAGGTCCCCAATCTTAATTCCGTCTGTAAATTCCTTCTGTCATGCAATGTAATGTGTTCACAGGTTCCAGTTTCAGGTCATGAACATCTTTGGGGACAGTGCCTACCACAAAAGCTAATCCATATGCTGAGATACTGTGTTGGGGTAGACATTTGAAGTCATTGAAGTCACCCTCTGACTTGACCTCCTGATCCCTCTCCTTTGTATTGGGAGCCTGCTGATAACAGAGCAGATGTATTTCTGTCCCCCTCTTCCATAGGTGATGGAACGATCTCCAGGGCCTGATAGGCTACCCTGGCCTCGGGATGTTGGAAACATAACTCCTCTCTGAGTTCCAACCCCCACATGGGTGTGAGCAAGGGGGTAGAAAGCAATGGTAGAAAGCAATGTGGAGAAGATGAGCCCCAGTAATAAATGATAGAGTTATCAGCAGGGGCGGGTGGTGAAGAGGGATATTCAGCAGTGCATTGCTGCTTGGGACCTCCTGGGCTGGAATTGCAGCATCAGCGCTCTCTAGCTCTGCAACTGTGGGTGAGTCCTCTAACTTCGCTCTTCCTCAGTTTCCTCATCTACAGTGTGGGGAGAGTCCAGGGTTTATTTTGTTTAAGGCTCAGTTCTAGCCCGTGTTGCATATAACAGTGACCCAACTGGCATGTCCTGCTGTAAAATGCGTGCATTGTAGAAGGAAAGTCAGAATAAGAACGCTACTGCCCATCCGTCCACAAGCTCACTTCAAATGGTAGAAAGCAATGTGGAGAAGATGAACCCCAGTAATATGTGATAGAGTTATCAGCAGGGTTGGGTGGTGAAGAGGGCTAGTCAGAAATGGTAATCTAGGAAGGAAAGCCTTTGTTAGGAGATGAAGCTGAGGTCCGAATAATGAGAAGAATCCCACCATGGACAGGTCAAGGGAGAGGATTGCAGGCTGAAGAAGCCACAAAGTGCAAAGGGCTTGTGGCAGGAGCATTTCACAAGAGATCTGTGAGAGAAGGGGTATGAAAGGTACTCAAAGCATAGACAAGGGACAAATAAATTCTAGCTAGGGAGGAGGGGATATTTGACCAATACCTTAAAAGATGGTAAGGTTTCACCAAATGCACATGGCGAGGATGAACATGAAAGTCTTGGAAACAAGCTGACCCAAAGCACCAGTGGAGGATCAGTGGCAGCTGGAGCCCAGGGCTTTAGGAGGTGTGGGCAGGACCTAGCATGTCTTGGCAAAGAATTAGCTAAGTAAATCTACAGGTAAAGTGGTGCAACTGGTAGCTTTTCAAGAATGGAGTAATAACTATTCCTGTTGGGGAAAAATCACTGTGGTGGTGGATGGGTGAACGAATGCAAGGAAGACCAGGAGGAGAGCATACCAGCAGTACCCGGAGGGATGCCCAAGGCTGAATCAGGTCCTTCTTTGCAGTGGGTAGGTAGGGTATGACTAGCAAGGACTATTTGTGTCTTCTCTGGGAGGTGTACACACTGAAACTTAGTGACCAACTAAATTTGAAATGTGAGGGAGAGTCAAGGGTGACTCTGAACCCAAGTTGTTACCTTTATAGATGAGCATGTGGTCCATGGACAGAGGAGGAGGCAACAGAAGAGGAAACAGGAAATGGCTTGGGGGAGCTTGCTGCCAGATGTGTAGAACCAGAAGAGCCTTGGGTTGTGTGTGGTTTGCTGGACCCAGGATGCAAAGGCTGAGTTAATCACACAACTCAGTTGATGTCACATTATTACAATTAGTCAGCCCCCAACAACACTAATCCCTTGATTGATCGGTTGATTCATTCATTTATTCATCTTATTTCCATTCTTCATTTCTGTTTCCCCATAGGTAATGCATGTCTTGGGGGGGGGGTGGTGTGTGTGCGCGCACGTAGGTGTAGGCATTATTTTCAGAATGTATATTGTTGATTTTTGTGCAATGTGTTTACAATTTGCATAAATGTTATTGATTTATAAAATTTATGCATATGAGTCCATATTTCACATTGGGTTTTTTATACCCACCCATCTTGCTGTGCTACAACAATTGCTTCTGAAGGCTGCTCTCTATGGGGGTCACCCACCAAATGGACTCACACATTGTCTCCAACTTCCTGGTCCCCAAATAATTCTGTGATGTTTAACTTCTTATGAGATTATGTTATGGATACCAGTATGAAACTCTATATTGTATATTCAGGAGCATTTATTTAACAGCTATGGGTTGGAAGTACTCTTCATATTCATGTTAGACTTTTGGGTTTCCTTTTCTGTAAATCTCCTCTGTCCAGTTTTCCTTGGGGGTTGCTTTCCTTTTCACAGTGATTAGCAAAATTACTTCTATATTCTAGATTTTAATTATTTGCGGTTGTGTTTTATACTTGTGACATGCACTTTAAAATCTGCTTTCCAAGAATTTGTTACCTACTTATCCTGCTTTTCAATTTTCAGCTTTATAGGATCTCTTTTTTTTCCTCTCCCCAACCTCCTTTCCCTGAATATTATAAAGCACTTATTTTAGTTGCTAACATTTCTGAGTGGCAGGAATAGAACATGTCAGGTATAATATCTTCCCTTATGCATATTTAATTCATTTTTGAGCACTAAGATATTGAACAAGAAAATTTAAACCTGCTGAGCAGGTCATCTGATCTTGCATGGGAAACAGGGGGTGTTTTGGTAAGTGATTAACAAGTAGCTCTCTGGGGAAAAGCCCACAATTTATAGCATCTGCCAATCTTTGTGGTGCAAATACTTCAGAATGGCTGATTTGAAGTTTCTATCATGTACCACAATTTGATGGAGTCAGGGAAGATCTCCCTGTGGGGGGTGATGTTTGAGTTGAGGTCTAAAAGACCTAGAAGGAGGTTGTTCAAGTGGCAATCATCACATCATCCAAGCAAGAGACAGTAGTAGGAAAAGAAGGGGCCAAACAGACACATAGCAACTGAGTCCACATCCCTTTGAGGTACTTTCCCATATCCCCGACCCAGCACCAGTTTCCATGTCTCCCTGGCCTAAACTGTGACCTTTAGCTGAGCTTATTCCAAGGGGATCTGGATGATGTAATTTTTAGGGCTTGATGTATTTCAAATCCCAACAAAATCAGGGGTCTGTTCCTTAGAAAGAGAAGTGGAATTCTACTGAATAGAGAGAGAGCAGTTTCTGACACATGAAATGTGGTAAAAAGATTGAAGACAAAATCAATTTCTTTCAAGACATTTTGCTGGGAAGTAGATAAGAAAACATACCCTATACCTGGAGAGGGACCCAAATGTCCAACTCGGATTTTGTTTCCTTGTTTTGTAAATGCTGAAATTAACCTGACCCTGTGCAAAGGCAGAAATGAGATTGTGAGTTCCAGAATTTTGAAGTAAAGACAGGCTTATTTACCGAGGGCCTAAAATAATTTGTCAGTTCTCCATGTGCATTTCCAGGAAGCCATTGAATAGCTACCTTCCCTTTTCACTCACTTTAGAGATTTGTACTTAAAAAAAAAAGTAGTTGGCTGGATCTGTTACATTTTTGCAATTTTGCATTTAATTCATTTATAGGTAGCTGGTTTAATTTGCCTCTTCCACATTTTAAAGTTTTATCGTTGTTTAGCAATGAGTTGGGCAGTAAGCAAGTCTACAGAAATTCAAGAGGACTGTGCTAAAAAGGCTTACAAATTGCATTTTGTGGTCTTTTTTATTCTACTAGAGGCGTGTCGTTTGGTGACAGTTTCATCGGATTTCTTCTATAAATGGAGTATACATTTTAATTCCATAATTCCATTAAAAACAAGCTACTCCTGTCATATTTTAGGTTGATTACAGTTTATTGTCACTTAGAAGACTTCAAAGATCACTTAGAGAAAGGAAGATAATGTATTACATACTATTATAATTTATAAACCAGAATTATGAAATTAGATATTTTAATTATGTAAGATTGCATGTTTTCTGAGCCACATCGTCTAAATCCAAAAAGCTCTTTGCAAATCATCATGCACACTTTCTTCTTTGTTCTCTTTATATTTTATTCAGAGCATTATCTGGATCTGTGTCTGCCGCTCTGATTACGTACCTTTTGCAGACAGTTGCTGGCTGGTTGTTTCTGCATCCCCAGCACAGGACTGGCAGCTTGTTACAGCTCATTAAATATTTGTCAATTTGAATTAAATTTGAAATATTGTATTAAAAATCTTGCACCAACCTCCAGGGTCCTTAGCAGTGATTTTTGTCTTACTATGGCAATGTAGTTGCATTCCACACTTATTAAATATCTTGATGCTTTCCCCCCTCTAAATAGAACTCCAAACTTTTATACAGTGTTATGCTCGGCTGAGTTTCACATAAGGACACTGCTGCCTGCTCTTGGCATTGAGACTTCAGGATCAATATGAGGTGTTACTTCCCTAGAAGAAAGAAATACTACTGAGTGATTTCACGTTGCTTAGGATCTGAACTTTTCAACTTGTAACACATTTTTCATTGACTAATAATAGTATACATTTATGAATTCCAGTACAATGTTATGATACATGTATACATTGTAGGGCAACTAAATCAGGACAATTAACATAGCCATCACCTCACATACTTATTATTTCCATTACCAAAAAGGTGAAAGATATCAAGTGTTGACAAGGATGTGAAGGAAAGGTAACCTTTGTGTACTCTTAGTGGTAGTGTAACTTAGTACAGCCTTTCTGGAAAACAGTATACATATTCCTCTAAAAATAAAAATAGAACTACCATGTGATCCAGCAATCCCACTTCTCATTATATATCCAAAAGATATGATTTAATAATCATTTTAATACTTGAAATTTTGATTGGGCTTAACGAGGAAAAGGAATTTTTTTCTCTGTGTAAACGTGATGAAGAATGGGTTGTGAATATATGGGCCATAGCAGAATGTGAGAAGAATTCAGACCCCATGTTCACTAAGTCAAGAATTTCTCTAACACATTACTAACCTTTCTGACATCCTCTTACAATACTCAACACTCTGCCCCTTTGCTCTGGTGTTCCAGTCACATGGACTTTCTGTGGGTTTCTTATTTATTTATTTATTATACTTTAAGTTCTGGGGTTCATGTGCAGATGGTGCAGGTTTGTTACATAGGTATACATGTGCCATGGTAGTGGTTCGCTGCATCCATTCCCCTGTCATCTACATTAGGTATTTCTCCTAATGTTATCCTTTCTAATCCCCCCACCCCCTGCTATTCTTCCCCTAACCCTGAGCCCCCCAGGCCCCAGTGTGTGATATTCCCCTCCTTGGGTCCATGTGTTCTCATTGTTCAACACCCACTTATGAGTGAGAACATGCGGTGTTTGGTTTTCTGTTCTTGTGTCAGTTTGCTGAGAATGATGGTTTCCAGTTTCATCCATGTCCCTGCAAAGGACATGAACTTATCTTTTTTACGGCTGCATAGTATTCCATGGTGTATATGTGCCACATTTTCTTTATCCAGTCTATTTCTTGAGTAACAAGCTTTTTCTCATCTCAAGACATTTTGTTGTTCTTCTTTCCATTCTCTGAAAGGTTGTTTCCTCATGTCTTTACATGACTGCCTTCTCATGAGTGAGTTCTAAGCCCAAATAACACCTCTTTCTAAAGAGCCTTTCCTATTCGTACCAGAGAGACCCTACAACACTCCCTCTCTCTCTGGTATCTCCCAGCTTTTCGCATTTTTCATTCCCTGAAATAATCCACTCATTTCTTTTTTTTAATGTACATTTTATTTATTTTTATTTTATTTTTTTTCATTGCATTTTAGGTTTTGGGATACAAGTGAAGAACATGCAAGATTGTTGCATATGTACACACATGGTAGTGTGATTTGCTGCCTTCCTCCCCCTTCACCCTTCATTTCTCCCCATGCTATCTCTCCCCCAACTCCCCACCCCCCACTGTCCCTCCCCATTTTCCCCCGCCAGACCCCAGTGTGTGATGCTCGTCTCCCTGTGTCCATGCTTTCTCATTGTTCAACACCCACCTATGAGTGCGAACATGCTCATCACTGGTCATTAGAGAAATGCAAATCAAAACTACATTGAGATACCATCTCACACCAGTTAGAATGACAATCATTAAAAAATCTGGAGACAACAGATGCTGGAGAGGATGTGGAGAAACAGCAACACTTTTACACTGTTAGTGGGAGTGTAAATTAGTTCAACCATTGTGGAAGACAGTCTGGCCATTCCTGAAGGACCTAGAAATAGAAATTCCATTTAATCCACTCATTTCTTTCACATCCATGATCGCCTGTAGAATGCCAGCTTGATGGAATTAGGAACTGTGTCTGAATTTCCCAATTTTATTTACCCAGGGCTAAGAACAGTACTCAGCATGTAATAGGTGTTTGGTAATGAAACCAGAGCAGCTGCAGCCAGATTCCCCTGGTTCCCACAGTCGAGTCCAGGCCTTCTGGGTGAAAACCAGGAGTCTTAACCTGCAGGCCGCAGAAGCGGAGTAGCTGCAGCGGGACTTAGGCTCTTGACCTTCCTAAACCCAAAGAATGGGGAAAGGGGCCTCGTTGTGCCTGTGAGTGTTACAGCTCGAATAGAACTCGTGGACCCAAAGAGTGCGCGATAGTGCCGTTTATTAGGCAGAGCGAAAAGACAGCTTCCACGCCGCCATGGAAGGGGACCCGCAGAGGGAGCGGCCCAGGCTGGAGCGACTGGAGCTTTCACCCCCTGAGTTATTCCCGCCCCATTCCTGTTCTCGTCCAATGAGAGGGGGTTCTTTCAAACTTCCTCTGGATTAATTGATCTTTGAATCCTTTACCGGATTGGCTACTGTTTTACAACCCTGAGTTACAGAGCCCCCACCTCCGAGAGCCAGAGGCGGGAAAATCAGAGACCAAGCCCCTACCAGGCCGGCCAGAGCAGGCAAAATGGAAACAAAGGCCCCACCTAGCCGGCCAGAAGCAGGAAAGTGGAAACAAAGGGCCCTAGAGGGTAAGTCCCTCTAACACAGTCCCTGAGAAAAGGATTTGTAAAATGGACACACCTTCAGCTTTTGAATCTAGTAATTAACCCTGGTGCTGTGGTACCTTGTGATAGGAAGTAATAAAGTAAGATTTGACAAATCCAGCCAACTCCCAGCTTCTCTAAGTCAGAACCTGGGTCCTTATCTTGCCTGCATGACTCATGCTTTTCATAATCATCACCAGTTTAGAGATTGCAAGAGGACAGATTTCAATCGTGAAATCAATGAATTTATTGGTGCCGCTGCCTAGCAGATACATAGGATCCTGCTCTAGACTTTGGATTTCCTTATCAGTGATTTTCCCTCAGGATTTGTATGGAAGAAATTGGTAGCAAAAAGAAAGGCATTATGATCTTCCAACTTCCTGAAATCCATCCCTCTGGAATATCTTCCTCCTTAAATATGAAATAAATTTTTAAACTTAAGTTCTAAGGCACAAAGAAATTCTTTAGCATCTCAATTTTCTTGAGGATTTGTATGCCGCACATCTCAGCTCCACTCATCTTCAAGAACTATAGTTTTATTTTATTTTATTTTTCACTGTCTAGAAATAGAAGGCAGTTAGTCTTAAAGGCAATAGCCATTTGATAGCCTTGTAATTTATATCAGTTCTGTGGGTCCTAGATGTTTCTTGCCAGGGTTCAACCTGAAACTGGAAGAGAGGTGGAATATTGTCTCACTAAAGAGGTTTTCTGGGGTATTTATCCAAGGCTTCTTAATGCAATTTCGAATGCAAAGATCCATATTCCTTTTTTTTTTTCTGGTCTGGTCTTACTACTGCTTGGCAATATTTTGAAGTTTTAGTTGGTCAACTTATACCCCGTGATGCTTGTTAGCCACTTATAATTATGTGCTGGAATGAAGGGGAAAAAGAGAATATTTGTGACTTGATAAGAAATGCAAATAGGTGGATATTTTCAAAGTTTCTTATGGCATACACTTCAATAACTCAATTTTGTCAGCTTCATGCTGTAGAAAAAAACAATAAAGAGTTAGATTTCATTTTGCACAGGGCTGGATCGCACAGCTAAAATCCGTGATCACACATAATGTTTTCATCACTGAGTAGGTTAATAAAGACCCGAATAAAATTTACTGACAATAAGAACCACAGACCACAGCAACAGAAGCAAGATTTGTTTACTTGCTATTTGTAGGTACATTTCCAATATAGTGGATATTGTGTTAGAAATTTAAATGCAGTTAGCACACAATGCATTATAATATTTGAACAAAGATACAACAAAAGGAAGACTGTGGGTGTGTGTGCATCTGAAAGCTCCAGCTCATTCTTGATTTCTATAAGTAACCAAATCTCAGTGATCACAGTGGTTGAGGTTTGCTGCAAATACAGCAGCCACTCAAAGGTGAGAAATAAACTTTCAGTGGAGAAGTAACACTTAAGCCTTGCCTTATTAGTAGCTCTTAGAGTGCGGTGCCAATGTGTATGTCATCAGTGACACCCAGGATAACTGTGAGAAATTCTGTGTACTGCTAAATGACAGATATTTCTGGAGTTAATTATACCTATCCATAGAATAGAGAAACACCATTCTTTGCCTTTTTATTCAAAAAATGAACTGACATGAGGAAATATAAAAAGATCAGAATTCAAGTATTGGGATGTCAGTTAGTTACATAATTAATGTCAGGGATGAAGGAACAGCTAGTGGCTTCCTACCGTTTTGAAGAAGTATGCCTTACACTTTGTATCACATCATTAGAAGGTTTTGCTTGCTATTGCAATAATACTATTCATAGTCATATTGATGGAGTGAGAGGAAATGATAGACTTACTTTTGGTTAGACCAGCAAATAAATTAAAATGTCTTCTATATAACTGTGTACTTTAATCTTTCCTCCTCTTTCCTCTACAAGTCACCAGATTCTAAACTATGAATTGCCTGTCAATTCATTTTAGTACTGTTGTATATAAGAAATATTAGATCCTATTTCAATTTCACAAATGAAGAAATGGAGATTCAGTGTTGAGAGCTCTTAATCCAACACACATTGTTTATGTCTGTTACAAATGCTTTGACTGAAAGTAACAGACAACTCAAGTAGCTTAGACTGATAGTGCTTTATTTTATTTTACATGGCAAGATGCCTGGAGGTGAGCAGCTACTGTTATCAGTTCATTTTTATTTTTATTTAAATATTAGGCCTGGAGTTTCTATGATTGGCTCAGGCTTTCCCTCAGGGCCATAGAATGGTTGCTGTAATCCCAAGCATCATAGCCATATTCAAGCAGGCCATATAACGTGGAAGAGTGATGCTTGCCTCATTTATCAAGAAAGCAACGCAGTCCCAGAAATCCCCCAGCAGGCACCTATTTCTGTCTCATCGGCCAGCACCTAGAAAAATGAATATTTACTTTTGCGACCAATGTAGTGGAGGTAGACAAGGGACAAAGGAATTGAGAATGGGTGTTAGTTACAAGCCTTCAGTGACTGCCACATTGCTGGTTTCCAATCATTACTCTAACACATCTCAGACTAACATGTTTACGCTGCCTCTGGGGCTCACTCGCTGCATAATTAAACAGACGCTGGGAATACAGCACCTGCTGTACACCCATGCTAAGTGCTGGGTGAACAGTGATAAGCAAGGCAACCGTGGTCCTCGATGCTATAAAAATCAGAGGTTTTTGAGGGAAGCAGTATTAAATAGCCAATTAAATGATGAAGTATCTAATTATGGTTTGTTATTAAATGTGCAGTGACATGAAAGGGCAGACCAGACCTGGATAGAGACGTAGATGGCTTCTCTGAGAGAGTCACCACTGAACTGAGCGTTAAAGCAGGGACAAAAGTAAATTGAGCCCAGAGAATGAAGGAATCCTTTTCAAAACAAAAAAAGCATGGACAAAAACAACTGTGTGGCCAAGGATCAGCTAGGGATACTGCTTCCCCGTGATAAGAAATGTCAGTGCAGTTTCAGGTACACACGAAATATCTACTGGTATATGTTTGCATATCCAAATTATAAGGAGCCATAGGGAGAGTCTGTTACACTTAGATATTCAAATTAAAGTGTTGTGTGCACTAATCGCCTTTGTCGACTTTCTTCTCTGTCTGTCGGTAACTGTCAGCATTTGTATGTTGTGCAGCATATTGGATCTTGCCTGGATCTTCACTGTCAATAGCTTTGCTTAATTCCAGAGCTTCTCCAATATCCCTTTTACTGACCTTATGTAATCTTGAAAGGTATACAAGTCACATTGCAATTGATTTGCTCCTGTATATATCTGATGATTAGCTACAGTCTGACCAAGGAAGAGATCAGAGATGCGGATGGGATCGGGGGAAGACAGACACCGCTCATTCACACAGGACTAGTTTATTAGAGATCTCTGCAGCAATGGATATTTCTTACGCTGACAACTTTTCCATCTTTACAGAATCTGATCACTTGAGAGGATCAGACAACAAATGCAGGGATAATGGAGACCTTACAGAAATATGAATAGAATGTAAGATGCATAATACGCATGTCTAAGAGCAGTGAGATCATCAACCATTTTCATGTAGTTATTGATATCTTAATTTTTGTAGTGAATGCTGCAAATACCACCAACGTTTCTCCTAAAATGAATTCATAAGGATGAAGAAATTTATTGGATTTGTAAGGCACAGAATGTCTGAGATTAAAGGGTATATTTTGGTCAATAAATCTGCATATTTCAGTCAATATATTTTCAATAACTAAACTTTCAGAAAATATCTGCCGCTATTCAACAAACAAATATAAATAATGAATCTAAAAAATGCAAAACAGAATACAATATTTTTCTCTCCTGATCACCACTACAATGGAATACTCCCACATTTCTAAGAGATAGTTTAATTATTAGTTTTTAATTTTTTTCTCTTCTTTTCTCCTTTCCTGGCTTCCTACTTAGCCTTTTCGAAAATGCAAATACAACCTTTCACCTCCTCCTCATCAGACAGTTTCTACAGGGCAAGTTGATGTACATGCTTCAAGAGGGAGCTTTCCTCCTGGAGAGCTGACAGTCAATTTGCAGAGGAAAGCAAGTCTCTATGGAACTTTCACCTCCTGGGGATTTCTTCCAGAGGGCTTGTTGGAAATCATATACTCTTGGCCTCTTTCATAACTTACTTCTGCCCAGGAAGGTGCCAACTCAGGACCAGCTCAGTAGATAAGGCACCAAGCTAGCAGGGGGCCCTCTACCTTTGCTGACCTCCCCCCTTACCTTGTAAAAGTGCCCACTTTCTGCTCCCAAGGGAAAGTCGTGCATTTAAAGACAAGTCGCTTTCTGCTCTTTCCCGCAAACTAGCTGTGGAATACATTTACTCATTCTTGGTACGAGGCCATGCTCTTGTTAATCACACTGCATGCAGTGAGCAACTGACCTGCCTTTCGGTTACACCACCACCATCTGATTTGCTTATATGGTGACATTTCAAACAAGTTTCTCCATATGGCAAATAGGAATAATAATAGTACCTATACTATGGGAATATAAGGTGGATTAAATGAAAAATTTAAAGCAAAACATTTAGAACAATATTTTAGCACATAGCAAGTGTTCAATAAAATTTAGCTTTTATTGCTAAGTTCTTTATCTATTAGCTCTTGGAAAAGTGAACCATGGCAAAAGAACAATAGTCAAAACAGACACCCACCAATCTAGAAAAAGCCTGCTGAATAGAGCTTTGGCCAGATGAAGTGGCTCATGTCTGTAATTCCAGCACTTTGGGAGGCTGAGGTGGGAGGATTGCCTGAGGCCAGGAGTTCGAGACCATATTAAGCAACAAAGTGAGTGAGACCCTCTCTCTATGAAAAAAAAAAGAATTGGCAGGGTAGGGTGGCTCAAGCCTGTAATCCCAGCACTTTGGGAGGCCAAGGCAGGTGGATCATGAGGTCAGGAGTTCAGGACCAGCCTGGCCAACATAGTGAAACCCTGTCTCTACTAAAACTACAAAAATTAGCTGGGCTTGGTGGCAGGCACCTGTAATACCAGCTACTCGGGAGGCTGAGACAGGAGAATCACTTGAACCCAGGAGGTGGAGGTTGCAGTGAACCCAGATTGCATCACTGCACTCCAGCCTGGGCAATACAGCAAGACTCTGTCTCAAAAAAAAAAAAAAAAAAAAAAAGAGCCAGGCATGCTGTTGTGCCTGGAGTCCAGCTACTCTGAAGGCTGAGGTGGGAGGATTGATTGCTTGAGCCCAGGAGGTTGAGGCAACAGTAGAAAAAAGAAATGAGGCTCCCGTGGCTACATTGGGAGGGACTCTGCCTATCTAGACACAGGCTCTGAGACATTCTCAATTGCCCTTCAGACAGCAGACAGAATGGCTGCAGGGTGGGGCAGAACAGGACGCCTCTATCCACAGTTCACAGACATAGATTCTTAGAACATGATGATAACAAGAAAGAAAGGCTTGAGGAGGTAGCAAGTTCAGTTGGTAAAAGATAATTTTTCAAGTCAGGGCTTCCAAATCCCCAGAGGGAAACTGCTTTAGTAGAAGTGGGCAGTGATTTATCAGGACACATGGGAAGCAAGAACTAGAGGTGAATGTGTTAGAGTCTGTTTGAAAACCTACAGGGGAAAAACCTTTCAGCGTAATTTGGAAAGTCGCTTAGGAAGGTAAAGCATCCTTTTACAAAGAATAATTAGATGGGTGAGCCTTCATATGTTCCGTATCTTCCACAAAAGCATTGATTTACAGCAGGAAAAAATTGTAGAGTTGCCAGGAAAACTCTTTAGTTGAGGAATCTCTTTCCCATTGCTATTTAGAGTTCTTAAATTTTATTAGAGCTTTATTTATCTGAGTCTTTGAAGTGTTTTAACCTTATTTTTTTCTTAAATAATAATAAAAAAAACAGGAGTCATGACTTCTTTTTTTTTTTTGGAGACTGAGTCACACTCTGTCCCAGGCTGGAGTACAGTGGTGTGATCTCAACTCACTGCAACCTCCGCCTCCTGGGTTCAAGCAATTCTCCTGCCTCAGCCTCCCGAGTAGCTGGGACTACAGGTGCATGCCACCATGCCCAGCTAAGTTTTTGTATTTTAGTAGAGACGGGGTTTCACCATGTTGCTTAGGCTGGTCTCAAACTCCTGAGCTCAGGTGATCTGCCTGCCTTGGCCTCCCAAAGTGCTAGAATTACAGACGTGACTCACCATGCCCAGCCATGAAATTTTCATAATGGAAGACTTGGGCCTAGCTGTGAGTATGTGGATTTGATTAGTTTATTTTTTCACAAGGACGCTTTGCTTCCAATTTGCTGGGGTGCAGGGTGAAGGTGTTTGGTGTGATGTATTCTTTCTGTGCTGGCAGCCACTTTAGTTTCTTCTTGCATGCACTGTGTTCCTGCAGCATGGAATTCCTTTGGATATATACTATGGAAAAGGGTTCCCAGAGCCTCTCTGGGCGTTTCTCACTGGTCCACAGGCCTCTGGGAAGCAAAGGGGAGAGGTCATCTTCACAGCCAGCACCACTGACCTCTTGAGCATTCATGTCCTGGAAAGTCCACGCACATCTGTAGGGCATTGATTACATTTCACTGAGGCACAGCAAACAGTGGGTGGGTGCTCCACAGCCCTGCCATCACCCTGGTTGTTTTCTAGCTCATCCACAGCATTGCAGCAGGTCCTGAGGCTGCTCTGGGGCATTTTGGATGCTGCCTATAAAATTTCTGCTATTGTGGAGATGTACTCTGGGTTTTAGCAACAAGCAAAATGGGGGATATTTTAGGAGGACAGGAAAAAGTCAAGGCTCTGAGCTCTTCTGGTGCCTTTTCCAGTGCTCTGAGGATGGGGCGTGCCTGTCCTTTCCTGTTCACAGTATGCTCAGCGCAGCAGCTTCCTACTCTGTATCCTCAATTGTTCAATGTGCTGAGCTTCCACAGCCCCCAGACCTGTCATGCCCCCCCTCCCTTGATGACGCTTCCACCTCTCCAGATGAAGTACACGCCCTGCAGATTCCATCACTTCCCCCAGAGGCGTGTGTCTCATTAACATCACGCTAGGGACCCTGAAGCAGGAAGGGATCTGATTCCCAAAACACTGATTAAACATAAAATTAACGCAAGTGGGAAACTTCTGTGGCTCCTCCATCAGGGTGCTTACAAAATAAAGGGCTGTTTAGTTTTCACAAGCAGAGCCACTGTCCCACATCCCCCCAGAGGAGATTGCCTTTCACTAGGGCCCACATTAAGTCTGCCTTTCACTAGGGACCACTCTCATAACACATATCAAATCCCACCACCTGTTTAGAACCAAAACGATTCCATGGATACATTTTCCAGTTAGCCTAATGAAGACAGTCGCAGGAATACAGACAATGGCAGTGAAAATCAGCAACAAAGACCAGTGGGACATGCTGGAGGGAATGAAGTAGCAATGTTCAGACGATTGCCACCCTCGCCTGCGTGGGCTGTCACCTAGGCACACACATCAGGAAAGCGCCCAAATCCTCAAGGCCACAGAGGATGCCTGCAAGACCCGATAGCAAAATAATGAGTCAGTGTGCTTTTGTGAAATGATGCTGCTGAGTTTTATGGGTAAGGTGTTTCTTTCAACTTACCGGTATAGCTCCAGCCATACAGTTTCCCAGCGGCTGCATCGCAGGGATCTGCCACTCTCTGAGGCTTTTGTTCTTTGTGTGTTTTGTATACAAATGACCTAATTAGAGTTGAGGTGGCAAAAGTTAGCCTAGTTCACATTCCTCACAAAGAGAGTTTGTATAACAATATGGTCTTTTAAAAAAATTATTTTTTCTTATATATCTGTTTTAGTTCTTTGTAGATTCTGGATATTAGCCCTTTGTCAGATGGGTAGATTGCAAAAATTTTTTCCCATTTTGTTCATTGCCAATTCACTCTAATGATGGTTTCTTTTGCTGTACAGAAGCTCTGGAGTTTAATTAGATCCCATTTGTCTATCCTGGCTTTTATTGTCATTGCTTTTGGTGTTTTAGTAATGACGTCCTTGCCTATGCCTATGTCCTGGATGGTTTTGCCTACGTTTTCTTCTAGTGTTTTTATGACGTTAGGTTTTATGTTTAAATCTTTAATCCATCTGGAGTTAATTTTAGTGTAAGGTGACAACTAGGCGTCCAGTTTCTGCTTTCTGCACATTGCTAGCCAGTTTTCCCAACACCACTTATTAAACATGGAGTCCTTTCTCCATTGCTTGTTTTTGCTGGGTTTGTCAAAGATCAGATGGTTGTAGATGTGTGGTGTTTCTTCTGGGGTCTCTGTTCTGTTCCATTGGTCTATGTCTCTGTTTTGGTACCAGTACCATGCTGTTTTGATTACTGTAGCCTTGTAGTATAGGTTGAAGTCTGGCAGTGCGATGCCTCCAGCTTTGTTCTTTTTGCTTAGGGTCATCTCACACCAGTTAGAATGGCGATCATTAAAAAATCGGGAGACAACAGATGCTGGAGAGGATGTGGAGAAATAGGAACACTCTTACACAGTTGGTGGGAGTGTAAATTAGTTCAACCATTGTGGAAGACAGTGTGGCGATTTCTCAAGGATCTAGAAATAGAAATTCCATTTGACCCAGCAATCCCACTATTGGGTATATACCCAAAGAACTATAAATCGTTCTATAAAGACACATGCACACGTATGTTCATTGCAGCCCTGTGTACAACAGCAAAGACCTGGAACCAACCCAAATGCACATCAATGATAGACTGGACAAAGAAAATGTGGTACATATACACCATGGAATACTACGCAGCCATAAAAAACAATGAGTTCGTGTCCTTTGTAGGGACTTGGATGAATCTGGAAACCATTATTCTCAGCAAACTGACCCAAGAACAGAAAGCCAAGCACTGTATGTTCTCACTCATAGGTGGGTGTTGAACAACAAGAACATGTGGACTCAGGGAGAGGAGCATCACACACAGGGGACAGTTGGGGGGGGTAGGAGAGAGACAATGGGGGGTGGGGAGGGAGGGGGGGTGGGGAGGGCTAACATGGGGAGAAATGCCAGATATAGTATGCACCTAAAGTAAATAAATTAAAAAAAAATTTATGGTTATTATTATACTTTGCTGTGCAGTTAAGGATTGAAAAGGAAAAAAATAGAAATTATTTAAGAGGCAAGCATAAGATGTACATTTTTATATGCAAAGCTAGGGTAGCACTGGCTGGTAATTGAATCTTTGTGCTTAAATCATTTTGCAGATATAACACCTGGGTACCAGCTCTTTACTGAGACTAAATGTATCTCAGGACTTCAGAATATTTAGTGACACAAGGTTCACATTGCTGGCTGGCATATTTTCTTGGTTCTCTTGAAAGTTATTCTTAGAATTTATGGGGTTGATCTCATTGGGAAATAGAAAAAAAAAATCAAATTGACAGTAACTTTGCATCAAGTCATTTAACAGGGAGAACAAGTGGCCACTCTCTTTGCAAAAGCCATCTTTAGAGTTGTTTTGTCTTAACACTTCATACCTTTCATTGAGCACACATCTTCTGGGGATTGGTAAGGTGGTTTGGCCAAGATGCTGCTCTGGACACGGTCCTGGCTCGCTTTAAAATCACTGTCAACTCACAGTGCATGCCATGTGGGGTCTGGTACCTATGACCATATGTTTTATTACAATCTGTCATCTTTTCTTCTCTCTAAACCATAAATTCTTTTTTAAGTTCACAGTGTTAAAAAGAACATAGATGCTTAATAAATGTTCATGGTGTGAATGAATGATGGAATGAGTGATTGAGAGAAAGGATAAGGAATTGCATAATGGCCAGAGCTCTCCTTTTTCAGTCGTGTTCTATAGGGGTTGCTACATTTTTGGAAGATTAGAGAAAACCTCATTTAGAACTTCTGCCGCTGTTTGAAGTTTTAAAAAAAACTATATATTTTAATTGACAAATAATAATTGTACTTATGGTTACACAGTGATGTTTTAATACACATAATGTATAGTGATCAAATCGGGGTAATCAGCATTTCATCCTCTCAAACATTTATCTTTTGTGCTCCTTCTAGCTATTTGAAACGATGTAACGTTTTATTATCTGTAGTCATCCTACTGTGGCATAGAGCACTAGAACACTTTCCTCCTATCTGTCTGTAATTTTGTATCCTTTTGAAGTTTCATTTTAGAGGGGAAAGTGATCAAGCAATCCCGTGCCTCCTATCCCAAGTTCCCTATCTAGGTCTGTATCCATTACAGCTATGCCTTTAAGTCTGAAACCTAATTTAGCCTGTGGTACTTCTGGAAATCTCTATCTGCTGCTGAAAACTTTCAGAGCTGGAGTGACAACTACTCAGGGACAGCTCTCCTGCCTTTAGCGTGTTTTCAGTTCCAAGTGATAGAACACCTTTCTAACAGTGGTTGAAACAATAGGGAATTGTTACCTTTTATACGAAGTGCAGAGGCAGGTAATTCCATGGTTGGTAAATTCAGCAGCACAACAATGTCACCTAGAGGCTCTCTCTTTTCCACTCAACCACATTCAGAGGCTGACTGTATCTCGATTTCAAGATGGGTGCAGCTCCTCCAGGCATCACCAATTTTACCCAGGTCTGTCAGCAAGAGAGGACATTGTCCTCACACATTCACTTTAGCCATGAAATAAAATCTTTCCCACAATACTTACAGCAGGCTTCCCTCAGATCCCACTGGTGAGGAATAAATCTCATACCTCTCCCTGGAGAATGGTGCCTGGCCTCATCTGGCTCTGCATTGGAGGCCAGCTTTGCTTCCCTGGCACACAGGTGAGAGAACGGGCAGCCAGCATCATCTGTCATACTCTGCACAGTTGATTCTAAGAGGATTGGAGTTTGACTGGTTTTCTTCCTAACTTTGTAAAGGGGAATTTGTGTTTCAAGGTGGAATACTTCCTTTTGTTTGCTGGGGTGCTTATCTGATATTATACTAATAAAATCCAACATAAAAGATGGCTTACGTTCCTCATGCAAAAGAAAAGCTCCAAGGTGGACTGGTACCAGGAATGTGGGGTCCATGTCCTCAAGCAGAATCTTTAGCAACTTGTCTCCCTGTCTTGGTTTTTCCCAGGCAGGCTCTTTTCTCCTGGAGGTGGGAAGATTGCCAATAGCTCCCAGCAAACATCTGCTGACTTGGTCACTACCGGGAGAAGTTGCTGTCCCCAGATAGGTTCAGCACAAGTCCTGGGTTGCTCATCACAGGCTGTTTGGCATAACTGGGATCATGTACCCATCCTGAGCCAATCACTGTAGCCAGCCCTGAACCAGGAGTAGGGATCAGCTCCCACTTGAAGGACTTGGGCAAAGAGTAGGGGAGAGGTTCTAGGTGGGCTGTGGATACTGATGGGGACAGGAGCTGGAGTGGGTGCTACTCCAGTTACCATAGTCTCACGGGTCCTGGAATGGTGCTACAGGAGTCCAAGTGGGATTCTCTAGCTTTGCAAACTCAGGAGTCACAGTTTGGATTCATAGCGTTGATATTTCTGGTCTCTGTATGTATAAGAAATGTATTTTGTTGGACTAATCAAGTTGTAATGTTTTTTAAATGAAGGAAGAATTTATATCACAGTCATCACTTAGATTTGTAAGGATGAATCCTTCATTCTCTTTAGAAGGGATAAAAGGTTACATGAGGAAAAAGGTATGTAACTAGAGTTATATAAATATAAAAAAAACTCTTAAATTTCAATATCCTTTATCTTTTCTTATCTTTTTTCATATTTCTAATTTGGAACCACTTGTTCTATAAGAAGTACATTTTTTTCTTTTGAATTGCATTTTATTCCTTGCTAATATTCCCGTAAAATCCATTCTAAAATATGAATGAATGCTTATTTTCATTGGCTGTCATAAGATTGTGTTATCAAGTGAGATGTGAAGTGCAGGCCAACAGGATGAGCGTGTTTGCCTGCAAACCATATGAAAATGAGTATAATCCTAAGAAAACATTATACCGAAAGTTGCAGTCTCTGCAATCTGTCAACCTTGGGTGGGTAGAGTTTTAATACATTCTAATGTGATAAGTGCCTTGAAGTACAGGCGTAACTCATTTGATTGTACTTTGCTTTATGGCACTTCTCAGATACTGTGTTTTGTTTTGCTTTTTTGGTTTCTTTTTTAAACAAATTGAAGGTTTGTGGCAACTCTACATCAATAAAATCTATTGGTACCATTTTTCCAACAGCATGTTCTCATTTAGTGTCTCTGTGTCACATTTTGGTAGTTCTCATAATATTTCAAACCTTATTATTTTTATTATATCTGTTATGGTAATCTGTGACCAGTGATTGTTGGTGTTACTAGTATGAAATGTTTTAGGGCACCACAAACTGCACTCATATAAGACAATGGACTTAATCAATAAATATTGTATGTGTTCTGACTACTCTACTTACTCGCCATTTCCTCATCTCTCTCCCTCTTCTAAGATCTCTCTATTCCCTGAGACCGAACAATAATAAAATTCATCCCAATAATAAACTTACAGCAGCCTCTAAGGGTTCAAGAAAGAGTCACATGTCTCTCACTTTAAGTCAAAAGCTGTAAATGATTTAGCTTACTAAGGAAGGCATGTCAGGAGCCGAGAGAGGCTGAAAGCTAGGTCTCTTGCACTGAGGAGCCAGGTAGTGAATGCAAAGAAAAACTTATTGAAGGAAATTAAAATTGTCACCCCACTGAACACATGAATCGTAAGAAAGCAAAACAACCTTATTGCTTGGAGAAAGTTGGAGTGGTCTGGATAGAAGACCCAACCAGCCATCAGAACATCCCCTTAAGCTGAAGCCTAATCCGGAGCAAGGCCCCAACTCCCTTTAATTCGATGAAGACCCAGAGAATTGTGGAAGTTGCAAAAGAAAAGCTGGAAGCTAGCAGAGGTTGGTTCATGAGGTTTAAGGAAAGAAGCCATCTTATAATAAAGTGCCAGGTGAAGCAGCCAGTGCTGATAAAAAGCTGCAACAAAGTATTCAGAAGATCTCACTAAGATCCCTGATGAAGGTGACTGCACTAAACAACAGATTTTCTGTCTAGATGAGACATCCTTCCATTGGAAAAGGATGCCATCTAAGACTTTCATAGCGAGAAAGGAGAAGTCAGTGACTGGTTTTAAAACTTCAAAGGATTGTCTGACTCTCTTGTTAGGGGCAATTGTTGCTGGTGATTTTAAAATGAAGCCAATGCTTATTTACTGCTCTGAAAATTCTCAAGCCCTTAAGAATTTTGCTAAACCTACTCTGCCTGTCCTCTCTAAATGGAAAAACAAAGCCTGGATGATAGCACATCTCCTCATAGCATGGCTTACTGAATATTTCAAGCCCACTGTGGATACCCATTGCTCAGGAGGTAAAGGTTCTTTTCAAAATATTACTGCTCATTGACAATGCCACTGCTCACCCAAGAGCTACTGATGGAGATGCATAAGAAGACTAATGTTTTCAACATTATAAATGCAAACAATATAATGTTGTTTTAAATATATACAAATAAATATTTATATATATCTTTATATATTTATATAATTAATATATATTTTTATATATAAATTATATATATTCTCTCAGCCTTCATAGACTTAAGCAGTTAATATTATGTATTTTAACATTATATATATTTTTATATATAATATGCATATTAAATATATTTAAAATATACCTTATAATGTAAACAAATATATTTTAAATATGTTTTAAATATACATATTAAAATATTCAAAATGACATACCTAAAATATGTATTGTAATGTAAACATAATATATATTTGAATATGTTTTAAATATATTTAATATGTATATTCTATATAAAACATAGATAATATGATGTTAAACAGATATATAATATTAACTGTTTAATTCTATGAAAGCTGAGAGAATATTCTGTATCATATTTTAAGTTCTGGGATACAGATGCAGATCACACAGGTTTGTTACATAGGTGTACATATGCCATGGTGGTGGTTTGCTGCATCCATCGCCCTGTAATCTACATTAAGTATTTCTCCTAATGCTATCCCTTCCCAATCCCCCCACACCCTGCTATTCCTCCCTTAGTCCCCCCACCCCCCCAGGCCCCGGTGTGTGATGTTCCTCTCCCCTGTGTCCATGTGTTCTCATTGCTCCACACCCACATATGAGTGAGAACATGTGGAGAATATATATAATTTATGTATCTATATTTTTATATATTTATATAATAATTTATTATATAAATTATTTATATATATAATTTAAATAAATTATAATTAATATATATAATTCTTATAATTAATATACACTTAATGTAATGTAATTTATATTATATTATATATTATATTAATATATATTCATATATTTATATAATTATATAATATATGAATTAATATAATTCATATATTATATATATAATTATATATAATATATTATATATTATATTAATATATATTCATATATTTATATAATTTATATAATGTATATAAAATATACAATTTTATATATTAATTATTGAATATATGAATATATTGACAATGCTACTGCTCACCTAAGAGCTCTGATGGAGATGTACAAGAAGACTAATGTTGTTTTCAACATTATAAATATAAATAACATGATGTTTTAAATATATATAATTATATATAAATATATAGAAATTATTTTTTGTGATAATTATATGTAGTTATATATAAATATATATAATTATCACAACATATATCACAAAAATATCACAAAATTATATATAATTTAATATATTAATTATATAAATATATAAAAATTATATATATGCATACCCACAAAGAAGGTTTATAATGTTTCATTCCATTGCTTCCCTTGCCATAGTTTGAAGGGGGTCCTTAACTTACAGAAAATTATGACTAGCTTTGATCACAAAAAATAATTTCTATATATTTTTATATATACATGTTTAAAACTTTATGTTGTTTATATTTATAATGTTGAAAACAACATTTGTCTTCTTGTAAATCTCCATCAAATCTCTTGGGTGAGCAGTAGCACTGTCAATATATTCATATATTTGAAATGATATTTAAAATATATATTATAACATAAACATAATATATATGTTAATGTCTTTTATGTTTTAAGTATAAACAACATAATGTGGTTTTCACTCCTGCTAACACAACACTCATTCTGAAGCCCACAGACCAATACATTCTTTAAAGTCTTACTATTTAAAGAATGCATTTCATAAGGCATTTCATAATGCATATCACTAAGGCCATAGAGAGTGAATCCTCTGATGCATCTGGGCAAAGTAAACTGAAAGCTCTCCTGAAGAGATTCACCATTCTAGATGTCATTAAGGAGATTCATGATTCATGGAAAGAAGACAAAATATCAACATTAACAGGACTTTGGGAGAAGTTGATTCCAACCCTCATGGATGACTTTGAGGGGTTTAAGTGGAGGAAATAATTCTAGATGTGGTAGAAACAGCAAGACAATTAGAATTAAAAGTGGCATCCAAATATGTGACTTCATTGCTGCAAACTCATAATAAAATTTAAATAAAGAATTGAAAAAAAGTTAATCTCCACAGCAGACTTCATTGTTGTCTTATTTTTAAGAAGTGACCTTAACCACCCAACCTTCAGTAATTACCATCCTGATCAGTCAGAAGGCAGCACCATGGAGGCAAGACCCTCCACCAGCAAAAATATTACAACTCACTGAAGACGTAGATAATTGTGAGCATTTTTTTAAGCAGTAAGATCTTTTAAAACTAAGATATGTGCATTGTTTTATCAGACATAATGCTATTGCACTGTTAATAGACAACCATAGAGTGTAAATATGACTTTCATATGAACTGGGAAGCCAAAATGTTTGTGTGACTCACTTTACTGGGCTCTTCACTTTATGGTGGTCGTCTGGAACTGAACCTACAATATTTCTGAGGTATGCCTGTACTGTTTAAAAGCATTATAAGGGTTATAGTGTATGGGAACTCTCTGCACTTTCTGTTCTTTTTTTTTTCTGTAAATCTAAAACAGTTCTAAGGGAAAAAGCTCACCAGTTAAAAAAATTTTGTAAGTAAAAACTTGAATTTCATTAAAAATATAGAAAAAACATATTTTGATGAACTCTCACCATGAAGAATTGTGAATGATGAAGATATAAGCCATTCAGTAAAGACTAATGCTGCCAAAGGGGGGAGAGATTAGGAAAAATCAAGCAAGGCTGACAGTGTTTTGACAGGTAATACGAGACCAAAGGAAATGCAAGACACATAATGGATTTGTCATCTGGCAATCTCACGTCACTAGATAACATGGAGAGGGTGTTGTTCCTTGAATGATTTATATCTGTGTCCTTGTGACCCAATTTCTAGAGAAAATAAACCATGTCTTCTTGTGTGCCCAGAAACCATTCTACAGAGCCTGCCTTGAACTAAAAATTGAAATAGAAACTGAATTAAAGGCTCAGTGGTCCACTATAGAAAGAAAAGTTTGTGCTTCTTTATAGTATGGAGGAATAGCAAAACCCTAGTGCAGATTTTAATTTTTTTTTAATTTTCAAGAGATGTGTCTTGCTTGGCTGGAGTGCAGTGGCATGATCATAGCCCACTGCAGCCTTGAACTCCTGGGCACAAGGAATTCTGTTGCTTCAGTCTCCTGAGTATCTGGGATTATAGGTGTGTGCCACCATGTGTTGCAAATTATTTAATTTTTTTTTTTTTTAGAGACGTGGTCTCACCCTCTTGCCTAGGCTGGTCTCGAACTCCTGGCCTCAAGGGATCCTCCTGTCTTGGCCTCCCAAAGCACTGGGATTACAGGCATGAGCCACCACACCTGGCCCAGATTTCTTAAAAAGACAACACACTTCTTTCCGTTATAATCCCAACTCAAGATAAGTTTAAGAGCAGAGTCAGATTCTCACGAAGGGTGTTTCCGTGTTTGGATGTCTGAAACAAATCTTTCCAAAATGCCTATTTGCATACATTAATTTGCATACATTAATTGATTCAGAAAATATTCTAAGCAATTTTGAGGCGGATAGACTCACATTGTTGGTTAGTTTGAGATCCATTGCTTTTTGTGCAATTAAACATTTAACAATATGCAAAAAGAAAAGCAGTGTTAGTAAAACTAAGAGACTGAGACAAGCATAATTTCATAACCTAAGCAAATAAAACACAAGCAAATACAATCTTTTATTATTTGCATTTATTTAGTTTCTGATGAGATTTAACAGCATTGGATTTTAATCTTTATCTTATTTTATTAAAATTGCTAAGGTTTTTTTAAATATGTTCTTATCTTAATTTTATTATTATTAGTGCCTTAGAAGATTATTGCCTTTTTTGTGTGTGTGATCAAACTAGCCATAATTTTCTGTGAGTTAGGAATCCTTTCAAACTATGGAGAAGGAGGCAATGGAATGGGACAGTATGAACTTCTTGGTCGGTTTATTGCACATGTGCTCTTGTTCCCCTTCCAGTGGACTTTCTGATTTGCCGCCGAGAACTCTGCTCTGCTTGCCCCACTCTTGCCCCCAACTCCCTTTGGTAATTTCTGGCCGAGTCACTGTTAATTGCATACCTGTAGTAGAGTTGAGCCCAAAGAAAATATTACAAAGCACTGATTTATGACTTTTTCTCTTTCTTATCTTCACAGAAAAATTTTATCAATGTAAACTTTTTAGATGTTGATTTTTAAGTACCCCAGTGAGTATTATCTTCTATGTAGTTATCCTGGATCCTATCTCTGGTACCAATTTGACCCATCCTTAGTGAATGGTGAGCCTCTCTCATTTCCATTTTTAATGGTAGTGGTGTGTGTCTTAGTCTATTTGGGATACTATAACAGAATTTCATAAACTGGGTGACTTATAAGCAACAGAAATACATTTCTCATGGTTCTGGAGGTTGAGAAGTCCAAGGTCAAGGTGCAGCCTAATTCAGCATCTGTTGAATGTTTACTTCCTGGTCCTTAGATGGCCATCTTTTTGCAAAAAGATGAAGTGAAGGCCCCAGTGTGTGTGTCCTTCCATGTTGGAAGGAATGAGGGAACTTTCTGTGGCCTCTTATACAAGAGCAGAAATGATATTCATGAGGGCTCCGCCCATACAACCCACTCAATTCCCAAAGGCCCACTTTCTGTCTTTCTTTCTTTTTTTTTTTTTAACTTTTATGTTCGGAGGTACAAGTACAGGTTTGTTACATATGTATACTTGTGTCATGGGGATTAGTTGTACAGATTATTTCATCACCCAGGTATTAAGCCTTGTGCCCATTAGTTGTTTTTCCTGGTCCTATCCCTCCTTTCACCCTCTACCCTCTGAAAGGCCCCTGTGTGTGTTGTTCCCCTCTCTGTGTCCATATATTCTCATCATTTAGCTCCCACTTGTAAGTGAGAACGTGCAGTATCTGGTTTTATGTTTCTGTGTTAGTTTGCTAAGGATAATGGCCTCTAGCTCCATTGATGTCCCTGCAAAGGACATGATCTTGTTCTTTTTTATGGCTGCATAGTATTCTATAGTGTATGTGTACCACATTATTTTTCATCCAGTCTATCATTGATGGACATTTAGGTTTATTCCATGTCTTTGCTATTGTGAATAGTGTTGCAACAGATATATGCATGTATGTGTCTTTATAATAGAATAGTTTATATTTCGGTATATACCCAGTGATGAGATTGCTGGATTGAATGGTATTTCTCTCTTTGGGTCTTTGAGGAATTGTCACATTGTCTTCCACAATGGCTGAACTAATTTATACTCCCATCAACAGTTTGTAAGTGTTCCTTTTTCTTTATGACCTTGCCAGTAATTGTTATTTTTTGACTTTTTAATAGTAGCCCTTCTGACTCGTGTGAAATGGTATCTTATTGTGGTTTTGATTTGCATTTCTCTAATGATCAGTGATATTGAGCTTTTTATTCATATGATTGTTGGTTGCATGTATGTATTCTGTAGAAAAGCATCTCTTCATGTCCTTTGCCCACTCTTTGATGGGGTTGTTTCATTTCTTTTTCTTATAAATGTGTTTAAGTTCCTTATAGATGCTGGATGTTAGGTTTTTGTCAGACTGCATAGTTTGCAAAATTTTTCTCCCATTCTGTGATTGTCTGTTTATTCTGTTGATAGTTTATTTTGCTGTTCAGAAGCTCTTTAGTTTAATTAAATCCCCTTTGTCAATTTTTGCTCTTGTGGCCATTCCTTTTGGTGCCTTAGTCATGGAATCTCTGCCCATGCCTATGTCCTGAATGGTACCACAAAGGCCCCACTTCCTAGTACCATCTAGTGTATTGGTGTTTAGGTTTCAACATATAAACTCTTTGGAGAAATAAGCATTCAGTTTATAGCAGTAAAGGATTAAGAGAAGCATCTCAAAGGCAGATCTTATGAAGGTTGTGGATGGTTGAGGGTGGGCTACATCTTGGGCTTAAGTTTTCTATGTGACTTCTGAGTCACATTTGAACAAGTTGTCAGGAAGACATGCAGAAGTCTTGAGTGCTGCATTCTCTCCCATCCAGGGGCATGAGATAATGCTACCATTTTTAGCAGAGTGATGTGTGCTCCTTACATCAATTGCTGGTGGCCCTATGTAATATATCAGGGGTTGGTAAAGGTTTTCTAGAAAGGGCCAGAAAGTAGGTATTTTAAGATTAGCTGGTGAGACAGTGTGTGTTGTAACTAATCAGCTTGGGTGCTGTGGTGTGAAAGGAGACAGTCAACCGAGTAAACAAATAGGCATGGTCATGTTCCAACTTTACTTATCAAAACAGGTAGCATGCTGGATCTGGCCCATGGACCATAGTTTGCCAACTGCTACTATATATGATTCCATTTTATTCTCTTAAAAAAAAATAAAGAAAAAACTAAACCAAAACCAAAGCCACAGTGAAGACAAACAGTATCAGCTCTATTAGATGGTGAGGCTGGGAATTTTAAAAGTTATAAAAGGCCAAGCTGGATCTGAACCTGATTGCATACTTCTGAATAGCACTGGGAGCCTTGGATATGTATCAAGAAGGAACTTGATACATATTCAACATTCAATATTTATTTAAACTTGATACTCTTTTCATAGCATCTTCAGTTCTTCAAACAGAGAAACGGATGGTGTCAAATAGAAACTCTGCCAAAGCCCAGGCCTTGGGTAAGTTTCTGACAGTTTCCCAAGCTTCCCAGTTTAAACTATGCAGTGTGAGACCTGTGGGGGACCCAGCCTTATCATCAGAATACCAGATTCAGTTTAATGTGTTGCCACTGAGTTTTGTTTAATCAGAAATTTTGATGATCTGTTTTCTCCTGCAAACTTCGAGTGTACTTTCCATACAGATATGGCTTTTCTTGTTGAGTACAGATTCTTATTTCTAATTGAGGATCTAGCTCCTCTGAGTGATAGAACTTGAGCCAGAGGAAGTTAGAGGCTTTCTGCCTAAGATCTGCCAGCATAGTGATTTTAAACTCAAATCTTTACACCTAATTTTTGAAAGGTAGTTGATCAAACTAACCCAAGGAAATTTGCAAACATATGAAAAAATGATCATCATCACTGGTCATTAGAGAAATGCAAATCAAAACCACATTGAGATACCATCTCATGCCAGTTAGAATGGTGATCATTAAAAAATCTGGAAACAACAGATGCTGGAGAGGATGTGGAGAAATAGGAACACTTTTACATTGTTGGTGGGAGTGTAAATTAGTTTAACCATTGTGGAAGATAGTGTGTTGATTCCTCAAGGACCTAGAAATAGAAACTCCATTTGACCCAGTAATCCCATTACTGGGTATATATACAAAGGATTATAAATCGTTTTATTATAAAGACACATACACATGTATGTTCATTGTGGCACTGTTTACAATAGCAAAGACCTGGAACCAACCCAAATGCCCATCGATGATAGACTGGACAAGGAAAATGTGGCACATATACACCATGGAATACTATGCAGCCATAAAAAACGATGAGTTCATGTACTTTGTAGGAACATGGATGAATCTGGAAACCATAATTCTCAGCAAACTGACACAAGACAAAAATCAAACACCAAATGTTCTCACTCATAGGCGGGTGTTGAACAATGAGAACACATGGACACAGGGAGGGGATCATCACACACTGGGGTCTGTTGGGGGGGGGGGAGGATGGGGAGGGACAGTGGGGTTAAGGGGGTTAGGGAGGGATAACAGGGGGGAGAAATGCCAGATATAGGTGACGAGGGGGGATGGAGGCAGCAAACCACATTGCCATGTATGTACCTATGCAACAATCCTGCATGTTCTGCACATGAACCCCAGAACCTAAAGTGCAGTAATATATATATATATATTTAAAAGGCTCCTCATTAACAGTTGATGCTAATGGAAATGACCATGAGACTTTTATGTCACCATTTGTTTTTCCTAACTGCCCCCTAACAACCTGCCTCTCTATTAAATTATTTTCTTGTTATGCCTACGTATCTACTACCAAGTCACTGATAAACTATTTATAAAAGACATTAGAAATGTGCCCCAGATAAAGTGTACATCTTCGAAAGAGAAAAGGATTGAGACTTTGAGTGCTACATCCCCCTCTTTGTCCCTTTTCCATAATTTCATGCAAGAAACTCTTCATGATTTGAAAAGAAAATACTTAAGTTAACTGGCCTTAACCAAGTATCATCACTGTAGGAAGAAATATTCTGTGTTTTTTGGAAAGAATGCTTCATTTTATTTTATGTAATTACATGGCTAAGCTGTCATGCCACATTCATAGATACACACACAGTGCCACTAGCATAGATTGATTGTGGACTTTGCAAGCTGTGTGTGAACAAAGGCCATTCGTACAACTTCCAGCTTATGTTAAGACAGCTGCACAACCTTCCCTGACCAAAGATGTCTTTCTGTCTTATCTGTCATCCCACCTTCACTTCTCATGCTAATCCCTTCTGCATGATGAGAACCCAGAGGACAGAGGCTGCACCAGTTTAACACGAAGGCCAGTGTCTGGACCAAAGTCTGTTTGCAGTTGGTATTCACTAAGTAATTATTAAATAAATAAATGTTGGAAATTCTTAATAAACTATTTAAATAAAAAAAAATTATTAAATAAATAAATGAATAAATGGGTACGTAATGTATAATCGAGAATGATCTGGTTGGCAGCCCGACCTCCTATTTTCTTCTGTTATACCCGTTTGCATGTCAGATCGTAGCTATAACCACCATATGCTGGTGGTTTTGAATTTCCAGCCATTAATAAGCATATAAGTATAGCTCAGATGTGGTATGTAGAGGGTTTAAAATAGGTTATATGATGGAAGCTGGGGCGAGGGCTACCAGAGATTAGATGGGCAGAGAAGGCTTATTTGGGGAAGTGTTGTTGACTCTGAGGTGAGAGGAATGAGGACAAGCCAGCCACACAGTGACCTGGGAAGAGTTTCTAAACAGAGGGAAGAGCAGGTGCAAGGACTCACGGGGAAGATGGTGTCAGGTTGGTAGGTTGAAGGCCTGGACAGCACAGAAACCAGCTGAGCTTGAGCCGGGTCTTTGTTAAGGTTGTCTCTGAATCAGGCATCCTGTGCTTCAGTTCAGCAAGTATTTATTAAGTGCCACCCACCTCCTGAGTGCTATTTTGGGGTCTAGAAAGTCAACTGAGAAAAAGCCAATGAGTCCTTCAGTGATCTTCCAGAGCTTATATTTTGATGGGAGGAAATAAACATCTACTGTTAAAGGTTGAATTGTATTCCCCCAAACAGATAAAGTCCTAATATATCTCTATAACCTTATTTGGAAGTAGAGTCATTGAAGGTGTAATTAGTTAAATCAATAGGAGGTCGTTAATTAGTTAAATTAATGATATAGGTGGAGTAACATGGGCCCCTAACCTAATCTGACTGGTGTTCTTATAAGAAGACAACCACAAAGAGACACAGACGTGCACAGAGAATGCTGTTAAACATGGAGGCAGAGTGAAGTGATGCATTTACAAGCCAATGAGCCCCCAAAATGACCAGCCATTACCAGAGGCGAGGAAAGAGGTATGAGATAAACTCCACTTCACAGATGCCAGACGGGACCAACCCTGCCAATACCTTGATTTCCAACTTCTGGCCTTCAGGATGGTGACAGAATAATTTCATGTTGTTTTAAGACATCCAGTTTGTAATACTTTCTATGGCATCCCTGAAAAAATAACTTAACTATTGAAAAATGTATAATTCCATATCAGGTTGTGATAAATGCTAAAAAGTTATAAGAAAAATAAAGCAGTTAAAAGGACATAGTAAACAGGGGTCCTTCAGACGTAGTGGTCAGGGAGGGCTTCCCTGAAGAGCAGAGCCCCAAAGGGAGAGTGAGGAGGAGCTGTGGAGAGATGTAAGAGGAGAGAGTCTCCCTAGACCCCCTGAAGCAGCTGGACCCGGTGTGGCCAGGGCTTTGCACCGGGGCTGGGGTTGGCGTGGAGTGAGTGAAGGAGCATTGCGGGACAAGGTCGTTGAGGTAGCTAAGGCCTGCAATTTGCATGACTTTGTGGGCGTTGAAAGTACTTTGGATTTTTTTCCAAGTAATATTGGAAGCTACTGCAGAGTTTTGAGCCATTCGACATCCAGTTTCTGTTTGTGTAAAGCACTTGGCTGTTGTGTGAAGAACAGGAGGAGGAGGGGAAGGCAGCATCAGGGAGACTCTTGCCCACCGGGATGGTTGTGCCTGTAGCACAGGTAAGGAGGCATGGTCAGATTGAAGATGCAGGTGAACACAGAACTGAGAGGGGCTGCTGATGGACTGTGTGTGGGATGTGGAGGGAGAGGGCTTTGACAATGACCCTGTAGGTTTGATCAGAGTGACTTTGAAGAATGGGGTTTCATTTAATGAAAAGGGAATGGGGAATAACTGGTTTAGGGAAGAGCATCAACAATTCAATTTTGGATAATTTGTGTGTGAGACATCTATCAGAGATCCAATCAGAAATCTTAATAGGCAATTGGATATGTAAAAGTCCAGAGTTCAAGGCAAAGGTCAATATGGAAGTCAGCAGCCTGTAGATGGAATTTAAAGTCATCTTGGTGTGCTGTGTCCCTGGAAAGGCATTTACTTCTACCTCATGAGATTCATTCATGTTATTTAAAACTCTCTGTGTCTAGCTGTGCACGAAGTAGAACTTTCAGGCCAGGAACTGGATCATGGGTTCCAAGAATCACCACCCGAGATGAATCATCCTGGTGCAACATCCGTGACCTGTCAGCACCACTCCAACACGGAGGAGTGAAATAAGAAATGCCCAAGCTCTTTTTTCTTTCTTTGACCCATTTTTCTGTGGAATCTGAAAGAGAAGTTCAACTTGAGGCTAAGAGTACAAAATGATCCTCATAAGCAGAAGCAATTTCTTTTATGAAACCAGAGAGTGCCTGAGTACACGACTTAATTCAGCCTCCCTATCTTTAGGTGTTGATATGTCACAGGCAAGGCAATCTTCCTAGAGGGTGACCCATGCTTCAACCTGCAGCTACATTTTTATGGGGTAACTTCTCAGACTCTGGAGGAATGAGGAAACTGCAGACATTATTCCTTTAGTTGGGATTTAAGAGCCTGTGTCTGTAAAATAGTTCCTGTCACTTTAGATTGAAGGGTCCTGTAGTAATGAGTAAGTCACCAACATGAGTTTTGACACTTGGACTCTCACTTGACAACCAAAGCCATCTTCTTTTCTCCTTCTTCTTCTTTTTAACTAACCTATTTTGTTTTTTCTTTAGAATTGGAGGCAAGTGAGAACTAGCCATTACTTGATTTTAGCTGAGTTTTCAGAACTAGTAAATGCTTGAAGCATAGTGGGTTTTGTGGAATACTAGTCCATGAAATGTTCTATATCCAGTGGTTTCATGTTTAGATAAATTTGGACACAGGATGTTTTATACAACTCCCCTTTGAAGAAGGACATTGCATGAGTTCTATACTTGGTATAGTATCTTACTCTAAAACTTAGAGGCTTAAACAGCAAACCTTCATTATCTTAGACCGTCTGTGGGTGTGGGGTCTAGCACGGGATGAGCTGGATGGCTGTGGCTCAAGGTCTCTCATAATGTTGCATTCAAAATGTTTTCAGGGGAGTGTCATCCAAAGGCTCAACTTCAACTTTGGCTGTAGGATCCACTTGCCCATTCACTCATGTGGCTGGTGGAGGAAACCTCCGTTTCTCACCACTGGACCTCTCCATCAGGCTACTCACAATGTAGATTTTTTCTTGAGAGAGATATGAGAGGTGGTCGGGGGGCGCTCCAAGACTCTTTCAGTCAATCTTTTATAACAATCTCAGAGGTGACAGACAACACTTGTGCTGTATGATATTGACCACAGACAAACTACGGTCTAATATAAGAGGATCTATACTTGGGTGTGTCTACCAGAAGGCTGGGATCCCTGGGGACTCACTGAGGGCATATGTGAAGCTAGCTGGATCTCACAGGGATCCCCCACCTAATTAGTACTTTAGACATGAACATGTAATGTAGCAGCATTCATGGAAGGATGGTGTTTCAAGCTTGGGTAACGCATTGCTCACTGCAGCTCTAACAGAGCTAGACCTCCTTTTACACTTGGTAAAGTATCAACTCCATCTTGGCTCAAAGCATCAGAGGTTATAGGAGCACACGTACTCTGTAGCATGCCACTTTTTAGCATGTTTGTTCTTCCAGTGTCTCATTGACCAAGTGTTGATCTACCGGAAACATATTTTTAAAATTAAATTACATACATCATTCTTTCTCTGGTACAATCCACCTCTTTCTTAGACAGAATTCTGGGTGCTGAATGTTAAATGTCTCCTTGGTAAAGTCATTTGGGGATCGGGACAAGAGCAGAAGCTAGACATGGCATAGATGGTGATATTATCATTGTTCTAATTAGATTGTGTGATTTCTTTGTCAATGCCTTCAAACAGACAATGGGTCTATGGGTATCAGGAGCTGCGTCAACCTCGTATTTCTAGTGTCTAGTGCAGAGCCTGGTACATCCTTACAAGATACCCAGTTACCACTGGTGAATTAAGAACTCTGCTTTTCACAATGAAATGCAGTCTAGGTTCTGTCCTACAACAGACATATCAGTACGTGTCAGTCATCCTTGGTGCTTTCTGGCCTGCAGCACACTGAATACTTTGGCTGTTGTTCCAATATCTCCTTATATAAAGCAGTCAATTGCCCTGAGTATGGCTTAGAATATATTGCTCATTAAACTGAGTTCCAGACAAGACTGCACGGGCATTAGCCTGATGCTCCAAAGTAGCAGAAAGTCTCCAGGGCATCCTGTAATTATTCATTTGCTAAATAAGGCAGACACACAATGGCTTAATTACAGTATTTTGCTGTGAAATAGAATTGTAGTGATTTCCACATCAGAGTATCTCATTAATGAGATTTGCTAAGTGTTATTGGCAATATTGTGAAATGCCCTTTTGTTTTAAATCATTTTCTAAATTGCTAATGTCATTTGCGAGAGAGAAAATTTCTCAGACTCTCTTGTGGAGGTGAAATGTGAGTGCTTCAGAAAATACTCACTGTTAATTTCTTCTCAGGTGGCAAGACTTGAGAGTGCATAAAAACTGCATTTTTGACATCTCACTGTATCTCTGCATCATCAGCATTCAAGTTATTACCAAGCATTGAGAATACAAATATTAGATTTTTCACCAAGAGCCTGCAAACCTGAATACGCAAATGGTGGAGTGCCCCATTTTGTATCTAAGCTCTGCCACAGGTCATCTACATGACCCTGGTCAAGATGCTTTGCTGGGCCCCAGTCTCCTCATGGAAAACATCCAGGTTCATTTGTGGATTCAACAAATATTTGTGTAAGGGTTCCAGGCTCTTTCCTAGGCAGTAGGAATAGAGTTGCAAACGGGACTAGACAGAGCTCCTGATTTCCAGCAGCTTATCTTCTAGCAGAAAAGACAGACAAGACACTGGTAACTATGTGCCTGAGATAGTTCAAGCTAAGTATAATTATTTATTTAGTTAGTTTTAGATAAAGGAAATTGGATAATTTAATTAAGAAATCCTTGAGAATGCCTACTACAAGGAGGATGATCAGGGAAAGCTTCTCAAGTGTAGTGACCTATTAGCAGAAATTTGAATAATAAGAAAGAGTCAGCTTCAGAAATTTGGGAAGACCATTCCAGGTAAAAGGAATCACTAAGGCAGAATTCTGGGCTGGGAGCCTGTTGATGTCGTAAAGTGCTGTCCAGCAATAAAACTCAGTGATTTCTACATGAGGAATTTCAAAGTTATGTCTTGTTTCTCCCAGAAGGCCAATAATATCCTAGGTTATCCAATTCTCATGGGTTTTATTTTATTGTCTTAATCTAGGCTGAGCTTTCCTCCTAAATGCTTCCTTCTTGATTAATCATTCCTGCTCTGACAATACCCCACCACTCTCAGCTACTTAGTGTGACTAGCTGGTTGACAATAGTAAAATAAGAAAATCCTACCGACACAAAGAATCTTCTTGTAGATTCTTGTTTCTTGCCTTCCTGCTAATGACCAGCAGTGACAAGAAAATGGATGGAATTTAAGGAATAAAATTTACTTGTTAGTTTTAGTCAGGCCTGAATATGAAATGTGCCAGAACACAAAATCTTGTCTCCATCATTTCAGACTTTGTTGCTCATTGAAGCGCTTTTTCTGCTTGCCAGTCCATGTTCCATAAAACTGTGCGGGCACCACCGGAGCAACAGGTGGCTCACCCCATTGATTCATCCAGGCCAGTGCCCTCCTGGTCTTTGGAAGACATCAGAAAAATGTGTGGAACATGTGTGTACACGTTAGGAAGGGCTATTCCTTCTCATCTTGGTTGAGCGTCTATCTAACCTAATCTAATCTATCAATCAACAAACTGTCCAGCCTTCTAACCTTGGGTACTTTGTTGGTTGGTTGATTGATTAATTCATTCATTTACATATTCATACATATTTTTATTTTTAGTTCCTATTGCCTGAGGGTCTACTACTGTGCCTCTTTCCTTCATACAAAACAGTGGGCGTAAGATCAAACTTCATCATACATAATACTATGATAACATAATTATATCCATGCTGTATATTCAGAACCTTATATGTCTGGCTTACGTTATTATTCATGCCTCCCCCTCAAATACTTTCTATGCAGAAATGCACTGGGAAGGGCCCTAACAACACGTACACATGGTCATATTTTTGTACAAGTAGCGAAAGTAACACATTTTAACGTCATCTGTTTGAGATCTCTGTTTCTTTCCACTTCTACTTTCTCCTCTGTCACATTTGACCTCATGTTGAGTGGCACTCAAGTGGCTGTGATAATTTAGGGAAACTGACCAAGGGGAAGTTAAGTCAAAAAGTATTTAATTTGGATTTAGTGGGACATAATTAGTCATGCATTGCATATCAGACATACCAGCATTTCAGTCAATGATGGTTGAAAACGTGAGAGAAAAGAAAAAAACACGTGACCTGAAAGAGGAATTAAGGATGTTATGAGATTTGCTCATCATGTGATTAGTCAACATTCTTACCCTTTTAAAACATGAATTTGCTGAATTAAAGACAACCTGACCATAAATGTGGTTATGGTTGTTGTTGTTTCTCTTTCTTGTTGTGTATGTTGCTGAAGAGGTAAAACCTGATGTGCATGTATGAGGTACAATCTTCCTTAGGTTATTCAGAAAATCTACTGACTATTTAAGATTAATAAAGTCAAATTTCTGATAAATGGGTTTATTAACAACTTTCATTAAAAGTAAATGAGTTTAATTGCTTCAACGTAAAAATGGGTAATTTAAGTTAATGCTATACAAAACATTCCACTAATTTATTTATGATCTGTGAATGAAGGGCATAAAGCAACTAGCTTGATAATCCCTTGACAACATAATAAATGAGAACCATAATGGAAAATTGATATAATTACAAAGCTATTAACTTTTTCTCACACTTCTTCACATATTATAAGTAAACCACAGGGAGCTTTACTTGAAAATAATTAAAATTTCAAATTAGCCTTTCGGTTTAAAAACTATCTAATCATTTTGTTAAGTTGAAGTACAGTATGTAACTAAATATTTGGAGGCCTGGCTCCTGTTTTTTGTTTTGTTTTGTTTTTCTCTTTCCTCCCACTGTGTTTCTGGGAGATCCAGAGGCACACATGCCTTCAGGACTCAACATGTGCTGAATTCGGTGCCTACTGCTAAATAGTTTTTTGGTCTGCACGGCACTTTACAGAGGTAGGTAGTAATTATTACTCACATTTTACAGACAATAAAACTGAGATACTAAAAATTAATATTACTAATAGCCTTGGGGTTTTAATCCATGTTCTGGCTTCATAAAAGGAACTGAAGGCCAGGGGCTAGGGCTCACACCTGCAATCCCAGCACTTTGGGAGGCCAAGGAGGGCAGATCATGAGGTCAGAAGTTAAAGACAAGCCTGGCCAATATGGTGAAACCCCCACCTGTATTAAAAATACAAAATAAACAAAATGAGGCATGGTGGTGCAGGCCTGTAATCCCAGCTACTTGGGAGGCTGAGGCAGGAGAATTGCTTGAACCCAGGAGGTGGAGCTTGCGGTAAGCTGAGATCCTGCTTTTACAATTCAATTCAGCCTGGGCAATGGGTAAGACTCCATAAAAAAAAAAAAAAAAAAGAATTGAAAACCGCTCCTTTCTTCTGTTTTTGGAAATATTTATCTAGAATCAGTCTTGTTTATTTCTGAAATGTTTGGCAAAATATATCAATGAAACTATCTGGTCCTGAAGTTTTCCTTGTTGGAAGGTTTTAAACCACAAATGTAGTTTTATAAACAAATGCAAACACACATACATGTGTGATGCAGGTATGTATGTATTCAGGTCATCTGTCTTCTTCAACATGTTTTGATAGTTTGTGTTTCTCAAAATAATTGATTTCATTCGAATTATTGAATTTATTGGCATAAATTCAATTATGGCATAAATTGGCATAAAATTGTTTTTAGTATCTCTTATTATCCCTTTAATGTTTGTAATATTGCTAATGATGTCTCCTCTTTCATTGCCAATTTTGGTAGCTTGTGTATTCTTTTTCCTTTTTTCTGCGTCTATCCAGCTATGAGTTCATCAATAGATATTTCTACCTCTCTCTCTCCCTCTCTCCCCACCTTCCCTGTCTTTCTCCATTTCTTCTTGGCTGTACAAAAGACAACATACTTTGCAACTTTAAACAATTATAAACAATTTTAAATTTTTTAGATTTATTCAGTTTCAAGTGACAGTAATACAACTTAGGAGTTTTTGATCAGAAGAGGAAATATATTCATTCATGAAATGAAAAATCTCTATTCAAGAATCAGACTTGATTCAATGGTTTTTAATACATTTTTTCAATATTATTGAATATCATTTCTCTTTGATTTTTCTTCTGGGCTTAATTTGCTTTTTTATTTGTCATTTTCTAAGGTGGAAGTTTAGATTTTTTAAAATATAATGCAAATATTTAATGCTACAAAGTTTCCTTTAAACTCTAGTTTAGTTGCGTCCTGCAAGTTTTTATGTTTTTTTCCAAAAGCATTTTCATTTAGATTCAGTTAAAAAATATTTTGAAAACTTTTTTTTTTCATTTAGATTCAGTTAAAAAAATACTTAAAAACTCCTATCAAGTTTGGTCCATGAGTTATTTAGAAGTGAGATGTTTAATTTCCAATTATTTGTTGAGTGTTCAGATCTATTTCTGGTCTAATTCTGTGTAATCCATGTACATAGTTAGTGTTATTACTTATATTGTTTTAAACTTGCTAAGATTTGTTTTGTAAAAATGGTTCATCTTGGGGGATGTCCCATGACTTATTGGTCAGAATGTGTATTCATTATTTGTTAGATGGGGTGTTCTGTAAATGTCAATTAGGTCATTGCTAGTTTACAGTTTTGTTCAGATTTCCTTTGTCCTTACTGATTGTCTGTATATTTGTTCTATTAATTATGGAGACAGGAGTGCTAAAATATCATGTTATTCTTTTTTATCTGTCAATTTTTTTTGTTCTTACTAGTTTTCGTTTCATACATTTTTAAGATCATGCACATTAAGAATGGTAATTTTTTGGATTATTAACTCCTTTATCATTATGTAATGCTTTTTATCCCCTGCAATATAGTTACATTGCCTGATGTGAATATTAATACATCTACTCCAACTTTCTTTTGGTTAATGTTTTCATTATATATCTTTTCACCACCACATACAGGTTACTTTTAACCTATCTATGTCTTTATTTTTTTTAATGGCTTTATTGTAAACAACATATAACTAGGTGGCTTTTAAATCCAAGTTGACAATCTTTGCCTTTTAACTGGTATGATTAGGCCATGCACATTTTATATAATGTGTATATATAAAAATTATATACATTATTTGATTAAAATATACCATCTTGTTAGGTTGTTTTTATTCATTTTTTTTGTGGTTCACTGAGGAAATTTTTATGATTTCATTTTGTCTCTTTTATTGATTTATTATTTAACCTCTTTAAATATTTTAATGGTTTCCTCAAGTCTTATAATATACGTCTAGAATAACCAGAGTCTACTTCCAAATAATATTACACCTTTCATGTGTAAGGTAAATTCCTTAAACAGTATATTCCCAATTATTTCCTATAATTCTCTATGCTTTGTTTACATATTTGTTACTTTTACAAGTGATTTCAATACACGTCCTCAGGCCTGTTGAATGAGACTACTTTAGAACTCTCTCAGTGTTTTCTGTGAGTGCCCGTTAAGAGTTTTTAGAGAAAAACCCTGAAGGCAGTTCAGACTCTCTGGATTTCTGTGGTGGTCGGGGACTTCACACTATCTCACCAATGTGTTCTTGGCCTTCACCATTTGCCAACCTTGCCAGCTAACCTCTCCGTACTAGTGTCCATGGATGTTTGCCTCATTTAAGCCCAGGTTCATACTTTGTCTCTCCTTATGTTACCTGCTTCTCCTTAGATCTGAGGTCCTGTTGCTTGCTTTGTGAACTCAGCCCTCTGACGGGTCTGAGAAAAGTTGGCAACATGGTGTTTGGTCTGAACACTGTAAAGTAAGAACAATGCTTTTTCCTGCTCTCTGTGTCTCTCTAAGAAACTGAGAGTAACCTGGCCACTTCCTCCTGAGGAACCAGTTATACATCCCTACTTCCCACCACAGCCCTCTGCTTATTAAGTTGGGATTGATGGACTCCATGGCCCCAAGGTGGTGTGGCCCCAGGACTCAGGCCTGCACACTCAGCTTTGTTAATACCCTGGACACATAGATTAGGTCAAGCCTGGATATCTTAATGGAATTTGGGGTCAAAGACATTTTCTTTGTTTTGGGATAGCTGGGGCAAAAATGATACGGGGTTTTCAGCTGCTGAGAGTCACCATGGGAAAAGAGCCTTTTAAAGATGAAGACATTACTAACAGAGAAGTGGAGATGAAATGACATTTTAAAATTTATTTTACTTTAGGATCCAGACAGACTTGTTCCAAAAGATATTAATACATGAGCCAGGGCTTTTCCTTTTGGTATTTTTGATTTAAACTCTAATTTGGGGTTCTGTCACTAATGCTACAAATTCAAATCATTTATAATTGTTCATAGTTGCAAATGATGTCCTCTTTTCTACCATAAAATACCTCACCGTCATTATACATTAAGTCAAAATGTATTTATGTATTGTTTAATATGTCAGTCAGTAGTGAATATTGATTTGCAGCAATATTAAGAAAATTTCGCTTACTCTATACTTTCTACCCTTCACAGCACTTTCATGTACACGGTTTTCTGTATTATAGAAACTCTTTTGATTTGTGTAGATGAGGGTGTTAATTTCCTATTTGGCTGTAAGACATTACCACTAACCTAGTGACTTATAACAACACAAATTTATTATTGTATGGTCTATAGGACAAGTTCAATATGGGTTCTACTGGACTAAAGTCAGGGTGTTGACAGGGTTGTCTTTTCTTTGGAGGCTCTTCAGGGAGTCCATTTTCCATATCTTTTCACCTTCTAGAGGCTTCCTACATTCTTTGGCTTGTAGCGCCTTCCCTCCATCTTCAAAGCCAGCCCCAGTGGCTCAGGTCCTTCTCACATCATATCACTTTAACCTCCTCTTCTGTCTCCTTTTCCCACTTTTAAGGACCCTTGTGTTACACTGGGTCCACCAAGATTATCCACAATAATCTCCCATCTCAATGTCAGCTGGTTAGCAATATTAATTTTTTTTGGCAATCTTAGTTCTCCTCTGCTGTGTAAACTAACATATTCACAGATTCCAGGGAGTATGGTGGGGACCACTTTGGGGGTCCTTTATCTTGCCAACCAGAGTGTGGCAGGAACTTTACATATGAAACCACAGAGACACGTGATGACTTGTACAATATCACATGAGTTGGGTATAGAGTCTTCCTAGTACACCCATCCTTGTTTTTCTCTCCATTGTGTTTTCCCTTCAAAAGGATGAACGTTTTTGCTTTCATTCCATGCCCATGCCATTTTTCAGTAGAAGTCCTCTAACTACAATGGCTGATGAAACAGCTGTCTGGAAGGTGAGGAATTTGTATAGAAGTAAAAGGTACATTACTCTCTTTTATTTCTATTTGGGAATTGTGTATTTGTGTGATGATATCAACAATTCAGTATCATTTACCATGTACTACAGCTGTGAGTTTTCATCCATGATTCCCATAAGATTTTCTGTGCAATTGGTGAAGCCAAATTTGCTCTGGGAAACATTTTCCAACAGTAGTTAGCAGCCAAGGTGAGGGTGGCTTTGTAAGTCACCACATTAAAATACAATTTATTTTATCTTTCAGTGACAATTTCCAGAAGGCATACACAAGCTAGAAATCCCCATTTGCTGGTTAGAACTGTGAACACCCTACAGCAGAGTTAAACTCCTGTGCATTGTATTGTATAAATGGGATCTGCAATGCAAATGCCTTTGCTTTCTCCTTTGTTCTCTGGACATGAGCTTACTGCACCAAATCTCTGTATGAGTTGTATCTTCAGTGCATCTTTAGTTTTTATTAATGTTTGGAAGCAAGAAGAGCAGAGAGATGTTGTAAATAAGAGATTCTAGTTAACGTCATTTTGAAAATGAGCTATGAATGTAGGTCTTATTTGGGAGATTAGCTGCTTCTTTGAATGTACTAATTGTCCAAAGGACAGATAAACAACATAATGTGTATCCTTTGGCAACTTTTAAGTACATATTTTCCTCTGAGATTTTTTTATTCTTGCTTTTGTAAGTCAGTCTTCTCTTATGATTACTGTTAGTTTCCCTAAATGCTCCATCTCATGAAGAATAAATTAAGGGCAAAAGACAAATTCTTGTCCAACATAGATATAATTGAAGGGAAAGCCCTCCTCTTACTCCAGTTAGCTGTCAACCTGAATATTTTTCTTGCAGGTCAGATTGGAAAGCAAATGCTACCATTTGTAGCTTGTAAACTTCAGTGTGGCTCTGCCAGTGTTAAATATTTTGGTCATTTTCTCTCCTTGGAGATGAGGTTGAATGATCTCAAAATATCTGAGCGTGACAGTAAGTTCTTTGTCATTTCTTCCCTCCTCTGGTTATTTTGAACTTTGGAAACTCTTTCAAATGAAACATCTCCCATAAGGAAAATGTAGCCTAGGTTAATATACATGTTTGTGTCTTAGTTTTCAATAGAAAGTTTAAAAATTGATAAAATTAAATAAAAATGCTTATAGAATAAGGATACGAAGAAAGAAAATACTTTTGTACAGCTGCACAATATGTGTTTTAAGCTAAGTTTTATTAAAAAGAGTCAAAATGTTTTAAGAAAGTGAAAGTTTATAAAGTAAATGATTGTGTAGCAAGTCGTGGTTCATTTATTGTTGAAGGAAAATAAATAAATGTAATGTTGCCTAGGTGTACCGTGTTTGCAAAGTCTATAGTAGTACATGGTAATGTCCTGGGCCTTCACATTCACTCACCCCTCACTCACTGACACCCAGAGCAACTTCCAGTTCTATATAAGCTTCATTCGTGGTAAGTGCCCCACACATGTGTACCATTTTTTTCTTTTATTACATATTATTACTGTACCTTTTCTATGTTTAGCTGCACCAGTACTTACCATGATGTTGCAATACCTACAGTATTTGGTATAGTAATATGCTGAACAGACCTGTAGCCTAGGAGTGACAGACTATTCCATATAGCCTGGGTATGTAGTAAGCTAGTCCTTCTAGATTTCATTAGTATACTCTACAATGTTTACACAATGACAAAATCTCCCATTGACACATTTCTCGCAATGTGTCCCCATCATTAAATCAGGCATCACTATATACATATATAAATGAATTATTTTCATATATTAATATATATATGTGTGTGTGTGTGTGTGTGTGTGTATATATATTATATGTGTGTGTGTGTATGTATGTATGTGTGTATATATATATATATATATATATATATATATATATAAATGTTTTCAGACATAGGACATTAGGCAGTGGAATTCTGCGATTCCCAATGCCTGTGGTGAGTCTTGTAATTGTTCCGACTTTCTCCCTGAGGCTCTGGCCAGTGTGCAATGCAGACAAGGGATTCCAAGTTTAAGAACATGATGGTTTCTGAGGCAGGGAGACAGAGACTGGTTTGGGGAGGCTGAACTATTTAGGTGTCAGGTGATGGAGCTGGAGGAAGCAGCATCACAGGGCCCATGACCATCTGCTTTGGAATTTAAATTCTTGGATTGAAAACACAACCCTATGCGTTATTAGCTTAGTAACTCCAGGATACATCCTCCATCTCTCACTGAGCACTTCGTACATGTATAACAGTCAGTATTGGTACCCAAAGTCTGTTGGTGAGGACTAGCTGGGCATGGCAGCAACTGCTCAGCAGATCATGACAGTACTGGTGGGTCAGCCCAGGTCTCACTTCAGAGCTTTCACTCTTCTTCTGCCTCTAAGGAAAAAATGGTCTCAGAGGGCCCTTAGAGTACATCTAGTCCATTCTCCTTATTTTTGTAGATGGTAAAGGTGAGATCCAGAGAACAGAATGAGTTACTCAGTCTTCACGAGATGGTGGCAAAAAGGGAAAAAGATCAAAAGTCTCAGAATTCTTAGTCCAGTGCAATTTCCATGCCGGCAGATGCAATCCTAAACTGTAGTTACTTTTAAGACATTTTTTATGCTGGTGAGCCCAAAGTTGAATTATGACTCCAACTCAGCATAAAGGCTTTAGAATAGTTACTTCTCTTCGTTTCATCCTAACAAAGGCACAGATGCAGGGCCACCAAAAACAGATGTGTAGATTGCATACTGCGCAACTATAGAGGGCACATTTACGTAATCCAGGTGAGTAACATTTCCCCAAGGTTTTTTTTTATTATTATTATACTCTAAGTTCTGGGGTACATGTGCAGAATGCACAGATTTGTTACATAGTTATACACGTGCCATGGTGGTTTGCTGCATCCATCACCTCGTCATCTACATTAAGTATTTCTCCTAATGCTATTCCTCCCATAGCCCTCCACTCTCCCCACAGGCCCCGGTGTGTGATGTTCCCTTCCCTATGTCCATGAGTTCTCATTGTTCAGCTCCCACTTATGAATGAGAACATGTGGTGGTTGGTTTTCTGTTCTTTTGTTAGTTTGCTGAGAATGATGGTTTCCAGTTTCATCCATGTCCTTGCAAAGGACATGAACTCAGCATTTTTTATGGCTGCATAGTATTCCATGGTGTATATGTGTCACATTTGCTTTATCCGTCTATCATTGATGGGCATTTGGATTTGTTCCAAGTCTTTGCTATTGTGAACAGTGTTGCAATAAACATATGAGTGCATGTGTCTTTATAATAGAATGATTTATAATCCTTTGAGTATATATCCAGTAATGGGATTGCTGGGTCAAATGGTATTTCTAGATCTAGATCCTTGAGGAATAGTCACACGGTCTTCCACAATGGTTGAACTAGTGGTGTAAATACACTCCCACCAACAGTCTAAAAGTGTTTCTATTTCTCCACATTCTCTCCAGCACCTGTTGTCTCCTGACTTTTAATGATTGCCATTCTAACTGGCATGAGATGGTATCTCATTGTGATTGTGATTTGCATTTATCTAATGACCAGTGATGATGAGCTTTTTTTCATATGCTTGTTGGCTGCATAAATGTCTCCTTTTAAGAAGTGTCTGTTCATCTACTTTGCCCACTTTTTGATGGGTTGTTTAATTTTTTCTTGTAAATTTGTCTAAGTTCTTTGTAGATTCTGGTTATTAGCCCTTTGTCAGATGGGTAGATTGCCAAAATTTTCTCGCATTTTGTAGGTTGTCTGTTCACTCTGATGATAGTTTCTTTTGCAGTGCAGAAGCTCTTTAGTTTAATTAGATCCCATTTGCCAATTTTGGCTTTTGTTGCCATTGCTTTTGGTGTTTTAGTCATGAAGCCCTTTCCCATGCCTATGTCCTGAATGATATTGCCTAGGTTTTCTTTTAAGGTTTTTATGGTTTTAGGTCTTATGTTTAAATTTGTAATACATCTTGAGTTAATTTTTGTATAGGGTATAAGGTATTATACCCGTAAAAGGATACCCTTTAAAAAGGTACTCTAAAATGAATCATACTCTGTATTGTACCCAAGAAAACTTAGCCTAACTCAAGGATGCAAAAGTTTTTCTTACATGTTTTTTTTTTCAAGAAGTTCAATAGTTTTAGATTTCATCTTTATATTTGGGATCCATTTTGAGTTAATCTTTGCATATGGCATGAAATGTGGATCAAAGTTTATTTTTTGCCTATGGCTATTACATTTAGTACTTTTTTTGGTAAGAATATTGTTTTGTAATTTCATTGCCACTGCAGCTTCATCAAAAACTATATGTAAATGGCTTCCCATTTTAAATTATAGCCAGTATCAATTATTCCAAAAAAATATGTGATCTAAAGCAAGAGCTATTATTAACTTTACTCCAAAACCCATTACTGACAAAAGACCCTTGATACAGTTTGAAAATGCACCTTTTCCCATCTCTCATCTGCAAGAGTGGTTTCTAATAGGAAAGACTGCTAAAACTAAGGGGAAAAAAGACAAGTCTCAGACTGTGAAAAATAATTGAAAAATCACATCTAATAAATGACTTGTATTCATAATGTATAAAGAACCCTCAAAAGTTAATAAGCAAACAAACAACCCAATTAAATATGAGCAAGTTATTTGTGAAAGCATTTTACAAAGAAGATGTACAGATGGCAAATTAACCACATGATTTAACATCATGAGATATTAAGAAAATGTAAATTAAATCCGCAGTGAGATACCACTGCACATCTATTAGAGTCCCTAGAATGAAAATTGACCTTCCCAAGTGTTAGCTGGTACATGGAGGCTCTCAAACTCTCAGACTCTGCCGATGGGAATGCAAAATGGCACAACCACTTTGTAAAAACAGCTTGGCAGTTTCTTAAAATCCCAAACACAATGTACTTATAATGTTAAGGACATTATTTTTATTTACCAAGAATCTATGAAAAAAATAAGAACAATGAACTATCTTTACATACCTTTTATCAGAAGACCAAAGGAGAAAACAAAAGCCCAAATGTGGCTTCTTGCTGTGTCCTTACGTGGTGGAAGGGACTAATGAGCTCTCTGGGGCCTCTTTTACCAGGGCACTAATTCCATTCATAAGGACTTGCCTTCGTGACCTAATCACCTCCTAAAAGCCCCATCTTTTAATACTATTGCATTGAAGATGAGGTTTCAATGCATAAATTTGGATTGCAGGGGCACCAACATTCAGAACTTAACAATATTTTACTGAGATTATAAAGTAATCTAACTTTATAGTTAGAAACCTAACTGGATTAAGTTTCAATATATGAATATGGGTTGGGGGGACACCAACATTCAGAACATAATGATATTTTACTGAGAAATAAAAAGAAGCTGGAGAAAGTGTTATCTCCCTTGGCTACATAATTCTGCTGAATTCTCTTTTTGTAAGGGATGAGAGTGGTTAAGTGAGACAGAGAAAATATATACCATAAATCAGAATAATTGTACCACTTTGCTATCTGCTTGGTTGAATTTTTTTTGGATAAACTTTAAAAATTAGGCTGTGATTGCTTTTGAGTTCAAAACTTTTCATAATTCATTCAGCTATCTCTAAGTGAAAGTAAAACATATAGTATTCTAAAAAAGAGGGATATAAATTGAAGTTTGATGTAAAACACAGTGGGAGGTGAAGTGTTTAGGCCACTAAGACATAAATTATCATTTGCATGAAATAGATGAGAGCTTGGTTCTTTGTTTTTGTTTTTTTTTTTTAATATATATATTTTTTTATTGTGCTTTAGGTTCTGGGGTACATGTGCAGATCATGCAGGATTGTTGCATGGGTACATACATGGCAAGGTGGTTTGCTGCCTTCATCCCCCCATCACCTATATCTGATATTTCTCCCCTTGTTATCCCCTCCTCACCTCCCGCTGTCCCTCCCCCCTACCCCCTGCAACTGACCACAGTGTGTGATGCTCCCCTCCCTGTGTCCACATGTTCTAATTGTTCAACACCCGCCTATGAGTGATAACATGCGGTGTTTGGTTTTCTGTTCTTGTGTCAGTTTGCTGAAAATGATGGTTTCCAGATTCATCCATGTCCCTACAAAGGACATGAAGTCATCGTTATTTATGACTGCATAGTATTCCATGGTGTATATGTGCCACATTTTCTTTACCCAGTCATTGATGGACATTTGGGTTGGTTCCAGGTCTTTGCTACTGTAAACAGTGCCGCAATGAACATACGTGTGCATGTGTCTTTATAATAGAACAATTTATAATTCTTTGGGTATATATCCAGTAATGGGATTGCTGGGTCCTTGAGGAATTGCCACACTGTCTTCCACTATGGTTGCACTAATTTGCACTCCTACCAACACTGTAAAAGTGTTCCTATTTTTCCACATCCTCTCCAGCATCTGTTGTTTCCAGATTTTTTAATGAACGCCATTCTAACTAGTGTGAGATGGTATCTCAGTGTGGTTTCGATTTGCATTTCTCTAATGACCAGTGATGATGAGCATTTTTTCATATATTTGTTGGCCTCATGTATGTCTTCTTTTGTAAAGTGTCTGTTCATATCCTTCCCCCACTTTTGAATGGGTTTGTTTGTTTGTTTGTTTTCTTATAAATGTGTTTTAATTCTTTGTAGATTCTGGTTATTAGCCCTTTGTCAGATGGGTAGGTTGCAAAAATTTTTTCCCATTCTGTTGGTTGCCAGTTGGCTCTATGATTGTTTCCTTTGCTGTACAGAAGCTCCGGAGTTTAATTAGATCTCATTTGTCTATTTTGGCTTTTGCTGCCATTGCTTTTGGTGTTTTAGCCATGAAGTCCTTGCCTATGCCTATGTCCTGAATGGTTTTGCCTAGGTTTTCTTCTAGGGTTTTTATGGCGTTAGGTCTTATGTTTAGATCTTTAATCCATCTGGAGTTAATTTTAGTGTAAGGTGTCAGGAAGGGGTCCAGTTTCTGCTTTCTGCACATGGCTACCCAGTTTTCCCAACACCACTTATTAAACAGGGGAATCCTTTCCCCATTGCTTGTTTTTGTCAGGTTTGTCAAAGATCAGATGACTGTAGATGTGTGGTGTTGCTTCTGAGGCCTCTGTTCTGTTCCATTGGTCTATGTCTCTGTTTTGATACCAGTACTCTTGCTGTTTTGATTACTGTGGCCTCGTAGTATAGTTTGAAGTCAGGCAGCATGATGCCTCCAGCTTTGTTCTTTTTGCTTAGGATCGCTTTGGTTATGCAGGCTCTCTTTTGGTTCCATATGAAGTCTGAAGTGTTTTTTTCCAGTTCTGTGAAGAAGGTCATTGGAAGCTTGATGGGGATAGTGTTGAATCTATAAATTACTTTGGGCAGTATGGCCATTTTCATAATGTTGAGTCTTCCCAACCATGAGCATGGGATGTTTTTCCATCTGTTTATGTCGCCTTTTATTTCACTGAGCAGTGGTTTGTAGTTCTCCTTGAAGAGGTCCTTTACATCCTTTGTTAGTTGTATTCCTAGGTTTTTTATTCTCTTTGTAGCAATTGTGAATGGCAGTTCATTCTTAATTTGGCTCTCTTTAAGTCTGTTATTGGTGTATAGGAATGCTTGTGATTTTTGCACATTGATTTTGTATCCTGAGACTTTGCTGAAGTTGCTTATCAGTTTCAGGAGATTTTGGGCTGAGGTGATGGGGTCTTCTAAATATACAATCATGTGATCTGCAAATAGAGACAATTTGACTTCCTCCTTTCCTAATTGAATACCCTTTATTTCTTTTTCTTGCCTGATTGCTCTGGCTAGAGCTTCCGATACTATATTGAACAGGAGTGGTGAGAGAGGACATCCTTGTCTTGTGCCAGATTTCAAAGGGAATGCTTCTAGTTTTTGCTCATTCAGTATGATATTGGCTGTGGGTTTGTCATAAATAGCTTTTATTATTTTGTGATACGTACCATCGATACCTAGTTTATTGAGAGTTTTTAGCCTAAAGGGCTGTTGAATTTTGTCAAAGGCCTTCTCTGCATCTATTGAGATAATCATGTGTTTTTTGTCTTTGGTTCTGTTTATGTGGTGGATTACATTTATAGACTTGTGTATGTTAAACCAGCCTTGCGTCCCCAGGATGAAGCCTACTTGATCACAATGAATAAGCTTTTTGATTTGCTGTTGCATTCTGTTTGCCATGATTTTATTGAAGATTGTTGCCTCGATGTTCATCATGGATATTGGCCTGAAGTTTTCTTTTTTAGTTGCATCTCTGCCCGGTTTTGGTATTAGGATGATATTGGTCTCCTAAAATGAGTTGGGGAGAACTCCCTTTTTTTGTATTTTTGGAATAGATTCAGAAGGAATGGTACCAGCTCTTCTTTGTATGTCTGGTAGAATTTGGCTGTAAACCTGTCTGGACCTGGGCATTTTTTAGTTGGTAGGCTCTTATTTGCTGCCTCAACTTCAGCTCTTGTTATTGGTCTATTCAGGGTTTCGACTTCTTCCTGGTTTAGGCTTGGGAGGGTGCAGGTGTCCCCCGAATTTATCCATTTCTTCCAGATTTACTGGTTTGTGTGCATAGAGTTGTTTGTAGTAATCTCTGATGGTAGTTTGTATTTCTGTGGAATCAGTGGTGATGTCCCCTTTATCCTTTTTTATTGCATCTATTTATTCTTCTCTCTTTCTTTTTGTTAGTCTGGCTAGTGGTCCATCTATTTTATTGATCTTTTCAAATAACCAGCTCCTGTATTTGTTGTTTTTTTGAAGGGTTTTTTGTGTCTCTATCTCCTTCAGTTCTGCTCTGATCTTAGTTATTTCTTGTCTTCTGCTAGCGTTTGAGTATTTTTGATCTTGCTCCTCTAATTCTTTCAATATTGATGATAGGGTGTTGATTTTAGACTTTCCTTGCTCCTCATGTGGGCATTTATTGCTATGAATTTCCCTCTAGACACTGCTTTAAATGTGTCCCAGAGATTCTGGTATGTTGTGTCTTCGTTCTCGTTGCTTTCAAAGAACATCTTTGTTTCTGCCTTCATTTCATTGTTTATCCAGTCTACATTCAGGAGCCAGTTGTTCATTTTCCATAAAGTTGTGCGATTCTGAGTTAGTTTCTTAATCCTGAGTTCTAATTTGATTGTACTGTGGTCTCAGAGACTGTTTGTTATGATTTCCATTCTTTTGCATTTGCTGAGGATTTACTTACAATTGTGTGGTCGATTTTAGAGTAAGTGCGATGTGGTGCTGAGAAGAATGTATATTCTATGGATTTGGGATTAAGAGTTCTGTAGATGTCTGTTAAGTTCCCTTGGTCCAGATCTGCATTCAAGTCCTGGATTTCCTTGTTGATTTTCTTTCTCGTCGATCTGTCTAATATTGACAGTGGAGTGTTAAAGTCTCCCACTATTGGAGAGCTTGGTTCTAATAGAGGTGGTATTAAATCAGATTAAAGTTTCCTGGGTCTGATTATAAGTACCCAGGCATCTTCTTCTCAAATACCCTCAATATTCCATAAGTTCCCATCCTCCCACAAATAAAAATGTGTGTGATGAGTAAGGTTAGTTTTATGGTATCCTACACAAATTATTTCTTTCCCTTTTGATCGAGTCTCAACATGATACATAGAACTAGTATAAATTTTCAAATTTCTTTCTACAGAGTTATATGCATGAGAAAGTCAAGTTTTAAATGACAGTGGCTCCTGGAATAGATGTTCCAACTTGTATTCAGCTTTCTGTATTAAATTATTTCATTATTGTTTGAAAAAGTCATTTTCTCATTCTTTTACACTACATATCATATTATTTCCTTATTTTTTACACTTTTTGTTATCATTTTCTCTCCCCAAATATTGACCAAAATGCATTTTGGTGTAACTACAGGGTGTAGAGTAGATGACAATATTACATGAGCAACTGATGCTGACTAGTCAACTTAAAAACCAGTACTGAATTCTGTGACCACTTTTATCCCCATATCTGTATGCCTATTGCAGGTGTTGTTGGACATCAACCTAGTATCTGGTCCATCTAATGATGTCTGGTTACCTTCCCCCATAGGTCTACGGTGGTAACATCAAAAGAGGCTTCATGAACGCCTCCTATGATACTGTAATGCTCCAGAGGGGTGCTGTCCAACAGAATTTTGTGCAGCAATGTAAATGTTCTATACCCATGCTATCCAATATGGTATCCAATAGTCACTCATAACAACCAAGCCATTGAAATGTGACTGGTGCAACCAAGGAACTAAATTTTTATTTTATTTTTAAAATTAATTTCAATTTAGATAGCCATATGGATATTGAAGCTAACACATGAAATAGCACAGCTCTAGAGGCATTTACATCTAACTGCCTGGTATGGAAGAAAAAATAATCAGTAATTCTTACCGTTACTAAGAAAGGTATAAGTAGCATGCCTTCTGTCTTTTCTCTTAGTATAAAACTGCTAGATGGAACACGCTATCTTTGGTGACTTTAGTTACTCATTGTAATGATAGAAATAACAACAATCATGCATTAATTGATTACTGTGGCCCAGACTTTGATCTGGGTGCTCAATATTACTTGCTGTTTACAATCAAACTTTCCTCTCTCTGCCTATTTTAGGTGGTGTTGGACATCAACCTAGTATGTGGTCCATCTAACGATGTCTGGTTATCTGGTTACAGAACTATGGTAGACTGATTTGTTAGTTCCTTTGTCATTTGACTTAACATCTCCTTCCTCTAAAGGGGAGGTATGTATGTAGGCCCCTTGAATTTGGGTTCAGTTTTGCTCCTTGCATTGCCCAAGAGAATGAAGTGGTAGTGTTGCTTTGCCCATTCAAAGCCTAGGCTTTAGGAAGCATTGTGTGTTTTCACCTGCTTTTTGAGCTTCTGCCTGCTCTATGAGAAGAACAAGGAAAGAATGGTCTGATGTCCCAGGAGGAATATAAAAGACAAATGAAGCAGAGAGGGCCAGTGAAAGCCAACCAAAATCAGTCAGCTTCCACCTTTCCAGACACTTGAGTGATAATATTTTTGCTGATTTTCTTAGGTAGTTTTTATTATAAAACAAACACAAGAAGGGGCAAACAAAACAAATAATAAGTTGGTAAACCTCAATGCAATCTTATCAGCACTTACATAAAATCTAAATGATGTTAACTCACCAACAAAAACATGAGATCATAGCATGAATTAATGAACCATGTACTGTGGCTCTAATGATGGGGGGGAAAAAGCTTTTTTCCACATGACCTATCAGAACTGAATCTTAAATATCGAATTCTGGTAGAATTTTTCTGACAGTAGTAAATCTGAAAATACCTTCAGACATATCTTCTCTTTGTCACTTTGGTGGCACAGATGAAGATCTTGGGGTCATCTTAGAATTCTCTCTCATTCCACATTCACTCCATCAGTAAATCCTGCCAGTGCTAATCCAAGATCCTATTACCTCTCCCCTCTACTGCTACTCCTGGTCCAAGTGTCCACAGTCTCTAACCTCGACCCCTGCCGTATCCTCATCACTGGTTTATTTCTGCCGTTACCTCCAATAGCCTATGGACAACATACCAACCAGATTGATTCTGTTAAATTCTCCAATGCCTGTCTTCTCACTCAGGGAAAAATCCAAAGTCCTATAAAAGTAAGGAGTGCTGTAAAAGTCCTATAAAACTAAAAAACTAAGGAGACAGGGCAACTAAATGCAATTTGTGAATCTGAATTGGACTCTGGTCTAATATATCCATTTATTTTGCTTTATTGCTTCCATGTATTTACTATTATTGGAAAGTAAATGTTTGAACATATGTTTATTTTCTTCTTGTTCATCTTCCCTAAAATATCTAAGTTTCGTGAATGGTTCTCGAAGTCCTAAAAGGCTTCTCTGTCCTCACCCTTTATTCCTCATTATCTCTGACCACATCAGTTACCACCTCCCCCACCTGCTGAAGCCAACTCCACCACAGACATCCGGACCTACTTGCCTTTTCTTGTGTATTCCAGCCACATACCTCAGGGCCTTTGCACTTCCACTCTTTTTGCCTGGGATGCTCTTCCTCTGATATCTGCATGGCTCCCTCCCTCACACTCACTCTGGAGTTGCCCCCTAGATGAGACCACATCATGCCCTATTTACAATTGCACTCCCACCCCAACACTTCCTATTTTCCTCTCCAAGTTTTGCTGGCTTCTGTGCCATTTATCCCAGCAATCCTAGTACTTGATATCTGCCCAAAGGAAAATAAGTCATTATCTGAAAAAGACACTTGCACATGCATGTTTATAGCAGCAAATTCTCAATTGCAAAGACATAAAATCAACCTAAGCACCCATCAACCAACAAGTGGATAAAAACTGTGGTATGTATATACCATAGCATACTACTCAGCCATAAAATAGAAATAAAATAATGTCTTTTGCAGCAACTTGGATGGAGCTGGAAGCCATTATTCTAAGTGAAGTAACTCAAGAATGGAAAAGCAAGCATCATATGTTCTCACTTATAAATGAGAGCTAAGCTATGAGGACACAAAGGCATAAGAATGACACATTGGACTTTGGGGACTCATGAGGGAAGGTTGGGAGGGAGGTGAGGGATAAAAGACTACGTACTGGGTACATGTACCCTACTCGGGTGATGGGTGTGCTAAAATATCAGAAATCACCACTAAAAAGCGTATCTATGTAACCAAAAAACAACTATGCCCCAAAAACTATTGAAATAAACATAGTAATGTTTGTTCATTTCTCTTGTTTATTATTTATCCTGTGCTTCTGACTAGAATATACATTTTGAAATAGTAGGTTTTAAATTTTTTTTCTGTTTTAGTCACTTCTTTATTTACAGTGTCTATAATGGTGGCTGACACATGTACAAACACCAGAAATATTTCCTCTTTTGAAGGAAATGGGGGCATATCTATTTTATCTATCTATCTATCTATCTATCTATCTATTTGAGATGTAGTCTAACTCTGTTGCCCAGGCTTGAGTACAATGGCACAGTCTCAGCTCACTGCAACCTATGCCTCCCAGGTTCAAGTGACTCTCCTGTGTCAGGCTCCCAAGTAGATGGATTATAGGCATGCACTGCCACACCTGGCTAATTTTTGTATTTTTAGTAAAAACAGGGTTTCACCATGTTGGCCAGGATGATCTCGAACTCCTGACCTCAAGTGATCCACCTGCCTTGGCCTCCCAAAGTGCTGGGATTACGGGTGTGAGCCCGGCTTATATGTTTTAGCAAAAGAGGACTTAACTCAGAGTCATCTGGCCCAGTGCCTCCATCCACTGAGGGCGATTCAGATGATTCTGAAATGGGGTGGAGGCACTGGGCCAGATGATTCTGGATTAAGTCCTCTTTTGAAGCTGTCCTAGTATGGTCATTTCTGTTTCCTGATGATGTCTTGCCATCATTAAGTATCATTAAGCATCATGAAAAGGCTCATTTGAAACGCCCAGACCCTTCACATGATGCCTGGAGCTATGAAGTGGGAGGAGGTCCCTGCCCCTGTGTAATCTGAGATAAGCTCAGTTATGCAGAAGTGTGGGTGTGTTTAATGCTCCCAGTACTCAAAGCCTGTGCAATGCACCTTCTAAGAGCATTGCATGCTGTTCAACCTGGTCTTTGTAACAATTCTGTGATATGGTGAGTAAGAATATCCCTATCCTTTCTTAAAGATGATAAAACTGATGCTGAATGAGTTTTGGTGTCTTATCTGAGGGCACACAGACACTTTCTGGCTCAATTGCATTAACCTGGAATGTAACTGTGCATGTCAGTACTCCTGTGATTACAAATAACAGAAAACCTAACTCTTAGTGGCTTATAAATAAAGATAATGGTAGGTCACAGACTAAAAACTTCAAGCACCCAAAGGAGTTGAAAAGGTATGCCCACCCCCACAACCTGCACATGGATATTTACAGCACCTTTATTCATAATTGCCAAAACTTGGATGCAACCGAGATACCCTTTGATAAATGAATGATAACTAAACTGTGATATATCCAGACAATGGAATTTTACTGAGTGCTAAAAATAAATGAGTTCTAAAGTCATGAAAAAAAAGCATGGAAGATCCTTAAGTGCATATTGCTAAGTGAAAGAACCAAGTCTGAAAAGGCTGCATACTGTATGATTCCAACTCTAGGACATTCTGGAAAAGACAAAGCTATGGAGACAGGAAGAAAATCAGTGGTTGCCAGGGGTTAGTGAAACTATTCTGTGTGATACACATGTCCTGGTACATTTGACAAAACCTGTAGGATGAACAATGTGAAAAAACCTGAATATAAAGTGGGGGCTTTGGATGATAACGATGTGACCCTGTGTGTTCATTGACTGCAACAAGTGCACCACTATGGCATGGGTTGTCAGCTGCGGGGGAGGTGGAGTGAATTGGGGAGTGTAAGATGTATGTGGGAAATCTCTGTATCTTCTCAATTTTGCTGTGAACCTAACACTGTCCTAAAAGATAAAGTCTATATTAAAACAAACGAACAAACAAAAACCAAGCATAACCAGATCCAGGGTCTTAAACGTTGATGACATCTAAACCAACTCTTCCATCATTTCTTGACTCTGCCTCCTTCTGGGTTGGGTTTATGTTCAAGCAGACCCCATTCATGGATCAACTCCTGGAAGTTTCAGGCTCTCAGCTCTACAGCTTTAAATCCCAGAAAGAGAGGGGCTCTTCCACAATTCCTAAAAGATTCTTTTAACATTCTTCACGTGAAGCTCTTCTGCCGTGGGGTCCCATGCTCATCTCTGCCCAGGCGGATGCAATGCTCTGGTTGGCTGAGCGGAAGCCATAGGCTCTCTTCTGCACCTGGAGAAGGAGGTCAGCCCCACCCACACCATGTGGACTGAGAACAAAGCTGTCGTTAGAAGTATGTGGTAACTGACACATGCACCCTGCAGTAACTGATGTGCCTAGTCCACAGTTTAACAATGCATGTACTTCGAGTGTAAGTGGATTCATTCCTAGTACCTGGCTCCAGGCTGAAAACATTTGTCCCTGGGTGCTTCAGGGACTGTTTGCTGAATATGAATGTGTCTAAACAGACAGGCTCTTGAGAGCTCTGTGTGATGATGACAGGAGTGATATTTTATAGGAATCTGGACAGGTGCCTTGGAAGGAGGGTATCTCAATGATGCTGTCCATTGGAGGTTGTGCTTGCAATTAAAAATATGGTCTAAATGACTCATTTGCAATTTTTAAGCAATTTCTAAAATGCAATCTTGGAAAGAAAAAAAGTGGCTGTAGTGGAAAGTCTATTGCCAGGTTCTCTACCACATCATTTTGAATTCTCAAGAACCAGTGTATTTTAGTTAACCCATGGTAGGAAGATAGCCATTTCACCATGGCATAGGAAAGTGTCCTGGTCAGATGGCTGGGAAAATAATTAGAATGACAATAAATATAAATTTAACTTAAATGATGCTATTAAGAGCTGAGACTTGACATTTCACTATTTAGCATTATTAGGTATACATGTAACAAATCATTGCACTAAAAAAATTGAAGCTAGACCAGCTAGCGTAATTTAAAACATCCCATTTACTCTGTGTGTACTTTGCCACTCTCCTCCCTTGCTAATCAGTCTGTTAAGCATAATGGCCGTTCTTGGCTGGTGGTGTTTAATCACGTTTGAATGTGGTTCTCTGCATGTATTAGAAATAGATGGCATGACTGTCCAACAGAGAAATGACTGAGATTAGGCCATCTGCATGCAGTATCTTTTTATCCTGTGATTAAAAAACCACCCCTGGCTGATCTCAGGGTAGAGGAGCTCAGAGGACACCTGTAAGGGTTCAGAGGAGCTGAAATGGATTCTAGGTGCTAAGACTTAATTTCCTTCGGACAGAGAGGAGTCCTAGGGGGTGTCTCATCATTGTTGAAGATCAAGGCTTGGAAGAGCTACTGGACTTGGAGGCGCAGTCCCGATGCCTGGAGTCCATTCTTGCTGAGAAGACATTAGAGCACCGTGGGCTTGTTGGCCAAGGTCCTGGAAAGGTGAATGCTGCCATTGGCTTTAAGGTCCCCCAAAATATATTGTTAATATTTGGAGGCTTTCACAAGTACCTCTTCCCTTTCTGTCTCCTTTGGGTTATGATTCCAAGAAGTCTGTGTGAGCAAAAACAAATAAATCTATCAAGGCTTGAATTAGGTCATTTAGCTCCTGTATGTTTTATTTTTATTTGTGCACCCCTCATGAAAACCAACAATGGCAAGAGAGTGAGACGGGAGCAGAACGGCTGGCTACCCAAACAAATGGGAAGTCACACTTACCTCATCCTGCAGCTGGGAAATGTTTTTCTTTCTTTGTTTAGAGATGGGGTCTTGCTCTTTCTCCCAAGCTGGAGTCCAACAGCGCAATCATAACTTGTTTAGCTCACTGCAGCCTTAAACTCCTGGGCTTAGCAATCCTCCCACCTCAGCTTGTCTTTAATGATCTCTGTGACTCAGACCAATGGAACAGATGAACAGAATGGTCTAGGATGAAATTTAAGGTCAGGATTTTCTGGGTTGCCTTAGGGAGATGTATTTATTTTTCTCCCTTTTAGTTTGCACCCAGAAAACATAGATTAGTTTGGTGATACCTGAGTATCACTCTGCCAAAGAGGACAATGGTACTTTTGAAATTTCAGAGCAAAGATGCAATAGTTTTCAGCTACCCTTGATCGTTAGGAGCCTGAACACCTGAGGATGATTCCATCAGAGGGAAAGAACTCAAATCACACAGCAGTGTAAGTTACTGTGTACAGATGGAGGTTATGTCCACTGTGTGTTAACCACCCTAGTTTTGAGGGTGAGGTAAATTTACCAGCTAATCAGCTACAAGTGTGCAGAATCTCTAGTCTTTTGGTGGTGTCAGAAAAGCAAGCCACAAATTGATTATTGTTCCAGCACAGAGGCAAGTAACCAAGTTTTGAAGTCAGAATTACCTTGAATCCTGGTTCAATTTCTTATTAATGGTGATTACTTGGGCAACTCACTTAACTTTTCCAAGCCTGTTTCCTCCTGTGTCATTTGACAGTCATAGAGCTTCCTCAGAGAGTAATTTTGAGATGTAAATGAAAAAGGTATGTGGCCCAGGGACTTGGGAGGTAACTCAGATGGATGAAATTTAAAGCACGAAGTCTTAGAACCGTGGTCGGAGTAGTAAACCACACCTGGCTGGGGAAGCCTGCACTGCTCAGTTCTCTAACTACTTAAGTACTTGAAGTGTATCTTGCTTTTAATATAGGCTAGTGGTCAGTTAGATGGTGTTAGGTCTCCGCAGCCAGAAAAGAACCAAAGTTGATAGTGCTCTGTGGAAAATGAACCCTGTTTCGATTGGGAGATGTTTTACTCAAAGGACCTGTACCACTGATGGTCTGGAGTTCCTGGATATGTGTGCAGGGGGGTCCACAGGGCAGCCCTTCCTCATCCCACCTTCTGCTTGTCTCTCTCCATCTGTGTCCTTGTGTATGAATGTGCATGTGTATGCGTGTGATTGCATGTGTGCCTGTGTGTGGAGAATGCTTGGACATGAGAAGCTATTGCTACCTCGGGGTCTTTGCTCTGGCGGTTTCCTTTATGTTTTTTTTCCTTCTTCTTTTTTCTTTTCAGACAGAGTCTTGCTCTGTCGCCCAGGCTGGAGTGCAGTGGCATGATCTCGGCTCACTGCAACCTCTGCCTCCCAGGTTCAAGCAGTTCTTGTGCTTCAGCATCCTGAGTAGCTGGGATTACAGACGTGCAACACCACACCCGGCTAATTTTGCATTTTTAGTAGAGATGAAGTTTCACCATGTTGGCCAGGCTGGTCTTGAACTCCTGGCCTTAAGTGATCCACCTGCCTCTGCCTCCCAAAGTGCTGGGATTACAGGCATGAGCCACCACGCCCAGTCTATTTTCATTCTTCAAACCCTGAGGTCACACCTCAAATTTTATACCCTCTGAGAAGCTCTGCTTTGTATCCATATCTATAGCATCCTCTCATTTCACACCATCCCTCTTTGTCTTTATCTTTGCATTATCTCTGCAACATTCTAAACACACTAGTTTATGCTGAGGTGTCAAACAGCCTTACAACTTCAGTGACTATAAGTAAGGGGGACAGTAAGCAAAAGCAGCCACTATTTTGAATGCCAACTGTCCTCAAGGGGTTTGTGCTGTAAGAAATAAACCTTCTACCAAAATGACACATGCGTTTGTGTGTTCATCGGTGCACTATTCATGATAGCAGAGATGTGAAATCAACTCATGTGCTCATCGATGGTAGATTGGATAAAGAAAATGTGGTACATGTAAACCATAGAATACTACACAGCCATCAAAAAGAATAGGATCAGATCTTTTGCAGCAGCATGGATGGAGCTGAAAACCGTAAGTCCAAGCAATTTAAGGAAGAAACAGAAAACCAGATACCCCATGTTCTCACTTATAAGTGGGAGCTGGATATATATATATATATATATATATACTACAATTACAAAAAATTGCCAGGTGTGGTGTTGCACACCTGTAATCCCAGCTGTTTGGGAGACTGAGGCATGAGAATTGCTTGAACCTGGGAGGCAGATGTTGCAGTAAGCTGAGATTGTGTCACTGCACTCCAGCCTGGGTGACAGAGCAATAGATTCTCTCTCTCTCTCTCTCCCCCACCCCCCCCCATATATGTGTGTGTGTATATATATATATATATATGTGTGTGTATATATACACACACATATATACATATACTATATATGTGTATATACGTATATATGTGTATGTATATACATATATATAGACTGCCTGGCAATTTTTTGTAATTTTAGTAGAGACAGGGTTTCACCATGTTGGCTAGGCAGGTTTTGAACTCCTGACCTCAAGCAATCTGCCTCCTTCAGCCTCCCAAAGTATTGGAATTATAGCCACTGCTCCTGGCTGACAGCTACATGTTGAGCACACATGGACATAAATATGAGAAAGACACTGTAGACTACTAGAGGGTGGAGAGAGAGTGGTGGATTAAAAAAACTACTGTCCTCCAAACCTTGGCATCACACGATATTCCCATGTCACTCTCACCTAGCTCACTGCTGCTCACCCAGTGCTGAGAACGGAAACTGGTATGCAGCAGTGGCTCAGAATTGAGCACTGTGTGTGTCTGCCCAAGGTGCATGCATATGCGAACTGGCATGGGTCATTGTGTGTCTTTATTGTGTTGTTTCCTCATGGGTGTGGGGCCTGGACATTCTGAGACCATCCTAACCTCAAATGCTTTTGTTTCATTAATGAGGTGACACCTAATAGAACACATATCCTAATTCTGTATTCAAAGAGTGTGTTCTCCACACTCTAATCACCCTCATTAGGGCAAACCAGTCAACCTAGATTTAGAACTTTGCAGGTTTAGAACTTCCTTCTACCTGGGAGAAAGAGAACAACTGTGCATGTCCAGAGATACCAGTGCAGGACACTGTGAAGGGAGTGTCCAGAGCAGATCCAGATGTCACTGGGGGGTCCTCCAGCAGGGTGGGGTCCAGGTCTTCTGATCCCCAGCCTGGCTCCCTCCCTGGACCCTAGATCAGAGAGTGGACGTGTTTTTGCTCTGGGATTCAACGGAGTTTTCAGTCACTGGCTCCAAGGGCTCTGACCTTTCTACTCCTACTTCAGAGCTGGAGTAGAAATTGACTCTTGGTTGAAATGTTGGACTGAGAGCACAGCAGGCTGCGTTTGCTCCCGGGGCACTCCTGACCCTCCCCTGTGCCAGCAAGGGGCGGGAATGTGGGGGTAGGTTCATGATGGCAAAAGTCCATCTCCCCAGTTGCCATCAGATGCCCCTCGTCCCCTCATTGGTGCCATGTGGGCAGAGTCAGGCCAGCTCACCCATCAGAAAGGATGTCACCTTTTGTTCCAGGGCCCATGAGTGGTTTTCATCCTCCAGTCACTGGTCTTGTCGTTACCTGGAATCCTGATTATGCCTGGAAATGCATTGAGGACAGTGGTCTCCATCTTTACCAGCCTGTCGATGTGTCCCCAGCACTGTACGAACTCACTCCACCCCCACCTGGAACTCAGAAGAAACCTCAAGTAATGAGCATGGAGGTCTTTCCTTATCTTGAGTTGCTCCTTATCTTGAGGATTTTCTCTTTTTTTTTTTTTTTTGGTCTCGTAACTGGACCTATGAGCAAGTCTTAAGGGGCAAAAAGAAACGTACCAGTTTTTAATCATAATTTGCCATCACTTTCTACATGCATCTCACTCAAAATTAGCCAGAGCAAATTAATCATTTCTAATCAAATTATTGCAGGTGGGAATGGGGCACACTTGCACACATAATATTTCGGGATTGCTTGAGTGGATATGATGCATGAAAGAGAATTTAGAGAAGCTACATCCACATAATTATTTCTACTGTATGGTTAGATCTAATTACTTTAGAATAATTATCCTAGACCAGTGGACTCTAACTGGGGACGTTTTGTCCTCAAGGGTACATGGGGAAATGTCTGAAAACATTTTTGGTTGTCACCCTGGGGCATGACAGGTATGTGGTGAGCAGAGGCCAGGAAGGCGGCTAAGCATCTTACAATGCATAATACAGCTTCCCTAAAAATAATTATTCTGCCCTAAAATGTGACTAGTGCTGACATTGAGAAACCCTGTCCTAGAAGAAAGAGTTTGAGGCTTTTGTAATTAACAAAATGAACCAAGTAGGAGCTATAACCAACCAAATAATTTTCGTTGGCTAGAGGCAGAGTGTTTCATTTCTTCTGGAGGAGAGTTTTCCACTTAAGGATGTTTATACATTTCATGTTTACAAGAGCCAGAAAATCCTTTCTATTGAATTTCTACCCAGCTGAAAAGTCTTAGAGGAACCCCAACATTACAAGAATTTGAATTTAATTTAGTCTGCCATTCCACTTGGCGCAATCATAATTCCCTCAATAAATTCTCAAGCTTTCTGGGGCTGGAGGCACCATTTAAATTTGTCTTTATAACCCAGTGTCTTTGCACGTAGAGGATGTTCAGGACATGTACTTTGAACTGCAGTTTTAAAATATCTCACTTGTGTTTTCTCTTCTGAACATAAGGCATAAGTATGTATGTTTGTATGTATGTTTCTAGGGGTGTGTGTGTGTGTGTGTGTGTGTGTGTGTGTGTACATTTTCTTTCAGACAGCCATTTAATTTCTTTCTTTGCTCTAGTGGCATTTAAATAATCACTGATAATTACTAGTGCTTCTAAGGTGCTATATGCTCTGGTTTTCCTGGACAAAGTCAGCCACCCTTGTCACCTGTGATACCATATGAAAAAGGCCATCTTCACTCTGTCAGAGCTGAGTCAGTTGTAACAAGAGCTGCTTTCAAAACATTAGCATTTCATGACCTGTCTTGCAGTGGACATTAATTCTAAGTCATTCTATCTCAACTGTGATAGAACTTTTTAAAAATATAGTTATCTCAAATGGATTGCTTCTGGTTTTGATATTAACAAACATTTATTGAGCATTAATTGCCTCACAATATTGTGAAGTGTTCCCCAATAAATCAGATCCAGCCTTTACTTCCAACAAATTGAACAGTCTCAAGAGAATCTCAGATCTCATTGTAGATCAAACCTTACACACTAGAGTAAGTTGACTCAAGGATGACTGGGTTTTGTATCTTTCCCATATGTTGGTGTTCAGCACTCTGTGGGTGCTTAATAAATGCCCAGGAGAAGACTTTTGCATCAGATACATATAACAATTACATGCAGCAGCCAAACCTCATGCTTGGCCACTTGAGATTCCAGTGTACCCTGGTTTTTCTATTGTACAATTCTCCTGGACAAAGGAAATCTCTGTTTTGTTAAGAGGGCAGTGGGATTGGTAGAGATGAACTTGGCTCCCAAGATCCTAAATTCAAGTGGAAAATGTGGGATGGTGACTGATGGAAAGAGGACCAAGACATGAGCAGAAAAGTAGGCAGAAGAGTTCATAGGAAAGGACCGGAATTTAGGGCTGCCAGGAAGATGAACGAATCACGTGTGGTAGTGACTTTATGCTGTTGCTCACAGCCAAGCCATTCATTCATTCATTCATTCATTCATTCGTTTATTCATTCATAGTATATATGTGGAGTTCCTACTATGTACCAGTTACTCTTGGAGAAACAGCAGCAAACAAACAAAATCCCTGACGTCAAAAAAAATTTTCTCACAGTAGGGAGGCACAAAATAAAAGTAAGTTAGATATTTAGTATGATAGATGTGGCTAAATTCTCTGGGAAAAAAATAAAGCAAGGAGAAAGAGTAAGGAGTGCCAGCCTGGATGAGGGGGTTTTAGGAGAAGCTGCCAATCAAGACCTCACTTAGGAGGGGCCATGTGAGTGAAGACCCGAAGGAGAGGAGGCAGCACTGGGGGGGTGGGTATCCGCTATGGTTTGGATACGGTTTGTTTGTTGACATTTGATTCTCAGTGTTGAAAGTGGAGGCTGGTGGGAAGTGTTGGGATCCTGGGGACAGATCCTTGAATGGCTTGGTGCCATTCTTGCAGGAGCAAGTGGGTTTGCACTTTGAGTTCCTGTAGGAGCTTGTTGAAAAGCCCCTGGCACCTCCTTCTCTCTCTCTCTTGCTTCTCTCTCCCCATGTAGTCTGCATACACTGGCTCCCCTTACCTTCTGCCACAAGTGGAAGCAGCCTGAGGTCCTCACAGTAGCAGACGCTGGCACCATGCTTCTCAAACAGCCTGCAGAACTGTGAACCAAATCAACCTCTCTTCTTCATAAGTGACCCAGCCTCAGGTATTCTTCTGCAGCAACAGAAACAGATTTAGATAGTATCGTGGGGGAGGAGTGGTCCTGGCAGGGGCTGTGCCAGTGCAAAGATCCGAAGCAAAATCCTGCCTGGTGCTGCAGGAACAGCAAGAGGGGGCAGAGCAGCTGGAGCAGTGAGCCAGGCAACGTCAGCAGGTGATTGTGAACAGACAGGGGGCAGTGCAGGCAAGGGTACTCAGATTGCCAAGACTTTACATATTCTATAAGGACTTTCAGTTTCATGTGAAGAAGATGAGTGCATCAAGAATTTTGAATACAGAGTAACACTATGGGAGCTTTTTTTTTTTTTTTTTTTGAGATGGAGTTTCACTCTTGTTGCCAGGCTGGAGGGCAATGGTGCGATCTTGGCTCATTGCAACTTCTGCCTCCCAGGGTCGAGTGATTCTCCTGCCTCAGCCTCCTGAGTAGTTGGAATTACAGGCATGCGCCACCAAGCCTGGCTAATTTTTTGCATTTTTAGTAGAGAGGTTGTTTCTCCATGTTGATCAGGCTGGTCTCAAACTCCCGACCTCAGCTGATCCGCCCACCTCGGCCTCCCAAAGTGCTGGGATTACAGGCATGAGCCACCACACCCGGCCAGGACTTATATTTTAACAGCATCACTAGACTGCTGTGTGGAGAGAAGATAGTGGGGTAGATATGGGGCAAAAGTAGACACAGGGAGACTATTGCGGGAGATTTAGCAACAGCCTGGGTCAGAGATGAAGCTGACTTGCACCAAGGTTGAAGATGTGAATGTGATGAAAAGTCCTAAGCCTGAAAAGAAACAGATTTATTAGGATGTAAGTCATATACAATACAATCCACCCATTTAAAGCTTCTGTGGCCTCTGTGTCTATCAGAATCTCCTCCAACAAAATCAGGCTAATGAAGGCCTAGGAAAGTGTCTTGTCAGGACCTAAAATAGCTGGTGGCCTTAATAACAGTCTGAAGAAGCTGGCCACGCTGGGTGCTGGTTTGTTCTAGTGTATCTCTTCGTTCACCTTGAAAATTAGCTCCGAAAGGATTTAAAGAAACTAGTTACAGGAGGATAAAAATTGTTTGGTTTTGATGTTTTTGCTTGTTTTGTGTTATCTTTTGCATCAACTGTTTTAGCTGTCTCCCAAATCCCATAAACTACTGAGGGTTGTCCTTGGTCAGTAAATGTTAGCTAATTTCCCTGCTTCTTTCAGAAAGACCCCTGTTGTCAGAGGAAGACAATCCACATTCACACGTGGTTACAAGCATTTTATATACACTTATTTCTTGTAAATCAAGAACCAGAAAGCTCAGTAGTTGAACGGCCTTTCTGTCTTTACACAGTGCTTTTTATTCGGAACAGTATAGTGTTCGCATTAATTCACTGAAGTAACACTGTTCTGAATCAACCCACTACTAGCATTCTTCAAAATATTTTGAAAAATACTTTCAGATTAGCTACCTACAGAATTAAATACAAAACAAATCAAATACTGGATGGTTATTATATTAGTCAGTGTCTAATGTAATAACCATCCAAACACCTTTTGTGTTTAGATGAGAGCAGTGTAGTGAATGGGCGGCACACAGGCGCTAAGATTGCTCCCGGCAGTGAGGGTCCCTGAGTTTCAGCAGCGAGAGAAGGCTGTTTCCACTCCTAGGTTAGAAGGACAAGGGAAGGACGTGGCTCTTTCTGTCCTTCTACCTACTGTCTTCAGGACATTTCTTCTGTTCTCGCTGCCTTGGGCTGCAAGGTGGAGGTCACCCATTCAGGCCCTGTGTTCTCACACAGGTATGCTCAGAAACAGACGAAGGGTGCAGTGGCAATCTAGAGAGAGTGTCTCACGCAAGGGTAGACTGCCTGGAAACTCCCAGGGGCCTTGCCCTGATGTCCCATTGGCCACACTGGGTCCATGTTCACCCTTTCCTCCCAGCCTCTTTCATCCCGTCTGATGCCCCAGCTGCCGGAGAGGCTGCTAAGTGAACACCTGGCATTTTCTACCTAATTGGGTGTAGAAAGCCCTTTGTGAATGTAGAAAGCCCTTTGATAGACTTCTATAACCTTAATCAATAATCCTCAAAGGAGTGATTCCGTCTCCACTTTTAGAGCACATTTTGCAGTGTCTGGAGACATCTTAGTTATCCTCCAATCCTCAGCTGAGGGCAGGGGTATTGCTATTGGCATCTAGTGAGTAGAGGCCAGGCCATGCAAATATCCTAAAATGCGTGAGACAACCTCCACCCCAGAGACTTATCTGACCCCAAATGTCAATAGCACCAAAGTGGAGAAATCCTGCTCCAGGGAATTTCAAGGCCAGTCTATGTTGTGGTCCCTGGTTCATTTGCAAATGGTGGTTTCAGTAAGCATTCCTTCATGACTTTAACCAGAACTTGGTGAAGACAGCTGACTCAATGCTTTGGTAAGAGGGAGAGAGTAACCTTTTGGATCGTTGTGGGTATGTACTGACCAAAATCATTCTGTGGACTTCCAATTTGCATTTGTGGCTTTCTGCATTGTACAATACTTCCCCTGTAGGGCTGCGTGTCCTGAAGAATCTTCTCCCTTTAGAGTGTCAAGACATTTCTACTGAGCTCCAACATGCATCCCATTCTCCGGGAAAGTGGTCGTCGGTGCCCTGGTGTTGGTCTCAGTGGCTATGTCAGCTCCCATCTAGCTAACACTATGATAACATTTCTTTCAGCTACTCCAGCTAAGCACAAACCATTTTTCTAGCATAGAAGTCATGAACACAGACCCTGAAATCAAACATCAGATAGCAGCTCAATCACTGTTGAGTGTGAAATACAGATGCAGAATGCTGTGTATCCCATGACACCAGTGAAAAATGGCTGCATTCATCCATGCATTTCACAGCATCTATGTATTTGTCTATCTGCAAACAAATAGAGAGGGAAACCAGAATAATAAAATCAATGACAATGAGATTTTTAAAACTAAACACTTCACATGTATATTCCATTTCTTAATCCATGTTGAGAGAACACAGATATTCACTTTTTTGGTATTCCCTCCATTATATGTGAACTTACCTTTTCCTGGATATCTGTAAGTACTTTCTACATTTGTTTATCATGTGCATGTATTATGAAAAGAAAAAAAAATGAAACTGAAAACTGAGACATTGATCACCATCTGCGGAGGTCTGTCCTGCAGACCCTGACTTCATGGATGAATGAATGCGCTCACACACACAGAATACAGAGTCGAGTGGGCTGGGGATTGTTGTCAACTGCTTTCAGAGGCGATTGCAGCTAACCACGACTCCCCTGTTCCTCCTCACATTTACTCAGTACAGATTTAATAACAGAAGTTCTAAGTCAACATGCTTGTGGATTATTAACATGGTTAAAAGAGTGCTTTTACAAATGATAAAAGCTTTTGGTTTCAGGACCCAGAGTAAACATTAATGGGTAATTCCCCTTTGATCCCCCTACCCCCAACAGAGGATCATCAGCACAAAGTTTACATGAGGAAACAAATTAGAATAGGGACAAAGGGATGTGGAGTAAACAGACTTAACTGGGGGAGCTTTTATTATCCTAGTCTTTACCCTATGACTACAGGCAGCCCATTCTTATGTTAGAGCATTAGGTCATAGGGTAAAGATGTATCTATAATTTTTCCCTAAGATTTTCCTTAATATTTTGCTAGCCATCCCAACTTAATCCCAACAGAAAACAAATCTCCACATTCATTGAACTAGGCAGGATACATCTTTTGAAACAAAACCAAAAACAATCCAAATACATACAACTTTCCTGAGACTACAGTGGCAGAAACATAATTTGAACGTGCCTCTGTGGCCCCAGAATCTGCTCTATTTCCAGTCCTCATCTCATTCTCTGAGGATCCTGGGTGCCATGTTGTGCCAGTGGCTTTGAGACCTCCTGGGTGAATGTCTTGCTGTTGACATTGGCCCAGGGATTGGCATCTTCATTGGTGAAATGCCTTGGCCAGTCTATGACCTTGAGTTTTATGATGTTCATGGTTATGAATTCTTATTGGAATGTCTTTCTCCAGCTTTTATTTTCAATTCAATTGAGGAAGAAAGGACAAAGGACAGAGAGAAAGGGATGGGGTCCTTGCATCCTCAGACCCTAACGGTGTCATTGAACAGGATGAGCAAGATTTGCCCGGGCCAGTACATTCCTGGGAAGTTCTAACAGGAAGGCAGGTGAAGGCAGGAAATGGTACATCAGTTTTATTTTAGCATGCTTGAGTCAGCTCCCTGTGTTTAATTAAATGTGATTTCTGTATGAAGCACATGCATGTATATAAACCCAAACAGAAACGTCTGTAGGGAAAACAACAGCTTCTACTTAATACTTATCAGGCACATCGCCAGTAGTAGCTGCCGCAAGCTCAGTCATTTTCTCACTGGCTGTTTTCTTGTGCTGAAGCAGATGAGGCAGGTTAGGCAGCAGATGTTCCTGCCTGGGGCTGCTTAGAACTGGATGGAAACATCTGGTCCAGTTGCCACTTTGGCCGTTGTCTGCCTCTGAGCAGAAGTTGAGAAACAGATATGCTGGAGAAGTGGAAGGAGAGGCATGTAGCACCACAGCTAGGTAAATTACATCTGGGTTCAGGAAAACCTAGTTTCAAATCCCAGCCTTGCCACTGACAGACTGTGACCACTGGCCAGGTCTCCTGATCTTCCCCAGCCTCAATATTCCCATCTGCTGATAGGTACAACACCGCCTGTCTCAGAATGGTGGGGCCAAGCACGTGGTGTTCAGGAAACATCATCAGTGAAAGAAGAAAGAGCATCATTGCCTTCAAGTTGGGCATGGAGACTATACAACCTGCCTCACCCATGTGATGTGTGCTTTTTTAGATTCTCAGGTAGATATAGCTTCCAGGGGTTTTATTTGGCCCATCCAACATATTCACAATTTCTACATTTACTTTCAAGATTTGAATGTAGAAAGTTTGCTTGACATTGAAGCTTCTGACTTGACATAGTTGAAGACCTGGCTACTCTGGGCCAGTTGACCCCCTTGCTACAACTAGCTGAGAAGATGCTGCCTGACTTAAACCCAGGATGTACTCTCTGGTCACAATGACAATGACGCCAACTATGACACTTACTGAACATTGACTGTGGACAACATCTCATAGGCGGAGACAAAGAGAATCACTGTTTCACAGATGAGGCACAGAGAGGTTAAGTGACTTGCCTAAGGTCACACAGTTAGTATCGACGGAGCTGGAAATGAAATGCCGACATTCGTCTCCTGGTGTCCCTTCCACGATTCCTCTATGGCAGCTTCTCCCCAGCTAAACCTGATTCACTCATTAACCTGCCTGGCTCTCACTGGTATTAGAGTATTTGCCTCTGAGTCAGTTGTTCTTCCACTGCCATAATATCACAGATTTCTTAAAAAACTGAAAATAGAATTACCGTTTGATCCAGCAATTCCACTACTGGGGATCTACCCAAAGGACAAGGAATTAATATATCAAAGTAATACCTGCATTCCCATATTCATAGCAGAACTATTCACAATAGCAAAGATATGGAACCAACCCGAGTGTTCATCAGTGGATCAATGGATAAAGAAATGTGGTATATTTACAAAGTGGAACAGTATTCAGACATAAAAAGAATGCAACTATGTCATTTGTGGCAACATGGATAGAACTTGAGGTCATTCTCTTCAGTGAAATAAGCTAAGTATAGAAAGACAAATATAACATGTTCCCACTTACATGTGGAAGCTAAAAAATGGGAAACCGTGGAGGTAGAGAGTGGAAAGATGAGTAACAGAGCCTGGGACGGGTGAGTGGGAGGGAAGGGAGACAGATGAAGAGAAGTGGGTTAAAGAGTACACACATACAGTAAGACGGAAGGAAGGAATTCAATGTTTGATAGCACACTGGGGTGACTGCGCCTCACAAAAGTGTTTCGTGCTTGGGTGAGGACACCCCATATGCTCTAACCTAACTTGATCACTATGCATTATGTACATGTAACAAAATCTCTCATTACCTTATACATTCGTGTAAATAAAAACATATAACACAGATTGTATTTGGTTTTGGCAGCAACCTCGGAGCTTGTTTCAACAAGCTCATCCTTCCAGGGATGCTGTGTTGTGGAGGATCACATTTCTTTGGTCATTTAAATTTCTTGCTCTCTCCCTGGCTCAAGGAGAATATTTTCCTAATCACCACCTAGGCAGAGGTTGAATTGACCTGATAGCCAACGGCTCTGGAGTTTCAGCTCCTTTTTGTGTTGTTTTGTTTTGTTTTGTTTTGATTTTTTAGACAGAGTGTCAGTCTGTCGCCCAGGCTGGAGTGCAATGACATGATCTTGGCTGACTGCAACCTCCATCTTCTGGGTTCAAGTGATTCTCCTGCCTCAGCCTCCTGGGTAGCTGGGACTTCAGGCACACTCCACCACGCCCAGCTAATTTTTGTATTTTTAGTAGAGACAGTACTTCACCATGTTGGCCAGGATGGTCTCGATCTCTTGACCTCATGATGCACCCTCCTCAGCCTCCCAAAGTGCTGGGATTACAGGCGTGAGCCACTGTGCCCAGCTGGACTTTCAGTTCTTTACTAGAAAATGTTTGTCTTGGAGTGGCGGAGGGCATGAATTCTGCTCAGTCCTTGCTGGTTGTTGTGAAATGGCCATGGGTTTGTCTTATCTCAGGCAGGACACACAGTCCATCCCTAGTGGTACACCAGAAAAATCGATTGCAATTGCTTAACAATTAGTGAGTCATTTCCATGGAAGTCATTTGTGTTTTCAATAGCAGCCCATCCTCATTTCACTGCCAATTGATTCAGTCTTCTGCTCCCAGTCCACAGCTAATGACATAGTAATTCCAACACAAGCTGTGGTTCAAAAGGCATCATTTGTGATTCTGAGAACAAAACTCTGATACAGTGAAATTCCAGCCAATTCACTTTGATGAACTACGCAGAATAATTTGTTTTAGACTGGGCTGCATCCTTTAACTGGTGACTGAATTGCAAAGGGCTTAATTCCAACATTCAAGGGAGTTCTAAGGAGTCTCCCCTCTCTTGGTTGACAGCACTATGTCTTCATTCATCTCCATCTCAGCAAATGGCACCACCATCCACAAAATTGCTCTGACCGCAGATCTAAGCCAAAGGCTGATGCCTTTCTTCTACTCTACCACCATATCTAGTCCATCTTCAAGCCCTGGTGGCTCTAACCTGCACAATACAGGTAGAAGTCACCTATTTTTTTTCCATCCCTGCTACCTCCATCCCAACCAAAATCACTTGGACCTCTCCGCAGGAAAATTTCCTTAACCTCTTGCCCAGCTCCTTCTCCCTTCTGGCTTCTAGCTGATTCAGTCTCCACACAGTGACCACAGTTATCCTTTAAAGTCATAAAACAGATGATGTGAGTCTCTTGCTTAAAATTCTCCTTTGTCAATTGCAGTTAGTCGTAAATGTAAATTTCTCATCATCAACTAAAGATCTCTGCTCAATTTGACTCTGCATATCCTGTTCCCTCATTTCTCACTGATCTTCCTCTCCCTCACCACACTCCATCCTCCTTCTTTCCAGGAACAACTTAATTCTGCTCCCACCTCAGGACCTTTGCACATGCCGTTGCCTCTGCCAGCCACAGCTGGCCCCCGGAGGACTGGCTCCAGCTTGCTCGTCACGGCAAGGTAACACACGGGATTCCCTTTCTTTGGTAGCCCTGCTGTTTCTTGGTCATCCTCTGACATCAAACTCTTTTCTGTCCTTTATTATACTCAGCCCTCTTCAAAATAGTTTTATTACTTATTTATTTGCTCACTTGTATCTCTCTTTCTCCATTAGTGTATACCCCATAGGAATGCAGAGCTTGTATGGCTTTATAATTTTCTCTTCACAGAATCTGGAAGAGTACCTGGCATATGGTGGGTATTCTGTATTTGTTGGAATGCAACCACACTTTGAGTGCATGTTGTGTCTTTCTTGGCTCTCAAAAGTCTTACATTTGGTATGGTTTGGGACTGGTTGGGCTGCTGGGGGAAGGGGTGAATTGCGGCCTTGGTCTCCCAGAATTGCTGCTCTTAAGGGGAAGTGGTGACGCCATTGACTAAGGTCCCACCTCTACAGGCCCTTGCTTCTTGATAACACTGTAACCTTTGCGAGGGGACAGCAGAGTCTTTGTGATTGTGTGTAATTTGTCTCCTACATGGCAGACCCTGCAGTGGCCATTTGAGGAAAGAAGCGAAAATAAGGCATGATCCTTCTCCTGACAATCTCCAGTTTAGTTCAAGGATAGGCAGGTAAAAATTGATAATTCCAATCCAGGGTTAGACATGCTGTTCTATAAGACGGTGCCAAGTTCCAAGGGAGCTCAGAGGAATGGCTGGTAATTCTGTGGGGGGGGAATCATGAAGGGCTCCTAGAAAAGGGCCAATTGTGTTGGGTCTTGAGGAACAAGTAGGAGCTTATTGGACAAAAGTTGAGACATGATGTTTAAGACATGTTTAAACCCTGAAGCAATAAATCCCTGTGTGCATTTGGAATGCCACTCTGCTCACTGCTTAATTTTCAGGTGAATGTGTGGGAGGGTTTATGGAAATTCCCATCAGGAGGAAGAATGAAAAATTGTGTCTCAGATTCCCATTCAGATTTAGTTGCAATTCCTAGATTTCTAAGCAGACGTCATCTATGGAGGAACAATCTGCGACCTGTCTGATTCCTTTCTACATTTTTGCCTTTTCTGACTTTCTCGTTTTTGTTTCCTTTATTCTTTTCTATTATGCTTTGTCATCTAATGAAGAGCATGTTAACTTTTAAAAATTTTACCAGAGGCTGGACACTGTGTCTCACACCTGTAATCCCAGCACTTTGGGAGGCCGAGGCGGGCGGATCACGAGGTCAAGTGATCGAGACCATCCTGGCCAACATGGTGAAACCCTGTCTCTACTAAAAAATACAAAAATTAGCTGGGAGTGGTGGCATGCACCTGTAGTGCCAGCTACTCAGGAGGCTGAGGCAGGAGAATTACTTGAATCCAGGAGGCAGAGATTGCAGTGAGCTGAGATCACACCACTGCACTCCAGCCTGGCACCTGGCAACAGAGCAAAAGTCTGTCTCAAAAAAAAAAAAAAAAAAAGAAAAATTACCAGAACACTGAATGCATTTTAAATGATGTAGTAGACTGCCAGTTACTTAGGCAATATTTGATTTCCCTTTCCTCTTTAATAACAGAATATCATTAGGATTAATGATAAGCTAAAAGTCCACATTCCTCACCTTCCCTTGTAGCTTAGAGCTTCGTGTGATTAAGCCATGGATGGTGAGATGTTAGTGGAGATAGTGTGTTGAGCTTCTGTAAAGACCACTTTAAGGGAGCTGCCTCAGCTTGGAGACAAGGACTCTTTTTATTCCTCTGTCTACTTTTTGCTGCTTTTAACTGAGAGGGGGATGACTGGAGCTCTGGCATTCATCTTGGACCTCAAGGTATCTCTGATGGTGGAAGCCATATGATGGGATGGGAGATCAAAAAGATCCAAGGGCCCATGGAGAGGACATCTTTGGGTTGTTTCTTATTATCACATTTTCATTTCCTCATTTGTGTTATATATTTCTTAACGGTTCTTAACTCTTTATGTCCTTTTAAGATAAAATGATACAATTTATGTAAAGTGTTGAACACAGCACATGTCATCAACTAAGGGTGTTATACACAATTTTACTACTGTTGTGCATTACTTTACATTCTAGTAATCAACAGTAAACACTTTAGTTTGTTCAATTCCTACGTTACCTCCCTAAAGTATGGCACCCAGGCAATTCTGCCTGTATTTTATTGATGACAATTCATGCAGCTCATAAAGGGTAGGACAGAAATCAGCTTTGAGATTAAACTGTAAATGTGCAATAACAACAACAACATTATCACACACACAATTCATTATTTTATGTAGATTTTTCTCTTTCATCATTCGCTCCCCCTATGACATAGATGTTGTGTTTTCCATCCTAGAGATGAGGAAACTAAGGCTCCCAGATACGGGGTATCTTGCTCAAAGTGGCACAGAAAGAAATCAGCAATTGTGCTTGATGCCTTTGCTGAGTGGTTGGTTGGGATTGAGGCAAAGGTCTCCAGGAACCAGGTCCTTTGTTCTTTCTATAGGGTCACAGCTGCCTCTGTTTCTGGGCTGTCTGTATAAATGAGACCCATTAGTCATGTAGCAGGAACTACAGCTATGGAATTCAAAGCTTTAGTTTTAATATAGCCTTATACTCAAAAGCCCTGGAGTGAGGACTAATTGGAAAGTTTTACTGGTGAAACTTTTAATAATGAAGATGCCATTGTGGTCTCGCTGCCTCTCAATATTCACAGAACAAAGCACGGCCCAGTTTTGAAAACATCTGTGCAAAGGATCTTTTAAAAGCCTGCTGTCTATATCACAGAAGCCACCAGGGTTTGTGCCTGTGGAGCTCATCTGGCCTTAGTGCAGATGGAGCCGGGAGATTCTGGCTTGATGCTAATGACACCATGCCTGTCCTTTGAAGAGTGCCTTTCTCTCCACATTGCCCCGAGTATGCAGACATCTCTACAGGCAATGCCTGACTCTGGGTGACATTAATTCTGTCACTCTGCATCTGAAATGGCAACTGCTTATATTTGCCTCTGAGATTTCTAATTCTCTCATTTGTCTAAATTCATCCCAGAGAATTTTGTCTCTGTGCCGGCCTGTAATATTTTATCACAGGGTGTATTACTTCATTCTCATACTGCTATAAGGACATACCCGAGACTGGATAATTTATAAAGGAAAGAAGTTTAATTGACTTACAGTTCAGCATGGCTGGGGAGGCCTCAGGAATTTACAATCATGGTGGAAGGGGAAGCACATATGTCCTTCTTCATTTGCTTCACATGGTGGCAGCAAGGAGAAGTGCAGAGTGAAGGTGGGAACAAGCCCCTTATGAAACCATCAGATCTCACGAGAACTCACTGTCAACTCACTATCACGAGAGCAGGATGAAGGTAATTGGCCCCATGATTCAGTTACCTCCCACAACATGCGGGGATTGTGGGAACTACAGTTCAATATGAGATTTTGTTGGGGACACAGCTAAACCATATCATAAGGGCAGAGTTTAACAGGAGGGTTTTGATCTCAGGTAAAACAGGGTAGGAACCTGGGTTCATAATGTCAGTTGGCATTATGCTAATGGTTTGTAATTTACCAAATGCTTTGTTATGCATATTTTTATTTGATTCTCTGTGAGGTAAGTAGAGAAGAAACAATGATCTTTATAATTGAATGCTCAACAATATTTGGTAGAGCTGATTACTTGATTTTTCTTCAAACATTTTGTTCACTTCCTGTCTGATACACAACTCTTTCTGTTCTTTTTCTTTAACCTCACTGCCTTAATGTTCTTTGGTAGACTTCCTGGTCTTTTCTTTTTCCCTTTTTTTTTTTGACAGAGTCTTACTCTGTTGCCCAGGGTAGAGGGCAGTGGCGCGATCTTGGCTCACTGCAACATCTGCCTCCCGGGTTCAAGTGATTCTCCTGCCTCAGCCTCCTGAGTGTCTGGGATTATGGGTGCCCATGACCACACCTGGCTAACTTTTGTATTTTTAGAAGAGATGGGGTTTCACGATCTTGACCAGGCTGGTCTCGAACTCCTGAGCTCATGATTCACCCACCTCGGCCTTCCAAAGTGCTGGGATTACAGGCTTGAGCCACCGCGCCTGGCCGACTTGCTAGTCTTTTCTTCTCTTCCCGACCTCCAAACATTGGAGTATTCCAGAAATCAAATTTTATAAAACATATTTTCTCTATGCATCATTAGTTTTACACTAAGTGACCTGATTCAGTAGCATGTGTTTAAAAGTCATTTATTTATCCCAGATTAATATCTTTACCTATGATTTCCCTGAAATTCTACTCTCAAATGGCCAACTATCTCCCCAAAATCTCCATTCAGGTGCCTAACAGGTCTCTTCAACTCTCAAGGTCCCAAACCGATTTGTTGATCTCTATTCCCTGGCAATTCTTGTCTTCTCAAAACCAGAAAAGGTCCCTCTCATGTGTAGTATGTTGATTGTTTGCCCCCAAAAGATATATCCAAGCTGTGAGTTTAACTTTCCTTGGGAAAAGGATCTCTACAAATGCAATTAAGAATCTCAAGATAAGATCATCCTGGATCTCGGTTGGGCCCTAAGTCCTATAACAGGTGTCTGGATAAGAGAAAGGCAGTGGGAGATTTAAGACACACAGAGACACAAGCGAGAAGGCCACGTGAAGACAGAAGCAGAGACTGGAGCAAATCATCCACAAGGCAAGGAACGCCATGGGTCGCCGGCAACACCAGGAGCTGGGAGGGAGATAGGAACAAATTCTCCCTGAGACACTCCAGTAGGACCCGCCTTTGCTGACTTCATTTTGGACTTCCAGCTCCAGTTTGTGGTAGTTTGTTTTAGCAGCCCTAGGAAACGGATGCACCATTTTTCCAGGTGTTCAGGCTCAAGTGGCAAATATGGATTGTCTCTTTTCTTTCTTTCACTCCTACATTCAACCCATAGGAAAACTGGGCCAGCTCTAATTTCAAAGTGTCTCCCTTTTCCAAACTTCCTCGACACTTCTGCTACTGCCACTCTTGTCTGCTGCCATTCTTGCCTGGTTATTGTAATCATTTCTTTGCTGGTAAGATAATGTCCCACCTCTACTCAGGTCCCTCTGATGCCTCATTGTCTTTCTCAGAGCAGCACCCCAAATGCATCCTATGGCCTACTAGGGCCACCAACGGGGTCCTGGCCTACTCTCTGAACCCACCTCCCACCACTCTCTGTCTCCTTTGCTCATTGCACTGCAGCCACTCTGGCTTCCTTACTGCTTTTCAGACCTTCCATACACAGTCCTGCCCCAGAGCCTTTGCGCATACTCTCCCTGTGGCTGGCCCTCTTTGTCCAGACAGTCATGTGGCCCCCAAGTTACATCAATCAAATCTCTGCATAAATATCATTTTTATCATAGCTGGCGTTCCCAAACACCCTGCATGAAACCCCATCAGTTACTGTCTCTTCTCTAGCTTTATGTTTCTTTATCATACCTATGTCTTCTCAATATATGTTTGTGTGTGGTGTCTTTTTCCAAGTTGAATGCAAGCTTCTTGGTTACAAGGCATTTTTCCCTCTTCTATTTTTCACTGCTACATACAGGACTTTGACCAGTGTCTCACTTGTAATAGGTGCTCTGTAAATATCTGCTGAGTCAATAATGAGTCTCAATTTTACTGAAAAACAAATTTCAGTTTCAGAAGGTTATGGGACTTTAACCCATTAAGAACCCATACGTCTTGGGGGTACATGATCCTGGGTCTCTCAATTCTGTACAGCGTTCTTCAGTGACACCGTACAAGGTTTCACAGCATTGGGATGTCCAGGCGTTCTTTACTGGAGAGAGTACATTTCCTCAAGTGTGCTTCTTCCCATGTGATATTACAGGATATAAACAGATTGCCCATTTAAAACAAATGTCTTGGGGTCTAGTAAAATTGGGAGACAACTAAAGTGATGAACTGTATTAGTTTCTCATTGCTGCTGTAACACATGACTAAAACTTGGTGACTTTAAGCAACAAAAAATATTCTCTTACAGTTCTGGAGGTCAGAAGTCTAAAATGGGCTTTATAGGGCTGAAATCAAGGTGTTGGCTGGGCTCTGTTCCTTCTGAAGGCTCAAGGGCACAATCTATTCCTTTCTTTCAGCTTCTAGAAGGTGCTCATATTTCCTAGCTGGTGTCTCCTTTATATCTCCAAAGGAAGCCATGGCTGATCGAGTCTTACCCTATATCACTCTGACAGTGACATTTTTGCCTCCCGCCTTATAAAATCCCTATGGTTACACTGGGCACGTGCAAATAATCTAGGACAATCTTCCCGTCTCAAAGTCCTTAAGGGAATCATGTCTTTCAAGTCCCTATGACCATGTAAGGTAACATATTCACAGGTTCTGGGAATAGGATGTCAACATCTTTGGAAGGTGGGAGGAACATTATTCTGTTTATTTCATGAATGCATACAGATTTCATACTACTAGTTAGAGCTTTCAATATGCAAAATTCATGCGATAATTCATAAAGATGGGAAGGCTTGGTGGTCCCAGAACCACAGCTCCTTTGCTCTGCTCCCCTTAAAACAGTCTTGTGTCCCATTACATTCCAAAAAAATCCAAGTTCCTTCCTGTAGTCTGCATGACCCCTCGGGATCAGGCTCTTCCCCTCCTACTTCTATGTTGTGTTCAAACACTCTCCTTGTCCCTCGCTAAGGGACAGAACACCCTGGCTTCCTTTTGTGGTGAGCACCCCAAGCTCACTTCTGCCTCAGGCTATTGAAACCAGCTGTTCCTCTGAGATCCTCATTCCCAAGAGATTTTCATGGTCAACTTGTCTTCTCATTCGGATCTCACTCAGTTGTCATCTACCCAAAGGCCTTCTCCTGGACCTTCTCTGGTGCGCCGTCTGCTGGGAGAGGTTGGGTGTCGGGCGTGAACTCGGTGGGGCTTGCAACGAGAGCTCCAGACTCATGGATGGCAAGGCTGTTGAGCAGCATTGAGCTGCATCTCTGCCACTCCAAGCACGTGGGTAAGAGAGAAATATTGTGAGATACCTCCAGACTCTGTGTTCACGTTTTCATCCTTTCATCCGGCAAATTGAGATCAATGTGGAGTTGTCTTTCTAAAAATGCTTCATACATATGTACTCATTAATTCTTTAAGTGGAGAATGAAACCTATAGACCAGTGTCACAGGCCATAGGTTGACAAGGAAAAACTATAACACAAGGTCTCTGGGGACCCTCATTGAGAATTGTGATTTCCTTTTCTTTTGCTTTGTTACATTTCAAAATGGATGTCACCCACCACAGGAGACACACTTTGGGGCTTTATGGGAGACTATCTGTGAAAGAGGCTTTTACATTATGAAGCAGTGAGACTCAGTGGGAAATGCTGGTATTGTGTTTTACAGATTCCCATGGGATCTGTGAGACTGTCTTTGCTTGGGTTGTGCCCCCAAAGCAGATCTTAAAGTAGAGATTTAAGTGTAGGGATATCTTGAGGAAAGTGACTCCAGGAAGCATGTTGAGGATGCAGAGTGGGAGATGTAGGGTGGTGAGGCAGGGATAGGCAGACGTCAGAGGCTCACCCTTTATCTTGATGAGCGGGTTATCAGTGTAGGCTCCATCCCCACAGGACGCACCCTGAGAGGGGACAGAGCTTGGCTCTGCACTGCCTCTCCAATGGCAAGGAAGCTGGAGTTTGAACCACTCATTGTCATTTTTATTGGGCCAGCTGTAAGTTGAACTCTGTAGTAGATGCTCGGACAGAACTTGAGGTTCAAAGTGTAAGGGACCAAGATCCAGGAAAGAGAGAAGTTGGAGTCACACTTGAGTGCAGAATCTGGTTCAGCCAGCCAGAAGCAAATTCTGGGGCAGGCATTGCTAATCTCATTGTCCAGCATCAGGCCAAAATGGGCCTTTGCACCCCATCTCACTCAGGCACCAGGTCCACTGCCCTGGAGGGGTGTAACTTCAAGTGAGGGGGCTCTCTACAGCTGGGGAAGACTGCAGGGGGAGACCCAGCAGGAGGCTGTCTGATGAGTGCCCCTCCTCTCCTCTTCTCCAAGCTGGGATCTGGGTTACTTCTCAGGTTTTTACTTGAATATCTGGGAGGTAATCCGGAATGACGATTGCTGTACCTTCATAATTTAGTGTGAAAAACACTCCCACAGAGGAGAAAAGACTTTTCTTAGACCACATGGCCTTTTAGGAGCAAACAGAGTGTCTGAGTCCTCAACCAGCAAAGTTTCTGGGAATGGCATCTTGCCTCTGTCTTTGTCATCTTACAGATTGTTCTAGGGAAGCATTTGATATCCTGGTTCAATTTTTCTGTATTAAAAGATAATGGGATAGCTTTCAGAAGAAAAGCCCAATCTTCTCTAGGACAGCTTCTCTAGAGGCTACTGTATGCCCCCTTGAAATAATGAGTTTCTATTTCTGACCCATCCTGATGAAATTGGCTTTGCTAAATCATCTGAGGGTGGTTTGAAGTGTCCACCTCTGAGGCTGCAGGAAATCCAGGTGGGTGGGAACTCTGCAGCATGGAGCTGCCTAGATTTTGGTGGAGTCTCTGCGTAGATGGAAAGGGGCTTTCTCTCCAGCTGTAGCCCTTCCCTGTGGACCAGTGCCTTGCAGTGCAGTTGAAAGCTTTGAAACCATTTCCTTTTTTTTTTTTTTTGTCTTCAGAAATATTTTAAAAATATGAAACTACCAACAGTTTTACCAAACTGTGATATCATCTAAATGTTTACATTTAACGAATTGACACTTTTAGTGCACATATGACACAACTGTTCTTGTTAAGAATGACTGTTGGTTTTATTAAAATATGCAATTTTCCAAAAAGTGTTAGGCTAATATTTCACTCTTCTGAACAGATGTGCCTATACTGCTTGTTTATGCCTGACTCCCTTTTGGGTCTTAAATAGTTTAGGTTGTTACTTTACCAAACATGCAGCTTGCATCTGCTGATGAAACCCAAGTGCATCACTGTGTGGGCAGCACGTTCTTGTTCAGTTCTGTCAGGGTATCTCTGTAGCTGCATGTATACAACATGATTTGGAGATAAAATACACAAATGAATGGTGATGGGCTTTGTAAAGGTGAAACTTGGGTTGGAAGCTTTCCTGACTTCAACCACCAAGCACATCTCCTCAGGAAGCTCCAAATTACATCGAATGGTTCATTTCAGCAATGACTATAGTAATATTGGCAGTACCTGTGACTGTCCACTCAGGTCAGTAGTAGTATCAACTTCTGATACTGAATGGGGGAGCCCACAAGTTAGGAAGAGGCCAAATGGCACAGATGCTAAGGTACCAGCCTCTGCAGTCAGGCTGCCCAGATCCAAAGCCTGGTTCCTATGTTCCCACCTATGTGACACAGGGTAGGTCACCTTATCTTTCTGAGGGTCAGCTTCTCCATCCTAAAACAGGGCTAATAAAGACACATGTACGCATATGTTTATTGAGGCACTGTTCACAATAGCAAAGACTTAGAACCAACCCAAATGCCCATCAATGATAGACTGGGTAAAGAAAATGTGGCACATACACACCATGGAAAGCTATGCAGCCATAAAAAAGGATGAGTTCATGTCCTTTCCAGGGACATGGATGAAGCTGGAAACCATCATTCTCATCAAACTAACACAAGAACAGAAAACCAAACACTTCATTCTGTAGGTTGCCTGTTCACTGTGATGATAGTTTCTTTTGCAGTGCAGAAACTCTTTAGTTTAATTAGATCCCATTTGTCAATTTTGGCTTTTGTTGCCATTGCTTTTGACATTTTAATCATGAATTCTTTGCCCATGCCTATGTCCTAAATGGTATTGCCTAGGTTTTCTTCTAGGGTTTTTATGGTTTTATGTCTTACATTTAAGTCTTTAATTCAGACTTGTTTATGCCTGACTCCCTTTTGGGTCTTAAATAGTTTCGGTTGCTACTTTAGCAAACATGCAGTTTGCATCTGCTGATGAAACTCAAGTACATCACTGTGTGGGTACCATGTTCTTGTTCAGTTCTGTTGGGATATCGCTATAGCTGAATTCTTTCCCCATTGCTTGTTTTTGTCATGTTTGTCAAAGATCAGATGGTTATAGATGTGTGGCATTATTTCTGAGGCCTCTGTTCTGTTCCATTGGTCTATATATCTGTTTTGGTACAGTAACATGCTAAACAAAATGTGGCACATATATACCATGGAATACTATGCAGCCATAAAAAAGGATGAGTTCATGTCCTTTGCAGGGACATGGATGAAGCTGGAAACCATCATTCTCAGCAAACTGACACAGGAGCAGAAAACCAAACACCACGGGTTCTCACTCATAAGTGGGAGTTGAAAAATGAGAACACACGGACACAGGGAGGGGAACATCACACACCAGGGCCTGTCAGGTGGTGGAGGCTGGCGGAGGGATAGCATTAGGAGAAATACCTAATGTAGATGACAGGGTGATGGATGCAGCAAACCACCATAGCATGTGTATACCTATGTAACAAACCTGTACATTCTGTACATGTACCCCAGAACTTAAAGTATAATTTTAAAACATAGGGCTAATAATAGAACCTACCTGTGATCATCATTAGTGGCTGCTTACAAATATTTCTACCTGTTGGGTAGGATCAATGTAACTGGCAATGGAAGGTGTGACCAGATATCAACTGTGTCACTCCTGGGCTGGAACACGTTGTCCCCATGGCAAGAAACTTCAGAGTATATTTCCATACGAGCATCTGCTTTTCATATAGAGGCTGCTCCATCAGCCTGGTTCTTGGTATATGAACCATGTATGTAATAGGCTTTAGATAATGATGGACACATAGGCGAGCAAGAAATAAACCTTTGTGGTTTTAAGTCAAAATGACTTATGATATGCTAGGTATTTTTTGTTACAGCAGCCTGTCTCATCTAGCCTGTCTGATTTACCATCTCACAGGGTGGTCATCAGCATTCAATAAGTTGATAAGTATAGTAAGTGTTGAACAGTGCCCAGCATGGGGCACCTCTCAAAAACACAACTGTGATTATGGTGCCTGGTCAGTCTGCTGGAACTCAATCCTCAGTTTGCATGGTGATCCTGGCCACACTGTCCATACAATCTGAGGATGCTGCCAGCCTCACAGTGCATGAGGGAGAGCTCAGAATGGAGGCAGGAGTGAAAGACCTAGTTCAGCCAAGATTGTGATCTGGCAAGACCCCATTGAACTCTCCAGTTACATTGTTCACAGCTGCAATAGAAGGGGTTAGAGTAGGTGAGGTCTGAGCCCCAGGTGTGTTCAAACTGCGGTTTTCAGACTGCCATAAATTTGCTTAACAGAGTTGCTGCCTGGGCATTTATGTATAGGCCTGTCATCAGTTGTTTAAAACCCAGTCATAACTTGTCATCTTTGGCCTACTTAAAACTTCCCCTCCCTGTGTGCTCTTTGCGATACAGCCAGCTTGTTCCTCATCTTACTGACCCCAAATCCACAAATGCCACAGCTGCTGACCATGGTAAAACCTACTTGTCAACACCAGAGTGATGTAAATAAGTTCCCTGCTTACAGAATGTTTTCTTTAAATATCCAACCCATAACCCCTGTGGGAAGCCTAAGGGAGAATGCTCATGAACCTTAATAAAGATGGAGTCCCACAGGTCCTCCCCTCTCTCCCCCTCCTGCTGGTTGATGTCTCCTGTGTCTCCAGATCTCCTGTCAGCCTTCCGTCAGCACCCCTGACCTCTCTGGGGTCTGTAAGTAATACATTCATTCTCTTTCATGCATTTTGGCTTCATCTTTTCATTGTGTCCCTGACTGATACATCTGATTCTAACTCCCCCTCTGTCAGGATTCTCCTAAAAAGTGACTATCTCAGCTCATGACCACTGTCAATAGAGAGAACTGAACACCAACTTAGACAAAAACCATCATAATGAAAAGCATAGCACGGACACTCCACGCTTCATCACACAGAGCAGCTGCTCTATCTTCATCAGCTGTACAGAGCGTGGCTCTGTGAAAGGTTTATTGGATGAAATGGGGAACCTTCCATGTCCAAATGGTGATAGGCAGCATTTGGGCTGTGATGGGGGGCCAGGCAGATGTGTGTTCACATCCTGGTTCTTCCACTTCCCAGCTGCAGAATCCTTGCAAAGTTATACAAATCCTTTGAGTTTCAGTTTCTTCATATACAAAATTCATTACATAAATTGTTGGACCAAACAGTTTTACATGTTTTATGATGTGCCAAACCTTGTTCTGGGCACAGGGGAGAAAGCAGTAAACCAGACAAACTTAGTCCCTGTTCTAGAGCTTCTAGTATAGTTCTGCAGTGTCCGAACCTTTCTTTATTCTGTGGATCATTTTGGCAGTCTGAAGAAGCCTGTAGAACCTTCTCACATTATTACTCAAAGTATAGTAAAATAAAGTATAAAGTACTTTACAAGCATAAGGTAAAATACATGGCATCACAAAGGAGATAAATTATGCTGCAATGTGTATGTATCACAATCTGTGAAACAGTAATAAATATCAGCTTCCTTGTTAGGAACCAGACTGATAGGGTTTGGCTGTATCCCCACCCAAATCTCATCTTGTAGCGCCCATAATTCCCACACGTCATGGGAGGGACCTGGTGGGGAGGTGATTGAGTCATGGGCATGGGTTTTTCCCAGCTATTCTCGTGATAGTGAATAAGTCTCACAAGATCTGATGGCTTTATAAAGGGGGAGTTCCCCCTGCATAAGCTCTCTCGTGCCTGCTGCCACGTAAGACATCCCTTTCTCTTCTGCCATGATTGTGAGACCTCCCCAGCCATGTGAAACTGTGAGTCAATTAAACCTTTTTCCTTTATAAATTACCCAGTCCTGGGTATGTCTTAATGAGAACAGACTAATACAAAGATCTAGTGATGGGTCAAATAGCTAGCATAATTTTATAGTGGCGAATATAGTGACATTTTAAAACATCTGCTAGGACTGTAATATGATATGAAAATACAATTTCTCCTATTAAAGTCACAGATATTGCTAATATTACTACGGTCATTACTGAAATGAACCATTTAATGTAATTTGGAGCCTCTAGACTTTTGTTTGAATTCTATTTCTGCCATGGTTTTTAGTAATGATCTTGGAAAAGACAACTCGCTTCTGGGACACCTGTGTCCACAACCGTAAGATGAACAGAGTAGGAGCTATGCTAGAACATGTTGTCTGAAAGAGATACAGTGTCTGGAAAAAGCCTGTGTGTTAAGTAGAATGTTTCTGCTTACAAGTAAAAACACCCACTCTGATAGAATGAGTCTTGGTGTGTGCCAATTCTTGAACCCATTACAAGGGAAAGAGGAATACCAGATGCTGACTGGCTCAGGCCTTGGTCAAGGCAGTATCTTTGGAACTGGGGGTGATGTCAGCTCAGATAAGAGATACATAAATAAATGGCTGAGGGAGCGTAATTTTCTCAGGATTGCAGGACAATGAACATAGCAGATTTGGGATGAAGTCCTAAGTAACCATTGTTCCGTGATCAGGACCTTGCTTCCTGAGTTAAGTTACTCTGCCTGTTTTTACAGTGTTTTAAGATGCACCGAGATTCAACATTTTAACACTAGTATTGGAAGTTATTTCTAATTTTCACTATGACAAGCAAACATAGAGATTAGTTTAATTCTGGGTGTCAGTAATCTGTCATGATCATGCAATCCCAATCGTTGGGTTGGTACCTCTGTCTCTTTGCTTCAATCATGATTCACCTGCTTCCCAATAGCAAATGCAAATCCTGAATTTAAAGTATTATGAAAGGGCATGCATTCTTTTTCCCTGCCCAGTAACAGGATCAGCTGAAATCAAATAACTAAAATTATTCCCCTGAGATCTCTCTTTCAAGTGGAATTTATAAGAGGTCATGTCCATGAGCTACACACTTGATAGAAAATCACCAAATTGCTTTGGGCACCCTGATCCCACTTAACTGTAATTCTTCTCATTTTCCTTCTCTAGATGAGGCCCGCACAACTGCCATCTACCACAATATCATAAGCTTTTAGAAAGCGATCACTTGAGCCTAGAAATGAACAGTGTTATTATAACACAAACATCTCTCAAGCTGTCAATTCCTGCAGACCCCTGGATCCCAGAGGGTGGCGTTGTTTAGAGAAGGACATGCAATTGCCCATATTTAAGAAGAAAATGTTATTTCTTGGAAACTGCTAAACTGATGGTCCATTTTTCTTAGGAAAGTAGATAAGGATTCTGTTTCAAAGCAGATTCTTTGAAAGCAATAGTGAAATCTTTATGGTTGCTGAGGGTTTGTAGGTAGCTGAGCAGTTCCCATTTATAGAAAAAGAGTTGCCTCCATTGGACAATCTGTCATTTTGCATTTAAGAAAACCAAAACATATAAACAAACAAGGAAAAACATGTGGTTTCCTCTTATTGGAAGAAATTTGTTGAAAGATTAAAAAGAGGATTGTTTTGTTTTTCTTTTAGTGAGTGACGTAACATTTTGGTGTGTTTTTGTGAAGAGGTCAATGTTAGGGACTGATCATTTTCAGTGTTGTTTTATGTATTCCTGAGAAATACATACACTCATCTAAGAATGGAATGTCCCAGACAATGGCTACTAGCTGCATGTGGCTATTTAATTTCAAAGTTCATTTCATGGGTTGCACTGGCCTCATGTCAAGGACTCAACAATCACAGCGGGCAGTGCACTGATCAGCACAGGGTATAAAATACCTTCACTGCAGAAAGTCCCATTGCACGGTGCTGCCCAAGGCTTATGTGAGGAAATGGTGGAGATGGATTTGACGTGATACAGGAAAACAGAAGCAGCTTTGCAGCAAGTGTTTCCATTAATATGTATGCATGTCCTGAAATATTATGTGCATGTGTTGGAAAAGCACATCACATCATGATTGGTTTGAATTATAATAATTTAGCAAAGCATCTTATTTGTACATTCAACTGGCTTAATAGGTTAATATGGCTTTACTTTTGTATTTGAAGGATAAGATGGGGAATAATTTATCAAACAGAAAAGCAATATTTGTCATAATTGGCCTTCTAGTTTTTATTTTTTAAATGAGGCTTGGAAGAATGCTCTCAGATTCCTTTTGACCTTCTGATGTGAATTCTCTCCTGTTCCTCCTGACATCATCTGTTTCTTTTTGGTGAATCTAATGTGGAAGAAATAGATATATAATTTATAATATAGAATTATATTTAATTTATATATAGAAATATGCTTTTTAAAAATCCTACGACTTGCTATTTTCTTATTGATAAAAATAAAATTGATTTGGAAGGATGGGACGGATGCCAGTTCTCTGTGAATTTTCCTTAAAAAACCATTGTTTCCTTTCCTCCTCTTTTTCTAAAAAACCTGTAGGAGATTTTGTAAATTTGTTTTAACTAGACATACTCCTCTGAGATGCATCTTAGATCTTGAGTTTTGGGTTACCATGTGAGGTCTAGGATTTAGAAAGGGGCTAGCACATTTTGCCCCTTCCCCAAGTCACCTGCACTTAACAGGATCAAACAGTGGAGTCTGTGACAGATGACAGTTGCTGTGCTATTCTGTGTTTTGTTTTGTTCTGATGCACCCTCTCTGTTTCAGGTCCCTATGCTGCACTTTAACATACAAAATTAGTTTAGACCTGTTCTCTTCCTTGAAGCTCCCCAGCACACCCAAGAGGCAAAGATGGGGTGTGTATGAGGGACGAAGAGTGTAGATTCTAGCCATTGGAACTTGTGTGGCACCTACCAGCTTACAGTTTATCCACTGAACAACAGGGCTCATTCATATTTAAGTAAAGTCTTCATTTCAGACTCAATTTTTAACCGTTTCATGCTTTTCCTCTGGAGTTTTCCTCCCTGTATTGCCATATAATCAAGCTTAGGTTTTAATTAAACAGCTGCTATTCACTTGTTAGTCCTGTGGCAACCTGATGTTTCTCAAATTTTAATTTAGTCCATGCTGGATAAGAAGATTTCTTCAGACCAAAAAGAAACGTGATTAATGAGGTAGAGTGGAGATGAGGCAGAAATGTACTGAAGTGTGGATAGATTCAGGTGCAGGAGGGATAAACAGGTAATTGTTATCAGGTGTTGGAGCTGGGGCATTTACAGACCAAACTGCATTGGTAGGAGCACAGGACAGAGAAGCACAGGAAATCCACAACAAAGTTCAAACTTGCAAGTTATCTGCCTACTTCTGTCTTCATGTCCTTTTACTGTATGTCTGTCTATCCACCATGAAGGCTCATTCTCTCTCTTTCTCTTATCTCTCTCTCTCTCTCAATCTGCTGTTGTCTACCTGTCTTTAAGGCATTCTTCTTTGTCTGTTTCTACCTGTCTGCACTCTGTTTCTGTCTCTAGTTAAACCTGCCTGTTCTTTGCCTCCCTTTCTCTCTGTATTTCTTTCTGTCACTTGCCATCTTTCTCTCTGTCTCTAATTGTTTTCACTCTCTAATTGCTAATCTCTAGCTCTCTGTCTCTGTTTAAGGTTATCTTTCTTTATCTCTCTTAAATATCCTATTTCTTTGGTTTCTGTCTCTCTGTTTTGCCTCTCTCTTTACTTAGGCTTGTGTGCACTCTTATGTGCTCTCTCGTTTTTCTGTCTTACCATCAATACTCTTTTTTTGTAGCTCTCTGTCTGTTTGCCTCTACATTTCTCATTGTTTTTCTTCCTCTTCCTGAGAAGGGATCTCCTTAGCCTGTCCCTCTTGGTTCAGAATGAAGTAGTTATGTATGCCTCTAACAGATGGATAGGAACCTGTCTCTCAAACAGCATCCTCTCTTCAGCCTGGAAAGTAAATGTCGTGGGTGCTGAGAACATCATTGCTTCACTCACCTCGTCCTTGTCTTCATGGAAAACTGAGTCTTTATGATTGAATGATTTATAATCCTTTGGGTACATACCCAGTAATGGGATTGCTGGGTCAAATGGTATTTCTGGTTCTGGATCCTTGAGGGAATCACCACACTGTTTTCCACAGTGGTTGAACTGGTTTATACCCCACAAACAGTGTAAATGCATTCTTATTTCTCTACATCCTCTCCAGCATCTGTTGTTTCCTGACTTTTCAATGATTGCCATTCTAACTGGCATGAGATGGTATCTCATTGTAGTTTTAATTTGCATTTCTCTAATGACCAGTGATGATGAGTTGTTTTTTTTTTTTTTTGCATATGTTTGTTGGCCACATAAATGTCTTCTTTTGAGAAGTGTCTCTTCATATCCTTTGCCCACTTTTTGATGGTGTTGCTTGTTTCTTTTTTGTGAATTTGTTTAAGTTCCTTGTAGATTCTGGATATTAGCCCTTTGTCACATGGATAGATTGCAAAAATTTTCTCCTATTCTGTAGGTTTCCTGTTCACTATGATGATAGTTTCTTTTGCTGTGCAGAAGATCTTTAGTTTCACTAGATCCCATTTGTCAATTTTGGCTTTTGCTGCCATTGTTTTTGGTGTTTTAGTCATGAAGCCTTTGCCAATGCCTATGTCCCGAATGGTATTGCCTAGGTTTTCTTCCAGGGTTTTTATGGTTTTAGGTCTTACATTTAAGTCTTTAATTCAGCTTGTGTTTATTTTTGTATAAGGGGCAAGGAAAGGGTCCAGTTTCAGTTTTCTGCATATGGCTAGCCAGTTTTCCCAACACCATTTTTTAAAATGGAAGTCCTTTCCCCCATTGCTTGTTTTTGTCAGTTTTGTCAAAGATCAGATGGTTACAGATGTGTGGCGTTATTTCTTAGGCCTCTGTTCTGTTCCATTGGTCTACATATCTGTTTTGATGCAGTACCATGCTAAAGAAAATGTGACACATATACACCATGGAATACTATGTAGCCATAAAAAGGATGAGTTCATGTCCTTTGCAGGGACATGGATAAAGCTGGAAACCATCATTCTCAGCAAACTAACACAGGAACAGAAAACCAAACACCACATGTTCTCACTCATAAGTGGAAGCTGAAAAATGAGAACACATGGACACAGGAAGGGGAACATCACACACCAGGGCCTGTCAGGAGGTGGAGGCTAGAGGAGGGATAGCATTAGGAGAAATACCTAATGTAGATGATGGGGTGATGGATGCAGCAAACCACCATGGCACATGCATACCTATGTAACAAACCTGTACATTCTGCACATGTACCCCAGAAATTAAAGTATAATTTAAAAAAAGAAAGAAAAGAACAAAAAACATTGAGGCTTGGCCATAAAAAGAGTTTGTTCAAATTCTTCATACTTTTCTATTTATTTTTAAACAATATGAGCCTGCCCAGATATCAACACAGCAAAAGCCACTCACAGCTCATCTTTACAATTGCATCCTAACTGAAAACAATTTCCCTTAAGGAATTAAGGGCATTGATTAGGAGTGTGTGTTTCAGAGATGGGCATCCATGGGTGTGATTCAACCTCTGGTACTGACTAGATGTGTGGCTTTGAGTGAGTGACTTCACACCTCTGTGTCCTTTTCTCAAAAGTTGGTTTAATGACAGTAGTTCCTTCTCACAGTGTCTGATCTTGCCTTGGTATCCACTTGGACTGCTCTGGTCTTAATCTTCACCTGCTTGGCTCATGGCTACATTATTTTGGTGAAGCCTACTTTCCCTTAGGCTTTCCAAATCAGCTTTTACTCCTATTTATGTGGATCATTTTTTAAAAGAATTCTTCATCACTGAACATTTGCAAAGATCTTTTCATTTTTGCAAAGCTGGCAGACTGGGAATTATTACTTCCACCTTTATGAATGAGAAATGAAGATCAGAGAGATTATTGCTGGGTCCAAGTCACCAGGAAGTTGGTGGTAGAACTGGAACTTGAACCCATGTCTCCTGATTCTCCTCACAGCCATTCGTCTTGGTTGCATAAGGTGTTGGTGTAATGATCAGTGTCTGCAGTTGAAAAAGCAAAGCATGTGTACAAAGCATGAGGGAATCATTTGTACTTCTGGGTTCCTATGGAGGACATGATACTTTTAGATCACAAATCCCTCAGTGAGGTCAGATTGCAAAATACATTGATTTAATTAATTAATTAATTTATTTATTTTTATTGCATTTTAGGTTTTGGGGTACATGTGAAGAACATGCAAGATTGTTGCATAGGTACACATATGGCAGTGTGATTTGCTGCCTTCCTCCCCCATCACCTATATCTGGCATTTCTCCCCCATGCTGTCTCTCCCCAACTCCCCACCCCCCCACTCTCCCTCCCCTATTTCCCCCCCAAGAGAACCCAGTGTGTGATGCTCCCCCTCCCTGTGTCCATGTGTTCTCATTGTTCAACACCCACCTATGAGTGAGAACATGCTTTTCTGTTCTTGTGTCAGTTTTCTGAGAATGATGATTTCCAGATTCATCCATGTCCCTATAAAGGACACAAACTCATCATTTTTGATGGCTGCATAATATTCCATGGTGTATATGTGCCACATTTTCCCTGTCCAGTCTATCATCGATGGGCATTTGGGTTGGTTCCAAGTCTTTGCTATTGTAAACTGTGCTGCAATGAACATTCATGTGCATGTGTCCTTATAGTACAACAATTTATAATTCTTTGGATATATACCCAGTAATGGGATTGCTGGGTCAAATGGAATTTCTATTTCTAGGTCCTTGAGGAATCGCCACACTGTCTTCCACAATGGTTGAACTAATTTACACTCCCACCAACAGTGTAAAAGTGTTCCTATTTCTCCACATCCTCTCTAGCATCTGTTGTCTCCAGATTTTTTAATGATTGCCATTCTAACTGGCATGAGATGGTATCTCAATGTAGTTTTGATTTGCATTTCTCTAATGACCAGTGATGATGAATATTTTTTCATATGTTTGTTGGCCTCATGGATGTCTTCTTTTGTAAAGTGTCTGTTCATATCCTTCCCCACTTTTGAATGGGCTTGTTTGGTTTTTTTTCTTGTAAATCTGTTTTAGTTCTTTGTAGATTCTGGATATCAGCCCTTTGTCAGATGGGTAGACTGCAAAAATTTTTTCCCATTCTGTTGGTTGCTGATTTACTCTAATTACTGTTTCTTTTGCCGTGTAGAAGCTGTGGAGTTCGATTAGGTCCCATTTGTCTATTTTGGCTTTTGTTGCCAATGCTTTTGGTGTTTCGGTCATGAAGTCCTTGCCTACGCCTAAGTCCTGAATGGTTTTGCCTAGATTTTCCTCTAGGGTTTTTATGGTGTTAGGTCTTATGTTTAAGTTTTTAATCCATCTGGAGTTAATTTTAGTGTATGCTGTCAGGAAGAGGTCCAGTTTCTGCTTTCTGCACATGGCTAGCCAGTTTTCCCAACACCATTTATTAAACAGGGAATCCTTTCCCCATTGCTTGTTTTTGTCTGGTTTGTCAAAGATCAGATGGTTGTAGATGTGTTGTGTTGCCTCCAAGGCCTCTGTTCTGTTCCATTGGTCTATATCTCTGTTTTGGTACCAGTACCATGCTGTTTTGATTACTGTAGCCTTGTAGTATAGTTTGAAGTCCAGTAGTGTGATGCCTCCTGCTTTGTTCTTTTTGCTTAGAATTGAATTGGCTATGTGGGCTCTCTTTTGGTTCCATATGAAGTTTAAGGTGGTAAAAGGATCAATGCAACAAGAAGAGGTAATGATCCTAAATACATACACACCCAATACAGGAGCACCCAGATACATAAGCCAAGTTCTTAATGGCTTACAAAGAGACTTAGACTCCCACACAATAATAGTGGGAGACTTTAACATCCCATTGTCAATATTAGACAAATCAATGAGACAGAAAATTAACAAGAATATCCAGGACTTGAACTCAGGCCTGGACCAAGCAAACCTAAGACATTTACAGAACTGTCCACCCCAAATCCACAGAATGTACATTCTTCTCAGCACCACATCGCACCTACTCTAAAATTGATCACATAATTGGAAGTAAATCAGTCCTCAGCAAATGCAAAAGAATGGAAATCATAACAAACAGTCTCTCAGATCACAGTGCAATCACATTAGAACTCAGAATTCAGAAACTAACTTAGAACCGCACAGCTTCATGGAAACTGAACAACTGGCTCTTGAATGTTGACTGGATAAACAATGAAATGAAGGCAGAAATAAAGATGTTCTTTGAAACCAACGAGAATGAAGACACAACATACCAGAATCTCTGGGACACATTTAAAGCAGTCTCTAGAGGAAAACATATAGCAATAAATGCCCACATGAGAAGGAAGGAGAGATCAAAATTGACACCCTATTGTCAAAATTGAAAGAGCTAGACGAGCAAGATCAAAAAAACTCAAAACCTAGCAGAAGACAAGAAATAACTAAGATCAGAGCAGAACTGAAGGAGATAGAGACACAAAAAGCCCTTTAAAAAATCAATAAATCCAGGAGCTGGTTTTTCGAAAGGATTAACAAAATAGACAGACCACTAGCCAGATTAATAAAAAACAAAAGAGAGAACAATCAGATGCAATGAAAAACGATAAAGGAGATATCACCACAGATTCCACAGAAATTCAAACCATCATCAGAGATTATTGCAAACAACTCTATGCACATAAACAAGTAAACCTGGAAGAAATGGATAAATTCCTGGACACTTGCATCCTCCCAAGCCTAAACCAGGAAGAAGTCGAAACCCTGAATAGACCAATAACAAGGTCTGAAGTTGAGGCAGCAATTAAGAGCCTACCAACCAAAAAAAGCCCAGGTCCAGACGTGTTCATAGTGAATTCTACCAGACATACAAAGAGGAGCTGGTACCATTCCTTCTGAAACTATTCCAAACAATCCAAAAGAGGGAATCCATCCCAAATCATTTTATGAGACCAACATCATCCTGATACCAAAACCCGGCAGAGACTCGGCAAGAAAAGAAAACTTCAGGCCAATATCCATGATGAATATCGATGCAAAAATCTTCAGTAAAATACTGGCAAACAGAATGCAACAGCAAATCAAAAAGCTTATTCATCACGATCAAGTAAGCTTCATCCCAGGGACGCAAGGCTAGTTTAACATACACAAGTCTATAAATGTAATCCACCACATAAACAGAACCAATGACAAAAACCACATGATTATCTCAATAGATGCAGAGAAGGCCTTTGACAAAATTCAACAGCCCTTTATGCTAAAAACTCTCAATAAGCTAGTTATCGATGGTACATATCACAAAATAATAAAAGCTATTTATGACAAACCCACAGCCAATATCATACTGAACGAGCAAAAACTGGAAACATTCCCTTTGAAATCTGGCACAAGACAAGGATGTCCTTTCTCACCATCCCTGTTCAATACAGTATTGGAAGCTCTAACCAGAGCAATCAGGCAAGAAAAAGAAATAAAGGGTATTCAATTAGGAAAGGAGGAAGTCAAATTGTCTCTATTTGCAGATCACATGATTGTATATTTAGAAGACCCCATCACCTCAGCCCAAAATCTCCTGAAACTGATAAGCAACTTCAGCAAAGTCTCAGGATACAAAATCAATGTGCAAAAATCACAAGCATTCCTATACACCAATAACAGACTTAAAGAAGGACAAATCAAGAACGAACTGCCATTCACAATTGCTACAAAGAGAATAAAATACCTAGGAATACAACTAACAAGAAACGTAAAGGACCTCTTCAAGGAGAGCTACAAACCACTGCTCAACGAAATAAGAGAGGACACAAACAGATGGAGAAACATTCCATGTTCATGGTTAGGAAGAATCAATATTGTGAAAATGGCCATATGGCCCAAAGTAATTTACAGATTCAGCACTATCCCCATCAAGCTACCAATGACCTTCTTCACAGAATTGATTTATTTTTAATTAGAACCCTTTGGTTGGGACTTTTCTGATTACAAATAAGAGAAACTCACTGGAGCTAGCTGGAGCACAGATAGAGATTTATTATGATAACAGCATGTCTCACTGACCCCAAAGACAGAGAAGGAGCCCCTCCTCAGGAATGAGCTGGACCCAAGGCTCCAGGCTTATACAAAGTTTCTTCCACCTTCCAGCTCTGCTTCTGTGAGTACCTCTGCTTTATGCTTCCCTGCCTTCTCCACTTCTCAGCCCATGTGGCAGGAAGTAGCTACCAATCATTCTTAAGTTAACAACTCTTTCTTTCCAAAGGAGAGGCAGACCAAGGCTGGATTCCATGATTTCTTCCAATATCCCAAGGAATGGCTCATTGGCCCAATGTGTGTCATCTTTGGACCAATCCACAGCAGGTGGGCAGGGGTATGTTGACATAATGACTGCCAGGCAACGTTGTGATGTTTCTGTGACAGTGGGGTCAACAAGAGGGACATTCTCAACAGGTGCTTATAGCAGTGTTGGTTAATAGCTTCAGTCTTATTCAACAAACATTATTTGAATGCTATGCCAAACACATGGCACTGTGCTAGACACTGGCTCAAAGAAATGCCTTCCTTTCCCTCATGCAGCTTACCACTCTGTCATTTTTCTTCAGTTCAGTTCCCATTCTCTGCAGGGAAAACATTCATCCTTAATGTCAATTTATCAGCTTCCAGCTTGCCAATAGAGAGGTTAAAGGTGTACCTATTCTTTATTCTGTAGGGCTGGTGGTGAATATTATTCTTCATCAAGTAAATATGTTAATGATATTCATAAAGCCCATTTCCCAACTGTCCTCCTTGTTAGTGACTTCTAGTGTGCTCAGATAGTAGGAATTTATCATGGGACTGTCATTGAAATGTACTGCTCCAACATTTTCCCCTCCTTACCTCTAATAATTACTATTCCAAAAATGTAAAGACAACACTTTGAGCTTAGCTGGTGTCTTGGTCCATTTTGTGTTGCTATAAAGGCATACCTGAGGCTAGGTAACGCGATTTATTTGGCTCATAGTTCTGAAGGCTGTACAAGAAGCATGGAGCTGTCTTCTGCATCTGGTGAGGACTCAGGGAGCTTCCACTCATAGCAGAAGGCAAAGGGAAGCTGACATCACATGGCAAGAGAAAGGAAGGAAGAGAAGACTAAGGTTCCGGTCTATTTTTAACAACTAGATCTTGCAGGAAGTAAGAATGAAGATGCATTCGATTCCATGAGAATGACACCAAGCTATTAATGAGGGATCTGCTCCCATAACTCAAGTACCTCCCACGGGCCCACCTCCAACACTGGGGAATCAAATTTCAATTGGATTTGGAGGGGAACAAATATTCAAACTATATTAGCTTATTTTAAAGTTTATTCTTACTAAGTACTACCATATTTAAGATGCCTTTCATGTCCAGAAACTAATAGGTAGTGGAATTTGAAATTATATACTGTCTTGGATTAACATAAACTTGCTACTTAATTTTCAGCAAATGCCACTCTCCACATATAGTTAGTGTTTTGGGGCCTCAGTTTCCCCACATTCAAGCAGAAATTACTGCTTCATTCCCTTCTTGAGAGATAGTATTTGTAACTGGTACTCTCTTGCAGTTCTTTCCAGCTTTGAGATTATGCAGAGAAGCCAATAGATATGTTATTATTTTAAAACTGAAACTAATTTGAGCAAAATGAAGAGAAAGAGGAGTGCCATTGTGAAGTTAGAAAACAATGTCCACAAGACCACTCTCACTTCTGACACCAGTTGCAAGTTCATAGATCCTCAACATCTTTGTTTTGATAATTTGCTAGAGACTCACAAGATTGAAATTAAGCTGTTATACTCATGGTTACATTATATAACAGCAACAAAAATGTGAATTAACAGCAGCAAGTGAATGAGGAAATAGAACCAAATTCAGGAAAGTTACAAACATGAACCTTCCAGTGGTCCTCTCCTCATTAAGTCATAGCCAATGTTACTTTTTGGCAATGATGCATGGCAACACACAATGAAGACAGCCAATCAAGGAAGCTCATTTGAGCCACGGTGTCCAGAGTTTTTGCTGGGGCTCAAACACATAATGTTGCTAGATCATTCATGTGGTTGGTCTCCATCTTCAGTCCTTTCAGAGGTCAAGCTGATATTGTGTTAACCAAAGCCCCTACCCTAAGTCACTTGATTTTGTATGGCCAAAGAATCCCAGAAAAACAAAGATACTTCTATCAGGCCAGACACTTCAAGGGCTTAGAGGTTACCTCCGAGGAGCCAAAACAGAGCAGATCTCTCTTTGGACAAAGCTGAATTCTTTACCACACTGTCATTTACTCTCAGGGTTGCTAGAGGTTGAATTTAAGTCTTCTTTTTATGTTCACAAAGGAGGAGGTTGATGTCTTCACTGGCAAAATTTTAGCTGCTCATAATGTTGCTAAATTTCTCATACTAGATAGCTCCACGAAGATTCTGATTCTGAAAAAATATATCCCTTTATTTCAGTCCATGTCTTAAGCTGCTCACTTTCTACTTCTTACATAGCAGAACTTCCTGCTAATACTGAGGGGGTGAGCTTCACTGCTACTGTTTGCACGTGTGCTCAGTGTGCTTTGGAGGATCAAAGACACACTGTTTCCCACTGTTTGACCAACATGAAAACTGAATGGCAAGCGGTCCCTGTAAATAAACATAAATATACTTTTAAATCATAAAACTGAAAGCTGATTCACAATAGAGAGCTGAATGAAAGGCTCATCCATTGATGTATGAAGAGTCTTTGGCAGCCTCTGCTACAAGTGAATTATTTAAATGAAACTTTACCTCAGAGAAATAACTCTCTCCTTGTGCCAGAGGTTTATAGGAGCTGCCCTAGGGATTTGGGGACGTTATTAATGGAAGCTACAATAGGCAGCTGCAAATACAATGGAAAAGCTTGAAGAATAGTCTTGGATGGAAATGTATATACATATATAGAAAAGCACAGTTTTGGCCAGATTTGATTTATTTCTTGCAAAATAAAATCACTCTACTTTTGAGACTCCATTTAAGAAAATCAGTGCAATGTCTTCACTGTGGCAGTTCTATAGGGAGGTTCTATGTTTGACGTGTGGGTATTTGTGGAATGCACGTGTACAGATGAAGATGTCATTAAAATATGCTGGAGCTTTATCTTCAGATCTCTTAAGTGTTCAGTCTTTCTTTCTCATCCCTTCTTTATTGCCCAGGGTCTTATTCTGAATAAGCTTCCCATGCTCTGAAAGGCTGGAGGCCAGAATGACCTCACTAAGGAGTGAATGACTGAAAGAGACTCTGGGATCAGCTGGGCATTCTGGGAAGCAACATGACCTCTTTCTGGAATAGATATCCTGCTCACAGTCTTAGCAGAAATCACCCTTTTATGGGGCAATATTTCCTAAAGTGCACTTACACACCACCTTCACAGTGTTTGGCAAATGAACTTAACATTTGTGTCTTTATATACTTAATATTTTTCTTTAAATTAATTCACTTTTTAGACTTAAAAAGAAAAACTAAATTTAGCCACACATCAAGTATGCAATTCATGAAACCATGAGTTTTGCATGTGTTACCTTTCTTAATACACATTAAGACGTTAATTTTTTTTCAAAGACCTTGCAAATGTATCCAGGTACCACCTAAATTGATCTTAAATAATGCCTGTATTATAAATTCTGCGGTTAAATACTTTCTGTGGAGCATTTTCCCTGTTTTTTGTTTGTTTTGACTTCTGTTTTTTCTCTAATGGTATTCTACTGGCTCTACAAATCCAGCAGGATCCCGTGCCTGGATCTGCTGTGCTCTTTGCAGAAGACTGAACTACAGAGCTACTGTTTCTTCATTTTCTTTTCAACACAGTACAACTACATTTTTGTAACACAGCCTTTAAAATATCTGGAAGAAAACCTTGATCCTCTGATTCCACCTGTCCTTTTCTAAGTTTCTGAGACCCACTGGAGTCCAATCTATTGTTTGTTTTAGGAAAAGGATAGTAATAATGCTGAATTCTGCTACTGTACATGTTCCACCTATCCCTATACAGAGGCTGAGCATAGATTTGTCTCAATCATAAAATCTTTAAGATGAAAATAAAAGCCTGTAAGTATTTCCTAATGGTAGAAAAGGCCTTGGAAGAATTAGTTTTTTCTTGAAGGCTACTGTTCAGGGTGAAGATTTTTGAAGGTGGCTGCACCTTAAACAATGGCAGTTTTGATTTTTAAAAAATGATGTTTTTTAGTTGCCTAACTTTAAAAGAAATCATCCTTAGCAAAACTCAAATTTCCTATTATTTATTTCCTGGCCTTGGAAAATACAATTTTACTAAAAACAAAAGGTAAACTAGCATACAACCTGCATAAATATCACTGTGTGAAGATTTCCTGCATTTGGTATTCAAATAAAATATAGGACTTGCAATGCCCAGTTACATTTGAATTTCAGACAAACAGTGTGTATTTTTTTAGTCATAAATATTTTATGAGACATACTTACAATAAAAATCATTTGTGGCTTGTCTGAAATTCAAATATAGCTGGAAATCCTATATTTTTATTTTCTAAATGTGGCTTACCTATTTGTTATCTACGTATTCTATGGACAGGTTTTAGTTGAATAAACTCAAATTCCTTAAATATTAAGTGTTTTAAAATATCTGAACCAAATTTCAGAAGCTTATCTGCAAAAGGAACTAAAAATGGTGATGATGCTATGGGCAGGTTTTAGTATTCTATATATGTATATATTCTATGGGTAGGTTTTAGTTGAAATATTAAGTGTTTTGATATATCTGAACCAAATTTCAGAAGCTCATCTGCAGAGGAACTAAACATGGTGATGATGCATTTTTTCCTGGTTGATCTTCCTGATGGACATCATTTATCATTCTCTCATCATTATTACAGATAGAGACAAGCATTCCAGGGAGACAGTATCTGCATGCTTACACTATGATGAGCCTAAACCAATCACTCACTCTGCAGTTCCCTAAGCCTTCTGTTCCCCACCCAAGAGCCTGGTGTGGAGTCCCCCATCTCTTCCCTTGAAGAACTCCACTTTAGGGAAGCAAATCCAAGCCCATGGAGGGCCGTGTATTAGTTCATTTTCACACTGCTAATAAAGTCATACCCAAGACTGGGTAATTTAGAAAGGAGAGAGGTTTAATGAACTCACAGTCTCATGTAGCTGGGAAGGCCTCACAATCATGGTGGAAGGTAAAAGGCACATCTTACATGGTGGCAGACAAGAAAGAATGAGAGCCAAGAGAAAGGGGAAACCCCTTGTAAAATCATCAGATCTTGTGAGATTTATTCACTGCCATGAGAACAGTATGGGGGAACCGCCCCCATGATTCAATTGTCTCCTCCAGGGTCCCTCCTATAACACATGGGAACTATGAAAGCTAAAATTCAAGATGAGATTTGGGTGGGAACACAGCCAAACCATATCTTTCCACCACTGGCCCCTCCTAAATGTCATGTGTTCACATTTCAAAACCAATCATGCCTTCTCAACAGTCCCCCAAAGTCTTAACTCATTTCAGCATTAACTCAAAAATCCACAGTCCAAAGACTCATCTGAGACAAGGCAAGTGCCTTCCGCCTATGAGCCTGTAAAATCAAAAGCAAGTTAGTTACTTCCTAGATACAATGGGAGTATCTAGGCATTGGGTAAATACACCCATTTTATATGGAAGAAATTGGCCAAAACAAAGGGGCTAAAAGCCCCATGCAAGTCCAAAATCCAGTGGAGCAGTCAAATCTTAAAGTTTCCAAATGATCTCCTTTGACTCTATGTCTCACATCGATGTCACACTGATGCAAAGAGGTGGGTTTCTATGGTCTTGGGCAGCTCTGCCTCCATGGCTTTGCAGGGTACAACCCCCCTTCTGGCAGCTCTCACAGGCTGGTGTTTGAGTGCCTGCAGCTTTTCTAGGCTCACAATGCAAGCTGTCAGTGGATCTACCATTCTGGGATCTGGAAGGTAGTGGCCCTCTTCTTACAGCTCCACTAGGTGGTGCCCCAGTGGGGAATCTGTGTGGGGGCTTCAACCCCATATTTCCCTTCCTCAATGCCCTAGCAGAGGTTCTCTCCATGAGAGCCCCACCTCTGCAGCAAAATTCTGTCTGGACATCCAGGCATTTCCATACACCCTTAGAAATATAGGTGGAGGTTCCCAAACATCAATTCTTGACTTCTGTGCACCTGCAAGCTCAATATCATGTGGAAGCTGCAAAGGCTTGGGGCTTACACCCTCTAAAGCCATGGCCATACCTTGGCACCTTTTAGCCATGGCTAGAGTGGCTGGGACTCAGGGTGCCAACTTGCTAGGATGTACACAGCAAGGGGAGCCCTGGGTGTGGCCCACAAAACTATTTTTCCTCCTAGGCCTCCAGGCCTATGATGGGAGGGGCTGCTGCAAAGGTCTCTGACATTCCCTGGAGATGTTTTCCCCCATTGCCTTGTGATTAGCATTTGGCTCCTTGTTACTTAAGCTAATTTCTGTAGCCAGCTTGAATTTCACCTCAGAAAATGGACTTTTCTCTTCTATTGCAACATCAGGCTGCAAATTTTCCAAACTTGTATATTTCCCTTTTAAAATTGAATGATTTTAACAGCATTCATGTCACCTCTTGAATACTTTGCTGCCTAGAAATTTCTTCCACCAGATACCCTAAATCATCTCTCTCAAGTTCAAGATTCCACAAATCTCCAGGTTAGGGGAAAAATGCTGCCAGTCTCTTTGCTAAAACATAGCCAGAGTCACCTTTACTCCCAGTTCCCAAGACATTTCTCGTTTCCACCTGAGACCACCTCAGCCTGGATTTCATTGTCCATGTTACCATCATCATTTTTGTTAAAGCCATTCAACAAGGCTTTAGGAAGTTCCAAAGTTACCCACATTTTCCTGTCTTCTTCTGAGCACCCCAAACTGTACCAACCTCTGCCTGTTACCCAGTTCCAAAGTCACCTCCACATTTTTTGACATCTTTACAGCAGTGCCCCACTCTATTGCTATCAATTTACTGTATTAATCCATTTTCATGCTGCAAATAAAGACATACCTGAGACTGGGTAATTATAAAGAAAAAGAGTTTTAATGGACTCACAATTTCACATGGCTGGAGAGGCCTCCCCCACAATCTTGCGGGGAGGTGAAAGGCACATTTTACATGGCAGCAGACAAGAGAGAATGAGAGGCAAGCAATAAGGGAAACCCCTTATAAAATAATCAGATTGCGTGGAACTTAGTCACTACCACAAGAACAATATGGGGGTAACTACCCCCATGATTCATTTATCTCCCACCAGGTCACTCCCATAACATGTAGAAATTATGGGAGCTAGAATTCAAGATGAGACTTGGGGTGGGACACAGCCAAACCATATCAGACTGGATCCCATTACCACATTATACTACCTTGTCTCTCCACAGAAACGTACTGAAGCCATCCTGTGTCCAGCTCCATAGAAAAATAGCTTAGGAAGGTGGTAGTTATATGCTTCACAGTTACTCTTGTGACTGAATGAAGATGGAATCTTCCTCCTAGCCAGGCATGATCAATGATTACAGGTGGAATCTCAGATGACCATGCTCACAGCTGCTCTAATACTTTTCTGGGAAAAGCCAAGTTCTGTAGCGGGCTTGTGTAAAATGCAGGAATATAATTAATTAGTTGAAATACACTATTCACATTAATGATAAACTGTATGACTCTGAGATGAACAGTCTGAAATCTTCATCTTCATAGCAACCTCTGCATTCATCCCAAGGACACCTCCATAGGTGCACAGCACTCAGGAGCACCCTGCAGACAGATGCCAGTCTATGAACACTTTATTTCCACGAAAGTCCAGAAAACTATGTGAGCTGCAGTGATGGATTTGCAAGGAACAGTCAAGACCCTTATGAAACATCTGCATAATATTTACACTTTGGGGAAACTCTATTGAGACCCTGACTTACCCAAAAAGGAAAGTGTAACCTGGGGGAAAATTTTAAGTTATGGTAATCCAAACACAAAATTTGCTAGCATTTTTACATCTCAACATTCCCTACACTTTTGAGGGATGAAATTGGGAAGTTGTTAGAACACAGAATCTGGAGGGAGGAAAAAAAATTTCAATACGCTGAAACTTTGGGCCTAATTTAACAAGATTAGAAGAAATAAATGTAAAATTTTATACTTATATCTAAACACATTTTCAAAAATAACATATGTCCATATACATAAATAAGCAAACAAGAAAAATCATCTTTACAAGTGTAAGATTTGGGAAATATAGCATAAAAGCAATGTCTATGAAGAAAAGCCTTGGATAGTTTTATCAATAGTAGGCTCCATATATGTCAGTTGTTAAATGAGGCTTCCCAAAGTACTAACGTGATATTTAACAGCAATAAATGGTGCCTATTTTCTAGAAAAGAGGTCAAAATACAATTAGCAACTTGACTGAAACTCATGTTCGCATATAATTTTGTTTGATTATATTTGATATTGGATATATAATTTAAAACTTAAATTACATGCTGCATATAAGATATAAAAAATAGGCAATTTCAAGTAGGAAACTGGATTTCTGTTGTTCTTTAAAAGCTTAAGCTAAGCTCACATTCCTGCTTGGTTACCACTCAGCTGGAACTGAGTGGCAACTAAGTGTTGTATTGTGCCTGTGGTCTCCAGTCGACCTCAGTCCCCACCACTCCCTCTTATGTCTCTGGTATTAAGGTTGAAGGGCCACTTCTCATTACATACAGCCTCTTGATTTTTAATATTAGAGTTCACTAAAACACATGAGAAATGAATGTATACTGGTCTCTACACAAAGTGGGCCCCCAATGGCAGACTTCACTTTGTCACTCTGTCCTAGAATTCCATTGCACTCTAGGCCATAATAGTAACACTGGGAAACTGGCAGGTGTTCTGTCAGAGAGTAAGACTTCAGAGTGCTGAAGGCCCTGGAAATTACATCACAGAATGAAAAATTGAAGGAAGTACAAGTGCTTAGCCACGTGAGGAGAAGAGAAAGGGCCCAGGACTGACACAGAGCGGGAGGCATGATGGTTTTTTCTTAAGTATTGAAAGGGCTACTGCATGGACTACAGAGGAGATTTGTTCTTTTTTCTGGATCTCTGAAGTAGAAACTGTCAGGAAACCAATTCTTGCTCATTATAAAGAAATAAATATTTCAGAATCAGTATCTTACAATGGGCAAGTTTTTCAGTCTTTGGTTAAAATGTGGCTTCACTACTTTGTAGCTATTTGATCTTTGGCAAGTTGTTAGCTCTTGAAGCCTTAATTTCCTCGTGTATAATATGGAGATGATAATGGTCTAATGGTATTGTATTGTATGCAGACATTAGTTCTAAATCAGTGTGCATAAGGCAGATTTTTTCCACTAATGAAAATGACCCCTTGAAATTACTTAAACTTAAAGCGCAAGAACTCAGGCTCTTTGAAACTCAACATTCAAGAATAAATTTTCTTTTTTTCTCTTGCATTTGACAGTTGTTAAATTCTCTGGGTCCTTACAGGTCAAAGTCTAGTTTAAAAGGGGTATCAAAGGCATCATAGATAGGTTTCATTTTTTTCTTACTCTCTTGTATTCTCAGCACATATAATTGAATTTTTATGGGTTAAATGTGTGTAGAATTCCATCTCATCAGGTAAGAATCAAGTAATACAGTATTTGTAAAAGACAGCACAATGTTTAATCTGTCATATATCTATGTAGGTATTCATATACATATCTATAAGTTTTGTTATCTAATTGATTAGAAGCTTTATGGGTTCTAGGACTATGTTTTTATTAAACAGTGGATTTCCCATTGCTTAGCAGAGTGCCTGGGATACTGTAGGTACACAGTGGACACAGTTGGAAGGAATAAGGAAGTGAAGAGTAAGGAAGGAAGGAAGGAAGAAAGGAAGGAAGGAAAGAAGGAAGGAAGGAGGGAGGGAGAGAGGGAAGGAAGGAAGAGGGAAAGGAAGGAAGGAAGAGAGGGAGGGAGGGAGGAAAGAAAAAGGAAGGAAAAAAGGAAGGGAGGAAGTGAGGGAAGTGGGAAAGAGGGAGGGAAGGGAGAAAGAGGGATGAAAGGGAGGAGGAAGAGGAAAGAAAGAGGGAAGGAAGGAAGAAGAGGGAAGGAGGAAGAGATGGAGAGAGAGGAAGGTAGGAAGTTTGTTCAATAATGGAATATGTGGCTGCCTAAATTGTTCCATAACTTTGTGGAGCATCCCCTGTGATGGAGGTAATTAAAGAAGAAGGAGCTCTCTACAGTCAAATGGGTTTTTATTGGTTAGAGACTTGAAATTGCATACTTAGATGTAAGGGTTTTGTTTTTTTTTTGTCCCCATGGAAAGCATTTTTTTCCCAAAAACATTCACTGACCATATATTGTGTGCAGTCTAGTGCTCATAGGGCTTAGGATGCTACAAAATGGAATGCATATGACTTCTGCCCTTAGTCATTCACTTAGTAGTTGTAGATAAGGGAGCTAACATTTATTACTGGCCAGTCACGTTAGTAGCATCGACATATGTCTGTCTCATGTAAGACTTTAATTTTTATCCAAATTTTATACATGAAAAATCAGAGGCATTAGAGGGCAAGTAACTTCCTCAAGGTCACGCAGCTGGTGGGTGGTGGATCTCCGGTTTCCACCCAACCTGCTGGCTCTGAGCCTACATTCATATCCCGTGTGCATAATGGCTTTGTCTGCCTTTGAGTTCATGTCCAACATGGTGGGAGGAATGTCTCATGAACAGTAACAAAATGCCATTCCTATTGCTTCCCCACTGGAGGGGTCAGTTGGTTGATAATGAGCTTTTCTGATATTTGTAATACACTATTGTTTTCTACCAGGTCACCTGAAAGGCATGTTTTCTTCTCATTGTCAAGTTTCTTTGAAGATCGTCACAGGAAGGATAAAAACATGGATTTCAAGATTGGTCATCTTTTCATGTCTCTTTTTCTGATGAAATGATGGGCTTATGCATTTGTGGGTTGATAGTTATATTGTTTGTCAATAAATTGTGGCTTTCAGGACCACAGAAGCCTGTCATGCATGATTAGCAAGTACTGAATTCTTCTCATTCTTGAAAAAGAGACATAAATGGATCTATGCCAGCACAGAGAGAGTGCCCGCCAACTTATGTATGTGATAATTAAATGCCCAGGACTCTGGCTTCAGCTGGACCAGGCAGTAATGAAATGCTAAAGACTTAATAAACACATTAATATGGTTAAGTCTTCCTTCCCCCAGGAAAGCACTTTGTTTGTGGACCTGGCTTATGAGTGCTTAAGGCAATGTGTGCTGGATGAGCTGTCATATGGAGATTTAAAGCTGTCCTGCTGCTTGCTTAGAAATGTGTAGCAAACTTGCTCCTGCATAGAGCAAAAAACACTGGCTTTGAAATGGCATCTGCATACCCTGGGTTAGAATGCAGCAACTAGAAAAAAGCTCACTTCCCAAGATTTCCCAAATCGGTTGGGCTTACCGAAAGGGTAAGATGGCAGTTGGTGTTTTCTGAATGGGGTGCTCTAAAGAGGACATTTTGAGCGAACTTAAATGAGTTAAAGGCATCCTTGAAGATTTAAGCAGAGATGTAGACAGTTGTATAGGTAGCATGGCCTGGCAGGTCTAGAACACAACCCTGTATTAGTTAAACACTTCTGGTTACAAATGAGGAAAGCACAAATCAAATTTTCTTAAGCCAAAAATGTCTGGATCATGTACCCGAAGAGGGTTTTTAAAGTTCATTGCAAAGTTGGACTGCAGCCTGCTCCAGGACCTGTTTTCTCTGTTTCTCAATACTGACGTCTTTGTGTAGTCTTTATTCCCAGTTAGGCTCCTCCTGTGTGTAGGGCTCCAAAAGGTTCAGCGTTCATATTCTTCTGGCTTCTAGTCCAGTGAGAAGACAGTGTTTGTTCCCTGTCAATGCACCAAGAATCACCTGATTAAACAGACTTGGGTGTAGTGCCCACTTCTGAACCAGTAAAACTGTGAATATAACATGAAATATGTCCACTGGCCAGACATGTGCTGCTTATCCATATGTGGAGCTGAGTGTTCAACTTGAACCGCCTCATCTCAGGAAAAGCTGAGAAAATTGATAGTCAGAGAATGATGGCTATCCATTCAGTTTCTCACGAAGATTCCCCAGATTGTTTTAGGAAGATGACAATCAGTCAGCAAATCCTAATAGAAAACCTACCATGTTGGGGGCACCATGGCAAACCTCCAGAGGCATCTGCAAAGTACTTGAGGCATACTTTATGTGACCAAATGCCTACTGAGTGTCTAATTCTGCCAGTTACCTATCGCTATATACAAATCACCCTGTAACTTAGCAATGTAGAAAAATAAGAATTTATTAAAATAGAGTTTCTGTGGGTCAAGAATCTGGGAAAGGCTGAACTGTCTGACTCAGGCTTAGGTTATGTAATGACGTTGCAGTGAAGATGTTCACAAAAGCTGCAGTCCTCTCCAGTCTTGCCTGGGGCTAAAATATCCACTTCCAATGTGACTTGCTCACACGGAAATTCATGCTGGATGTTATCATGAGGCCTCAGTTCCTCACGCCTTCGGTCTCTTCATAAGATCAGTTTAAACTTTTCACGGCATGGCGGCTGGCTGCCTGCAATGTGAAGCATTTAAAAGAGAGAAGAAGAAGTCATAGCGCTGTTTACCTCTGAATCCCAACAACACTGTAACTTTTGACACATTGTATTTGTGACAAGCTGGTCACTAAATGCGGCCCACACTCAATGAGTTCCTCCTGGCCAAAGATGATTTATCCTCCTCCCTGATGCAAAATATACTCACTTCCTCCCAAGATCTCCAGAAAACTTCGTTCTTTTTGATTGTCAATTAAAATTCAGGATTTGGGGATTGAAATCAGGTTTAGGTATAAATGAGATTTCTGATTCTAAAGAGGTACATGTTTGCCATTAGGGAAGCATATTTACCCTGGAAAATGATATCCCTAGATATGCAAAAAAAAAGGGGTTTTAGAGTCAGGTTGGCTTCAGTTCTTCAGTACAACTTCAGGTTTTGCAAGAAGATGTCAACTTGCAGAACGACGAGCTGTGTAAAACCTTTCTTTGAAAATTAACCAGCCTCAGGTATTCTACATCTACATCTGGTGAGGGCCTCAGGAAGCTTCCACTCATATCCTGAGGTTGAGGAGCATCCAGAGTGTGCAGAGATCACATGGCGAGAGAGGGAGGAAGATAAAGGAGGTTCCAGGTTTCCTTTAACAAGCAGCTCTTATGGGAACGAATAGAGTGAGAACTCACTCACCCCCCAAATCCCCATGGACACGGCATTAATCTATTCATGAAGGATCCACCCCCATGACCCAAACACATCCCATTAGACCCTATCTCCAATACTGGGATCAAATTTCAACATGAGGTCTGGGTAAATGAACATCCAAACCATACGTCACCTTTGCACTTAATATCAGTGATGCTTTATACTGATTGGGCACTTATGTGCTAATATGCCAGGCACTGTTGTCAGTGATTCATATGTTTTAACTTGTTGAATCCTCACAACAACACCTTGAGTTAACTACTACTATGAATCCCATTTATAGATGGGAAACTACATATGCAATATAGTTGGAATGAACAACCAAGTTAAGTCATTTATCCTGTGATTAACACAAATGGTAAGGACAGAATCATGGTTTGAACTCCAGGACATATTCTTTTACCTACCACATAAATAGAACACTACAATTTTCCACTAAACACAGCTCCTGGTGAAGGGTGAGATTATTTCAGGGACTTTTTGTTTAACTTTTCTGCTCTTGAGTTGCCCACAAAATAACTTGTTTTAAGTAAGATCTGAATTTAAAGATATTGTCAATGATAAAAATGTGTCCTGTTTTTTCTAAATATTTTCTAAAACATGGCAAATATTGGAATATAAATCTACTTATATTAGGAATTAAGGGAGAAATATCACAAATAAAAACCTGCAATTTATTTTAGCAAGAAAAAAAAAAGCACCAATAGAGGCAAAGATGAAGATAACTCCTGTGATTAGTCATGTTGTTACCTAAATATGCAGGGGATTTGATAATTTAATGGCTTTTCACTGATGTATATCATTCAGAGAATATGAATGCTTAAAGGTATTCTTACCTCTAGAAACTGGAGGAAATATAAATCATAGTAAGATGAGAACACCATAGGATTATAAAGCAAAGGAAATGTTCAGATTAGAAAGCACTAAACAAAAGAGAAAGTCTCCTTCTAGTTCTATTGTCAAGTGGACAGGCAGCTAGCAGAAAATGATCATGTCTATTCGTATTCTTTATTCATTCTTTTCTAATTACATCTTCTAAGCTGCTGTTTGGATTTAATTTGCAATGGAAATAGCACTACCACTTATGGATAAAGCTGCAATGATAAGAAAATAACACAGATTCCAACAGTCCTCTTAATTTTCTTTACCTCCCTGAAAGATTGTGTTAACTTTCTTGAAGACCACCTCTCCCAAATAAATAAATATGTTAAGTAACACAGTGTTTTTATCAAAGCCAATGTGGAGAAGGGTATTTCCTAGGTTTTCTTCTAGGATTTTATAGTTTGAGGTCTCACATTTAAATCTTTAGTCTATCTTGAGTTAATTTTTGTATATGGTGAAAGGTAGGGCCCAGTTTTATCTTTCTGCATATGCCTAGCCAGTTATCCTATCCCTATTTATTGAATAAGGAGTTCTTTCCCATTGCTTATTTTTGTTGACTTTGTTCAAGGTCAGATGACTGTAGGCAGTTAACTTCATCTCTGGGGTGCTCTATTCTGTTCCATTGGTCTATGTGTCTGTTTTTGTACCAGTACCATGCTGTTTTGGTTATTGTAGCCTTATAGTATAGTCTGAAGTTGGGTGATGTGATGCTTACTGCTTTGTTCTTTTGTTTAGGATGCTTTTGCTATTCTGGCTTTTTTTGTTAAATATGAATTTTAAGATTTTTTTTCTAATTCTATGAAAAATGGCATTGATATTTTGATAGAAATAGCATTAAATCTGTAAATTGCTTTGGAAAGTATGTCCATTTAAATAATGTTGATTTCTCCAATACATGAATATGAGATATTTTTCCATTTGTGTCATCTCTGATTTCTTTCAGGAGCATTTTGTAGTTCTTCTTGTAGAGATCTTTCACCTCCTTGGTAAGATAAATACCTAGGTGCTTCATTTTTTGTGGCTATTTGAAATATGATTGTGTTCTTGAACATTATTACAGAAATGCCACAGATTTTTGTATGTTGATTTTGTATCTTTACACCTTACTGAATTTGCTTATCAGTTGTAGGAGCCTTTTGGGGGAGACTTTAGGGATTTTTAGGTATAGAATCATATCATTAGTGAAGAGAGATAGTTTTACTTCTTCTTTTCCTATTTGGATAAACTTTGTTTATTTCTCTTGCCCTGATTGCTCTGGCTATGACTTCCAGTACTATGTTGAGTAGGAGTGGTGAGAGTGGGCATCCTTGTCTCATTTCAGTTCCCAAGTGGATGGTTATAGTTTTTGTCTGTTTGGTATGATATTGGCTGTGGGTTTGTCATAGATGGTTCTTATTTTTTGCTGTATGTTCCTTTGACACCTACTCTGTTGAGGGTTTTTGTCATGAAGAGATACTGGATTTTATTAAAGGCTTTTTCTGCATCTATTAAGATGATCATTTGATTTTGTTTTTTATTCTGTTCATGTGATGATTCACATTTATTGATTTGTGTGTGTTGAACAAATCTTACATCCCAGGAGTAAAGCCTACTTCATTGTGGTGAATTAACTTTTTGATGTGTTGCTGGATTTGGTTTGCTGGCATTTTGTTGAAGATTTTTGCATCTATGTTCATCAGGGCTATTGGCTTGAATTTTTCTCCCTTTTGTTGTTGTGTCTCTGCCAGTATAAGTCAAGGAGGAGCTCCTTCTTGCTTTTTTGGAATGGTTTAAGAATTTGTGGCTCAGTGAATTGCATAAAGCTATTGCAACAGAAAGAAAAATTGCAACAAAATCAGAAATTGACAAGTGGGAGCGAATTATACTAAAGAGCTTCTTCATAGCAGAAGAAATTATCAACAGAGTAAACAGACAACCTACAGAATTGGAGAAAATATTTGAAAACTATGCACTTGACAAAGGTCTGATATCCAGAATCTATAAGGAACTTAAACAAATTAATAAGCAAAAACCAAATAATCAAATTTTTTAAATGGGCAACAGACATGACTAAATACTTCTCAAAAGAAAACATATAAGTGGTCAAAAAATATGTTAAAAAATGCTCATCATCACTAATCATCAGAGAAAGGCAAATCAAATCCACAAAGAAAGACCATCTCACAGCAGTCAGAATGGTGATTTTTAAAAAGTTAAAAAAATAACATATGCTTGCCACGCTATAGAGAAAAGAGAATGCTTATACATTGCAGGCAGGAATGCAAATTAGTTCAGTCACTGTAGAAAGCAGTGTTGAGATTTCTCAAGAACCTGCGACAAAACCACCCATTCAACCCAGAAGTCCCATTACTGGGTGTATACCAAAAAGACATGCACCTGGATGTTTACTTCTGCACTATTTATAATAGCAAAGACTTGGAATCAACTTAGATGCCTCTCCAACAGTGGATCTAATAAAGAAAATGTGGTACATGTGCACAATGGAACTCTAGGCAGTCATTACAAAGAATAAAATCATGTCCTTTGCAGCAACATGGAAGCTGCCTGAAGGCCATTATTCTAAGTGAATTAATGCAGGAACATACAACCAAATGCCACATATTCTCATTTATAAGTGGGAGCTAAGCATTGAGTACACATGGACATAAATATGGGAACAATAGACACTTGGGACTATTAGGGGGAGAGGAAAGGAGAGGCATGTGGGCTGAAAAACTACCTGTGGGGTACTCTGTTCACTACCTGGGTGATGGGAACATCCATATACCAAACCTCAGCAACATGCAATTTATCCGTGTAACAAGCCTTCACATATACCTCCTAAATCCAAAATAAAAGTAGAAGAAAAAATCAAAAACAAAACTAAGTATCTTTATGTTATTGATCACCTCTCAAGCCAAGTTTTCCAAATCTCACATGATTTTTATCTCAGTTTTTGAATTAAAGCATTGGTCCCAAAGTACTGCCCAATAAAGTCAACTTGTAATGCTCTTGGCTGCCAACAGCCATTCTTATTAACCAAGTGTTTCAACCTTGTAATTTCCCAGTAAATATGTTACCAAGCACAGACTGACAAAAAATCAAATATTGTCATTATATCTAGTGTGTATCATTGAATGAATATATGAGTTGCAGTCTTGATTTATTTTCTTTTTAATATAATTGTGTACAAACATACTAGTTATCCATTTTCTGAGCTTTCCCTTTGTCTGAAAACCAACTTGTTTGGACAGTGCATTTTTCATACTCCTTATTGAAAGCCTGTTGAGGTGATAATATTAATGTTATGAAAATCTGCAGATTTGCTGGCCATGGTTCCCCAGTTATTTTGCCATAGCTAATACTGGGGCTTAAAGAACTGTTCTCTACTATACTGGGTCTGTAGCAGAGAGCATTGACTGTATAAACAGGATAGCTGAAGCAAGACAGCAAATTTAAAACACTGTTACAAGGTCTGACATAAGGTTAGCCATGAATAAATGCCAGTAGTTATTATGATTAAACATTGTTTTTGTTTGGATGTATTTTATTTGTAAAGGATTGGTAAGAAAAAATAAAACCATAGATTATGATGTTAGGAGATAATGGTTTGCCACTTTGATGCTTGATGTTATTGAACTACTTACCATCTCTGGCTTCAGTTTACTCTTCTGGTTCAAGTAACTCACATAAATAAGTTCTTGTGATCCCTAGGAACTTCAAGGAGGATTCTTCTCACAGTGTATAAGTATATACTATTATGTAACTGCAAAGAGAGACCATTACAATTTTACATCATCATCCTATGATCAGAGAGTAACCAACACTATTCTACCTTCTATAGCAAAGTACTAGGACCATATTATATACTCAGAAACATTCAATCCAAATGAACATGTGTATAATCTTTTATTAAGAATTACTTGTTAGAAAGTTACCAACCTCCACCCCCACCCCTTTTTTTCAGATTGTTCTTCACCTCTCTCAAAACCCCTAATTTTGGAGGGAATGGAGACTCAAATTTTTTTTAATAACTTGTAGGTGCTTGACAATCTCCTAAAATATCTTCTAAGTTGGTTATTTTATGTAAAGATCATGTTAATCCTTTATAATGAATAATATTATCTCAGTTTTATGGATAGGGAGATTAAGGCTCAAAGAGGTTTAGTGTCTAGCAGAAATTGGTGTTGAGTTTGTGTGTACCTTACTCCAGGACATGTGTTCTGTCAGGTGTGCACTTCCAGCCATGATATTTCCTATAAAATTTATAAAAGACTTAATGGATCTCAAGGTTCTTAACTGTAGTTGGGAAGGAGGACTCTAGCATGTAGATGTTGGTAGACACACAGCAGTTTGACTGAACAACAGTTTTACAGTGAAGGCTGAGGAATTGTGGTATGCATGCATGTTGAAGGAGAAAGCATTAAGAGATTTTGGTTCTCTAAAAAATGGTGGAGAAGGGCAAACAGTTATGTGTTGTTCCACACCAAGACATTAGAGCTATTCTCTTTATAGAGCAATTGCCTTTTGCTGTTTTGCTAAAAATGAAGCACATGGACAAAAATCTAGATACAGGCCTTACTTGTTGAAGAAGACATCCCTTCAGGTTGATGCAATGGGAATCTATGTGTGTTCTTCATCGTTCACTAGTCCACTGAAAAATTGTTGATTTGCATCAATCCATAGGACTTTAGTAACCAAGGCCTGTTAGACACACAGCCTGCAAATTACAGAAAAGCAAACATCTACTCTAATGGAATAATGTGCTATTGAAAGTTAAATCAATAGGCCTACATTTCTAGTCTGAATAAAACATGAAACTTTAATGGAGTTATATCAGAAAGTCAGGTCTAATGGGCCCTGTAGTTCCAAGATTTAACTATAAAGATGAAGCTGTAACGATTACAAGAATAAGAACAAAATAAAAGGAAGACAGAAATGCATTTGACATTTGCTTCAGTGTAGGCAATGTGCAAATAAAAATCAATTTCCTTAAAGCAAATCTTCCCCTTTTCTAGTATAGATACTGTGTGGTGCCAACATTTATTTCTTTCAATATTTATTTGCCTCAAGGAGAAGAGCAGAGTATTTAGCCTCAGGGTATGGCCTTCACAATTAGACATAAAAGTGAATTAATCCAGTTTCCTGGTAATAAGTGGCAAGATCAATCTAAGTCTGCTCTCAAAATAAATGGACAAAAAGGAATTTATTTACTCTGAAAGCAGAGTGCAAAAGATTGGGGTCTTCATGGTGAGAGTGATAAGAAAATGTTCTATGTCAGAAGATGTCACTTCTGTTTTTGTTTTATGAATGAGCTTTATTTCTCCAGAGGAACTTCTCCATTAGGCAGGGATCAATGCCAAGTTCAGACCTAGGTTTGTATTTGTACAGTCTTGCAATGAGAGAAGAGAATAATTTTTCTTAACAGAATCAGTTCAAAACTTCCTAGGACAGAGAACTGGCTCAGTGTATTAGTCCATTCTCATGCTGCTATGAAGAACTGCCTGAGACTGGGTAATTTACAAAGAAAAGAGGTTTAATTGACTCAGAGTTCTGCATGGCTGCAGGGGGCCTCAGGAAACTTACAATCATGGCAAAACCAGAAGCAAACATGTCCTTCTTCACATGGTGGCAGGAGAGAGAAGAATGATGAGCGAAGGTGGAAGCCCCTTGTAAAACTATCAGATCTTGTGAGAACTTACTATCATGAGAATAGCATACGGAAATCACCCCCATGATTCAGTTACCTCCCACCAGGTACCTTCCATGACAAGTGGGGATTATGGGAACTACAATTCAAGATGAAATTTGGGTGGAGACACAGCCAAACCGTATCACTCAGCCTCAGTTTCCAGCCCTGGCCTAATGGCTACAGAAGGCAAAGGGGGCTGTACTAAAGGGGCTGGCCTGTTCTGATGGGTTTTGTGCCCACTCCTGTGTATAACCATCCCTGATTAGAAGTAAACAAGAAGATTGCCATGCAGTCACAAAAAATGAGATTGATTGTGCAGAGACTTTTGGTTCAGGGAAGCAAGGTAAAGACTGAATTGTTTCGAGACTTATCCATTGAGTCCAGGATATCTTAAAAACAGATCTCTTTTTCTTTATTGATACCTAGGCCTTCTTTCAGAATTTAGGTGTGAAAGAAAAGAAAACTTAGCACAGGCTGTTACTAAACTCTATTTTGGGGACTTGGGCAAAGGTTGAGCTTGTTCTTAACATTTACATAAGACTGAATCAGCTAGTTAACAAACCAACCAAAGAAAGATAGAAAATGGGTGAAGATGCGAGATTGGAAGTACACATAGAAGCTAAATTGTGACTGTCACTTTAGCTAAACCAAGGGGTTTGGACGGTATCCTATTGTCACTGAAAACCTACTGGAGGATTTTAATTAAGACAGAATTTTAAGAAAATTCTTGAAAATAAATAAAATTTTTGGCAGGATGTGGATTAGCAAGTTGATAATTATTTTAGAAGGTACTGAGATCAGCTTCTTAAAAAATTCCAATACTTGGATGATTTTTTTATATATACATATGTATATATACACACATATGTACATATTTATATGAAAACCATAAGGCTATCATATATAACATGCACATTCATAATGAGTTCTCTAGAGTTTTGTTAAACAGAAAAGAGCAACGTCAATTTAAACGAAATTTTTTAAATAATTTAGATAAAAAGTGATATATGAACACGGCAAAAATCTTTGCTACAATACACAAATGGCTAAGGTTTAGAAGTCACCAAAATAATTTTAAGAAATGATTTTGAAATGTGATTGCTTATATCAAAGATGATATTTCCCTTTTATTTTAATTATAATTATTATTGAGTTAAGGGAGAGATCAAAGAAGCAAAACAGATGAGATTTTAGTGTAAGGAGGGAATCTTGGGGCTTAGGTGTGAAATCAAGTTTTGGGCTGCAGTAAACTCTATACAGTTGCAGGATGATGGCATTTCCTGGGCGAGTTTTCTTTGGCTTTTTTAGGAACAGCTAGGTGTGTTCTTGCTGTGTCAAGGAAGTGGCACTAGGATGACACACAGATTCTGTGTGCATAAAATTCAGGCCAGGTACTAGCCCCTGGCTCCCGAGGGACATTCTGCCCCTGTGTACTCTTCTGGGTCTGGAAGACACCCAGTTTGCCTGTCTGCTCTGGTATGTAATGGGGCAAATAACCACTTTGTGGCAGGGGACACTGGGCATAAGTGTCTGTTTATTAAAAATGATTGCTGTGATTTTGAGTTGCACTTCTCTGTGAGAAAGGGGAGAATCAATAATCAATACCATTTGTAAAGGACAAAGGGAGCCTGTGATCTGATTAAAATAAATCTGATGAGCACAGGGTGTTGGTGACTGGCACTTAGGATATAAAAATTGTGTGTCACCGCCTCCATTAGAGCTATTATCATGACTCACTAAGAGGAAATGCTGTATTCCTAGGGCTTCTATTTAATCATCCATAAAATAGATATCCTCAATCAGTGTCATCTTCAACATGATTAATGGATCATTCCTGTGAGGTGCCAAGAAGCCTTGGAAATAGACACATTGCGTGCTTTCAAGAAATAAATCACTGAAATCATTGTTTCCTCAGACATGGCTAGTGTGCCTCTGCAGGTCTATAAAATGGTTTCTGGTGGTAAAGGGAAATTTTTAAAATTATATCAATATCTCTATTTTTATTTGAATGTTTTTTGGAAAATAATATGACATGAATCCAATGCAAAATATATTGTTGTGTGAAGTATAAGTATGTGGTCAGTTGTGTTCATATGCATAGTATTTTAGTGAGTGAACATTGCCTTCTGCCACAGTAGTTGAAAGGAAAGATCAGATCATATTAATCACCAGTAGGGTTTCTCACTTTCTAATTTTAAAGCTAGTATCCTGTGTTCTTTTTGGTGACAAAAAAAAAATTGAGTAATTTTTGGAATGTAGGCATGGGAGAAATTGTGAAAGTACACATGACTAACTCAAGTTTGGGACAATTCGACCTAAGAGATGCAATTGTTAAAATATTTTGTACATAAGAAGATAATTGCTTTATTCACCCATTCATTTATTTAACTAACACTGAATCTGTTATTGGCTAGATACTAGGCATACTCACATAATTAAGACATGATTTATGATCTTGAATAGTTCATGCTATATTAAGGAAGACATGATACAATTTCAAAATTGTTGATATGGGAATAAAGTATAATGGAAACATGTAGGAATTAAGACCAAAGATTCAGGACAGACATACAGAGGAGGTGCTATTTGAGTAGGGGTTCACCCGGCAAACAAGGGCAAAGATGGCATGTCAGGCAGTTGGATTCATATCAAAAGTTTGGAGGAATGTGGGAACAAGATGCATGATTCATCTCTTCCTGTATATTTGTGCAGGGAAAGGGTCTTTTTGATAAGGTGCATTCTGGAGAAAGGGAGTGGCAGTGTGTGAGACTATTAATGCAAGCAGAGTCTTCAAATACTTTGAAATATATGTTGAAATTTGGACTTAATTTAGGAGCCCAGAATGGCAGAGACAAGATGTGAATGTTACTACCCACCAGCATGTGTTCATGGCAGACATCACTAATCAATACCAGCACTCCTTCCAGCTAGAGCCCATTTCTTCTGCAGACAGAACTCTGAGGCTGCCTCTCTGATTGACTGGAAATGAGAACTGAGATGAAACCTATTTCTAGTGTTTGGCAGAGCCTATGGAGCAAGAAAGCTTTTAATAAGGATTAGAACATGATGCAAAACAGGCCAACAGCTGTATCCTAAACTTCCATATATTTAAAACATTTAAACAAATAAAAAGCAATACAGTCCAACTTCAGTGCCTTTCCAGTGGAATCAGAGCCACATAATCAAGATTTTCTTTGTTTGTTTTAAACATGTTTAACTATTTACTAATATTGAAAAGTTAGGAGATTCGAAATTTGTTGTTTTTCTTAAACCATTTGAAAATTCAAATACGGTGTCAGTGTTCCCACCTGGCAATAGTCATGTCCATCTGATCAGTAGCTGTGGATATGGCTGGACAAGATTCAATTCCATTCACGACGGTTGATGGCACTCCCCCATCATTTACCTTGAAGCTGCTTCAGTTATTCGTACTACTTGCCTGGACACTGGAGGGATTTTATTTTCACCTCCTGCTTATCTATCCTAACAGATATTCCTAGGTAGTTGTTCTGATAAAAATCATGAACAAATGACATTTTTGTAAATTGAACAATGCTACACATGTATCAGACAAAACTATGGGATTTATTTTCTCATGAAAATCCAGGTTTTCTCATATCAGAACTCTTTTGAATTAAGGAATTCTTAAGTTTTGTTATGGAAGGGTAACTTCTCAGTCTGTGCAGAACAAGACATTTTAGAGTCAGGGATTCTACTCAGTATTTCTCACAACAAAAGTGTTGAACATGGGATTTTATAATAAGGTTTTCAATTCCTTTCCATAAAAACAGCCTTAAGATTTCCAAAGCTGGTTCTGATCATGGGGGTGAGATACTGTAACTAAACTGTCTTCAATCAGAAATATGGGGGGAAGTGAATTCCTTGGGAGTGAACTTGGATGTGAACAAGAGTTAGAAATTTCTTCAAATGAAGAAGTGTTGAGAGTATTATTGAGGGTTGTGGGAAGGATAAAGTCCATGAAACAGAGAATGAAAATCTGGAATGGAGAGGAAGACGATGGGCAGAGCCTCTGTGATACCTTTTATTTCAGTCTTTTCATTAACACAAAACTTTTCTGACTTGTAGGTGAGTATGTCCACTACTGACAAGATCAGTATTTGAGTCCTGGCATCTAGTCCAGGCTGTCATTCCCACTGGCTACTCCCAGTGCGGAGTTCTGGGGAGGGGTGAGCAGTCTCTCTAATGGGATGTCCACAGTCTCTCTACCGTACCTGAAGCAGTGGCATTTGGGTTTGCCATTGTGTCAGCATCCCACATTTTCAATGTAACAAGAAAATGGTCAACTATTCCATTTTCAGCTCATACTGAAACTCCCATTATCATTTTCTCTTTACAATCCTGGACACAGTAATGAGGTTTTAAATCCTTCCAACGTGCTCTCAAAGGTAGTCACCAGCTCTGTTAGTGTCACCTTTTCAACACTGCATGATTTAAGTGGCTGGTCATTTGTCTCTCCTTTTAAATAACAGCAAAGAGAGGGACGGGGGGAGTCAGAGGGGCGTGTTAGCAAGGATATGAAAGCCTCATGGATGCCCCTCTAGCTCCCACCAACAGACTTGGTATTGGAATGACTGGACTAGCTTTGATGTGGCTGTCGGTTGTTTCTTGAAAACCCATATAAATGTGATAATGGAAAAACATACACATCCATGCTTCTATATTGCCTTATTAACCTCAGCATTTCCTCATCATTTATCCCCTTTCTCTAAGAGGGAATGTTGACTTCTTTCTCAGGTAGCTTCTGAAAATATTCTTAGGAGACACTGAATCTTTAAGTAACTTTCATTTTTTGAGGCAGGGTCTTGCTTTGTCGCCCAGTCTGGAGTGCAGTGGTGTGATCTCTGCTAACTACAACCTTTGCCTCCCAGACCCAAGTAATCTCCCCACCCCAGCCTCCAAAGTAGCTGGGACTACAGGCATGCACCAGCATATCTGGCTAATTAGTTGTTGTTTTTTGAGACAAGAGTTTTGCTCTGTCGCCCAGGCTGGATTGCAGTGGCATGATCTCGGCTCACTGCAACCTATGCCTCCTGGGTTCAAGTGATTCGTCTGCCTCAGCTTCCCAAGTAGCTGGGACTACAGGCGTGTGCTACCACGCCTGGCTAATTTTTTGTATGTTTAGTAGAGAAGGGGTTTCACTGTCTTAGCCAGGATGTTCTCGATCTCCTGACCTCATGAACCACCCGGCTTGGCCTCCCAAAGTGCTGGGATTACAGGTGTGAGCGACCGTGCCCGGCCCTGTATTTTTTGTTTGTTTGTTTGTTTTGTTTTAGAGACAGGTTCTCAGGATGTTGCCCATGCTGGTCTTGAACTCCTGGGCTCAAAGGATCCTCCTGCCTCGGCCTCCCAAGGGCTAAGATTACAGAAGTGAGCCACTGTGCCCAGCCTACCAAGCAGCTTTTTAAACCACTTTATTGATGTATGATTGACCTACAAAAAGCTGTACATATTTAGTGTATACAACAGGATGAGTTTGGAGATAAACTCATCACCATTGATGAAACCACCACCACAATCAAGATCATAAACCATCTTCTCCAAAGGTGTCATACTGCTCTCTTTATTGTATTTATTTTTGTTACAGCACATTTGAAAAATTCTAGAGCCTATTGATTCAATGACTAATACTCTCAGGGGCTGTGCAATACTTAACATAATGAATTGACAACTTGCTTCTGATAGAACTATTTGGGTATTGGAGGAATTCTTTAATTTTTTTGTGTATCTTTTTTTTTTTTTTTTTTTTTTGAGACAATGTCTTGCTGTGTCACCCAGGCTGGAGTTCAGTGGTGTGATCACGGCTTACTGCAGCCTCCACCTCCTTGAACGCAATTAATCCTCCTGCCTAGGCCTCCTGATGTTTATCTTTCTTTAATAAAAAATGAGATCTTTTTAAATCTCAGGAAGCTTCAGCCAATTTGTATGACCCATAGATTTTAGTACCTGCACCACTTGTGTAATTGTATTAATTTACCGTCTTATTATATTCTCCAGTTCTTCCACACATCTCTATCATAAGCGCCTGAAGGAGAGGAGCCTGATGTTTGCGGTTCTTCAGTGCCTGGGCAACTGTCCTGGTTCAGGTGATTTAGTGTTGTGTAGAGATCACAAAACTGGATGCCTGCAGGACCTAGACAGGTAGCATGTGTGGGTGGGAAGGATCTTTTTGTTTTGCTTTTGTATATTAAAGTTATAGACATGTTGTTTGCTTTTAGAAAGTGCTGTGTTGACCCTACATTTTTTCTTCTAAACATATTCCTGTATGGTTTCCTTTCATGTCCCCCACTTGAGGGAGGTGCAGGCAGGAAGCAAGCATGAGGATGAACCACAGCTGACAGTCAGCTCAGTGGTGGAGCCCCACCTGGGCCAGTGGCCCTGATGTGTAAAACATGGTTACTCAGTTCCAGCCAGCTGCTGCTGTGCGGGCTTGCTGATTTACTGTTTCCGCTTAATCTACTTTTTTCAAAAGAGACGAATATTCTTAACTTTTCAGTGAAAGCTGCCAATTAAAAAAAGGATTGGCTCATACTCTTTTGAATTTCCCAGAGCAAACAAAATAAAATTCCAGGCAAGAAAAATCCAGGGACCCACCTATTAGCAACTTCTGGTGACTCTACCTAATATTAAATATCGCTACTCTTCTGTGATTATGGAAGCATATGGAAACATAGAATTGCATTCTGAACAGGTTTCAGTTACTTTTTTTTTTTGCTTAAAATATATCAAGGGTTAATGCATTAGGTATGTATTTCATATATTTGTCTAATGTGTAGAAGACATATTGAAGACTATATATTCAAGTATGTGTTTTAAGACATATACATGTGTATCTGCTTATATAAGTGTATATATAGCTATATTTTATTATATATTCTGTTTTAACGTAGAATTGGAGTTATATTTGGCTCTGAAGAATATATATTAATTGGATAGTTTAATTAGATTTTGGTGAGGATCTAAAATGAAAGGTGTATGATCTTATTATTCAAGGTACATTCTATACCCCTTGCTGATTTACTTTTTCTCATTAGCAGCTGTCATCGCTGCATTTATTTAGCTGATTTCTCATCTGTCTTCCCCACTGGAACATAAGCACCACGAGGCAGGTTCTCCTTGCATCATTCACTCATGTCCCCAGTGCTCAGAGTAGAATCTGTCACAATCTAGGATCTCATTAAATGATGGTTGAATAATCACATGAAGGAGGCATTTTGTTTTTGGAGACCATTGTTTAGAAAGCCAAGGAAGGATAATTATTGCTCTCTTGCATTGATCACATATAACCTTGGTCTGTTTAATTCATGTGTCTGTAGTAACAAGGACAATTCCTGGTGAACTTATCCCAGAATGGGCGTAAGGCAGGCAGGGATGAGTGTCAAGGGCCACACAGCCCAATCCCCTCTCTTGAGGTAGGCTGGACTCAGGCGTCTGCAACATGCTTAGGATACAAAGCACTCACTTCTGGGATGCCCCCAGCCCCAAGAGAGTCAAGACGAGTTTTCCTGGTGACAAGGAGAATGAGGTCTTCCAAGTCAAGCTGTGTTATGACCACAAGTGGACTTATTGATGCCAGTTCATTTCACTTTATATTTGACAAACATTACCGAGCATCTATGTTATTCCAGGATCTCTGAAGGTGTGTAATAGAAATAAAACATTTTCATTGACATCTTGTGATAAATTTTCTGATCCGTTTCCTAGAGCTTAGTCTTTGGGGAGGAAGCAGGGGCAATAATTACTCTCAAAAACTATGTTAGAGGGTCAGAAAGTTAAACAAATAAAGGCAATATAGTGGGAAAAAAGCTATAATACAGAGTATCACAGGCACACAAATGAGGAAGAGATCCTGCCATTTGAAAGTTGGACAAAACTTCACAGGAGAAAATGTTGAATTGCTTCTTTTTAAAAAAGTGGTCCATATTTACAATAACATCACCTAGAATCCTACCATGCAGAAATAACCACTTTTAACATCAGGTAGCAATATTTCTACACCTCCTTTGCATATATAGTGTGTAGAGCATATTATTTGCTTTTCTTTTTACTTAACGATATGCATAAACATATTTCTGTGGCTTTTTTATGATATCTCATTTTTTCTAATTTATGCGATTGCTCTCATCATTTCTCAGTAAGCTACATATTTAGGTTAATTTCAGTTTTATTTTTTCCCACTGAAAACAATGCTATGATAAACATCCCTCTTGCTAAATTTTGTGTAAATCCATTTGTTTTGTTAGACTACGTTCTTTATTTCTCAAGATGATTTTGATACAGTCTTTGGAAAGTGCAAAAATTTTAAGGATAAAACTTGATAAATTATCTCAATATTAACAAGCTTTCACACACACCTCTGAGATCAAGACTTAAAACATTACCAGCATGCCAGAGGCTACCCTGTGCCCCTCTCAGTTATACTGACTTTCTTTTTTTCCAAAAGAAATCTTATGCTCAATTTTTGGATGTGAAGTTATGTTTAAAGGGTAAGTTCATTTATTAGGCTTCTGAAACATACTGCCAAATTTTCCTCCAAGAAAGCTTTATCTGTCTATCCCACTTTACTTTCTTAAACCTCTATTGTAAATACACATATAGTAAATACATATATGTATTGTGAAGATATAGTAAATATATCCGTATTGTGAATAGATAGTAAATATATCTGTATATCTTGTATATGTATATACAGCACTGTCATTTGGATAAATTGTATCTCAATAATGTCTACTATGTATTCCTTTGACTACTAATGAGATTAAATGATTTTCCATATTATTTAAAGTGCCTTACATTTCCTGTTTATGAACATCAAATGCCTATCATGTGTCTTTGTGTGTACCTGCGTGTGTTTCTGTATCTATGTGTATCTGTGTGTGTGTCTGTGTCCGTGTGCATCTGTGTATGCCTCTGTATATGTCTTTATGTGTGTGTCTCTGTGTCTCTGTGTGTATTTGTGTATGTTTGTATGTGTATATTTCTCTCTGTGTATGTCCGTGTGTATGTATGTGTGTCTATATCTGTATATGTGTATGTGTGTCTGTATCTGTATATGTGTGTGTCTGTGTATATGTATTTGCATGTATGTGTCTATGTGTGTGCTTGTGTATGTGCATTTGTGTGTGTGTATCTGTAATACATGTCTCTGTGTGTATGTATGTGTCTGCTGTGTGTGTGTATATATATATCTGTATGTGTGCATCTGTGTGTGTCTGTGTATGTGTGTGTATCTGTATGTGTCTCTGTGTGTATCTGTGTGTGTATGTGTGTGTATGTTTGTATGTGTATATTTCTCTTTGTGTATGTCCGTGTGTGTGTCTATATCTGTGTATGTGTGTGTATATCTGTATGTGTGTGTCTGTGTCTGTGTATATGTGTTTGTATGTGTGTGTCTGTATATGTGCGTGTGTGACTGTGTCTCTGTGTATCTGTGTGTGTCTAAATATGTCTCTGTGTGTCTGTGTGTGTCTCAGTATGTATCTCTGTGTGTATCTGTGTGTGTGTGTATGCCTGTATGTGTGCGTCTGAGTGTGTGTCTGTGTGTATGCATTTGTGTGTTTTTCCTTCTGGGTTTTCTATTGGGGCTTGCCCTCTTGGGTACATCGTTAATGAGTTGGATGTAAATTTTCTGAGGACTTAGACATTATCTATCACTTTCCATTAACATCTTGCAATAAATTTTCTGATAAGCTGCCTAGGGCCTAGACTGTGAGGAGGAAGCAGGGGGAAACAGCTAGCTCCAAAAATTAACTAGGCCTACCTGAAATTATTGTTCAGACAAGCCTTGGGTTGTGGCTTTGCATAGCAGAGTTCCAAATTTAATATTATTCTGACTTAAAGCTTTATCTGGTCTTCTAGCGATGACCTTGATTAATTGTGCTTAAAGATTTCTGAAGACACGTGTAACATTTTGAATTGAATATGACAGGGGTTTTAATATATTCAACCTCCTGCATTTCATTTTGTGACTGAGGAGACAGGGTCAGGTTTTAGCATCCTATAAATTACCTCTTCTTTCCTCTCTTTCTTTTTTTTAAATAATAGCTTTATTGAGATATAATTCACATGCCATATACTTCACCAGTTTAAAGTATATGATTCACTGTTTCTTTATATATTTCCAGAGTTGTGCAGCCACCTCCACAGTAAATTTTTAAAAATTGCCATCATCCCAAAAGCAACTCCTTCGCAAAGCAGTCCTTCCCTATCTCTTTAATCTGCCCCCTCCTTGAGATCCTGGTAACCACTATTTTTTTTTCTCTGCCTATGAATTTGTCTATTCTGGACATTTCATATAAATAAAACGATATAATATGTAGTCTTTTGTGACTAGCTTCTTTCACTTAGTGTATTTCTTTAGGTTTATTCATATTGTATTAGGTAACAGTACTTCATTTCTGGTTTTTTCCTCTTATTAATACTCCATATATGCATATGCCACATTTTGTTTATCCATTCATTAGTTGATGGACATTTGAGTTGTTTCCAATTTGGGCTATTATGAGTAATGCTGCTATAAACATTCTTTCATAAGTTTTTGTATGGATGTATGTTTTTAATTTTCTTAAGTATGTACCTAGGAGTGGAAATGCTGTGTGATGGAGCTGCCAGACTGCTGTTTTCCAAAGTGGCCAAACCGTCGAACCATTTTACTTCTCACTATCAGTGGAGGAGGTTTCCAATTTCTCCACATCTTTGCCAGTATTTGTCTATGTGTGTGTATATATATATATATATATACACACACACACACATATATACACACACATATATATACATATATATATACACACACATACACACACACACGCACACATATATATATTATACAGCCAGCCTAATGGGTGTAAAATAGCATTTCATTTTCATTTATTGCATTTCCTTCATGGCTAATAATTCCGGGCATCTTTTCCTGTGCTTATTGGCCAGTTGTATATCTTCCTTAGAGAATTGACTATTCAGATCCTTTCCCTGTTTAAAAATTGGTTGTTCTTTTTATAATTGAATCGTACCTCCTTGGTCTTTGACTTCACTTGAGGATGAGCTGCTGGTGTGAAGGCAGAGCTACTGGGCAGTGCGTGTGTTCAACTTTTGCTTCCTCTGTGACATAAAGAGGATTCTGTGTCAACATTACACCTAAGAGCAAATCAAAGGACCAGGGATGCCACCGCCTGTGGAAACCTCTCCAGCTCACTCCAGTCCCCACTCAGCCTGCCTCCTCTATCAGTACTACTTGCCTTGCCCTGGAGGCATCAGAGGTTAGAATCCTTGATAAAGAATGTGGGGGGCATTTAGGAGGGTAAACATTGCATCTTCTTATAGGAAGAAAAGATAAATGAGCTCAAGTCTTGAATGTAGTGGTCAGAGATGGGCTAGCCATCTGTATCTAGAGCTTGTAGAGTAAAATCTTCTGGTGATGTTCATCAGAGTAGGCTTCCTATGGGCTAGCCTTCCCTGATGAACATCACTAGATTTTACTCTACAAGCTCTAGAGCCATGATCTCATTTATTTGAAGTACAGGAAATTTCTCATATAGCTGTTTCTTACTATCTGTTAATTTGGGCATGGAAATGTGTTGTAGTATTATAAATTTGGTCAACTCCTAAATATCAATATAGGCAGGTGAGATCTATCTCACTCTCTCTCTCTCTCTCTATATATATATATATATATATAGATAGATAGATAGATAGATAAAGTGTATTTCTTTAGGTTTATTCTTTATATCTAGATAGAAATAGGTAGATAGATAGATAGATAGATAGATAGAGATAATAGTTTTTCTTCTAAACATGTTTTGCTGAATTATATGCCTGGATTTTATAGATGATCATCATAAAGGTGACTCATTTTTCATATTGTGAACATTCCATGCAAATGTTTTTAGCCTAACTTGCCTATATAAATGTCTAGAGAAATATATTAAGCAGTCAGGTGTTTACTTATGCTATTTAAATTATTAATGTAATTGAACATATGTGTGGTTTTAAAAATCAAAATACATTAATTCTAAAATACTATTTATTGTTAACCATTTCGCATTTCTTAAATACTTTTAACTGCCCTTCTCACTGGCACCTTTAACATTAGCGTTCGCATTACTAGAGGCACACTTGCAATCTCCTTATAATTCTTCTGAGCAAAGCAACTTCACTTCAGTTGAAGTAATTTGAGACATAGCATTGTTTTAAAAGTTTCAGTGTGGCCACTGGAAATTCCCACACATAAGTTGTTGAAGTTTTGTCATCCTCTAGGTGGATATTTACTATCACTACAGCATAATTGCTTTCCTTGTTGCTTCTTAAAGCAATATTTAATTGACTTTTAAAAATAACTTTCAAAAAATGACCTTTGCACTAATATTCAACACTTGTAATTATGAAACTATATCCCAAGGGGAGAAATACAAAGGCTGTGTTAATTATTTTTTCCTTTTTCCCTCAAACTGTGTATGGCAGTTGACCTCTGTAAATATCTGTATTAGTCTGCTCTCACACTGCTATGAAGAAATATCCATGACTGGGTAATTTATTTTTTTAAAAAAGAGGTTTAATTGACTCAGTTTCACATTGCTGGGAGGCCTCAGGAGACTTACAGTCCTGGCAGAAGGCAAAGGGGAAGCAGGCACCTTCTTCACAGGGTGGCAGGAGAGAGTGAATCCCAGCACGGGAAATGCCAGATGCTTATAAAACCATCAAATCTCATGAGACTCACTCACTCACTATCAGAGAACAGCATGGGGGAACCACCTCCATGATCTGATTACCTCCACCTGGTCCCCACCTTGACAATTCAAGGTGATATTTGGGTGGGGACATAGCCAAAACACATCAATATCCAAAGCAGTGTTGGGTAAGAGTATTTCACACATTAGTCTCCCCAAGCAATACTTGCTTTATATACAGATTAAAACAAATGAGAGGATGCTGTGTCATATGAGAGATTTTGTGAGGATTTGAATGTAAGAAAACTTTAATTTTTGTTTCCTTAGGGACCTTTTAGGAAAAATGTTTTTCCTTGTATTCAATAGTATCCAATACTCTCTTGTCCAGCATTTTATATTGGAAAAGTTCTGTGATGCATTGCTGATTCAAATGTAGATGTTTCATACATTTTTCTCCCTTCTAAATAGCTCTACCTCTGCCCTGCCATTCTTCTGTGTGTGAAACGTGTGCCAATAGAAAGGACTTGAGGTCAGGATTTAGATGGTCTGTCTTCCTGCCTGGGCTTCAAAAGCAATTCTCAACAAAGAAAGCCTGCATGTGCCAGGTCCTCTACTGATTTCTGTGAACAGGTGGTCCAGGCCTTCAAGGAGCTTACAGCCAGGCAAGGGAGAAAGGCAATGAATTGATAGTAACATTAAAAAGAACTAGAGTGATGTGTAATAACAAAGGTCAGACATGCCTCATGTGGAAACCTCTGAGCAAAAAAAACACTTGGACTGAGATAAAAAGGATGAGTAGTTTAACTGTGTGAAAACTGAGGAGAAGAGGTAAGGAAGATATTGTTCTAGGCAGAAGGAACTGAGAGGTAAAGCCTCTGAGGTGGGAAAACCATAGTACAATCATTGTGGGTGGTCAGTGGAGCACCATGAGGTTGGAGCATTGAACAACAGAAACAGTGGTGTGAGATGAACCTGCAGAAGTAAGTGCTGTAAACAATGAACAAAATAGTTATTTCTTGATATGAAGAATTTAGGAAACCATTGATGTGTCTAAACAAGGGCAAAACAATATATTTTCATTTATAAAAGTGTTCTCTGGCTACAGTGTAGAATTGGGAGGGGAGGGGGTTAGAAGTCAATTGGAATTGTCTAGGTGAGAGATGATGGAAGCTTGAATTAGGGTAGATACCAGTGGAGAGAGAAACTGCCATACTCAAGACATATTGAAGAGTAAAATCAAGAGAACTAGTGGATATGGAAGATGAGGAAGAAGGAGAGATTGGAGAAGAAAGACTGGTTTCTGGCTTCTACAATTGCTGGTTACTATATCTGAAAAATGATGGCTGGGTCTTGAACTTCAAGTTGGACATATTGAGTTTGGAATACCGCCGATCTACTCATGTGAAGATGTGAAGGAACCCAACGAACATGAAGACCTAATCTACAAGTATAAATTAGGGTAGACAAAAGAGCAATGTCCTGAGGTTTATATCTTGCAAAATGGGCTGTGGTGGCACCACTCACTGAGGTGGGGAGTCCTTCAAGCAGCCCCAGCCTGATCTTGCACCCCTACAAGTAGTGTGTATCTCTGAGCTAGTCACCTTGATGGCCTTAGTTTCTTCATCTATAAGATGAGATTGTAGGCACCTTGAAATTTTATGATTCAGTACTGGGTTGATTATTAATTTTGTCTTCTGCACATGAAGAAATACTTGCCCCACCTTCTTTTCCCCACCTAGACACACAAATGACAGTCTCCTGAATTTTCGTTTTCTTAGACAGATTCTCATTTGTTGCCCAGGCTGGAGTACAGTGATGTGATCTTGGCTCACCGCAACCTCTGCCTCTGGGTTCAACAATTCTCCTCCCTTAGCCTCCCGAGTAGCTGGGACTACAGGTGCCCACCACTATGCCCGACTACTTTTTGTATTTTTAGTAGAAATGGGGTTTCACCATGTTGGCCAGGCTGGTCTCAAACTCCTGACCTCAAGTGATCCACCTGCCTCAGCCTCCCAAACTGCTGGGATTACAGGCATAAGCCACTGCACCTGGCCAAAATATTTTATTTGGTCATAAAGATGATGTGGTTTTAAAAAGAGAGGCTTACATTGAGTAAACATTAAACTGCTAACCTTTGTATCTTAGAGAGTTCTTCAAGAGCTAAATCAAAAGATCATAATGAGCATGGTAGACTCTCACTGCCATTTTGCAAAATTTTGTTCCAAGGGCATAGATATAATTATACCCATGTTTCACTGCAGCTCTGAGCACTTTGCCTACCTGTCCTTTAATCTGAGAACATGAGTGCTGTGATTTCAACACATACCTTTTGGGAGACGCAATTCAGTTTATAGCACTCATGGTATCAGGGTCCCCAGTAGACACTGAGAAACCAAAGATGGGAATGACTTTCAGAAAGAAAGTTGTGGGTCTGATGCTCTTGAGGCCCAGATCTTAGTGAGAGGCAAACCTGGCCCTTAGGGACCCAGGCCCTGGGGAAGCAACATCCACAGTAGGTGGAAATGGGCTGGGCTTGGGCCTCAGATGGGGTTGACTCTACTGCTTATTAATAGAAAGGGAAGTTCAGAGGGTGCTGAAGATTTCAGACTCAGAGCTAGAGGCTGATCATTAATAAAAGTTTCATGAGAGAAAATTATATAAAGTCTTTGAGCCTCAATTATTTCTTCCAAAATGTAAATAGTAATAGTACTTGCCTCACAGGATTGCTGTAAAGCAGGGGTCCTGAACCCTCCTGCCACAGGTCCATGGCCTGCTAGGAACCAGGTTGCACTGCAGGAGGAGAACAGCAGGTGAGGGAGCGAAACTTCATCTGTGTTGACAGCCACTCCCCATCGCTCACATTACCACCTGAGCTCTGCGTCCTATCAGACCAGTTGCAGCATTAGATTCTCATAGATGTGTGAACCCTATAGTGAACTGTGCATGTGAGGGATGTAGGTTGCATGCTCCTTATGAATATCTAATGCCTGATGATATTTCACTGTCTCCCATCAACCCCAGATGGGCCATCTAGTTGTAGGAAAACAAGCTCAGGGCTCCCCCTGATTCTTCATTATGGTAAGTTGTATAATTACTTCATTATATATTAAAATGTAATAATAGAAATAAAGTGCACAATAAATGTAATGCTCTTGAATCATCCTGAAACCATTGCCCCCACCCTGTAACCCCATCAATGGAAAGATTGTCTTCCCCTTGGAAGACACTGGTCCCTGGTGCCAAAAATGTTGGGGACCACTGCCACAAAGGCTCAATGAAATGTTGCATGAAAAGCATCATTTGTAAAATTAAATCTTATAAAAACAGACAAACCCCATCTCTACTAAAAATACAAAAACTAGCCAGGCATGGTGGCAGGCGCCTGTAGTCTCAACTACTCAGGAGGCTGAGGCAGGAGAATTGCTTGAACCCGGAGGCGGAGGTTGCAGTGAGCCGAGATTGTGCCACTGCACTCGAGCCTGGGAGACAGCACTGACAGGTACTTAAACGATTATTATTCACTCTGTACGTTCCTATTTTTCATAACCCATGTCATTGTTTCTTAGATACCCTACCTGAAAACATCAAGCAGTATTTATATAGTATACGATTAAGAGTGTGGGCTTTGAATTCACACTGGATTCACTACTTACAGATGTGTGACCTTGGACAAGTAACTTAAACTCTCTGTTCCTCACTTTCCTGATCTCCAAATTGGGGATAATAATTTCCCATAGTGTTGTTCTTCAGATTTAATTTTATAATGCATATAACACACTTAGAAAAATGCCTGGCACATGGTAGACATGTGATGGACATTAGGTTTACTGTGTGAGTTGAAGCAGTATACTTTATTGTACTGGTTAAAATCATGTTGTAAAAAATAGAACCCGGGGCACACCATGGCCCAAACACTATAGAAATTAATTTTTTTTTAGCCCACAGAATACCTTGTGGATGGTGGGCAAGTCTTTTCTATGATTCCAAGACACAGCTAAGCCTTCTACTTGGACTCTCAGCACTGCCTGCACCTGACTGCGGGGAGAGGAGGGGGCAAAGCACTTTTTAAAAGCCTTGGCCTGACAGTGGCACATACCCTTTTCTCTCTGGTGTAACTGCAAGAGTTGTTCTCATGTCCAAGCCTAAACGAAGAGGGCAGCATAAGACAAGCTCCGCTGGGGGAACAGCTTCCCAGCCACGGTTGGACACTGTGGAAGAGGGAAGGGCTGGCTTTCTGTGGAGAGCTGGGCGCCTCCTCCACCGTTCCGTTATTAGCACCTGTCATTCTAAGATGTGGTGGTCCATGTTTGAAAAATGGGCCTCCTTCTGTTGAGCCATCATGATCTGACCAGTTCTCCAAGACCTCTTTGAGATTCTATTGGCTGCTGGGAAGCACATGGTAACTCAACCTTCTGGTTATTGATTAGGACACCCAATATTCCCCAAAACAGCCTCAAGACTTGGGTTCCTCACCCTTTAATCTGTGGTCAGACCAGTGCAGGGTCTTTAGGCAGTAATTATTTCCCCCCCCCCCCCAATGGAGATGACAAACCCAGAGCCAATCTTCACAGTCAAAAGAAAGTGTAGCTGTTTTCCTTGTAACAAGGAGTTCTAGTATCATGGAAAGAAAAAAAGTCCTTCAGTTCTGGCAAAAAGACAAGATAAAACATAGATTATAGGCTGATATGTTTTCCTAGCACTGGAATTATACAGCAACTTTGCCTCAGGAGAGGTACATTAATAATACATCTCAGAAAATATGTTACTTAAACTGAAGAGATATTTTCTTCTTGAAGGGAAACCTTTAATGATGGTGTTAGGTTAACACAATCCATTGGCAGTAGCAAGAGCGTCATCGTAATTTGGTTGGATTCTAGCAAGTTTGGGAAAGTAAATTATCTCAGCTCCCTGGCACTATAGTGTTTAAGGATGTGATCTGTGGCCTGAAGGAGGAATGCACAAAAAAATATGTCCTTGACTTTTTAAGACTGAATTTAAATTGTTTGACTCAAAACAAAATAAAAATATAGATTGATAAATCTAACTATCCCATCCATCCCCACTCCATGCCCTCCAATCTGAAAAAAAAAGTCATTGCTATTAATTTATATATACACCCTTTGTTTTACTTTCAATTAAAAGCAAATAGAAATGTATGTATTCTTATATCCCTAAGCCCTATTTCTTATACAAAATGTAGCATCTGCAGACTGTCCTATACTTAGCTTGTTTCACTTAATAATGTATCCTGGAGATCTTTCCATATCTACCTGGACAGTGACCTCACATTCTCCCAGCTCATGGTGCTTCAGTGTAGGGTATATCAGAGTTGGCTGTCAGGTTTTCTTTTTTTTTTTTTAATGTCTTTGTGTTAATAAAATCTATTTGTTGTATTCGCTACTCCAAGTGGAATGTGGCCTGATATTTGTCCAATCATTCAGCATTTTCAAAGTCCCTCTAACTTGGAGCTTACAACAGCTTTGTAAAGATAATGCTAATACCCATTTTCACAGTTATAACTGGGGCCACACACCCACCATGCGACATCAACCCAGTCACATTATTCCCCCCCAGAGCCATCGCTGCGTCCTCTGCTCCTGGGGCCACGGCCAGAGGGATTCCTACAGCTGGCACTCCTCTCTGGGGAAAGCTTTCTTCCCTTACCCCCTACCAGTGAAACATGATTTGAGATCTCCAACTCCCATGAAATTGATTTTGGTCTTTTGAGACTGGAGTTTGCAAAGTGAGTATGAAGCCATACTGTTCAAACAAATTATCAGCTTAATAATAGTGAATCTGAAAAATAGTTTCAAGCCCTCTAAGCAAGGGGAGATTGGAAGAAGGAAGAAAGCCATAATGGCTCAACTTTTAAATTAAATATATCTGAAATTGTATATACCTATAAAAACAGTTATCTCCCCATATAAATCTGTCACCCAATAAGATCTGGGGTTGAGTCAAATTTAATCCCACACCCACAAACTCTCCACGCAAAATTTAAGGCAAATCTTAATACTCAAAAGACGTCTGAGTGGATTAATAAAATCCACATGGCTGGGCTCAGCATGAGGAGGGGGAAGAAACTGGGCCCTAGCCCTGGCTTGGCAACATTCCCAAGAAGCTCAGATCTCCAGGTGGAACCATGGCACAGGCATGTTCTTCCTGGGCTGGTCCACTGCAGTTCAGTAAGGGACAACTGATTTGTTTGTTTTTGCACATCTGTGTCAGTGTGCATTGTTAGCTAATGCCCAGTACTTGCAAAAGAAAGTGGCTGTCCTGTGTTAGAACCTAATAATAAATAATGCCCCATGATAGGTCTTTAAGCAGGGAGAGTGGTCACTGAGTCCACAGATGAAACAGAGAGAGAGAGAGCCAGACATCCACTGAAGAGTCCAATTCAAAGTTAAAGGAGCCACTAAATGTTTATCTTTCTACAGTGCTGCCATGCAAAGATGGTCACAGCCATGCGTTAGTTAAATTATAAATTAAATTTATTTTTGAGCACCTACTAGATATCAGACACTCTTTATCCTGGATTTGCAGACAGGAATAAAAGAGATGCAGCTTTCTGTCACTGGTGGAGTTTTCAGTATCAAAAAATACAAAAATGAGTAAGACATTCTTCTGGTCCTAAACCAATTAATATTATATTTCTAAATATTCATGAATTTACTTTCATGAATACTTATCATATTTCTAAATAGTCATGAATTTACTTTCGAGGATATCACTGTTACTGATGTCATCTGTGTTGTTACATACCTAGTATGTTCTATTTTTCTTATTTTATTTATTTTATTTTATTTTTTGAGACAGAGTCTTACTGTTGCCCAGTCTGGAGTGTAGTGGTGCAATCTTGACTCAGTGTAAACTCCATCTCCAGAGTGCAAGGGATTCTCATGTCTCAGCCTCCCAAGTAGTTGGGACTACAGCCGAGTGCAACCATGCCCAGCTAATTGTTATATTTCTAGCAGAGAGGGTTTCGCCATGTTGGGCAGGCTGGTCTTGAACTCCTGGCCTCAAGTGATCCATCTGCCTTGCCCTCCCAAAGTACTGGCATTACAGATGGTGAGCTACCATGCCCATCCATATTTTTCTAATTTTAATCAATTTATTTAAATAAAATGTTTCATCACTACCATAAATAGACAACTGCTCTTAGTTTTTAATAAATTAAATATAAAAACTAAAGCAAAGAAACAAACTCATGCTATTAAATTTTCTCTTCACACTGTAGGTGCAGATACAGTGTACAGATGCATTGTGGGCTTTGGAATTCTGAATCTGCTAAATAAGGGGGTTAGCAAGGGTCTACAAGACGTTAAAGAATCCTAGAACCCAAGAAAGGTTTTTACCTTGTCCTCATGATCTGATGGACTGAAATAAAATAGAAAAGGGAGCAACTTAACACTGCGGAGTCAACGTTACTCAATTCTGGTCCACGTGGCACCTACCATCACCCACCAGGAACGTGGCCCTGGGGATGCTCACTGCGCTTGCCAAGTTTGCATGTGAATGTTTAGTGGTCTTGAGGTTTTACAGGAGCCTTGTGGTGTGTTATAAAGACTGCTGGCCTGAGAGTCAGATGAAATTACACCCAAAACTGCTGTTCATGTGTCAGGTGGTTCATGCCATTTACCACTTTGAGTATGCATTTCATCATGCATAAATAACATGATATTAACTTCAGGTACATTCATATAATTAATACAAATAACAAAAAAAAAAAAGAGGTGGGGGTGTGACGTTAACAAAGGAAGGAAGCCGGTCTGGGCCTGGATTCCACCTCTGCATATCACTAGCAATGTGATCTTTGAGAAGTTACTCAACTTCTCTGTGTCTTGAATGCCTCTTCTGTATAAGCAGAATAATAATGATACCTAGTTTATTAGGTCTTTGGCAAATATTATGTGAGTTAACTACATAAAGCTTGATGCATAGCAGATGGTGAATTGGAATTAGTTCTCATTATTATATAAAGCTTAGAATGGCATTTAGCACAAAGTAGGAATTAGCGCAATGTGAAGCTGCTACCAACTCTTTCTCTCAGACATGACTGCATCCACTGATGGTTATGGGATTAGTCAGCCAGGAAGAAGGAGGGATGGCTCTCCAAAAACTGGAGAAGGTAGATGGGGAAGGACAGGGCATGAACAGGTTAAAGTTATTTTACGGTTTCCTGTTGCATTAACTCTACTAGTTGGAATTTTTAGATAACCAGGAGGAGATGGGCTTTGTGTTCCCAAAGACCACAAATGTCAAAGGAGACTATTTCTGTAGAGCTAAAAAAAAAAAAAAAAAAAATGGCTCAATGGAATCAGACTGCAACAGCACTGGGCAATGATGAATGATTCAGGGGGGATCTAAAATAGTAGACAAAAGGGCACTGTCCGGTCTTGCCTTTCATTACGGAAAGGTTGGACCCAGAAGGAGTGAACTTTCGAAAAGGATGTTAGAGCCACTTAAAATACTCCACCTAGAAGTCAAAGAGATCATTGAAAGTGATGGATTTGGAAGGAATAAATCCAGAGGAGGCTCCAGAGAGGATGCAAACTGCCAGCTGAATGAGATTTTCAGGATTAAAGCAACCATGGAAATAAAGGAGCCAACCGGAATTAAATTAAACAAATACAACCCTAAGTAGAGTCACCCATTCCAGGATTGCTTTCTTCATTCTTCACTTTCTCTTGCTCACTCCTTCTTAGAACACAAAAATGGGTCCCTGGTCTCACATAAAGAACAACTGTGCCCACTTTTAATTTTGTGTATAAAAGATTTCCTCTCAACCCCCCTTCCAGCCACATATAACAACAAAGACCTTCTTCCATAATTCTTTGCAATTCATAGAAAGACTTTCCCACTGGAATTTATTTTATTCTGGTGACATAGATGTGAGGTTGACAAAGGCTGGTCAATGCTTTCTTTTACAAGATGTAAGAACTAAATAGTTTCAGAGAGACTCCAGTCACATGGGTAGTTAACGTTGTAAACAAAAATCCAAGCAGGTCTTCTGTCTTAGAATGTTATATCCCATTAACTAGACCAGGATTTCGGAATTGCAGCCACCTGAAAAACACTTTTTTATTTCAATGAAAATTACATAACCTTGTTCGCTAGAGAGTCTAATTTAGTTGGTCTGAAATTACAGAAATTACAGTTTTTTAGAAAACTCCCTGGGTAATAACAAGATTTGTAAATGATTGAATTGTCCATAATCTGTCCTGTAGCTGAGTTTCAGTTGAAGAAAAATGTTTTTCCACTCAATCTTAGAATGATGTATAACAGAGTGATGCATAATAGCATTCTCTTTCACAGCATTTAGAAAAGAGATGGGTATTTTTTGTGTGTTTTTTTACTGTGCTGTTTCTGTTGTTTTTGGAATTCTTGTGCTCTGGGTCACAGAGTATTTTTATTTTCATTTCTGTTTCATGACATTCACCCACTCATTCATCTAACAATCAATATTTTCAGCCTTTTCTAAGAGCAAAGCACTATGGTACACCTGGTAGGGATAAACCAATGAATAACTTGTGGTTCCTCCACTCAAAGCATAAATGAATCATGTTTGTAAGTTCTATAAAAAAAAAATAGGCATTAACAATGTTCCTACCAATGTTATAAAATAGTGGTTATTTTCCAATATGCTTTTAACCTTGGGAATGAACTTGTTGAAGGCTCTGCCCATCATTTCATTTGAGGCAGACTCCAAAGGTTTTATCTCAAGAAATTAGGCTTAACAGTCTGGAAAAATATGAGTTGGGGAAGGTTGGGGATCCACGGGGGAGATAGATCTAGTGTAATAGTCTGTTCTCACGCAGCTGATAAAGACATACCTGAGTCCTGCTAATGTATAAGGAAAAGAGTTTAGTTGACTTACAGTTCCACATGGCTGGGGGAGGCTCACAGTCAAGTCGGAAGATGAAAGAAGAGCAAAGGAATACTTTACATGGCAGCCAGCAAAGAGAGAATGAGAACCAAGTGAAAGGGGTTTCCCCCTCATAAAACCATCAGATCTCATGAGACTTATTCACTACCACGAGAACAGTAAGGGGGAAGCTGCCACCATGATTCAATTAACTCCCATTGGGTCCCTCCCACACATGTGTGTATTAGTCCGTTTTCATGCTGCTGATAAAGACTTACTGGAGACTGGGCAATTTGCCAAAGAAGGACGTTTAATTGGACTTACAGTTCTGTGTGGCTGGGTAGCCTCACAATCATGGCAGAGGGCAAGGAGGAGTAAGTCACATCTTATGTGGTTGGTGGCAGGCGAAGAGAGGAGCTTGTACAGGGAAACTCCTCCTTATAATATCATCACATCCCATAAGACTTATTCACTATCAGGAGAATGACATGGGAAAAGACCCACTGTCATGATTCAATTACCTCCCACCAGGTCCCTCTCACAACACATGGGAATTGAAGATGAGATTTGGGTGGGGATACTGTTAAACCATATCAATGCGGAAATTATGGGAGCTACCATTAAAGATGAGATTTGGGTGGGGACACTGTCAAACCATATCAATGCAGAAATTACAGGAGCTACCATTCAAGATGAGATTTGGGTGGGGACACAGCCAAACCATATCACTCAGCATCAGAGAAGACACTCATGCAGAATCACTGCATTACCTGTTGATGGAGCAAAAGATTATCTATCTGGAATTTTTTTTTTTTTTTTTTTGAGTCGGAGTTTCTCTCTGTTGCCCAGGCTGGAGTGCAGTGGCACAATCTTGGCTCAGTGCAAACTCCACCTCCCGGGTTCAAGTGATTCTCCTGCCTTAGATTCCCAAGCAGCTGGGATTACAGGCGCATGCCATTATGCCTGGCTAATTTTTATATTTTTAGTACAGACAGGGTTTCACCATATTGGCCAGGCTGGTCTCAAACTCTTGACCTCATGATCTGCCTGCCTCGGCTTCCCAAAGTGCTGGGATTACAGGTGTAAGCCACGGCACCCTGCCTATCTAAAATATTTTTAAAGGAGCTACCTAAAAAAAAAAAGATGCAGCAAAGAGTCATAAACAAGTTAATTATTTTTAATTTAGAGGCAGAGCCTTGCTTTGTTACCCAGGCTGGACTGCAGTGGCACAATCATAGCTCACTGCAGCCTTAAATTCCTGGGCTCAAACCATGCTTCCTCAGTCTCCCAAATAGCTAGAACTACAGGTGTGCCCCACTATGTCCAGATAAATAAAAATTTTAAAAAGCAACAAATGTGATGAGAAAAGTGGCCAGTGTAGGAAACACACATGCACACCAAAACAGCAGTGTGTATGTGAATCTGTGTTGTTGGTGTTGGAGAAGAGGATGGGGTGGGCTGGAGACAGAGGAGGTGGCATATGCGGCACTGACCAATGGCAAGTGTGAGCTTCCCTCAGCACATCCTCCTTATGGCATGGCAGGTGTTGTCAGGACTTGTCTACATGGGGCTCCTTGTGTGTTTTAGGGGAAAGGAGTTGGATTCTCCCTGCCTGAGGTGGGAGCTAGGGGGTCTCAGGATGGAAATGCCTCCCCAGAAGACTGGGCATCCTATGAAACGCTGTCCTTCTATGAGGCGGTCTGTAACTCTCAGGGAAGTTGGAGAAGGGGACAGAGCAGGACTTATTTGGAAAATAATTTCTTCATTTATTTCATTTCTATGGATGTTAAGAGAGAATTTCTTTGTGGTCTATTTTGGTGCTTGTTTTGCCTTCTGAAGCAGCAAGAATAGAATCTTTTTTTTTTTTTTCGTTTTACTTAGAAGAGTTGAACATTTCAACTTTTATTTTAAGTTCAGGGGTACATGTGCAGGTTTGTTACATAGGTAAACTTGTGTCATGAAGGTTTGTTGTAGAGATTATTTTATCACCCAGGTATTAAGCCTAGTGCTCATTAGCTATTCTCCCTCTTCCCCACCCTCCACCCTCCGAAAGACCCCAATGTCTGTTGCTACCTCCCTGTGTCCGTGTCTTCTCATCATTTAGCTCCCACTTATAAGTGAGAACGTGTGGTGTTTAGTTTTCTGTTCCTGTATTAGTTTGCTAAGGATAATGGCCTCCAGCTCAATCTATGTCCTTGCAAAGGAAACAATCTCATTCTTTTTTATGGCTGCGTAGTATTCCATGGTATATATGTATCACATTTTCTTTATCCTGTCTACTATTGATGGGTATTTAGGTTGATCCCATGTCTTTGCTATTGTGAATAGTGCTGCAATCAATAGAATCTTGATGAGTGGACTCATAAATCCTTCTTCAAGCCTTGGCTGCACTTTGAGTGACTAAATACTCACTGGGCCCACACTCTGACTCTGTTTGTATATTGAGGGATCCAGTGGCGTTCTTAGGAAAAAGGCAGGGCATGGGGATTGGAATAAATTTCAAGATTAAATATGTCCTCCCCTTCTTCTCCTCTGTTATTAACACATGATGCTGCACATCTTTCTTGAGAAGATACTGAGCGAATTTGAGTGACAAGTTACAGTCCCACTTTGCAGAAGGTGGATGCTGTGTTCCGAAGAAGCGAGATGACCTTGCTTTAGACAGGGTCACATTGTTGTGGATGGTGGGCCACAAAATGTAAAGAAGCATCTTGAAATTCAAATTAAGAAAAAGAATTTGGCTGAATCTCACCCACATAATATGCTTCGTTTGCTCTAAAAAAATATGGACAAAATGAAAAAGAGAGAGAAAGAGTTGCTATTTAACAATAGATTCCACAAATCGGGAGTTCTGACCCCACAGAGAAGCAGAACAGGGAAGGAAGGTTGCAGAGCCCAGTGCTGGAGGGAGGGGGTGTGGGCGGGACAGAGGATGCAGGGTGGCTGCCCAGCTGTCTCATTCTGACATTGTGCCTGTGTGTTTCCTTTCCCATGAGAACCGAACAAGCCAATATACCATCACCCCTTGCTGTGACCAGAGTTTCCCTGCAGGGCATCCACTCAGAGAGGAGTGGTGCTCAAAGCTGAGCCCGTCACTCAGAGAGGGAGGCGCTTTTTAAAATGTGTGGTTCCTGACTTTGCCATAACACAATTTACAGCAACCGCAATTCACTTTTATGACAGTATATTTCCACAATAAGTGTATCAGAGGGTCCATAAAAGAAAGGTGTGTTGTCAACACATTAGGAATAAAAGGAAAAATAATCCTCAAATGCCACCAAAAGTGAGTATTTTCCTTTCCTTAGTTTTGGAAATCATTATCTGCTTAAGAAATCAAGTGTCTTGGAGCAATGAATTTCCCAGCATGGGGCATAATGAGAGGAAGGATGGCTGCCTGGAGGAGCAATATCTGATTTTCTAGGCAGAAGAATAACCAGGATGAGGGGCAGAATATGCTCTCCTATTGCACAAATCCGCAGTGAATTAAGTGAAAAAGTGTTTATGTTGAATGACATCTTCTAACTCTTTATTTGGATAGTGTCATCTGAGAAGACAGAGTTTGCTGCTAATGGCCACCCTATTCATCTCCTGGCTTGGCAGCTGCTCAGATTATAAAAGGCAAAAAAGAAGAGTCACAGTCTCACATCAGGCCATCTCCCAACCTGCCAGCAATAGGCTATCTCACTCTGTGGGGAACATCTGCTGCCCCTTTAATCCCAGCACTTTAGGACGCCAAGGTAGGCTGATCACCTGAGGTCAGGAGTTCGAGACCAGCCTGACCAACATGGTGAAACCCCATCTCTATTAAGAAATACAAAAATTAGCTGGATGTGGTGGTACGTGCGTGTAATCCCAGCTACTTGGGAGGCTGAGATGGGAGAACCACTTGAACCCAGAAAGCAGAGGTTTCAGTGAGCTGAGATTATGCCACTGCACTCTAGCCTGGGTAACAGAGTGAGACTTTGTCTCCAAAAAAAAAAAAAAAAAAAAGATGGGGGACATGGAATGTGTGGTCAGGAACAGGAAATGAGGACCATTATGTAAAGGTTGAGGCTTTTAGGAGAGAAAACCAGTGCTTCCTTCTATGCATTCTATTTGTGTTAACTTATTAATCACCACAATCTTCTTTGGTAATCAACATTTTCTTAGCCAGCTTTACAGATGCGGAACTGGAGCATGATGCATGAAGTATTTCGCCCAATTATCATTCCTAAGGTGTGAAGCCAGAATGAGAACTCAAGTAGTTTGGCATCAAATTGTTCTGTCTCTTGATAACAGACCTTACTAGGAAGAGCAGGTGTTATTCCTGGGCTCCTGGTCCCCCATGAAATGTTGTCTTTCTTCCTAGTTCTTATTCCAGTGATTCTCTGCTCAGAGCTTTGCCTCTGGCCTTGGTTCTCCAAAAAGATAAAGAAAATTTCATTTGGCTTTTACTTCAATCTTTTCTGAACTTGTCTATTATTCAAGATATTTACTGAAAAGTAACCAGGGTACATGCAACCCCTCTTGGAAGGTGATGGGATCTCATGTTGAGACATATTTTGTCTTTAAACTATGTGTGGAAATGCTCAGTTTCCCCAAGAGGGATAACAAGTTTAGGTAAACCCTTCAAATTTAATAATTCTCTGACTGCAGTTGGCATATCAGAGCAGTCCAGGGATCCTGCTCTTCCATTCCTTTCTCATCAACTTTTTCCTATCCAATCTGAATGATGGCCTCAACATTGAATGGCCAGTTAGGAGAAAAGTATATACACACCTCACCGCCCAACATGCACATCAGCAAGTCTATCAGTCATTCTCACTGGGCAAAATGTTTGGCCTTAAACTAGCCGTTATAATAATTACACTTCTCCCCTTCTCCAATACTGGTCCTTGGCCCATATCTTTGCGGATTGAAAGTGTGCCCCAGCCCAGTTGCTGGGCCATTTACCTCTACTAATTAATAACGCACGTCACTGTAAATAGATATTTAAGACTGTAAATGAATGGTTCAGTTTAAAAAAAGGGACATATAAAGTCTAGAGACATTAAATATAGGTCCAAATCTAACAAATAGTACAATTTAGTTTAAAGCCTGTTCAGCCTTTCCATTTCCTAGTTCTGTGTTCTTTCCATTATACCAGTGTTTTTCCAACTTTATTGATTATGGCTCAAAGGAAAATATACATTTCATATATTATACACACACATATATGCATAAAGTTAAAAAAAGTCACATAGAAAATATTTTCCCTCACTTTTATAGGAAAGAAAAATAGTTTTATTTTATGTCAAATGTGATCTTATTACTATTAAGACTATTTCATCTTTTTAAATTTGAAAGTTGTGATCCACGAAATCATCAAAATGGGCTGGCCATGGTGGTTCACAGCTCTAATCCCACCAAGGCTGGCGGATCACCTGAGGTTAGGAGTTCAAGACCAGCCTAGCCAACATGATGAAAACCTATCTCTACTAAAAAATACAAAAATTAGCCAGGTATGGTGGCATGTGCCTGTAATCCCAGGTACTTAGGAGACTGAGGCAGAGAGAATTGCTTGAACCCACGAGGCACTCAGTGAGCTGAGAATGTGCCACTGTACTCCGCCTGGGAGACAGAGACAAGACTCTGTTTCAAAAAAAATAAAATAAAAATAAATCAATGTAATAACCCACTAATGATCTGCCATCCATAGTTGGGAAACACTCCCTTGTTTTGTTTTTATGAAAGATGTGTGAAATGGACTGTAAGAGAGAAAATATCTAATTTTTTTTCCTCATGTGGGCATTAGTTAGTTAAGGACCTTATTCAAACCATCATATGTCTTTTGTTTGCGAACTTTTATTTTCTCTCTTAAACATCTTTGAATTGATTTTTCTCCTTTGCTACCTATTTGTGTAAATAAAGTTTTAATGAAACACAGCCATGTCCACTCATTCTGCTATATAAGAGTTGGGCAGATAGAAGCCTATTGTATTTTCTATCAGGCCCTTTACAGAAAAAGGGCTGCTGATTCTTATTGTAGTGCCTCCTCCTGGATTGCCAGCATAAGTGCAGGCCCACATCCCCAGAACTCAGCGCGGGACCGATGACTGCCCATCAGAAGCTTCCCCAATCACATGCAGGTGTCCACGCCTCTCACATATCTAGAATTGGAGAATTTGAAGAAAAAGTTTTATTTTCTCCCATGCTGTGGGTTTTATGCTCAGTATATCAGATCCTCGTGGTGTTAGGAGGAAACGTGAAAAGGTAATGCCTAGCAACAGCACCACGATGTCAAAATCATGATCCATGTTTCCTCCACTGGTCTATCCTGCCCTCGGGTGCTCTCACTCTGATGACGGGCGGCACAGCTGGGATTGGCTCCTACTATCCCTGTGTGGTCTCACAATTCCAGGGTCCATGGAAACTCAATATAATGGAGATTAGACATGTAATTCAAATGTGACAGCTACTTAGCATTTTTTAAAATTTGTATACATTTATACCGCACAAACGCAGTTTTGTCACATGAATATATTGCATGGTGGTGATGTCTGGGGTTTTAGGGTAATCATCACCTAAATGATGTACATTGTACCCATTAAGTGATTTCTCCTCCCTCATCTCCCTCCCATCCTCCCACCCTTAGGGTCTGCAGTGACTGTTATTCCAATTCTATGTCTGTGCATACACGTTATTTAGTGCACGCAGTACACAGCTCATCTCCTTTGACTTTTTCAAGGCTCTTGGGAAAGGTGAGATAAGAGTTGGCATTTTCTTTATGAGTGGAGAGACCGAATGTGTGTAATTTGACCAGCCTGGCAGATCTGCACTCACCCTGAGGTTATGACACCTTGCTGCCCTTCACCCATGGACAATGAAGTGTCCATGCTGTGTGGTTAAGGACAACAGATAATTCAGCCTCACTGCTGGTGTCACGCACACACGAAATGCTGGCTGGAGAACGGGCTGGGGGATGGTTGTTTTAAGTAGGGAAATTGGTTAATGCTCCAAAGAGTCAATGCATTGAGTTGAGATTCTTCCCTTGAAGCTCAGAAAGCTTTTACAAAAGCCATCAATCTCAGCCCAACAAGGAAAGAGAGAGAAGAGACCCTGGGTTTTGAAGAAGGGGAATTGAGATGTTTCAGCAGGTCCTAAAACTAGAGTCAAACCTCAGTCCAGAACTAATGGATTTTCATCTCATCAACATTGGTAGATGCAGCCCATTTAGCATGACATCATAAACCGGAGGAAGAAGAGTGCAGAGAGCTCATTAGCATGAGTTGTCTTGGAAAGCTTTGGGAACAAGTTCTGAATTAATTAAAATTTCATTTGAATAATGAGCACATGGTTGTATTTATTCTATTCTCAAGCCTTTCTATAGTAACTGAGGAGGCTCCCCTCTGCAGAATGCCTGGTGGCAGTGGCCCTGCCATACATCATTTGGAGGAACTGAGAGGATTATTTTTAACTCCCTATTATTGAAGAAAACACACACATCTGGAACATTGTGGGGGTGACTATCAGCTGTTCAGATGAGAAATGTCTTGGGGTAGGCCATGCATCATTTTCTAATTATTTTGACACTGCTCATTGCCGTAAACACCTTGGGCATCTAAAATCTGGCCCATTTAATCTCTCTAAATTGTATGCGCTCAGTGGGACATGGAGTCATTGTTTAATGCAATCTCTACTTTTATCAGGCAGTAAAACCAAGACAAATGGAATTCTGGTGGGTGCAGCAGGAGACCCAGCTATAGGTAGAGAGTTATGACATGGAAAATGTCTAGGGGGCTTGATGTTAGCTAGGGGTTTGAGAAAAGATGGACAGTTTTGAAGTGAAAAACAATTATTTATTTGCTTACCGTTGCGTAAGAAAGCTTGGAGTTTTTGTTTGTTTGTTTTGTTTTCAAATAGGATCATTTGAGAGGTTGACAAAAGAAAGTTTGTTGTGACTATTTTCCATATGAATTTAGGACAGATGGTGGTGGAGTGATTGCACTGGCCACACAGGACGGAAAGAAGTCAGCCAGATTCCTGCACTCGTTCGTTTTCACAATGCCATAGTTCTCACTGCATCTGGCAGTCTTTTTTCACTGAAACCATCCATCCCATTAATTCCAGGCCGGAGCCTGAACGGTGAATAAAAGCGTAAGAGTGCCCGTTCACTTTAGTGAGGTTGTATTGTGACAACACACACCAGCCTTCACAGAGACTCTCACAGGTAGCAGATGTCATCGGGAAATTACATCAGAAAAGTCTGTGCTGCCATACTGAGGTCAATTTCATATTTAACTTACATAGGCGGTGCTCTACATTTTGCCTTCTATTTTATTTTTTGTGGAGATAATGTTTTGCCATGTTACCCAGGCTGCTCTTGGACTTGTGGGCTCAAGCAGTCCATCCAACTTGGCCTCCCAAAGTGCTGGGATTACAGGCGTGGGTCACTGCACACCCAACCCGCATTTTGCATTTTAGAATCTCAGCTCCTTTGTGAATCATGTGACACTACCTCATTAGGAAACCAGGGGAGCGTGGGGTGTGGAGGCGTCCAGGAGACACTCCCGATTCCCCTATCCGAGGTTCTTGGCCTCTCTTACCCCCAAGAATGGGGAAAAGGATCCCAGAGATGCGGTGAGTTTGCCATTTGAATAAATATTGTGGACCCAAAGAGTTGTGCAGAGAGCGATTTATTAGGCAGAGAGAGAGAAAGAGAGAGAAGGAGAGACAGCTCTCACACTGCCGTGGGAGGGGATCCAGAGAAGGAGTCAGTATATGGAGGGAGCAGTGGGATTTTAACCCTTGAGTTATTCCCTCCCCATTAATGTTCTCGTCCAATGAGAGGAATTCTTTCAATCTTACTCTGGAGTAATTGACCTTTGACTCTGATACTGGATTGGCTGCTTGGTCCACAACAGAGCCCCCTCCTCCCAGAGCTTTTGGCAGGCTTTTTGGACAAAGAAGCCCACGTGGATTTTTCCACCTAGCCTGCACACTGGAAAACCTAGACAAAGAACTTTGCATTTGAAACCCCTCTGGTTCCTGGATGGAGAGGGTAGAGCCGGGAAACTCCTGCCTTTGAAACCATGCCCCTTGTGGACCCAGGAAGAGAAGTTTTTATTTAACACAGTCCCTCAATTATAATAAAATATTCAACTAGAAGATTTTAAACAAGAAAGATTAATTCACATAACATCAAGCTAAAACTGGGAAATTTCAGGTTTTGTTTAGCCATCTCCCAGGTCTCCAAGCACCCAGGTTCTTTCTGTCTTTCTCCTGTACCCAATGCATATTTATTGGCTGATTTTTGGTCTAGTCTCCTCATGGTCACAAAATGGCTGCTGGAGCTTCTCACAGTATATCCTCACCTGCTTACTTACATCCAGAGGCAGAAAACTGGCAAGTTTTACTTGTTTCTTTTTTATTTTTATTTTGTGGCAGGAAAAAGCTTTACATAAGCCTCAATTAGTGTCTTCTTAGGTCTGCCTGGGCAACATTGGGTCACCTGTCATCTACAAAGTGCCTGGCAAAGTGAATCTTATCTACTGTAAGATGTGGGCTAGGTCAATCAGGAGGAAAGAGAAGGGTACCTGTGGGCAGGCACTTGAGAGGCTGTTCCAGAAAAAGCTTTTTAATCTTCGTTTCTCCAGAGAGAGGTCAATGATTAAGCTTCATCAGTCATCATCTCTGGTAGTAATTCATTTACTATATTCTATTCCTTCTGAAAGCATCCTCAGGTCTGATGAGGCTGAGGAAGGGATTTGGGACCAGCAAAGCAATGAGGTGGGGTGGGGAGGGGTCCTGGTGGGGCTGGGCTGGAGCTTTGAGTCACAGGGACAAGGTTATACAGAACTGCAGAGTGGAGGAGGACGGAGGCCTGAGTGTAGCTCTCTGACCTGCTGTGTTCAATCTATTCAGAAACAACTTTTTTTTTTTTTTTTTTTTTTTGAGATGGAGTCTCACTCTGTCACACAGGCTGCAGGCAGAGACACAATCTTGGCTCACTGCAACCTCCACTTCCTGTTCTCCTACCTCAGCCTCCCGAGTAGCTGGGATTACAGGTACGCACCACCACGCCCAACTAGTTTTTTGTATTTTTAGTAGAGACAAGGTTTCACCATGTTGGCCAGGTTGCTCTTGAACTCCTGACCTGATGTGCTCTGCCTGCCTTGGCCTCCCAAAGCTCTGGGATTACAGGCATGAGCCACTGCACTGGGGCCAAAAACAACTTTAAAAAGACATGATTTAATAAAATTAGAAACTCTCATATACGCAAATGAAAATTCCAAATTTTGTCATCCTGTGAAAAATACAGAAGACAGGAGATACTGGGCCTGTGTCCTGGAGGCAGCACCTGAGGGAATATCTGTCATGCCCTTGGATCCAGGTACACCACCATCCCCTACCCCCACACCTGTGTCATGGCCTGAGCTCCAGGTGCACCACCATCCCCTAGCCCCATACCTGTGTCATGGCCTCAGATCCAGATGCACCATCATCCCCAGCCCCCACACCTGTGTCATGGCCTGGGCTCCAGGTGCACCACCATCCCCTAGCCCCATACCTGTGTCATGGCCTCAGATCCAGGTGCACCACCATCCCCAACCCCCACACCTGTGTCATGGCCTTGGATCCATGTGTACCGCCATGCCCAACCCTCACACCTGTGTCATGACCTCAGATCCAGATGCACCATCATCCCCAGCCCCCACACCTGTGTCATGGCCTGGGCTCCAGGTGCACCACCATCCCCTAGCCCCATACCTGTGTCATGGCCTCAGATCCAGGTGCACCACCATCCCTCATCCCTCACATCTGTGTCATGGCCTGGGCTCCAGGTGCACTGCCATCTCCTACCCCTCACACCTGTGTCATGAACTCAGATCCAGGCGCACCACCATCCCCATCCCCACACCTGTGTCATGGCCTTGGATCCAGGGTCATCATCATCCCCTACCCCTCACACCTGTGTCATGGCCTCAGATCCAGGTGCACCGCCATCCCGTAACCCTCACACCTGTGTCAAGCCCTGGGCTCCAGTGCACCGCCATCCCCTACCCCTCACACCCGTGTCATGGCCTGGGCTCCTGGGCATACCACCATGCCCCTACCCCTCACACCTGCTCCCCCAGGACTCCATCTTCCTGAAGTATATGCCACTCCCACCTCTCCTGGGCTGGGTAGACCAAGAGACAGCTGCCATTTGGAGGAGGGGCACCTGGAGCAGGCCCGTGGTAGAAGCCCAACCAGAAATGCTGCTCCCTGCAGCTCATGGGGAGCTTCCTGCAGAGCTCCAGGCCCTGGGGCCATGGAGTAAATTGGCATTGCCCACAAAATCCACAAGTGACTGTTGTGCTGTGCTCTGTGAAAGGTCTCTCCTGCAGCACTGATTCCTGGACCCTGCAAAGACGGGGGCTTTGTGATCCCCGTTTTATAAATGAGGAGGCTGAGGCATGGGGAAGTTGAGTCACTCTCCTTCATAACCAAAGAGGACTCAGTCCCGGGCCTGTATGACTTCAGCTTCCAAGTCCTGGCCTAGAAGCCGGGTTCCAAAAACAGGAGCAAACACTGGCTTCAGCCTCTGGTGGATGTGGTCCGATGCTAGGTGGGGATCTCAGGGATCTGACTCTTCTTTTAGGGGGAAAATGGGGAAGTGGTGGGTCTGGGAAGAGGCAGGTTGGAGGATGAGGGACCATGGCAATTTTGAGTCCAGTGTGATGCCTCCTATGTACAGGGACCCCATCTGTGGGGGGGTCATGGCTGCCCACCTCATGGTGGTTCTGATGCCAATGGGCAAATATAGGAATGATCTCAGTGCAAGTACAGGCACAGTCAGTGCTCAGGAATGGCAGCCTATGAGCTGGCTTCCTTTCTCTTAAAATCACCAAGTTGTTTGTAGCCCATCATGCCATCAGCCTATACAGCCAGCTGCCCCAAATAGTAAATCCTTGTTAATTAAGAGGGTCAAGTTATAAGCTCGTTAACTAAACACTTGGTAAGCAAGTCTGAAGTAACAGCATACTCAAGAGCAAGAAGCATGAATGTTATAACCTCTTACAGGAAAAGAAACACACAAAGAACATACGAGCAGGTCCCCATTAATATGGCCCCAAAAAGCTGATGGAGATTCATTCTTACCTAATAATTAAAAAGGTTGTTTTTCAATGTTGGTCAATCTTGTTTGAATTACCAAGACTATGATATTTGACAGTACAAATCATTTTTTATAAAATTTGATAATTCAAACCTTAATAAACATAGTCTTCTTTCCCTTAATTAATTAGCACTGAAGAGATTTAGCTGAACTTATGAGCCCTCTTTGGCATTTTCTTTGTAAAAATGTGTGAGACCCATAAAGAGGGACTCTCCAGCAGTCATTGGTGCTTGGTCATATTCCAGCTTACTGGGCACTTGTCTACTCTCTCAAAAGAGCTTGTTCTCCCTTGTTAACATGAAATCTTATGTTACAAAAAGGAAACAAGAAGTTGTCTACCCTACAGTTACGATATGTGCCAGCCTGTATTGATGCAGGAGTGAGTCATGTTTTGTCCTGGAGAATGCCTGTTGCACTTTTCGTATTAAAGACAGTATCAGATTCGTAGCGTGGCACTGAGGAAGTTTCTGGACAGAAGCGTTTCTCTGCTCTCTAGGATGGATTCAGTCTGCTTCTAATGGTGACCAGAGACACTACCTGGGTAGATGAATACCAAGGGTCTCTCATGCCTTTGTCAGCCCAAGGGTCCTGCTGCAATGAGCCTAAACTGCTGCCCTGACCACCCAGGGGTGTGGGTCAGAGTTGGTCTGAGACACAGGGACCCCCACTCTCGCTTTGCCCATGGCCAGACCATGCTTGGGCACCAGCTGCAGTCCTGAACCCTTAGACAGAAGTGAGGTCAGAGCAAGGGAAGGAGCGTCCAGATAATGCCAGTCTTCCCAGGAAAAAAACCCTTTCCTTTGGTGAGGGAGGGGTGACTCTACCCACCTTGCTTCATGTTTGGGAGGCCAATATCTGAGTTTGATGTTTGAACTCACCCATTTTACAGCCACTTGGCTAAAAGTCCAGCAGAATTGCAGAGACAGAGTCAGATACCCTTGTCATCTTCCAGCTGCTGAAAAACCCTGGTGCTGCCCACAGCAGGCTGCCCCTCATGTGAAGAATTAAACATGTGCTGTTAACAGTGTTACTGGTGGGGTTTCTGCTAATTGTAGCAACACAAAATGCTGCTGTGACATACACACACATGCACAATGTTTTGCATTAGAATCTGAATCCTGCCTGTGGTTTTGGGCCTGAGGCCAGGTCTCTCTGGGTTGAAAACAGATAGCAAATCTTAGAAATGTTAAAGCTTTCTGTGGTTAAATGAAATTGTTTTCCTTTTCATAACGGGAAGGATTGAAAAATAACTAAAGATGAAATAAAATGTTCCACTCTGTGTGTTAGTCTGTTTTCACACTGCTGATAAAGACTACCAGAGACTGGAAAGAAAAAGAAGTTTAACTGGACTTAGAGTTCCATGTGACTGGGGGAGGCCTCAGAATCATGGCAGAAGGTGAAAGGCACTTCTTATACAGCGGTGACAAAGAAACTAAGGAAGATGCAAAAGTGGAAACCCCTGACAAACCCATCAGATCTCGTGAGACTTATTCACTACCACGAGAACAGTATGGGGGAAACTGCTCCCTATGATTCAAATTCTCTCCCACCGGGTCCCTCCCACAACATGTAGGAATGATGGGAGTAAAATTTATGATGAGATTTGGGTGGAGAACAGAGCTGAACCCTATTAGTCTGGGATTCTGTGTTCTAACCTTTTGTCTGGGACCACCTAAAATCACACTGAGCATACCCCCGTGGGGAAGACCCACATTTTGGCAAACACAGTTATAATACAGTGAACAGATCGACGTTTTTAATAATACCAAGCACATGTGAACTAGTTAGGCCCAAACAGAGAGTTTTAAAGGGTATTGCTGCTACCTAGCATAAATTAGTACAATGGAGTCTTAGCCACTAACACAGGCGCTCACACACACACACACGCACGATTGTGGATTCCTGTCATTTTAGTACCACATTTAAAGTCAAGGAATCAGTACATTGTTAATCATGACCTTGAATATCTCAGCTTATTTTCAGAAACAAAAGTAATTGTGGCAACAATCACCAGTTAGAATGTCAGTGAGGAACACCAACATGACATCTAAAGAATGATGAAATAATTCATATCTTTTAACAAGCACATTTATTACAACTGGGGGATTTTCTTATGGATTTTCTTCAGCCTAACAGGGTTGTGTCGCAGAGAAGAAATTCCATGCAAAGAGCTTAGACTTCCATGCATTATTTTCCCTGAAAAATTAACCTAGATGCAGTGTTCAGGTTTCTCATGTAGGCTCTAGGAAATTTTGGAAGCTCCTGTTGTTCCCACACTTTTTTTCTCACTCTTCCTAAGGATAAAATTGACTAATTTTAAGCATTTTATGCAATGCTCATGATTTTTGTCATATTTGCCATAATGCAATATTTACCACAGTATAACATATAATGATATTTGTGTTATTTACTTAAAATTATTTTTAAACATGCCTGTTTAACTCTGATACTTGTACTTTAAAAGGCAATGACAGCTGCACTACAAATGGAAAACCGTGATCACTTGCTGTAAGTAGAAGACAATTATAGAATAAATGTACCACAGGCAAAATATTTTGCTTAGATTCTCACATCTGCTTATGGGTTTGAGGCTGAGTCCTGCTTCCTCTTGGTAAAAAGCAAGGTTAGGTAAGTGTCAGATTGATGTTACAGACACAGAAGCAACCACGGACTGAGACTTCCTACTCAAGGTCATCAGAAAAGCCCACTGTGTATCTGCAAGGAACCACTTCATTACTATGGTCTTACATGTTATTTAAGTTTCAGTTACATCACACTGAAAACCATCTGGCTTGCCATGTGAAGCTTCAGAAATACACATCTCTCACTTGGCTTCTGATATTACCAGATGCACATGCTGATGGGCAGCTCTAGCCCGAGGGGAGCTAAAAACTAATGTTATTAAACATTAATCTAAAAAACTGATATAATTTTATTCCTCTGGGCCAAAGCTTGGTCTAGGGATGGGGCATGGGTCCCGGTTCTAGCCACTGAGAGACAAAGAGAGGCCTCTGGAAATTCTTGGAAGATTGTTTTTTTCCATGATAAAATCAAATGCAATGAACGAAGCCTCTTCTTTTACCACATTTAGAGCCACAATGTGAAGAGCTGATGTCTGGTGCTGTGGCAGCCATCATGTCACTATGAGGTATGAACCTTCTAAGTAAAACACCATGCAGAGATTAGAGAACAGGAGGACTGAAAGAGCCTGGAACCTGGTGCCATATTTGAGTTTCTGGACCAGTGTGAAGTTCACCTTCAGGTATCTCTCTATTTTCTTTTCTTTTCTTTTTTTTTTTTTTTTTTTTTTTTTTTGAGACAAGATCTTACTCTGTCCCCCAGGCTATAGTGCAGTGGCATGATCTTAGCTCAATGCAACCTCTGTCTCCCTCGGCTCAAGTGATCCTCCCACTTTAGCTTCCTGAGTAGCTGGGACTACAGGTGTGTGCCACCATGCCTAGATAATTTTTGTATTTTTAGTAGAGGCGGAATTTCACCATGTTGCCCAGGCTAGTCTTCAACTCCTTACCTCAGATGATCCGCCCACTTTGGCCTCCCAAAGTGCTGGGATTACAGGTCTGAGCCACTGTGCCTGGTCACCTCCAGATATTATAATAAATAAACACCAAGAATCCTTATATCCCTACCCCTAAAGAACATGGACATATTTGATAAGTGGTTGGTCAGCTACTTGCAGTTAAACACATTTAGAGTAATACACTAGCTATTATTCATGGTTATCACCAATGATTACCACCAGCATGCTTTTCTTCCCCTTAATCAATATGAATTCCAATTATCTTCTAGAAACTGCTTAAGATTTAATTCCAGGGAGCAGAAGCCAGGGAAGCATTTTATGGATTAGAATTCTTACAGAAGTGACTCTGATAAAATAAAAGCTATGCAGCAAACACACACACACACACACATGCACATAATCTTTAAGCATTAATTTGGATTTGGTCAGGGAAAGAGAGCAATACAAGTTTTACAAGAATATTGTAATTAGAGCTTACGCAAATATGGGTTGAGTTGTGGGAGGGAGGTTTTGAAGGCTACAGTGGAGGATCCCAGACAAAGGTGCTGATTTTCAGATCTCTTCCTGCAGCACTGAAGAAGCAGGACCTCAGGAAGAAGCTCCGTAAGCTGCCAGAAGCACAAGTGGAGGCTCCTGGAGAGGACGGTGAAGCCACCCCTCCCCTTGGCAGAATGGTGTCCAGGGGTCGATGGCTTCTGCTTCTTTCTGCCTACCAAATCACTTGTGAGTTCCCCTTAAACCAAGCTCTCACCAGTACACTCAGAGGCAAATAGACCAGGGAAATGTACCTCCCAGCCTTAGAAGAAGATGGTGGGACTGAGGTGTCAAGAGGAAATACAGCACCGATATACATGTACCAAGAGAAGAGGGGGGAAAGTGTTCAAAATTACACTTAATTCATTCATCCATTCAAAAAATACTTAACAATCCCATGCTCTATGCCAGTCGCTGTCTTGTAATGGGATACAACAGTGTACAAACGGCACAATCTTTACCATTATTGAGTTTGTTGCAGCAGTTGTTGCTGTTATATCTCACTGCTCTCATTGCAAATGTTGATGGTGGCTTTTACGTCCGTGAAAATAAAAAGCATGACCTTTTGGTAGCTGTTTGCTGTACAGATGCCTATTTTACTATGTTTGCATGCAGACTTCTATCTGACCTTAAGCTAATGGGAGCTTGTAAAGAGGTGGAATCGAATGTAAAGCTTGAAAAGACAAGAAAGAGAAAAGGAAAGGGAAGAGATGGGGAGGGGAGGAGAGGGAAGAGAAGGCAGGGAAGGGAGAAGCGACAACCATATGTCTTTATTTCTTGTTAGCTCCATTTATGGTCTTTTGTTTCTTTCTCAGAAAGCAGGCTTCAGTGGGCTCAGTTTCTTCCCGGAACCTGAAATGCCTTACCAAGGTGACAAGAAGTGCAAGATAATTAGCTCTCCTTCAATGCTTATGAGTTAAAGGTGATAAAATCTGAGGACTGGTTATCACATTTGAATTTTTCTTTTTATTTCAGGAGTCGGTTTTCACTACCAACCAGTGAGATGACTCCCGCAAAGCAACCTTGTTGAAACCATCCATTTGCTGCATTTTGATTATTTGCTAAGAGCAAGTACCTTTTCTGTTTGGGTTTTGCTTTCAGGAAAAAATTCGGTAGACAGTGGTGGTTTTCCACCTCATGGAAAGAAGGAAGGTAGTAACTCTACTGATGCACTCCTCTGATTTGTGCTAACAAAAAAGAATACTGAAAGAAAAGGGAAATGAACACTATTTTCAGGCAGGTTCTCCAAGTTTGCTTTGACACTGTTATAGTTTTCCTTTAGCAACTGTTGCAGCAAATACCTGTATTTATGTTCAGATTAAACTGAGAGAGCAAAGACTGCAAGAGCCAGCAATTTCTGAGCTGCAAATGCAGGATAGTTCCAATGAATTTCAGATTCTTAAAGGCTTTTGCTGTAGTGAATTCAGGACACAAAGCATTTGAAGGGAAACATGTTAGAGAAGAAACACATCCTAAATGAGAATTACTGAGGACTGGAGACTTGTCATTTATTGGATTAGTTATAGAACTTTACTCAAGCCTGTAATATTTGTTCTGCTACTGTGGTGTGACTGGTAAAATGAAAAGGTATGTCAGGGGAGTTCTCAACTGATGTTCTTATTTCTTCCATCTTCTCATATTGCTGGGAGGATTCTGCCACTGCAGGGCTAGAAATTAATATCACCCTCATTTGATATGAAGAGCAAAAGCAAGGTTATGAGTCAGAGACATTTTGGTCCCAGAACAATAACTCTATTGATTGAGTCAAATGTGTTAACTCCAGCAGCAAGACTTTCCATCTGCGTGAAATAATCACATCTGTTAATTGTGAACAGGAGCATCTTCGAAAGCTGAGCTAGAGGGGGGAGCAACTGGTAAACCAGATGTCCCAAATTTCTGGGTTTGTACATTGTAATTGTTCTAGACTTGTGTGCGGATATTGGTAAATTGAGATGGTTAGATATCGCACAGATATTGGGAGATATGTCCAAAGTTCCCAAGTTAATTTATTACTGAAGTTAGAATTTCACTTACTGTGAGATTGGAATGCCAGCCAGCTACTGAACCAAATGTGTGCCTAGGGGCCATTTTGAGACAATTTGCTGAATATTAAAAGTACAACCGATAATGTTTCTCTCCACATCCACAATAGCGCTTAGAGGAAGCATCTGGGATTGAGCCATTTCACATCTGTCTAATCACACTCATTCAAATGTGATGGGCCCAACTGGCCTACGGACATGGCTGCACATCACCACGGGTGGAAATGAAATCTAAATTGGCTCAGGAGAGAGATGAAGAGAAAGTGCACATAGATCATTGGCTCAGATAACATATTCTGTTTGTAGAAGTCACGAAGAGTGGAAATTGGAACATGTAAATTAAAGAAAAACAGGTAAGAGTTCACCTGAACCCAGTCACACACCCTGTAGAGCTTGCTTCTTTTCCGCCATTTGATGTGGCCATACTTGTTTACTTCACATATCAGACACTTCTCATTCCCTCTAGTGTGCCCGTGAGCAGTTGCAGTTTGAGTTTCTCAGTCAGGAAGGTTTGCTATTTATTCAAGGGCTGCTGCTAAAAAAAATCAGGTCTAATCAAGAATACAGAAAAGTGAAATTATGCACAATTATGCATATTTTTCTAGGGAATATAATAGATGTTTTCATGATCTTATAATGTAAAAATATAAAGGTAAGACTCTAGCTTCCTCTCTTCTGTTTTTCTGGTCTCATTTTAGGCTAATATTTTCTTCTGCAACCAGGTACCAAATTATCACATGTGGAAGCTATGAAACTGAAGGTTCTGTAAAACTATAAAGCCAGAGAACTTACGACCCCTCCTTATAGGGAGAGAGATGGAAGAATATTAGGCTGTCTTTAATATAAAGCATCTAATTTTTTAGTCCTTAAGACTCAAGTCCACAATGGAAGAAGAACATTCATTTGGTGCAAGTTGGTGATTGCAGAAGCCCAGGGAGTGATGTCAACACTGGGGTTCACCTGAGAACATGGACACGGCTGGTGAGGGTTTAGGAGATGCTCATATGAGGTCTTCATATATACCCTGGATCCCAGCTCTGCCTTCCCACCTGAGAGGATGTGATTCAGCCAAGATGTCCCAGAGTCAGCTCTCTGCTCGTATTTGTTCTGCACTGAAGCTAATCATCTGAGAAATCCAAGAGGTGTTTAATGCAGTTAGGAAAGAGGGGGGATGGAAGCCATAAATTCCTTTTCATGTAGCAGAGTATATATGTCATACTCATTCTGTGACATTTGGGGCATAAACAAGAGTAGATGAAGGAATGTGAAGATACTCCAAATAATGACTTTTATCTCTATAAAAATGATATGGACAACATACACTTGGTTGTTATGACATACTCTTTTCAGATTTGCTACCTGCCTTTCACTGATTTTTCTGTGCCACAGGTCTTAACTCCTGCAGGCTCAATTTCTCAGTCCCTTCTGCTCACTGATATGTGGGAAGGTTTGGCCAAAAGTGGGCGACTGGTGGGAAGAAGGAGGAGAGAATTAGGGGATTGCTGAGCCCATTCTCTACTTTTGATAGTACGGCTGGCACTGGCTCTGTCTTCTCAGTTTCTGTCTCCCATCAGACAATTCCTCCCTCTATGGTCCTACTCCTACCTGGACATTTTCCAGTTGGATTCCAGTTCTGGGCATGTTCCCTCCTTCAGAGCTCTAAGTACTTCCCATTGGCTTCAACTCCTGGGCTCAGCTAGCACCACCTTTTCCCATTGTCCCTACAGGGCTAGGGCTTCCTGTGGTTATTAACGTCTGTGTTGTATCATCTTTCCTGAATTTCAGCTCTCTGTAACCAGTTCCCCAAATAAAATTCCCCCCATATACCTACCTTCTGTGAGTCTCTTTGCCTGACATGACTGTATTAAGTATACTCAATGTATTTGTGAGTTTGGGATGATATCACAATGTGCTGTAGACTGGGTGGCATAAAAAACAGGAATTTATTTCTCATTGTTCTGGAGCTGGGAAGTCCAAGATAAAAGTGCTAGCCGATTCTGTTCCTGATGAGGGCTCTTTCCCTGCCTTGTAGATGGCCACCTTGTCAGTGTATTTATACATGGTGAAGAGAGAGAGCAAGCTCTCTGCTGTTGCTTCTTATAAGGGCACTAATCTCCTCATCATGGCCCCACCCTCTTGACCTCATCCAAACCTAATTATCTCCATAAGGCCCTGTCTCTGGATACCATCATGTTGCAGCATGGGATGGTCCACAAACACATGTGGGACTTAGTGTCATCACTTGACTGAGCATGAGCTCAGGAACTCATGAGGGCTGTATGTCATCATGACCTCCCCCACACAGTTTTCCCCAGACTCCAGTGATTTGGTTAATCCCACCATAGTTTTGTATCCTGCCACTCAAGGGTTTATTCATAATTGTGAACTTCCTGTCCTGTTGTTAATGTTTTATTCCTTAAATGGACTCAACATTTATTCTTAAAAATAATTCCCATTTCAATTTTTAGATGTTTTTGAAGTAGAAGAAAATCAACAAGTCGCACAGCTTACATTTTACAAATTCCACATACTCAGAACAAGAAATAAGATATTACCATGCACCCCCCTCCCAGTCACTAAATCCCTTCAAGAGTAACAGCGGCCCTGATTCTTTGCTCTCAATCAAATAGAAGAATGAGGAAATGGTATGAAGGGGTTCCCCACCAAACAGACTGTCCAAATAACTACTAATCACATTATGTGTTCTCAACCTTCACCAAGGAAATTCAATACAGTATCTCTATATACTCACCACAATGACTAACATGAAAAACACAAATGCTGGCAACCCAATTTTCCTTAAACTGCTGCACACATACCCTATAGTTGGCACATCACTTTAATAAAGTCTTTGGAAATATCTATCAATGCGTGCACATATGCATATCCTCTGACACAGCAACTCTAAGGTACGCATACAGCCTAGAAGTACATGCAATTTATGATCTAGAATGCCCACAGTAGCTCTACATGTAAAAAATAGAAAAAAAAAATGGCAGGAACAATAGAATGAATAAAATGTAATATATTTACATAAAGGAATAATACACAATGATGAGATTAAAAGATATCCAACTATACAGCATATCATAAATATAATATTCAATGCAAAAAGCAGTCTTAAGAATATATGTTTCTGAGTGCTTTTAAATAAATACATTTAAAAGGAAATTTTCTATTGCTGCCAGAAATGGAAAATCAGAATCACTTAAAAAAGCAATCCTCCCCCACAAATTATTAAATTCCCTAAAAAAATATTAAATCCTACTTATATTTGCTTGCCTACCAAATTTCCTGAACTAAGATCTCTTTGTTAAAAAGATTTTCTAGCATAAGAAAGGTTTTTTTGAATATACTAGCATTAAAATGAGACCTTTTTCTTATAGTCGCATGAGGCATTGAAAGAGAACTGGAAATGAAATTGCCTAATGAGTCATCAGACAACAGCAACTAAAAGTCTTGAACTGTGACAGCAACCACAATTATTAATAGCTCCCATCCCTCCAGTGATGTGAGTCTGACATTGTATAGAATAAAGTGAGCGTGGATGGTTAAGAGTCATCATCATTAGTTCCTGAGCGTAGCAGTGATGTGGGTTCAAGGCCCTCTCTGGTTGATGAATTCATTCCTTTTGAAAAGGCAAATGAGACTTCTTCATGTATCAAAGAAGAGACTGTGGCTCCACATGTGTGCCCCCTCTCTCACTCACCCTTTCTCTCACTGGCTTATTCTGAGAGAAGCCAACCGCCATGTTGTGAGCTGCCCTGCAGAGTGGTTCAGGGACTCAAAACCAAAGGATGCCTCCAGGCTCCAGTCAGTGAGGAACTCAGGTCCTCGGTCCAACAGCCCATGAGAAATGGAATACCTTGAAGCTACTGAGGGCATTTGAAACTGGATCTCCCCCAGCAGAGCTTTCAGATAACCCTGGATCCACAGCCACACCAGCCTGACTGCAACCTCATGAGGGCTCTACAGCCCGAGGCACACAAGTAAGTCACCTGCATCTGATGACTGACCCACAGAAACTGTGAGAAAATACATGCTTGTTGCTTAAAGCTGCTAAAACAAACAAAAACCCAACAACCAACATAGCAAAAAATATTGCCTTTGAATAACTTTAATGCAAGCAGCCCAGATTTTATGTTACCTATGAGGTTTCTTTTTCCTTCTTTTCTTTTCTTTTCTTTTTTTTTTTTTTTTTTTTGTTATGAGACAGAGTCTCTCTCTGTCACCCAGGCTGGCGTGCAGTGACACAATTTTGGCTTAATGCAACCTCAGCCTCCTGGGTTGAAGCGATTCTCCTGCATTAGCCTCCGTGTAGCTGGGACTACAGGTGTGTGCCACCAGCCCAGCTAATTTTTTGTAGTTTTAATAGAGATGGGGTTTCACCATGTTGGCCAGGATGGTCTCAATCTCCTGACCTCATGATCCACCCGCCTCGGTCTCCCTAAGTACTGGAATTACAGAAGTGAGCCACTGCACCCGGCCTTCATTTTTAATTTATTTATTTTTGTTTCCTAAGATGAGATCTCTCTGTAGAAAGAAAAACGATATCCAGGAACTTCCAAGATGGTAGCTTGCTTGTGGGTGATAAGATATTCTTATAGGCTTCAAGATCAGTATGTAGTGAAGGTATGTCTTGAGAGTAATATCTTCTGTCTCTTTATGTAGCTGCTTTAATGTGGCAGTTTATCACTGAAAAAAAAGTACTTTTAAATTACTCATATTTCCTCCAAAATGTAAAGTCAATGCTGTTGGTTGAAATCCCATTTTTTTTTCTTTCATTGTCTAACGTATTTCTTCCTTTTCTTATTTACCTTTCCCGATGGTTGAATCCTGAGAGTAATTTCTAGGCAGTTTGGAAAATTTAATTGTAAGGTTTTTTGTTTTGTTTTGTTTTTTAAATAACAGTATTCTACGTTTCCCTAATAAAACAGAAGTGATTCCCATAACTACTTTTTACTATTTATTGATGAGTTCAGGGTAAGTCTTCCTTGGAAATGTTCTTTTATTTATTAAGAGTTGATAAGACAGTGAGAAATTTAATAATTTTCAGCTTCAGTAGTGGAGCTAAATTTTTAAATATTAAAGTACAATTAGGCATATATTTTCTTTTTTTTCCTAGCATGGTAATTGCATGCACTTCAAATATTAACTATCAACTGGTAGATGAATGGGCTTGACTCTACTAATTACAAAATAAGGCATTCCATGGCCGATGCTCCGATCATGGTCAGTGGCACAGTAGTGAATAAATGAATGAAAAAACAATGAGAGCTAAATCATAAATAACGATGACAATAGCAACATCTCCACGGAGAAGTCTCTAAACAGGTACCATCCATGGCTTCCCGTGATACACAAGCAGATTCTGTGCCCCAACCTCCATGCTTCTTCCCTGAACCCCCATCTCCTTCTGCCTATGGAATGGGTGTCATCCTCCATGGGCGGGAGGAAATGGGGGTTCATGGAAGAAGCCTAGGGGTGGGGCACAGAGGTTGATTCTCCCTATGGACCTTGCTGGGGTAATCATAAAATTTTATTCTTGTTCTCTTTCTTCTGTTTACACATCCCACCAATTCCTGTTACTTGCTTGCAATAGAAAGGCCAATGTCATATCAGGGATTCAGTTTCAACATATTAATTTGGGGTAGACACAAATATGCAGTCCACAATAGGCACCTTTTCAGGGGGAGAATTTTCTAGTTAGGTTACATAAGCTCCATGTCCTCCACCAAAATTTCTATCCCCCATCTTGCTTAATTCTTTAATATTTGTGTGTATATCATGGAAAATATGTTACTTTATTAACTTTTCATTATCTTCTCTGTCTTCTTGAAAATAGCTGTAAAATATCACCTTCATGCAAGCTCATGAAGTCAGGGTTTTTCATTTGCTTTGCTTCCAGCTACATCTGCATGTCTTGAACAGTGCCTCCCATAGAGGAGGAATGCAAACATTTGGTGGATGAATTTTACACAAAACGGGGACTCAATCTCGCTGCTCACTGTCAACCTCAGAAGCCAACCCCTCTCCAGACTTTCCCCAAGAGGCACTTTTTGGTGTGATATGCTTTGTAGTAATCACTTGGTCCTTCTCAGACATGCTTCCTCTCTCATGGCAAAAGACCTTGGATATATCAGTCATCACTTGGCAACCTGATGCCACATCCAGCAACCTGAAAACTGACCATTTTACAACCAGCTATAATACTGCTGTCCATTTTATGGATCTGTTAAAGGAAAATGCTTTCAGCAGCAAAATTTTTCAACCTTTGGAGCTCTACAGCCACAGTTAATTCAAGTGACAAGTTCATGACACTTGGCTTGGATGACATTACATTGATTTCTAGGAAACAAGGTGGTAATGGTAAGACCTTTGTGAAATAAACATTGTAAGTATTGGAGGCAAAAGAGAAGACTGCACAGATATAAAAAGGCGGCATTCATGGGCCGTTAGAAAGTGCTGTTAAATAGAAACTTTGCCTTAGGCCCAGATGGAGAGTGGAAAGGGCAACGTCAGGGTAAAGACTGAAGATGAGGGTGTGAAGAGGTCAGTGTGATCTTGAGAACCTGGAGAGTGAAAAGTGTGGAACACAATCCCCCAGCTCTCATTTCACTTGGCTCCATGATCAGCAATTCATCCTCTCATGAGGACTTGGAGTCTGTGAGCAAACCTTCTCATAGGTTGGGTGAAGAAAGCGAAGTGATATTCTTTCTCTGAGTTTTTCATTTTCATACTGTGCCTCAGTTTCCTCATTTGTAAAAAGGATGTGACAATATCTATTTCACAAGTTGTGAATATATCAATAAAGTCCTTAGAATAGGGGCTGAGACACAGTCTGTGCTTAATGAATCTATACTATTACTATTGTATCATCTATTATTTAAATGCTGTTTCCTTTTCTCTATTTTATTCTGATTTTTCACATCCATTCCAACATCTACTGTTTTCTGACTTTTTAATAATGACCAGTTTGGCTGGGGTAAGGCAGTATCTCACTGTGGTTTTAATTTGCATTTCCCTGATGATTAGTGATGTTCATGTTCGTTGGCCATTTGTATATCTTCTTTTGAGAATTGTCTATTCATGTTATTTACTCACTTTTTTGTGGGATTATTTGTTTTTCTTGTTTTTATTTTTGAGTTCCTTGCAGATTCTGGATATGAATCCTTTGTTTAATACAAAATTTGCAAATATTGTTTCCCATTCTACAAGTTGTTTGTTTACTCCGGTGATAATTTCTTTGCTGTGCAGAATCTTTATAGTTTAGGTCACATTTATTTATTATTTATTTTGTTGCATTTGCTTTTGGGGTCTTAGTTACAAATTCATTGCCTAGACCAATATCCAGAAGAGTTTCTTCCTAAGTTTTATTATAGAATTTTTATGGTTTCAGGTCTTAGATTTAAGTCTTTAATCCATCCTGAGTTGATTTTTACATATGGCAAGAGATATGGCTGTAGTTTTATTCTTCTACATGTGACTATCCAATTCTCCCGGCAGCATTTATTGAATAGGGTGTCTTTCCCCAGTTTATGTTTTTGTATGCCTTGTCATAGGTCAGTTCATTATAAGTATTTGGCCTTTTGGGGGGGGCTAATCTGTTCCATTGGTCTGTGCATCTACTTTTTTTTCCAGGTTCTTCTTTTACTTGAAAGAGATTTCAGAAGAAAGTGGATTTTTTTCCCACATGTCTCTTACCCAAAGTAGAAGAAAAGCTAGACTGAAAGGGCCAATTGTTTCCAGAAAAGAAGTAGAACTTACAATTCTTTGTGAAAGTAAGGAGTATCCCTGAATGTTTTACATGCCAGAAAAAAAATGTTCCTTTAGAACAACCAGAATGTTCCACTCACTTATATTCTTTGCCAGGTTCTTGCAAGCACTGGAACTGGAGGTGCCTGGCCCACAGCTTCTGTGTCTAGAGACCAAGGGACCCCACACAGCCTCCAGTCCAGCTAGATTCTAGAGCTTTCCAACTTCACCTGAACACAGGGTTCCTGAAACAGACATAGGAATGGACACACATATAGGTTGAGGTCAATGGCGGAAGTTTTCTTATTCTTTCTGCTCCTCTAAGCTTAGATGGACCACATACATGCTTATTTGGGGATAACATATTTTTAAGTAAGTTGTTGGGATCTCATTTGGCTCAAGAACAAGTTAAAAATGGGAGTGGATCGCCTTCCCTAGGGTTTGGCAAAACTGGAGTTTATTCTCTCTCCACTCTGCAGAATGCCCAGTGTCTGGGAACATGAGGAATTGTATCATTTGGGACTGATGATTGCATTTTATAGAATGTATTGACAGTCATTAAATAGGAAAATAAGAGTTGCAGAAAGATTAAATCTGTCTTGTGCTAATGAGAATCTTCTGTTTATTCCTGTCTGTATCAATGTGCTTTTCCTCAATAGACAAGATTTGCTTAAAAAGATACAGATAAAAGTAAAAGGAGGAGACATCAAACAAGGCTGCCAGATCCACGTGGATAGTCAGATCCACAGCTGGCTTTGGTTTAAAGGCTGTGTTTAATCTGCCACAGGGTTCTATAGACAGCTCCTGATTAACACATTTGAGTTTCTACTTGGCAATATGCTTTATCATGTCTGTTCTTTTCTTTTATCTTTCTACATTTGTATATGCAGTGTCTCCTACATGCCAAGCATGATACTAGATGCTGAGAACACATTGGTGAATTCAGCATGGTGACCGTCCTTATGGAGAAGCAGAGATCATCAGGGCTCAAAGAAAATGCAATGATTAATACTGTAATATCATCTCCTATGAGACAAGCAATTTTCTGAGTATTTTGCATATGTTAACTCATTTAATTCTCAAAATAATTCTACAATAGGTACTGATGTGATCTGCCCCTTTGTAGAGATGAGGAAAGGAAGTCACAGAAGGGATTAGTAATTCACCCAAAACCCTTCAGCTGGTAAGGCTTAGGAAGTGGTCAGTTGTATGAAGACCAAAGCAGTATGGGGCGTTAGGGAACTGGGGATAAGAAGAGTCTTCTTACACAGAGTGGACTTTATCAATGATATTGGAAGGTAGATCTGTAAGAAATGAGAGAAAAATAAGCAAATCTGGCAATAGACTATTTCAGGCAAAGGAACAAGGGGCGAAGGGACGTCCTGCTCAGCTGATTACAGGAAGAGAAAGAGGCTAGAAGAGAAGAGGGTGGTGGACAGGTAAAGGCGTGGCAGGGGGTGAGGCAGGAACGGTGGCAGGAGCAAGTCAGTAGGATCCTAAACGCCTCCTTAGAATTTTGGTCTGAGTGTGGGAAAAGGCAACGGAGGTTTCTGAGCACTGAGAATGCGTGAGGCAATTCCTGCTTCCCCAGGCCTCTCTGGCTGTTTTGCACGGAGGAAGAGCAGGAGGAGGCTGTCTGTCCCCCAGGATGGAGGTGAGCATAGGGCACCAGGGCAGTGTTAGAGAAGGTGAGGAGTTGTGGTTGGGTGAGGGGTGTGTTTCAAATGTGGAGAAGCAAAAAATATTTGGTGAGGAATATTCCTGCTAGTAATGTGCAAAGAAGAATGTCCCTCAGGACTCTATGAAACACATTTCACTTATTTATGTTAGCTACTTGGCTAGTAATGTCCCCAGATTCAGCGCTGAGCAATTGGATGACAGATGGAGCCATTTATGGGGGAGGAGAATGTTTGTGGGAGGAAATAAACTCGGGGAAGGGAAAACTAAGTGCACCAAAACTGCCTAAGTGGTAGAGACAAAGTTCAATTTTAACTTGATTCATTTTCAGAAGGGGCAGGGAACTCTAAACAGCAGAACCTTTGTACCAAAAAAGGATAATAACATCAATACTAGTTCACCCTTACATGGTGTTTAAATGTGCCAGGCATAGGTAGAAAGGCTTCACATGTATCAGCTCCCTTCATTCCCAACACCACCATCCCCATAAGCAGATGGCAGAGGTGAGGCACTGGCTGAGTGTGTTGTTTGAAATTAGTCATAAGGAGGCGTGATGTGCACCCAGGCAAAGTGGGAAGTCAATATATTATTATTATTATTATTACTTATAGGTCAACCTGTCAATTTTTCTGGAAGACTTATTGACTTTAATTAGTTTAAATATCCAAAATCTTCAATTCTTAGCTAAACAAATATTTTCATGTTAGACATAACAAGGCAGAGTTCATCTCAGATTATAGCGATTGATGAGGAATTCTGCATCCATCATTATTTTGAACTAATCCTACTTAATTGAATTTATAATGTCATGTAGGTTGCTAAGTCCTTTCACATGAGCACAAGTAAGGTACCTTCCATTGCTCCTGGAAAAAAATACCCTGTTATCTAAAAATTTAAAAATTTATGTAAGTTTTAACTACATAATATTACACAAATATATATATATATATATATTTCCATATATATATGGAAATTCTAATATATATATATGTGTGTATATATATATTTGGAAATTTTGGGAGGGGAAGGTAGACCATGAGAAGAACAAAGGGATATTAAAAGATATCCCCAAGTCTCTGCAATGTACTTGCCGGGATCAGGGAAGTATTTTAGGTACCTCTGCTTTGTACTTAATCCTTGGCCCATTATACGTGCTTAAAACAAAGGAATATCAAAGAAAACGTTCCTTTAAATGCTTCTTGACTTTTTCCATAGAGACTCATACAAACAGAGCTGCCAATGCCAACACTGCTTTGGGATTTAAATGTACGAGAGTATTTTAAAATATTTTCATGTTCAAAGAAAATAACGTCTGAGCTAGAAAAAAAGATTAACTGTGTGTCAGGCACTATCTTGGGTGCTCTATGTAATTTACGCATTGAATCAACCCAATAGTCTTTGGTTTTATCATTTTATAGATGATGACACTAAGGCTTACAGAAGGTGAGTGAGTTACCCTGGGTCACAGTGCATGTTAGTGGTGAGGTCAAGGCTTATACCCAAACCTTCTAAATCCAGAATTAGAGATCTTACTCATGAGGCTATTTAAAGCTGGCTATCTCATTGCATAAGTTTAAAATGTCACAACTTCCCTATCCAACCAAGCACAAAAGATCAGACAATAGAAGTTTAGAGGCAAGCAGAGGCCGTTGGTTTTTAGGTTGTGAGGTATCCCAGCCTTGAAAACACCATTAACAATTACACATGTGACTTTTTTAAAAAAAATTCAGCCTCTTAAGGGTATTCCCTTTGGTTCCTAAAATGCAGTTAGAAATTAGCATCTGGATGGCCTCAAAGAGAACAACTGAAGTAGAAATTTCATCCACAGGAAAGGATCAACAATCAAGACATAACAGCAAGCTTTCCTGGGGCCTGGAGGAAAGAAACACTCTGAGTTCATGTATCTTGTATTCATGGGAAGAACGTATTTGAGAATCATCCATATTTATATCAAGTAATGTACTAGAGTAAATGTCAGTTTTTCACTCTCTCTTTCTTTTTAACTTAACATGCAGAAAAGTAAATGACCCATAAAGAAAAAGAAATGATATTTTTCTACCATGAAAATTTTAAAATATGCAAACATTTTGAAACCTAATAGAGCAGTTTATAAAGTGAGTTTGGTGCATTTTCTTAACAGAGGTTTTACAAGGTTTTATAAGGGTTTTGGTTGGTGCAGAGTGTTCAATGTTTTATTGTATTGCATTTAGAAACGTATTCATCGGGTGACTCACACTTCATAGCATTGACACCTTCATAAATATTTGCTGTGTTGGGGTAAAGACTGAACACTAATAGATTTCTAAATCCATAAAGACTATAATTGAGGACAATCAGGATTATTCTTCTAAAGCTGTGTTAGTCCATTCTCACACTGCTAATAAAGGCATATCCAAGACTGAGTAATTTATAAAGGAAAGAGGCTTGACTGACTGACAGTTTAGTATGGCTAGGGAGGCCTCAGGAAAGTTATAATCATAGCAGAAGAAGGAGCAAACATGTCCTTCTTCAGATGGCAGCAGGAGAGAGAAATGCCAAGCAAAAGGGGAAAAATCCCTTATAAAACCTTCATATCTTGTGAGAACTCACTCACTATCAGGAGAATAGCCTAAGGGTAACCACCCCCATGATTCAGTTACCTTTCACTGAGTCCCTCTCATGATATGTGGGGATTAAGAGAACTACAGTTCAAAATGAGATTTGAGTCAAACCATATAAAAAACTATCTGTAATTTTTATGATTAAAGTTTTAATTCAAAATTGAGGGCATGGTGCTTAGCTAAGGGATATTTAATCATTATTTGAGTTTGTCATTTATTAGTTTAAATTAATGCTAGCTGCAGACACAGATACACCCTTAAATCTCTGTGACTTAACCCAAAAAGAGTCCAGTTAGCTGCAGGAGTATAGGGAATTCTGCTCCACACAGTCACTGAGGTTCCAAGTTCCTTTCATTTTATCACTCTGCTAGCCCCTAGGGTCTTAACTGTCCTCAGCTGAGTTCTGCACATCCCTCCAGGTGGTTGGGAGATAAAACAGGAAGAGTGTTATATGGGAAGATTTTATGAACTAAGTCTAAAAGTAACACACATAACTTCTGCCACATTCTATTGGACAGACCCTAAGTACATGAATTTGTCAAACTACCAAGAGATTGGAACATGTAGTATAGCTGTGTGCCCAGAAGAAAGTGGCACTGGGTTTTGGCAGCCATGTATCAGTATGTTCCACAGTTTCCAGGTGTATATTTTGGTTGTATCTGGTGTTGTGAATTGACATTCCCAACACAACATGCAGAAAAAAGATGCTCCCAGTTTCTCTGACACGAGAGGATGAATACAGGAACTTGCTTCTACCGTTCAGACACCTCAGCATGAGCTATGACTGAGTAGCAGAGAGAAGAAGCATAGAGCATCTGTTTTGCAGTTATGGATGTCAGAAGCAACACATTCTGGAGTCATGAGTAGTGCTGGGGGCTTCCACATTATGTCAGAGACATTGAGAGTCCGTTAGCAAGCAGGTCATAGGAAGGGGCTTTGGAGGGGAGTGGTGTTCCCAGAAGCTCAGACTAGAATCTATCTCTCCATTGACTCCAACAATTCTGTGAGCCTCTTCATATCCCTTAATATTGTGAACCACAAAAATTTGAGACAGGTCTCAGTTAATTTAGAAAGTTTTTTTTTGCCAACATTGAGGATGCAAGCCATTGACACAGACTCAGAAAGTCCTGATGACATGTGCCCAAGGTGGTCGGGGCACAGCCTAGTTTTACACATTTTAGGGAGACATGAGACATTAATCAATATATGTAAGAAGCACATTGGTTCAGTCTAGAAAGCTGGGACAAGTCAAAGCAAAGGCAGAAAGACTGGAAGTGAGGAGGCGCTTCCAGGTCACAGATAGGTGAGAGATAAAGGAGCCATTGCATTCTTTTGAGTTTCTGATTAGCCTTTCCAAAGGAGGCAGTCAGATATGCATCTATCTCAGTGAGCAGAGGGATGACTTTGAATAGGAGGCGTTTTTGCCCTAAGCAGGTCCCAGCTTGAAGGGGCCCAAGATATTTTCCTTTCACAATACATTCTTGCTGCTTCAACAAAAGTGAATCTTGTTTTCTGCAATGAATAATGTTGTTTTTATTTAACTCATTTCACCTATGAGGAAAAAAAAAGCAAAAAGACACATGAACTTCAGTGTGTAAGTCCGACCCTGTCAGACTTTGGACAGCAAAGGGATTTCACTAGAACATTTTTATTGAGTTATCTCCTAATATTAAAAAATTGTGGGATTTCATCCAATATTTTGATATTTTACTTTCCTTGAAAGATCAAAATTTGGTAACTTTAAGAAAAGTTATAAGGGAACTTATGAGGATTATTTATTCAATAATCAATATTTCTTACCAGAAAATATGCATTAGATGCCCCAGTGTTTCCCAGCCCTAGGCTAGGTTCAAGGACAGAAGAAGTGAGTAGAGAAAGGGAGAAAGGGGGACAGACGTTTTCTTCCTGAACTGGAGGTTCAATCTACTGCCGTCTCCTCTACTTAAGTTTTCCTCCAATAGTGACAAAATTTAACAACTCACCGTAGCTTACTCTGCGTAACAGCTTACTCTGACCAAGCATTCTCACAGATCATTAATTAATTGTCTCAAATCTCTGAACGCCTTTATAAATATTATTATCACTTCCTTTTAACCAAATGAGTAAGTGAGGCACAGATAATTCAGATCACTTGGCCAAGGCCAGGCTCACACAACTAGTTAGCTGTGTGATTATTAAAAACCTTTTATTTTTAATAATTCCAGAATAATTCCAGAATTGGAATTCAAACTCAGACAGCTCCAACCCTGGAATCTTGGACCCAACTATTATGTAAGAGGGACTCCTGTCCTATCATCCATGGCTTTCAAACCTAGATGTACATTGATGTCATTAGCAGAGTGTCTTAGAATATTTTGGGTTTTGAAAATGAACCTTGAAAATATTATTCTACAAGAAAGAAGCCATACACCAAAGGCCAGGTATTACACAGTTCCTGGAAATGTGAAATGTCTGAAATAGGCAAATCTGTAGAGAACAGAAAGGAGATTAGTGGTTACCAGGAAAGAGGGGTTGTCAGGAACGGAGAATGACTATTCATGGGTACAGGGGCGATAAGTGGTTCTGGAATTAGTGGTGATGGCTGCACAACTCTGTGAATGTTCTGATAACTATTGCACTGTGTGCTTTGAAATGGTGAATTTTATGGTGGATGAATTATACCTCAATGAAGGTGATATTAATGGAAGAAAGAACAACAAATATTTTCAGTCAAAACAAAACAGAGAACAGTAGGGGTTGGGGGGATTGTAGCTCCTGAGTCCTAATCCCGCAGACCAAGGGTACAGCTGGAGTCATTATGCAGTGAACACATCTCCACTCCTTGACCTTCCGCTCCCTTATTAACCACAAAGAGAGCTCCGAGCACACCTGCCCAGGTACTGCTTTTCTGAATGGTCCCTCCCCACAGAACAAGGAGGGATCACTGGGGTGAACTACGAGCCTTGGAAGGTTCATCTTGATTTCTTCTGTTGAGAAATCTCATCTTGTCCAGTGTTTCTGTGTTCTGTGTGTCTCTGAAATCAGATATGGACTTGACCTCTTCAGAGAGCAAGTGGATGAGGAATCCATCCCCAAAGAGGACTTATTCTCCTGGTTGGATTTTCCTCCTGGTGCATATGCAAGCTTTCACTTCATTCTTCTTGTGTGATGATCGATGATGCCTCACACATATCTGATCCGTGGTCATTCATGGGGATAGGTGTTAGTGGATTCCTGAACTCTAGGAACCAAGCAAGCGTCCACCCTGAGTGACTATTTGGTGGTGTGGGTGTGTGCTATAGCTGGCCTAGAGTTAGAACCTGAACAACACCATTTTATAAAAAATAAAGCTATGTTTTAAAATAAGTTGTAACGGCTGCCCCACTCTCCTCACAATAACTGCTGGCCTTTGGCTTCTGTACATAAAACTGCTAGTTTGCTCTGCAAACTATCTACCTTTCTTATCAGTAATAGCCAGAATTGTCAGCTTTTGTGACTAGAATAGCAGCCCAAGCTAATTCCATCCTGGTCCCTGTGCCTTGTAATAAGTAACCAAAATCTGTTATTTCCACTACAGCCCAGAAAATGTGCAAACTAACGCTTATCTTGACTTCTGTAAGCCACTTAGGTAACAATCGAGGGGGCAAGATGTCCTCAAGCCCTTGGAATGTCCGGAACCCCGCTCCCTCCTCTCTGTCCGGGGGATGATTTACAAAAACCCCTAAATGTCTGTGTCCCTTCACCCCCACCCCCACCTCTCGCCCTGACTCCCAAAGTGATTCTTACGGGTATAAAAGGTCTTAACACCCTCCATTCGGGGCCACGGGTTGGAGAGACTCGAGTCCTCCGTGGTCGCCGGCTTAATAAATCCTGCTATTTGGCATACTTTTGTCTTGGTGCTGGTCCCTTAATCTCGCCTCGAATATAACAGGTGCATCTTTACATAATTACACGAATCCTCATCGTTCCTGAGGGTGGCTAAGTCTCAGCATTGAGTATTTATTCTTAGTTCCAGTGCACGTCAGTTTTTAAAATTACCTCTTGGATACTTGAGGAGTGGCTTTATAATTGTTAAATTGCCTTAAATATATTCTTCGGCAATATCATGCTATTGAAAGGGCTTAAACATTTGAGACACAAGGTAATGAAGGTCTTGCTAATACCCATATGCCTCATTCTCCTTTTTCACAAGAGATTTGGCTCAGCACCAGAGGAAAGCAATTTGGCAAAATGCACGGATATAACAACTACCAGCAGACATAGGCTCTCATACTACACTTCTGTGAATGTGGAAAACAGCTACTTTTCTGATGATGCGATTTCACACAAATCCTTCATTCTTGGAAAGGACTTTATAACTAAATAGGAGTTTGTAAATTATAAGGAATTCATTGAGGCTACTGAGGCTATTACATTTGACCCTTAGACTTGGTCAAAGAGAGGTGATGATTAGATCACAAGCACCTGTACTAGATTTTACCTTCCCAAGATTTTAAAACATTATCATATAGACATTATTTCTTTACCTAGAATATTAACATTAGATCTTTTATTCTAATAATTCCAGAATAATTCTAATAATATCTCCAATTATTAGAAATAAATAATTTATTTCTTAATTTATTTCTAGTAATTCCAGAATTATTATTTCTAATAATAACTCCAGAATTAACTTCCAGCTGCAAAAATTAATTTTATAAACTTCAAGTTTATAAATACTTAAAACATCAAGGAGGAGGTAATGATATATGTATTACCTCATCATTAAGGTTTTAAGTATTTATAAACAATTTCACGACTCCTCCCAAAATTATTCATAACCTCATCAAGATAAGCAGGAGAGTTATAATTTTCTTCATTGAAATATAGAAGAAACAACAACAAAAATGAAAAACAACAGAAATTAGTAAAAGTAAAAAAGCCTATTTTATAGGCATCAAATTGAGAAATTAAGGAAATAAATAAAGTATGGTTTATATACAAAATCAACACGGTGAAGCATCACTCAAAGCACACTTTTTGAGAAATAATTTGACTGTGAAATATTGTGAGAGAGCTACAGGTTAATTTGTTTAGTCAGTTTGTCTTCCTATAAACATGTATACCAATATTCCTATACTCTGATGAACCCACACCAACGTTTTCACAGACATGATCTCTTAATGATGAGATTATAGGGGATTTTTCTCTTCTTTTTTCTTTGTAATTTTGTTTTGTTTCCTAAGTTTTTTTTCTGTGGATTAGACTTTGTCATACTGTAAGATTGAAAACCATTGGAATAGATTAATTATACTATTTTATTTCTTCCTTATAGTGGCTCCAAGTTATACAGTAACCACAATAAGGTAGTAGGGAAAAGGCTAGGCTCGTATGAATGTTTTGGAAAGAACATTGATAAATCACCTTTTCTCCCGTAATTCCTAATCATAATTACCACTCAGAGTTACCATGAAATGGTTCAGTCCTTCATGGCCCATGCACCATAGCACTGTACTCTTTCTGTCACTGCAATAGTCTGAATGTTTTTGCTCCTCCAAAATTCGTATCTTGGACCCCCATTGAGATGGTATTAGTAAATGGAATTTTGGGGAAGAGATTAGGTCGTGAGTGTAGAGCCCTCATGAATGGGACTAGCGCCCTTATAAGAAAAAGCCAGAGGGTTAGCTAACTGTCTTTCTACCATGTGAGGATACAACAAAAAGAAAGAAGTCCATCAACCTGTTAGGGTGTCCTCACCAGAACCCAGCCATATTCATCCTAATCTCAGAATTTCTTGATTTCTGCCTTAGTTTCATTATTTACCCAAAAGCCATTCTGGAGCAGATTGTTTAATTTCCATTTAATTTTATGGTTTTTGAATGATCATCTTGGTACCGATTCCTATTTTTATCGCACTGTGGTCTGACAGTATGGTTGGTATGATTTCAATTCTTTTGACTATGTTGAGAATTGCTTTAGGGATGAGCATGTGGTCGATTTTAGAGCATGTGCCATGTGAGATGAGAAGAATGCATATTCTGTTTTGTTGGGTGGAGTCAGAACTGTGAGAAATAAATGCTTGTTATTCAAGCCACCCAGCCTATGGTAATTTGTTGTAGACTCCAGACCTAACTAGGGCAGTCAACATGCCATTGTTCAAATCCTCATGATGCCCCAGGGCATGTTGTATAGCACCATCTTGTTTCCCAGCAGGCCATGCAGCAGGAAGTTGGTGCCCTCCCAGTGGGAAGGAGCCAACACCAATATACTTCCTACTGCTGGGGACAGTTCTTCAAGTAGCAGCCTTCTTGTTCATATCCCCACCACTTAACAGCTTAGCTGTGCATATTAGACTTCTGGCTAACAGAGATGTATCTCAAGATGGAAGTATTGTTCTCTCTCACAGATAATTCTTCAGGCTGGCAGCCCAGGGCCTCTTCTATCTTTTGCTGGAAACAGAGTCGAGTTTGGTGCTCACTAATCTCCTTTCCTCTTCCTGGACTACATTTCCCAGCCTCATTCATGAGTTAGTGCCTTGTGACTGGCTCTGTACAATTAAATATAAGCAGAAATAGTTTATGTTACTTCTAGGCCTGACCTTAACATTCCTGTGAGGTCAAATGATTGGCTTATTTTTTTTTTTCCCTCTACTTTTATAGAGACCTTGAAGAACCCGTGTTACATCTGGAAGCTTCACAGAAAGCCTAGAGACCTGAATCACCCTTTGGACAAGAGCTGTCAAAAAGAGCATGGTGTCTCACACCTATAATCCCAGCAGTTTTGGAGGCTGAGGTGGGCGGATCACCTGAGGTCAGGAGATCAAGACCAGCCTGGCCAACATGGTGAAACCCCATCTCTACCAAAAATACAAAAATCATCTGGGTGTGATGGCGGGGGCTGTAATCCCAGCTACTTCAGAGGTTGAGGGCAGGAGAATTGCTTGAACCCCTGAGGTGGAGGTTGCATGAACTGAGATGGTGCCATTGCACTCCAGCCTGAGTGACAACAGCCAAACTCCATCTCAAAAAAAAAAAAAAAAAAAAAAAGAGCTACCTGACCTCCTTCAGACTGTTAAGACACTAATAGTGGAGTATTTTTGTTTCAGCAGCCTGTGTTCATCACCCTGACTACACTTCTCTGCCCTCCTAGAATAGGATCTTGTCTTCAGGTCCTGTGAATGTCCTCTCATGAGGCTGGAGCTCCTTGTAAAGTCACATTCACATTCTTGGCAGCTGAAAGGAAGAAGGATGCACCCTCCTGATAAGTCAGCTACTTTGTACAGAGCCTTTATCTATTAGTTGAGTGTCTTCCACACTGACACTAAGAAGAAATAGCCTTAGGGTTTCAAAATTGTTTAACCTTTAAAAGTGGTCCACATATTTCTCAAATTTGAAAACCATGACCTTCGTTTACCTATTTTTCCCTATCTGTATTCCTGAATATTAGCTGTTTCAAAAACAAGGAATATCTAAATATCTCAGGTTTATCCTAAAAGAAGTTTTGTCTCAATGCAGATATAGATCACTTATTATGTTTTTCCTTCTATGGTCAGAAGGAAAAAAAATCATTATGGGGTCAGTATGCTCTGAGTGGGTCATCTGTGTGAGATCATATTTTTCAGCCTGATGTCACCTGAGGATTCCAAGGTTCTCTTGAAGCATTATATTTAATTCATTGTTAGTTATTTCAGAAAATATTTTCCTACAAGTATTGTCTTGGAACAAGCTGTTTTATGAAAGTCCGTATACCATACAACTTGAACTCCAACTAAAATTACTTTTCTTCATAATAGTTAGATTTTTGCAGGTGCTTGTTTGTTTGGTGATTAGCTGTGGAACAGACAAATGATGCTTCCAGAGATTGTGTTTTATTCCATGAGTAGCATTATTTGGGTAAGAATGAGATTTTTAATGAATATTGTCAAACTGTTGGTGTACTTATACCCTTCTTCTTTCTCAAGTTGTCATTCCACTAAAACCTAAGTTTGACTTTCTTTTACTTGTTATTTTATTTCTTCAGGTGTTTCCTTTTTGCTTACTATGTGTCGGATAGTGATCTAAGAATCAGGAAGATCACGATAAATGATACGGGGTCTTAACTTCATGGAATAGATCAGTGAAATTTCTTTCTTTAGAATAAGACACAAAACCCAATATGGTCTTAGGACTCAAAAAATAGTTCTCCTCATTAATTACAATAATTGCAGTCACATTTAGTGGTGGAGGTAGGCTTTACCAGTGATTTTGTGGGAGTTATGGAGTTGAGCAGGCAACCTCTCCCCCTCCTAGCTAATGTGAGTTATCAAGGCATTTCCTAGGTTAGAATAGAAATGAGGCTCCCATAGCCATCTCTTGGACAGACCAAACATGGGAGGGGGCTTTGAATGCATCTCTGAGGTTGGCTAGATTCCAGCTGATGGAAATGCAAGAAAAGAGTGCTCCAGACATAGGCAGGAGGGTTTGAAAAAGCCTAGAGTGAAGAAATTGCACATCTTGTTTACTGAATGTTGATGAGTACAGTTTAGATGGGAAATAGGAGGAACTGAGAGACAACACAGAAAATGCAGGCTACAGCTATACTGTATAAGGTGGGGGTTTCAGACTGAGAGGGAGATGTTTAATTTTCTTCTGGATAGAAAATACAGTTAAGAGTGATAAGGGACACAGGTTTCCCTGACATTGGGCACTGAAATTTCCTTGCAGTTGTTGCCTAGGAAACATGTATTATTCTGTATATGTGCCCAGGTGTGTGTATGTGCAGGTGAGTGTGTATGTGCATGGAAACTTGTGCGTGTGCTTGTACGAGACTTTGGCCTCTAGACTGATGTCATGCCCACTTCTGAAACCTACCACCTGGTTGAACCAATGTCTTGGGTCTTAACAAGGGTATAAACTCCTGTGACTCAGCTGTACTGCCTGATAATGGCTTTCTATTGAATGTACAGATTTAGTTCTCAAGGATCATCTGTTCTAAGACTCATGCTTCCATTATTGAAATAAATGCACTTTTCAGAATATAATTTTTCATGAATCGCTGTTAAGTCCTAGAGGTGATCATTTTAAAGCTCCCCCAAACCAACCACAGTTTATGAGTCACCTGTAGCCCTTGTTGGAAGACCAAGGTCCTTCTTATATTTTAGAGGTTAGTGTACCACTCAATAAGCATCATACAAGCCACAGTTTATGGCAACCAATAAATGACAAATGGAGAAATAATAAACATGAACTCCCTGCAAGTGATGCTTATATGGTCTCTATCCTTAATTTTTAGGATGGCTTTCATTTTAGGAAATTTTTTTTTTTCAGTAAATGCAATTCAATAAGTATATAATTTAAGGTGATCCAATATTTATAGCTTTGTAAATATTTTCCTAGTTAGACATTCACAAAGCAGAATATACATATTACATGCCCTGTACTTATTTAACCAGGTTGTTTCTGGCATTTTTGTGCCCTAATTTTTGCATGTGTCACCAGGATTTCACATGGGACCTCCTTGAGCTTTGTTGTACTAATTGGCTGATTTGAAATCTTTTTTCTCTGAAGAAGTCTTTCCCCAGTGTTCTAGAATCCTTGAGGCTTACTGTTTTGACTCTTATTTCTAAGGTTAATCTCTCTTTGGGTCCGGGTACAACCCAGGTTTAAAACTCAGCCCATTCCTTCATTTTCACATAAACCTTTACTTACACAAAGATTCTGCAGGTTACAGCAGACTCTGCTAAAGTTGGGTGGGGAATGGAAAAGACAAAGGGCTAACATCATGGAAATGCTGACAGTTGAAAAGTGAGCATGAGGCATCCCTGTTAATCAGTTTGCATTTAAAACATCGTTAGTTCCTTGGCCTTAGGGGAAAAGTTCTGAGACCACTTTGCCTCCAATTCTCTGTGAGACTCCTGTTTTTGGTATGGCTACTAAGCTGGAATGTGCACGGCAAAAGGGGGCTTGGCAGAGAGGCCCAGTAGAGGCTGAAATCCGTATCATGCTCTGCTTCCTGATGTCCTGGTGTGGATTTGCGTCAGTCTGTAGAAAGAGATGCCTTTCCTAAGGCACAAAAAGTGCCATGAAATAGACTAGAAAACCTAGAGGAGATGGATAAATTCCTGGAAATATACAACCCTCCTAAATTAAACTGGGAAGAAATAGAAACTCTGAACAATCAATAACAATCAGCGAGATTGAAACAGTAATTAAAAGTACCAACCAAAAAAAGTCCAGGAACAGACGGATTCACAGCTGAATTCTATCAGACATTCATAGAAGAATTGGCACCAATCCAATTGACACTATTCCAAATGATAGAGAAAGAGGGAATCCTCCCTAAATCATTCTATGAAGCCAGTGTTACCGTAATACCAGAACAAGGAAAGAACATAACAAAAATACTACAGACCAATATTCCTAATGAACATAGATCCAAAAATCCTCAACAAAATATTGGCCAACTGAATCTAATAGCACATCAAAAAGTTAGTCCACCATGATTAAGTGGGTTTCATATCAGTGTTGCAGAGGTAGTTTAACATATGCAAGTCAATAAATGTGATACACCACATAAACAGAATTGAAAACAAAAATCACATGATTATCTCAATAGACACAGAAAAAGCACCTGGCAGAATCCAGCATCTCTTTATGATTAAAACTCTCAGTAAAATTGGCATAGAAGGGACACACTTTAAGGTAATAAAATCCATCTATGACAAATCCACAGCCAGCATTACAATGAGTGGGAAGAAGCTGAAAGCATTCCCCTTGAGAACTGGAACAAGATAAGGATGCCCACTCTCACCACTTCTATTCAATGTAGTGCTGGAAGTCCTAGCCGGAGCAATCAGACAAGAGAACAAAATAAAAGGCATCCAAATTGGTAAAGAGGAAGTCAAACTGTCACTGTTTGCTGATTACATAATTGTATACCTAGAGAACCCTAAAGACTCACCCAGAAAGTTTCTAGAACTGGTAAATGAATTCAGTAAAGTTTCAGGATACAAAATTAACATACACAAATCGGTAGTACTTCTATATACACCAACAGTAATCAAACTGAGAATCAAATCAAGAAGTCAACTTCTTTTACATTAGCAAAAAAAAAAAAAAAGGAATATACCTAACCAAGAAGGTGAAAGACCTCTACAAGGAAAACTATAAAACACTGCTGAAAGAAATCATAGACAACACAAACAAATGGAAACACTTCCCATGCTCATGGATGGGCAGAATCAATATTGTGAAAATGACTGTACTGCCAAAGCAATCTACAAATTTAATGAATTCTCATCAAAATATCACCATCATTCTTTTCAGAACTAGAAAAAAAATCCCAAAATTTATATGGAACTGTAAAAGTAAAAAAGAAAATCTGGAGGCATCACATTACTTAACTTCAAACTATACTACTATAAGGCCATAGTCAACAAAACAGCATGGTACTGGTATAAAAATAGGCGTATAAGCCAATGGAACAGAATAGAGAACCTGTAAATAAAGTCACATACTTGCAGCCAACCGATCTTCAACAAAGCAAACAAAAACATGGAGTGGGGAAAGGACATCCTATTTAACAAATGGTGCTGGGGTAATTGGCAAGCCACATGTAGAGGAATGAAACTGGGTCCTCATCTTTCACCTTATACAAATGTCAACTCAAGATGGATCAAAGACTGAAATCTAAGACCTGAAACCATAAAAATTCTAGAAGAAAACATTGGAAAAACCTTCTAGGCTTATGCAAAGATTTTATGACCAAGAACCAAAAAGCAAATGCAGCAAAAACAAAGATAAATAGATGGAACTTAATTAAACCAAAAAGCTTCTGCACAGCAAAAGAATTAATTAGCAGAGCAAACAGACAACCCACAGAGCGGGAGAAAATCTTCACAATCTATGCTTCTGACAAAGAACTAATATCCAGAAACTGCATGGAACTCAAACAAATTAGCAAGAAAAAAACAAACAATCCCATTAAAAAGTGGGGTAAGGACATGAAGAGACAATTCTCAAAAAAAGATACACAAATGGCCAACAAACTTGAAAACATGCTCAACATCACCAACCTCAGGGAAATGCAAATCAAAACCACAGTGTGATACCACCTTACTCCTGTAAGAATGGCCGTAATCAACAACAACAACAACAAAAATAGATTTCAGTGTGGATGCAGTGAAAAGGGAACACTTTTACACTTCTGCTGGGAATGTAAACTAGTGCAGCCACTATGGAAGACAGTGTGGCGATTCCTTAAAGAACTAAAAGTACATCTACCATTTGATCCAGCAGTCCCGTAACTGGGTCTCTACCCTGAGGAAAAGAAGTCATTATACGAAAAAAAGATATTTGGACATTCATGTTTATAGCGGCACAATTTGCAATTGCCAAAAATATGGAACCAGTCCAAATGCCCATTAATCAGTGATATTTTGGCAATTGCCAAAAATATGGAACCAGCACAAGTGCCCATCATTCTCACACACACTCACATACACACATACACACACACACACACACCCATAGAATACTACTCAGCCATACAAAGGAATGAAATAATGACATTTGCAGCAACCTGGATGAAACTGATGATCATTATTCTAAGCAAAATAACTCAGGAATGAAAAGCCAAACATCATATATTCTCATAGGTGGTAGCTAAGCTATGAAGATGCAAAGGTATGAGAATGAGACAATGGACTTTGCAAACTTGGGGGAAAGGGTGGAAGGGGTGAGAGATAAAAGACTACGCATTGGGTACAGTGTACACTGCTCTGGTGATGGATGCACCAAAGTCTCAGAACTCACCACTAAAGAACTTACTCATGCACAAAAAAGAAAATAAATTAATTTTTGAAAAAGTACCATGCAAGTTGGCCCTTCTCTGCCCATTGCATGCTCTATTCTTCCTTTAAATCTTAGAAGTTATATCAATTTCCTCGTATTCTCAGGAAGAGCAGCCAAGCAATGCTTTTTGTTTTGCCTGTTTGCTCATTTGCTCTTCTGCTTGTACTCATACTGGCAAGACGTTCAGTCCAAATACTTATCCAGGTACCTTCTAAAGCAAAGTGTTTCCTTCCTTGGAAGACCTGCTGCTACCAGTAAAGTCGATAAGCCTTGGTTACCATGCTTTTCTTTACTTATTTATTCTGTCTCTTCTTTTCCGCCTGGTTTAGGGTTAATTAATGTTTATTCTTTTTTTTTTCCTCCCTCTTCCCATCAGTAGTTTGGACGTTTGACTTTGTATTTCTGTTCTTTAAGTAGCTGAATCTTGCTTTGTTATATTGTATCATCCCTGCAATTACTGATTATAACTTTTTGATTGTCCTACCTGTGCTAGGGTGCACTGAATGCCTGCTGGAGGAGAGGGTTGTGCAGGGCCCTCTGCCACACACACGCACGCATGCACGCACACACACACACAGAGACACTTTCAGTCAACATGTGGGTCTCCAATTTTCTGAGGCAGCTTTTCATTTCTTTTCCTCTATATCTAGTTCCTTTGTTCTTCTTAATTGTCTCCATGCAAGCAAAGCCTGGAGGTCTGCCCAGGACTCCCATCCCCCCAGAGATCTCTGAAGCCACATCTGCAAGGAACTGGAGTTTTCAGACAGGTTCATAAAGGCTTCTGACCAGCCACTTTCTTTATAACAATTACAACCATTTACGACTTGAAATACAGGATGGAAAACATCAAAACAAACCCTTTGCATAGACATTCTTTTCATGGCTTGCCTACAGCTGTCTTTCAGTGAGGCAGGAAATGATACTACCTGCTTTGACTATCTTTACATTTCATAATGCCTTGAAATAAGCTATTTTAAAGGGTTGTATGGACTAGAATGTTTTATCCAAAGCAGTTTCCACTATGAATAATTTTTAATGTCTCAACTGTAAGATATTTTTGAGTTTAGCACTGATATTTTAGTTTTGCATTGTTAATTTGTTTTATTGATATTAAACATTTATATTGTATTGCTTGAAGTCATTTTGAAGTTTATTTGAAATTGAAATTGTCAAGTAAAGTTAGGTAATGGGATTGTACCAGATTGCTGTGTGCAGCAATTTTGTAATTTCACTTTTTCCCCTTTGAGTCAACTGTGTTCTAATAAATCTGGACCTGAATCTGTGAAAATTCCGTCTGAGCAAGGGAACAGAATAGGGTGATAATTACTTTACTCTGAAGTGACATGACCCATGAAGGGCTGCCACAGAGGCTTGTTCACGTTGCACCCTGACCAAAACTAAGAAGTGATACGGGACGGAAAAAGAAATTACTTAGGCAGTTAGTGAGCAGAAGAGAGTCCTCGGTAAGGCTTCTCTTTTAACAAAAAGCGTCCCCCAAATTATTTCTTTTCTGACAAAGAGAAGCCTGTACTATGAGCTGCAGACATAACTAAGCTAGAAGCTTGCATAGATAAATGCTGGCAGTTGTACCAACAGAAAAGGGATACCTGGAAGCCAGGTATATTCAACATGGAGGTTCCCCTCTTTCGTTTTTTTGTCACCAAGTGTGCTGTAACCAGCAGGCAACATGGCGCTGGCCAGGTAGCGAGCCCATCTGCGTAATAAAGGAGAAGGGTGGGATGGGAGTGTCTTCCACCCTAGTGCAATTTCTAGTGCTCTGTGTTAATCAGAGCCCATCTCCTCAAGCTCATCTATAAAACTCCATGCATTTCTCCATGGAACCAGAAGACCCAGTTGGGAGCCCCTCTCTCTGCAGGAGAAAGACATTTTTTTTCTCCCTTCTCTCCTCTATTAAACCTCTGCCCTTAAATTCACTTCTCATGTGTTCACATCTTTGATTTCCTTGGCATGAGATGACAAACCTTTGATGTTTACCCCAGACAATGACCCTGCTACAGAAGCATCTTTTATATAATCATGTATGTGAATGGTGCCTCCTTATTCGAGCAGTGCACAACCTATGCAACTATATCTGGTGACCTTCACAACACTTCCATTTCTGGCCTTTTCTGATTATGCTTTTGTTATTTCCTCACTTAGAGAGCCCTCATGCATCAAATACAGGCATGTTTACTGAGAACCTGCCTTGAAATTGTCACTTTGTTGGAATCTACTGACAGAGCCTTGAACATAATATTATCTCAAATTTCAAAGATTTATAGTCTGCTGCAAGAGGCAGACTAGTAAACAGAAACTTTCTGTTAGTAATTGGCAGAGAAATGGTATACTGGGGAGCAAAACCTACGGTACCAAGAAGTAATAGAAAACAGATTCCTTATCCCTGAGCTGTGAGACAGGCCCCACGGACACTTCAAAAGCAATTAACGATCACCAGTGAGGGGGACTCAGCCTTGTTGAAGACAAGTCAGGGTGGGGCAATGGAGGACTGGAAAGGAGGGTTTATCTGGACAGAGCTGGGCTTCAGGTTTCAGCTCACCTCCAGCAGGAAGCACGGGGGAGCCAGCCCCTAAGCCCAGGCCAGTGAGAGCAGCTCCACCAGCACTTGCAGGCCAGACACGTGTCCTATGCAGTGAGGCAGGCACAGAGGACAGGTGGCCAGCTTACACTGAGAAGGGTAGAAAGAGCTAGGGATGGCTGAACAGAGGGCTGCACCCTGGGGGAGCAGGGGAGAGAATGTGTCCCTCTGTTGTGGGCTGAAGTTCTGTGACTCTTGGAATCCACTCTGGACCCCACTATAGATATGAAAATACCCACCTGGGGCTACTTAGAATGAAGTCCTGCCCAAGAAGGCAGCATGCCTGGGTCAAAAGACACCAACTATTTTGGTGGGGGCAGAAGCTGAGGGGACTAGATGTAGGTCATAAAGGAAATAAGTTTATTTCTCTGTTTCACAAATAAATTGTGTTTCACCAAGAAAACACGATTCACGTGATTTATACGAATTTGCAGATCACAATTTACCTGTTCCAAGAAAATTGGCTGGATAGCCAAGAAGGGGCAGATCTTCAGGACAGATAATACAGGTAGGAATAATCCAGGCCGGGTGTGGTGGCTCACCCCTGTAATCCTAGCACTTTGTGAGGCTGAGGTGGGCAAATCACCTGAGGTCAGGAGTTAGAGACCAGTCTGGCCAACATGGGGAAACCCCAACTCTACTAAAAATGCAATAATTAGCCAGTATGCTGGCACATGCCTGTAATCCCAACTACCTGGGAGGCTGAGGCAGGAGAATGGCTTGAACCCATGTGGTGGATGAGCTGAGATTGTGCCACTGCACTCTAGCCTGGGTGAAACAGTGAAACTCTGTCTCAAAAAAAAAAAAAAAAAAAAAAAAAAGGAAAAAGAAAAAAGAAGGATCCAATCTAAGAGAGATGACCTGTAGTAGAAAGAATGGTCACTGCAGCACACATCCAAGGAGGAGTTAGGAATAAACATCACTCTGCAATCAACCTTAAGAACCCACTCCTCCAGGAAGGTTTCCAGGGGGTCCCCATTCTCTTCCTCCTATTTCCTGCACTTTGAGCGTGAAATAGTTTATCTATTACAATTAACTATTGAATTTTAATATTTAATATACTCCATTTAATCTAAAATACCAACTATAAATTACAATATTATTTTTATGAATTACAAAGAATTAATACTGTCAATTCTCATTCAGATACCTTTCAAACATAAGATGATTTTCAATTTCTATGATCTTAAGGTGTGACAAATCATGAATTTTAGAATGACTAAAATATGTTTTTACTTTGATTGTTATGTTTATCTGATTTCTCTCTCCAGCTAATCTATGAGTTACTTGAGAAGAGGCACCATGCTGTTGTATGGTGCCTGAACAAGAACAGAGTCCTCGGAGGCAACACCACACATCTACAACCATCTGATCTTTGACAAACCGGACAAAAACAAGCAATGGGGAAAGGATTCCCTGTTTAATAAATGGTGTTGGGAAAACTGGCTAGCCATGTGCAGAAAGCAGAAACTGGACCCCTTCCTGACACCTTACACTAAAATCAACTCTAGATGGATTAAAGACTTAAACATAAGACCTAACACCACAAAAACTCTAGAAGAAAATCTAGGCAAAACCATTCAGGACATAGGCATAGGCAAGGACTTCATGACCGAAACACCAAAAGCATTGGCAACAAAAGCCAAAATAGACAAATGGGACCTAATCAAATTCCACAGCTTCTGCAGGGCAAAAGAAACAGTCATTAGAGTGAATTGGCAACCAACAGAATGGGAAAAAAATTTTGCAGTCTACCCACCTGACAAAGGGCTGATATCCAGAATCTACAAAGAACTAAAACAGATTTACAAGAAAAAACAAACAAGCCCATTCAAAAGTGGGCAAAGGGTATGAACAGACACTTTACAAAAGAAGACATACATGAGGCCAACAAACATATCAAAAAATGCTCATCATCACTGGTCATTAGAGAAATGCAAATCAAAACTACATTGAGATACCATCTCACGCCAGTTAGAATGGCGATCATTAAAAAATCTGGAGACAACAGATGCTGGAGAGGATGTGGAGAAATAGGAACACTTTTACACTGTTGGGAGTGTAAATTAGTTCAACCATTGTGGAAGACAGTGTGGCAATCCCTCAAGGACCTAGAAATAGAAATTCCATTTGACCCAGCAATCCCATTACTGGGTATACATCCAAAGGATTATAAATTGTTCTACTATAAGGACACATGCACAGGAATGTTCATTACAGCATAGTTTACAATAGCAAAGACCTGGAACCAACCCAATGCCCATTGATGATAGACTATGCAGGGAAAATGTGGCACATATACACCATGGAATATTATACAGTCATCAAAAATGATGAGTTTGTGTCCTTTGTAGGGACATGGATGAACCTGGAAACCATCATTCTCAGCAAAGTGACACAAGAACAGAAAATCAAACACCACATGTTCTCACGCACAGGCGGGTGTTGAACAATGAGAACACATCGACACAGGGAGGGAGCATCACACACTGGGGTCTGTCAGGGGGAAATAGGGGAGGGACAGCAGGGGGTGGGGAGTTAGGGAGAGATAGCATGGGGAGAAATGCCACATATAGGTGATGGGGAGGAAGGCAGCAAATCACACTGCCATGTGTGTACCTATGCAACAATCTTGAATGTTCTTCACATGTACCCCAAAACCTAAAATGCAATAAAAAAAAGAAGAGGCACCATGATTTACATTGCTGTAAATGTGTAGAATACGTGGTAAACTCATGGATAACCGATTATTTGAACTATAAGCCAGACCACTTGAAAGGAATATCAAATGTTTTAACATGTCATGAGGAACTCTCACCATTTTAATATGAAAATACAAGCTTTTAAAAAGAAAGCCTGAAAGAGAAAAATAATGGCATGGATATTTGCTTTCAAAACATCAAATTTGGGCAATTACAAACATACAGATTCAAATAACCCAATAAGCCTTGTTATATCAACAATTCCCTAACAATTTCCCATGGTATTAGTCATGGTTCTCTAGAGAAGCAGAACCAATAGGGGGTGTGTGTGTGTGTGTGTGTGTGTGTGTGTGTGTGTATGTGTGTGTGTACAATCTGCCCTCTGCAAGCTGGAGACTCAGGAAAGCTGGGGGTATAGTTTGAATCCCTGAGAGCCTGAAGCCTCTTGAATAGATTGGAGTCTGAGTCTGGAGGTCTGGGACCAGGAGCATAGAGGGGCAGAAGACTAATGCCCTACCTTAAACATCAGGCAAAGTTAATTCAATTTTCCTCTGCCTTTTTTCCAGTGTAGGCCTCCCATGGATTAGACCATTTCCACCTACCATGAGTAGGATGTCTACTTAGTTCACCAATTCACATTCTAGTTTCTTCTAGAAACACCCTCACAGACACAAGAAGAATAATGCTTAACCAATGCATTAGTCCATTCTCGCACTGCTATGAAGAAATACCTGAGATCGGGTTATTTATAAGGAAAAGTGGTTTGATTGGCTCGCAGTTCCACAGGCTGTACAGAAAGCATGGTGGCTTCTGGGGAGGCCTCCAGAAACTTTCAATCACGGTGGAAGGCCAAGGGGAAGCAGGCACATCGTACATGACCAGTGCAGGGGGAAGAGCGAGATGGGGGAGGTGCCACACACTTTTAAACCACCAAGTCTTGTGAGAAGACACTCACTACACAGAACCAATGGGGTATGGTGCTAAACCGTTCACAAAAACTCCATCCCCATGATCCAATCACCTCCCATCAGGTCCTGCCTCCCACATTGGGGTTAGTAATTCAACGTGAGATTTGGGTGGAGACACAGATCCAACCGTATCAACCCGTTATCTGGGCATCTCATGGCCCAACCAAGTTGACACACAGAAACAACCATCACACTCACATTTCTCTACTCAGAGAGAACCATTTTCTGCTCCTTTAAGCTATTTTGTTTTTAAAATGATTTCTATATCTTAATATGTTTTGATTATATCCCTAGGTCTTCATCTCTTCTTTAATATTTTCTTCTCTCTACATAGTCTCTAATTCCTAATAAGGGGATCCTTTTACCTCTCCAATTCCAGTGATTTCTGTAGACCTCAATCCTCTGCAGTACTAGCTTAATAACTGCATTAAACAACTCATTCACTCACCTCACGGAAAATGATACATCTGCCAAATGATGGGTTTTTGGTATGTTTTACAAGTTTTACACTAATAAGCTCAACATGTGTTGGACAAGTTGAAAAGAAACATTACGGGGAAAGTTTCTACCCCTGCTTCTTTCCTCTCCTTTGCAGTGTTTGGTCTATATGAAAGAGAAGAAAAGAGAAAGATGTCATGTGTGTTGCTCAAATAAAGAGACCACCAGGCAGGCTTTGTGTGGGCAACAAGGCCATTTATTTCCCTCTTGGATGCAAGTGGGTCAAGTCTGAGAAAGGAGTTAGGCAAAGGGGGTAGGAGAGGGGATTGGTTACATAGGATGAGGCAAATGGTCAGCTAAACGTAGTAATCTATCTTGGGGTCGGGGGAGGGCATCACGGGATGCATGATCACAAGGTAGGGGTCATCTGTTACAAACAAGCATGATCAGAAGGGTGGGGAGTATCGGTTGCAATCAGAGGGGAGGGTGCGGTAGATTACATAGTTACAGAGGCGGGGGTCTTCAGAAACCCAGTGTCCGGGGGGGAAATTTCGTAAAGTTGAACAGAAACAATGGTTATAGGTTGCAGAGCAATAAGTTGAGGCAGGAACAAGTTGTTTCACTTCTTTCTGTGGCTACCTGGTTACTTCAGACTTTCTGGCTCCTGGGGACTATCCACAGGTGTACGTGTGGATCACCAAGGCTAAAATGGCCAGGCTTGGAATTGGAGGCCTAATAAAAGGGAGAACAAAAAGGGAAAATGGTACTCTAAATATGGTGAATTCACCCTTGTGGATGATAAGCCAGCCAGTTTTTTAAATTATAATCCTCTATTTGCATTTTCTAAAGACACACATTGTTTAACTCCAACAACTTTACTCTTTTTCTAAAGCTATAACCTCACTTTTATTTTCCTAAAGGCTACCTTTTATACTTTCTTAGAAACTCAAGTTTTATCTTAAATTTACAGTGATTACTATCTTGTTCCCTGAAAAATGGGGGTTAAGGGGAAAAAAACAGAGGACTGAGCTCAGAAAATCTCACACAAAAAGAATAATTGCTGCCACTCTGGGGACTTGGGTGCAGCATGAGATGAGTAATCCACAGAAGGAGAGGAAACTGGAGCTGGCAGTGTTTCAACGTGCGAACATCTGGGCATTTGCAAATATTCCTGCACTGGAATGGTAAATTGGGAGCAACCATCTGGATGTTTGGTTAAAATTTTCATTTCTTTAGATGGCTTTTTAAGACTGCTATATAAAACCTTCCAGCATTTCTCTTCATCCTTCTAATTTTTAGTAGCAGCAGAGCATGTTACGATAAATTCCACAATATTTTAAAAATTGTGATAGTGGGTCTCTCTTTATCCCATAACTGTCTATAGCTTGTGATTTATACAAGTCTTTCTTAGATTTAAACTTTGATATGTTCCTATCCCCCAGACTGAATTTTCTTTTGATGTTTCCATACAGTTAATACTGTTCTTGTTCTTAAAAATGTGTCTGGGATTCACCTTCTAGATGGGTGCCTCCACCACAGAGAATCTTTTGGGACGATCCCAATTCCTCTCTGTTGCTTCTGTTCCTAGATGCTTTTTGTTTTGTTTCGTGTGTTTTAATTTATGAAGTTGCTCTGGAATGTCTTTAGACCCTTAATGCCATCAGCACCTTTAAGGAGATTCTAAACACATCTTTCTCTAAACTGTAGGGATGCTATGGTAACCCCAACGCCACCATGGGGGGAGTCCAGTCCAAAAAATTCCACCAACACAAACTGTGGGTTTAAGTCTCTTAGCACATTGGTTTTACTTGCAGGCCCTGTGGGGAGGTGTGCCTTTTGTCCCACAAAGTGTACTCTCAGGAGGCAAGGAATGTTTCCCTTCTAATGTTTGCTGCCTCACCCTGGGTCTTATTTGTGACTTCCTGAGCAGGCTGAAATGTGTGGGTGAGTCCAATAGAATGTCTTTCTACACTGCAGCCTCCGACAAGGTGAATGGAAAAGAGAGAGGGTGTATGTCTGTTTTCAGGCTGCTGATAAAGACGTACCTGAGACTGGGTAATTTATAAAGTAAAAGAGGTTTAATGCATTCACAGTTCCATGTGGCTGGGGAGGCCTCATAATCACGGTATGTGAGCGTGTAGATGTGTGTCTGTGTGTGTGTGTGCCTCTGTGTATGCCTGTGTGTGTGCCTGCGTGTGCCTGTGTGTGCGCCTCTCTGTGTACAAGCGCATGTGCTTGTGTGTGTGCATGTGCACTGTGTGTGTCTGTGTGTGCCTGTGCATGTGTGTGTCTGTGTGTGCCTGTGCATGTGCATGTGTGTGTGTGCCTGTGTGTGTGTGTGTGTGTGTGTGTGTGTGTGTGTGTGTGTGTAGCTGACAGCCATTGCTGTGAACTCTGGACCTTGGTGACTTTGCCGTGCTCTGTGCCGTACCCAGCGGTGGTCTCTGCGTCTGCTTTCCTCAGTTTCCTTTTCTCTTGTGAAGTGGTCTCATATAAATAAGTGCCTTGAGTGCTTCTCTTTAATGTCTATGTGTTTTTATGTTCATTCTACCACCTGTTATCACTTCTCACTGCTCTCAGCAGACCCCAAATCATCATTGTTTTCAGGAAACGATGTTTTCAGGAGTAGACCTCAGCATATTGTGAATTCTGTCCTCTGACTTAGATAAGAACGAGAGGAAACATTATCCAGAGTTTCATAACACAGGGTCCATGGATGTATTTAGAATGTGGATAAAATCATATAAAATCATAAATCGTATGAGAAGTGTGTGTGTGTGTGTGTGTGTGTGTGTGTGTGTGTGTGTGTGTGGATCCTATTAATTTAATGAACCTAGTGAGGTTAAATAAGAAAAAGTAAATTTATTTTATCTCAACAAGAGCACCCCCTAAGCTATGCTAGGCCTTTGTACTGAAAGAGGAAGTTGGGTCCCCTGGGTGGCCACAGCCTGTGGCTCCTGTTGTACAAAGCTGAAGACTTCCTTTCCACCAAGGGACAGGGGGTGGTGAGCAGGACAGGCTGGATTTCTACATCAATCCTCCCCCTTGTGTAGTCAGTCATTGTACACCCTGAACAACTTTCACCACAACCCCCATTTCTCACTATTCATTTTCAACATGCCCCAAAGAATCCAATTCTTCAGCCATCTGAGAGGGATCTCTGGCAGACTCATAGCTTCTCTGGCCTGTTTCCGTCATGGGGACTATCTCATAGCTCTATGCAAGCTGTGTTACTACTCAAACCCCACACTTCCCTCATCTCAAATCCTCTTCCATGCACACCATCTGCTCGTCTCAGACCTGGAACCCTAAAGCTGGAAGAGTACATGTTCAGCCTTTTCTCTATGTTTTCCACGTGCTGTTCTTCTCCTGCTTCTCACTCACCAGTTGTTTGGATCCTTGCAGGCCCAGGAGAATAATGGACTGGAGAAGGGACACCATGTTTCACAGCTGTGACATTTGCCCTCAGACCTTAGGACACCCGGTGGCAGAGGTCCCGTTACTGACTTTTACGTGGATTGGTGGATTAGTGTTCTTGGGTGTTCCTCCACCAGCATCCTCCAGTACATGTCCATCACTGAGAGTCCTGCTTCTGCAGCCATCCGCTCTTCTCTTTCACCCTCGGGAATTGCCACGCCTTCCCTGTGCAGACTCTAAATGTCAGGGTCTCTTAGCATCTCCCACACAGTTCACTTGGAGGAAATGAATTTTGATGCCCCAGGGCAACTCCCTACCATGGGGCCCACAACAGGTCACAGAAAACACACACCTGGAAACCACGGTTGCTGGAACTCCTAGTTTGCCATGAGATTGCCAGAAGAAACCCATCTTCTTTCACCGTTAAACCTTTCCCAGCTGCATATTAAATACCTGGCCTCGTTTTTCCCAGAGTCTGGTGATGTATGCCATATCCTCTGAGTTCTCACTTGCCTTTAAGTGAAGGGGGAAACAACTCCCCCAAAAAGTCTGGAAACCATAAGACATACAGTCTGTGCTGTCAAAAGAAATCCCTACCCCCTCCACGACCTCTCCAACCCCAGGTCTTTACATGGGCTGGATGCTGGTGACAGTGATGCCAGACAGCCCCTTTCACCTCTCCTGCCGTGCCCTTCCTCAGGGGTCCAGCAGATTCTAAGTGATGCTGTAAAACCTTTCCACATTTCCTTGGTGTGTCTCACTTAAGCTGTCCAGTGGGTGATAGTGATTCTAGTGTCACAGGCGTTTGAACCAGAGCAACTCCATCTTGAATAGGGGCTGGGTAAAATGAGGTTGAGACCTACTGGATTGCGTTCCCAGATGGTAAAGGCATTCTAAGTCACAGGATGAGATAGGAGGTCGACCCAAGGCACAGGTCATAAAGACCTTGCTGATAAAACAGTTTGCGTTAAACAAGCTGTCTGAAACTCACCAAAACAAAGATGGCAACAAGAGTGACCTCCGGTCATCCTCACTGCTACGCTCTCACTAGCACCATGACAGTTTACAAATTCCATGACAACGTCAGAAAATTACCCTATACAGTCTAAGAAGGGGAGGCATGAATAATCCACCTCTTGTTTGGCAAGTCATCAATAAATAACCATAAAAATGGGCAACTAGCAGCCCTTGGGGCTGCTGTGTCTGTGGAGTAGCCATCCTTTTATTTCTTTACTCTCTCAGTAAACTTGCTTTCACTTTTCTCTGTGAATTCGTCCTGAATCCTTTCTTGTGTGAGATCCAAGAACCCTCTCTTGGGGTCTGGATCTGGATCACTTTCTAGTAACACCGAGAATCCGTTCATCCTCTCTAGGCAGGTCCTGGCCAGGTGATCCTGAGGACCCTGCCAGGAAGACAGGACTGCTCCTTGGCAACTCTTGCATTATTACTGGTCTTGGGACATCGTCAGAATGGAGATATTTTGATATCCTATTGTATGTGAACACACAGAGGAAAGAATCAGCAACATTTATTTATGTCATTAACTGGGGCATGACTTCCAAAAGATCAGAGCCCTTTGCACTGGGAAATGCACCCTATCTCATTCATTTGTGATAATTCATGGGAAAACATACACCTCTCTGCCCATCATCTGTCCTATTTTTTCCTGTCTCATTCTTGGAACTCTAAACAAAAGCTACCCAGTTAGGATGGCTGTGATGGCCCGCAACTAAATTACAGGCCATGAGGTTGTTATAAAGGACACTTTTTTGCAAAGCCAATGCCATGCCTGCGTGTGAGATCTGAGATGTACGGCAGCAAACTCATTCCTGGTTCAAATCAGCAATCATTACATTAGCTTTACACATTTTGAGATATTAAAACACAGATCATGTATAGAGAATAACATTAAATTTGCCAAATTTATAGTTTGATGAATTACTTCAGATCCCTCCAAAAAGAAAAAGAAAATCCTGCTGGCATTATATTCATAATTGATTTTTTTTTTTGAGACGGAATCTTGCTCTGTCACCCAGGTTGGAGTGCATTGGCATTATCTCCGCTCACCGCAACCTCCACCTCCCGGGTTCAAGTGATTCTCCTGCCTCAGCCTCCCAAGTAGCTGGTATTACAGGTATGAGCCATCTTGCCTGGATAATTTTTGTATTTTTAGTAGAGACAGGATTTTGCCATGTTGGCCAGGCTGATTTCAAACTCTTGATTTCAAACAATCCACTGCCTTGGCTTCCCAAAGTGCTGGGATTACAGGCTTGAGCCACTATGCCCAGCCTGATACTTATTTTTATCTTTCAGGCGATTATAATGGACCTTTCCTTTAATCTGAAGTGAGAATATGCTAAATATATATATATATATATATATATATATATATATGTATATAATCTTTATTGTATTGAACCAACTAATTAGTTTTAAAACAGGATTGATGCTTTGGAAAAAGAGTATCCATATTCTTCTCTTAAATTAACTAAGTTCTTGATACAAATACTCTACCAATTCTATCTTCATGCATACTACTCTACTAAGAATTTTGGTAGGTTAGTTCTTGATCTTCAGAAAGTCATAGGATATTTGTATGTTTATATATATAATTTATAAATACATAAATGTGTTTACATATACAGATGCATACTTGCAAATATATATTATAAATATAAAATACATATAATATGTACTTAGAATAATTACTATTATTATTTGAATATTATTAATGTGCTAATTTTTAATAATATAATAATTGAGCAACACTTAAGTACCAGGTACTGTGCTAATTGTTTAATATGCATTATCATATTTACTTATCCAGTAATTATTAAAATAGATGTATAACACCTATTATTATTAAAATCAATGTAGTTATTGTGCATTTATTTTAATAACTATTGGACTGAATAAATTAGTCTATACCAGGATGAATAGACACCCACAAGCACAGAAAAGCTCATGCGCAGAAGCCTAGATTATTGTTATGCCTATTTTACAAATGAGAAGAGGAGAAAAGTTGATTTGTCTGAGGTCACACAGCTAGTATGCACAGCTGCGAGAATGAAACCCAGTCCTCTCTGACTCCAAAGCTATACTCCTCACCAAGGCAGAAAGAATTAGAACAGTCTATTCCCCAGAGCAGGAACTGTGGGCAGATGCAGGAGGGCCACTTGGGATGGGATCTGTCATCCAAGCAGAATCTTGAAGATGACTCTCAGCATTATCTGCCAGGGAGACTGTGTCCCCAGAAGGATGGTAAAAAGACAGCCGGTGGCCATAAACCAACCTTAAAACACACATGTAGGACCTGACAGCAAAATCTGCAGTGCACTGTGAGTCACTGTGTGTTAGTGTAATTAAATGTTGCCAGCACAAGTACATCCACATACATTCATATATTTAAAGTATTAATTTAGAGGATGGATGCATTTGAAATACATGATAGTTTCTGTAATCTTATATTAGCATTCCACCACTGAAAAAAAAAATGAAAATAAGTAGCTTGTCACATCAAGAAATAGAATCATCTGGGCCTTCACTTGCCTCTGATAGCCTGATCCATGAGTAAGTCGCTGACGCCGGGATGGAAATTGCATGGAAATGATGGGGACGTTGGTGCTGGGAAAGTGGAGTGAAACTGGACAAGATCAGCATTTGTTCGTCCAAATATAATTCCAAATGTGTAACCGTCTACAAGCACAGGAGAGTCCCTGCACAGAAGCCCAGACCCCAGCAGCCTCATCTTCTCTTGAGTAAAACCTTTTTTCCCCATGATAAGATGAAGAAGGAACCCCCCAACCCCTCCACCAGGCAGAGAGAATGCTGGGGAAGAAAGGTGACCCTCTGCCTGCACAGGTCAGTGAGCGGCAGCCAACATGGAGAGATGACTGGGCAGGCAGAGTGGCCATGCCCCTACCCTCAGTTCAACAGCCCCTACCTGAAGATGCCACACTCCAAGGGGCAGATGGAGGTGAAGCCACCCAGCCCTGTGGCTCGGAGATGCCTGCCAGGCACTTGCCCGGGGGAGGGAGCTTGAGATAACCCTCAGACTTTACAGACAGTGCTGATCTCAGTCACACAGTCATTCCAAATTGAGCCCTGTGATATCTTTCACCTCAGGAAACAAAACATTTAGTGTGCTCCATTTTAATTAGAGAGGGTGCTGTGCCTCCTGTTTGGATGCTATTTCAAAGTAAATAAAATATTGACCTCAGCAGCCTTGACAGATAGTTCAGAAATTGACTGCTGAATGATGATATTGTTTTTATGTGTTTTTCAAAGGACAGTATTTTTCAGGTCTAAAGAATTAATTGGTCACAGTATATACCTTAGCTTCTGAACATGAAACACTGTTTGATGTAGTGATTGAAGCGTTCAAATGATTTCTCCCAAAACTCTGTAGATCTCAATTCCTGTTCAGTGTTTCACTAAACAAGATGTTAAAAGGCAATGTTCTATTGTCTAAGGTGGAATATTAGTTTTAGTGTCAGATATTTTCTAAATGAAGTGTTTGTTACATTCTCTGAGGCTTAAGCAAATATTTTTTTTCTTTGATACCCAGGTACTTTGAAGATGTTTCCACTTCCCTTCAAAGATATTCAATGTCCCTGCATAGAATGACAGGTGTCACTTTTTCCAGCATAAGACACATTCCTATGTGATCTCTTACCACATAGCGTCCTGGGTGGGTTAGAAAGAAAAGATGGAAATCAATGCATCCCATTTGCTCTCAACACACACCCAAAAAGTATGATCTCAGATATTTCACAGAGCTTCCAATTTACCTGCCCGTATTTAAAAATAAGTGTATGCTTTCTCCCCAAACATTATGTTTTGCAAGTTACATGCCAATAACCACCACTGAACATAAGCTAACGTTTTTGCTGAATTAAGCAATGTGAACTATCCTGGTAGTTTTCTTTGACTTCATCACACATTTCAGTGACTTCTGTAAACACTGACCACCCCCCATAAAATATCTTTAGTTCTTTTCCCCTATCAAATGTGCTGCCAAATAATGTTTTATTAGAAAATAATGCACATAAATTAGCATGATCAAAATCTATAATTATGGAAAATATATTTCCTTTGTATTCAAGCAAACCTTTCCATGGGCAGAAGCAAGCACCTTGTCACATTTCAAGTAAACATTAATTACGAAAAACAAATTATTTGAAAGGAGGCAATACAAAAGTGGATGCTGGACTTCTACATGAGAGTAAATATATGTGACAGATTTGATATGGAACTTTCTTTTAAAATCTTAAGTGTTCAATGCTCCTATTGGCAAATGATGTATTAGACCTAGTAATGTAAAATGTAATGAAATAGATATCTACTGAAAACATTAGTACCCATTAGATCTGATAACTGTGAGTCTAAATGTGAAATCTGTGCTTTATGAATTATCGCAGATGGGATTGTAGATGATGTCTTCATGCTGTCTTGCCAAATAAACTCCTTATTAAAGGAAACCCTGAGAATGATTAAAACAGAATTTAGGGCAGTGGTTATGTCGAGGGAAAGCAAGGGAGAAGAAAATTGGAGAAGTGCACCCAGGAGACATCAGCAGTAGTCATAATGTTTTATTTCCAAACTCTACCTTGTGTGTATGGCCATTTGTTATATTATTCTTGATATCTGTGGCAAGTTGTTATGTACAGATTCTTTCAGGACTCAGAAAACAACGGAAGGCAAGTTCTCCCCCTTTCCAAAGTGAGGTGCTGACCACTGGTAATACGGCAAATCTTGAGGATATCAAAGGATTGAAACGGAAGAGTCCGGAAAATTGGACATTAAAAAGGCATTAATTTCAAGAGTGTTTTCTCTGTACTGTAATTTCCCCTCCCGTATGAGATTGTAGTGGGAAGATGCTCCTCTCCACTTGTCCAGGTGTGAGATGAATTTTGTTCAGTTTGATGTCACCCAGAAATAGATCCCGAGACGAGATTTCAAGTTCTCAGGCTTCATGTGGGAGATGAGCCCAGAAAGCACTAGTAGAGGAGTGGGAAAGTGATACAGGAAAGAGAACCAACAAAGGATGTGTTATCCAATGGATGTCAACTGGAATAGAATGCCCCTAGGATGAGCGTGTTCCTGCATTCTCATCTTGGGCAGAACAAAGGTAAGAGTACAAACTGGGTCTTTAGACATGTGAGATGGGAGAGACATGACATCTGAAAGGCAGATACTGAAGAAACCAGGGAAACATAAATCCATCACGATTTTGTAAATAACTTAGGGAGGGCACTGGACTTCCCAGTCCCTTTGGGGGAAAAAACATACAACATTTTTTTCTTTTAGTGCCAAGTGACTGTATGAGGACAGGTACCATTTGAGTTGAATATCCACTGTCATTTTTGTTAAACAAATAAAATTTACCTACTAGACTACAGGCTCCACGTGGGTAGGGTGAGATCTATATTTCTCATAGTTTTCTTCCTAGTTTCTTGCACATGCCTGGCTGGAGGGACAAAGCAAGAAAATGATGTTACTAAAACCCAGATTTGGCCAGGTGCAGTGGCTCATGCCTGTTATCTCAGCACTTTGGGAGGCCTAGGTGAGTGGATCACTTGAGGTCAGGAGTTCAAGACCAGCCTGTTCAACATGGTGAAACCTGTCTCTACTAAAACTACAAAAATTAGCTGGGTGTGGTGGTGCGTGCCTATAGTCCTAGCTACTCAGGAGACTGAGGCAGAGTAACTTGAACCTGGGAGGTAAAGGTTGCAGTGAGCCAAGATTGCACCACTGCACTCTAGCCTGGGAGACAGAGCAAAACTCCGTCTCAAAATAAAATAAAATAAAAAAAACCCAGATTCACCCAGTGGGAGCTGGAGCCTGGGGTAGACTTGGCCAGTGTTGAAAATCTAGCCCAGGGCATGGAGCAAAGGGAAGAAACACGCTGGTCTCTTTCTTCGTCCCACCTCCCAATCTGTCAGCAGTGCCTCTCATTGGCTAAATTGAGCCTGATGCCAGCTGGCAAGGAGTCATGGGCACTGCAGTTTCCTGGAATCCTGGGCAGATGTGGGGAAGGGCTGGAGAAAGATCTGATCTGCAGGTGACCTTCCTGCATGCCCTGGGAACCGTATGTGTGAGAGAGCTTGTAGAGAAAGGAAGCAGGCAGGTGCCCCCAGTGACTGCAGTTCGGGAGATGGCCCCAGGGCACCATTCTCCAGGAGGCAGGATGTCACAACCTTAGCTAGAGCAGGGTCCCCCAAAATTTAGACCCTCATGTGGGAGAAGATTAAACTGTTTTTGCATAAGGACGAGCCTTATTGTCACAGGAAAATAAGTTTTTTACAAAAGTATACATGATTTAAACTCTCATGTTAGTGATAACTGTTTTTAATTTTAAATGAGCTGATTGACATGACTTTTAAAATGATCTTCAAATATAAGAGGTTTGTGTCACTGCTAAGAATTATGCAAATTTTAAAAGAAAATAAAACATTGCCTCTGCAGAGCTCCAGTATAGAACTAGTAGAAAAAGAATGTTATTTTCATTTTTATTATAAAGGCAATGGTTTGAGCTAAAACGGGCTCCAGAATTTCCTTCTAAATCCTCCACACCACTTCGTTATCTTTGGATCAACTCTTTATAGCATTACATCACCTCTGATTGAAATTTTCTTTGAACGAAAAGCAAGAAACTTCTATAATATGATGGGGCTGAACCAAGACATGTGGGTGTATAGGACTGGCTAACATTTGGCAATTCTTATATCATTTATTTCTTTTTAAATATTACTCACCTTTATTTAGAGAAGAACTAGAGAATTATAGGTGAGGAGAGAAGACAAGAAAATAACCGTTAAGAGTAAGTTTATTTGCTCTGAACAAGTCATCTCTGTCCTTGAGTTTGAGTTCTCACTCTCAAAACCAACAATAGCCAACCCAGAGGTTAACTAGAGACCTTATTCTTGGTAGGTCTGACTGGAGACATACATATTGTATACATATTCGTATATATATTTAAGTATTTATATATAATACAGTTATGTACAAGACAAGCATTGTGTATTTTATTTTCTCTTTGTTTTGTTTTTGCCTTTTATGAATATTACTTTTATTTTCTCTTTGTTTTAATATATTTTAAACTATAATAACTACATTATTGTAGTTTCATTTACATTTTGTATAAATGGGTTGATATATTAAAAAAATAAAATGGCATCTCAAAAAAATTCGGCTATATCGTTATATTTTGATTCCTAGAATGCACCATTTTAAACAATATCAACAGTGCTCAAAATAGTTTCAGAGGCTTGTTTTCCAGCCAACGCATGTGGACTTTTTGCTCATTGTTCATCCTGCTGAATATACAAGAGCTTATAGCCAAGGAAGCTGCCAGCCTTAGCTATCCTAGAAATCCCTTTGTTCACTTTATTTTAGAAAGGTGAGCAACTCACAGTCATAGAAATCCCAATCAAGGCCCCCATGTAGCTAAGGCAGTGGAGAACAATTGACTACTAGAAGCACCGTTGCTTGTCTTAGCTTGAAATGTCCTTTCCTGTCTCTTGTCACAGTAAAGAAAGAATGGGCTGTGCCAACTGGATTGTAACTGATGTGTGTGTGGCCAAAGAATAACCCCCACACAGGAACAAATCTAGTCTTCACGGTAGAGAGGGATAAAGCCATCTTACCTGAAATAGGAATAAGGATCTTTGTATTTTTGTGTAACCTCTATTGTTCCTGGACCAAACTGAGGGTCAGGCTGCTATTTCTCACGGCCCAATAATGAGATGCAGATGAGCTGAGGAGGAAGAGAGTTTTTATTTCTGTAACTGGTTCCAGGGAGAAGTCTTGGAAAATATCATCTGATCAGCTCAAAATTACAAAGTTTCCCAGAGCTTATATACATTCTAAGCTATATGTCTATGTGTAAGTGTGCATTCATCTAAAGACATACATACTAAACTTCTCTTAATCTATAACGAAGATCTGAGCCTTAAGACCTTCCTCTGGAGCCTCTGTAAATTTACTTAATCTAAATGGGTTCAGGTGCTGGGGTGATTACCCTTTTCTTGTCTCCTGCTAAGTCACAGAGGTTTGGGGGAGTTCCTTTAGTCCCTAATAAAGCTTGTTTGTGGAGGCCTGGGGAGTTTCTTCAGACCTCCAATAAAACTTGTTTAATCCTAAACAGGTCATGTTAAGACTCCTTCATGATCTTGTCATGCTTCAAGGCCCAGGAAAGGCCTAGGCAAAACTCTTTGGGGGTTTTTGTTACGTTCCAGTCTTTGGATAAGGGCACTGGCTCTTTCAGCTTTTAATATTTAACTTACCCACTCAGTCAGTGCTCAAACAGTTGTGATGGAGGCCTGTGTTAGTCAGACCTGGCCTGCCACACTGTCACCTGGACCTTGGTTTAGATGCCTCCAACTCTCTAGACCTTAATTTCCCCAGGTTCAGGAAGAGAGCAACAATGCCGCCTGTCTGCCCTCGAGGCCAGGCAGAGAAGAGGGAAAGACGCACAAGTATTTTCCAGGAATATTGTTTGGTCCTGAGCCCTCTGCTAGCAATTCAGTGTTTCAGCTCCTTTTGCCCATGGGACTGAGATTCTGCTTTTCACAGTTAATTATGTCTAAAGACTTCCAAAACTCTACCATGTTTCTAACCACCCCAAATAATTAGCGGCCACTGGACAATCTGTGTTCTGATTCTGATGACACTAACAACATGCTCTGCATTTCAGATTTTTGACTTCCAGCCTTTGTAAGTTTATCAGCAGTGAACTGACACCTGTCTTCCATGGTATGATTCTTACCTAGAGGATTGAGTTCCTGGAAACATTTGGCATCCATTAGGAAACGGACAAGTAGGGGCACCTAGAAAAGCACTGTATATATTACACATGTAAAGTTGTAATATGTTATCAGGGAGCATCTTCTCTAGTCTCTCCTCTTATAAATACCCATCCTAAATATTGCCATTCCACCTCTCCTTACTCATGGAAGACTGGTCTAATCATTCATAACACCCTTCCACCGTCCCTCCTCTAGTTTCAATACTGGGACGTGCTTACTATCTAGAGAAAGAAATACATCTTTCAAACCACAGTTTTCTCTTCTGTATATTCGAGTAATAATACCTACATCCTGGAGTTGTTGTGGAGGTAAAATGAGACGACACATGAGATGCACATCATCAGAGGCCTAGACACATAAAACTGGTTCCATAAAGGGTAGCTGTTATTATTATACTTTAAACTTCCTGAGGTCTGGAATGGCATTTGTTTTTTTTCTGGTTTGTTTGGGCCTTACTACGGATGTCTTAATTAAGATACAGATTTAAACAAGTTAAGTATGCAGTTAACCAAAGACAGTTTAATGGCCGTCTTTGTCAGACATCAGAAGCCCAGACACTTGCTGTTTTGTTGCTCAGCCATGCCTAGGCGGATGTCATGATGTCATTGGTTCAAAATGGCTCTCCCCCGATATCCAATTACTGCAGCAGGGAGGGGACATGGGGAAGAGTAGGCCCTGCCCCTTCCTTTTCAATGCACAGCCCAGATAATACACACTTCATTTAGTGTACCCAAGAGACCACAACTTAGTCACACGACCAATCTAGTTGCAAAGTAACCAGAAAAATAGTCTTTGTTCTGGTCATCTGGTTTAAAACACATGTTCTATTACCAAAAAAAAAAAAAGAAGGTGAAAGAATATTTGGGAAGAATTAGCTATCCCTGTCACAACCATACAGTAATGCCAAACACAGTGACACAGGTCAAGAGACACATGGTGAACACATTATTATTATTTTATTTTTTTGAATATTGATATGTGATACTTGCAGATATTCTTTTTATTTGAAATATTTCCATCTCATTAATTCAACATTATCCAGGGTCAATATTTTCTTTTAATTGCTAAATTCACAGTGTTGAAAAATTACCACTTCTATCTAGTTCCAAAATATTTTCATCACCTGGCTGGTCATGGTGACTCACGCCTGTAATCCCAGCACTTTGGGAGGCCAAGGTGGGTGGATCACCTGAGGTCAGGAGTTCGAGACCAGCCTGGCCAACATGGTGAAACCCTGTCTCTAATAAAAAATACAAAAATTAGCTGGGAATGGTGGTGTTCTCCTGTAATCCTAGCTACTTGGGAGGCTGAGACAGGAGAATCACTTGAACCTGGGAGGCAAAGTTGCAGTGAGCCGAGATAGTGCCACTGCATTCTAGGCTGGAGGGCAGAGCAAGACTCTGTCTCAAAAAAAAAAAAAAAAAAATTCATCACCTGGAAGGAAATCCTGTTAACAGCCACTCCCCGACAAGCAGCTACTCCCTAATAATCTCTCTCCGTGGCCCCTGACAATTAGGAATCTGCTTTTTTTCTCTGCGAATCTATCTATCCTGGATGTTTCATGTAAATAGAATCACGAAATATGTGACATTTGGTGTCTGAATTATGTATCTTAGCATAAAAATATATTTTAAAGCAAAGAAAAAATTGTTACTACTCAACAAGACAAATAACACAATTAAAAAATGGGAAAAGGATTGAACAGATATTTCTTCAAACAAACTGGCCAATGAGCACAGTAAAGAATGTTCAACATCTTTAGTCCTTAGGGAAATGCAAATCAAGACCAATGACTATTAGGATAAAGTGAATCATTGTGCTTAAAGGTTTGATTTAGAAATACGGGTAAATAATGACCCTTTGTTTCCAGATAGCTGTGTCATGATTGCTTGGGCAGAGTTAAGAGATGGCTCTCCAAGACATCGTCCAATAGAATGCAAAGAGTTTGGAAATGAGTTAATAGGGTTTGATTGTGTAAAAACTCCTCCGCCTTACCTAGTCATTTCCACACACTCTCAATGTGGCTACCACTAGGCTATATTCTCCCACTCAAAAATGATGCCATCTAAGAAACCAACTAAGTACAACTCATCCCAATTATTGAAAAAGCTTTTTTCAAACTGCAAAACTGCAAGCAAGGAGGAAATCAAACGTGAAAGATGATGCATCACAGAACAAAAGGAGCAGCTGCAAACGTTCTGAGCCCTGGCTCCCATGTGACTTTCCTGTCAACTCTGCTTTCTTAAATGGCCAGAAAAGCTACTTCACGGGGAAAAATGTACTTTCTGCAAATACGTTCATGCTTCTATGTGATTCGTTTACTTTTTATTTTCATTATCAATGCAATGTCTGTTTTTTCCATGTTATTAATAGTTATGTCTCTAAATTAAGAAAAACGAATTTGAACATAAGAGATAATATCCAGTGCAATATAGCACCATTTAAATGAGCATGAAATTTTTCTTGTAAACAAAAATTTCTGTCACTAGGTAACTGAGCTGTTCATGTATCACCCACATGTGATGCAGCCTCTCTTTATGCCTATTTGTCAGCTAATTATTTATAGCACTCTCTTGTCACTCTTAGAAATGCCCTAAAGTGGATAATACGTTATTTTACCATTCTAATTAGAAGCTTCTTTCACGTCCTTTACTTTTAATTTTTTTTTTTTAAGAGATAGAATCTTGCTCTGTTGCCCCAGCTGGAGAGCAGTGGTATCATCTTGGCTCATTGTAACCTCCATCTCCTGGGTTCTAGCAATTCTCCTGCCCCAGCCTCACAAGTGGCTGGCATTACAGGTGCACGCCACCATGCCCAGCTAATATTTTATATTTTAGTAGAGATGGGGTTTCACCGTGTTACTCAGGCTGGTCTCAAACTCCTGAGCTCAGGCAATCCACCCACTTCAGCCTCCCAAAGTGCTAGGATTACAGGCATGAGCCACCACGCCCAGAAGGTCCTTTACTTTCTTGGTGTATTAATAAATCACTTAATTTAAGATGCTTTTCAGAGTCCTGTTGGCTGAAAACGATAAGGAGTGCATCCCCCTGGCCACATGACCATGTACCTTTGGATTTGTGCTTGGGTGTCGAAGGAAGATGGGGTGAGGCTGGGATGGTGGTATCGGGAGGCAGCACCATTAGGTCTGTTATTCACACATGGGACTAAGTGCTGGGGTGACTTCAGGCTGGCCAGACTACTGTGCCTAGGGTCCTGGAAACACATACCACATGTTTATATCTGTGTCAATGTTTATGCATAGAATTTTCCATTTTTCTTAAAGAAAACAAACAGTAGCACAAAAGATGAATATTTTAGTTATTTAAAAACTGCTATTTGCTACCCATGCAAAATAATGTATACCTTCGAGGATTCAGTGCTGAGATTCTCCTACCTGCTTAGCCACAAGAAGAAGGAAATCTCCTGTACGTTACAACTGAAGCCTGTTTAGAGCAGTTAAACTGCTTCCTGAAAGCCCAGGGTCTCCTTTGTCCACCAGTTCTTAAGGCTGAGGAAACCCTTGTAAGAGTTAAAGAAAGAGGAAAGAAACACGGAACATGACCTGGCAGTTAAAGATAAGTTTGTTTTAGATAAACCTGAGAGAGGCTTCTGGCTGGTTTTTTTTTGTTTTGTTTTGTTTTTGTTTTTGTTTTTGGTCAGGAGTACTTTCTCTTACAGACTAAGAGTATATATTGGTTTTAGGATGAGGAGCTTATTACAAGCTTAGAATGTTCCTGTGTGAGGGAGAAGTTTTATGGTGGGGTTGGAATGTCTCTGGGAGGAGGGAGTTTATCTTGACGTAGACATCTTTCTGGCAGGACAGGGGTTACTTTGGGGCTGGCCTCCTTCTGGCCAGAGGGGGTTTCTCTTGGGGATAGCATATTTTCAGTTAGGGAGGAGTTTGGAATGTTTCTGGTCAGAGATGTTATTTGTGATTTATGGTCATGCTGACCTTAGCCATTAGGCTTATGCCCTTTGGGTTTTGGCAGTTTTTTATTAAGGTGAACTTTAGAATGAAGAGCTTGTCCAGGATGGTGATGCTCCTGCTGTATCAGCCCCTAAGTCTGCAGAGACTCTAGAGGAAACTTAGTTTCACTGACCTGTCTCTGTTGCCTCTGAGAGTGGAATGCCCTGCCTTGAGCACTCACTTCCCTCTAGGCCTCTTAAGAGTCACAGAGTCTGTGTTCCATGCCTGGTGCTCATGGGAGGTGGAGGGGCTCAACATAGCTGATGTTCTGGAGGGTCATAGAGGAACATGAGTGACAAGGGAAAGAACAGCATCTGAAAGTGGACCAGTCTATCTGCTCTGATTTGTGTCCCTTCCTACCCATTCCAGAGGCCTCTTAGAAAGAACCACACATATCCTGATGCTCCCAGCTTAAAACCCTTTGGTGTTCTCCGTCACCTTCACTCTGCATACCAGACCTGCCCACCTCTCCAGCCACATGCCCACCCTCTGCCCCTCATCCCTCACCTGGCACGCTGGCCTTTCTCCTCTTCCTTAAACACATCAGGCTTTTACTTAACACATAACCCCTGACATGCCCTTCTCTTTTTTTTAAATATATATTTTATTACGTTTTAGGTTTTGCTGTACATGTGAAGAACACGCAAGATTGTTGCATAGGTACATACATGGCAATGTAATACAGGAGCACCCAGATACATAAAGCAAGTTCTTAATGAGTTACAAAGAGACTCAGACTCCCACACAATAATAGTGGGAGACTTTAACACTCCACTGTCAATATTAGACAGATCAATGAGACAGAAAATTAACAAGGATATCCAGGGCTTGAACTCAGACCTGGACCAAGCAAACGTAATAGACATTTATAGAACTCTCCACCCCAAATCCACAGAATATACATTCTTCTCAGCACCACATCGCATCTACTATAAAATTGACCACGTAATTGGCAGTAAATCACTCCTCAGCAAATGCAAAAGAATGGAAATCATAACAAACAAGTCTCTCACACCACAGTGCAATCAAGTTAGAACTCAGAATTCAGAAACTAACTCAGAACCGCACAGCTTCATGGAAACTGAACAACTGGCTCTTGAATGTTGACTGGACATGCCCTTCTCTTTGCTTGGAGAACCCTTCGATTCTCTGTCCTGTCTAACTTCTTTCACTGAGCTAAACCGTATTCATCTTCGTGGTCTCAGATTAAGTATCTGTTCCTCAGGGATCCCCACCATTCCTACCCTAAAAAGTGATTGAGTTGGATGGCAGAGCACAGAGGATGTTTAGGTCAGTGAAGCTACGGTGTGTGACACTATCATGCTCTACACATGGCACTCTACATTTTTTCCAACCCAGAATGTACAACCCCAAGAGTGAACCCTAATATATAAATTATGAAATTTGGGTGACAGTGATGTCTTACTACAGGTTCGTTCATTGTAACAAGTGTCCCATTCTGGTGTGGATGTTGATAATGAGGGAGACTGTGCATGTGGCGGGGCAGGGAGTATTAAAGAAATCTCTATACCTTCATCTAAATTTTGCTGTGAACGTAAAACTGCTGTAAAAATTTTTTTTTCTATTACAATGAAATGTGAAGCCAAACCACCAAGAGCAAACAAACAAGCAGACAACAACAGCAGAAAAAAGGGGTCCAGTGTGCTGTTACTTTGTTTTCATTTTTGTCAGGGTGGGGATGCTTTGTCATCAAACTACCCAGTGCTGGGCACAGAGTAAAAACCCATGGAGCTAGGCTTCAAAAGTGGCCACAAACTTTTATCCTCACTTCGTCACTCTCCTTTGCAAATGGTTTTCCCTTTCCTTCTAACCAAAGGGGGAAATCTATTCATTCACATTTCCAATCTCAAGTTGGAACTGAGATTGCTTTAATCAATAGTAAGTTAGTAAGTGTCACTTAAGTGGGGTCAAAAAAGTGCTTCCTTTTTGGAACCTGCCCTCTCTTGCTGCTCTTGGGAAGCCTGCAATGGTCACCCCTGAACAGGATTGAGCTAGCCTGTTGGGTGATGAACACATTTCCTGTGATCCCCTATCACCTCTGCCTGGAGCCAGCACCCACTGCCTGACACATAACTACACTGCTGAACCCCCAGTGACTGGAAACACATGAGTGAACCCATCTCAGCGGAAGCTAGACCAAATTCCCAACCTACAAAATTGTAAGCAATCAAATAATTCTATTTAAAGCTACTTTGTTTGCACACAGTTTATTATGCAGGAAAACCCAACTGACATACACAGTAAATATTTGTGGAATGAATGAATGAATGAATAGTGGTCTCCGAACTTACAAAAAACTAGACATCTGTGTCTGTGTATTTACTTTTACACATATAAGGCAACATAGATATTATGCATACGCATTCCCTTCTGGTAAAAATTAAGAAAGTACAACTCTCTCTATTAAATACTCATTTTGTCAGTAGGTTTCTATGGATATTGCCTTACTAAAATTATTAGCATAGGTATTTCCAGTTGAAAAGAACTTGAATTATCGCGAACTCTAGCACCCAGAATTTAGTGGTGAAGAAACTGAGGCCAAGAAGGATTGAGGAGATGCCTTAGGTCATGCAGTCATCAGCAATCACTGGGGCTTCAATGCAGAGCCTGGAACATGCAGTCAGCATGAGGAACAAGAGATGAGGAACAGTGTAACTTCCCAGAGTTCCACAGGAGAAAAGTCAGCACAACTCACTCTTGGGAAAATGCATTTCTGAGTGACTTTGGGAGAACTTGGAGGAAGTTTGCAGTTTAAAAGGGTGAATGTGGTGGTGATAATGGTGTTGGTGGTGAGGATAGTAATGGTGACTTTCTGTATGTTCACGCTCTTACCTTGAAACTTGTGGAAGCCAGTGCAGAATGTGGCATTATTCAGGAGACAGGAAATGGGCATCCCTGCTGCCACAAGATTGCAGGCAAAGTCACTTATTCCATTTTCCTGTGTTCTTAACACCTTCTACAAATGCAGACTTGATGCCAGGTACAGATGAATCAATACCATTGCAAGAGAAACAGAAAGTATTATGACAAAAAGAAAAACAAATGGTCACTAGAATGAGTTGATTTCATAAGGTTTTTGTATGCATACAATATTATCAAGTCATGTAATGTTTTGTTAACTTCTTTTATCTGCCTTTATGTCATTCTCTTTAGAAGTTCTAAATTTGATATCCACTTTCTTTCAGGAGAAAGAAATTCTGATAACTCATGTCCTGAAAAGTAAATTATAGAAGCCTACAGTGTGAAATTTTAATTAGTCCATGTGCATAATTTCCACAGGTTCTCCACTTAGGTATACATTCTGTCAATAAATAAGATTTTTTTCTGCTCTTTTCCCTCCTTGGTAGACTTTTACATTTCTTATTTTTTTATATATAAAAAGCATAAGAAAATGTGGACATGGAAAAGTCAAACTATAACTACTCAAACATTGGCATGTTTGTTTATAAGTTATCATGATTTAAAAATAAAGATAAAAAACCTTTTACAAGAAATTAAAAATGTAATTAATATAAATTGCAGCCAACTGCTTACTCAATTCCCCTCCTTCCAGAAATAGAGAGAAAGGAGAGAGTGGAAGATGGAGAGAGTGAGAGATTTAAAGTTTTCTTCTCAAAAAAATTGTCATAATTTTTATTTTAATAGGTGTTTTGGGAACAGGTCGTGTTTGGTTACATGGATAAGTTCTTCAGTGATGATTTCTGAGATGTTAGTGTACCCACCATCCAAGCAGTGCACACTGGGTATAGAGTATAGTCCTTTGTCTCTTACCCCCCCACACTCTTTCTCCCAAGTCCCCAAAGTCCATTGTATCATTCTTCCACCTTTGCATCTTCATAGCTTAGCTCCCACTTATGCGTGAGAATGCATGACGTTTGGTTTTCAATTCCTGAATTACTTCCCTTAGAATAATGGTTTCCAATTCTATCCAGGTTGCTCATGCCGTTATTTTATTGCTCTAAAAAATTTCTAGAAGACAATTTTTTGGGGGTGGTGGAGTTGCTTTATAGCCTTAGTTATTTAACATTTTACTGAAGTCTCCTCACTCCAGCCTGCCTGGCCCACCTCTTGGCTAATCATAAGGTCATCTTAAATTAGTCATCTGGGCTGGGCATGGTGGATCAGGCCTGTAATCCCAGCACTTTGGGAGGCCAAGGCGGGCAGACCACGAGGTCAGGAGATCGAGACCACCCTGGCTAACACAGTGAAACCCCGTCTCTGCTAAAAATACAAAACAATTAGCTGGGTGTGGTGGCACACACCTTTAGTCCCAGCTACTGGGGAGGCTGAGGCAGGAGAATCGCTTGAACCCGAGAGTCGGAGGTTAAGGTGAACTGAGATCGCACCACTGCACTCCAGCCTGGGTGACAGAGCAAGACTCTATCTCCAAAAAAAAAAAAAAAATCCATCTGTAAGAGTCAGGAAGTATTGAGTCCTAAAATAACAATGCGGTGTCCAGATTGAAAGCAACTGGAGACTCCATTGGCTAATGGATTACCGGTTTCAACAGAAGAGTCAGATTTACAAGATAAAGGTTTGACTAGTGGAAAATTTTAAAGTGGCTTGGAAGGCTGTATCACAGAGAAAGAGCACCATAAAGAGCTATATGCTGAATATTGCTTTCCCTGGGACATGGTAGAGTACAGGCTCAAAAGGTATGAACAGGTGGCCACAGAGGCATGCCATAATACAGAACAAAGGCCTTAAACTCCAACAGGAGTGAATCAGAGAAATCTTGTCTGACTCATTGCTTCTGCATCTTATAGTTGGGCTGAAATTCTACATTTCTGTACCCAGCAAATGTTCTTTGAAATTAATTTTACATTTTAGTAAAATATAGGACAATGCCCTAAACTCCATCAGGAGTGAATCAGAGAAACTCTGTCTGACTCATTGCTTTTGCATGTTATAGTTAGGCTGAAATTTTACATTTCTGTATCTGGCAAATATTCTTTGAAATTAACTTTACATTTTTGAAATTTTGCTTATTTGTATCTGGCAAATATTCTTTGAAATTTTACATTTCTTTGAAACTAAAGACACTGCTGTTGTTGGAGAAAACACTGTATAACTGCATTTTTAGGTTTATATTTGTTTGAGAAATGTTACTAAAATATAAACTGTTTTTGTCTCTTGGTGGTAGGATATGGGTGACTATATTAGGCTGTTCTTCTGTTGCTATAAGGGAATACCTAAGGTTGGGGTAATTTATAAAGCAAAGAGGTTTGATTGGCTCACGGTTCTGCAGGCTGTACAAGCATGGCACCGTCATCTGTCAGCCTCTGGGAGGCCTCAAGAAGCTTACAATCACAGTGGAAGGTGAAGCAGGAGTGAGCACACTGTATGGTAAGAGCTGGAACAAGAGAGTAAGGGGTGGGGATGTCCCCAGATTTTTTTTTTAAATATATATTTTATTGCATTTTAGGTTTTGGAGTACATGTGAAGAACATGCAAGATTGTTGCATAGGTACATATATGGCAATTTGGTTTACTGCCTTCCTCCCCATCACCTATATCTGACATTTCTCCCCATGTTATCCCCTCCCCAACGCCCCACCCCCCCGCTGTCCCTCCCCTAGTTCCATCCCACAGACCCCAGTGTGTGAAGTTACCCTCCCTGTGTCCATGTGTTCTCATTGTTCAACACCCGCCTATGAGTGAGAACATGCGGTGTTTGATTTTCTGTTCTTGTGTAAGTTTGCTGAGAATGATGGTTTCCAGGTTCATCCATGTCCCTACAAAGGACATGAACTCATCATTTTTGATGGCTGCATAATATTCCATGGTGTATATGTGCCACATTTTCCCTGTCCAGTCTATCATTGATGGGCATTTGGGTTGGTTCCAAGTCTTTGCTATTGTAAACAGTGTGGCAATGAACATTCTCGTGCATGTGTCCTTATAACAGAATGATTTATAATCCTTTGGATATATACGCAGTAATGGGATTGCTGGGTCAAATGGAATTTCTATTTCTAGATCCTTGAGGAATTGCTACACTGTCTTCCACCATGGTTGAACTAATTTACACTTTTAAACAACCAGATCTCATGTGAACTAGTGGAGTGTGAACTCACTTATCACCAAGGGGAATGATGCTAAACTATTCATAAGGGATTGGGCCTCCATGATTCAATCACTTTCACATCCATCATTTGGGCCTCCATGATTCAATCGTCTCCAGATTTCATGTAGAAATGCTATTCCCAGGGTTGAAGGTTCAACGTGAGATTTGGAGGGGACAAACATCTAAACTACATGAGTTTAATTTTTATTTATGTTTTTAAAAATAATCTGTATGTTCTGATTATTCTAAAGTGATTGTATGATTGTATTTTACATAATTGAACACATTTATAACAAGTATTGAATGGTTTTAAAATGTGAAATGTCATTAGTTTGAAAATGAGGCTGCAGGGTTATCCTCCAGCAGGGGAACGTTCTCACACATACTTTGTTATTGTGCTTGTTATCGTGATTCAGTCTGATGGAAAAATGACACCTTTCGCTACTGTGATTAGCTCATGTCAATTTATACTCACCCTGGCTCAGATTCATAACTCACAGAGACCTGCTTTCCCCGCCGCCCCTTAAAATCACTGAAGGCATGAATCATAGCTATGTACCATCCTGATTTAGGGCATATTTGTGGCAGAAATGCATGAATGAATATGATGATTATTTACTTATGAACCTAATCAGAGATTCATGCATCAATCTTCTCAGGATGAATTCAGATGAACTTGGTTCAGAAGGAATAAATTACAGGGCGCGTCCATTTGGGATGCACGTGCATTATACACAGATGTTGATTTCACTGTATTATGACTGCCATAATACATGAATTTTGCATGGTTCTATTTTTAAGGATATAGTTGTTAAATTGCCAAATTTATAATTTTAGATGTTTTTCCAATTTGTTTTTGTTTTGAGACAGAATTTCCCTCTGTCACCCAGGCTGGAGTGCAGTAGTGTGATCTCGACTCACTGCAACCTCTGCCTCCCAGGTTCAAGTGATTCTCCTGCCTCAGCCTCCCTAGTAGCTGGGATTACAGGTGCCTACCACCATGCCCGACTAATTTTTGTATTTTTAGACATCACCGTGTTGGCTAGGCTGGTCTCAAACCCCCGACCTCAAGTGATCCAACTGCCTCAGCCTCCCAAAAGGCTGGGATTATAGGCACGAACCACAGAACCCAGACGTTTATCCCATTTGAAATGACCACCTGAAACTTTTTGTAATGACTGTGAAATATGACTTGTCATTAAATGATCAGATTTTAAAAGACCTAGAAAACTCAAAAGAGGTAACAATGAAGTAACTATTTTTAACATAAAATAATTTCCTCCTCACCCTTCTTGCTCAGATTTCCTAGGTGACCTTGAAAGAATCTGTGCTTTAGAAGCAAACTTTAACGAGGATGTTCCTATCATTTAACACTTAAAACAACCTACCTTTTGATTTTAATGAATTGATGTATCTTTTTGATGGTCGGTCTAACAGAGACAAGGAGCTTTATTCTTCTGGCAAGTCAAAATGAGGATAATTTACCTGTAGGAAAAATAGGAGTACAGTTTTAAAATGCATAAATAGCAATTTTTTTTTTTTTTTTTTTTTTTTTGAGATAGGGTCTCACTCTGTCTCCCAGGCTAGAGTGATCTCCACTCACTGAAATCTCAGCCTCCTGTACTCAAGTGATCCTCCCACCTCAGCCTCTTTGGTAGCCTGAACTATAAGTGTGTACCACCACATCCAGCTAATTTTTGTACTTTTGTAAAGATGGGGTTTTGCTCTGTTGTCCAGGTTGATCTCGAACTCCTGGGCCCAAGTGATTCACTCAATTTAGCCTCTCAAAGTTCTGGGATTACAGATGTGAACCACGGCGTCTGGCCTAGCAATTATTCTTAACTGCAATTTACTTTCTTTTTGAGGACAAAGTCAGTTTTGGACTTAATTTATGTTTATTTTAAAATGATATTTTTCTACTTTTTCTTTCTCACCTTAAGTGCCAGAAAACTAGAGCTGAAAAGTCTTCATATCTTCGTATCTATTGGCCTCCTGTGTTTTCACTGTTGATTGTCTCTTCAACAGCACTCTCCCCCTTCCTTCTATGACCAGGACTCTGATTTGACCCGGCTGCCCATGTTTCCAGCACCAGGAGATAAACGAAGTCAAACCTAAGCCACTCATGACAAATGTGTCTCCTGTGTGACTGGTCTAGGTGCAAGCACGTGACCCATTTATAGACAATAAGACAGGAGGGGAAGTCTTAAAGCACTGGAAATATTTTCCTCCTAACACACAGAAAGTAGTCACACCCGGTAAAGACCTTTAGCAATGCTCACATTCCATCCTGCTTTGTGGGAAGCACAGGATGGTGCCTGAATCTGAGGCAGCCATCTAGGGACCATGAAAGACTAAGCTTTAAATAAGCTAGAGAAGGCAGGAGAGGATGGGAGAAGCCCTCTTGGAATTTCCAGGTCAACCCTGAGAGTGTCCACCATGGTAAGCAAAACAATGCCCTATCAAAGATGCCCGTGTTCTAATTCCTAGGACTTCTAGGCCACTCCCTACAAATAATTGAACCTCTGTGGAATTGAAGGATCCATGGAAGAAAGATGAAAACCACTGTTTACGTAAAAGACATAGTGAGTATACTAAAATCACAGAGGGGTCACTTAATAGTAGGATCTGAAAAATTAATTTCTATGGGAAAATACTATACACAGTTATAAAATCAAATTGATACTGTCTTGGTGCAATTAAAAAAAATCAGAACAGAATTCTAAATCTGCAAATCTGCCAACTCTGTAAGTATTGTTTTATGATAGAGTATGGTAATTTTTTATTTCATACTTTTAAAACAATGGATAAATACAGTTTCTGTATACACTTCAAACTATCCCACCTTTTTGGGGTGAACAAATGTATATCTTCCAGGTATTGATTTATGTCTTTTCCTATAAGACCTGCCTCCTTGAAATGTAAAAAATATACTTTAATCCAGGCAGGGCATGGTGGCTCATGCCTGTAATCCCAGCACTTTGGGAGGCTGAGATGGGCAGATCACCTGAGGTACAGAGTTTGATACCAGCCTGGCCAACATGGTGAAACCACTTCTCTACTAAAAACACAAAAATTAGCCAAGGGTGGTGGCATGCACATGTAATCCCAGCTACTTGAATGGCTGAGGAAGAACTAGCTTGAACCTAGGAGGCAGAGGTTGCAGTGAGCTGAGATTGTGCCACCGCACTCCAGCCTGGGTGACAGAGCAAGACTCTGTCTCAAAAACAACAACAACAAAAAACATGACTGCCTCCGTAGAGACTGTGGTTTCTGGGGGCATAGTCACTCATACTGGCTCAGAATAAATCGGTTTAAAATATTTTACAGAGTTCGGTCTTTCTTTCTTTCTCTTTCTTTCTTTCTTTCTTTCCTTCTTTCTTTTTATTTCTCTCTTTCCTTCCTTCTCTTTCTTTCTTTCCCTTTCTCTTTCTTTCTTCTTCTTTCTTTTTTGACTTATCTCTTTCCTTCCTTCCCTTTCTTTCTTCCCTTTCTTTCTTTCTCTCTCTTTCTTTCTTTCGTTCTTTCTTTTTTATTTCTTTCTCTCTTTCCTTCCTTCCCTTTCTTTCTTTCTTTCTTTCCCTTTCTTTCTTTCCTTTTCTTTCTTTCTCTTTCTTCTTTCTCACTTTCTGTCTGTCTTTTTCCTCCTTCCTTCCTTCCTTCCTTCCTTCTTTCCTTCTTTCTTTCTTGGAGTCTTACTCTGTCGTCCAGGCTGGAGTGCATTGGCGTGATCTCGGCTCACTGCAACCTCCACCTCCCTGGTTCAAGCAATTCCCCTGCCTCAACCTCTCAAGTAGCTGGGATTACACGCACACGCCACCAAGCCTGGCTAATTTTTTTTTGAGTAGAGACAGGGTTTCACCATGTTTGCCAGACTAGTCTTGAACTTTTAACCTCAGGCAATCAGCCCGCCTCAGCCTCCCAAAGGGCTGGGATTACAGGTGTGAGCCACCGTTCCCAGCCTTGTTTTTTCTTTAACATTTTCATTCTGGGAGAATCCACAGGAACCTGTGTCAGTAATTCCCTGAAGCCTGTTCTGGAGTTTTATGGAATAACCCCTATTGGCTCCACGTAGGAGAATGACCCAACAGCAAGTAATAAAACATAAACACAGAGCCTTCCCTCCACCCAGGGTGCAGTCCCACAACCTATCAAGGCTCCGCCTGGGGAACGAAGCCAAGTAAATAAGCAACAACCTTCTTTGTGAGTTTAAATGAATGACACGTGTCAGTCTCCTTCTACCTAGTTAAAACCAGAGAGTCGTCTTCTCGTTTGGAGCAGTAGAAACGAAGGCAATTTTGAGCCACTGGAGTGTGAGATTTTGACTTCCTGTTAACATTGATCTCTTCCCAAGTTGCATCCCCATGCTCCTGTGAAGATGCTTAGATTGATCTCTGAGAGAAACACACAGCAGGTCCTTCATTTCATTTTCACAGAGCAAATTGAGGGCACTGTTGTGAGTGGATGAGGTGGCAGCCGTGGGCTTTGTCTCATTCCCATGGGCTACGTTTGCATGTGACTACAGAGGCTGGATGCGTGCACTTGCCCTTTCTGGAATGTAAACCTACCCAGGGGTTGCCGATTCCTCAAGTGTAATAAACTCAGAGTGATCTGACACAGGGTTGTTAGAATTCTGATTAAGAAAATTTATAAAGTGGAGAAACTTGGAAAACTGAACGTTTGAAACTAGCTATGTTTGGATTTCACTGAATTTCCTTTGCTCTTTTTTATGGAGAAATTTAGATCTTTGAAGCAAAGCAGAAGAAGAGAAAAAGGCTGTCATGGAGATGAAAAAATAAGAGGGAAGTTCAAAGTAACGTGATTGGGAATGGATCAGTTTCTGCAGCACAATGGGCAGGATTATCACTGAGAGAAGGCAGCGAGGATGGATGGGAAGGTGTCTCCCTTCGACCTCTATTACACAGACAGCATCCAGAGGGACAGTCAGTAAGGAAAGGTGAAAAGCTGAGAGATACATGACTGGGCTAACTATAATGATCTCTGCAACTGAAGGTGAGGAAAATGATTTTACTGACACTCTTATGAGGGCTAGCACAAGTAGATGGGTACGGCCATTTTGGAAAATCACGTGGCACTACTAAGAACAAAGTGATATTATCTAAAGCCAGCAGTTATTATCTATTCATCAGTACTACTCCGGGTTATCTGCCAAGGAAAATGAGTGCAGATGCCCATCGAAACGCATGCACAAAAATATTTATAGCAGCCATATTCATAACACCTAAACCTAGAAATAATCTAAATCACCACGTAAAGTTGAACAGATAAAAAATATTGTATATTTATATGGAATACTGTGCTGGAATTTAAAATAAACAATGGATGTACACATAGGAACTTGGATGGATTACACAGAAATAATGTGCAAAAGATGCCGCCCAAAGGCCAGGATTTGTGTTATTTCATTAATAAGAGATTTAAGGACAGATAACAATAAAAAATATGGAGCTAGAAGAGAAAAGTGTGGTCATTTTCCTCGCATGTGCTGAGTTTTTAAAAGGACAATAAGGAGTCTTCTAGGGTGTTTGTGTGTGTGTGTGTGTGTATGTATGTAGATGTATATGTGTATATATGCATGTGTATAAGTATTTGTATGTATGTGTGTATGTGTGTATATATGCATATGTATGTATGGGTGTATATGTATGCATGTGTATATATGCATGTGTGTATATATGTATACATGTGTGTGCATAATATGCATGTGTGTATACATATGTGTATGCACATATGTATGTGTATATGTAGATATGTGGTGTGCAGTGTGTATGTGTGAATGTATGTATGTGTGTATATGTATGTGTGTATGAATGTATGTGTGTGAATGTATGTGCATACATATGTAAATATGTATGTATATGTGTATATATATACATATATACACATATACATACATATGTATATGTGTATATATGTATGTATGAGTATATATACTTGTGTATTATGTATATGTACATGTATATGGTTATACATAGGTATATGTACATATATACATAATACGCACATATATTTAGAATACACTTGAGATTTCACTATACATATGTTACACATTTACACGTTAGTAACTTTGTTAAATAGTAATTTTTTTTTTTAAATTAGAAAAATCAGCAATAACAAAAATAAACCATAGCTAAGAATTATTGAGCCTTTATGATGTCAGGCACTTTATATTTATTTGCTCATTTTCTCCTAGCAATAAACTTATAATGTACTGAATTTTAACCCCTATTCTATAATGTGGGGGCCATGGCTCATGAGGGCTGGTAAAGAATTTGTCCAAGACTCATCCATAGCAGATGAGGTAGCAGTGTTGACACTTGAACTAGCACTTCACAGCGGAGTCTGGGAAGGACAAAGACTGAAGTGGATGGAGTACTAAGAAGGATATTATACAGAGGAAAAAAGACTAAAAGGAAAGTGGAAGGAGTGTCTCAACTCTGCCCGTGTGTTTGCAAACCTCTTTCAAAGTGCTTTAAGAATCCTGTTCTAGGATGGCCAGCCATCCAGGTGTGGCATTGAAAGTTCTGCACCCTTGGAAATCCTCCTCGGGCTGTGAGCAATCCTGAATTTTAGTAATGGGTATAAAATACTTTAGGGGACAGTATAAGACTCATATGGCAGCCCCCAAACAGGTGCTGAACAATACTGTTTTGAGTGTGAAAGGGTCCCAGCATGGGTTATCTACCTCTGCAGTGGCTATCTCTCTTCTTTCCTCAGAGCTCTTTGGATGCTGGCAACCATCATCTGAGGTTCACACTAAGGGATCACTCATTATTTTAGTTCCCTCACCCCCCGTGATGCAACTTAAGTGCATCCAAGTCATCAACACTAATGGTTCTCTTGAACTTTGCCTGTGGATTAACTACTGTGCTTTTTATAGAAACCATGTTAATTTATTTTTTAACACTGTGAATATTGTGACCATGTTTTGTAAAAGTCCAGATCATAAAAATGATAAATAATACTAATACCATCATGACCCAGGCATAACTGAAAAAAATAACGTTTTTAAAAGGTGCTATTTCAATGACAGACACATAAAAATACATAGGGAGTTAAGTCTCCAAAACAAAGCATCCCTTACATTATGTAGAAAAGAACTGGACGTGGGCATTGTGGAAAAGAGGAGATGATCCCATATATGGAGACTGAATCTCACAAGTTCTAGATGAAACAGGTAAGCACTTGTAAATCAATCACATTTTCTCGTCTCCTCAAGAAACCAATGCTCAATTGAAAATAGTGGCTACTGAATGAGCCTGGCAGATGCCACAAATGAACATACCTGGTTGTATGGTTCCCTCGCTCTGTCTAAGAAACTGACTAATGTTCCATATCTCAATCCAATGGTTGAGACTAAAATGGCTTATGGGCAAATGAACGGGGGGATTCTGATGACAGATATATGGGCTCTTACCTATAGAGCCGATTCTGTCAGCTCTCACCAAGACTCATGCTTTCTAAGCTACATCAAGGGATGTGTCCAATCCTAAAGACAAAAAAACAGCGTTCCCCTTAGCTCTTAAATACATTGCTTTGAAAAATGGAAGTTCAAATATCTTTTTGATACCACAAAGATTTTTTTTAAACGCTGGAAGATATTAAATAAATGTATTTACATTTTACACACACACACATGTTCAGGTGCAAACTAGAATTTCCTAACTTAACTACATATTTGCACAAGAGTGCAAATGTAAATCTTGGCCAATCCCATTCTATCTATGAGCTCTTCCCCAAAATAAAAAGATCCTATGCTAAATATCCAGTTTGTTCCATGCACACTGATATGTAGGGATGTGTTTTGCCTACCTATAATAATGAGGTTTTCAAAATGAAAGTCAGTCTATTTTTCTGTTTCTTTAAAATGTGCTGCAGCACTTAAGGAGCTTATTTTACTTTATAGAAATGGAAGAACACAGCCTTCTTAGATACTTACCTACAAGATGGCTATTAGGTTTGCTCTAGAAAAGATGTTAAAATTTTGGCTTGCCATAAAATCATATTTTCAAAGTGTAGGAGAAAAAGTATGTTTTTCTCCAATATGGAAATACATAGGGATGAGAACAGAGAGAACTATCATATTTCAACAAATCTATATGTTGTTTCTCTAAAGGTATTTTATGTGATTTGAGAAAGCCATAGGAGCCTAGAAAAAAATGAACTGACTTATCTGAAATATCTTTGTTCTATGTATAGCTTGCAACAAAAACTCACACTGTGAAATAAATGACTCCTATTTTTGGAAATAAGAATGATTGGTAGCTATAAATTAAATAAAAAAGCAAAACATACAAGATCATCTGTAGCATACTACCATTCATGTAAGGAGTAGAGTTAAGAAAATAGGCATGAATGTAGTCATTTGTATGAAAGAACTACAGGAAGGAACAACTTGAAATAAATGAGGTTGTCTGCAGGGTGTGGGTAGCAGCAGAATGTGAATAGAATGTGATGAATGGAGAATGAGAATGAGATTGCAGGTGTAAGGAGGCGTGGCATTCCTCTGAGTACACCGGTTTTTTAATTGAACCATGGTAATGTTTTACATGCTTCCTAAATAGACAAATAAATAAAATCAACCAAAATGCATGTGGTGGGTGGGGGCAGGGACAGAAAGAAAGGAATGCAGAGAGTACACAGAAATATCTATATTACAAATGAAAAGTATCAACCTACTGAGAGTGAGAATGCAAAGAGCTAACCTAAGCAACTTCGGAAAACAGCATTTTGGCAGTACATTAAAAGGCTGAAGACTAAAAGAACTGTACACAGATGTTTTCATATAGTAGTACATTTGTTTCTCACAAAGGTGTAAGTTAGCAATTTTGAAAACTGTATGAATTATGAAACTACTTTGTATGTATACTAGGATTGAACACACACATAAATATATGGTAGGGCCTGGTTTCTCAACATTGGAGGAAAACTATGACTATGGAAATGGAGAAGGCTAGAGTGAACCAGGCATGTTGGTTCAGAATGTGAGGTATTACAACAATTGACCCTTGAACAACATGGGTTTGACCTGTGTGGGTTCACTTATATGCAGAATCTTTTCAACCAAAGATAAAAACACTATTCAGGGGATGTGAAACTCAGGCATAAAGAGTGCTGACTTTTCCTATATGTAGGTTTCATAGATCCAATCACAGGACTTGAGTATGTGCAAATTTAGTATATGCAGGAGTCCTGAATCCAATCCCTCACCTATATCTAGAGGCAACTATATTAACTCACACACATACACACAAACACACACCCACATGCAGATGAATAGATATGTAAATCAATAGAGATGCATGTACACATGCCTTAACATACACACATACACTCCCTAGTTCTGTCTTTTAAGAGGACCTAAGCAATGGCACCGCAGCAACAATGAGACCACCTATTTCCCAGATCTTGGTCTCTAATACCATTTTCCAATAATAGAAATCAGAGTTTCTTGGAAAAAAAAAAGGTGATTATTGAGCTGAGACAGAGGAATTATTGAATGAGCCCAGAACATCTAAAGGTGTCCCAAAATAAGAAAGAACTCAACTGTGACGAAGACCTGTTGAAAGGTTATAGAAACCAAATTTTGGAGGAGATCAAACTATTTGAAGTTGGAATAATTTGAATAACAAACTATGGTATTATTGAGTAACTCAAGAATAAAATATGATATTGATGTTAATCAATAACTCAATAGTGGAGAAGGTATAGCTTTTTAAGGAGTAGAATCATCATGGAAATGCAGAAATAATATGTGAAATGGGAAATCATCATGAGACCAACACTACAGTAATAAAATTGTTGGCTAATGTCAGTATACTTTGGACTTTCAAAGTCAAAAGTTTGAAGAGAAACCTAATATTTGCCAAGGTTCAAAGCATCTGTCTATAAGGCACTCATTCATTACAAAGAGAGACCAGTAATTTTGAATGAAGAAACTTGGCAGATACCATTTTAAGCAATACAATTTAACATCACTAATAAAACAAAATATCAATGCCCTGAACCACCTGATATGATGCACTGAGAAAGGCACAGCCTGTGTTATGTAGATTTATATCAAAATAAATAGGACATGGGAAAAATACAAATTGAGGGCCATTCTTCAAGACAATTGACCAGTACTCTTCAATACCGGAAGGTCATGAAAGATAAAGCAGTCTGCGGAACTATCACAGATTGGATGAGACTAGAGAAACGTGATAAACTTAGTCCAAAATGGATCCTGAACCAGGAAAAAAAGCTGGTGTGGGAGGGAAAACAAACTTGTGAAATTTAGATAAAGTTTGCTGATTAGTTAATAGTATTACATCAATGTTAATTTCCTGACTCTAAGAATCAAAAATAGTTATGTAAGTAACATCAGGTGAAATTGGATAAAGAATATTTTGGAACACTCTGTACTAATCTTTAAGCTTTCCTGGGAGTCTGAAATTATTTAAAAAGTGATTTATGCTATTTGGTATGAGCTATTCCAAAGATTCAATGCTCTTTAAAGTTGATGTATCTCTGCATCCTGGATGATTCATTGGCTGGGTTTGAGTTACATTTTACCTGAATTTGCAAGATCTATATGATTTTTAACACAGAATGTGAAATGGGATATGAATTTATGTTTTTGTTGCTATGGTGACTTATATTGTTACTATTTTAATAACCTCATCAAATGCAGGCGTTCAATGGCAATATGGCACTGCTACATAATTTAACACCAAATCATGCATAACAAAGTGTAGCACCATTTGCAAGATAAAATGAGGAAATTAAAAGCAAATAGAAATATATTACCAAGTCCCAAACCTATAAATAATTGAACTGTAAGTGTGAACACTCTATAAAGGAGATTTATTGATAGGAATTGATATGTATAATAAACAGTGTAAAACTTTTATTAGTAATAAAGGAAATACCTTTGAACACCCACTTTTCAAAATCTCTAACTCTTAACCAGAAAGAAAGGAAACACATTTTGGCTAATTTTCAGGACCTGTGGCAAGGAGCGGTTTTACACACAGAGTTTAGTGATGAATTTTTAATCATTGACTACTGGAGTATTAGCTTTTCGTAAGAATATTGTCATATAAACATTATCATTTACTGCAGACCGAATCTGTATCCAAAAAATTTCCAACCGGTTAAATCAGACGGTTTATGTGCATTCCTGCAATTTTCTTATTTTACTTATATTTTACTTAGTTCAAATGTCTATTATTAAGAAAATTTGCATCAACATTTTTCTCTGGTTTTTCATTAACACAGGAATTCATAGGGCATCACGGGGAAGTTGTTTTTGCTTTCATTAATGAGGAATTTCCACTGCTATTGGTGCTTTTCTGGGTCAGGGGAGCTGCATTTATGTAACCAAGGAAAGCTTGTTTCCCCTGGAGGCTGATTTGAAGGGGAAATGTGGCCTGGAATGAATTTCAGAATAAGAACAGAAGCCAGTGCTTTATCACCCCATGAACAAGTGCTTTTCCAAATTGCACATCAAGAGCCACATCATATATCAGGCTCTCAGTCGGCTCCTTAATGCAAGTATTTCCCATGAGAAGAAAGTTGTCAAGGGCAACAAACTTTCCACGTGCAGACATTTCAAGGTAGGATTTTCTAATTGCCCTGTGGTACTGTGAGAATTGTCACTGTTGGCATGCAAATTAAAGTATGCGTGAATTACAACATTAATTCAGCAAGACTTTGCGGAATGGTTACTACATGCAAGGCTGTAAACTTGATGGTTTGGGATAAGTTCTTAATCTCTCTGTACTTCATTTTTCTTATGTGTGAAATGATAATAGTAATACCTACCTTAATATAAGTTAACTGCTTATAACAGTTCCTGGCACAGAACTTCATGCATGGTGGGCTGTCATGTAGCAATAGAACACTAAAACAATTATTAACTATTATTGTCTTGATGATGATTGTATACTTCCCACCCTTTTCTATGTGGATAAAATCTGTTACCATATTTGACATAAGTGAGATTATCTGGGTGGTCTAATTTAATTACATGAGCCCTTTAAAGGCAGAGAGTTTTCTGTAGCTGAGAGCAGAAGAGGAAGTCAGGGACTCCAAGCCCATGTGGGATGTGAAGTGCCATTGCTGTTCTGAAGACCAAGAGAGGCCAAGGAATGTGAGCAGCTCTTAAAAATTAAGAGTGGTCCCTGGCTGATGGCCAACAAAGAGATGGGGACCTCAGTCCTACATTTTTAAGAATGGGATTTTAACCAAGAACCTGAATGTGACTGCAAGCATATTCATCCCCCAGTGCCTCCAGAACAGAGCCCAAGTAACTGACCAGCATTTTGATTTCGTCCTTCTGATTCCCTGAGCACAGACCCAGTGGAGCCCCCTTAGACTTGTGACCTACAGCACTGTGTAATCATAAATAAGTGCTGTTTAAGCTACTGAATTTATTGGAGTTTGCTAGGTATCAATTAGAAAAATCATGCTGTAATGATGCTGTATGATACTTTAGGGAGGGATTGAAATGATAGTTTATCATTGCTAACATATTGAATATGTACATCTACCAGACACTGTGATAAGCGTTTTGCTTGAATTGTTTTATTTAATCTCCTCACAATGCCATAGCGTGGGTTCTCTCACTAACACCATTTGAGTTAAGTGAGGCACAGACAGGTTGGATCCCATGAAGAAGGTCACGTAACTAGCAGGTAGCAGAGTGGGCATGTGGATCCCAGAGTGCCTGGTCCAGGGCATACGTTCTCAACCACTGGGCAATATGGACCTGTCTTTGTCTTATTGGAATTCGAAGCCCCTGAGGCCAAACATGACAAGCGTTATGTGGGGCATGCAGGCAAAGTGAGGCGAGTTCAGAGAGGTCTTGGGCTTTTCTTGGGGCACTGATAGGAAGATGCTGTTATTTTTGGAAAAATATTTCTAAGGCAGTATATTTCAAATTGCAGTTGAAAGACTGCAAACATAAATTGCCTTATTTGGGAGTTTCCATTTTGATGACACAGCCAAAATCTTAGTATATCCCCTACCCTGGGGTTCAATACCATCTGACTGAGTTCAGCCCACTTTAGCATGGGGCATTGAGTGTGTTTTTATAACTATTGTCAAGAAGGACTTCTGGGCCGGGCGCGGTGGCTCACGCCTGTAATCCCAGCACTTTGGGAGGCCGAGGCGGGCGGATCACGAGGTCAAGAGATCGAGACCGTCCTGGTCAACATGGTGAAACCCCGTCTCTACTAAAAATACAAAAAAATTAGCTGGGCGTGGTGGCGCGCGCCTGTAGTCCCAGCTACTCGGGAGGCTGAGGCAGGAGAATGCTTGAACCTGGGCAGCGGAGGTTGCAGTGAGCCAAGGTCGTGCCACTGCACTCCAGCCTGGCGCCTGGTGACTGAGTGAGACTCTGTCTCAAAAAAAAAAAAAAAAAAAAAAGAAGGACTCTGTATGCTTCACACTAATTAAAAGATGATAAAGTTTGATATGGAACATCAAATGACATGTTTGTGCTGGGTAATATTCCAGCGACCTCTTGACACATAATAAGGCCAGTATTTCATTGTGTTCAATTAGAGAAAGGGTGTAAGAGAGTTGAGTTACTAAAACATACACAGCTAGTTATAGGCTAGCTGAACAAAAATTAGCAAACAAGCAGCATCATAGCCACTACCACAATCATATTGCAAGCAGTGGACAAGTTTCAGAGAAAAATAATACCATTCTCACACTTAAATTGAACTGAACCTGCTGTGCAGTTTTGCTTTGCATTTAGTTTTTAAATAGGTCTTAGCTCTATACTTCTGTAAGGGCAATAAGCCTGGGCTATCTACTCCCGATTTTATGGGTATAAAGTTTAGGTAATATAATAATAATTTCAAGGCCAATTAGAGTCTATAAATTTTTTATTTTTATAAATGTATAGGATACACTGTAATTTTGTTATGTACATAGATTGCACAGTGGTCAAGTCAGAGCATTAAGGTATCCATCACTCAAATAACATACATTGTACCCACTGAGCAATTTCTCATTATCTTTTCCTCACCACCCCCCTCATCCTTTCTAGTTGCCATTGTCTATCATTCTTTACATCCAACTGTGCACATTTTTAGCACCCATTTATGAGTGAGAACCTGCAACATTTGACATTCTGTTTCTGGCTTGTTTCAGTTAAGATAATGACCTCCAGTTCCATCCATCTTGCTGCGGAAGACATAATTTCAGTCTTTTATATGGCTGAATAATATCCCATTGTACGTATATACTGAATTTTCTTTATCCATTTTCCCCTGGATGGACACTTAGGTTGATTCCATATCTTTGTTCTTGTGAATAGCTTTGCGACAAACAAATGCATGTAGGTATCTTTTTGATATAATGATGAACAATTTGATATAATGATTTATTTTTCTTTGGGTAGATATCTAGCAGTGGGACTGCTGGATGGAATGGAAGTTCTATTTTTAGTTCTTTGAAAAATCTCCATACAGTTTTCTGTGGAGTTTGTACTAATTTACATTTTGACCAACAGTGTACAAGGATTCCCTATTCTTATTATTTGAGATTGTGTGTTCAGTCAAGTCACCACAGTGAATTAGCACATGCTGAACCATTGCTTTTAGGAGAAACACAGGGTTAGGTTTCTGGGAGCCTCTGGTGCCAACATTTCATCAATCAATAGACATGCCTGTTTTATGCATATGCCTATTTTAAAGACACAGATGTTTATGTTAATAACATTATATATTACATAATACAAAATTTTGGCTCTTGTAGAATGAGCTCATGGTCAACAGGTCTGTAACGTATGCCTTTAAGAAGCGTATCTAACACACACATCTCTGTAGGGTGTATCACAACGTTCTTGAGCCTGAGAACACTAAATAGCACTTGAACAGTGTGCTTGGGGGTCATTTATAGCAGTAAGATCATCAACAGAAAGCATAAAAATGAAAAAGAAAAGTGGGATTAAATAGACCACAAAAAGACACTTACGTACAGCGTGAAAACTTAAACAAGAAGTCTGAGTTTTACCTTATTCAAAGAGAGTGATTTTGGGGTTACAAATAAATTTTAGCACATAGGCAAATTTGCAAATGCAGAATTCATAAATAATGAGGATCAGCGGGTAGGTCAATTATAGGGAAACCCAAAATGCAGTATCCTGAGGACAGCAGCAGTAAGGAACACCTTTGTCATCCATAGTTCTAAAGGGACAAGGGCTCAGGGAAGTTTCTGGAACCAGAAGGGGCAAATAAAGAGAGTATTGTGTAGACAGGGCCACCTGGTGGGAGCTGGCCATGATTCAGTCAAGAATTCAGCTTGGGTGACTCATGCCCCAATGAAATATAAATGTTATTATGAATCCCATTCTATGTGTGAGTAATCCAAGACACAGAGGGATTGAATAAATTAAGTTCTCACACCGAGCTAGAAAATTACAGAATAAACATAGAAACCCAGGCAATCAGGCTCTGAAAGAATACTCTTAATAACTACATTTATAGAATTGTGCAGTAGTCCCAGCTACTCGGGAGGCTGAGGCAGGAAAATTACTTGAACCCAGGAAGTTGGAGGTTGCAGTGCACTGCACTCCAGCCTGGTGACAGAATGAGACTCCATCTCAAAAAAAAAAAAAAAAAGAATTGTGCAATCTCCGGGAAAACAAGAAATGGCAAGTGGAGACACAAGCACAAGAACCTTTAAGTTACCCATGGCAACCACAGGAAGATGTTTGTTAGGTTTTGAAGGGAAGATAGGGATTAAAAAAGACACACACAGAGAGAGTTGGAGCCTCTACAGCAAATGCAGGTTCTATGTCCAGCAGAAGACCTGCAGGGGTGGGGGACCAGCTTCATGCCAGTGTCCACTGCTGCTTACAGGCTGAGGCAATTATAGGCCTGGGTGGGAGGGGTCTCAGAGAGGAAGGGGCATGCGCTGCTCTCTGGAAGAATGTTGATGACATGTTCCCATGATGAGGCGGTTTGGCCCCTGTCCTGATGGAATGTGATGTTCCTTGGAATTCTCCCCCCAGAATGTGATAAATTCAGGCAGTTGGGCAGGCTGGTTCTCATGGACCAAACCCCTGTGGAATGTTTCCCTTTGACTAAGGTCTGTGAAATGGTGTGGGGTGGGGGGCTTACAAAGTGGTGCAGTTTGGATGAACAGTGTTTCTATACTGGTTGGGGAGCAAGGCATTGCCATCCCCATTAAAATTTCTTGAGTATTCTGAATTGCTAGTATCTAAGAAGGTAGAAAAAACAAAACCAAGAACATATGTTTTTTCTTCTTACCATAGAAGCTTTCATTTAAGCATGGACACATTCATTACTGAATCCCACTATGTGCCATGAACTTTACCAGGCTCTTAGTAAACACATTAATAAAGCAGGAGGCCGGGGGCGGTGGCTCACACCTGTAATCCCAGCACTTTGGGAGGCTGAGGTGGGTGAATCAGGTGGTCAAGAGATCTAAACCATCCTGGCTAACATGGTGAAACCGTGTCTCTACTAAAAAAAAAAAAAAAAAAGTTTCCCATTCTGTTGGTTGCCGATTCACTCTAATATAGATTGTTTCTTTTGGAACCAACCCAAATGCCCATCGATGATAGACTGGACAGGGAAAATGTGGCACATATACACCATGGAATACTATGCAGCCATAAAAAATGATGAGTTCATGTCCTTTGTAGGGATATGGATGAACCTGGAAACCATCATTCTCAGCAAACTGACACAAGAACAGATAATCAAACACCACATGTTCTGACTCATAGGTGGGTGTTGAACAATGAGAACACATGGACACAGGGAGGGGAGCATCACACACTGGGGTCTGTGGGGTGGAACTAGGGGAGGGACAGCAGGGGGTGGGGAGTTGGGGAGGGATAACATGGGGAGAAATGCCAGATACAGGTGATGGGGAGGAAGGCAGCAAACCACATTGCCATGTATGTACCTATGCAACAATCCTGCATGTTCTTCACATGTACCCCCAAACCTAAAACACAATAAAATAAAAAAATGAAAAAAATAAAAAAGAAGGCTGGGCATGGTGGCATATACCTATAGTCCCAGCTAGGCTGAGGCAGGAGAATTGCTTGAACTTGGGCGGTGGAGGTTGCAGTAAGCTGAGATTGAGCCACTGCACTCCAGCCTGGGCAAGGACAGAGCGAGACTCTGTCTCAAAAATTAAAATAAATAAATAAATGAATAAATTCAAAAATACAAAAAAAAATTAAAAATGAAGCAGGTATGGTTTATCCCCTCAGACCATGTGCACTGAGAGGAGGTTTCTATTTTCCAACACTAGCACAGTTCATCACAGCACTCATTCTGCATGGGCCACTTCCATGCCCTGAAACTGTAGGACATTGTGAAGGCTTCACCTGGGTCACCATGACCCTCAGTACCTGTTAATTGATGCACCTTATCATGGACCCAGAGTATTAAACAACAAAGGAGGCTTTCTAAAGTCACTAAGGGTCATGAATCTAAATAAACCTGGGAAGTTCCGCGATAGATGTCCCCCCCCTGAGGTGGAGTCCTTGATATCTGAAGCAAGGCTTCACACTATCTGGCATTGAACTCTGGGGATGCTTGAAGGAAGAGTTTATCTTATTCTGATGTGGGATGGCCACAACATCTGGAGAAACAAATGGGGGTGAGCCCTCTCCAAGTGTGTTAATGAAATACTGCTTGTCAGGATAAGACGGACGACAAGGCAAGGTCAGCAAGACTTGAGGCTAATTGATTTGTCTTCCAGGAAATTAAGGCAGTGAGCACAGGGACTCACACCCAGATATCAGGTGGAACAGTCATTAAAAGCCTGTTAAAGGAATAGATCCAGTCAAGAGACCCAAAATAAGCCAAGAGAGAGGATCAAATTGCTCTACCACAAGCTCTGTCTCAATCTATTTCTTCATAAAAACATCCTTTTTGTTTTACTGTGCCTGAAATAATTAATATACTAGGACGACTAGAGTGCAAAAATCCCTGTGCCTGAAGCCAAAGGCTAGTATAGATGAGGAAAAGTCAAGTTCTCAAACTCCTGATTCTAGAACATAGAAGACTAAAAGGGATTTCTTCTCCAGGCACAAGCTTTATTCCAGCTGAGACGCTAGAATCCACAGGATTGCCGGCCGTGGTGGCTCACACCTGTAATTCCAGCACAGGGCCGGGGGGGGGGGGGGCCGCCCCCCGGGGGGGCGGCGGCCCGCGGGGCGGGAGCGGGGGACTCCTCTTACAAAAAATATGTGAAAAAATAGCCTGGCGTGGTGGTGCTGTGGTTTCATCTACTCAGGAGGCTAAGGCAGGAGGATCATTTGAGGCCAAGAGGTAAAGACTGCAGTGAGCCATGATCACACCATTATACTCAACCTAGGCAATAGGGCAAGATCCTGTCTCAAAAACAAAAAAAAAAAAATAGAATGTGTTTCATAACATCTCAATATCTGGAAATGTGTGGCAGAGATACAGAGAAACCTACATTTATCAGTGAAATCGTCTATATTTCTCAGATTCATCCACAGCTAAATTGGGGGTCATGTGACTCACTCTGGGAGAGCAAAAGACATCTATCACTTCTGGAATGACGTACTTAAAAGCTGGTGTGCCTTTTTATCTCTCTCTTTTTCTTGCTACAAAGACCCGGAAGCCACGTGCTCCACCTCTGCAGTTACAAAGCAGAAGACAGTTGCGAGAACCAAGCCACAGGTACTACTGTGATTTTAATGTGTGTTGGTAATTGGTGATAAACACCCTGACTAATCCAGAATATGTCTTTCCAATTCCTTCTCAAAAGCCCAAACCAGTAAATATAGAAATGGCTGTTTTTCCAGGCAACACAATTCAGAAATAGAGTTCCTCTGTTTTAGCCCGAGGATACTGTATAGGTGGCAGAAATGTTTGTTACCAGATTCTAAAATAGTAACAATACGTCCATGGCGGCACAATTCCCAAATCTGATGGAAGCTAGAGCTCTCTGGGCTTATAGTGATGAATTATGTTCACATGAGCTAAGCAGATTCAATAAATCATAAGACAATTCTACTGACTACCGTGTGAATAGAGCTTGAGCCAGGAGTCTGACATTCCATACAGCTTAAACTAAAAATAATAGCTCCTTCTCTGATCATTTACCCAATAGGTAGAATAAAATATCAGGGCTGAAAGAGCTTTCAAAAATGATCCTAATGAATCCCCTTCATTTAGTCCAAAGATTTATTATGTTCCATGGGCTTTGATAGACACAGAGATAAAGGATACATGAGACTCAACACCTTTCTGCAAGCTTATAGTTTACATAAAACAAATTCAGAAACTAAAAACTGACAGACCCATACATTAGGTTTATATAAAGGTTACTATGCAGACTTAGAAGAGGGGTACCTCGTTCAGCTTGGAGTTGAGATAAAGCTTCCAGAAACAATGACAACCAAGTTAGATTATGAAGAGTTTCAGGCAGAAAATATAGAGATTTTCCAGAAGGAGGAAATCTGTGAACAAAGGAATGAAACTATGGAATAGCGTGGCATGTAAACATCAAATGCATGCATGATCCTTTCTGTGTTTCACAGATTGATCTCAGTTCTTTCTACATCACATTTAGTTGGATATTGCTCAAGTATAAAGTGGAGCAATGGTTGTGTACAAAGTTGGATAATATGGACCAGAAGAGAAATCTACACAGTGAAGGTGAGATGTACTCCATTAAGTTATTAGTAAACGCTTTATTTGTTTAAAAGGTTTGAGAGGCATTAGTATGTGGTAATATAGGAAACCTAGTATAATTTTAAATAGGTTGTATTAAATTAGTAAGTTTAGGGGTAGACATCTTAGTAAGAAATGGTATGAAAATACAGGCAAGAAAATAAAGAAGCAATATGGGGGGAGACTACATCCTTCTAAGGACAAAAATTAAAGGATCCAAGTATGTTAGTTGAGTCTAACCTGGTGGGTGAAGATGCTTCAGGATGAGAAGTTATGTCTGCCTCTGCTTGCATCAGCCTCACTTAAAAGATCCCCTCCGCATGCTAATGATATTATATATCAATACCAATGCACAGGAAATAAATGAAAGTGAGTGGTGCCATGATACCTGGTGTTGCAGGCTCCACTTTGGAAGAGGCTCTGGACCAAAGTTTGGGAATAGTTTTCACAAAAGACAGAGAGTGAATTCCTACGAGAAAGAGCCTGGGTACCTAAGGCATGAGATGCACTGTGAGCCTGGGAGCATTTGTACCTGGCCTTTGGAAATCATACGGGATCCAGAGGTGTTAACCAAGTACAGGGAAGTCTAGGAGGCTGAAACCTGAACTCTCACAGACAGAGTCCTGATGGAAGAATTTACCCAAAACTCTTAGATGACTTAGCAACAGCTCTTCAGTGACAGGCATCCCAGACTGGACACGTGCGTGACGTCATTGGGCTCCACACAGTAATTTCAGGATGAGGAAGGCTGAGTTGTTCCCTGGGGGAAGTAAAATTTTAATCTGATTTTGTATTTTCCTCATGCTTCCTTTTTAATCCCTCTGACCTTGTTATCATTGAAACAAGGTATATTCACTTTGCGCAAGTGGGAACTTTGTATGTAAAAGTATCTCTGATCATTTGCAGATGATTCACGGCCCAACTGTAACAGGGGGGAGATTGTTTATCAGTCAAACTTTTCCTAAGGCACTTTTGCAATATTTCAAAAACTTGAACAATATGTAACCTTTGATCTAGCTGTCTTACAGGTTTTATATTAATCCTAAGATTTAGTCAAATAATGAACATATTTCGATTCAAATATTCTCATTTTTACATTGCTTAAGATAATAAAAATTGGGAACAAACTAAATGTCTAAACTTCATGAAGGAGTTAAAGTTGAATTAAATTCATACAAGGGTTGCAAACTGGAAGTTAGGAGGACAATCCAGCCTAAAAATATTATTTTTTTGTGGCCAAATCAGTGATTTTTTTTTTAAGTCCATTCACTTGCCTATCTTTATAAATATGCTTTTAAAATAAAAGCTGGAATGTTGGTTTGCCTCAAAACACCAGAACATCCATAAACACTGCATCTTAACATCCAGAAACTGGCCATGGTAAAATAGAAACTGCTTTCCTTAGACTGTGTAAGCATTTTCCTGTTTATCCCAGTACCCATCACTCTATTTGTCTAACTTAATCATTACTTTAATCATTTCCATCATTTGTCTGGATCTTAAGATATTTGAGTTCATAGTTCCAGATATTTATTAAACATAGCTCATTTATATAATATAATATTAGTCAGCCACTAAAAAGAAGGTACTGCTGAAAAATACTAATAGAAAAAGATATGCATGATATTAAAAAGCAAACATGTTATCAATTATTGTTTACAACAGAATTATTTTCTTGACTCCAAAATGCAAAGAGTAAAAGACTAGAAGATCTGCATCCAAATCCTAACAGAGGCTGTCTCGACTGTTAGAACAGCTGGAGTTTTTATTTTCTTCCTTCTCCTTATCTGTGTTTTTGAAATGTTACACAATGCCCACCTTTGCCGTCATCTCCTTCTGCTCCTCATCTCTTGCCTCTATGCACTCACCCCAGGATCTTACCTACTCCCTAGCGCTGTAGCGCTCTGCTACAGGTCTCCTTCTTAACCTGTCTTGGCTTCGGTGATATCCTATGGCTGACTTCATGGAAGACGATAGTTAAGAGCAAAGTCTTGTTGGCACTGTCCAGTTCTGCTCCTCCACTTCGGAGCTCAACTCTCTGAGTCTCCATGACTTAATTTTAGCTTGAGCATAGTGAAACCTTAATAACAGCCTACAAGACTCAGAGATCTGAGATGTGTAACAAGATTATCTGTTAAAAAATAATAGTAATAGGACATGGAAGGGGAAGAAAACAAGACTCAGAGAGGAGAGAAAAAAATATTGCTCTTACTGTCTTCGTTGTATCCATGACTGGCATACAATTTTGATTGATAAAAATCTTTCTGCAGGGAATTTCCCCCCAGGCCTGCTGACAGGAGAAAGCACAACTGTCCTAGGTATGTAAATAATTGCATCGTTTGCTACTGTAGAGGGTCAGCAATGTGGCATTTCATTTCTAATTATGGACACTGAGGTCAGTCTTCCCTGAGTTTCCAAAACACCACCTCAGTGGACTCCCAACACTGAGGTTAAAGCCCTGAAAAAAAAATTAATTCTCACATTTCCCCTTCTGTTTGGGCTTATATTCTGATGACCTTAAAAAACAGAGGATGCTTTCACTAATCCTAATCTGCATATGACTCTGAAAATGCACAGATACATTACGGCAACAAGGGAAAAAAAAGAAAAAGATTAAAACGAAGACACTTTCCTCCTCTGCAGGGAAAACTTTCAAAAATATCTCAGTGTCATGTTTTTTAACCATAAGTAAAGATTCCATTTTAATTAGAACCACCACCTCTTCTCCTCCCCCAAAAGTACTTCTACAAGAAACAATGGCCTCTTTTTCCCTATAGTCTGCTGGAAATGAACTCATGATTTTGCAAAGGTCTTTTCTCTACGTGGGCTTTCTCAGCAGACATCCCTGTTGCTGTGTGTCTGAAGAGATACCCAGCTGCTGATATGCTAATTTCTGCTTACTTCCAAAGAGGCCTGGGTTTGTTTTGTACTTCATCAGCTGTCAAAAAAGACATTTGAGAAATAACTCCAGGACTTCCAAAAGAGAAGATAGTAGTGTTTTACTGTGGGCCTTCGAAGCATCAGCCCAGAGAAGAGTGCTGTAGAGAACAGATGTTGCGTCCAGCCCTTGGGACTGCATTCTCAACTCAACGAAGACGGGTTACTTTTGCAATTAGAAAAAGACAAAAGAGGCCAAAGATGAATACATGTCAGCTCTTTAGGCTCGGAGGCAAAAAGTCATCATTATATGATTTTATCCCATTGTTCTCATTTATGGAAAATAAGAGATGCTAAGCCCACACACACATACAGACACTCACAAATGCTTGGCTTCTTTTGAAATACTGGAATATGGGCAATACTGAGTTCACATTTCCCATGGGCACATCTACGGTAGCTGAGTAACAGGCATACTTTCGGCGGCATGAATGTTCATGTTCACCAGTGTCCCCTGCTTAGGGGCCCATGTCGCTACACCACGCACTTTCCCTCATGTGTGTTATCTGCTGAGCAATTTTAGACATTTGTGATGTTGCTTATTTTATTTTTGGAGAAAGGATCTCCCCTCTGTCACCCAAGCTAGAGTGCACTGGTGTGATCACAGCTCACTGCGGCCTCGAACTCCCAGGCTCAAGCTCATCCCCCCTCAGCCTCCTGAGTAGCTGAGACCACAGGTGCGTGCCACCACACCCGGATAACATTTAAATAATTTTAGTAGAGACAGGGTCCCTCTATGTTGTTCAGGCTGATCTTGAGCTCCTGGGCTTGAGCAATCCTCCTCCCTAGCCTCTGTAGACATTTGATTGTGTGACTCGGATAAATTTTTGAACAAGTTTTGTTAATTTAATTAGAATAGAAAGTTAAGAAATTATCAGGGATAATAACTCTGGTACTAAAGACACCAAGCCAATACTCTATCCCTGATGATGGCCAGAAACCACCTGTTAGTAACCATACCACGATGCTATTTGCTCTTTCACTCTTTCTCCCGAGTGGGCAGTGGAGTTTCTCAGAAGCTGCAAGATACTATAACAGACGGAACACACACACAGCTGTTTCCTATCAAGTTGGACAATAAAGACATTAGCAAATATGCAAAATACTTCCATTCCCCCTCTCTCATTATTTTGGAATAATATAGTTATTTCTATAAAATACACTCTTTATATTACCATGTAATGGGTTTAGTATTTTTAAAAACAGACATTTTTGTTTTAATTTCTAATATGATAAAAATTGATGGATAGGACTCTCAATAAATAGAGTATTAATGACCCCTTTATAGTCATTAATAATATTTAACAGTGTAAAGGGGTCTTGGGGCTAAAATAATTGACAATTACTGATTTAGGGTCCTATGAGAATTTTAACTACTTTCCTTCTTTCTTTCTTTCTCTTTCTTTCTTTCTTTTTTCTTTCAATGCCTTTCTCTGAACTTGATTATCTGAACATTACAAGCTATTTGCAATTTGCACATATTCTAATAGTTTGTTATTTATTACACAATATTTTTTTTTATAAGTTCAGGGGTTCAAGTGCAGGTTTTTTACATAGGTAAACTTGTGTCATGGGGGTTTTTTGTACAGATTATTTTATCACCCAGGTATTAAGCCTACTACCCATCAGTTATTTTTCCTGATCCCCTCTCTCCTCTAACCCTTCACCCTCTGAAAGACACAACCATTTTAAGAAGCAGGTTCTTATTGAGACAAACATGTATACATACATGTATGTGCATATCTGTATATATGTATATATGCATATGTATATGTGCACACACATGCGCGCACACACACACACACGCACACACCCCTGTTTGCAATTCTGCAAACTTAGCTCTGGATTCACAAAGCCTGTTACTTTCCCTTTATGTTGTTCTTATTTAGTTCATCCTACTCCCTGAAATTACAGATGTTAGAGATGGAAAGTAATGATTACAGTTCACCATAGTCTATTATTTTACAGATGGGGAAACTGAGGCCTGGAGTAACCAGTCATATTGCTTCCATGCTGGGAACTCTCCAACGACATCTCCCACAACACAAAGCCAACCTCAAGTCCCCCACCATAGACCACAAGGTTCTGCAGGTTCTAACCTTGCCCAATCTCCTTTCTACGCCCTCACTCCAAGTGCCTCTGTGATGACGGACTGAGTCCTTCTCAGCTTCCTCCAGAGGGGCAGAACTGCTCTAGCAGGTTCCTCATGGCATTGGCAAAGATCTTATTCTGTGCAGTTTGAAGAGGTTAAATTGACTTTGCTTTTGTTACATAATTAATGGTTAAAAATAAAATTCTGACCATTTTCAAGGAAATTTTTATCCTAAAGCAGGTTTTGTGTCCCTAAGCATTGGTATATTCTCCCACTCATCACTCAGAAATAAGCAGGAAACTTTCTAGAATAAATAATTCTGTTATTCTTTATTCATTATATAAGTCCTGGAGGGGAGACTCCAGGACTTATATTTTATCTATAAATGCATTCGTATTTTAGTTTACTTTATTTAGGTAGAATTAAAGTAGTTTTAACTTCATTTTCCCAAAGAAATTAGATTTTAGATAAATGAGAAAAAAAGTAGTAAGTCAAAGGCCATTTAATTTCCATTGATTGAAGTGGTCATTATTGCCATCTACCCTCTCAGCCAACTTTGCCTTTATTTAATGGGTGTTGAATGAAATTGCTCAAGTGTACAGGAAAGTCTTTTGACCCTCATATCTAGTCTAATGAAGCAATGTATTTGATCTTGGGTTCCCACAATGGCCTGGTTTGCATCTTAAATCCTGATTTATTGTACTCAGTGAAGAAGAAGAACACATTCACTTACCCTCTGGGCCTTTTCTCAGCCCAATGTTTTTGGAGTTTATGTTTTCCTGCCTGCCCAGCAGAAAAGGCTACAGCAGCTGCCCATCCTCTAAAGCACTGGATGCGTTTTCTCTGCCAGTCCCTGGCTTGTGATAGATTATCGCACCCTAGCACTGCTCACCTGTGCATCCAGACCCTGCAGCTCCTCATTGCAGGATATCTCGCTCTGTCACACATACAGCGCAGCCCCCTTCTCCTGGGCTTCCCCAGCACCATCACTGAGAGCCTGGCCAAAAGAAAAAACCACAAAAACAAACAAAAAACCCCAAAACCAAAAACAAACAAAATAGAAAATAACAAAACATACAGGCACAATGATATTTGTGTTATTTGTGAGAGCATAATTAACATAGAAAACTAGGGGGAAAAAACTATGCAAATACAGCTGTGGCTACCAGTATTTTCTCAAGGACCCTAGAGAGCCCAGAGTCCCAGGAACAATCCCTTACTCAAAAGAGAGGCTGTAAGCTGCAAGATTGATGGGCCATAAGCGTTTTTGTTTGAAAACCTCTTTTTCATTTTTTGAGGTAAATACCTAAGAGTGGAATTGCTAGGCCATATGATAACTCTATGTTTAACTTATTGAGAAAGCAACAAACTGTTTCCATAGAGGCTGCACCACATTACCTTCTTACGAGCCATGAATAAGGGCTCCAATTTCTCCATATTGTCACCATCCCTTGCCATTTTCCTTCTTTCTTTCTTTTTCTTTCCTTCTTTTTCTTTTCTTTCTTTCTTTTTTTTTTTTTTTTTTTTTGAGATGGAGTGTCGCTCTGTAGCCCAGGCTGGAGTGCAGTGGCAAAATCTCGGCTCATTGCAACCTCTGCCTCCACCTCCAGGATCCCGGTTCAAGCAATTCTCCTACCTCAGCTTCCCAAGTAGCTGGGATTACAGGCGTGAGCCACCATACCCAGTTAATTTTTGTATTTTTTAGTAGAGATGGGGTTTCACCATGTTGGCCAGTCTGGTCTTGAACTCCTGACCTTGTGATCCGCCCGCCTCAGCCTCCCAAAGTGTTGGGATTACAGGGGTGAGCCACCATGCCCGGCCTTTTCTTTTCTTCTTTTCTTTCTTTCCCTCTTCCTTCCTTTTACTTTTCAGTTTTTCATGGCCATCCTCGTGTGTCTGAAGTGATACCTCATTGTGGTTTTGATTTGCATTTCCCTAATAAGTGATGTCATGGAGAATCTTTTCATGGGCTTGTCGGTCCTTCGCATATCTTCTTTGGAGAAACGAATATTTATCTTGCCAATTTAAAAACTGTCATTCTTTTTGTTGTTGAGTTGGAGTTTAAAAATATATTCTAGATAATAGACTTTTATTATATAAAATATCCGGAAGAAGCAAATCCACAGAGATGAAAACAGGTTTGTCATTGCTGAGGACTGGGGAAGAAAGGAATAGGAGATGACTGCTTAATTAATGGGTGGGAGGTTTTTCTTTTGATGATACAAATTTCTAGAAACTACATACTAGTATGATTGCACAACATTATGAATGTACTTAATGCCAGTGCAGCGTATACTTTAAAATGCTTAAAATTGGCCAGGCATGGTGGCTCATGCCCATAATCCCAACACTTTGGGAGGCAAAGGCCAGAGGATTGCTTGAACCCAGGAGTTCAAGACTAGTCTGGGCAAAGTGCTGAAGCCCCATCTCTACAAAAAAAAAAAAAAAAAAATAGCTGGGTGTGGTGGTGCATGCCTGTAATCCCAGTTATGCAGGAAGCTGAGGTGGGAGAGTCGCTTGCTTGAGCCTTGGAGGTCGAGGCTGCAGTGAGCCGAGATTGCACCACTTAACTACAGCCTGGGGAATAGAGTGATACCCAGGTTCATAAATGATAATAAAATAAAATATAATAAAGTGCTCGAATGGTAAATTTCATTATGCATATTTTATCAAAATTAAAAACAAGAAGAATAGATTAGTGGGGCACTTCCTGCCTGGTGAACTTTACTGTTGGAGAACCCTGAAGGAGAACATGTGTCTTGGGACTGTTGGCCATATCTCACTGAAGGCATGTGCATCGTCAGGAGTCAATTTGAAAACAGCTAATTGGCCAGGCGTGGTGGCTCATGCCTGCAATCCTACCACTATGGGAGGCCAAGCTGGGTGGATCACCTGGGGTCAGGGGTTCAAGACCAGCCTGACCAACATGGAAAACCCTATTTCTACTAAAAATACAAAATTAGCCGGGAGTGGTGGTGCATGCCTATAATCCCAGCTACTCGGGAGGCTGAAGCAGGAGAATCACTTGAACCTGGGAGGTGGAGGTTGTGGTGAGCCGAGATTGCGCCATTGCACTCCAACCCGAACAATGAAAGCAAAACTCCATTCAAATCAGTAAATAAATAAATTAATAAATTAATTAATAAATAAACAGCTACTCTAGAGATCAAAGAGAGCAGAAAATAGAATGCCGGGGGATATCTCCATGGCACGAGAGTGGGGAGGACATGTCCAAAAACCCCAGCAGGGTTCACTGTGATCGGGAGAGGATTTACTAACAAACAGCAAACAAACAGGAAAAAAAAAAAATGCAAAGGAAGATGAACAGACAATAAACCCTGCGTGGATGCGGGGCTCTGATGCACTGTCTCCCCGAGACACGCAGGAGTCAGGTGGAAATGAAGTCCCCTGCTCAAAATGCCCTTTCTGTCTTCAACACCATGTATCTCAACAGCAAAGGTGCCATCCTTACAGGGGCAACACTTGCTGGTGGGGCTGGTAGGGAGTACAAACTAATACCAGCCTAGACGCAGTGTCCAAACACATAGGCAACACGTCTGCAGCATCAACATTTCATGGAGGGAGGGCAGTCATTAGGAAATAGGCTTAAAAGTCTCTTCAGGGGAAGAGAGGTGAATAATGAAAAATGAAGTTTAGAAACACTGCCTTACACAACAGCCACACACAAACACACATACATACAATTGGAAAACGGAGTAACAGCAAAAACATCTAGTTATAATAAATCAACTCAATAGACAGGTGATGCATGAAAACCCTGAAAAAGCAAGTCAGCAGCAATAAAATAAAATCTAAAAAATAAGCGTTTGAGACATAACCTCATTAGTGAAGGGATCCAAATAAAATTACAAATTACTTTCTTCACTGATCAAACTGTAAAGTATTTTAAAAGGTTGTATTTTCACTGCTGGGAGAAAATGTTGATGTATGCACCTAACAGGATTAGCAGGACGTCAAAAAATTACTCTAGGCATTACGGAGGGTGATGTGACAATTGCCTTAGAAGTGAACATACCAATTACCTCAACACTTTCTCTCCTATATATTTATTCACAAGCAAATAAACTAAACAGTTTAGGGGCTTCTCTGGTATCGAAATTTTTATCCCAGAAAAAGTTCCAGCAGAAATAGGTGGCAGACTAGTGAGAATTTCAGTGAAACTTTTTCATAAAGATAATGATAGGATGAGATGCTGTATAACATCTGAAATGTTATGAATTAACCATATGCTGTAGAAATAGAACTACATTAGAACCATGAAGATGTTCTAAGTTGTAATTACAGTAGCAATAATAATAAAATTAATGGCTCATATTTATTAAGCCCTCAGCATGTGCCAAGCACTGTTTTAAGCATATTTGCATGTTAACTCATTAATACTACAAAATGCCCTCATAATGTGTTTGTTACAATTCTCATTTACCATGAGCAAAATAAGACACATAGTTTCCAAGCACCACACTGTAAGGCAAACAGTGCCCAAGTCACAGAACAAGAGTCTTAACCAGGCCGCTGTGTCCACAGTCTTATCTCCTACTTACATTGCCTTTCATGAACTGGCTTCACTTGAACTCAGTACCTGAATGTTGTTTCTCTTAACCCCACTTTAGTAACTCACCAAATCTGTATGCCCTTCTCAAGTTATGAAACACTTTCAGCCACAGTTATGTTATTTCATCTTCTCAACAAGCCTATGGAGAGAGTGAGATATTACCCATTTGTGTGGAAACTAAAGCTCCCAGGGATTTCTTTTATCTTAGAGAGTTCACCATAAAGTATGGGAGACACTCCTGCTATAACCCTCAATGGCTACCAACTGAATACAGGGGGCTAGGCTCAACTTGGCCCTACTGGAGATGCCTTTTGATGATAGATGCATTTTTTTTGGGGGGGGGGCGGTGGAGACAGAGTCTTGCTCTGTCACCCAGGCTGGAATGCAATGGTATGATCTCAGTTCGCTGTGACTTCTGCCTCCCGGGTTTAAGCGATTCTCCTGCCTCAGCCTCCCGAGTAGCTGGGACTACAGGCACACGCTGGCATTCCTGGCTAATTTTTGTATTTTTAGTAGAGACAGACTTTCACCATGTTGCCCAGGTTGGTCTTGAACTCCTGACCTCAGGCAATCTGCCTACCTTGGCCTCCCAGAGTGTTAGGATTACAGGCATGAGCCACCACGCCCAGCTGATGGATTTTTATTCCACCTGCAATATTTCTCAGTCAGAAAGATGACATGATTCTATGTGTCTATTTGGTCTTGCACACATTCCTTTTCTACTGCTTGAGTTCCAGAATGCAAAATGTTTGCTTCATTATTCTTTCAAGGATCTATTTCAAATTAGGAGTTGAAAGCAATCATTTATTTGCTCACCATTTTTAATATCGGAATACAGACAAGATAGGATGAGAAGGGCTTTCTCCATTCCCCAGTGTTTGGATCCTTGGCGGGAATGTCACAAATAGTGGTGGCAGGGAGCTGGTTGGGATGGCTCAACTGGGATCACACACTTCGGGCCTCAGTGGTCTCTGGCAGTCGGATTACTTGGGTCATCCCTATTCACAGTCATTTTAGGTGTCTTTAAATACAAAATTTCAACATCACCTCAGTTGGGACAACTTTTTCCAAAAGCATGGTCATATCCATTTTACAGATCAAAAAACTCAGTTGCCAAGAATAATAGGATTTCGTATTTCAGAGTGAATTTGGAAGATCAAAATCTATGAGCCTTCAGATGTCTGATTATTGTTGGGTCATCCTGTCTGGCTGTGTAAGATGAATCCATGATATTTATTTGGTGCCCACAATATTCCAGGATTGTCTTAGTTGTTTACACATATTTTTTCTAATTTCATTGGTGTGTAAAGGAGCCCTCGTCTTCTTTCTACTTTAAAATGAGATTGAAAGTTGTTCCAGCTCAGATATGGACTAAACACTCTTTATGAACCAAATATTCCCAACTATGGGGCTCAAGAGTTGCATTATCGCCAAACAGTTGACTTTATTATATTCAGCCCAATAAAAATGTGTCATTTCCTACTTGATGGATTGATTCTGTATCCTTTTTCAAGTTTTGTTGGTATGACCAACTATCTGAACTATGTCTAGCTCTGTTTATACTCTGACTTGGAGGAAATCTGGGAACCAAATCATAGCTAAAGATATGAATCTTCATTAATCAAAATGGGTGGAATTTACTGTAAAAATGCAAACTGGTATGACTGTGTCCAGTTATTGCTCCTGACTCCTAGCTGCATTGAATGGAGGGCAGTGCAGTGTAGTACGTGAGAGGGTGGGTCTTGAAAACTGGACTCCCTGGGTTCGAACTCTGTGTCTAACCTCTTCTTGTGCAGATTTAGACAAATATTTATTTCTGTGCTCTAGTTTTCTGACCTGTAAAATGGATACGATAATAATTATGTTAACTTACAATATAAATCTCTTCAATGAGTAGAAGCAGTAAGAGACTTAGTATAAGTACTCTATACCTGCTAAATGCCTCAGAAGTCATCTTAGAACATTAGTGTCATGTGTTTTTTTATAGTTTTATTTTTAATTCACAAATAGTAATTGTATATATTTCTGGCATACAATGTTATGTTTTGATGCCTATATACATGGCAGAATGATACAATTAAGAACTTAGTATATCATCACCTCAAATATGTATCATTTCTTTGTTGTGTGAACATGTGTTTTTGAACTAAGCGAAATGCAGACTGTTTGGAAAGCCATAGAAAGTAGCCACCCTCTTTTTATCCTCAGACTAAAGAAAAGCTGGCACTTGCTAACCAGCCCACTTACTTCGCCTTAAAGTAAATTGAGTCTGGAACCCTGGATCATTCTATGACGTTTTCAGAAAATCTAGTGAGAGGCTGGGCTCGTGGCTCATGCCTGTAATCCCAGCACTTTGGGAAGCGGAGGCCGGTGGATCATCTGAGGTCAGGAGTTCAAGACCAGCCTGGCCAACATGGTGAAACCCTGTCTCTACTGAAAAACAAAAATGAGCTGGGCGTGGTGGTGAGCACCTATAATCCTAGCCACTTGGGAGACTGACACATGAGAATAGTTTGAACCCAGGAAGCGGAGATTGCAGTGAGCTGACATCATGCTATTGCACCCCAGCCTGGTTGACTAGAGTGAAACCCTGTCTCAAAATAATAATATTAATAATAATAATTAAAATCTGGTTACAAAGCGAAGTAAACTCAAGGAAGGCTCTGGTTTTGCGATTTTGCTTTGTTATTCCTAAGCATTGCCTCACCTGCTCTGGTGTGGGAGCTGAGTTGTCAAGCGGAAAGACAATGAAATTGCTGTAAGTCATCATCTCTCCAGGCATTCTTCTGTAATAACTGTCCCCGCTAGCAGAAGAGGCCTCCCTCCTGCAGTGGAAATACAAGGTGCGGGCACTGTCAAGATGCCCAACTTTGACTTCAAATGCCACCCAGAGGGACAAGTGCTCACTTACAGAGAAGGAGTGGGAGGCCAGCAGAGACCTCCTGCTAACAGGACCTCTAACCTCTGCACAGACCTCTAACATCTGCACAGCAAGAAGTCCAGGAGAAGCAAAAGTGAGACCCAGGCTGTAGCGGCTGTGCCAGAGTAACTGTTCCAGGGGGTGTGGGGGAGAGTTCTTCAAAAAGACTTTAACCTAAACGGAATGAATAGAAAATTGGAGTAAAGCCTGGGCACAGTGGTTCACACCTGTAATCCCAGCACTTTGGGAGGTTGAGGTGAGTGGATCACGAGGTCAGGAGTTCAAGACCAGCCTGGCTAATATGGTGAAACCCCGTCTCTACTAAAAATACAAAAATTAGCTGGGCGTGGTGGCAGATGCCTGTAATCCCCGATACTCGGGAGGCTGAGGCAGGAGAAGCCCTTGAACCTGGGAGGCGGAGGTTGCAGTGAGCCGAAATCGTGCCTCTGCACTCCAGCTGGGCGACAGAGTGAGACAACATCTCAAAACAACAACAACAACAACAACAAAAAAAAAACGAGCTAGAAAGAGACTGTCATTTCATGATAGATTCTGTTATGACCTCCTGCAATGACACCTTAGAAATTAGATAAAGATATAGACATATAGTTAGGTAACAACATATAGTTAGATAACTAGATAAAGATACAGATTTGAGCTAGGTATACTTACAGATATCGATATCATAGATAAACATGTTCTTTCTTTTTATATTGTCAATGTTTTGTTGCTGGAAAAGGGGGTCCCTATGACTCAGACCCCAAGAGAGGGTTCTTGGACCTTGTGCAGAAAGGGATTCAAGGTGAGTCATAGAGTGCAGTGAGAAGATATCATTTATGGAAAATTCTTCAGATTCAGAGTAGGGTGTCTTCAGAAAGCAAGAGGAGGAATGCCTGGTCTTTGTTTTAAACTCTTCTTATATAGGGCTCTTATCTACGTAAAAGCTAAGCTGTCTCTATGTGTGGGTGGGCTGACAGTCTGACAAAATTTAGCACTTCGGCAATTTAAAGAACGTTATGCTTGGCATTTTAGTTTATAAGTACATCACAACATGGTTATACATTTCTTAAAATCGTATATTGTTATGTGATATTGGGATATCTGGACTTCTGCAGTTGTAGGAGTTCGTCCTTGCAGGCATTGCCAAGCTGTTTCCTCAGCAGTACACGTTTTATGACCACGGGTCATGATTGGCAAGGAATGTGTGTTGTGAGTTTGAAAATGGAGTTAATTTTAAAACGGTGTCGCCCTGGCTCTCCTAGGCTCCTGTTTTTCTAACATTCCTATGTATAAACCTTGTCTTCCTTGCTCGATCACAACCTCCAATGATGTATTTTTCATCTACAGTTGTCCCAAGCACCAGCCCATTCTGCAAGAGTCTCGTGTTCATGGAAAACTGATAAAGCAGAGCTCAGGAGGCTCAGTGGATAAGAAATTACAAAGAATCACTAAGTTTGCATAGGTGCTTTGATTGTGGCCTACCAAGGAAGGAAGTGGAGAGGGTGTGTGGGAGAGAGGATGGTAGATGTATAGACACAGCTTTATTTGCCTCCCACTGGGAATTTTGCTGGAGACTTATGGAGAGAATGGCCTTTGGCATAGGCTGAAAGAGTTGATTTAACAAATGATTCTATGAGGCCTGATGCACTTGCTGAATTGTTTTGGGGTCACTGTGGCATTAGTTGAGGGACTTCTTTTCTTTTTTCTTTTTTTTTGCCAAATGTCCTTTGTCTCCCATGTTTCAACCAAGACTTTGGGAAACCAGAGCTACTCAGTGTTCAGAGAGGGAGGGGACAAAAAGCCTCTGGAAACCTCTGGAATTAGTAGCTGGGAAATAGCCCTCAGGTTGTTCTATGGACAGCAGATGTCCTGGACAGAGCCAGAGACTAAGAACATGGGAGGTTTTATTGTTGTTTTTGTTTTCGATTTGAGACAGAGTCTTGCTCTGTCACCCAGGCTGGAGTGCAATGGCATGATCTTGGCTCACTGCAACCTCTACCTTGTAGGTTTCAGTGATTCTCACACCTCAGCCTCCCAAGTAGCTGGGATTACAGGCATCCACCACCACACATGGCTAATTTTTATTTTTTATAAAAATGGGGTTTCACCATATTGGTCAGGCTGGTCTCAAACTCCTGACTGCAAGTGATCTACCTGCCTTGGCCTCCCAAAGTGCTGGGATTACACATTGGAGCCACTGTGCCTGGCCAACATGGGAGGTTTTTAAATGTCTATGTTTCCAGAATGAACCCAGGAGTCTTTGAAGGCCTTGTTTGAACAGGAGTGGGCACAAATCAACCAGAATAACTTGCAGGCATGCAAGCTGTTTGTTTACAGCAGATCAATAGCAACCTGTTTTAGCTTTCTATCTTTATTTAAGGAAATGTCCTATCTGCAATACTGCTGTGGAATTCTAGTGCATAAGAAGAGAATAGAGTCTCGGTGTAGGATTTGGTTGGTAGGCAGAGCTCCATCCCACCATCTCCTTGATGACAGTGCCCCACTCATGAGAAGGGTACTGTCTCTTCCCTGGTGTTCCTGTTACTTAGTATAATGTCTACATGACAAAGCTGAATTTCTACCCTATCCAAACTCTGGTAATCTTTAAGGATGCCTGTAATAAAAAGTTCCCTTTGTAACCAGACCAGTTGAAACTGGTTAGAGCCAAGATAGGCAACCAAATGACTTCAAGAAGACTCAGGCTTCATTATCATCTCATTTCCATGCAAAAACAAAACAAAACAAAACAGCTCGCCAGAGCAATGAGAAATATTGGGCACTTTATGAGGCGACTTCAGGTGTATTTATAGAGATTGTTCAGGTGAAGTCAAAGAGCAAATGCCATGAAGCAGCCTCAGCCCTTTAGGTTGTAGGCAACCATTTTTAAAATAATATCACATAGTTGTCGGAGTTTGAGCTGGGCAAGGGATTGACCTTTTCTCCAACTTCACAATCAGATTAAGAGGAAAGAAAGTCTCAGGACCGATTCTGCCATGCACATGAGTATTTGATAATTAATCACATCATACATCAGGAACATGGCAGTCCATACATTCTGTAAACTGCACGATACCTCTGTCCTTGTAAGTGATCCAACCACATATTCTGTAACAGTCTCACAGCCTAGATTGATTAAACCACAAGAAGGCATTTCTCACAGTTCAGGAGGCTGGCGGTCAAAGACAAAGGTGTGGTGCGTGCTGGCTCAGTTTCTTCTGAGGCCCCTCTCCTTGGCTTGCAGATGCAGCCTTCTCACTGTGTCCTTGCTTCGTCTCTTTTCAGCATGCACATCTCTCATGTGACTTTCTCTTCTCCCAGGAACACAAATCAAAGTGGAATAGGCTCCATTTTTATGGCCTCAGTTAATCTTAATTTGTTATTTTAAGGCCCTATATCCAAGTACAGTCACATTGATGGTTCAGTCTTCAACATATGAGGCCAGGCGCAGTGGCTCATGCCTGTAATCCCATCACTTTAGGCGACTGAGGTGGTGGATCACCTGAGATCAGGGGTTCAAGACCAGCCTGGCCAACATGGTGAAACCTCGCTCTACTAAAAATACAAAAATTAGCCAGGCTTGGTAATGCATGCCTGCAATCCCAGCTACTCGGGAGGATAAGGCTGGAGAATTGCTTGAACTTGGGAGGCAGAGGTTGTAGTGAGCCGAGACTACGTCACTGCATTCCAGCCTGGGCAACAGAGCAAAACTCCATCAAAAAAAAAAAAAAAAAAAAACAGAAAAAACAAAGACTTCAACACAAGTTTTGGAGACCACGATTCAGTCCATAACACATGCCATAAAAGATCCCCATGAGACAGCTATGACAATGTTCTCAAAGAAGAAATCTGTCACAGTTGGCATCTAGCAACCAGAATTTGCCATCTCAGTGACTGGATGGAGGGTGGTTTTGGATTTGACTTCATGTGTTCTCCCTACAAGTATAGAGTATGGGGCTTATGAGATGGTGAGACCTCGTTTTGCAGGTATGGGGAGTGACTTATTGAGTTCATTCCATCTGCCTTTCTCGTCAATGAAAACCCATTTTCTACATCTATGTTGCTAGTAAACACACCACTAAACTTTCCAAGGAAAAAGCATCCCTAGACGCATTACACTAGCTAATGAGACCTCAGTGTTGAGCAGACATAGAAAATGACAGCTGACAGGCTTTCGTGAGAACTTCTGGACTGTGGACTTTCTAATTAGGCATTTGCTAATCAATGCAAGTGTGTGGGTGTGTGATTAGTGAAACTGTTATTCCTAGGATGTGGATTAATTATCTTCATAGAAGTAGAGAGGATAAGGATGGTTGCCAGGGGCCACAGGAGAGGAAAATTGGGAGATATTGGTGAAGAGAACAGAATCTCACTTATGCAGGATAAATAAGTTCTAGAGATCTATGTACTGCATTGTGACTATAGGTAATAATGATGTGTTATATACTAGAAATTTGCTAAGGGTTGAGATATTAAATGCTCTCACCAAACACACACACACACACACACACACACACACACACACACACACACACACAATGGTAATTATGTGAGATGGAATATATTAAATAGCTCAATTGTGGTAATTATTCCACAGTGTTTATGTATATCCAAACATCATGTTGTGCACCTTAAATATCTACAATTTTATTTATCAATTGTGTATCAATAAAGATGGAAAATTAATAAAATATCTACTCTTTTATGTTGCATCGTCAGAACTGGAGAAGAATAGTAGAGTTCCAACACCATGGCATGACTTGTTTCTGATGAAGTCTAATTCTCCTTGCAATTTCAATATCAGTTCCACTTTCCTTGAGAAAAGTAAATCAGAATCTTTGTTTGGCTATGTTTCTGACAGTCCAAAACAGAAGGGATTGTCTTATTAACAGCATCCAGAATTTTAGTTTTGCACATTGAGAAAGGAACCAAACACCCTAATCTCTCTCTTCATGTGGATTATGGACCAGGGGAATTTGATACCCATTCTCAGAATTTATTTAAAATTGAATAATTCCAATTAAGTCTTTAAATTGAACAACCATGTCAACACCAGCTCTTTCTCCCTGGTAAAATAAACAAGGGAATATTTAAAGAAGAAGGATGCTTTTGTGGTAGGAGTTATTAAGAAATTATTTTAGGCAGATACAGAGAAAAAGGGGTCCTTGGGAGGTTTTCATTTTCAAAGAAGCTTCTTGTCTAGCTGGAAAGCCCTGGCTCTTCAAGTCAAGGGTGGCAACCTTTGAAATGCAAATGCAAGCCATAGGAACTGGGTCCACCCAAACATGGCAATTCCCATGCCTTCTTGCCCTTGCCCCACATGTTCCTGGCAACATGGCTGCCCACATATCCCCACGTGTGTAGAACATTCTGGCGCCCTGTATCTGCATATTAAAGGCAAGGGTAGGAGGGCCGGTTTTTGTTTTGTTTTGTTTTGTTTTGTTTTGTTTTGTTTTGTTTTGTTTTGAGACAGAGTCTCGTTCTGTCGCCAGGCACCAGGCTGGAGTGCAGTGGCATGATCTCGGCTCACTGCAGACTCTGCCTCCCGGGTTCAAGCAATTCTCGTGCCTCAGCCTCCCCGAGTAGCTGGGACCACAGGCACGCGCCACCACACCCAGCTAATTTTTGTATTTTTTTAGTAGAGACGGGGTTTCACCATGTTGGCCAGGATGGTGTCTATCTCTTGACCTCGTGATCCACCCGCCTCGGCCTCCCAAAGTGCTGAGATTACAGGCGTGAGCCATGACGCCTGGCCAGGAGGGCTGGTTTTGTCATGGGCTACATAAATGAGACGCCTGATCAAACCAATCCCCTAAGTCCTATGCAAATCAGACACCGCCTCCTCCAGCCTCTACCTATGCCTGGCTGGTATCCCCCACACTTGGGGTTTCCCCTTCGCCTTTGGCGCTCCCCCTCCCTCATTCTCTGTAGGGGGAGCTTCTTACTTTTGTCTCTTCCCCTCTTTCTTACCTATTAAACTCTCTGCTCCTTAAAACTATTCCACATGTGTCTGTGTCGTTTTTCTAACTCCAGACAAAGAACCTGGTGCTCCTCCACTAATCAGAGCCGTATCACTTTCATGGGCTGGTAACAAGAATAGAGAACCATCCATATCCACAAGAGGCAGAACCTCTTCTGGCAAAACAGTGCTGCCTCACCCAAAGGTAGTCAGTGGATATCGGGGGCAGACAATTGTTGTTGATGTTGTTCATGTCCCAGCTCATTTGTTTACCTCATAGTACCAAATTTTATTTGGATATAGCTATTTTTATTACATGGGGATTTTGATGAGGTTTTCCTTCTGACCAATTAGAGCATCAAAAGCTCACCCTCTTCCCTACTGTGGTCATTAGGAACCAGGAGGCACATGACAGGGGCTTTCTTCTCCAGTCCTCTTCACTCCATCCCTCTGACCATGGTGGCCAAAGTTAAGTGTTGGGATTTTGAATAGATTGAGATGATTATTACGAATAGTGTGAGTTCTGGGACTCCTAGGAAATTATCAGATAAAGATACTATACTTTTTCCTCAGGTGTCACTAAACACATGGATCACAGAAGCCTGAGATGGTGAGTGGAATCTGAAAATGAAATCTAACATTCACCAAAGATACCAAGAAGTAGAAAGAGACTGGATACATTATTCCTAAATCTAGTCAGGCCCCTTAGGCTAGTCAGTTAGTTTTAGTCTTGGGCTTTGTAGTTCTATTCATCAGTGAACTCTTTTTTTTTTTTTTTTTTTTTTGAGATGGAATCTTGCTCTGTCACCAGGCTGGGTTGCAGTGGTGCCATCTCAACTCACTGCAACCTCCGCCTCCTGGGTTCAAGCAGTTCTCCTGCCTCAGCCTCCTGAGTAGCTGGGATTACAGGCACATGCGACCATGCCTGGCTAATTTTTGTATTTAGTAGAGACGGGGTTTCACCATGTTGTTCAGGCTGTTCTCAAACTCCTGACCTCATGATCCACTGGCCTTGGCCTCCCAAAGTGCTGGCACTACCACATGAGCCACCATGCCTGGCTCAACTCTTTTGTTTTGTTGAAACCAGTTTGAGCATGGCTTCCAGAAACCTACACCCCAAACAGCATCAGCTGGTAGAGAGATCTTGGCAGAACCCCCCCGCTGTGTTCATCTGTGAGTGAGAGTGGGCACACGGAGAGGGCAGCCCACCAGGCAGGTGCGTCTCACATCACTGGGTAGCTCTTTTCATTCAAGGATGATCAGCTTATAAAGAACCAGTGATTGGAACTCCCAGGCAGGGCTCCCAGGACCTACAGCAGGGGCCAGACAAGAGTGGCCAGTCTTCTCTCTGCGGGATCAGAAAGAAAAAATAAAAGGAGCTGAACTTGGCCTTGTGAGCTGTCCAGCATGGACGCCAGACCAGACCAAAATCCAGATTCAGGCAGCTGCTCCCTGCAGCAGTGGAAACCCCAAACACAGAGAAGACAAGGTAACAGAGCAACTTCCTTACCCAAACCCCTGGCAGCTCCAATCCTTCATCTTCCTGGCTGCTTGGTTACTGGACATTGACTGTGCTCCACTGGAGAATGTTAGAATGAAAATTTGGGTAAATGGTGAAGGAATTCAAGGAAAAGAAAATGCACCCGCCACGTTTATGTTACAATACCATGCTGGAACAGATATTTTCTCATTCAAGGATGAATGGATGTACGCCATCAAAAAGTTTCACTAACATGATAGAAAGGAAAAAATACAGCCTTAAGGTGCAATAGGAGATGTTTTAACAAGGATTTTACTAAAGGAAACTTCTTTTTTCCTTTTGTATAAAATTTCTGTGAACCCTGAAAATCTGAGACAGATCTCAGTTAATTTAGACAGTTTATTTTGCCAAGGTTGAAGACACGCCCGTGACAGCCTCAGGAATTCCTGAGGACATGTGCCCAAGGTGGTCGGGGCACAGCTTGATTTTATACATTTTAAGGAGACATGAGACATCAATCAATATATGTAAGAAGTATCTGAGTTCCGTCCAGAAAGACAAGAGACAACTCAAGCAAACCTCCCTCTTTTCCACTGAGGGCTTTCAGGTCACAGGTAGGTCAGAGACAAATCCTTGCAATTCTTTTGGGTTTCTGATGCCTTTCCAAAGAAGGCAATCAGATGTGCTTCTATCTCAGTGAGCAGCGGGGTGACTTTGAAGGAATGGGAGGCAGGTTTGCCCTGAGTAGTTCCCAGCTTGAGGGGGCCCAAGATGTTTTCCTTTCACATTTCTTAAACAGCCCAGACTTTGAACCCACAAGTAGGCTCATCCTGTGGGCAGAGGTAAGAGATTTTTCATTCTTTTCACTGAGGCACCTGAGCAGCTTAGCTGTAAATATTGTCTTTGGCCCTCATCTATTTTGGAGCTGAAGGGGTTAAGGAGAGAAACCTGGGGACAAGTTTAAGAAGCTGAAAACATAAGCTGAGTGACAGCACTCAATTTGTCCAGTCTCCCGTGTGCATTGTTAAAGCAAAGGGTTGAGGTAGATGAAAGCATTCACTCTGTCCGGCCCAAAAACTGCCTTGTTCTTGTGATAGTGAAAAAGCCTCATGAGATCTGATGGTTTTATAAAGGGGAGTTCCCCTGCACACACTTTCTCTTGCCTGCTGCCGTGTGAGATGTGCCTTTCACCTTCTGCCACGATCTTGAGCCTTTCCAGCCATGTGGAACTATGAGTCGATTAAGCGTCTTTTTCTTTATGAATTACCCAGTCTGAGTGTCAGGCACGTCACTTGTGTAAAAAGACCACCAGGCAAGCTTTGTGTGAGCAACATGGCTGTTTATTCACCTAGGTGCGTTGGGCTGAGTACGAAAGGGAGTCAGCAGAGAGTGGTGGGATACATGTTGGTTTTATAGGTTTGGGGTTGGCAGTGGAAACTTACATGAGTTACAGTTCAGGGCAGTTTTGCAAGCTGGGGGCGGGAGTGTTGTCATCAGGGAGGGTGTCATAGGATGCATGGTCACAAGGGTAGGGGTCATCTATCACAAACAGGCATGATCATAAGGGCGGGGAGTATCCCTTTCAAGCAGAGGAGAAGTTGAGGTAAATCACGTAGTTACAAGGGTGGAGGTCTTGAGAAACCCAATGTCCAGGGGGAAATTTTCACAAGGCTGAGCAGGAAAAATGGTTGCAGGGGGAGAGCAATTAGTTGAGGCAGGAACAAGTTGTTTCACTTCTTTCTGTGGCTATCTGGTTACTTGCGGTTATTTCAGACTTCCTGGCTCCTGGGGACCATTCAGAGGTGTACATGAGGGTCACCAAGGCTATAATGACCAGGCTTGGACTTTGAGGTCTGACACTTGGGTGTGTCTTTATTAGCAGCATGAGAACAGACTAATACATCCCCTCCACCCACTCTGCTGCCTGATTTTTCACCAATATCCTGCCTTGAAGACTTCACAAACTATAAAATTAATTCTTCCAAATGCACAGATTATATACACCATGTAGCTAAGAGAAGGAAGGGAGGAGAGTGTTTTCTCACAAATTAGCACATCTCAGAAAACACGTGGAAGAAATGAATCGAGAGATACCCAGAACATCTGCAATGAAGCTTGTTTAGAAACTTAATCAGGATAGTTCTCCATGGAAAGAATCTCTGGAGTCAGGCAGGCATTTATTTTTTTCCTCCCTGTAATTGCATATCTTATTCCAGAGATAAATGGAATTTTTCTTTGGTGTTCTAAGGCCAAGGTCAACTCTGTGCCTTAGCATCAGGCATTGCCATTAATGTCAGTAGCAAAGACAGATTTATAATTATTGTTGCCATAAATATTTAATGTTCAGAAGTCAGACACCAGAGGACCCTTAAACAATCCCCATGCTGTCAAGCCAACTCTTAGATATTTTCCCTCTTTGGTTATCATTGTAGAAATGAAAAAAAAAATAAAATCTCAAAATAGCTACAAAATTGGACTCTCTCAAAATATCAATAATTCACATTAAAAATTGATTCTGGCCGGGTGCGGTGGCTCACGCCTGTGAGGCCAAGATGGGCAGATCACCTGAGGTCGGGAGTTTGAGACCACCCTGGCCAACATAGTGAAACTCCGTCTCTACTAAACACACACACACACACACACACACACACACACACACACACAATAGCCAGGTGTGGTGGCACATGCCTGTAATCCCAGCTACTCAGGAGGCTGAGGCAGGAGACTCACTTGAACCCAAGAGGCAGAGGTTGCAGTAAGCAGAGATCGCGCCACTGCACCTCAGCCTGGGTAACAGAGGCAGACTCCATCTCAAGAAAATAAATGAATAAATAAAAAAGAAACAGCCAGTTTTAGTAAGAAAGTGGAACTCATTATTTCCCTGCAATCATTGTTGGCTATTCTCTGATGAAGAAATGTTGAAATTCAAAACCTGGTTCATAGAAATCGTGGTAAAACAAATACAAACTGGCGACTCGCCTCACTCAAATGGACATTTTGGGAGTTGAGAATAATGCTGATGAGTTTCACAGGACAAATTGGGAGCTCACATATTCTAAACGGTCCGGTATGTTAACTGTTTGTTTCTGACATTGGCTTGAAAGTAATAATGCTCCATTTTCAGTACTTCTCTGTATTCTGTGTTTGCCACATGCATTGCCTTTTGCAAGAGGCTATGTAGCATAGTAAAGTGACTTTCCAGATCTACCACTTACTGTCTGAGGGATCCTGGGTAAGGCATACAGCCCTTTTAAGCCTAATTTTCTCACCTGCGCTGTAAGATCTCGAGCAGCACCTGTCCACAGGGTGAACACACAGAGCACGATGCCTATCCAGAGCCCACAGTGACGAGGCCCTGCTATTATTTCCCATGAGAGTCACATCACCAGCTTATTTTTAAACCATGATCAGAAATAAGTTCCCAGCTCTTCAGCATGATGGACAATACCCTCCATGCTAACTCCTGCCCATTTATCCATGAGCAGGTGTGACTCTTTCATTTTCCTACTTACTCTTTTTAATTTCAGAACTTGGGACCATTCACCTCCGCCTGAAGGCGTGCCATTCCATGCTTTGCCTGGAAGTCATTCCTCCTGTTGTCTTTGGGACACCTACTCATCCTTCAGGGCCTCAATCAATAATCTTGGGAGGTCGTTTATGCCTGCCTGCCCAGGGCAGAGACCAACCCCTCCTGAGAGCTGCCACAATGCTGCTTTCTTTCTTTTTCTTTTCTTTCTTTCTTTCTTTTTTTTTTTTTTTTTTTTTTTTTGAGATGCTGTCTCACTCTCTCTCCCAGGCTGGAGTGCAGTGGCGTAATCTTGGCTCATTGCAACCTCTGCCTCCTGGGTTCAAGCAATTCTCTTGCCTCAGCCTCCTGAGTAGCTGGGACTACAGGCACACACCACCATGCCCAGCTAATTTTCATAGTTTTAGTAGAGACGGAATTTCACCATATTGGTCAGGCTGGTCTTGAACTCTTGACGTCAGATGATCCGCCTGCCTCAGCCTCCTAAAGTGCTGGATTATGGGCGTGAGCCACAGTGCCCAGCCCACAATGCTGCTTTCCAGCATGTCTACGCTAGCTACTCACACTGTGCTGTGATTGTTGAGTGACAGCTCTGTTTCTCATAGCGAGTGTGTGCCTTCTGCAAGGGGTACATACATGTCTTTCTTGTCTTTGGATCTTCAGCAAGCAGCAGCATCTGCTTGCCTCTGGTAGACACTCAGAGGCTTACTGAACAGCTTTATATTGAAATCTAATAGTCTCCAAGTTTTTGTTTGATCCTACTCCAAGGCTGTCTTCTCCCTTTTCTTAGCAGGGTGCACCCCATCCTTCCTCTGACCGCTTGGAGTCACCTGGCCCAACATGGACAATCTTAGCTGCCTATTTCCCCCCAGATAGATTCGGCATAGGCGTGGAAACCAGACCAGGCCTTTCTGAGACTGTCTCTGGATTTTTAATGTTTGAAGGTGGAGTAAAACCAGGCTTGCCTCCAGAGACAAAGGCTGGAGAGAGAGATGGGTACTGTTTAACCTTGTAGAGAAGACTTTGCTGTGGGAACAAAGAGTCCAAACCAAGATCAGACAAGATGAAATCACCAGGGGAGGGAGAGAAAGGCACTGGCTTCTTTCCAGTCTTTGGGATTCTGGTCCCTGCCTTTCCCACCTCCACCCCCCAACACCCAGCCTCCCAGAAACAGCCCCAGACAAACCTCCACCCTCAATACCCAGCCTCCCAGAAACAGCCCCAGACAACCTCTGCTCTGAGCTGATTCCTGCAATTCTATCACTTAAGACCAAGAAAAGATCCTAAATGATAGGATGAAACTCAGGCAACAACTTTCAGTGTTTACAATCTTCAAGGCATTGTTGTCTATTACTATTATTTTTACGCTTCCTCCGGGTCATGTTAGTGAATCTCCCCCTCCTCCGAATCCCACTGCTCATAAAAGCTGAACCTAGGTTGTGGATCCAGCAGCCTTCTTTTCAGTTCAGGGTAGTTTTCTATGAAAAGTAAAATGTAAAAGTATTTGAAGCTGACTTGTAGGAAGTGGAGGGAGACATTAATATACATCAGACTTCTTAATATCTTCAAAATGTTATAAGCTGAATTTTCCTTGTATTAAGCCAGAGGGATTATGTTTTTATTGTAAGGAAGGATTAGATTAATGAAAGCATTTACATGAATACTTTGAACTTTAAACAACATGTGTTAAGTAAGCGGAAGTCACGTCATAATTGTATTTCTTAAAGAAGGTGATTCACCTAGTATTTTGCAAGTATTTGTTAATAGGAGGAATGGAAACACAAGGAAATCCCAAGTAGTAGGTACATTGAAGATGAAGTTTATGGGATGTGATTAAAACGCAATTATTCTGTCTCCCTGAGCCCTTAAATTTTCTCCAATGAGTTAATCCTTCCTGTAAATGGATGAAAATTTCAGCTAGCCCAGGACTTTCCACCACCTCTCTTAGGGTAAAAAAAAGTCCTATGTTTCCCTAAAAGTTGCAAACAGTCTAAATTAGAATAACCAACTCAAAATATGTAGGAAAATTTCAAATACAGTTCTATATTAAATTATTTCCTCTCTCAGCTCAGGCTGGAAGACTTTGCTAGGAAACAGTCTCCCCCTCTTCTCTTCCAGGGTTTCTAATCTTTCCAGAGTTGGTGAGAGTTAGGGGGAGGAAAGGTGTGGGAAGCAGAAAAGTTCCTTTTTAAAATTTCTTTTCTTGTTAAACAATATGTGTGCTAATCACTATGTTAAGCCCTATCCTATGTAGCTGTTAGACATGCCATGCTTACAGGCACGTAGTATATTCTATGTCCTTGTACTTTAACCAAAATATCTGTGCTGGACGTGCTCACATGCACGTCCCAGCTCTGCATTGCTTTTCCCTGTTTAGAAAAGTTTGATATTGTTAGCCAATTGGGTTTTAGTTTAGATTGTGAGGTCTGACTCCAGGCAAGGGAGATCAGACACAGCAGCAAAGATGATCCCAAATGCGTGAGGAATAAATTTGTGTGTTTTCCTTTGTTCATTGTACTCTCATGGCATGATGGCTAGTGAGGGTACCCGTCCTGCAGCCCAGGAAGTAAAAATTGCATTGCTGAAAGATCCTTTGTCTCAGTGCTATTTTTTTCTTTGCAGCACCGAGCATCTGTTTCCAACAAATGGGAAGAAAGGACACAAGAGAAGACAGGAGAGATTGTAAGTAACTTACTGTCTTCAGTTGGCTTAAGGTCTCTGGTCTGGTGGAAGCTTCAGTCTGATTCATTTTCTGTTGACTTCATGGGCTCCTGGAAGGTACCCTGTCGGGCACTCAGATGGCGATCCCCCTGAGCAATGCATAGTTTGTTTCTACTGACCCCTCCTGAACCTCCACAACTGCTTTTATGTGTTCCTCTGCCGCACTCAGACTCTGCCCAGGCCCCATGGACCTCCAAAGGTGCCCTTTCAATGGCTCCAGGCTCGTTTTCTGCATGGCTAGAGTGACCACAGGGTTCCAATTGCCTGGCTTAACTCTCAGCTTTGTCTATTTTTTATGCATAATTATCAATAGCAAACATGCTCATATTCAAACACAACTCTCTATGGACAATAAATGCCAAATGTCACGGTTGGCCCAGGGCTTACCCACTTCTGGTGCACAGGACATGCAGTCTCCTTCCTCCAGTACATTCTGAGAGCCCAGGTCCCTTCTAGGACTAGAAGCGCTTCCCAGCTGTGATGTCCAACAGGAAACCAGCCCTTTCTGAGCCTCACACATCCTAAGCAGGACTCAGATCCCAGGCCACAGCGCCCAAGTTTCAAGATCTCCTTTAAACACAAAGATGTCTTTCGCCAAGCTCTGTCCAAAGAACTTTTCTCTTGCTCACTTCTCTTGACACTTCTGTGTTCTGAAAAAGGGTGAGATCCTTTAAGCATTAAAGAACCATTTTTCAAAGGTTTTGTTTGAAAATCTGCCTTTTGATTTTGTACCTGATTTTGGAATTCTTGATGCTTAAAAAAAACTAAAATGTTAATACCTTGCCTCACATGGTTTTGTAACATGAAAGAATAATTAAAGCACCAGCATTAAAACTCAATCCTTAGCAAGATGTTGTCTATGATCTCCTCAATCTTTACAAGACAATCTAGGATTGTGTGTCGAGGTTGGCAGCAGAATTGAATGGAGTCAAGCCTGCAGATGAGAAGGAACCCGTGTGGCTCCTCTAAGATGCTGGATTCACGTTGAGGACTGGACAACTTCTTACCTATCCGTGTGTTGTTTTCTCTTTCATTACATTTTTGGTCTAACTCAGTGACTCTCAACACTTTGAGGGGCATGGATATTACTTAAAAGGATTATGTATACAAATACATGTATACCCTACACTTTATAGTTGATTTAAAGGGATTTCAAGAGTAATTTTGACCTCAAATAATTTCCTCTTATATGCTAACTGTGGAAATGAGATATGCATTTATATATAATTACATTTTGCCAGATGTATGAAATATTCTGTGAAAATATTCTAAAATAAATGAAATGCCATCCCTTCATTTGCACTAAAATGCATTTTAGTCTGATGGGAGTGAAGATTTTACAAAGGACTGATGATCCAAAGCACTATGATTATTACAATTATAATTTTAAAAGCAAATATCTATCAAGCTGTGATAATATGTCCATTTTCTAACTTATTTGTATATATTAGTTCACTTTTTAATAACTAGTTTTTGCTTTATTCTACAGTTTGCAGGCAACTCCAAACTCCACACTTGGTTTTTCTCTTCTGCCTTGGTAATTCTTTAAATACCTACATTAACAGAGACCATTTCTCCCAAAAGAGACCATTTTTCTCAATAGCACATGGAGCTGGACTTCATCTGGCACACCCAGGCCCTCCTGGCCCTCCAGCACTGCTACCTGAGCTCCACCATTTGACTGTGCCCATGTCTGTCTGTGCTGAGGCTCTGTCCTGGTCCTGTCACCCCTGACGTGTCCTTAGGGCAGGAATGCCAAAGAACCCCATGTGATGTGTCAACTCTGAGTAAACTCAAGAGGCTCCTTGGAGCTCTGAGCTGAGGGCTGAGGCAGCTTGTGTCGGGGCTTCATTACAAAGAAAAGTGGCAATCAATTGGCAACGCCCATTAGGAGGTTTTGGAAGGGGGCTGGGGGGGACACACCCAGAAAGGGACGAGGCTCATGGTCCATCCCTGCCTTAGATGCTGCTTTCCTATCAGGCTGCACTGTCTCACTGGTCAGTGGCTGAGGAGGCAGTGAGGACCACGAAGCTGCAAGTGGCTTTCCTGGGGCCTGCAGGGAACAGCATTAGCCCCGAGCTGGAGGGAGCTTGGAAGGGCACCCACACTGAGTCTCATAGGGGTCTGCACACAGCAGGTGACACTGCCATTAGCCACTCATCCTCTGGAGTTCATTTCATCCAGGCAAAGACAGCTGCCTGGCCTCAAAGCGTGAGATGCAACTCGAAGGTAAAAATATTTTTTATAAGGCATGGACACAAAAGTGGCCTTTACCTCTGGATAAGCTTTTAAAACTTCCCATCTACAATAAAAGGTGTACTTTCTATGAAGAAACCTAAACTGAGTAAAAGGACTATTTCACCTTAATCAAGGTCTGGAATGTGGGTGCACAGCTCTGAAAAGCAGCGTCACAGCAGGAGATTCGAGGGTGCATGCAAAGCAATGTTTCCAGAAAATACCAAAGGAAACAGACTTAACTCCAATGTGGACTCTCGCTTCCCTGCGCTACGGCTACATCCCCAGGGTGGAGACCACATCGTCCAGCTGGTTGCGGAAACGTCACCATGCTCCTTGAGTGTGTGCAGCGGGTGTCTGAGGAAGTCCTCTGCTCTCTGCATGTAGGTTTTGGATGCTTTCTTCAGGATCCTCTCCAGTTGTTCTCCTGCATCTTCTTGAAGGCCACCTGGGCCGGGGTCCACTTGTCCTGGCCACACTGCTCCTCCTTATTCTTTTTGCTCATTCCATCATTCTTTGAGTTTCACCTTGTCTTGGTCTTTCTTTTTCTTCTTCTGCTTGGTTACGCTGAGCTTTGCGATGCTTTTAAACTTAAGGGGTTCTTTTTGGACCTGCTTGTGGGCCACTGTGACATCTGCCTGCAGTTCTGTGGGTAGACTGTGTATTAGCTCATTTAATTCTCCTAAAAAATATTATGGGGTAAGTACTATTATTCTCTCTATTTGTACAGGTGAGAAAACTATAATACAGAAAGGTGAGCACCTTGCCCAAAATTATGCAGAAAGTGAAAAAACAGAATTCTAACCCAGAGAAGTAAGTTTTGTAAGCAAATGTGGCTAATAGAGATGCCAACCAGGGTTCAAAGGGTTACAGTTACTTCTGAAAGTGAGAGGAAGCTGTGTAGTAGCTAAGACGTGAGCCTGGCTCTGCCGAATAGAGACAAGAGGCCATGAGAGAAGGGACTCTGCAAAGAAACCAGCAAGACTGAGAACACGGGGATGGAGAGCAGCCAGGAGTTTATCTGGGTTGAATTTGGAAAGTCTGTGGATAGAAAGATGCAGGTCCCACCAGGCATGGTGGCTCAAACCTGTAATCTCAGAACTTTGAGCCCAGGAGTTTGAGACCAGCTTGGGCAAAATGGTGGGACCCCATATCTACAAAAACTACAAAAATTAGCTGGCATCCACCTGTGGTCCCAGCTACTTGGGAGGCTGAGGTGGGAGAATTGCTTGAGCTCAGGGGATGGAGGTTGCAGTGAGCCATGATCATGCCACTGTACTCTAGCCTGAGCAACAGAGTGAGAACATGCCTCAAAAGAAGAAAGGAAGAAAGAAAGAAAGAGAGGAAGGGAGGAAGGGAGGAAGAGGCAGCTCCCTTATTCCCCAGACATTCACTGAGCATTTAGTGTGTGTCATATGCAGGCTTTTAGGTTTAAGGTCCTGGGCAATGACACAGACAAGATAAACAGAGTCTTCTCCTTCATGAAACTTACATGAGTGGGGCAGACAACAAACAAATCATCCAGACGATTTCAGATAGGGATGAGTGTTTGGAGCGCACTAAGCAGAATAATCTGAGGTTGCAACGGGCATTGCAATACCTGCTGGCCTCCTTTCCCCCTCAGGACCTTTCCACCGGCTGCTCTTGAAGGCTGAAAAACCTTTGCCCTGTCGCTGCAGGGCCAGATTCTCTTCATGCAGGATTCCCTTGGCTAAACTGTCACCTTGTCAGGTTTGATGCTGACTAAAAGCTCTCTGTTGCTGCGTGTGCAGAGAGAAGGCCATTGTGGCTGCAGGGGTGGATGAAGGAGAAAGGCATGAAGTGGAAGGTAGAAGCAGGAGCGGTCACACAGGCCTGGTCCATCATGGTGGAGAGTGTGGATTTCATTCTAAGTAAAATGGGAAGTCATTTTGCTTCTCAGCACAAGAACAACATAATTTGATTTATACTTTAAATTAGCCACTTTGCCTGCCCAGTTGAGAATAGGCAGATAGATAAATAGATGTATAGGTAGGTAACTAAATAGATAGACAGACAGACAGAAAGACAGACAGATAGATGTATGTGTAGGTAGATAGGTAGATAGACAGACAGAGAGATGTATAGGTAGGAAGACAGACACATAGATACATAGACAGATGTATAGGTAGGCAGATAGATAGATAGATATAGATAGAAGTATAAGCAGGTAGATAGTAGATAGATGTATTGACTTATAGATAGATAAATAGATGTATAGGTAGGTAGGTAGATAGATGTATAGGTAGATAGATATATAGATATAGATAGATAGGGTGTATAGATAGGTAGACAGATAGATGTACAGGTAGGTAGGTAGGTAGGTAGATAGATAGATAGATGTGTAGGTAGATAGATAGATAGATAGATGTGTAGGTAGGTAGGTAGGTAGATAGATGGATGTTTAGGTAGATAGGTAGATGTTTAGGTAGATAGATAGATAGATAGAGGTATAGGTAGGTAGGTAGATAGATGATAGATATATGTATAGGTAGGCAGAGTAGATAGATAGATGTATAGGCAGGTAGGTAGGTAGATAGATAGATGTATAGGTAGATAGATGATAAGATAGACAGATAGATAGATAGATAGATAGATAGATTAGATAGATGTATAGGTAGGTAGGTAGGTAGGTAGATAGATAGATAGATGTATAGGTAGGTAGACAGATAGATAGATTAGATAGATAGATGTAGGTAGGTAGGTAGATAGATAGATATGTTTATGAATATAGATCTCTATCTGTCTCTCTAGCTAGTGATAGAAATAGACAAGTGGGTTGATGCATTGATAGCATTGAAAGATATCTTGGATGTGGCCTTACTTCAAGGTGATGAAATTTCTTTTTAAGCTCAGTTTCTACTTCCCTTCTGAGGAAGTCCATACCAGGAAGCTGCTGTAATAGATGTGACTTTAAACTCTAATATCCCAGTAATGTAAATACACTGATACACTATCAGCTCAGTAGGATTTAAGGTGAGATCCTACTCAAGAAGAATCATGAGACACATGTTAAATTCTTTAGCCATCAGTTTCACTGCCAATCAAACCACATCCTCAGAGGTGAAAAAAATACCCAGAAGGTAATTTTTGAAGTGATAAAACTGCACTTTTTCTATATTTACAACCAAACCACATTTGAAAGGATTTTTTTTTGGCTCCAAAATCCTTTTTTGGCTCTGTCCACCCTTTGGGTCCACAATAGGATTTATAAAGCGGAGAACAAAAAAGCTTATGTAGATGAAGAGATACAGATTTAGATACAGATTTAGAATATATAAGGTAGATATAAAAGTAGATAGAGCTGTAGAATGGTATAAATATAGAAAAGATACAAATGTAGATATAGAAGACAGATACTGGATAGATAGGCAGTTAAATAGATAGATGAGAGAGAGAGAGAGAGAGAGAGAGAGAGATGTGACTGTGTAGAAGAGACATAAATGTATATATGGAATGGATGTCATTTTTGTGCTTATGAGCCCAGCCATTCACCTGCCCCTTTATTTGCCCCCCAAAGAGCAACACTAGAGAGTATATAAATATTGTAAATAAAACAGATAAAAGTAGAAAGATGTTATAGTGTTAGAGACAAACACGACTGCTAAAGATTCTCAATGGAAAAAAAAATCGTAAAACAAAAAGCTGTGTTTTGCATTAAATTAGCTGTTTAAATTAGCCTGAAAGATTTACACACCTCACCCACCTGTCTTAGAAAGAGTATTCCACAGCGATCTTTTGTTACTACCTGGCTCCAGCTTATTTTCCTGGGTCAGAAATTGATTTCTAATTTCAAGAATTGACTTCTCTATTGGAAAGTCCGTGTCACATTAATTCATGCTGTCACTGGTAGAGGGTTCCTCTCCTTGGCATGTGAGCCATTTGGACTCTGGTGTTTTCAGAGAGGAGTCTGCAGACCAAACAAGATATGCAATCTAAGTGTTCCTGGCATTTCACACTAATTCTCTCTCAAACATTTTGCTGTATGTGTTCTTGGTGTGTTGTTATCTGTTTGGATACTTTAAAAAGTATTAGTAGAAAACATATGTATTTCTAACAGGTGCACAAATATAAAGCCTTGAGGTGAATGTGTACAGAATTGTGTATTTATGAGATACTATCATACTTCTTCAGTATAGCTCTGTAGCTTGCTGGAGAAAAAGAAATTCATAGATAGCCAGTTCTCTAAACTGTCCTTATGGAAATGTCCAATGGAAGAATGCAGGAAGTTCTAACGTGTAGAAATTAGGTGACACAACTTAGATTAGATAGAGAACCTTAGATTAAGAGAATAAATAAATGCAAAAGAGAAGAAAGTGCTATTAGAAGTGACAGAAGGCAGGTGTTAAAGCAAAATTTCTCTGGAACAAAATTCATGCTCTGGAAGTCAGAGGGTGTAACTGAAGGTGAAATAGTCATTTGGAGAAAATCTGGATTAGAGACTGGTATTAGTTTTAGACAATATTTATCTATTTATTTTTTTATTAATTTCATTGGATTAAGAGAACAATATTGATTTTTTTTACATGCATTCTGTCAGTGTGGACACGGAGGCTTAAAGAGACAAGGTCTTGCTCGAAAGTCACACAGATAGGAAAAGGCAGAGAAAGACTCTCACCTTGAGTTGTTTGATCTCCACGCTGGGGTCTGGTCCGCTAAGCAGTGCCTCCTCTCACTTAGGCACGCCCCTGGTGCTAAGTTGCTGCATGTGTTCACTTTGAGGATGCATTGAGGGCCTGCAAGAAATGTAAAGGTATAGTGTCTGCTCTCCAGTATCTCAAGGTCAGGTTCAGGGTCAAAAGCTTAGAAAGGTACAGATCCGGAAAACAGATATCAAATAATGCCAAAGTGAAACTCCAAAGCAAGGTTTTTATGAGCACACCATAGAATGTCTTAATATTCAGGGCTTCAGGAAATGAATCATATGCAGAAACATCTTAGTCTAAAATAAACTCCTTTTACAAACCCAGAAATAAAGACTTGGCTATTTTTGTCAATAGAAATTAATTCGTGTCTCTTTGAGAATTTAGAAGCTGGCGAAGCATTGAATTTGCAATAATAGGGAGTTCTTGTAAATCACTAACTGTCATTAATCAACACTAATTATTTGCTATTTATGTTTTTATTTCGAAGGGCAAATGCATTTTAAAGTAGTACAATGCATTTTATTCTATATCCAGAATATGGTTTTCCATTTCCCTTAAGATATCTTTACTTTTCAGATTAACTGTATCAAACTGATAGCTCATCAGATCTAATAAATTATTTTATGTGTCTGGTATCTAGTAGGTGTTTAATAAATATCTGTTGAAGAAATTTACTCAACAATTTTTTTGTTCACCCTTTATATACCAGGACTCTTATATATGTTGGAGATATGGCAAAAAATAAACAACCAAGTTCTTGGGAGTTGATAAAATGGCAGAAGGGGCTGTAAAAATTAATGAATTATCAGGTTGTGATCAGTGTGATGATGTATATAAAACAAGGCAAGGACAAAAATAGAGAGTGAGGGGGAAGTGCTTGCACGTTATTTAGTTTACACACAGAAGGCCTGTCCCGCAGGTGATGTTTCAGCACCTGAAGAACAGGACTGAGAAAGGTGTGGGTCATCTGCAGAAAATAACTCTGCAGAGGGAATAGTAAGCAAAAAAGCCCTAAGGAAAGAGGACGTTGGTGTGTTTGAGGAGCAGGAAAGAGGCCAGCAAGGAAGAAAGAGGGAAGAAAGAATGAAGGAGACGTTGATTGCAATCTTGTACATTTGTATAGAACGCTGTGGTTGGCTTGCTCCTGAAGCCTCTCTTCAGGAGTAAGGAGGAGTGACAGCACATCTGAAAAATCTTTCTTACATACCTTGGGATGTCTTTACCCCTTCTGGCTTTTGAATTGTATCAATTAGGATACACTGACTGCAAGACATGGCACACCTAACAAATAGGTTAATGATAGTTATGGTTACTGGGTACATAACAGTAAATGCAGAGACAGGTCAGTGCAAGGTGTGTGCACAGATCTGTGACATCATCAGGGAACCAACTTCCTTTCCAATCGGTGTATTTTGGGATGCTGGTTTTCTATTAAACTCTTGTCTCTTCATGGTCAAATACAGCTGCTGAAATTATAGATACTATGCCCGCACCTAACAGCTTCCAGTCAATAGTGAGAGCAGTGCAAAAGTATTTTCCATATGCAGCTCTCTCTCTTCTCTCTCTCTCTCTTTTCCTGGACAGGGTCTAGCTTTTCTACCCAGCTGGAGTGTGCAATGATGCAATCACAGCTCATGGCAACCTCAAACTCTAGGGCTCAAGCAACCTTCTTGATTTACTTTCCCAAGTAGCTGGGACTATAGGCATGCACCACCATGCCTAGTTAATTATTTTGGTATTTTTTTCTGTAGAGACAGGCATCTCGCTATGTTGCCCAGAATGGTACCAAACTCCGAGGCTCAAGTGATCCTTCCACCTCAGCCTCCCAAACTGCTGGGATTACAGACATGAGCCACAATGGCCAGCCAGCAATTTCTTTTTAAAGAGAGACAACTATTTCCCAGAAGTAGCTAGCAGACCTTCTTTTATTACTTTTTGGCAAGTCAGCCATGAAAAGAAATGGCAAATAAAATGATGTTCCACTGATCAGTTTATTGCAGTTGTAATTTATTGCTTTAACCCACAATTCAGGCCCTTAAATTGTACCTAGTACTTTTCTAAGCACTTTGTATATAATAATATTTATTTCACACTACAATACATCAGGTAGGAACTATTATTATCCCAATTTTACAGGTGACAAAGCTGAAACACAAAGAGTTTAAATATCTTACTCATAAGAGAAGAAAATAAATAAAACCCAAGATGTCCGTCTCCAGATGAGAGTCCCACAGAGGGTATCAACTCCCTTTAGGAACAGAGTTCAATTCTCAGTGGGTTAAAAGCATCCACATTCATTTCATAGACGCCACATGTAAGACAATATGTTAGCTTAAATAATCAGTAGAAAAAAAGAAAACATTCTTTATATTAACAACGTTATAAGAGAGTAATTAAAATTGTTAAAATACTTTGGAGAGTTATTAAACAGTACCTACTAAAGCTGAATATATGTAGACCTGACAACCACCATTTCATCCTTACATATTTGCCAGTATGAATGAGAACATATGTTCACTAAAAGACACATTCTAAGATTGGCTTATTATTTAGTTATAAGTCATTGCAAAATCATATGCTTTGAAAACCACAATTTTCTTGCAAAGAAAAAGAAATTAGGCAGTGGAATCTTGAAAAACTTTCTAAAATAATATAAGTATGTTTGTCATTGTATTCAGGTATGAAACTGTATGTAGTATGCCTTCTAATGTCCAATTTGATCTCCACAGGTTATGCTAAAAATTGAAAGCAAAGCAAACACAAATAAAAATTTTCATTTGTAATCTTTACCAATGGAAAGCATATGTTTCACTGTCCATTATGTTGCCCTATTCAGTGGAAGATACTGGAATGGAATTACTTTAGTGTTAGAGTGAGATTAATTAGTACAATGAATTTATCCAACTTATCAGTGTCACCTTTCAGAAAGCTTGCATTTTTTTTGTTGCAGCTGCTTGAGACTTTATTCAATTCAAATTCAAGCTATTAAATCAAGGCTCTCAGACTCCTGCTGCCTGGCCAGTGGAGAAATCAATTTTCACATATGGCTTTTGGGGTTTCTCTCTGTTATCCTGGTGCATGTGTTCTCTCATTTTTCTGCAGTCTGGGACCTCCACACAGACATCTGGGTGAAAGTGTCGACAGCAGGGCTGGTGCAGAATGAATTGTCACATCACACCCAACTTTCTCAACCTTTAGAATCTGAAAGTAAGAAAAAAAACCTCAAATGCTGGGCGTGGTGGCTCACACCTGTAATCCCAGCATTTTAGGAAGCTGAGGCAGGCGGATCATGAGGTCGGGAGTTTGAGACCAGCCTGGCCAATATGGTGAAATCCTGTCTTTACTAAAAATACAAAAATTAGCTGGGCATGGTGGTGGACGCCTGTAGTCCCAGCTATTTGAGAGGCTGAGGCAGGAGAATCGCTTGAACCCGGGAGGTGGAGGTGGCAGCGAGCCGAGATTGCACCATTGCACTCAAGCCTGGGTGACAGAGACTCTGTCTCAAAAAAAAAAAAGCAAAAAAAAAAAAAAAAACCAAACCTCTCAAACATAAGTACCACATTTTTATGTTCTCTTTTCAGATTTCAAGTGAACTGTCTTTTTATATTATATATAGTTAGTTGATAATTTCTCAGCTGCTTAATCATTAATATTTAAATTTTCATCTCACCCATTGAGTAGAAAGAGAAGTTCAAGACAGAATCACATTTTTACACCTTTGATATTCTTATGCAGAGATAAGAGGGATAGAAAATTGTGCACCAACAAACGGGTCTCTGAACCCCTTCTGATATCCTGACCTCTTTTGTTACCCGAACTGGGGAAACCTATTATGCCTTCTTAGCAAATGTTGAATAATTACTCTCAGCACAGGGTCAACAAAACTGTTATTTCTTTCAGTCTGAGGAGTTTGTACATTGGCTTAGGAAAAGTCCATCAGGGAAATGGGGACACATATTCCTAGTCCACATTTACGTTAGAAATCCAGCTGGATTTTTGTAAACAAACATGAAGTAATCTAAAAATGGACACACCTAAAATAATAGACTATCTCTCTGACTCCAGACCCAGTAAAAATAGGTCTTTAGGCATATCTCTGTTTTAGAAAATATTAAATATAGTGAATAATTCAAGGCACTGTGCTTGGTGCTGAAGAAGGTATAAGGAGGTCTACACTACAGAGACTGCACCCACTCCTCAGCCTTCCTGAGCTGCACCATTCTCTTCTCTAGAGCGTCCACCTCTCTTGGCTATTATAAGGACTGAAACATGCCACAGGCTTACTGTAAGCACGGAACAACTGTGAGGCTTTGATGCTGTCCCATTGCCATACTAAGCGGCAAGTTTTCTGGACTTGCCTGAAGCTTACAGCAGAATAGATACTTTTATTTCACTGAACAAAGTTTAGAGGTCCTTTTACATCAATGAACAAAGTTTAAAGATTTGATTATTTGTTTTTAATTTCTATGGATCTTATACGTCTCTTTTGCAAATTAAAACATCATGGAGGGTCTTTTGGAATTTAGGTTGAGAGATGTACATGGCTTCGGAGTTGCTGTGGAATTCTATCTCCATGGGGCTGTCTATATAATGGTCGTGCACTTCCCAGACCCTGCTTCAGTGCCTGCTATACCATGGCCAATTTGCCAGTATTATTGACTAACAGATGGCTTTTAATGGCAGATAAACTTCTATTTAGCAAGTGTTCCTTTTGCCCTTGAATTTTTCGCCTGTTGTTTGCACCAGCAACTCCCACGGCAAATGTGAAAAAGCAAAGAATAAGGAATATTACAAGATGCGACTAACATCGAAATGTGTATATTCATCAAACACAATCAAGAACCTACTGATAATTTAAGGTATCCAAAACCAGAGGAGTCCCTTAGATGAGATGTTGCAAATAATTCCAAAGGGGTCGTGGGAAGGGGCATGGGATTTAGGAGAAGTACAAAAGAGAACTTGTCTATAAACTTATTTAATCCTTAATAAAAATGTGCACTCTAGATATTATTATGTACTCCTATTCTACAGATAAAAGACCAGCCTTTGGGAGTTTACATGTCTTGCCCAAGATCATGTTGCTAATTAAGAGGTAATCTCAGGGCAGGGACTCTGCCTTGTCGTTGCTGAAGTGTTAGTGCTGAGAACAGCCTGGACTTCAGTTCTGTGTTTCATATTTTTTAAGTATTTAATAATAAATATATTAGGTAGGGAAGGGGACCTTTTGTTTTCTTCACTATATTAGTCCGTTCTCACGCTGCTATGAAGAACTCTCTGAGACTGAGTAATTTATAAAGAAAAGAAGTTTAATTGACTCACAGTTCTGTGTGGCTAGGGAGGCTCAGGAAACTTACAATTATGGCTAAGCCACTTATTTCTAGGGTGTCAGGAGAGCGAATGAGTACAAGCAGGGAAAATGTCGGACGCTTATAAAACCATCAGATCCCGTGAGACTCACTATCATTAAAACAGAATGGGGAAACCACCCCAATTATCCAATTATCTCCATCTGGTTCTGTCCTTGACAAGCGGGGATTTTTTTTTTTTTTTTTTTTTCAGACGGAGTCTCGCTCTGTTGCCAGGCTGGAGTGCAGCGGTGTAATCTCGGCTCGCTGAAACATCCACTTCCCGGGTTCAAGTGATTCTCCTGCCTCAGCCTCCCGAGTAGCTGGGACTACAGGTGCATGCCACAACACTGGCTAATTTTTTGTATTTTTAGTAGAGACGGGTTTTCACCTTGTTAGCCAGGATGATCTTGATCTCCTGACCTGTGATCTGCCCACCTCAGCCTCCCAAAATTCTGGGATTACAGGTATGAGCCACCACGCCTGGTCAACAAGTGGGGGATTATTACAATTCAAGGTGACATTTAGGTGGGGACACATAGCCAAACCAAACCATATCATCCACCTTGACATGACTGACATTTTGCATCAGGTGATTCATCACCTGGGAGGCCGTCCTGTACACGGTAGAATGTTTGACAGCATCTCGACCTCTACCCACCAGATTCCAGTAGCATCCTGCCCACTTACAGAAACTAAAGATGTTTCCAGACATTTCCAAATATTCCTGCAGCAGTAGGAGGAGGCAAAATTAATGTTTGAGAATCAACGCATTAATTCAGGAGATTGTTTAAAAAGTTCACATTGAGATAACACACAGGCTTCTCAGAGCCAGTGTCTCATGGCCTGAGTCCTGACTTTCACTATGAAACCTGCTTTAAAACACTGCACTTGGTGTAACCTAGTGTGTAGAGGGCAGAGTGGCTGGGTGTGGCTCTGTGATGCATTCCAGGGTGACCAAGTGGCCCTCAGCAGGGATTGTGTCTAGAAAAGAGTTTCTGTTGAATTTTATCATCCTATGAAGTATTTCACGAGTAAACTCACAATGTGTCCAATCCCACAAAGATGCCAGGGAAAGGCTGCACTCATTCAGGTTGACTATAATGAATAACAACTTATTTTGGAATATTAATTAAATGTGTGTATGTGTTGTTGCTGCTGGTTTTTTTTTTTTTTTTTTAGACCAATTTTGAATAAAAATATCTGATCCCTGAAGAATCACTCCTGATTTGATTTTATCCGGTGTTGCTAACTGGCTTTCGTATGTGACTCCTCTGTAAGGAGTTTCAGTGCATTTCTTCTGCAACCCATGCATAGCTTCTTAGCCCCAAGCTTCTAAGGTCAATATAGGATCCTACTTTTTTCAAGTGCTATTGATTAGTTGCCTGTTTAGGCTTATGCTATATGAATTATAATTTAAAAAATGATAATCAAAATATAATATTGAACACAATTTGGGGCATTGTGTCATAAATATTTACTAAGACAATGTTTGCATTTCATAATCTATAATACGTACTGATTTTAGTATCACTTTTACAGCTTGATTCTCACTCATTAGCACAGATTTCTAAAAGACACTTTATGGGATGTTGAGGCATGAATAAAGACAACTTTATTCCTTTGGGAAGGACAACCCACATGCTAAGAAGATGGCACTGCATGTCGCTATCTCCTGAAGAGCCGTCTTTTCACAGGGAAGCAGTAAAGAGTAGAGGTTGTCTATGTGGATTCCCAAGTCAGACAGATATGGGTTCAAATCCCAGCTCTGCTGCTTGCTAAGAGACTGTGGACTGTGGACTCTTTGGGTCTCAGGGTTTTTGTTTGTTTGTTGTCTGTTTTCCATTTCCAAAACCAAAAAATGATGGGATCTTTTCTATAAGATGGCGGTGGTGAGTAAATGTAATTATATGTCTAAAGCTTTGAGCATGAAAGCTTGGCACACATTTAAGTAAGTACTTGATAAATGTTAATTCTTACCACTATTAGTATCATTTAGATTTACGTTGCTGAATTAGTTGCAAATAATGCCCTCATCATCGGAATCTCTGTTCTCAAAAGGGGTTATGATCATTAGAATGCTGCCTGTTTTCAAAACAGCTAATTGACCATTTTATTCAGAAGCACCATCTGCTACTCATTAGGGTCTAGGTTTTTGTCAGCTCAGGGGTTCTCATATATGAGTTGATAACCCTATTTTAGTCTTGGCTGTTGAATCCTCCGTGTCTGGGGTTGACTGACTATCAGGTATCTGCATCTCTGAAAGTATTCTTCAGAGGTGAGTTTTTAGTTAGCTTCTTTGGTTAAAGTTCTGGATAATTAACGCTAAAATGAGACTTCTTAGAAGGCTTTGGCTCAGATACTTGAGAGAAGTGAGTGTTGAACAAGATTCAGGAAGGGAAGAGCTGGGAGACTCCAGTATCTGAATTTCATGTGCCTTTTCTCTAAGCACATCTACTGGGGGTCTTGACCTAATCCCTTAGGTGTCATCAATATAATCTTTAATTGTCAGAAGAAGAGAACTTGATGAGCCTTTCTTGGACCCGATGCCTTCACCACTAACTCAGTCAGCTACGGGGATGGCTCAAGGACATGGTGGGTTTACAGAGAAGGCTCCTGGTCAAATCTTTGTGAATGAAACAACCATTGCAATGTTCAATAACAGGGTAAATGCTGGCCAGTGATGTCATGATCATTCATCCTGTGACTCCCCACACATCAGTGATGTTATTAGATACCTGTGATTTAATCCCATTAAATCAGAATTTCATAGGAATGAGTTGTTTTTAAAGTTCTTCAGAGTTAATTTGTATGCTCAGTCCTTATAAAGAACTATCTTCACCCTACAAAGACCAGTGTTTTTTCCTTCCTTGTATATCTTGGATTTTTTTTTCAAATTGCAGCCCTGCAAACATGTTTCCAATAATGTTAGAATTTGCTTAAAAGATTACAAAAGACGGTAATCTGTATTGTAATACTGGGTCAAAGAGACCATACCAGGAGTCAACCATGCTAAATCTACAGAATTTTTAAAATGCCTAACTTTAAAATACTGAATTACAATGTTAAGTTCCATAGTGTGACAGGGTCTATGTGGTACTTATTATTTTACACATATTTTCCCACATGTAGTATAACTGTCTGCTAAGTAAATATAATTGTTTTAAATTAGCTGATGTGTGTTTTATTTGATGAAGCTTTATATCCTAAGCCAGAATAAAAATATTCTGAGAGTGACAGTCTTTCTTCTTTATTTTATATCTTGTCCTGCCTAATTTTGTTTTTAAGTTAGATTTTTATATTCAATTGGTTAAATAAACTAAAGCAAAAAACGAACACTAGGAAAACAAAATGGGTGAGGTAGCTTCAGGCCAATTTATCTTAACAAGCAAAAACTCTACCTTTTCTTTTAAAAGTTTTTAAAAACAGTGACATGCAGGCTTTTTCATTTCTGTCTAGAATGCACCAATTTATACTAAACGATCTGTACTTTTGAGAACAACAAAAATGCTTGACGAAAACCACGAAAGAGTGATATTTTAAAAGATATCAAAGAACTTGCAAGGTTTCCAGAGCTGGAAAGATCAAGAAAAAGAGAATGCAAATTCATTAAGGTGAGCCTAGAATTTTATTTGATTTTTTCTTCTAAGACATTTTTTAGATTTATAAATGGTGCAGGCCAGCGAAGCTGAATAGAATGTATAAATAAATAGAGTGTATAAAATGTAGAGTGGGTGAGCAGAGATTTTAGTCATCTCATAGTGATGGGGGAAAAAAAAATTGAGGTTATGGTTGCCATGGTAAGGATGAACTGAGGGGCCAACACAACACGGAGAAGGGGGGATCAGGTAAATAAGCCCAATGTTCGGAGCTAAGTATCCTCTCAACAAATTTACTTATGTGTCAACAAAGCCATATATGAGGGCAGCAAAACTAAGCACAGAGCAGTAGCTAAAAACTTAAATTTTAAGTAGAGTTTTCACAAGTCTTATAGTGCTGGGGTCTGAAATTGGAGTGTAGGGTTCACCTAAGAGAAGAATCCTATTAAACAATTCAGAATTCCATTGGGAACTCTAAAGGCAATTAACCTAAAAAGATGAGAAAGCTAGCAATATCTCAGACGTACAAATACTGAAACCCAGCCTCGCATCCATCCATATTCCAGATGACATAAAATTGATAAGCTCCTACATCAACTATCTTCTAGTAATATAAAGTATCTTTTATTCAGGTTCGTCCAGATGCTATAATTTTTATTGTTTAAACACCAGACACAAAAAGCAATAGGACACATAAGTAGAGGCAGCTCAACGAAAAAGATGACAAGAAAGAGAATGTCCACAAATAAATTTCACTTATAAAAGTTCACATAAAAATTCTAGAACAGGGGTTTTATGATTTTAGGTCTTATATTAAAGTCTTTAATCCATCTTGAGTTAATTTTTGTGGAAAGTGTAAGGAAGGGGTCCAGTTTCAGTTTTCTGCACATGGCTAGCCAGTTTTCCCAACACCATTTATTAAATAGGGAATCCTTTCCCCACTGCTTGTTTTTGTCAGGTTTGTCGAAGATCAGATGGTTATAGATGTGTGGTGTTATTTCTGAGGCCTCTGTTCTGTTCCATTGCTCTACATATGAGTTCATGTCCTTTGCAGGGACGTGGATAAAGCTGGAAACCATCATTCTCAGCAAACTAACACAGGAACAGAAAACCAAGCACTGCATGTTCTCACTCATAAGTGGGAGTTGAAAAATGAGAACACATGGACACAGGGAGGGGAACATCTCACACTGGGGCCTAGTGGGAGTGTGGGGCTAGGAGAGGGATAACATTAGGAGAAATACCTAATGTAGATGATGTGTTGATGGGTGCAGCAAACCACCATGGCACGTGTATACCTATATGACAAACCTGCACATTCTGCACATGTATCCCAGAACTTAAAGTAAAATTTAAAAAATTTTAGACCTAAAAATATAAGTGAACTAAAAAAACATAGTGATATTTAAGAGCACATTAGACACAGTTAAAGAGAGTTCTAGTGATTTCAAAAATACGTTGATAGTAAATATTTAGATTTCAGAATAAAAAAATAAAAAGAACATGAGACACACAGCAGCTGAAGAGGCATATAGGGGAGTGTTGTGGTTATGTCTATGTCACAAACATCTCCCCAAACTTAGTGACTTAATAAAACCATATTATTATTAAACATTTCTCATGAATGAATAATTTGGACAAAGGCGCTGTACAGTCAATCACTGAAGCTCCATAATGTCTGGGGTGTCATCTAGGATGACACAAACTGCTAGATGCAGAAATATCAAAGGTGGAGTGCTTTATATGTCTGATGCCTTTGTGTTCCCCAAAAGAGCTCTCTCTTCAGCAGAGAATTCTTGTGTGGTGACAGCCCCAAATAGGAGCATTCAAAGAGTGTGTATTTTAACGAAGATAATAGTGTCCTTACAATATCATTTAGGGGCCGTCAGAACGTCATTTCCACCATATTCTACCACTGGAGCTTTAATAACGTCAACTGCAATTCAAGGGAAGATAAAATAAACTTCATCTTTCAAGGAAAGGAGTAACAAAGAATGTGCAGGCATTTTCATTGACCATTGACATGAGAAAAAAAAAAGTCTATCAGGGATTTCCAGTTTCAGCTCCTACCTATAAAGAGTTCAGAAGTCATTATTTATAGCCTTACAAATAAATAAATAAATAGGATATATGTAAACTACATAACTTCTCTTGGGCTTATCAGACAATTGAGGTCACAGACCAAACTGACATATCTAAATCTCAAGGGACAAGCAAATCCAGACAGATGGCACAAGTGAGATCTTTTTATGTGGAATAGAAGCCACAGAAATATAAACTTAAGAAGGAAGTTAGGGGCATTACATTATCCAACTTCAAACTATACCACAAGTCTACAGTAAATAAAACAGCATGGTACTGGTACAAAAACACACAGAGACCAATAGAACAAAATACAGAACTGAGAAATAAAGCTACATACCTACAAGCATTTGATCTTTGACAAAGATGATGAAAATAAGCAACGGAGATAGGACTCCTTGCTTAATAAATAGTATTATGATAACTGGCTACTCATACGCCAAAGAATAATACTGAACTCCTAACTCTCACCATGTACAAAAATAATTCAAGATGGATTAAAAATTTAGATATAAGACCTCAAACTATAAAAATCCTAGAAGAAATAGCATTCTGAACATCAGTGCTGGCAAATAATTTATGACTAAGTCCTCAAAAGCAATTGCAATAGAAACAAAAATTGATAAGTGGGACCTGATTAAACTGAAGAGTTTCTGTGCAGCAAAAGAAACTATCAACTTAGTAAACAGACAGCCCACAGAACGAGAGAAAATTTTCACAAACTATTAATCCAATTAAAATCTTATATCCAGAATGTATAAGAAACTTAAGTCAACAAAAGATATATAGATGGGCGCAAAGCATATTGCTCAATATCACTAATTATCAGCAAACTGCAAAGCAAAACTACAATAAGATATCATCTCATGCCAGTCAGAATGGTAGTAATTAAAAAGACAAAACAAAACAAACAAACAAAACCAACAAGAAAAAAAAGGATGCTGGTGAGGCTGCAGAGAAAAGGGAATGCTTACACAGTTTGTTGGAATGTAAATTAGTTCAACCACTGTAGAAGGCAGTTTGGAGATTTCTTAAAGAATTAAAAAGAGAACTACCATTTGATCCAGCAATCACATTACTGGGTATATACACAAGGGAAAATAAATAATTCTACAAAATTCTGCAGTATTAGCAGCATGCATATATGCTCATCACAGCACTGTTCACAGTAGCAAGGACATGGAATCAACCTACATGCACATCAATGGTAGATTGTATATATAAAAAAAATGGCATATACACACCATGGACTACTACACAGCCATAAAAAAGAACAAAACCGTGTCCTTTACAGCAACATGGGTGCAGCGTCAGGCATCATCCTAAGTGAATTAATGCAGGGATGGGAAACCAAATACCGCATGTTCTCACTTATAACTGGGAGCTAAATATTAGGTAATCATGGACATAAAGATGGCAACAATAGACACTGGGGACTATTAGAAGTGGAAAGGGGGATGAAAGAAAGGGCTGAAAAACTACGTGTTGGGTACTATGCTCACTAGCTGGGTGATGAGATCATTCATAAACCAAATCTAAGTGTCACACAATATACCCATGTAACAAATATGTATATGTACCCCTGAACCTAAAATAAAAAGTTAAAATTATTAAAAACAATGCAACTCCACAATAAGAAAAAATATATAATCCCCCAAACTGCCCAATCAAACAATGGCAAAAGTCCTGAACCGACACTTTACCAAAGAAGATACAGTGTTTTGGTAGCAAATGGTATATGAAATGTTCAACATCATTCACCATTGAGGAAGTGTAAATGAAAATAAAAATGCAATGCAATTATATAACTATTAATATGAGTCTTGCATTGCTAGTGGGAAGAAAAATAGTACTGCCAATTTTGAGGAAAATTTGGCAGATTCTCAAAAAAGTGTAACATAGTGTTATTATTACAATCTAGCGACCATGGTCCTGAGTATTTATCCAGTTGACTTAAAAATGTATTTCTGGTCAGGCTCAGTGCCTCATGCCTCAGCACTTTGGGAAGCTGAGACAGGTGGGTTACCTGAGTTCAGGAGTTCAAGACCAACCTGGGCAACAGGGCAAAGCCTATGTCTACAAAAAATACAAAAATTAACTGGGCATGGTGGTGCATACTGATAGTCCCAGCTACTCGGGAGGCTGAAGTGGAAGAACTGCTTATGCCTTAGTGGCTGAGTTTGCAGTGAGCTGATATCATGCCATTGCACTCCAGCCTGAGCAATAGAACAAGACCTGGCCAAAAAAAAAAAAGTATGTCCACACAAAGTTCACACATGAATATTTTAATAGATTTATTCATAGTCAACAAACACTGGAAGTAATAAAGATATTGTTTTATAAATGATTAGATAAACAAACCTGTTACATCCATACAATGGCATATTGTGAACCAATGTAAAGGACTGAGCTGTTCAGAAACATAAAAATGTGAATGCATCTTAAATGTGTATTGCTAAGTGAAAAAGCCCAATCTGACGTGGCTACATGCTGTATGAGTCATGAAAAAAAAAGGATATTTTGAGGAACTGTCATAGCATAGAGGAGCCTAAGAAGATATGGCTACTAGATAGAATAAGGGATGCTGGATGAGATCCTGAAACAGAAACAGGACATTAAAGAAAAACTAAGAAACCAAAATTAACCTGAAATAAGTATGGATTTTAATTAATGATTGTATTAGTCCATTCTTATGCTGCTAATAAAGACATACCCGAGACTGGGTAATTTATAAATGAAAGAGATTTAATTGACTCACAGTTCGGCATGGCTGGGGAGGCCTCAGGAAACTTACAATCATGGTGGAAGGGGAAGGAAACATGTCCTTCTTCACATGGTGCCAGGAGGCCTCAGGAAACTTACAATCATGGTGGAAGGGGAAGGAAACATGTCCTTCTTCACATGGTGCCAGGAAGGAGAAGTGCAGTGTGAAGCTCCTTATAAAATCATCATGTCTCAAGAGAACTCACTATCACAAAAACAGGATGGAGAAAACTGCCCCCATGACTCAATTATCTCCACTTGGTCCCTCCCATGACAAGTGGGCATTATAGGAACTACAAGTCAAGATGAGATTTAGATGGAGACACAGTCAAACCATATCAATTATGATGTATTAATATTGATTCATTAGTTGTGACAAATGTTCCATATTAATGTAAGATGCTAACACTAAATGAAACTCAGTGTGGGGTATATGAAAACTCTCCCTATTATCTTTATAATTTTATATATCTAAAACTATTTTGTTTTATTTATTTTTTTAAAAAGCCTATCAAATTTGTATCTAGACTCTTAGAAGAAGAGAGAATAGAGTAGAAAAAAATTTGAAAAAAAAATTATGGATAAGAAATGTCTAAACTTGATAAAGGAAATGTAGGCATAGATTGAAGAATTTCTACTAAACCACTGCAAGAGGAATACAAGGAAAAGAAAACACCCAGACACACCACAGCTCTCCAGCCTGAGAGACATAGCACGACCCTGTCAAAAACAACACACACAAACACACAGATACACAGACACACACAGAAACACACACACAGAGAAATACACACACAGAAAAACACACGCACACACACACACACACACCACAAAACCAAAATTAAGTCTGAAGACAACCAAATTACATAGAGAGTAGAATGATACACATTGGAGACTTGGAAGGGTCAGGGAGTGGGGAGAGGGGGAATGGATGATGAGAAATTATTTAGTGGGTATAATGTGCATAATTCAGAGGATAGACACACTAAAATCCCAGATTTCACCACTAGGCAAAACAGCCATGCAATAAAAAATTGCGTTTGTACCCTTTAAACTTTTAAAAATTTTAATAGAAGAGATAGCTGAAAGAAAATGCCTGTCATCTTTGAATTCTGTATTTAGAAATAACATACTAAAAAAGTTTAAAATGAAGGCAAAATAAGAACATTTATATAAAAACAAAGACTGAGAGAATTCAGTCCCACCAAATGTACATTGAAAACCATATTATTTGTTAGTGTGTTAGGTTGTTCTTGCATTGCTATAAAGAAACATGTAAGGCTGGGGTTATTTATAAAGAAAAGAGGTTTAATTAAAACAACTGGCTCACGGTTCTGCAGACTTTACAGGAAGCACAGTGTTGGCATCTGTTTCTGGTGAGGCCTCAAGGGAGCTTGCAATCATGGTAGAAGGGAACAGGGAGCCAGCAGGTCACATGGCAAGGTCAGGAAGAAGAGAAAAGGGAGGAGGCGCCACGCAGTTTTAAACAACCACTTCTCTCATCACCGAGGAGATGGTGCTATGCCACTCATGAGGGATTCATCCCCACCAGCCCTACCCGGCCAACCAGACCCACCTCCAACACTGGAGATTACATTTCAACATTAGATTTAAAGGGACAAATATCCAAACCACATCAGTTAGTTTTAGGAATAGGAAAATCATTTCAGACAGATAAACAGAAACAAAGAAAGGAATAACGAACACAGGTTTACAAAATTCTGTGGTAAATCTAAACTGCATAAATCAGTCATAATAACAGTAACGCCTTGTGAGTTTCAAAATGTATGTAAAATTTAAAAATGTAAATCTGATAAATCAAAACAGAATAAATGGATTGAATTAAAATGTCTTAAATTGTGAACACTTTTCAGGTTAGATGAAAGTATTAACTTATATTTAATGATTATGAATTATGAATCAAAGATGCATGTCATAGTCTCCAGGGGAACTGAATAATACAGATATAACATGCTAAAGGGGACGCTAAATAAAAATAATCTGTTAATGCAAGGAATCAAGAGGAGAGAAAAAGGGATGCAGCAAACAGGAAACAAGCCTGAACGCAAATGTATCACTAAAATCACCACATGTAAACTAACCAATATCCAATAAAAACTCCAGCTCTGTCAGACAGGATAAAAACATACAACTCAACCACATGATGCTTACGCTATAGGGATCTTAAATATAAAGATGTTTCTTCATATTTAAGATGTGGAAGAATAAAAGTAATAGTCCAGAGATTGTTCAAACAAGAAACAAAAGCAGGCTGTCATTCTCACAACAGGTTTTATGGCAAAAAGTACTTCAAATTATACAGTGATACTATGAGAAAAGAGTCTAAATAGCATATACAAGTGGAAAGCAAAATTTTGACAGAACCAAAGGAAGAAATATAAAAAGTAGACGGTCACAGTGGGAGATTTTAACAAACCTCTCTTAACTATAGAGCTCTGGCATAAAATGTGTAGGAATATAGGAGTTTTTCACAGCAGAAATACAGGCTTGCTCCAAATGGCACATTTAGAACGCAGCAGCCAACAACCACAGAACATGGAATGCACATTCCAATTGACCACAGTCAGTACCACCCAGCCAATTGTAAGCCATTCAAAGAACTGAAATGGTAGAGTATTTTCTCTTCTCACTGCGGAATAAAACTAGGATGATGATGATGGTGGTAACTGCAATATCCCCAAATGGACAGACTTAAAGAAATCATCTTCTAAATAGAGCATGTCAATGAGATCATGCTGTAAACTACGAAATACTTTGATCTGAGTAATTTTTAAAATATTGTATGTCAAAAGACAGCTAGATCAGGCACGACGGCTCACGCCTGTAATCCCAGCACTTTGGGAGGCTGAGACGGAAGGATCATTTGAGGTCAGGAGTTCAATACCAGCCTGGCCAAGATGATGAAACCCTGTCTCTACTAACAATACAAAAATTAGCCAGGAATAGTGGTGCACGCCAGTAATGCCAGCTACCAGGGAGGCTGAGGCTGGAGGATCACTTGAACCGGGAGGCGGAGGTTGCAGTGAGCAGAGATTATTCCACTGCACTCCAGCCTGGGCAACAGAGAGAGACTCTGTAAAAAAAAAAAAAAAATGGCAGCCTAAGCCATATTGAAAGACAAATTATAGCAATAAATGCACATATTAGAAGAGAACTGCCCTGGACTTGGGGACTCAGGGTGACCTCCCTTTCTGCAGTGGCATAGTAGTTGGAACTTCAGGCCACCCCAGCTTCTTCCTAGCCAGGGAAGGGCTTCTGGCCTCCCAGACACACAGCACGGGCCTCTCAACTCTGTCCAGAGACCCAGCAGCCAGGCAAGGCTCAACCTGCCGGGGGTATGGAGTGGGGTGAAGGAGGGAGAAGGACAGGATGTGTGTGTTAAGGAACAGAAAGGGGTTGTGACTCTGGAGCCAGCTCCCAGGTCTCTCCTGCCTCCCTCCCTGGGTTCTGAAGTGCGGTGGGCCTCAAGCTGCAATCCCTCAGTCCAGCAGAAACTTGGTCCAGCGGCCTAGGGTCTCTGCACACAGGGCAGACTCTACTCCAGCCCCTTAGGCTGTCCCCTCCTCCTGCACCTGCTGGTTCCTTACTCACTGCTGAGACCTCTGTACAAAATAGTAGAGAAAGGTCAAACCTTGGCATCTACACCCTGGAACTCTGAGACTTGAAATGAGAATTATAATTCTCCCAGTGATGATCTAACCTAGGACCCTTTTCTCTTATTTTTTTACTTATTTATTTTTGAGACAGGGTCTCCCAGTGTTGCCCAGGCTGGAATGCAGTGGCACAATCAGAGCTCACTGAAGCCCCGATCTCCTGGGCTCAAGCGATCCTGCTGCCTCAGCCTTCTAAGTAGCTAAGACCACAGGCCCGTGTCACCACATCCAGCTGTAAATACATGTATACATACATATATATATATATATATATATATAGAGAGAGAGAGAGAGAGAGAGAGAGACAGAGAGAGAGAGAGAGAGAGAGAGAGAGAGATGGGGTCTTGCTATATTGCCCAGTCTGGTCTCAAACTCCCCCACTACAAGCAATCCTCCTATCTTGACCTCCCAAAATGCTGGGATTACAAATATGAGCCATCTCAACCAACCCCCTTCCTCTTAAATTGCCCTCACTGCCCCGCCCTGGAAGCCACAGCCTCTTGGCCACACATTCATCCCACAGATATTTGCCGGGTATCAACTCAGGTGAGGCCTTGGGCTGAGAAATTGGGAAATGGCAGCCCCCCCTTTCTTTGCATGATGACCTTCAGAAGAAGGGCTCAGAAGTGTGGCCATTTGCAATTCACAGTGAGCTGGGGAAGAGGAGAAGGAGAGAAGAAAAGGGTTCCAGAGGGGTAGGGGGCTCTGTGACCCAGGAGGGGCACCCAGGAGAGACAAAAGCCTGCACAGAGGAGGTGGCAACAGACAATCCCAGGCTCAAGTCAGAAGTCACCCACCTGCACATGTAACATGGGTGCCTTGCTTTGCTTAATGACACTCACTAAAGTTGACTAAAACAAGCCATGGAGAAAACTCATAGAGGATCTTTTCTTGGCTAATAGTAGATTAAACAAGCTCCAGGCCACACAAAACATTTTCTATGCATTTTATCCAGTTTTCAGAGCATGCATGAGACATTTCTTTTAAACATTATTTTGTTCGTTGAAAATTTTTAAGCTTCCCCAGAGACCTAGAGCTGGAAACCCTCACGCATTCATTGATTTGGGACCTTCGTGGCTGGTCCTCTTTTCCTTGGAAATGCTTATTTACCCATCCCCCAGCACAGCAGGCCCCAAGATAAATGAGATCATCTTTCCTCAAGTATCTTGCAAAAAGAAGGAGGGAGGAAAATCAATATTGTGATCATCATTCTTCCCCATCCCCCTGTAAATAGGTTGAGGAGGGTCATTATTCATCTCCACTGGCGAAAATCAGATTATAAGTGCTGGGGAAGCTGAAAGCAAATTTCAAGACCAAAATATGTTCCTCACTCCATGACTGAACTGCCTGCTGAGAGATTTTTAATCGCATATGGCAGTTTTGAGGCGCACGGTGTGACTCTAGGCTTGGATCTGGGGTCTGTAGTTTCTGGGCTTCCATTCTTATCTTTTAATCAGCTATTAAAATAGCTGCATATCAACTTTCCTATACAGAATTCATGCCTAGTATTAAATAGGTATTATTACTATTATCATTATTAAAGGAAAGCATGGAATTGTATACGGAAAGGCATATTTTCTGGTACAGCTTTGCCACCAGCCAACACATGCAAAGAGCCCCTGCAGATAGGTATGGAATTGTCCGGCTCCCAATGTTCTCAACCCAGTGTCCAGGAATGATTGAATCCCACAGCACCTTTGTGAGTAAAGACAAAGCAAGCAACGTTTAATTGAGCCTGAACATGAGGCTAAAGAATGAATGCTATGTGATGGGTGGTTTGGCAGAAGCACTGAAAACACGCGGACTCTTTTTTACGCCAGCACTGTGATGGAGCAACTTTTAGTCACAGCCCAAGTGCCTGGTGTATCCATGGTGGCACACGCAGGTGAACGCAGCGTGGACCATATGGCATTCACGGTGAACCCAAGTCCGTGTCAGTGTTGGTTTCTGAGAAAAAATAAAAAGATACGTGCTGCCATTTGAAAAGTTTGCAGCCTTGTCTGGGAAGACAAGGAAGGCACAGCCACATAGAAAGTGTGGGGCCGTGGGCTATTCTTTTTATAAAGGTGATGCTTTGTACCATATTCTCCTTATATTTACTCACTCCCCCACAGGCACACACTCCCACGCTCACACTCCTCCTTCTACTCGAGCTACTTAAACCAGACATAATGTACGGTGTCTTCATCATGATCTGTATTTAAATCATATGACACATTACCAAGATTCAGGGTCTGCATTCCTTCTGCTGTGGTGAGGGAGAGTCTTGATTAGGGACAAGGCGGTATTTCCCATCTTTGTATTCTTATCGTCAAAGCAGAGCGCACAAGTGACTGACAGCACGTTGAAGGAGACTGCATGTCTTGGCTATGTCACAGAACTCAGTCCTTCCATCAGTAAAATATTAAACTCTCTCTGGCTTACTTCTAAAACTTCTGTTATGTTTTAAGTTCCTTATTTGGAAATAAACAAATAAAAGTTTCCCTAGCTTTTTTCTCCTATTATTTCCCTCCCCCAAATTGTTTTTTAAAGACAATTATGCCAGAACTGCCTTATGATGCTGGGTTTTCCAGAGACGAATTCAGTAAGAGAGGAATTACCCTTGAGCTCTATTTGTAGGTTCTTCCTCCCTTCCCTCCCTCCCTCCCTTCCTCCCTTCCTCCTTCCTCCTTCCCCATCCCCTTCCCTTCCCTTCCCTCCTCCTTCCTCATGACACCTACTGTGAGTCAGGCCCCTTCCTGGTGCCTGGGGAAACAGTGTTGAAAGTGACAGCTTAGAATCCTGCTCTCATGCACCTTACAGCCTAATACAGGAATTCAGTCAATAAAACACGCAAACAAACTATTTTCAGACTGTGATAATGCTGAGGAGAAAGGGTAAAAACAAGCAATTTGATGGAGAGAGACTAGAATGGGGGTGGTTGGGCTATCTTGTTATGGTGAACAGAGAAGGCTTCTGCTAGGAGGTGACACAGGAATCCCTCTTGTAAAGTGAAAGGATGAAAAAGATCTCAGCCATATACAGACAGTTCAGGTAGAAGCAGCAGCAAGTTCAAAGGTCCTAAGATGGGACGTGATTTTTACTACTTCGCCAATTATCAAAAAGCTATTTATTGATAAGATAATGTTGAGAAAAACCAAATCATAGGCTCAGACAATAGGGATATATCCGTTTGTTTATATTTCTTCTCTAACAAGCTTTACCTTTACTTTCATAGGAATATAGAAATATTATTTTAAGCTGTATTATGGCTTAATATACTTTGCTGAAACAGCTTAGACTCTTGTTTCAAACCATTTTTCTTCCAAAAACAACCTACACACAAACTATTTGCTCTGTTAGTCAGAATAGATCTGAAATTAGTCACTCATGATAGGTATGAGTCACTTATAAACCTGTTTTTTTCCTATTTGTATCTGAGATAATCAGATGAAAATCAACCCCAGCATTATCCACGCAATTCTATAAATTAAGAAGATATTAACATCTTTGTTCTTTCCCTAGTGATAGTGGTTCTCACCTTTGTTACTGTTTATGCATATTTTTATTCTTTCAAAAGTTGATGTCATTTCTTCCAGTCAAATGCCTTCATTTTTTCCACCAAGCTGCTAATATGTTTGGCTTTTAAATCAAACTAAGCCTGGTTTTTATCAGGACCATTGAATTGTGTAACCTGTGCCTTGCAAAAAAAACAAGCTCTCTCAAAAAAGGCAAGCTACAGAAACACAGGCAAAGATGTACCTAGTATTAGGATTTGCTGAGTACAGTGGGAACAAAGGAGAATGAAAGGCTGGCATAATAACTTACAAGAAAAATTAAATCCACCCATGGTATGTTAATGGCTCTAAAACAGGCTTCCAGCCAGGCACGGTGGCTCAAGCCTGTAATCCCAGAACTTTGGGAGGTGGAGGTGGGCAGAGCACTTGAAGTCAGGAATTCAAGACCAGCCTGCCCAACCTGGTGAAACCCTATCTCTACTAAAAATACACACACACACACACACACACGCACACACACACACAAATGGTGGTGTGCCTTGGTAGTCCCAGCTACTCGGGAGGCTGAGGCACAAGAATCGCTTGAACCCAAAAGTCAGAAGTTGCAGTGAGCCAAGGTAATTCCACTCCACTCCAGCCTGGGTGACAGAGGCAGACTCCATCTCAAAAATAATAGAATAGAATAGAATAGAATAGAATAGAATAGAATAAAACAGGCTTCCATAATTGGAGAATTTGAATGCTTACTGCATAGTTGATGATAATAAAGAATTATTATTATATCTGTAGAATAATATGTTGGTTCTTAAGAAATACATTTTTAAGAGAGATATCCATTAAATATCTGTGGATCATATGGATAACCACAAACAAATTAGAAAGGATTTTCAAAGCTTGCAAAACTCTTCGGGCCAAATTTTGTTTCCAGGAATTTGTTTTCCCTTCAGATGAGAACAGTGACCTGACAATGATTATATTTGGCACCCAATTTATCAGTGTCACAACTACACAGGAAGTGTGTGTCGTCTTTAAACCTTTTAATGTCTCTTCCTCAGAAATGTGCCAATATTTAGCTTACAGTGTTGCTTTTGAATGTGCAGCCAGCAACCCCTTCACAGCTAGTTCAAACCCCCATGCATAAGAGAGATTTTTCAAAGGAATTTTTGGCCCTGGTGAGACACTCTTAATGAAAAATTTTCTGCATGTACTAATTAAATCTATGTAATTACAAGGTATTGTGTCATGTTAAAACTTTAACTAGCACTAAATATGTAATTTACATGCATTTATGATAGAGCAGCTCATTATAGGTCCAATTTTCACCCCTGTCATTAGCCAGGCTCGTTTGTTTCCCTGATAAAAGAGAACTCTGTCTTTGAGTCAGAGGCAGCCTCATCAAAAGAAAGATGCTTGAGGGGGTAGACCAAGGAAGAGAACTGGGCTTGGAATAGTCCTGATGACAAGATATACATACACAGTTATACCACAGGGGAGTTTTTATACCACATACAAAGAGGCAGGAGCGTAAGACCATGAAGGTAAAACCTGCATTGGATTCATTGTTTAGATGACAGCCATCCTTATAATAAATTAATTAAAGCTTCCCCAACCAAAACCAAAACAACAAAATGTGAAAATGTAAGAAATATGCAATCACATTTCATATCCTTTACAGAAATGTGGGGTCAGGAGAGTTCTGTCCAAGAAGTAATTTAAAGTTATTTACACTTGGAATCACCAGATTTTTTGCTCTGTTGTACCAAATTCAATTCATATATTCCTCCTGTGGATATGTGTTTTTATATCCAATAAAATTATCTTTGGTCTCTATTTTGTCTTAAGGAGCATCTCCCAGAGGATGGGGGAGCTTTTCTTTGTCTCTCCACTTTTTCCTGATGGATCATGAAATAGAAGCTTCCAGGCTTCAGCAATGTTGGAATACCCCCTGCCCCACCACCATACACATGCACAAATGCTTGCATCTTCTTGTGGAAGGGCAAAGGGTGTGTCCAATTAAAGATATGGTGGGATGCTGAATATCCTTTTGGTCACCTCTCTCTATTGAGTTGGTTAATATGTGAAATGCCTTTGGGAGGCTGAGGTGGGAGGATCATCTGAGGTCAGGAGTTTAAGATCAGCCTGGCCAACATTTTGTATTTTAGTCTCTACTAAAAATACAAAAAGTATCCGACAGTAGTGGTAGGCGCCGTAATCCCAGCTACTCAGGAGGCTGAGGCAGGGAGAATCACTTGAACCTGGGAGGCAGAGGTTGCAGTGAGCCGAGATTGTGCCATTGCACTCCAAACTGGGCGACAGAATGAGAATCCATCTCAAAAATTTATATATATACAAAAATTAGCCAGGCATGGTGGCAGTCGCCTATAATCCCAGCTACTTGGTAGGCTGAGGCAGGGAGAATTACTTGAACCCAGGAGGCAGAGATTGCAGTGAGCCGAGATCGTGCCACTGCACTCCAGACTAGGCTGCAGAGTGAGACTCCATCTCAAAAAAAAAAAAAAAAAAAAAAAAAAAAAAGAGAAATGCTTTGTCAGAGGACAATTCACTGTTGAGTGTTCTGAGCTCTCTGCACCTGGCTAGGAGCAGGCAGCCTTTGTCCTCCATGTGCATGATGAGCGCAAGAATCTAGCCTTGCAGTGTGAAGTCCAGCCATCCCTCGGTATATGCAGAGGGCTTGGTTCCAGGACCCCCAAGTAACCCAAAATCCGTGCACACTCAGTCCTGTAGTTGACCTTGCAGAACACACATATGTGAAAAATCAGCCCTCCATGTACATGGATTTCAGATCCCACAAATACTCTGTTTTCTACCCATGCTTGGCTGAAAAAAAATCTGCACATAAGTAGACCTTAGCAATTCCAACCCATGTTGTTCAAGGGTCAACTGTATTAAGAAACCAATTTTACCTCTGATACAGCCAACCTGGCATTTGCAGCTATGAAGATAATGTTTCTGATAAGTATTTAACCTTATTTAAAAAAAAAACAAACAAACTTCTATTGGTTTCAAACATGGAGGGTAGTCCAGTGAGGTTAATCATCACTTTCCAATAAATATTTGTATTACAATAAGGATTGACTCGAGGATGTGAAAGCATCATCAAGCCCTGTACCCTCATTGAGGTATTGCATCTTGCTGGAGCACAATGATCCTGACTTGGTCATCTTTCTATTCAATCACAAGTAAAGGACACAATGTAATTGTGCTTAAAAAAGAGAGAATTTCATTTTTCTCCCATATCAAAGTCCAAAGGTGAGAAGCTAGGGCTGAAGTCCCCAGAATCTAGGTTCTTTTCAGCTTGTACTCAGCTGTGTGGGGTCTCCATTTCCAGGACTTCCTCACAAGTGGTGGTATCAGCTCCATCAATCATATCGAAGTATAGAATTCAAGAAGGAGGAAGAAACAAGGTACACGGGTGGGTCAATGACATGTGCTGCTTTGTCCCAGAAGCTGCCATAGGACTCTTCTGCTTATATTCCACTGTCTGAAACTTGATCACCAGGGAAGATGTAGATGTAATGGAGGTTGCATAATATGCCTTTTAATGTTACTATAGTTGACACACAGTTATCAAGTTAAAATCAGAAGTTCCATTACTGAGGAGGAACAAATGTCAGGGATAACTAACAGTCTCTCCCAGAGGAACTGTGGTTGTCTGTGAAGGACAAAGACTAGCACATGTTTCCAGCCCTGGGTAAAAGGATAACAAGGCGTCATCTCACCTCGAGCGGTGCTGGTGCATCATGGGAAACTCCTGCCATCACCGAGACTATGGCTGAGGCACCATATGCTGGGATACAGTGCGGAAAGTACACGTAAATGGGAGCAAGTGTCTTGGAGGATCAGTGGTGGGGAATGTATCTGCCCTCAGTCTGATTCCCTGCCTCTGAAAATATGGAGATGGAAGATAAAAATGGGATTAGAATGTTTGCTCTGCCTACATGCAAGAACTACAATACGATCACAGGAGCTAATATATAGAAAGTAGATAGCATGCTTCCACATGCAGAAGGGCAGGCTTTTTATTTTCCTGCCATAATACTACTCCCTTCTTCATGAGTCTACTGGGAGGAATTACTAAACTCATTAACTGCTAAGTGCACTGCCTGGCACAGAGGGAGTCCTTGGGGAACAAGAGTCAGTTTTTAAAAGGAAATTAGATAGACTCTTTTACTTCTACATTAAAAATCACCTTGGGAAAATGATGGGAGGCCATGTCTTCTTCATCGAAGAGACTATCTGACGGGTCATGAGGGATTAGGGCTACACTGAGAGAAACATTTCAAGTTGGTTGTGTTAGCCTCTTCTTCCCTGCATTCTGCACACCTTCCCACAGGCTGGGCTACCAGGTGTCTCCTTCTGTGCCCAGTGTTTAAAAGCTTAGCTGATACTTTGTGATGAATTCATTACATGCACCTCATGCCACACTGTCTAGAATAGAAATCATTAATGAGAAGCCCCTTTGTTTCAAATTTGAATACTCTCAGAGCTCATTTTCATATAAAAGTTAATCATGAGATTCTTATGACCAGGGAGAATTTGTTTTCCTCTCACCATCTAGTGAAAGGCATGGGCTCCATTTCCTAGTTCTTATTTTTCTGAATGGTCATTTTTAAGAAAAAAATAACCACATTTCATCATTGGATCACAAAACCTGTTCGAGTGGCAGAGCTTCAAAAAACCACAGTGCTCTATGTAGAAAAATGAAAGTATATTAGCAAAATATATCCAAGTTAGTGTTCTCTGCTGAGCTGGAAACCAATAAACACTGAATTCTGATATGGACTACATTTGAGAAATAATACATAGTCATGTGTCACTTAATCACGGGAATACTTTCTGAGAAATGCATCATTAGGTGATTTTGTCATTGTGCAGACATCATAGATGTACTTACACACGCTGTGCTACCTGGCATAACCTACTATACACCTAGGCTAGAGGACAGCCTATTGCTTCTAAGCTCCAACCCTGGATAACATGTTACTATCCTGAATACTGTAAGCAATTGTAACACAATGGTGTTTATGTATCTAAGCCTATCTAAACATAGAAAAAGCACAATAGAAACAGTACTATAATCCTATGGAAACACCATTATATATGTGATTTCCCATATACTAAAATGTAGCTATACAGTACATGACTGTATAAGAAAAATTACATCTATTAACTTGAAGTTTTGTTTTTTCTGTGCTATGAGCTATCTTATGTTTCAATATATAATAATGGCACCTATTTCAAAGTGTAATGTTGTGAGGAAGAAATAAAATAATGTTGAAACATCACTTATGACAGTACCCACACACAGAAGTTGTGCAATCCATGACATATATTGTTTGAGGAGACATCATATAATGAGGTTTCCCAAGTGCTGGTCTAACAATGATGGTAGGTCTGTATGAAAGATTTCATGCATGCTGTTCAGGTAGTTTTCACCGCTCTGTGGAAGGCAGTGTTGCAGGCCTCTTGCTGTGTGGCCAGGGAGTGGACCATCCCCCAGCTGGACAGCTGGCTGGCTGGAGGCAACTTCAACACTATGGCACAGTAAGAAGCAGAAGAAGGAGATGCTGAATCAGGGGCTGCCAAATCCCAGCACCTCTTTCCCAATGTCAGACCAGGTGAAGACCACAGCCAGGTGGGAGTCTAACCCACCAAGGACTTATGTTCACTTGCTGTTCAAGTGGAAAGATAGGACCAGTGTTTCCAAAACATTCAATGTTGTAATAAATGCAGAAAGACGGATATTATGTTACATCACCAGAATTCTACATGGCAGAAAGTGAAGAAAGGAATATGTTTAAAATTATGCATGTCTAAAAGCACAGGCTTCCAGACTGCATTTGCCTGGATGAATGTGGGTTTGCAATGTGGGTCCAGAGAGAAAGAGGGCTACATTTTTTTTCTCCATTTTACAGTAGAAGGCTTTTCTCTTTTAACTTAATCAGAATATTTCAAAATCAGTGAAATCATATTGAGTTGAAGTTTCTGTTCTTGTCCAGAAAGATGCAAGTGAAATGTTGAAAATGATTAAAATAAAGCACACTTCAGAACAAGTCTGAGACTTGTTCAGGAGTTGGGAGCAGTGATTTGCAGTGGTAAAATCCTCAGCTGTCCTGTGGCTTCCACCCCAATTTCCAGTTATATAACTAGCTTGCTTAAGTCTTACATATTTGTCTGTAAAAAGACAATATACTATCCAATTCTATTTATAAATCATTCTTCCCTTTTTTTAAATTTGAGATGGAGTCTCACTGTGTCACCCAGCCTGGAGTACAGTGGTGCGATCTGAGTTCACTGCAACCTCTGCCTTCCTGGTTCAAGTAATTCTCCTGCCTCAACCTCTTGAGTAGCTGGGATTACAGGTACCCACCACCATGCCTGGATAATTTTTTGTATTTTTGGTAGAGATGGGAATTTGCCATGTTGGCCAGGCTGGTATCGAACTCCTAACCTCGTGATCCGCCCGCCTCAGCCTCCCAAACTGCTGGGATTACGGGCATGAGCCACCATGCTCAGCCTATACATCATTCTTAAAAAGACAAAATTATAGAGAGGGAGAATGGATTAGTGGTTGCCAGGGCTGCGAGTAGTAGTGTCAGGAGGGATGTGTGTTTATAAAGGGGCAGCACAAGGAATCCTTGTGATGATAGAGCTGATCTGTCAGGACTGTGGCAGTGGAGAGACAACCCACACATGAAATAATACTACATAGAACTAAATGCACACACATAGACATACAGCTATAAACATGGGAACTCCGAATAAGATCAGATCATTATGTGTCAATTTCCTGGTGGTGATGGTGTACTGTAGTTTTATAAGCTATTACTACCAGGAGAACCTGAGTTAAGAGTGGATGAGATCCTTCCATATTATTACTTAACACTGAATGTAAATCTACAATTATGTCATGATACAAATTTCAACTTAAAAAAGATGATGATGCTTATATCTACTCAGTAGAGCCCATATGAGGATGGATGGACAGTGCTAATTACATTTGTTTTACCTGGTGAGACAAGCCTGGTGTGTCCTGCAGAAGAACTGCTTCTCCTGCTGTTCAATTGCAGCTGTCCAAACCTTCAGCAGAGCTTAAGAAATATCTTTATTTGAGAAACAGCCTTTTCTGGCCAAGCACGGTGGCTCACACACGCCTGTAATTTCAGCATTTTGGGAGGCCGAGGTGGGTGTATCACCTGAAGTCAGGAGTTTGAGACTAGCCTGGCCAACATGGCGAAACCCAGACTCTACTAAGAAAATACAAAAATTAGTCGGGCATGGTGACGCGTCTCCCTGTAGTCCAAGCTACTTGGAAGGCTGAGGCAGGGGAATCACTTGAAGCCAGGAGGCAGAGTTTGCAGTGAGCTGAGATGGTGCCACTGCACTCCAGTCTGGGCAACAGAGTAAGACTCTATCTCAAAAAAAAAAAAAAAAAAAAAAAATTCAAACAAACCAACAACAACAACAACAACGAAAAAAAGACAAAAAAAAAAACAAACAAAAAACAAAAAATAAAAAATCCTGCCTTTTTGTTTTTTTGAGACAGAGTCTCAGTGTGTCATCCAGGCTGGAAGGCAGTGCTGTGATCACGGCTTATTGTAGCCTCAACCTCCCAGGCTCAAGCAATCCTCCCACCTCAGCTTCATAAGGAGCTGGGACTACAGGCATGTGCCACCATGCCCAGCTAATTCTTTTTCTTTTTTTTGGAGAGACACAGTCTCCCTATGTTGCTCAGGCTGGTCTCAAAATCCTGGGCTCAAACCACGCCCCTGGCTCAGCCTCTGAAAGTGGTGGGATTACAGGTATGAGCCACCATGCCCAGCTAAAAAACTGCCTTTTGAGCAAAGCTCCTGATAGTAGTTACTACTGATTACCTACAAATGTAAGCTTTAGAGAAAATCAGAACACAAGTCCACATGGCTCTGGTTGAGGGCTCCTCTAGTGCGTGTTGCTTGGCTACTCTCAGGAAAGAACATTGTGTTAGGCAATTTGCGAATATCAAGTTATTAACAAGTTACAACTTCATAGCAGTTAATCGGTTAGTTAGAGATGATTAACATCTTGCTCATATGAGGAATTATATGGCAAGAGAAATACTTTGGGTTTTCCTGACCCTGTGATTTCTCTCTCTTCTCTCCGGCCATCTTGCTGAGAGAAGATGTTGGCCAGCCTGAAAGAAGACTGAGCTGGCAGGAATTAGAGCAGGGTTGACTATTTTTTTTCTAAAATAAAAGGGAAAATACCCATGCCAATGTCCATTGTGTGTGTGTACACACAGACACACACACACACACACAGGCACACATAAATGCACACACATGTGCGCGTGCACACAGGAACACACAAGCATGCATACGCATAGAGATTAGGTTGGTGCAAAAGTAATTGTGGTTTTTGCAATTAGAAGTAATTGCAATGACTTTTAATAATTACTTTTAATTGCAAAACTGCCTCTACATATATATATTCAAAGTCATAAAATGTAGAGATGAATCGCATTTAAAACATTTTATTTGGGAAGAAAGAATTGAAATTTGGGGCTTCAACACAAACTGGATGGTCTTTGGTATCTCCAAGGAACAAAGAGAAGTTTGGAGGTTTTATAAAAAAGGAAAAGTGTTATGTATTGTATTGAAGGAAAGTTCATTGACACTGTAAAGTTTTGGAAAGCTGGCAGTCTCTGACTGGTGGGTGATGGCCTTGGGTAAAACTAGTCTTAGGAGTCATAGGCCAGGCACAGTGGTTCACTTCTGTAATCCCAGCACTTTGGGAGGCCGAGGTGGGCGGATCACCAGGAGATGGAGACCATCCTGACTAACACTGTGAAACCTTGTCTTTACTAAAGATGCCAAAAAATTAGCCAGGCCTACTGACAGGCGCCTGTGGTCCCAGCTACTCAGGAAGCTGAGGCAGAAGACTTGCTTGAACCATGGAGGCAAAGGTTTCAGTGAACCTAGATCACTCCATTGCACTCCAGCCTGGGCAACAAGAGCAGAATGCCATCTCAAAAAAAAAAAAAAAAAAGAGTCACAGCAGTTTGTTTCAGTAGCTATTAGATAAAACTGGTTTCAAGGTACAACAGGCAGTTTTGGCAGCTGGACTTGTAGAAAATTTGACTGTTGGAGCAGATGCTGTGAACCCAGAGTGCTTTTTCCCCCTGCCCACAAGAATGATGACAAGAATGAAGCAATTTGTATAATCAACTTTCTATATATGTATACTCACTTTTATTTTAAAATGTACCTGATTTAGTTTGAAGCATTAATTTTCCTAAAGCCCATTATCTTTGTGATTATGGACTACCAGTTCTTAACTGGAAAAAGACTTTCTTCTAGATTTTTCCCCCTGATTCTCCAGGTAAATATGAATTATTGTGCTGTTGACTATGAGCTCAATGTTAATGAAACCACATGTATTAAATATCTTTAAACAGAAGCACACATAAAAAAGGTTATGTATATATTTGCTGACAAAAACATAACAACGTTCACAGGAATCGAGCTCTATATTTACCTGAGAAGCAATATTCAGTATTTGCTAATTGTTCAGTGTTGCAGGTGACTCCATAGAATACACTCTTGAATCGTGAGAATCAACTGCGCTTCCCAATCCATTCACATTGCTTGAATTCCATTTTCCAGCTCTTGTTAGTAATTTATATGCATGCCTTTGCATATACTGTTCCTTCTGTCTTGGTTTCTTGTCCTCTGTCTTCTTTGAGTAAGTGATTATCTTCATTAATTTGTAGGGGATTCTACCGATGTATGATCCAGCATCTCTCCCCACCCCTGTCTTCTGCTGTCAGCCTCTTGATTGCTCTGGGAGAACACTCCTACTCCTACATGATAAAATTGGCAGGGACTGGCTGTCCATCATGACTCTCAACCTTCCCATAGGCAAGGTAATTGGGGGAGGGTGTAGGGGAGAGAGTTTGAACCAACCTGGGCCAATCTGGAACGTGAATCTTGAGTTTCCAGAAAAACAGCGGGTCGAGCGGGGGTGAGTGTTGACCAAGTTTTTGCCGTGTGTCACATCCCTGGAACTGTTGTTTTGGTTTCTGTTTTTTCCAGTGACAAACCTCATGCCCTTCATTAAGTATGTCCCCACATTTTGGTGGCCCAAATCAGTTTTTGTTGTTTTCTACCAAAGACTCAGCTCAGCTGTCTCCTTCATGGCACTTTCCTATCATCCTGCCTCCTTTGCATTGCCAGCTCTCCCCACCCTCTTTAACCCCAATGCTACCTGGACTCTTGCTCCTCCTAGGAACACGTAACACTTTACTGCTCACTCCTGTTTATCAGTCTGTCTCCTAATAAACCCATGGTGTGGAGAGAGGCAATGAACCCTTGGCAATCTGAATTGATTAATCAGTCAGCAAGTTAGGAGGAGCTGAGAGGATGAATGTGAGTCTGTCTCAGACTAATTCCCCCTCATGTTCTTAATTTTTGTCTCAAACAAGGCATCAAGGCACAAGCAGATAAAGAAACATGCAGGCACACTGAAAATTGGAGAATGAGTTGAGAGTCATTAATGATTTTTTATCTCTCTGTGCAGTGCATAAAAATGTCACATAAAAGCATGGCTAGCATGGCATCCTTGTCAAGATAAAACAGCCTCTTGGCACAGTGAGGGCTGGAAAGAAGGGTATTAAAATGCCACTGCTTGGAAAGATGGGCTTTTTCCCTCCTTCATGCAGTGTTTGTGTTTCCACAAATGTCATAGGAAATGCTACGTTTAATCTGCATTCGAGTCTGCATTGCTTTAACAAGCACTATTTTTTTTAAAGACAGTTTTAGGTTTACAGAAAAATTGTGCATAAAGTACAGAATTCTCATGGATCCTCCCCCACCCCACCCTCACATACATTTCCTTCTCTTACTAACATTTTGCATTAGAGTGGCACATTTATTACAATCGATGAGTCAATAGTGACACATTATTACCAACTAGATTTCACAGTTTATGTTAGGGATCACTGTTTGTTCTGTGTATTTATATAGAATTCCACATATGTATACTGTCCGTATCCACCGTTATAGTATCCTAGGAAAATGGTTTCATTGCCCTAAAAATGCTCTGTGCTCCATCCATCCATTCCCCACCTCCTGCCCTTGGCAATCTCCGATCCTTCTATTGTCTCTCGAGCTTGTTTTCCAGAACGTCACATAGTGGAAATGTTATAGTATGCGCCCTTTCAGCTTGGCTTCTTTCCCTTAGCAATCTGTGTTAAGGTTTCTCTACGTCTTTCCATAGCTTGGCAGCTCATTAACAATATTATTATCATATTTTATGTGTATTTCTGTAAATGGAAGCCTGATGTTTTTGCACCTATTTGTTGGGCATACCTCCTTCATGCCTCTCTTGTAGGTTACAGTGATTACTAGCATCAAATCAATGAGCTGAAGCAAACATTTTTAGATGAGGTAAAACAGTCTGTGACAGAACAATACAAAATGGAACAGAACAGAAAAGAGAAGAAAGTATTTAAGTTCATTGTACTTAACAAAAAAGTATAAATTTGTAGAATTGTGTTCCTGTTGTGTGTGTTGTGTGTGTGTGTGTGTGTGTGTGTGTGCATAGACACTGGGAGTTATATTTTTACTGTGTATTTTTTATGCACCCTATACAACTATGGGTTGTGGATTAAAAAAAGAATACAATATACTCCTCTAGCCCATACCTAGAAATACCTAGTTCACATTGAAATCAGAGAAAAGCCATTTATTATTGATATTGGCTCTGAAAGGGCACAGATTTTTTAGTGAGCATCATGAAAATAATAATTAAAAAACAATAGCATTACATTTTATACAGTAAACATTGATAGTGAATACATTTTACTATACATTTATTTAGAAATAAATTTAAAAATTGTTTTTTCTGGCCGTGTTTGAAGTGTTTTACAGATTTTAATTTAACATAGTGATAACTGTATAAGTTAGGTATGCATATATTTTAATTTTTCAGATGAGACATCGGAAACAGAGTGGAAAATACCTTTCCCCAAATCTAACAGCTAGCATGCTAGCCAGGTTGAACCAGGGAGAGCATCTGTTTTCTTTAAAATAATTTAGTCCCTGGCCCTGAGTAAAGTTTCATCCTTTCTAAAGAATAAAGGTGAAGTAATTTTAGGAAGAGGAATTAGTTTTATTAATGTTACTAGAATAAGATAATCTGATTCCAAAATTCTGTAGTTTTCAAGATGATGGAGTTTATCTTATAGAGGAGAGATAGAAAACAGTTTTCACACTGAATAAATCTCTCTCTACTGGCAATAATGTAAAGAAAAAATGAGTGGGAAGTGCTGTGGGTGACTGACAATGACAGGCACAGGCATAACATAAGAAAGTGGAGATATTCAGACCATGTATCTGCAACTGTTTCTTCATTACACCACCCACTCCTTCAACAAATTTGCACTGAAGGCTCACTTCATGGCTGGTGGTTTGCTGAGCATGGGTTATACCATTGGTCGAAAGGCATGAAGTTGCTGTGCTCAAGGAGCTTGTAGTCAAATGGGGAAAGAAAGACAATAAAATAAATAATGCCAATACAGATGTATCGACAGATGCTCTGGAGGAAAATGAAGCAGGGTGAAAACAGAGATGACACTAATGTCATTTCCCTAGGGTATTATCAAAGACCTCTCTCATGAAGGGAAAATATCTAGAAGAGGCCGGGTGCAGTGGCTCACACCTGTAATTCTAACACTTTGCAAGACTCAGGTGGGCAGATCACCTGAGGTCAGGAGTTTGAGACAAGTATGGCCAATGTGGTGAAATGCCATCTCTACTAAAAATACAAAATTAGTCGGGGTGTGGTGGTGCATGCCTGTAATCGCAGCTACCCAAGAGACTGAGGCAGGAGGATAGCTGAAACCCGGGAGGCGGAGGCTGCAGTGAGCCAAGATCGTGCCACTGTACTCCAGCCTGGGCAAGAGAGAAAGAAACAGAGAGAGAAAGAGAGAAAGAAGAGAGAAAGAGAGAAAGAAAGAAAGAAACGAAGGAAGGAAGGAAGGAAGGAAGGGTGGAAGAGAAGGAAGGAAGGAAATATCTAGAAGAAATCTAAACCAACAGAAGATGTGAGCCTATCTATTGGCAGAGGCCATGTGCTTGAATTTCTTAAGGAAAAGCTGAGATGGACTATCCAAGTGTTTAGAGTCTTGGATTTGCATTTAGTCTAGAAGGATAGACTCCAAGCAAACTAACTCCAGGGAGCAGAGTAGCAGTGGAGAGGGAGAGCATCTTTTTTCCTACTTCATACATTTCTGTATTCATTAATCCTTTTACAATACTTACATCAATATTGTACAATACAGACATTACTTACAAATCCTGTATCTATTGCCTCGATTCATAAAAACAATTATGTAACACTTTATAGTTACTCCTAGATCTGGAGAGAGTGTGGGCTGGACCCTCATCTGCTGGACTAGTTTATCTGTGGCCACCAGACAAGACTTCTGTATGATTCTTTCTCTAAGAAAGAAAGGAAGCAATCAATTCTCTAAGAGGCTATGCAGTTTCTCCATCACTTGTTCTTGCTCTGATGGTCTGGACTGGTTGCCAAAGTAACCAGGTGATGTCCACCTGCCAATGGGTAATTGCACAGAGTCAAGGTGAAGAAGAAATGGGGCAAACAGCAGATGAGCCCAGTGCAGACCACACTGAGCAAGTAGGGCTATGCTGATGTCAGGTGTTTTTCTTATTATACTGAAAGAAGATGAAGGAGGAAGCTTCTCAAGAGCAGCCAATATTTCTGACCTTCTGACTGCAAAGTGGATTCCGGGAGTGAAGGCCTAGCAAGACACTACTCTCTTCTTATTCATTCAAAATGGGCACAAAATGGAAGAGCTGCCTTCAGCACACCACAACAAACCACACTCTGAATAAACAGGGATATTTCAAAGCACAGTATCTCTAGCAGTGAGAAAATGCAGGCAGATCTGGAGAGTTTAATCATCTGGTAACAGAACATTTGTGTCATTTCTATTTTGGGAAACTTTTCATTAAATCTGTAAGTTTAGAATTTTCTCCTTTCTATTTTATTTGCTTTTACTTGACTTAATGTTCTTGGGAAAGCACTTAAAAAAAAAAATACTTGCGATGATCTTCTGCCAGTGAAAAGGAGAACTGTGGTCATTTTTAGGAAGAAATAATTCCACTTTCAAAATTCCAAAATAAGGTAATTGAAAAATTATCTATCTGAGAAGGCAGCATGAAAAGGTTACATTTTCGCCAAAGACGATATGTTTGTCTTGCTTTTATTCTGCATTTTAACAACCATGATAAGGTATCATTTTAGAAATCATTGAAACTTTAACTAATAGGAAGTTCCAGATTAATACACATAATGGAAAGCCTTTAATCATTGGGAAATTATCTAGAATATATTAAGGCATTTTACATTTCTATCACAGTTTGTATTATTTTAAGAAATTTATTTGCTATGTAAAGAAGTTATACAAGATTGAAATTACAATAAATTGACAGTCTTTTGAAAGATACTTAACTAAATGTATCATCACATTTAAAATTTATCCATTGACTCCACAGTTTCACTTTGGAGCATATATCCTGAGAAAACATTGTTGACGATGTAGGTGCTGGTTATATTTTCCTTTTCAGAAAACATCCTTTTCTTCTGATACTGAGATCCCAAATCTCCTTTGGGGAATCCCCTCCTCATTCTCAGTCTATGTGTTCAGTGGGGTTGGCGCAAGTCCCAGTTTGCCTGGGTCCCAGGCCTAGGACAATCAGCACATTTCATCTCTTCATTCCCCCTGGATTATTAGGGCATGAGAATATAATTCAATTTTGCTCTGTGTCACTGAAGTCTAAAACCATTTGGAGAGTATCGTGAAAAATAAAGGACTTTTCTTGTTTGTTTTGTTTAGTTTCATTGTGCATTTTACTGGAGAGATATCAAAGCAAAACAGCTGAGTTCCAACCATTGGAAACAGCCCTGCTAAAGTTTCAGACACCTCCAGGGACAGTCAAGAAGTGAGTGGGACCAGAGTGTAAGACACACCCCAAAGCCTCCAGAATGTCAGCTCTGCAGCAACAGTTACTGCATCTGCTTTGTTCACTGCTGTGTTTCTATATTCAGAAACGTATCACGTGTACAGTGAGTGTTCAATCAATACTGTTGGAATTAACCTATGACGCAAGAGAGGCCAGGCGCGGTGGCTCACATCTGTAATCCAAACACTTTGGCAGACCGACGCAGGTGGATAGGTTGAGACCAGGAGTTCCATATCAGCTTGGGCAACATGGTAAAACCCTGTCTCCACAAAAAATACAAAACAACAACAACAACAAAAAACCCAAAACATTACTAAGGCATGGTGGCACATGCCTGTGGTCTCAGCTACTCAGGAGGCTGAGGTGGGAGGATAGCTTGAGCCCAGGAGGTCGAGGCTGCAGTGAGCCAGGGTCATGGCACTGCACGCTAGGTTGCGTGACAGAGTAAGACCCTGACTCAATAAAATAAAATAAAATAACAAGCACAATTCAAGAGAGAGTCTGAATATATTAATTGGGTATCCGGATCCACCCATGCCTGGTGCCAGATATCCCAAGATTTTTAAGTTATATTAAGTGAATATACTTTTTCTTAAAAAATCCATTTAAGTTGTGTTTTACATGAATTAAATATTTCTAATACGAATGAAGGGTTCAAAAGCATGTTTTCAGTGATGCTTCACAGAATTTTCTTTCTTTTTAAATTTCAATCTTTATTTTAGGTTTGGGGTATATGTGCGGGTTTGTTACCTGGTATATGCTGAGGTTTGGGGTATGAATGATCCTGTCACCCAGGTAGAAAGCACAGTGCCCAGTAGGCAATTTTTCAACCCTCAACTCTTCATCTCTCCTCCTTCTAATAGGCCACAGTGTTTATTGTTCCCGTCTTTATGTCAATGTGTACTTAATGTTTAGCTCCCATTTATAAGCGGGAACATGAGATCTTTGGTTGTCTGTTTCTGTGTTAATTTGCTTAGGATAATGGCCTTTGGCTGCATACATGTTGCTGCAATGGACCTGATTTTGTTTTTTCATGACTGTGTGGTATTCCACGGAGTATATGAACCACACTTTTAAAACCCAATCCACTGTTGATAAGCATCAAAGGAACATATCTCAGAATAATACGAGAAATCAATGACAAATGCACAGCCAACATCATACCGGAAAACCAAAAGCTGAAAGCATGCTCCTTGAGCACTGGAACCAGACAAAGATGCCCACTCGTACCACTCCGATTCAACATGGTACTGGTAGTTCTAGACTGAGAACTAAACAAAGCTATCCAGATAGGGAAAAAGAAGTCAGATTCTCTCTCTTCACTGATGATATAAAACCTAGAAATTCTTAAGACTCTATCAAAAGGCTCATTCATAGAACTGACAGACGACCTTAGTAAAGTTTCAGGACACAAAATCAAGGTCCAAAAATCAGTAGCATTTCTGTATATCAATAACATTCAAGCTGAGAGCCGAATCAGAACGTCATCTCATGCATCGTTTGGGTTTTTCTGGCGGATAAGCAAATGTGTCACACCTGCCAAGAAAACCAGATCTCGATGCTTGGAGGCATGATGCAATTAACGAGAAAGAAAGAAAGTGCTTCCTGGTTTTCTTTTCACAGAGGTCGCGGCATCCTTGAAGAGGTATAGAGGGGTAGCCAGAAATCTCTCTGCAGTTCCATGGGTTTGTGGAACGGCTATGTTTGGGGATGTTTATACACCCACCATATGCTATCTGGCAGGATCTCAAATTTCACTCCTCCTTTTGCATTCTAGAAATCCCTGAAGTGGGTAGCAATGTTTTCTGACTGAATTTCAGTTCGAACACAATTCAAGAATCTTGTTAGAATAGTTAAAAAAAAAAATAGAATCAATAGTATAATCAACACACAATAATCAACAGATGTCCTGTGATAGGATATTATGTGGTAGCTGCTTATCTATATCTATATCTAAAATGCTGCTTATTTATTCCGTCATTGATTAATGCACCTAATTTTATTAAGTTCATGTTGTGCCCTGGAGACTAGGCTGGCAATGGGAGACCCAGTTGAACCAGGTATAGAAAGGCTGTCATCTTCAAGAGCTCACACCTTGAGGGGGAGATGTGGGGGGCAATCAGATAAAACAGTTACAGATAATAAGAAGGAGAATACAGAAATGAGTAAGGAACATGGCAGAGAAGAAGCAACAGGGAGAAACTAATTAACAGACGACAGTGGGAGAAGGTCTTCCTGCTGAAAATCTTAATCTGAAATCGGAACAGGGAGAAGAAGCCAGTCAGGGGCTAGAGCTTGGGAAAGAGTGATCCAGGCCGAGGAAAAGAAAAAATGCAGCATCCCAGCTGTAAGAACAAACAAGTGAGGTGCTCAGGGCACCAGGAGGAGCCCCATGCAGCCTAAAACCCTAACCCGTGTACCCAGCAGATGAGTGATGTTAGTTTATTCATACAGTGAAAATATACTAGTTGTATCGTTTTAGGAGGCATACAAAAATAAGCATCCCATTCAAGCCATACATCTGAAACATTCTGAATAGACTTAAATGTGAAACTCTGATTTGCAAACAGTGATCCTGGGCAGGAAAAGCCAGTGTCTGGCTCCAATGGTACACACCAAGGGCCCTGTCTTTTCAAAAGCATCTCTCACAGGAAAGCACTCTTCCTTTAGAGAAACACATCCATCATCATCTCTTTTAAAATGTAGACTCGTGTGCAGATATTCAAAGAAATGGCCCTTGCCTGACACATAAGTAGCAAACGAAGTTATCTGATTTTGTTTCTTGTGGCTCTTACGCTGTGTTACAGAAGCAAATCCCTGATAAACAAAGTAGCATTAGTCCCAAGTGGCATGACTGTTCTCTGAGAAATCTAATTACTATAGATTTTTCCTTCACTATTCTCCAAGATTTTCTAAGTTAAAGGCCAAGTGGATGCCAATTAGATAGCTCTCGACAATATTACTAAAAATAGTATTTAGGACCTACTATAAAGTTATGTGTGCTTCTCTGCCTCAAAGACTAAACTGATGTTAATTTAGTATAGATGAGGAAAAGACTAGGGCAGAGACTATCACTCTGTTCTTTGTAAGGTTCTTTTTATGGTGGGATTCAAGTGAATGGGAGAAACAAAAGTCTTCCTCTTTAGTTGTGCTGCCTGAGACATACTGAGCTCTCTGCCCCAGAAATAACTTTTGAGAGGCTTTAAGAGTTATTCAAGTTTCTAACTGAGCCAAAAAGTGCAGGAAGGATGTGAAATTCAGAGAGGATGGAATAAAAGAAGAATGAGTAAGAGACATTCCACTTTGGGGTTTGATGGGTTAGTTTGCTGCAGAGCAAATCTGCCATTGGGAAAAACTAAGAAAGTTGGAAACATTTTTTTTTAAAAAATCTGATGACATTGGGGGGGGGGCTACTGAGACAACCAGTGTATGAGGAGCAGATTGCCAGGGGGATCAGAAACTTATCAGGGTGAGACTGACATTTCCCTTTTTTCCTTCAAGGATTTGCTGGTTGTAGAGCAGCATGGAATAAGAGGCTGAGAAATCAACCAGAAATCCTCACAGAAAACATGAAGCAGACAGGGTTTTAGGTAGTCCCAGGAATGCAGGGTTACGAAGGCAATCAGGACATGAAGGGCCAAGATTCAGGGAAGAAGGGAAAGGCAGAGAGGCACAGTTCTATTAGTCTCTGATCTTCTCAATGTTGTTTGCAACGCCTGACTTGCACAGAGCAAGAAATTCTGCTGGAAGCTTCGTCACAGGGGCTGAGCAATTAAATCAAGTTATCGGTGTACTCACAAGGGGAAGACAAAAATTGGACTTTAGGCTTTTCTATGATCTTAGGAAACTGAGTTTGTCTTTTTATTTTGTCTTAGTAACAAGATGTTAAGAAATGAGGAGGTTCAGCAATAACCAGTTCAGTAAGCTAAAAGACTTAGAGAAGAGAGTACTGCCATGTTTTTAACAGAATCCCACCTTTCGATGATTTCATGTCCTTTGCAGGAACATGAATAAAGCTAGAAATCATCATTCTCAGCAAACTGACACAAGAACAGAAAACCAAACACCACGTGTTCTCACTCATAGGTGGGTGTTGAACAATGAGAACACATGGACACAGGGAGGGAACATCACACACTGGGGCCTGTCAGGGGTTGGGGGGCTGGGAGAGGGCTAGCAGGGGTGGAGAGATTGGGGGAGGGATAGCATTAGGAGAAATACTTAATGTAGATGATGGGGTGATGGATGCAGCAAACCACCATGACACGTGTATACCTATGTAACAAACCTGCACGTTCTGCACATGTACCCCAGAACTTAGAGTATAAAAAAGAATCTCACCTTTCATATTATTACCAATACTTATTATATATCTATGTGTTTATGTAGTTGCAAACAGTGTATTTTAAAAATTTTAACAAACCTTTGTTTTTGTTTTTTACTAAGCTTATTATTTTATATTAAGTTTGTAATGTATATGCATATTACAAGCACGATGACCATTTGCAGACACATCAAATGTGAGGCAAGGGGGAAAATACAGTCACACGTGTATTGAAGTGTGCATTGGGCAAAATTTTGGGTTTACCATTACAGATAAAAGAACTATGGTGCCAAGAGACTGGATTTATACCCTGATCCACACTTACTGTTATGCATTTATTAGCTCTTTAATTCAGGCCGTATTAACTGCTCATAGCCTTTGTTTCTCCATCCATGAAACTGAAATGTAATAATAACCACTTCATAAGCCTATTAATAGGGTTAAATTAAGTATTTTATGTAGACGTCTAATGGCTTAGCTTGCCATGTGGTAGACATGCAATAGATGTTAGCTGTTTTTGTTACCTATAATATGGAAAAGAAAATAACATAATGTGTGCAAAGTACACAATACAAAGCCAGATACGTGGAAATTGCTTGGCTGGGATTACAACAATGAATATGAAGTTATTTGGTGATGGCCTAATTTCATCCACTAAGTGAAAAAAAATAAAAATAAAGAAACACATATTCTTCCATATGTGGAGTTTTCTGGCCTTAAAGTACTTCTCCTGACACCCTGATAACTGTGCGTATGTTCTGTTTTTAAGATATTTAAATGCGTCCACCTTGTTGCTTTACAGAAAGTTCCCAGGGAGGACCAGTGTGCAGGCTGGAAGATACGATTTCTGGCTCTTTCAAACACGTGCCATTCTTCAACACATACAACATGATTTTCTGAATGCTAAGTAGTGAATGAATGTGACCTGGAAATATTTGCCTTACAGCATTTTAGTAGCTGAATATTATGTCTCAGTATCTTAAAGTCGAGATACCAGAATTTACATCCTTGTTAGTCATAGATACACTTTTCAACACCTTTTCAACTCTAAAAACAGCGACAACGACATGCAAAGCTCCTTTTCCCACAATTCTGACATATTACTCATAACATACACATCATGAAGCAAAAATGGATTGTTTTTGAATATTATTTCAATTTGTAAAGCACGGTAAGAAAGAGTAAGTGTTAACTGTCTCTTCATGTCAGTTAACTCAGACAAAAAGGCTTAGAGGAATTCTCAGGGAATGGGGAGTCCTAAACTAAGTGAGAGATTCCTATTACAATAAACTGCTCTCAGAATTCCTATTTAAGGACTTGTAACAAGTGTGATCAAATAATTATTTATGCAATTGTTTTTTCCAGGGGCTATCATCAGAAACACCAAAATGGGCCACAGAGAAGATGCAAATATAGCAGGTGAGTTGGGGGACTGGTAAACTGAGTGACTGTGGCCCAACTTCAGTGGACAGAAACACCAGTCACCCCCAACCAAGTCTTTGTATGCAGGAATGTGGCCTGGTGTTTACGAATTTTCCAATTTTTTGGGGAAAACTAGACAAATTTTATTTATTTATTTATTTGTTTGTTTGTTTGTTTGTTTGTTTAAGACAAGGTTTTGCTCTGTCTGCCAGGGTGGAGTAATGTGGCATGATCTTGGCTCACTGCAACCTCCGCCTCCCAGGTTCAAGCAATTCTCTCATCTCAGCCTCCCGAGTAGCTGGGATTACAGGTACGCGCCACCACGTCTAGCTAATTTTTGTATTTTTGGTAGAGATGGGGTTTCACCATGCTGGCCAGGCTGATCTGGAACTCCTGACCTCAGGTGATCTGCTCACCTCGACCTTAAATGCTGACAGTTAGTTAGTTTAAAAATCAGTGTGGTTGTCTATTTGTAGATCAAAACTCAATTGGCTATACAGGCATGTGTTTATTTTTGGCATCTTGCTTCTAGTTTGTTGAGTTCTATCCTGTTGGTCTCTATGTCTATCTTTGTGTGAAGGTCACACTGCTTTGATTACTTCAGCTTTGCAGTAAGTTTGCAAATGGGAAGTGTGAATTTGGTCATCCACCACCTTTGTGCTGATATTTGCAAATGTATTCCTTTTCCATGTATTGTATATATTATTGGCCTTACTGTATACAACATTATATGTATGGATGGTAGAGAGATGAATAGATAAGTAGATAGATTAAATAGATGGATGAAAGATGAGAGCTAAGTGAAAAGATTGATGAATAGATGGTTAGAGAAAAGAGATTAGATAGATGAAGAGATAGATTACATGCTGGATGAATAGATACACACATACATAGTGTTTTACATAATTTATTTTGTATACAATTGCACTTTAAATTAGTAAAGAGACAAAAGGAGAATAAATAAACTTCATACTATAATTTATGATTACATAATTATCTTAACAAGTGCTGTTAGTTTGTTCATAGGAAGTTGAATTACTTTCTGTGGCCAGCAATAAATTATCTGAGTTTTCTGTTGTTTTGTAATACTTTTATTTTGTTTGATTTTTGAAAAATAGTCCTGTTGGATATAAGACTTTTTGGTGACAGTGTTTGTTAGTTTGCTTTCACACTTAAAATATGTCATTACCGTTTAGCTCCCATTGCTTTTTGTGAGACATCATTCACTAATATTATTTGGGGTTACCTGCATGAACAAGTTGTTCTCATTTTACCTTTAAGCTTGTTCCATTGTCTTAAGCTTTCAGCATTTTTGCCATGATGTTGTTAGCTGTAAAATCTTTGTATTTATTCCACTTCCAGTTTGTTGAGCTTCTTTGATGTGTAGGTTAATATTTTCCAGCAAACTGGGGAGATTTTCCACCATTATTTCTTTAAATATATATTTGTTTTTTTTTTCTTTATCACTCTTCATTTCTAGTATGCCCATTGTCCATATGCTGGTGTGCTCAGTAGCATTTCACATTTCTTTTAGGTTCTAGTTATTTTTATTCATTTTTTCCTTTTGTTATTCAGATATTATAACCTTTGCTGATCTATTATCAAGTTCACAGATTCTTTTTCTTCCAGTTCATATCTACAGTTGAGCCTCTCTAGTGAAATTTTTATTTTAGTGATTATTCTTTTGAAATCCAGAATTTTCATTTGGTTCTTTTTTATAACTCCTATCTGCTTTTGAAATCATGTAACATTGTTATCATTGTTTCTTTGTGTGTGTTTGCTTTTGGTTTTATTTTCATCTTACCTTGTTTTTTTTTTTTTTTTAACTTTAAGTTCTGGGATACATGTGCTGAGCATGCAGGTTTGTTACATAAGTATACATGTGCCATGGTGGTTTGCTGTACCTATCAACCCATTATCTAGGTTTTAAGCCCTGCATGCATTAGGTATCTGTCCTGATGTACATTTCTCATTAGTGGTTTGAACATATTTAAATCTGTCTGTTAAATTTGACCTCTGGGTCCTTTCACAGGAAGTTTCTGCTGCATAGCTTTATTTACCCCTATGGATGAGTCACTCTTTGTTTCAAGTGTCACATCATTTGTTTTAGTTGTTGTGAAAACCTGGACATTTTAAAGAATATGTGTAGTCACTCCTGATACAGATTTCACTCTCCCCCTCTCCGGGACTTGTTTTGCTTATCGTTTGCTTATTTAAGTATTGGTTAACCTACTTTGTGAAGTCTACTTTCTCCAGTGAAGGCTTTTGTGCTCATGCCTCAGAGGGCACAGCCTCAGACATGAACAGGGTAAGTATTGGATTACTGTTGTTTAAACTAGGTTCTCTTTGAACGTTTTCTTGATCTCTCTGTTAATCTGTCTGCCTCATTTCGTTCACATCCTATTATTAGGCTCCACTAATTGCTGACTGATTATGCTGTTGTTTTCTACAATGCCCTGGATCATATATTGCCCCACAGTCTGATAGAATTAAATTTGGGCAAAGTGTAGTTTTTGAGGCGATTGTTTGAGATTTTCTTTGACCTCAAATATACGGGTTATTCATAGCAGTCACATTATCTGGTTTTCATAAGTAAACTAATTGGCTTATGTTTTAGCATGTTTTTCTTAATTATGAGGAACTACCAGTTTATTATTTGCATACCACCAAAATTTCCATTGTTTTTAAGCCCTTAGATATGAACTTCCTCATACTTTTTTTTCAAATTCACACAGCTCTTTTGGGGAAAGAATCAGGGCTCTCTGTTCTTATACACTCCCATTCTTCCTTGGCACAGTCTCTGAGCTACCACTACAGCTACTGGGTAGAGGGAGTAGCCTGTGTTTTTCTAGACTTGTCTCTCCCAGCATTGCCAGAATCCTTCAGGTCATCTGGGGCATGCTTTTCAAGTCAGCCTGAAATGCCTGAGATAAAGCTTTTATCTTAAGAGGGAAGGCCAGGCTGAGGAAGTGATCCTCTGACCTCTCAGTTGTACTCACCAGCAATTTAACCTCACCTTGGAGTTTGGGGGAGACATGAAATGTTGGTGACCTGTACCTCCCAGGGAGATAATATTCCTCAGTTGGGAGCTGATGAAAGAGGGAGCCCTGTCTTTCCTCCATATCTCTCGAGTTGAGCTTTCATCTGCTGAACTCAGGGAGAGAGAGGTGGATCACATCTTGAGTGCTTCAGACGCTTGCTATTTGGTAGGCTTTCTAGAACAAATATTTCTTCCTTGGCTGTATGCTATTGAGACAATTGCCAGAGAGCAATTGCCAGAGACTCTCCACAGCCACTTTGTAAGTAGTTTTCCCCTTAGTGCTCTTTCTTCCTCCATGGAACTCCTCATGTTGCCATCCCAGAGTCCTGTTAACTAAATTTTAGTTGGTGCTCTACACAAAATTTAAACGTTTTATAAAGAAAAAAATATCAGTTAGGTAAGGCAATCTTTAAGCAAGAAATGAAAAGTAAAATATTATGAGCCAGACATGGTGGCTCACACTTGTAATCCTAGCACGTTGAAAGAATGAGGCGGGTAGATCACTTGAGGTCAGGAGTTTAAGACCAGCCTGGCCAACATGGTGAAGCTCTATCTCCGGTAAAAAATACAAAAACTAGCCGTGCATGGTGGTGGGCGCCTGCAATCCCAGCTGCTTGGGAGACTGAGGCAGGAGAATCACTTGAGCCCAGGAGTTGGAGGTTGCAGTGAGCCAAAATCGCACTATTGCAATCCAGCCTGGGCAATGGAGTGAGACTCCATATCAAAAAAAAAAAAAAAAAAAAAAAGAAAAAGAAAAAAAAAGAGATCATAAAAAACAGTGCCCTCAGGAATATAATGCTAGTTAATTCCAGGGAATAATCATTACTTTTTTCACTGAGGACCACAAGAAAAGCCCTTGAAACCAAAACATTAGAAAAAAATTCAAACAAATGATTTGATATTTAAAATGCACTCACTAAGATGTTCTGATGATTAGAAAAATGTATTTATTAGAGAAAATGTTTTTAAAAACTTAACCAAATATTATACTTTTAATAACAAAAAGTAGAAAAGTATTCTTTTAAGGTTGGCGCTATTACAAGTGTGATAATTATTACTGCTTCATTTAAATATTGAAACACCAACCAAATAAAAATTATCAGAAATGAACGTTTAAACATTCTATTGTAATTATTAACAGATGTATATTCAGATAAAATATTCAAAACATATGCAAGCCTGGGCACAGTGGCTCACGCCTGGAATCCCAGCACCTTTGGGAAGCCGAGGCAGGCAGATCATTTGAGTCCAGGTGTCCGAGACTAGCCTGGCCAACATGGTGAAACCCCGTCTCTACTAAAAATACAAAAATTAGCTGGGCTTGGTGGTGCCTGCCTGTAGTCTCAGCTACTGAGGAGGCTGAGGCAGGAGAAGCACTCAAGTCCAGGAGGTGGAGGTTTCAGCAAGCTAGGATCGTGCCACTACACTCCAGCCTGGGCAACAGAGAGAGACTCTGTCTCAAAAAAATAAAAATAAAAATAACAAAAAAACCAGAAACATATGTAAGACTTTTGGTTAATATTCATATACAAAAAGCAATTAAATTTCTATATTTTAACAACAAAAACTTGGAAAATTAAAGAAAACAAAGATGAAAATGCATCACATACCTAGGAATAAATTTTTGAAGCAAAACTTTGGGACAGGTTTATACAGAAAGCTTTACCACTACTTTATTAGAAAAACAAGAGAAGACCTAAATAAACAGAAAGTATATTATGCATATTAATTGGGTGACTCAACATCATAAAAATGTCAGTTATTTACATGTGATATATAGATTCAGTTCTATTCTAATAAAAATAAGAAAGGTTGTGTGTGACTGTGTATGTCGGAAATTGACAAAACGATATTTCTAAATTCTTGGCCAGGGTCAAATGACAAGCTGATCCTAAAAATTTTGTGAAAGGCCACAAATAACAAAGTTACTTTTGTATAAAATTAACATGGCTGAAAGACAGGGAGGTACAAAGATGGATAAATCAGGAGTGGTTATTGATGACAAAGCGGAAACTGCGGAGCCGTGTGAAAGGACCACTTTTTCAATGAATTACTACAGAAAAATATTGGGAAAATTGATGACTTTTTAACTGTACCTTACTTCATTTATGCCTAGTGTTCCATTACTTCTGGTGTTGGAATCCATTCCCTGTGTCTTGTCAGTCATTATTCCCAGAAACTGAAAAAGAAGACCCAAGTTCGGCAGCCAAACATGGTCAAAGTGTATAACCAGTGCATGGGAGTGTAGACAGAGCCGATGAAAACATTGGTAAGTATTGGGCATCAATCAGTGGAAAGGAATGGCACCCAAGCCCTCTTTTGCTGTGTTTCAAAGTGATCTTACAAAATGCTTGGCAATTGTATAAAACATCTGAGGAGAAGCCAGTAGATTTCTGGAGTTTCGTTGATGTGTGGTATGCCATTATCTGGAGACCCATGATCACCCTCCAGAACCTGGCTGAAAAGAAAGATCTTCTCAGACTTTGGCTTACATTATGATGGCATAAATCATGTGATAGTCAAACAGGGAAAGCAAATGTGGTCTGCTAAATGTCATAAGAACACCACTTTTCTAAGTGAAAATGTGATGTTGCCTTACATGTGAAGTGTTCTGTTAAATATCACACTGAATACCTGGTGTCACCATTACCTGAGACAAGAAACATGATTTTATACATTATGTACAATATAGCAGTGGTTTTGCCTATTGTTCCATTTTTGGAACACCACATAACTCAACAATGGAACATAATAAAAATTCTTTCTTTCAAATACATGTTCCATGGATGAATTTCATGCAAAAATTAAAAAAAAATTCAACCTCAGTGATAAATAGTTTTAAACCATAAACAAAATTGAGGATGGATTGAAAATCTAATTCCTGGATGACATAATAGAGCTTCCAGAAGCTTAAGTTGAGGAATGGCTACATGAACTAGAATTGGCAAAAACTCAAACTGGTTAAAAAGAGCAATTCCCTTTGCAGAGGACAAAAAGATACCTCATCTTGCAGATGACAAAGCCAAAGCACAGGCAGGTGACATAAACTTGTTCATTTGTACAATTTATAATTGGCAAAGATGAGCTCTGACCATTGGGGTACCTCATTCCAGAATCCATGCTTCTAAGTCTTACACTCTCAGCATTTTCTGAAATAAACAAGAAAGATAAGCGCCAACCTCAATGTTTTAAAATGAGAGAAAAAGAAGTCACTAACTCAACAGGATTGCTTCTCTGCACAGACAAAGAAAGATAAAAAATATATGAACACTTAGACAGCAAGAATACCACAAAAACAAAACAAAACAAAACAAAAAACAAATTATATTGGTAAAGTAGATAGCACTTTTCAAGATTGCCACAGAAATATTTCTGGTCTCACATGTTTTCCAATCAAAAGGTTGAGACTATTATCATTCCAAAGCTATACATTTTCTACCTGGCTTGATTCTGTTGTGATACTCACCCTGGGAACTCAGACACCATGCTGTGAGGAAGCCCAAACCACCTGAGGAAAACACTTACAGGGACTAAATGGGATAAGACACATAAAAGGTTAGAAGAATTAACACTTAATAATCTCTTAAAATGACATAGGTGCTGTGAACCCTAAGCAAATGAAACCCAATCAAGTTATTATAACAATTTTGATTTACAGCATAATTTTAATAACTAACATTTATAAAAAAAAGTACAAACCAGCATTTCTCCCCATATAGTATGCACCTAAAGTAAAATAAAAAAAAAAAAGTACAAACTGACAATTGGAGAGTATTTTATTGAATACTCTCCTTGTATTGTGTGTGAGTGTGAATTCTTCTACCCCAAGAATCTGTAACACTGCATGCAGAATACAGATAGCACTGGGATATAATAAATATGAATATACACTAATACCAGCGATATTGTGGTTTACTGGTAAATGTTTAACAGCAACAAAAATGCATATGTATGTGTATATATAATATATATAAGTTGTACTGATATAAATAATGGGTAAAGCACAATTTATAATTTATAATAAAAATATAATGTTTATTGTAAATTCCATATAGCTAATTGATATTCAGATGATAGTTTCATTGATTTTGGTTGAACGTCTATCTCAGTAGATAAAAAGTAGTTTCATTTTTTTTAATTTTAACTTTTCAGTTCAGGGGTATGTGTGCAGGGTGCATGGATTTGTTACATAGGTAAACGTGTCATGGGCGTTTGTTGTACAGATTATTTCATCATTCAGGTATTAAGCCTAGCACCCATTAGTTATTTTTTTTCCTGATTCTTTCCCCTCTTCCCACCACCCAAAAATAATTTCTTTTCTAATGTGATTACATCTCCAGTCTGTTCTTCACGTTACATTTATTGTCATTAAATAGGATAAGTGAGGTACTTTTACACTATTTTTAACATTCATGTAACTTATATTCATCATGCTGAAACTCCTTGAATTCAGCATTGTTCATAGCAAGAGCACATTTTTGGGGAACAGTTGCCAGGAATTGGAGCATTATTTAGTTTCACATTGTTTAATAGCAGTTGTATTTAACAATAAGCTCATAAAATTCTTGAAAACTGACTGTGATAAGCTGGTATGAGTTGGCTTTCAGTATACCACTCTTACCAACCTTGTTTTCTGCTGCTCTTATTTTGAAGTGTAAGAAGGCTTAGGTGTAAAAATGGCTGTGAAAATTTATTACCCCCATTAATTTGCAAAACAAGATGTGTAATCATCTTTGATTATGTGTAAATTATCCCTTCTGGTTTTGCACTGTCTCAATAAAAGAAAGTAAGATACTGCACACTATGCATTAACAAGCATGAATTAGCTGGAGCACAAAAAAAAACCAAACTTTTCTGTTGCGTTAAGGATCATTGGGTGACTGGAGAGCTCAGCTAATGACTTCCAATAAACACTTCTCACAGTGAATGGTGATTAATGAACAGCAAATCTCGTAATAAACACTGTAGCTGTGGGATGGGAGTAGGGCTGCGGGGGCGGCCCGAAAACGCTTCCAGTTCTTGGATCAGGAGCAGGGCTTAGTCAGCTCCCTTCCCATTCCGATGTTTTCCCCGATGTGCCCAGGTCCTTGGCCTCTCTCACCCTAAGAATGGGGAAAGGATCCCCGGAGAGCTTACCGTTTGAATAAATATTGTGGGCCCAAAGAGTTTTGCAGAAAGCGATTTATTAGGCAGAGAGTTTACAGAGAGCAATTTATTAGGCAGAGAGAGAGAGAAAGAGAGAGAAGGAGAGACAGCTCCCACGAGCTGCCATGGGAGGGGATCCAGAGAAGGAGTCTGCACAGGTAAGAAGCAGTGGAGTTTTAGTTATTCCCACTTCATTCATGTTTTCGTCTAATGAGAGTTCTTTCAAACTTCCTCTGGAGTGATTGATCTTTTACTCTGATTCAGGATTGGCTGCTTGGAGCACAATAAAGCCCCCTCCTCTCAGAGCTTTCAGTGGGCTTTTTTGAGCTCGTGGGCAGGAAACCTAGACAAACAACTTTACATTCCCAGATGGGGGCATGGATGGAGGCATGGCGCTGGGATACCCCTGCCTTTGAAACCACACCCCTTGTAGACTTGGAAAGAGTTGTTTTTTCTTTCTTCAGCACTGTCCCTCAACACCACTGGCTTTGTAATTGGAAAAGTCGCTAGTCTAAGTGGTCCTCATTTACGATTTTGAAAGTGGCAAATTGCCATTATTAAAGCCAAATCGTCTCAGGTCACATCCCAGTTATGCTACTTATGTGCTGTGTGACTTCAGACAAATTATCATCCAAGGGATTTAGTGTTCTCTTCTACAAAATCTTAATCTTTTCCAAAGCACCTAAGCACCTACAATCCTGTGGTATGAAGTAATGAATATGCAAGTGCCAGCTTAATTGTCCACCATACAATGTATCAGTAACAATCCTGAAAGGGAATGTGGGTCACACTCAAATGGGGAAGCAGAAATTTTCATATGCGGGGGATTCCTTAAACAGCTGTTGGTAGAATCAGGGGGAAGCAACAAGATGTGATGAAACCTGCAAGATCTACCCAATGTGGGAAGCAGTTGCTGCTCCAAACAGAAAGGAAGAGGAAGCTATTCCTAGAACACAGTAAGAACCTCATTGGGGGTTGTGGCCTCGGCAGAGGAAGGCAGACACCTCCAAGCTGTGGCCTGGCAGGGAGGAAGTAGAGAGAATAAAATACTTTGACTTCTCTTTCTTCTGAGCTCCAAAACTCTCCCACTGGCTGAACACAGCTAGAAGGCGGCAGACAAGGAAGCTCAGAGTCCAAAGAGGTCAGCTTCCTTGTTGTTATCTAAAGAACAGGGCAGGATGAAGGATGGAGAGCAGAACAGGGAAGAAAACAGCAGGTATCTAGCAAAGAGGACAATCACCGGAAGTTCAGCTGTACCTGACAATCAGTGTAGATAAATAAAATAAATACTGCAGTACAGCCTCATTACTATGCTAAGAACTGGCCAATATATACTTGTCTCCAGTCTGTGACAGTAACTTAATTTTTGTTTGGTTCTGGAACAGAACCAGGAGTGATCATCTTATTTTAAAAGTGAACAAGAATAGCAAACTCACTCCATGATGCTTTATATCTAACAAATTGCTGACAGCTTTGAAATTATTTTTAAGCCCTATAACAACTTTTATAAGGTAGATCTTTATCTCTGTTTTACACATAAAGAAACTGAGGTGGGGAGAGGCCTTTTGACAAGGGTCACGGTGACCCATTGTACAATTTTTCACCTAATAGTTGGAGAAATTACATGCAGACAATTTAGCAGAGGATTTAAGAGCACAATATCTTGAATGCATTCATTCACTCATCCTTTCATTCCTCATGCATGTTTTGAAAGCATGTGGTAGTCCATGTTCTCTTCTGCACGCTGGGGACAGAGAAGTGAACAAAACAAAGCCTCACCTCCTGTGGAGCTGACAACTAGGGTGCATGGCACAGACAGCAAACATAAAGACACATACACACTCAATGCATCAGATAAGGTAGGTGCCAAGGGGTTGGAAACAGGTCGCAAATTCCTTAACATGTTTTTTATTAAATTTCTTCTTTAATAGAGTGATAGTTCAGCAGGGACCTGAAGAAAGCTGGCCAGATGGACATTTCAAGAGGGAAATTGTTTTGGATTAAATGAGACCCAAGTAAAAATTCAGGTCTTTTAAGGGCCTCCTGCATAACCAGGGGCAGTGGTAGTCTCTTTGAAGCTCAATTTCCACATTATTATAATAGGAATACAGTTATCTCATAGAGTTGTTGCAAAGATTATATATTAGGTGTAAAATATCTGAGTTGTGTTCTTAATATATCACATCTATTTAATAAATAGAAACTCTCCTCCCGTTATCAATGCTCAAAGACGAAAAGCATTTACTTCTCACATATCATAAAATTGTACCCAATTCCATAACTAATGCCTAAAATTTCATCCTATGAAGTCTTTCAGCTTGTAATAATTTTCTTCCATTATAGTATTTGTGCATTTTCTTTCTTTCAAGAATATCAGTTTGGACGGAATCTGAATATAACTGACTATCATAAATTACGTGCTAAAAATTTGATTGTCTACAGGCACATTCTGGAAGTCTGTATGAAAGGAAAAAAATGTTTATAGCTACTTAATTATACCACCTACAAACCACCCCATTTTTTAAAAAACTTTTTTAAGTCTGAAATGAATAAGTTAACGAAATTGGCTATATATGTTTCTTCTGATATTCTCATGTTTTGTCCTGGGAGGATAGTAGAATATTAGAAGAATCCTTCAATATGACCTTATCTTGTTTTATATCTTTCTTTGTTGATAAAAGTGCAAATATTTTCAATCTTTCTGAAAATAGCTTTGTAGTGTGTGAGCTGCTTGCTTAAATTTGAATATCTATTATTCTCCACTGAAGGATTTCAGAATGTATTAATGGCAAGCAACATTCAATGTAATTGTGCATTCTCTTTCATGTATCTTTCAGTTCTTGAAAAATGAAAATTACTATATCATAAAGAATTATTGCATGTCTCTCAGTAATGTGACGTGCTGTAGACTGACAATATAAATACATGTTTGCATAAAAATTGACAAATATGATACACAGAAGAACTTATTGGTCAGAACAAATAGTTTGCAATATTTATTTTAATGTAAAGAAACCATTATTGAGGATGACTTAACTAGTGCAAAGTTATTTGGTGAGCAATGTATTGACCAGACATCTAAAAAGATAAAAATGCCACTATTCAGACACAATTTGTCTATAAAACTGGATATATTTCTTACGCACACACACACAGACACACACACACACACACACACACACACACACACACACAGTTTGGCTCTGAAAGTAGTAATTTTCCTTTCTTCTATATGTACACTGAAATCATTCAAGATGCTTTTAACAATGGTGGATGGCAAAATGAAGGATAAAGGGTTAAGTTAAACATTCATTCATTTGGAAAAATAATGAATGCAAAAGAAGTGATTAACTATTCAAACGTTTGCACAGACACCAGCCCAGAATGCCAAACATCTCTCCCCAAGTGTGGCATATTCCATCTCACTATAAAATAAAAGTGAGAATTTTTACCAAAGGACCATACCTGGAATGTTTAAAACCAAAAATGCTGATTCTCTCACCACAACAGATTATTGGCATGAAACACTAGTGTTATTTACTCCTCAAATATTTATTGAATACTTATGAAGTGAAGGTATCACACATGTGTTTCTGGAATTACAAAGATAAAGTATCACTAATTCTTTCCTCAAAATCATGAACTTAACATTGAGAAAACCAAATATGGAAGTAAATGAAGATTAAAAAGCCAGGAAGGGAGGCTTGGGAAGAAGGAGGCAAACGTGATTGGGACATGTCTGGGTTTTGATTAAACTCATCTCAAATCCCAAAGCAGCCACCTTCGAGGCATGTGAATTCTGTTACTTCCCCAAGAAAGGGGCATATAAGTATGTAATCTACAAGTGTGCAATTACTTATATATACTTTATTTCTGTTAATTTCTGATTAACATATTTTGAGGTTATGTTACTAGATGCATACACATTTTGAATTGTTATATCTTCCAGTGTATTGAACGCTATTGCCTATTTTTCCTTTTCTTTATGTTAACTTTGCTTTATATATGTTGAGGCAACACTACTAGGCACATAGAAGTTGAGAACAATTATTTTTTTCCTGGTGGATTGATGCTTTCTCATTATAAAAGTGATTTTCTAATTATAATAATATTTCTTAATTTACTACTTGTTCAGATATTAATATAGTTATGTATTTGAATTTGTGTTATATCCTTTTTCATCCTTTGACTTTCATACTTTTTGTGTTCTAATTTTAAATGTATAACTCTTATAAGTAGCATGCAGTTTTAAAATCCAATCTGACATATTTAGCTTAGTCCCTTACATTAAATGCGCCTGAATACTTATGTTTTGAGCACTTTGGGGTATGTATGCTATTCATTAATATCAAGTTTACTTTTTTTTTTTTTTTTTGCGAAGACAACCACATTGTGCTGCTTTTAATTACGGAAGATGAAAAATGATGCATTATAAAACTTGGAAGCAACTTTATACAAATTCCAATCTTTAAATATGGTTGAACAGGGTGCCCTGGGTTCGGACATTGGCCAGAAGGCTGATGAGTTGCTGGGATGGTCCCATCCACAAAGCACTGGACGCATGCTGGGAGCCATCTGTGCATAAATCAGAAAAGCCAAGGAGTCGGAATGGGCAGTGTCTCCAAATGCACATCTGGACTTGAAGATACAATGCTTCATCTCAGGTAATAGATAGTAGATGGAGGAGAAATGAAACAGGAGAAAAGGGACAAAGAAGAACTTCTGACATGATCAGGAAAACTTTCTCCTAACACCCTATGTCCTAAAACCCACAACCATACAGAAAGAAAAAGTGGAAATGCAGACAGGCTTTTAGTTCTATGCTGTTTAACTGCTGTAAGTGAGAGTAGTACAATGATTGATTCCTTGTGACAAAACTAAATATTGAAGAATAGTTTACTGTGAAGTATGCAACCGCTTTAAATGCTGAAGGCCACGACTGGTTTTGTTACAAAGGCCGCAGTGAGTGCAGGCTCACGTGCTTTGGGCCAGCGGGACCCACCCAACCTGGCAGTGGTGAGTTGTAAAATGCCCAAACCCTTTCACAAGGAAAGATGGGAATGATAGACCTCAGGACAAACTGAATTCAGTGCTAAACCATACTGCCACCAGTACACTCCCCCCAATCAATCAATCACTCCCCCTGGTGGCCCCCGTTTTCACAAGGCACCTGGAGGATACTGGTGGGCAGTGTGATCAAGTTTACTTTTAACAAAAAGTTCTAATGGTACCTATTTTACATGGTTGCTTTTTTTTGTAACCAAAGAAGATTTATTTCATTTATTTTTCCAAAGTTTATTGAAGTATAATTAAAAAATAAAAATTTTATATGTTTAAGGTGTACAATGTGGTGTTTTGATATACAGTGAGCAAACATGATCATTGTGAAATGATTACAATAGTCAAGCTAATTAACATATAGACCTCACATAGTTACTTTTGTGAGTGTGTATGTATGTGTGGTGAAAACATTGAAGGTCTATTCTCTTAGCAACCTTCAAATATACAATACCATACAGTGTTGTTAATTATAGTCACCATGCTATATTTAGAGCTCCAAAGTGTATTCATCCTTACTGAAACTTTGTAACCTGTGGCAAACATCTATATATTAAAATATGTAATTTCTAATATTAAGTACGTGATGACCATTTTTTGATTTCTATCTGTAAGTTTCCAGATATGTGATAGTAAAAAGTTTGTTGAACCCAACTGAAAGAAAAGCATGAAAAAGGGGTAAGTATCAAGATCTCTCACAGACAGGACAATAACATGACTTACATGTGAATGGACTTTAGACAGTGTATACAATGTATTTGGTCAAGGTAAGTAAGATTGGCTTCTATAATAAACAATCTTCAAAAGTATAGGAGTATAATACTATAAAGTTTATTTCTTTCTCACATTACATCTGGCATTATGGCTATAATGACTGACTACTTTATAAAAACAATTTTGATATATCTCAAATAAAAAGAAAAAAATGCATCCTCTAAAAAACTCAGTAGTTGTGTGTGATTAATATTCCTGAGGAATTAGTGACGTTAGTTTACATAGTTATTGCCTCATCAAAAGCAATGGCTATATTTCCTGTTTATTTTCTCTCTTGCTTCATTTCCTAGGTCATGACCACATCAAACAAGTTCTTTCTATCTTCTGTTGTCCTGCATACATGGAAGAGAAGTATCACCAAAAGACATGCGCTGAAAGAAGATAAATTAGCTGTATAAGAGAATTGATGGATCTAACTTTAGCAGACAATTCCAGAAATTTCAAAATAAGGAAGGAGTTGTGAGTATTGCCTTTTGCCCACAGTAACCGTGTCTAGGATTACTACAAGGACAACTATACAGAAACAAAATACTAAATTGCCTATGTGACCAAAAAACATAACCCCCTCCCCACCAGCTAAATGAGTACTTATTCTCTTCTCTCTTGAAATTTCTAGTTTGTTGATGGAGGGGAATAGATACTATATAGATCTAAGACAGGGTAGATAAGGTATATTTTAAACTTCTTGTGTAAACTTAATATGCTATCCTACTGAGGTTTTCTACCATACTTGATTAGGTTTTATAATGTTTACGTAATATATGCTTGTAAAACATGGTATGCAGCATTAAAACCAATGGAGCAGAAAGTGTCCACGTGGAGACATCAGGGGGGCCTGCCAATCTCAGATCACCTGAACAATATCAGGGTTTTATAACATAGGACAGCATTTACAGCACTTAACAGGTCGCCTCAGTTTTCTAATTTTTAAAGTAGAGATAAAGTATTTATCTTTCAGGACTATTTTCAGTATTTATTTAATTAGATAATTCATGTGAATAGTTTGTCACAAATTAAAGACCCCATCGGTTTAAATCATTATCATATTGGCTTATTCTCATTATTCTCATAATTAGAGAAAGTAGGATATCAGAAACTCCTCAGCTATTGCTATGTAGATTGGAAGGCCTAGAAACACTTTTGAAAACACATTCTTTTTAATAATTTTTTCAAATGAAGCAGTCAGCCATCTGGTTTTACTTTGGGGAGATCTGTATATTTTTGGACCTCTAAACTGTGTATTTATAGCAGCATATTTATAAAAAGACTGTCGTTTTTCAATTGTACCATGTTTTCATAGTAATCCTTTTGAAAAATTAAGCAATAGACTAGGCCTCCATTATATTTGAAGGCCTATTGGGTGGATAGACACAACTGGGAGATACTGAGTCAGAGCTATTTCATATGCCTGCAACCAATGCCATTCATGGCTAAAGAATGCAAGAAAGACAGGGTAAACATGCTTAAGCCTTTCCACTGGGTGTTCCTGACTCTCCAAGCTTCTCCTATTCTGTGTGTGTGTATGCGTGTATGTGTGTGCATGTGTACGTATACTATATTTGTATATATTTTTACACACACACACACTCTCTCTCATATTTGTCACTTGAAGTGTAGAAAATATTCAAGTTCCATAGAAACAACTGAAATGAATAGCTATGAAATGAATTTTGTTGTTGTTGTTTTTGTTGTTGTTTTCAGAGACGCGGTCACCCAGGCTGGAGTGGTGCAGTGGTGTGGTCATGGTTCACTTCACTGCAGCCTCGGCCTCCTGGGCTCAAGTGATCCTCCCACCTCAGCCTCCTGAGTAGCTGGGACTACGGACACAAGCCACCATGCCTGGTTCATTTTTACTGTTTTAGAAACAGTTGCCCAGTCTGGTCTTAAACTCCTAGGCTCAAGTAATGCTCCTGCTTCGGTCTTCCAAACTGCTGGGAATCCAGGCATGAGCCACCATGCCCAGCCAGAATATTTAAAATATGTATTCAAAGGCAGAACTCATGTTGAGAATGCAGTCATGGGCTGAAGTGGAAAAAAACCCCAACACTTCAGTTCTGAAGACTGCATGAAACACATAATTATTATAAAGATGAGAATACATTTGAATCTGGCATTGAAGGAAATGCTAGAAAGCAGTATGACTATTAGCTGGTGATTTAGGCTGGTGGGCTGAGGAGCTTTTAAAAGGGCCATGTTTAAATGGGGGATGATTAATTTTCTAATCAGAATACCCAAGCCCTCATGGTAATAGAGCTACATTCAAAGATACACAGGAGACAAGTTAATTAAATTTGGGTGAATATTTTAGCAAAGTAAATTGAGACAACCACAATATTTGCCTAATGTGTGTCTGTTCTGAAAAATCTTAAGATAAATATCCTATTTTCTTTTTTTGATCTTTCCAACTGTGAAAACATGAATTCTGGGCACCAGGGAAAGGTCTAGAGACTTAATGTCTGAAATAACATATTTTCACTTCCAGCGAAATGACTTAAATCTGTTATTTTTGCGTCATTACTCCCTTCTCTAAACCCCATATGCATCATATAGTTCCTTTGTTCCAGAAAGACTCTAGGTTAAAACACAGTGACATCTAAGCTTACTGAAATTTACCATTGGAAGTAGAGGCAGAATATGACAATGTTACTGATGGAGTATGCTTCTGAAAATACCTGGAAAATTTCTACTTCCTCCTCTTCAGCACAGCTCACTTGCTATGGGAAGCAGTCATTGTTAGAGATTCCAGATCTCGAATGCATTTTAAGTGGAGTGTCAAATACTGTGAAAACAGGGAGTGGTAAATTCACTCTCCCTGAATTACTCCCAATATCTGCTCAGGATCACTCAAGACTATCCTGAAGTACTAGCAATAATATTAGACTGTAATTCAGGGGGTAGGATGTGTGAGTTTCTTGTCGGGCCAATTCATGTTGCTGGACCTCAGTTTATCTTCACAGGAAATGAGAGATCTCTGAAATCCTCTTCAGTACTGAAACTATGTGTGTGTGTGTGTGTGTGTGTGTGTGTGTGTGTGTTTATATATATATTTAGTAAAAATCAAAGATTTATGCCATATTATTATGCTTTATTAAAAAGATTTATAATTACAGTGACTATGGGCTTCTATTATGCAGAAAAGTTTTTCCAGCTTTATTAAGATATAACTGGCAAATAAAATTGTATATTTAAATTAGCTGAGTGTAGTGGCAGGCACCTATAATCTGAGCTACTTGGGAAGCTGAGGCAGGAGAATCGCTTGAACCCAGGAGATAGAGGTGCAAGTGAGCTGAGATTGTGCCACTGCACTCCAGCCTGGGCGACAGAGTGAGACTCTGTCTCAAAAATTTATGTGTGTTTATATATATATATATTTATATATATAATTAATGTGGGCAACTTGATAAAAACAAATATAGCGTAAATTATGCAACTTGACGTTTTGATATACAAATATATTATGAAATAATCACCATAATTAACGCATCTATCATTTTATTTACAATGACCTTTCGTGTGTGTGTGTATGTGTGTTGAGAGAACACTTAAATCTACCTTCTTGCAAATTTCAAGTGTGTAATTTATTACCATTAACTATAGTTACATTGCCATACAGCAAATGTCCAGAATGTGTTCATCTTACAACTTCACGTTTGTTCCCCTTTGACCAGCATTTCCTATTTCATCCATCATCAGCCCCTGGCAACCACCATTCTACTGTCTGTTTTTATAAGTTTGACTATTTCACTTTCCACATACAATGAGGTCACACAGTATTTGTTGTTTCATGTCTGGCTTATTTTACTGGAGGAGAAAGCAGAAATTTTATAGATGGTTTCAGAAACATATTGTGTTCTTAACATTGTCATCCAAGTTTATGCATATTGTTGCAAATGACAAGATTCTCTTCTTTTTAAAGGCCACATGATATTCCATTATGTATGTACATACATAATGTTTCATCAAATATATATATTATGTATTCATATGTGTATGTATATACACACATATACAGTCATGCATCATTTAATGATGGCGATCATTTTGAGAGGTGTGTCCTTAGAAGATTTCATCCTTGTGCAAACATCACAGAGTGGACCTACACAAACCTAGATGGTATCGCCTACTATACACCTAGGTTACAAATCTGTACAGTGTGATGCTTTACTGAATGCTGTAGGCAATTGTAACACAATGGTAAATATTTGCGTATCTGAACGTATCTAAACATTTTAAAAATACAGTAAAAATACACTATAAAAAGATTTCAAAATGGTACACTTAGGGTACTTTCCATTAATGGATCTTGTAGGACTACAAGTTGCTCTGGGTGTGTCAGTGAGTGAGTAAATGTGAAGGCCTAGGACATTAATGCACACTACCATGGAGTTTATAAACACTATATCCTTAGGCTATGCTAAATTATTATTATTATTTTTGAAGTTGGAGTTTCTCTTGTTGCCCAGGCTGGAGTGCAATGGCTCAGTCTCAGCTCACTGCAACCTCTGCTTCCTGGGTTCAAGTGATTCTCCTGCCTCAGCCTCCAGAGTAGCTGGGATTACAGGCATGCGCCACCATGCACAGATAATTTTTGTGTTTTTTAGTAGAGACAGTTTCGCCATGTTGGCCAGGCCGGTCTTGAACTCCTGACCTCAGGTGACCAACCCACCTTGGCCTCCCAAAGTACTGGGATTACTGTGTGTAAACCACCGAGCCCGGCCAGGCTATGCTAAATTTACAAAAATAAAAATAAAAAAATGTGTGCTATGATGTTACTACAGCAACGTCACTAGGTGATACAAATTTTTTTAGCTCCATTATAATCTTATGGGAGCACCACTGTATACGTGGTTAGTCATTGACTGAAATGACGTTATGTGGAGCAGGATTGTGTATATGTATGGTGTCTGTGTGTGTGTGTGTATATATACATATTGACAGATACATGCACATATGTGAGTGTTTGTGTTTACCACATTTTCTTCATTTGTTCTCCTGTTAACAGATATTGTTTTCTATATCTTGGATTTTGTGACTACTGCTGGAATGAACATGGAGGTACAGATATATCTATCTTCAAGGTACTGATTTTAATTTCACTGGATAGCTGCCCAGCAGAGACATTGCTGGGTCATATACTACTTCTATTTTTAGGGAGGAGAAGATTCATACTGCTTTCCATAATGGCTGTACCAATTTACATTCCTGTCAACAGCATACATGAATTTCCTTTTCTCCATCTCCTTGCCCGCAATTATCTTCTGTCTTTCTGATAATAGCCATTTTAACAGTTGTGGGCGGTATCTTATTGTGGTTTTGATGTGCTTGTCCCCGATGATGAGTGATGTTGAGCACCTTTTATGCCCGTTGGTCATTCGTATATATATATATATATATATATATTTTTTTTTTTTTTTTGAGATGGAGTCTAACTCTGTTGCCCAGGCTGGAGTGCAGTGGCATGATCTGGGCTCACTGCAACTTCCACTCCCGGCTTGAAGCGATTCTCCTGCCTCAGCCTCCCAAGTAGCTGGGCTAACAGGTGCCTGCCACTACCCCCAGCTAATTTTTTGTATTTTTAGTAGAGACAGGGTATCACCATGTTGACCAGGCTGATTTCAAACTCCTGACCTCGTGAGTCAACCACCATATATCTTTTCAGAAATGTTTATTTAGGTCCTTTGCTCACTTTTTAATTTTTTTTGTCATTAAGTTGTTTGAGTTTATTATATATTTGGATATTAACTCTTTACCAAATGTATAGTTTGCTAATATTTTTTCCTCTCCAAAGATTACATTCTCAATCTATTGATTGTTTCCTTTGCTGTACTGAAGCATTTTAGTTTGATGCAATCCTACTTGTCTGTTTTACTTTTTCAGTCTGTGCTTTAGATATGACATCCAAAATATCTTTACCCAGACCAAAATCAAGAAGACTTTTCTCTGTTTTCTTATAGTTATTTTGTTTCAGTCTTACATTCAATAGTTAATCCATTTGAACCTATTTTTGTATATGATGTTTAATAATGATCCAATTTCATTTTTTTGCATGTGGATATCCGATTTTCCTAACACCATGTATTGAAGAGACTATCCTTTTCCCACTGTGTGTTTGTGGAAACTTTGATGAAGACTGGTTGACAGTAAATGTGTGGATTTATTCCCGGGCTTCGTGTTCTACTGCTGGTCTCCCTGTCTGTTTTTATGCCATTACTAACCACTTTAATAGCTCTAGCATTTTAACATATGGTAAAATCAGAGAGTGTGCTGCCTCCAGATTTGTTCTTCTTACTTGAGATTGCTTTGGCTATCTGAATCTTTTGTGGTCCCTTTTGCATTTTAGGAATTTTTTTAACTGATTCTTGTAAAAAATGCATTGGGAGCACCGTCATGATGGGTGTGCTGAAGAACACCACTCGGCCCTGTGGGACCTGCTGTATGTGGGAGTCCACAGGAACAAAGCAGCTACAGTTGGTCTGCTAAAATGGAAGAGGCTGAGAATGTGGTAAACATAGATTCTTGATGTTCTTGAGTAAATCCCTAAAAATGCGGCATAGAGAAGGTATGCAGAACAGGTTATAACGGAGAAGCTTGCTATGGGTAAAGTGAAACCAGATGTTAAGAAATTAGATCAACTTCAAGGTGGTCAAGTACAAGAGGCGATTCTTCACACTGCAAATGAACTAAGGCTGGCGAGAAACATGAGGCAGTGGAAACCATGGGAACTCTTAGTGGAAGAGCCTCCCCCCGATCAGTGGAAATAACTAATATAATTATTAAATGACTTTGGTAGGTTGATGGGAAACTGATGTAATTCAATAGACGGTTATATTAAGAGTGTGTCCATATTATTGACATTTTATAATCAAGAAAAATTATATAGAAAATATTGGGGAGGCTTGCTAAAATTAGTGATTATGGTAACACAGTCTTGCGGATTAATTTTTGATTTGTAAAGTTTTCACATAAATTATTACAAGGCTTATATTTCTTTGAACAGAGGATCTTGGGAAGATTTGATAATTAACTTACAGGTCTTCAGTGCAGAAGCCATTTTCAAAAAGTAAATTTTCTTTAGTAGAATCTTCACTACATCATTTAATTTTTTATTATCCTGAAGAAGAAAAGGCCCTTAAATACTATTGTCTAAACAAATGTATAGGTCACTGTTTGAAGTAAATAGTAAGAGTGAATATTTTCAGACGTGATAGAATAGCCCAAGTCACTGAAAATTTGAAATTATAGTTAACTTTCTTGGCTGTGATATTATGTATAGTAATAAATATATAATTATATACTGATTTCAAAATTCATAATAAATGTCCTTTTATTTTTACTCATTATTTGAATTTCATTTATTCTATTTTCATAGTCATAATTTTGTGATATTTAGTTATTAATGTATTATATTTGAATGCTATCAAATTAGACAGAATACATTATAGGGGTGAAGAAATTGATTTGGTACTTGAAAGAAAGATTTCTTATTGCATAGAGGTAGTTGGAACATTTCTTCCCTTTGTCATGTTTATGAAAGCCCATGACCTATGGCCTTTAATTTTCTTGATCAACTCAACTACATCAGGATAGAGGTAAAATTCCTGTGAAAGAAGAGACAGTACGAGTTCCTGAAGTTTTGTATGGCATATGGATAGGCCTGTATTCAAAACATCTTAGTCATATGGCTACCGATTCAAAGTGTGATCACTAAGTAATTTGTACTACATTTCTAATATGGGTTTAGGTAAGTATCAAAACAAAACAAATGCTTCTCAAGGAAAGAAGATGGAAAACTGAAGGATAAACAAAAATAAAATTACTTGACACGTAAAAAATGCATTGGAATTTTGAGATTGCATTAAATCTGTAGATCACTGTTGTAAGCACTGATAGACACCCATGTTCGAGGATTAAAGATATAATATTATTAAAACACCCATGTATTTTTAAACTTTAAAATCCTAAAATGTAAATTGTCTCATATTCCTGGAAAATCCAGGTGTATGTATGACAGCCTTCAGGCAAAGTTAGCCTGGGGAGGCAGTAGTTAAAGGTGTCATCAGATCTGCCTTCTGTCTGGGACCTTCATATTTATAACGTTTCTTCAGCTTGTTAGTAAAGACAGCTTCAGGGACTTCCAGCTTTATCTCTACAGCTTGTTACCAAAGGAAAAGAGTGTATTAAAAATAGTCTTAATTTCAAAAACTTCCTATGTATTGGTTACAGACCTATATTATCAACCACGAGAAGATGTTAAAAATATGACAGACCTATTGGGAAACAATGAGTGTATCTGTAGGGCAAGCCCCTTACTCAGACACTGCAGTGAGCTTTCTGTATCCTGTATTCTCCTCTTTCTGGGTTCACAGGAAATTGTATTTCCAAGTCTTTCTTGTACTTAAGTGAGAGTATATGATTATGCTTTTGCCTATTTAATGATGAATAGCTGTGGCAATGTTGCTGCATCCAAGACCAAACGGATGATTAGACAAATGTACTTGATTTAGTCCTTTATATTTTCATAATACAGTCTAAAAATGATGAAAGTATGAAGAAGTCATATACCTTGTAAGACAAAAGATGAGTTTTAGTGTCTTCAGAATTATGAAATCAAGGTCAGCTCAAATAAGAGGAAAAGAAAATAAGTAATTCCCCCAACCTGAAAGAGCCACAATGAAATAATGAATCTCCAGGGCTTTTCTCCTGGTGCTGACATGTGCCACAAAGCAATGGGGCACATCGGTCAATGTGCTCATTTTATCAGAGCCAATAAATGTTTCCTCTTTTTAAAAAAAATTTAATTACATTGGTGTGCACGTAAAACACATAAACATAGATGCATGCACACATAAAAATTATCTGTCACTTGATATTTTCTTTTGTTCTTAATTTTTGTAGTTTCTATTACGATTTTATATCTCCTTTATAATAATATGAAAACTATATAAAATTGGAAAAAATCTTCTGATTTTTATAATGTTTTAAATTTCACATAGAAATTGAATTAGAGTTAAAACCACAGTTAAAAATGCAAATTAAGTTAGAAAATATGATCAGAATGTCACTTACCTCTGATTGTGTAAACTGCCAACATTTTGACCAGTATGTAAATATTGTAAATATCCCTTACTAATCATTTCAGAGTTTATATACTGAATTTTAATAGTTTTGTAATTTTATAGAGAGGTGTTTGCTTTGCATTCTCTGCTAATCTAGGGAAAGGAAGAGATATCATAGTGGACATCAGGAAATACAGACTTATCTCAAGAGTTAGAATTCAGGTCTAAGACTGTATCTCTAAGGACAGCTACACTGATAAAGAAAGACTGAAGATTTTGTTCATTTCTTCTAGATATTACATAAAATTTGGCACTTTGGAGATATTCTTCCCAGTTGCATTTTTGGGTCCTTTTTATGATTATTATGATATTGTTATGCTATTGATTTTTGTATAACTAATTTGTATTCAGCTACATTTTATTTTTTAATTCTACTTGTTTATTATTTTTATTATTCTTTATATCTGTTTTCTAAATACAAAATTATTTTTTAAGTTAATATTTTATAGTTTATGTAATTGTAAATCATCTTTTAGTTCAAACATTTAAAATGAATAGGTCATTAAATTACAGTTAGTGGACTTTGCTGTACCAACATAAGATGTATTTTATTTACATATGGCTATATTTCATCTCGAATTAGATTTTATGTTAGAGATGGCGTCACCAGATGTCTTGATCAAGATTCCAAAGCATGTTTGGCATCCCTTGAACATTTCAGGGCACGGCTGCTTGTTGCCTCGCCGGGGTGCTCTGCTGAGGACAGTGGCTCAGTTGGAGTTGAAATGAACAATCTATAGGAAATATTTGAGCCACCATCTCCCCCACATGCTCCAGCTGTCCCTATAAAAGGCAGGATTTTAGAATACAGATCAAAGTACAAAGAGAAGAAAGAAATTGAGGCCCGGAGAAGGGTCTTCAACTTGGTGCCCACTCACTGGGATACCCATAGGAATTCAGGTTGTGGTCGTCTGCAATTATGAAGAGGTAAGTCGTCTGGGGGGGATCCAGCCTCCTTCAACATCTCTGGCCTTGGCCTGTTAGCCTAGAGCCTTCAGTGTATGGTATGTTTGGAGAGAAAGGTCAGTATCTCTTTTCTGTGCAATTCCACGGGTATTAATCGGCTTGAACCCGGGAGGCGGAGGTTGCAGTGAGCCGAGATTGCACCATTGCACTCCAGCCCGAGCAACAAGAGAGAAACTCCATCTAAAAAAGAAAGAAATTTTTGGAATAATTTTCAGTATTCTTGTGGATACCAGAATACTGATCACTACAAGTACTTCTCTAAAATAATTGCAAAAGTACATTTCTTCTGGTTACAAAGGAGTATGGTGACTGAATTTAACCTTCTGACTCAAAACAACAAGAAAAACAAAAACAAACAAATGAAAAACTAATTTCTAGGCATTGGATAACAGGTAGTGCAAGACACTGATCCCAGAGACAGGAACAAGTAAACGCTGTAATTATCCCAATTATTAGGAGGTTACGTAGGCTGCAGCACAGAACAGAATGGCTTATGGTTTCAGTGAGTGGAGGACATGCAGCTTAGATAAGCCAAGATAACGATTAGCTGTGAGAAAAATAACAAGAGTGGAGGGAGCCACACAGAAGCATTTTGTTGACACTTGAAGAGGCGCCCCCTGGAGTCTGAGTTCCAATCTGCAAACCATCTGAGGCCAGAGAGGGGTGCCTAGAAAGAAGTATGCAGAATTATACTCGGAAGGCATGCAGTAATACAGGCTTTGGATTAGATTTTACTCCAATTAGACAGAAATGTAAATGCCTTTTAATAACTGGGAAATCAAATAGAGTCCTCAGAAAGCTATTCCCTTGGTACAGGTTGAGTATCCCTTATCTGAAACACTTGGGACCACAGTGTTTGGGATTTTTGGTATTTTTTCAAATTTTATGTGTGTATGTGTGAGTGTGTGTGTGTGTGTGTGTGTATTTATCTCAAAAGTTATGTGTGTGTGTATATATATATGCAGAATTATGCATATATATATAATTTATGTGTGTGTGTATATATATGCATATACACACATATACACACACATAAAATTTGAAAAACAAAAATAAATAAACAAATATATATATATATCTATATCTATATCATCTATAGATATAGAGAGAGAGATAGAGAGATGAGCTATCCTAGAGATGAGATCCAAGTCTAAACACAAAATTTATTTATGTCTCATATACACCTTATACACATAGCCTGAAGGTAATTTCATACAATATTTTTTACAATATTGTAATTTTATACAGTATTTTAATAGTTCTGTGCATGAAAAAAAGTTTGTGTACATTGAACAGAAAGCCAAGGTGTCACTATCTCAGCAACCTATGTGGACGGTCCGTGAATGTTTGCCAAAGCTATCATTCCTGATTCTGAATTTGTATGCCACTGATACGCAATTATTCTCTCTCTCTCTCTCTCTCTCTCTGTCTCTGTCTCTCTCTCTCTTCTTCTCTCTCGCACCCACTGTCTCTCTGTGAGACAGGGTCTTCCTCTGTTGCCCAGACAGGAATGGAGTGGTACAATCATTTCTCACTGAAGCTTTAATTTCCCAGGCTCAAGCAATCCTCCTGCCTCAGCCTCTTGAGTAACCAGAACTACATGCATGCACCACCATGGCGGATTACTACTTTTTCTCAGATCTTGCTATGTTACCCAAGCTGGTCTCGAACTCCTGAGCTCAAGTGATCCTCCTGCCTTGGCCTCCCAAAGTGCTGGAATTACAGGCATGGGCCACCATACCTGGTCCAAATATTTTCTTATACTTATTCACATAAAAATACTTAACAGTTAAAAAATATGACATACCATTAATACAATGAAAATAAATAATGTATTCAGAGTAACTTGTGGTGTCATGTGGCACTCAGAAACTTTCAGATTTGGAGCATTTAGAATTTCAGATTTTCAGATTAGGGCTGCTCATGCTGTAGGAGGCTGAATTTGCATCTGACTAAAATATAATTTAAACTCACATTAACAAACTTTAAAAGCAAGGACTGAGAAAGCAAACTTATTCTAAGTAACAAAACTGTGTTTCAGAACACACTAGAGAATATTTATGGGGATATAAAAATATCCATCATCCCACAATACAAGATTTAAAATGTCTATCATCCAATTCAAAATTGCCAGTCATGAAAAGAAGCAGAAAAAAAATAGCACCTATCCAGGATGCTAATAAATCAATAGAATCAGATGTAAAAATGACAAAAATGGCATAATTGGGCGCCTTAGTCAGTTTGGGCTGTTATAACAAAATGCCTTAGACTGTGTGATTTATAAACAGCACGAATTTATTGCTCACAGTTCTGGAAACTGGGAAGTTCAAGATCAAGGCACCAACAGATTCAGTGTTCAGTGAGGGCTCCTCCTCTGTTTCAAAGACAGCACCTTCCATCTGTGTCTTCACATAGCAGAAGGGTAGAACACCCCTCGTGTTCCCTCAGCCTCTTTAATAAGGTCACTCATTCAGTTCATGAGGAAAGAGCCTGGTGACCCAATCACCTCCCAAAGGCCTAACTACCTCTTACTACCATCAGCTCGGGGCTTAGCTTTCAAAGTAAAATAGCATATTATAAGCAAGACACCATAGGATCTGCAGGTGAACAAATCATAGTTTTTGTTTTTGTTTTTGAGGCAGAGTCTTACTCTGTCATCCAGGCTGGAGTGCAATGGCACAATCTTGGCTCACTGCAACCTCTGCTTCCCAACTTCAAGTGATTCTCCTGCCTAAGCCTCCTGAGTAGCTGGGATTAGAGGCATGTGCCACCATTCCCTACTAATTTTCACATTTTTAGTAGAGATGAGGTTTCACCACATTGTCCAGGCTGGTCTTGAGCTCCTGACCTAGTGATCCATCCACCTCGGCCTCCCAGAGTGCTGGGACTACAGGCGTGAGCCACCATGCCAGGCCCAAATAATAGTTTTTATCCCCTAAGAACTTTCCATCTGGAAGAACAAATGTGAATGTACATCACTAACTATCATCTATGGCAAATTGTGATGAGTTTTCTGATTTTCTATTGATCGGGGTTGTGTTTATTGCAAGTAATGGGAAAAATTCCACAAGCATTCCATAAAGAGAGGTGATAGTTCTCTCATGCAAAATTCTAGAGAATGCTGGCATTCATTCAGAAGCTCAATGGGGTCAAAGAGTATGGCTATGCAATTCTTTTTATTTGTTCCTCATGGTTTTTAAGATATGTGCTGCATCTCCAGCCATTACAACCTCATTCCATGCAAAACAAGAGTAATATGGAAGAGAAATACCAATTAGTTCTCCCAGGTATCGGTGTCACAAAAGCTCTCCAGGAAGCCCCATCTCCACTGGAGATGTATGCTTAGTAATTATTTGTCAAAAATGCTTCAAATGGACAGTTACTACTGCAAAGAAAGCTGAAGGGAAAAAAAAAAGATTCTTGCTTTTTTGTGGGGGATGGGGCAGGGACAGGGTCTCACTCTGTCACCCAGACTGGAGTACAATGTCAGGATCTCAGTTCACTGCAGCTTCGATCTCTCAGGCTCAAGCAGTCCTTCCTCCTTAGCCTCTTGAGTAGCTGGGACTACAGGTATGCACCATCACACCCAGCTAATTTTTGTATTTTTTCTAGAGACAGGGTTTCACCATGGTGCCCAGGCTGGTCTCGAACTCCTGGCTTCAAGTTATCTGCCTTGTCCTGGCCTCTCAAGGTGCTGGGAGTACAGGTGAGAGCTACTACAACCAGCCAGATTCTTGCTTTTTAATAGAATATGAGTTACTCACCTTAATAAAGAAAAGAAGAATGAATATAGCATATAATGTTAACAGAGTTTATCATACGCCTATTGAAATGTGTGCTGTAAAAATCTTGTAAGTGAGGGAGAAATCAATTTCATTTGAGTAGAATCAATTGACAAGAAATTCCTAATGTGAGCTGCAGAGACTTTTCACATCTCTGGGGTTTCAGTGTTTCATTTAGACTTCTAAATATTGAAGCACATTATATAGGGGAAAGGAGAAAACAATTGTCTTCATTTTCTCAGAGACATTTATGTTGAATAAAGTTGTTCATCTTCTGGACACAACAAAGATAACTCCTGGGATTTAGACCGTCCTCAGTAGCCCAAGAAATAGAAAGTTATTTTCCGCCAAAGAACCCCAGCTATCACAAGGATCACTTTTTATGTTTCCCCAAATACCGGCATTTCAAATGGACCTTATTATAGCTAGACCTGGTGTTCTGAAATCAGTGTTACCCTTCAATTTCAAGGTAGGTGAGTTGCTTTGCATGGGATTTATTACGGAATTGTATTTACAGTGAGTTTGAGTATTTAAATGTGAGTCTGCTGTAGTCTTATTAATTCATTATTAATCATTCATTCAAATATCTATTGCTCACTGGTGGGGTTCCAAATTCTGGGCTAGACAGTGAAGGATTTCCTCCTGGGGCATGCACGGCATTGGAGGATACTGATACTAAATAATAACACTAACAAATGTAAATCATGAAAGAGCAAGTCCTAAAAGCTTATTATAAAGCAAGTAAAAGTATAACAGGAATGTTCCCAACACAAAGAAATGATAAATGCTTGAGGGGATGGAGACCCCATTTACCCTAATGTGATGATTATACATTGTATGCCTTACCAAAATATCTCATACACCCCACAAATACATATGCCTGTATTTACTCATAAAAATTTAAAATTAAAAAAATTTCGTTAAAGTTATGATGAAAGAATGTGTCCTTGTTAAGGAAGTTGGGGAATTCTTCCAAGAGAAACTGGTTATTGATCTCACCACAATGAATGGAAAAGCAGAAGATAAGAGGATGCAGATGGAAGAGACGGGAGTCCCAGGAAGAGGGGAAAGCACATCTAAAGGGCTCGCAGCAAGAAAGACTGTGGAAAATACCAGGAACTGAAGAAGATCCTTGAGGCAGTGATGCAGGACACGTGGGCCCCAATACTGGGGCTTAGCCTGGGAGGGTTCTTGGTTTTGCCCAGGAAATAATTCAAGGGTGAGCTAACGGTGTTAAACAGCAATCATTTATTGAATGTTACTGTTTCTTGTGGAGCAGGGCTAACTCATAGTCAATGTGCCCAGAGTCAGCAGCCTATAGGCTATTGGCAACTGTATTCATACCCGAGTTTACCCACATTCAATTACATGCAAAGTAAGGGGTGGTTAATGCAAATTGAAGGTGGGTTATTTCAAACTTTCTAGAAAAGGGGTGGTAACTTCCAGGTCACTGTCATGGAAAGGGGTGGTGACTACCTGGTTGTTGTCATGGCATTTGTAAACTGTCATAGCTCTGGTGGGAGTGTCTTATGCTAATGTACAGTGATGGCAGCTAGGGATTGTTTTCAGCACCATCTGCTGGTTTTAGCCAGTTTCTTCACTTCATCCCATCTGAACCAGATCCTGTTTTGGTCAGCAGAGTTGTGACCAGAAAAGAAGTCCTGCCAGTCTGTTACCTCAGTTGGAGCTGGAAGATGAGATATCACACAGAAGGAGGAGAGTGGACAGAGAAGTGAATGTCTGAGGATGCCATAGTTTGGAGGAAGACACCAAGATTTCTTGTAAACAGGGGCAGCACCATCCGATTTGTGGTTAAAGCATCATTTTGGCTGTAGGAGGGAGACTAGGTTAGAATGAAGGTAGTGGTTGGCAATGCCTGACATAACACCTGCTGTATACATTGCTGCTGAGCAAAATAATTAACAGCATCAGCAGTGATGACAGGAGCACCAGTAACAGCAAACACTGAGAGTTCCTTTATGCAAAGCTGTGTGCTAAGTGCTTTGCCTGCACTCTCTAATTTATTCCTTACAGTCACTCTAAGTGGAGAGAAACATTAGTATCTCTATTGTACAGAAGAGGAAAACTGAGGCTCAGAGAAATAGAGGCTTGTCCCGGGTCATACAGTTTGCAAGCATCAGTGGTAGTGCACAAAACAAGACAGTCTGACTTCGCAGTGCCTACCCTTAACCATGAAGAACAGCTGCTGCTCAAACAGGTATGGACATCCTCAAGTCATTTTTTGAAGAGGTGTTTCTATAAAATGCCATTGAATATATGATTGGGCTCAAATAAAATGGATAAGTATAAAACTATGCATCTATGAGATATAGATAGGATTAAGACTCATAAACTCATATGCTTGCTAGGTCCATACTGATAAAAATAAGCTGGTCAGACCAAGGCAGTGGAAAGGACCACATGCACTACAGATTTCATAACCTATAGATGCAGAAGCTGTCTTTTTTTCTCCCTGTTTGTAGCTAAGCACATGCACAGTCTGGGAACTGCCAGATACCATAGTTTTTCCAAGAGATACCAGGTATATGGCACTGAATGTGAATGCATCCAGATTTTGAATTCACATAAGTAACTATTGTTTTTAACACTGTCCAGGTCAGCACTAAATGGGCAAAGCAGAGAAGCAGTAGGCCATTAGATAAAATGCCAATTGCAGAGGGCAGTTAAAACTTTCAGATTTGGTTTTTGGTTTGGGATTGGAGCTGCACAGAATTGCGTTGGAGGAGTGGTCTGTATGCTGTGAGCACAGCCCAGCAGGCTACTGGCTTCTGGTTCTGAGTGTTTTTAGCAATCCTAACTCAAGGCTTAGGGACCAGCTCTTGCTATACTGGACAGACTTCAAGTCTGAGCCTAGAGGCATGGAAGAACAAACTTGCTTAATCCATCATGAGGCACAAAGAACAAAGCCTCCAGGCATATTGAGGCCATTATTAATCTAAGACAGATGGGTGTCTTCCACCCACCACTGAAGTATCAGCCTCTGTAAGGTATCTATACCAGAGCCTTGAATTAAAAATTGAAGAAGAGCAATAAAAGTGGAAAAGTAAATACAAGTTAGCATACAACTTTCTGAGTTAGACTTGAGTCCCGTTTTCACTTGCTGCTGGGTGAACATTATTTCTCATTAAACTAATCCGAGTTGCCTGCTGCCATCCATGTAAGACTTGACTTGCTGCTCCTTGCCTTCTGCCATGATTGTGAAGCCTCCCCCAGACATGTGGAACTGCAAGTCCAATAAACCTCTTTCGTTTGTAAATTGCCCAGTCTCAGGCATGTCTTTACCAGCAGTATGAAAATGGACTAATACAGGAGGTAAGTTGCCTAGATCTTTGGGGTGGGGAAATGACTGTTAATATGTATAAAATTTGTTTTGGAGTTAATGAAAATGTTTGAAAATTGCTTGTGGTGATAGCTCTGTGGAAATACTGAAAAAAAATACTGAATTGTATACTTGAAGTGGGTGAATTGTATAATGTGAATAACATCACAATAAAAAGATAAAATGATACCACTGCATCTAGCCAAATAATCGCAATGTTTAAACCATTATCAAATAATAATTTAGAAGGCAGTGTATTAAACTCAAACTATTTTTTTCTATACATACTAATGGCTTTATGTTTTTTAGTACAAATAAGAGATTTTAAAAGATGAAACAAAAGACATGTGCTTTTGTTCCTGGGGTGATATTTGTTCACCATCATCCAAACCCTCTAACTCACCAATGAAGAAACCCTGATATTTTCCAGAAAAAATGATAGAAAATATGCAGAGACTCTTTAAAATAGGTGATGAGGAGATGGTATATCGTTCTGTTTTACAAATTTAATTATTGGTAAAACCTGGGACAAAATTTATCCAAATGAAATGTTTGCAAATAACAACTGCAAAAAAATAATATTGTCAACATTACTGTCAAACAAGATTGGTTTGTTTACTTTTTGATTACTTTTTTGAAAATAAAATTTTTTTGCATGATTACAAGAAATAATTGTAATTAGGATTTGGAAGAGCAAGGAGAACTGAATTTAAAACGCTCATATTTTATTAATCACACACATTTTTTATAAGGAGGTTATTTTTACTGGCTCAGGCTAATAGAAAAACATTATTTGACACAATTGTGAAAACAATTGGCCCATGTCAATGCCGCTTTTCAAAACTATCATCTGACATGGGCTTAGATTAGCTAAATTCACATGGGTATTTTCTTAATTTTCTAATCATAGACCATTTGCAAGGTAGTTCCAACAGGCGAGCAGTTCACATGCGGCTGTAGAGTGTTATTAGCTCCCGCATAATAATCCCTAATTTCCAGTACGACACTCTGAGTTGGAGAAAAACAAAGAGCCACAGCTGTGGACACTGTCCAGATGCTTTCCCCCGGGAACGTGTTACCACATAGAAGCTCCTATCTTCTCAGCTAAATCGCAGGAAGAAAGACTTCCTGCCTGAAGATTAGAAGAGTAAGACTGAATGCTCAGTGGACTGGAGTTTTTTAGTTCTCCTTGATCTCTCCATGGCATATGACTTCACAGACACAGAACAACAGAGAAATAAAGCAACTCACACAGTGGTGGCGGGGAGCCCTAACTGCATCATGAGAAGCACTGCATCTGGCTTTAACTAAGAGCAGCTAAATCAAGATTCAGACTATGGTAACCAGACTCAAGCCCGTTATCTTTCCACCATACACTGCTGTATCTGTGTTTATTGATGGGAAGTGGAGTTTTCTAGGTGCCATGGAGAGAAATGATTAGGAAAGTGTTGATTTTAGAAATTGCTTTATTGACAGAATTAAGCCCAAGGCTTTCAATGAGGAGGAGGTAACATGAGATTTTGTTTTCCACTCCAGCTAACATAAATCCATATTAAATACTATAAATGTATTTTAAAAGTTATGGTTTTATGAAAAAAGAAGGCTGGATATTGGCCGTCGGTGGTGCAGTGGCTCATGTTGCATTCAAGAGCCCAGGCTCCTTCTCTCTGTCTTCACTAGCTTCAGTAGTTGACTCTTATTGTGTGGGTATGAAATAGCTGCTCTGTCACCACACTTTACATCTATATTTCAAGGAGGTAAAAAGAGGATAGTACCAACAGCCTTATTCTCATAAACCTTTGCTTTTAATTTGAATAGAGCTGCTTTCCGTAAAAATGTTCATAAGTGGCTTTAATTGGGTCACATGATGCTTAGTTGCAAGAGAATCTGCAAAGTATTTTTGCTTCTCAGTCTGTGTAGTAAAGAAAGATAAAGAAGGAGGCTGGGGGCAGTGGCTCACACCTGTAATCCAGCATTTTGGGAGGCTGAGGCGGGCAGATCACAAAATCAAGAGTTCAAGACCATCCTGGCCAACATGGTGAAACCCAGTCTCTACTAAAAATACAAAAATTGTCTGGGTATGGTGATGCATACCTGTAGTCCCAGCTACTCAGGAGGCTGAGGGAGAAGAATCAGTTGAACCTGTGAGGTGGAGGTTGCAGTGGACTGGGATCGTGCCACTGTACTCCAACCTGGTGACAGAGAGAGACTCCGTCTCAAAAATAAAAAAGGAGAAGCAGGAGGATGGTGTTAGGGTGACCAGTTTAAAGTGTCCATCATAAGATATTGAGTCTTATAGTAAATACGGTATTAATGGTTCACCAGAGGAACAGAACCAATATGATAGATGGATGGATGGATAGATAGATAGATAGACAGATAGATAGGTAGATAGGTAGATAGAATATATAGATATAGATGTATAGATGTAAAAGGATATTTTTAAATGGGAATTCATTCATGCAGTTATAGAGACTGAGAAATCCTGGAATGCATCATCTGCAAGCTGAAAAACCAGGAAATCAGTGGTATGATTTAGTCTGAGTCTGAAGGCTGGAGAAGCAGGGGAGGGTGTAACTCTCAGTCTAAGTCCAAAGGACAGAGAACTGGGCCACTGGTATAAAGCCTGTAGTAGGAGGTCCCAATAACCATACTTCCAATGTGTTAGGGCAGGATAAAACAGATATCCCAGTTCAAGAAGGAAAAGGGAAAAGTCACCCTTTCTCAACCTTTTTGTTCTATTCAGGCTGTCAACAGATTAGATAATGTCCACTTACAGTGGTGAAGATAGATCTATTAGGTTGTTCTGTGCGTGAAAAGCACAAGGGGAGAAGAAAAGGCACACACACAATACCTTTAAGTGTAAACAAGGTTTATCTCACATAAATGGCAATGCAGATATAATAAGCAAACGATTTAATAAGGAAATTGCAATGGGAAAGGGAGAAGGGAAAAGATATATATATTTTTACACTCACTAGACTATGGAGGATTCACCACCAGACTAGGAAGTAACAGCTTGGGCTCCAGAGTCAGACACTCCTCTGTGCACAGACGAGGAGAGGTCTCATGGAGCTTCAGTGCAGTCTGGGACCCCAGCTCTTTTTGTAAGGAGTTGTTTGGCATGAGGTCAAGTCACCAGGGCCCTTCACGAAAGGGCTCAAGGAACACAAAAACGTCAGCCTCTTTTGCAATTGTCTGTTGTTTTTCAATAACTAACCTATAGGAATAGATCGAAATAGAGATTTCTCTGAAACAATGCTCGATGAACACCTCAAGGGACTCACACAACCTGGTGACTGGTGAATTCCCATAATAAATACCCTTTTAAATTTAGGCATCTATATAGATTGGTGACCATTGTTTGTGTCCATGTTCGATTGAACTCAAATTTAATATCTAACTTGTCCTCCACATAGATGCTAATCACAATCCCAAAAGATACACTTTATCTCCAACACCATCATCCCAAATGTTGAAATCCTAAAAAGCCAGAATTCCTTAAGATCAAAATCCTTAAAGTCTAAATTCCTCAGTTCTAAAACCCCGAAAATTACTTATACAAATGTCTTCATGAATAGGGTTCACCTTCTCGTAACTGCTTACTCTTGCAACTATCCTTAGTATGTCTGAGTGTTTATGCTTGCAAAATATGTGTGATATTGTGGCCTATTTTATTGTGTAAAGTGGCCTATGCAGTGTTCTGTCATGGTTTAATATGTTTCTTAAACAAATCCAATTTTTAAAATGTAAATAAATGCCTTTTTAATAATTTTTAAATATTTTCCCATACTTATATTTTCAGAATTTTAATACTTCCAGATCATGGTTTTTGGAATTTTAGACTTAAGAAGATTTGCTCTTTTGAGATCTCAACATTCTTGTTTATGGTGATTGAGACCATATGTCTTTCATGCTTATGGGCTAAAACTTTACCAGCTATCTGGACATCCCTTAACCCAGTCAAGTTGACACATAAAACTAAGCATTATAATAAGGAATGCTCCCAGAACCTCAACAGAATAAACACAAATTCCTAGATTGTATTTTCAATGCATTTTATTTTATCTCATCTTAAAAATTGTCATGAATACTGTGATTACATGATTTTGACCTTTTTTTATTAAAAAAAAACCATACCATTAACAAAAAGCCTAATGATGGATTCAGTGGGCATTCATTCAGTAAAGTAAGTATGTAGTGGGTAGGGAGACAGCCATCAGAAGACGGAGCTGATGAATTACTGCTAAATATGAGTTTGCTGTCCAAAGAGAAATAGTGAAAAGAAGAACAGTAAAATTATTAGGTTTGTGGCACTTCAGCGCCACTAAATAATGAATAACCTGTAGACAGCTAAAAAAGCTGATACTGACATAAGGGTTCGCTATCCAATGGAAACCTGTGATGTAGAGCGTTTAAATTAAGTCTGTTTTCTGAGAGAGGCTGCCATTCTTTTTGACACGACTGGGTGCTTCGTCCATGTGTGAACTGTGTATTTCACATATCGGTGAAAGGAGTCAACAACATGTAAGCTTTCCGATTGCATCTGCAGGACAACAACGTATCCTTGTTCTATGCAGGTATTTTTGTGCTCAGTACCATGGCTAAAATGGATAACCATTAAGACAGGGTGAGTATAAAGATCAAATGAGCTGTAAAGTCCTGCAAAAACATCTTGGAAGCAGTTATCGTGCTAAAAGAAGACCTTGTACTTAGCTTGGCAGGAAATCGGGGTCAGCTGGGTTGCAACCTGAAGTGGCATGTTTTCAACGCCAATGCATCAAGCCCTTTTGAAGGGCTCCTTTGACTCTTTTGTCACTGTTGTCTTAATCTTCCATGGTCTAGCAGAAAAGGATATTTCCATCAAAAAAGAGGTGTGACCTTAGAACATGTTAGAGACGAAGTCTTTTACTTCCATAGTGGTTTATCTCCTTACTTCTTGGTGGTCTGTGTAGCCATACCTTCACTCACGTTATTTCTTCTGGCTAGAAATCCCTCGCTCCCAACTTGCACTGTTGAGAAGCTTTAAACAGAAGTACAGAACTGGCTCTGGAATAAAGAGAAGACACAGGTTAGAAGGAAATGGTCCAAATGCTCAGAGATCGCCAAGGAAAAAGCTGTCATTTTTATTCATTTTGGTCACAACACTAAAAATAAAATATAAAGGCTCATATATATATTTTTGCCTCCATTAATCTCACTTCTTTTTCTATTTAACACGAGGTTGGCATCCCTAATGTGTCCTTATCTGGCGACTTCAGTCAATCTGTAGAGATCAAGCTTCACACACAGTAAGTCATGTCTCCTCCATTTCTAAAACCCAGGCTATGTCAGGACACAAAGACCTCAGTAAACTCCATTCTTCCCTGTCTCAACAAAAATGGCACATTCCCTTTAATTTCTTTGTTTTTGGAAGTAGAACTTCTCCACAGGAGGCTTTTAAAGATGGGCAAATGCTCTCAGATGCAAGGACATGTTAAATCAGCACTGGCATTCTGGTTGCATTCCAGTCCCATTTTTCTCTGGTCCAGAAGGAAGCCTGTGTCTGTCATTACTAAAAACACCAAGAGAAATTACAGTCAGGAAGGGCTGTTGCTAAAGGCTTCCCTGCAGCTCCTCCCCCACCCACACTGGCCCACTCCTGAGATCTTTCTGCAACTCATTTTGGTTTTACATGCACACACATGCACGTTTTTCAATATTTCCTCATTCTGTGCTTGCCCTGGCTGCATCGCATTCTGTAAACAGACCAGACCCATGCTCCCTCACAGCCCTTTACCGACAATACTGTGGGGCTTGTTATTGCTTCTTTGCTGTTGCTCCAGACACGGATAGAGTGCTGTGCAAGTATTCTTAGACCTAACCCTCACACCAAGCCTATGAAATAAGTTATAATGTCATCCATCCCATTTTACAGAAGAAGAAACAGATGCAGAGATTGAGTCGTTAAGCCATTAAAGTTGAAATGTAAGCCAAGGCAGTCTAGCTCCAGAATTTGCATTCTTAACCATTATACCAGGTATAATTTTTGTTTTCAGAAGCAGCTGCTTATGATGGGAGCAGTATTTGAGGCTAATTTGACAGCATAAAACAATACATAGAGGTCCTTACCTGGTCAAGGCCTTCCTGCCAGGGACTAGTTCTTGACTGGCATTGAGCTCATTAGGGATTTAACACTATGCTGAGTTTACCAAAGGTGCAAAATAAATGTGTGTAGATGTCTGTGAAGTAAGAAATTACTCAGACGTAGGAAAAGTATTCAAACTATGTTGAGGGTCCCCCGCAGTAAGACAAATATGCACCATACCCAGTAACTGTGTTGGATAGACTCCAGGTAGGCACATCAGTCTGTGTTTTAAAATGACACTCTGGGCCAATATCAGTAGAGTGAGACTTTAATAATGTTTCACAAGACTCCCAATGTTTCAATTTCTTTCCCTTTAGACAACACTCGCTTCCAGGCACTTGAGTTCAATTTTTTTTTTTTCCAGAGGCAGAGTCTTGCTCTGACACCCAGGCTGGAGTGCAATGGCATGATCTCACCTCACTGCAACCTCTACCCACTGGGTTCCTCTTGCCTCAGCCTCCCAAATAGATGGGATTACAGGCTCGTGCCACCTATTTTTTTATAGAGATGGGATTTTGCCATGTTGGCCAGGCTGGTCTTGAACTCCTGACCTCAGGTGATCCACGGTGGCTCATGCCTATAATCCCAGTACTTTGGGAGGCCAAAAGGTGGATCACCTGATGTCAGGAGTTCAAAACCGGCCTGGCCAACATGGTGAAACCCCGTCTCAACTGAAAATACAAAAGTTAGCCTGGTGTGGTGGCGCATGCCTGTAATCCCAGATACTTGAGAGGCTGAGGCAGAAGAATCACCTGAGCTCGGGAGGCAGAGGTTGCAGTGAGCGGAGATTATACCACTACACTCCAGCCTGGGTGACAAAGTGAGACTCCATCTCAAAACAAACAAACAAATAAAATGAAAAAAGAAAGAAACTGGGCAGCACTTCTGCTTCTGGTTTTATTTGTATCAGTGCTAAAGAAAAACTCATAACAATTCAACATTCTTCAAACATTCTATGCTATAAATTATAAATTACGGTCGGAATCAGCATACAGGCACATTGTGCATTGGGTTTGGTTCTGAATGAGCTCAGATGATAGCCTAGCACAACAAGCTTTAAAATCTTCTTAGGGTGATAAACTCCAATACCTGAGTGAAAAGCAAGCGGTGAAGTGTGAGATGTGGGAAACCACAGGGACCACACTGAACCTAGAAGCTCCTGCAGGGTCGAAAGGTGTATTCTCAGCTGAGGCTGATTGTTTCCCTATAGGACTCAGGCCAAGGGTGAGCAAATCTTCTAACAAAAGCAGAGGAGAGCAGAATATTAACGTTTACCTGAGATCCTACTATTATGAAATGTTGGTAATTAATTAAAATTAAATTTAAACAGAGCATTTTAAGAGGAAAATAATATAGGGTGGATTTTATCTGAAAACCTCCAGTTTGCAATCTCTGAACTACATATTGGTAATTTATCAAAAAGCCATGATGTCTTTGAGAGCATATGACATCATCAGTTTGAAGTCTCCCCTTCCACTGGTATAATGTTTCCAACATACTTCGCACTTAACTTTTAGAAATGCTTATGTGGCTGGACCTAGAATTACATGGGGAAATGCAATCTACATTAGAAACCCAAAGTGATATACAGATGCTCCTCAGTTTATGATGGGATTATATCCTAATAAACCCATCCTAAATTGAAAAAAAAAAAGAAAATTAAGTAACTCCAGCGTGAGAAATCAAAGCTACCAGGTGTACTATGTAAAATAATTATGCATGTATTTAAATCTGTTCTGCTCATTCAGCTGATGAAATTATAAAACACTATTTTACATTCATAGCTATAAGCAGACTGGGGGATGAAGGGCTTTCTGGAAAGCTTCATGTAAAGTTACTTGTTTTTCCTATTAATTTCAATATTAAAATGACCGAGATATTTTTTAAAAGAGATTGCATTTAAATGAAGCTGATTTAAAGAGTAAGGCTTGGAAAATAAGCATGTTCCCCCTAGTCTGGTGTTATTGGAATCCAGATCTGAATTTAATGAATCTAATTATACATAGACATTTCCACTGAGTGTCAATTCACAGTCATTTTTATTACATTATGTGGAATTTAGGATGGCTGAATAATCTTTACTATCACAAACAAGTTTGCAAGTTGTGATTTTGGATTTTTTTGTTTTTGTTTTTTTTTCATAACGGAAATGATCTTGTTCTCTGTTATAATCCCTAAGTTCTTAAAGTTGACTTATAAGCGGAAGGAACAGGCATAGGCACATTTGAGAGAATGAATGTCTTTTGGCTGTAAAGTATTGTAAAATAAAGTGCCTGGACCTTATATTTTCAGCTTACTTTTTGCTAGTACAAATCTCCATACTTTTCTGGTTAAATAAAAATTTAGATTTTTTTTAAATAGACATCTTCATTTTCAACTCTCTCTTTTTTCTTTTCTCTGGTTTCCTGCCCACCTCGTTGAAGTAATTGTTGAAAAACTACTAAATGTTTAACAAAAATGTCATGAACACCTGCGAGGGGCCTTTCCCATGAATAAAAATGGCTTCATCAGGGCACTGATGGAAGTCCCTGGAGACTGTGGGGCTTATAGTGATCTTTATTTCCTGAAACTGCAACTCCCTGCCTCCATGCAAAGGCTGAGGGGCCCAGATTCTGAGTTGGGGGCAGCAGAAATGGAAGCCGCGAGAAGAGGAGCAGTTTCAACTCTCGAGCTGGCTATGCAAAAAGACCTGTTATTCTGAGAAACTGAGGAGGCTATGACTGTTCCCATATTGATAATCATGACAACTTTTGCTCTCGTTCATGTCTCTCTTTGCTGCTAAGCTGTGGGCTCCTGAAGGACAGGCTCTGTGCATACTCAGTACATGCTCAGCAAACACAACTTTAGGGAATGACTGAGTGCTCCAGAAAACCTCCAAGTTATGGTGGAAGCTGAGATACGTACACACTTGAGTGAGTAGCTGAGCAGGGACTAGAGCCCATGACCTTCTGTTCCACATCCCGTAGAGTAACTAACTGCCCTACAGGTTGTCCGAAGTCTAGACAGAGCCAATTTACCAAGACAGGGGAATTACAGTAGAAAAAGAGTTTAATTTATGCATAGCCAGCTGTATGGGGATACTGGAGTTTTATTATTACTCAAATCAGTCTCCCAGAAAATGTGGGGGGTCAGAGTTTTTAAGGAAAATTTGGTGGGTAAAACGTTGGAAAGCGGGGAGTACTGGTTGATTGGGTCGAGATGAAATCATAAGGAGTTGAAGCTGATCTCCTGTGCTGAGTCAGTTTCTGGGGTGGGGGACACAAGACCAGACCAGCCAGTTTATAGATCTGGGCCTTATCAGCTGATCCATCAAGTACAAGGCCTGCAAAATATCTCAAGCACTCACCTTAGCTTTTACAATAGTGATGTTATCTCCAGGAGAAATGTGTAAAGGGTCAGAATCTTGTAGCTGCATAACCTCTAAATCATAATTTCTAATCCTTGGTTAATTTGTTAGTCCTGCAAAGACAGCCTCATGCCCAGGCAGGAAGGGGATTTGTTTTGGGAAAGGGCTGCCATAGTCTTTGTTTTAAAGTTAAACTATAAACTAAATTTGTCCTAAATTTAGTTTGGCGTATGCCCAGGAATGAACAATGACAGTTTGGAAGTTAGAAGCAAGATGGAGTGAGTTAGCTCTTTCACTGTAGTAATTTTCTGTTACAATTTTTTCAAAGGTGGATTTGTAGTGACCAAGGCCGAGAGCAGGGTCCTCACCTTGTGAAGCCCTTGTCTGGGCCAGAAGAGGAGTCCACACAGGGTCAAAATGTGGTGACTGGCGTCCAAGCCCCAGATGCCCTCGCCCTCACAGAAGCACATTCAGTGCTTAGACAAAGAGCAAGAGGGCCCTTCCCTTCTCTCCCTGCTCCTGCCTTGGTCTCTTTCATATGCAGATTAAAGGAGTAAGGGAGCACCGGGTAGCTGTGGGCAGCTGAATATGCAAAGGGAGTTCAATGTCCTTGTCAGCGGATTCCTTTGGAAAAATTCTGAGTGAACATTAAGTCAGCTATTTTAATACAACTTGAAAAAGTAAAACACTCAGCAGGGAGGCTTTCGAGAAATGGCCTGGCCTAGAAAATGCAGGCTGGTGGAATTCTTTCCTCCATCTCTTTCTCTCTCACTTTTTGTATTATACTTGTCATTTATTTTGGAGAGGAGAATACGTTAAGGCCTTTCACCATGATTGTTCATCAGAAATATCCTCCTTTTTCCTAAAAATGGAAAGATTCCATCCATTTGGTGAACTTGTGTGGAGGATGTAGCAAATGGGCTCTCAGAGCAAACGAGATGTGAAGGAAAAGGATACAGAGGTTCTGCCCTAGAAGAACTTGTACTTATTATATGAGGTTCTTCTAATAATAATAGTAATAATATCAGCCCCTAAAACTCATCACTCACCACTGTGACCTAGGTCCTGTTCTTAGTTCTTTACAGTAGGTCAAGTCACTTAAAAACCCTATGAGGGGCCAGTATCACCTACTGATGGATATTAGAGTCATTTGTAGTGTTACTGTGGGTCCATGAGGTGGAAGTGCACACATTTGTTTAATAATGCATCAGTCAGTAAACATCATTTAGTAACTGTCTTCAGGCAATCTCATGGTTCCTCATGCAGCTCCAGGCACTACTACTGACTGAGAACACACAATACTTTCAGTAAGCCTGTTAACCTCTCATGGTATGCTGTCACTGTCTTCCTCTCACATTTCTGCTTACCACTTACCCCTACAACACTGAATCCTGACGTTCTCCTGCTCCAGCTGGAAAACGCAAAGCCTCATGGCTGTCTTCACTCAGTTACGGAACTGTAACTAGTCCAACGGGTTCACCTTGCCTGCTGCCTAGACAGAGCCAATTTATCAGAACGGGGGGAAATGCAATAAAGAGTAATTCACTCAGAGTCAGCTGTGCAGGAGACAGGAGTTTTATTACTGAAATCAGTCTCCCCAAGTGTTCAGGGATCAGAGTTTCTAAGGACACTTTGTTGGGTTGGAAGGGCCAGTGAGTCTGTAGGGCTGATTGGTTGTGGCTGAGATGAAATCATAGAGTGTCAGACTGTCCTCTTGCGTTGAATCGATTCCTGGGTGGGGGCTCCAAGACCAGATGAGCCAGTTTATTGATTTGGGTGGTGCCAGCTGATCCATCAAGTTCAGGGTCTGCAAAACAAGCGCTGATCTTAGGTTTTACAATAGTGATGCTATCCACAGGAGCAATTTAAGGAGGGTCAGAATCCCATAGCCTCCAGCTACATGACTCCTAAACCATGACTTCTCATCTTGTCGATAATTTGTTAGTCCTGCAAAGGCAGTCTGGTCCACAGGCAAGAAGGGGCTTTGCTTTGGAAAAGAGCTGTTCTCATCTTTGTTTTAAACTGTAAACTAAATTCCTCCCAAAGTTAGTTCAGCCTACACCTAGAAATGAACAAGGACAGCTTGGAGGTTAGAAGCAAGATGGAGTTGGTTAGCCCAGATCTCTTTCACTGTCTTAGTCATAATTTTGCAATGGCAGTTTCAGAACTGTCTGTACCTCACTCACATTTACTTGAAACTCCCGTTGAAAACCCTGACCCAATATTACTTATTGATGTATTATACCACAAAAATTAAGACGGTTATCTCACAGGATACGCTACCATGAGTTCAAGCTATTACTTAGAATACATTCCTTTATTTAATGTCAAATTAGCCAGGATAGCCTAATTTAATACACTCACTAGAACTTGTCCATTAGCCAAGATCAAAGATCACAGAGGAAAATATATACACAAATATCAAGTTACTTTTTGGGGGTAGTATAAGCTATCCCCCTAAATAAAGTTCTTACTCTAATATATATGCAACCCTGCTTTCTAGAGAGGTGGCTATTATAAAAAATGAGATTCATACAAAGCAGAGATCATATGGAACCTAAATAAGCTATTGTGCCAATCCTGGTGTTAACTGGCCAGCCTTAACCTTAAGGTTATGACTCTAACTAAATTATCAAGTGATAAATCTCTGGAAAAATTCAGAGTGGTCATTGTGTCAGAGGCATTCAAACCAGAACAACTCTGTCTTAAATAGGGTCTGTGTAAAATAAGGCTAAGACCTACTGGGCTGCATTCCCAGGAGGTTAGGCATTCTAAGTCACAGGATGAAATAGGATGTCGGCCACAAGACACAGGTCACAAAGACCTTGCTGATAAAACATGCTGTGGTAAGAAATTTGGCCAAATCCCACCAACACCAAGATGGCAATGAAAGGGACCTCTGGTTGCACTCACTGCTCATTATATGCTAATGATAATGCATTAGCTGCTAAAAGACACTCCCATCAGCACCGGTGACAGTTTAAAAATGCCATGGCAATGCCAGGAAGTTACCCTATATGGTCTAAAAAAGGGGAGGAATCCTCAGTTCTGGGAATTGCCCACCCCTCTCCTGGAAAACTCATGAAGAGTCCAGCCCTTGTTTAGCATACAGTCAAGAAGTAACAATAAGTATAAGGAGCTGAGCATCCCATGCTGAGCTCTGCCTATGGAGTAGCCATTCTTTATTCCTTGACTTTCTTAATAAACTTGCTTTCACAGTACTCTATGAATGCGCCCTGGAATTCGTTCTTGTGTGGAGATCTAAGAACCCTCTCTTGGGGTGTGGACTGGGACCACTTTCTGCTAACAATTGTTAAGATATCAATGTTTAGTCCCCGATTTTTAAGAGAAAATGGGAAAAGCAAATTGGTTGTACCTTGCTCTCATATAACCGTTGGTTCTCCTGAGACAGCTGATTAGTGGCACTAGACGATTTTGTGAGAGGCGTTTGAACCAGAGCGACTCCATCTTGAACAGGGACTGGGTAAAATAAAGCTTGAGCCCTACGGGCTGCATTCCCAGGAGGGTAGGTATGCTTAGTCACAGGATGAGATTGGAGGTCGGCACAAGATGCAGGTCATAAAGACCCCGCTAACAAAACAGGTTGCCGTAAAGAAGCCAGCCAAATCCCACTGTAAAAGTGACTCTGGTCATCCTCGCTGCTCATTATAATGCACTAGCCTGCTAAAGGACACTCCCACCAGTGCCATGACAGTTTACAGATGCCATGGCAACATCAGGAAGTTACCGTATATGGTCTGAGAAGGGGGTGAACTCTTTCTCAGTTCCAGGAATTGACCACTCCTTTCCAAGAAAACTCATGAGTAATCCACCTCTTGTTCAGCGTATAATCGAGAAGCAACCCTAAGCATACTCAGTCTCACAGCCTATGGTGCTGCTCTGTCTATGGACTAGCCATTTTTTTATTTCTTTGCTTTCTTAATAAACTTGCTTTCACTTTACTCTATGGACTCATCCCAAATTCTTTCTTGCACGAGGTCCAAAATCCCTCTGTTGGGGTCTGGACCAGGAGCCTTTTCCGGTAACAATTTCACAGGGATATTAGCTAAGTGTCTTCATGAAACGACTCAGCATGATGCAGGCAGATAGGTTATTATCTTATGTGAAGATTGATAAGAAAACTTTAAAGAGATAGCTAAGGTTATTTGGGAGTCAAGTGTCAACTTTCAAAAATAGAATATTCAAATACACTGAAAAAGAGGGACCTAACCAGGAATAAAAGCCTCAAAACTCCCTTGAACACCTTCCGTTAAATTTTATCCAGCTTCCTTCCACTCTACATGGGACTTAACTATGCATTATTATTGTATTTCTATTATCAGGATGTAGGAAACATCTTCTTGCTGAATAGCTAAAGCCCTAACTGTTGCTAAAGGTGACTTGATTTTGTGTTTCCAATCTGTTGCACACCAACCTTTACATCAAGTGACTGAGGCACACACTTTACAGAAACTATTATAAAAGAACCCAGTAAGATATCACCACTTATTCAAAAACTACATTGATATTGCATCCTTAACCTTTCATAAAGATTGAAAGGATGAAAGATTGAAAGGTTATTTAGCTTAAGAATGACCAATGGCATTCTTAGTTAAAATGCCATCCAAAAACCAACAGAGAGTTTTTGGACCTCTTGTAAGAAAGAATTTGGGGTGAATCCATGTAAGCTCCAAATGACCAATGGCATTCTTAAGTTAAAAATAACAAAATTTTCAGAAAACTTTGAGATCATTTAGCCAATGTCTATTTGGTCCTTATGTCTATTTGCTCCACTCCTTCAAGGACATGTGAGTTGTCCCCCTGTGACTTGATAACTAGAAGGTTCATTTAAATAGGGCTTTTGCCTCTGATACAAGACTCTTCTTTGCTGCACAGGGACATGGCAGTCCCATAGTCAACAGGTTCAGGTTACCTTCCCACAACATCTTTCTAAACAGACCCTTCGTGATCTTCAGTCGGGAGAATTCATTGGCCTAAAGAGGTATCAGGAATAAACTCCCTGGAACCCCTTTTGGAAGTGACCATATGACATTTGGCTAACAACAGATACAGCAATGCATTCACAGTTTGCAACTTAGTGTAGAAATTCAGAACTCTACATGATACGGAGGCTACTTCAGTAAAAGGCGTGAAAATGAAGTTTTCAAAGATCCTCTAGAGTATCACAGTATGGCTTTAGACAGCAGACTGTTCCTCCCAACCTGTAGAACCAGGATCTTTGTCTAATTCCTGTTTTGTTTTCACCTGCTTTATTATACTCATTCTTCCTCTCAGTTTCTGTATATGTCTGGCATCCACTCATAACGGCTTTCCTCTTTGTTGTGATTGTTATTTCTGAGCATACTTATTCTAATGTGACCCTTAGATTATTCCAAACAGTAGGCCCTGCCCCTACCTTACTGACTGCCGGACATGGCATCATCACCAGACTCCCCATGACAAAAATTTCTGGGCAATTTTGGTCTCATTGCATGAGACCTTTGGGGAATTATAGCCAATGGCCTTTTCAACTTTCACCTACCTAGAAAAAAATGTCCCTAAACAAATCAACCTCTGACTTTACTTACATCCATCTCTTCAAGAAAAAGAATGAGTTATTAAAATCTATTGTTCAGACCCTATGTAGTTCTACATTTTGAATTCAACAACCTCCATAGTGCAATGGGCCAGTTACTCATACCCAGAAACAGACTAATGGAGACTCAAAGGGCTGATGTTAGCCTGTGGTCAGACCTCATGGCATGAGCAACTCCTCTTGCTGGGTCTCCATGGGGCTTACGAGACACTGCTTCTTTAGTGCCCAGGGTACCTAGTCCTGTTTGCCTCAGATTAACCCCTTCTGCAGAGCAGAAATTGTATCCCAAGACTTGACTTCATAGAGAGACCCTAATTCTGTAAATCACCAAAGCTGCATATTCTGACTCAGACGTAAGTGCCAAAACAAGACTACCCTTAATTAGCTATTTAGGCACTCTATGTAGGGAAATTGTTGACTCATTATTTATGCAAACAATCTGAGCAATGTTTCCAATGGCGAGAATCATGTAAATGAAAAACACTTTGGGCTCAGTGGTTCATGACTGTAATCCCAGCACTTTGGGAGGCTGAGGAGGGTAGATCACTTGAGGTCAAGAGTTTGAGACCAGCCTGGCCAACATGGTGAAAACCCATCTCTATTTAAAAATACAAAAATTACCCGGGCATGGTGGTGCAGGCTTGTAATCTAGCTATTTGGGAGGCTGAGGCAGAGAATCACTTGAACCTGGGAGGCAGAGGCTGCAGTGAGTGGAGATCGCACCACTGCACTCCAGCCAGGGCGACAGAATGAGACTCCGTCTCAAAAAAATAAAAACTAAAAAAAGTAAAATAAATAAGTAAATAAATAACACTGTAAGAAAACTATAATTAAGCCTGACAGAAGTTGCTAATATCACCTGAACTCATAGCAGATCCAGTCACCATCTGAGAAGGCTGGAGAGGTTTTCATCACTGTTTATATCAGTTCACTTCAAAACAATGAAAGAAAATAAAAGGTTTTTGGAGAGTGATTTGCAGAAGTGATGAAGAAAAGCATTTCATATGAATATTTATCTGAAGAAGACAATCAAACACAAGCATTTGAAAAGTAGAAAGATACACAGTTTCTTTTCTGATGTTCTCTTCTCTTGATGAAAGTGAATTATTTAAAGCTATCTATAACTCCCCCGGTTCAATTTAATAAGATTTACCATCTCCCCACATTTGACAATTTATTTTCTATTAGGATTTCAACCAAAATCCAGAAATAAAAGGTATATTCCTTCAAAGCAATGTGATTTTCTTTTTGTATCTAATATATTGAAATGGCATAAATTTGGACATATTGTATCAGACTTCACTGAAAACCTTATTAAAATGTCCCCTGCTTGTTTTCCAAGTCCCTGTAAATCATTCTCTTCCATGCTATATTGACCTTTGTGAACAAAAGGAGTAATGTTTGTCTATGTAGATACACTTATTTGCAAAAGCCCGCAAATTTAGGGTCATAACAACTAAGCAAATCTTGAAAATATAAGATAATGCATAAGAGAATTAACAAAATAAAAGATAACACAAAGAACATATAAAGGAACCTTAGAAAATGGAAAGTCGTTGATCCCAGGTTTGCAACTCATGCCTAGTGCAGTTCTGGTTACTTACTTTGTCATTATGTTCTGTGTGGGTTCTGTTTCCAAGGCCCACCTTCCAGCAGTAACACCTCCTGCAGCCCACACAGGTGGGGGCTGGGAGCAGAGAACTTGGGAAAAAGGAAGGCAGTGGCCAACTTTGCCATCAACCCACAGGCCTCTCAGTCACTTTGACGAAGTGGAAATCCCATAGTCCTGGGTTGTCTAGTCTGAAAGACGTGGTGAAGTTTCCTTTCTCTCAACTTTGATTAAATGGAATTTGCATTCTGTAGGGGTAACATGTTTCTGGGTCAAAGACTGGTTTGAAAATGCACAACAGAGCTTCTGTCTGTCCCTAGAGGCTTGTGCAGAATCAGGTGACAAGCAGGTGTGGGACACGTTTGATTCAAACTTGGCCTTGGCAAGCACTGTTTAGTGTATTTGTTCAATGTGCTTCACCCTTCTGACCCCCCAGTTTTCTAATTTATTAACAAGAAATTGTTGGTATGGCAATTCCTCTTCCCAATGCCACAGATGAACTATCATCATGCCTTTACAGTGGTTAGCTGGCATATATTAATAGCACTTATAATTACTTTTATTGAGTAATCATAACCAGCTTTTATAAAGTCAAACAGAGTTTGTGAGTTATATTTGCAAACATTAGGTTATTTTGTCAATATATCATCTGTAAATTCTGCTTGCTGATAAAAACACCTGGGTTAGGAGAAAAGTAACTGTCTGAAAGCTGCATGGCCAGTACCGAGAGGAGAAGCGCTCACACCCATGGACAACTTTCAGTTCCGAAGACTGTGGTCTTCCCCATCCGTCACGTTGTCTCCTCAACAGGCAAAGATCCAGGGTGCCCAGTCCATGACACTCACACAAATAACATTGCAGAAAAAAGGGCATGAGATATGGCGTCTCAATCTCAGAGTTCCTCCTGGGAATTGCAAAGTGGTTTGTGTAACCAGGGTGCAGACGGTGTGTAACTGCTTAATTTGGATCTCAAGCATTTTTTTTTTTACTTTTTATTATGGAAAATTGCAAACATACACAAAAGCAGAAAGAAGAGTATAATGAATCCCTAGGTACCCATCATTCGTTTTTAGCAATGCCAACTGGCTTACCCCAAGAGCATTTAAAGGGTCTCATAATTGACACTTATTTGACTTGGAAGCAGAGCAAGCAAAATTAGTAATTATTGGATTAATCCAACCTGCCTCGTGCATTTGGTTACCAGCCTGGATAGTGAAGGTGTGTGTGTCTGGGACCTTTTTCAAGTGCTGATGCAAAATGGAGAGAGAAAAAAGTAGTTTCTGACCTCAACTCACATTCACATGAGATAAAAAATAAAAAAGGACAAACCATCTATAAACCAAGCACTGACATATGGGGCACATTAATTTGTCAGGGAGTGGAACATGTTCTTTGGGCAATTGATACATTGTAGGTAACTTGGGGCTTCTCAATCTGGAGTAACTGCAGAGAACAGAAATAAGAGCGTCATGTCCTCACTCAAATCTCCTTTACCACCCCAAATAACTACCACTCTTCCCCAAAACCTACAATCAAAACACAGGCGCTTGAAGTTTTACATGGGGAATGTTTTGCTCTGGCAAACCTTGAACTGTGAATTATTACTGCCAAGGAGAAGAAGAGGTACCGAAAGTGGCAGGGAAAGGAATACACTTTAATGATGGTGTTTCTGTGAATCCGTCAAACGTGTTAACAAGACAAATATTCACCAAGGAAAGAATCAAGTCCAAAATTCGTTCAGTTTGTATTTGTTGCTGCATAATTCTGGTTGATATTTGTTGATAGCCTTAAACATGTCAAAATTAGGTCTTTAGGCATTACAATCTAATTTAGGCAGATGAAGTAAAATATTCCAGGTAAAAGATACGTATACCTGGTTCTATCTGTTTTCTAATACGGAAATCCAAGTCGTTGAGGTCATCAAGGATTGGTTTTGAAATATTACAAAATTGTGCTTTAGGTTTACTGTGAAAGATGTAGACATATTTATGTAGCCACCAACAACACTGAATACCTATAACCGGATATTGCTTCCCATAGAACATTTGAAGGAAAGGATTTGTATCAATATCGATAGCAGAAAGTGGTTTTCTCACACGAGTGCGTCCACGGATGCTCTGGTCCATCTCTCTGGACTCACTGAGACCTGTACTATTCATATTGTTCCTTTCTCTCCATTTTCTCCTTTCCTAATGGCTTTTTCTCATTAAGGCTGTAATAAACTGAAGCCATTTCCAAATTAAGGAGAATCAACCTCTCTGACTCTCTGTTAGCCATCTCCTCTCCCACTTGCCCTTCTCAGCCTAACTTTTTAAACCCCTTTTCCCTGATCATTCCCAATGCACTCAATCCACTGCAGTCTCTTTTGATTCCCATCACACCACGAAACTGTTCCTTAAGATTAGTAAAATTGGGCCAGCTGTGGTGGCTCACACCTGTAATCCCAGCACTTTAGGAGATCAAGGCAGGTGCATCAGATGAGGTCAGTGGTTCCAGAGCGGCCTGGCCAACATGGTAAAATCCCATCTCTACTAAAAATACAAAAATTATCTGGGCATGGTGGCGCATGCCTGTAATCCCAGCTACTAGGGAGGCTGAGGTGGGAAGATCACTTGAACCCAGGAGATGGAGGTTGCGGTGAGCTGAGATCACATCACTGCACTCCAGCCTGGGTGACAGAGTGAGAATCCCTTAAAGAAAACAAGATCAGTAAAATCTCCATCTTGTAGAGCCGAGGATATCTTGAGTTTTTATTTTGACCGAGCCCATGAAAAAATTTGCCATTGTTAACAGTGCCATCCTTCTTTAAACACTGTCCTATTTTTGTTTCACACATTTATGGAATTTCTTCCCATGCATCTTTCCTCCTCTATCCTAATCCATTTGATGGATCCTCATCTTCCACAGGCCTTTCAAGGACTGACTCCTTGGGACACCGCCTCTGGGTTTATTTTCTCCTCTTCAAAATGAATAGCTTGCACAAGTTAGTGTCTATAAGGACCACCTGGAAACATATTGAAATGCATATTGTTTGGATTTACCCAAGAAACAGGGCATCAGTATCAACATAAGCCCTAGAAAAAACATTTTTAAATAAGCACATTAAAAAATCTGGAGACAACAGATGCTGGAGAGGATGTGGAGAAATAGGAACACTTTTACACTATTGGTAGGAGTATAAATTAGTTCAGCCATCATGGAAGACAGTGTAGCCATTCCTCAAGGATCTAGAAATAGAAATTCCATTTGACCCAGCAATCCCATGACTGGGCATATACCCAAAGGATTATGAATAGTTCTATTATAAAGACACATGCACACGGATGTTCATTGTGGCACAGTTTATAATAGCAAAGACCTGGAACCAACCCAAATGTCCATCAATGATAGATTGGACAAAGAAAACATGGCACGTATATACCATGGAATACCATGCAGCCATAAAAAACAATAAGTTCATGTCCTATATAGGGACATGGATGAATCTGGAAACCATCATTCTCAGCAAACTGACACAAGAACAGAAAACCAAACACCTCATGTTCTCACTCATAGGCGGGTGTTGAACATTGAGAGCACATGGGCACAGGGAGGGGGAGCATCACACTCTGGGGTCTGTTGGGGAGAGAGCAAACCACCATGGCATGTACTTATGCAACAATCCTGCAAGATCTCCACATGTACCCCAGAACTTAAAGTACAATACAAAGAAATGAAAAGAAATTCTTTCTACTTGCTGGGCTGACTGAGATTAACCAGTCCAGGGCTTCCATTGCTGTCTAATTTTGATGGCTTTTATTTCTATGCCTCCACCCTAAACCTCTTTTATTGGCTTCTGACCCACACATCCACCACCCTGGCAAATATCCATATTTGGAAGTTGTCAGAGAACTCAGAGGCAAATAACTCAGAACAGCGATCATCAGATCATCATCTTTATCCAAACCTGGTTCTCCAACAGCAGCCTCTATGGGAGACAAATGGAAACTTTTATCCACTAGGCACTGAGAATAATGTGGGAACTGTCCTTTATTTTTCTTTCTCCCTCCTTCTTTCCCAGCCAAATGTCTAGTCCAATTAATTCTATCTCCCTGATACCTCTTGACCCCATTGATTTATCTCCATGCCCACCACTCTAACAAAAATCTAGGTGACCATCGTCTCTTACCTGAATTTTTTAAATAGTCAAAGGTCTCTGCCCCTTGACTCTTACTCACTCTCATGTATTCTTGATACAACAACCAGAATTTTTCTAAAACAAGATTTTTTTATCATTTCATCATCCTGATAAATAGTTTGTAATGATTTCCATTGCCTGTAGGTAAAATCCAAACTTCCTAGTGTGAGTTTTCATTATCTCTCTGCTGTCTACTTCCTCAGATTCATCTCAAGTCGGTTTCTTTGAATTCTGAGACTTTGCACAGGTGACTCCCGCTGACTAATATTCTCCCCTTCCTCCTCAGACTCTGGTCTCAGCTAAAAACTCACCACCTCAGGGCCACCTCTCCTAAGCCTTGTGTGTTGCAGGTCCTTTGCTGTGTACTCCAGAGCCACCTCACCTAACACCGGATATATTTTATTTAATACTTGTATGATCCATTTTTGCCATTCCAGGGTAAGCTCTGTGAAGATATAGATAGCATCGACCTTATTCTATTTGTCTGGCCCCTGGGATGATGCCTGTACCTTTTATGCTCCCAAGACACCCATGTGAGTGAATGATTCATAAATTATCCCGAGTCCCACTCTTTCCTTTTCTCTACAGTTGCCTCTGGCCAATCCAATAACATTGTCTGATATTAACCTTTCTGTTAAATTATTTCTAACATAGACCCTAAAATATGTCATCGAGCATCCCAGATTAAACTGATTGAATGCGCTTGTTTGTGGACTTCATTTTTCTCTTTGCCAGGTAACCATATACCTTTCTTTTGCATTTAGCATAGATTATCATAACCTAAGGAAAAAACGCTTCTCCAGTCAGGTAATCAAATATAAGTTTACATAGAAAAGCACGTGTCTCTAGGAAAAAGTTCTATGAGATGGATCATATAATTTATATGGTCATCTTATATATAATAAGGCCCCTGTAGGAAAAAGTCAGGAAGACTGTGACTGAGGAGAAAACTGTGAGAGAAAGCAGCTTTTGCATCTTCACAACATTATATTATGCTGTGCAGAAAGATAAACATGTAATATACTGATGGCTAGTGCATAATATTCATAAATGTGCTTACTGTTGTGCTATAGCTGGCCTAAAGTTAGAACCTGAACAAAGCTACGTTTTAAAATAAGTTGTAACGGCTGCCCCACTCTCCTCACAATAACTGCTGGCCTTTGGCTTCTGTACATAAAACTGCTAGTTTGCTCTGCAAACTATCTACCTTTCTTATCAGTAATAGCCAGAATTGTCAGCCTTTGTGACTAGAATAGCAGCCCATGCTAATTCCATCCTGGTCCCTGTGCCTTGTAATAAGTAACCAAAATCTGTTATTTCCACTACAGCCCAGAAGATGTGCAAACTAACGCTTATCTTAACTTCTGTAAGCCACTTAGGTAACAATCGAGGGGGCAAGATGTCCTCAAGCCCTTGGAATGTCCAGAGCCCCGCTCCCTCCTCTCTGTCTGGGAGATGATTTACAAAAAACCCCTAAATGTCTGTGTCCCTTCACCCCCACCCCCGCCTCTCGTCCTGACTCCCAAAGTGATTCTTACGGGTATAAAAGGTCTTAACACCCTCCATTCGGGGCCACAGGTTGGAGAGACGCGAGTCCTCCGTGGTCGCCGGCTTAATAAACCCTGCTATTTGGCATACTTCTGTCTTGGTGTTGGTCCCTTAATCTCGCCTCGAATATAACACTGTCATATTAAAGGAAATAAGTAGATACATAATTATACGCACTAAAGAGAAAAATATATTTACTTACATAAATGTAGAAAAAGCTTTTGGCAAACTATGATGTGATCCACAACAAGAAAATAACTAGAAAACCTGGAATAGAGAGGAAAATAAATGGATTGAAGGATGTGAACCTGGAATAGAGAGGAATTACAGTAATCTGATAAATGGATGGAAGGATGGGGACTTCCTGCTTGGAAGATTCTACAACAGACATAGCACAATGGAGAACAAATAGAGCACAGTGATTTCAGAAAACTGGAGACAGTCAGAAGAACTGTGAACTTCCAAAGACTAAGGAGATGCTAAGTTCTGATGAGCCATCCACCCTTCCCCCACCAAGACAATTCAGTCTCCCCCTATGCCTTTCCCCAAATTTCTCTTTGCCTCAGGATATTCCTGTCCTGCCCAAAGCCCCTCTGGCCCTCAAATACCCCTGCCCATAGGATCTCAGATGTTGCACATGATATGTGATCAAAGGGAAAAAAACTGGTTTCTGTAAAAAGAGGCAGATAGATCAACCCCACTCCCACCCCATCCCCCATTCCTGCTAAGAAATTCTTACTTGTCAAGATTCCTAAACAAGTTTCACATAAGCTAAGCTAAGAAAAGAAAACCCTCCAAGTCATTACCATGTTTCTGCCATTTTTTCTTCTCACCTGCCAGTGATCAGGGCATAGAAATGTTGAATTTTAAAAGTCTGAGTCTTTATTTCTATTACCAAAACAACAACAACAAGAATTACATTGTCTTTGGTCTTCTCAAAAGCAACATCAAAATGCCAAAAACAATAGAGCAATGTCTTCCAAGTTGTTAAGGAAATTGATTTTATGTTAAACTTTAATATGGAGCAAATAAGAAAAGGCTAGAATAGGTATTTTCCACGTACGTAAGGTCTCCAAAATTACTTACCACACACCCCTTTCCAGGAGGTTGTTGGATAAAGGGCTCTAACCAAAGAGGAAATAAACATAGCAAGAGACATTCATGGAGACAGTTAAAAAGAGGAACGTACACAGGAGAATGGCAACGGGAGTCTCCACAGGATGATGACAAAGGTCCCCAAAATGGCAAATGTGTCCAACAGGTGTGTGTCAGAAGATTGCAAAACTGGATCTTTCAGGAAAGCCACATGAATGAAATAACTAATATTTCTAAACAGAAAAAAAAAGAGACTTTGACAAATGACAGAGTTTGGAGATAATGATCAGTGCATAGAAAACTACACACACATACCTGCATACAAAAGAGATAATTATTAACTCAAGACAAAACAGTAAGTATTCAGGAAATGAAGTATGTATAGGAAACTATAAGGCTCAGCTTTAATAAGATTTGCATAATGATACACAATGAGCCTGAATATGCAGACAGAGACCTGGAACTCCTGTGACGATGAGAACTCCCACACAAAGCCCAGCCTCTGCAACAACCAGTCCTGGAAAGCCCAACTGCAGTCTCCACAGCAATTTGCCCAGGGTGGTCAGAATGTGATGAGTGACTTGCAGTTTCCCTCCAATTCAAGACCAACCAGAGAAAGCCAAAGCTGCTCCCAAGCCCGTTATGTAAGATGCCTTCTTCTAGTCAATTCACCTTCAGCTTCCCTGGGCCAGTAATCTGGGACTTGAACACAACTGGAGCCCTAATTTTTCCCACTCTAAGCTCTCTCACTCCTCTACCTGTGATCTCGTCCCTGCCAAATGCAAGGGATGGTCCCTGATGCCCTCACCATTGCAAGCTCTGAGTGAATAGCTTGTGTTGGTTCTCATTTTGGGGGTCTTCGTTTATTTCCACAACAGAATATTGATTTACTCACAAAGTATTACTACAGTGCAGGAATGGAGGTTGGAAAGCATGGATATGGAAAGATGGTAGGAGTATGTGAGAGATTAATACATGTCTTCTACAGAGGGAAAGCATAAACAATGACTAACACTGAAAACACTAATCAAGTGCCACTGAAACTATGTTACAGAGAAATTTAGAAGTATATCCTAAAGGAATGAGCTAGAAATGCTTTCATTTAGGAGAGAAAGAGGAGGACTGTAAAGGGATGGCTATTTGCCTGGCAAGCGTTTTAGAATTATCTGATCCTGTGTGAAAATATGGCTTAGATAAAACTAAAAGGAAACAAACCATGTATTTAGAAATCTCCAGATTAATCCTATTCATGTTAAGTAACACAGACAAATTCACAAAACCGCCACCATAACAAAAGTACATATTGTACAAGGCTACAACTTCTAAATAGGACATGTGTCTATATCTATGGGACAGAGAACGAGACGCAAGAGGGAATCTGAAATGAAGAAAGAAAATGAAATTTTAAAAATGCAATATGCTGCGTTGGGCAATAGGAAGTGCCTTGAAATGAGAAGTGTGAAAAATAAAATCTCTGCAATGGAGGTTAATAAAAGGGGTAGGGCAAGATAAAAAACCCTTTGAAAAGAAAAGAAAAACCATAAACATCTTTGCATGAAACTCTTCAACAATCTGGAGAGTGTGAATCTCCTAGCAAATCTTGTTCTGACACAGAAATTAAAACACTTGAAGTATTAACTGACCTTAACCCTAACCCTACCTGAACCCTAACCCTACCTGAACCCTAACCCTAGCCCTAACCGCAATCCTAATCCTAACCATAACCCTAATTAATCTCGTGTTCAAACCTCATCCTACCACCTACTTTCCATGTGACCTTGGGCACGTTTCTGAGACTGTTTCCTCACCTGCAAAGACGAATAGTAATACTCATCTCTCAGGATTGTGTTGAGAATTAAATGAAATAATATGTAAAAATTCCTAACACAGGTCTTGGCAAATAATGATTCCTGGTAACTGTCTGAAATTATAATTATCAGACACTTTAGGATTATTTGGATTTTCATTGGGACATCCAAAATAAAGTCTAAGTCTTATGAGAAAAACAGATGTTTTAATCCCCTTTCTCCAACTCATCTGTAGCTCTCAAAAAAAGACATTTGTCTATTTAATTGTCATTGAGTGAGAAGAACTCATTTTGGTGAGAATTACAAAGACTGCTGAAGAAGAGAAGAGACCCCATGAGTCCAGGCTAAGGGAATTGGTGATGTGGGGTTTTTAGCCTGTAGATAAAATACTTGGACTCAGGTGATTATTATAATATCCTTAGATGAAATTTTAGAAAGTCAAATGTCACCAGGGCTACTGTTCTGGAAATTAGCAGCTCTCTTACTTAACCTTTTTTTTTTTTTTTAATAAAATCTCACTTGAATAGAAACATAGATACAATATATACTTCTCTTTCTTTTTTTCTTATGGAAGAAACCGCAGCTGAAGTGTGAGGATTAATGGTATCAGACATTAGTCCCCAGTGTTGGGGAGAAACAGTGCATGTCAGTAATTTGTCTACTGGGGACAGAGCAACTCATTTCTGTTGAAAGGAGGAGGCTGAGCTCAGCTCCCTCCAGAGATGCCCCATTTGTAGAAGGCAGACACAAGGGTGGCAGGCCTTAGATCATACCAGAAACTCTATTTTAAAATGTCCTCATTTTAAAATATTGGCTTAATATTACTAAAATCCTAGGTCGGCCAAACCAAACACATTACACATCTGCAGACCAAATATAGCCCAACAGTTTGATAAATTTTGATCATTTTTCTAAATTCACAGGAGAGGGATTATTTTGTGTCTTTTTGATACAGTTTGGAAGACTGAGGCCCAAAGAGGGAGAAAGGTCTTCCCAAGGTCAATTGTGAACAACAGGCCAGGCATGAACAGAAGCCCACTGTACGAATCTGTTGTCACATTACCAATAAAGACATACTCCAGACTGGGTAATTTATAGAGGACTCACAATTCCACTTGGCTGGGGAGGCCTCACAATCATGGTGGAAGGTGAAGGAGGAGCAAAGTCACGTTTTACATGACTGATGGCAGGCAGGAGAGTGTGTGCAGGGGAACTCCCCCTCTATAAAACCACCAGATCTCCTGAGATATTCACTACCACAAGAAAGGCACGGAAAAGAACCACACCTGTGATTCAATTACCTCCCACCAGGTCATTCCCATGACACATGGGAATTATGGAACTACAAGATGAAATCTGGGTGAGGACCCAGCCAAACCATAACACCCACATTCTCTGACCTCCAGTCCTGGGATTAGGAATAAAAAGGAAGACACAAGCCTGGCCTGCACCTGACCTCATCCCCCAGCAGGAGGGAGCCCCAGATCTCAACCCTCATCTGGACAGCCTCAAAGTCAGAATATGGAAGGGTGTGGTAGAGCCTGTGCATTTGGCTAATACGTAACTTTTAATTCATGAAGAGCATACATATATTGACTTATGTTATTAATATATTGGAAGTGTGAATTATTTATTTATTAAAATGTAAATATTTAAAACATACTTTTGTCATATTTTTTAATACTTCTTCATTTTTGACATACTGGGGGGCCTGAAAATGAAAGTCCAGTCTGTCTGCACCTGTAAGAGATCCTGGCTAGATCTGATTGGCTTCTTTTCCCTGATATGGAAAATGGGGATGGTATTGTTACATCCGATGAGTGTTCTGAAGGGTGACTATGCTGCATGGACTTATTAATCCTACCTCCCACTTAACTTAGAGCAGACTTTCATTTTACGTATTAAAAAATCTAGTAATGTCCTCTTAATTGAAAACAAAATTACCTTCCTTCTGCTCATATAAACTAATAAATAATACATCGTTCTCTAGTTGTTTTATATGAGTTAAGGCATTCTATCATAAAAGAAAGTCATAACTCTGTTCTACAGTTCTTAATATAAATAACTTCAAATGTTTCTAATATTGACATATTGATTTGGTGGCCTTCTTTCTTTTCTTATTAAAAGGCCACAGCAGAAACACATATTATCTCATATCTGAAGAAATTTCAGAAAATTTTATTCCTGTAGCATCAGCTGATTCAGAATTAATTTCCTGTATCTTGTCCCACTTTCGTATTCTTAGCCACAGGTAAAGCCGTGGCCTCAGTGCTAAGGCAGCATGCTTTGAGGATAGGATTCAGTCCACGTTGCCATTCTCAGGGTTTACTGCTGGTTTAACTTATCTTTCATTCATAATCCCCTTACAAGGAGAAAATATTCTAAAACTTTGATTTAAGCTGCAGTGATTTGACTGTTGTGGTGATCAAACACACATGTTATTAGCAGGTGTGTTTGCCAGTAAAGACATTCTCAGGTTCATGCATGTGTGTACATTTATTAAAATCACACAAAAGACGTCATAATTATAAGTTAAGAAAAACTTTAGGAGATGGGTATAAATTGTCCCACATCTCTCATCTGGTGAGCATTATTTATTTTAGCAAAATTTATCTGAAAATATTCAGATAAGGCTTTGTTAGGCAAAGAGACTCAGAGAAGGACTATGATGCAGTTAATTGGAACTCTTACATTCTAGGAGGACATAGTCAGCATAGAAAAAGCTGCAATCCAAGGTAGAGAAAGGTAAGGAAATGGATGAGATGAAGCTTAAATTCTCCAGTGGGTCATGGGTGGAAGCCTTGGGTTTTCCATGGAGTCTGAAGGGAAGTTGGTGTTTGAAGGGAGTGAATTTTGAATTGGGCTTGAAAGATGTTCATGTCCAGAAGGAGGAAAGCTATTGATGGTGATGGATACACAATAAACACAGAAGTCGCTTTATAGAATGCACACATAATGGGGCTATGTCACCTGGGAGGTAAAGACCTTTATACTTTTTAGGTATAAGGCACAAATATACATACAGTAGTAAAAATATATACATCATATTTGGGGTATTAAAATAGCATGTGGAAGATTGTTGAGGGTGGCAATAATGAAAGAAAGCTGAGCAGCATTGCCTCAGAGATGTAAGATATGTTCCACTTGGAATATTTACAGTTTAGAAGACAGAACACGATGGGTGAAAGTTTTCTCTTCAGTGAGGGAGGGAGTAAGCATTTTCTGAACTGACCCCAGTGGCAAAAGATGGCTGCATATATGATAAATAAAAAACAAGGGTCCAGTCTTTCCCCAAAACCGGGGTATATTGCCTCATATTTTACCATTGGCTGTCACTTCCTCAGGTTTATAAAACAATATGTGATGATGGTCCCAGAGTGAATTAAGACTTCATGTTGATTTTATGTACCCCTGAACAACCTGAAGAATCACATGTGAACATATACTGCATGGATACATCTCAAAATTGGTGTTAAATGAAACATTCTAGAAACAGGACAAGAGTCCAGGCACCATTATTCATACTAAAAACAAACAAAACTTTGCGACGTATGTTGTATGCATTTGTTGGGACAATTGCCAAACACATTAATATCCCTGGGCAGAAAGGAAATAGAAGTGAGGGGAAGGAAAAAAAAATAGCATGAAGCAAAAAAGAGGCACGTCACATAAACCAACAGCAGTGGCGTGATATTTGTGAAATCCTATGATTGAATACACTCTGAACCTGCAGTCCAAAATATTTAAAATAGGAAATAAATGAATGAAAGAAAGTTCATAGATTTTTATCTTGATGGGATAAAATCAAGTCAGCACAGATGTCTGACTTGCCAATTAAATGATTCCAATTCAAGATTTTCATTTCTGTACATATGGAGTCACTGGGACCTAATGCACCCTTTAGTCTTAAGAAATTTTTAAACAGTAAAATTATTTGGGATGAATTTTCAGGCCTCAGACCACAAAAAACACAAGGTTAGAAGTTGAGAGCTTGGGCTGAGAGAAAGTTGCAATTGTCCACAAGTTTACCTCTAGTTTAAATAGAAGTTCGCACCTGTTAGTGCTTCATATTGAAATTATTGTGAAATGTACATAAGCACTGGGTTAATTTATTGTGGGAAGGGATGTACCTCATAAGGAATATTTGAATCGTAAATTTAAAAAAAAAGAATGTAACAAAATCTGATTTCTGGGGAAGTATTTTAATTGGCTTTACCTTGAAATGCAAGGTTGTACACAGCATCGTCAGATTCTCTACTACAATGTGAATACAATGTTACATTTGTATTTTGTTTATTTTTTTTTCTGCCACCTCTCAACCATTCTCTTACCCAGTGAATGGTAAACCATTACAGATACAATTTTAATTACATATACTTGAGGCTGGTTTGGGCAAAGTGTCATTTTGATACGTATTTATTTAAGATTTGCTTAAATGATTGCTCCAGCCTGGGTGACAAATATTAAATTATTGCTTAGCACAAAGCAGACACCCCCCGTGATTTCTTCCTCCTCTTGCCACTTCACCTCCAAAATCTGTCCCTTTCTACTGAATTCTAAAAGGTGTAAACCAAGTTACCTGTACGCTGTTGCAGAGCTTCTGGGGGCATTTCTCAGTGTGGCGACCACCATGGTAATTGTTTCGTAGCAAAGCCCTCTTAAAATCCTACCCAGCCATGTGTTCATGCCTGTCCATGAAGTAGATGAGCTACGGGTGGAAAAATCCAACCTGTTCAAAGTGGGAAACGGCCACTGGTTCAACAGGGATGCTGAGGGAGGTTTCCCTTGTGATAAAACACAGTGCCAACTTCTTAGTCACATCGCTGCACCATGAAGAAAGAAACGGTCTAAGGAAGTGTCCTTCTAGAGAAAATGGACTTCACCTTTAGGAGCTCCACAGGTCAAAGCTAAAACCTGCATTGAACACAACCGCGGTTTGAAGGCTAAGATGGCCACACATAAAAGTGAGTCCGGTGTGAACAGAGTGAATTCTCACTGGGTGACTCTAGTTAGAATCAGTTGGGGATTTTTGTTTGTTTGTTTGTTTTTTAATATACTTGTCAGGTATTGTGGGGGCAGACAGATACACAGCTGGAGCAGGAACAAAGTAAGGAAATGGAATTCATAAAGGTTTTCTGCATTGTTTTTGACTCAATTTGATATCACTGGCTGACAGGCCTTTCCTGATGTTGAGCTTGCAGGTGCTTCACAGCACGAGATGCTGTAACACAAAGCAAATTCACTGTCTCTCTCTGATCAAAGGACATGATTCACTCAACCTTTCTATTTATTTGTTCCCATACATGATACTTAACCCGATTTCAAACCTCAAAGCCCCACAGATGAAATACAAAATTTAAAAATAAAATTCCTACACAATGTGAAACAGCTGTGCGTGGACCACTCTAGTTCCCATCATTTTATACTTTTATATAGACACGTTACCACTATCCTTTGAAAAGAATCCCACATCCTGTAATCAGAGAAATTGTCATCAAGGGCAAGGAGATAGTTTATATTTTGCCAAATACTAGAAATCAAGCATCTGTTCTACACACAAGTTGAAGCGATCAGCTGTCATTCAGATCAAAGAGAAAGCAATCAGAAAAACCTAAATATAGATCAACTTCAGATAGATCTGGGGTCTGCCTTTCTATGACATCTGGTGTGCTCTACTTGGTTGGTACATATCAACCATGAAAATGAAGACTGAGTTGCCATTTAAAAAAATAATGCATCTTCAAATGGCAGCCAGGTCCTAGAAGCAGGCATTCCTACAAATGCAACTGTATCTTACATATCTGGATATCTTTGGTGCACAGCACAGACATGATACTTAATATTCATTGTATTAACTAATTAGCCAGATAAAATGATAAATAAATAGGATGCAAATGAGAAGGCCAATGTATTGAATAACACTGGGGAGTTGGAGTCCAGTTTTGAATCTGTCACTCACTTCCTGACCTTAAATAATATAACTTCCTTCATCACAGCCATAGAGTAACCCTCTAGCTAATGAAGAACTGACCCGTGTGCTATGTGAGGCCCTGGATTTTTGTCATCTTAATTATATTCCAGGTCAAAGATAGGCATGGATGTCTAAGTGTGAGGTTATGACTAGGGACTCTAGTGGACCAAGTGGGCAGGCCGAGACTCAGTCTTAAACGGTATGTATTAGAGGGCATTGCTTTGATTTGGAGGAAGAGGAGGTAAGCAATTGACCAGTTCTGATTCCAAAATGCAACATGTCAAGTCACATTATCTGCAAATCTACATGCATTTTTTGAGAGATAACATTAGCTGGAAATGCTTTTCCACCGAATTTATTTTCTTTTTCGGATAATTTACTGCTTTCATTTTCAGTTTTATTTTAGCTTCCAGCATATGGAGATTTCATAACTTTCTTAGACTTGCTAGGCATTTATGAAAAAGAATCTCTTAACATGTCTAGGTTATTGTAAATGGGAGTATTTATTGGTCATTTTACTCATTGCTTTCTTTTTCTTTTCTTTCTGGATTTGTTTGTTTGTTTGTTTGTTTTTAGACAGGGTCTCTGTTGCCCAGACTAGAGTGCAGTGGCACGATCATGGCTCACTGTAACCTTGAACTCCTAAACCAAAGCGATTCTTCCATCTCAGCCTCCATAGTAGCTGGGACTACAGGCATGAGCCACCACACTCTGTTAATTTTATTTTTTATTTTTATTTTTGCAGAAACTGGGATCTCACTATGTTGCCCAGGCTGGTCTCAAACTTCTGACCTCAAGTTATCCTCACACCTCAGCCTTACAAAGCGCAGGTATGAGCCACTCAGCCAGACCCTTTGTGTTCTTTATACTTTTGTGTTTTACCTATTTATTTCATCTTCCTGGAACCTTCATGTATTTGAGATTGTTACTTTCCCACCATGGTTTAATGGCCTCTTTAACTCCCTTTCCCTTCACAGTTAAGAGTTTTTGGTATTCTCTCCTTATTTATCAAAAAGCCCTTTCACCATATTTATCTCAAGGGGAGTTGGTTTTTAGTCCACTGAAAACTCCTCTTTTTCTCCCTTTTTTTTCAGACAAACATCTGTACAAGCCAGGGTTTCTGATGGGCAGAATCTGGGCCTATAGAATAGTTCTCCTATTTGTAGAGACTATGGACTTCTGAGTTACACTGTTGACCTCCTAGGATGAGGCTCTTACTATCTTTGGAAAATTGCATTTTCCAGAATGGCCACTGCAGTTTCTCCCACCCCCCATGCACCTGTTACAAACAGGGTTTTTGTTGTTGTTGTTGTTTTCATTTGTTTGTTTGTTTTTTGAGATGGAGCCTTGCTCTGTTGCCCAGGCTGGAGTGCAGTGGCGTGATCTTGGCTCTCTATAATCTCTGCCTCCCAGGTGCAAGCAATTCTCCTGTCTCAACCTCCTGAGTACCTGGGACTGCAGGCACGCAACACCACACCCAGCTAATTTTTGTATTTTTGGTAGAGATGGGATTTCACTATGTTGGCCAGGCTGGTCTCGAACTCCTGACCTCCAGTGATCCACCTGCCTCAGCCTTCCAAAGTGCTGGGTTACAGGTGTGAGCTAATACTCTTCGCATTGAAATGTGGGGTCTGCTCTTCTTTCCTTTGCATCTGGGTTTTTATTTTGGGGATTTAAGGCAGAAATCTTGCTATGTGATCTCTTTGATTAGCTCATGGGAGGCTTTCTCCTAATTCTTGAGGCATTATCCTGGGACCAAGGCACCGTGCCATGAGAAAGCTCAAGCATCCTGTGGAGAGATCCACAGAGGGAGACAGTGAGGGTTCATCAGTGTCACAGCCCTAATTGAGCCTCCGGATGAGAGCCAAGCCCAGTTTGCCAGTGATATGAGGAGCCATGTTGAGAGCAAGCCCTGCAACTTCCAGTTGAGTCTCCTCAGCTGATGCTGTAAGGAACAGAGATGACCTATCTTTTTAAAGCATTGCACAATCTGCAGATTTTAAAACCAGCTAAATGGTTATTGTAAGTCTATATATTTTAAGGTAGTTTGATACATCACAATAGAAAACCTGAGCATCTTTTGGTTTTGCCGCAGGAGTCAATGTTTTATAAGATGAAGAAGCAAAGGGGTGAAGAACAGATACATTTTTCTCAGTGATATCCCAATAGCCTTGAAGATCCCTTCCAGACTTAGAAGTTAGAAGTTAGATTGCCCATCATTTCTATAGGACATGGGATTTTTTTTTTTTTTTTTTTTTTTTGAAATAGAATCTTACTCTGTCATCCAAGCTGGAGTACAGTGGCATGATCTTGGCTCACTGCAACCTCTGCCTCCTGGGTTCAAGCAATTCTCCTGCCTCAGCCTCCTGAGTAGCTGGGACTACAGGTGCACACCACCACGCCCTGCTAATTTTTGTCTTTTTAGTAGAGATGGAGTTTCACCACGTTGGCCAGGATGGTCTCGAGCTCTTGACCTCATGATCCACCCACCTTGGCCTCCCAACTTGCTGGGATTACGGGCGTGTGCCACCATACCCGGCTGACATGGAATATTTTCGTTCATACGTTTCTTTTCTGTCATGAATATTTTAGAAGGAAGTAGAAGTTGTTCATACCAGGGGGCAACAGCCAAACAGCATGAGCAATCAAGTGTTTCTAATGAAAATTGGTAAGAGGCAGCTTGGGGTGGTGGCTGCGAACACAGAAGCTAGGACCAGGTTTTGCAGATTCATATCCTGGCTATGACACACCCTTGTGGTAAGCAGATTCTTTTTGTTTGTTTGTTTGCGACAGGGTCTTACTGTGTCATCCAGGCTAGAGTGCAGTAGCACGACCTAGGCTCACTGCAAACTCTGCCTCTGGGGTTCAAGTGATTCTCGTGCCTCAGACTCCTGAGTAGCTGGGATTGTAGGGCGCACCACCACCCTGGCTAGTTTTATATTTTTGTAGAGATGAGGTTTTGTCATATTGGCCAGGCTGGTCTTGAACTCCTAGCCTCAAATGATCCTCCCTCCTCAGCCTCCCAAAGTGCTGGGATTACAGGCGTGAGCCACCGTGCCTGGCCATAGATTCCTTAACCTTTTTTCCATAGCTGCAAAATGAGATTTATAGAGCATCTACTTCATAGAAGTATTACGAAGGTCAAATGAGTTAATATTGTCATGCCCTGAGAAGAGGGCAAAGTGTTTGACACCCAATGATCAAACCAGAAAGCTTGAGCTCATCAAAGACTGTAGTTAGAGGAAAAAGATTCTCTTTTGAGAATTGGAAACTACTGATATCATTACAGCAGCTCTCTTCCTATAACTGCTCTTTACTATTAGGTACATAATTTGAAATATAGTAAAATATTGGATGAGACAATTACAACAAAGAGGTCTTTAAAAAGCTGAAGAAAAACCAAGCTAGAAAAAAATGTGGCAGCCAAGGAGATGTGGACATAACTCACACATTGTGAGACATCAAATGATTTAATGACTGTATTTTATTCTTGTGGGGACATAAATGCCAAGGATACAGAATTTAAAACCATGACTTTCTTTATCATATATAAAGACTGGGCTGCAAGAAGAGAGAAGCCTTCCAGAGGCTGAGACCAAAACATTCTCGTTGCGAAGACATCAAAATTGGAAGCTTTCCTTTATGCCTGAATTTGTCCAAAATTTCTCCCATTCCCTGAATCATTCTAAGCCTTCTTTGTGATCTTCAAGAGAGAATGAACTTTTTATTCATTAGGAATACAGCTTTGAAATAAAATTTAATATGCATTTAAAAAGAGATCAATATATTTTTTAAAAGAGATCAAATATACCTTTGAAAACAAGAGGGGGTCTCACTATTTGTTCAAAAGAGAGTGAGACTCTTTGAAATTCTATAAAGGGGTTATGATGTCTGTTTGTTTGAAAAAGAGAAGCATTAGGATATTTTTAATAATTGGATTTTTAAACAAACCAATGTCAGGAAGTTCTTTTGATTCTTAAGACTGCTGCCCACGTCTCTATCCCCCAATACTTGGTACAGTGTAGGCATGCATTCAGTGTTTGTTAAATAAATAATGGCTGAAATCATCAAAGGCCAAGCATTCAGTATTCACATCTACCTCATGATGTGTGGAAGTACCACCTATTATCAACTATTTACTGGATAACCTAACTATGGCATAGGGAGAACAAATAACTTCTCCAAAGACACATAATAAGAAGTCAGAGTTGGAATTTGAACCCAGGCAGTCTGACTTCAGGGTCTAAGCCTGAAATTCCCAAGAACTAAAGTGCCAGAAGGAATACAGAAAGTAGGAAAAATAAAGCAGAAAGAAGAAAGCTGCTATTAGCCCTTAGAGAATCATTAACAATATTACACAGGGCAAATTCAGAATATTTGGGTGAGAGGTATGACTGTAGCAAAAGTATGAGAACTGAGTGAGGAGACAGGACACTGAAACGAGTCTGAGAAAGAGAGACAGAGAGGAGAAAATGACAGCCATGTTACAGCAGATAAGGGCAACAGGTGGGACAGCAGAGCCATGGGAGACTTACCTGAGTTCCCTGTTCCCTCTAGGAATTGAGAAGCAGGTGCTTTCTGATAGCATAGAGGGTGGGGAATTAGTTGGGTGGTTGGCAGAAAGACCCAGTTAGGAAGATGCCTGGATTCATGTCATAGAAGACTTGAGTGGCCGTGAGGTCAGCTCAGGGCTGGAGACCATAAACTAGCAGAGAAATCAAGTCCACTCCCCTTGGGATATTCTTCCAATAGCCTTTGACAATCTAGTGCAAATATCATCTATGTGGGTGGAATTTATCAAGAGTTCGTAGTTGGCTGGGTAGGCAGAGTGGGAAGATAAGAGCACTAGATGCTGATGGTCTTTTTACAGGATAATTAAGAGGTCTACACTGGCTAGGAAGTTCACCACAGTGCGAAATCTACACTGGCTAGGAAGTTCACCAAAAGCAAATTAGTTGACTAAAAGAACAGGAAGGAGTTGAAGAGAATGGGCGAGGTGAAGTCTACGGGCAAGTATAAAGAAGGAGGATACAAGAGAACCTTTGCCTGTGGAAGGTGTGACTCAAAACGGGGGATTCAGCCCCCTTTCAGTAGGAGACCGCACAGGTGGGCCAGGATTCAAGTGCAGACCATGGAAGAGCCTGCTGAAATGTGGCCAGTCTCCTGTAAGCCACTCAGGGCACTCCAGGCTGGGATGAGGCTGCTGAGTTCAACCCAACATCTTGAATAAAGCAAGGACTTCATGGTCTGCCTCTGACAGTCTTCAGAAGGATTATTACAATGTGTCAGGGAAGTGCCCATGCAGCCAGTAAAAAGAAAATAAAAACAACAGTCATTCCAGGATTACTCAGAAATTATTCAACTTGAATTGCATTCTTTCTTCAGGAACGAATCTCCCATGTGAAATATATTCTCCCTACATGTTTATCTACTTTAAATATCCCATTTTATAAAATTGAGCACATATAAGCTGCTATATAAACTGTAATTTTACTACTCTGAGCCTGTTTTGAATTGCTGTAAATTAAGAATCATAATAATACCATAGAAACAGCATAAGGATAAATTTAGACCACATATAATGTCCCCCCTCTTTCGTTTAGATCCCAAGTTCTGATGTCGGGACAAATTAGCTGGAAATCACTGGTATTTTTACTTTCTTGGCTAAGTAAATTGGCACCATAATGGAGCGGATATCCTTAACTAAGTTACTACCTATTCAGCAAACCAGCTGTGAAATAATGTGATTCTTGATGCTTTATTACTAATTTGGGTGGTAACTATTATTTCCAATTATTCAAATCAAGTAATATTGCATTAGCATTTCATGTCACATAACAATTAAATTGGCATGTCTTCAATTTGAATGAAATATAGCTTCAATCTGTATTTACAGAAATGGAAAAAAAATACCTGCTCACTTACTGATTTATATGAGACCTCCTCTTTTGGAAAAGTCATTCTTGCTGGGAAAAGTCTTGGCAAGGGTGCTTGGACTGGGAATGTCTCTGACTAATGGGTAATACTGTTTCAGGACGGGAGATATGAGGATCTGCGGCAGGATAACAGCCAGGAACCCAACTCTCCTGGGATCACGGGGAGTGGAGGTCATGGAGTGGGGGAGAGAGGAGGATGGAGAGAGATGGGGATGGGGAGCACTGAGATGAGGTAGCTGGAACCCTTTCCTGAGACCTCAGATGTCTTCAGTAATGTGAATAAATGGGGTTTGTGAACCTGGACATGCTGACATTTGGAGCTGACAATTATTTGTCATGGGAGGCTGTCTTAATACATCGTAAGATTTTAGCAGCATCACTGAAATCCAGCCAAAGGATACCTGTGGCATCCCCCTTCACAGTGCTGAAAATCAAAAATGTCTCCAGATGTTGCTAAAATTCCCTAGGTTGAGGGGGAGAGAAAGAGGTGAAATTTCCTCTGGCTGAGAACCATTTAACTGAACTTCCAAAATCTTTGTTGGGACTGGACATTTATGGAACCAGAAGGGGCTCAGCATGGTGACTGGATTGACTCATAATCAAAATGGCAAAGAAATTAAAAAAAAAAAAAGCTTAGACCAAAGAACTATAAGGGAGTGACTATGAGGAAGTAAGGCCCCAGGTAGTTCAGACATTGTGTAGGGATGGGGGACAGTCCCAGGTCCTGGCAGAGGCTCGCCAGGTACAGTTATGTAAGTTACTCAGAAAACTGGGGGGCCCACAGATCATATTCATAATTGTGTTTTCTTGTTTGCTTGTTTTTAAATTCACACATTAAAAGAACCATTCAAGTGAACTATAAAACGACATGAAAAATCCATTTAAATTGGTATAAATATTTTAGGGAAAGAGAGATCTTATTGAAAATGATTGGATATTGTTAATGCTGCTTCCAACTTGAGTATGGGCTCTGTGGTAGATCAGCCTTGGGTCACTTTCTCATTATGCATTTATGTAGAGATACTATACTACTTTTGTAATTATAAAAAGAAAAAAATGCAACAAACTTTGACGGAATATTTATAGTTGAAAATACACAAAAAAGTCTAAGTGTTTCAGAATGAGGGTCTGTTGGGGGCTTGAAGTGGCATCACTGTCTTAGAAGCAGGATCATCCTGCAGGTGCAGCTGCTGCAGGACATTTTAAAACATTTTTAGACCCGTCACAGATTTTCTATCACTTGTCTCTGCATAGCTGAATGAAAGCTGCTGGGCCAGGCATGGAGTATAATCCCAGCACTTTGAGTGGCTGAGGCAGGAGGATTTCTAGAGCTCAGGAGTTCAAGACCAGCCTGGGCAAAATAGTAAGACTTTGTCTCCGAAAAAAAATTAAAAAGGAAACCGCACAACATAATGAGATACTGAGGACTTGCCTCTGGTCCACAGGCACCAAGAAGGTGTTGCCTTTTCTCATCACTTTGAAGCTTCCAAATGTTGAATGGGGTGTGGTTGAATCCCATTAGTTTGCAAGTTTATTTAGGGGTGGGCAATAGACTGGTAATGCATTTGATAAGGAAGATGACCCATTTCTCATATCCACATAAAGTATGCACACTCCTTTTATTAGTCTACATATGTCAGATCCAGGCTCAGCTTGCATTAACTTCTATTCAGCCAAATTATAAGGGTTTCCTGCATGGATGTGGTTGCCAAATATTGTACTTTTCTCCCCTAGACCCATAAAAAACTATCTCTGAGACAAAAAGGATGAAAACAAATTGTTTTACCTTTAACTCAAAAACGCAAAGAGGGCTGGTCTGCCTCACTCCTACCTCCATATGTGCAGCTCAGAATCACATTTGTGGAGGATTCGAAAAACATTTACCAAATTCCTGAATCTTTAGGGGGCCACTTATTTACATTGCTTTTGCCATTTAAAACATTGCATATATTTAAAGTGTACAATATAATGTTTTGATATCCTTATCTTGATCTACATATATATAGTAATACAGTAATCAATACATTGATTACTACAGTAAATGACGACAACAACAAGAAAAGACGGAGACGCTGCCATTCACAGCAGCAAACTGGATGACAGACAAAGGAAAAAAATACTGCATGGTCTCACTTGCATGTGGAATCTAAAAAAAAAAAAGGAATATGTAAAATGGAGAGTAAATATTTACCAAGGGCAGGGAGTGAAGGCAGGAAAGGGGAAGATGAAAATCAGAGAGTGCACAGCTGCACTCACAGGGGATGAAAAAGTCTAGCAACCTCCTGTACAACATGAGGACTACAGTTGTAAATAATATTGTATTAGAGACTGGTAATTTGCAAAAAGAGTAGATTTTAGGTAGTCTTACTATACACATACACAAAATAGATGATTTGCCTTTAGATCAGTGTATTAGTCCATTTTTACACTGCTATGCAAAATATCTAAGACTGGGTAATTTATAAAGAAGTTTAATTGACTCACAGTTCTGCCTGGCTGGGGAGGCCTCAGCACACTTACAATCATGGTGGAATAGCAAGCAAGCCATGTCATACATGGCAGCAAGACAGAAAGATAGTGAAGGGGGGAGATGCCACTTTTAAATGATCAGATCTCCTGAGAACTCACTCCCTATCAAGGGAACATCATGGGAGAAACCACCCCATGATCCCATCACCTCCCACCAGGTTTCCTCCTCAACACATGGGGTTTACAATTTGAGATGAGACCTGGGTGGGAACACAGAGCCAAACCATGTCAGTAAGACTCCAGTGTTAACCAGGGAGCACAGAAGGATGAGTTCAACATTCCTGAGACATTTTGTACTTTGAAAAATCCTTTTCAAAAAATTTCCCTTGACATATATCCAATATGTTAATTCTTGCTCACACATCTCACACATAAACAGAAGTCACAGATGAAACCTTCCCTCTATTTTAAAAAAAGTAGATTTAGGAAAGAGCTTCCAAACAGGAGGAAAAGGCTATCAGCTACATCATTTCCTTTTCAAAAGACACATCAAGAAAAAAATCGACTTTATTGAATGGTTCCACCAGTTTTGAAGAGAGCCATCAAACTTCTTTCACAAATTTCATCCCAGCCATCTGAAGGTGAGGACAGTTTTACAAAAACAGTGCCATAATGCAAATATTTTAATTAATTGTGTCTCAAAAAATGAGAAGCATTGAATCTATTATACTATCCAGATAATAAGCATACAAAAAAAAAATCAATTCAGATGTACAGACTTCCCTGTGAACTTTAAGGCTGCTCTGGGAAAGGAGAATGAGGGTGTAAGAGGCCTTAAGACCTGAAAGGACGTGGAAGAACACAATATTTGGGGTGTTTTTTAAATATATATATATATTTTTTACTGCATTTTAGGTTTTGGGGTACATGTGAAGAACATGTAAGATTGTTGCATAGGTACACACATGGCAGTGTGATTTGCTGCCTTCCTCCCCATCACCTATATGTATGGGGTGTTTTAATTTAAAGAAATAGCAAAGTTGAGAATGCTTGCTTTGAATAACTTGATTTGTTTGTTCACTATGAAATGAAAGTTCCAGGGTAGAGACAGAATCTGGTCTAATAACTTTACTTGCCACTAATTTGATATCTCATGACACAGATTCTCTGTCAACTTTTCCATGGAAGTAGAAAATTCCAGTTGTCAGGATTGTCTTGGAGTTCTAAGCTGACTTTGTTCATGCAACTGGGCATGGGAGGCAGAGGGGGCATTGTAACCAATCACAAAGTTCCTTTTGCATCATTGGAGACACAAAAGGACATGTGCTTTCCTAATTTATTCAGGATTGCTTTCTACCAAAGGAGACTGCTTATTAATCTGTTGAACATTTGTATGTCTTATTTTAAGAGATATCTGTTCAGGTCTCTTATCTATTTTTTTAAACAGGTTATTTGTTTTCTGGCTATTGAGTTGTTTGAGATCTTTACGTATTTTGGATGTTTTGAGTTAATTTTTGAATATGGTGGGAGGTAAGAATCCAGTTTCATTTTTCTGCCTGTGACTATCTAGTTTTCCTCAGCACCATTTATTGAAAAGATTGTTCTTTCCCCACTGTGTGTTCTTGGCATCTCTGCAAAATAAAACACTTGACTGTGAATGTGTGGGTTTACTTCTGGGCTTTCTATTGAGTTCCATTGGTCAATGTGTCTATTTTTATTCCAGCACCATGTTGTTTTGTTTACTATAGCTTTGTAATATATTTTGAAGTTAGGTAATGTGATACGTGCAGCTTTATTCTTTTTGCTCAAGATCGTAGGGTCTTCTGTGGTTCCACATGAATTTTAGAATTTTTTTCTATTTCTGTAATTTATTTGTAGTTTTAGGAGTCTTTTCCTTGTAATGTCTTTCTTTACTTGAGCAGGTTAATTTCAGAGGATGTAATACCTGCTGATACCAAGGAAGTGCTCACTTGGAAGCTGAGCACACAGGAGCTTGCCTGTCCCTCTCTATCCCTTTGAGAAGGACCAGTCTCTCTTTAGGGGACTCAGATGTCTGTTCTAATAAAAACAGAAAATTTGAGAACTTGGGTAGAATCACGTCCTGTGTGACCCTGCATAGGCAGTTGGACAAAGCTTCAGCACAGGTCTGTGCTTTGTTCATGAGGCATGGAAGCAGCATCGCAGATCAGCCTCTTTACAGGGCAACTGCAAAGCGCTTCACTCCCTGACCGTTTCTGATCTCATTCAGGGGAATGGTACTGACCTTGATTTCCTACTGTTTATTGTCTCATGTAAACATATGAATCAGTATCAGTTTGGTAGACCCTTAATAATCTGATGAAAAGGTTGAAAAAATATTTGGAGCAAAGAGCATATGTCGACAATGAAGAAAATAATGTTATTTCACTGGTTACCTATTAATGGACAGAAATAAACATTGTGATGCTTTCCTCTATGAGGTAGGAGTCGCCTGCTTATATAACAAATAAACAGCAAGGGTTCCTTCACTGTCCAGTAAATAAACAAATTGGATAATGTCATTTTTGGCTCAATATTAAAACTAAACATTGGATGTGTTTAGTGGTTTCCTGTCCTGCTTAGAATAAAATCCAAAATCCATATTAGGACTTTCAAGGTTATATATTATTTCTGGATGTCTTGACCATGTTGTTCCCGGATACTATTCATTGGATTCTTGCCATATTGTCCCATTTCCTTTGCCTCAAATACTGCCAAGCACACCTCTGCTCTTTTTTCTTCCTGGAAGTTAATTCTCCAAATATTTTCCTCATTTTGTTCAGTCTCTGTGCAAATTCGACTCTTTCAGAGAGGACACCTTGAACTTCCTGTATGAAATAATACTACTTGTCATCCTCTTAATCCTTGCCCTACATTAAATTGTTATCTTTCACCATTACTTGATACTATATGGCATCTATTTCTTCTGTTGTTTATTCTCAACTCTGTATACCAATTGCTTTCAAATGCTTTTGTTAGGACTCAGTCTAAAAACAAGCAAACAAAAAGGAAAAACAATCTCATGACTCTATATGCACACAAATGTTCCATTGATCAATATTCACCTCTACCATATACAATCTGACTCGGAAACAGCATTTCTATTTTTTTTTTTAAATGTTCTATTCGCCACCGCACTGCAGTGAGATTCTGTCTCAAAAAAAAAAAAAAAAATACCTCCAGCCACTGAATTTAATTTATGGTCAATGGGCTTCAAACTGCAGATGGGAAGGCCCTGAATTAGACTATAAAGTCTGTGCAAGCCAGGGCTCAGTGAGTTTTGTACACTGCTGCAAAACACATTGCTACTGTTCTGATAGCACATGGAAGGGGGAGGAAAACAATTTGTGTTGAATGAATAAATAAATTTAAAAAAGGTTCTGGTATGTCCATAGATACTGAACTAAGCACTGGGAATATTATGATGAAGACTACAGATATCTTCCAACTTGTTACATGCAGATCAGGAGGAAGGTTAAAAAGTAAACACATGCAGTCATTTTGTATATTTAGTCAGCAAATACAAGGCTGCAAGAGCCTGCTAGTTGCTGGAGGTGTGGGATGCAAAGATGCATAAACCTTACTTGATGAACAGTGCAAACTGCTGTTAGAGTGGCCTGCAACAGTTTCCGAATAACTAGGTATTTTGTCAAGTGTCGTTAAATGGAAATCTACCATGACCTACCGTCATCAGTGGTTGGGTTCATAACCCTATGGAATGCATTGTAATTTAAGTAATGCTGTCCTACTGGGGATATTGAGCAATGTTACTGAAAAAAAAATCTGTGATTCTTTGTTTACAAAATGAAAATGCAGACCAGAGAAATTTCTCTGGGTCATTTCATATGTCTTTGTTCCAATCAAAAGTCCCACAAAAACATATTGATGTCTGCTTTGATAGAAGGATAAAAATCAATTTAGTGTGCCTGCTGAAACTTAATAATGATCAGACTAATTGGAGAGTCTGTTTGTGACAGTTTATTTCTCCCTAACTGTGACAATGGTTTTGCACACTTTCCACTGATCTTTTCAGAATTTGCAGAGCTAGAATCAACAGAAAAATGTCAGTAGTTTAGAAACTACATAATGCAGAAAGCCTATTTTATTAATCCTTATTTTGAATCAAGATGTAATCCAAGCGCAGAGGCAGGAAACATTAAAAGGGAAGGTAATTCCATAAATACTCACTAAGCTACCACTGCATTCCAATACAGCCCTAGGTATTCAGAGGCTTCGGTGATGAAATGTTGTGTATTTGGTTGGTTGATTGATTGGTTTGTTGTTGCAGGGTCTTGCTCTGTCACTCAGGCTAGGAGTACAGTGGCTTGAACTGGGCTCACTGTAGCCTTTACCTTTTGGGCTCAAGTGATCCTCCCACCTAAACCTCCCAAGTAGCTGGGACTACAGGTGTGCACCATCACACCTGGTTAATTTTTTTTTTTTTTTTTTTTTGTAGAGATGGAGTTTCACCATGTTGGCTAGTCTGGTCTCAAGTTCCTGGGCTGAAGGGATCTGCCTGCCTTGGCCTCCCAAAGTGCTAGGACTATAGGTGTGAACCACCATGCCCAGTCTAATTGTTGTTATTTATTTCTCCCCCTCTGTGAAAGACACTTGACTGCAGCCAAGAGAAAATTGCAAGGTAATACAGTATAGTGTATTTTGTAAACTCTTCATGCACTAGAAGTTGGGAGGTGGGAAGCAACCTGAGGAGCATGGTGTGACGGGAGGCAGTGTAAGATGGGGAAGGAGGACAGCAGTGTAGAGTAAGCAGAGGATCCTAAGTGTAACCTCAGGTCTATCACTATCAATTTTGTCAGACTCGTGGAATGTCTTAACTACTCTAGTCCAAGTTCCCTAGTCTGATAATTGGAAATAGCAAAAAAGTATAATTTACAGGTGACTCATTCATTTTTTGTAAATGTTGACTGAACTTCCATGGGGTAAGCAGGAGTTGCTGTTTTGGTTGCTCATCATTCATCACTTTACTCTGGTAACTGCATCCCACTTGCCCATAAGCACACCTGCTTTCCCTCTGTCTCAGCCCTTGCCGTTCTAGTAAAACTTGACTCCATCTCCAACTCAGGGCAGTGTGGGTCACATGGTCCAGACCTGAGCCAATCAAGACAGAGCAATTTTCTGGCCAATGAGAAAATGGTTCTGAGAGGGACGCAGGATCCAGCCAGAGATACAATTTTGCTGAAAATTTTGGAAGACTCTTACTTTATTCTCACTGGCTCTAAACGTGGAGAGGATGTAAGTGCTTTTCAAAGTGCAAATATGATCTCCACTGTCCCTTGCATCAATTCCTTCAGTGTCTTCGCATATTTTTCCAGACGTCAAGCAGTGCAGTGACAGCAAATGCTCTGGTGCCGCAGTGCTCACCGTGATCCTCTTTCCCTTCTGCAGAAGTGGTCCAGGTTCATGGGCCCCAAAGCACATGCAGTAGCAGGGCTTCTGTAAGGAAAAGGGTTCAAGGTTACACATTCAGAAAACCATTCAAATATTTGCCAAGGAATTAAAAATGGATTTTTAAAGTATGGTGTGTGTGTGTGTGTGTGTGTATGCATGTATATAATATGTTATATGTTACATATATTATGTATAATATTTCATACACAATGGAATATTATTCAGCCCTAAAAGAGATTCCATACATGCTACAACATGGGTGAACTTTGAGGATATTATGGTAAGTAAAATAAACCATATGCAAGGACGAATATTAGATGATTTCACTGATATGAGGTAGCTGGGATACACAAATTCATAGAGACAGAAGTAAAATGGTGGTTGCCAGGTGCTGGAGGAAGTAAATGGAGAGTTATCATTTAATATGAACAGAATTTCAGTTTTGCAAGTTCAAAAAAATCCAGAAGTGGATGGTGGTAATGGCTGCATAGCCATGAAAATCTATTTAATGTCACCCAACTGTACACTTAAAAATGGTTACGATGGTAAGTTTTTATGTTGCATGTATTTTGGCACAAATAAAATTAAAAATAAAAAAGCATATTGTGGTGATCATCCACCAAGGTAGTCTTAAAAGATTCTAAGCAAGGGATTGTGGCATTTCATCAGCTTCCAGGTGATTCCACCCTTGAACTTTTGTGATGTATGTGCACAAACGTCTTTTTTGAGATGGGGTCTCTCTTGTTGCCCAGGCTAGAATGCAGTGGTGTGATCATGGTTCACTGCAGCCTCAACATCTTGGACTCAAGTGAGCCTCCCACCTCAGCCTCTCAAGTAGCTGGGGTTACAGGCACACACCTACAAACCTGGCAATTTTACGTTTTCTATAGAGATGGGGTCTCACTAGCAAGTGAGACCCTGTCTCAGCTTCTGAAAGTGCTAGAATTACAGGCATGAGCCACCACACCCAGGTGCACAAACTTCTATTCCTCACACAAATTAAGCTCCCTCAACAAGATAGAAAATATTAAAGAAAAGTTAGGAGACACAAATGATAAATGAAGTTTAATGTAGCCAGTTAGAGTCCCAGAGGAGAGAATATATACATAGAAAGAGAGGCAACATTTGATGAGATGATGAGAGATACATTTTCAAGGACTAATGAGAGACACAAATCCAAAGATTCAGAAAGCACAACACATACCAACGAGGATTAAATAACTTTAAAAATTGCAAACTTGCATAGTCTAGTGAATGTGTAGAACACGAAAAACAGAGAGAAAGGCAGATCATCTATGAAAGAATAGCGGATGGACTAAAAGCAGATTTCTCAGTGTGTCATCTTTTAAGAACAAGGGTAAAAAAAGACTTTATTTTAAATGAAAACAAACAAAAGAAAAAAACAAATTAGGCTCCTCCTTCACAAGGCCTTTAGTAGCCAGTGCTAACTTAATCTCCTAAGTTTGGATTTGAGTCTCTCGTTAGTCCTCTAGAATTTACCTCCCCATCATCTCATCTAACGTTCCCTCTCTTTCTACCTGTATATTCTCTCCTCTGGGACTCTAATTTGCTACATTAAACTTCATTTATCATTTGTGTCTCCTAACTTTTGTTTAATATTTTCCATCTTGTGAGGGAGCCTAATTTGTGTGAGGAATAAAAAAAGTTTGTGCACCTGGGTGTGATGGCTCACACCTGTAATTCTAGTACTTTGAGAGGCTGGGACCCCGTCTCTATAGGAAATGTAAAATAGCCAGGCGTGGATATGCATGCCTGTAATCCTAGCTACTGGAGATGCTGAGGTGGGAGGCTCACTTGAGTCCAGGATGTTGAGGCTGCAGTGACTCATGATCACATCACTGCACTTTTCTTGGAAGTTCTTCCCTCTCTCATTCACCTGGTTGGCCTCCCCTCCTCTCTCAGAGCTCAGCTCCTCCCTCATGTCCTCTGTGAAGGCTTCGGTCATCTCCCTTGCCGGATGAAGTCCCCCCCTTTAGGGGCTCTCAAGGACCTGTGGCTGTTCCTCCTTTTGTCCTGCCTGAGTTGTGGCTCACCACAGTGTGTTGATTAGCTGCCTTCTGTCTGTTTCTGCCCCTGAACTGTGAAGGCTAATGGGGTGGGTCTACTCTGTGCATTTGGCCAGCTCTTTATTTACAGTGCTCAGCACTAAACATGTCACTTAGGATACTCTGAATAGGTATTATCTGAGTAGAAGGAAGGAAAGAGAAAAGGGAGGTTGGCGGGAGGAGCAAGCACTTATGTCATGGTTACAAAAGAAGATGGAAGACTTAAAAGCCCTCGAAGCATTCTGACTCCATGTGAGAAGCATAATCAGATCTAAAACAAGATACTGGCAAGAGACAGAAGCTCTTGAGACTATGGCCCTTCTACTGTGATTTTACACAAAATTGTTAGTCCCCAGGGCGCGGAGTTTGCGTTTAAAGATCGTTTTCCTTTCCGGATGCTCATGCATTGTTGCAGGCGTGATTTTGTTAAGAATGTACTTGAGAAGCTTCAGTACTCCTCTATTAGCCAGTGCTAACTTGACCTCTTGGGGAGTACTTACAGAAATGACTGCAAGTACAGCAACAGGAAACAAAAAGCCAGAAACTAAATAGATGTACTTGGATGTACATCAGAAAACTCAAGTGTAGAAACCACGCATTGTTCTTGTTGGTTATTTATAGTCTGAACTTTGATTTCTGTAAACCAGATATGATACATCTTCTCTACTACTTCAAGCGCAGTCCGGCTCCTGTGACTTTCCTCATCCATCCGTGGTTTTATTCTCACCGAAGCCTATTAGCATTTATTTTTATCATCATCGGATGCAGGTTATCGTGTTAACGTTTATTTGAACAGGTCAAAGCTCTGAAGTTTGTTGCATCAAAGGGGGAATCAGCTTTCAAGTTTGAATGACTATATGCTTGTGGGAAACGAAGACCTCAATGTAAGAATATGATATAATTTTTAAATATTTATTCTCTGCCTATGGACAAATTGCATTATAATTTTTGGAACAACACAAAATGAGTAGCAATGCTAATAAACTCACTAACATGTCGCACAGAGGAGGAATTGAGGTTGCGATTACTTTTAGCAACCTCTTGGAGACCGTTAAGCTATGCTTGTGAGAGGTGGATCCAGGCATTGTGCAGTTCCCTCATCCATAAGCCTGTCAGACAGATCCCACCTGAAATACACGGAGGTAGAAGGGATGTAGATTTCCATGAGTTCTGGGAAGGTGGTAAAGTATAAAAGACATTGGATGCAGGACTGGATTACGGAATCTGCAGAGCTCTAGATTTGGATCTTCACGTAACTCTTACCAGTTGGGAGGCCCTGGGGGAAGCTAACATCATGCAGCCTCTGTTTCCCCCATCTCTAAGCTCTAGATCATAATGGTATCTTTTTCACAGTGTTGAGAAAATTAGACTGTCTGTGAAAGTCAGCAGAAAAGTGTATTTCATGTGTTGCCACAATAATTTTGGCCACTGTTTTCATTAATATCATGCATGTTGTAACCATTTTTTCTAAAGCTATAAAACCCTACGGAGTCTATCTGACATAAATGCAGATTTGTGTATCAGAGGGAGTTCTTTCACGTGAAAGTGTTTGAAAGATGATGTTGTTGGTGCCAATACTATTGGGAGGATTCAGGCCACTAGTTATCAAAAGCAAGAGCTTGGCATTTTCCAACACTCTTGACTCCTCTTCATGGTCGCCTGGGTGGCTTCCATAAACGCTTTACTTCACTACAGTTTTCTGAGGCCAGCTGAACCTCCCTAGGGTTCCAGCTTTTTCTGTCCTCTTAGATGCCCAGAGGGTTAGTCTGGAAATACTACCATCTGTGACTGAGCTGAGCCTCTAAGCAAGACTGCTCCTGGAGAAAGGTAGCAATATTTCTATTACTGCCCAATCAGCCCTCCCCTTAATTAAGAGTGGGCTCACTTACAAGTAAGTGGTGGGGGACAAAATCCATTCGCAAAATAAAGCAGCTGACAAACTTCCACTAGACCCTGTGCTGAACTTTTTTCCATGTGTTCAAAATTGAAAGCTGATTGTAATGTCACTTTTAACCGGTAGAACACATTACATGGCTACATAATTACAAAAATTGTGCAATTGCTGATATCAAGGTCATCCTTGTAATCCTGGTCAGAGCTTAGAAAAGCTGTGCTTTCTTAAATACGCTATTCTAAAAATAGATGAAGGCAGAGTCTCCAATATTGAGAGTTATTGCAGAAGTACCTGTAAGCCAAAATTCACAAGTGGTGTTGCTTCAAAGCAGAGAGGAAAACAGTTTCCTTCAGATTCCGTCATCCAGTCATTCACCAGACGGGAGAAAGAAGTGGGGCTTGTGTTTCTCAAAGACTCCTTCAAGGGTAGTCTCTGGGTCTCCACTGGGGGATAACTTTTACCTGCCTCCGTTTGCTGTTCATGTATTCAAGGCAAATTTATTGACTAATAACCATGTAGCATGGAGGGTATTCACAAGACCAGAAAAAAAAAAAAAAAACAAAAAAAAAAAAACAAGCAACACATTGGCAAGAATAATGCTGTAGTTATCTGCAAAGTATTATAGGAGCAGAGATGAGGAGGGATTAACCCTGTCCAGGAAGACAGGACACAGAAGAAGTGACATTTGAGCTGGGTTTGCGCCAGAGATGACAAATAGATTCAATCCTGAGTCCCGACTCCGGGTGTCTGATGTGCTGTGTTGAGAAGGTCTGTGAGGCTGGGCTGCGGGCCTCAGGCAGAGGTACTCTTGCCTATTAATGTCTCCCACAGACCGGTACCTGGGAGTGGGATGGAAGGGCTATATCCTGCCTCAGTTAGCAGCTTGGCCTCAACCACGTCACTGTGCTTCATGTTTGTTTCTGAGAAGTAAGAATTAGATACAAACACATTTTCTCCACCGTCTTCTCATAATAATCAGTGTTCTTTCTAATATTTTCTATCCTCCTCCAGCCTTCTTCACATAAATAAGTCCAGGAACTCCATGGGTGTTTACTAAGTTCAGTGTCGCCAGCCCTGGATACCGTACATTAGTGACTGTAAACTACGGTGTTGCTGGCTAAATACGATCCAAAGATATAATACATTTTGCCCTATAAAGTTTTCTTTATTTTTCTCTGTGTGAGAAAAAAGGAGGATTTGACACTTTTTTTTTAGAGATAGATTTATGGCTTCTCTTCACAACTCATATAATCTGGCAACAGCATCCTCTCATAGGATTTCACAGGGAGATGGGGGTGTTTAGGGAAATCGTCTCCCTGAGAAGCAGCACACAGTGTGAACCTGTGATTAAACAAAGTCAGTCACGTGAAGATCTGGGGCAGAGGTGAGCAAACTCACCTGTAGGGATCTAGACAGTGCAGATGTTTGGCTTTGCCAGGCATGCCGTCCTCGTCATAATGACTTTGTAGTGCTAAAACTGCCATAGACAATACTTACGTGATTGAGTGTGAATTTATTCCAATAAAGCTTTATTTACAAAAACAATCAGCTGGGCATATATGGCCCATGGGCCAAAGTTTGCCAAACCTTGACTTAGGGGAAGAGTCATCCAGATAAAGAAATCATAAGCTGCAAATCCCTAGAGACAGAAAAAAATCTTGTAAGTTTATGTGAAAGAAAAGAAGATTTCATTCTTTATCAAGAATAAAATCAGAGGAGAGTAGGATATGAGAGAATGTGCTCATCTGTCCCTTAGATTTGGCAACCAAGTGGGAGAGAAGTTATACTGAAATTAACTCTAATGTATACACAATCCTACATAGTTCTAAATTTACTTGTCCTGCCACCAACACTCACAGATATCCATGGAATTAATTATTAGTGGATTCAAAGGTGTTTTATTGTGCATTCCATGAGATGTAGTGCAGCCCTTCTAAACATCAACCATGTAATTATCTTCTGTGTCTCTAAGACAATGCAAAAATGCCTGACTTTCCTCTGGATTATGATAGTAAAAAAGAATAAATATAGTTTGCAGAAAAATACCTCATATATAAAGGAAGTAATATCATTGAGTCATAGCACATTTTTATAAGGTGTAATTCTCTGAAAAATATTAAAATATATTTGGAATCGTTTACAACTCTGCCCAGATATTTGGATAACTGAGACATACCAATTTGTGATAAAGAGTTAATGTGAAAAGGGTGATTTCACTACAGTATTTTTATCTGCCTTAGCAGAGGATGAGGAATAACAGATAACTTAGCAATCATGTAGCCTAGCATTTCCAAAGTCAAGGAATATTGAAAAGCCCTGACAACGTGAGTATGAACACGGCATTAAATATCTTGAATTAAATAGTGAGAACGCCACTGCCTTTTTAATCCCCTTTTAAAATTATTTTGATTATACTCTGTGAAAAATCTCAGTTTCGTACAGCCATGTTTTAACGCTGGCTTTTCTCCTTTTTTGCAAAGAGAATTCTGATCTCCAGCTCAGAGCCCTCAGCAGGCGCAGCATCCATGACATTGATTAAATTTGGCTTGTTTTTGTCTTCCCGGTTAACTTCTATGCAGGGTTTGCTCTTCCCAAAACTCTCCACTCTTCCGCATCCTGCCCTCTGTCCTGGGAGACTGTCCTGAATAGACAACATCACTGGGCTTTCAGGCTCTCTGGCTTCCCACTGGGCTAGCTGAACCCTGAGGGGAGGACTGAAGGGAGGGAAGAAAGTAAGGTCAAAGCAATTTTCCTCTTGACGTTCTCCACTGGAGGTCACCTCAAGCTGGCTCTGTCCCTTGGGTACTGATCTACATGCCGTCCTCTTCTTCCTATTTCTAATAAACTTTCCCACTCCCTCACCCTTGTACACATAAGGAAGTGTTCCCTATACCCCATCCAAATCTGTTTTATCTGCATGGGTCCTGTTGAAACCTAAATAGCACAACTTCAATTTATGTTGGTTTATGTCACTTACCTATGAACAGCCATGACAGAAATGTGCCTTTTAAAATAAATAGTTAAGTTTTCAGAATGATCCACTTTCTTCTTTGAGACAGGGTCTCATTGTGTCACCCAGGCTGGAGTGCAGTGGTGCGAACACTGCCTGCTGTAAATTCAACATCTCGGGCTCAAGCCATCCTTCCCTTTAAGTCCCCAAAGTAACTGAGGCTACAGGCACGTACCACCACGCACAGCTAATTATTTATTTTTTGTAGTCACAAGGTCTCCCTGTATTGCCCAGGCTGGTCTCAAACTCCTGAGCTCAAGTGATCCTCCCACCTAGGCCTCCCAAAGTGCTAGGATTACAGGCATGAGCCACTGCACCCAGTCAATCCACTCTGTTTTTTCTCTCTTTTTCTTTCCCTTCCTTCCTTCCCTCCCTCCCTCCCTCCCTCCCTTCCTTTCTTCCTCTTTCTTTCTTCTTTCTTTCTTTCTTTCTTTTTGATGGAGTTTTACTCTTGTTGCCCAGGCTGGAGTGCAGTGGCACGATCTCGGCTCACTGCAACCTCTGCCTCCCAGGTTCAAGAAATTCTCCTGTCTCAGCCTCCCGAGTAGCTAGGATTACAGGATTAATTTTTTTTTTTGTATTTTTAGTAGATCCATGTTGATCAGGCTGGTCTCAAACTCCCGACCTAAGGTGATCTGCCCGCCTCAGCCTCCCAAAGTGCTCGGGTTACCACTGTGAGCCACCGTACCCAGCCAATCTACTTTCAATATAAATATTAGATAACAATTCAAGTGATACTGAAATATGCTAGAAAATTATGAAGATGATTTGTGGCTGACGACATTGGTCCAGGCTTGTGATTTTTTAATTGGTTGGTGTTTTAGTTTGTGATTTTACATTTAACTGAAATGGAGAGGGGGAAGGGATGTGCTCAAGGTCACCACGAAAATAATTGGTTGTATGTCAAAGCCATAGCTAGAAACCACATCTGCATAATTGTCTGGCCATGGTTGCCTCTATCATACCAGATGGCCTAATCCCAGCATTAATGATGTGGGCTGAACAGACAGACATTATCACCAAACAAGGGATAGTAAATTCTACAAATCCAGCACTGGAGGTGTTTAAGGAACCTTAATATATGCAGCTTTTCAAGGCTGAATGGAGTCTAGCTGTCTTGGATGATGTGAACAAATATCCACTGTATTCCCATACAGGCTAATATCAGAAACATCCACCCAGGGCAAGTATATGTGCTCTTTCCCAAATAAATTCAAGGAGACGAAGAAAGTAGGCAGTCAGCCCAAAGTCACACTTTACAGAAATATAAGGCTAAAATCAAAAGTTAGGGTAGCCTCAGGCAATAAGAAAAGCAACCAAGAACTTTTTTCTGCCCATAGAAGAGAATTCAAAGATAACATGGGGGCAGAAATAGTACAGTTAATAGGAGTCATCTGTGTCAAACACAGGATGGTACTCCTCATCCTCTACCTCCTCATAAAACTGTAAGAACAGTCTCTCTTTTTCAACTCCTAGGAAAAATGTTTCTGTCATAAGATGATGCAGACAGTACCCATAGTTTGCAGGCTAAAACGTTTTTAAATTAGTTACCAAAATTTAGAAATGGAAGATTTTACATAAAAATTTAGATTTCCAGACTCTCTTGAAGTCTTAAAATTTGAGTCTAGATTCCAACATGACAGTCGGCCAGGACGGGTATTAATATCCTCCACCTTCCCCATAGATGGCAAATGATCTCTACTTGAGAGACTCAGCACATGGTATGCTTTATATTCAGCTGAAAAAGAGAGAGAGACACACACACTGACTGGACCCTGCTTGCATTTTAGTTTTTTGTTGTTGTTGTTGTTTTTGTTTTGAGACTATGTCACACTCTAATAGTTTCAGAGAAAATTGTGCACTCCAGGCTGGAGTGCAACGGCGTGATCTCGGCTCACTGCAATCTCTGCCTCCCAGTTTCAAGTGATTCTCCTGCCTCAGCCTCCCAAGTTACTGGAATTACAGGCACACACCACCACACTCAGCTAGTTTTTGTATTTTTAGTAGAGACAGGGTTTCATCATGTTGGCCTTGTGATAGTCTCCAACTCATGACCTTGTGATCTGCCCTCCTTGGCCTCCCAAAGTGCTGGGAATACAGGTGTGAGCCGCTGCACCCGGCTGCATTTCAGTTTGAGTATCCAAAGAAAAGAGAAAATATGAAATTACCAGGTACTGACAATTACGAATTCTTGAAGCTTTTGTAATTCTCAGTCCAAGTATGTGGAGGCAACAGCAGGTGAAGAGTCTGCTTCTCTCTGTGGTCCTGTTTTGAGTATTCTCTACATGTTTTCTTCTTGAAAATATTCTATTTGCTCAATGTGTTTTTGAAACCCTGTTGCCTAAAATAGCATCACTTTTCTTAAACCAACTTCGTTTCTGTTACCTGGGTGAACCTAATACAATTTCCCTATACATCTGTCAAGTTAATCCATTTGCTGTCATCTTGTATTTTGAGTTGAAGCTAATACGTACACTAATCTTTAATTTATAACATGAATTCCATTAGATCAGGTGGGTTTAAAAGAAAGGCTTTATTTTGATCCCAAGATGTATTCTGTGAACACCACTTAATATCACGTGTGTTCAGTGAGTTGAATAAATCTAGCTGCTCTGCTTGCTGCGGGTCTTACTAAATACACTCAGAGTTGTAATGCTACTAGGTGTTCTAAAATTTTTGCTGAACAAAATATTTCAAAAAGAAATATTTAGGTCACTTGTAGAAGTAAACTCTACTCTGAAAACTTGGTTACAGAGTGGTTCAAACTTTCTTTTATGTTTTCAAATGATTGCATCCTTTTTTAAAAATGTAGTAGTCCTGTTCTCTCAATTAAATGAAGGATGGGAAATAGGAATTCCATTTATAATTATTGCTGTAGTTATCACATTGTGACTCATATACTCCCCCAAATATAATCTATTTCACAAACACATTGCTCTTTTTATAAAGAATTGGGTTTGGAGGCTGAATTGCAGGGGGATCTAAGGCCTGGGAATTTCCCCAGTTAAAAGATATTTTTTTCTAACCAATTAACTCATGCACAAATCAAATTCTCTGCTAGGGCAGATGGGCCTTGCCATATTTCTCCATGCTCACATTTTCTCTGGAACCATTCATTTCTGTAGGTTTTTTTCCTTTAAATGGCAGCAGAAGAGGGCAACTCTATGAGTGCCAAGGGAAGACAGCAGGTATTTTGAAATCCCGTGCCACTTGTAGGGATCCTGGCCTTTTCTTTCTCAGCTTCTACCACAGGTGCAAACAGTGGGGCAGAGTCTACACATACCTCTGGGTTGAGATTTCAGTCCCCAGGCGCAGTGTTAAAAGCTCACCACACTCTGCGTCTCTTGCTAACGTTGCGGGTAGAGAGTTTATTTCCTTAAGAAAGCAAACAGCAACTCCGTCTTCCACAACTGCTCAGTGTCCTGCAGTTGTCTCTATGGATAGCTTAGGGTTTACTTTAAAATGAAGATGATAAAGCAGCTCTAGGAGCAATTTAAGTTCCCTGAATCTGGCATCAATATGATAGGGAGACCCTGAGCTTCTACACGTGAGAGTACGTATGATTTTTATGTGTAACACCAAACACACTGAATAGAAGTTAAGGATATAATTGTATGTAAAAGTGTGTTTTTGTATGTGTGTGTGCATAAATATGTGTGTGCACCTGTGCTATGAGTGGAAATTTAGATGGGGTCAAGTATCTGTTTTCCACTTACTAATCTAGGGCTCTTTGTGCCCTAGAGGATTTACATTATAAAGTCCTTGTGGGAATCTAGTAAGTGTCAGGCTCATAGAAAATGCTCAGTGGTATTTCTATTTCTAGATCCTTGAGGAATGGTCACGCTATCTTCCACAGTGGTTGAATTAATTTACACTCCCACCAGCAGTGTAAAAGCGATGGATGCAGCAAACCACCATGGCACGTGCATAGCTATGTAACAAACCTGCACAATCTGCACATGTACCCCGGAACTTAAAGTACAATAAATAAATTAAAATAAAATGCTCAGTGGATGTTGATTACAATGATTACTATTACTATGGCTGATAATGTCAAGATCGCCTAAAATGCTTGCTTTTGGAAATGTTACCCCTCAGTTTCCTCTTCTTTAAATAGCAATTATAACATATCACAGGATTCTTGCTAGAATTATATGAATTAGTACACTACAAATGCTCAAAGAGTCATGGTAGCATACTGATTTACAGAATGAACTCCAGAGCTGACATGGAGTTCATGTCAGCTAATCCCTGTACGACTTTGCTCAGGGGACCTAATCTGTCTCCTCATCTGTAAAAATGAAGGTAACAATGGTACTTACTTCTTGGAGATGAAGTGAGGATTAAATATCTCAAGGCAAGTAAAGAATTAGAATGGTAACTGCTATGTAGTGGGTGTCTGTAGATGCCAGATATAGATATCTGTGGGAAACACTTGACTGCCTTCTCACTGGGCTCACAGTAGACAACTGTGGGCTCTCTTGCTGCCTGTGCTGAGCGGCGTGGTCTGAAGGGGCTCATCTATCTGTACAGTTTCACTTGGATTCCCATCCTCTCCTTGAGCTACCCCTATGTCACTATCATTTCATACAGGGCCTTCGAGATACAGTCGCCAGCTTGTAAGATGCTGTTATATGTCCTCTGGCAAGGATTAAAAACTGTCCCACTGATACTTAAAAGAAAGTATGGGGCCAGGCGCGATGGCTCACGCCTATAATCCCAGCCCTTTGGGAGGTCGAGGAGGGCAGATCACAAGGTCAACATGGTGAAATGCTGTCACTACTAAAAAGACAAAAATTAGCTGGTCATGGTGGCCCGTGCCTGTAGTCCCAGCTACTCTGGAGGCTGAGGCAGAAGAATCGCTTGAATCCGGGAGGCAGAGATTGCAGTGAGCCAATATCACGCCACTGCACTTCAGCCTGGCAACAGAGCAAGACTCCGTTTAAATAAATAAATAAATAAATAAATAAATAAAAGTATGTTTACATCTTAGTTTAGGGCTTGGCATGATATGGAGAGAAATATTCAACTTCAAAATAATGAATTCATTGCATTTTTTAAAAGCACAATTGAATACCACCTTGATAACAAGGTATACGGGCAGCTAATGTGCACAGCCTCTGGCTGGAGAGCACAGTAACTCCCAGGCAGGGTGTACACTTTGCAGGGTCTGAGTTCAATAGTGGTGTGTCTTTCTGGGGGTCTCTTTCACCACTTAAGCCTTAGCCTTCACCTGTAAAAGATAGGTGACCAGGTGTCTCTGTGAGAAAAAAATAAGTAAATACATGGATTAGCATCTAGGATACAACAAGTACTCAATGAGACAACAGTGAAATCCAGGCAAATGGCTGCATGCTTAGTAGACACTGTGTGCCCACACGCTTTTACAAAAACGTGATGGAGCAAAATTGGAATTTGAAATTGCTTTATTTGAAAATTCAGTTAAGGCTGGGTACAGTGGCTCCTGCCTGAAATCCCAGCACTTTGGGAGGCTGAGGCAGGTGGATCACCTGAGGTTAGGAGTTCAAGACCAGCCTAGCCAACATAGTGAAACCCTGTTCTACTAAAAATACAAAAATTACCCAAGCATGATGGCACACACCTGTAATCCCAGCTACTAGGGGGCGCTGGGGCAGGAGAATCATTTGAACCAGGGAGGCGGAAGTTGCAGTGAGCTGAGATAGCGTCACTGGACTGTAGCCTGGGCAACAGAGCAAGACTCTTTCTAAGAAAGAAAGAAAAGAAAAGAAAATTCAATTAAAACCAAATTAAATCATGTAACATGTCATTTCCCAATCTTCTTACATAATTGTTCATATTTTCTGAGAATCACTGTATGTCTGGCATTATTGTAAATACACTAAAATTTTTACTCAGCCCTCTCTAAATATCTATGAGGTAATATTTTCTATTATCCCCGTTTAGTAGAGGTGGAAGCTGAGAAAGGGAGGTAAAATACTGTGCATAAGACCAGACAGTGACAAAGCCAGGATTTAAATTCAGGCAGTGTGCTTGCTGTAAAGCAACTCAGCATTGGAGAAATTACAATTTTACAATAATATTTCCCCTAGAGCTTCATACAATATGAAAACATTAAAGCAGATCATCAAGGTTTCATAAAAAAGCACATTTTATATATCTCAAATTGCCTTTACTGATCTTCCTACACTCAGTGTAGAAAGCAGTAACACTTGCTTCTTATTATCTGCCATTATTATTTTTGTCTCTTCCTTCCCACGTATTTTGCAAAAACATTCATTTTACTCTGAGAATCGAGATCCCCACAGTGAGAGGGGTGAATGTCTCACATGGTGATGCTCTTACCTGGTGTATTTCGTCGAGTCCAGGGTTTACCCAACTTTCTCTCTCTGTATCATTCGCTCTTTAGTAGTAAAGGTTTCCGAATGGCTATACAGACAACCCCCAAATTTCAGTGGCAGCAGTTTTCAACAACACAGATGTATTTCTTCTTCAAATCTCAATACAAATTGAATTGAGTGGTGGACAGGCTCTGTCTGTACCTTTTTAAGAGACCTAGATTCTTTCTACATTTAAGTTCAAGACTGAGGTCATTCCACAAGGAAAAAAGACATCATGGAATTCCCTTTATGAGAGTTATAGTTGGAATCTTAACTTTTATTGGTCAGAACTCAGTCATATGACCCCCAATTTAAAATTATTTCCATTGGCCAAACTCAGTCACATGACCCCATACTCACACCATTTTCATTGGTCAGAACTCAGTCACATGACCCCCAGATTCACATCATGTTTATTGGCTCAAAATGAGTCACATGACCCCAACCCAAACTCAAGAGAGGATGGTAAAAGTAGTCTAAGGTAGAGCCCTAGAAGGAAAATTAGAGGGGTTGGTGAGTACATTGTATGATCTTTGCCATTACCTAGACTAACGCCTTGAGCTTGTGAGTTCTGGTTTCTCAGCCAGGAGTTACTATGCTCATGCCCCTGCTGAGCATCGTCATTCAGGGAAATGGCAGAAATGTTCCCTCAGTCTATCAACATTGCCTATTCCAAAGGCCAGGGAGGTCTGACCTCTGTTTCCTCAGCTGCAGCTCACCCTGGAGAAAAGTTGCAAGTGTCAGAACATTAAAATAAAAGACCTCTCGGCAGGAATTCAGGCTTATTGAACCCTAACATTGTTTCGTACTTTGACAAACAGGAGAAATGAGGCCTAAAAATTAATGGCTGAATTTCATGTGCAGAGAGCTGATCCTTTCTTCCAAAGTTAGTCCCACCAATGGGTAAAAGCAGCAACATTTTATAAACCGAATCTAATCTTCAGCCACATATCTGGAAGTGCAAACGTTTCTCATAATTATCAGATGCTAATAATGGCACAGGCACAAGAAAGACGTTATGTTTAGAAACACAGTTACCCGGAGAAGTAGTTCTCCTCTGAGCTGGATGATTCTGAGTGACTTTGATGCCAAATATTTTCACACCTCCAACACACAAACTTAGTCTACAGTCCTCCTATAAATGAAATCAGAAGTAAAGTGTATGCTGATGAGAGTTTTATGTTCTTGAGTTTTCTTTTCTAAAACTTAGCAAAGAATTCTGCCTAATCGCCAGTCAATGGCACATAAATATTCGTTCGAGCATGGCTGTCTCTTAAATTTTCCCATCTCTATATTAATCTCCGTCTCCACTAAATTCTCCTGCACTGCCTCCCCGACCCCATCTAATTGATTGATTCATGTCCTTGGGTGACATCTTTGAAAAATATATGGTAATGATTTGTGTACACATGCATCTTAAATTCACATCCTATTGCACTATAGAGTTTGCTTTTCATGGTTTTCTTCGTTCAGCACTATGCTTTGCAGAGCTCCCTAGGGTGCTGTTGGCTCCCCTAGTTCATTGCCACTGTGAGTTTTAACCGATGGAGCTCTGTCCTCTTGCTCCCATTCATAAACACACATCACGAGAATAGTCTGTGTCCACTAAATTCAAGTTCTCAGTCCACTGGGTTAAGATAAATTTCCATTGCCTGAAATGTGGCTTTGGTAGAGATGAACACTCAATTTTTCCACTTATTTTTAACTAATATTTTAATTTATTGCAATGAAACATGCAAGATCCATTTTTCCTAGATGTTTAAGTTCAACTTACAAATCTCAACACTGTATTTATAAAGCTAATGCATTTTACAATTTAAGCTAAATTAAACTTTTTCAAATATTTCTAACTGCATTATAAATTTAATGCTTTAATTTATTTCAAAGCTATTAAGATGCTACATTACAAAAACTATGTAAGTACTTAAATAATCCTAGTAAGTGTAATATATTAAACTTTGAAATAGAGTGATCTCAGGTTCTGTTCAACATACTAATATTGTTTCAAGTTAAATGCCTTCTGAAGTCTTTCAACTTAGAATAACAAGTCTAATATTGTTTTCTACATTGCATGTTTTAATTTAGACCACAAAGCTAATCTGTTACCCCAGTGTACCAAAATTAAATATTTCAAATACAAAGTATATTACAAGTCTATCTGTAGCTGAACACTAAAATATAACGAGGGGCTTGGTTCACTTCAATATCTTGATTCTTATTGCTGACCCTTCCTAGTATGAAATGTCCACTGAGGAAATAGCTTTACTCTCTCTAGCAATCAGGGCCAATTGCCCAAGCAAGTGGGGAGTTTTTGTCCCATAGTGATCAAGGTCTTTCCTCAGTGGGGCGTGACTGCTTGTTGACCAAGAATGTTCCAACAAGAAAGAATCCGGAACTGCAAATATTACAGAGGTGATTCTCACCAACCAGAGAGACTCCTTGAGGTTTTTCCACCATCTTTCTATCAAGCTGCGATCTAAGTCCATGCCCTCCAGGGATCCAGCCGTCTAGATTCAAGTCACACAGAGTCAAGTAGCCAGAGGTGATTTGATAATGAACTCTGCCATCCTGGATGCCTCCCCATAACTGGAATCACCAAATGTATTTAGTCCTTCTTTCTGTCCTGCATTATTCTCCCATCTTGCCTACCTATTAAGACCTGTGGTTAGAGCCTGCATATTTGCTGTGTTCTAGTCTTTCTAATTGTTTTCTACTAGTTCAATAATTTTTAGCATCTGAGGTGCTTTATAAAGATGATCCCTGCAATTGTTAATCCTAATAATAGCGACTTAGAAAATAAGTTTTAAGCTTTGATCATCTGCTACTAGATTTGTTAAGTTTCTTGATTTAAATAGCAGATTTTAAAATTTAGTATGGTTGGCCCTTTTTAATGTTAAAATACCAGATGTGACAAAACGAATGCATACTAATTCAATTATTCTAAAACATCTTACTGCTATACCTTCTTCTTAATATATTCTAAAATGTCAGTACAACAGACTCTTCATTTTTTATTATTTTACTAATATTTGTTACTATAAATACACACATATACATAATTTAAAACTGTCATTAATGATTACGATTAATAAAAAATCACCAGGTTTTAATAGAATATGAAATATCTATGTGTAATAAATATCCCCTAATATTAAAATTAATTAAATGTATATCCTATTATAGTCTTTCATGTTGCATTTCATACTGGTAATTATAATATTACATATTATAATAATGTCAATAGTAGTACTAAATCAGTGCTTTTCACAAATAACTTATTGCAATTATCCATAATTATCATTATTATTTTTTGTTGTTGCTGTTTTTGGTACTCAAGATGATTAAAATACACCCAATTAAATCATTTTAACTAAGTGTTAAACTGTTTTCTGCCTTTTTAATGTCATGCTGAGTTTTTAAAAATTATTATTTTTTAAGCATCCTTGCTTGCTTTCTGGCAACATTAGAAAATTATAACCTCTTCTGATATACTTTGTTGTTTGTTTGTTTCCTCAGGATTCAGAATCAACAGCCAACCCCTGCATGCCCCTGGATCCCTTCAGTATGGAACTGGTGTTTCAAGTCAAAATCCGGACAATATGGATAGTGAGGGCTGGGAAGTGGCTGCTTCTATTCTTGAGTCATTTTTAGATTCTGACCGGGGGAAATTACATATATCTTTAAGGTCATAAATTTAACTTGCAGTTTCAAATTTAACAAATTACGTTGCAATAACTAATTCTTCTCAAGATGCTGAGTTTTCTCAACCTCTAGGACTTTCTTCTGTGTTATTGACTATTTGACTCCTCGCTGGGTATACTCCCTGGGTCTGCTATATCTGTTATGAGGCTTCCTAATATTTTGGTTTTCTTTCCTCAGCCCATTGTTTTCCCAGTGGACTACTCTCCATAGTGGTTGTACTTGCTCTCATGGCTTGAAGTAGTGACTGTAAGCTGTTAACTGCCAAATCTTTACCCTCAGGACTCTTACCAGAGACTCAGACTCACATCAATACCTACTAACCAGGTAACTCCACTTGTATTTCTGCAGGCACCAAAAGGATCTCATTGTCTTCTAAAATGTGTTCCTCCTTGGTCTTATCATCATGCCTTTTCTCTTAGTCAAAGATGCTACCATCTTAAGTCACCTAAGGTGAGTTTTTAATGTCATCCCTCATCTCTATCCAACCCTAAAACCAGCCTTCTCATTTTGCACCCCAAAAATATTTCTTCCATAGCCCTTATATAGTCCTAGTAAATGTAATATACTAAACTTTGAATTAGAGTGATCTCAGGTTCTGTTAAACATGCTAATATTGTTTAAACGTAAATGCCTTTTACCTTCCTCCATCATCACTGCTGTAGCTCAGGTACTCCTGGATCATTACCTGGACTTGTGCAGTAGACTCCTAAGTAACCTTGCTTCAAGTTAATCCTGTCTCCTAATCACCCCCAACTCTTCGGTCACAGTTTTATTTCTCAAATATTAGTATATTAATTTCGCTCTTATGATTAATTTGAAGCATTCTGTGAAACCGTATTTGTTTCTCTGGGTAAAGTTCATCCTCAGTGTTGTGCTGTGCAAGGCTCTTCACATCATGATTAATACAATAAAATGCTTAATCATGAATACTTATTGTCTGCATCATGTTCCCTAGGCTTCAGGAAGAAGAACAGGAATGGGATATTTTTGAAAAGTTTATTCTAATGTACAGCTGGGTTTGTGATCCATTTATAACCTCTCAAAACCACTAATCTGTTTTCCGTAATTTTGTCATTTCTGGAATGTCACATAAGTAAAATCATACAGCATGTAACTCTACACAATTGGCTTTTTTTCTCTATCTCAGCATAATTATTCCAGGTTTTTTGCATTTACCAATAGTACATTCTTTGTTATTGACCAGCAGGATTCCTATAGGAATGCATCATAGTTTGTATAGCCATTACCTCTCTGAAGGACATTTGAGTTGTTTCCACAATTTGGCTATTAGGAATAAAGTTTCTATAAGCATTTGTGTACTAGTTGTTGTTGAGTAACAGTCTTCATTTCTCTGGGATAAAGGTCCAAATAGACAATGGCTAGATCATATGGTAGTGTTTGTTTAGCTATAAAAAGAAGCCAAGACTTTTGGAGATTAAATGAGAAAATCTGCATAAAGAATCTCTAACAAAACACTGAGTAAGACATGCCTATAATTATTGATGTTACTGGTATATTAATAACAAAAATACCAACAGTGAGGACTTACATGTGGTTGTTCAAGGCGTTGATTGCCACCTGGTGACAGCATGCTTTGGTCATTTTCTGTTCTCTTCCAGGTGAACCAAACTTGTGATTACTTAATTTTCAATTATAAATAAAAAAAAATCAACCAACCAACCAGACAAATATAACAAGAATCAACTATTATGTAACTCCATGATTGAAAATATTAAGAAACAGTTTTGAATGGTTGCACATTGTGCCTAAGCTCAGGAGAAGACTTTGGGGAGGGAATTTATCTTATCACTGTTCCTTTATCCCCCCTTTCCATGATCCTGTGGGTGATGAAACTTGAGGAAGTTAACCCTTAACCTGAATCAATGTGCCTTATCTGTTTGCCTGAAACCTTTTACCCCTTTGTGCCTCATTTCCCCAACCCTCCAGCTGGTAATCACTATTCCATTGTTTGTTTTTACAAATTATACTGTTTTAAATACTTCATGTAAATAGAATCATGCAATATTTTTCTTTCCATGTCTGGCTTATTTCACTTAGCCTAATGTTCTTGAGATTCATTCATATTGTTGTAAATTACAGAATTTTCTTATTTTTAGAGGCTGAATAGTATTCCATTGCATGTATTTATATATATACCACAATTTCTTTATCCATTCACTTGTCAATAGACACTTAGATTGTTTCCACATCTTGACTACTGTGACTAGTGCTGCAATGACCAAGGGAGTGTCAATATATCTTTGAGATTCTGATTTCAATTCTTTTGGATAAATATCCAGATGTGGATTTACTGTATCATAGGGTAGTATTTATTTTCTAAGGAACATCCATATTGCTTTCCATAGTGGCTGCACCATTTTGCAGTCCCATAACAGTGTGCAAGAGTCCCAAATTTTCCATATACCTGTCAACACTTGTTGTCTTTTGTATTTTTTTTTTAATAACAGCCATTCTGACAGATTTGAGGTGATACCTCATTGTGGTTTTGATTTGCATTTTCCTGGTGATTAATGACCTATAGCACTTTTTTGTATATCTGTTAGAAACATGGGTTCCTAAAATATGCTATCTCTTAAAACTCGTATTGAGTTGACTAGCTGCTTAAATACCCAAGACTGTTAACGATAGGCAGGTCAATATATTGAATAACCAATATACGGAATAACCAATATGTTGAATCTGAAAACTTAACAAAAGCAAGTAACCTTTGTTCCTATGTCTCCCTCCCCTTAGCTGGTAATCACTGTTCCGTTGTTTGTTTTTACAGATTTTACTATTTTAGATACTTCACGTATATAGAATCATACAATATTTTTCTTTCTATGCCTGCCTTATTTCACTTGGCCTAATGGTCTTGAGATTCATCCATATTGTTGCAAATTGCTTTTGTTAAGTTTTCATATTCAATGGTTAGATTCTTCTTCTGTGTTTCTTTAATATAAGAAAGATGAGTTAGCCTTTACACCAAGTCATACATGATGGCATTAAAGTGAAAGTTGATGCTATTAAAAGATATAGTTATATGTGTTATAGCATGTATAGATAAGTGAAGATGGATAATTATAATATATTTGATAGAATTATCGTAATCTAGAATATGATTACTCCTGGGGGAGACTGAAGACAGAGCCAAACGTCATTACTTAAAATGATGTTATAAAAATCAAATGGTTAAAAAAAGCAACAATAGGCAAATGAGATCAATTAGTCAATCAGAAAATTTCTTTTAAATCAATTTGGTCATTCAGTGTATGGGGTTTATTAAGTGCCTTTTGCAAAATTGACCTAGAACATACTCACGTACCTGCGTATTCCGGTTATGTTGATTGAGCTTACTAGAAATGGAAAAGGGTAGAAATCTTATACGTTGATCAATGATTCATTCAGTAGATATTTAATGGGTGTCTACTACCACCAAAAATTATATAAGTGGCAAGTAATTTAGTGGATTTCTGGCCAAAAATAAGAAAACATTAGGTTGGAGTTAACAAGCATTATTTAATGTCCTTTACTGAGTAACTGGGTGAATTCCAATGGATAGGGCCTCATCAGTAGAGGTGGATTTCCCAGCCGCATTCACCCAACACTTGGGATGGAGGGGCCTTCCCTACCAGAGTCTTGCTGATCTGGTAATTAAGCAAGAGGAATCCTGTAGCAGAATCTCTCTAGGCTCATAATCTACCCACCTTTCTGTTCTCCTCTCCTCTAGCACTCTTTCCACTGCCTGTCCTCAACCCTCACCCCCAGGGAGAAAATCCTTTGCTAGTCTTCAGATCAGTACACTCGGTAACTACATTTTCCCTTCTGGCCTCAGTCTGGGGCTTTAATCATAAACCAGTGGAACAAAACAGGGGCTTCAGTGAGAAAGAGAAATAAAACAAAAACAAGTATAAGTTGGTGGAATCTTTTTAAAGACTCCAAATAAGATTATTATTATTTAGATTTACTTATGGGTATGATAAAGACCAAACTAGGTTGATCAATTTTGTGTTTTGACTCTGACATTTTAAAGAGGAGTGGCTGTGTGTTTCTCAATTCCTAATGAGATGACTTGCTAGGGAAGAAATGTTATTTCTCCAAAACTGGATGTGTCAGCAAGTGTGTTTAGTTTTGTACAGTTCTTTACACTGTACAATACAAAATACTCTTTTATATCAGGAAACATGGCTGTCTCACTCTTCAGAATAATATACTTTTCTCCTTAGCACAAATAAGGCGGTATCAATGACTGCATGTTTCTGAAGATAGCACCCCAGAGCCCGTGGGTTGCTGTGGGCAGCAGTAAAGAACACTGCAGTGCTTTTCAACTATATTCTTAGATCTCCTCCTTTTCCTCTCCCCCTCTCTCAGCCTCTCACCTAAAGTAAACCCTTTTCCAAAACAGTAATTGAACAAGCAAATAAAACGTCAAGGCACTGAAGTCAACTCTTTTCCAAAACAATCATTGAACAAGCAAACAAAATGCCAAGGTTATGATAACAGCAGCTTTTGAACGTTGTGTGAGAAACCCAATCAGTCCTCCTTTTCCATGATCAGAGAGCAATTTCCCATAATTTTCTCAGTACTTGAGGTTTAGACATTTTGAAAAATCTTTTTTAAAATGAAAAAAAGGAGGCAGCATGGATGTTCAGAGAGGGGGGCTGAACAAGAGGCACCTCAGGCTTCCTCTGGGCCAACGAAATCATTATTTGCTTCCCTGCTTCACCTCCTACAACTCTAGCGCTATTATTTTTTGCATTAAACTACTTTCTTCTCCAGGTCAGTCTGGTGAAGAGAAATAATTCACTATTGAACTTAACACAAATTTAAAATTTCAAAGATGTACATTATGGGGTGGGGGAGAGAGAGACAGACAGAGAGAGAGAGAACAATTCCTTATAAACCTTGGAATTTTTCTGGATTCAATTCCGTTACAATTGTCCTCAGGGAGAGCCTCGGGAGTGAGATAGGAGATGTGAATAAATACTCGCTCCTTCACAAAAACTAAGAATTAACTTTTTCTTAGTTCTGCAGCCTCTCCTCCTCAGCATCTCTCTGTGTTGAGAATATTTTTGACCTGTGTTTGTCATACAACATGCTCCCTAAAAATAACATGGCAGTTATGCAAACAGCACATAGCGATCCATTTACACTCTACAGGGAAACTGGGTTCACCGGGTTTGTTGGGTAATGTTGACTAGATGTTGTTTTCATTTTCTTTTCCATCCCATTCTCTTTGATCCCCAACCTGGGGTAAGGTGTCCTTTCGTCAGTCCTTCTACCTTGTCCGGGATGTTGTTTCCATCTGTATCTTATGTGAGAAGGGAAACATGTATAATCTCCACCCACTGGTGTGTGCTAGGGTATGCTGTGTGATTTGTCCTTCCTGTCTCCTAGAATAATAACACACACACACACACACACACACACACACACACACACACACACTTTGTTTTCCCCCTTTCTGCTTGAAGCACACAGTTCTGGCCAGGACCTCACAATGTTTTTTGGAGCCATGGTGATGAACAGACCCAAAGGCCTGCCACTCCTGGCATCTCGGTTCCCCAGGTCTACTCCACAGACACAGATTTCGCTGTGGGGTCTGGGTGTAAAGGCTCTCTTTTCTCCCACCCTATGGCTGTCATGGGAATCTGGCTTAAGAAGGTCTACCCTGGCCAGGCATGATGGCTCATGCCTGTAATCCCTGCATTTTGGGAGGCCGAGGTGGGTGGATTGCTTGAGGTTGGGGGTTCGAGACCAACCCGACCAACATGGTGAAACCCCTTTGCTACTAAAATACAAAAATTAACTGAGTGTGGTAAGACGCACCTGTAGTCCCAGCTACTCAGGAGGCTGAAGCAGTGAGAATTGCTTGAACCTGAGAGGTAGAGGTTGCAGTGAGCAGACATAACTCAAATGTCCTTCAATGAGTTAATGGCTATACAAACTATGATACATTCATATGCAGGAATGCTGGTTGGCAATAACAGAGAATATACTATTGGTAAATGTAAAAAAATCTGGAAGAATTATGCTGAGTGGGAAAAAAAACCCAATCCCATAGAGTTACATATTGTATGATTTTACTTATGTGACATTCCAGAAATGACAAAATTATGGGGAACAGATTAGTGGTTTTGAGGGGTTATAAGTGGGCCACAAACCCCGCTGTACATTAGAATAACCTTTTCAACAATATCCAACTCCTGTCCTTCTTCTCCAAGCCTTCAGAATGGGATGCAGACACATTAAGTGCTGTTGATAGAGCATCTTTCAGTGTTAATCATGATGTAAAGAGCTTTGTATAACACAGAAGCTGGGGTTGCTGCACTGCACACTGGTCTGGGTGACAGAGTGAGATTCTGACTCAAAAAAAAAAAAAAAAAAAAAAGAAAGGTATACCCTACAAGAGGTGGAGAGAGGGCTAGTGGCTTAGACCTTTGGGATGCACATGGGAATTGGGGGCCTACAGTGTCTGGTGAAAGTAGAGGAGGCAGGAGGCCTTTTCCTTCTCATATGAGGGGTTGAGCGGTGGGATCCTATCTCTAGCCATTCCAGGATATATGTTGAGTTCTCAAGGCCCAGGGCTGGGATGCAGCTGTCCAGGTGTCCAATACCAGTTACCAGACGGCAGAGAGTAATGGAGACTGTAGAGACAGCAAGAAAAGAGGGAAATAGACATCACAGAGGAAAAATGAAAGACACATGACATCACAGAGAGGCTAAAATTACTGCCAAACCACCACCTCCAGACTCCCTGTGAGGGAAACAATTCTTGTTCTTATGGCTGAGCCAAAATTACTTGAGATTTTCTATGATTGTGGTCTGAAACATCTTAAATAAGTGTACTTTTTTTTCCTTTGCTTTTGTCTTAACCATGGAAGTAAAACATTCTCATTCTTAAAAATTTAAGAAAGATAGAAAAGCAGAAAAGAAAACCATCATCTGTATTACTCAGCTGTCTATGTTTTTAATCCTCATTGCTACATCTCTCTTAATTCCATTTCTCAGGACCAAAGCAAGGAGTACACATTGAATTCAGTGTCTCCTCTCAGTCTTTCCTTTTCATCCTTCAAATTTCAGATGAGAACAACTGCACCTTTAAGCAAATGCAAAGCCTTAGGTTTAAAATCCCTCTTTCAATGAATGCCCTTCTGTAAGAGACTATGCTCCTGCTGTTCTTGGCATTGGAAAGGCACCCACAAGCTGCTCTCAGGATGAATTGGAAGCATATTGGAATGCCACTGATCTTTCTTAGGTGAGAAGCTAAAGCTACTTATTTACACTTACAGAAAGTCACTTGTTTGCTTTCTTTCAGGCTCAAGTCACTTTGGAAGACTGGCATCCAGAGGCATCCACATTCTAAAAGTGAGATAATCTAGTCACAATGACAGGCAAATCTTCAAAAGCCTAACATCACCAGGCACTAAGATTTGGTTCTGAATAGCAATTGATGAACAAGATAAAGCTCTTTGAGTGACTGCTGTGACCCCACAAAGGGAGCAGCCTTGGCGCTGATAAGGTAGTGCTTGCAAGTCAATGAGGGTGGTAATGAAGTGGTCTTGCAGAAAGTTTACATATTCATTGAATATATAAATTTTGAATATTATTTGTACTTTGAATATTTGAGTTTAAAAGGAGATAAATAACCTAGAGTGAAAAAATACATACATTGACTTTAAGACTACTTTTAATGTCAACTATTTATAAACATATGGCTAAAATAAGCCATACAACCTTTTATTTTCAGGCACTATTGTAAAAATGGGGCTGAGCTTGACAAAAGCTTGATGGGTACTATTGTGAGGTTTTAAAAAAATGTGTTTGTATGTGAGTTGCTGAAATTTTAAGTATGCAAATCTGTGCTCCATAAGGTTGGTTGGTGCTGATTTTTTTGATGCCCTTACAGAGCATTGATGCAGTTAGAATGGAAAGAAACACATTTGGCAAGGATGCACCTATGTTAATAGGAGAATTTATCTCCACATGATATTGGAGCAGTGGCAATCAAAGTTAAAAAATCAGTGTCTCGCTCTCTTGGAAACAAATCATCCTTGTGTTCTAAGCAATTTGTTTATTACTTTAAGTAACATAGCTCTATTTATATTTATTTCTGTACATTCTAAGAAAAAAATGTATTACTGTATATTATAGCTGAGGAATTGTTAAAATATAAGTAGCTGCAATGGTCAATTATGCTACCTTTATGTGGTTAAGTGAGTTTGGGGAGTGCAGCAGTCACCAAAGGCCAACGTATACAGAAGTAACAAATAACTGCTAAGTCACAATGGCCTAACACACACCAGAAAGGGCTGTCACTGTAACCCGGTGGTGGGATGACAGTGGCTTAGCCCCCTCCCCCCACCCCGTGCTCACCAAAGATGTCACCAGGTGGGAGGGGGAATCCGAACGGGATATCTGTACAGGGAGAAAGGGAGAGACAGCTCCCATGCTGCTGTGGGAGGGGATCCAGAGAAGGAGTCTGCATAGGTAGGGGGCAGTGGGATTTTAACTTGGGAGTTATTCCTGCCCATTCATGTTCTCGTCCAATGAGAGGAGTTCTTTCATACTTCCTCTGGAGTGATTGATCTTTGACTCTGATGCTGGATTGGCTGCTAGGTCCACAACTAGCGCCCCCTCCTCCCAGAGCTTTTCCCCAGGCTTTTTAAGCAAAGGAACTGACGTGGAATTTCAACCTAGCGGAGGTGGGAAAGTTAGACAAAGCACTTTACATTCCGGATTGCGGGGAGGGTGTTGATGGAGGTATGGCACTGGGAAATTCCTGCCTTTGAAACACAGGCAATTTTCCTTAACACAGTGTCTTGTGGGTATCTCCCTCTAACTAATCCCAACTCTGGTGTTATTAGGACACAAGAAGTGACCACATCAGTAATAATGACCAGATATTTCAGAGTGTGGTCTCTTTCAAAAGTCCTCTCCAGACTCTTCACATGAAACTTCTTGGGATTATGGGGAGGATGTCACTCTGGGAAGGAAGAATACAAATATGAATGCAAAGACAAAGATGTATAGAAAATGAAATCTTCCTTAAATTATATAGTTAAATTGACATTTGCAATTCAGTCTTCATGATACCAGGTTGGCAGACGCCCTGAGCGCTGCCCTGGGCCAGGAGTACTTGAAAATACAGAGTCCAGAAAGGTTCTGTGGTCTTATGAGTGGGACTCCTGCTTCTTCTACCTTCTCATTTCACCAAGTTCTTACTGTATTTTCACACTTCTCTTGGTGTGGGGCAACCCCATATGATACAAATATGTTTTATGAGGTGATAAACCACCACTGATCCTTGGTTTCTTCACCCAGATTAGTTGTTTTAAACTATGAGTGCACTTTGGAATTCCACAGAAAACTTTATCTATCTATCTATCTATCTATCATTCTATCACACTAACTACATATCTATCATCTCTCCTATCTATTAAATATTTATCTATTATTCTATGTATCATTCTATCTATCTATCTATCCATCTATCTATCCATCATCTCTCTTTTTCTCTCTCTCTCCCCCCCACTCTAGATGCCTGTACCCCATGCCAGACCAATTGCATCAGTATGCCCAAGGGCTGGATTGGGTCTGTGTCTCCACTTTGTGATGGCTCCCCTGGCTATTCTAATATATAGACAGAGCCAGGGCCTCCACGTTTTATTTGCCCTGAAGATTATACAATTTTAGAAATCCTCTTTGAGAAATATAATACAAAAGTTACAAATAAAAATTAGGTATGAAAATGAATATTTACTGTATGAAAATGAAACATAACAGTTTACACATTTTAAAAAGCTGACAAATATCAAAAAGGTCACAAGATTTTAAGACATTAACACAACACCTGGCACCCTATTCTATAATTTTGATATAACATATATATATTTGGATACTCCTTGAGAACTTCTTTATTCAAATAATTTTAAAATATCATTTTACTATGATATTAAAACGCTAAGCATTTCTCTGTTTTTTAGTATTGATATTTGTGGTGCCTAATATCTGTTATGTAGCTGCAATTTGTTGTACTGCTTCATGTTTTCTGGTAAAGTCTATTTCATGAGGTCCTCATCAAAACGGAAAACAGCATGTGACGCAGGTATAGTAGTCTATGCTGTGTAGTCAGTTATATTCCTGTAAGAGAGGATTTCCATTTTGATTAGATATCAGTGAAGACTGAATCCTCCACTTACAATATTACTTGCCTGATAGTTGGGAGATTTTTGCATAAATGAGAATATGACTACACACACATCAAATCTTGTTTTGTTTCTTCTACCGAATGTGTCAGTGCAGTGGGCGGGAAAGTATTACTCTTAATAACTTAGCATTACACAGATGCAACTGCTAACCACCTAACCATGACCCACTAATCCCCACTGAAATGTATCTTCAGCTCAACTTACCTTGAGCCATATCCAAAAAATGTGCCTGTAGCCAGTCATCACAAGCCCACATAAGGGAAAGCATGATGATGTGGCAGCCATCTGAACAGATTGAAGTTCAAATATCTTACTTTTGCAAAATCATCACTATGTAAACACATTTGTGGAGCCATGCACAGGGCTTGGAAGGGCTCCTGCAAGTGGAGCCCCTGAAGCTTGAGCTCCATTCATTTCACAGGAAATCTAGCTCTATCTAGTGGGTGGAGCCACTGTGGAAGGAAGCCCCTCATGGACATTTCTGCTTTGATCTCTTGTCTCTACCTCCTCCATTTTGGAAAACCATCCATCTCTGTTCCCTACTACACCAGCCACAAGGAGAAGATCTATTTTCTGTTTGAATAACCTTTCTCCCTTCATATGTATAGACAAAGAGAAAGCTTAATGGGCAGGGTACAAGGCCATAGATGGAGCTTCCCAATAGTGCTGAAATTTTGTCAGATGTGTATTAAACCTTGACCCGACCCAAGGTCATGAACATTTTCTCTAATATTGTTTCCAGAAGTAGTTGCATAGCTGTAGGCTTCACATTTAGGTCTTTTTTCCGTTTCAAGTTGATTTTTTTTTTTTTAAACAAAGTTTCACTCTTGTTGCACAGGCTAGAGTGCAGTGGTTCAATCTCGGCTCACCACAACCTCTCCCTCCTGGGTTCAAGTGATTCTCCTGCCTCAGCCTCCCAAGTAGCTAGGATTACAGGCATATGCCACCACACCCAGTTAAATTTTTTTTTTTTTGTATTTTTAGTAGAGACAGCGTTTCTCCGTGTTGGTCTGGCTGGTCTCGAACTCTCGACCTCAGGTGATCCACCTGCCTCAGCCTCCCAAAATGTTGGGATTACAGGCCTAAGCCGCTGTGCCCGGCCTAAGTTGATTTTTAATATGTTGCCAGGTATGAATTGTGGTTTGTTTTTGTTTTTTCCCTCCTTTACCATCATATGTCACTTAATGATGGGACACATTTTGAGAAGTGTATTATTTGGCAATGTTCTCATTGTGCAAACATAACAGAGTGCACTGACACAAAGATGCACAGAGATGGTAGAGCTTAGTGTACACCTCTACACTATATGATACGGCCTGCTGTTAGGCTATAAACCTGTACAGCATGTGATTATTCTAAATACTGTAGGCAATTATAACACAATAGTAAGTATCTGTGTATTTAAACATATCAAAACATAGGAAAAGCACAGTAAAAATACCATAAAAAGGTAAAGAATGGCACATGTGTATAGGGCATTTGCCATGAATGGAGCTTGCTGAGTGGAAACTGCTCTGAGTGACCCAGTGACTGAGTGTAAATGACTAGAGCATTATCGTACACTATCGTAGACTTCATAGACACTCCACATTTAGGCTGCACTGAATTGACTTAAAATTTTTTTCTTCCTTAATCATAAATTAATCTTAGCTTACTGTAACTTTTTTACTTTATATGTTTTATTATTTTTTAAACTTTTTGTCTCTTTGGTAATAACAGCTTAAAACATGAACACTTTGTAAAGCTATACAAAAGTATTTTATTTTTTGTGTCCTTATTCGATAATCTTTTTTTTTCTATTTTTATTTATTTAATTTTAATATTTTTGTAGAGATGAGGTCTCACCATGTTGTCCAGGCTGTTCTGGAACTCCTGGGCTCAAGTGATCCTTCCACCTCTGCCTCCCAAAGTGCTGGAATTACAGGCATGAGCCACCGTGTCTGGCCTTTTTATAGTTTTTGAATTTTTTGTGGAAAACTAAGACATAAACACAGTCTAGGTCTACACAGGTTAGGATAATCCACATCACTGTCTTGCCCTGCACACGTTCCCCATGGGAAGGGCTTCACGGGCTGTAACACACACGGGACTGTCGTTTCCCAGGATAACAACGCCTTCCTCTGGATACCTCCTAGGGTTCTGCCCCAGGCTGTTTTATGGTTAACTTTTTTTTTAAATGAGTAGAAGGAGTACACTCTAAAATAATGTTTTAAAAATATAGTATTGTAAATACAGAAACCCATAACATGTTCATTTATTATCATTATCAAGTTGTATGTACTGTGCCTACTTGTATGTGCCGAATTCTACATGACTGGCAGCACAGTAGGCTTGTTCACACCAGCATCGCCACAAACAGTTGAGTAATGTGCTGTGACATGATGCTACCAAGGATATGTTATCACTAGGCAATGGGAATTTTCAGCTCCATTATCATCTTATGGGACCACCATTGTATATGCAGCCAATCATTGACTGATGTCCTTATATGGCACATGATTGCATATGCGTGAAATTATTCCAGCATTATTTATTGAAACACTATAGTTTTCCATGTGAATTACTTTGGCATCTTTCTCAAAAATCAATTGACCACAAATGTATGGGCTACTCATGGACTCTTTGTTCCGTTACAGTGATCTACATTTCTATCCGTATGTCAATACAACACTGCCTTGACAGCGTTGTTCTGTATTAATGTTTCAAGCAATTTGTGTGTTTCATGTAGGTTATCAAATATATTGGCATAAAGTTGTTACAATGTGACTTAACGATCTTTTCCAATGGCTGCAGGGCTACAGCAGTTGTTCTGCTTTCATTTTTTATATTAATGTAGCAGTACAGTAAATCTTGCAACAATGTAGTGAGAGCATATTGTTCTTTATCAAAATTATGTTGGCTAATACAAACCTTTTGCTTTTTGAAGAGATAAATAATGAGTGCATGTAACTTGCTAATTTAAATAAATAACTGATTTGTTTAAATTTTGATTTGAGATATCTTTAAATCTGTAGAGCAATTTGGAGAGAGATTATTTCTAAAAGTATTGAATCTTCCAACACATAGGTATAGTATCTTGCGTACTGTAAGCTATATTTATTTAGATCTCCTCTGATTTCTCTGGTCAATATTTTATAGTATTTAGCATATTAATTTTGTATATATTTTTGTTAAATTTATACCTCATATGCCTTCAAAAATTTTATGCTATTGTATATATTGTTAAAATAATATCCAACCACAAATTGCAAATTATATTTATGCATTGTTGTATCATGTGAACTTAATAAATTTATTTCTTAGTTCTGTTAGTATTTTTGAATATTCTTTGGAGATCTGTGTAGATGGTCATGTAGTCTACACAAAAAGATAATTTTAATTAATTTTTAATAATTCATATGACTTTAGTATGATTTTCTTGCCCTATTGCACTTGCTACGGCCTTCAATACAATGTTTCATAAAAGTGATGACATTGGGTACTTTTGCTTTATCCCAGTATTTTTTGGGGGAAAAAATTTCAGTTTTTACCACTGAGTATGTTATTAGCTGTAGTTTTGATGAAGATATTCTTTATTCAGGTTGAAGAAATTTTGTTCTATTCTTCATTTGCTGAGAATTTTTATCATGATTAATCTTGACTGTTGTCCTGTTTGCATTTAGTGGAATTATCATGTTTTATTTGTTTTCCTGCTTTTATATGGTAAAGTATACGTATGTGTATTGTATTTCCTAATGTTAAGTTGTTACATTCCTGCAATAAACCTTACTTGATAGGAATGTGTTTTACTTTTTATGTATTTCTATTTTCAATTTTCTTCTATTTTGTTAATTATTTTTGGACCTATGCTTATGAGATACACTGACCTGTAGAATCCTTTTCGTGTAATGTTTTATGAGTTGGTTGGTTTTGTTTTGGTGTCTGACAAAATTAGCTGTCATGTGTTCAGCCTTTTTTTATTCTTTTCTGGATGAAGTTATCGATATTTGATATTATTTAGTCATTGACTATTTGGTTAAATTCTCCATTGAAGTCATCTGATTTGGAGTTCTCTTCTGCTAGGGCTCTTTACTACAAATTCAATAACATTAATAGATACAGGATATTTGGTTCATCTGTTCCTTCCTGAGTAAACTTTGGTAGCATTGATGTTTCAAGCAATTTGTGCATTTCACGTAGGTCATCAAATATATTGGCATAAAGTTGTTATAATGTGACCTTATTGTCTTCCCAATGGCTGCAGGGCTATAGTAATTGTTCTGCTTTCCTTCCTTATATTGATATTATACATCTTCTTCGTCATCCTGAGGCAAGATGGGATAAATCTGTGTATTATAACCATAGAAGCGGTGCAGGGGAGGGGAGGGGTATTTTACTATTTCCCAGAAGCAGATGAGCTTTGCTTTCATTTCTCTCCTAGAAGAAATAAATTTTTCTTGAGCCCTGGAGGCGAGAGGGGTTGCTGCCTCTCTCCCAGTAGAAGAGGTTTTTGCTCAATAGGAGAGAAGGGGCCAGGCAGGGACCTGCAATTCCAACACTAAGGGCACAAAATCACAGCCTGCACATCTGCACTACAGGAAGCTAGTCTTACTAGTACTCATGTCCTCTCCTCTTGGCCTTTGCTCTGCCCCCTGGTTGTATTTTCTGTCTTTATGCACCATCTTGCTTTTTGACCTCACTGTACAAATACACTCAAGCCCCCCATCCATAGCAAACATTTTCTCTTGATTTTTGTCAATGTCATTCCTCTCTTAAGCCCTCTACTCTTGAACTTCCAATGACCAACACATTTACTGAAAAGGGAACAGGTGCTAGGCACTGTGTTAAGTGTTGTTACATGGCTAATCTCATGTAATATCCACTTCAATTCTATGAGACAGGATCTCTTCACTACCCCATTTTGTGGATGGGAAAACTGTTACCCACCACTGTGGGTGAGGGCAGGTGTCAGATGGCCTAAATCAAGTATCTCTCTGCTAGGGCCAGTCCCCGTGTAGAGGCCCAGCCTTGTCCTCCAGCTCTCCATAGTGTGCTGAGGCTAATGTCAGTCACCTGGGAGCATGATGTTGGTTCCTTTCTTTATCTGGTTGGTAAACACAAGGACTTTGGGAGTTACCCCAGCCCTTCTGCCTAGGACCTATGTGCATCTGTCTCTACTCAGCTCTTTCATGCTGAGAAGGCATAAGGAGCTCAATGGGAGGCTGCTTCTGCTCTCAGATTCCCAAGTTTTTGGGAGGACTCATTACCTAACCACCATCAGCTTATAGTACTGCATAGCCCTGCTCGCTTTTTTCACAGACTCTCTCTTATCTGCCCTAAAGCAGGTGGAATCCTTCTTCCAGGTGCACAGGAGAGAAACTCTCAACAATAACATTGTTTTCTTTGCCCGCTGTTTAGATCAGAACCTAAAATCTTAACCAAAACCTTATAACTGAAACACATTTATTTTTCTTCTTGAAAGCCCTAGTTTTGTACAAACTTTCAAAATTCTATTATGAATCTCAAAACCTGGCAATAGACAAGTTTGTTTCTTATGAGCATTTTTTTTTCTTTAAATGTTGTCTATTGGAAAAGAAGTCAGAAATGCCTGAGCTGCTTGGTTGTACATAAAGTTCAAGGAGATGTCGGGGGAAATACATACCTTGTTTATTATCTCATATCATCCCAACACAGGCATGCTTCTGTGGCTGCAGGACCATAAGGTTTTGGGAAGCAGCCAGTTCCAACCACAATATCCCACACCCCCAAACCCACTGCTCTTAGTCTATGTGGGGCTTGGTTGATTTCAACGAGCCTTCCCCCAGGGCAAGAGACACTATGGTTCTTAGAAGAATCATCCTATATAGAAAAAACCAGGATCGCTCCCAGAGAGAAGACATGTAATTAAACAAGCCTCTTCCTTCCCTAGCGTGTGTAATATTCATTTAAATATTTACTTTGAGCAAATACATTTTAATGAATTTTGCATTAAAATTAAATCAACTCATTAAAGCACATTTAAGAGATCAGAAATGTAAAATCAGTGCTGAGAGCAACTTGTTAATTTTTGAGTCTGACTGACTTGAACCTAAGGGAAAATGGTCCGTGGGGAGTGTAGCGTTCCCTTTCCCTAGAACAGACAGCGCTTTATAGTTGTGCAAGGCATGTTCACATCCATTAACCTGGTAAACAAAGCAGGGATGCTCATCCCCGTTTTTAAGGTGGCCAAGTTAAGGCTCAGAGATTTTGACCACTGTTGGGAAATTCAACCAGTAAGTAGCAGAAAGCAGTGGTGATGGCAGAAGGGATCCAGTCCAGCCTCACTGCCCCAACAAAGTGGGAGGCTCACTTAGTGCCACTGTCAGTCTCTCTTTGCCAAACATTTCCGACTTTATGTCATGCCCTTTTCAGCTCTGTTCTGAGCTAGAAAAGTTGCCCCCGCCAATCCCAGGACATCCTTATCTTCTGACTTCCAGTTGGAATTAATCAATGAAGGGCACCAACCAGATCCAGGAGGGCAGGAGGAGAGAGAGCAGGTCACTTATTCCCTGCCCCTTCTGTGGTTCGGTGCCAAGTCCCTGACAATCTGCTGCTATAGGATTACAGCTTTCAGATTATCCCCTCCTCTGGAGCTCCAGCCCCAGCATCAGGTGACCCTGATCCTTTCTTTGGCCTTTTCAGACCTAGAGGCCATAACAGCATCCTTCTGTCCCCAATCTATGGGAGGTTTTCCATGGTCGGTGTCTTCCCTTACCCCTGCCCACACCTGTGTAAATAGTCCTTTTCATGGAAGTACCCATGGTGGGACCATCTGATAGATACTTTTTCCTACTGGCCACCTGGACAAGTCAGGCTACTGACCATCAGGTGGTCACTAGACAGCAAAGAGCCTGGGGAGTCAGTCAAGCCATCTCTTCTTCTGCTTAGCTTGGTGCAGACACCTCAAGCAGGGAGTTAAGAGGCTGGGGTGGGGGTGGGGCGGGGGGTGGCTGGACCAGCGCAACCCTTCCTCTCGCAGCCATTCTGCTCAGGCGCCAGGGATGTTCTGCAGGCCTCCTGCTCCTCCCCGGATTGACAGGAAGTCAGTCTCAAAGTGCAAATTGTTAAAACTTTTAGATTTAAGAATTCTTTTGAATTTTTTGAATTATTAAAATATTTCTTTTTTTTTTCTGTTATTTATACATTACGAGTTCCGAGTATTTAAAATTATACACTAAAAAAGGAAGCATATCTATTAATTATATTCCCAGAGAGACAAAATATTTGCAGTTGGTGTATGTTCCTTTGGAGTTTCTTGAGGGTACACGCAGGTGTGGGTGGTGGGGTTGTGGGAAAATATGCTTATATTTTTAAAATAAAAATCCAATCATTCTTCACTTATTTTTTCTGTAATGTGCTTTTTTACCAGTTATCAGCCTTTCGAATTTTTTTTTCTTTTTTTTTTTTGAAATGGTATCTCGCTCTGTCACCCAGGCTGTAGTGCAGTGGCAGAATCTTGGCTCACTACAACCTCTGCCTCCTGAGTTCAAGTGATTCTCCTGCTTCAGCCTCCTGAGTACTGGGATACAGGCACCCACCACCATGACAGGGGAATTTTTTGTATTTCTTTTAGTAGAGATGGGGTTTCATCATGTTGGCCAGGCTGGTCTCAAAGTCCTGACCTTGTGATCCACCCTCCTCAGCTTCCCAAAGTGCTGGGATTACAGGCGTGAGCCACTGCCTTGGACAACAAACTTTTATACTAGAGTATGTAAGCTACCTCTTCAAAAGACTGCACTGCATGCTGTTTAAAAGACACTGCATAGTTCATTTGACTCATCTTCTGAAAACAGATACTTGTGCAATTCCAGCTTCTTTTTTCTCCATTACCAATGAAGAAAAATACAGTTTTATAATAAACATGCATATACACACATATGTATGTATACGTATCTATATCTTTTTAGACTTTTGTGCAAATATTTCTGTAGGATACATTTCTGGGAGTATAATTTTGGGGTCAAAGAATGTAATATTTATTTATTTATTTATTTGAGATGGAGTTTTGCTCTCGTTGCCCAGGCTGGAGTGCAATGGCACGATCTTGGCTCACTGCAACCTCTGCCTCCCGGATTCAAGTGATTCTCCTGCCTCAGCCTCCTGAGTAGCTGGAATTACAGGCATAGTGCCACCATGCCTGGCTAATTTTGTATTTTTAGTAGAGATGGGGTTTCTCCACATTGGTCAGGCTGGACTCCCAACCTCAGGTCCTACCTTGACCTCCCAAAGTACTGGGATTATAGGTGTGAGCCACCGCACCAGGCCAACATTTTTATTTTTAAGCAATCATACCATTTTGGCCTCCAAATAACTATAATTACTTATAGTCCCATCAACACCGTAGGGAAAGGCCCTCTTTCCCAACCTCTTAACAACTCTAAACAGTTTCATCTGTTCCGTTCTGATAAAAATGCAGTTGCATGTTGAACAAAATGTACATTTCAGTAATTATTAATGAGGTTGAGTATTCATATCCCTGTCATTTTATGTAAATTATTTAGGTCATTATTTTTGTATTGATTTGTTTAACTGTATCGTATTTTTTGGATAGTAATATTAGCTCTGCATTTTATGTTTTGCCACTGTGTTCTCAGCTTGATTTCTGTTTCTGAATTACATTTTGATTTTTGAGTTGTTTTTACCATATAAATGTTCTGCATTTTATATAGCCAGGTCTTCTAATGTTTTACTTAGTGACCTCTAGATGATGTGCCTATTTAGAAAGACCTTGTGAACTTCAAGTTTGTTTGTTTAACTGTTTCACGCATAGTTTAAACGTTTTTGATCTCAGTTTGATTTGAGGGGAAAGAAGACAGTAACAAGCAACTTTTTAAAATCGCCCTTTCAAATAAGTAGTTGGTAGCTGAGGGAAAATTTCCTCATACTGTCCACTGGTTCATAGAGAGGGAAAGCCAATGCCCCCTGTCCCCACCCTACCTGACCCCAGTTACCTCTCTGACATCAGCCCCAGGACTGACCCCACACTCTCTGCCCATGCCCACTGGGCTCCCAGCTGTTCCTCTTCAAACTTGCCCGCTTGCTTTTCCTAGAAAGCTCTTCCCCCAGACAGGAACACTGATCACTCCATAACTTCTGGCATTCACTCAAAGCTCATTTCTTAGTGAGGCTTTCGCTGAGCTGCCTTTTTTTTTTTTTTTTTTTTTTTTTTGAGACGGAGTTTCGCTCTTGTTACCCAGGCTGGAGTACAATGGCACGATCTCAGCTCACCGCAACCTCCGCCTCCTGGGTTCGAGCAATTTTCCTGCCTCAGCTTCCCAAGTAGCTGGGATTACAGGTGCACGCCACCATGCCCAGCTAATTTTTTGTATTTTTAGTAGAGACGGGGTTTCACCATGTTAACCAGGATGGTCTCGATCTCTTGACCTCGTGATCCACCCACTTCGGCCTCCCAAAGTGCTGGGATTACAGGCGTGAGCCGCCGCGCCCAGCCATGAGCTGCCTATTTGAAAGGGAATTCCTCTTCCTCCACTGGAGCCCCTGTTCCCCTCCCCTGCCTCCTGTGTCCTCTGTAGCACTTGCTGCTTGCTGATGTGCCATAGACTTTATAATTTATCTTATTCACTGTTTGTCACCGCCAGCCTCTTGACCATGGGTAGGATGATCCCCTTCTTTCTCCCAGAGGTTAGAATCAGGATTCAGAGTCAGCCAGCTGGCCTCTGCTCTTACAGTAACTGAAAGATGCGTAGTCAGGGAGCAGCTGCATCCCTGCTGCCTCCACTCTGTGTTCAGTGAGGCAGCAAAGGCTGGGACCTGGAGCCAGCTGCGTTCCTGCCCCGTGTCTTTCTCAAACAGTCCCTTTAGCTCAAGCCCCCTTGACATGGCTTCCGTGACTCAACCCAAGAGATCTTTTTGAGCAATACAGGAATTCTTATGAAAAATTGTAGTCAGTCTTCCCGCTTAACTAGTCTGGAAGGCCAGTGTAATCCTTATCTGTTCATAAACTAAGTAAAAGTGGTTCCTTTCACTTTCAGCACCGACAGCGTTTCTGCAGGACTGTGTTTCCAAACTTCCCCATCAGCTGGAAAAATCTGAGTGAAGCCGTTCATGAGACTCACCCTCACCTGGGTGATTACCTCATTTCTCAGGGAGGACCATGCCATCAGAATTTCTTCAAAATTCTCAATTCCAATGTGCAACTTCACAAACCAGAAGAACCCAAGAGAGCCCCAAGAATCTCAGAACACGGAGGCTGGGCAGAGCAGTGAGGCCAAGGGCAGGCACGGGGCATCTCTTACCCACCTCCATGGGTGGGAGGTGGTTGAGGTCTCCAGGGTGGCACAGTGTGTCTTTTTACCTAGCCTTATGGGTGGGGGAGGTGGCTGAGGTCTACAGGGCAGGCACAGGGCATCTTTTTACCCAACCTTATGGGTGAGGAGGTGGCTGAGGTCTCTAGAGTGGGCACAGGATTCTTCTTACTCAACCCCATGAGTGGGAAGGTGGCTGAAGTCTCTCGGACCTTCCCACTTCATGACATGGGATCACTGCTTATGTTGCCATGGCCAGGACAACTACTGATGGACGTGGTTTTCATGGGGGAGCTTCCTTTATATCCTCTGCTCTAGAACTTTGCCTTTGGGGCTGCAGAGTGCAATTTAGCCATATTCATAGAAATGCTTGACAATGTCACTGTCTTAACAGAAATTTTCTCTGTTTACTTTGCAAACCATGCAATGACCAAGTTAATGAAGGAAGTCACTTGAAGAGTTTGATTCAATTCCCTGATTAGCTCAGACATGAGCATCATTGAACAAATGAAACCCACGCCAAAGAAAAGATCACACCAACTACTTTTTTATTCTTTTGGCTTCAGAAGTATGCTAATCCAGCAACTACTTTTTAAATAAAAATTTTGGGGAAATTATCAAAATTATTTGATGAACCAATCACACTATAACTTATACCAGTTGGTGAACAGGTTTGGAATATGCATGCTTTTTTAAAAATAATAAATACTAGAGTATAAATTTCAAATTCCTTATTTATATATTCATGTATATGTTAATTTATGTTACTATATTGACTTTTTAAATATTGTAACTAAGCAGTGACAAGAGCAATGGGGCTACCAAGATTTAGACCAAGGGTTCCCAATTTTGTTGTATCAGAATTACCTGGGAAATTTACTAAAGCAGATTCCTGTGCCCCAGCCCCAGAGTTTCTGATACAGTAGAACTGAGGTGGGAACTGATAATCTACATTTCTGACAGTTTCCTTCCCAGTTGATGCTGATTGTGGCGGTCTGGGGACTACACTTTGAGAATTATACTCTTGGGATGATAAGGATGTAACTGAGCCACCTGAGGGGATGTAAATCACCATAAAATTGGTGGTTTCTAAACCTAATAAGCATGGGGAAAGACAGGAGTTTGGGGGAGAGACTAAGTAGAAAGATATGTCCCTTTCCTGAGAGTCTGTGCCCTGGAATCCTTGGGATTGTTATTCCAGCCCCAGCTTGATCCCTCCTGTTTCAGATGATGCAGTCAGCAGCATGTTCCAAGGTCTCTTCTATACCCAGCACCAGCGGCAACTACAAATATGCAAGTAATCATCTGGAGACTTTTCAGGTAGTTGAGATTGTCCGTATGTAATCTAAACAGCATTTCCGTATGTTGTGCTTTTTGAGTCTCTCTATTTTTTAAAGCTCTTTTTCCCATCCTGAACTCCTCACTATGATGAAACAGACTTAAAATAAAGGTTTAGATGATGAGAACAGTCCTAGAGCTAGGAGGGTGCTGGATGTGGCTCCTTCATCCCCCGATGGACACATGCTCACACACACACACATACACACTCAGACACTCATGCACCACTCATACACACACACAAACACATGCATACACACACACATGCACACGTACACACACATGCACACACTGACGTGCACATGTACACACACAGGCACGGGTTGACTTCACAAACGGAAATGCACAGCCTTTACCAGAAGGAGTGCTGAGTAGGCAAAAGCCAACAGATTTTTGCAGCCAGGTCTCTTTTTGTCCTTTGTGTAGACTTTCTCTTTTTCCTGGATGTGTGGAATGTGAAGCTGCTAAATTACTCTAAATTGGAAATTGGGTCCTTAATGGAGTTTGATTATTTGTGAGTCAATTCCACTCTGCCTTCTTTTGGGTGTCTCCATTAGAAGAGCAGAAAAAGATATTCCAGTATCCAAAGAGAAGGTTAAGGACAGCAACAATGCCCACGAATGACAGCTAAGAACGACCTTCCATCTCCACCATGAACTCTGGTTCATTCGGGACTCTTCTCCCTCTGGCCATCATCTCCTGGCTCCAAGCCACCCTCTACCCTCACCTGCATACAGCCAGGACTGTGCAGGACAGATTTGTTCACTGCTAACTCCAGGTTCTGCCAACAGTGGGGATGGGAGGGAGACCAAAAAATGGAGGACAAAGGAACTTGCACATTCCCGTGTTGCTTTCTGTTCTGCCGGCAAGACCTTGGCAATGGCTCTTCATCCTATGAGCAGCTGTTGGTTCCAGTTTGCTTTGTTTTTTTCTTTTTGATTCTTACAGCTTTATTAAGGTACCACTGATATGAAAAACTGCATGTATATTATATGTCCATTTTTATTATTGTGGACACACACACATACCTCCATAATAGCATGAATACAATCAATAGTGATATAATAATAATAATAAACATACCCATCACCTCTAAAGGTTTTCTGTGTCCCTTTGCTCTGCTCCTTACTGTTTTATAAAAGCACTTATCATGAGGCCTGCCCTCTTAACACGTTTTTATCTGCACAACTTTGTGTTGCTGTGGGTACTACCTTGTACAGCAGATTTCTACAATTCATTATTCATAATAGCCAAGATAGGGAAAAACCCAGGTGTTCTGTTGTTCATTTTTGTCTTTGTTCATTTTTCTTCTCACACGACCAAAACCAACCTCACCTCTCCTCCTCAGAGATGCCAGCAGCAGGCAGCCAGTATTTCCCTGCCACACAAGGAGTCTGGGTTTCAAGTCTGTGAGACTCTTCTCCACATTTCCAGATTCTGATAAACCCAGCCCCTTCCATTTGTTTATCCCATTGCCTAGGTGTATTAGTCAGTTCTTGCACTGCTATAAATACCTGAGACTAGGTATTTTCTAAAGAAAAAAGACTTAACTGGCTCATGGTTCTGCAGGCTGTGTAGGAAGCATAGCGGTTTCTGTTTCTGGTGAGGCCTCAGGAAACTTCCAATCATGGTGGAAGGTAAAAGGATAGCCAGACATCTCAAAGTCAGAGCAGGAGGAAGGGCAACAGGGAGGTGCCGCACATTTTTAAACAACCAGATCTAATGAGCACTCACTCATTATACCAAGGCGGGAAGGTGTTACATCATTCATGAGAACTCCACCCCTGTAATCCTATCACCTCCTACCAGACCCCACTTCCAACACTGGGGATTACAATTAGACATGAGATTTGGGTAGGGACACAGATCCAAATCACACCACTAGGGAACTGCTTCTGTCATTTACTAGAACTATTGTCTCAGTCTCCCTTTTGCCCATTCGGTCCATCAGTATCTATTTAACCAACTCTATGTGTTAACCTATTTCTGTTAAAGTGACCACCATAGCTTCATTTTTCCTGATCGGATCCTAACTGATAAATTCCCTTTAGTGGCCATCCACTCCCTACTCTGGAAGAGTCTCATCCCACTTTGAAACAGGCTCTTCTCACTATGCTTAGCCATAACCTCACTCTTTTGTGCTTGCCTGTAAGCAGACCCTGTGGAACCCACCTAATTATGTTGCCTGCTTTTTCCCCTACCAAATCTGATCTTTTCTTCCCACAGACCCTATGTCTCATAAGGCTTGGCTTGAAGTGGCCTGACTCCATGAATCAAAGCTAAAGACACTGTGGGATATGCAAATCTATTCTCAAGACATGGGGCCTCCTGGCTCCTTCGTGGGTGTACATTTGCTCTTTATCAGCAGTCCCTGAGCCCTCCCCTTTTCCTAGTAATAACATCTCAGTTTGCTGTAGGCATTCTCCCCAACTTTCAGACTATGGGTTTGGGAAGCCTCTTCTGTCTTATTACATGAAGGGTTATTGACTCAGGCCTGATTAATTGGATCATTCAGTTTCTCTGGTCCCAGTGGTTGGGTCATAGATGTACATTTCAGAGCTAATCAGAGCTAACGAGTAATGATGGGTCCCTGTCTGTGAGTGTTGGAAGATGGACATGTTATTTTTAAGGAAAGTGGAGTCAGGTAGAATGCAAAGTTGGAGATAATACAGTCATTGTGCCTTCAGAAAGGGAGATTCTGTGTAAGAATTAAACCAACAGGGGGAAACAATGCAAAGAGAAGAAAAGGAAGTAATCAGATTCTGGTGATGTTAAATAAATCCCTGGTTGTACTAGTCTGTTCTCATGCTACTAATAATACATACCTGAGACTGAGTAATTTATAAAGGCAAGAGGTTTGACTCACAGTTCCACATGGGTGGGGAGGCCTCACAATCATGGTGGAAGGCAAATAAAGAGCAAAGTCATGTCTCACATGGTAGTAGGCAAGAGAGATCGTGTGTAGGGGAGCTCCCCTTTCTGAAACCATCAGATCTCATGAGACTTATTCACTATCATGAGAACAGCACGGGAAAAACGCACTCCATGATTCAATTACCTCCCACTTGGTCCCTCCCACTACACTTGGGGATTATGGGAGCTACAATTCAAGATTAGATTTGGGTGGAGACACAGCCATACTATATCTCTGGTTCAAGCTGTACCTAAAGGAGTCTCCTTCCTGGATATACCAGTTATGATAAACACATAAATAAACTTCATAGAGTTGCCAATTTGAGATGGGATGTCTATCACTTTCAGTTGAAAGTTATTTTCTGTCTTCCCACTCCCTTAAAAGAGCTTTTGTATTTCCAAATGAATAAGCAGAGTGTGTTGTTTCTGCTGTGGTGGGTTAACAGCCTGGTCTCCCAGTACTATTGACATTTCCTAGTCATAGGCTCACCCAAGAAATCTTGGGTCTGCGTTTGACAGCAGCAGACTCCTCCAGATCATCACTTGTACTGAGATTGATTCAACACAGCTGAATGCATAACACAGGCCTTGATTACCTTTGCCAAGGAAATGTGGGCCTTTCTCCTTTGTTCTACAGGATAAAAGGCCCTTCTTATTTATATCTCCAACGGCAAAAGTAAATGATCAATGAACTGGACTAAACAATAATATGATAATAATAGCTATTATTTTTTAAACTTTTATGAATATTAACCAGTTTTTATTTTTTAATATTTTATGTAAATTAACCCATTTATATCTCTCAAAGCAATTCATGCATCAGATACTAATATCATGGTCATTACACAGAAGAAGACACTGAATCTCAGAAAGGATGGGCATCGTGCCCAAGTCACACCACTGAACAAGAGGCAGTGCTGGAAATCACACCCAGGAAGTCTGAATTGAGAACTTCTGTGTGCTAAGCAGATAATGTCCCCCCCTGAAAGATGTCCTTGTCCTAGTTTCTGTAATCTTTGACAATGTCACCTTCTATGGCAAAACAGATTTGGAGGTGTGATCAAGTGAACCTTACAGTAGGAGAGATTATCCTACATTGTTGGGTAGGCTCAATAATAACAAGGGTTTTTCAAGGTGGATGATGGAGGCCAGGGGAGGGTCAGACTGAATTGGGTCAATGTGGGAAGGACTCACCACCATTGCTGGCTTTACGGACATAAGACAGCAATGAGCCAAGAAACATGGGCAGCTTCTAGAAGGTAAAAAGAGCAAGAAAACTAATTTTTCTCGACAGCCTCCAGAAAAGAATGCAGCCTTGTCCACATCTAGGTTTAATCCAGTAAACTCAGATTTATGACCAATAGAACAGTAAGACCATAAAGTTTTGCTCTTTTAAGCTAAGCATGTGATTGTTATGGCAGCAATAGAAAATTAACATATCTTCTCATTGTTTTTTAAAAACAACTTTGTTGAGATATATTTGACCATTTCAAATTCATCCACTGCAGGTGCACGGTTCCATGACTTTTATTCACTTTACTGAGTCTTGAAAGCATTACTATAAGTCAGCTTTAAAATATTCCCATATTTGGCCAAGCATGGTAGCTCATGCCTGTAATCCCAGCACTTTGGGAAACTGAGGTGGGTGGATCACCTGAGTTCAGGAGAATAGCCAGGCCAACATGGTGAGATTCCATCTCCACTAAAAATATAAAAGTTAGCCAGGCATGGTCGTGGGCATCTGTAATCCCAGCTACTCGGGAGGCTGCGGTAGGAGAATCACTTGAACCTGGGAAGTGGAGGTTGTAATGAGCCAAGATCGTGCCACTGCACTCCAGCCTGGGCTACAGAGCGAGACTCCACCTCAAAAAATTATATTCCCATATTCCCATAAGATCCCATTTATGATATATCCTGGTCCCACCTCCAGTCCCAGGCAACTACTAATCTACTTTTCTGTCTCCATAAAAGTGCCTTGTCTGAATATTTTACATAAATGGAAACATAAAATATATGTTCTCTTGTGTCTGGCTTCTTTCACTTAGCATGGAATTGCAGGTTCACCCATGACATTGCCTGTGTCAACAGTCCATTCATTCTTATTGCTGAATATTATTCTAGTTAGGAATATATTGGATCTTATCTACGTACCAATTGATGGAGATTTCAGTTGTTTCTACTTTTTCCTATTACGAATAATTCTGTTATGAACAATTTGTGCACAAGTTTTCACATGGACATGTGTTTTCATTTTACTTCTTTTTCTGGAAGTGAAATTGCTGGGTCATATGGTAGTTTTACATTTAACTTTGTGAAGAACTGTTGTTCAAAGTGGCTGTACCATTTTACATTTCAGTCAATATTACAGTACCACTTGTATTCATTTTTCTCATTTTCCATTGTCATTCTAGTGGGTGCAAAATAGTATTCCTTGTGGTTTTAACTTATATTTTCCTAGTGACTGATGATGGTGAACATCTTCCCATATGCTTGTTAACCTAGTAACATATCTTCCTTGGTGAAATATCCATTCATATGGTTTGCCTTTTTTGGATTGAGTCGTTTGTCTTTTTATTATTATTATTATTTTGAGACGGAGTCTCGCTCTGTCATCTAGGCTGGAGTATAGTAGTGAATGGAGTACAGATCTCGGCTCACTGTAACCTCTGCCTCCTGGGTTCAAGCAATTCTCTGCCTCAGCCTCCAGAGTAGCTAGGATTACAGGCACCTGCCACCACACCCAGCTAATTTTTGTATTTTTAGTAGAGACAGGGATTTCACCATCTTAGCCAAGCTGGTCTTGAACTCCTGATCTCGTGATCCACCTGCCTCGGCCTCCCAAAGTGCTGGGATTACAGGCATGAGCCACCATGCCCGGCCCCTTATTATTGAATTTTTAAGAGTTCATTGTAAATTCTAGATAAAAGTCCTTCATCAGATTTGTATTTTAAAAATACTTTCTCTCCAGCTGTTTTTTTCATCTTATTCACACTTTTTTAAGTGCAAGCATTTTGTATTTTGATAAGTCCACTTTACCTTTGTAAAAAAGAAATTACGGGACATTCATCTTGTTACACAAAACTCTATCATCTTAACCATTAGACTGCATGCCTCTCAAAGTAGCTCATTGTTTGATGTATTTATTAGCTTTGCTCAATGTTAGGCTAACTATATCTTAGAGTTATTCAAGAGCCACAGCACTTAAAATAGAATGTCGTTCCTCCAATACTCTAATGAATTCTGCCAAGTCCCTGCAATGCCTAGAGACCACAGTTCAGGATATTTGGGGAAAAGAAAGTTTTCATGTTTTTTTTTCTTCAGTGTTGCCCAGGAATGGTCAGTGCCTAATGTCAAAATACATAGTCTGCAAAACAACAATATGAATGCACTTAATACCACTGCTCTGTATACTTACAAATGGTTGAGATGACAAATTTTATATGTACTTTATAATAATAAAATGTTTCATTTAAAGAAATTAACACTCACTTAGAAAAATTACATGAAATATGTTATATGAACATGTTAAGACATAACAAAGACCTATAGAGAAAAAAAGAGTGGCCTGTGTTTTGCCAGACCTGCTCATAAATACACAGGTGTGATAAGGAAAAAAATCACCACTGTACATATTGAGTTTCAAAAGGACATGTGTAAGGATAAACATAACTTATCTCTATTTACCTGATCTGAATCCAACAGGTCATAGTTCTGTCTCAGAGAAGGTCTTGCAGAAACTGGACTGATTTAACAGGTTACCTCAAAGCCTAGTATAAGGGCTACAATATGTCATAGTTACCGGTAACAGGTATCTTGAGTTACTCTGAGTTACCAGTAGCGAATCCCTATGTGTCTGCAGCAACTTTAATTCTTGCCTCCCAAGGAGAATTCGACCGAGGGGCGTAAGACTGAAAGAGAGACCGAGGCAAGTTTCAGGGCAGGAGTGAAAGTTGATTAAAAAGCTTTAGAGCAGTAAGGAAAGGAAGGAAAGGCAAGAGAAGGAAAGTACCACTTGGAAGGAGGCCAAGGGGGGCAACTTGCAAAACTAAGTGCACAGCTAGACCTCTTGACTTGGGCTTTTTTTTTTTTTTTTTTTTTTTGAGACTGAATCTCGCTCTGTTGCCCAGGCTGGAGTGCAGTGGCGTGATCTTGGCTCACTGCAACCTTCACCTCCCAGATTCAAGCAATTTTCCTGCCTCAGCCTCCCGAGTAGCTGGGACTACAGGCATATGCCACCACGCCTGGTTAATTTTTGTATTTTTAGTAGAGACTTGGTTTCACCATGTTAGCCAGGCTGGTCTCAAACTCCTGACCTCAGGCAATCCACCAGCCTAGGCCTCCACTACAGGTAGGAGCTACCACACCTGGCCTGACTTGGGGCTTTTATACGTTGGCATTCTTCCGGGATCTTATTGGGAAGCTGCTGACAGTTTCAGGTGTTTTCTGTCTATTAGGAGATTGCTTTTTCTTGGTGCCGGCTGTGGTAATAATTACTTTTGAGACAGGGTTAGCAACAGCCTGACCACCACCTAGTGGTCACCCAACATTCCTAGTGTGTGTGTGGTCAGGGGAGCCCTCTCCCGCCCTGCTCACGCCTGACCAGCCACCTCCTGTAACGATAGGACGCAGCTGCTGCAGGGTGTGTATTTTAGAACACTTGTCGTTGGTTATGGAAGCTGTTCTCCTTTCATGCTGCATATGTCTGCAATGTGTAAGAATACCAAGGCTGACACAAGAACAGAAAATCAAACACCGCATGTTCTCACTCATAGGCGGGTGTTGAACAATGGGAACACATGGACACAGGGAGGGGAGTATCACACACTGGGGTCTGTTGGGGAAAAAGGGGAGGGATAGTGGGGGGTGGGGAGTTGGGGAGGGATAGCATGGGGAGAAATGCCAGATATAGGTGATGGGGAGGAAGGCAGCAAATCACACTGCCATGTGTGTACCTATGCAACAATCTTCCATGTTCTTCACATGTACCCCCAAACCTAAAATGCAATAAAAAAAAAAAAAAAAAAAAAAAAAAAAAAGAATACCAAGGCTGCTGCTATATTTCTTAAAAGGAGAATGTTATGCTGTCTGCAGTCTTTGTATTTGTAGATCACATAGTAGGGAACTGATTGCAGTTTTTGGTCAAACCTAGAGCTGTGGGTGAGTTTTGGCTTTTCCACATTCCAGCTGAGAGATTGGAGCTGAAATATTGTCTTTGTACGTTGGTTTCTTTGCCTGAAAAATAAGGATTAAAAATACTGATTGTATGGTGGTTCTTGGGAAGATTAAGTAAAATCATATGTGTAAAGCTCTTAGCACAATTCCCAGCAACTAATCAAGGTTTTTGGAAAATTCTTTATTAATATTTTTGTTGCTGTTTACATATGTATAATTATCATTATATTAGTAGGTGGAAGCTAAGATTGGAAATGTAGACAAAGGTTGCAGACAGGCGATATCTCTGTTTCAAAGGGTTAGAATAAGTGATGCATTCTCACCTCCCACATGATAACAGATCTCAGTAGAGCAGATACAGTTGAGTACACCTTATCCAAAATGCTTGGGACTGGAAGCATTTCAGATTTCTGATTTTTTTCAGTTTGTGAATATTTGTATTATACTTATGATTGAACATCCCTAATCTGAAAATCCAAAATCCAGAGCACTTTAGTGAACATTTCCTTTGAGCATCAGTGCTGAAAAAGTTCCAGATTTTGGAGAATTTGGGATTTAGGATTTTTGGATTAAGGATATTCAAGCTGCACTGACTGCATTTATTGACCCAGATGACAAGTGAGAAAGAAAGAGCTCCCTGCCCCTGTGGGGGAGACATGGGTTAGTATTTAAAACTGGCACACTAAAAACAAGATCAAATAGGAAGAACCGTTTTGAGAAATTGTGAAAGTTCATAGTTTAGGAATAGATGTGATTTTCCACAAACCCTTCAAGGAGTGTATTTTTGTCTCTGGTTTTCAATGACTTCCCTGAAAGTATCTAACAGTATCTTGTGAAAGGCAGGACGTAGAGGTCTCAGGGTCTGGTGTCAGATGAAGTCAGGTTGGATACCAGCTCTGACACTTAATAGCTGTGTGGGCTTGAGAACATTACTTAGCCTCTAGCTATTTAAATTCTCTCAGTTCCCTTCTAAAATGGGTATGAAGATAGAACCTTCCTCCTTGGATTGTCATCAGAATTAAGTGAGGTGAAGCTTGTTAAATGCTGAGCATAGAGCTAAGAACATTGTGACAGCTCCCTAATTGGGAGTGACACTCATCCTCGAATATCACATGGTCCTTAAAATCTGAAAGTCTTGTACTCCAAGATTCTTAAGTCTGCTGCAAATGATACCTTACCGGATTTAGCTATAACAATCCTAATAAAGTTCTCCTAGAGGAATGTACTCTTTTAATGGAATATCTTAGACAGGACCAGGATATTGGAAGTCTTTTCACACACACAAAAAAAAAAAAAGAAATTATGTCCTTCAGTGAATTCGGGCCTAATTTGAAAGTATAACCCACAGCCCCAAAATGAAAATTTAGCTCAATTACAAAAGTGTTTTGTTGAGCCTTTTTCTTGACCTGTAAGAGAGTTGGAAAAGAGTAAAATAAGGATATGCCATAGTGAAGTTCAGTGTAATAGTAATAAGCCCAGGAGTTTCTGGGGTTCCTTGGACCACCTGGCTGTTCAGAGACTCCCTAGAAAGATTCACAGGGCTCTACACATATTGTTTATACAGTTAAGTTTTATTACTGCAATAGTGGTCAGATAATCGGACCCAAGGGGAAAAGATGCCGGTGGAGTCGGTAGGAATCCATGTGCAGGATTCTCGTAATCTCTCTCCCACAAAGGTCACACAAAGCACACCCTTCCCCCAACAGTAAAAATGCTGAAATATGTATACTGTGTTCCAACGAAGGGAAATCCATTAAACACTCAGTGCCCAAGAGTCTTACTATGGGCTAGTCATGTAGACACCCTCTGTCTAGCAGAGGGTATGGCTTATGTGAACACCTGCTTCTTTCTTTTGAGAAGTTCCCAAATTCCAGACTCCCCAGAGGAAAAGCAGGTGTTCATATAAATGACATCATTTGCACAAACAGTTTAGGAAAAATGAGCCATCTTATCAGTGAACTATTGCCATTGAGAGACAAGTTCCCAGACGAAAAAGGGCCAACCTTGTCAACATGGCTTTCTATAGATGACAGTTTCAGCCCAGCTGCTCTTTCTTTGCTGCACACCCTGTGTTGGAGGCTGTCCATGAACTTGACCAAGGCCACACCACTGAAAGGCAGAGATGAGATTTAAACCAAGATGAGATTAAAACCAAGAAGAGTCTAACTCTCATGCCCTTGTTTTTGCTGGTCGCAAAAGTCTTCTGTGTGGCAGAAAATTTAGATTAAGCTTCTCCCGATGTTTCTTTGTCAGCCCCGACAGTAAATCCCTCATTTCGTTGGACTTGTCCTGAATGAAAACCCAAGGTCTCTTCCCAGCTCTAAAATCACAGGTCACGGTCACCTCCGCCTATGTTCACTGGGGGAATGCTAGCAACATCTATTTGATGATGTCCTTGTGAATATTCGAAGTCAGAACACAAGACCAGTTCCCTTTCCTTGGCCTTCAGGGAGTGTAGCAGAAAGCCAGAAATCACCTAAATTACCTTCTCCTTGGTTCTAGGGCTGAAGGAGGAAGGCAGGAGCCAGACAGGCTGAGGTTCCCAAGCAGGAGGCCCTTCCATTCTCTTACCCAGTGTCTAAGCTGCAGCCACTCCTATCTAGAAGACAAAAGTCAAATACAGTGTTTCTAACTGAGGAGCTGCTCCCTGAAGACTCACTTCCTAATGCGCCATCTCATTAGCAGTCGGGTTTAACCAGACCCAGCTCAACATAACCTTGTTAGTATTCTTACTCACTGACTTTGGTTTTAATAACACATATTCTTGTATCTTTCTCATGTAACGTTTATTTTTTATTGCATGTTTCAGATTGATATTTTTATTTTATTTAGTTAGAATAAAAATAGCAGATACTAGGTCATTATTTGTTCAATTTTCTCATTCAGTAAGATCTTAAATTGCTCTGTTATTTTGCATCCACAACAGAAATAAACAAAATGTGACAAAATGTAGATTACATCAAGTATTTATGGCCCATAAAACGTGCATACCATCTACAAACCTTTCCAGGTAATTATAAGTATGCGAAAATAATGCAACTGTGGGGCATTTGAGATGGAATCCATAGTCATCTCTTTAAAGCGGTTGTAAAAGCATTAATTTATGTTTAAGTATAAGCAATCTTCTGTGTGGCCTGGAGCTGAGGAAGTCAAATTCAATCTGAAAAACCCCTTAGTAAAGAACAGCATTATTTGAGAAGTAAGAGATTGGGGTAGATGAGTGAGTTTAAAAATAAACCTATTTTGAAAATTTAAGTACAAACTATTTATAGTGAGAGACGGTGGTGGGATACCCCTTCCAGCTCAATGACTTTGAGACTATAGGATTTGTCATTCCAGTTTATGCACACACACTTGATATTAGTATCTCCTGCTCAATGGAGAGGCCCACAATTTAATCAAAATTTTTAGGCAAAGCTAGTGTGAAACCACTGAAGAATATTCTTTAGCTGTTAAAACATATAATAAACATTTCCCTAAAATGATACATTCTTTATGTCAGTGTTCCTAGCACAAATACTGCCAAAACTGCTGTGCAAAAGATGAGTTTAATTTCCTTATTTCGGGTACCTACTAATGATCCCTTACTGAGTCAATAAGCATGTTTCTCTAATCTACAGAAAATAAATATGGGGCTTGTTGTAATTTGGTTCATATGTCATGATTCCAAAACTGTTATCCAAGCTAGAAATCACAAGGCAAAAGATGCTGCATTTTTAGAGATATTAACCACATCTACATTTATGAATTATTCATGCCTTGCCAGTGAAGTAGCAGGTTTTGCATACTTCTGCATTAAAAATTAGTTATCTTGCTTCTGTCTATTGTGTTCTTCAAAGTAGAATATTATTTGAGAAAGGGCTACAGAGGACGTTTAATTAATTTTATTTTTAGATTTACTACATTGTAAGTATTGCTTAATATAGAACAAAAGCCACCAGCTCAAGGAAAACAAATTTAGTTCATTAACTCCTAGAACTGCTTCCAATATACACAAGGCATCTGACATGCACGTTTCCTAGAAAGGTGGATCTGTGACCACAATTATGCTCAATCAAATATTTTATTTTGGTGGTTTCATTGGTTTCCAAATATGTCTTTCTCTCACTGTATTGAAATGCCAGTTTAAAAGTTTGTGCAATAGATAAAATTGATGCCATTTATTTTGTAAGTTAAATAGGTCTTTTGATTAGAACGCATACATTCCTATTGTAAAGGAACTGTTTTTGTCATTTAAATTTAAAATTTTCATCACAACGAAAGAAGAAAATGTAAGTACCCAAAGCCCTGTATCCCTGAGAAAAACAGTATTAACTTCCAGTAGCTTTTCTATATGTATATTTTAAAGAAGATACCATTAAGATAATTTGTCTTGTTTTTGCACTTCATATTATATCTTCAGCATTTGTGGGACCATTAAAATCTTTGAAAACAGGATTTTTGTTTAAAATCTTTGAAAAATACTCTGGGGTGTAGATTCCTGAGAGCCTATGGTTTTCGGTGCCACAGAGCTCCAGCAGCCTCATATAGGTGGGAGGGGGTGGAGGGGAGCTGGGGATTGAATGGCTTCTGGGGAGTCCACGTCCCCTGTTCTTCCTCATAAGCTGATATTCTCTGTGCATCACCACCAGTTTTATCAGTACCAATATGCTTTTCACTATATGTAAATTAATGTTAGTTTCTATCTCTAAGAGCAATCTCTTGTACCTGATCACTGCATGCTTGAGCCATTGACAGACAGTGAATCAAATCTTCAGAGCCCTGTTCTGCATTTATCCTCCCTTCTTTGCACAACAGGCAACCCTCGTAAGCTGATATTCTCTGTCCATCACCACCAATTTTAGCAATATGAATATGCTTTTTGCTATATGTACTTAATTTATGTTAGTATTGCCTAGGTTTTCTTCTAGAGTTTTTATGGTTTTAGGTCTTACATTTAAGTCTTTAATCCATCTTGAGTTAATTTTTATATAAGGTGTAAGGAAGGGATTCAGTTTCAGCTTTCTGCATATGGCTAGCCAGTTTTACCAATACCATTTATTAAATAGGGAATCCTTTCCCCATTGCTTGTTTTTGTCTGGTTTGTCAAAGATCAGATGGTTATAGATGTGTGGTGTTATTTCTGAGGCCTCTGTTCTGTTCCATTGGTCTATATGTCTGTTTTGGTACCAATACCATGCTATTTTGGTTACTGTAGCCTTGTAGTGTAGTATGAAGTCAGGTAGTGTGATGCCTCCTGCTTTGTTATTTTTGCTTAGGATTGTCTTGGCCATGTGGGCCCTTTTTTTGGTTCCATATAAAATTTAAAGTAGTTTTTTCCAACTCTGTGAAGAAAGTTAATGGTAGCTTGATGCAGATAGCATTGAATCTATAAATTACTTTGGGCAGTATGGCCCTTTTCACAATATTGATTCTTCCTATCCATGAACATGGAATGTTTTTCCATCTGTTTGTGTCCTCTCTTATTTCCTTGAGTAGTGGTTGGTAGTTCTCCTTGAAGAGGTCCTTCACATCCCTTGTAAGTGTGTTTCTAGCTATTTTATTATCTTTGCAGCAATTGTGAATGGGAGTTCACTCATGATTTGGCTGTTTGTCTATGACTGGTGTATAGGAATACTTGTGATTTTTGCGCATTGATTTTGTATCCTGAGAATTTGCTGAAGTTGCTTATCAGCTTAAGGAGATTTGGAGCTGAGATGATGGGGTTTTCTAAATATACAACCATGTCATCTGCAAAGAGAGAAAAATTTGACTTCCTCTTCTCCTAATTAAATACGCTTTACTTCTTTCTCTTACCTGATTGCCCTGGTCTGAACTTCCAATCTGTGTTGAATAGGAGTGGTGAGAGAGGGGCATCCTGGTATTGTGATGGTTTTCAAAGGGAATGCTTCCAGTTTTTGCCCATTCGGTATGATATTGGTTGTGGGTTTGTCATAATAGCTTTTATTATTTTGAGACATATCCCATCAATACCTAGTTCATTGAGAGTTTTTAGCATGAAGTGCTGTTGAATTTTGTCAAAGGCCTTTTCTGCATGTATTGAGATAATCATGTGGCTTTTGTCATGTCATTGGTTCTGTTTATGTGATAGATTACATTTATTGATTTGTGTATGTTGAACCAGTCTTGTATCTCAGGGATAAAGCCGACCTGATCATGGTGAATAAGCTTTTTGATGTGCTGCTGGCTTCAGTTTGCCAGTATTTTATTGAGGATTTTTGCATTGATGCTTATCAGGGATATTGGCCTGAAATTTTCTTTTTTTGTTGTGTGTCTGCCAGGTTTGGGTATCAGGATAATGCTGGCTTCATAAAATGAGTTAGGGAGGATTCCCTCTTTTTCTATTGTTTGGAAGAGTTTCAGGAGGAATGGTACCAGCTCCTCTTTGTACTTCTGGTAGAATTTGGCTGTGGATCTATCTGGTTCTGGACTTTTTTTGGTTTGTAGGCTATTAATTGCTGCCTCTATTTCAGAACTTGTTATTGGTCTATTCAGGGATTTGACTTCTTCCTCGTTCAGTCTTGGGAGGGTGTATGTGTTCGGGAATTTATCCATTTCATCTAGATTTTCTAGTTTATTTGCATAGAGATGTTTATAGTATTCTCTGATGGTGAATTGCGGACCAGGGGTTTCTTCAATTCTTGCAGCTTACATAAGTCTCTATGTTCCTGAGAATCACAGACAGTGAGGGAAGATCTCCCTCAACATTACTCAACTTCATTTTCTACCATCCTTGATGGCTGGAGGCTTAGCTAGACTGAATCCTATTTAAGAATACAAAGGGACGTGCTATCTACTTTATCTTGCGAGCTTGTGGCATTCATGACGTTTACTTATGCTGTTCTGGATTTGAGGACATGGGAGTGCTCAAGCTTCACAACTACTCCACAGAGGATAGAAAAGAAGGAAGAATGACTAAATTGTCCAAAGCGAAGTACATGATAGACAGAGACAAAGATGTGTAATGTCTTCATTTCAAAAATCTTTAAACACTGGGATATAGGAGATGGTCTGGCCTCCCAAGAGCTTCTAAAATACTGCTGATGATGATCACTCTATGCTATGGTCTGAATGTCTGTGCCCTACCAAAATTCATATGTCCACACCTATCTTGAAAGTGATGCTGTTAAGACATGAAGCCATTGAAAGGTGATTAGGCCATGAATGTGGAGCCCTCACAATGGAATGAGTGCCTTTAAAGGGGGCTTGAAAGACAAGAAACTTTCCCTTCCACCACATGAGGACACAGGGAGAAGACTCTCTTTGTGAATGATGTAGTGGGCCCTCATCAGGTGTTGAATCCACCAGATTCCTTTCTTGAACTTACCCTCCAGAACTGTGAGAAGTAAATTTATGCTTTTTAAGCTACTAAGTTTATGGCATTTTATGATAGCATCCCAAACAGACTAAGATCTCATGAAGAGAATCATGTAAGTCACTCGAGTCTTTTATGTTTATGTTTTGATGAAGATGAAAACAGAAATCTATGAATCCCAGTCAAAAGTAGTAAAATGAGTGAAGGAAAATTACTTGTTTTTAGGTGTTTGTCTTGCTTTGTCTAAAACTTGGTAAACTACAAAAGTTCTCATATGGCTTAATCATATAATGTAGTTACTTTTTGATAAAATATTTTATCTTTATTGCTTACATGAAAAGTTAAAAAGAACATATCAAATTATTAAAAATTATTAATTTTCACCAGCAATTTTATTCTTAGTTCTACTCCATCTATATATGAATGATGGATTCCCTTGCTTGCTTTTTAATTTTTTTAACAATCTTATAATTGTGCCTCTTTCATAAAGTTAAAATTCATGAAGCCCAGTTAAGATAGTAAGGCTTTTTGATAGCAAGTTTGGAAGATTCATTCTTGAGTGTAAATGCTGCTATCATATATTATTTTAAATGGCATGAATCTATTACTTGTATTTCAATATTTAAGTATAATAATTATTTCAATATTTTCCCATTATTGTTATTTATTATTTGTAAATATCGGACATATTGTAAAAAATAAACATTAGCTTCTTAAAAGAAAAAGCAAGTAATTGAATCTTCACCTTTATTTCTAATTATCTGCAATCTGCTTTCGGTACAAGGACCTTTTATTTGAGACTTCTATTTGCTCTTTGGTATTTTCTTGGATTTTATTTGATTTTCTATGTTTTAACTGTAATTTAAGTTCTCTTTGGGAGGGCAGTTTATAATTAAAATTATTCCTCATTGTGTGTTTTTATTTCACTGCAGCTTAATAAGAGATTATGAGACAATTTGGTGCATGCAGGGAGATCTTAGATCATAGAATAGTTGCCATTTGGGGAAAGATTTCTCTATTTTTATCTTCTGTAATGCAGACCAAAGCTCAAGTGAACGCAATATATTTACATGGCTCAGGAATATGGCTGTGAACCAAGGAAAAAAAATGGCAGCCTTTGCCTGGATTTCTCATTGGCATTCAGATTTATGAATAAACTTGGAAAACTGGAGATTGTGATGTGACTTCAGCGCATGACCATATCCACATGCTCTGGCCAGTCAAATGAGACTAGAAGTTCTGCTGGCCCCACAGTTCTTCAACCCAGTTGGCTTTTAGGACTGTTACATACACTCTGGAAAACTTATGATTAATTTCACTTAATTTCCTCCTCTTCAGCCTCATTCCTCATTAGCCTGATTTCTTCCTACAAGATTATCAGGAAGAGGAGAATCCCATTAGCATGAATGATAACAAGGCTTTCATATTCAATTATTTGCCTGTAAAATCCTTGTTTATACCTGCAATGCATTCATCATACCCCTCATTTTAATTTAGTCTAATCAACACACAAGAAAATTGCTGAGAGAGAGAGAGCACACGTTGAAAATACAGTGTAGCTGTGATCATCAGAGCACACAAATCTGTGTCTTCATAAGACTTTTCTGCATTACATCTCCTGAAACAAAAGCCAGCTCAGTTTCTTCTCTTGGTGAGGCTGGGCTCTCATACCTTAACTGCACGGGAGGTGGGGAAGCCCGTGGCAGTTTCACATTGTGGAGTGGGAAGTAATCTTTGCTACCTACAAAGAATCTTCAGTTGGAGAATTCTCCAAACAGAAAAAAACAAACCTAGAGGAGCATAAAAATAGGTATATTTGTTTGGTAGGGCTGCTATAAGAAAGTTATTTAAGTTTGGAAACAGAGTGCCCAGGGAGTTTGGAGAGTGCCTAGAATGTATTAGACAAATGTGCAGAAGGCACAGACTTGAGCATTGTTGCAGTGGTGAGCCAATCTGCATTGCAACATCACAGGCTGAGATGTAGTTTTTTAATTTAACAATATTCTTATATTTTGTGCTTAAGAATTTGAAAGTTTTTTTTCCCTTCATTTTCTTCTTCTCTCTGATAAGAGCAAGTGGCATCTCTTAAGAGACTTTTACAGTGTGTTAAGATGTCTCCTAAGACTTAGAGTACATGAGGTTGTCACTGACAATGTTTATAAAATTGCATGTCTTACCTTCTTAGTTATATAAACATTTATTTTCTTAAAATTTTCATGTGACAAATATCTGAGTAGCCACACTCATTCATGCCTTCATTTCCTCGAAAGATTGAACCCTATCCAGTAAATGGAGATAGAAAAGGGCAGAGAAATTCCTCTTCTCATACAATTATTTCAGTGGCTTATCAAAAACTGCATCGCCCTTTTTTGGCATACAAAATTAATTCTGGAAGGCAGAAAGCTTAATTTTCATGGAGAATCCAGGGTCTCCCAGTAGGGTAGAAGTGGTTGCTGCATTTCCTCTAACTTCAGTTGCATTTCTGTGAAGTAAAATCGCCTTGTGGAAAGAAGTTGGTGACCTGGCTCAGCAAAAAGTGGTAAGAGTTCATTTCAAAGAATTGGCTTCAAAAAAATATGTAGCTGATTGTGGGTTTCTTCATGGAACAGAGGTGGTGATTTGAAGAAAATGGCTGAAGATGTATATGAATCCGAAAGAACAGTAATTCGGCACCCCACTGTTCCTGAGCACAGGGATCTAGGCAGTCCGGAACAACACAGCCCACGGATCTGCACAGAACGACTCTTCAACAGTGCCACCGTGAGGCCATATGGAGCAATACCCCTGTCTTCCGTGAGATTTCATTATTTTTTTTTCTCTGCTGTTAAGAGACCTATTCCTTTTGAACTACAGATTGATGTCAAGAGATCTTGAACCATTATTCATGGGAGAAGAACAAGACAGAAAGTCCATAATTCTTACTAATAGAGCTTTTATTTCTTAACCCGTTACTTGAAGGTGGTCGTGGTGAGGTATACCGGTTTATGTCTCTCCTCTTTATGGAAAGGATCTTATCACCTTCTTCTTCCATAATAACCATTCAGCAATTTGATTCACAAACCAACCAGACAGACCCATGCTCTTGGGAGTAGATAAGTGAGAAGCTAAAAGGTGAGTCATGCCTGTTCTAAGCCAATTTTGGCCCTTGTACCTGTGCTTGGTCTTGGAATGAGTCTTCCGGCCAATTTGTACCTATGAGTCAAATGGGAGGTTTTCTGGGGCTTCTAGGAAAGGTGGATTCTTTGTAAGAGAACACTGTGAGAAACGTTTTCTTATCTGCCTGCTCTGTCTCATCCTGCTTCAGATGAATATCATATAAGGCCATGATACCTGCACCTGAAAGCTTAGAGGACTGGTTCGTGGTGATGCCACCATCTGATATTTCAGCACTGATAATGACCTTAGCACTGTTCATCTCCACAGTTATTCATCTAAATTATTATTATTTGGGATTTCTGTTATTTTAGCACAAATTATTCCCAAAAGTTCAATTTTTCTTCAGTATTAAAGTAAAAATATTACATATTCTAACATAGTTATTTCATATAAAATCTATAAAATACATATTAAAACTAAAACAGCTTACCCAGTTATACCTTTAGATTGCATTGTGAACTTTTACTTGATAAGTATTGTCTTAAATTGCAATTAAGGATGGATTTTTGAAATAAATGGCTTAACAACTGCCTTCTTCATTTGATAGCAAATTTCACAAGCAGGCAGGAACCAAGTCTCTCAGGTTCACCCCCTAATACATAATGGAGGGTCTGACAAAATACCTGATACTCCAAATTATCTGTCAGTTAAAAGCTGGATGAGACATAGAATGCCCTCATTCTTATCTGGAATTAAACATGTGCCTCATATTAGGGAAATCAAAGCATCTTATTGCCATGGCCACAGTACTTTAGGAATAGTTATTTACTAAGGAGTAAATGAGAGATAAGACTTTTTGCTGCTATTGTGTAGAGGAAAAACATATTTTTAATAGGACTTGAACCTTAGAGGATATAGCCCTCTCAGATCCCACTCAATTCCATGTGGAGCCTGACAATGAAGTCAACATGGATGAGGAAAGACCTGAGAGGTGGAGACAAAATCCTGGTGTCCTTGTGTGTCTCAACTCCAGCCTTGCCTGAATTCATTTCTTCTCATAAAGAGTTAAACCAACAAATTATCTTGTGTACCTGAGCTGGTTTGAATATTTTCTATGTCACTCAAATATTTAGACAATCTGAAGAATTTTCAGCCACAGGGGCACCTTTCTTGTACTCAGGATGGTGGCCACTTTGAGTAACTTGAATAGATGGAATAAGCCTGTCTTTAGCCATTTTCACTCACTCACCAAACATTTACCCAGTAAATACCATGGAGCAGGGACTACCCAAATCACTAGAAACATGGAACTACTTAGAAACCCTGCCTCTGCATCTTAGAATGCCAATGGATGGAGCAAATATGCATATAAACAATTTCACTTCAAGATTTTATGGGATTGATTGTTGTTACATTTTTTAAATGGGGGGGGTTTCTCTTCTCTGAGCTAATGAAATGGACATTACAGTTGGAATTCAGGCTTTGAAGGATGGATAAAAATTTGGAAGGAAGAAATGATGGGTAGAATGGAGTGTGCAGAGGGAAGAATGACAGGAAATGTAGGTAAGAAAGCACAAGTCAAGTTCAAGATGTGATGCATGTTCCAGATTCAGTAACAGTGGAGTGGTGCCCTTGACTGGTGAGACACTCCCATGAACAGAGAAAAAAATAAGCAGCATAAATGTTGAGAGAATAATCCATCTGTGGTTTGAATAGTAACGCAAGGGGTCGGGGGCCAGTAATGGTCTAAGGTATAACGGACAGGGAGACTGGAAGAGACGAGACCAATTAAGATGAAATCAGTTAATTCCTGGCTGGATCCTGTATCCATTAAAAGCTGTTACACCAAACAATTAGGGGACTATTGGAGAAATTTAAACATGGACCCAGTGAAATAAATGATTTGCTAATTTTGTTAAACATCAAAATAGTGCTGGCTGGCAGGGTGCAGTGGCTCACACCTGTAATCCCAGCACTTTAGGAGACCAAGGGAGGTGGATCACGAGGTGGGGAGATCAAGACCATCCTGGACAACATGGGGAAATCTCGTCTGTACTAAAAAAAAAAAAGAAAAATCCAAAAAAAAAAAAAAAAAACAGTGTTAGCTTATATAGGAGAATCCTTATTTTTTGGAGATGTGTGATAAGGTATTTAGGGGTAGAAGTATTATGCTGTTTGTAATTTTCCTTGAAATGGTTCCAAAATAAATAAAGGAAATACGGCACAGTGTGAATTTCATTGAATTTGGCTAGTACATGCAGTTTTGTTACAGTTTCCTTTAAATTTCTCTGTATGCTTGAAAGCATTTTTAAAAAATCAGCAACGTTAATAAAAAGGGCAACGGCAACTCATATATTGAATTCTGGGACTAGAAAGACAAAGGGAACCCTCATAAGAGATGAAACATTCTCGGAAACTCCATTTTCTTTGCTACACGAGCTTCTCTGGAACATTTGCCTTGGCAGCAGCAATTTTCTTCCCGATAGTCATTGTCTCTTCTTTGTGGCTAAATTGTTTTTGTCCAGACAGTAATGTGCCCAGCCCCAGAGACTGAATCATGGTTGGTCTGCTCCAGCCCTGACTTCCCATTCCTCTTTGCCAAATGCTTTCCCTGCCTCCCTTAGAACCAAAGGTGAATGGTGATGCGACCCTGGCTTATGAGGCCTAAGGGGATCTTCTGGGACCTTGATGCTCAAAGTGCTTTTAAGGACTAGAAGCTTCAATGCCACCTCTGAGCCTGCTGGAAAAACACAACGTTGATTCTCACCACAGACCTACTAAATCAGAACCTGCGTTTTAACAACAGCCCCAGGTGACTGGGGAACACTCTGAAGTCCGAGAAGCGCGGCTTTATGCTCTGATCCTCAAACTTCATGCATATTGGACCCAGCTGAGGAGCACGGGGATTCCGAAAAGATCCCCCCACCTGATTTTTTATGCACTCAGTTTGAGCGCCACTGACTCAGACGTCTTTGTGAGTCTGAACACAATGACGGAAGCTAAAGCTGTCTTTACTCATACAGATGTTCATCTTCCTTCTTTCCTAAAGGAAAATGATTCATTAAGTGGGTCGACATTTTCTTTTTTTGGTAACCTGGAAGGTAGAATGGAAAGTAAAACCCAAAGTCATCATCATTCGCAAGTGTGAAACGTCTAAAGAAGATAATAAACAGGAGTAGAAGTGACTGTTTTGTCGCTCAATTTGTCAACAGATTTGATGTTGCTTGGTCCTGTCACTGACTCATATAGCTAATAAAGAATCAACCCATGTCTGTGCACAGGAAACATGTCACGTGTGCTATATTGAGGCTCTCCTACTACAGAAGAAAATGCTGGTGTCATAGAAAATTTGGCCATGCAACACAAGATTCCTACCCATTTGAACTGACTACAATCTATGATAATTTTGTGACATCCTGTCCACTCATTCATGATATTCAACGTGATTCAAAAAGTACTTAATACAGTTTTAAATATATATATCCTATATAGATGCTAAAATACATATTTATGTATATTTAAGTATATATTTAAATATATATATTTAAATTCTCAAACACTTACATATGCACAGCTTTCCTTTAATGAGAGACACCTTGAAATGTGTCAAAGCAAGGTTTCGGAATCTCTTCTTTAAGTTCTCCTCAAAAGGCACAAGGGTATATCTTAGCTGAAGTTGAAGAGTCTCAGAGGTTATTTCCTATATCCATTACAGAGGGACCACGCCACAGAAGCTCTGTGCCTGAATTCTAAGCCCTTCTTAGCATTTTCTATCTACTGGGACAGAGTTTACTTTCCTTCAGACCTCAGGCTGCTCACTCACCACGAGGATGCCATACTTATGCCATCAGGCAGACTGGTGGCTACTCAGAAACAAAAACCACAGTGATGCCTAGGATGCTTCCTGAAATCTCTTCTAGCAGCAACCAAGACTAGGCAAAACCATCTGCATGCGGGAGGCACACACCTCCATCCACAAATTCAGGTAGTCAAGACATACACTTTTATCTTGCTTTTTTCTGTAATTCTACTTAAGTTCTATTTTTAACCTCTTCTAGTCTCTGGGGAGTGTTGACCTTATTCAATTTACGAGGGCTTGAGCAAGCTATTAACTTCCCTGTGATGGGGATTACAGTAACGCACATACCCTAGAGTTGATGTGATGGGTGAAAGAGTCAATACCAAGCATTTGCTAGAGTGCCTGGTACTTGTGATTGCCGTTGTCATAATGATTTAGGGTTGTCACTGCTTCTCTGCAAAACTGTAGCTCTGTTCAAATGACTTACACAGTACCACGGCTCACATGGTATCTTTGGACTAAGCAGACCTCTGCAGAGATATCCTTTACCTGTCTTGTTCTAGGTAACTGGTTCACACAGGTTGCTGCTATATCAACTCTTGTTCTCTTCTGAGAGGCTCCTCATGCCCAGAAATTATCCTTCTTCATCTTAGTACCTCCCAAGTCTACAAGAGTTTGTTTTGTGCTATGCTGGTCTGTAGGAATTTTTACTATTGTATTCTTTGGAATATAAATCACTCTTATTCCAGATACCTTCTGTTGCTGGTCATGGGGTCATCGAAAAACTGATAATGTTTTACAGCTTATAGTGCTTTTTCTAAAACAAAAATTGTCACCCTCGAGTTGTGTGCCAGATATTCTCCATTGGCAAACACTTCAATGCTCTTCACCATTTTCCTTCCCACTCTGTACCCATGAGGACTAACAGTATGGTTTGCACTATTAATTAGATGCTTTGCCATCCAGCTTCCAGTTAGGATTGGAAAATGAGAGTTAATTGCAAGAAATTAGAGAATGAGAGGAGAGGAAGTTCAGGTATTTGATTCCCCAAATCTCTCCTCTGTGGTTGAGGTTTGACATTGCCCAAACACTTTTATATAAAGTCTGAGTATCTGTTAAGCATCTCTCATCAGATTTCTTTAACATATAAGTAGCTGGGTTTCCTATTTTATTATTATTATTAGTAGTAGTAGTAGTAGTTGTTGTTGCTGTTGTTGTTTTGAGACATAGTAAAACTCTCTCTCCCAGGCTGGAGTGCAGTGACACAATCTCGGCTCACTGCAATCTCTGCCTCCTGGGTTCAAACAATTCTCCTGTCTCAGCCTCCTGAGTAGTTGCAATTACAGGCGCATGCCACTATACCTGGCTAATTTTTGTATTTTTAGTAGAGACAGGGTTTTAACATGTTGTCCAGGCTGGTCACCCCAGGCCCCAAGCTGTCCACCTGCCTTAGCCTCCCATGGTGCTAGCATTACAGGTGTGAATCACTGCACACAGCCAAGATTACCGAGTTTTTAATGGATTCAACCTGCCCTCAGTCCAGAGAGTGGAACGATGGAGAAATCTTCAATATTCTTGAAAGAAATAAGCAAGTCCACTTTATCTCCACCCAGAACCCAATCATTCATTGCAAGGAAGATTTCCCGATTTTTCTCCGAGTGCCCTTGATTTCCTTTAGTGAAGGAAGACGCCATTAAGGTTCATTGTTTGTCTATGTAGTATTTTATAAATGCAGACCTTGCAATGTGAACAGATCCAAACCAATCACATTTGCCATTGTGCTGCCTTTCAGAGCAGGGAAAGCTTTACGCTGGACAGCATTTTATCTTCTTCTTTTCTGTCCTCTTTGAAACTGCCTGTTCACCTGAATGAATGGTGGTTAGTGGTAAATACTTCTGCCTCTCAGCTTTTTATTTTTATTTCTTTATAATTTTTATGGGAAAATTAGCTGGAAGCAGAAAAAACAAAAAAGTATCTTTCAATGAAATTCTCACTGAGGTTGGGCTGCTTAGATTTTATCTTCAACAAAACCTGGTGAACTTAATTTGGCAGGTGTCTTACCTCCACGCATGTTGTGTTACACAAATAAAGTTTTCTAAACCTGACTGGTTAAAAAAAAAAAAACCTGATGATGTTGGTAAATGTATAAAGATGCCAGGCTTCTCACTAGGGGGAGTTGTACAAGTCCAGGGTGGTGCCCAGGAACAAGTACTTTTAATAAGTGATAAGTGTGACTCAGAAAACCAGGCAGGTTTGAGCAATCTGGGTTAAAAGCAAATTTTTGACCAGGCACGGTGACTCATGCCTGCAATCCCAGCACTTTGGAAGGAATGTTTGAGCCCAGGAGTTCGAGACCATCCTGGACATGGGGAGACTGCCTGTACAAAAAATATAAAAATTAGCCGGGTGTGATGGTGCATGCCTGTGGTCCTAGCTAGTTGGAAGGCTGAAGTGGGGGGGTGGGCTTGAACTCTGGGAGGTCAAAGTTGCGGTGACCCTTGATCATACCACTGCACTCCAGCCTGGGCAATAGAGGGAGATCCTCGCTCAAAAAATAGAAAAAAAAAAAAAGCAAACTTTCTTGTTAAAAAAGAATGAAAGAATGCAGGTCTTGGAGCTGGGAAGACAGAAGCCTGGGTTGGACTCTCAGCCACCTATAGCTACGTGGGTATGGGCAGTTACTTTGCCTCTCTGGGCCTAGTTTTCTCATCTATCAAATTCAGATGCTAATAGACCTGCTCATGTGGAGCTTCCCATCCAGTAGGAGTCAGTGGCTGATGCTAAATGGGTGCGGGGTCCCACCCTGAGGAGAGGGTCAGTGCAGAGCAGGGCCCACTCCAGTGAGAATGGCACCAATGTCCTTCAAAGACATACAAAGACACACTTGTAGTTTAGCAAAGTTGGATTAATTGCCTTGTGGCAACAGGACAGGTTGAGCACCATGGGAGCTATTAGGTGTCTGGAGAAGACGGGAAGAGTGTATTAGAAAAAGGTCATTCTAGGATTTGGGCTTTCTTCTTTCAGATGATTTTTGGGTAGTTTCCGTGAAGTGAGGCTTTGAATAAAATGCTTTTTGAAAATGAGGTTAATCCTACAATTGGACATGTTCATATGTCTATCTAAAAGGCAGAAATAACAGATCAAAGTTAAGTCTATAATTAAGAAAAAACTGTATTCACTCATGTTGTTCAGGAAAAAAAGGGATGTTTGGTTGTTTTGGTAGGTTCTTTAATATCCTTTTATTTTTGAGAATTTAGACATGATTATAAAGTGCTCTAGTAGAGCTTAGTCTATTGGAATCACAGAGTGACTCTGCCTGATATTACTTTGCTGGGAAATCGTTTTTTAATGTTTTATAGACACATAACGTGTACTTATGTATGGGGCACATGTGATATTTTGTTACATGTAATGATCAAGTCAAGATATTTGGGGTGTCCATCGCTTCAAATATTTATTGTTTCTATGTGTTGGGAACATTTCAGTTTCTCTTTTCTAGTTATTTTTAAATATACAATATATTACTGTTAAATATTGTCACCCTATTCTACTATCAAACATTAGAACTTACTGCTTCAGTCTCACTGTATATTTATGTTTCCAAAAACACCCTTCCCAGCCTCTGGTTACCAGCATTCTATTCTCTACCTCCATAAGATCAACTTATTTTTTTGCTCCAACGTATGAGTGAGAACATGCAATATTTCTTTCTGTGCCTAACTTATTTTACTTAATTTCCTTTAGTTCTATCCATGTTGTTGCAAATCACATGATTTCATTCTTTTCAGTGACTGAATAGTATTCCATTGTGTAATGTACCACACTTTCTTTATTTGTTCATCCACTGATGGACACTTAGGTTGAGTCCACATCTGGGAATAGTGTGGATACTGTGAACAGTGCTAAAATAAACATGGGAGTGCTAAAATAAACATGGGAGTGCAGCTATCTCTGCAATATAGGAATTTCCTTTCTTTTATAGATATACCCAGGAGTGAGATTTCTAGATCTTGTGATAGTTCTGTTTTTAGGTTTCTGAGAAACCTTCATACTTTCTCCATAGCAGTTGTACTAATTTCCATTCTCAACAACAGTATATATCCTCACCAGAACTTATTACCTGTCTTTCAGATAAAAACCATTTTAACTGCAGTGAGATGATATCTCACTATAGTTGTGATCTTCATTTCTCGAAGATAAGTGATGTGGTTTTTTTCATATACCTGTTGGCCATTTGTATGTCTTCTTGGAGAATTCTCTTCAGATCTTTTGCCCATTTTTAGTTGGATTGTTAGATTTTTTTCCTATAGAGTTGTTTGGGCACTTTCTATATTCTGTTTATTAATATCTTGTCAGATGTGTGGGTTGCAAATATTTTTCTCTCATTCTGTCAATTGTCTCTTCACGTCGTTATTGTTATCTTGGCTGTGCAGAAACTTTTTAGCTTAATTTAATTCCATTTGTCCATTGCTGCTTCAGTTGCCTGTGCGTTAAGGGTATTACTCAAGAAATCCTTGCCAAGACCAATGTCTTGGAGAGTTTCCCAGTGTTTTCTTGTAGTAGTTTCATAGTTCAGGTCTTAGATTTAATTCTTTCCCTCCATTTTAAATTTATTTTTGTATATAGCCAGAGATAGGTTCTTCTGCATATGGGTGTCCAGTTTTCCCAGCACTATTTTTCAAAGAGACTCTCCTTTCCCCAAAGTATGTTCTTGGCACCTTTGTCAAAAATAAGTTCACTATAAATGTTGTATTTATTTCTGGGATCTCTATTATTGTTCTATTAGTCTATGTGTCTGTTTTTATGGCAGTACTGTGCAGTTTTAGCTACTATAGCTTTCATATATATATATATATATATATATATATATATATATGAAGAGAGAGAGAAAGAGAGAGGGAGGGAGACTGAGTTCCATGTTTCCTCTGTCACTTAGTCTGGAGTGCAGTGGTATGATCTCAGATCGCTGCAACATCCGCCTCCTGGATTAAAGTGATTCTTGTGCTTCAGCCTCCAGAGTAGCTAGAATTACAGGTGTGTCACCACCATGCCAGACTAATTTTTGTGTTTTTTTGTAGAGATGGGAGTTTGCCATGTTGCCCAGGCTGGTCTCTAACTCCTGGGCTCAAGCTATTCACCTATCTTGGTCCCAAAGTGCTGGGATTACAGGCAGAAGACACCGTACCTGGCCAGCTTTGTAGTGTAATTTGAAGTGAAGAAATGTGATGCCTTCATTTTTATTCTTTTTGCTCATGTGTGCTCTGGTTATTCTGGGTATTTTGTAGATCCATTAATATTTTAAGATTTTAAAGAAAAGTATGTGAAGAATATCATCAATATTTTGAAAGAGATTGCATTGAATCTGTAGATTGTTTTATGTAGCATAGATATTTTAACAATATTGCTTTTTCCAATCCATGAACATAAAATATTTTTCCATTTTTTTGTCCTCTTCAATTACTTTTATCAATGTTGCATAGTTTTCATTATAGATTGTTAATTCTCTGGTTACATTTATTGCTAAATATTTTTTATAATTGTAGCTATTGTAAATAAGATTCCTTTCTTGATTTCTTTTTCAGATTGTTCACTGTTGGCATATAGCAATGCTACTGATTTTTTGTATGCTGATTTTCTATTCTACTTATTTACTGAGTTGTTTATCAGTACTAATAGTTTCTTTCGGTGGAGTCTTTAGATTTTTTAAAATAGAAGATCATATCATCTGCAAACATACACAGTTTGATTTCTTCCTTCCCAATTTGGATGCCCTTTATTTCTTTCTCTTGTTTAGTTGCTCTGGTTAGGACTCCTAGTACTATGTTGAAAAACAGTGGTGAAAGTGTGTATCCTTGTCATGTTCCAGATCTTAGTGAAACGGCTTTCAGTTTTTCCCTGTTTATTATGATACGAGCAGTGGCTTTGTTATATATGACTTTTATAATATTGAGGTATGTTCCCTTTATTGCCAGTGTTTTGAAAGTTCTTATCATGAAGAGATGTTAAATTTTATCAAATACTTTTTCTGCATTTATTGAAATGAACTTATGTTTTTTGTCCATTACTCTGTTATGATGTATCATATTTGTTGATTTGCATATGTTGAAACATTCTTGTATGAATTCTACTTAATCATGATGAATGACCTCTTTAATATATTATTAAATTAAGTTTGTTAGTATTTTGTTGAGGACTTTTACATCTGTATTCATCAGAGATTTTGACCTGTAATTTTCTTTTTGTGTTTTTGTCTGATTTTGGTATCAGGGTAGCACTGGCCTCATAGAATTAGTTTGAAAGTATTCACTACTCTTTGATATTTTTGGAATAATTTAAGTAGAATTGGCATCCATTCTTCTTTAAATGTTTGATAGAATTCAGTGAGTTCTGTTTGATGGGAGACTTTTTTTACTTTTTCTGAGATGGAGATTTGCTTTTGTAGCCCAGGCTGGAGTGCAATGGTGTGATCTTGGCTCACTGCAACCTCCACTTCCCATGTTCAAGCGATTCTTCTGCCTCAGCCCCTGAGTAGCCGGGATTACAGGTGCCGGCCACCATGCCTGGTTAATTTTTTGTATTTTTTAATAGAGACGGGGTTTCTGCATGTTGGTCAGGTTGGTATCAAACTTCTGACCTCAGGTGATCCTTCCACCTGGGCCTCCCAAAGCGTTGGGATTACAGGCGTGAGCCACTGTGCCTGGCGATGGCAGACTTTTTACTACTGCTTCTACCTTGTTATTGGTCTCTTCACACTTTGGGTTTCCTCATGGTTCAATCTTGGTAGATTGTGTATGTCTAGGACTTTATCCGTTTCTTCTACATGGTCCAGTTTGTTGGTGCATAGTTGCTAGTAACAGGTTCTAACAATCCTTTGGATTTATGTGGTGCTAGTTATAATGTTCTCTTTCTCATCCTAATTTTATTTATTTGGATATTCTCTCCTTTTTCCTTAGTCTAGATGAAGGTTTGCCAATTTTATTTATCTTTTCAAAAAGCCAACTTTTTGTTTTATTGATCTGTTTTATTTTTTTAGTCTCAACTCCCTTTATTTCTTCCCTGATATTTATTTTTTGTTTCTTCAACTAATTTTGGGTTTGGTTTGCTTTTCTAATTGCTTTTTTAATTCTTGCTTTTCCTGCTTTTCTAATTCTTTGAGATGCATCATCAGGTTGTTTATTTGAAGTTTTTCTGCTTTTCTGATGAAGGCATTTATTGTCTTTCATTCTTTTCTTTTTGCCTGAGGAAAATCTGGGGGGTCAATCTTGCTGTCAGCTGAGATTTCCCTGGATCTCCAACTTCAAGTCTAGATTATGTGCTTAAATAATTATAATGACCAGAAGATCTACCTTGTATTGAGTAGCAACAACAGGTAGGCACTCTCCTAAGTGCCTTGCATGAGTTAAATTATGTAATAAAGCAATGCTCTTTCCTTGTCTCTTTCCCTCTCTGTCTACACACACACACACAGACACACATATACATAAATATATGCTTGTAAATATATGTGTGTCTGTGTATATGTATACCACACATATATGTACATCAAATATATATGTATCATATATAATATATATTATTATATATAATATATAATATATATTATTATATATAATATATAATCATATGTATTATATATTATATTATATTACATACATATATACAGATATATTATATACATATATATTATATAAATATATGCAGATTATAATATAGTAATATATCACAATATTATAATATATTATAATATTATAATGTTCACATGTTCACTCACAGTTAGACAAAGGAATATAAGAAGGCACCAGAGTGGATCACTTGACTTCCATGCCTATTCTTCTCATTCTTCTCTTGCTCCCATTGTGTGAGATAATTTTCATCTCCTTTCAATCAGGGTCAGTTATGCCTGCCATGATGGTGACTCCTTATCTGTTGATCTCTTCACAAGGAGTTCAAAGTGCCCGGGTACCTGCCATCACCTGTAGCTCAAGGGGAACCTTGCTTTTCCCATGGACAGAGTGCCTCCCTTAGGGGACAGGAACTCCAGCCTTGAAGAACTCAAAATGGCAGTAATGAGAGACATACATCCTACAAATGGGCCATTGGGAAGATAGTAAATAGAGGCATTCTTTTATTTCTCTTATTTTGTGGATAAATGTAGTCTTCCCTTAGATATACAACACCATATAGAGGTCTCTGATTGAATTCCCAAATGGTAATCCATCTTCACCAAGTATTACCCTAATCTGGTATTTCAACTACACCTTTAGTAAGTAATTCCTGTTCTCTCAAGCTGGCTCCTTCCAGACAATGCAATATGTTTATGGCTGATAGATCTCATGTTTATTGGCCCTTTCATAAACCTCCGTGTTATGAAGTGGGTTCCTGTTGGATGCTATGCTGTATGAAAGTACATGCTTATAGATCAAGCAATCTATAAGCACACAGATAGTGGTACTGGCTGAGGCTCCTCTGGCAGGAAAGCAAATCTGTCAGATTTAATCAGCTTGGAACAAAGTGGCTGTTCTCCTTGGGACCAGTGTCATACCTGAAACTCAGTTTTGATCTCTCTTGCAAGCAGATTGGGTATTTAGAGATGCAATAATGAGAATGAACTTCAGGAGTTAAAGTCCGTGTTATTGAGCCCATCTACACTTTCCATCTTTGCCGCCATGAAGACTACATCAGTGTGTCCACTGTGCTAGTTCTGGAGTAGATAATGACAAAGGTTGGCTCATGTGAACTGGCAAGGTCATTTTGTCTCCTGGATTGTTGATTGCTTCTTCCATCATAGATTACTTACGGTAACACGAATGTGTGAAACAGCTTCACAAGTTTATGCCATCTCCCTTATGCCCATCCATGTGCCTCTTTCCCAGATGTTTTTGTCTCACACTTTCCAGTCTTTTCCTTCTAGGACTCTGACCAGCCACCCAGGTCATTGACTACTGCTGAGGAATCTATGATTATTCTTATCTCAGGATTCTACTTTCATACAAAGAGTTTGGCCAGGTATACTCATTCCAGTTCTAACAATGAAAAAGATTTCCCTTCGCCACAGCCTTTCAACCCCACCACTGAGTATATGTGCAATGCAGCCACCATCTATTTCTGTGTTATACCCACATACTTAGCTGATTTATCTGAAAACCAAGATCTGAGAGTGAGCTGATGGAATTATTCTTGTTCAACTGCAGCAGGTGACATGCATGGCTAGACTACTTACTCATTCAGAGTAGTCCCTCCCCTCTGATTTTGTTCTGGCTTAATCTCATATGTGCCATTTCCATCTTATGATGGATTCTGTGGTCCTGCCTGACCTCGGGAAAAGAGGGTCCAATAGAACATAGCTCATAACTAACAGTTCCAGATGCATGGTCATTTGATGCCCTCTTCAACCATCTCTGTTTCATCTCTACTGGAGCAGAGTAATATGCCAGGATTGGACTTGCACAAGAAAAGCACATACATTTCTGCTACAGATGGTATGGCCTGGCTGTAGAACTCCATGGCTTTGCTTTAAAACTCCCACTGTGATTTGCCATAAACTCCACAATGTGCACACACACGCGCGCACACACACACACACACACACACACACATATATATATATATATATATATATAAGAGAGAGAGAGAGAGAGAGAGAGTCTCACTCTGCACCCAGGCTGGACTGCAGTGGTGCAATCTCAGCCCACTGCAACCTCTGCCTTCTGAGTTCAGGTGATTCTCCTGCCTCAGCCTCCCGAGTAGCTGGGGCTACAGGTATGTACCACCCCATCCGGCTAATTGTTGTATTTTTAGTGAAGACAAGGTTTCACCATGTTGGACAGGCTGGTCTCCATATATTTACATATTTATAAACCCCTGACATCTCTAACATCATAGTGACTTATGGACCATATGGCCCAAGGGACAAGGCTGTCTACAATAGAGCTTGCATCTGCTGCAGAGCTCTTTCCTGACCAAAGCAAGCCAGCCCATGTCTCTTAAAATATATGGTTCTCAGCAGTGTTTCTGGATATGGAATGTGTTACCTCCAGAACCTGGAGTGTCCCACCAGGTATTATGCTTACTTCACTGTTACAGGGGTTGCAAGGTGCAGCAATTTGTCTTTCAATGTGGAGTTCCTGTACACCCTGAATACTGGACACCTGAAAACATATTAAAGTCGCAGGTCCCAGCATTTCTTATTGTCTTACACATGTGTCTTATTAAAGACTCCTGCAAACTAATCACTTGTTACTTGCCCTGACCAATCAGCATGATGTCATCAACATAATGAAACAACATGTTATTTTTTTTTATTTTTCAGGATGCCTAGATGGTCCATATTTCTTTAGAATATATCATGAGTAAGGATGGGAGCATTAGCATAATATTGGAGCAAAGCTGTAAAGAAACACATGCCATTTGTATATGAACTGGGTCTGATTCTCCTGGGATTGAAATATAACTTGTTGGTTAAATAAGTAGACACAAACCATGAACTGAGGATTTAACAATTTGTTCTAATAACAATAGCCCATCTGATATAGTAACTGCGAACAGGGCTACTGCCATAGCAAATTTAGGGAGATATATAGATCATATATCTCTCTCTCACAATTACTATTATTATCCCCCACTTACAGATAGGGAAACTGAGTCAAGTGGACCAATAAGAATCGGTAGTCCCCCTGCCTCCCCAAGCCTGAGTGCTGCATAGCACCTAGAAGAACGGCAGTTGCTGGAGGCGAATTTCCCGTTTGTACTTTGAAGGCTGCTCTCCCTGGTTAGAGACTCCCGCAGGACACAAGTGTGGGGCCCGTGAGTTCTGATGTAGACTTCTATTGGCAAAGGTTCAGGAAAAGCTAGTGGCTGATTAGAAAATAACCGATTTCCATCGAGGGCCAGGCAATAGGCAAGTGTCTCATGTATAAACTGAATTTGCCCTTTTGATCCTGAGAGCAGCTCTGTTGAGTTGGGGGAGGTGTTCTCGACATTTTACAGATGACGAAACTGAGGCCCAGAGAAGTTAAGTGACTCACCCAGGGTCCCAATGTTACTAGAAGGTGTGCAGTGGTCTTCCAGGTAAAGTCCTCTTGTGTCAGAAGGGAGAGATGATCAGTTTGGAAGGCCCGAGGAAAGACAAGGTTATTTGAAAGTGATAGCAGTTCATCCGGGGGTGATCCTGGAGCGCAGAGTGGCAAAAGAGCCACACGTCAAGGCACAGACGTAGAAAAGGTCTCCCTGTCTCAGGTCCCGCCTGGTCTCTTCCTTCTCAGGGTGGGTGTCTCTCTCTCTGCCTCTACCCCTTGTCCTAATCCGTAATGGGTGCAGGTTCCAGGTTCTGTGACATCACAGTTCAGGGCCCACAGCCCAATCTTGGTCCATGCCATTGAGAGTATCTGATTGGCCACTGGTCAGCCAATGGTGGGACAAACTTTGGAGCAGGTTATCACTGTTGAACAATCAGTGCTGAAGGAGTTGGAGAGGATGGGAAAGCCAGGGCTTCTCCTTCTGGAAATGGAGCTCATCTCCAAAGAAGACCAGTTCATTTTTTACTATGGACAATGTGATTGATGGTCCTCTCCCACTCACAGGTTCAGCACATGTTACAGAAGAGCGTGTTCCTTCAGAGATTATTCACAGGCATCCCACAGACCATAGCAAATATAGAGCACAATAAGTTCAAACAAATGTAAATATATGCAGATATGTGAGTATATTGACTCAAATACTGCATTTATAAATTCATATACTATACTTACATGTATTAAATATATTTTCATATATTTCTATTTATATTTTACATATATATTTCAAGCTCTATGGTATGTATGAATTTATTATATATTAAATGTGTCCTATATAAACATGAATATGTGAATTCAATATATTTCAATTAGTTTTCCATATCTAAAGAGACTTCACATAAGAATTCGTGTTTTTTGTTGTTTTGTTTTGTTTTGTTTTTGTTTTGTTTTGAGATGGAGTTTTGCTTTTGTTGCCCAGGCTGGAGTGCAATGGCAGGATCTCGGCTCACTGCAATCTCCACCTCTCAGGTTCAAGCAATTCTCCTGCCTTAGCCTCCGGAGTAGCTGGGATTACAGGCATGCACCAATACGCCCAGCTAATTTTATTTTTAGTAAATATGGGCTTTCTCCATGTTGGTCAGACTAATCTAGAACTCCTGACCTCAGGTGATCCACCCTCTTCGGCCTCCCAAAGTGCTGGGATTATAGACAGAGCCCCCGTACCCTGCCAGAATTCATGTTTTAAGATATTTTTAATGAAAATTAATATACTATAGCAGTAGGTAACATCTACATATCATTTCCAATGCATTACCCCTTTTAAATACTTTCTCTGCGTTCATGTATTTAACCCTGGACTCAATACTCATCATGAGGCTGACACTGTTAGTGTCCCTATTTTACAGATCAGAAAACAGACTCTGATAAGTTAGCTGACAAGATCCTACAGCTAGTTAGTGGCCCTGCTGGGATTAGCAGCGGCAGTGTGGCTCTGAAGCCCTGCCTGTCAGCACCTTGGGGCAGTGACCTTTGGGACAGGAGGCTCTGGCTGCCGTGGGCAGCAGGTGGCTGAGGCTGAGTGTTTTGTCTGGTAACTTTGCTCCAGTGCCATCAGACCTGACATACTGCACATTGTCCGCCTAATCCCTGTGGGCTTTCTCATTTGTTATTCTGATAGTTGATAAGGCTGGAACATTTTCTATATGAGCTGCACTCGGAGTTTTGAAATACATTTCATTTTTAAAATTTCAGTGTAAATTAGCTCATCAACAAAAGGAAAACTAGAACTGAAGTTTGGATAGAGAAAGCCCATATTGTGGCTATAAATTTTGTATGTTCTCAATGGTTTAGGCTTCTTCAAGTAGATTGAGTCTTGAGAACCTGTCTATTGTCTTCCCCTGGTGAGTCAGTCAGACACATGGGGCTCGCTCAATTCAGAAAGAAACAGACCAGCTGTGACATTTGTCACTGCAGAGGCCTGGCCCATCGGTCAGTCCCTTGTCCCTGGGGTGACAGCTCTGTGTTCCCCTGTGGCCCCGCTGCTATCTGACCACGTCCTCTTCTAACTGATGCTGACACCTCCTTGCAGGTGTGGAAACAGTCTTCAGCCTGCAGGAGGCTGCAGAGAAGGGGAGGGGCTAGGGTCCCCACTCAAGTCTAGCACAGTTGCCTCCTGGTGGTATCCTCAGCCCCTACCCGAGAAACCAACGTGGGCAACTGGGCAAAGACAGTGACCAGAGCTTGTCCTGCAGTGCCAGCTGTTTTCCTGGAAAGGTCAGAAGCACAGAGAAGCCGCTCATAGCCTTCACGAAGTAGGCATGACTAACTGTGCCCTCTTCATTGGCAATGCCCATATTTCACCAGTGAAGCCTTGATAGTTTGCCACTGATGAATGTCAGCTAGAATTTCCCATCTCCTCTTCTCTTCTTCTGGCATTGACTGACCAATCTCTTCCTTTCATTAGTCATCTCAGGTGTCCCCTGATGGATCCACAGGGAGATGGAAGGTTTTGGGTTTTGTGTTGCAGCAATGAGGACCTGGCTCACACAGTTACGGAGATGAGATATCCCACAATGTGCCCCTGACCATCTGGAGACCCTGAAAAGCTGCTGGTGTGATTCAGTCTGAGCTCAAGGGCCTGAGAACCGGGGGCAGGCTGATGGCACAAATCCCAGGCTCACGGCAGGACAAGATGAGACAAGATGTCTGAGGTCAAGCAATGAGGCAGAAAAAAACAAATCAACAAGGGAGGAAAATTGTCATTTCTCCACCTTTTGTTCTATTCGGCCCTCAATGGATTGGTTCTTGCCAATTAATATAGGGAAATATTACACTTCACTGAGTCCACCAATTCAAATGCTAATCTCGTCAGCAAATCTCCTTTGAGATACACCGAGAAATGATGTTCAATATGAGCACCCCAGGGCACGGTGGAATTGGCAAAGACATTAACTATCACACCCTAATCAACCTTTTCCACCTGATGAAAGTTTTCAGGTTTTGGGGTCAGAAGGTACAATTATGTCCCTGAAGGCAACAAGTGATTTCCTTACACAATTTGTCTCCCATACTGACATTTCTTGTCCAACTCTTGATTTTACTTTTCAGAGAATGTACCCAGTATGGGAAAAAATTACTGTGGCAAAAGACAGTCAACCACAAACAGCAATTATAAATCTTTTGTGGGTTTTTTCTTACTTGAAAATATTAAAACCATCGGAGAATACAGAAAGCACCATACATCAGCTCAGTATCTGTGGTTATTGAGACAAGTGGTATATTTAGATGCAGCAATGAAGCATCAGGTGCCTTCACTAGGGCCCCCATGAGCACCAGCCACTCACCAGCCCAGGAGCAGGAGCCCCTGTGCATAAAACCTGTTCCTGCAGTGATGAATAACCACGGTTGCAGACAGTCATTAGGAGAACTTAGTCACCTGCCGCGTGGTGGAGATGCCAAGTCTAAGGAAAGACATGTCTAAACTGCCTTTGAATGTTTTGCTAAACTCCACTGAATTGAGGAAAAATCTGACATGCATAATCAGTTCTTACCGAACCAAGAATAAGAAGAATTCAGTGACAGATGTCTTGAGTGTGCCTGAGGAAACATCTATTTCAGGTCTATAAGGAACCATTCATTCTTATACTGCACAGCTTAGGCCAGACAGGAGAGAGATTGATGTTGATTATTTTGTAATGGGAGAAGATCACAACTAGGCAAGTTGTGCCCACCAAAGTCACCCATCCCCTGGATATCAGAGTTCTGTTACCTATCCCTAGACAGAAGGGCTTTGCCACTTCAGTTTTGTGCACTTCGGATGCCTGATGAAAGAATCATGGTGGGAGGCAATTCTTGTGCTTCTTTCAGTCAGGCAGCAAGTTATGAAAAATGTGCAGAATGAAAAACTCTGGACTGGCAGATGTCAAAGAGCATGCTAAGAGATAAAATTATAGTCATGTCTCACCTCCTTGCTCACTCCAACCAAACTCAGAAGAAAATATTCTGAGTTTAGGACATGTGGACACTGGACTTTCAAATCACAAATTGTTCCAAGTGATTCTTTTAGGGGGTCCGCTTGTGGTGGAGCCCCACACCCCGCAACAGGCTCCAGTGTGTGATGTTCTCCTCTCTGTGTTCATGTGTTCTCATTGTTCAACTCCCACATATGAGTGAGAACATATGGTGTTTGATTTTCTGCTCTTGTGTTCATTTGCTGAGAGTGACAGTTTCCATTTTCATCCATGTACCTGCAAAGGACGAACTCCTTGCTCACTCCAATCAAACTCAGAATTTTTTTATGACTGCATAGTATTCCATGGTGTATATGTGCCACATTTTCTTTATCCAGTCTATCATTGATGGGCATTTGGGTTGGTTCCAAGTCTTTGCTATTTTGAACAGTGCTGCAATAAACATACGTGTGCATTGTGTCTTTACAGTGGAATGATTTATAAATCTTTGGAGATGGCACACTGAATATCGATCTTCTCTCCATCTTTGCCTGCCCTCCCTGCAGTTAGGTGGGGCTTTGTGACTCCTTTTGCTAGTGGGTTGAGCAGAAGCGAGCTCTCTGCTGGGCTCAATCATTGAAATACTGACTCCTGAACCTCCAGCTCCTCTTCCCAGTGGCAGAAAAGCAGAAGCCACAGTAAAGAGGGAGGAGACACAAAATGGAACCAGCCTTGATTGCCAATGCTGAGCTCACATCTTATTTTGCAAAATGGAACTCAACCTTTGATTAGATAAACAAGTGAGAGTTTGGAGTGTTGGCAATTCCAGCATGACCTTCCATTCCTGAACAACACCTCTCCTCCAGTAGCAGCTATTATGCACTGAATTGTGTCCCCCTCCCTTGCTGAAATGTATATATTGAAATCCCAACCTGCAGTGCCTAAAAGATAATCCTACCAGAAGATATGATCTTTAAAGAAATAATTAACTTAAAACGAAGTCTTCAGGGTGAGTCATAATCCAATATGACTAGTGTCCTCATAAGAAGAGGAAATTTGGACAGAAGTACCTGTGCACGCAGAGGAAAGATCATAGGAAGATACAGAGAAAAGACAGTCATCTGTGAAGCAAAGGGAGAGACCTCTGAAGAAACCAACCCTGTCCATGTCCTGATCTTGAATTTCCATATTATGGAAGCTTCCATACTATAAGAAAATAAATTTCTATTTTTTTAGACACCCAGTCGTGTTCTTTTGTTATGGCAGCACTGACAGACTAATACAGCACTATTTTTTTCCCTCTCCTTTTGGAGAACCACCACACCATATCCAACCCATGTGATCAAGTGGGGCTGACTCCCACCCTGGCTATGGGGTAAGCTAATGATCCCGGATGGCCAATCAGAGCCTCCCACCCTACTGTCAATGATGAGTGGTTCAGGAATGAGCCAGCAATGACATCCAAGGTAATAAGAACCGGTGAGCACTGCATGGAAGACTTCATGTTTTAAATGTTGAGATTAAGAAATGGTGTCTCCTGCAGAGATGCCCAAACTCGTAGACTATGTGACTAGAGCTTTAACAACAACTGGAGAAACCATCTTGGGATTGAGGCAAATTATAAAGAAAGAACAGAACAAAAGAGTGAGAATACAGAGAGGAAAACAATTTGCTGACCAAAGTGTTCCATCTCCTGGATCTCGTCCTGGTTGGACCTTCAGATCAATTCTGGACATGAGGCAGTGAATTAGCTCATTTTACTTAAACAAGTATTCTGTCACTTGAAGCTGAATGAATCCTGCCTGATTAATACGATAGAATTTCATGAAATGATAGACCAAATCTAAAATTCTTAGCAGACACTAAGCATTTTACACAGATTATTATATTTAATTCTCATAATTGTTTAAACTAGGGGACTACTATTATCTTCATTTTATAGATAAGGAGCAAAAAGCTAGAGGAGAATAGTTCTCATTGGCTGAGCTGGAACTGGCATGCATTTGCCTCTAACTCCACAGCCTGTCTACTGAACCCCGTCAGACCTTCACCCTTCCGTTTTTGAATCTTTGCAGACCCCACAGGTTAATATCAGTACCCTTATTTTGTACATTAGTAATTTCAATCATGTGAAAGTTAAATTCTTGGTAATAGTCAAGGTCTCACACAGATATGGCAGAATTAATATTCCATTCATTTTGGGTCCACAGGAGACTGCTTCTTTAAAATTCTAATTTTCCTAGGAAACGCTGAACTTGAGCTTGTAGAAGCAAAATCCTTCATTGCTAATTCTCATTGCAACAGCAACCAGAGGCATCGTCCACATATGAGCAAGCACAGGACTCAGGAGAGGAGTGACTATGATGACACTGGCTGCCAACTGAATTTACTGAGTGCTCTCTGCATGCCAGCCACTGACCCAGTCATTCTCCGCGTGCTGACTAATTTCATCCTCACATCTCCCCTGTGATATATGTCATGTGAAGTATCCATTTTATGGATGAGACAAACTGAGGGTAGGTAACTTGCCCAAGGTCACACTGCTGGTAGAATGTGTGGAGGGGTTCATGGGGTGGGGAGAAGGGATGCTGACCTGCCCTGAGCCCGAGCCCTTGGTTGTGAAAGGAGCACCTCCCTCCCTAGAGCCCTCTCTCTAGTCCTGGACACTGACAAGTCCAGTCTCCTGCATGCAAAATTCCCAGGCTTTATAATCACCACAGAATCCTCAAGTCCTGATCTATCTAGTTCCCTCTATGGGCAAGACTATCTCCAGGGAAAAGTTGGGGCGGGGGCTCTATGATCCCAAAGTGTCATCTGAATGGATCGATGGCCTCTGTCATTACACACAAAACTCTGGGGTGTAACATAAGCCCGAGGTGGGATGCTGTTTTCCAGGCAGAGAGAAGCACCATTTTGGTGAATGTCCTCTAAGTTCACTGAGGTCTCCTTCTGGAAAATGAAGTGGAATCTGGCCTCTCAGTTCCATTTCAGGTAGCAGCTGGCAGGACCACTTATGTGGAAGACTGGCTGGGGGCATAACTGTGACAGGTGGCCCAAGAGAAGGGAGCGAATGAGGTGGGATGGGTGTGTTTCCTTATCAGAGAAACAGCCCAGGACATACCACATTTAAAAGTGCCATTTGTTCCATTTTTTCCCATTATCCTTACATGTTCTTGGGGATTATGGCAGCCATATAGGCTTGGGATTTGAGTGGAAATTATTTTCAGGCCAAAGTTGGTGACCTGAGAATCACTATTCCATCGGCTCATTGCTCAATTTTCACTTAGTTGGTGGTATCTTCTTTTATTAATTCAAATGACTTTTTTATTACAAAATTATAGATTGTGAAAAACAATCTTTCAAAAATCACCTGAAAATATACTACTTATAGACAGCTGACTTATCTCCTGCTAATCACACCTCATCCTCCTTTTTCACACACACAGACAGTCCACATTTGCATATTCGATCTCAACAAGAAGAATTAATTTAATTCACTTACTCTCTGCTCACAAGACCCATTCTCGGGACCCGTTTGGTTGTTTCTAATGCTGAAGCAGCTGAGTCTCCAAAACAAGGGCTCTGTGCCACTGTGCAGGTGGCTTGAAGTTACAGAAGTTCTCCTTTTAGAGCCCTGGAGTTTGGCTGGCTCATGGCAGGGCCAGGAGCACTTGCTGTGTACAGGGCTCCCATGCACTTTGCTGATTACTTACCATTAATATTTCATTGGATTTCCTTTGTTTATGTCTAGCAAAAGAGGTGGACTTACAGCTTGAATTTTGTGAATTGGTGTACCATGATATTTTTTCATTGTGAGTTGACTTAAATAATTACTCTAAAGTGCTTGACATGGTTTGGCTGTGTCCCTACCCAGATCTTATCTTGAATTGTAACTCCCATAATCCCCATGTGTCATGAGAGGGACCTGGTGAGAAGTAATTGAACCATGGGGGTGGGCTTTTCCCATGCTGTTCTCATGTTAATAAATAAGTCTCAGGAGATCTGATGGTTTTATAAAGGACAGTTCCCCTGCACACACTTTCCTGCCGACCACATGTAAGATACACCTTCGCTCTTCCTTCATCTTCCACCATGATTGTGAGGCCTCCCCAGTCATGCTGAGCTATGAGTCAATTAACTCTCCTTCATAAATGACCCAGTCTCAGGTATGTCTTTATTGGCAGCATGAGAACAGACTAATACAAGGCTTAAAGAGAAAATATGGACAATTAGATTGTAGTCATTATTGAGGAAAAAACTTCCTGTCAAGTGCTAACTCCTGGAATAATTATTTCAGTTTTTATAAGATTTGATGTTATTTGGTCATGCATAATAATAACTGTGGCATTCAGGAACAAATAAAACGATTCCTGTTGAAATTAACTACATTACATTGTATAACATTCAACATATGTAACATTCAACTATGCATCCTGTGATGTATATTTGAAGAGCATATTATATAGGCAAACTGGGACACTGGAGAGAGAATGAGATCCTTTCTGTATGAACAGGATAGAAAGAGGAATCTATGCATTTTTTGCTCACCACTGAATCTGGAATGCTTAACATAGAACAGAATAGCAGATACTTTATACATGTTGTTAACTACCAACTAATTAATTAAAACATTTTAAAATTTCATGTGTAATTTTTTGATGCCAGTCAACATTATGTCAGAAGATACCTTCAATTCTGTTGAAAGAGTCAGTGGAAGTGAGGGAGTTAGAACATGATGATTGTATCTGTAAACTGATAGGTCAGTTAGCAAATGTTGTGTAGTTCCACCAGCCAGGTCCCTTCTGTGCTTGGAACATTTGTACCAAATATTCTGCAGATTATCAGACCCTTGGCTTTGAGTTCTCCTTCTTTCTTGAGGCCATTTCAGCATTTATGGAGACACTCTTTCCATATGCAGGTGATCAGAAACTATTGTCCACAAAGCACTAACAGAGCATTTTGGGGTAACAATAAATAACTATAAAAGGAGGGTTGTTTATTTATGCAATTTCCACTATAGCTGGAGGACATATAAAAATAATCTCAATCAAAGCTCAGATGGGATAAATTACAAATCTATGTATATAGCTTCCATCACCATATATGAGTTCTAAAAAATTCTGTACAAGCACAGAACACAAAGACACACCTGGACATAAGTTTGATTCCCTAGTTAGCAGGAAGGGAATATAAAAATATTTTAGAATCATGGGTCTGATGATGAGGAAAAGGGGGGGGAAAGAAATGAGCATTCATTTGTTAGCCAAGAGCAAAGGCAGTGTGCTAGACACTTCACAAGTGCCACTGCATTTTCTCCCCCAGACATTTCATAATGGCCAGGGGTGTGACCTAACTCACCCACGCACCCACAGATGCTGTGTGCAGAATGAGAGAAGACCCAGTTCCTCTGTCCCCTATTCCACCTCAGCACGTTGCCCTTGGAGGTTCTGTCATGGTTCTGCCTTCAGTAACATGCAGGCTGATCAGTCTCATTTTGGGGTGGCAGAGACTGGGATCCAGCAGGCTTGCTTCTCAATGCACTTAAACTGACCTACTATTTTAGCCTCTCAACCCAACACTTCCTAAGACCATTCCTAACAAGCCACAGCCTGCTTTAGGTATACTTCATCTACACGTATTGGCAGATAAGGTTCATTTTAAGCACATTTAGTTGAATGATTATGAGCCCCTGGAGGCTAAGGACAATATTAATCTCCTTACCACCCAAAACCCATGACCAAGAACAACCTCCCACATGTTTGGGGGGCCAGGAAGTGACAAAAGAATGAATATGCATTATAAAAAATCATGATCTATGGTATTAAGAACCTGGATAAAAACAATGTTTGTTTTTATATTTGTGTGTGTGTGTTATTCCTTTATGTAAGCATGTGTATCCTACTATATATAGAATATATAGAATGATATATATATAGTAGCATATATCTCTATCTATCTATCTATCTATCTATCTAGTAAGATATGTATCCTACTGTTAGGATCCAGGACAAAGAATTATATTCTAACCATGAAAATACATAATACGCAACTAACTAAAAATTAGTTATTTAATCACAGATGCAGTAGGTATATATCAGATCAAACCCAGGGGAACGAAGATATGACAGGAAAGTCAAAACAAATTTGTATAATTATGATAACCCATTCAGGAAGTGACATTTGTTCTGAAATTTTTTTAAGTAAGTGAAATTAACTTGATGAATGAGTAGCAGAACATTCTATAAAAAGGGAATCAGGAAGAAGAAATGACACATGCAGAAGCCCCAGATGAGAAGTCCAGTGCTTTTCAAGAACTGACAAATAAATCAGAATGGCTCCTCTGCAAAAACAAAACAAACAAACAAAGGTTCTCAAGAATGAGAGTAAGATGAGATGAGGCCACAGAGGTCAGCAGAGGCTGGGACATATTAAGTCTTTTTAGCTATTGGACGAATCGAGGTCATTTTAGAAAAGCAAGTTGTGAACCATAGAAAGATATTAAGTAAGGAAATACTATAATCAGATTTGGATGCTGTAAGAGAAACCCAGAAGGGGACAAAGGATGAATTGAGAGACACTGGTTAGTTTGAACCAGAAATTGTGCAAAAGGCTGGAACTGAAGGACATTTATGAGACAGAGACAGCAAACTATGGCTGGACTTGGTCATGAGATGAGAGAACTCTCACTGAAGAATTCCATTTTTTAGCACTGAATACAAGGCAGAGCCATCCCCCTGATACAGAAGACCTGGAAAATGAGCACAGAGGATGTGATGAGTTCTATTATAGGTGATGCATAATCCTGATTTTCCATGATACCCTTAAAAGATGGACACTAAGGAATAATTTGTAGTAGGATAGCCATGCACTTAAGTTACCATTTCCAACTACTTAGTATGTTCAGGGCACTGTTCTGTGCAAGATGAGAGTGCCAAGGTGACTTGTCCCTGGATTCTGCACTCAATAGAATACAAAAAGGGAAATGAGGCTTGAATAGCACAGATACAAGGCAAAACCATACTGATCTCCTGTGAGATTTCTTCCCTCTTCCAATACAATCAAATCTTCCAGTGAGAGGTATCAGGGGAAGCTTCTCAGGGGCAGAAAAGAGAATCAGCAGAAGGACATATCTAAAGGACTGAAAAGATAAACAGAAGGAAGTCTATATAAAAGGCAGGTTCACTGCCCTATTTCTTCTTGAAGAGTCAAAAAGGGGTTGAAAATATTCTCAATTCACTGAGTCTCATGGAGAAGGTGAATTGACTGTTTAAATGGTCAGACATGGTCCATACTTTTTACCTGTGAAAGGCATTCATTTCTTGAGGTCAAGGAAAATATTCTGTTCAATCTCTTTTATCTTGGCTGTGTAAACTAAAGGAAGAGTCAGTGGTTTAATGAAATAGTTGTTGGGTTTAATTAGCCTTTGATGGCAAACTTGCTTTCCAATTACAGTGAACAAAGTTTTCCAAATGTCGTTTCCTATAATAAACATTCATAGTCTTAATAATAAAGCCAATAGGTCTTGAAACAATTAAAATGAACTTTCAATGTAATGAAAAATTTATTTTCCTATCTAAACAGAGAAAAATTCAAAAGCTATAATGTCATGATACTGACCAATTAAGAACGACATAAATGTCGTGATAATAAGAAGGTAAAATATCTGGTAACCTTCCCTCTTCCCTATGTAAACAAAGGCTAAGTATCAATGAAGAATACCCTTGAAAACATTTATGTTAGTAGCTTCTTAAATTTACTCTCCAGAAAACCAAACACCGCATGTTCTCACTCATAAGTGGGAGTTGAACAATGAGAACACATGGACACAGAGAGGGGGAACATCACACACTGGGACCTGTCATGAGTTGGGTGCTAGGGGGAGGGATAGCATTAGGAGAAATACCTAATGTAGATAACGGGTAGATGGGTGCAGCAAATCACCATGGCACATGTATACCTATGTAACAAACCTGCACGTTTTGTGCATGTACTCCAGAACTTAAAGTATATTAAAAAATTGTTCTCAAATGCTCTGTCCAACAAATATAAAACAAAATGTTGAGTTCTTGTCGTTAGCTTGTATTTTTACCTAAGCTGAATCAAATAAAATTTGGAGTAACTAACAGCAATGCGTTGTCTTACTTGCTTACACTGTCTCTGGTTACTGCTCACTTTGTAAGAAGCTACCATATTTGCCAGCAACCAAAATTTGTCTTTACCAAAATGTAACATATTTGCCCCATGTCTAGTGAATTAAGCCTATTGAAAGCCCAACAGGAAAGGAAAGAGGAATAGTGGATTTATAGCCCATGGTAATATCATTAGCCCCTGGTGGCAGAAAACAGAAACATAAAACATCACAGAAAAGAGTGATAATTTCCATTCTCCCCTTCTTCCCTCCTTCCCTTCCCTTCCCTCCCCCTCCCTCCCCCTCCCCTTCCCTCCCCTCTCCTCCCTCACCTCCCCTTCCTTTTACCTTCCCTTCACTTCCCTTTCTTTCTTCTTTCTTTCTCTTTCTCTTTCTTTCTTTCTTTCCTTCCTTCCTTCTTTCTTTCTTTCTCTCTCTTTCTCTTCCTTCCATCCTTCCTTCCTTCCTTCTTTGGTGGAGTTTCACTTTGTTGCCCGGGCTACAGTGCAATGGCACAATCTCAGCTACTGCAACCTCAGTCTCATGGGTTCAAGTGATTCTCCTGCCTCAGCCTCCTGAGTACCTGCGATTACAGGCACCCATCACCATGCCTGGCTAATTTTTGTATTTTTAGTGGGAGAAGGGGTTCCACCCTGTTGGCCAGGCTGATCTCGAACTCCTGACCTCAGGTGATCCACCCGCCTCGGCCTCCCCAAGTGCTAGGATTACATGCATGATCCACAGTACCCAGCCTGCTTTTCTTTACATAAGAAATAAGGGATTAGCCACCCAGATAACCAGAGGTAAAATATGGGCTACTTTCTTATTAGATGTAAATTTATCACTGCCATAAACCATGGCTCAAATAGGAATGGAATTTCTGAAAAGCTCTTAAAACTATGGTTTAGGCTAGTTTCTATGAGAATTATCTTTCCCCTTTGCTGCTTGTTCAGGTACTCATAGCCAAGCAAATACTGACTCTTACTGCATGCATGAGCATGACCTTGGGTATCTTGATTTTTCTTTTTTTTACAGGTTTTGTACTGATTTATACAGAAATATTGGCTTGTCAATATGCAACACAATCTGTGTGGGAATTCAGTGAAATTTATAGGTTTTTGTTGTTGCTGCTGCTTGATTTCCTTTGCTTTCAAATAAAGGCATTTGTTCTTATTTCATCCAATTTTATGTTGAGACTTGCTTTTTAGTCACCAATATTTCCTGAACTGCAGTGCTGCCATTTGGTTTTATAGACCACAAATAAGGGATAAGAATCTACGTAGCAGTATTTTTCTTGGCATTTTTTTTCTGCTTTATACCAGTATTCACTTATGCCAATAAATTTCTTTTAGTTATGTGATTTTTATATTTCTCAGAGCTAATGGACTATTATTTTATATTTCAAACAGTTTCCTGCTACATTCCAATATAGATTCTGATGTATCTGCATGGGTATAATAATGCGTTTCCTCCATAAAACCCCTGTAATATCGCTTTCAATGAATCTACTCTAAAAACCACTCAGATCCTCCTACAAATATTCCACATTAAATAAGAATATTTTACGTTCTGATATGCCTTGAATGCTAGCAAATAAAATACCTGCAATTTGTTCTTAAAGGTGACATGAATGAGTGAAATGAAACTAGCATTTGCTGTACACAGAGGCCTCTTTAAATAAAATATTTTATTTAACTTTCAAGAAAAAAGAAACCACACATATAGTTATACTGGAACCTAAAAGCTTGGAGGACTACGCAAAGTAAAGACCCATCATTCAGAAGAAAGTCCACCACCCTGAGAGCTGGGAAGGTCTCCAGGGAGCTGAGACCCAGAGGCTGAGAAGGTGGAATTGCCCAGTGGACCTGATGTCATTGAAGCTTGTGCTGAGGCTGGTCTTGGAAAGGAGGAAGAGGGTGGAAGCTGGGATCAATTAGGGCTGCCAGCATGCACGGCCATTTGCTGGGGTGGTATAGGGGAACAGCAGGAAAGTCATAAAAAGCAAGACCCTTTTTCCCTTCTAGCCTCAAGGTCTCCCTCTAGTGCCCCTAATGACAGAGCCCAACAGAAAGCAGCTGTCAAAGCAGAGGTGTAGTTTGCAGAGCTCCAGCCCTGACATCAGAGTGTGAAAGGGTAGGTCCAGAGCTAAGGTAGCAGCTTCAAGCCAGCATAGACAGTTCCACCCTCAAAATGTCACATTTTATACACAAGGCTTTTTTTTTTTTCTCCTGCTTGTCTTAGAGATAAGCAAATCAAACACTTCTGGATGGTTTAGAAAGAACTCTCAATGAGTAAAATAGAACCGGCATTTATCAAGCACAGATAACTCTTTCATGAACCCAGAAAATTATCAATCAGCTCTGAGCTGTGTATGTTATGATTGCCATCCTCAGGTGAAAGAAGCCGAGCTCAGGAGGTGGTGTGACCAGCCCAATGCTACACAATTAAGAAGTTGCAGACCCAGGACTGCCCCCTTCCAAGTCAAAGGATATGTCCTCACTCCTGGTACTGGCTGCTACAGAACATAGGCTCGACTCTGTGATCTGGGTTTCGTTATACTTGCGAATTTTAGTAGGATTTGGGATTCTGTCGCCTACGGTCTGTGCTCAGGTGTTTGATAAATTAAGAAATGTCAAGATTCTGAAAGGCACACGGTATTGAAGATAAGATCTGAGAAGTTAGCAGGGCACACACATGCAGAGGAGTGTGTCTTAACACGACAATATTCACATCTTTATCAAAGCTTCATTTACTTATATTTCATCAATTATCTTCAATGAGGAGGCATCTTACAACAAATTCACCTTGTCGGCTGCATTAGTTTTTCTTAGTGGTATATAAAATAAAAGTCTGACCAATACTAACATCTTACATCTAATGAAAAATGGCACAGTATTTATTATAACCATTTCAGAAAGATGGCAGTCAAACTCTTTAAGGAAGGGGTAACTTTTCTAACTTTACAAAGGTACCACATGGACAGGTAGCTGCCTGGGGAGTCAAATATTATACATTTCGAATATGGATATTTTTGCAGTGGAATAAACCTAATATGACAATAATGTATCTCCTATTTGTAATTACTAATAATTAATGGAATTTGGCATAAAAAGAGGCTGGGTGCGGTGGCTCACACCTGCAATCCCAACACTTTGGGAGGCCGAGGTGGGCAAATCACAAGGTCAAGAGATCGAGACCATCCTGGCCAACAGGGCAAAACCTTGTCGCTGCTAAAAATACAAAAATTAGCTGGGTGTGGTGTCACGTGCCTGTAATCTCAGCTACTCGGGAGGCTGAGGCAGAAGAATTGTTTGAACCTGGGAGGTGGAGGTTGTAGTGAGCTGAGATTGCGCCACTGCACTCCAGCCTGGGTGACAGAGCGAGACTCCATCTCAAAAAAAAGGAATACTTTCTCTTTAAAATATCTACACATTTCAACATTTCAACTAACCCTTTAATTAAAAAAAACCAACACAATATTTTGCACATTTTAGCAGTTTTCACCTCAGAAGACAAAAGTTCAAATGAAATATTTTGTACATACTCAGACCTTTCACATGTTTTACTCTGTTTTCCATTAGAATCCATCAAAACCATAACCATATCCAACAAAACCACACCGTTTTGCATTCATCTATTACTTTATTTGTGTAGCATTTCCATTTCATACTTCATTGAGTTCTATGACCTTTCCATTGCCAGTAGAGAATGCAAATCACAGGCAGGTGGTTGCCAGAGACTCTTCTCCTCTTTTCAGGTCTTGATGTCCTATCACCCCCTGAAGTTGATGTTGTATGTGGGCTTCTGAAAGTAATCACGCTCACTTTCTGAAGTGGTCCCCTCTGTGTTGGGGACCCTGATACCACCCTTCTGTTCAGAGAGTCACTAGAAATACTTAAGGGACTCAGCATAGAGTTGTACTCATGGCTAAGATTTATTACAGCAGCAAAATTAGGCAACACAGACAGATTGTAAGGGACAAAGACCCAGGGGGAATTCATAGGCAGGCTTCCTCATGCTTTCTTCCTCCCTTATGAGAGTACACAGAGTGAGTTTTTCTGCAAAATGTTCACAAGGTTCTGCCCAGGGAAGCGCAAGGCTTTTATCTGGACCTGCTCACATGGGCATCTGCCAATCACGTATCAAAATTTTGGGTTCACAGAAAGAAACCAGATGTTCAGCAAAAGCCATATGATTGGCACAAATGTTCTAAAAACAGCAAGTCTTTATTGTCACTTAGGGAATACCTCAAGTGCAAGGTACCCAGACACCAGTCAATGGCCATCAATAAACCTCTCTAAGAAGAGCAGTCTCTGGCTATGTTAAGATTTTTCTGCAAATCCCCCAAGCCCCATCACTGGCCCAGCCACAGATAGTAGGTGGCTGGACAGAAGAAGCCTGAATGATTCAAAACATGATTGTAGATACTTAGATTCATTAGTTCTTACTGTAATGTGTTGTGTGTTCCAGGTAGCACAATAGAGCATGTGAAATTACAAAACTCTTTCATATTGCCATATGCAATTTCACTGGGCATCTTAGCCCCACTTCCTCTTCCTCCTCCTCCTCCTTCTCCTCCTCCTCTTCCTCCTCTTCCTCCTCTTCCTCCTCCTCCTTCTTCTTCTTCCTCCTCCTTGAGGAAGGGTCTCATTCTGTTGCCCAGGGTGCAGTGGTATAATCTCGGCTTACTGTAAACTTCACCTCCCTGGTTCGAGTACGTCTGGCACCTCAGTTTCCTGAGTAGCTGGGACTACAGGGGTGTGCCACCAAGCCTGACTAATTTTTATATTTTTAGTAGAGACAGGGTTTCACATGTTGGCCACGCTGGTCTCAAACTCCTGACCTCAAGTGATCCTCCCATCTTGGCCTCCTAAAGTTCTGGGATTACAGTCGTGAGTCACTGTGCCTGGCCAGCTCCACTTCTTACATTATTATTTTAAAATGTTTACAAGCCATGTGGATAATGCCTTGTTTTAATCAAACAATCTGAAAAACAACATTTTTAGTTTATTTATGAAGGTAAACATAATTACAATGACAAAAAATCACTTTCTGTAAAAATATTCTAAACATACTCTTCTCGGCCAATACCAAGGGTAGAAATCATTTCAATTGTTGGAAAACAAAATAGCTTTGTGTTGTGTGTTTGTGTTTTGTCTTACGTCTCTTCTAGATGTAGAACAAGGCTGAACCTTTTGCAGACTGGGAGGCAGATTGTCACACTGTAGACATATGATAATTATTCTATCTGTCATAGAACATTTATTGCCAAATCATCAACTATAGCAAATGCAAATGGAAATTTCTATAAATATAAAATGCGTAGAACCAGGTAGCCCAAAGTGGTACTTTGCTCAACAGCCTAAAATGAATTCTACCTGGCCCAGAGTACCCCTAGCGATAAAAAGTAAAATAAATCTCTGTCAAAGTGAATTTTAATCATGACATGCTCTCACATCTTCTAATGTTAAAGGACTTGAATGACATAAAGAACATTTTCAGAGCAGAAATTGGGGAGGACAAAGAGGCTCTGTTTAACTTTGATGCAAATTCAAGTGTGAGGGGGACCAGTGACCCCACCTGATGTGTTGCTCCTCAGAAATACCTCAAAGGTTCCAGCTGCTTTCCAAATTGTCCTGGTTTGAACAGTTTCTTTTTATTTCTACAGTCTTTTTTTTTTTTTTAAACAACTTTTAAGTTCAGGAGTACATGTGAAGGTTTGTTACATAGGCAAACTTGAGTCATGAGAGTTGGTTGTACAGATTATTTCATCACCCAGGTATTAAGTTTAGGACCCACTAGTTATTTTTCCTGATATTCTCCCTCTTCCCCACCCTCCACCCAGTAGGACCCAGAGTGTGTTGTTCCCCTCTAGGTGTCCATGCATTCTCCTCATTTAGCTCCTGCTTATAAGTGAGAACATGTGGTATGTGGTTTTCTGTTGATTTGGACAGTTTCTAAACATCTTTCTTTTAAAGAAAAAAACAGCAATGACCCTGGGAAACATAACTTGAGGATATAGAATTTCTAAGGCAAATTTTGTGTATGAATGCTCAATACAGGAGGAGGAAGGACTGTTGGCAAGGGAGAGAATTGAGGAGCAGGTATCCAGAGGTTAGAATGGAGAATGTGGAGTTGTTCTCTAGTCAGCCCTAGAGGCAGGTTAGCGTTCCTAGGCACAGGTGAAGCCCAGAGCCCAGAAAGCTGTGTTGCATCGAGATGTGTTGAGGTTCTGTGCAGGCTGTGATGACTAGAACCTTATGGGAGTATGAGCAGACACATTCCCTGCTTTGCCCTGTTGATACTGCCACATGGAAGGAAGACAGGATTGAAGTAAAGGTGGTGAAATGGACATTACTCATCTCAGGCCTTATACCTGTCCCCATCCCCCTCCAGAGAAATAACATCTCTGGATTTGCTATTTAGGTTCTAAACTTTCTCAACTCTAGTGTACATGGTTTGAGTTTCGTCTCCGAGCCACAGCATGAACCAAATAATGCAAGCCTAATTCGGTCACTGCATCTTGCACACTGGCCACAGAAAGTGAAGGACAGAACTCCAATTTACATGCAAATATATTAGATACATCTTAGTTTTAGATCTACATGGCCTTCCTATCAACCCTTGCAGGCCTGCATTGTCAGAAATGGAGACCACTATGATTCATTCCCTCTGCACCACCCTGAGTCACAGTTTGTAAAAGATTTCCAGGGTGGAAGTGGGAGCCCTAAAATAATGTAGATTACAAGGGATTGAGGAATTCAAGTGTTAAATTAGAACATTATAATCAATCTAATTATATCTGAAGGTTATAATTCTATCTGAGGCAAAAATGCAGATTCCCTTCATCTTAGGAGGTATTTAAATCACTTATTTACAGAAACAGATCACAGCATGTTAGAGCCAGAAGCGATCACTTTATTTGGTGGTTGGGCCAACTGGCACCCAGAGGTCGAGTGGCTTATCCAAGGTCCAGGCAATGAAAGACTAGCTTAAATAACAAAGATAGTTCTTGGCCTCTTGGCTCGAGGCTGCTTTCACTTGGAAGTTTCCTCTAAATAATATCTATATAAGGAGTGTGGGATTATATGCTCATTGGACACACACTGACAGAGGACAAAGCCATGTAGGGTGAAGGCCAGGAAGGAAGGAAGGGAGAAGGGAGGGATGGAGGGCTAAGAAATTTGTCAAGCAGCTGCCTAAGGCTTTTTCTCTGATTCTAGGTCCTAGTAGGGGACTCTATCCTTCTACCAACACTGTGTTTCCTCTTGAGGTCAGACTAGCAGAAGCAATGGTACCTCTTGTCTGGTCTCTCTTTGATGCTTGACCTTATTCTCAAAAAGAAGCCAAAGATTATTTGAGATCACAAGATACATCTCAGATTTTACTCAGCATTATAATAAACTTTATTACATTTATTAACATGTCACACCAAAAAAAAAAATCCTTCCTTTCTACTTCTAAACATAAAAGAAAATAGATGTTTCAGTTTAAATTCTTATGTTTAAATTCTTATGTTCATCCAACACATTATTTTAAATTAATTTGACCAAAATTTTATGAGCTACATAGGCTGAAATTTTATAGCCCATGACCTATAAACAAATATGAAGTCATGCACTAGAAAAGCTGACATTTAAAGAAAGAAAAGAATCTTTTTTAAAAAAACATAAATATCCAGCACTGTATTTAATTCCCCAAATATAAGCTTTCTATCTTAGAATCTTCTGAAGAGCCCAAGAGTAATTCACGATACTGCAGAGACCCTCGCCTCAGGATAAAATTATAACCAAGATCCGAGGATAATTACGGCTGGACACTGGCCATCAGTTTGTTGATAGGCAGTAAAGATGCAATTGGAAAGCAGGCAGACTCAAGGCCTGCAGGCGTTCTGAATGCATAGTGTATTTTCCTAAGGGAAAAGATAGGAAAGATGGCACTGGTTTAAATTCTAAGGGCTACATTTGCAAAACTCGTATGTTGAGCTTTTAAACTAGTTTCTCCAGAACAAACTCCTGATGATTCCATAATCACATGTGTCCCTTTTCACTGAAGGGCTATAGTCACCAAGCAGACCCAAAACTCAGCAATCTTGTTACAACCTTCCCCTCCCTTTTTAAAAATCGTTGATAGAAAAAACACACGTGCGCTGGGCACGGTGGTTCACGCCTATAATCCCATTATTTTGGGAGGCTGAGGTGGGCGGATTACTTGAGGTTAGGAGTTCCAGACCAGCCTGGCCAACATGGTGAAACCCTGTCTCTACTAAAAATATAAAAATTAGTCAGGCATGCTGACATACGCCTGTAATCCCAGCTACTCAGGAGGCTGGAGGCAGGAGAATCATTTGAACCCAGAAGGCAGAGGTTGCAGTGAGCCGACAGCATGCCATTACACTCCAGCCTGGGTGACAGAGTGAGACTTTGTCTCAAAAATAAATAAATAAATAAAAATAAAAAAATAAACAACAGAAAAAGAAAAAACATATGTGGTCTCAGCAACATAGCAAGCTCCTTTTCTTCACAAAAAGGAAATAAAGATGAAAAATGTTTAAAGAAGAGCACAGCACATGTGCCTAGACATTTCTTGATTACAATCCAAAACCCAAAGATATTCTGCCAGAGACATAACACGCATCCCACACAAGCAGAGGCGTCCCAGGTATGCATCTACGAAGTAGATTGGAACCAAAATTCCCCTCAATCAAAACATGTTCTTCCCAATTATCCGTAGTGTAAATCCAGTGCAGAACTACCCAAGTTCATGAGTAATCACTGGATTTTCTCAAGAGACACCAACAGAAAAGTATTTTTAAGTGTTCCTGGTAGGTCTTTAAAAAAAAGTAGCTGTGGCAACTCGAATGATGAATCAATTTTTCACTGTCCAAAGTAGATCTGGTCTGGGCAAAAGAAATAATTCAGCCTTTTGAGAACTCACTTGGGCTGCTGGCAGCAGATCACTGGGCAGGTCCCACTGGTGTGTAAAACGTGCCTCAGCTGTGTGTTTCAGGGAATGGAGACTGTGTCACAGCGACAACGGGAAGACAGCCAAAGGTGAACTCCCGAATTATTCTACACTCTGCTTCTGACTTATTTAACTCACAAGGCAGGAACATTGGCTTCTAACCCAAAGTCCATTCACCCTTCATGGAAGGTGATCCCACCCTTGGCTCAAGGGTAAACCCAGAATTGTCTAAATCACTCATGGTGTCCACCCTTGCCAGTGCCTGCTTTATTGTTGGGCCTGAGTCCCGATGATGAGATGCAAAGGAACATCTGCTGGGAATTTCCTTTAAAAAAGTTCTCTTACTGATAAAAGGAAACATTCAGAACACCTGTCATTTTGACAAAATTCCTGGAACATGAGCAGTCATTCTGCTAACTGTAGGGGAGCCAGCCTAAGGACCTAGTCAATAAGAGGAAGCTAGCAACACAAAGAAAAACAGAAAGAATCTGAAACTATTTGACAATTTTGAGCTGTTATAAATCAGCCTATTTTCAAACTACCCTGCCATGATACTTCTTTTTTTTTTTTTTTTTTGTGAGACAGGGTCTCACTCTGTCACCCAGACTAGAATGCAGTGGCCCAACCTCAGCTCACCGCAACCTCCATCTCCCAGGCTCAAGCAATTCTCCTGCCTCAGCCACCCAAGTAGCTGGGATTACAGGCGTGCCTCTATCGCCTGGCTAATTTTTGCATTTTTAGTAGAGATGGGGTTTCACCATGTTGGCCAGGCTGGTCTTGAAATCCTGACCTCAAATGATCCAGCCCCCTCAGCCCCCCCAACGGCTGAGATTATAGGCTAGGATTATAGGCATAAGCCACCGTGCCCGGACCCATGATACTTCCTGATAGTCAGGCTCCGATGCTCCACGCCATGCAAGACTTTCTGAGTTTTATTTCCTCTGGTTTGCAGCTACAGGCATTACTAATGCGCCTCTGAGTCACAGGGAATGTTCCCATATGAATGCATGTGATTGGCTGCTAGAGTGATTTCTTTCTCTTTATCACTTGGAACTCTAAAAACCACCTGGTAGTGAGGCAGCACAGAGGAAAATAATCTCCCTGGTATAGTAATCAACCACAGGCAGTCATCTGTGGTGCAAAGGCAACTCAAGTCACTTTCCTCCAGTACCTGCCGGCATCACGCTTGAAGTGACCTTAGCACTTCATTTTGTGCTATGGCGTCTCAAGCACTTGGGACCTGGAAGCAGACCTGTGTGGCTTAGATCCCAGCTCCAGCACTGTCTCTCTGAGTACACCTCAAGCTCTTGAATACCAAGTTCACTTTCCTCATCCCTAAAATGGGATAAGGAACGTTAGTCGTTAAACAAGAATAAGAAGTTGTTATAGTTAAAGCAGCACTCAGCATAGAGCTGGTGCTTGGTCAGTTTAGCTAATATGGATGCCTCTCTCTTAAATGTCTGCCCTGTAAGCCATTATCAAGCACTTTTGACCCTGTGAACATTTTGCAGGGAGATGGAGAAAAGAAGAAAAGGGAAGGGGAGGGGAGGGGGGGAAGGGAGGAAGGGAGGAAGGGAGGAAGGGAGGGAGGAAGGGAAGGAGGGGGGAGGAGGGAGAGGGGAAGGAAGGAAGGAAGAAAGGAAGGAAGGAGGGAAGGTTTCTTTTGAACCCTTTGCAAACTCCATGGAGGATTAGAAAGCTATATCATAACTTTTCAGAAGGAAAATGGATGCAAATCCTAGGAACATCCTGTCATATGTAAACCCAACACTATTCCCCACTGGGAGTACAGTCACTGCTCTGATCTGGATGGCTTTAGAATGAGAACCTCCTCTCTGCTGTATGAAGATGGGAAAACTTGTGCAAATCCTAACAGAGGAAAGGAAGCTCATCTGCGACCACAGATCAAGAAGATAAATCTATTGCCCAGTCCTCCTTGATGCCAGGCTCAGCACATAAAGCCAGGTGCCTTCTGTACTATCCTCTGCCTCATTTAGAGAATGATTTAGTCACGAGGGCAGGACCCATTTAGGGAAAACAACAATAGCAACAGCAAATCATTCAGAATATAATGCAATAATAATAAATTTCTTCATAGAAGGAATTTATTTCTGTTCCTTCAACCTGGCTGTTTATGGACTAAGGCAATAAATATGTTTTTGTTACTTTAACTTCAGTTTTTATTTTGGCATCTTGGGGACAAATGTCCTCAACTCCTACTTCGGTGCTTCTTCCTGAAAATCAGCTTGGCTATTATGGTAGTTTTTCCTCCTCTATTTCAGAGAATCAGACGAAATCAATGAATCACCACCATCTTCCTCCAATTTCTATCTCACTCATGGCCGAAGTTAGACTGTAGAGGTCAAACGCTCCTGTACTTGACAAACTGCATAGTTATGGAGTATGTAGCAGCCTCTCTCCCTGAAATGAGCTGGCAGCCCTGGGTGGATTCTTGCCTGTGTGTGTGTGTGTGTGTGTGTGTGTGTGTGTGTGTGTGCACGTGCGCACACTAGACGACAGCTAAGGAAGAGTTTTAATAAAGGAAACTAAGGAAAATTGAGAAACAAGTTAGGTCAGAAAGTGGCAGTACCAAGACCAAAACCCACTTTTTCTTAATACAAGTTGTCTGTTTTTCTGTATTCACTGATCTGCAATGGACATTAGAAAACTTTTATAGGTTTTGAGGAAGAAAAGAAAAATAGGTACAATGAACAGTATATTTAGGTTGCTATGAGTCATTTATTGCCTAGAAATTTTCTCTATTCTGCTATTTTGCATTTTATATCTTTCATAAGAAAAAATGTCCTCTATCACATGAAATTCTGATGACAGTACATAATATTGGATATATATTTTATACCTATAATTCACAAAATAAAATATAGACAATATTTTCCAGCACACTCATTAAGATCAGCAGACAACAGATAGAAAGATGAAGAGATAGAGAGAGAGAAGCGAGAGAGAGAGAAATTCTTTTGTTCAATGGGCATTAAATATTTTTCTCTTAAGGAAAGAGGATTTTGAATTGGGCATTTATCCCCCAAGAACAGAGAACTCTTATAAAATGCTGAGATGAAATAGTTTCTGGGCCCCCATCTTGATAGAATAAATGGGAGAATGTGGTATTGACCTGACTTCTGACTCCAGTGTTAGCCTTATCTGAAACCCCAGAAACCTTCAGCTATTGAGTGTTCTCTTTCTCATTTTTTATTTTCGATGGAGTTTCACTCTTGTTACCCAGGCAGGAGTGCAGCAGCGACCTATTGTGTGTTGTCTTTTTGTTTTTTTGAGATGGAATTTCACTCTTGTTACCCAGGATGAAGTGCAGTGGTGCAATCTCAGCTCACTGAAACCTCCGTCTCCTGTGTTCAAGCAATTCTCCTGCCTCAGCTTTCTGAGTAGCTGGAATTACAAGTGCCCACCTCCATGCCTGGCTAATTTTTTGTATTTTCAGTAGAGATGGGGTTTCACTATGTTGGCCACGTTGGTCTCAATCTCCTGACCTCATGATCCACCTGCCTCGGCCTCCCAAAGTGCTGGGATTACCGGTGTGAACCACTATGCATGGCCCTCGACTTTTTTTAATCTCTCTTTTTTAAAATTAGTGCTGATTACTTTTAGTAACTGTGTTAGTCCATTCTCACATTGCTATAAAGACATACCTGTAACTAGGTAATTTATAAAGAAAAGAGGTTCAAATGGCTCATAGTTCTGGGGACTGTACAGGCTTCTGCTTCTGAGGAGGCCTCAGGAAACTGACATTGATGGCAGAAGGCAAAGGGGGAGCAAGCACATCTTCACATGGCCAGCAGGAGAGAGAGAGAGCAAAGAGAGAAGTGTTGCACACATGCAAACAACCAGATCTCATGAGAACTGTATCCTGAGACAGCACTAAGGGGATGGTGCTAAACTGTCAGAAACAACACCCACGATCCAATCACCTTCCACCAGGCCCCACCCCCAACACACGGGCTCACAGTTCAACTAATGATTTGGGTGGAGTGGAGACCCAGAGCCAAACCATATCAGTGATGAATTTCTGTGGTCTGCAAGCAGATGTCTTATCAGGGTCCCTGGGCCCTTCTCTTGAGAACAACAGACACAGAGACTACCATTAAGGTTAATTACTGCCCTCTGGTACTTGAAGATGCTCAGCTGCTCATTCCAGTGACATTTTTCATGCTCTGATCTGCATTAATATTTTCCCCTTCCTTTTTAACCTGTGGTGGTTTCTTGGCCATCAATCGATTATTTAAAAAGTCAAAATAAATATTTAAATTGGTTTTACAATCATATGTTTTATGTTATTGGCCTTGCCTTTATTGGGTGATAATGATGGTGATGAAGATGGTGAAGATGATGATGGTGACGATGCTAGTGATAGTGATGATGGTGATGATGATGGTGATGATGATGGTGATGATGGTGATGATGCTAGTGATAGTGATGATGATGATGATGAGTTTCCTGGTGAGGGAGGGGCTGGGGAGGGGTGTGAAGTGATGATGATGATGGTGACGATGCTAGTGATAGTGATGATGGTGATGATGATGATGGTGATGATGCTAGTGATATGATGATGATGATGATGATGTGATGATGATGATGGTGATGATGATGGTGACGATGGCGATGGTGCTGTTGATTATAATGGTGATGATGATGAGAGTGATAATGGTGATAATGATTGTGCTGCTGCTGATGATGTGGTGATGAAGCTAATGGTAATGGTGATGATGATGACCATGATGACGACATGGATGATGATTATGATGATGATAGCCAATATGTTTGACCACTCACTATATTCTAGCCACTTTGCTAAGCATTGTACATACATGAGCTACTGAATGAATACCCACAATCATTTGGCGAGGTATGGATTTTTTATAGTTCCATTTTAAAGATGAGAAAGGGAAGGCTTAGAAGGACTAAATAACTTAGAGAAGAAAATAAATCAATATGCAGAGAGAAACAAAATTAGTAGATGGGGGAAGAGAAATACTAAAACAGAGAAGTGATCATTTGATTTGACTCCTGGATGAAAAACTACCTGAAGCTATCAGCATCCCTAAACCTCAGTTTCATGACCCAGTGAATTCTTTTTTTGCTTAGAATGTTTAAGAGTCTTAATAGTATAACTACAAATATCCTTGATGGTTTTTACACGATAGCACAACTGATATACTCATTACAAGCTAAATAGAGGTATTCACTTAAAGAGCTATAAATTTCCCCCATTGCCCAGTGTCAATACACAGAAGTAATGTCAATCACTTTTTCTCCACCAGGTCTCAACACGTGGCAGTAGGCAGCAGAATCAATTCCCTGTGCCTCCTGCAATTCCTCACACCTCCCTTTTTCAAAAGGCCAGCTTTCTCACAAGGATAGCCTAAGACATCCACAAATGGGAATGAGGTTCTGTTCTCAAGTGAAGTGTTTGTGTATTTGTATGTGTCATGGGGAGAGGGAGGTAAGCAAAACTGGTTGTTCTCAGATGACTTGCAGCAACTGAGTATGTTCTTTATTTTATTTTTTTTAAAAGAAATAATAGCATTTTGCTTCCTGGTTTCTCCATTATGTTGAAGTTAAATAGTCCTTGGTAGGTTCTCTCTTACTTTTCAGGAACATTATGGAAATTCTGCAAAAATATAGCTACATGCAAAGCTATCATTTTATTGTTACAAAAAAAAAGTGACACACTTACCTTATGTTATTAAAGGATGAATGTTATCTTCCACATATTCTTTAAATGGGCTTCACAAGGAGAGGATGGTCCCGTTTCTGAACATTGCCTTGGCAATGGACGAGGAGCTTTGCACTCAGTCAACCTGGTTAAGCTGGAATTATATTTCCCTGAATTTCTTGTCTTGTTTGTTTCCAGGTGATGATTGGCCAACAAAATTAATTTAGATGTGATTTGGATGGCCAAAAGGAAACCACAGTCACTGCTCACTGAAGGCCATTGTGGATACAGGTGGCAGCTCAGAGCTACCAAGGTACCAGTGGGATTTACAAGTCTTTTCTTTATTCTTTATCCTGCTCTTCTTGTCAACTACCAGATTTCCTGACCAACAAATGGCCCAGTCCGACTGCCACAAGTCTGATTGCAGACCTGCAAAAAAAGCACCAACTCAAAAGGACATCATTTCACAGACTTTCCCTGCACTGCCCTTCACAGCCCACTCTGCAGCTGGACCTGCCTACTCCCCATACACCCTGAAAGCAACCACTCATCCACTCAACCTCAGCTTGCTCCAGTGTTCCAGGAGAGTTGAGTAGTGGTTTTCCTTGGGCCTTCCAACATTTGCCCTTTCTTCCCAAATATTACAAGCTCTCATTCTAAATATATCCCTGATTTCATAATACAAATAGAAGCGCTGCTTCTCTGATTAAACCCTGACTGACACATGGGGTGTTTTATTACCATTTAATAGACATAATGTCAAACCTAATGATTTATGGTCAACATGAGTTACAGAGGGAAGGTGAGCAAAAGAATCTCCCCTTTTTTTTCCCTATGCTGTTCTAGTCTCGGCTGATCTGAGCTTTCCCCTCTTGGACTCTTCAATCTAATCGCTAAGCCATTTGTGCCGCAAAGATCAAAGGTCAGATTATTGGGCTCCATTAAAGCTGCTATTTTAAATGACAGCACTATTTATGGGCTCTTTACTGAAGACAGATCACCCTTGGAGGCCACCACAACCTTTATTCATAAATCGGATACTAAGTGCCTCTTGGAGACTAAATACCACCTCTCCTGTTGAAGACTTGAAGGGGTGTAACATATACTCAATTTGCTGCCACTCAAGGATTTAGAATTTGTTTATTCCCTTAACGTAGAATTCAAGGTCCAGACAAGGAAATGTGATTTTTTCTTTTCCTTCTTTTTTCTTTCTCTGCCAGCCACACATGCCAGCTGGTGTTCCCAGAGGACACTGGTAACTGTGTCTGGGCTGAGCTTTAGCTTAGAAGAAATAAATAATCTATAGAGGAAAATATGCCATAGTATTTTCTTATAAAAAAGGAAGGAATGACCAGTGCATCATTTCAAGTACTCAAATAATGCACTAATTGAAAATTTTACTCTGAATCTCAATGTTTTCCAGTGGAGATTACTCATAGAATACAGAACAATGTGGTAGGTCTAACTTAATGGCTTTCAACAGGGGCAATTTTGGCAACGTCTTGGGACTTATTTGTAGATAATTTGTTTGAATCCTCTATGCCTCAATTTCCTTATCTTTAAAGAAAATAGAAAACATAGTAATGCCATAAGGTTGTTGCAAATAATAAATGAGTTGGCCAGCAACAGTGGCTCATACCTGTAATCCCAGCATATTGGGAGGCCAAGGTGAGTGTATCACTTGAGGTCAGGAGTTCAAGACCAGCCTGGCCAACATGGTGAAACCCCATCTCTACTAAAAATACAAAAATTAGTTTGATGTGATGCATACCTGTAATCCCAGCTACTCGGGAGATGAGGCCGGAAAATTCCTTGAACTCGGGACACCGACATTGTAGTTGGCCAAGATTGTGCCCTTGCACTCTAGCCTGGGAGACAAAGTGAGACTCTGTCTCAAAAATAAACATGTAAATAAAAATAAATAATAATAATAAATGAGTTCATACATGTAAAAGACACTTGAAATAGTGTTCATTGTTTGTAAGCACTTATACTAGTGCTAGTTATTATGGTTAAGTATACAACTTGAATAAAGGGACTATCAGTGTGGTGAATGAATTCTCTTTGTAACGTAATTTGAGTTCATTCTACTTGTAATCTAATGCAAATCTTTATTAAGCCATATTAAGCCACAGTGCATCTAAATAGACAATTTGCTGACCTTGAAACTGAGAGAACTAGCTAAGAAATTATATTGATGAAGATTGCATGATCGTTCACGAAGAGACCAGGACGGAGCTGGGATAAGTAATAAGAATGGGTATTTGGGCATCAATCTTAAAGTTGATCTCATAAGGTAAAAGGCAGCTGCATGTTACCTGGGGAAGCTGGGCTCCTGCTACCCTTCATGGAAAATCAATTTCTACAGAGGCTGGTTTCCTGGAAAGCATTGACGCCAGAACAGCACAGGAGTATAGGGGCTTTGCTGTATTGTTAAGTAAAAGTCACACAAAAAAATTTGTCTTTGTTTACGTAGAAAACTGAAGCAAGTGAAACTTGCCACAAATGTGCTAGCAAGTGGGAGTCGACAGAGACCAGTGATGTGTCCCGTGGTCTGGGTAGGAACCAACTTCTGGAAATATCTGAGCTCCAAGCTGCCTATTGGGGCAGAGGTCACAGGGGATATGGGTCAAAGGGTAAAAGTCTGTGTTAGGATGAATAGGCTCTGGAGCTCTGTTAGACATCATGGTGACTATCATTGGTAATTCTGTACTGTGTAGGTAAAATGTTGTAAGACAATAGATCTTAAATGTTTCCAAAGCCCTCCCCAATCGTAACTAGGTCAGGGGATGGATATGATAATTGGTTTGATTGTGGTAATCATTTCACAACGTATACCTCTATCAAAATATCCCGCCATAAACCATAAATATATACAATTTTTATTTTTCAATTTTACCTCAATAAAGCTGAGGGAAAAAATTGTCCAGGCTGGACAACATAGTGAGACCTCATCTCTGCTAAAAATAAAAAAATAAAAAAGTAGCTAGGCATGGTGGTGCCCACCTGTAGTTCCTGCTATTTTGAGAGTGTGGAATGGGAGGATCGCTTGAGCCCAGGAGATCAAGGCTTCAGTGAGCTATGACTATGCCAGTGTTCTCCAGCCTGGGAGACACTGAGGCCTCATCTCAAATAAGTAAGTAAGTTAAACAAACAAACAAATAAATAAATACACTGTCTAGTAAATGTGAGTTCTGGCACTAGACTCTCTGAGTTGGAGTCTCAGCTACAACACCTACCTTGAGCAAGTAAGTAACTGGACTTCTCTAAGCATTTGTTTTAAGCATTTGTTTTCTTGTGTGTAAAATTGACATTATGAGAGTAAGTACTTTGAGGGTTGTCATAAGGATTGAATAAGTTATTTCCAGTATTATGCCTAGAAGAGCATCTGCAGGTCTAAAAATATTACTGTCATTGGAAGGTAAATGACTTTAATTTGACACGTCTGCCTCTTGGTCCCTCCATTGTTAAAATGAGGTTAACACTGTGTGGCTTCACAGGAGTCATTCATGCAACATATGGTCCCGTGACGCACACTGTGCCCTGCCCCACTGAAGAGACTGGAAGCACTGCTCCATTTAGTCACACTCCAGGGAACTCACATGGGGGCCGGGCAGGGTGACCCAAGAGATAGATAATCGGCTAGTATCGCTTCTCGGCCTTTGGCTCAGATCAAGTGATAACCGGCAAGTAAACACAGAGGAGGGAGAGCTGGGGACTCTGGGCACAACTTTACGGCTTCGTTGTTCATATTCTCTTCTAGGGGGAAGGAAGGGTGAATGAGGTCCTAATCCATCAGTTGGAAATAATGGGCTGTGTTTTATTTCTCAGTGGACTGAGGAGGAGAGCAACGTTTAAGTGTGTGTGGGTATGTCGGTGTGTGTGTGTGTGTGTGTGTGTGTATGAGAGAGAGAGAGAGGGAGAAAGGGAGGGAAGGAAAGAGAGAAAATGACATATCCCTGCTGCTTTAGGAAAACCAGACAGTCTGCATCTGCTTTATAACTACAACTACTTCCCAAGGTCATGTATAGGCTACACAAATCAAAGGAGTCTTGGGAAATTCTCAGCAGTATTTTTTTTTTTCTATGCAGACCTATTGAAAGCCACATTTTGCAATTACCCTTTTGTTGCCAGAGGGCTCAGGAGTGTCTCTGGATGCCAGTGAGATCCTAGCCCCAGCAGTGTCCAGGTTCTTCACATCATAGCGAGAAAGAATTCGAGGATAAATCAGAGTAAAGCAAAGGCAAGAACCTTTTACTGTAAAACAAAGTACACATGTAAGAGAGAAGTGCAGGCATGCTCAGGAGACTGAGAAGAGCACAGTAGAGTTTGGGTTCCTAATTTTGTGGGCTCTTCTAATTAGGTGATGGAATAATCATGAGATTTTTCTAAAAAAAAAAGTAGAGATTTCTTAGAATTGAGTACCACCCATTTTTATACTAAATATGTCATGGTGCTGGTGGGCCTGCAATTTTGGATGGTAATGAGTGTACAATTAGGTCTGGGGTAGGGCATAAGTCAAGTTCAAGTCCATCACCATGTCAGATCAAGCTGGTCTCAACCAGCTTTGTCCCCCATCCTGTTTGTTGGGGTCTTATCAGCCCAGGCTTGTCTTTGTCCTTGTCTCTAATTCTAACAGCTCCTTTCCTGCAGTTATGTGAAATTGCTGCTTCGGATTTTCCCACTTCTCCTGGGACCACCTAGCATTCCGATTTAATGGGTGTTTCTTTAATTAGGGAGTTAAACAATCATTAGATGTTCCAGAAAAAGAGCCTGATATGGTTTGGCTGTGTCCCCACCCAAATCTCACCTTGAATTGTAACAATCCCCCACATGTCAAGGGCGGGGCCAGGTGGACGTAATTGAATCATAGGGGCAGTTTCCCCACACTGTTCTCATGGTAGTGAGTAAGTCTCACAAGGTCTGATGGTTTTATAAAGAGACGTTCCCCTGCACACGCACTCTTGCCTACCGCCATGTAAGACATGGCTTTACTCCTCCTTGCCTTTCACCATGATTGTGAGGCCTCCCCAGCCATGTAGAACTGTGCATCCATTAAACAGCTTTTCTTTATAAATTACCCAGCTTCAGAAATGTCTTCATTAGCAGTGTGAGATCAGACTAACACAGAGGGGATTTTAGGGACCCCCCATTAATGTCCTCTTTTCCCTTATTTGGGTTTGCCCAGAAGAGTCATGAACCTGTCACCCTGACCGTGGTTTTGGCTGTTTTCACTCCCTCTTTGGGGTGAAACCCAGGTTTTCAGTTATCCTGGGTTTCTTTGTGTAGTTCTTGTTTCAGCTGTTGTTTGGGTTTTTGCATCTTGTGACTACCCAGTGCTATTCCTAATTCACCTTGTCCTAGCTGAGATGTTATCACAGCTGCCTTCTCCCCCACTGCAGGCAAATGGAACTAACTAAGAAAACCAGTGGGCTGGTGTCAAGCCCAGCCTGGGACTAGAACTCTCCAATGTGCTGTATCAGGGGCACACTCCCAGGATGAGAGGGTTGTCCAAGCACACCACTCCTCTCTTAGTCCTGTTGAGGGTTATTTTCATGTGCCCAAATTTGGAGACAACGATTGATTCTTCATTGCTAGCATCTATCTCTTTCATTGTCATTTAATCACAGGACTTTTTCCTTCTATTTTCTTTTGAAATGCCTTCCTGGCTCAGGACTCCTGGGGTGCTGCAATGAAGGAGACTGCCATGACACTTGGCTAGCAATCAGCCTTCCTTTCTGAGGTTGCACTGAGCCAGCCCTAGGTGTGTGTGGGGGACTGGGCCCTGCCTCCAGGGGGTAGCAGACACAGAGGGTGCTGCCCTGGGTTTTGGGGTGGGGGTGGGGGATGAGGCTGGTGTCTGAGTGCTATTCATTCATTCGAGGCAGGGTCAGAAGAGCAGCCAGGCTCTGACTCCCATCCCCTGCAGATCAGATCAGAACAGAAATAATCTGGTTGGGCCCTGGCAGAGGCAACTTCCATGAAAGAAGAGATAGCGCACTGGGTGCAAATCAGCGGGGAAAGGCTGGGGGAAGACAGAAGGTTTGGAGTTCTCCTGCTCCATTGTGCAAAGCCCAAACCAAACCAATTTAAAAACCTGCCATTGCAGGAATAGTTCTGCGGGGGAAAAGTGGGGCTCTTCCACCTAAATCGTTAGCACAGGCTCATTGCGTTAAAAATTCAATGAGTAAATAAGGGTAAACAGTGAACGATTACCCTTTCTTCCGTGATTAGTTTCTGGTATGTTTTCGAATGTTCAAGTCTTTTCCCCTGCACGTTTATAAATGCAGGTACACGTCCGTTTATATCAACACGTGTACATCCCCCTGGTTCACACCGTCGTGCACGCTGCTTTTTTTTCCTCTCCGTGTGTCTGGAAGGCGGTTCCGAATCCACTGGATGGGATTTTTAATTTCGGAAGGCACGAGCTCCCCTGGCATCCGCAAATGTGACCCGCCATTTAGAGAGGAAGAGGAGTGCAGACCACCTGCCCGGAGCGGCGGCCAGGAGGGAGGTGGGGAAGGGCTGGGCCCCTCTCGGCGTCCCCGAGTTCCCGGCCAAAGTCTCCAGGGCTGCGGAAGTCTGCGAAGGCGGAGTTTCCGCGCCAGAGGAGCGGGTCCAAGCAGACAGGCAGTTCCAGCCCCGGGTGAGCGCGGCCCCAGCGCCTCTTGGTCCCCGGGCCCGCCAGCAGCAGCTGCGGCGTGATTTCCCCCTCCCAGCCGACCGCGCTCGCTCCTCCTGCGCCCAGGCCGGTCTCGGGCTCCGGATTCGGGCGGCGACGGTGCAGATGGTGGCGCACAGGGGACCGTCCTGAGCCCGTGAAGGGCGGAAGCTGGAGGCGGCGGTTCAGAAAAGTTGTGAGGTCTCCAGCGCGGGCGGCCGCGGGAGCTGGAGCGGCGACGAAGAGAACCCGAGGGGACGCAACCTGCCTGGCACCACGGCCGCGGGCGCCAGGGACCCGATGCGCTGGGAGGACCAGCCCAGGCAGGTGCTGCGCGCTGGGCCTGGTGCTTTGTGCCTTCCCCGGCACAGGTGAGGCCGGGCGGAGAGGGCGTCTGTAGCGCGGCCTCTCTGGGTGCGGGGTGAGGGGGACACCCTGAACTTGGAGTTTATTCGGGGATCGGCGGGGGCGCTGGAAAGGCGGACCCCGTGGGGCTCCGCGGACGGTATCGCCTACCTGGACCTCCCGTGGACCACGTGCAGGTGCAGCGTCAGGGGGAGGTGGCGGAGGGGTCGTGTCCCTCCCTTTCCCCCAGGACTTGGCGGGACTGTCAGAATGGGGAGCCTGGTTCTCTTCACTCCTTTTTCCCAACCATGGAGCTCCATGCCTCCCTCACTCCAGTTCAGTTAAACTAAGATTGGGAAGATCCCAGGGAGGGGCTGGTCCCTCTGCACCTGTTTCCCTTCCACCCAGTGGTCCTGAGAGCCAGGCTGTGCCCACGGGAGAGCAGGTGTTCACAGCGAAGTTCGCAGGGCACCCCAGGTTGGCAGAAATGTGGGATCCTCTCGACAGATACCTGAGATCCAGTCCGATGTGGTTTGAGGATGGCTAGGAGGGGTTGGGAGGTCTCTGGGGAGTGGGTAGAAGAGTGTAGAACAGAACTGGGCTCTCCAGAAGGCCTTTCACCTCACTCCCGCATCTCTACAGCGGGGGATTACTCCATCTCAGAGGGAATTTAGTGGGTGCCTTAGGCACATAGCACAGCGCCCGAAGCACACGAAAAGCTTAGCAGCTGTTAACCACTGCCTTTATCATCATGCACACGTGGGGCCCGGGTAGAATCAAGCCGACCCACATGAGTAGCGGAGGCGGAGGCTTCCAGGTCCGGAAGAGCGACCCACGCGCCCTTCTGTGCCGGTTACTGGCACCACGCGTGGTTGCGTGGATAGCGAGCGAAGTCTCACCTAAGGCTGGGAAGGTGGCTGCGCCTCTGTTCAGGGTTCCAGGGCGACTGAGGGCCGGAGCGCTAGGAGAATGTAATTTGCCTGCTGCCCGCACGCGCCTGAGCTAAGGGTGCGCAAGGCTGGGCTCTGAGCGCAGCCGCGAGATCACCTGTTGGTTAAACTTACCTTGCAGTCCAGGGTCTTCTAGGTCTCTGCTCTCAACGCGGAGAGCTCTACCTTAGCCCACTTACACACAGATCTTCTAAGCACGTTTCTCCAGCTGCCAGTTGCCTAAAGCTCCTTTGGCTCAGCTGGAAAATCACTAGGAAGGATATACTGCCAATTTTCAGCGAGAAAAAAAAAAAGTTTTTGTTTTTCAAAAGTCATTTGCAGCCTGAAATTCTGGGATGTCCATTTCTTTGAGTTTTCAGGTTCCCTCAGGTGCCAGATTGAACTTTTAAATATGCTGTTTTTTAAATACTGCCATTTTCTTTCAAGGCGTCCAGTGAAGGAGAGATGAGGGTGGCGTAGCAGATATCTTCCCTTTTTTTCCTTTTTGAAATGGCAGAACAGATCTCCAGTGTCAGGGTGCAGAATAAAGCTGGGTGAGGAGACAGACTGACAGGGGCTACTGGTGATGAAGTGAGCAGAGAAATCTCCCCCAGGAGGTTTACTTGGGAGCAGATATTTGAGTGAAGTAAGGGAAGAGGCCAGAGAATATTTGGGGAGGAGCTGTCCAGGCAAGGGAACAATTAGCGAAGAGGCTGGAATTAGCTGGGTGCATGGAAGGAAGAACAGGGGTGAGACGGCCATGTGGCTGGAGCAGAGTGAGGGTGGGAAAGGGGTGGGGGATGCATCAGGGAGGTGGGCAGAGTCCTGACCATGTGGTCCAGGCAGGCCACCCATGTCCCAGGTTGGAGCTGGACCTGGTATCCACTCTCCTGTCTCTTCCTCAGGAGCAAAACTCCTGAGGCACTTGATCACTCAGAATAAGGACTGCGCTTGCCAGCCTCTTCTGCAGCAGGGTGTGGTTCTGTGACCAGGTTCTAATATTTATTTATTTATTTAAGCATGGACTCTTGCTCTGTCAACCAGGCTGGAGTGCAGTGGTGCAATCTCGGCTCCCTGCAACCTCCATCTTCTGGACTCAAGCGATTCTCCTGCCTCAGCCTCCCAAGTAGCTGGGATTACAGGCGCCCACCACCTGGCACAGCTAAGTTCTAAGATTTAATAATTAAAAGGGGGTGGTACCTATAAATTCCAGGAAGTGAAGTTCAGTGGAGAAAGTTGCCTTTCTTTGTCCCTATGTTGTGGCTGAAAAATGAACCATTAGTAACAACAGGAACACTAGCAGCCATTTTGGACCACGAGGTGTTCCCTGGAAATGGAAACTGCACAGTGGACAGAAAGAGAAATGAAGCCTGGGTCTCCACTGTGGCTGTGCTGCCCCCAGCCTTGGCTGATGGCTTCTGGACTTTGTGAGCACAAGAGAGAAATTAATTTGTATTTTGTTTAAGGCATGTGTGTGTGTGTGTGTGTATGTGTGTGTGTGTGTATATATATGTGTGTTTTTTTCCCTGTGACTTACAGCTGAACCTAAACCTCCATGGTACCCCATGGCAAGAACTTACATTTTATTCTAACCCATCAGGAAACTATTGGAGAGTTTTGAGCCAAGAAGTGACAGACATTGTTTCACTTTTTTTGTTTTGTTTTGTTTTCTTTTTGCTACTGCCCCTGTTTCTTTTTAATAGACTCACTCTGCTGCTGTGAGCGAGGAGACTGGGCTCAAAAAGGAACAAGAATGGACATGGGAAAGGTCAGCTGAGGTTATGCAGGCATCAGGTGCATGCAGATGGTGGCTTGGACCAGGTGGCCATGGTGGAGAGAACAGGAAATGATCTTGTTTAATATGGACTAGAATGAGTGTGATAACAGAGGTGATGAGAAAAGCCACACACATCCCCCACACATATATACACATGCATATGTATATGCATTTGTGTATGTATATATGTATATGTATGTATTATACATTTGACTTGTCAGAAACATAGACCTGATTTTCCCATATATTTTCTTAAAACAGATCATTTCATAGTTCATATCTCCTTAGTTCACTTCCCCATGTTTCTAGTAGTTTACTAAATAGCACCTCAACTGTTTGTATAGAATCCTTCAGAAAGCAAGAATAAGGAATAAGGAAGACTTTTAGTTCTCATATTTACAATGAGAATAAATGAGGCAGAGGAAAGTGGTAAAACTTTCTAAAATTCATCCTAGTGAGTAACTTTCACACCTGGTATTAAAGGATCTGAAAACACTGAAACTTCAGTGAAAAGCAGATTCCTCCCAAGCAATTGTTAAAAACTTCTTAAGGAAAAAAAAAATCAGCATTGCACTTGTATGTGTTGCTTTATATAATTATATCCCTCTGTTTCTCTAATAATTCCAAGATGTACTTTAGCTCATGGTTGACGTCTGAAATAGCATTTGATAATACATATGACAGCACAGAGAAATAGATGTAACAAATGTAAAATAAGGCTAAAACTATCAAAAGGAAATCAAATTCAAGGAAAATGTTAGACCAGGGTGTACAGCTTATACCTTTTTGATAGTTCCTGAGAGGGAAGTAAAGCTTTAACTCAGAGTATCCTGGCAAAAGGAAACACAATTTATTACATGTTTCTCATTGTCCATGAGAAGAAAACACACCAGCTATAAAGGGACCATGAAGGTGTTCCTGCCATTGAGGTCCGAAGAAAAATATCATGCACAGTTTTAGAGCAGAAATAATTACCCTGTAGGCTGAGATTCCTGCAGTTCACTGATAAGCATTACGGCGTCAATTTTCTCTTAATTTTTTTTTTTTCTGAAATGTTGTGGTTGTGTGCATTTTTTTTCCTCTGGATAGGGTCCATAGCTTTAATTATATTTCCAAAAGGATGAAAAACTCTCAAACTGTTAAGCAACATTTATATAGAAAATAATGAAGTAGGCAGCGTTCTCCAGGCCATAAAAGCTGCAATAAATGTGGCAGCAGGCTTCCCAAAGCTTTCTATTTACATAGGTTTCTTAGCAAAGTTGAGGGTCTGACAATTTTATTTTTATTTCTTACTCTACTTCTCCCCTTTGTTGTCTTTATTATCAAGATATGCTTCCTGCAAACGATGCCATCATCACGATGTTTGTTTCAGTGGGGTTATTAAAAGCGTGGGCCCTGGAGCCAGAAAGCCCACCTGTAAATTCCGCCTTCACCACGCCCTCGCTGTGCACTGTGGGATGGGTGGCTTCTCGTCTCTGCATCTCATTTTTCTCTCTGTAAAATGGGGCCAGTAATAGATTACATGACGGCATTGTGGTGAGATGTATGTGAAGCAAGAAATGGAAAGCTCACATATCCACGTTTGGCACATCACACCTGCTCAGTAAGCTGAGTCCTTTGTCATTCTTGCCATTGCTTCCACAGTCATTGTTATCATGGACTTTCTTATTGACATGCCAGAAGACATCTTACACATCAGGTTGCTTAAAATGTTGGGCATTCTAATATTCTTGTTCAAATACTTATAGCCAACACATAGAGAAGTTTACAATTATCCTCTCCTCCACACAACTGATCTTGATTTAGGATTGTACACATTTAGCTTTCATAGTCATTGTGTATGCGTCCATCCCAGAGTGGGAGACACCAAGGTGTACAATGGGGAAAACACAGACACCTCGGCCCGTGCACCCACTCAGTGTATCTGTGCCCTGTGGGGCCATGTGAGTCTCAGAGCAACTCTGTTGATTCCTTTCTTTGAGATTCTTCTCTCCTCATTCTTGTCTTTAGAGACAGGATGCTCTTGGGGTGTGTGTGTGTGTGTGTGTGTGTGTGTGTGTGTGTGTGTAACTGTTTTACAACTTGGTGCTTTAAACTCAAGATCTTCAACTGGGGCTCAGCAGAAACAGCAGCAATCTGTCGCAGTGCTGAAGGAAAAGCCACCCATGCCAACTATATAACAATACAGAACTTCACCATCTTTATGGGAGGTTTCGATGTAAAGAGGCTTTTCAGGAATAATTTGATGCTAGGTGGATTCAGCTTCGATGTAGACTTTAGAGATTGAGCCCTTTTTATATAAGGCTTCACTGAACATGCAAACTGAAGTCAGAGATTCCCCTGAGGCGGGTGGCAGTGGCTGAGTTTTAAATAAGATGCAACTCCATTTGACTGGGCAGTTTAGCCAGTTCTACCTTTGCCCATCCTCACCCCAAGCACACCTTATTCCCACAGAGATTAGAAACACAATCACCAAAGTCAGATGAAAATACACCTTCAACCTCCAACTCTAGAGAGTCATTCCATTCCGCAATCTCTCTGTGAAAAAAAAAATCGGAGTAAGAAACATTCTTAATTTGGTTAATTTCTTTCTCTCAAATGTATAGTTCTAATTCCCCTTGACAATCTGCACACACACACAAACACGTGTGTGTGTATTTGTGTGTGTGTATATGTGTATATATCATACACACAATTTCTATTATTCATAGCTATTATATTCTGATGAATTAACGCATACTGAACCATTGCTTTTAGGGAAACTGCAAAGATAGATTTCTCTTAGTCTTTGTTGACAAAGTTTTCATCAACTGATCAGTATACAACTTTATGTGTACTTCTGTGTAAAGACACCTTACTTAATATAAATTATTGATTTATTAACATTGAATTCACAGCTGACAGTACTATATAGCTCATGCCTGAGCAAAGTTTATCTAACATACATATTTTCTCCATAAGGCACACAACGACTTCCTTGTGCTTAGGAATTAACTACAAAGCACTTCAGTACTAAATTTGCGGGCTGTTTCAAACAGCAAAGATACTCTCAAAATAAACAAAAGTAGGAAAAGCATGGAACTAAGTAGACCACAGAAAGACCCTTGCTTACAGAGCTTGACAGGTAACAGAGAGCACTGCCTTTTTAAACCTCAGGTTGGATGATTCACATTTTTTGCTTCTCTGCCGATGTACAAAAATGACTTTAGATGTTCCATGAGTATTGATTTGGGGATTAAAAATAAGGGTGAGTGAGGGGGCAAATTTGCAAATACAGAATCTGTCAATAGTGAATATTGACTTTATGTGTGTGCATGTGTGTGTGTGTGTACATGCATATATAGGAGTGATAAGTGACTGGCCCAATTCAAATTTACATTGATTAGATTGGAGCTACTGGTAACCTTTACATGGTCCCATAAGATGCATTCTTATCATTACTGAGGAAATTTAACTGTTTCCTACCGTAAAGATTGTTGTAGTCTGGATCAGAGATAAGGAAGTGGAATGTTGTAATAAGGATTGTATGTGTCCTTGAAAGAGACAGCTCTTACTAGTTTTATCTTAGCTTTTGGGGTAGGATATCATGGAGGACAGATTCTGTTGAGGAATTTTATGGAAAACTCAGCTAGGAAAAGGAATAGGTTTGTTTACTTTTTCAAATTAATGAGCCAGGTTCTTTTATTTCTGTCTTTGGGTACAGGAAGAAATTCACAGTGGGGTTACTGAGTGGATTCAGGATCTCTGGCAAAACTGGAGAAGTTACAATAATTTATGTGACAAAATATTATCCAATAAAAAGTAAGAAATGAATGGTAGGACTAGTGGTGCAACCCATTTTGTCACTGGAAAGTTACTGATTAGCTATTCCAGTCTTTACAAAAGAATTTGAGAAAGACTGATGTCTTCATTATCTTGTCTGCAGTTGGTCAATTTTTATAAAATAAGAATATGTTCATCACTTTTCTTCTTCGCTTTTTAAGGATTTGAGACTCCATGGTTTATCCTTCCCTCTCTTAAGGTAGAGGCTTCGTTGTTGTTGTTTGTTTGTTTTTTCCTTGAGACTGAGTCTTCCTTTGTCACGCAGGCTACAGTGCAACGGCACGATCACGGCCCACTGCAACCTCAGTCTCCCAGGTTCAAGTGATTCCCCTTCCTCAGCCTCATGAGGAGCTGGGATTACAGGGATGTGACACCGTGCCTGACTAATTTTTTTATTTTTAGTAGAGATGGGGTTTCATTCACCATGTTGGCCAGGCTGGTCTTGAACTCCTGACCAAATGTGATACGCCACCCTCAGCCTCTAAAGTGCTGGGATTACAGAGGTGAACCACCACGCCCGGCCAGAAACTTTCTTTTTAAACCTAAGACATGAGACTTCATGGGCCTCCATGGACTGTTTTCCCGAACGCCTCGTGTAATGGGCACTGTGCAAGTACAGGAATGTCCTTTCACGTTGGTTCCCGTGGTGTTGCTTCCTCTCTCACATTGGTTCCCGTGGTGTTGCTTTTCTCTCCCAGCTTCAGAACAGGACACCTTGCACCTCTGGGCTCCTCACTGGTGGCGGCAGCATGGTTTTGACATCCCCAGTCCTCATATCCTTACAGAATCCACTGAGTGTAAGAAATACTCCTCTGGTAGCTCCTGCACACGTTCTGAAGGTCACTCTTTCTTGCATTGGCCTATACTTGGTGATAAACTGTGTTGCAGGGTCCCCAAAACTACCCCCAGATTCACTTACTCTCTGTAAGAAACTCAAGGGATTCAGCACACAGGTTTATTTGCAGCTGAGAATTATCACAACAAAAGACGTAAAGCAAAATCAGCAAAGGGAAAAGGCTCACAGAGCAAAGTCTGTAGGTGGCAGGGCACAAGATTCCAGGAATCTCCGCTCACTGCAGTCATCCATGGGGTGCCAGCTTTTGCATCCTACCGTAACAGCATTGTGAAATGTCGATCGGGGGAAGCTTATTAGAAATGCATCGCCAGACCAGGCGCAGTGGCTCACGCCTGTAATCCTAGCATTTTGGGAACCCAAGGCAGGTGGATCAGCTGAGATCAGGAGTTCGAGCCCATCCTGGTCAACAGGGCAAAACCCTGTCTCTACTAAGCTGAGGCAGGAGAACCACTTGAACTGGGAGGCGAAGGTTGCAGTGAGCTAAGATTGTGCCACTGGACTCTAGTCTGGGTAACAGAGCGAGACTCTGCCAAGAAAGAAGAAAGAAGGAAAGGAAGGAAGGAAGGAGGGAGGGAGGGAGGGAAGGAAGGAAAGAAAAGAAAAGAAAGAAGGGAGGGAGGGAAAGAAAGAAGTGCAGCACCCAAGAGAGAAAGAAAAGAAAGAAATGAAAGAAAAAAGAAAGGAAGGAAGGGAGGAAGGAGGGAGGGAGGGAAAGAAAGAGAGAAATGCAGCACCCAGGGTCTTTGCTGAGGCCTGGTTGCCTAGGTACTTTCTGCCTATCATTACCCAAATCCAAAACTCCTAAAAAGAAAGCAAATGTTCAGCATAAACCGTTTTTTGTACGAAGAGTTTTATCACAGCATACCACTCTTCTTAGTTAGGGAATGCTGGAAACCCTCACAAAATCCAAGTTTCCAGAGAGCAGGCAAAGGACCACCTTATAAGCAGATCTTTCTAAGGACAGCAGCCTCAGGCCTGCTACATCCTTTTCTGCACACGTAACCACCCTTGGCCTGCTCAAAGATTAAGTCCAAAGGGCGACACAGAGAATGTTAATTTGCTTAAGTTAATCAGGATCATTCAGCTGTTTCCTTGTGTTTTGGACTTTGCTTCAGCAAACTCCATTTAAGATTCTGCAGAAGAGCCTCCCTGCCCTCCTTATCGACCTGTTAACAACAAAAGGCTGAAAACAGAGCACAGGCTGACATACTGTTGCCATGACTACCAGTGTGGCAAACATCTTAATGGCAATTCGCCGAGGTGCTTCAGGTTTAGGCTTTGGAAAGGGGGTGGCTGAATAGAACTAAAGACCTCGTGGCACTCAGCTCCCAGTGGTGCAGAAATGTCCAGTTAATGGCCTTGGTGGTAGTCATTCCTTTTCTACCAAGGGCAGTAGAAGAGGAAATGGGTTCATGCTACCATGAGTTGGTTTGGATACTCACAGAAAGAATGTTTCCTTCATTCATTATTCAACGTCAATAGCTCCTGCACACTCTCAGCCACTGTGCTATGTCTCTGCCACCATGACGCTGAACTGCTCTCACCAAGTGAGTCAAGTCCGTTGTTAAAGTCGATGGCTGCTTCTGATTGGTTAGTTCCCTTGAGGTTTCAGTAACATTTGACATTAATACTGATGCCCTCTGTGAAGCTCTCTGTGGCTGCGCTTCTCACACTTTGATCACAGGTTCTGTTTATCCTTACATGGTTGAGAACCACCCCACCGTAAAAGCAATTTTGCTTATAAACATTGATATTTATTAAAAATTAAAAAGGAGTAATTTCAGATGTTTTTCTCCAGTCTTTGCAATCTCAGCTTTCCAGTAGCCTTTGATGACCTCCATTCTGCATTCATGTGATCATGAGAATGAAATCGACAAATAACACCTTAGTATCCATATAGAGATATTTGGTCGGTGTGGACCTCCTACAAGGGTCGTGGGAGCTCCAAGAGTTTCTGGAGCTCACTTTGAGAATCATTGTTCTGCACTATTCCCTTGGTTGTTCTTAACAGGATGGGCTTCTGGTTTCCTCCTGCCTTCCTGGCTCCTCCTACTTGTTAGGTTTCAAAGGGAAGGCGAGGGTTAAAGAGACACACACACACACACACACACACACACACACACACACACACACACACACAGAGGGCGGCTCAACAGCAAATGCAGGCATTTATGTCCGGCATGAACCTGCAGAGGTGGAGGACCAGCTTAATGCCAGTGCCCACCGCCGCTTACTGGTATGGGCGGAGGGGTCTGAGCAGTGTGGCTTGCTGCCAGGGAAGATGTTGATAAGACATTCCCATGATGAGGCATTTTGGGCCTTGTTCCTGCAGAATGTGATAGTGGTGTTCCTCAGATGTTTTCTTAGCAGAATGTGATAAAGTCAGGCGATTGGGTAGGCGGGTTCTCATAGTCCAAACCCTCATGGAATGTTTCACTTTGACCAAGGTCTGAAAAATGGCAGGGAGCTTACAAAATGGTGCAGTTTGGACTAACACTTCTCAGTCTTGGGCTCCTTGATGTCTGACAGATCCTAAATGTTGGCCCCTGCTGTTCCAGGTTCTCTTCTCATCATGCATGTTCTCTGGGTAATTTCATCCACTCCTGAGGCTTAAATTATCATCTCTCTGCTGAAGTCTTCTAAATCTCTCTCCCTAGCTCGGAGCTCTTTTCTGAGATTCAGATCCATGTATAGTTTGATATAGGACCTTTGTATTCCACAGTTATCTTTGGCAACTATCTACTTATTTCTATCTTCATGGCTATTCTTACAGAGTCACTCTAGCCGGCCCTGGCAGGGTTTCCTGTCCTTGTTCCTGCCTGCTTCCAGTCCATTCTCCATCATTGTAGAGAGATACATGGACTCAGATCTTCTCATTTGTGATTAGGTCATGTCAGTGCCTTTCCACTACTCTTCGGATAAAGGCTAAGCATTTTAAATGCTTAATGACTTTGTGTGATATGACTCTTACCTAAAACTCTCCAGCTTGTGATTTGCAGCTTGTGCCTTCTCTTGAACTTAATCTTTCAGTCATACTAAACTCTCAGACTCTCCTAGCGGCTATGTCTTCTCATCCTCTGGACACTTACCGCTGTGGTTCCAGGAAATGGTCTTCAACATATTCAGATACCTAGAAGGTTTGCCCCTCGGTGGGAAGAAAGCTTCTAACTCCCAGCAGTTCCAGCAGGAGTCCTGGGGCTGGAGAGATGTTCCTGAGTTGCCTGTGATCACACGCCGCACCTGAAGGCATCACTGTATCCAGGGTTCAGGTGCATGGAATGCTGTGAGGTCATGACTGCAGGCATTGTGATCACTCTTGGAATGAGGGTTGGGGTGGGGTTCATCCCACCCAGACCACAGGGACCGAAAACAAGAAAGGGGTGGGGCTTAAGGGACAATTAGGATGTTTTTCAGAGAGAAGTGTGGATATTGGACGAGAAGGACCACCAGATGCCAGATTCTGGTACTGTTGTAACTCTGTGTTCCATAAAAAGTGATTTGCTTTTGCTTGATACTAATCTTTTTGCCCTCCATAATCCTGCATGTGGAGTTTATCTGTCTGTCTCCAACAGACACTCATGTGTCTCCCATTCACTTCTTCTTATCCTTCAAAACCAGCTCAGATGTGTGCTTTTCCAGAGAAAGGATGGAGGTTCTTCCCCTCCCAGGTTGACTTTCCATATGCAATGTACACATGTATACACTACAGTGCATTATACACGGCATTTGATTTTTGAGTTTGTCTTCTCCACCACATCAGCTGACCAGAAGTCATGCCTTGTACATTTCCCACATCCTCAGCAAGTAGTTAAATCTGGCACAAAGTAAGTCCTTGACTGGGTTTGGGGAATAAGGGATAGAGTTTTTGTCTTTCAGTTTCTTCCAAGGCGCTTGTTCAAACTGTTCTTATAATGACTTTGGGTTGGAGGTTTCTAAGGCTTGTGGGATAACAAACCTTCTGTGTTTTTTTTCCTTGCGTTTCTGTGTTTTCTTGAGATGGAGTCTTGCTCTGTAGCCCAGGCTGGAGTGCGGTGGCCTGATCTCGGCTCACTGTAACCCCCACCTCCCAGGTTCAAGCAATTCTCTGCCTCAGCCTCCTGAGTAGCTGGTATGACATCGAGTTCTTCTTTATAGGTTTTATTCCACAGAAATTTCATGACATATTATTAATTAAAACAATGATGATGCCTGCTTTGGGTACTAACCAGGACTGTCTACTGGGGGACCCAAGAGAAGGACATGACAGAGCCTGTGACTTTTACCAGCCGTCAGTTGGAAGGGAAACTTGCATACAGCCTGCAGCTGGTTAAAGTATCAGGGAGGAAAAAGTTCATCTGAGCACCGCCTCTGGAGCCTGAGTTCAAATTCTAACTCACCTGTTGTTATTTTTGTGCCAGCGGGCAAATTTCTTAACCTCATATCTTAGTAGATGCGAAGTACTTAACTCATGCTTGATGTATAGTTAGCAATTAATAGTTAAGATTTATTTCATTACATATTTGTCATTATTTCAAACTCATTGATCTTTTCTTCTTCTAAACTCTGACAGTAGTTATAACTACGGAGCACTTTTATCACTGCATTATGTATGTTCATTTATGCATCGGCGTTTGTTATGAGCATATATCTTCTCTTCCCAACCAAATTATTTATTCCCAGGGATAAAACTGTGTCTTCCACTTTGGATATGTATTGGCTGTGTCATATGTGTGATAGGGGCCTTCACATAATTAGTTCTGATAGAAATGATACATCTGTTTTTTGTACCGTAAGTTAAACATAACAGTAATATGATACCGTGAAAAAGGTGGCAGGAGTAACAGTTGAACTCCTGAGCTGACACTGTTTCAACTCTTATGAAGCATCCATTAATACATAAAAAATGTAATCCCAGCACTTTGGAAGGCTGAGGCAGGCGGATCACAAGGGCAGGAGTTCAAGACCAGCCCGGCCAATAAGTTGAAACCCCATCTCTACTAAAAATACAAAACTTAGCCAGGCGTGGTAGCATGCACCTGTAGTCCCAGCTACTCAGGAGACTGAGGCAGGAGAATCGCTTGAGCCTGGGAGGTGGAGGTTGCAGTGAGCTGAGATTGCGCCACTGCACTCCAGACAGGGCAACAGAGCCAAACTCCGTCTCAAAAAAAAAAAAAAAAAAAAAAAAACACATAAACAAGTGTTATGGTCATTTTTAAAGTCTTAATTTCCTTAATGTAGTTGCATTAGTCTTCTGGCACTGCCATAAAATACTATAGACTAGGTGGCTTACATTTTATTTTCTCACAATTCTGGAGACAGGAAGCCCAAGAGCAAAGTGCCTGCTGATTAGTTCCAGGGATTTCTTACCAGCTCGCAGACAATCACCTTCTCACAGTGTCTACATGTGGCAGACAGAAATAGCGAGCATTCTGTTCTCTCTCCTTATAAGGATCCTATCAGACCAGACAAGGGCTCCATCACTATCACCTACTTTAACCTTAATTACTTCCTTACTCCACATTCAGCCAGACTGGATGTTACGGCTTCAACATACGAGTTTTGGGGAGACGGTTCAGTCCATAGCAGAGGTCTTCCCACAAGAAAAAAGCAACATGATGGTTCTGTCTGTCTTGTTTTTGTGAGCTATTCCTTACAAGAAACAGGCTTCCCCAAGTTATCCTACATGACTTGTATTTTACCTTTTTTTTCAATAAATACATTAAATTACTATATTGATGAGGAGACAATGCCTAGATCAGGGTTGTAAACTCACCCTGGGTCCTGGGGTTCAAGTATCGTCGGGATTCTCTCCCCATCTCCAGTGCTGCTTTTCCCAATGTCAGCCTTGTTTTCACACAGCTCCCTCAACGGGTGGCAGGAAGGCCAGGCAGGGGACACGAATGTGCCAAGCAGTCTAAGCATGGGGCAGGAGGGAATGGTGGGGACTGTGGCAAGCCTTAGGACAGAGGCCCCATATAACAGGCTCAGCAGCCACTGAGGGCCATCCGATTAGTGCCAGGAGAAATGTATGTCCCAGTTTCCAGATGTTTTAACATTTTTAAATAAAAGCCAGAGATCTGGATTTGTTTTGTTGATTTTCTGTGTTAATTTCATTTTTTTAAATTGTACTTTAGGTTCTGGGGTACATGTGCAGATCATGCAGGATTCTTGCATAGGTACATACATGGCAGTGTGGTTTGCTGCCTCCATGCCCCTATCACCTATATCTGGCATTTCTCCCCATGTTATCCCTCCCCAGCCTCCCTATCCCCCGCTGTCCCTCCCCTAGAACCTCCCAACAGACCCCAGTGTGTGAAGCTCCCCCTCCTTGTGTCGATGTATTCTCATTGTTCAACACCCTCCTATGAGTGAGAACATGCGGTGTTTGATTTTCTGTTCTTGTGTCAGTTTACTGACAATGATGGTTTCCAGATTCATCCATGTCCCTATAAAGGACACAAACTCATCGTGTTTAATGGCTGCATAATTTCATTTTTAAAAGATTGACAACTAATTAGATGCTAAAAATTGTATTGATTAGAAGAAAAATGTCATCTGGTTGCGACTAGCAGGAGGTCTATTTTGGATCTCTAGCCTAAGCTTCTGGAGGAAATTGGTGAAAGTGTCAGCATCGTATTTGTGGGGGGATTAACTTGCATATACGTCCGATTTTGTTCTTGCCTGTTGAGTTTATTCCTGAAGACTCAACGTCATAAAGTATATCTATTAGATCATTCGTGGCACTGGGTTCAGATGGTCTAATCTTACAATGTTAAAAAAAAGAGTCAATTCCAATAGTAACTTTTTTCTCTAGAATAATTGCTTAAATATCTGGCACACTCCGCAGGCACTCTTAGTTTCCCTTTTTTAACAAGATGACTGAGCTGAATAAGTCATATTATATTGTTGTTTTCTATTTTGTTTGGGTTTAAGAATGAACAATTGCTGATTTTTTTTCTGCTTAGCATTCCTTTGCCCTTCCTGTCCTGTTTTTCCATAGCATCTAAGAATGCTATGGAAAAATACCACCAGTCCTTTACCTTCCAGCTTTGTACTTCAAGAAAAACTGAGTTTTTTTTAGGCCTCAGTAGGAGGCTTCCTGGCACAGGCTGGGATGCTCAGTTCGTTCTTCCCCCAGGCCACAGTGGTAGGGTTAGGGATGACACTGACCCACTGGAAACAGTAACATGCAGCGTGGCTTCTTCCTTCTTCTGCTGTGACTTGGGGAAAAGGAACCCTAACCAGTTCCTGATGGACTGAACAATGTTGTTTACGAGATGATGTTCCTGTCACCATGTGGAGCTTTAGCAAAAAGCCACACCATGGAAAGCAGGACTGAGAAATGAATGAAAAGCATCTTGGTGCCATTGTTTGCACCTGAATCCATTTGAGCCTGAAGCAGTCCAGTCCTAGCCTTTCCAGCAGTGACTGTGTGCTTTACATGTAAATGCAACTTAAAGAATCCTTACTGATATACATAATGGCCAAAGGAGAAGAAGATCAGTCTCAACTAGTGAGAAGTCCAGAGCAAATGAACTCCATGCATGGTCCCATCAAAATGAAGTCAAAGGTTAAGGGCACACTTAAGTTGTCTCGTGGAGTGTTCCTGATGAGTGGAGAGAATATGAAATCCCATTTAACACAGAGAAAACAAACTGAACCTCAGAGGGGTTATGTGGCTTCTCTCAGTACCTACCATGGGCTCATGCAGGCCCAGGGCTTCAGCCTATGGGTCTCAGCTTCTCAGGACACCAGCTATCTCCTACTCAGGTAGTGACAGAGCTGCTAGGATTGCTCACTGATCCTCCAAATACCAGCTCCTAGATTCAGCAGTTAATATTTTACAATGTTTCCTTACAACATATCTATCCATCTGGTACACTGTCCACCCTTTAATCCACCTTATTTCATGTTTGAATTGGAGGCCATCTTAGCTGATGCACAGATTTTTATTCATTTGGTGCAGATATAATACCTCCCACTAGGCACTGGGATGCAACAGTGAGCTAAATATCAAAATGTTTCCTTTCAGGACATTTTTGGGGGGGTTGATGGTTGATAGAAAAGTAAACAAAACATACACACAGGACATTTTTAGGTAGCAATAAATGCTTTTAAGGAAGCAAAATAGGATGAAATGATTGGTGACTGAATCTCTCAAACACATTCCAGCTAGGAAAACGAAAAAACCTTCTAGGTATTTTAACAGAGGGATATAGTATAGGGATTATTTACCTAGGTGTAGAAAAGCTAAAAAAAGAAAAAAAAAAAACCTCTGAATGTTTGTTGAGAAAATAATGCAGAGGTTAAAAGTTGCAAGAAGCTGTTACCAGTCCTACGGTTGGAGGGACAGTGGGAAGAGGTGATATTGCTGGTGCCCAGGCACTGGGCCCATTGGTGGAAGTTAGAACCAGTAGCCATCCTGGGTGATTTTGCTGGGGTATCTGAGAAGATAGTAAGGGGAGCTGTGGAGGGAGTGGGAACCACAGAGAAGACAAAGCCATTAGCAGAAAATGTTACAAGGAGCAGGAAGAAAAACAAATACTCGATTTCTTCCTTCTTCCTGTCCTCCAGCCTTGCACCAATGCCTGCAAATTGAAGGAACCTACTGAGAGCCGGTGGGAGAGAGCCTGGGAAAGGTATTTCTGAGGCATACACAATGGAAGAAGGTGTCTGGGGCCCCAGGACAAACTGGCAGTTGACAGCCGCGTAGGCTTTTCAGAAACAAGTCTTGTCAGAAATGTGACTTTTTCTGGGGAGAATTTGACTAGAAGCAAGAATAAGACCTGTTTCCTGGGAATTCCCTCTATGGGAAAGTCATGGTGGTATCCACCGGAGATGGGCAGATGACGGGGGCTAAGGAAGCCTGACAAGGGGCTGTATCTCTGCACACATCCTGGTGGAGAGGATTCCAGGCTGAGCAAGGAGTCAGTAAAACCCATGAAAACAGTACAGAGGAAGGTGTGTTAATAAATCAGAAACCAATATTTCAGACAAGCCTGGTTAGAAGAGGATGAGGGGACCTTTGGCCCTTTCCTTCACCCTAAGCAGTGCCATCAACACCACCACCCTGGATGAATATCAGTTTCCTTACCAAGGTTCTTTCAAGCTCTTGGCACGCAAGACCATGGACACAGGAGGGTACCTAACTGTGTATTGTCAGCGACTCCTCATGGCTACATTTGGATATTTAATGAGGTGTTGATCTTGCTGTAGGTTTTTGGAAGTGTGGCCAGGTGGCCCATTGGAAGAAGACCTCCTCCTGCGCTTGGTTCCCTGTGCCTGAGTTGTCTGTTGTGTATGCTAGAGGAATGGCCTCAGCTGTGGAAATGCCATGAATTCTTTCCCTGTTGGCCATGCAGCGAGTAATTAGCATTATAGAGATGTGAGGAGGAGATGGCAGGCCTTCAAGTCTGCCGGTCATATCAGGGGACCTGTCACACTGCCTGAGTGTTTGGATTCAGGGCTTCCTTCCTCCATCCTGACAGAGGCACATTTCCAGGGATGATGTATGTGTTCCAAGCACAGCTACAAATGAGGCACTTAGGTTGGTGGAAGTGCTGTGGGCCACAGTCTCCTGCCGAGGTTCCCAAGACCCAGGGAGTGGCTTCCTTCCAACGGGCCATTAGCTTTCCCCTGAAGCTCTTTGAGGCTTCTCTGGAGCCAGCTTCTCTTGGCACCGCCGGGCTGGAGGAAGCTTCTCCCACAGCACTTCTCTGGCAAGCCTCACAGATTCACTCTGTCTTTTCTAAACCTCGATGCTTGATTCTCCCTGTAGCTCATAAGCAGTCCAGTAATGAGAAGCCCTGTTGAGCTGGGCCTCATTACGACTTTCTTATTCTCTCTTCCCAGGACATACTTTATTCAGCTGGGTGCTGAAAAACAATCTTGGAAATTAGGAAACGGAGCAAGGCCTCATTTCACACTCAGAATGTGGGTTGCAATAGTCACTTCCTCTGCCGATGGGAAAGAAAGGATTATACTACCTTTTGAATTTTGGATTCAAGAGAGAGGTGTTGGCTTGTCCAACTAACATGTATTCCTCAAGACATATTTTTTGCGGCTTTATAAAATTCAATATGTATTTCTAAGTCAGATATATTTTGTTGCGCTCTGGCCCTTGGACAAAATGAGACCCTGGCAACTGATGTTTATGGCTTTCCACAGACCCTTTCAGATAAAATTTACATAGCATTTTACTTCAGCTATTTCACGTAAGTGGAAGATTTTGCCACAAAACTGAAAAAAAACAACAACCCTGCATTCTTAAGTTTTGTATACATCAAAAGGTATAAAAATATCTACATAAAAGATGAAGATGAGAAACCCATTCGTGATGGAAAGAAAGCCTATTTACACTTTGCCTTTAAGTTCTTTTTTCCATATCTGGAAAGCAATCAGAATTTTAATCTTTCCTTGGGTTCCTCCTGGATTTTGGGAGAAGATAAAACCTGAAAATCTCAACCCAAATCTCCATGTGTTCAGCTGCATATCTTCCGACACCAGCGGAAGGATCCCCCTGCACAGGCTGCTGAGCCTGCAGGACCCCCGCTTTTCAATCTCAACCTCTTTGTGAATAAATTCGCTGGAAAGGTAACTGGCCAGTCGTACAGGGGAAAATAAACCAACTAAACGTGACATCGGATTTTTCCCGGATTCTTCATTAATGATGCTCCTGCATCGCTTTACATTTTCAAATACAAGTTGCAGCAGATATTTAATTCTTCTCAGAATGATCTCCCTTAGGAGAGGGAGATCATGACTGCCTCTTTTCATTTTTATCTGGACCCTGCCCCATCTATAGGGTCACATTTCTGATTAGAAATATTGCTGAATATACCCCTCAAAATGACAAATACGTGTGACATAATTAGATGTACTTTATATATTTTACATATACGCATGTACACTTGTGTAAGGAATTTATTAGTTTGGATTAAATAGTATTTTATATATGCTGTTTCATATAACACATCGCAAATGCTTCCCGTGACACTATATTATCTTCAAGTCATGGTTCTGATGGTGATTTGATATCCTATTCATAGCATGTCTGAACCGTATTTATTTAATCATTTTCATGGTGGATATTCAGGTTGCTTTCAAAGACTTCTTGCTGTCATAAATAATGCTTACCACGAACATCTTGGCACGTATGTCTCTTTCCAAAATGTTTGATTATTTCCATAGAATAAGTTCTTAGATGATGAATTAGAAATTCACACTTTACAAGTGTATCCTGATTTATTTATGCAGTCCCTTATTAATTAGCATTTAATGATAATTATTAATAAAGACAATAGCAGGGGGATATCTATTATTTATACATGCCAGTAACTCTTCTGAGTGCTTTGGCATAGGAACTCATATGATGCCCACAATCACCCAGTGAGACAGAATCTATTGTCACCTCATGTCCTAAGTAAGGAACATTGAATCGTAGGAAGATGAGGCAGCTTGCTCAGGATGGTTCAACTTGTAAATACCGGATTCAAATTCAGGGACATGGCCACAGCATATTTGCTGTTTGTTTGGTTTAACATTGTAAGTGATACTGCAGTTAATATGCTTGAGTTTTAATCTTTAGGCCCCCTCAGCAGCATCTATGAGGCATGGCTTTTCATTTTTATGGAACGGAAGATTATAGAAGTGTAAATGCTCTACCACAGCGTTATTCTCATTTTCATGGAAATGATGGAGATATCTGAATGTCTCCTTGACAGGCTTCCCAAGTAGATGCAACATGAAGGGACGATGGAAATAAGCAAAAGGTTCTCAAGTGTCAGCATGCCACATTCCACAGGCGGGATGTCAAAAACAGTTTTGGCTGATGGGCAACTTACTGTGCATAAGGTTTACACACAAACCGTGTTGATTCCTGTTTTTCTTTCCTTTAAGAAACAGAAGAATCAATACTTTCAGAGATGGAGACTGTTGAGCCACAGTATCCACTAGTCAATGGTGAATCCAGCTTCTCCCTTTCTACATGGTCTGATAGAAGTCATTGGGGAATACACTGTACATGAATTTTCACTGTTGGTGAAAGCAGTTTTTGGAAGTGATGGGTAGACATCAGTTTGTATGCATTGCATTAATTACTATGTCTTTGCTTTTCCTTTTTGTGCAGTTGCAGACTGTCAAGGGATTGGATTGTGGATTGCATTGGTGGTTTTCCTCAGTATCCTCATCTTTTCTACAAGTTTCTATATATCTAATGCAGAGCACCCCTTCTTCAAAGGATCTCCTATGAAACCCCATAAGGAACTCAGTTTGCGGCTCTGCATGAAGCCATCAGGACCTGCCACCTCCCACTACCTAGTGGCCCCTTTTCATCTGAGAAGATAATCCCCCAGAAACAAACTCTTGCTGACTTCCATGTTCTTTAGATACATGGAGAATTTTCCTTTCCCTTAGAATTAGAATCCTCCATTCTACTTTTTAGTAAGTTTTTTATTTTGGAATAATTTTAAATTTAAAGAAAAGTTACAAAGATGGTATAGAATGTTTCCTTATACCTCTTATCTATTTTCCCCTTTTATTAACATTTTACATGACCGTGGTATGCTTTTTCAAACTAATGACCCAACAACCAAGGCATTACTATCCACTAAACTCCAGGTTGTACTTGGATATTGCCAGTTTTCCTATTAATGTTTTCTTTCTGTTCCTTGATTCCTCTTTTTTGTTCTATTAGTTAAATAGTTAATAGAACATATAGTTAACTATTTAATTACTAGAAACCAGGACACCAAATTGCTTAACTGTCATATTTGCTTAGCCTCCTCTGGTCTGTGGCAATTTCTCAGTCTCTCCCTGTTTCAAATTATCTTGATGGTTTTGAGAAATAGCGGTCAGAGTTTGGAGAATGCTTCTCCTTTGGGAGCATTTCCAATTTCCAATTTCCTCATGATTAGACTAGACTTAGGGTTATTTTTGTAAGAGAGCTACAGACAATATCGCAGGCAAAGGATTAGAAATATTTTACTATAAAACTCTATTTATAGGCACTGAAATGTAAACTTCATGTATTTTTCACACCACACACTAAATTCTGTTTATTTTTATAATTATTTAAAAATGTAAAGAGAAAACAAACAAAAACAAACTCTCTTAATTCACCAGACAAACAAAATTAGGAGGTTTTGATTTGGCCCATGGAGCATTTTGCTGACCATTGGTATAGGTAACACTATCTTCACTTTTTATCCTAAAAATAATTGAACAGATATGAAGAAATCAATAAGACTCAGGTATGCAGATGCTATTTATGGAGGTGAGGAAGCAGCTTGTTGTACAGTAAGTGGCTAAACCATGATTTATTATTAGTGTTGTCTTGCCTATTAATTTTAAGGAGTATACATCACAGTCTATAATGTGCATTGAGGGTCCTAATGCATGTATGTGCATGTCTGTATGTGCATGTGTGTTTGTGTGTGTGTGCCTGTTTGTGTGCATATTTTTACATGAAACATGAAACTTAGCAGAAACTCCATGGCAGACATGGTCCCTACTGCTGGTCCACAGGGAATGTGTAGCCACTGTTGATGGAAATAGCTGCCAGATACGACCAGGTACAGCAGTTAGTATGGCCTCTGGGAACAGGTAATGACTGATTAATGCCGTCTGCTGTCAATGCCAGGTCTGCTGAACCTGGCCATCTCTTCTTGGTGTGATCCTGACACCTATGTGATCTGTCCTGGAGCTGCTCATTTCTAGCCAAGGCTTTCCAGCCTTTCCTGTCATTCTCAAAGCCAACCGATTTCCTTCCTATACATTTTCTTTCTCGTAAGAGAACCAGAATGGCTTTCTGTTGCTTGAGGGAATCAAAGAAAAATAACAATATTCTCCCTTGATTGTCTGACTACATTGATATAATTGTGTAATTCTGTTTATTTTCATTGTATCATTTTTTTAATAACTTCATTCTCCTGAAACACTGAAGAAAAAATTATGTCATTCATTTTTGCTTCTAAGGCAAATGTGTGTTTCCAGTGACTTAAGTTTACTTCTCTCTAAATTGTGGTTGAGATCACCTGTTTGTATCTCTTTTTATTTAGAGTGATGTTCCCAGGAGGCATGATAATGCAGCAATGGACAAGGGCAGGAGCCAGAGACAGTCTTACCATCTTCTTAACATGTGCGGTGTTGAACGAGAACACGTGGACTCAGGGGAGAGGAGCATCATACACAGGGGACAGTTGTGGGGGGATAGGGGAGAGACAGTGGGGAGTGGGGAGGGATAACATGGGGAGAAATGCCAGATATAGTATGCACCTAAAGTAAAATAAATAAATTTAAAAAAAAAGAAGAAGAAAAAATAAAATGTGCGGATGGGACAGTGGAAAGAAGCCACACTGGGGTTGGGCATGCGGAGATCTGGGCCTAACTCCATGTGGCTTTTGCCAAGTCCTCTTGCCTCTCAGAACTCTAGGTTCTTAGCTGTCAAACAGGAACCAGACCATCAGATCCACAGAGATTTAACCAATGCAGGAGCCTTCAAAAACTTCACGCGGCCTGTGTCAATGTGAGGTTGCTGGATGGTTATGACAAGAAATGACATTAAATTCACTGTGGTAACATTGTCCATGAAGGGGGAAAATGTGTTTCAGCGATGAATCACCCAGGGCATTACTACAGATATATTTCCACTTTGAAAAGGTGTGTGAGTGTGTGTCTGTGTGTAAGAGAGAGATTGAAAAGTATAAGTGTGTGTGTGTGTGTGTGTGTGTAAGAGAGATATTGAAAAGTATAAGTGTGTGTGTTTTAATTTTACATATCTTGGCCAGGTGCAGTGGCTCATGCCTGTAACCCCTGTACTTTGGGAGGCCGAGGCAGGTGGATCACCTGAGGTCAGGAGTTCAAGACCAGCCTGATCAACATGGTGAAACCTCATCTCTACTAAAAATACACAAATTAGCCAGGCATGGTGATGGGTGCCTATAATCCCAGCTACTCGGGAGGCTGAGGCAGGAGAATTGCTCGAACTCAGGAGGCGGAGGCTGCAGTGAGCTGAGATCACGCCACTACACTGCACTCCAGCCTGTGCTACACAGAGCGAGACTCCGTCTCAAAAAAAAAAAAAAAAAAATTTGCACATCTTACATTTTCCTTTAGTTTGTTTGAAAGTCTGTTTTGTTTGTGGTTTCCATTCCTGGAGGTCCCATGAGTTGTTAGTGGTGAAGATGGAACAGATGTGTCCCACCCTGGGAACTCCTGTCTTCAGGGACAGAGCAGCTGCAAACATCTCTTTCTCTCATCTGATTCCACTGTTTCTTCCACATGTACACATCATGAGAAATATTGTTCGATCAGTATTTTTCTTTAAATCAACTCATATGCTTATTTACATGAATTTACCTAAAACAGAAACTGGGTATCACTTCCGTAAATGAAAAAAATTAAACTTCCTGGCTACAAATAAAGTGTAACAATGATAATCATGCCAAAAACCTTCCTCCAGTGTTACGAAGTTCAAGTTAGGTGTGAAGATTCCCGAAGGCGCCGACCCTATGTCATACTTGTTCCTGTTAAAAGGGGAGGTGGGCAGGAGTTCAAAAGGGTCAAAGACATAGTCCCCTCAATTGAGACCCTTCCTAAATTCATCAGAAAGTTTAAAAAAGAGTTTTCCCCTCATTTTGTTGATTACGTTTACATATTAATATATATTAACATTTTATATGGTAATAGGTTTTTGACGTGCCCCTAAAATGTTCTCAGGAGCTGGCAGTGGTTTCTTTCCTGTATTATGGGAGCCCTGCTCTTGACGGAATTTTGGCCTTCTGTCATATTTAAAATGTCTTCTTCTCTACAGCTCTCTCTCCTTTCCAAGTGCATACCCATAGACTGGTTCCATGTAGAATCCTAGCGTATCAGAAATGAAAGAACCTCAGAAATTGTTTTCTTCAAACACTTCATATGCAGAAGTCAAAATGATGGTCCAGAAGCAGAAATGATTTGCCCAAGGATGCAACACTCATCTGCAGCAGAGGAAAGCTGAGCTCTGCAGACCTAGCACTGCAGAAGCAGCCCCCTTGGACAAGGCTTCATAAAAAAGCGACTTTATGAGTCGGTGGCTTCATAAAAAAATGATGCAGAATGAGAAATTGTTTAAACAGTGATCTCTACTCTATATAATTACGTTTTCCTTTTAACTTAAAAACAACGGCCTGGCCCAGTGGCTCACACCTATAATCCCAGCAATTTGGGAGGCCGAGGCGGGCGGATCACCTGAGATTGGGATTTCAAAAACAGCCTGACCAACATGGAGAAATCTCATCTCTACTAAAAACATAAAATTAGCTGGGTGTAGTGGTGCATGCCTGCAATTCCAGCTACTCGAGAGTCTGAGGCAGGAGAATCGCTTGAACCTGGGAGGCAGAAGTTGCAGTGAGCTGAGATCACGCCGTTGCACTCCACCTGGGCAAAATTTCGTCTCAATAAAAACAAATACGTAAATATTCATTCTCCAGTCTTTTGATGTGTGGAGCCAAGGTTTTTATTTGCAGAAGTCTGCGGGGTTGGCGTGATCTCTTTCCGTCATAAATCATAACCTTCCTAAAGGGCCATCTGCAGTATCCAATTGTTTTTACTTAAATGTAGAGCAATGACTTAAAGACACTTCAGAATCAGTCGGAGGGAGGGACCCTTCCAGAGCTTAGAAAATTTTCCGTTGTGTTCTGAAGTTCTGTTGTCCATACCTAAGTTGTCAGACATGTTTTTAGTCGCGTAGTTTTGTAGAATGTTTCCGTAGCTTTTATGCTCCTTTCCATAGAAGCAGCTCAATCTGCTCCCTGATTTATATAATATAAATTAAATGAGGGCAGTGTAATAATGGAATAACAGAGGCTGGTACTAAACTTGAAGCACCCCCTGACGGGAGCAGAAATGGCCTGGAAGCTGGAGAGAGAACCAGCACCTAGAGCGAGCGTCCCCTGCGGGCCATGGAGGAGAATGGAGGGTGTGGGATCACCTGGCAAGCAGGTTAAGTGGAGGTCATTTCAAAAGCTTCTTCTATAATCTTTCGGGATACTACAGATGATCTACGGAAAACTCAATCTGTTGCTGTAATAAACCAATGAGATCAAAATTAACAAGCAGAACCTAGAAATTATACTATTTTTAGCATATGTGAAGTACCTGCCCAGCCAGGTGTTGATGAAGGACAGAGGATTAAGAGGAAGTCTTGCACCAAAACACCTGCTGTGTGGATTCAGATCTGGGCAATATGTCCCCAGGGCTTGTTCCTCTGGCATTTCTGTTATTCTCTCTCTGTCTCATAGGCAAATTAGATTATGTGTCTGGGTCAATACATGGAGGGATTGACTGGGATAGAGAAACATAGTTTTAGGATGTGAATCTCTAAAATTTCTATGGTTCAGATGTGACATCTAATGTGATGGTCTTGGGCAAAGAGAATTTCATTGATTCTCAAGATTTAAACACAGGAGGGCCTCTCATGCCTCCCAAAGGTAGGTAGGGAGGAAGGGGATGGAGATGGCCCAGAGACATTCAGATTGGAACTCAAGATCAGTATTGCAGACCCCACCCTGTAACATAGACATCATGGGTAAGTTCCCTGAATGTTTGGAGCTTTATTTTCCTATTAGATAAAATGAGAATTATAGCTTCCTGTGGTGGGCATGGGGGTGATTTGTGAGGATCACAGCAGATAATGCACATCAACATTCTTTGAAAAGCATCAAGTACTGAAAAATATCTAGCACAGCTATTAGTAACAGTGACCGTGTTGGGAGTCCAGGCTTTCTTCCATGCAGCTAGAAACAGTTTTATTGTGTAACTTTTAGTGTCACACCTACACACGCTTGTTTGAGCAGGTATTAGGTCTAGAGATGCCAGGCTCAGGCCCACGGTGGGCCAGTTGATGTAATTTGTTCTATAGTAGCATAACTTGACAAGAGCTAAATGCCATGAAATGAATTGAGGATGGGGTGTGGGGGGTAAAGACGCTGCCTAATCCCTCCCCACCGTCAGAGAGTGACATCCAGCCTGTCCCCCCGCTGATGGCAGGTTATGTAAGAGAAGCAAATTCATTAAAAAAGAAGCACAGCTGCATGTCCATGATCATTTCACTAAAGTTACTGTTTAGCTCTGCACTTGATCCTCCTCTGATAATAGTCAAGAACCAGAAAACCAAAGTTTGCTTGTTTTAAAGTTAGCTTGTTTTAAATCTGGTAATTAACATCTGTTTTGCTTACACTAATGGTTTCTCTCGGGAAGGATGCATGCATTATTAAATGTTGCTTAAGGAAAAGAAAGCTTTTTGTGCTGGTTAACAGTTTTTGACTACAAATAATAGAAAACAATACCAAAGCTGGCTTAAGTAGAAAAGTAATTTAATGCTTCCAATAAATAAGAAGTCCAGGGGTAGCATGGCCAATGTATTCAGAAGTCACGATAGACACCATGCCTGAGACCCATTTTACTACTAAATAGTTCATCAAAATATTTTAATTTTTATTTATTTTAAAATTAGAAGAAATAGCACTATAATAATACTTTAATGGAGTAGGAATCCACAAAGTGAAAGCATCTGGAGCACGCAAAGTCCTAACTTAGCCCTGAGGGGTCAGGCTTCATTTGCTATCAAAAAAATACCAAACTCCTTTGACTCCTCCCGCCACCCCCACCCCAGCCCCTGATCTCTCTTCTTTTTTACACCTACTGTTGACATTTAAAAATAGGCTTTTCCGGCCAGGCATGGTGGCTCACGCCTGTAGTCCCAGCACTTTAGGAGGCCAAGGCAGGAGGATCATGAGGTCAAGAGATCGAGACCAGCCTGGCCAACATGGTGAAACCCCGTCTCTACTGAAAATACAAAAACTAGCCGAGAATAAGGGGGTCAGGGCCTGTAGTCCCAGCTACTTGGGAGGCTGAGGCAAGAGAATCACTTGAACCCAGGAGGTAAAGTTTGCAGTGAGCTGAGATCGCGCCATTGCACTCCAGCCTGGTGATAAAGCGAGAGACTCCGTCTCAAAAAACAACAACAACAACAACAACAACAAACAACCAGGCTTTACTTCACCTCCTACCATCATTTACTCTGTTCACCCCACTGTAGCTCCCTCTTCTCTTATTTCCCCATATTCCAAGGCTGTGTCTACAGCATGGTCTCTACTCTGAATCTTCCCTCTCTCTCGAAGTACGTTTCTTTCAGATAACTTTCTCATTTCACTTGCTCTGGGAGTATTCTTGGCTTCTGAGAGAGATTTCTTTTATATGTGAAAAGGATAATGAATGGAAGATAGCTGCACCAGCCCAGACTTCACAACCTCCCATGGGAAAGCGTGAGACTCTCAAATGTAGAAGACCCAAGAGAGTCTCCCCAGTGCTCCTCAGCTCTCGCTGGGTCCCATGCCCAAGCCTGAGCCAGCCACCGGGGGAGAGAGGCAGGAACACAGTGCTTAGCTTAGCTGTTACCATCTACGTTTCCTCTCTCAGCAGAGGCTGGGTTTCACATGGCAGAACTGAGAGTTGGAGAGGGCTGGTTCTTCAGTAGGAAAGAAGATACAGTTACCAGGAAGGGAACAAGGGTGAATTTACCTGCAGAGCAAAGATAATGCGTGTTTCTTAATTTCCCACTCTAGAATTTTGTTTGGTAAGTTTTGTGCATCTATTTTGCTTCACATCTTTATTCTGGTAGTTGTTCATATTATATTTATCACAAATTCAACCACTGAACATTTTAATTTTTTTTTCTAAAAGTGAATTAGTAGCATCTATGATTATTTCTTAAACTTTTATTTGACATTCTGGGGTACATATACAGGATCTACAGGTTTGTTACATAGGTAAACATGTGCCATGGTGGTTTGCTGCACAGATCAACCCATTTCCTAGGTATGAAGCCCAGAATCCATTAGCTATTCTTCCTGATACTCTCTCTCTCCCACCACCCCCGGACAGGTCTAGTGTGTGTTGTTCCCTCAATGTGTCTGGGTGTTCTCATCGTTCAGCTCCCACTTATAAATGAGAACATACAGTATTTGGTTTTATGTTCTTGTGTTAGCTTGCAGAGTATATGGCTTTCAGCTCCACCCATGTTCCTGCAAAGACATGATCTCTTTCCTTTTCATGGCTGCATAGTATTTCATGGTGTGTAGGTATCACATGCTCTTTATCCAATCTATTACTGATGGGCATTTGGGTTGATTCCATGTCTTTGCTATTGTGAATAGTGAAGAGCATCTGTTTTAATTTTAAAAATTAAAACAGTTTTATAAGTAAAACTATACAGACATACAGAAAGAATAATGTTTTGACATATTTTGGAGAGAATTAGTTTTAATGAAAATGAGAATGTGAGAAACCCTGGGAATCTATTTCACCTTGCAACTGAAGAGACCATGTTATCATCATAAGGAAGATTGTGTTATCACAGTGTTTTGTTGAGATCACTCCTGGATTTTCTGAAGCACTTTGAGATAAGAGGATATCTTCCCAGGGAATAGTTGCAGAGTCTAAATTTATCAAAAGACTGACAGATGAAATATCCAGGGAGCTTGTAAAAATCAATAAGAAGATGAGTCTCTCAGCATATATGTGTGAGAATGATGACTGCAGTGTTATATCTGGGAGATGTGTGCCTTGAGGCAATCAGGGTACCCACCAATGGGAGAGTGGAGTAGTAAAAACGTGCCATTGACAAACTGTCCAGCATCGTGCCATGGTTAGAAACAAAAGAGTAGATTTAAAAATAGAAACATAGCTAGGTGTTTTAAAAAAGGTATTGTGCTGAATTAAGAAAGGAGCATAATGAGTATATTATTTACCCCAAATAGCAATATATATTTTGAAAGAACACACAGACAACTCCATGACCGTAACAAAATATATGTTAATTTTATGTATGAAGTTGGCGATAAAGAAATGGAAATGTAGCAGGATATGTGGGGTTTTGTTTTTGTTTTTGTTTTTTGAGACAGAGGTTTCACCCTTGTTGCCCAGGATGGAGTGCATTGACAAGATCTCGGCTCACTGTAACCTCCACTTCCTGGGTTCAAGAGATTTTCCTACCTCAGCCTCCTGAGTAGCTGGGATTACAGGCACACACAACCACACCCAGCTAATTTTTGTATTTTTAATAGAGATGGTGTTTCACCATATTGGTTAGCCTAGTCTTGAACCCCTGAACTCAGGTGATCCACCTGCCTCAGCTTCCCAAAGTGCTGGGATTACAGGCATGAGCCACCACACCCAACCTGGATGTGGGTTTAATAAGGAATAACTACTAGGTGATCCATTTGAAATCATTAATATTTGATTACTTTTTAATCTTACAAAGGTGGTAATTTTATATAGCTCAACACAATGATTGAATGAAAAGGATTCTTTCACAGACCAATAATAATAACATGCCCTGAAAGAGAAATGAAGTGATATTGACCCTTTGTACCTTTGTTGAAAAAAATAATAAAGTGTAGATTCTTCTGTAAAAAATATGTTTCCAAGACTTGGTTTTATCTTGCAGTTCTATTCCACTGAATAAATGGACTTGGTTTCATTTTGCAATTTTATTCCACTGCTTTTAAATGTTGCTGTGGGTTAATCCAAACAATAGAAGATCCCATCTGCTATCAGAGAAAGCCACCCCCTGTTTGGAAGATGCCATCTGAAAACAATGACTAAGTTATTTTCTCTTGGTGACTTCAAACCCACCAAGTTAAATACAGAAAGGTACAGATGGTTATAAGAGTGATGCTATATTCCGGCAATTGATGAATTGTAGTGGTATTTATTCATCTTGCACTTTAAGAGAAAAGTAGTTTTCCTCCTCTGCTTTTATTACAGTGTGCTTACAGAGGTGGAAGGGATCCAAAGGAAGACAAATGAAGCATGAAGCTTTCTGTTGCTCCTGGGTCTGTCTCTCTTCAGTGACTGCTCAGCACCATGCGAGCAAGCATAGGGGCCTCTCATTTCATAGAAGTCTTGAAGCAGGACAAAAGTGCCTAGATAACTCATGTGGGGTATGTGTCCTATCTGTTAAGCAACAGGGATTAGGAAGCAGGGTGACATAAAAGAAAAGAAACAGGGACAGAGTAGGTGCTCTTGGTCTGAGTCCTTCAATGTAACTAACTTTACAAATGGAATTTTGGCAACTTTCTTCCCAATTAGACCTTAGTTTTATTGCTTAAAAATTCATAGATTGGAGTGAAAGAAACCCAAAATCTACACTAAGCTAAAGCTTTGTGTTTATTTGATGGATTAAAGAGGGTCTTTTTTGTTTTTGTTTTATTTTTTTAAGAGCCTGGGTCTGGCTCTGTCTCCCAGGCAAGAGTGCAGCAGTGCAATCATAGCTCACTGCAGCCTCAAACTCCTGGGATCAAGTGATCCTCACATCTCAGCCTCCCAAGTAAATGGGATTACAGGCACACACAACCATGCCCAGTTTTTTTTTTTTTTTTTGGTAGAGATGGGGGTCTCATTATGTTGCCCAGAATAGCCTTGAACTCCTGGCCTCAAGTGATTCTCCCGCCTCTGCCTCCCAAAATGCTGGTATTACAGTCATGAGCCATGCATTTGGATCTTCTCTATGTCAGTATAATAAATGCAGAGAAGGTCACTGAAGAGAAGTGATTGATGGATCATAGCTTAAGAGGCTCCTAACCACTCCCTGGATCCAACTGCCTTTACTACAGGTCCAAGGTCCCATCTCTCAATTACTGGAGCCAGTGACAGCCTCCCAGATTCTGTTTCTTCATCTGTGAAATGAGATTTTTTTTAACCATATTTATCTCATGTGTTTTCACTTGGTATGGTGTCTGGTAGTCTATAAAGTGCCAAAACAATATTTTCATGTTGAAAATATTCCCCCCTCACTCCCAGTAAACATAGTTTAAAGTCGCATTCCTTTAGCCACTGGTAAGTTGAGGCATCTTCTACAAACATTCTATTTTCCATTTATATTTTGCCTTTAGTAAATGGTCTGTTAATATATGTTACCCATTTTTTTTGCGTATTTGGTTGTTTAGTTTTTCTTATTATTTAGTATATTATGATATTAAGTGTTGTTTTTTCCTAGTGCATGTGTAGAAGACAAAAACGGACTGCAAGTGATGTGTAAATATTACCACAAAGAAGTGCGGTGTGATATTCTATCCCTGTGATCTAAGCTGACCTCAAGGTGTGCTTTGGTGAGTGGAATATGGCAGAAGAGTCATTGAACCACTCCTGGGCCTGGGCTTCAGGAGCCCTTGCCACTTCAGTTTGCCCTTCTTAGAAGGTCTAAACCCTGGGCAGGGGGGAGGGGACCTGTATTTACTCTCTGGAGGTTGAGAAACCACATGGAGAGAGAGACCTGGCCAGCATCAGCTTCCCTACTGGGCTACCAGATGACTACCGCCATACGAGTGACCCAAGCTAAGACAGATGGAAGAACCAGTATGCTAAGCACAGCTCAAAGTATAACTCCAGATTCAGAGCAAATAAAATGACCGTTATAGCCGCTATGTTTTCAGGTATCAGTTATGCAGCAATAGACGACTGATCACACACACACAAACACACACACACAAACATGAAGTCCTTCTGTGCCTGTGCATACACATTTAGCATTATTATAGGAGGGGAGATTATTACTGAGATTTTGGGGGTCAAAAATTTTAGCCTCTATTTTATGTATCTCCTTATTGTTTGAGTTTTTACAATAAGCAAGCAAAATTTTTTACATAGAAAACAGTTACTTTTTTTTCTTTTTTCTTTTTTTTTTTTTTTAAGATAACAGTCTGATTCTGTCAACTGGAAACATGTCTCCTTCAGGACAGTGATTTTTGTTACTTTGATTTTTGTTTTCTCTCAAAATGTTATCTATGCTGTGAGCTTCCAAAATCTGATTTGAAGGTTTTTGAAGTACAGGGATTTATTGATCATCTGTATTTTGACTGGATCCTTCTTGACTTGAGCAGAGGATGTCATCATCTAGTTTTAACACACGTAAAAGGAAAATTTTAAAAGTGAAAAGCCCAGTGATTAATTTAGGAAAATATTTCACTGTGTGTACAATATATTATAATTGCTGAAAGGGATTATACTATCAACACTGTTTTGACCTTGCTATTTTTCACTTCAAAATATTTTTAGACAACTTTCCATGTAGACACATTCTACCACATCAATTCTATATAGATTCTGTAATCTACATGATATGGCATTGTGTAACCTATCAACCAGTTGCTTGTTGATGCACATTAGGGTTTGCAGGTAGTATTTCTGAATACAAACAATGCTTCGGTGAACATCATTGCACACAAATTTTGCATTTTTGCAATAGGTCCCTAAGGTCCTCCGCCAGGGCAGAAGTTGAATATCTATATTGCCATATTGTTTTTAGGTTTTTACTCCCATGGACAGGATCGTTTTCTCATTCCCTTGTGAAATTTGTAGGGATTACAGAGGGACAAACGTAAAAAGACAATAACCAGTGTGCCTGGTATTCAAAGAGACCCACGAGTACGAGGCATGCTGGTTATTCTGTTTGTTTCCACCCCATCGCCTTGCAACTCTTCACCATACCTTGTGCCTAGGGACTGACTCCTACAGATCCCTCACCCAGGCTCCTTTATCAGCTGTGATAAAGGGCTGTGGTCAGTATTGGCCAGCGGGAGGCACCAGAGGGAGTTTGGAAGGTAGAAAGAAAAGGATTGGAGGGCTTTTTCCCACTTATTTTCTGCTTTGGCAACATGGTTTTGGCAATGGCCGCATCAATTCAAGACTACAGCCCCTATCACACAGCCCCTCTGCCATGAAGTAGCTTTCAAGGGATCCCAGCAACACTATAGTCTCCTCTTGGTGCTTCAGATCCAGGGATGATAACAGCTTTCTGAAGATACCAATTTCTGGGTTCCTCAACACCCTTTTTATTCTTCTTAGCCCTGTAAATATTCCTTTCAAACCCCCAAGACTTTATGAAATTCTATCCCAGAAACCCATTTGAGTGGAATCTTATTTCCTGCTAGGGCCACTACTGATTCACCCAGCTTGTATGCTTGAACTTAATTCTGTGGGCAGTAGGTAGAAATAAGGAAAGCCTGGATTTGGTCATCACCCCTGGCACTACCTTCCTGCGGTAGCCATTGGAAGAATGGATGGAGCAGCTCCTACAATATCACATACATGGGGGCTTCGGAACATTTTAAATTACGTTGTTTGTGGAAGGATGTGAGTATTCCTTCAGTGACAGTTCATGAATAGGTATTGGTCTTTTAGTAGAAAGGCCTTTTTTTCATTAAATACTTCAAAACAGTTGCTTCAAGGAATTTCTATGAACTTTCAATGTGCAATATTGTTGAAAGGTTGTTAAGGGATTTAAATTTATTGAGATTTATTTAAGTTGTGACAGAACCTGACATCCCGTATCCTCCTGAATTATATTACCTTCTCTGCGACAAATTTTTCACTTGGTTGAGCAGCAGCAGCGAATGGCCAACCTTTACCTCCAATTTTTAAAGCAAAAATAGTTGGAAAATGGATCCTGAGACTATGATGGTTTGATTTAGCAAACGCATAGAACTGGGTAGAAGAGAATGAGATTTGGTGTTAGTAGGGTAGCCAGTTCAGGGAATTGTGAGATGTCAAGTTCCTAGAAGGATTAGATGTTCCAGGAAAGAGGTAATAAACTTCCAGAAAATAGATTAACCTCAATTTTGAAGGTAATTTACACTTTTTTACTGCACCTTTTACTTATTCCTTGAAATATAGTTAAACACTCATTGAAATTATAAGGCAAATCAAATGGCTAGAGTACAGAGAAGCCTAGGGAGTCTGCCTCATTAAGAATGCTCTGCTGTCATTGGTTGTATTAATTTCCAATTGCTGCTATAACAAATATTCCAAAATTAGTGACTTAAAACGCTAGAAATGCATTACCTTCCAATTCTGGAGGTCAGAGGTCCACATTAGGTTTTGATGAGCCGAAGTCTAGGTGTTGACCGCATTCCTACTGGAAGCTTTAGGGACGAACGCTTTCTTTCTCCAGTTTGCCGAAGCTGCCCATGTGCTCTGTGACGTGACTCCTTTCTCCACCATCAAAGGCAGCAACGTGGCCTCCCAATTTCCCTCTGACTTTCATCCTCGTGTCTCACTCTTTCACTTGTAAGAACCTTTGTGATCATATGGAGCCTGCCAGATTACCCAGAATCTTCTCTCCAGCTCAAGATCCTTAATGTAATCATACCTATAAAGTTACTTTTGATATAGATGGCAACATATTTACAGGTCCTGTGGATTTGAACACAGACCTCTTTAGGGACCCATTATTCTGTGTATCGCATGTAGCATATAACATTTTATGTTGCAAACAACAAAGCCTCAGATTATTCCGAGGAAGAGATGCATTGACTAATTAATTGGAAAGGGGGCTTCAAAAAGTGAATCTGGAGATACCTATATGTGGACTTTTATATCTATACTCTATCTGTATCTCTATCTATCTATCCATCTATCTTGAAATACTATCTGGTCAAAATCAATTTATCATTCCACCGCTTTTCAACTCATATGTTTTGCTCTTGTGAATTAGATATGGCCATTTCCTGAGATACTCACAGCCTAATGGGGAAAATGAACCTGTCTTTTTCATGACACACATAAGCAAAGGGAGCATGACAGAGAGCACTGCCTGCAGCAGATGGAACAGAAGTTGGAGCAGCTTGCTCTTACGTCCTCCCAAGGTTCTTGACGAACATGTCCCTTATAAGCACCTGCGACATTCTGTTTCAATAATGAGCTTCTTCTCCAGCTTTTCTGTGAGTTCCACAAAGATGGAGTGAGCAGGTATCTGCTTCTTTGCATTCATAATTTCCAGCACAGTGCCTGGCATGTAGTTAGTACCATGCATTATTTAGCCAATGCAGGTTATCTCATGGGACTAAGTAGTTGTTGCAGCTGTTCCTGCAGGCAACAGACTGGGACATGCATGAAAGATGGGAGCTGGAAGGGACTGAAGGCCCCGCCCCATCCGGAGGGAGGATTTGGGCCTCAGCACAAGGGAATCCTTGCCATGTTGGAATGTGGACTCGGTGAAGTTGGATCTTCCTGTAATTCCAGAATACTGGACAAATTTTCATGTTGTGTGAAATCTAGGTTTGTTTTCTGTTGGTAACTGATACTCATTGCTTAAAGATACAGAGAAGGCTGGGGGAAAATGAAAAGAAAAATTGTAGCCCACTCTTTTCCAGTATTTGATCTTTGATTAAAAGCTGTGGACATTTTTCACCTTCTAGACTTGAGAGGGTAAAGGGCAGGGGCTGGAAGGGAGCTGCTGCATAGGTCTGGATAAAACATGACCTAGAGGGGGTAAATGGACCTGCAAGCATTGGGTGTCCCTGCCCTCTCTGACATGGAAACTTCATGCTGAAACATGCAAATCCTGGCACCTTATGGCCCTGCTGTTCCCTGGCCCATGGGGACATTTTGCCTCCTTCCATTCTTCTTTGCTAGGCTCTCCTTTGAAAATTATGCAGAAATCAGTGATCCAAACTGGGGGCTGGAATTCCAAGACACCCACTGGTGATCATTGCTCCCTTTTGCCTAAGTCAGCTGCCATTCACAACTTAGCAAAGTTGCAGAAATTTCAGATGGGACAAGAAAAGGAGAAAGCTACAGAAATCTCTTTCTAGAGTTGATTGACTGACTTCAAAGAGGAATCATCTCTGTCATAACATGTCTTAATTAAAACGTTGAGTATTAATTTTCTCAATGCCAATCTTACTACCCTAAACAGACTATAAGCCCCAAGTAGTCAAAAATTTTTCATCTCCTAAATTGCCTAGCATAGAGGGTGGCTGATAACAGATATTTTTAAAATATGAAATGTTTACATGAGATCAAATGTGACTTAGCTTATGATTTCATGAGACATTTTGAAAATTTTGATAAAGTGATGTGGTAGAATGTAAGAATTACCATGTATCTTCCTTTATATTCTCATTACAATTAGGCCTAAACATTTTAGTTATTTATAAATAATGTTAAAACAAGGACATTTATTTGATAGGATCTGGTATCCATAAGAATGTTACATTTATGTCTGTCTTAAGATAAAAAGTTTGAGAAAAATTTGTTTGACAGCAAGAAAGATTCCTTGAACTCTAGAGATCTAGAAAGATTTTGAATTCAATGAATGATGCTTTTTAAAATACTGTTCTAACATGGTTAGAAATGTGTTTCCACTAAGTGATTATAGAGATGGACAATCAGCCCTGTTTCCTGGAATGCTTAGTTGGGCTGGGATGATCATGGCTCAAGATTTGGCTTTGTAGAGCACAGTAAAAAAACAAAAACAAATTCTCTTTAAGGATGCCCTTTAGGAAGGCTTCATAAGCATTTTCCCAGAATTGATAGCATAAAACCCAACCCCTAGACATAGCAGGAGGCCTTTCCCAAACTTCTCCAGATTAATTCTTTCATTGATAAGTTCATTCCTTCTTCCACCTGGCCCAGCGAACACATCCCAAAGCCATGAAAATAACCATCATTTCAGAACACCTAAGGCCACAGGGAGATGGGATTATTGCTCCTAATTTTTTGTTCTTCTCTACATTAGAATCTATAAGTTTTGTGAAGTGAGTTTGCAATTCCTCCCAGGGAAGCTTGGCTGTGCCTTGCATTTGGGCCAATGAAATGTGACGGAAGTGACTCACTCCAAGAAAAACTCTTAAGGTTACTGAAAAGCTTCTGTCTAGTCCTCTTATGCTATTACCATTCTCCATGTAAAGAACATGCTGCACGCAGTAACAACTTGCGTGGAAAATGAAGAAACACCTGGAACAGCCTACGGGTGAGACTAGGGCTGCCTGTGACTCAGCATTTCTTCAGCAATAGCACAGTTACACCATTGTCTGCTTGTTTCTCTCCTCCCTTGCCAAACCCATTTCTATCTCAGGCTGAGGCCATTCCCTTTGCCAGGGAGACTGCTCCTCACCAGCCTCACTTCCCCCTCCACAGATTATTCAACAAGACAATGTGCTGTGTTCATTAGGTTTTAGCTTAAATGTCACATTTTTGGGGATGGGAGAAGAGAGGCCTTTTTAATTCTCAGCATAAATGATGACTTTTCTTTGTGTTTGCTATCTTGGTAGCTTGTTTATATTTTTCTGCACCCCTTATGACAATTTAGAATCGTACTTATGTGTGAATTGGTTTCATGTCCTTTTTTCTCTCCAACCCATAGAAACAGAGATCATGTCTATTTTATTTATCACCATAGAGGCAGTAAGTATAGTGGCTAAACTCATGGGCGAAAATTCCAGCTCAGCCACTCAGTAGCTATTAACTGTTGACAAGCTGTGTTACTCAACCATTGGGCCTCAGTTTCTTTACTTCTACAGTGGAGTCATAACAGAAAATACGTCACATGTTTTCCATACAGAACAAGAAGAAAAGGCGCATCAAACACTTAGAATAAAGTTCTATATTAACCCATTCTGCTGGCATTGTTAGTGTCTTATCACCCTGATTATTTCAGTGTCTGCCCTTGGGACCCGCTGTGTAAATATCTGTTGGATGAATGGATGCATGCTACCCCCTATGATGATGGTCTGTTATGACAGAGCTTTGTCTTTGGTCATCAGGTAAAAATGTGGTGGGTAGTAGAAGCCTGGTTACTCTGCAAGTTTTCCAGCTCCAGGAATATTATCACTAGCATGTCAGTACCATCCTTTTTGTTTCCTAATAGAAAGCACCCTAGCATGTTGGCTGGAGGGGAAGGTGATGGTTATACATCCTGTTGCACAGTAGACAAAGAGAAGACTACTCAAGGGAGATCACTATCTTTGGAGAAGAGTGGGATGAAACTTGAAGGTGTCTGAGTTATACTGATTTCTTTTTTTCTTTTTAACATAGCAACATGAAGCTATGAAAACAGAAAGGGTGAAGTCTGATTCTTAAATGAAAGGGGTGGGGAACTCTGTGGGTGAGGTATTTTCACACTCATGTAAGCATGATTTCAGATGTGAGCTCACCTATGGATGAAGATCCTTAGTCCTAAATCTTCCTCTGCATCAGGCTCTCTTTATCTAGTCTGCAGTGCTGCAGTCAAGGTGATCAACGACCTTCTCCCCCTGTTTATTCTGTGGTCTGTGGTCAACCGTATTTCACCTAACACAGCAGCCATTTCCATCATCTTCTCTTTTGTCCCTTTCCACTAAACTTCCTTTTAACAAGAGGTGACCATGTGACCCAGTGCTGGCCAACGAGGTCTTAGACAGTCACTTGAGATTTCTGGGAAAACTCTTGCCTCCTTAACAAAAGAAAGATATGATAGAAACTTTCCCTCTTCTTCTGCCATGAAAAGGCTGTGATGGCTAAAATCTGTGCAGCCATCTTGTGAACACGAGCTGCTAAGCAGGAGAATGAAAAAAATCAACATTGGGGGGGTGGCAGACATGAATTGTAGGAAGAGCCCAGGTTCTCGGTTTCATTGCTAAACCAATGCATCAGTCTAGAATAATTTACTCACAGTTTTCTGCACTGGGAGATACTTAGGTGCCTTGACTATATGAGCCATTATTTTAGCAATTTCTGTTACTTGTATATAGAAATGTCAGAATTGTGACAGCACCTAATATTAGAAAAGTTCTTTTCTAGACCTCTGAGACGTACATGAGAGGGATATGGTACCAGTGACTTACTTTGAGTAGACAAATGAGACACATATGAGTAAAACAGAAAGTGATAGAAGAGAGCGCACACTGGCCACATCTGTCCAGCTCATGAGTTCAATTTTCTATATCATTTGTCTCCAAAGTACTGAATCTGGAAACTTTAAGTTCTACTTTAACCATTTTAAGTTTCCCCATATGTTAGATTTGGAAACTGATCATTAGGGAGTTAAAGTTACTTTGTCAATATCACCATATGATTAAAAGGTGGAGCTGGGTTTCTAAACAAAACCTTCACTTCCTAAGTAGCTGCTTCTGAGCCCCATGCATTATTGCTGTCAATTTATCTAATCAATACTTAGTGTTGAAGTTGCTTAATCTCTTAATTTTATTTCCTATTTTCTATAGGAACAAGCCAGAATTTATTTTTTCATTTATTCTTTCATTCATGTTGCCGTTCTTTTATCCAGATCTTCTTTGAGAGTTTACCAGATAGTTATTACATTTTCTTGATTTTACTGGTGAGATCATTGAGGCACAGAAGGATTAAATGATTGCCCCAGGGTCACACAGTCCATGAGTAGCAGATCAGGAATTTGAATGCTAACTGTTCCCTGTGAAACTGTCCCTTTAAACTGTAGAAAATGAATCAGGGAAGAAGAGAAGGGGAGATGGAGAATTGAACCCAGTTTGCATGTTTAGCATTCGCCATGAGGGAAGCCTGCTCTCTGACCTGCTTCCTCTTAGCTGTTTGCTGCTGATTGCCTCAGAATCACATCGACTCCATTCCACGATTAGAGTTCCACTTAACTGCTCTGTAATTAACAACTTGAACATTAGAAAATCTTGTCCACTTAAGATATGGTTTTAGACCACTTTCATGCTGCTGATAGAGACATATCTGAGACTGAGTAATTTATACAGGAAAAAGGGTTTAATGGACTCACAGTTCCATGTGGCTAGGGAGGCCTCACAATCACGGTGGAAGACAAGGAGGAGCAAGTCATGTCTTCCATGGATGGCAGCAGGCAAATGGAGAGCTTGTGCAGGGAAACACTCCTTTTTAAAACTATCAGATCTCATGAGACTTATTCGCTATCACGAGAACAGCATGGGAAAGACCCACCCCCAAGATTCAATTACTTCCTATCAGGTCCCTCCCACAACACGTGGGAGTTCAAGATGAGATTTGGGTGGGAACACAGCGAAACCCATATCAGATAGCCTTTCAGTCTTGTGTACCAGTGAAACTACTAATGCAGCTGGTCTGAAGGACCCTGCAAGGAACTGACTCACCAAACAATGCATTTTCCATGTCCCGATGGTTTCATCCCTCTTATCCTGACCGATCAATGACCCCAATCTTCCATCCCCTCACCCTCCATGAATAGCTCCAGCCCAGAACCCCTTGAGGAGATGGAGAAAAGAGTCTCCTTCCATCTCTTCACTTGGTGCCCTGCAATTATTAAACTCTTTCTCTGCTGCAAACCCTGCGCTCTCAGTGTATTGATATGTTACTATGCAGCAGGCATACACACCTGCTGGTCCTTTAATATGTATTCCATTACTCATTCATTCATTCACGTTTTTGTTATTTCATCCAATATTCTTTGAGAGTTTACCAGATGGTACTATTTTTCTCAATTTACTGGTGAGAAAACTGAGGCTCAGAGAAGTCAAATAATTGTCTTAGGGTTACACAGCCCATGAGCAGAAGAGCAGAAATTCAAACTCTCAACTGTTCGCCTGGATAGTCACAGCCTCTCTGTTTCACTGCCTTGCTTCTCCTGCAGGTGCAGTGGACGTGGCACTCTGCTCTTCCTCTCCAGGTCTCAGGGAACACCTCTGCAATGGGATTATGCCGGGAGCCTGTTTATTCAAGAACGAAATGTTTCATGAGTGTGTTGGGCTTACCCGGGGTTACACAGGAAGTCACTATCAAAATCATGTACATCCTGTGTTAGTCCCTGTGGCCATCAGTCCTCTTCTGATCCCCACGCAAACTGACTTGAGTGAGAAAGAAATTTATTTACTTGATTTGACAATAAGTCCAGGAACATACTAGTTCCAAGTGTAGCTGAATCCAGCAGCTGAAGCATTCTTCTCAAGACCTGCTTTTCCTGTCTCTCTTCTCTGATTTCTCCTGTGCTGGCTTTTATTTTAGGCAGACTCTCTTCAGGAGGTAACCCCTGACAGACACATATTCTTGTCCTTGCAGAAGGCAGAAGATGCCCCTTCTCTACTCTTCCAAGCAGTTTCAGTGAAAGTCCTGGACCTGGCTTCCTGCCCAAATGAAAAGTCTCACACCCTCTGATATGTTTGAATAATTGTCCCCTCTAAAACTCACGTTGAAATGTGACTCCTGCCTTGTGGAAGGTGTTTGGGTCATGGGAGCAGATCTCTCATGAATAGGTATGTATCCTCCCCATGGTAATGAGTTTACAGGAAAGCAGATTATTTTAAAGAGTATGGCCCCTGCCCTCCCTGTCTCTTGCTCCTGCTGCTGCCATCTGATATGCCAGCACCCTCTTTGCCTTACATCATAATTCCAAGCAGAAGCAGATGCTGGCACCAGGATTCTCGTAGAGCCTGCAGAACCATGAGTCAAACTAAACATCTATTCTTTATAAATAACCTAGTCTCAAGTATTTCTTAACAGCAATGCAAAAACTGACTAACACACCATCCTTGAATTAGTCACCGTGGCCAGTCAAAATGGAATGTTCTGATTGTGCAGGCCTGGATTATGTGTCCTTCCTGATCATGTGGTGGAATCCAGAAGAACTATGAATGCAGCTATGATAGGAATAGGAAAAAAAAAGGATTCCAGGTCAGCAAAACAGCAAACATCCCCTGGGTCAATGCAGGTGCACCACACACAGTCTATAAATGAGAACTCTTTAGAAAGAGAGCCATGGGTGAGGCCCCTGTAACCATGCTGGGCACACAGTAAATGCTCAGAAACTGTCCACTAAATGCAGTGCATCTAAACAAGAAGGGGCTCTGTTATTACTGTATCTGAAAACACTGTATTTAAATAGAAGAGAATGCCTTGGAAAGCAAACTCGATAATCATGCTGGACACTTCAAGGATGTGTTTGCACTTTAAAAATGTGGTTGATAAGATATGCTTGTAACTTTGAGACTTGCTGTCATAGTATAAAGACAAAAGTTGTTCGCTGGACACTTGTTGATAATGGTAAGGCATATTTTATTCAAGGATATTGCAATAAGGGAGAGAGATTGAACTCACCAAACTCAGCTCTGAATACAAGGACAACGGGGGATGTTTAGCAAACTAGCTGAATAAGGACATCCATAGATGGAACTATAGGCATCATATGGAAAGGGGCATTTGATAAACTGACCTAGAAAGATTCTTGCTAAGGGCAGGCCAAAGATCTGTATGTCAAGGGTAGAATAATAAACATTGTATGATAAATAAAAGCAATGGGTGGTTCTCAACAAGCTGACTTAGCAGGCTGAAGACATGAAGGTCTTCAAGATCAAAGCCCAGTCAAGGACAAAAATCAAAGGAATCAAACTGAAGTTTGGTCAAGAAGGCAGTCTTTGTCAGTAAATAACAGAATCCTGGCCTTAGCAGAAAGTCTTTTCCTGGTTCCTCTACCCTCATGATTTTGAGTTTTTAAGGGCTAGTGAATTTTCTTTTCTTATTCTTTCATATTTTTCTTTTGTAGAGATGGGGTCTTTCATGTTGCCCAGGCTCATCTTAAACTCCTGGGCTCAAGCAATCAACCCGCCTCAGCCTCCCAAAGTGCTAGGATTGTAGGCACGAGCCACTGCACCCAGCCAAGGCAAGTATATTTTCAACTAGTGTGGGGACAGCAGTTCCCCTGTAATGCAGAATAGCTTCCTTGGCCATAAAGCTGGGAGAATAATTTTAAAAACATTTAAGTGATGATTTAATATAAATAAGAATATTACAAGTTGAGGACTTGATATTCCCCTATTAAGCATTATTAGTCAGAAATTGCACTGGATATGTGTGCAATCTATTTACTGAGGAAAAATATATGTAGACTCTAGGCTTGCTAGTGTAATTAAAAGCATCCTTCTAGTGAATTTAAAGCGTCCAATTTACTCAGATTGTAGTTTTCATCTCCCTACACTTGCTAATCAGTCTGTCAAGCATAATAGCCATTTTGGGTTGGAAGTATTTAATCCTGCATGAACGGGCTTATCAGTATGCCTTAGGAAGACAATATATGACTTCCTGGCAAAGAAATGGCTGCAATTAGGTGGTGATTATAAAGTGTCCTGTTATTATGATTTTAAGAATCATACCAGGCTAACCTTGTGGTAGAGGAACTCAGAAGATACAACTGAAGGTTCAAAATATGATTACGTTTGGTGATTGGGAGCATTCTTGACTCTTGACTCAAGGATCTGGTTCTGAAATTTCCGAGTCCCTCCCTGATGCAAAAAGATCAGCTTTAGAACCTGGCTCAGTGGGTACTGGGGAAATGTATAACTACACGGGACCCAAAGTCTTGGGGAGGGTCATGCCACCATTAGCTTTACAACCCATTCGTGTGTGTGCCGATGTTGGAAACTTGAATCTCATTATTTGGGGACCTAGCTTTTTGTATTCCACATCACTGTAACAGTGATAGAAATCTAACACAGCTGAATCAGTCTTGATTCTAACCTCACACGCTAACTGTCTTTGCTCATTGCTTAGGGTGGAACAAGCTGATGATGGGAGGAAATTAGTTTATAGTTTAAAGCAAGAATGGTAACAGCCAGTTCCAAAAACTAATTTCTGAGGAGATAAAGAGGGCCATACACATAAATAACGATGGTTATGTTGTGAGAGTGCATCATAGATGTGAGCCTGACAAACTCCATCTTAGCCTCTCCCTCCCCGCCATTTCTCCTTCAGGTGCACAGCTGGGTCATGCTGTACCCAGTACCTTGTAACCCTTGTAACTATATCCTGCTTGGTGAGTCTACCTGCTATTGTGAATAACCTACCCCCCACTTGGTGATTGACTGTATGGGAAGTCCCCCTTGCTACTCCCCTTGGTAACCAACAATCGTGGGAACCTCCTGCCCCCTGGTTACCAGCTTCCTTATCTAACTTGCCTGTTCTGCTTCTGTAAAATTCCACTTTGCCACCCGCCTTCTCTAAGCAAGTTATAAAAAGGAATGAATCATGCCCCTTCTTCGGGGCAGAGAATTTTGAGCGTTTGCCATCTCTTGGTCACCAGCAATAAAAGACTCCTGATTCAATCTCAGAGTGTGGCGCTTTCTCTATAATGTGCTCGGTTATAACAATGTTAAATGTTTATAGGAGCATTGTGACCTGACCAAGGACAAAGGAGCTTCACAACCTCCTTAGGTTCCTTCCAATGCCCCGATGCCTGTGTCCACCTGTTACCCTCTGATCTCAAGCCTCTCCTTGATTCCCCTCACCAAAAATAGAAGCTTGGAAGTCATGCTTTTTAAGATGGTCCTTCAGAACATTAGTATGCCAGCTTCTCAGTTTGCTGGTTCTCTAAAATAAACTAGCTTTTCTAGCCCCAATGTTAGAGAGGCAGGAAGCAGAGAAATCCTCGGCAGACAGCAGCAGTCCCCGGTGAAACCCCACCTTCAAGCCAAAGACAGTTTAAAGTCTGAAAGCCAAATTACAAATCAAATCCAGGCACTGGGTGGGAAACCTGTCTTCTCATTTGGCACACTTTCCTTTAATTCCCACCTTTCACCTATTTTACATATGCCTACCCTTCCCTAATTGCTTTTACACTGTGTCTACTTTTACGTACTACCTTTGTTTTAATCTTTTTTACATATTCACAAACCAAGCAGCAGGCACTCCCCCTATCCTGTGCCAATAAGAGCCCCAGACTCAGCCACACTGAGAGAGACAATCTGACTTCAGGAGAGAGACAACCCCACCTTCCTATCCCCTGTTTGCTGAAAGCTGTTTTGTTGGTTAATAAAATTCTCTGCTCTCATCACCCTTCAATTGTCAGCATGACCTCATTCTTGGACACAGGACATGAGCCTGGGAGCCATCAAAGGCAGGTACCCAGGAAGGATGTAACACTGGCCCTCTTCCCTCACTGGCACCGGTGGAGGGCAGTCAGCCCACATGACAGAAGCAGCAGGGCCAAGAGCCATGTGGGTCCCAGAGCTGTGGGCCAGACTGGGGCAAGAGGCTGACTGAGCTGCTAACTCACTGCTGCCCACTGGGCTGTGGATAGTGGAACTAAAAGAGCTAATTAGTACACTATAACACCCCTCTTGGGCTTCAGGGTCACGGGCACCCCTGCCTGGGCCCTGGCACATTCCCCTCGGGTGATGTGCCTGGTCTGGCCACAGGCCCCCCACAGAGCTTGCTCCTGTGTCAGCTCTTAAAGGGGCTAGCCAGGCCCTGCATTCACTCACACATGTGCTCCCTCCTGCCAGGGGCTGAGTGTGGCAGGTGGCATAGACAGGGCTTCTCCTGCTGTGAGTCCAGCAGAGGGGCCGAGAACAATTCTACCTCAACACCTTGTCTCTCAACTTCTTGGCTATTGTGCAGCAAGCAGTGTGATCTTTGGATTCAACAGTATGAACAAAGGCAAATGTATTCAGAGTAGGATTAAGTCACTTCCCTTCTTGTGTTCATACTTGTTTTTTTTTCTCTCTCTAATGATTTCTTTTTTTCTTTTTCTTGAGACAGAGTTTCACATTTATTTATTTATTTATTTATTGTGGTTTTTTTTTTGAGATGGAGTTTCACTCTTGTCACCCAGGTTGGAGTACAATGGCATGATCTCTGCTCACTGCAACGTCCGCCTCCTGGGTTCAAACGATTCTCCTACCTCAGCCTCCCAAGTAGCTTGGATTGTAAGTGTGCACCAACATGCCAGGCAAATTTTTGTATTTTTAGTTGAGACGGGGTTTCACCATGTTGGCCAGACTGGGGAAACTGCCCACCTCAGCCTCCCAAAGTGCTGGGATTACAAGTGTGAGCCACTGTGCCCAGCTTCTCTCTCTAGTTATTGAGCCATAACTAATAATAATTTTGCATAGGAGCAGAATGTCTGGAGCTCCTGATCTCTCTGTAAATGTAAAATCTAAGTTATTTTGCCCTGAATTTGGGAAATATCTGTCAGAATTATACTGTGACTCAGAATCACATAGCAGATAAAATGGACATGATTTTTTGAGTTTGAATTTAATGGTCTGTGGGAAAAGTCAAAGTCAAAATATTACAGACTATTTTAGGGGCTACTTGAATCTGAAAAACAATCTTCAACATCCAAATCTTCATTTTTAACCTGAATCTGGAAGTCAGAGTTTAGCCTAAACTAGAGAATTATAGAGACCTGAAATATCATTCTGTTTCCAAGAGGTAACAGCAATAATTTTGAGACTCTAGAATGAGGATACAATTCATTTTCATCCACTTTTGATTGGTAGTGGTTTCATGTTGAGAACAGTTTAACAAATGGGAAATGTGTCAGATTGCTTAGTGATATCAGCCATGCTTGAGATGCATGTGTCTTATGTTAATTCTCACTGCTTCAGGGCAATGAGAAAATGCAAATAGTGGAATCCCAACCAGGTCAGTCTCTGCTGATTCTCTATTATTATTATTATTATTTTTGAGACAGAGTCTCGCTTCATCACCCAGGCTGGAGTGCCATGGCACAATCTCAGTTCACCACAATCTCCATCTCCTAGGTTCAAGTGATTCTCCTGCCTCAGCCTCCTGAGTAGCTAGGATTGCAGGCATGTACCACCGCATCAGGCATATTTTTGTATTCTTAGTACAGACTGGGTTTCACCATGTTGGCCAGGCTGGTATTGAACTCCTCAGGTGATTTACCTGCCTTGGCCTCCCAAAGTGCTGGGATTACAGGCATGAGCCACCACTCTTGGCTGATTATTCTTTTGGGGAAGCAAAAATTCAGATCTAGAGCTGTCTATTTTTCAGAGGCATCATGGCTAACAGAAAAGTACATGGGCTTTCGTGTCAAAGCTAGTGGTTTATTCTGGTTCTGCTACTTAACTAATTGAAACAACTTGGGTAAGTTACTTAACGTTTGAGAGCCCAGTTTATCACAGGAACTTGGGCAATAATCATGCCTCTTTTAGAGAGTTACAGCTGTGTTGAAATGAATAACACTGTCAAGGGATAGGGCTGGCATCAAGTAAATTACTCAAAACAGTACTACTTCAAAAACACTATCTTGGCAGGGGAAATAGCTCCTAGTCTTATATTTAAATAAGTGATATGGATTAATTTTGTTTAATTTATGCAAGTAGCTCATGAAGTATAATTTTCTAAATCATAAAATTATGACTCTAAAAATACATAAAATTAAACCAGTAAAAATTACTTTCTTTTAATTACTACTTAGAGAACCAGTAACATGGTATGACTGGTTTAAAGCACACTTTTGAAACCTAGTTTATAAAAGCAATAATATATGATGTATGAGTTACATACAAAAACTGGCTAATAGTCAACATGACATATTGGGGGGGGGGGGGGTGTTATCTGTTCCACCAAATAGAAGTCATTTATATATCTGCCAGAACAAAAACAATCTTACTAAGTCTGGGATGCTTATTTAATAGTATCAATGAGTTCACTTCTTAGTTGACTTTGCCCATGGCATTTGGGAGAAGAGTTAAGTTCTTCACTGGCTTTTGACAGGCTTATTCTTTTCTTTTTCTTTTTCTTTTTTTTTTTTTTTTTTTTGCTACATGGGCTTGAGTGTCTTTCTGAAATACAGCTAGATTTTCCAAGAGTAAGTGACGAGAGAGAACAATGCCTTTTATTTTCATGACTTAGCCTAAAAGCCATATGTATTCGTTTGTTTTTTTTTCACACTGCTAATAAAGACATACCTGGGACCAGGTAATTTACACAAGAAAGAAGTTTAATTGGACTTACAGTTCCACATAGCTGGGGAACCCTCACAATCATGGAGGAAGGCAAGGAGGACCAAGTCACATCTTACATGGATGGCAGCAGGCAAAGAGAGCGCTTGTTCAGTGGAACTCCTCTTTATAAAATGATCAGAGCTCGTGACACTATCAGGAGAACAGCAGGGGAAAAATTTCCTCCTATGATTGAATTATCTCCCATTGGGTCCCTCCCACAACACAGGAGAATTCAAGATGAGATTTGAGTGGGAACACAGCCAAACCATATCACCATATGTTATTACTTTTGTTTGTAAATTACTTCTGTGAGTAACTCATTTAGACTCTCACTCACTGAGAAGAGAAATAGACTTTACATGATAAGGGATGGTTTGTTAAAGAAACATTGGTGGACATATTTTAAAAGCACCTACCTAACAACCAACCTCAGAATCTCAGTGGTTTGAAACAATAGGGTTTATTTGTTACTTTTGCTATAGGTTCTTCAGTGATCAGTAGAGAGGTTCTGTTCATTGTAATCAGATGCACAGGACAAAAGAAAACCATCATATTGAATATTACAGATCACTCTGGAAGAAGGGAAACAAGCTTTGGAGAGTCTTCAGTCAGCAGTTCAAGATCCTATCTAAATACCACATTATTAGAATAAATAACAAAAATTGTATAATCATCTCAGTATACCCAGAAAAAGCATTTAACAAAATCCAACACTTTTTCATATATATTTAAAAAAAAACAAACTCTCAATAAACTGGAAATAAAAGGGAATTACCTTGACCAGATAAAGGACATCCACAAAAACCCCACAGCTGCTATTATAGTTAATAGTAAAAGATTAAGTTATTTTCTCTTAAGATCAGAAATAAGACATGAATGTCTACTCTCATAACTTCTATTCAAAATTTTCCTGAAGATTATCATCCAGGATAGTTAGTCTAGAAAAATAAATAAATATCATTCAGTTTGGAAACAAAGAAGTAAGTCTATTTATATTTAAGCATGATATGACCTTATATATGGAGCATCTTTAAAAATCCACTTAAAACCCATTATAACTAATAATTGGTTGGACAAAGTTCCAAGATACAAGATCAATATACAAAAATAAATTGAAATTCTATATGCTAAAAATGAACAATCCAAAAATGATTTTAAGAAAATATGTCTTTCTACTTATAGTAGCTCCCCAAAATAATATATTTAAGAACAAATTCTTAAAAGGAAGCGCAAAACCTATACATGCAGCACAAGAAAATATCATTGAAAAGAATGAAAGAAGATTTAAATAAATGGAAAAAAAGTCCATGTTTGTGGATTGGAAGACTTAATATTGTTCAGATGGCAATACTCCTCAAATTGATCTATAGATTCAATGCGGTCTTTATCAAAATTCCAGCTTGATTTGTTATATAAATTGACAACCCTATCATAAAATTCATATTGAAACACAGGAGACTTAGAACACCCAAAACAGTTGTGAAAAATAACACATTTGGAGGACTCACACTTTCCAGTGTCAGACATTACACAGGCACAATAATTAAGGAGTGTGGTATTGGTATAAAAAAATGACATATAGACCAATGGAATAGAATTGAGAGTCCTGAAATGTACCCTTACATTTATAGTTAATTGATATTCAACAAAAATGCCAGACAGCTGAAAGAGGAAAAAAAAAATAGGAAAAATAGTCTTTTCAACAGACAGTGACAACTATTTTTTGAGGACAACTATGTTTTGAATCCCTTCCTTAAACCACACACCATAATTTAACTCCAAATGATCCACAGACCTAAAATTAAAGAGCTAAAACTATCATACTCTTAGGTGAAACTTTAGGATTAAATTTTTGTTGCCTGAGTTAGGCAAAGCTGTCTTAGAGACAATGCTAAAAGTACACATGACAAAATATTTTGTTACTACCTGTCTTCCTGATGTGCGTCTAGAGTAGGCTGCTTTTCTCCTTATTGTTCCAACTCTTACCATTTAACTGAATGAAACACTCCTTTTTTAAAAAAAAAAAAATCACCACATATTTTTAAAGCACTATTTATCTCAGGGCATTGTGGTATTTCAGGGATGAACTGGATTTAGCTTTTAACTTTAAGCTGAACAGGAAACATCAATAGAGTTTTCAGTTTTTATGTGAGTGTAGACCTCACAAAATAAAAATCACCGTGACATTGGCCGTAAGGGCAGGGCCTGGCTGTTTCCCATATGCTAGTCCAGGTGTGTCATTTATCCTAAGAGCAGGACCTGGTTCATTCTTTCCCGTATGCTAATTTATGTGTGACCTTGGCCCTAAGCGTAGGGCCTCGTTCTTTCCCACATGCTAGTCCATGTGTAGCATTGGCCTTAAGGGCAGGGACTGCTTCTTTCCTATATGCTAATCCAGGTGTAGTATTAGCCCTAAGGGCAGGAAGTGTTTCTTTCCTATAGGCTAATCCAGGTGTAGCATTGGGCCTAAGGGCAGGGCCTGGCTCTTTCCCATATGCTAGTCCAGGCTATTCTATAAATGCTTAACACAGCTCCAGGAGGAGATTGCTGCTGCAGAAACACTGATTGCATCAAATATAGAAAGCAAATCTCATAGCTGGATTCTTGAGATCCCATAGAGTGTGGCTTTGCCATTCTAACCTCCTGAGATGGGGTTTCATCATATTGGTCAGGTTGGTCTGGAACTCCTGACCTTGTGATCTGCCTGCCTTGGCCTTCCAAAGTGCTGGGATTACCCACCACATTTTGAGTCACTGTGCGGGCCCGAGCTTGTCTTTTATATAGAGAGACTTAAATAGAAATAACCTGCACTTGTGATGAGTCCATGTGATTCTACATAAGTGTTTTCATCCAGGGTGGTAGGGAGTAAGAATAAACAGAGATGGACTATTCTTAAAACTTGTATTTAAAGAACAGTGTAAGAAGACATGTGTGCTGTCCTATCCTGGAGACAATCTTGGGATGTTTTCAGAAAGACAGGCAAAAAACAAACTAAAAAAAATGTTTGGCACGTGTTTAGTGTTTCTGGTTTTGCCACAATAATGTTGATACAATCCAATCAGCTGCACACAAGGGAGGGTAGTTTATGTGCAGAACTGCTGCAGATTTGGCAACTGAGAAAGTGCAGGTGCTGAAAGCATCTGCTCATTATCAATCATTATTATTTTTCGCTACTGGATATGCTGGCTACGCAAAAATATAAAGTCACTTCTACCATTTGTAAGAAAGATACTATTGATAGAGACAGGAGACAGCCAAATGCGGCCCAGGTCATTGTGCGCAGGGGGCTAGCCTAAAGATACCCACTGTGAAAAATTTCATCCCTTGACGCATGCGCAGTAAGGGAAAACAGTAATGTGGCATGGCTGAGACTAGGGCCCACCTGCACACTGGGAGAAGTGTGTAGAGCCAATGTAAATTTGCACCTCAGGCAATGGGGAGGAGCCGGGACTCTCCAGCTCACGTGTGGTTGTCTGGTATTCAATCTGTGAGGTGAGAGCTTGTTGGCAGGGACCTCTTTTTTTTTGCTGAGAGCTTTTTTTTAAATAAATTTTGTTTTCCTCACCTTTCAATGTGTCCGCATGCCTAATTTTCCTGGTTGTGAGACAAGAACCCGGATTTTAGCTGTGCTAAGGAGCAAAAAATCTTGCATCACTATTTTAAAAATGAATCCACAATGACTGAGGCTGAAAGGTGGGATTGTATGCACACACACACACGCACACAGACACACACACACAATTGTTTGTATGCTTTCAAGCTTCATGTAAATAGTGCAACTTGCTTTGTTTTCTTGGTCATATATTTTCAGATTTATTTGTGCTGAAAGACGTAGTTCTACTGAATCCATTTTCAAGTAGTTACTTGGTATTTTATTTATTGATATATTATATTGTTTTATGTATTATCTGGTTGGTGAACAATTAGTATTTTTCACGTTTCTGTGATTATGGATGAGACTGTTAAATAGTCTGATATCTACCTCCTTGTGCACATATACAGAGACAGCAACATACATGCCTGTGTTTATACATAATACACATGTATTATATGAAATACTTTATATGTGAATATACATATGCATATACACATCACACACATGTATATACACATGCATACACACAAACATCTGTATATTTAAAAATTACATATACCCCAAGAATAGAATTGCTACTTGATATTGCATATATATCTTCAACTTTACTAGATGTTGTGGAATTGATTTTCCAATGTACTTGCACTAATATACACTCTCATAAGCAATGTATGACCATTCTGTTCTCCTTATATCTTGTCCATAATGGTTGGTACTGTCAGGTGTTTAAATTGACCATATTTTGGATGCTCAGTGTTGGTTCATTTGCTTTAATGTATGTCCTTGGAATTGATAGTGAAAATGAACCACTACCTATATATGTCCTTTGCCTATTTGAAATTCTTCTCTAAAATACCCATTTATAATGTTCACTGATTTTTCTATTAGGTTGTTTGTATTTTACTTACTGCTTGGTTAAAATTCTTTATATATTCTGAATACTATTCTCTTGTGTTTTGTGAGTTATGAATATCTTTTTAGATTTCATAATTTGCATATTTGTAATTTTTTTGTCTTTCATTTTACAGAGTGATATATTTGGCTGTTCAGTTTGGATTGCAAGAACTTTAAAAATATAAGAATAATTGCCACTATGTATCCAACAATTAGTAAGCTCTAATCTTTGATGTATATTGTCTATTTTAGTGCTCACATCAACCTTGTGAACAAAGCACTGTCACTGTCTTCACTTTACCAATGAAGACTCTGAGATCAGAAAGTTGAGCCAATTTCCTCAGGTGAAACAGTCAGTATGGTGATGAACTTAATTCACCTTGTTGTGTCATCAAGTGTGTGTCTTTAAAATTTTCAGTAAATAAGGGATCCATTGGCCTAGATTTTCAGGAAGTGGGGGACAGATTGGCTCATGTGCTACAGTGTGAGTGGGGACACAGTAGTATTTATGAGAGTCATTCATTCATTTACTCATTCTGTGTGCATCTGTCCATTCCCTTCATGCATTCAGTCATCAGACTTTTCCTGGGTGTCTACCACATTCCAAGTACTCCACTGAAAACAGAGGTAACCAAAAGAATAATAGAGAACCCGTGCTCGAAGTCAGCAGTGTATGTACAAAGGGTTGTGTTCCATGGTATCATTAAGGAAGTAAAAAGGGTAATGAAATTTAAACTCAGATCATACATAAGTAAATTATAATGAAGATAAGAGCAAAAACGTCAATGATATTTATGATAGATAACAAATAGAGAAAATGAATGAAAACCACAGCTGCTGCTTTGAAAAGATCGATAACATTGATAAACCTGTAGCTCAACTGAACACTAATAAAAGACATACATCACCAGTATCGGAAATAAAATAGGTAACATCCCTAACATGCTATAGATGTTAATGCAATAATAATGAGATACTATGAATAACTTTGTATCCATATATTTGATAACTTAGATGAGATGGACAAATTCCTTGAAGGACACAAACTATGAAAGCTCATTCAGAAGAAATTGTCTTAACTATTTTAATTTAATTTAGAGTTTCAAACCTTCCAAACAAAGAAAAACTCAGACCCAAGTAGCTCCACTGGTGAATTCTATCATACGTTTAAGAAAAATAATAATAATCCTACATAAACTCTTTTAGATAATGGAAGAGAGCACTTCAGAGCTCATTTGATGAGACCAGATTGTCCCAATACCAACATCAGACAAATACAGAAATTACAAAACCAGAAAACTATAGACCAATTAATTGCTTAAAGAAGATAATTAAAAAGGATCAACAAACTATCAGTAACATAAAAGAATAACATGCCCAAACCACACAGGGCTAAGTCCAGGAATATAAGGCTAGTTCAATATCCATTACTCAATTAAGGTAATTTAAGATATCAGCAGATTAAAGAACAAGAGCCTTCTGATCCTTTCAATTGAGGCTGTAAAAGCATTTCACAAAGTCCAACATCAATTTATGACAAAAAATCTTAGCAAACTAGGAATATAACTATTTTACCTTAATAAATAGTATCCGTAAAAATCCTGTTTAACATCATATTAAAGACTGAAAGAATTAAAGTTTTTCCTGAAAGAACAGAAACAAGGCAAGAATGTTCATCTCAGCCATCTTATCAAGCACTGTACTAAAATTCCAAGCCCATGAATAGGGGAAGAAAAAGAAATGAAATAAAAGGCATGCAGATTAGAAAGGGAGAAAGAAACCCTTCTCTATTCATAAGCAACAAAATTGTCTTATAGAAAATCAAATACATTTTTTAAAAAAAGAAACAGTAAAAGAATTCAATGATTTATCAAGGGTCATAGCATGAAATGTCAATGTATCAAAAAATCAACTGTATTTCTACTTAGTAGCAATGAACAAATTGAAATGGAAACATAAGAGTGCTATTACAGTAATACCAAAAAACTATGAATCACTTAAGTATATGTCTATTAATATACATATATAGGACCTATATACTCAAAATTATAAAACACCAATAAAATAAATTATAGAAGAATACTCATCTTCATGTATTAAGACTCAAGATTTTTAGTTTATGTTTTCTTTCCAGACAGATAAATAATTTTAAGATAATTTTCATCTAAATCCCAGAAGATTTTTGCTGATATTGGCAAGCTGACGCTAAATTATTTACAGAAAAGCAAAGGATCTTGAACAGCCCAGGTAATTTTTAAGAATAACAAAACTGGAGGTTTCAAGCCTTAAACTATCCAAATTTGCACATTAGTATAAAGGTATAAAATTTCAGTAATCAAGCCAGGCTGATATTAGTGAAAGAATAGACACACAGCAAATCAGTGATTAAAAGGAAGAGTACTCCACACAATGGGAGCACAGGTATATAGTTAATTGGCTTTCAACAGACATGGAAGTTAATTCCATGGACAAGTTGCAACAAATGATGCTAGAACAATTATGAATACAAAATGTGCCACAAATAACCCTTGATATCTGCACCGCACAGTCTTTACATTAAGTTAACACAAATGGATTTATAGACCTAAAAGCAAACACCAAACTACAAAAATTCTACAAGAAAACGTAGAAGAAACTACTTATGACCTCAAATTAGACAAATAATAATTCTTAGATGTTTCACCAAAAACATAATTTATAAAAAGGAAATTTGATAAATTTGGCTTTTAAAGAATTAAAAATGGCCAGGTGCGGTGGCTCACGCCTGTAATCCCAGCACTTTGGGAGGCCAAAGCGGGCGGATCATGAGGTCAGGAGATCGAGACCATTCTAGTCAACATGGTGAAACCCTGTCTCTACTAAAAATACAAAAAATTAGCTGGATGTAGTGGCACAAGCCTGTAGTCCCAACTACTCAGGAGGCTGAGGCAGGAGAATTGTGTCAACCTGGGAGACGGAGGTTGCAGTGAGCTGAAATTGGGCCACTGCACTCCAACCTGGCAACAGAGCAAGACTCCGTCTCAATATAAATAAGTAAATAAATAAAATAAAATAAAACAAAAATTTTAAAAAAAAAAGAAGAATTAAAAATTTCTGCTCTGCCAAAGACATTGTTAAGAGAATGAAAAGACAATCTATGGAATGGAAGAAAATATTTGCCAAGCTTATATCTGACACTGAACTAATGTCCAGAATAAGAAAAAAGACTCTCAAAATTCGAGTTAGACATAGGTCATTCTGTGCTTTTAAAATAGTGTTGAAAGCACAGAGGTGCCTTGGGAGTATCAGCTGGGATTGAGGAGAAGGTTCTGTAGTCAGAGATCCAGGCACCCCACAACCTGTCATATCTGTCCTGCAGTGATTCTATGGCTTAACGGGAATGAGGGAGAGTCTCCTCTGAAGTTGGGCCAGGAGCAGTCAAAAGTTCCCATGAAACCCTTCGAAAGACACAGTTTAGAGATAGACACCTCACCTTCCAAAAAGTCAACACAGCCAGTTTACCCTCTGGGTTTGGGACACTTGTTGGGTTAATGCAAGTCCTTGACTTCAGCTTGGGCATCATGTTCTAACACACACACACACACACACACACACACACACACGCACACACACTCCTTCAAACAGTAGTCACAGAGCTGTAGTGAGAATCTCACACTATGAGAAACATTTGAAAACGAAGACTGCTGTTAAGGAAATAACAGACCCTCATCTTTATCTCCTACTAATTCCAGGCAACAGACATTGTGGTTGAATTTCCTACACTATTTAGATTATGTTGACATCCTATTTCTCCTTCCCCCTCCTCTTGCTTTTCTCCCTCCTTCATTTTTTCCTCCCCTTCTTTCTCTCTTCTTTTTTCAGCATAAATATATATGATGCTCAGAGTAAACCTGTATGTGCTTTTCAGCATAAATGTTGTATGATGTTCAGCGTTGATGTGAATGTCATGTTCAGGGTAAATGTGTATAGAATATACACACATTTTCTTGTAAGATTTTCTTGTAAGACTTCATGTGAAGAAAGAGTTCTGCAGGTTAACAATAATTGAAAGTCACTGTTATAGTGTACCATTAATGAGGAAAATTGAATCACTTGAAGCCAGGTGTCTTCTTTATGTACTGAAGCAAATAAACGAGTGAGATAAGACATAGGTGCCAGGCTTCTTGAACTTCAATCCAGTGCTCTTGTTCTTTGGCACAAGTTCTTTCTATTTTCAGAAACTCATAAATTAACAGCCAGAGAAAATACTCTTACAGAGAAATCAGAGGTTGAGAATGCAGAGGCAATCTCTCTTCCTCAAGTTCTCCCAAAACACACTTTCTCTAAGTGGGCAAAACTTAGCTATACGTCTCTCAGCTCTCTCTCTCTCTCTCTCTCTCTCTCTCTCTTCTCTCTTCTCTTGGAAGACAATCGTTGTTGTCAACATGAGTTCTGTACTGAGAAATGCGTGGGCAGGTCTGGAGACTGGCAGTTCAGGCACACTGTCCCTCTCCACCCCCTCCTTCCTTCTTGCTGCTGTATCTGAGCAGACAGTCTGGGCAGCCAGTGTTTCCTGAAGGGCAGCCCCCCTCAACTCAAGCTGTCATGACTCAGGGGATGGGAAAAGGTACAGTCTAAAGATATGATTTTCGTGGAAGTGGGCCTTGGTAATGCAAAATTTTTTTAAAACAAGCTCTATCCTTTAGTTTGAGGACAGAAGTGGGGAGCTAACCTGTGTTACCACTCGACTCCAAGTGTCAGCTGTCCCAAAACACATACATGTATGCACACACACACACACACACACGCATACACACACACACACTCTCTCTCTCTCTCTCTTCCCTACACCAAAGGAAATCGATCCATGGTTGAAATAACATTCTGGCTTCATTAAAGGGTACTGGTAGTTCCTAGATTGTGAACATCATGGAGCACTTTTTTGAATTCAAAAGACCTATCAAAAATAGATCAGGAGCAGATAAAATTAATATTTATGAACTCAATTATATAGAAGTGGACTTTCAGCAAGCATGCCAGCTGCCAACATTTATAAGGTCTCTTTTATCTGACTCCTGGAATATGACTTTAAAAATACATAAAAGTAATTCCAGCTTAATTGGATTGTCCTTCTATACTGTGCTTTGGCAGAGTTCCTACGGTTGGTTTGGCTTAAAAGTCGGACAGGAGGAGGAAGAGCCACAGTGCGGATTTAGCAGGATTAAACAGCCAGTGTCAAAAAAGTTATTCTCTATTTCTTCTCTTGCTGGATTTTTCAAAATCTGATGCTGAATTTTTTTTTTTGATACCTGTCTCTCTTCATTGTCATCACCCATCAATGTCAAAGCCAGCCATCAGTCTACAAGTCATGTCTGTGATAAGAAGTTTCCCATAATGAAATGTCTGCTTTCATATACTTTTTCTCATAATGGAAAGTATTGTAGGTTTTCACTGTGTGTGCTCTCCATTCACCCCTTCCATAAACACCGTACTCCCTTCTCAACACTGGAAAAGATTAAAGGTTGAGACATGTTGACTCACGATTTTGCACATTATAAACAAACTTGTTTCATGCTAATTAAATTTTAAAAATTCAATAATGATGCTTTCTGTACAGACCTCATTGTTGTTTCTAATGTCCTTTCTCATCATCTATTTTCTATCGTGTTACCAAAGATTGTATGAGATTATCACTGGTATCTCCAAATTCTAAAATGCAGGTAGTGAAATCATTAATCCATGCCATGGACTAGTTAGATGCTTCTAACCATAACCACTTCCAAGATACACCTGAAAACTCAAAGGATGATGACACTCCGTAACGTCACAAGAGGGCGTGTGTGGTTCTTGCCCAGTAGTATAAATGTGTGTTGGGGGACAGGGAAGAGGGCTGAGCATTGTGGCTTCAACACGAAATGTTGTGTAAATCCCTCATTTAATAGAGAAGAGTCTGTTTTCCACAAAACTGTGGAGCAAATAGCTGACCCCAAAGAGTAACCCACGGAGTAGGATTTAGTCACATTCCTCTGCACTTTGTGGACAATTATTCTTGTTAGAATGCAGCAATGTGAAAATGCATTTCCTGCTGTTTCATCTTGGGGTTTAAATTGCCTCTTTAACATGTTTGTGTTTGCGTCTTGAAGGATCATGTTAACATCACAGGCCAAGACCACCACCTTCAGAAAGCCTTGTTTGCAAGGTAAACCTTTGGCTATTATCTGGAAACTTCGGTCCTAAGAGGGTTCCCTAATTGCTCTGAGGGGTTTACTGTGCCTAAAATGTTTGCACAGTGTTGTTTATGCTGAAAACCTGCTTTCCTTCTTGGAGACTGGAGTTTGGTACATTTGAGGCAGACGATGTCACTAGAATCCAATACAACCAATGAGCTCACTCTGAGTCTCTAATGGGCTTCCCCGAACAGAACTATTACATGCAGATTTCTGCACTTTTGTTTCTAGGGAACAGTGTTTCTATGTGACCCTGCCTGGGAGAAGGAGCATAGGAAGCCTTCAAGTGGTTGCCTACAGGCTCTGATCCTTTTTCCTTATGATCTCACTGTGCATCCTTTCTACATGTCTGTGATATTTCTTAGCTGGGAGAACAACTCTATGTTGGGTTCCATGCATACCTCCAGTGACTCTCTGAACATAGGGGTAGTCTTAGGGACCCCTGACATTGTTCTACAGGGCAATTGGCTCATTCCATGAGATTGTACAGGTAAACTGAGGACTTGGGAAGCCACAGCAGCTGCATCTGGGCTCAGGAAGTTACCTGGCAGGTGACAAGCCTGGAGAGTGGGCTGGTTTTCTAGCATATTCATCAGGCAGACACCTGTGGGCACTGTCCTTTTTAAAATAAGAGATGTTTGCTTTAAAAAGCAGATACTGAGTATGATCCAAGACAGCCAAACAGGAACAGCTCTGGAGTGCAGTTCCCAGAGAGAATGCAGAGGGTGAGTGATCACCACGTTTCCAAAGGAAATTTTATTGCCCACAGACCAGGAGATTCCCAGGTGGAAAAGTGCCATGAGTCTCCAGCATGGCTGTTTCAACTGGTGCAGTGGGTCTCCACACAAAAACTCACACAAATCTGGGCGCCATTTCAACTGGTGCCTGGAACACCTGGAAGACGGAGCCACCCATTCAACTGAAAAAGAGGGGGCTGAAACAGGGAGCCAGGTGATCTGGCTCTGCGGGTCCCACCCCCACAAATTCCAGCGATCTGAAACGCTCTGGACTGAGAGTTTCACAGCAATCACAGCTGGACCCAGGATGGTCCAGCTCTGTAGGGGAAGGGTGTCTGCCATTACCAAGGCATTCCACCACTACAGAAGCAGTCTGCCATTACTGAGGCAGGCTGACATTGCCAAGGCAGTCTGCCACTACTGAGGCAGTCCGCCATTACAGAGACAGTCTGCCATTACAGAGACAGTCTGCCATTACTGAGGCAGTATCCTTCTGGGAAAAAGATAACAGAAGAAGAAACTGGCAGCAATCCTTACTGTTCTGCAGCTACTGCAGGTGATTCCCAGGCAAGCAGGGTCTGGAGTGGACCTCCAGCAGTCCTAAAGCAGAGCAGCCTGACTGTTAGAAGGAAAACTAAGAAACAGAAAGAAATAACTTCATCATCAACAAAAAGGATGTCCACTCAGAGATCCAATCAGAAAGTCACCAACTATAAAGACCAAAGGTAGAGAAATCCACAAAGATGGGAAGAAACCAGCACAAAAAGGATGAAAACACCCAAAACCAGAACACCCCTCCTCCTCCAAGGGATCACAACTCATCACCAGCAAAGGAACAAAGCTGGATGGAGAATGAGTGTGACGAATTGACAGAAATAGGCTTCAGAAAGTGGGTAACAACAAACTTCTCTGAGCTAAAACAACATGTGATAACCCAATGCAAAGAAACTAAGAACCTTGTAAAAAGGTTTGATGAAATGTTAACGAGAATAAACAGCTTAGAAAAGAATATAAATGAATTGATGGAGCTGAAAAACACACCAGGAGAACTTTGCAAAGCATACACAAGTTTCAATAGCCGAATCGACCAAGCAGAAGAAAGGATATCAGAGATTGAAGATCAACTCAATGAAATAAAATGAGAAGGCAAGATAGAGAAAAAAGAGTGAAAAGAAATGAATAAAGCCTCTAAGAAATATTGGATTATGTGAAAAGACCTAATCTATGTTTCATAGGTATACCTGAATCTGATGGAGAGAATGAATCCAAGCTGGAAAACATGCTCCAGGATATTATCCAAGAGAAACTCCCCAATCTAGTAAGGCAGGCCATATTCAAGTCCAGGAAATACAGAGAACAGCACAAAGATATTCCTCAAGAAGAGCAACCCCAAGGCACATAATCATCAGATTCACCAGGATTGAAATGAAGGAAAAAGTCCTGAGGGCAGCCAGAGAGAAAGGTTGGGTTACCCACAAAGGGAAGCCCATCAGACTCACAGTGGATCTCTTGGCAGAAACCCTGCAAGCCAGAAGAGAGTGGGGGCCAATATTCAACATCCTTAGAGAAAGAACTTTCAACCTAGAATTTCATATCCAGCCAAACTAAGCTTCATAAGCGAAGGAGAAATAAAATCCTTTACAAACAAGCAATTGCTGAGAGATTTCATCACCACCAGGCCTGCCTTACAAGAGCTCCTGAAAGAAGCACTAAACATATGAAAGGAACAACCAGTACCAGTCACTCCAAAAACATACCAAATGGTAAAAAGCATCAACACAATGAAGAAACTGCATCGACTAATGAGCAAAACAACCAGCTAGCATAAAAATGGCAGGATCAAATTCACACATAGCAATATTAACCTTAAATGTAAATGGGCTAAATGCCCCAATCAAAAGACTCAGACTGGCAAATTGGACAAAAGTCAAAACCGATTGGTGTGCTGTGTCCAGGAAACCCACCTCACATGCAAGAATACACAAAGGCTCAAAATAAAGGATGGAGGAAGATTTACCAAGCAAATGGAGAGCAAAAAAAAAGCAGGAGTTGCAATCCTCGTCTCTGATAAAATTGAGTTTAAACCAACAAAGATCAAAAGAGGCAAAGAAGGGCATTACATAATGTAAACTAGCAACAAGAAGAGCTAACGATCCTAAATATATACGCACCCAATCCAGGAGCACCCTGATACATAAAGCAAGTTCTTAACAACCTACTAAGAGACTTAGACTCCCACACAATAATAGTGGGAGACTTTAACACTCCACTGTCAATATTAGGCAGATCAACAAGACAGAAAATAACAAGAATATTCAGGACTTGAACTCAGATCTGGACCAAGCAAACCTAATAGACATTTACAGAACTCTGTACCCCAAATCCATAGAATATACATTCTATAGATTCAACACTACCCCCATCAAGCTACCTATGACCCTCTTCACAGAACTGGAAAAAACCACCTTAAACTTCATATGGAACCAAAAGAGAGCGCACATAGCCAAGTCAATTCTAAGCAAAAAGAACAAAGCTGGAGGCATCAACGCTACCTGACTTCAAACTATACTACAAGGCTACAGTAATCAAAACAGCATGGTACCAGTACCAAAACAGAGCTATAGACCAGTGGAACAGAACAGAGGCCTCAGAGGCAATGCCACACATCTACAACCATCTGGTCTTTGACAAACATGACAAAAACAAGCAATGGGGAAAGGATTCCCTGTTTAATAAATGGTGTTGAGAAAACTGGCTAGCTATGTGCAGAAAGCAGAAACTGGACCCCTTCCTGACACCTTACACTAAAATTAACTCCAGATGGATTAAACACTTAAAAGTAAGATCTAACACCATAAAAACCCTAGAAAAAAACTTAGGGAAAACCATTCAGGACATAGGCATAGGCAAGGACTTCATGACTCAAACACCAAAAGCATTGACAACAAAAGCCAAAATAGATAAATGGGATCTAAATAAACTCCAGAGCTTCTGTACAGCAAAAGAAACAATCATTAGAGTGAATTGGCAACCAACAGAACGGGAAAAAGATTTTGCAATCTACCCATCTAACAAAGGTCTAATATCCAGAATCTACAAAGAACTAAAACAGATTTATAAGAAAAAAACAAACAAACCCATCCAAAGTGAGCAAAGGATATGAACAGACCCTTTTCAAAAGAAGACATACATGAGGCCAACAAACATATGAAAAAATGCTCATCATCACTGGTCATTAGAGAAATGCAAATCAAAACCACATTGAGATACCAACTCATGCCAGTTAGAATGGCGATCATTAAAAAATCTGGAGACAGCAGATGCTGGAGAGGATGTGGAGAAATAGGAACACTTTTACACTGTTGGTGGGAGTGTAAATTAGTTCAACCATTGTGGAAGACAGTGTGGTGATTCCTCAAGGACCTAGAAATAGAAATTCCATTTGACCCAGCAATCTCATTACTGGGTATATATCCAAAGGATTATAAATCATTCTATTATAAAGACACATGCACATGTATGTTCGTTGTGGCACTGTTTACAATAGTAAAGACTTGGAACCAACCCAAATGCCCATCAATGATAGACTGGACAGGGAAAATGTGGCACATATACACCATGGAATATTATGCAGCCATAAAAAACGATGAGTTCGTGTCCTTTGTAGGGACATGGATGAAAATGGAAACCATCATTCTCAGCAAACTGACACAAGAACAGAAAATCAAACACCACATGTTCTCACTCATAGGCGGGTGTTGAACAATGAGAACACATGGACACAGGGAGGGGGAGCATCACACACTGGGGTCTGTTGGGGGGGACTAGGGGGAGGGACAGCAGGGGTTAGGGAGTTGGGGAGGGATAACATGGGGAGAAATGCCAGATATAGGTGATGGGGGTGGAGGCAGCAAACCACATTGCCATGTATGTACCTATGCAACAAACCTGCATGTTCTTCACATGTATCCCAGAACCTAAAGTGCAATAAAATATTTATATTTTTTAAAAAAGCAGATGTTACAACTTTTTTTCATTTTTACATCAAATGTTTCATTTTTCACTATTAAAAAGAACATTACATATTTTATAGTTTGCTCTTTCCTATGTGTCTAACGCAAGTTGTTTAAACAGGAAAAATACACTTTAGTAATGTTCAATTTACTGATTGCATCATGAGAGCTCCCTGGAAACTATTAGGTTCTTCTATTTAAATGCTTCTTTCTTTGTGGGGTTTACTGAACTGGCTCCCGTAGACCCGTTGTTTTCTATGTTCTCAATTTGCCTGTACATCAAGTCTGAGTTCTCTAATTAGTAAAGACGGTTTCATTGAAATATATCGTAGCATATGACAGATGCCGTAACTTCCTAAACCGAGCAAACTGCTTCTGAACAATCAGCTTTGCTGTGAGAATATCCTTACCTTTTCAGGACTGGAAATGGTGAAAATACAAATACAGTTAAATAGCTTTGTTGGGCACCCACTGGCAGAGGGTGAAAGGGTCCCAGAGTCCATAGAACCACGTGTGCCTCTGCTTCATGGGCCTGAAAATAACCAGGATTCTTCCCTTGAGTTTGGCTGAAACTTCATTCAAGGTTTGGCTTAGGAGCTACATCTGAGAACAGAGTGACAGATCAGGCTCCAGAATCTAAAAAGCAAGGTGCTAGTGAGTCACAGGAATGATAAACCCATGCAAGTGCCTCAGGCTTAAATTCCTTTTTATCACACCTAGAAAATGTTCAGATTTCTTCTGTCTTGGTTTGTCTTCCAAAGCTGAAACCAAATAATGTGAGGTACAACCTAAATTATCCTAATGGGATCGTTGAGACTATGTGCTACCCATTCATAGGATGTTAGTGATAACTCCCCCACAATTCAAATCCATCTGGAAATACAAATATGTCTTTCTTTTCAAATAGTTTCTTTGCTAATGTAATTAGTTCAGGATCTTGGGATGAAATTATCCAGGCGTTAGGGTGGTTCCTAAATCCAATGACTGGTGCCGTAATAAGAATAGGAGAGAACACATAGAGACACACAGAAAAAGAAGTCCAAGTGACAGTAGAGGCAGAGATGGAAGTGATGGGACCAGAAGCCAAGAACACCTGGAGTCCCCAGCAGCTGGACAAGGCAAGGAAGGACCTTTCCTTGAAGGCTTCAGAGGGGGAGCCCAGGATGGAGTCACAAAAGTGAGATCTACTTAGATTCCTATTTTCCCTTTAATTTGCTCAATTGGGGTAATACTTTTCTTGCATATGGATGAAAATGGGCAGATCCATGACTTTTGATGACAAAACACAGTCTCAATTTTAAAATGATGCACTAATCTCAATTCTCAGCTACAACTGAAGGACAGCATTCTTCTCTTCTCCCCAACTGAAACTCCTTTGGTAGAAGTAGCCATGGTAAATCTTTCTTATCACCCCTCACCATTGGCCTCCAAGTTTTCTCTTCTGTCTTGGAGACTGAGAGTTCTGAGTTTGCAGAGCAGACACAGAGAGTGGGGAAGAGATGTGGGAAGGGACGGGAAAGATGAGGTCATGAACACAGGGGTCAGCTGGCATCTGTGTCCTTGCTCCCTCGCCTGGGAGGCACTGTGTGGGGTGCTTTCTTTTTTTATTTTTTAAGGGATGCTTTCATGGGTTCCTTGACAAACCTCAATCCCCCTTCCATGACTGATGATCATCCACTCATGAGGCCCCAAAACTGGGTGACCACACTGTCTTCCCTACTTCACTGCAGGGAACCCCTTGGTCTACTTCCAACACTGTCTCAGTTTGAGGTCACCTTTCCAGGAGTTTTTCACGTGACACCAGCCAGGCCCCACTGACTTACTCTTTGATGTTCTAGCCTCACCCCATGTGGCAGCAACTATTATCTCTCAGCTCTCAGAGTAGCTCAACTCCTCACCTGTCAAATCCCCCTGGAGTGAGTCAGGACCTGGTACAGCATGTCTTCCACTGCAGGGAATACATATTGGGGTTTTCAGGTAATCCTCCTGAAATTCTTTTTTCCTGAGCTGAGGAGAGAGAAGACAAACCTCCCTTTCCCTCCACCCTGGGGCCTGGAATACACAGGACACGTGGAACTCTCTGTAGTCCATCCCTTTCCCAAGCATTCCTCTTAATTTCTACCTCGTGTCGTTTCGTACCTGAGTAGGGGCTCTCCTTGTGGCCCGGCACATCCTTTGGAGTTTAGCAGATGTTGCATGTTGGTCGTGTGGCCACAGATGCAGTTTTGCCCTCTGCAGGTAAAATTGCCAAGAGAATGTCCAGTACATGGAGGATACAGTCAGAGGGACCTGTTATTCAGTTATTATCGAGTATCTGGGGACATGATCCTAGGAGAAACTCCTTGTGGAAGAAAACTCCATAACCAAGACTCAAGCCCCCTGTGATAGTCATGATATATTTTTTGCAATGCCATCTCATGATCTAACTCACAGAGGTGGGCTCTCATTCAGAGTGAGTTCTTAGTGTTCTGGAGGCTGATTGGTTTGTGGCTGCTAAGACTTGGGTTGCATGGAGGAGGAAGAGGGCAGAAGAGGAAAGGGCAAGTCCCTGCAATCCTCAGGACCTCGAGCAGCCCAGGCATCGAGTTCCAGAATGCAAGGACACAGTGGCACTTGCAGTGAGGTCAGGATGCCAGTCCGTGCTGGTCGCCTACCTGTTGTAGCCAGCATTTTCCACAGTGAGGAGCATCTCCGGCCCTCACTCCTTGATTTGCTTAAGTGACATGTGACTGGCCAAGCTCTGGGAGCAGAGGCTGGCCGGCATAGGGACAGAGCCTGCCTTGGGGGAGTTCCTGGCTGGTTTTGTCCACACTGAAGTCCTCATTGGCCATCTTACATCACTGCCACCCACATCTCCCCCTCCCTCGTAGGGATTTTAAACCTCGTGGGTGGAGGGAGGGCAATGCTGTTTGTTCCTGCTGCATCACTGTGTGTTTTCAGAGTCTCTCTGTTGGGTTAACTGGTCCTACAAAGGTGTCTTACTACAGCATTGAGGTCCAGAAAGATTAATTACAGCATCTGGAAGTTGCTAGATTGGGTGGTGGCCTGTGCTTTTGCTGACCTCTTGGTTCACTATGAAAATTGCCTCTGGAATGATGTCAAAAGACTATGGCTACTTATTAAATTTCAGCATAACCAGCCTCGGTAAGATTTTTTTAAAAATCATTTGTGTTAGTTGACTCCACATTCTGTAAACATGCTGAAGGATAGTCTTAGAAGGCAATTTCCGCTCCCTGTTTTAGAGGAAGACTGCCATGCTCTCTTTAAGTGGCTCCTAGGTACATTTTTGTTAGGCAGCAAGACCTGGAGAGATCCTGAAAATTAATTCTAGACTAGTTCTCAATAAAGTAATGGCTGTAAAATGCTGGCCCACCAAATGAAAACTAAGGAAAACAACACCCAAGGCAACAGTAACAACACTAGATGGTTACTGCATTAAGTTCTAACCAGGAGACCAAAGAAAACACTTTCTCATTTAGAGCAGAGTCTTTTTTGTTATATTATTTTATGTTTGAGACAGAGTCTCACTCTGTCGCCCAGGCTGGAGTGCAGAGGCATGATCTAGGCTCACTTTAACTTCCGCCTCCCGGGTTCAAACGATTCTCCTGTTTCAGCCTCCCAGACAGCTAGGATTACAGTTGTGTGTCACCATACCTGGCTGATGTTTTTAAAATATATTTTTGATAGAGGCAGGATTTCATCATGTTGGCCAGACTGGTCTCAAGCTCCTGACCTCAAATGGTCTGCCCACCTTGGCCGAGTCATTTGTAAGTGCGGGAAGGTAGCTGAATGGGATCAAGTGCCTCAGAAGCCAAACAAGGAGCCGGGAGACATCTCAGGGTTTAGCTGCTGTCACCCCAACCAAAAAGAAGGAAGCGGGTAATTGGCTCTTTCCAATATGACACGGGCATGCTGTAGACACGTCATCCTCATCCGTTTACGAAAAGCATGGATGGAGCCTGTGAGGCAGGGACCAGGATGAAACATTGTGAGTCTGGCTCATTTTCTTTGCCCCCTTTTCCTACAGGGTTGCTTCTTGCTGGTGGGTGGGGGCAAGGGCAGAGCTAAACTCCCCTGCACAGGAGCTAGCTCTAGGTGATGCGATCTGGTTTTATTCAGTGTATTGGCATATCTCTTTCAAGCCTACCAACTTGATGTGGGTCTGCTGGGCTAGAGGATGAGTGACAGCATTTTATGATTGAACTTCCTGTTACTTTGTCTTCTGAGCTGATTATGGTAGCCCAGAAAGAGCACTAGGCCATTTGCATCTTATGAAAGCCCCACGCCTGTCCCCCACGTACCTCGTTCCCACATCTGATCTCTGAGACTGACCCTGTTGATTCACATCACGGCCTCTGTCCATGCAGCCTCTCTCCAGTGCAAAACTTTAGAAAAAAATCTTTTATTCTGAGGACAATGGAGATGATGTCGTGACGGTTCCTAGAGTTAGTCACAGCTTCGCAAGAGCTTGATTTGATACGGGACGTTTCTGAAAATGTGAAGGGCCGGGCCAGTGGCTCACGTCTGTAATCCTAGCACTTTGGGAGGCCAAGGTGGGTGGATCACCTGAGATCAGGAGTTCGAGACCAACCTGGCCAACATGGTGAAACCCTGTCTCTAGTAAAAATACAAAAAATTAGCCAGGGATGGTGGTGGACGCCTATACTCCCAGCTACTCCAGAGGTTGAGGCAGGAGAATCACCTGAACCCGGAAGGAAGAGGTTGCAGTGAGCAGAGGGCACGCCATTGCACTCCAGCCTGGGCAACAGAGCAAGACTCCACCTCAAAAAAAATAAAATAAAATAAAATGCAAAAGGAGGTGTACTATTTATTTTCTTGGTGTGAAAAGAAATCACAAATTGAGTATTCTAAAACAATGCATATTTATTATTTTCTGGCTTTGGTGGTCTTAAGTCTGACACATTGGCCAGGTGCTGTGGCTCACGCCTGTAATCCCAGCACTCTGAGAGGCCGAGGCAGGTGGATCACCTGAGGTCAAAAGTTCAAGACCAGCCTGGCCAATGTGGTGAAATCCTGTCTCTACTAAAAATACAAAAAATTAGCTGGGGATGGTGGTGAGTGCCTGTAATTCCAGCTACTCCGGAGGCTGAGGTAGAAGAATTGCTTGAACCCAGGAGGCAGAGGTTGCAGTGAGCCAGTACTTGCCATTGCACTCCAGCCTGAAAAATACGGGCAAAATTCAGTTTCAAAAAAAAAAAAAAGAAGTCTGACACATTTATGTTATATTTTTGGTTTATAGACAAGTTTTAAAACAAAAGACATTACTTTCTGTGAGTTATTCTTTGTGTACAATGAAATGTTTTTGAGGCATTATTCTTACCAGTATAAATAGCACTCATTACTTTAACCACTGCATAGTATTTTATATTCACATATATCAACTAGCATTTACATTTCTCTTGTTGATGATCATTTAGCTTGTTTCCATCGTCAATTCATCCATTGTTTGCTGCTACAATACAGTCTTGTTAAGCTCTATCTGACGGGAATAGGGTATTTGCCAATCCGTGGTACTTAGAAGTACATGGCTTAGAAAGATTCTAAGGTGGAGTCTGGATTCAGTGAGAAGCTCTAGGATGGACAAGCACTGTGGGTCTCCGCTGCAAGGACAGGCAAATGGCACTATTGACAACGTGCATCTGCTCTGCATCCTGTTTCTGCATTGTGTGGTGGGATCAGCCCTGCCCCTGCCATTCTCCTTGTGTCCAGTGAGGCTGACATTTAGAATCACGACTCCAAAGGTTGTCAGACCTGTGGTCAGTGGCCTCAACAAATCTTTACCTAGTAGTGTAACTATAGTCTATTTATTAAGATAATAAATGGGTTCCCATGTATTTAAAATTTACTTAAAAAAAAAAACCTGAGTGTCAGTAATAATTAGAGAAATGCAAATCAAAACCACAGTGGGACACTATGCACACCAGTCAGAATGGCTATTATTAAAAAGTCAACAAATAACACATGCTGGTGAGGTTGTGGAGAAAGGGAATGCTGCTCATACACTGTTGGTGAAAGTGTAAATTAGTTAAACCACTGTGAAAAGCAGTGGGTGATTTCCCAAAGAACTAAAAACAGAACTACCATTTGACCCACACCAATCCTACTACTGGGTATACACCCAAGGGAATATAAGTCGTTCTACCATAAAGGTGCATGCACCTGCATGTTCACTGCAGCACTATCCACAATGGCAAAGACAAGGAATCAATCTAAATGCCCATCAGTCATAGACTGAATAAGGAAAATGTGGTGTATATATATGATGGAATACTATACAGCCATCAAAAAGAATGAGATCATGGAGATCATGTCCTTTGCAGGAACATGGATGGAGCTGGAGATTGTTACCCTCAGCAAACTAAGACAAGAACAGAAGACTAAATACTGCATGCTCTCACTTATAAGTGGGAGCGAAATAATGAGAACTCTAGGAGGCAAAGAGGGGAGCAACAGACACTGGGGCTTAACTGAGGATGAAGAGTAGGAGGAAGGAGAGATTTAGGAAAGAAAAAAAAAGCACCTATCAGACACTATGCTTGGTACCAGCATGATGAAATTATCTGTGTACCAAAACCCCAAGTCATGAGTTGACCTATATAACAAACCTGTACATGGGCACCTGAACCTAAAACACAAGTTAAAATACTTTAAAAATTATTTTTGTTTAGCCTCCACTCCAAAGACCATTCAGTCACTGCCTGTGTTTTTCTTCCCCCCGGAGCAAGTGTGTTTGTGATTTGTTTGAAGACATGGTAGGACCACGTGGTCTGCCTGCTCTTGGCGGCAGGTTTCCAGAATAAACTTCAGGTAGATGGCACTTTTATGTTCTCTTATAAACCAGAATAAGCAAGGTGTTGTGCAAGCCGCTCTTACCTCGGTTATCTACAAACGGTTTCACAGCTGAAAGGAGTCATTGCGAAATGTCAAGGAGAATATATGCCCACTGGTACACCCTGCAAATGACCAGACATAACCGTCTTTCCCCAAGCAGATTAAACACTGTACTTTCTAATGTTCCTTTCTACAGTTGCTCAAGAGTGGGAAAAGCCACCCTTCTAATGTCCCCAGTGGAATTCAGCTACTACAGTAAAGTATTGCTACAGTTTAGGAGACCTAATGATCGTATTTATTGGCGTAAATCTATTATGCCAATGTTCGCTAACAGGGGTTAGCTGTTCTGTCATTTCTTGGCATGTAATAGAATATAAAACCATGAAAAGATAGTAGCTGGAGAATGAACTGGAGGAAGCTATGTGGAAAAGAAGACAGGCAAAAACCATGGCGATGGCAGGTCATATTAACCTGCCTGCATTCAGACAGACCCTTTGCTAATGTATATTTCCTCATTCTAAACAAGTTCAGGAAAGAAATTACTGGTTGCTAGATGGTGTCAGTCAGTAATAGATTCTGAGTATTTCTGGGGCAGGAATGGGACACAACACATTTTTAGGGATTGTAATCAATATCATTAATATTTATAATATGTTTTAAACAAAACAGATATTGGTGGCATAGCCATTAAAGACTTGCTTTTGTAAATGACATTTTATTGGAGCATAGCCATGAATGTACATTTGTGTATTGTCTGTGGAGACTTGTGCCCTATGACAGCAGAGTTGAACAGCTGAGGCAGAGTCTGTAGGGTCACGAGTCTAAAATATTTAATCTCTGGCCCTTTGCAGAAATAGTTTGCTCATCCCTGATAGGGTATGTTCAACTACCTAGATTGAATTCTTTTCCTTCATTTGCTAGCTCTGTGACCTTAGGAAAGCTACATATATTTTGGAGTCTTGGTTTTCAAAATGGGTCAAATGATTCCTACCACAGCATCTCATTCATGCACACTGAGAATTAAACATGGAAATACTAAAAATAGCTAGCTTTTAGCATGATGTAGTAAGAATTTGGTAAATGTTAGAAGTTACTTTCATCATTAATTCTGTGTGCTATAGAAAGAGGGGGTAAATGTCAAAAGATTTCTCAGCAAAGCTGTTAGAGCTTCTCCCAGTTAGAGTGGGCATCAGCTGGAAGCTCGTGGACAGCTGTGACAGTGGCTGCTGGCTGTGCACCTGCCTTGCTGGGAGAGATGGAGGGATGATTGCAACACACTGTCACGCTTAGAGTATTCTATACACAGTTTTAATTTTACCAATCGTTAAGATGATAGTTTTGGTTGCAATTGTGCTTGCTTTATCCATATATATATATATATATATATATATATATATATTTGGTTTTGTTTGTTTATTTGTTTGTTTTTGTTTTTAAGATGAAATCTCACTCTGTCACCCAGGCTAGAGTGCAGTGGTGCCATCTAGGCTCACTGCAACCTCTGTCTCCCAGGTTCTAGCAATTCTCCTGACTCAGGCTTCCAAGTAGCTGGGATTACAGTCACGAGCCACATGCCTGGCTAATTTTTTGTATTTTCAATAGAGACGGGGTTTCACCATGATGGCCAGGCTGGTCTTGAACTCCTGAGCTCAAGTGATCCACTTGCCTTGGCCTCCCAAAATGCTAGGATTACAGGCGTGAGCCACCGCACCCAGCCCATATCCTTATATTTTTGTTGATCTTATTTTGCACTGCATAATTTGCTGGCAGATATAGGAAATGGCCCACATTTTAGCTATTATTATTCCTGTTTTCTAATATTTTTCATGGGAACTTCTGGCTCATCCTTCTCGCAAATTACCTGCTGGGCCACATTCTTTATCTTCACTCTTTTTAACTCAAGTTCTCCAGGACGACAGTTTCCTTGTGAGCATGAAGAAATGAGGGCTCTTCTTGGAGTTCTATCCAGTATCTTGTATCATGAACTATCCATAGGACCTTAGCAAATGTGTGGGCCTCCTTCAGCCAACTATTCGTTTCTAGCCTTGTGGATAGATGAAGGCGTATGCAATTTTTTTTTTTTTTTTTTTTTTTTAAACAGAGTCTCGCTCTGGAGTGCAGTGGTGTGATCCCGACTCACTGCAACTTCTACCTCCCAGGTTCAAGCAATTCTTCTGCCTCGGCCTCAGGAGTAGCTGGAATTACAGGCTCCCACCACCGCGCCTAGCTCATTTTTGTATTTTTAGTAGAGACTGCGGTTTCACCATCTTGGCCAGGCTGGTCTCGAATTCCTGACCTGATGATCCACCTGCCTCAGCCTCCCAAAGTACTGGGATTACAGGCATGAGCCATCACACCTGGCTGCTTTTATCTTTTTATTCCGTCACCCAATTTACCATGATCCCAGGGGGAGAGAAAAGGAGATCCAATCATGGGTTCAATCTACTGTATAGGGCTGGAAATCTCAACATATTTGTAAGAAGTAAGGTGCTATATAATTAGAAAAGACTTCCATCCCTCATCTGTTCAACAAGCATTGATTGATGGCCCTGTGTGACTGGTTCTGGGGTTGAAGCCGGGCCTAGAGGAAGGTTTAATTCCCAGTTGCTGGCATCACTAAGCTCATTATAGCCCCAGGAAGTGTTCTGTGTACAATAACAGACTTTCACTTTCTGGCAGAAATTTCTTTAAATGAGAAATGAAGGATTATCTCATAATTAGAGGCTGCGCTTAAAACACGGATCCCCTTAAGGGAAGTGTTGGTGCCTTCATTTATTTAGAATCAGTTGCAGAAGCACAGGGTCTTTTCCAGAGTGCCAAAAAGGGATAAGGGATATTTAGAAAAAAATAAAAGAAAAAAATAACAAGAGATGTTTTGCTGTGGACGTTAGGGCTAATTTGCCAATCTTTTTTTATTTCTCCAGAAATATGTCTTCCTTTGAAAAGTATTTACCTTTGGCCATTGAGGCAGCTCATCTATAGACAGTAATTATAAAATTATGTCTTCCTTCCAGGCCAGGGAAACTTGGAGAGAGAGGCGGTGACAGCACCATGAGGTGCCCAGCAGCTGGAAACCTAATGGAACAGAACACCGTCCATCCCCAGGAGATGCGTGCAACCACTCTGTGATTTTACAACCAGGGCAGACTTGTCCTATGAGTATCCCATGTGGGTGGTTCAGCATTCCCAGCTGAGAGGCAGCCATGTAGAAACCAGGCCAGCTTTGCAGGGACGTGAGTCACTTCTGGTAAGAAGTGTCTGTCAGGGACACCGCTGCCCCAGAGACCTGCCAAGGAGTGAGGGATAACATTCTCCAAACATTGCTGTTTCTGCATACATCTTTGTTACAGGGCAGTGGCAGACTGCTGCAGAGTACAAAGGAATGGCAAGGCTAAAATGGACCATTTCCTAAAAACAATGACATCAATCTGATTCTTCACATTGTAGTGGTACGGAAGAACAAATACGTAACCATGCAGGCTGTCTGGTATTTGTTGTTCACTTGTGTTTTTGTGTTTTCATTCTGTCCTCTGTACTGTAAACTTCCTGAGGGTAGGTCCATAGTCACACGCTGATGATGCTCCCAATGGATGTGCCAAAATGCTGAGGACATCATAGGTCAAGACTCATCAAATAAAGTTCCTCCAAACAACCAGGCTCAGAATTGCATTGAGTGAGGTGAGTGTAGTGACAGTAAAAACAGGAAGTGACAAGAATGGTGAGCTGGAGGACCTGGAGAACACAGACACTTGTGTCCGTGTGTAAATGGAAATCAGCAATGCCGGGTCCCCCAACTCTTCACAACAAACCAGAAACCTGCTGTTGCTGTTTTTACTCTGGTGTTGTTTCTTACTGTGAGTTTTCTTTTATTATTAGGATGAGTTTATCCTATTGTTTAATGTTATTTCAAACAAATACACAAATACAAAACTGAGTGTGTGCCTGATTTTGAAAACCTTAAGTGAGGTAACTGATCAACTGAAAGTTTTTTGATTTCTGGAACTGTGTTTTTTTAAATATTTTTTCTATTTTACCTCCACATCACCCATCCTGAAGCCTGGTGTGAGGCGCCATGTTGATGCTGTGCAGTTTCCTGACGGTGCTTACGGAGCATTGCTGTGCTGCTCTGCTCAGCTGCCGATGAACACGTTCAACTAAAGCCTGAGGTTGCTGAGCTAGTGGCCTTCTCTTCTGCACTAGTTTTCTATTACCACTGCAGCAATGACCACAAACTTAAGTGGTTTAAAAAAACACAATGTGGCCAGGCATGGTGGCTCATGCCTGTAATCCCAGCGCTTTGGGAGGTCCAGGTGGGCGGATTACCTGAGGTCAGGAGTTTGAGACCAAACTGGTCAACATGGTAAAACCCTGTCTCTATTAAAATTACAAAAATTAGCCAGAAATGGTGGCACACACCTGTAATCCCAGCTACTTGGGAGGCTGAGGCTGGAGAATCGCTTGAACCTGGGAGGCAGAGGTTGCAGTGAGCCAAGATCATGCCACAGCACTTCAGCCTGGGCAACAGAGCAAGACACTGTCTCAAAAAAAAAGAAAAGAAAAACCATAGATGTGTCAGCCTACGGTTCTGTAGGTCAGATTCTGAAAATGGGACTCATCATGTTAAAATCTAGGCATGGGCAGGGTTGTGTGTCCTTCCGGAGACTCTAGGGAAGAATCTGTTTCCTTGCTCTTTCTGGTTGTTGGTGGAATTCAGTTCCTTGTGATTGTAGGATTGGGGTTCCTATTTGCTATTGTTGTTTGCTGTAAACATTAAACTGAGGGCCGCTCCTGATGTCCAGAGGAAACCTGCACTCATGGGCTCACGGTCCTACCCCCACCATTTTCAAAGCTAGCAGTGTTGGAGGTCAAAGTCTCACCTTCCAACCTCTTCTTCTCCTTGTAAGGACTCTTGTGATATATTGGGCCCATCCATACAATCCAAGGCCATCCTCCCATTTTAATATCAACTAATTAGAAATCTAAATTCCATCTGAAAACATAATGACCTTTTGCTTCGTAAGACAACATATTTGTAGATTCTGGGGATTAGAACCTGTATATCTCTTGGGGGGCATTATTCTTTTTGTTTTTTTTAGGTATAAAGGAAAACATTTATTTAAAATGAAAAAAAATCTTAAATGACAAATTTTCAAAAGTTAACAAATATGGCAAACATTACAAAATGTAGAAAAATAGCATCATTATTTTAATTAACTGCCACACATTTTAAATTTCTTTTCCCTATACATTTTCAGCATATTTTTGATTGCCTCTACATCATGATGGCAATATTGTAATATCAATCTCTGTAGAGAAAATGAAAAGATAATTTTGTCTTTCATCTTGCATAATGAATCAAATTTCTACTGCTGGTATTTTAGAAAAGTTTCTTTTTCACTTCACAATTTGTAATTGCTCTTATGTAAGCTTATGTAAGTGTTTATTATTATGATAAACTTTCAAGCTTGTGAAATTTTCTTGTGCAGGGACCAATGTTAAATCTCTTTGGATTGATGACTTTTTTTTTTTTTTTTTTTTTTGAGGCAGGGTCTCTGCTACTCTGGCTAGAGTGCAGCAAAACAATCACGATTCACTGCAGCCTCAACCTCCTGGTGATCTTCCCACTTCAGCCTCCAGAGTAGCTGGGACTACAGGTGTGCAACATGATGCCCAGCTAATTTTCTGTAGAGATGGGATCTCACTATGTTGTCCAGCCTGGCCTTGAGCTCCTGCGCTCAAGCAATCCCAAGCCATGGGGGGCCATTATTCTAACACAGTTACCCAAACTGCCTGTGATACTGAAGCTGGACAGTGTATCTGAGCTGCCTGAGCTTAAATACAGGGATAAACTTGACTCTGAAACCCAGAGATGTCTGGGATGATTTTCTGGAGCCAAAGCTCATTGGTAAAGAGAACGTATGAGCTGCCTTACTATAAACAGCTCGCCCAGGTTAGCCAGGTCATCATGATATAAGGACCTGCGTTATGCCTTGACCACGTGGGCCATTTAACAGGACTGTCATTAGGGACAGAAGAGAGAAACATGGCTGGCCAGTGATGTCATCTGGAGGCCCACTGGAGTTTTTCACCCATGGAACTGGGGTAGGGTGAGACCAGCCTCATGCAGACCCTGTAGTCTGAGCCTGGGAAAGTCACTCAGGAAAATATTGATCCTCTTACCAGAAAGGGGAATTGGATTGATCCTCGGCAGGGATAGACCACAGATAATCACCTGTTACCAAGTCTTTGCATGGACCACTTTGGTTTTGAGCATACTATACGTCTCCTTATGGATGCAGAGGTATCCCATGGCTTCACAAGATTTTTGCCTACCTACTGATTTTCTGTGTTTCTAACCACACTTCCTCATCTTCATAAGTTTTCTGTAAGCAGTCACCCTTTCCTCTCCACTCACTCCATGCTAAGGCTTTCTTGCTGTAAGTGCAGTCTTCTCCGCGATGATCACTGCTATTGACATTTTCTTGTTTTGTTTTGTTTTGTTTTGAGGCTAGAGTGCAATGGTGTGATCTCAGCTCACTGCAACCTCTGCCTCCCAGGTTCAAGCAATTCTCCTGCCTCAGCCTCCTAAGTAGCTGGGATTACAGGCACCCACCCCCACGCCTGGCTAATTTTTGTATTTTTAGTAGAGACGGGGTTTCACCATGTTGGTCGGGCTGGTCTCAAACTCCTGCCCTCATGATCTGCCCACCTCTGCCTCCCAAAGTGCTGGGATTAAAGGTGTGAGCTCCCACGTCCGGCTGTTATTGACATTCTATGGACAACAATCCCCCGCGTTTCTCCTCTCATTCTGCACTATTGAATGCCACGTTTAACTTTCCTGGCCTGATTTATTATTATTATTATCATTTCTTATCTTATATACTGTTATATCTCTAGACTGTGCACATCAGAAATTTTAAATAAATATTTTTGAATGAGTCAAAAACTTGTAGTTGTGCTGGACAACTCCTTTCTGATCTATGCTTTCTGTACAGGCACCTGTCTCGTAAAGTCAGACCTGAGGCAGCCTGGACACCTGTGGGTCAGTCCCCTCCAGTGGGCCTCCAGTTGACATCACTGGTGGTGTTTCCCTCTGCTGTCCCTGTTGACTGTCCTGTTAAATGGCTCACATGGGCAGGGCATAATGGTGGTCTTTATGACATGCTGACGTCACTGGGACTGCTCTGACTCAGCACTTCCGCATCATTAATAGCAAGCTGCAGTTTCCTCATTCCCCATTCACCATCTCATCCTTCTAAGTGAATGTACCAGACAATATATGAAGCACTGAAAGGAAAGAAGGACAAACCATCTAGCTTTCAGTGTGGATTGCCGCATGGAAAGCATTATTTTTCTATTGCCGTAGTTTGGCCCAGACTAGGATGAATTTGTGCCAGGGTGCCATGGGAAGGCCATTTTCCTGTGAACACGAGAAAGATGGAGAGGGAGTGTTACGGACTAAATTCTGTCTCTTCAAAATTCATATATTGATGCCCTAATGCCAAGCATCTCAGACTGTGATTGTGTTTAGACATAGGATCTTTGCAGAAGTAAATAAAATAGGGCTATTAGCATGAGCTACAATCCATCTTCTTCCTTCCTTTTCTTTCTTTCTTTCTTTGTTTTCTTTCCTTCTTTCTCGCTTTCTTTCTCTTTTCTCTTTCTTTCTCTCTTTTCTCTCTTTCTTTCCTTTCTTTCTTTCTCTTTTTTTCTCTCTCTTTCTTTGATAGGATCTTGCTCTGTCTCAAAAAAGCCTGGAGTGCAGTGGTGCCATCACAGCTCACTGCAACCTTGAACTCTCTGGCTCAAGTGATCTCGGCCTCCTGAGTAGGTGGGACTACAGTCATGCATCAGTACACCCAGCTATTTATTTTTATTATTTCATAGAGACAGGAGTCTCACTATGTGGCACAGGCTGGTCTCCTACTCCTGCCTCAAGCAATTCTCCTGTGCCAACATCTCAAAGTTTTGGGATCCAGGCATGAGCCAGCATGTCCATTCACAATCCAGTCTTACCGGTGTCTTTTCTAGAACAGATCAGGGTACACAGGGAGCCACCAGCGGTGAGTGCACAGAGGAAGGGCCATGTGAGAACACAGCAAGAAGGCTGCATCTGCTCTCCAAGGAGACAGCCCTCAAGAGAAACCAAAGCTGCTGACACCTCGATTTTGCACTTCCACCCTCACGAGCTGTAAGAAGAAAAATTTCTGCTGCTCTAGGCACCCCATCTGCAGTATTTTCTTATGGCAACCCTAGCAAACTAGTAGTGGTTGGCACGTATTTCTCCCTTGTTTGTACTGCTAGGTCTACCCTGCTCTACAGAAAACAAAAGCACGGGATATTTTTTTTTTAAGTAAAACTTTAATAAAAGATAAGGTTATGATTCCACCTTCAGTTTTCTAGGGAGATGGTGTTTACATGCTCGAAACAGAGAATCCAGAGCAGGCAAGAGGGGGAGAGCAAGAGAAAAGCTGCTGTGCTCTGCCTTTGAATCTAAACTCTGCTTTAGTGATGAGAATTCTCTCATATTGAAAAGATGCTTTAGATGGAAACCCTTATGCCCATGGCTTTCTGGAAAATAATCTTGTCTCCTTTTAATCTTTTCTGTATAAAGGTGATTGTGATAGATATGTCACTTAATGATTATTTTCTATGCCATGGGTCTCTTGCATTTCTGTGTGGATTTTTTTTTTTTTTTTTTTTTTTTTTTTTTTTTTGAGATGGAGTCTCACTCTGTTGCCCAGGCTGGAGTGCAGTGGCACAATCTCAGCTCACTGCAACCTCCGTCTCCTGGTTTCAAGTGATTCTCCTGCCTCAGCCTCCCAGGTAGCTGGGACTACAGGCACACACCACCACACCCAGCTAATATTTTGTATTTTTAGTAGAGATGGGGTTTCACGGTGTTAGCCAGGATGGTCTCAATCTCCTGACCTTGTCATCCGCCTGCCTCAGCCTCCCAAAGTGCTGGGATTACAGGCGTGAGCCACTGCACCAGGCCATTTCTGTATGAATATTATAACATTGGTCTCTCCAACCAAACCAACTGGAATTTTAATAAAGATCACATTGATCTGTAGATCAACTTGAGGATTAATTTCAGGGTTACTCTCTCAGCAATATTAAGGTCTTCTTATCCACTCACATGCACTTTTCCATTTATTTATACCATCTTTCACTATGTTCAATGTTTCCCAGTTTTCAGTGCAATAATTGTATTCATCTTTTATTAGATTTATTTCTATTTTTGATGATATAATAAATAGAACTGCTTTCTTCACTTCATTTTGGAATATGCATTGCTAACATGTAGAAATGCATTTGAATTTTGTATATTATCTTGTATCCTGAAATTTTACGGAAATCATTCATCAATTTAAGTAGCTTATCTGCGAATTGGTTACAATTTTTATATACATACAACATCATGTCGTCTACAAAGAAACATCATTTTATTTTTTTTCCTTTCCAATCCGAATACCTTTTAAATTATTATTGTTTTTCCCTAATTGTGCTGGTAGAACTGCCAGCAAAATGTTGAACACAAGTGAAAAGCCTGGTCACCCTTTTCTAGTTCTTGATTTAAAATCTTGGTCTTCTTTTTCCAGCATCTAGGCTTCCTCAAGGATAGTTTCTAGTGACTGTTTTGTTTTGCCTCTGTGCATGAGTCATACTTTACCTTTTTTGTTTTTCTTTTTGAGATGGGGTCACCCGGGCTGGAGTGCAGTAGTGTGATCTCGGCTCACTGCAACCTCTACCTCCCAGGATCAAGCAATTCTCCTGCCTCAGCCTCCCAGGTAGCTGGGATTATAGGCGCCCACCACCATGCCCAGCTAGTTTTTGTATTTTTGGTAGAGGTGGGGTTTCACCATGTTAGCCAGGATAGTCTTGATCTCTTGACCTTTTGATTCGCCCACCTTGACCTTCCAATGTGCTGGGATTACAGGTGTTAGCCACTGAGCCGGCCTTTTTTGTATTTTTTTAGTAGCGACGGAGTTTCTCTATGTTGGCCCGGCTGGTCTCAAACTCCTGACCTCACAATCCGCCCGCCTTGGCCTCCCAAAATGCTGGGATTACAGGCATGAGCCACCATGCCTGGCCACTTTACCTTTTTTTCAATATCTTATTTTTTGTTGAAAACTGTACATTTAAAATAATATGATATGACAACTGTGAAAACCAGACCTCCCTCTAGCCACAGCCCTGCTGAGGACAGGACTTTTCTCTCTGAGCAAGTTCTCAGTCAGTTCAAATAAATGTAAAAATCTACAGTGGAGCTTTTTAAGGGAGCTGACAGTTTCAATGATGGCAGTTATCGGAGATTTGAGACTTTGGAGAGCTCTAAGCCCAGTCTACCCCTCCAGTGGTTGCTCTGGTGTGGTTTTTAAAGCTACCGTATTTGTGAGACTGCCGATTTCAAAGGATATGGCAGAACTGGGGGAGAAAATAATGGGGATAAAGAACATTCAAATGCCCCAGAACTCACTGGTTTTATCACATTCAACAATTTATCTTGAGTAAACTCTCCTCAGACTGTTGCAAGACTTTGGTTAATTTCTAGAGTTCCGAAAAAGGTGATTTTGGCCATTTTCGGCAGTGTTCTCACTACTTTTCTGGTTGAGTGTATTATCGGAAGGTTTTACTCCATCATTCAGGACATGCTTCCTGGTATCTCTCAGGTTGCATAGAAGAGACATGCCTCATAATTAGCAATAAATAATGGTGGTTGGGTATTGAGAATTATGAAAGCCATTTGTTTTTCTACGTGCCTTTGTCTCTCTCAGTTTTGAACTCTCTTGGAAGTTGAAAACAAGGTTTGGGTGAGTTTCTTGTATCATTCATTCATGCATTCAGTAATTATTTATTCAGCTGGTAATTATTCCATCTGCACCATGCACTGGGCATTACATTGGTCATGGTCAGCAAGGAAGACAAGGTCTTGGCACACCTGGAGCTAACACGCTGGAGAAAGACAGAAAATCAGCAAATGGATGCGTAACCAACAGAGTGAGTGTAGTTAATAATGTATGCTATGCCTGTAATCCCAGCACTTTGGGAGGCCAAGGAGGGCAGATCACGAGGTTAGGAGATAGAGACCATCCTGGCTAACATGGTGAAACTCGTCTCTACAAAAATACAAAAAAAGAAAAAAAATTAGCCAGGAGTGGTGGTACATGCCTGTAGTCCCAGCTATTCAGGAGGCTGAGGCAGGGGGGATCGCTTAAACCTGGGAGGCTGAGATTGCAGTGAGCCAAGATCACACCACTGCACTCCATCCTGGCAACAGAGAGAGAATCCGTCTCAAAACAATAAAATTAAATTAAATAATGTGTGATATTGTTGTACTGAACCGAGCATAGAAAGTCAACACCAAGACAAAAGTATGCCAAATTGCAGGGTCTTTATTGCCGGTGGCCTCGGAGGACTCACGTCTGTCCAACCCATGGCCCCAAAAGGAGGGTGTCAAGAACTTTTATACCCATAAAAATCACTTTGGGAGTGAGGGTGAGGGGTGGGGGTGGGGGTTAGGGGCTTCGGACATTCCGAGGGCTAGTGGATTCTGTAAATCACCTTCTGGGCGGAGATGAGGATGAGGAGCTCCGTACATTCCGAGGGCCAGGGGACTTTTTGACATTCTGATTGTTACTTAAGTGGTTCACAAAAGTCAAGATTAGCATTTGTTTACACATTGTCTGGGTAGGGTGGCAATTACAGTTCTTAATTACTTATTCACATTGGGGTTATAGAGAGCAGTTTCAACAGAAAGCAGAGGTATGGTTGAGGCTTTTTACCATGTCACAGTATGAAGAAAATGAAAGAGTCATGTGATAGAGAGTGTCTGAGGATAGAATTGGAGGCACAACTGTAAGTTGAGCATCAAGGAAGGCCTCTCCAGGAGTTGAGACGTAGGAAAAGTGATTGGCTATGAGTGCACCTGGGTGGGGTATGACGTGGGGGGCTGCTCCAAGGCATATGCAAGCAATGGCAGAGTTTCCAGGCCATAAATAACCTTGACTTGTTTTAGGGACAGACAGAGAATTATTGGCTCAAGTGGAGAGAAAGGGCGAAGATAACAGATGACCTCAATGGGGATTTCCCTCTGGAGAGAGATGTGTAACTACCTTGTCCTGTAAGTTACCTGGTGTGGTCTGCTTTCTACAGATGAGCCACCTGAGACTTGTTGAAGGAAAAGCTTCTTACAACAGCTCAACAATAACTATTAAGCTTTTAATGTACCTTCTTCGACTCAGCATATCTCTGTTTACATTAATTCCACAGATAATATAGGAAAATCGTGCACCCAAGCACTTGTTAAAGGGTGCATGTTACCTCATTGTTTATAGCAGGAACAGATTGAAAACAATGTAAATGTTCACCAGTAGGAGTCGCCTGGGTAGAATATGGAGGAGCCAGTTCTAAAACAGAGGACCAAAGAGTCATTTAAAAAATTGTGTATCTATCTATCTCTCTCTCTCTCTATCTCTCTATCATCTATCTGTCTGTCTATCTATCTGTACTGATATTTGCCAAGAAAGTTTAAGTACAGAAAGCAAGTGTAGAACACTATAAAATTTGAAAGCATTTACGTTAAAAATGGGAGATATTAATATGTGTGTATTTTTATGCATGAATCTCTCTCATCTGTAAACAAATGAGGAGGTAAACTGTTACATAAATTTATTATATAAATAATATAATACTGGATTCAAGAGTAATAATGAGATTTTCATACACACATGCATGCATACATATATACCTATTACACCCCCATATAAACATATATGATGATATACATACATAAAGAAATGAGAGCAAAATAAATACCCGTTTTCTTACAACCTAGCTTAAGAACGAGGATATCACCAACATGAGCTTATTTTTTATTGGATGATTGTTAGTGCTCTTATTTTTTTCAACATGTACATACATTACCTTTCAAGAATTCAAACATCAAGAAATAAAAAGAAGATAATATGAGACATTATAATAGGAGGCTATGTCCCTTAAAACAAAAACAAAATAAAAATCCAAACATACATGACTTTCTAAGATGACGAGTAGCAGAAACGTATTTCGGACCTGCCTCTGTGGTACCAGACTCTGCTGTGTTTCCACTGCTCCTGTTGCTGGCCTGAGGAGCCCAGGTGCCTTGTGTCAATAGCTCTTCAGACCTCTGTGGTAGATGCTTCATCCTGATGTTTATCCTGGAATGAGCATCACTGTTGAAAAGTCTTGGCCAGGCAATGATCACCCGTCTAGTGAGGTTGTTGGTTGAAGACGTGTTAGAATCCCTTTTGCAGGTTTTACTTTTTATTCAATGATGAAAGAACAGATGAGTGAGAGAGAGAAAAAAAAAACAATCCTGAAAAAGCCTGTGGATTCTGAAAATCTAACAGCATATTTGAGCAGGGTGAGCAAGATCTGCCCAGGCCAGTACCTCCCTGGGAAGTTCCAGCAGGAAGGTAGGTAAGGATGAGAAATGGCGCATCACAATTTTTTGATATGCTTTGAGTCAGCTCTTTGTGTTCAATTAAACATGATTTCTGTATGTAGCACCTAGATGTACAGAAACCCAAATAGAAATGTCTGTAGGGGAAACAACAGCTTCTACTTTAATACTTAGCAGGTGCATTGCCAGCATGAGCTACCGCAAGCTCAGTTATTCCATCACTGGCTGTTTCCTTGTGCTGAAGGCAAAGAAAGGCAGGTTAGGAAACGCATCATCCTGCCTGCTGCTGCTGAGAACTGGATGAAGTCCTCTGGTCCAGTTGCCACTGTGGCCATTGTCTGCCTCTGAGCAGAGGAGGTTGAAGAATATACATGCTGGAGGAAAAGAAGGAGACAGTCGTTAAGAAAATTATATCCTAATTTATGGCAAACTAGATTGAAAGGAGGCCAAGTCAAGGAGAGGAGGTTTGAGAAAGGAAGCATGACATGTCCTCAACTACACTTGAGCTCCAGGATCCAACTGTTCCTGAAACTGGCACTGTTTTAGACATTTTTAATTATGCAAGATGCTAAGTGTTCTTTTTTGCTTCAACTTTCTTGGGTTGGGTCTCTACCACTTGAGAATTCCTCAGCTCCCTAATCCTGACTATTGCAACCCCACTACCCTGCCAGACTCCCATTTGCCCTAAGTCAGGAACACTTAATTAAGGGCAAATATAATCAAAGGACTATATTTGGTGATCTTTTACATCCACCCCCTTTCTCAGAGTGAGTTTATTCATGTTAATGAATCGTGGAATCCCTGTAGCCCTGCACTAAAGCAAGAAATGGGTGGGGTGGAGTTTGATGTCTCTCTAGTCCAGGATCCATTGGGCTATATCCAAGACACATCTTACTTTACAGAAATTGAGAGTTCAATAGGGCAACTTACACAAGCCATATTATCACACTTGAATTTTTCATATGATAGTATTTGCATGTATTAACCATACTCATGGCATTGAAGGATACCATTTTCATCTTGGAGCCAGAATGTCACAAATCTATATAAGGTAAAAGAATAATAAAAAGGCAAAAATCAATGAAAGCAATAGCCTGTGGGCACATAAATCAGAAAAGAAAATTACAGTTCTACAGAACTCCAGCCTATTAGCCCAAAGCCAAGGGCAATGGACTCTCAGAGAAACCTTGTCCTTGGGTGCAGTGGAAATAATCCAGGGGGTAAAATTCAGGAAATTCGGGACTTAATAAATCAGCTGTGTGCTATTGGGGGAATTCACATACACTGGCTCTAATATTGTGATGTGTAAGTGGAGGCACACATACCAATCTTTACACTTTTTCTAGGGTTACATGAACATTACAATGAGATATTACAATATTTGAAAGTTCTCCAATGCATCCTACATTTGCTATAGAAATGTTGCATAATGTATAAAGTAAATTTGCATTTAAATAATGCCATCAGTGTTCTGGAAAGATCTTTACAATACAATTTATCAAGTAGGTTTGACTCACAGTAAGAAGTGTATTTTATATTATCCATCAGTTAACACTCATTTAATATTATAAAATTAAGTAATAAAGAAACATGCTAACAGTTATTATCTAGAGATACACTCTTCTAGTTGATTGTTTTCTGCTTTGTTTTTCCATTTTACTGTTGTCTTATTTTATGCCATTCTTATATTGCCAAGGTAAGCTAAATGATGCTGTATTAATAAACACTCCCAGTGTCTCAGTCAGATAAACAACAACTTTATTCCTTGTTTGTGCTGATGTCTGTCACAGGTAGCTGGGGCTCTGCTTAGCATTGTCATCCTTCTAGAAGCTTCCGGATCATTCTGGAAATGTTAGCCAGAGTATCGATAGTTGTTATACTAGAATGTGAGAGAGCTCTCCCTAGTCATACTGGCATGTGAATACTGGCCTGGAAACGAATCCCGTTATTTCTTCATCCATTCCTCAGCCAGTTTTAGTCATGTGATTCTACCCAACCCTAAAGTGATCAGGAGGTCATGTCAGCCACGCGGCCCGATGCGAACTGGAAATGCCTGGCTCCTAATGACCATGCCTGATCATCACCACCTCTCCATTCTGAGTTAAGGAAGGTTCTCTTTTAGGGCCAACGAACATTGATTTCATTACTCACTAATGGTTGTAATCTATGGCATTCCATTTCTTCTCTGTGTCAACCTGACTTTTAAGCTAAAACTGAACTGCTGAGAAGATAATCTTCTGTGAGGCAGAAAGTACCCGTGAGAGTGGGAGCAGGTGTATGAGAACCCGGAGACAGACAAAGGGCTTGGCACATGCCAGAAACCACAGAAAAATGGAGTGGGCACAGGATAAAGTCATAGGAAATTAGACTACAGAGACAAGCAGGATCTCAAGCAGTCAACAATATTCTCCTAGGACAAAATTACTGAAGATTTTTATATATTGCATATATTTAAGCTACACAACAGATTATGTGTTGATGCGTTTGTACTTACAGAGTAAAAAGGTTACTACAGCCAAGAAAATTAGCATGTCCATCATTTCACTCAGTTACCTTTTTTGTTTAATGGTAAGAGCACCTAAAATCTACTCTCAGCAGTTTTTTTGCTTGTTTGTTTCTTTGTGTGTTTTTGAGATGGAGTCTGGCTCTGTTGCCCAGGCTGGAGGGCAGTGGTGCGATCTCAGCTCACTATAACCTCCACCTCCTGGATTCAAGCAATTCTCCTGCCTCAGCCTCCCCAGTAGCTGGGATTAGAGAGAGGCATGCACCACCACGCCTGCCTAATTTTTGTATTTTAGTAGAGACAGGGTTTCACCATGTTGGCCAGGCTAGTATGAAACTCCTGACCTCAGGTGATCCACCCTGCCTCAGCCTCCCAAAGTGCTGGGATTACAGAGGGCATGAGCCATCATGCCCAGCCTTCTCAGCAAATTTTTAGTACACAGTATAATACTCTATTACTAACCATGGTCCTTACGCTCTACATTAGATGTCTAGATTTTTTCACCCTACGTAACTGCATCTTTCTACCCTTTGAACTACGTCTCTCCTCCCTTCCCCACCCGTGGTGGCCGCTTTTATATTCTGTTTTTATATATTCAACTTTTTAGAAAAGATTCCACATGTAAGTAAGATTATGCAGTATTTTTCTTTCTGTGTCTGGCCTATTTTACTACTTTTAAGTAGGGGAGAAGCATGTTCTGATATATATTTAAGAAAACTGATTGGGGCTGGGTGCCATGGCTCATACCTGTAATCTCAGTGCTTTGGAAGTATGAGGAGGAAGGATTGCTTGAAGCCAGGCATTCAAGATCAGCCTGGGCAACAAACCAAGACTCTGTCTCTACAAGAAATTTGAAAAATTAGTTGGGCACTGTGGCGTGTTCCTGTAGTACTTGGGAGGCTGAGGCAGGAGGATCACTGGAGCCCAGGAGTTTGGAGGCTGCAGTAAGCTATGATTGTGCTACTGCACTCCAACTACAGCCTGAGTGACACAGCAAAACCCTGTCTCTACAAAAATAAAAATTAACAAAAAAAGAAAAAAAATTGGATGCCTGGTAGACGTGTGGGGGAATGGAATGGGGGTTGCAAGGGAGGATGGAGTAACCATCCAGGTAAGAGATGAAGCTGCTTGTTGGAGGAGGAGGCAGTGGAAGTGTCAACAGGGCAAATGCTAAGAGCCCTTCTCAAGGCACTAGCTCACATCTTGCTGTAACCTGAGTTGACATGAGAGTAAAGCCTTTATAGACTTCAGACTAAACTGTGAATTAGAAATAAAGCACCATTGGTCTGTTATGTTTATATTGAGGATTCACACTGTGTTTGTCCATTTTCACTCTGCTGATAAAGACATCCCTGAGACTGGGTAATTTATAAAGAAAAAGAGGTTTAATGGACTCACAGTTCCACATGGCTGGGGAGGCCTCACAATCATGGCAGAAGGCAAAAGGCACTTCTTACATGGCAGCAGCAAGAGAGAATGAGAATCAAATGAAAGGGGTTTCCCTTATAAAACCTTCAGATCTTGTGAGACTCACTACTACAAGAAGAATATGGGGGAACCACCCCCATGATTCAATTATCTCACTGGGTCCCTCCCACAACATGTGGGAATTATGGGAGCTACAATTCAAAATGAGATTTGGGTGGGGACACAGCCAAACCATATCACCCTCTATAGCTGCCTTCAGCCAACAGAACATGGTTAGTCTCAAGGATGATTCTAAAAAAAACCCTCCTAAGCTACATATGGAAAGTCACTGCATAAAACACATTTTGGCAGCTGTTGTGACATATTATTTATCATTGTGAGTCTTTAAAATTGTGAGTCAAAAATGTGAGTCACATATTTATCATTGTGAGTCAAAAATGCTTGTCGTGATAACAAGTCGTCTGCTGAAACAGCTGCCAAGAAATGTTGTTAACCTCCTTCACAGCTGACGAAGTGGAGAATCTTAGAACCACCCAAGCAGCAAACATCTTCCTTTCAGACCCCGAAACTCTAGCCATTTAGCAAATCCTTTCAGATGAGCAGAGTTCCATCAACTGTAGAGTAAGAACAGACAGAATAGGGAGACAAAACCAATCACATGAATAGAGTTATAGAAGAGCTTAGGGGAATTCTTAGAACAGATCTTAGACGTTAATTTCAAGTGCATTTTGGGAGCTCTTATTTACATATCCCCAAATGGACTTCAATTTTGCCACAGTCAATTCTCATTTAACCTGCTTGATTTAAACAAAACACTCAGGCCTTTAGCGAGCTCTATTTTTAATGAGTAAAAGACTACCATTCTTTAAGGCGGTTTAAATTTTTAACAAGAATTTAGAAGAAGAAACACTCCATTTAAAAATATTTGTTAATGCAGCATGTTGGCTTTCAGAATTGAGGGGAACTGTAGAATCACCAGGTGAGCTAATTCTGCATGCAGATTCCTGGACTATCAACTCCTAGAGAGTGATTTAGGAAGTCTGTGTATGTCCTTGAAATCTCCCGTGGTGTTAAAATACCCCAGGTGAGTCTGATAGAGGGCTTCCCAGAATGAACACACTCTGAAAACAATAATTTAGATTTATAACTGGCTAGTGTCTACTCAAAACTTTACTGGTGCCATTATCCTCATACTGCTGCTCTGTGGCTAAAAAACAATAAATTACAGACAGATAATAAAGAAAGGAAGCAAATCCAACTCTTTAATTTCAAGTCCCATGTCCTTTCCATAAAACTACAGTTTTTTCTCTATGATGGGACCATTTTTCCATCTCTATCATTACATAAATGATGAGGGAATCATTTATTCAAGTAAAATAATTTCATTCTTCAAAACAAATAGTTTAATTGGGAAATAGATGCAAATCCATTGCCAAAATTGGTTAAATGTAGATAAGTACATAGCAGATAATAATTTTTACTTAACATCCTATTACCTAGAGATAATCACTGTTAACTCTATTATAAAGTAATAATAGGTTGTATCTGTGAGGTTAAAATGGAATGAGCAATTCCTACACTACCGAGGAGACAGTACAAATGTGCCTTCTACAGAAAACGTTGGCTACATGTAGCAAAAGCCTTAGAACCCTCACGAGTTGTTATATATTTACCTTCAGCTTTTCTCTGTATCCATTCCTTTACTAACAAGATGAAATTCTGGTAGATCTGCTACCTTTAAACATGATGAGTTTTTTTTTTTTTCAATTTACGGTATCTTTTGCACTTTACCCATGTTACTCAATTGTCTCCTAAAAAAGATTTATTTTATTATTATTATTATTGAGATGGAGTTTCACTCTTGTTTCCCAGGCTGGAGTACAGCCAGGCTCATAGCAACCTCCACCTCCTGGGCTCAAGTAATTCTCCTGCTTCAACCTCCTGAGTAGCTGGAATTACAGGTATGTGCCACCATGCCCAGCTAATTTTTTGTATTTTTAGTAGAGACGGATTTCACCATGTTGGTCAGGCTGGTCTTGAACTCCTGACCTCTGGCTTTGAACACCTGGCCTCAGGTGATTCACTGCCTTGGCCTCACAAAGTGCTGGGATTACAGATGTGAGCTACTGCACCCGGCCTATTATTACTATTATTATAATTCCTATCACTTAGAGACAGCGTCTCACTCTGTCACCCAGGCTGGAGTGCAGTGGCACAATCATTGTTCATTGCAGTCTTAAACTCCTGGGCTCAAGTGATCCTCCCACCTCAGCCTCCCCGAGTAGCTGGGACTACAGATGTGCACCAACACGCCCAGCTAATTTTTACATTTTTTGTAGAGACAGGGTCTTCCTATGTTGCCCAAACTGGTCTCGAACTCCTGGACTCAAGGGATCCTGCTGCCCCTGCCTCCCAAAGCGTTGCAATTACAGGCATGAGCCACTGCACCTGACCTCCCTTCTGTGTCTTCCAGTGTGACGAAGTAACCTCACATCTTCTCTCCAGAGCTACTCCATAGGTCTTGTCACTTGACAGTGGATACGAATACCCAAGCTCTTTTTAAAACACTATTTGATCCAATAGTTCGTATGATTTACATCCCAGCCAGAAAGAAAAAGCAATGATTGCGGTATTCGATAATGGCATTTGTAGCCAAATGTGTAACCTCCCAGTGAGAATGCTGAGGGGGTATTTACTTCCCAGGGAGACTCAGATGAGACAGGCACCCAGCTGGTGTCTCTCCCCCAGGGGACTTCAGGCTTCTCAGCATTTGCAGGTTGGGGTGCCAGTGGGGGAACTGGATGTTTCCTCAACACAGAGTGAGAGAGGCCTCTCCATGTCCCGTGCTGTGAAGGTTGGAAGCAGGTGAGGGTAGTACGATCTTTTTACTTGCTGGCTCACTGTCATGTCACAGTGGCAGTAAAATTCAGAGCTGCGATCTAGGTCAGGCACCAATCAGCAAGCTACTGCTCCTGGGCCAGATCCTGGCAGGTCCATTTGCACGGTATCCTCTGTGGCTGCTTATGCAACACAAAGGCAGAGTTGAGTAGGCGTGGCTGAGATTACATGACCCCAAAAGCATAGAATATTTTTTTTATTGTACTTTAGATTCTGGGGTACATGTGCAGATCATGCAAGATTGTTGCATAGGTACTTTCATGGCAAGGTGGTTTCCTACCTTCACCCCCCCACATCCCCTATACCTGACATTTCTTCTCTTGTTATCCCTCTCCACCCTCCCTCCCATTTCCCTCCCCTTAGTGCCCTGCAATGGACCCCAGTGTGTGATGTTCCCCTCTGTGTCCACATGTTCTTATTGTTCAACACCCACCTAAGAGTGAGAACATGCGGTGTTTGGTTTTCTGTTCTGTGTCAGTTTGCTGAGAATGATGGTTTCCAGGTTCATCCATATCCCTACAAAGGACACGAACTCATTGTTTTTTAGGGCCGCATAATATTCCATGGTGTATATGTGCCACATTTTCTTTGTCCAGTCTACCATTGATGGGCATTTGGGCTGGTTCCAAGTCTTTGTTATTGTAAACAGTGCCGTAGTGAACATATGTGTGCATGTGTCTTTATAATAGAATGATTTATAATCCTTTGGGTATATACCCAGTAATGGGATTGCTGGGTGAAATGGAATTTCTATTTCTAGATCCTTGAGGAATCGCCACATTGTCTTCCACAATAGTTGAACTAATTTTTTTTTAAATCATAAAATATTTACTGTGTGGCCCTTTATATTAAAGTAAGTTTAACGTAAATTTAAAGTAACATCATGTTTCTTGACCTCTGATCTAGACAAAGTAATGTCCCTGAGCCGCAGAGATTTGGGGTGTAATGGAACAGAATCAGAAGGGAAATGCCAAAAGTCACCCATCCAAAACCACCACCCCTCCCTCCCAAAGCCTTCCCAGTGGCCACAGAGGCCTCGGTCGAAGAGTCCCCTCCCTTCCCTGAACTCCTTTTACCGACAAAGTTGCAGACTCATTTCTCTGCAAGATTTCTGTGCGGCTGCTTTCCGACTTGGCATACCCTTACGATAGAAATTATTTTCTAGTGTATCAGCTTAATTGATTCATTTGCTCTGTGTTGCGTGCTATTTTTGTAGATTTAGAATCTGAAATTTATCAGTAGATGAAGCTCCTTGGATATTGCAGGAGTCGCAGTGGGCACAGCACAGAATGAGAGGCCAATGGAGTCTACGTGAACTTTTCATGCAGGTTGGAGCAGAGAATTTCCCTTGGGTAAACTATTTCTAGTAAAAGGACAGTCGAAGGCCACAGAGTACAAACGTGCAGCTGAGCACCAGCCCCACTCCCCACCAGGTGGGTGCCCAGTCTGTAGATGTCTGAACACACTCAGGGCTGCTGAGAACAGTTGAATATGTGAGGCAATGCACGATACTCCCTGTCCCATAGCAGAGACCATAGATTTAGGTATTCAGTTAGGACACTGTTACAGCAGATGGCAGTGAAGTATCTGTTCAACTCAATCAGTCATTTTTGATCATTTTCTATTAGATGGAAACAAAGTATTTTGAGACAGAGATATCTTTTGCTAATATGCACAAGAGTATATTGGCACTAGATTGGGAATGGATTACTTCCTGAGTTAGCTCAAGTAATAATTCATACAATAATATTTAGCATGTGTTTCTGTGTATCTACGATGTGCCAGTAACTCAGCAAGGCTGTTGGAAGACAATGGAGAAAAAAGCAAGAAAACACTCGTCCCTGAGAGGGGTGAGTCGGGGGGTGTTTGGCATGGATGGGTCAGGGGACGTAGAGTCTGATGATGCAAATTCATAAACATTTGACTGATGAGTATGAACTTGACCTTAGAGTCCCATGTTTCCCAAAGTGGAGGATGTGTGTCTCTGGTGCTATGAGGATTTCTGGTAGGATGAGAGCACAGTCCTAATTAGCACTGAGTGGTGCAGGGAGAAAGACACTCCCTTTGCAGTCTTTTTATACTCTTGGATAAGTCAACTAGAGGATCTCCCTTGGGTGTCCCAATACCTTGTCTAACCCTCTAACATTTGCAATCACCTCCTTGTAACAGAGAAATAGTAGCCCTTAGGCCCAGGGCTTTGGCAGAGGGAAGTATCTACCTGCAATCAAAAGTCAATAACAACAAGAGTGTGTGTATGTGGGTTTACATGTTAAATATATTTAATTAAAGTATTTAATTAATACAAATTTTAATTAAAGTGTGATCTGCTTTAATAAAATAAATGAATACAATATAACGAAGGTGACACAAGGTTATGGGGGAAAAATGGGTGAGCTTCATATGTGAATGACTGTAGTTGGGGGAACAGTACCAAGGGTTATCGTCGGTGCACAGGTGTGACTGAGCTCCTTGAAGTTCTGCCTGTCTGGAAATCCAGGCATCTCTCCCCTAAGCTCTTCTCCAGGAGCTCCTGGCAGGGCTACATCTAGGCTACATCCAGAGACATCTGTTTTCTGGCTCTGAGATATAATTCTCCAGCTTCCTCCTCTAGAAATGCAGAGCACATTGCTGCTCTGAGCTCCACCTGCCAGCTGCTCAGCCTGGTTTTAGCTCAAGTGGGAAAAGACGTTCAGGATTTATGATGTTCCCAGAGGACATTGAGAGCCAAAATCTTCACTTGCCAGAGGTCTGTAGTGGAATTATGGAGATGAGAGGTTCTCTCCTGAGAAGGAGTGTGTTGCTCAGCAGAGGAATTTCCAAAGGTCTGAGAGTGTCCAGTGCATGAGGGAGGTGATGCTTTCCATGCACACGGAGAGGGGTAGCAGGTGAGTAACTTTTCCTCTTTTAGCTAATCTTCATGGTCACACACATTCTCCAAGACTATCTGAGCCCCAGGAAGCAGGTGGAGGAGGCTGCCTGTTATTTTCTTGCTTTACCTGCCTTATGATCCTGGGCAAATCATGCCTTTGCTTTGGGTCTCAAGTCCTGACCACGTAAAATGGAGAGGTTGGATAGATGAGTCTTTTTTGTTTCGTTTCTTTAGTGGTTGTTCTTTTTTTTTCTTTCACTTTTCTTCTGACTCCTTCTCTCACTCACTTTTATACTCCCACCCTCTATGTCTCCCACATTTTCCTCTCTCAGTCTATGTATGTATGTATCTAGCTAGCTAGCTCTATATCTGTTTATCTAATGTATCTAACATCTGTCTATATCCATCAATCTATCTGTCATCTATCAATCTATTATCTATCTATCTGCCTGTCTATATCTATCCAGCTTCCTGTCTATCTATCATTTATCTATTTATCTTTTTGTACCTATCTACTATCTATCTATCAATCATCATCATCTATCTGTCTCTTATCTATCTATCTATTATCTATCTATCTATTGAGTTTAGGGATCTGGGCGACCAAGAGGTCTCTGCAGGTAGCATTTGCCATTCTTGGAACCTGCACCAGGAGCTGACCTTGTGTGTTCCATGAGTCACACTAGAAGGTTGCAGCCTGCTCAGGCGTGGTCTCTGACCTGCCTTTCCTGCCCTGCAGCCTGCAGCTTTCTCAGAGAGCACTCCATGGAGATGAAAGCCCTGTGAGGCCAAAGGAACCCCATATATAACCTCAGCTGACCCCTGTAATTTTCTTAATTGCAGGTTAGGTGGTTCCTCCTTTTAGGGGTCTTTAAATCCCATCAGGCTTCTCAGTTCATAGGATCCATTGGAGAATTAGCTGGCAGAGCCTGGAGGGGCGAGGAGGCTGTGCACTGTGCACAGTGTCTTTGCAGTTTTGATAAGATTAGAGTTTATCAAAGCGTAATAAGTTTCCATGCCTGGTGGCTTATTTGGACGATTTCAGGTGACACATAGAAAAGTGAATTCTGATATACAGTTGGAAGTCTATGTGAGTGCAAGGCAGTCTAGAGGTAGGCAAGCAAGCCATTAGGGTACAAAATTACAAATGATTTCCACTTCCCGTGTGTGTAACCCTGACAATGAGTAGAATGAGTGTTCTCTTAGATCCTGAGCCACGGTCCTCACCCTGCCTCACCCCGTGCATGCGTGTGTCCATGTATGTGTGTGTGCATGTGTGTGTGCCTGTGTGCACGAGTGTACGTGTGTATGCATTTGTGTGCATGTGCATGTATGTGTGCAAGTGTGTATGTGCATGTGTGTGTGTGTGTGTGCGCGCACACGCGTGTGTGTCCATCACTGGCATAACTAATTAGTTATTCCAGCTCTATGAAGTCCATAACTAGTACATCAGCATTTTGTGAATACCACTCTTATTACTTAGGAAGGTGGTAAGACCAGAGTCTTGATTTAAAGAAAATTATTAAGTAGTAACATCTGAAGACTTTTTAGGTAGAGAAATTATGCACGTACAGTGAGGGGTTTGGGAAGCAATATGCCAAGTGCCATGTTTCCTGCAGACTCGAAGGGCAGTGAAGCCTCCCTGGCATGATGGTGTCTTTTTTTTTTTTCGTACCGAACTCCTATCGAATCCCAAATCACAGGAATTCTGTTACTCAAAAATAGCCCTACAGTGCCATCCCACTGTACCTGAGAGGTTTGGAGGCTTTTTTTAAAGGCAGGAGGAGAGATGAATGTGTCAAAGGATGTTTTCTTTTTCTCTCAAGTACATCTGTTCTAGTAGAAAACAAAAGACTTCCTCCTCTGACAGTGCAACTCTCAAATACAAGTGATTTCTTTACAAGTTATACATTTAAATGATCTTCAACTACCCCAGACTTTTGACTTTGTCACTGAAAACCGAGGAGGCAGCATTTTGGTTGGAGGTGAGAGGACTTAAGATGATGGCTGAGATCACTGTCGTCGGCAGTAGTGATGTGATTCTTGAGATTCGTGCTGAAAATGTTAGCGGAAACGTGCACATCTGCTGCTGAAACTGTGTCCTTGTCATTTTAGAGAAAGACTGGGGAGAAAAACAAGTGATTACTACATCCCTTTTGGGAGGGTACACTAGAGAAATGGTATCAGGCAAGATAAAGGGCAGAGCCTACTTCACAGGCTCCAGTTCAAGCACAGGAATCCACTGCACTTGAGTAGAATTATAATTTAGAAAGCATAATATATGGTAGATTTTTTCTGATGTTTAATATTTTCTTTAAAATACGAAATAGCATGGGACAGGTACTAGGAATGGACCAAAGAGACTCAGACAAGTATTAAGATACCAGGCAGTCCTGAAAATTACAGACACCTGGAGTCACATACAAAATTGACAGCAATCTGCTGTCTTGTTTCTCCTGTCAAAGGAACATCAGAATCTTTGGCTGAAGCTTATTTCAAGTACTTGAAAATCTATTACAATTGGAAGTACAAAGACTGTACAATCGGGATTTTTACACAAGCTGACAAATTCAGTGTATGTTTTTATCATTAGGATTCTCATAAATATAATAGCGTTTCTTAAAAATGTTCCTTTTACCACCACTTTTGTGAACATTTCCAAAATGTTCCTCTTACCACTTCTTAATTGGCAACTGACTTACCTCTCATTTTCTCCGCCATTGCTTCTGTTAAATTGCTTCAAGTTTCTTGGCTGCCTGATTCTGGGCTTCATCGAGCTCCAGAAACATGGAGTCCATAGTGTGTTTTGTCTTTGCCTATTAATAGCATATATACATTTGAAATATTTTCCCTGCAATAAAAGAATTTTCAGGCACAGTTACTCAGATAGATAGTTTATTATTCTTACAGGCTAAGGTTGCATGCTGATAAACATCACAGCCAGGGTCTCTGGGATATTGTTGTCATTTGCTCAGATACTACCTCATGGGGACAAGATGGCTGCAGTGGGCACATCACCTCCCTATGCCACCCCAGCAGAAAGCTGATCAAAAAGCGGTGGGTAAAGGGCCTTTCTCACACCAAGCTTCCACTGAAATGAGTTATGGAATACAATTCTGAAAACAGAGCTTAGCACACGGTAAATGCTTTAAAGTGTGACTTATTATAGCCACACAAATAAACATGAGTGTTTATGCCTACGCACATTTTAGCTAATCTTTAAACTTTAACATTTTCAGGAACGTAAATGCTATAAATTTCCAAAAACTATCATTTCAAACTTCCTCTTTTACATTCCTGGTATACTTACTTAGTTTTGTAAATTTTGAAGAGTCATTTTCCAATTTTCACATTTTATTGTTGTCAACATTCACTTTCTGAAATCAGAGCAAATGTGTGTGTGTGTGTGTGTGTGTGTGTCCATGTGTAAATGCATGTGTGTGAGAGATTATATAGACATACATAGACCTTTATCTACCCCTGGGAAGAATAAAGCCTTCCCAGAACCCGGGTTCCTCACATTACCTGTGTGAAAGAGAGATTATGTGTTGTTTTATGTTCTTTGATTTTTTTCTCCATAAGATACTAATCAATCACAAGTTCTTAGTTGAAGAATATGAAGATCAGAAAAGGCTGCGTTCCTTTCTGGGATTTACTCATTTATTCAAGAGACATTTATTGAGCAGGCACCAGACCAGTCCCTCCTGGCCCTTGCTGGCAGGTGTGGAAAGCACACGTAGGCAGATAGCTCAAAGTATGCACAAGAACAGTTTCTTCATTGAGAAGTGCCATTGTAACTCAGCTCAGGCCAGGCTGCTCTCAACTTGCAAAGGATATACCAGAGGAAATGTGTGGTGAAGGAAAAGCAGCTTTATTATTCAAATGCCAGCAGTGGAGGAGAATGGCCAGAGTCAAGTCTCAAAGAAACATCTCAACTCTTTCAGCTGAGTGAGGGGGTTTAAGAAGAGAGACTTGGTGTGGGAGACACGCAGGGGTGCTGCAGAATGCTGGGTCCGTGTGTCTTGTTCCAATGGCTATCTTGAGTCATGGCTCCTCCAGAGGTCCAGTTGGTATCACCTTGACCTAGGCCTTGTGGTAGTAGACTAATCATTCATGTGTGTAGTGGGGGAATCCTGTGTAGGGGGATCCTGCAGCTGGGTTTCTAGGCCTGGTTTGTTTCAAAATTAGCCTCTAGAATTTCCAAGCAAGTATATAAGTAAATAAGTGAGCACAGTGTAAGGGAATGCCTGGTGGGAAAGGGAGGGAAATAAAGGGTTCTAAAGTATATTTCAAGGCTGTAGTCTGGGCTTAAGAAAGAAAGTGGGAAAAAACTTCTAAGATGCATTTCAAGGCTGAGATACTGGGTTATACTGTAAAGGAAATAAGCAAGATTGAGGAAGAAAGCATGGCAGGGTGGATGCTCCTTCACGTGGGTGGCTCAGGAGAGCTCATCTGTTGGATGATGTCTGAAGAATGATCTAAACGGGGTGGTGATGTCAGAAGGAGTGGGCTAGGACCATTGGCAAAAGGTCTCTGTCAAAGTGGCCTGCAGTCAGATATAAACTGTGGACTCTGGTTCCTGACAATGAATGACCAAGGTCAATTTGTGGATGCTGTGAACCGCGACAATTTGAGACAGGTCTCAGTTAATTTAGAAAGTTGATTTTGTCAAGGTTGAGGATGCATGTCCATGACACAGCCTCAGGATGTCCTGACGACGTGTCCCAAGGTGGTCACAGCACAGTTTGGTTTTATACATTTCAGGGAGACATGCAACATCAACCAATATATGTAAAATGAACATTGGTTTCGTCCGGAAAGGTGGGACTTCTCCAAGCAGGGAGGGGGATTCCGGGTCACAGGTAGGTAAGAGACAAGTAGTTGCATTCTTTTGATCAGCCTTTCCAGAGGAGGAGATCATATATGTATTCATCTCAGTGAGCAGAGGAATGACAGAATAGAATAGGAGTAAGGTTTGCCCCAAGCAATTCTCAGCTTGACTTTTCCTTTTAGTTTAGTGATTAAAGGTCCCAAGATATTTTCCTTTTACAATAGGATAGGCGGCAAATGATTGATTCTGTCTGATATTAGGGTCCAGTCACCTCCCCCTCTCTATTTTTTGGAGGAAAAATGTTATCAGCCTTTCTACCCATGCTTTTCTTATCTCACTGGATTTGGCATTGAAGGCTATCAAAGAACCATGGACCTGCTAGGTGAACTGGGGGCATGTGTTTCTTTTTGCTTTGCTCGGCTGCAGGAAACTCAGTGGTCAGTTGTATTCTGTCCTCCTCTCAAGAAACCTAATAGGATAATCTAGAGTTGAAAAAATTGATGTTTTCTATAAATTCTGTCATATTGACAGAACTAGACAATCTGACCTGAGGCAGAACTAACATTCAGAAAATAAACATGATTTGAGTTCTTACAAGAGGATTTCATCACCCAGTTGGAATCTAGCTTGTTTGAGAATGGGGGCTGGAATGTTAAGATATTATTGTCTGCAGAAGTCTCTAAGATCTTCTTGTCAGCCACATTCACTGTTATACTAATTTTTTGAAGTCAGATCTTTGTGGCATGGGGAAGTGAAAATACAAATATTATACCTAATAGTCAGGGAAAACTCCATATATTTCCACAGTCTAGATGTGGTCATTCATTTATCAAAGTGCTTGGAGAACTGTCAAAAGGATTTTGTATTGTTTCGTGGTTTTGGTTTGATGTTTTAATGTTTTCAGCAGCATATCAATCCATCTAAATTTCATATCTAAGGAAGATGAAAAAGAGAAGGATGCTTTAGTTGTCCTTACAGAAAGTGATGATTAGAAGTGCCAGAATTTTTGTGTCTAAGGCATTTTGTTGTTAGAAGAATTTGGTGTTAACATCAAGTTATTGTAGACACCAAAAACAAACAAACAAACAAACAAAAAACAATTACTTCATCTACTGAGTGACCCATTTGTAGATTTGATTATCCATCAACTCATATATCCAATTATCCATACATCCACCCACCAATCCAACCATCTATCACTCATGCATCCATCCACCTGTGCATCCATCCACCTGTGCATTCACCTGTGCATTCACCCACCTATGCATCCATTCATCCATGCGTCCACCAATGTGTCCAAGCCTCCACGTGTTGAGATTCATGTGGGGTGGCTGGCAAACAACAGAGCCTAATTTTAATAACAAAAGAATGGGGAGATGTTGGAATTCACTTGGGGTGGCTGGCAAAATATTAAGGAAATATTAAGGAAAGTTATAGATTATAGTCTCAAACCTTTTGGGAGTCCAAAAAGTTTTACTGGGACAGGCCAAAGGCGGCCATCCATTAAGTTAGGGAGAAGATAGAGATGATAAAAGCCTTTCTCAGTTTAACTCTGTTTACCTCACATCCCTTTGTCTCTACTCTGTTTACTCACATAAACTTTGTGCTGGATGGTCTTCTCAGGGGGGAGATCAAAAGGGGCACCACCTGTGACCTCAATCACATCGGGGTCACCACATGAGACATTTATCACCACCTGTGGAGGTCTGGCCTGCAGACCCTGACTCAATGATGGATGAATAAATGCACTCTCACACCTGGTTCAGTGATTCAAGAGGGCTGGACTGCTTTTTGAATTTTATCCACACCTTCACCAATATCTGCTATATTTATAGATTCTGGGTATTAGACTTGGTCGAATGCATAGTTTGTGAAAAATTTCTCCCATTCTGTAGGTTGTCTGTTTTTTCCCTTGTTTCTCTTACTTTGTAGAAACTTTTTAGTTTAATTAGGTATCACTTAACAATTTTTGTTTCTGTTGCAATTGCTTCTGAGGACTTTAGCCATAAATTATTTGTCAAGGTCAATATTGAGATGGATATTTCCTAGATTTTCTTCTAAGATTTTTACATTTTAACATCTTAAGTTTAAGTTTTAATTCATCTTGAGTTAATTTTTGTGAATGCTAATAGGTAAGAGTCCAGTTTCATTCTTCTACATATGGCTACCCAGCTATCCCAGTACCATTTATTGAATAGGGAGTCTTTTCCCCATTACTTATTTTTATCAAGTCAAAGATCAGACGGTTGTAGGCATCCAGCTTTATTTCTGAGTTCTTTATTCTGGTTCATTAGTCTGTCTGTCTGTTTTTGTACTAGTGTCATGCTGCTTTGGTTACTGTAGCCTAATGTTATAGTTTGAAGTCAGATAATGTGGTACTTCTGGCTTTGTTCTTTTTACTTAGGATTGTTTTGACTATTTGGGCTCTTTAATGGTTCCATTTGAATATTAGCACTTTTATTCTAATTCTTTGAAAAAAATTGATAGTTTGATAGGAATGGTGCTGAATATGTAAATTACTTTTCATAGTATTATTAAAATAATATTTTAATAATATTGATTCTTCCAATCCATGAGCATGGAATATTTTTTCATTTATTTGTGTCATCTCTTGATTTCTTTCAGCAGTGTTCTGCAGTTCTTCTGACATAGATCTTTCACCTCCTTGGTTAGCTATATTCCTGTGTATCTTATTATTTTTTCTAGGTATTGTAATGGGGATTACATTCTTGATTTGTCTCTCATTTTAAGCATTATTGACATATAGAAATGCTACTGATTTTTGTACATTGATTTTGTTATCTATTAGTTCTACGAGTGTTTTGGTGAAGTCTTCAGGGTTTTCAAGGTGCAGAATCGTATCATCAGTGGAGAGAAATAGTTTAACTTCTTTTCATATGTGACGGCCTTTTCTTTCTCTTGCCTGATTACTGTGGCTAGGATTTTAGTACTATGCTGAATAGGAGTGGTGAGAGTGGGCATCCTTGTCTTGTTCCAGTTCTCAATAGGAATGGTTCCTGCTGTTGTCCAGTATGATGTTGGCTATGGATTTTTCATTAGTGACACATAACTGTTTTGAAACATGTTTCTTTGATGCCTAGTTTGTTGAGGATTTTTAGCATGAAAGGATGTTGAATCTTATCAAAAGTATTTTCTGCATCTGTTGAGATGATCATATGGTTTATATCTTTAATTCTGTTTATGTAGTGATTAACATTTATTGATATGTATATGAACCAATCTTGCAGCCCAGGAATAAGCTTTCTTTCTTTTTTTTTTTTTTTTTTGTTTGAGACAGAGTCTCACTCCGTCACCAGGCGCCAGACTGGAGTGCAGTGGCGCGACCTCGGCTCACTGCAACCTCCGCCGCCCGGGTTCAAGCAATTCTCCTGCCTCAGTAGCTGGGACTACAGGCACGCACCACCACGCCGAGCTAATTTTTTTGTATTTTTAGTAGAGATGGGGTTTCACCATGTTGACCAGGATGGTCTCGATCTCTTGACCTCGTGATCTGCCCGCCTCGGCTTCCCAAAGTGCTGGGATTACAGGCATGAGCCACCACGCCCGGCCCAGGAATAAGCTTTCTTAATCATGATGAATTAACTTTTTGATATGCAACTGGATTTTGTTTGTTAGTATTTTGTTGAGAATTTTTGCTTCTGTGTTCATCAAGAACAATGGCCTAAAGTTTTCTTTGTGCTTTTTCTTTTTTTTTTTTGGAGACAGAGTTTCCCTCTTGTCATACAGGCTGGAGTGCAATGGCACAATCTCGGCTCACTGCAATCCTACCTCCCAGGTTCAGCCTCAGCCTCTGGAGTAGCTGGGATTACAGGCACTCATTGTGTCTCTTCCAGATTTTGGTGTCAGGCTGATGCTGGCTTCATACAATGAGTGAGGGAGGAGTCACTCTTCCTCATTTTTTGGGAATAGTTTCAATAGCATTGGTGTCAGTTCTTTGTATGTCTGGTGGAATTTGGCTGTGAATCCATCTTTTCCAGGGCTTTTTTGGTTGGTTGGTTTTTACTACTGATTCAGCTTTGGAACATGCTTCAATCTTGGGAGATTATGTGTTTCTAGAAACTTATACATTTCCTCTAGATTTCTAATTTCTGTACATAAAACTGTAGTAGTCACTGAGGATCTTTTGTATTCCTGTGGGGTCAGTTGTAATGTCACCTTTGTCATTGGTAATTGTGTTTATTTGGATTTTCTCTTTTTCTTTGTAAAGTAGGTAGGCTGTCACTCTTTTTTATTCTTTCAATAAATCAACTTTTGGTTTCCCTGATCTTTCGTATGGATTTTTACCTATCAGTTTAATTCAGCTATTCTCTTATTGTAGTTATTTATTTCCCTCTGTTAGCTTTCTGGTTGTTGTTGTTTGTTTGTTTTTCTAGTTCCTCTGGGTACAATGTTAGAATTAGTTTTTTATTGTGTATGTACCACATTTTCTTTTTCTAATCTGTCACTTATAAGCATTTAGGTTGATCATGAATCTAATCTCTGTGTTCATTTGTCTTGATGGAATTTGAAATAGATTTCAGCAGTTGTGCTAAAAACGCTGAGAGTTGTATACCCCACAGAGAGAGAAACAACAGGGTGGCTTATTATTTTAGCATGGGGACACTGTCTGCACTAGATGACTATGGTCAGGTTAGACAAGCCCTGCCCCCAAATAAAAGATTTGAAATCTTTTTAACTACTTGATACGGGCATTTAGCACTATAAACTTCCCTAGTAACACTGCTTTAGTTTCATCTCAAAGATTTTGATATGTTTATTTTCTATTTTCATTAATTTCATAGAAGTTTTTGATTTCTGCCTTAATTTCATTGTTCACCAAGTCATTCAGGAACACATTGTTTAATTTCCGTGTAATTATGTGGTTTTAAAAGATCTCTGTGGTATTAATTTCTATGTTTATTGCACTATGGTCCAAGAGGGTGCTTGATATAATTACACTTTAAAAAATTTTATTGAGAATTGCTTTATGGCTGAGCATGTGGTTGATCTCAGAATATGTTCTGTGTGAAGATGAAAATAATGTCTATTTCATGTACGTTAGGTGGAATATTCTGTAGATGTCTCTTAAGTCCCATTGGTCTAGTGTTAAGTTTACTCCAGAATTTCTTAGTTTTCTGTCTCAGTGATCTGTCTAATGCTGTCAGTGGGGTGTTAAAGTATCCTACTTTTATTGTGTGGCCGTCTAAGTCTTTTTGTAGGTCAATAAGAGTTTGTTTTTATGAATCTGGGGTGCTCCAGTATTGGATATGTATATATTAAATATATATATATATATATGTATGTATGTGTGTATATATATATATATACACACACACACACATATGACAGTTATGTCTTTGCGAAGGGTTTTTAAATGAGGAAGAAGGTGATTGCTTGGAGAAGAATAGACAGAGGGTACTTGGGGATTTGCAGAATTATTCTTAACATGCTATGTGACTGACTAAGCCTGGTGACCTCTCTCAACCTCAAGGACTTCATCTAGTAAAGGACGATATCATTTTCCCGCCTACCTCCCAGGGTTGTCATGGGACCCATAGATGTGAAGGAGGTTTGAAAGGTGTGATGTGTTGTAGGAAAAAGGAGAATTTTTATAAGAGGTAGGAGAAGATTGACAGCATAAATAGGTTAGGAAATGGATCACAGCAGTTTGTGCATGCCGGCATGTTGGTTTACATTAGACCCACAGCAAGTTGAATGAGGTGTTCTTGTCTGTACATGAAACTGAGTTTCTAAAGGAAGATTTCATTTTAAATTAGGCAGTGATTGAATTGATGCCAATGCTCATTAAATGTTTTCTTGTACCTACTGGCAACTTCAATAAGAGGCTGACAAAATTGATTTCCATACTATTTGGAGACATTGGAAAAAATATGGAGCCCATCAGAAGCTGAATCTCAGCCTTAACACTCTCTGAATGGGATTACCCTAGAGATTGATCACAAAAATAATAGGAGGTGTTGGATATATTAATCAGTTTAATTTAATTATTCCACAAGGTATACATATATCAAACATTACATTTTACCCCATAAATATAAGCAGTTGTTATCTGTCAAATAAAAGTGTTTAAAAAAACGCCCTGTGTGGGGGAGTCATTGAATTCTATGATTTCAAAGTACAAATAAGGAGTCTCGGATGATGAAATACTGTTTTACAATGTAATAGTTTTTTGTAAAAAAAAAAAAAAGGAAAAACAAACTATTTGTCTAAATTAGTAACGTGCTTGTTAAAAGATAAGAAAAATTGAAGTTTTCTCTTAATAATGTTGAGTGCTATAGAATTTACTTTTGGTTTTTCTAGTAATATAATAGTCAGGGACTTTTTACATCTTGTCTTGCTTTATGTAGCTATGCAAAAGAGTCCACGTGTGTGATCAAAGGCATAGATCACAAAACAATAGAGTTGAATGCCTTATAATATGGAAGAAATACCTTTGGAGATACCAGTTTCATATATATGTGTATATATATATATAAAATCCTGAAATGCTATTCATAAGTGTTGGACTGCACATCAGAATCGTTCTTATTATAATAATGTGGTAGACTACCTAATTCACAATTTAAGCTGAATTAATGAACTTATATCACCTGACTTATTTGCCTGAAGAAAGACATGGTGGAAAATGTGTGAAATAAAGCAACAATAAGCTAAAAATTAAAATCCTGTTATAAGCTTGAATTCACATTTTGTAATTGAAGGATTAGAAGGATAAATATTCACAAGCTATGCTGTAGCCTCACTGTGTGTTCTTGGAGGACTCATGTGGAGAAAATTGCTAGAAATAGGCAAGTATGTTGTACAGAATTCTATTTCTTGCCACTTTTGTCTGCCTTCTCTGACACATAGTAATTACAAAGGTTTTAAGGGGAAAGAGAAGCATTATTATTTCTCTTTCCTGTCAGGTTTTCCCATAAGGACATAAAGCCTTTATTTTGTTATATGTGCATTTATATGGAAGTTTTGAAACTAGCCGACCTGTTTTGAGTGCTAGTTTGGGAGTGTGGGATAGAATTTTGGAGGTCCAGGTTCAAGGACCCCGAGAGGCATTCGGAACCTGTCTTTCCAAACTTATGTCTCCATCCTCCTCCATCCCCTAAACTCACTTGACAGTTAAGCAAGACCACCCCGTTCAGCCTATGAGAGTTTCCCAATAGTTTAGCGTGTATTAATTAATCCATGCACCCTCTGTTTCACGCATTGTAGGAGGGTTCCACATACAAAATAAACTTAGATTCCTTCCTTGCACACAAGGAGATCTCAGCATAGCATAGAGACTGGTGTCTCTTATACTGCACTTACATTGCAAATCAGATGAGAACATCACTAAGGAAGCTGCTCACCTGCCTAGGGCAGAAGGTGTGTTTTTGTTTTTAAGATAGAATCTCACTCTCTCATCCATCCTAAAGTGCAATCACAGCTCACTGCAGCCTCAAACTCTGGGGCTCAGGTGATTTCTTTCACCTCAGCCTCTTGAGTATCTGGGACTACAGGTGCAAGCCATCATGTCTGGATAATTTTTTGCATTGCTTTTAGAGATGGGTTTTTACCATGTTGCCCAGGCTGGTCTCAAACTCCTGGGCTCAAGTGATCCACCTGCCTTGGCCTCCCAAAGTCCTAGGATTACAGGCATGAGCCATCACACTCAGCCTTGGAGTCAGGTTTTAAAAGAAGAGTAGAAATTTGCCAGGAACAAATACGGGTAAAAGTAAGAAACCTGTATATGGACAACCGCCATGTGCCAGCACCTGACAACCTCCATTTCAGATTTGGTTCTATGGATGTGACTATTTTAGATATCTCATATAAGTGGAATTATGCAGTATTTGTTTTTCCATTACTGACTTACTTTGCTTACTACAATGTTCTCCAGTTCACCTGCGTTGTTGCAAATGTCAGAATTTCCTTTCTTCTTAAAGATTAAATCCTATTCCATCGCATGAATGTAGCACGTTTTCTTTACTCATTCATCAGTTGGCAGACACTTAGGTTGTTTCTGAATCTTGACTATTGTTAATAGTGCTGCAGTGAACATCAAACATGGGGATGCTAGTATCTTTTTGAGATTCCAAGTTTTATCCTTTTGTATAAACACACAGAAGCAGGATTGCTGGACCATATGGTAGTTCTATTTTTAAGGTTTTGAGGAACCTGGACATTGTTTTCCATAGAGGCTGCCCCATTTTGCATTCCCAACAATTGTGTGCAAAAGTTGCAATTTCTCCACATCCTCACCAACTCATGCCGTCACCACACACACACACACACACACACACACACCGCATGCACACGCACACAGGCCTATCGATCTATCGATCCATCGATCGATCTAACTATTCATATCTATTTGCATATACATTAGCCATCCTAACAGGTATGAGATGATTCCTCATTGTAGTTTTGATTTGCATTTCTCCAATAATTAGGGACATTGATCATCTTTTTATACACCTGTTGGCAATGTGTATGCCTTATTTGAAGAAATGTCTATTCATGTCCTCGGCCCATTTTAAAAAAATTAGATCGTTAGTTAGTTTGTTTTACTTAGTTGAGTTAGTTTGTTTTTGCTATTAATAATTATCTCAAGCTTCTAAGCAAGTAGCCAAGGCTGTCACTGCTCATTTTAGTCACTAGCACCTGCCAAGTCACAGTAACCACACAGGAGGGTTAATTCACATTTCAAACTCATTATTCAGCTTGGATTTTAATAGTTTTATACTTTTTCTCCAGAGTATTCGTCTCGGTAGAGCTAGCTAATCAGGTTTAGGTTTTAATTAAACAGCTGTCATTTGCTTGCCAGCTCTGTGGCAACTTGATGTTATATTAAATTTTAATTTAGCCTAGGCTGGATAAAAAGTATATTTCAAACAACAAAGAACCACTGTTAGTAGGTTACAGTTGTAATTAAGCAGAGGCTGACTGACATACCGATAGATTCACACACAGGGGAATGATTAGGGATAAACACATAAGTCATTACTGAGTCTTGCGGCCTCGTTGTGGGAATAAGCAGGGCACAGTTGAGTCCATAGAAGCTTAGGGCAGAAGAGGACAAAATATTTTAACTACTATATCTTCAGTGTTTTTCTCCCCTTCTTTTGTCTAATCCCCTCTCTTCTTCTGAAAATCAATTTACATATACATCAGGATGCTTGAAGTGGCCCCGCATCTCACCGATGCTCTCTTCATTCTCCTTCTCCTTCTCTTCCTCCCCCTTCTGTTTTCCTCCTCCTTCTGTCTTCCTCCTTCCCCTCCTCCTCCTTCTGTCCTCCTCCTTCTCCTTGTGTCTTCCTCCTCCTTCTGTCCTCCTCCTTCTCCTCCTCCCCTTTCTGTCCTCCTCCTCCTCCTTGTGTCTTCCTCCTCCTTCTGTCCTCCTCCTCCTCCTTTTTCTCCTCCCCCTTCTGTCCTCCTCCTCCTCCTCCTTCTGTCTTCCTATTCTCCTCCTCTCCTCCTTTTTCTCTCTCCTTCTATTTCATTTTATCCTCCTCTTTCTATTCTTTGTCATTGCCATCATCTTTAAACTTTCTTTTCTGTTTTTGTTTCATTTTAAATTGTTTCTATTGATGTATCTTTAAGTTTACTACAAATTATGTACATTTATATAAAATTTATATAAAATTATGTAAACGTACCATAAATTATATAATGCTTTCTGTATTATCTAATCTGTTGTTAATCCTGGATAGTTTTATCTCATATATTATAGTTTTAACATCTAGAATCTTGATTTGAGTCTTTTTGTTTCTCTTCCATGTTTCCACTTAATTTTTAAAACATTTAAAATAAAACTATAATAACTATTTTAATGTCCTTGTATGCCATTTCCTTCATCTGTGTAAGTTCTGGGTTGACTTTTAAAATTTTTTCTAAATTTTAACTTTTATTTTAGATTCAGAGGGTCCATGAAGAATTGTTCCATGAGAAAACTGTGTGATGCTGAGATTTGGATATTGGCCCCAATACCCAGATAGTGAGCACAGTATCTGATAGGTAGTTTCTTTAGCCCATCCCGCCTCCACCCTCTAGTAGTCCACAGTGCCTAATTTTCCCATATTTTATGTCCATGTGTGCTTTTTATGTCTACTTCTAAGTGAGAAAATGCGCTATTTGGTTTTCTGTTTCTGCCTTAATTTGTTTAGGATTATGGCCCCCAGCTACACCTATGTTGCTGCAAAGGACATGATTTTATTCTTGATAATTCATGACCTTGACAAACGGTAGCCTCCACCTCCCTGACTCAAGCGGTCCTCCCACCTCAGCACCCACCGCAAAGTAGCTGGGACAGCAAGTGCACACCACCATGCCTGGCTTGTTTTGTATTTTTTTTTAAATACAGGATTTCATTATGTTGCCCAGGCTGGTCCCAAGTGCCTAAGATCAAGCAATCCACCCACCTTGGCCTCCTGAAGTGCTGGAACTAGAGGCATGAGCCACTGTGCCTGGTCAATTTCATTCTTTTTTATTGCTGCATATTATGCCATGGTGTATATGTTCCATATTTTCTTATCCAACCTACCATTGATGGGCACCTGGGTTAATTCTATTTCTTTGCTCTTGTGAGTAGTATAGTGATGAACATACAGGTGCATGTGTCTTTTGATAGAATGATTTATTTTCTTGTGGGTATATACAAGGTAATGGGATTGCTGGGTTGAATGGTAACTCTTGTTTTAAGTTCCTTGAGAAATCTCCAGACTGCTTTCCACAGTGGCTGAACTAATTTGCGTTCCCACCAATAGTGTATAAGCATTCCCTTTTCTGTTCAGCCTCATGAGCATAGGTTGGCTTTTGGCTTTTTAATAGCAGGTATTCTGACAGTGTGAGATGACATCTCATAGTGGCTTTGATTTACATTTCTCTGATGATTAGTGATGACAAGTGTTTTTTAATATTTGTTGGCCACTTGAATGTCTTCCTTTTAGACATATCTGTTCATGTCCTTTACTCATTTTTAATTGATTCATTTATTTTTTAATTGTTGCTTTGTTTAAGTTCCTTATAAATGCTGAATATTAGACCTTTGTTGGATGCATGGTTTGCAAATATCAGCTCCCATTCTGTAGATTGTCTGTTTGCTCTGTTGATAGTTGCTATTGCTGTGCAGGGGCCCATTAGTTTAATTAGATCTCACTTATCTATTTTTGTTTTTATTGCAGTGCCTTTGGTGACTTAGCCAAAAATTCTTTGCCAAGGCCAATGATGAGAAGAGCATTTCCCAGTTTGTCCTCCAAGATTTTTACAATTTTATGTCTTACATTTAAATCTTTAATCCATATTGAGTTAATTTTCTGTGTGGTAAGATGCAGGGCATCCAGCTTCAGTCTTCTGCATATGGATATCAGCACCATTTATTATTCAGCAATAGGGAGTCCTGTCCCCATTGCCTGTTTTGGCCAGTTCTGTCAAAGATCAGATAATTGTAGATATACAACTTTATTTCTGAGTTTTGTATTCTTATCCATTTGTCCATGTGTCTGTTTTTTATGCCAGTACCATGCTGTTTTTATTACGGTGGCTTTATAATATAGTTTGAAGTCAAATAGTGTGATACCTTTGGCTTTGTTATTTTTGCTTAGAATTGCTTTGGCTCTTTGCATTCTTTCTTGATTTCATATACATTTTAGAGTGATTTCTGCTAAGTCTGTAAAATATGGCATTGGTAGTTTCATAGAAGTAGCATTTAATCCGTAAATTGCTTGGGCATTATGGCTACTTTAATGATATTGATTCTTCCAGTTTATGGACATGAAATGGTTTTCCATTTATTTGTAATGACTCTGATTTCTTTCAGCAGTGTTTTGTAGTTCTTGTAGAGATCATTTATCTCCTGACTAGGTGTATACCGAGGGCTTTCATGTTCTGTAATTGTAAGTTGGATTAGGTTCTTGATTGTGCTCTCAGCCTAAATCTTGTTATTGTATAGAAGTGCTACTGATTTTTGTACATCAACTTTGTATCCTGAAGATTTACCAAAGTTACTTATAAATTATAGGAACCTTTTGGGAGACTCTTTAGTATTTTCTAGGTATATAATTATATTGTCAGCAAAGAGAGATAGTTTTATATTTACCTTTTATCCCTTATTCTTGTCCAATCGCTCTAGCAAGGACTTCCAGTACTATGTTGAATAGGAGTGGTAAGAATGGGCATTCTTGTCTTATTCTAGTTCTCAGTGGGAATGGTTCTAGCTTTTGTCCATTCAGTATGATGAATGGTCTGGGTTTCTCATAGATGGACCTGTTAGTTTGAGGTATGTTCCTTTGATGCCTAGTCTATTGGGAGATTTTATCATAAAGAGATGTTTGATCTTATTGAAAGCTTTTTTATGGGTCTATTGAGATGATTATATGGTTTTTGCCTTTTATTTTGCTTATGTAGTAAATGGCATTTATTGATATGTGTATGTTGAACTAGCCTTGCATCCCAGGAATAAAGTCTACTTGATTGTGATATATTAACATTTTGATGAGCTGCTGGATTTTGTTTGCTGGTATTTTGGTGAGGATTTTTGTGTCTATGTTCATGAGGAATTTTTAAATATTGATTTAAAGTTTTATTTTTTACTCTACATTTGCTAGATTTTAGTATTGGGGTGATGCTGATTTCATAAAATGAGTCATTGTGGAGCCCCTCCTCTTCAATTTTCTGCAATACTTTCAGTAGGATGGGTATCAGTTCTTTTCACATTTGGTAGAATTCAGCTGTGAATCCATATGGTTCAGTGCTTTTTTGGTTTGTAGGTTATCTATTACTGAATCAACTTTACAAGTTGACATTGGTGTATTTAAGATTCAATCTCTTCCCTGATTCAATTTTGGAAGATTGTGTGCTTCCAGGAATTTATCCGTTTTCTCTAGATTTTCTTATTTGTGTGCAGGTAATCTTAGTAGTCTCTAAAAATCTTTTTTTATTTCTGTAAAATCAGTTGTAATGTCATCTTTGTTGTTTCTTATTGTGCTTATTTGAATATTTTCTTTCTTTTTATTTGTTAATCTAGCTATCAATCTTATTTATTTTTTCAAATAACCAAATCTTAGTTTTATTCATCTTTTGTATGGATTTTTGCATCTCAGTTTCATTAGGTTCTCTAATTTTAGGAATTTCTGTTATTCAGACAGCTCTGGTGTTGGTTTGTTCTTCTTTTATAGTTCCTTTAGGTCCAGAGTTAGAGTGCTAATTTGATAACTTTCTAACTTCTTAATGAAGGCATTTAGGGCTATGAAGTTTCTTCTTAACACTGCTTTGGCTGCATCCCAGAGATTTTGGTAAGTTATGTCCTTATTTTTGTTAATTTCAAATAATATTTTTCCTGTCTTAATTTAAATCTCCATTCAGGAATTATTCATAAGTTATTTTGTTTTCATGTAGTTGTGTGATTTTGAGAGATCTTCTTGGTGTTTTCTATTTTTATTGCAGTGTCATTCAAGTGTGTACTTGGTATGCTTTCAATTTTTAAATTTATTGAGGCTTGCTTTAAGACTCATCATGTAGTTTATGTCAGACTATGCTCTCTTCTTCAGATGAGAAGAAGATATATTATATTGTTGTTGGGTGGAGTGTTCTGTAGATGTCTATTAGGTCCAGTTGTTCAAGTGTCAAGTTTAAGTCCAGGTTTTTGTTTCTTTGTTAGTTTTTTGCCTCAGTGAGCTGTCTAATGCTGTCAATGGTGTGTTAGAGATTTCCACTCTTCTTATCTGGTTGTTTAAGTTATTCATAGACCAAGAAGTTGTTTTATGACTCTTGGTGCTCTAATGGTGGCAATTGTGAGTGTGTATATATATATATATGTGTGTGTGTGTGTTATATATATATATATATATATATATACATATTTAAAATATATATTTATTTAGGACAGTTAAGGCTTCTTGTTGGATTATACTCTATCTTTATGTAATTCCTTTCATTGTCCTTCTTAATTTTTATTGGCTTAAAATCTGTTTTATCTACTGTAACAATAGTAACTTCTGCTCTTTTCTGTTTTCTGTTTTCATATTACATCTTACACCACCATTTTACTTTGAGCCTATTGGTGCCACTATATGTGAGACAGGTCTCTTGAAGATGGTTGGGTCTTGTCTCTTTATCCTGCCTGATGTTCTATGTCTTTTAAGTGGGAGTGTTTAGCCCTTTTACATTGAAATTTAGTATTGGTATTGATATGTATAATTTTAATCCTGTCATTGTGTTGTTAGTTGGTTTTTATATAGACTTGATCATATAGTTGCTTTATTGTGCCTGTGGGCCATGTACTTAAGCACACTTTTGTGGTAGCAGGTGTCATTCTTTCAAATCCATGTTCAGCACTCCATTAAAGACTTCTTGTAAGGTTGGTCTAATTGAAATGTGTTCCCTCAGCATTTACCTGCCAGAAGAGGATTTTATTTTTCCTTCACTTATAAAACTTAGTTTCTTTTGTGTATCCTTGCACTTGCAACTGTGTTCTGAGGTGCAAAGGGGAGAGAGAGGTGACCCTCCCCACCACATCTCTTTTGGGTCTTGGAGGTGCTGCCTCTGAAAACTGGAACTGTGCCCCCAGTTTTGTTGTTGTTCTCAGGTTTTTCAGGCCATGGGGCTCCCTTGGGGAGACGTCTGGTAGGAAAATAGGCCACATCTTTGCCACACCAGCCCTGTGCAGGGAGGCATGCTTAGGTCCCAAACCAGCCCACAAACCTGTATGACTCGGACCTCTCAGTCACACAGATTTCTGAGAATGTGGGCTCCTCCCTGATTCAAGTCCCAGCTCAGCACTCTTGAGTTGCACCCTGCAGCCATGGGGTACTAGGATTTGCTCACAATTCCCTCCCTCAGATGTTTTGGGTTGGTTTCCAGGTGCAGTTGGAGATTTGAAGGGCTCAAGGCTGCTGGAATGCACTTAGGTGGAGTAAATTTATCCAGGCTGGGCAGTGGGGGCTGTACTGTGTACATGTCCCTACAGGGTAGGTAACCAGGCAGGGTCCCTGGGAGGGGCTGGTGGGCAGGCAGATCTGCAGGACAGGTATGCCCCAGCCCCACAGAGAAACGGATCCTTCTTCTCTCTGGCGGTTAGTTGGTGCCAGGGCCTCTCAGAGGGAGACAGGCAGCCCTTAGGGATGGGTGCTTGTAGCTGGGCTCCACCAGAGCTCACTCACACTCTAAGGTCCCTGGCTGTGTGCCTGCTGCAGCTCCAACTCCAACTAATCTCTGAGCAGATGACCCTGCCAGCTCATGCATTTGTGGGAGTGTGGGACACCTTACGGCAGCTAGGATCCCAGAGGTCTGTGCTGAGAGTGAGCAGTTGCCCAGTCCCTTCATTAACCCCTTCTCCAGGTACGGTTTGAGATCAGGAACTAGCCATAGCATTCAGGCATCCCACACAGGGTCCCCAGCTTTGTTCAGCCTCAGTGACTGAGTCTTTTCTCCATTCACATGTGGCATTTTCTCCCTAAAGATCTGTGCAAATCATGTTTTGCACATGTTCTCTCTCTGTGGGAGCAGCACTCCCCAGTTACATCTAGCTGGCAATCTCAGAAAAAGTCTGGGTTGATTTCAATTGTGATTTTTCTCCTCTTTATGGATACTATTTTTCTTTCTTTTTTAAAACATATCTGGTAATTTTTTATTGAATGCAAGACATTGTTATTTTACCTTTTTTAGTGTTGGATATTTTTGCATTGCTACAAATATTTTTACAATCTGTTTTGAGATAAAGTTATTTAACGATTTTTGACATGGTTTTTATAATTTGGCAGGTAAAACTGGAGCAGCTTTTATTCTAAGGCTAATTATTTCCCACCACTAAGGTAAGAATCTTCTGAGCATTCTACCAAATGAACCATGAGCTCAAACCTTAGTTTGTGATAATTAAGGCAGTTTCTCTCTTTTGGTTAAAAACTTATATTGAAAAAAATATAATATTTGTATTTCTTTCCTGTTTCTTAATGCCTAGCTTGATGCTTTTCAATCGAATCTTTAGTCAAGATGCTATTAGTTGCAAATGATAGAAAGTTCAATTCACAATGACTTAAACAAATTGGTTCACACATCACAGGGGTAACAGGCATCAGATTCAGTGTGATCCAGCATCTCAGGTATTGATTCACAAGAATGTGACTCTTTCTACCTCTTTAGCTTGTGTTTCTTGATTTGGAATTTACTCCCAGAAATCCTTTTATCTTAAAAGGCTCCTAGCATCTCCCTATCTGCATGCTCATAGTTTAGAAAGCTCAGGGGAGGGCTGGGCACAGTGGCTCACTCCTGTAATCCCAGCATTTTGAGAGGCTGAGGCAGGCAGATCACCTGAGGTCAAGAGTTTGAGACCAGCCTGACCAACATGGAGAAACCCTGTCTCTATTAAAACTACAAAATACAAAATTAGTCGGGTCTCACTACAGTAGCGTGCCTGTAATCCCAGCTACTCAGGAGGTTGAGACAGGAGAATCGCTTGAACCCAGGAGGAGGGGGTTGCGGTGAGCTGAGATAGCACCATTGCACTCCAGCCTGGGCAACAAGAGTGAAACTATCTCAAAAAAAGAAAAAAGAAGAAAGCCCAGGGGAAAGATAAATTATATATATATTTGTCTTCAAAATAGTTCCAGGCAATGTTTTGGGATTTAATCTCACTAATATGTCTTGGGTTGCCTGATCAAACTTGAAGGAATCATTGTGGATATATGAAATATTCTGATATTTTTGTTTATCAGGCTTGCATCACATGCCCAATTTAAAACCTGGGTAGGTGGAATGGACCCAGTCTCATTTTGGATACATGTGTTGATAATGGAAAAAGAATAATATCTGAAAAAAAAAAACACAGCAATGTTGTTAAAAGATATGGAGAGTGAGACTGCATAGACAAAAGCAATCACTATTGCTAGGTATTGATCTGAGCCAATTATTGTGAGACCATCAGAACCTCCTCAGTTAATTATACACACTATTTTTGTTTCTACATTTATACCTTTGTGAAACATTTGGTACATTCCCCAGGCCCATCCTCCACTAATATTCACATGTGTATATACAATCTCCCTGGGAAGCCTGGACTATTAAAAGGTAAAGATCTGTCTTGTATTTTGTTTAGATTTGTCCTCTACACGCTGAGAATGGCTCTGGGCAAACAATATATATATTCACAGAACACTTATTCTATAAAGGAATTAATGAATATGACCCTTATGCATATACTAAATGCCAATGTCTTTGTTTTTTAGCTTGATTGCCATTGTTTTCAAATACTGACTCTAAAACTGTTATTTGCTTTTCCTAAGGAGTTATTGATTGCAAGTTCAAAATCAACAATAAACAAATTATCTTCAAATTTCAGAATGATAATGTCTACCTCATCAAGGTTGCAAGAATATCAAATAAGCAATCAGGTGTAAAGTATTCAGATCAGCACCTAACACATAACACTTAGTATATTTTAGGTAATATAAATATCTGTAAATCTGATGCCTTCAATTTCATCTTTTTAGGGTTTGAAATGGAATAATAAAGGCCTAATTTGCAAAGTGGTGTGTGGAACCTACTTAGCAACAGGCATAAGGCTAGGACTCTAAATGAGAAAAGCACTAGAGTGTCCATCTGTTTTGTAAATTCTGGTGAGAGCAGATTATTAAGTGTTTGATATACTGTTGTTTCTGTCATTTGTGAGTTCTGTTGCCCATTGTATCTGGCTGTTGTTCTTTCCCTTCAGAAACACGTAAAGATAGGCACATCTACAGAAATCCCTTCTTGAACCTATTCAATCATTCTTTAATTCATTTCTTGAGCTAATACTGTTGAGTGGCTATTATGACAATAGCTATAATCATTGAATACTTAACTATGTACCAAACAATTAGAAGCGCTTTACATAAATTGTTTTAATCTCCACCGCAACCCAATATGACAAGTGCTATTATTATCCTCATTTTCAAGATGAGAGCATTGAAGCACCTCTTTGTAAAGCGCATTGCCCAAGGTTACACTGGAAATAGTGGCTTACATGGAACCTGTTGATCTACAGTGAACAAGCCATCCCTACCGTCTTGTTGCCTCTAGGAGGGAAATTCACTCTCCCAGACTTCCTTGCAGGCAGGGGTGGCTATGGGACGGAGATATGGCCAGATAAGCATAGTGTCCAGTGTGATAAGCTTTTACTGTTGCACTTAACAGGGACCAGCATACTCAGTCTCCCATCTGTTCTCCACTTCTGCCTGCTCTGAACGTGAACGCATTGCCTGGCATAGTGATTGCCATCTTGTTACTATTAGGGAGTGTCCAAGCCAGTTGCACAGCTGCCACCTGATCTCCTTGGGTTGTGGAGCCAAAGCCTGAACCTACATTGCTCCAGACTTCTATTTATGTGGGGGATAAAACATGACCTTTACTGGTTTAACTCACTGCATCAAGTTTTCCGTTACTGAGGTTAAACATAACTGTCAATAAAACAAGTTGGCTGAGCCTGGATTCCAAGCCAGAGTCTGGTTGCAGAGCCTGTAAGCAGGGGACAGAGGTACCCAGCTCCCAGAGCTCCTAGGTTCTTGGCCTCTCTAACCCGGAAAAATGGGAAGGGGCCCCTGAGGTGCCGTGAGCTTTCCATTGGAATAAATATCATGGACTCAAAGAGTTTTGTGGAAGAGCGATTTATTAGACAGAGAGAGAGAGAGAAATACGGCTCCCACACTGTTGTGGGAGGGGGCCCCAGAGCAGGAAATCGTTCAGGTAGGAGCAGCGAAAGGTTTAACCCTTGAGTTATTCCCGCCCCATTCATGTTCTTGTCCAATGAGATGAGTTCTTTCAAACTTCCTCTGGAGTGATTGATCTTTGACTCTGATACTGGATTGGCTACTTGATCTACAGCCCTGCATTACAAAGCCCTCTCCTCCCAGAGCTTTCCACAGGAATTTGGGACAAAAGAGCCCCACCTGGCTTTCCCTACCTGGCCCCTGCAGGAAAACCAGACTAAGAATTGTACATTTGAAACCCCTCCTGGTCTCCGGATGGAGGCATGGAGCCGGGGAAATTCCCGCATTTGAAAGTCCTCCCGTAGCGGACTGAAGAGAGGTTTCTTTGACCCAGTCCCTGGAGCCAATGGATGCACTTGTCCTTCATTCTGAGATTCCTCTCAAGTGTCCAACACTATTCCAGGGCCTGGGGACTGATGGAGATCAGAAAACACACGGTGCATACTCTCATAATACTTGCAGTCTAACACTTTTAAACGTTCAAAATTATAAAGCAAAACTAGTTACAAATTGTGGCAAAACTATGCAGAGAAACAGTGTGCTGTGAGAGAGAATAATTCAGGGCCACTCAGGATAAAAAGATAAACTGACCCTTGTTAACTTTTAAAATTTCTCTGATGTGAGGGTTTAGGGGACAGATTCCATGGGTGTCTAGAAGCAGGAGTGCTGGGACATTGCTGGTGGCAAATTCTGGTGTGGAGTTGTTTACATTCAGTGGTTGGCCTTTCTGTGTTTATGTTTGCTGTTGTCCATTTAAATCTGAGCAAAAAAACAAGAACTTCCTTTAACTTAATATTCAGCTTAGACAAGAAGATGGCCATTTCTAAAACAAATGTTCTGTGAACATTTTGAAAAATATTAAATAATACTGGGAACAGTGGTTCACACCTGTAATCCCAGTTTTTTGGGAGGCCAAGGCAGGAGGATCACTTAAGTACAGGAGTTCAATACCAGCCTGGGTAACATGAGAAAACGCTGTCTCTACAAAAAATATAAAAATTTAAAAAATTAGCCTTACATGGTGGCACATGCCTTTAGTCCCAGCCACTGGAGAGGCTGCGGTGGGAGGATCACCTGAGCCTGGGAGGTCAAGGCTGCAGTGAACAGTGATTGGGCCACTGCACTTCAGCCAGAGAGAGGGAGAGTGAGAGAGGAAGGGAGAAAGGAAGGAAGGAAGAAAGGGAGGGAGGGAGAGAGGGAGAGAGGGAAGGAAGGTGAAAGGAAGCAAGGGAAGGAGGGGGTATGGGGAGAGGGAGGGAGGGAGAAATGAAGGAGGGAAGGAGGGAGAGAAGGAAGGAGGAAAGGAAGGGAGGGAGGAAGGAAGGGAGGGAGGAAGGGAGGGAGGGAGGAAGGGAGGGAGGGAGGAAGGAAGTAAGGGAAGGAGGGAGGGAGGAAACAAGCAAAAGACATGCTCTGATTGTGCTGTGTTAGACATGTCTGTGAGTATTTGCTGGAGTCTATGGGTGGTGAGACTGAGTAAAGCAGGAAATCCAGAGCTTGTAGTAACTGGCCCTGATGTGCTGGGGGCCACTGAGACTGTCTTAGTCTAGCAAGCCTGCTTGTTCATCTCAGTTTAGGACAGAATGCCATCCAATGGCTCTTAATAGTCTATTTTGCTGTGAATGTATCAACTCTTTCCATGCGGATTACTTTTTAAATTGCATAGGAAAGAAAGTCAGTGTGGTAGCTGAGTTAGTAATTTTCTGCCCCCCATACAATTTTCGTGTTTCCTATAATAGTATATTCTTTTTAAATCATAAAAGTCTTTATCATGGCCATTGTCACTGGAAAAGCTGCTTGGTTCCTCTCCAATGTTGTGGCAGTTTGAGAAGATAGTTCTGCCATCACTGTTACATTCTGTAATTCAGGCCAATGTCCAAACATCTCCTAACTATCCCCATGTGTCATTGTGTCCCTTCCCAAATCTGTTCTGACTGAGCACCCTAATCTCTGAATGGCTGGAAGCCAGAAAGATCACACTAAGGATCGAATACCTACAGCAGAAATTCTCCTGGGATCAAGCTCTCCTCTGCCCAGAATGGGGGACCCTGGATCTTAATCTCAAGAAGAAATAACTCTTTCGAGTCTTTCCTAGTAAAAGAATATTTCCCCCTTTTTTTTTTTAATTTTAAAAAAGAGACGGGGTCTCGCTATGTTGCCCAGGCTTGAGGTGCAGTGGCTATTCACAGGCGCGATCCACACTCATCAGCACGGGAGTTTCTAAACCATATTCACATGCCACCACCATAATGTTTGCCAATTCTGTGGACCACTTGCATTTACTTTCTTGATAGTTTTTTTCAAGTAAACAAACTTTATAACTTAATGACATATGCTAGCTTAATTCAGAATCATAAAAACCATCACATAATATCATGCTCTTTAGGATTTTCAATACACATAAAAATAACTAACTATTAAAATGAAATCCTTATCCATGTACCCTCTGGCATTACTCTGAATATCAACACATTTTAATTCTGCCCTAAGAACATGTCTCCTGCTTCTTATTCTAGTTGGCCAGCTTTATGTCTCTAAATTGAAGTAGAATCCAGTTTATGTTTCTCTCAATTTCTTTCCAAGGGTCTATTTGAACCACAGCCTTTCGTGTTTCTGCCTATTTTTTAAAAAATACATTGTGGTTGGTCTTTTCCTTTTGCAGCAGAGACCTCAGAGGTTAGCTCTTAGGAAACAAAGCTGAGTCCCCTCAGAAACATCCCATCCTCTTTTAACTTGTTAAAAGGAGCCCCTCAGTCTCCATCTATTTGTTCATTTTGAAACCTTAACAATGCTGAGTTCTGTGTTTCCTCACATTTCATTTTCTCCTAGTCAGAGGTTGAATTTAAATTTGCTTCTATCGTAAGAACTTCAAGGTAGATAGAAGAGCCTTAAAGTTTTCTCCTCCAGTATGAAAGTTATAAGAGGAGTTAATTTCTCTTGCAGCCTAAAATTAGACCTGGGAACTGTTGAAGAAGACTGCCCCTGAAATTGTTAATAGTTTTGACACAAAACAAATGATATTGTATGATAAATACTTTTTTTTTTAATTTGGAAGTTCCAATTAAGCACGACATGTTCTTGGTTGTGGAGAACACTTTTCAAGATGAATTAGCTAACTAGCTGCCTGGAATGTGAATGCACTGTGTATTGTGAGCCTTACAGAAACTAAACAAGTGGAAGGACATTGGCAACAAACTGGGGCTTGAAAAGAACTGCAGCAACACATCCACATTTTGATGCATTCATATTCCTTTCTCTGCAGAGGAATATGAATGCATTTAAAATGTTAATGGAGGAATATGAATACATCAAAGTGTGGATGAGTTGCTGCCTTTGGTTGCCTTTGACTATGCACATTATCTGCTATTCCTGCAATCGTCATGGCAGAAGGGAGACGTGAGTCATTGCACCTGGCGCTGGTGTCCTCATGTGTGTATCTTGAAGAATAATTGCCCTGGTAATTTCCCCGGGTCTATTCTCTGTCCTACAGAGTGCCTAAAGTAGAGCCCCATGAGCTGGGACCCTTACTGTCATATCCTGAAAGTGGCGATTCAGCCCATGGCAGGCTTTGTCTCCACCGTTGCAGTCTTCTTGGTTGAGTTCACTGATGACTAATTTCATGTCGAACTTGACTAGGTCACGGGTAGGTGCTCCGATAGTTGACTAAACAGCATTTCTGAGTGTGTCTGTGAGGGTATTTTTGGATGCGATTAGCATTTAACTTGGCCAACTGCATATAGCCTTCTTAAATGTGACTGGGTGGGTGTCATCCAGTCCTTTGAGGGGTCTGAATAGACCTCTCAGCCTGACTGTCTGAGCTGAGACATTGCACTTCTCTTATCCTTGTGCTAGGACTCAGGCCTTTGACTTCAGATTGGAATTTGCACAACTAGCTTTCCTAGATCTCCAGCTTGCAGATTGCCCATAGTCATGAAAGGCAGTCTCCTCACAATTATCTGTCTGTCTATTATCTATCTATCTATCTATTCTATCTTATCTAATATTTGTTCTTTTCTCTGAAGAACCCTGGGTTAATACAAATTTTATCCATAGGACTTTATTTACATTCTCCCCCTGCCTAGCCTGCTAAATGTATCACTTTGAAGACAATAGCCCTTGGCTCAGCTGTCACTTTTGCAACGGCATGAAGATGACAGTTTCTTCGCAGCACATCATGACAGGAGGTTACAGTTTAGCTCGTGTTCGGAGGAAACCCATGTGGTCTGCAGGTCACCATGTTCTGAGCAATGTTAATATTTTGCTGGGAGATACCAGATTCTGCTGCTAATCCTGGGACCTATGTAAATTGAGGAGATCTAATTAATTAGCTGCGATGTGCTTGTCATAATTTTAATGTCTACATTATAATAATATATTATACTATAACTCCACAGAAGGGAGAATTCCAAGGAGCTGTACTCTTCTTTGCATTACTTTGAAATCATCATGAGGCATCTCTAAAAGTGTGAGCATAAACAAGGATATATAAGATCCTTGTTTATGGTGTCATCCCTCTTCAACCCCACAGGAATTTGGTCTGATTTCCAAGGGAGGTCTTAAAAGGACTATTAAAGGTCTCTACAAAGCACCTCTAAGAAATTATTTTATAGAGACTGTGCATTAGCTAAAGCCGAAGGTGTCAATTGAAGCGATAATATAAATTATGGTAATATAAAAATATACTATATCTTGAGTGTTCCAGGACTGCATGCCTTTTGGTAATAGAGAAAAAAAATTTATTAGAATCCAGAATCTGGAAAAAAAAATCATTGGCAATCTGGAACCTCGTGTCTAGTTGAGTAAAATCAGCCTACCAAATGTGAAGTTCTGTAATTAGGTCCAACAAGTAACTCCTCATTGTGAGAATATGGAAGATGTAGCTTAATAACAACATGTGAGTATGTGTGAAAAATTCTAACACGGTCTTCGGTATTAGTAATTAGTGTATGTCATCAGAACATCTTTGTTGAACAGATTTTTCCAAATGGAGACATGTCCTAATACTTAGGGATTAGGGTCCAAGTCGTCTTCAGATTTCATGAAATGTTTTTGTTCCAAATATCTATATTGATTACCTTCTTTGCACAGAGCAATGTACCAAGGCGGTTACTATCATGAAATTTATGTGGTTCTTCCTAAGGTGACTGCAGTCTAACTAATGATTTTGAATGGCTAACATTTAGTGAGTACTTAAGTGCCAGATGCTAAGCATACTAGAGTTATTGGCTCATTTCATCCACACAAGCTTTGAATTAGGTAATGCTACTTATGACACCACTTACAGATGAGAAAAACAGAATCACCAAGAGGTTATGTAACTCACCCAAGGCCACCCGGTTTGAGCATGGTGAAGCCAGGGGCCGCGCTATGCTTTTCTAGCTCCAGAGCCAATTCTATTCACCACTGACCATTAATGAAGTGCTACTCAGCATGATCATGTAGGGCCACAGGGCCTGGGGGTTTCCCTTATCAAGTAGTAGCAAATACCCCTCCTCCATTTCTCCACAAAGGAACTAGTTTGCTGATGATGTGCTAGTTCTAACCTTGCAAAATGCTTTTCTCCTTCCAACAATATCACCTGGAAAGCATGATTTCTTCTCCTTGCCAAGTTTCTTTGAATGTCTTCACAGGAAGGAGACACAGCTATGACTTTCATAGTGCGGCTATAATGTGATATATAAACATACAGTTCTGGATAAGCAGTGGGCTCATGTTTTCATGTGTTAGTAATTGTATCGTTTATCAATAATCTGTGGCATCATAGAACTCCAGGAGCCTATCATACATTATCAGCAGGGGATGTACTCGTTCTTCTGTGAGACTAAGAAACGTACAATTATGGTCACCTTACCGATAGTCCCTGCCAACTTCTCTCTGCAACGATTTTGTTTTTCAGCCTTTAGTTTCAGCTGCACTAGGCACTAATGAGTTGCTAAAGACTCATAAAAGAGATTTCACATTTGAAAGCCTTCCCTGCACCCAAGGAAACGTCTTGTTTCCAAACTTAGTCTGTGATGAGTATAAGGTGAGGCTGAGTGTCTTCTGACAGATGTGCTCTCAGAGGAAATTTAAAGTTACCTGCTGCTTGCCTGGAAATATGCAGGGAGCTCCTTTCCTAGAAACAGAGTCTGATGTCACCTCTGGAGAAAATCACTGGCTTTGAAATAGCAATGAATTTCCGGGGTTAATATGCAACAGCTACAAAAAGAAGAGCCCCAGTACCAAGGTTTCCTTAAATGGTAGACTTGACAAAGATCCCCCAGGGAGTGACAGCCGAGCCAGAATTAGAATCCAATTGCACTTGACTCCAAGCTCCCTGCTAATCCACAATGGTTGGCATCGTCTTCTGGCACTGATACTCTCTGCTGATAGATCACATGGGCTCCTTAGGGCAGCGAACACATGCTTTTCATCTTAATAATACTTACTGGATATTTATAAAGTATCTTCTAAGTGCCAGGCAGCCTGATGGGTGATGATGATACACAAGACTGGCAAGGTCCCTGCTCTACTGGACATGCCATCTTAAGATTAAGGACAGGCCAATAGGCCAAGAAATGAACAGTTTATCACACACCCACCCAGCATAGAAAATAGCAGTGCCTTGCAAATAATATTTGCTCCACAAATTCATGTGGGATAGAACTGAGTGGAAAGAGGTAGAATGTTAAGAAAGACTGATGCTCACTGAGTTCCTGCAGCACTTTTTCTTCGGCTGTGATGATGTCATCCATTCATCCTTTCAGCTGACATTTGCTAAAACATATAGCTTACTGGACAGACACTATGAGAGGTAGTGAAGCTAAAGAGATCGATGAGACCTGAGTCTCTCTCCAATGTACCGTCAGAGAGTTTTGGTGGTTGTTATTGTCATGGAACTAAAGATACTTCAGAATTAGCTTCAACTCAGACATGCAAATGTCATTCACTTATGGTACAAATAAGAAAAATAAATGCAAATCTAGGTCACATTCTGTCCTCACAAACTTCTTGGTGGCATCGCAAGAAGAAAAGAAACACACATTAATCTGACATTTAGAATTAAGGGAGTTCAGCAGAAGCGTAGAATCAGGACTCTGAAGGCAAGGGGAGGAAATGCTGGGCATGGAATCTTGATTCCCTATTGTGCTGGAAGAAATCCTGTTGTAGAAAAGGTTTATTTACCTTTCCAAAAGGATCTGCATCACCAACCTATGTGCTTCCCTTTAAGCAAATGCTTAGAAACATCAGGGGCTCCTGCTTCTTGGACCAAGATCAGGTGACATCAGGCCTGGTGGTCCCTGATCTGCCGTTCTGCCTTAGCTCTAGCATCTCAGAAGCCCATCTCCCACTCTGGATTTTGGATGTTCATTTCAGTTCATAAATCCGCAAGCTCCTAAAACTGGAAGGCTTTTCACCTACCCCACTTTCCACCTACCCCACCCTGCTCAAGACTAAGTGGATTTTTAAGACTTGGGCATAACAGGCCTATACTTTAAAACCTCCTGAGTTTAGTTTTTATGTTGCAACTCATTCTGCCCATCTTTGGAGATAAAAAACAAGTAAATAACAGAATGATTGTTTATATTCCTGGAAGAAAAAACTCAAAAACAAGTAAAACTTAAAACCCAGCACTTAAAAGCAATTATAAAGTGGTTCCAGAATACATGTAGATCTCAATCTGTCAACTCTTCAGAATTAAAAAATGTACCAGTGTAAGCTTTTCCATTCCCTCTAGAGTTAAGCTCATGACAAAATTGACCATACTCTCGATGGAAGAAAAAATTTGACCTTTAAAACCACATCCCAACATTCCAAAAAATCAAATAATTCACTTGATCTAAATTAATTGTGGCCATCTCATTTCGTATAATGACGTTGATGGCGATGGTGACTATAGTTAATGATATTAGATTTTACCTTGTGCCAATCACTGTGCTCAGCATTTCCTCTGCACATCTCACTTGACCTCTCAGATCATTCTGTGGGTCAGACTCTAACATGATCCTCATTTCACAGATCAGAGCCATTACTAAAATAAAGCCACTCAAAACGTTCTGGAGTTCAGAAGTCTGCAATCAGCCCCATTGGACTAAAATAAAGCAGTTTGCAGCCAGGGACCACCAGGCCTGATGTCACCCTATCTTGGTCCAAGAAGCAGGAGCCCCTGATGCCCTTCTGCCTTAGCTCTAGCATCTCAGAAGCCCATCTCCCACTCTGGATTTTGGATGTTCATTTCAGTTCATAAATCCACAAGCTCCTAAAACTGGAAGGCTTTTCACCTACCCCACATTCCACCTACCCCACCCTGCTCAAGACTTTAAGTGGATTTTTAAGACATGGGGGTAACAGGCCTATACTTTAAAACCTCCTGAGTTTAGTTTTTATGTTGCAACTCATTCTGCCCATCTCTGGAGATAAAAAACAAGTAAATAACAGAATGATTATTTATATTACTGGAAGAAAAAACTCACCTTGGCCAGGGAGATGGAGTGCTGGCTGGCCATGTTTCATCTTATAGCCACCCTGGAATCCAGCCCTTCAGAAGTCATAAAGTAGGAGGAGTTGTTCTCAAAGAGAAACAGGAGGAAATGTATACAAGGAAAGAATATTAAATGCTCACTTCACCATACCGAATCTCTGTAAAGAGGTCACATTATGCAGGATAAAACATGCTGGGGAGTAAGAAGATTTCATATTTATATTGCACTTACTATATTTTAGGCACAGTTCTTTGTACCATGCATATATTAGCTCATTAATCCCCATAAAAAAGGAGATTGGTAATATTATTATCCTCAGATTATAGATGAGGACACAGAGATGGAAGGGCTAAACACCTTACCTAAGATCACACAGGTAACATGTGGCAGACCTGGGATTTGCACTCAGGAGAGTTGGCTTGAGGGCCCATGCACTTAACTACCACTGTCTCTAATACAGGGATCATGGTTTCTGCTCTGGCCACTAACTCTGGGACCTCCAGCAAGTCAATCACAGCAAATGGCAAAGCTCTCTTAAGACAGCATGATAGTAATTGTTCAGCCAACCTCATGAGATTATTATAAGAATGTAATTCAATACTCACACTCAGTAGATGAATAAGTGTTGTCACCAGGCAATGTCTGACACTAGATGTCCAGGTAAATGAACAAGAGCATCACCTTGTTCATTTGTAATGTGCAAAACAGAATTAAAATGTAAGACAGTATGCATTTTTCCCCCCTTTGCTCTTGGCAAGCATTCGGTGGGCTCCTTACATATCAGTCTGCAAGGGTCAGTTAACTAAACCAGGACAATATTTCCAAAGTGAATTGAAGACATAAAAAGCATTCTTTCCCCTTCAGTGCTCACTGGGGGCCATGGCTGAGCTGTGTTCAGCCATAACTGGACTTCTTTTACCAGACGTTATAAGGCGCTATTAGTCACATCTATGGAGGCTGTCAAATTCTTTCTCTTGGCATCTTGACAATTGCACATGGACATTCTGAAGCAAGGCTGACTAGTGGTCATCTGATCAGTGGATTAAAAATGGCCACATAAATGGCAGAGATGACAGGCCAGCCTTTCAGTGTAGCTTTTCCTGAAAACCTTCTGAATACATATGATACCATGGTGTGAGGTGTAAAAGCCAACCTACCCTTTCCCTCTTCTGAGAGGGAGCACCTTTAGCACATGCAAGAGATATTTCTTCCTGGTTTGCAAACGGATATCACCAATAAAGCTCTCGTTTCTACTATTGAGCCATCCTGGTGGTCTTTGGAAAACTCCATGCAAAGACCTTGCTAGGACTGCACTAAAAGTCTTAGGAAATGGGATGCTTTCTTAAAGCTGGGCTTTCTAACCTGAGAGGAGGCAAACCCAGGACTGCCAGGGCTATCATCAGAAGAGACATAGCCCAATGGTGATCCTAATAAATGCAAAGCAGACACAAAGGATGAAAGGAGATGAAAACCTGGGCACACTGTGCATGACCACGTGAGTGAGGCTTGGATGGACATGAGCTGACATAGGGCTTGGCCAGAAGAGGAAAGAGAAAAGCCCATGACAATCTTGAATAAGGGACGAGGAAAGCTGGGAGGCTTGCAGGTTTAGAGTGATACATAAAAGAATGTCTGTGTGCAAGAACATCACTGGAAAATCAGTATGTTGGAGATGACAGAGAAAAATAAATTAATTAATTAACCATGAAGTGATAAAATATGTGATAGTAACAAAAGGCTAAAAATGTAGTCTAGAGGTCCGATGTACAGCGTAAGAAACACAGTTAACCAAATTATATTCTATGTTGGAAATTTGCTAAGAGAGTTTAAGTACTCTTAAACACACACATAAAAGAGATAAGTGTAAAACAAAGTAAAGTAACTATAAATATATCTGAGACAGATGAACCAATTTTCTATTTCTGGTAGAGTCTACAGGAAGCCAACAAGCACTTTTAATAATGTTTGCATCATGATGGCAATGAAGCCAAGGTTTGTACCAGTTAATTTATCAGAGTTAAACAAACAAACAAACAAACCCATATCTTTTTCTTTCCACTGGCATCAGGAGTCATATTGTCAGAAGTCTGTTTAGATTCTAAGCAGCAGCTTATGAGAATTGCTTCTTCTGATCAATAAAGTGTTAATATATATGTGTATCATTAATTCATTCATAATTCCTGGCTGAAGTTGAAAAGTTTGCAAATTTCAACGAAGGGGCCTATTTCCAACTTCTCTTGAAAAATCAGAAGCTCTATTATGCTAAGTGAAATACACTAGTCATAGCACAACAGATACTGCATTGATTCCACTTATATACAAGGAATATCAAAAATAGTCAAACTCACAGAAGTGAAGAGCAGAATGGTGGTTGCCAGGGCCTGGAAGAGGAGAAAATGTGAAGCTGCTATTCAGGAGGTGCAAAGTGTTAGTTATGCCAGATGAATGAGCTCTAGAGATCTGCTATATGACATTGTGCCGGCAGGTAATAATATCATATTGTATACTTGAAAAATTAAGAAGATAGATCTTATGTAAAATGTTCTTACCACAACTTACACACACACACACACACACACACACACAATATATATATGTGTGTATATATATGTAAATATATATATGTATATACATATATATTGTGTATGTACATATTTACATATATATACATATATATTGTGTATATACATATTTACATATATATACACATATATATAAAATACATCAATCAGGGAAGCAGATCTGATGTTATTAAATTGCCAATGTTGAGTGCACCTAGCTGGGATGAGAACGTCCATTCCTAGGGGCAGCCAGCACATGTATGTATATATATATGTGTGTGTGTATATATGTATGTGTATATATATGTATATACATACATATTACATATATACATATATACATTACATATATAACATATGTGTGTGTATATATATGTACTGGTGCCAACATATGTATATATATATTATATATATATATGTGTGTGTGTGTGTGTGTGTGTGTGTGTGTGTACTGGTGCCAGCATCCTGTAGTGAGTGCTGGCTGCCCCTAGGGATGGCCGTTCTAATCCCAGCTAGGTGCACACCCTACATTGCCAATTTAATAACATCAGATCAGCTTCCCTGATTGATGTGACCTGTCCTGTCTCTGCGGAGATTTTTGCTTTTAACTGCTGCTTATTTATTTTCATCAGCACCTCATAAGACTGTGTATAAAATGGTCTTGAAAATTATGCCTATTGCATAGTTGTTAATTAAATGTATTTACATGTAATGAATAGCATTATTGTAATTTATCACCAGTATGAATCTAGATTTCATATATAAGTGTTGTTTAGAGTATGGAGTAACTAACTGTAATGTCTTCATAACACTGATGAGAGTTGGGAGCTCAACATCCCAGGTTGTTCAGGACAAAGACTTTTATACCCACGAATTCCAAATAGCTTTCCTCACAGTAGCATGAATTCAAAGTCTAATAAAGGAATGTATTCTGTTGAATCATCCTCTGATATTTAAGGGATTACTTCTGCACCAAGCTTGCCTCCATGAACCATTTGAGCCTGGCTCGACGATCAATTGCTTGGCTTCTCTTTGGAAGTATTCACTAGAGTATAAGTTTTAAAATTCAACTTCTCTTGGCTGTGCGTAGCATTAGCAGGCTTCTGCCAAGTATTTTCAACACAGTCCCTTAAAAAATACTCTTCAATAAAAATTTGGGAAATGTGAATCCTACAGACCTTTTCTTTCTCTTTTTCCTTTGAAGAATTTCCTGTGCAAATCCTGAACACTTAAGCTTCTTGTTTCAGTGTAGATGGCAATGGCACATAATTAAAAGTGCGTCTGTGAGCAGGCTTTGTGTTAGCAGGGATTCAAAGGATGCGAGAAGCATATTGGCACCTTATATCAGGCTTTACCAAGGCAAAGAGGTCTTGATCCCTTTTCTGGCAATCACTTAATGAATTAGGAGTGCCTGGATCATTTTCTAAGCTAACATGTGCTGATGATGTCTCTCAATCTCCAAAAGTCAGGGACAAAATGATAAAAATAAAGGAGCTCATGAGATGTGTCAGTAGCCAGTCAAGATGGAATAACAGGGACCAAAGTAAACCTTTTCCTTGAAATAACTAAAAAACTGATTAAACTGAAAAAATAGAACAAGTGATTCAGTCATTGGGCATTAGATGGTGCAGTATATTAATCGCTGTAATAAGGAAAACAAATTGAGTCCTATCCTTGTTCCAGCTTATTTCCTGGAGAACATTTCCAAGGCACAACACAGAGAGGGGAATTCAAGCAGAGCCCAGTAGTTTTCAGATTTGATAAGATAGACATGGAGGTCCAAAGAGACCAAGGCATCTGGAGCTCATAGGATGGAACAGACATAAGAGGTGGTTTTTGTTTGTTTGTTTGTTTTAGATTTTGTTTTACAGGGAGAGAAGATACATTTCTGATTCCCACAGAGGACTCTTTTCAAGTCTTCAGCTAAGTGCTGATCAATGCGCAAATACAGAGAAATGGTCTGAGCTGTGGAGAGAATTGAAGGGTAAGAGGGAAAGAGTGGATGAAGAGAGGTTGGTCAATGGATCCAAGAAAAAAAGTTTGAAAAAATCTGATTTAGTATTTAGTACAGCATCGTGACTGTAGTTAAAAGTGATTTATTGTATAGTTCAAAACAGCTAGAAAAATTGTAATATTCCTAATGTAAGGAAAGAAATTGTTAGAGGTAATAGACATCATAATTACCTTGATCTGATCATTACGTATCGTATGCATATATCAAAATATACACATGTACCCCCAAAGTTTGTTCAACTATTATGTATTAATTAAAAACTGGGAACGACAGTTCCTATATTACAGAGTTGATATAAGAACTTAAATAAAATAATGGTGACTAGTATATTAAAAAAGGAAGATGGAGGGAAAAATATTGTTCTCACACAGTGTCAGAAATGGTTTGTGTTTCCACCAATGAAAGTGGAGAAACTGAACACTACATGGGGCATCAGGTTGAGTATTAAGAAGGGTAGTGCATCAGCAGTGGGACCAAATTAGCTCTAAGTGAAAGTAAGCCTGGATCCTTTCTAACAAAAATTAAAAGCAGGTATTAAAAAGGTCAAATTATCTCATAACAAAGCTTATAAATATTTATACAATAAGAAGATCTCACAACGTCAATGTGACTTTCACACGAACTGGCAGAAAGAACGACACCAATGATGGAATCAGCAGGCAAAGTACTAAAACAGTTATCATTAATAAGGCTCATATGTTTAAGAAAGTAATGGTTCAATAGGCACCTGAAAGGCATTTTTAAAAGACACAAAACAAACCTTTAGAGAAGAATATTACAATAACTAAGATGAAAATGACATGGGATGGGATTAACAGCAGAATAGCTATTACAAAATCAAAGACTTAGCAATAAAAAGTATCTTGAAGCACAGAGAGAAAAAACAGCTGGGAAAAATAAAGGAGCAGAGAATAAAATCAATAATATTTGACTCACAATTCATCCCATGCTGAAAAGTGCTAAAAAGGGGAATAATATTGCTAAATTCAGGGCAGTGGTCAGGTTGAGGAAACATTCTTTTAAGAAAAATAAACCCTACTTGAAAGATCTTCAGAATCAGCAAATGATCAACAACAGCTTTGATGATTATGAAACCCTGGGAAAAAACCCTCATACTACCTCTAACTCAAATACTGCCCTAAGTTTTTGATAAATTCTACAATGTGAGTCACTTTTGGCAGTAGCCATTTGCTGCTGAAAAGAGAAGGAAAGTAATGAGGTTAAGAATTGGCATGCAGGAGTCTTCCTGTGATGTTGTTTCTTAACCTTGGTAGGCTATGCATAGACCTGCTTTCATATTCTCTCACCTCTCTTCACTCTTGCTCACCAAATCCTGATTTTGCATGCTGTAGGCACTAAATTATTGCTCCCAAGGAAGTAAGCCTCCCTCCTTGGTCCAGTCCTCAGATTTAAACTGGTCATGATTATGTCTCTCTTAATTGGTTAAGAGACCGGCAGGTCACCCAGTTTTAGCAAAATGAGGTGCAAGGGAAAGCTTGCAGGGACTTATGGGAAATACTTTATTTCTGGATAACATGTGCCTTGATAACAAAGAGTCCTTTATCCATCTGCTTAGATAAGTATCTTGTAGCCAACAAGTTCAACATCACAAAGCAAAAGTTCTTAACACGGCAGAATGCAAAGGCAGGAAGTGACATCACTGAGCTGCTGAACCATTCAGGAACCACCAATCTCCAGACTTCCTGCTGTACGAGACAATGGGATGCCATCCTTTCATATTCCAGTCAGTCAGAGCACTGGGGGAAAGCTGACAGAGAAGCTTGTTAGTAGAAACTACCAGGTTTCTTGATGATCCTTGATGGTCACGTGTGGAATTTCAAGATAAGGAAGAATCCCTAGGCACCACAGACACAAGGGAAGTTTGTGTATACTGACCATCTCCTTCTTGCTGGTCTCCATCTAGTGCTTCTTTTTTTTTTTTTTTTTTCTCCGGATTTTTATTCCTTTCGGCTCCCCCTTTTTTTTCCCCCCCCCCCCCACTTTTTCCCTCTTTTTGGCTTGCCCGTATCTTTTAAGAAGATTGGATGCACCCGGGGGGCCCCCTCCCGGCCCCCCCCCCCCGTATCCGGCCCCCCCCCCCGCGCCCCCCCGCCGCCCCGCCCCCCCCCCCCCCCCCCCCCCCCCCCGGGGGGGGGGCCGGCCCCCCCCCCCGGCCCGCGCCCCCGGAGCGAGCGGCCTCTTTCCGGGGGGTGGTGTCGGCGCCCCCCCCCCCCGCCCGCGAACCCTTTTTGGCCCCGTTTTTCCCCGTTTTTGTGCCCTTTCCCGCTCTTCTCGATGAAGGACACCTGAGAGTAACAGACACCCAACACATGCCAAATCTGTACTCTTCTCTTATATAAAGCAAAATCCACCTGCCACTAGAAGAGGGGGCCGGAAACCTGCCCATAAATGGTTTCTAATACTGTTTTGACAGGAAGGCTGAAACGGTACATAACCTCCCATGGCTACATGTATTAGTTTGTTCTCACACTGTTATAAAGACATACCTAAGACTGGGTAATTCATAAAGAAAAGAAGTTTAATTGGCTCACAGTTCTGTGGACCAGTAGAGGCCTCTGCTTCTGCGGAGGCCTCAGGAAACTTACAATCATGGTGGAATGCAAAGCAGAAGCAGGGATGTCTTCACATGACCGATAGGAGAGAAAGAGAGACAGAAGGGGGAAGCTAACACACACTTTTTTACAACCAGATCTTGTGAAAACTGTATCACGAACAGCACTAGGGAAATGGTGCTAAACAATTAGAAACCACCTCCAAGATCCAATCACCTCCTACCAGGTCCCTCCTTCAACATTGAGGATTACCATTTGATGTGAGATATGGGTGAGGACACAGAGTCAAACTGTTTCACTACATGTTAAATTTCAACACAGCACAGCTGCCTATATGGCAGAGTTTGATTGTTACCTTGAAGGCCATTTGGGAAGTCCATATGCAACTTCTCGCCTTCTAACTTTGTCATAAAATTCTTTTCAGCAACAGCAGTTCACTTCTTTATAATATTATTTTCATAACTATTATTTCAGAGAGAGTATTAAAAAGAGATACCCTGTGAACACACTAGAGGAGAAAAAAAATAATAAAAATAAAATTTCTCTAAACATCATAAAGAAAAAAGTAATTAGTGTTTTCCCACCCATTGGCATTAGAAATAGTTATTGGCTCAAGAAATGGAATGTTTTAAGTCAATGGATTCCCCAGCATGTGTGCATAATGAAAGAAATAGAAACGATGACAGCCTGGGGCTGAGTATCTGATTTCCAAGACAGAATAAAAGCTCAAATGAAGGCATGAGCCTGTCTATCCTATTGTCTAAACAGAGAATGAATGAGAAGCTAAGGAGCTTATGTCAAATAAAGTCTTCACCTCCTGATGTGGATGGTGGATTCTCAGAACACCTGGCTTGTGGCTGATGGCTGCTCTACTCATCTTCCTGATTGGGTAGCTTGTCAAATTAAAAATAGCAATAATAATAACAAGGGAATAAGAGAGTAGGGTCATGCTTGGGAATTAATCTAGTAAAAATTGGGATTGTGTAGATAATAATAGTGATGATTAAAAGCCGATGCACTATGGAGTGCTTAAAATGTGTCAACTCTAAGACGGTTGTTCTAAGCAATATTTGGCGTGAATTAACCGTCTTTGCTCCCCCAGTCATTTTGTAAATCATTTTTTGACATTGTCATCATTTTGCAGGTGTGGAAATGAGTGCACTAAGAGTTTAGGTGCACAGTTTACATTATATAGTGATGATGGGAGTGGTTGAGACTTGAACCCACTTTCTGTGGCCCAGCTCTAACATTTTAAGCATTTACATTTCTGTGCCTTTGTAAATCTGTTTTCCAGGGGGAGCAGAGGATTATTTCTGGGCTCATGAGCTTGCATTGTCTGTGTCCTCTGCTAGATGTACATGGGGTTTGTTGCTGTTTTTGTTGTTTTATTTTTTTGAGACAGAGTCTTGCTTGGTTGCTCAGGCTGGAGTGCAGTGGCACGTTCTCAGCTCGCTGCAACCTCTGTCTCCTGGGTTAAGAGATTCTTGTGCCTCAGCCTCCTGAGTAGCTGGGACCACAGGTGCTCACTGCCACACCTGGCTAATTTTTTATTTTAGTAGAGATGGGTTTTGCCATGTTGGTCAGGCTGGTCTCAAACTCCTGGCCTCAAGTGATCTACCTGCCTCAGCCTCCCCAAATGCTGCGATTACAACCATGAGCCACTGCATCCAGCCAAGGTCTAGTTCTAATACCAGTGCTTTGCCTGTGATATTGATCCCCCAAAACCAAGATAGAAAATAGCATTTGCTTCTTTTATCTAAACTATTTCTCAAGAGTTTGAGTGAGAAGGATTTAATGCCTCCCTTCCTAGTCTTAGAGGACAAGGAAACCCTCCATTGAGATTTGCTTTTCCATCATGCCCCAGAACAGTGTTTCTGTAGCTTTTCCTGGGAACCCTGATGTTCCCCCAACAAATAAACTTAACGTTCTGTCTGGATTTCTCAGGACTGTGGTTGAAAATCAGGAAAGCTGACTCTAATCTCACTTAAGCAATGCTCGGCAATTTATTTTGTCATGAAGTCATGCTATGCACAGATGGATTTGCCAAGATGATCCCGTGGACTCTGGGACTTCAACATCACCAGACAACATTCGTCTTATTTTTCCTGATCTTTCTTCTCTTTTTGTTTCTATAATTTGATTCCATTCTCTGAACTGCAGACATGTTTTTTATAAGCCAAAGGAAATGTGAATACAGGAACCCCTGAACTCACACTGCAGCAGTACATTCTATCAGGGAGGAAGAAGGGGCCATTCCTATCAGCTCCATATTGGAAAATCCCAGGGAAGAGCTCAGGAACCTCTGCTTAGATTACGTGTTCATCCTTCCACCAAACACTGCAGCTAGGAGGATGGGTGCATGATCCTCCCCTGCCTTGGGCCTGAGACTGGTCAGTGCACAGGGCTTGTCACTGAAGGAGGAAGCACAGAACTGGCCCTGACAAATGAGCAGTGCTGTACTGCCAAGCAGCAAAATGAAATGACTAACAGAAAGTTTTAGTTATCTCCTGTGGTAAACAAAATAAGAACCCCTCCACCCCACCCAGAGATGTACACATCCCAGTACCCAGAACCTGTGAACATGTTACATTACATGGCAAAGAGCTATTAAGGTTGAAGATGGGGTTAATGTTGCTGACAGATTGACTTTAAAAAAGAGGAGATTATCTTGGATTCCAGGCTGACCTGACCTGATGTAGTCAAAGGATCCTTAAGTGTGAAGAGCAGCTACTCAGGGGTCTGAGGTGGGAGAATCCCTTGAGCCCAGGGAGAGTCATTGTCTGTGTAGTAAGACATTGTCTGCACTTGGTTATTCATAAAGTGTGAACTGAGATATTTAGACACATTCACAGTTCAGGCATGTCTGATTTCAAGGAAATTCGTAGCTGTGATGGAGAAGGCAGCTCTAAGGAGCACGATGACTATCACGGCCATGTGATTCCTCAGCAGACTTAAGGCTTTGACACAAGAGATTTCAAGGATCAGGTTTTTCCAAGGTCATTTGTGAGATGGACGAGTATACAAACCTTCTAAATTCTCTGAGCCTTTTATTATCAGTGAAATGAGAGTAAACCTACAGGCCAGTTTGACATCACAGGATTGTGGTGAGCAAAAACAAACTAACATCATCAATGTGACCTAATCTGTCAGGAAAAGCTCAGTGAAAACATAAATAAAAATAATATTTTTCTTCAAATATAACCCTCATTTTCTGTATATTACTCATGGAAGACAAGGAAGCTTTGATGATCTTGAGTGACTAATTTTGGAGTTGAACCATTGGCTGTACTTGGTGTTTGGCAGTGAATAAAACCTTTTAAAAATATTTAAAATTTGATTTTTGGCATAAAATATAAAATTACCAGAGTCTTGTGTTCTATTATTTCTTATATGACTTCTGAAAATATTTTCTAGCTAATGCCAATAAAGTAATATTTTGGAGATGGATCAACAGATACTCTTAATGAAACTAAATTGTTAATATAAAGTGTTAGTCCAACAATATAGTTGCCTAACATTCATTTTCCCCATAGCTGCTTTAACGGTGGTACATTCCTCTTTAGAACTAAATTTCAAGTTGATATTGAATTGTGTAGACCGATGCTTTTAGGCCATTAAAATTCCTTTTTCCATTGTGCCTTCCCCGGGGTCCCTTTAGGAATGTCTTCAGAGTCTACTCATTATCGTTCCACAAATATCTATGTCAAACTGGAAGGTAATGAAGTAAAGAGGGACAGCTAAGTGCTATCCTTTAAACTATTTTATTACACTTGCTCCATTCTTTTTTTTTTTTTTGAGATGGAGTCTTGCTCTGTCCCCAGGTGTGATCTCAGCTCATTGCAACCTCTGCCTTCCAGGTTCAAGTGATTCTCCTGCCTCAACCTCCCAAGTAGCTGGGATTACAGGTGCCCGCCACCACATCTGGCTAATTTTTGTATTTTTAGTAGAGATGGAGTTTCACCATGTTGTCCAAGCTAGTCTTGAACTCCCGACCTCAGGTGACCCACCCACCGTGGCCTTCCAAAGTGCTGGGATTACAGCCACCATACCCAGCCTACACTTGCTCAATTTTATCAGCATACATATTAATTTTTTAATGTGATGATTCATACACTTTGAATATACAGCACCAAGATGTGCATTATTTTTGAAATTTTAAATTATTGCCAACAAACTAATTCATGTCCTTTTATAAGTGTATGAAACTATTACAGTTTGAATCAAAGAAATAAAATGCAGTAAGCTGTTCTCTTTAGAAATCTTTCTATTGGCAGGTGAAATCAAACAAGTATGAAATGCTTTAATAAACCATTTCAGCAAATGCATACTTTTGGCAGTAAATTAGGAACATATTTTGGTATAAACATCAATTACAAAATTTTAGGTGTTTTGCCATAAAGTTGTGATTAAAAATAAAACAGCCTTGTTATTATAATGATTTGTTTTCCTATACATATTTCTAATTTGGTAGTTTTTGTAGGCTTAGACTATATGGAGCAGAGACACAAGTTTTCACCTTTGAATATCCTCTTTCCCCTCTCTTAGCTCTCTCTCTTGGCTAAGGGACAGGGATTTTCCTGGATGACTGGTCATCAATACAGAGCTGGGGCATGTGGCTCTTCGCTAACTTACCAAAAGATACAAGAGAGTGGTTTCCTGGGATATCCTTCAAGTTCCTAAAGATGAATAATTTCCAGAGACTCTTGAGATTTAGGTTGGTAAGGGTGCATTCGTCTGTTTTTACACTACTGATAAAGGCATACCAGAGACTGGGTATTTTGTAAAGAAAAGAGGTTTAATGGACTTACAGTTCTGTATGTCTGGGGAGGCCTCACAATCATTTTGGAAGCCTAAAGGCACTTCTTACATGGCAGCAGACAAGAGAGAATAAGAACCAAGCAAAAAGGAGTTTCCCCTTATGAAACCATCAGATCTTGTGAGACTTAGTCACAATCACAAGAACAGTATGGGGGAGACCACACCCATGATTCAATCCTCTCCCACCAGATCCTTCTCACAACGTGTAGGAATTGAGGGCACTACAATTCAAGATGAGGTTTGGGTGGGGACACAGCCAAACCTTATCTGAGGACAACTTGTCCCTCTCAGTTTTTATATCCCACAAGGAAGATCAGCATCAGGTACTTGCAGCTGAGATGGCAGTTCTTGAAGCTTCTCTCTGCTTTTTGTTCAGTCTGTCCTGTCCTTACGGCAATGACCAGTGGATAACGTTTCTCACTCAGATGTCTTTTCTATACCCATCACAGGTCCAAATGCCATTTACTTTGCAGTAAGTTTCTCTGTGCAGTTGACAGTCTACTGGTAGACCATGGCAAAAAGATTCTATTTTTCCACTTTTACCACACCGGGCAGTTTTTGACGCTTAGAAATTTCATTTCAGATACTGTAAGTAAGTACCAAATTGCTACCCATTCCCTATAATTATTGCTTCCACATCTTTAGAGTTTTAGCAGATCATTTTTAAAAGGTATCAGGAGCATTACGTCTTTCAAGCAGGATGGAATTACAATGCATCCTTTTGCCAAATACCTCAGGCTAGCACTGTATTGCCTTATCTGCATTGGTTTCCATCTGTTCTGGTATAAATATACTATCTTGAGTGGTGGGTGGTCTGACCAGTTTCGCCTGAAAAAAATTTGGATGTATTTCCTAATCTTTCAAAATGTTTTAAGAAGGGCCAAAATAAAATTCAGTCATAGAACACAAAATAAGTTACTGAGTACTTCCATGCACTAATTAAAATGTATTTTTCTTCCCATTGTGGGATAGAGATCATTACTAATGACAGCCCAATGCATGTCAAGAACTGTTTAAGTTTACAGAGCACTTGAGTTTATTTTTTTAATTCTGTATATTGAAATAATTTTTGGCATCAACATTTATGTGAATAAACTTTGCAAGTCTGAAATATATTTATCATAACAAAAAGCTTTGGTTTCTTTCTTTTTGGATTTTTGTATGTTGATGTTTTAATGCCACCTTCAAGGTTCAATGAGATGGTTACTGTCTCCTTATTAGATGAAGCGGTGGTGTCTGTCCAGGCACAGCTTGAATCCAGCTGATGGCTCATGGTTGCAGAGGGTGAAAGCCAAGGGCTTTTGATTAAATTAAACATGATGATTAGTGTCCTTGTTTGAAGACCAAGAGGAAGAACGTCCTTGCCATGAGTAACGGAAATGCCGAGGTCAAATTTGAGCCAAGTAGCAACGAGCACCAAAGAAGCAACAGTGATATGGGGGACATAAATTGATACTGTAAAGACCACCTCAGTGATTCCATAGAGTGTGAAGGCAACCAGGAGAGAGCAGCTCAGGAATGATTTCAACATGACCACCTGTTGGCCAAGAGGAAAGTACCAACAAAAGCACAACCCCCCAGTCTCCCATGGAAGGGAAGAATAAATTACTCAAAAGTGGTGGTCCAGATGCCTTCACAAGCTTCCTCACTCTAGGGGAGTCACCGGACCCCAATAATCCTAGTGACCTCACAGTGACCTCAAGGGGGCTAACGGACTTGGAGATCGGCATGTATGCCCTGCTCTGCGTCTTCTGCCTGGCCATTCTGGTCTTCTTGATCAACTGCGTGGCGTTTGCCTGGAAATACAGACACAAAAGGTTTGCTGTGAGCGAGCAGGGCAACATCCCCCATTCCCATGACTGGGTCTGGCTTGGGAATGAGGTGGAACTTTTGGAGAACCCTGTTGACATTACGCTCCCGTCGGAGGAGTGCACAACCGTGATAGACAGGGGCCTGCAGTTCGAGGAGAGGAACTTCCTTCTGAACGGCAGTTCCCAGAAGACTTTTCACAGTCAGCTGCTCAGACCTTCTGACTATGTCTATGAGAAAGACATTAAAAATGAACCTATGAATTCTTCGGGCCCAAAGAGGAAGAGAGTCAAGTTCACTTCCTACACCACCATCCTCCCAGAGGACGGCGGCCTGTACACCAACTCCATCCTGTTTGACAGTGATGATAACATCAAGTGGGTCTGCCAAGGTATGGGGCTGGAGGACTCGCAGATTTAAAATGTTTTCATATGGGCCTGGTACAGTGGTTCATACCTGTGATCCGAATGCTTTGAGAGACCAAGGTGGGAGGGTCCTTTGAGCCCAGGAATTTGAGACCAGCCTGGGCAACACAGTAAGACTCCATTTCTACAAAAAACTAAAACAATTTTTTAATTTTTTGGATCAGCAAGCCAGGTGTGGTAGTCCAAGCCTTATTCCCAGCTACTCAGGAGGCTAAGGCAGGAGAATTGCTGGAGCCTGGAAAGAAGAGGTTGCAGTGAGTTATGACCACACCAGTGCGCTCCAGCCTGGGCTACAGAGCAAGACCCTGTCTCAAAAACAAACAAGTGACAAAACTTTCTTATGTTTGACTTCTCTTACATGCTTTCTGTTTTTCAGAGTTGGAGCTACGAATTTGGTCCAACAATAGAGGGTAATTTAGCACAGAATAATTTGTCAGGGGATTATTAATGAGCTAGCTAGTGCAGAGGCCTGAAAATCAAACGCAAATAGGTTATAAGCCAGGGTGTGCTTTTAACACAGCCCACATAGGCAGTGCTGAAGTATTAGGAACAGTTATATACTGCCTGGTATTGGCTCCTTGCTAATTCTTAGGAATAAATTCAGCCAAGGTCCTTGATAGCCATTTCGTGGCAAAGAGCCGTTTGCAGTTAGAAAGAATTTGACTGATGTTTAATTCTTTGATATTGGTAAGGTACAGTGGACAGTTATTGCCCTTGGTGTGAGACTAGGCTTGTGTGAAATGCATGGCCCTTATATTGAGGGCATGAATTGAAACTATAAAGACCACCTCAGTGATCCCCTAGAGCATGAAGGAAACAAGAAGAGAGTGGTTCAGGAATGATTCCAACATGGCACACTTGTTGACCAAGAGAAAAGTACTAAAAATAGCACAACCCCCCTAGTTTCCCATAAAAGGAAATACGAGTGTAGTTGCCCTTATTTGTAATAAGCACTCCTCACTGTCTGTACAGACATTTATAACAACATTTGCTTGTTATCGATTTTGTTGTTTTTTGTTTTTTTGTTCTTGTGGTTTTTTTTCTGTTGTTTTCGACTTCTGTAAGTCTTCTTAAAACATGTAAAAAAATTTTTTTCTGTTTTATTTGAGGCATGCTTTGTTTACACAGACGTTTAATTCACTGAGATTAGCCATTGCTTTCTTTTATTTTAAATTTTTACTTATTTTTTAAATTTTAATATTTTATTCTTTTATTTTTGTTTAACTTTTGTTTAACTTTTGTTTTGGGTTTCGGGATACTTGTGAAGGTTTGTTACCTGGGTAAATATATGTCATGGGGGTTTGTTGTACATAGTATTTCATCACCCAGGTATTTATTAAGCCCAGTACCCAATAATCATCTTTTATTTTTATTTTTACTTATATTTTTTTTATTATTACTTTTTTTTTTCTTTCCCCCCTCCCTCCCCCCCCGCCCAGCCTCCCCCCCTCCCCCCCCCCCCCCCCGCCCCCTCCCCCCCCCCCCCCCCCCCCCCCCCCCCGCCCCCCCCCCCCCCCCGCCCCCCCCCCCCCCCCCCCCCCCCCCCCCCCCCCCCCCCCCCCCCCCAAGAAGGGTGTCCCCCCCCCTCCCTGGTCCATGTGCTTTAAGTTCTGTGGTACATGTGCAGAATGTGCAGGTTTGTTACATAGGTATACACGTGCCATGGTGGTTTGCTGCATCCATCCCTCTGTCATCTATGTTAGGTATTTCTCCTAATGTTAGCCCTCCCCCAATCCCTCCAACCCCTGCTATTCCTCCCGTAGTCCCCCACCCCCAGCAAATCTATAAACTTAGTCCATCACATAAACAGAACCAAGACAAAAACCACATGCTTCTCTCAATAGATGCAGAGAAGGCCTTTGACAAAATTCAAAAACCCTTTATGCTAAAAACTCCAATAAACTAGGTATTGATAGAATATATCTCAAAATAATAAAAGCTACTTACGACAAACCCACAGCCAATATTATACTGAATGGGCAAAAACTGGAAGCATTCCCTTTGAAAACTGGCACAAGACAAGGATGCCCTCTCTCACCACTCCTATTCAACATAGTATTGGAAGTTCTGGCCAGGGCAATCAGGCAAGAAAAAGAAATAAAGAGTATTCAATTAGGAAAAGAGGAAGACAAATTGCCTCTATCTGCAGTGTCATCTTTTCTTTTTTTCTTTTTTTTTTCTTTGAGACAGAGTCTCACTCTGTTGCGCAGGCTGGAGTGCAGTGGCGCAATCTCAGCTCACTGCAACCTCTGCCTCTCGGGTTCAAGCGATTCTCCTGCCTCAGCCTCCTAAGTAATTGGGATTACAGGTGTGTGCCACCATGCCCAAGTTTTTTTTTTTCTTTTTTAGTAGAAATGTGGTTTCATCACGTTGGCCAGGCTGGTCTTGAACTCCTGACCTCAAGCGATCTGCCCACCTCAGCTTCCCAAAGTGCTGGGATTATAGGCATGAGCCACAGTGCCAGCCCCAATAGTTATCTTTTCTGCTCTTCTCCCTCCTCCCACCCTCCCCCCCTCAAGTAGACCCCAGTGTCCATTATTTCCTTCTTTGTGTTCATAAGGTCTTATCATTTAGCTCCCACTTACAAGTGAGGACAAGTGGTATTTGGTTTTCTCTTCCTGCCTTAGTTTGCTAAGGATAACAGCTTCCAGCTCCAAGAGATTAGCCATTTTATTTTAATTAATGGAATCCACATTGAATTTCAGGTTTTCTCTACTTGTGCACATTCTACTGCCTGTTAATAGAAACTAAGCAATTTATCCCCTTTCTCTTGCCTTCCTTTTCTCTTTGACATCTTATACTGCCATTGGAAGAGAGATACTTAACAATACTAACAACCAGTGAGAAAGGGTCAATTTTCAACATGAATTTTACGAAGGTGGAGGAGTATCTGTGAATCACAGAAAATTCTTGTTTTCTGTTATCTGGTGGTTGAACATTCATGAAAAAGTATGGGAAAAAAAGTCTCAGAGAAAACATCTGTATTCTTATGAGTATTTTCTGAAAAACATATTTTGCCACCCAGGCTCAAGTATAAAACCAGCATTGATAAGTACAAAAAGAAAATCCCTTAGAAAACAGCTGCAGATTAAACCTGCTATTTAAAAAACTAAAAATGAAAAAAGAAATGAGTAAAATTCTGTTTCAACTTAGCAGCGAGAAAATCCATCTTTTCAGTGACTAGAGACATACTCACATCCATAATCCTGGCAAAGCTGAAACCTTCATAGCATGTGTACTGAGATTGAAAAGCAACAAGTATGCTCAGTAAAGTCATGAAAATGAGTGGATCAGGAAAACTACGAATGAGCTTGGAAGCTCGAGGGGCAGTTGTCAAGAATACAGGGACTGGAAAAATAATTGTCAAAGAAAAAAGAAATGACTCAAATCCCAAATCATCTTAAAAATAGAAATTATTGTTGAAATAATAGTATTATATTATTGATATTAAGCAAATATTATATTGAGCAAATCAAGATTTTTAGAATAAGAAACTGAGACAGCATTTTCATTTATTGAGATGGGATGGCCGAAGAGCAGACATTGCCCTGGTGAGCCCCAGTGTGGGCTCTATAGAGCCATTGGCGTATTTGACAAATAGAGCTGGAAGGACATAGACCAACTACCTGGCACATTTTCATGACTGCAAATCTCTGATGATTGAGCTGTTCAAAACAGACATGTTCAGGTCACCTATTGTATTGTTATTTTTAAATTTTACTTTTATTTCATGTTTGGGGTACATGTGCAGGTTTATTATTAGGTAAACTTCTGTCATGGGAGTTTGTGGTGCAGATTATTTTGTCACCCAGGTATTAAGCCTCCTATAACCCATTGGTTATTTTTCCTAATCCTCTCCCCTCCCTCCCCCACCCTCCATCCTCCAATAGGACCCAGTGTGGCTGTTCCCCCTCTATGTGTCCATGTGTTCTCAGCATTTAGCTCCCACTTATAAATGAGAACCTGTGGAAGTTGTTTATCAGCTTTTTGAGTGTTTGGATCTCAACTGTCGGTTTTTTGAGATGTAGGATCATGTCATCTGTAAACAAGAATTGTTTGACTTCCGATCTTTCTTATTTGGATGTCCGTTATTTCTTTCTCTTGCCCTGATTGCTCTCCACCGGACTTCCAAAACTATGTTGAATAAGAGTCATCCATCCTCAATGATGCTAGAAATTCCTGCCTCGCTTTTACCCAATGGTTCATGTGACCTTGTTTTGCCAAACACAGCCCCAGGCAGAGACTTGGGAAGATCCCCTGGATTGCCAGAAGTTAAGAAGAGAGACAGGCTGAGCAGGATAATCACTGAGCAATAAAACGAGATTTGCTTCCCATCTTTGTGCCCCAAATCACCAGAATTTATTACCTTTTCAAGAGGTCTTTGTATAATATATACATACTATTTTACATACTCTTTGTCTTTATTTTCAGTAGAGCAAGCAGGGAAAAATGGAGGACTCCTAGGTATGTGTGTTCAGCCAGATTTCTATGTGTATGAACATCACAACCTAAACCCACATTCCCCTCAGAACTCATCACATGATGACGAAGGAGTTCTCCCAGTGTCTTACTAACAGCACTAGAAAGTGTTTGTGAGCAACGTACAAATCAAAGGTTCCAGGGGCTTGACCTTTAAACACAGGCATTCAGCTGATCCTTTAATTATTAAAATGGGGGGTGAAGAATTGAGTCTGGTGACACTTGAAAATTCTTGAAATTTGTCTAGAGATGAAGCATTTGCTATAAAAAAAAGTTTGCAAAGAGATTGCTAATACCTAGTAGAAAGTTCCTCAGTTAGCCAAAACAAAACAAAACAAAACATTGCTTTCTTCTTTATCTTTTCTTTTTTTATTGTTACCATTATTATTTTTAATCAGGTTATTTGTTTCTGCCACTGCTGCTTTTCAAAGGATTTGGTGGAGAAGTAGCTGAAAACCCACTGCAATTCCAAGCCACACAGGTAAGTTCACCTGCATGTTAACTGAAACACAATTAGCAAACTAGGCTCGTGCTTACTGAAAGGCATTTTCCATTTTCTTTCCATCTGCGTCCTCAACAGGAAAAAATGGTTTTTTTACCCTGTGTAATTTGAATTGCAACAGTGAATGAGCTCTCTCACCCAGTTTCTCCAGGAACAGATACTGGGTGTGACTTCGGCTTGTGGGAGCATTTTCATGGATAAGAGTCAGGACATTTCCTTACCTGTGAGCACCGTGATGAAAGCAACATCTAAAGCAGGATATTCCCACGTTGTGGATGCGTGGCATGCTGAAGCCAACTCAGGGTACTGCAGGGTACTGCATGCAAAGGTGGTTTCTCAATGGAGTGGTTAAAGCACTTCTGCCCTGAAAATCGCTTCAGGAAGGGAACAAGGCTCCCTAAGTTAGAGGTCACCTCTGTTTGTCTGCTCCAACTCAGCTCCAAGTAAAAACACAAATAGAGGAATTGGAGGCCCACTGTCAAATTAAACTGTTCTCATATCCATAACTTTACATTTCAATGCAAGTGAAGGAACATTTTGGTGGGAAGCAATGAGGCCTTTTAACTAACCTTACATTTGTCACAGATATTAATCAGCCTAAAGGAAAGTCGAAGTTTCATCTGCTCTCTTTCCCTGATCATTGGGCAGCATGGGTTATAACCACTCTTGTGGTTTCTGGCTGATTGCTTTCCAACAAGCAGAAACTATGCCCTGTGATATGTAAACTGAAGAAGGGTTTGGGAAAGAAAGTAGATTATAAAGTCTAGAAATTCAGTTCCCCAGACATCTGCAGAGGTCTGTGCGGCCTGTTGATATTCACACTTCCAACCCAAGGTTTTGCGAAATAAGAGCGGAATCCATTCATCCAGGCTTTCAGAGATCATTATGCTGGGCTTCTGCTCCGAGCTTTCCAGCTGCTGAAAACAAGAAAAAGTAACTATCCGTGTAATTTGACATTTAGATTTATGGACATGCATTTACTTTCTTCCACACTCTTAATGCTGTTTTTGCAGAAATTGAAGAAAATATAAACAACTTTTTTTAAAAAAAGTTTAAAAAGGCACAAAGAAGTTGAATCTCTAAAAATTATCTTTCCTTCTTCCTACGAACCTAGGTAAAAGTTTTTCTTTTTTCTTTTTTTTTTCCAGATGTCCTAATTTGATGATAAGAGAAACAGGAAAAATATTTGTTACTTTCTAATAGGGACAGCAAACTACCTAAAAACAGTGTTTTAGTGGCCGAGGCCATGGATCCCATTTTGCTCTTTTGTGTTAATGTCCTGATTATGTATATGTGTAGGGGCAAGGGCTTTATATGGGGCCAGGAGTGAAAACATGTCACTGGCTCAGACGTGCAGAGCTCTGGGGACATGACTCAAGACAACTGAGGATTCTGCTTGGATCACTGAAGATTGCTGCAGATGTTTCAGGATTAGCAGGTGCATTATTTACTAAATTTTTTACAAGCCATTCTGTTGGCTATGGGGGCACTTCATGAACCTATTAGCATTATCTTTGCCATTTTGACAAATGTCATCCTTTGTCATTAAGATGGAAAGGGAGTCTCAGCTGGATGTGTCTTAATGATCAATAGCTCCCCTATTTCCAGACGTCACAGGCATCGTATAATAATAGACATACAACTTTAAAACTGTCTTTGTGAAACTAACCTGTGAAGCTGTATGCTTTTCTGAGTCTAAAAAGCTGGTAGAAAATGAGCCAAAAATGCTGGGTGCAGTGACTCTTGCCTGTAATCCCAGCACTTTGGGAGGCCGAGGTGGGCAGATCACAAGATCAGGAGTTTGAGATCAGCCTGGCCAATATGGCGAAACTCTGTCTCTACTAAACATACAAAAATTAGCCGGGCGTGGTGGTGGGTGCATGTAATCCCAGCTACTTGGGAGGCTGAGGCAGGAGAATTGCTTGAACCCGGGAGGCAGAGGTCGTAGTGAACCAAGATCACGCCATTGCACTCCAGCCTAGGTAACAGGGGGAGACTCCATCTCAAAAAGAAAAAGAAAGAAAGAAAGAGAGAGAGAAAGAGAGAAAAGGAGGGAGGGAGGGAGGAAAGAAGTACTTTTCTAGATTTGCAAATTCAACCTTACCATCTATGTTATTTCTCAGTATTTTAGATAATTTCAATACATCCCTTAAAATTTAAATTTATGGCTGAGCGTGGTGGCTCATGTCTATAATCCCAGGACTTTGGGAGGCCGAGTTGGGTGGATCAATTGAGGTCGGGAGTTCTGGCCAGCATGATGAAATACCATCTCTACTTTTAAAAAAAAAGTACAAAAATTAGCAAGCGTGGTGGCACACACCTGTAGTCCCAACTACTTAAGAGGCTGAGTCACAAGGATCTCTTGAACCCTGAAAATGAAGGTTGCAGTGAGCTTAGATCACATCACTGTACTCCAGCCTAGGTAACAGACCCTGTCTCCAGAAAACAAACAAATCTAAATTTACATAATTACATATGTAAATATAATTATTTAGAGAAAACTTGTTCCTCCTAGAATATGGAAAGCTTGAGTCATAGATCCTAGCATTTTCTACAGATCTCACCATGCGTGTGCGCCGTGTAGTAAATGTGGTTTCAATTAAAAAAAAAGTGGAATTTGGAAATAAAAATTGGTATTCATGAAAAAAATACACCTTTGAGTTTTGCTTGCAAAGTGCAAACACTACATATCAAATTTGTTTAATTAACATTGTTAGTATGCTTCAATGATCCCTTTATGAATTTGTAAAATGTAGATACTGATGCCATATTTGCTGTGTTTATTTTTTAGATTTTTTTTTTTTAAAAAAAAATCTAAAAAATAAGGGAAACCTGGAGAAGGACATGACCTAGGCCTGTGTTTTATGGGGTGCCCTTACTTGCGACAATCAGGACACCATTACTTTTCGGATGGAAAATAATGACCCAAACGCGTTAAAGTCCATTAAGGAAATTATCCTTCCAGTCCAAGAAAGCAATCATGTTATCAATTTATAACACTGGGCGGTCTTCATGTTCTGTGAAATGTCTTCAAAATGTCATTGCTTCAGTTGGTCACTTTTTACACAATTTATAAAAATTTTATTTCAAAATGGGGCTTATCTCTTTAGGTTTTACAAAGGATGAAACTATAGAAAAACCTTCTTACATATTTGTGTTGCGACAGGAATAAACCACTTTGCAAATAGCGAGATGGATGTTGTGTCTTCATTCTTTGTTCATGTGATGATGACTTTTTGCTCCGTTAGATGGTTTAATTTACTCTTTAGATGATGCAATTCTCTTTGCTACTTTCTTTGTACAAAGATAATGTGAAAATATAGAGAAAGGGGTAATTCAGTTTTCATTTTTTATTGTTACACTTGGAACTGAAGTGACCCATTGCTTATTTTGAAAGAGATTGTAGACCCAAGTGGTAAAATTAAAAGAATAAAGCTTCTAAGAAAAAACAGAAGATAAAATTCTTTGCTATCTTGGCTTTGGCAAAGATTTCTTAATCAGGTCTCAAAATTGATAACAATAAATTAATAAAATAATTGAGCTTATAAACATTTTTAAAAATACTTTTCCTGATCCAGGAGAGAATTGACTAAGAGTGTGACACTTTTTAAAGTCTGATAAGAAACATTTACAATTTATCCTCTCTGAAGCCTGCTACCTGAAAGCTTCTTCTGCATGGTAAGAATCTTGTTCTCCACACTGCCCCTTATTTGAGCCCAGATCCTCCCTTCTATGGATACTTGGTCTTTAGATAAACTCTTTTAACCAGTTGCCAATCAGACAATCTTTGAATCCGCCTGTGACCTGGAAGCTTCCACTTTGAGTTGTCCCACCTTTCTGAATAACTGATGTTTTCTGTCTCCCTGGAATGTATAAAATCTGACCATCATGGGCACGTGTTCTCAGGTCCTCCTGAGGCTGGGTCACAGGCATGTCTTTAACCTTGGCAAAATAGGCTTCTAAATGGATCGAGTCTTGTCTCAGATACTTTTTGGCTTACAGTGTGAAATACACTATGCCTCCATTACACTCATTATCATGGGATAACATCTAAAAAAAATTAAAAGCAAACCAACGAAAGACAGTAAAGACCTTGGTACCATCTATTCTTTTTCTGCCCTCCTATTTGTGACTGGGTCAGAAACAAACTAGACAGGGACCCTGAGGGAGGGAGATTTCTCTGATATCTGTAGTAGGATCAGGCTTCTAGGGCTGCAGAGGGAAGCATTTCAATAAGAGGAGGAAAAAGCAGTGAACATGACCTTCATGGGTCCTCTATTGCAGACTGTCTGGGCTGCAGTGCCCTGGCACATTTCCGTGCAGAGAAAGGACAGCAGGAGTGGGCTTCCTGATGTCTTTTCTGTTTTCTCTGAGACCAGGAGGTGCCAGGGGTGGCCTTTGCGCCCCCTGGTGGTCGTCCTGCCAGCACACAGCCTCATGGCTGGCTGGTTTCCCAGGTGGAATGCAAGAGAATGCTTCAGTAGAACTTCGTTACTCCATAAAGCCTCCTGGTTCTCTACTCCCTGGTAGTCTGTCCTGGTTGCCAGGTGCTTGTTTGCATTCCAAGCTCCACATTCCCCAGGGTCCGGTGTGCTCTTGTGTCTAATCTGGGGTCTGGCCACCGGAGGCAGGTGTGCAGGGCCTTGGCTACTGTGGCAGGTCTGCTGATGGCCACAAGCCTTTACTCACAGCTCTGCCTTAGCAGTGGTGATGTCTGAAGGCTCAGGGGATACACAGGTCCTCTAGGTTCCTAGGGAGATGATGGTCAGTAAGCCTTCTTAATAGTCTTTAAAAAATACATAATGTAACATGGACAAAGCAAGCAATCAAAAGACTATCTGGCAAGTGAAAACATTTTAAAATTCTTGACAAGTTTAGTTAGATTATAAACCCAGGAAAGCCTTGAGCTTCCTTTAAGATAGACTAGATGTTTGAGGGAGTTAGATACACCGGGTATGCCATCAGTTAATACTAATCTGAACAGGTCTATCCCTCTTTGTGCAATAATAAAAGAGGCCTTGTTGAAAACAAGTCAAAGGGAGCCCCCCTCTCCATGGTGAAGTGTGTATATGGGTCACTTACAAAGTTAGATATGATTTCTATAAGATGAAGCCCGGCCCTTCTAAGTCACTTTAGTGAAAGCAGCTTATAGGTCTGGCAGAAGAATAATTTACAACCTATGAAAGAACTTTATGGTCTTTAAAAACACCTGAAAGTTATTTTACAAAGAATTTGAAGGCTGGAAAGAAAGGGAGAAGGACTTGAATAGACAGAAAGAGATTATTGGAACTCTAATGAATATAAAACACAAATCCTAAATGACAGGTTTAGTTTAAGTGTCTGATAGAAAAGTTTTTGAATATCACATATCTACCAGCCAATGGAAGATAATGTAGAAGGTGGAAATCTGAAATTAAATATAAAGAGTAAATTATAAAATGAAGACCACATCGTCTGTTAGGCAGAGTCCCTTTTGAGAAAACTATTTATGCTTCTAAGGTAAACACTTTCTCCTAGAGGAAAAAAAAAAACTAGAAGACAGATAGTAAACCAAAAAAAGAAAAAGAAAAATCTAATAAATTCCTTAGAACTCAAATTGAAAATATCCTATGGAAGGAAGAATCTTTCCATTTAGAAAATGCTCAAGCAGAGAATGAGAAAGCGCCCGCAGAAATTTAAAATACCATTTGAACTTTATCAATAACAGATACATCAGGTGTGGATTTACCATTTAACATTGGAGAAGAAACAGTTTGAAGTAAAAGGAAGCATCAACCAGCCTCCGTCTAAGCTGGATACATATGGAAAAGAACAAGGGAATTGAGTCAGAATTAGAAAGAAGCACTTTGATTTTATCAAAACCAGTTTATGTCCTCTAAGGAAGAAAGCCTGCGATAACTAATTAGCAGTTCTGGCCACTAGAGAAAGCTCAATGCTTTGAGAAAAGAAAATGCACAGGAGAAGCACAAGTTAGCTTGAGTTGAATCAAATGTGAGCTTTTATGAAGAGGTTCCTTACATCCCTGCAATCCCCCAGTACAGCTCTGGGAGAGCTTTCAGAGCGCACGGTGGCCCACCGATGCCCAGATCCAGGGAAGGGAAAGAGAACTAGCAATAAACACATCACTAAGTTGTAAAACTGTTTTTTTCTCCTATCTCCTATGCCAACAGTATCACCTTTTATAAAAATCTTCTGTGCTTTCTCTCTGTGGAAAGGGGAAAGCAGGAAAAATGATATTTAAGAGTAGGTCACAGTGTGCACGTTCTGCATAACCTAAGGATTTGGGAATCCTTCACTCTCATCCCTGAATTCATCCAGTTTCAACAAATCAAACCAAGGAGGCAGTTCAGGGTCAATATAATTGCTGTTATTTGTGAGGTAGATGGCATATTTAACTTCCAAACAATCCATGTTGTGCTTTGGGACTCCTAGAAAAAAACAATAATTGTACAGGTCATCTCTTCCGGAGGTGGCTGGGGGCTCACTCCTCCTTTAGACTGGGTATTCTGGGTGCTGGCATAATACATGACCCACACTATGCCTGTACAAGCAGGGGCTAGCTAGCACAGGACAGTGTGAACAGTTTTATGGTGAATGTCATACTAGGATTGTTTCATATACCAATAGCTAAATCCCAACCGTTCTGGCTTAAAAACACACATACAAAGTTTACAGTAAAAAATGGAATGCTGGGCCCAGTAGGGCTCACACCTATAATCCCAGCACTTTGGAAGGCCGAGGTGGGCGGATTGCCTGAGGTCAAGTATTCGAGACCAGTCTAGCCAATAAGGTGAAACCCCGTGTCTACTAAAAATACAAAAAAAATTAGCCAGGCGTGGTAGTATGTGCCTGTAATCGCAGCTACTTGGGAGGCTAAGGCAGGGGAATTGCTTGAACCAGGGAGGTATGTTGCAGTGAGCGGAGATCACAGCACTGTACTTCAGCCTGGGCAACAGAGCATGATTCTGTCTCAAAAATAAAAAAAAGAAAAGAAAGAAAAAAAATGGAAATAAGACCGGGCACGGTGGCTCATGCCTGTAATCCCAGCACTTTGGGAGGCCAGGGTGGGTGGATCCCCTGAGGTCGGCAGTTGGAGACCAGCCAGACCAACGTGGAGAAACCCTGTCTTTACTAAAAATACAAAATTAGCCAGTCACGGTGGCACCTGCCTGTAATCCCAGCTACTTGGAAGGCTGAGGCAGGAGAATTGCTTGAACCCAGGAGGCAGAGGTTACAGTGAGCTGAGATCACACTATTGCACTCCAGCCTGGGCAACAAGAGCGAAACTCAGTCTCAAAAATAAAATAAAAGGAAATAAAATATTTTAGACTAGTTGACTGCTGGTGTATCTTAAGCCAGGCCCTCAATGTCCTCAACAGTCTTCTAAGGAATTTGCCTTCTTTTCCCAAATGTTCTCTCTCTCTCTCTCTCTCTCTCTCTCTCCTGTGTATTGACCATATTCTCTCTCCATTTAGTAACCAATGTGACAGTCCCAGGCCTTTATTCTACCAATTAAGCACATTGTACGCAGACTCCACACATACACAGGTGAAGTGGAGCTTCCTCTTTCTAACCACAGTCAGTGGTCACTTCAGAAAGAGGCAGGTAATTGAACACCTGCAATAAGAACCCTCCACAAAATTCTACAGGAACCATTGGGGACCACGTTCTTCCCTTGGAGGACCCTTAGCTGCATGTAGTCAGTCACATGCGTTTCTGAAGCCATCACTGTGGGAAGGGACAGGAAACATTCTGAGGCTCAAGGCAATTTCAAAGGATTTCCACATGAAAGGAGAGTAGTCAGATTACAATTCCTCAAAGGAAATAACGGAACACAGTTGGTAGAGAAAAGGAGAAGGGAGGATGGACTGGCAGAATAACCAGGCAGGTGAATGTGTAGGTACACAGAGTAGACAGGTGAATGTGTGGTGCCTCAAAAAAGTGTCCTGAGAACTGGGCAGAATAGAAATTATATAAGACTCAGCGTGTTGGCTCACACCTGTAACTCCAGGACTTTGGGAGGCTGAGGCAGGTGGATGACCTGAGGTCAGGAGTTCGAGACCAGCCTTGCAACATGGTGAAACCCCATCTATACTAAAAAAAAAAAAAAAAAAAAAGCTGGGCATGGTGGTGGGCACCTGTAATCCCAGCTACTCGGGAGGCTGAGGCACTTGAACCCAGGAGGCGGAGGTTGCAATGAGCTGAGATTCCACCATTGCACTCCAGCCGGGGGCTACAAGAACAAAACTCTGTCTCAAAAAAAAAAAAAAAAGAAACTACATAAAATGGAGCCATTATGCTGGTCCAACGCCACTTCACCTCAGTACACTACACAGATGGAAATTCTCCTTCTGATCAGATGGAGTAATCAAGACTAAATTCATGCTTTCACCTGGGAAAAAAATAACATTACATAAAATAATGGTTTTCAAGACCTCAGGCATCAGGCAATGTAGGACAGTTATTCCTAACAGATGGGAAATAATCAAGGTGGGATCCTACAGCTGCCCCAGTCCATTGCCTAGAGAGGTTTTTGAGTACATTGCACAGAGTGAGGATCCAGTTGAAGCCTGGTGAACTTCCTGAGCTGGTGCCGTGGAGGAGGGATTCTGAGGCCACTATGGCAGCTGACGTTTGCAAGCAGAGTTAACCAAGATGAGAAAGCTGCACCTAGAAGAAACTCTTGGGGTGTACAGAGAGCTCACGTGAAGTCCTCAGCAGAATTCTGATCCACACGTGCACGTGAGGTTAGCCAAGGAAGAACCACCTAAAAGGGTGTGAGGGAAAAGTACGAAGAGCTCACACAGGAATGGGAACAGCGCAATTCCCACCAGCCGGAATGGGAAGATCACTGAAGCATTTGTAAGTCCTTCAAAGCACAAGGCTTTCTTGTGAATGGCAAGAGATGAAATTTCTTCCACCCGGTACTGAGGGTAAGCCCACCCCAGTCTCCAGCTCCGCCAAGCCAGGCCCAGTGGTGAGGGTCCCTCTCACCAGTCTGATGTTTCCAGATCTTTCTCATGCTGGCTGCTGTTATTGCGGGCTTGAGTTTAAACTCTGTTCACATACTCTGACATGACATATAAAGACATAAAAGCAAACACACACAAACCACAGGAGAATTTGGGACCCGTCTCTTGCATCTGGTGAGGTAGCCACAACTAGTCACGTGCCCCTGCACACCCCAGGAAGCCCCAAAACGCTAATGGCAGCATCGACTTATTTGGTGAGCGCCTCATGCACAGTGCATCAGGTGGTCTGCTGAGTGTTTTAAGAGCATGATATTACATAACTCTCTCTACATGGGCCAGCTAAATGCAAAAAGAAGTGAGGATTTGAAATCATCTCTGTATCTGGCTATACTGTCTCTATGTGATAAAAGATGGAAACACGAAAGCTCAGTGAACTATGGACAGCAGCTAAAATGTGAATGAATCACCAGAGGGTTGCTTAGGGAATAGACCTGTATGTCTAGAATTCAAAGGATAACAACTAAATAAAGAAAATGCAGGCTATTTACAAGGGAACTGTCACATTGTCTCCACCCTTTCACAGATCAATTTCCCCTAAATAGCTGTTTTGTGGTCAAATTAGAAATGGAACTATGTGGTCCGGTGTCGTGGCTCACGCTTGTAATCCCAGCACTTTGGGAGGCCAAGGCGGGTGGATCACGAGGTCAGGAGTTCCAGACTAGCCTGTCCAATATGGTGAAACCCCTTTCTACTAAAAAATACAAAAATTAGCCGGGTATGGTGGCACAAGCCTGTAGTCTCAGGTACTCGGGAGGCTGAAGCAGGAGAATTGTTTGAACCAAGGAGGTGGAGGTTGCAGTGAGCCGAAATCGTGCCACTGCCCTCGAGCCTGGGCGACAGAGTGAGACTCTGTGTCAAAAAAGAAATGGAATTATGTTATTTCTTTACGTTTCATCGAGGAAACTGAGGCTGAGGAATTTGGAATGTCTGTACTGAAGGCACACAGTAAATCATTGCCAGCCCTGGATGCTAAGAACTCCTCTCCCAGAGGTTTTATTGATGAAACAGTCTCGTTATCACTCTTGGCAGTACTAATGACTGGGCATTTCCTCTCCTCTCTTGCTATTATTCCAACCTGATTACTATGGGAAGCATCTGTTGTTGAACATGGCACTGTAGGCATCACCATGATTAATTGGTTTTTATTAATTCCATTCAAAAAATTATGAAGTTTGGCTTTTCCTTAGAAAAATGAAACCAGCATGAATATATTCCTCTCATGTTAACAATAAGAAAATAAAATGACTAATCACTATAAGCACCATAACTTTGAAAACTGCGATCTCCATGGAAAGAGGTGAGCTAAATTTCAGTGACAAGTTCCTCTTACGGGAGCGAGACACACAAACTTTGGAAAAGCACAGTAGGAAAAGAGGCAGCTACAACATTAGACAAGCAACAAAATAACATTTTAGCAAATTCTTAATACATAAATTGAACTACCATGTCAGTTGTTATTTGAATGCCTAAGAATGCCCCAGACAAGGGGCATCTGCAGATACAAAAGTGAGTAATGCCTTCCCTGTGACTGAACAGGAATCCTGTTTGCACACAAGACCCTACACCTCTGCAGAGGAGAATTCCTCTGCCACTAAGGACAGAGTCAGCGGTGCTGAGAAATTCCTGCCTCACTTTACCCAGTGCTTCATGTGACCTTGTTTTTCCAAACACAGCCCCAGGCAGAGACTTGGGAAGATCACCTAGATTGTCAGAAATTAAGAAGGCAGACAGGCTGAGCAGGATGGATCACTGAGCAGTAAAATGAGATTTGCTTCCCATCTTTGTGCCCCAAATCACCAGAATTTATTACCTTTTCAAGAGGTCTCTGTGTAATATACACATGCTATTTTATACAATCTCTGTCTTTATTTTCACTAAAGCAAGCAGGGAAACATGACCCTTCTGGGACCAGGTTTACATGTCCTCTAAGCGTACAGAAGTAGCATGGCCTTGGACCCTCAGCCCAGGGTCCAGCCAGCTGCCACCAATCCCCAGCCTTTCCCTGGCTGAAGACTCTTGGGGTTCGCCAGCCATTTTATGTTCCATTTACTGTCTAACCTTTTTTCTCAATCAGTTCCTCAGCTGGAGCATTTTTCTCAACCTGGACATTTGCAACACTGATGCTTTCCAGCTCAGATTCTTCCAGCGATTCAGGCTTCTGCTGAGCATGACTATTCAGAAGGGCCTCTGGGGTCAGTGGCATCACTGGTGCTAATTCCTCAAGCCATCCTTGTGTGCGTGCCATTTTCCAACGTGCACTTACAATTCCTGTCAACAAAGCAGCAGAATGTATTTACTCATGCCTTGAATTTCTGCTGAGTCATCCCACCTGTGTTGCAACAGAATGAGATGCAAGCGGCAGATGCTAAGGTAGGTTTAAGGGGCCTTGAATTTTCCACTGTGTGCTACAAACCTCCGCCATTCCTGCGCCACAACATGCCTGGGCTGATTGGTTCTAAGAGAAAACTGACAGCCACACAGAGCACAGCTATTTGAAGACAAAGCACCCCAGCCAGGCCCAGCGTAGATGAGCCAGTCCCCAGCTCATCCACAAATGCGTGAGCCACAGTTGATGAGCGCTTTGCCTCTGAGGTGCTGTGGTTGGTAGCAGCACTATCACAGCCACAGTTAACAAACACACATCGATTTAAACTAGTCCTGTTTGCCTTCTACACAGCACCTCTCACTATCTGAAATACCTTTGTTATTGATGTATTTATGTACTTTTCCTATTTTATTCTCCACTGTATCTCTGATAAGTAAAGCAACGTTTGCAACATAGGCATTTCTAAATAGATATCTGTGAATACATGAATGAATGTAAGTCTCACATTAGCCCCCGGAGGTATTATAGAAACTTCCCTAATTCCTATTTTAGAGATATAGAAACGGAGGCACAGAGCTATGATAAAATTGTTCATTATCACATAGCCAGTAAGAGAGTTGGGATTTAAGCCAACAGATATGTTTACATCAATAGAACTCTCCAAAGATAATCTAGACGTCTGTGCCCAGCTTCTTTTAGGTTCTCTAAGCTGCAGCTCTGACTGTAAAGTCAATCTGACATCTCTGTTATCATTGCAATGCAGTGGAACATTGTAGCTTCCCAGGAACCACTTTCTAGCAGACACCCTCCCCACCCATATATACACAGCTCTCCCTTCTCATGGAAGCTGCAATTTGTTCAGTCTGTGTCAAAGGTTTTCACCAATTAATCAAGTGGGAAAGGTCACAGAATTCACAGGAAGAAATAAATATTGTATGGGAGCCTTTTCTGAAAGCAAGAGGGAGAATGAGAGGCTGGCTTTCCCAGGCTGCATATGAGTTGAGTTTATATAACAGATATCTAGGCACATGCTCAGTTAGTGTTAACTGTGACAGCCATGACGCTCTAGGTACAGAGGTTATAGAATAAACAGCATGATGTGTGTTCTGTCCTCAAGGAGCTTATATTTTTGTACAGGGGGAAAAATTTTCTTAAATCACAAGTAAATGAATATGGCAGAGCATATTAATATTGAGAAAGGTATTCAGGGAATACCTATTGATATTAAGAAAGGTATTCAGGGAATGTACATTTGAAGTCGGTGGTCAGAAACAGGGTTTACTGTCTCAATGTAATAGTCCATGGACCCTTTTGGATAAGCTGCCACTGGACCAAAACTTGAGAGAGACTGGGAGTCAGTCAGTCATGTGGCTATACAGAGAAAAATACTGCTTCAGCCTTGATGGCAAAAGCAATCAGAATTACCCTTGGGCATCTCTAAAGATACTTAAAAGTGCAGGACAAGGAAATCTCTCTGCATATCCAGTGCAGCCAATTTCCCTCCAGTGTTGGGGCTGAATGACTGTATCTTCAGCTGATCTCCGAAGGCAGAGGGTGTCTGGCACTTCAGGGCCATGTAGTATGAAAATCCAAGGATCGTGTTCAGGACTGATGTGATGCTCAGATGCAGAGACCACGGGACCAAGACAGAGGGGACAACAGGATCACCACGTGCGTTGCGTGTTCATTCTGGGGCATTTGCTCACAGTGTGGATAGTACATTTGAACCATTTAGATTACCTTTCTTTATCCTTCCTCTGTCATTTCTCCCTTTCTCTTTTTTCTTGTTTATTCTTTCGTTCATGCATATATATATCCTAATTTATGTAATCTCCAAGAAACCTGTGCTACTTGTAACCAAAGAATGAAGGCATAGATTTATGTTTGCAAAATCAAAACTATCAACAATGGGTTAAAGCGTTAGAGAAAAGACTTCATAACAAGAGCTACACAAAAGTGAACTGGATTACCCTGGAAAGTGAGTTCTGTCTCTGGCAGACACTGGGGAGCCGAATGACCCTCTGTTACGGCGTCAGCCAGGTAACTTGGCTACAAATAACAGTAACAGGGTTAATGTAACTTAAACAGAAAATGAATGTATTAAAAATTAATGGGTAGTTCCCCAAATCCACTAACAGCAAAGAGGAAGTCAGCTGGAATTGCGGGAGGCTGGGTAGACCACGTAGCCAAGGAGCCATGCAGTTTCGAATTGGACACTGGGGCTGCCAGCTAGCTGGCTCTGTTCTCACATCCCTGATGGCTCTGTGCTCATGTCCCTGCTTCTAGATGCCAATGTCAGGGCAGGAATTTACTGGGTCAAGTCTATCTCTCCTTCCTTTGCCTGAGCTGGCAGAAAGCAGGAAGATTTGTGGTCTCATTTGACATTTCCAAAGGGATATAAAACTTCACCCTTATCTGGAGTCACACAGTGGGGACCACCCACTAAAAGAAAGGCTGATTAGATGCAAGGCCATCTTCCTCTCCAAAATGGGTCAAATACCCCCAAAGCTAGAGCTATTCTGAATAGTGTGATTTACAGAACTAGATAATCTAAAAAATGTCTTTCTATGTCCAGCGTTTTATAAATAACAAGTGTGTTAAAATGAGAACCCATGGGAGAAATACATACAAATTTTCCAGTTTTCAGGAACAACAAACTATACTGCTGTATGACACATTTAAGACTTCTGAGGTTTTATTGTAATTGACCAGGTTCATCTGGGTTTAGCCATTATACAAGTCTAGTACCCACCAGATACTTACTTAGGTTAGCATTCTACAGGCGTAGGTAAAAGAGACCTTCTCAAGTCAGCAGAGCTTAAAAGGACAATTTATTATGAGAAGGAAGATGTGATGAAATACAAAAGATAAGCTGAAATGCGGCCTCCGTCACAGGGAACCAAAAAGCTCTCAGGCTTTATTTTTCTGAGATTTGTTTTTCTCTGCCCCCTCTGCATTTCCCTCTCTTTCTGTAGATCTAGTTTCTTTTCATGGCAGGCCAAAAATGATGTCTTTCATTTCCACGTTGGAATGTTATGGTCTGGCCAGGTTGCACCTTTCTGTTGGGAGTTGCCTTATTTTGTGTTGATTACATATTGATGATATCAACCATAGCATATGTTTTCCCAATTTTGTGAACACAAAACACAGCCTGTATGAGGAGGTAGTTGGCTGACATTGAGGTACCTTGTCTAGAACATGGTGTCTACCAGGACATGCCATTTAGATTTCAGGCCACAATTAAACTTCACATCCAATTGCAGTCACTATCGGTTACAAACACAATTTTACAATAATTAACTGTCAAATTGCCAATAACAAATCCAGTTAGGTAACGTACATTTCACCTTATTATATACAATGATGAATTATGAAGGACAGTAAGAATCTTTAAAATCAGTTTTCATATTTCCAATAGTAGGTTATTCTTTCATGAAGAAAAACAAAACACACCATTATCTAATCAATGAAATACATTGCTTCAGAAGGAAGAATTTATAATTTTATTACAGACACATTACCCCACAGTAATTCACTTACATAAATTACATTTTTACAGCAATGCATTAGGTATGTAATTTTGATTGAAGAATTTTACAAACTTGTGAAGTTTAGAAAAGTTCTAGCTGCACAGTTTTCGGGATTTTTGTTAGGTAGGTAGTTTGTTTTAGAGTGAGAGCTTTGATCAGGAGTGGACACTGAGGAGAGCCAAGATCACCTGGTACCCATCAAGCAGGACTTCCAGAAGCAAAACTCCTTTCCTGAGAAATTCAGAAGTAATTAGACTTCCCTATGATCTAAAGCAGGCATCTGGTTCCAGACTTCTTTTGCAAAAATGTGTAAGTAACTAGAATTTCTGTACATCTCCAGAATGCATAAACATCAAAACTCATTTTGCAACCCTTGATGACATCAAGGCACCAGCGTGTCTAAAAATGTAATCATCTATCATGATCTACATGGTGAATATGGTCCAAACTTCCCTGAAATACCCCTAAGGAACATCCACTGTGGTGCGCTCAGTTCTCTCTTGCTGAGACTCCCGCTGAACTCCTCTGCAGCATTCTTTTTTCTAATAAAACTTTCCTTTTCATCCAGTCTATCTTTGATGAGCATTGAGGTGGATTCCATGTCTTTGCTATTGTGAATAGTGCTGCAATGAACATATGCATGCATGTGTATTTATAATTGAATTATTTATATTCCTTTGGGTGTATACCCCGTAATGGGATTGCTGGGTCAGATGTTATTTCTGTCTTTAGGTCTTTCGGGAATCACCACCATGGAATACTATGTAGCCATAAAAAAGAAAGATATCATGTCCTTTGCAGGAACATGGTTGGAGCTGGAGGCCATTACCTTAGCAAACTAAGAAACCTATATGACAAACCTGCATTGTACTCCTGAACCTAAAATAAAAGTTTTTAAAAACTTTTTTTTTTCAAACCTATACTGTTGTTGGTAAATTCCTCTTACTACCTATGAGTCAATCACTTTTTGTTGCTGGGACTCTGACACCTCGCCCAGCAGGCACTTATCCCTGTTTTCCCCTTATACATGTCTATCAGGAATTGGTGACTTAACAAATTTCAAGGAAGATTTTAGCAGAATGAGAATTTGATCAGATTCGAACTAACAGACCTATTAGTAGGTAGTCAAGATTCTCCAGAAAAACAGAAGCAGTGGGACACGGAGCAGGGAAAAGGAGAGAGAGAGAGGGAAAGAGAAAGAGAGAGAAAGGTTCCAAGGAATCGGTTCGCGTGCTAGGGGATGGCTAAGCAAACCTGAAATCTGTAGGGCAGGCTGTCAGAAAGGGCAGGCAGGAAACCCTAAGGGCCAGGAGCCGCAGTCCTGTGATTCTGCCAGGCTGTGGCTCACAGGCAGAATTTCTTGTTCTCAGGGAAACCTCTTTCTAGTCTGGCAGCGAATAATGATTCTAAATGGATCTTGTGGCCAAGGCTGCACAGGGATGTAGAAAAAGTTCAGCAGATATTATCGAAAGGCATTTAATCTCTAGGCAACTCAGCTAGATGAAATGCAATGAAACAGTCGCTGCTTTTATCAGGAGAGATACATGAGGCATCTTTACCTAATAAATACCATTTGTTATATTGAAGCTTTAGGGCTGAAGCCGATGAGTTGAAACTCTTTTAAAGAAAAAAACCCTGCACATTTAGGCCTTTCTTTTTCTCCTTTGGAATCTGAAGAAACTTCTACTTACTCTGCCTCGCCGCCCCCACCTCACCTTTCTTTGGCTTTTCTGATGATCCACCCAAAGAATGAGGACCACCTGTAAAGGTCACCAGAGGTCGTTTATTCAGATCTTACCAACAAGGGACTTAAAACGCTTTCATTCTGAAAGACTCCCAGGGGTTTTAAAAGACTTTTTATAGAATCAAAGGGGCTTTAAGTTTTAAGGCAGCTCTTGATTGGTGAGTATCCTTTGAGGATGAGTTTTTCTCCTAGAATATGCTGGAGCAGGGGAGGTTTTCTGGTGGCTTTGGCGTACATTGGATCACCTTTCATTGATTTGCTTCTATTCGTATATACTTGGAGTCTTTAAAGGCTGGCTGGAATCATCTGTGTTTTCCCAGTTCGACTGATAGAATAATGGTCCGTGGCTTCGAGGTCCACGTCTTGCATAAACAATTCCACAGATTATATCCTAATATCAGCTAGTGTTGAAGACAGGGGAGTTGCCAAAAATAAATAAAAATACGTATATTCTGCAGAATTTGAAACAAACCCTCTTTGTTTTGATATATTGAATCTGTTAGCCTTAACAACAAATATCTATTGTCTCTTATATAACTATATGATGTCTATTATCTATCTATATATTAACCCTACAGGAATAATTTACGAAATTGGGGAAAATAGAATATTACAGTTCTGGACTCTGTGACATGATCAGAGAGCAGATATCACTGTAAAGTATTAATCTTTATTGCAATGAAATATTTTATTACTTGTGTTAAATAGTTTCTCTAGAAAAAAATATCAAACAACTTTGAATCAATACCAAGTGAATAAACTACCACATTTACAAAATAAGTAAATCAATATATAGATATATACATGTAACTTATATCTTCCCAACTCTTCAATAAGTGGCTTATATAGAGGTTTCTGAATGAATGACATGGTGTAGAAAGCACTATGGTGGTGTCAGCAGCAAAAACACCATTGTAATAGCTAACATTAATAAGCATCATTTTTGTGGCAAGTAGTCCTACAAAAACATTCAAATGTAATTCTCATAGTTAATGCAAATAACACAATAAATAATAAATAAGCGTATTTATTAGCCCGTATGTCAGTGGTTCTCAATAAAGGTCCATTTCTACCTTAAGAGGCTATTTGGCATTGTCTGGAGGCAATTTTGGTTGGCACAATGGGAGAGATGCTACTGGCATCTAGTGGGTAGAGCCCAGGGATGCTGTTAACATGCTACGGTGTACAGCATAGTTCCCCCGACAAAGAATGATCTGGCCCCAAATGTCAGTAGTGCGGTGGCTAAGGACGCCTGCCTTGCATTCTCCCCTTTGATCTTCTCATCCACCGCATGGGAGAGAGAATATTATTGCAGCACAGAGAGGCATCAAGGTCACCGAACTACTTTTCTCTTCTTCTTGGATCACCACCTCAACCACATTTCCTACTGATAAAACTGATTTCTGGTCAATGGGAAGTGGGTGGAAGTGGTGTTGTCACCTCTATTTTGGGTTTACAAAACCTCCTGCTCATTTCCTCCTATTCTCTCCCTTACTCCCTTCATTGGATGGCCACAGTGATCCAGTGCAGGACCCTGAACAGCGCACAGGAGAAGAAGAAGCCCTGATGTGAGAGAATCTTGAGCCCCTAAGTGACTGCATGGACAAGAGCCCCGTCATTGACTCATGTTAGACTGTGGCTGAAAAACAAACGTCCTTTGTGTTAAGCCAGAGTTTTGTGGTTATGTGTTGCACCAGTTATCCTATTTTGGCTAACACAATTATTCTACCTATTTTTCAGATGAGAGAAAATGAGGATTGCAGAAATGATGCGTGATTGAAGTCTGGTTCAATGTAATGCTGATTCTCTGAGCTCTCTCTTCCTTATGCCATCTTGATCCTCATGTCTGCTGCAATTCCAGCCCTCCTTCAAACACGCCCTCTTGATGTTCCCTCTCCTGCCACAGGTAAGTTTTGATTTCACTGATGGACTTAGTTTAGGTTATTTGCACCTTTGAATTTGTCTCTGTGTTTAGGGCAATGCTATGCACTGATTGACTTGGGTTATCACCTTAACTACCCATGGAAATTAGATGAGAATGGAGTTATGTTGGTTCAGCTCCAACTTGATACTGGGGGTCAGCGCTACCCGTTCACACCTGATGGCCTACGTGCTGTCTGCCCCAGCGCTTTTCTTTTTGAGGATATGCATGTGATGGAGGTGACATTGGATGTTTTATGCCACAAAGAAACTTGAGAGGGTCATCCTGTTCCCTAAAGCAATAGGGACCATACTTGCTTGAGAATTTCACACAGCTTAGAGAGAACGTGATGCCCAAATGGATGGTTATATTCCAAGACACGACCGCTAGGCTAAACACCAGATTCAGCTAAAGGAATTTTACACAGTGACTTGCTCCACCCCTTCTGTGACTGTCATCCAAAGGCATTCATTCTAAGGCAATTAGAATTTTGCACTGTGCCTTCCTCAGAAACCTAATGTGTTTATCACCTACTGGTGAAAGGACATTGCTTCTATTTTAGGTGAAGAAAGAATATTAAGAACTATAAAACTCCCAGTAATTCAGAATAAAGGAGCAGAGACCCAGACCACTTACAGGCACTGTATCCGTCAGCGTTGGATTTATATTCCTGCCCTTAAGTACAGTCATAAAACAGTATCTATTGGATAGTTTTATCTAAGTAGACTTTGCTTGCTCGTCTCACCTGACTGATTTCAAGTCAAAATTGGCATTAACACGTGGGGCAAGATAAAATGGAGTGGCTGGTAAATGGGGACATTTACTAGTTTCATTAGATGCCGTTTTCTAAAATGATTTACTAGAGCACAGAAGAATTATGTGACTGTGAAACTATAATAATAACAAATATCTTGTAACCTTGCTACACTTGGAATCAGAAAATTAAGATATGCAGTTCTCTTTCCTGGTCAGTCAGGGAGAAATCACTTGCAAAGAATAATGACTTTGAGAAGAACATCACTTGTTCTCTTTGGGGACACCCATGAGAAGGGCCGCCACATGCAATTGTTCAGAACCCTGAATAAGGGCTCCCTGGAGAGAGAGTAAGTCAGGGATGACATTTAGCCCTCACGCCCTGTGTTAAAGATGGGCACAACTCTTTTCCCACAACTTCCCTGGAGAGATGAGATCTAAGTTGCATTTCCTTGCATGTGGGCCAGGTTCATGATTCATTTACTTATAGACGATGTTTACAAAATAAGCAAGAGTTGAAGCCTCAAATCACATCCAAACCATCTATGTCCAGAGCTTGGCTCTTTACCGGGGGGAATATGTTAATTGCGATATCAATTAAAATAATTGCAAAATGCCACCTTTCACCACTCTTACAACAAATACGAAAGGATCAGGGAATCAAAATTAAGGGCTAAACAGCATTAGTTTTTCTTTCTTTTTTTTTTTGTTTGTTTGCTGTAGTGACTCCCATTTTAGAAAAAACATCCTTATCATCTGCATGGGTGACATTTAATACTTTCTGCAACCTCTTGTGACATTTCCTCAGTGCAAAAACGGTGGTGAGTGATTACTATCTAGAGAGCAATAGGACAATTGAACTAGAAATGTCAATCACAGGAAAAGGTCAGTTATCCAACTATTCTAAGAACATTTTCTGGACCTTACGGCAAAAACATTTTTGAGTTCATACCTACTGCATTTATTAGAAAACCATTTACACGCATACTTGCATTAAGTAACATATTAGAGTAAATTATATCTTAGACATTTGTTTTGCATCTTCTTAATATAATACAGTAAAGTAAATGGCCCATAAAGAAGAAGTAATTTTTCAATCATAAGATTTTAAATATGCAAACAATATTATCCATATCAGAGCATGTATAAAAAGGAGTTAGCTGCATTTTCTTGATGGAAGTTTTATAAAGCTTTCATAAGCAGACTGATTTTTCAAAATGGTTAACATTTTGTTCTATTAGATCTTCTAACTCATGTTTCTGATGATTCTCACTACTTCAGTAATAACATTATCATAAATGCCACAGGGTATGTTGGCAGAAAATAAACCCACAGACTTCATGAAGCCTTAATAATTCAAGTTGAGATTACCCTTAAAATGACGTCAGAATTTATCTTACTTCTTTGGAGGTTACAGCTTTTGGTATTACTATTTTTAATCATTGTACCCTGTGTCAATTAAAGCAAATCTAGCAATGGTAACAGATGAACTCATAATAATATTACTCAGCCCACTAAAGTGTCTTTAGAGTCTAACTGGCTGCTGGAATAAGAGAGGCTCTGCTCCACACAGTCACTTAGGGATCCAGGCTTCTCCCATCCAGTGACTGTGGAAGCCCCTAAGATCTCAAAGGCATTGTCTGGCTTCTTTCTGCCTTGGGCCAATGGATGAAGAAAGAGAGTATTAGAAAGATGACATGGGAGGATATTAGGAACACACTTGGAACTACCACATAGGAATGTGCCAGATAATTCACTAACAGGGACCAAATCATAAATCACATACTCTTCTGGATGCAACAGAGGCCAGGAAATCTACCTGTATGTCCAGGAAGAAAAGGAATCAGATATTGCAGACGCATAGCAAACCCTAACACACACTCATTACATTTTGACAGCTTCTTTGTGAATCCAGCTTCCAAACATAAAATACAAAAACTGAAAGCTGTATTTTTTAACCTCATTGTCACAGTTGGGTAGGCATGTGACTTGGGCTCTGCCAATTAGAGACTTTTGTTTGAGATTTTGACATGGAAGCTTCATTAGGAAATAAGTGTGACACAGGACATCAATATTGTGAAAGATGGTCACAAATGTGGTAGCATGATTCCTGGATCTGTAGTGGTGGTGGCATCTTCTCAACTGTTAGAGTCATTATGGCTCCTCTTACTTCAAGGCTCCTCCCATCCATGGCTCCTCCCATTTTATAGTTCCTCTCCTCCATGGCTCCTCCCATCCATGGCTCCTCCCATCCATGGCCCCTCCCATTTTGTAGTCCCATCTCCTGTATGACTCCTCCCATCCATAGCTCCTCCCATTTCATAGTTCCTCTCCTCTATGGCTCCTCCCATCCATGGCCCCTCCCATTTCATAGTCCATCTCCTCTATGACTCCTCCCACCCGTGGCTCCTCCCATTTCATACACAGTCCCTCTCTTACCTGGCTCCACCCATTCATGGCCTCTCACATCATGGCCCTTCCCATTGCACAGTCCCTCTCCTCCCCTGTCTCCTTCCATCCCATGGCTGCTTTGGTTTCCTGGTCTTCCCAGGTTTAATTTCTCTTTGCTATGCTGGCTGACTGTTTCGAGTGTCTCTTGGAGTTGTTTCTGGAAACTCAAGCAAACCTCTGCTATCCTTGCTTTGACAATACATGAGCTTCCTCATATTTCTTAATATGCCCTTTGCTGCTAAAATTATTGTTTTCTGAAATTAAAGATGCTGAATGTAATAGCCCTTTGTTTTGGAAAAAAGAAAAAGACGACAAAACACACCATGTTTAATTATGAGGTTTCACTCTGCCTTCCCTTGACAAGCACGTAAGTTCTGTTTAAGCCACACAATATACTATTGCTATCACAAATTATAGGATTTTATCTCTAAACCATAATATCTGAATTCTTTTTAATAAGTTGAAAGATTTGACATATTTGAGAATAGATACAGGGAAGTCTTCACTCATTAATGCAGCCAACATTTTTTGAATGCTTATGGTTTACTAAACCTTTTTAAAGACAGAAAACAACTTCTAGGGTATTTCCTTTTGGTCAGGTTTTATTATCTGATACAGCCATGAGCATTTACTCTTCTTGTGAGATAATCAATACTGTCATGATGGAAATGGGTATCTGTGGATTCCTGAGCCTTAAAGACCAAATGGGTTTCCGAAGCAGAGACTGTGTTTCAGATGTGCCGATGCATCATTTTCCTTTCTGAAGCTGACTCAGTGGCATTCAGATTTGTGCATTTCACTTTTGGTCCCTTTCAGTGGGCTATTTTTAGAGCCCCATGAATGACTTGATAGTGATTGAATTGCTCTTGTTCTTTGAAATAATCAGAGTCTCAATAATCTTAATCACTGGGGAATGGGGCAGGGAGAGCCCTGGGTAACAGCTGTTCCAGGTGACAGGAGCCCCATTTTCCTCTTTAGAAGGGTATCTCCTGGTGTTAAGGGAACGTGTTTGCATGTTCTCGCTATAAGTGGAGTTGAACAATGAGAACACATGGACGCAGGGAGGCGAACATCACACAGTGGGGCTTGTGGGGGTGGAGGGTAAGAGAAGGGAGAGCATTAGGACAAATACCTAACGCATGCAGGGCTTTAAGCCTAGATGACGGGTTGATGGGTGCAGGAAACCACCGTTGCAAGTGTATACCTATGTAACAAACCTGCACATTCTGCACATGTATCCCAGAACTTAAAGTAAAAAAAAAAAAAAAAAAAAAGAAAGAAACAATCATGACTCAGAGCAAAAATAAAAGTAGCAAAGTTAAAAAATATACATCAGCTTTCAAAGGGCACAGGTCCTGAGTCCTGCCTTTTGGCATAAAACAGTTTTCAATTTCAACACTACCGACATTTTGGGTGGCACAATTCCTTCTCGTGGGTGGTTGTCCTGTGTGTCGTTAAACGTTTACAGTTATCCCCTGCCCAACACCCACTAGATGTAAGAAGTACTCTCTTTCCAGTTATGACAACCAGAATGACTCCAGACAATCCCCAGTTCTCCTGGTAGAAAAGCTGCCCCCTCACTGAGGACCACTGCCTTAGGAACTGACGGAGTCCTGTTTCGTTGGAGTGAGACTACTTTCATGATGATTCTGCAGAACTGAAAAAATCACATACTCTTCCATTTTTTGGAGGCATTTAGCCTGTAAAGCTGAATCTGTTATTTTTAAAGTATCCCTATACTTTACAAATTCACTTGAAACAACAAATTGGACACTTGGAATGATCATTAAGTTCAAGTAATCATTCAAACATAATTTATTAACTTGTTTCAAACTGTATATACTTTACAAAATGTTTTCATGTAAATTATCAAAACTTCATGTCAATTATTTGCTAAAACAGTAATAGTAGACCTTTTGTCCCTCAACTGTTAGTCCTTATAACTGTTAACATAACACCATATTTGGTACTATCAGCATTTTTACATTGACGTCCCTCGTTTGATAACATCCTGGTAGAGCTGGGAAGCTGCCATCACCTCTGTATTGAATATGAGGAAACTGCGGCTCAGAGGGGTTATAAGTGTGAGGTGCCAGTTCCAGAGCAAGAACTAAGAATGAAACCCATGTGATTCCTGATCAAAGGCAATCTCCATACACCATGCTAGCTTCTCACACACTCTCCCAGCTCCCACATTTCAGGGGCAGAAGGAGGGTTTGTTTTTACATCTTTCCCTGTCTTTCCTACCAGTTGACCTAGTTTCTCTCATGGATGTTGCAGAGGGAGAGAGGAAAAGAGGACACAGAAAATACCATGGGACTTATGGTCCTAGTTTCAAGTCCCTACTCTTTTCCCATTCAGTGGCATCATCTTAGGTATGACAGCTCTGAGTTTCTTTCATAATCTATAAAAGTTCGATTCATGAGGTGGTTTGTGAGAATTTGAAGGCAATCAGGCTGGTAGATTTTACATGTAAAAAAAAAAAAAGTAGGCTGGGTGCGGGTGGCTCATACCTGTAATCCCAGCACTTTGGGAGGCTGAGGCGGGTGGATCACCTGAGGTTGGGAGTTCGAGACTAGCCTGACCAACATGGAGAAACCCTGTCTCTACTAAAAATACAAAATTAGCCGGGAATAGTGGTGCGTGCCTATAATCCCAGCTACTCAGGAGGCTAAGACAGGAGAATTGCTTGAACCCCAGAGGTGGAGTCTGCAGTGAGCCAAGATCACGACATTGCACTCCAGCATGGGCAACAAGAGCAAAACTCTGTCTCAAAAAACAAAAACAAAACAAAACAAAACAAACAAAAAAAGATAAATTTCACATTTGAAAAGTTAAATACAAATTGCAAAGTACACTGATTAAGCAAGTAATAAAAGATGAATTGCAAATGTCCGGTATATTTTTTTAATATTTAAGCTCATTAGTAATTGACAATGTAGAAATTATTTTAATAGTTTAACATCAAATTTTATTACCTTTAAGATGCTAAAGTTGAATCTACTACATATTCTTTCTCCTTTTTCTTCCATCAGTTGATTACAGAGGATGAAGCCCAAGAAATGAAGTAGCTACATTATGGAAAAAGCCTGGATTCCTGCATGACTAGGTGGAGCAGAAACTCCTACTCACCCTCACTGAGCCATGATGTAACAGGAAACAAAACCTTCTTGATTTAAGCCAATGAGATAATACAGATCTCTGTGACTGAGTAATTAATGTTAGATGGTTTCAATGTCCAAATTGACACTTTTATTCGGAATCTCAATATTGTCAAAGATGTTCTAAAGCATTCTCTCAGCAGCAGGCTGAACCTCGGTAGAATTCTCTTTAGTCTGTCAGTGTAATAAAGATTTCAAATTATTTACAAAATTTATAAAATCCAGACATTTTATTAAAAATCTGAACTTCCAGTACTCTGAAAAAAAAAAAATGGCACTGCAGGGCTTCTATTCCTCTCTTACAAGATGACTGAAGGTGAGTTATCAGCAGTCTCTAAAGTACTAAATTTCCCATCTGCTCCACGGGGCCACCCTTTCTCGTTGGTGTTACCTTCTTTCCCTTCCGATTGTGTGACATCCACCATAGACTGACAGTGAATAACCACTAATTCAGGATTTTCCACACGAGCAACTTGAGAAACATTACTGGTATATCAAAAGATTGTTTTACATTTTAGAAGATGTCCACGTTTGTCAAGTTTAGGAAATATGGATTTCATTCTTTATTCATCTCTTTTCCATGTCTGCATTTCTGAACACTGGCTTGTTCAAAAGCAAGGAATTACTCAACTGTTCAAATTATTTTTCTAAGAGATGTTTCACTAAAATACAGGCCTATAACACGTCTTTCCTTTTTATCTTATGTGGCAACATAGAAAAAACAAACCAACAAAAACCTATCCAGGGCTAGTGTCTAACAAATGGATAATTTGTATTAAGGTTATAAATATTCTCCATCTCTCATCCAATGAAACCTCTATTAAGTGTTCTCTTGAAGCATGAAATCTATCTCATTATTAAGTGTTTTTAGAAATGATTTCCCTAGGGTGTCCACTTAGAACAATTTTCCTTATCAAAACATACTTCTCTGTATCATTCAACAATCCAATTACTTTCCTTTCACATTAATGATCTTTTAGATTGTGTTTTCCTTTCAGAGATAGCAGTGTAGTCTACAGTGTATTTTATTTCATGGGTGGCATCCTTGGGGGCAGAAGAATAAGATTTCTTTGGAAATGTTCAGGCTCCTTATTTAGGGTCTCCTGATTTCTCAGACTGGCTCTTTAATTAAAACCTAAATTTGGCCAGGCTTGATGGCTCATGCCTGTAATCCCAACATTTTGGGAGGCCAAGGTGGGTAGATCACTTGAGCTCAGGAGTTCGAGACCAGCCTAGGCAACATGGTGAAACCCCATCTCTACTAAAAATAAAAAACTAGCTGGGCATCGGTGGCACATTCCTGTAAGTCCCAGCTACTCAGGAGGCTGAGGCAGGAGAATTGTTTGAACCCAGGAGATGGAGGTTGCAGTGAGCTGAGATTACACCACTACACTCCATCCTGGGCGACAGATTGAGACTCCATCTCAAAACAAAACAAACAAAACCTACATTTCATTCTCCCTCTTACCCTGGCCATTATTTTACTCCTGCCTTCCTTCTTTACTTTCTTCAAACCTTTTTTCAATATCTTATTGTGTTTTCTAAGAACCACATTGTTCCATGGTAAACAATAGGTTGTTCTAACTGTATAAAATATTAAAATTAGGTCCTTTTCTTTAGCAAGTGAAAAAAAAGTCACATTATTTCTAGATAGAAGAGAGGGAATTTATTGGTTACAAAACAAGCATCCAGGGATCATTTGAGTTTCAGGTGGTCCTGGTTTATCTTTTTTCATCTCTAAGTTTAGTTGTCTGTTGTGTCAAATCCAAGACGCACCTCTTTTGTGAAGGCAATCAGGGCCAGCTGTAGTTCCTCTAATCTTAAGTCTAGCAGAGATGGAAGTTCTTTTCCCCCCCCCGGAGGTCCTATACCTCTAGGGTGTGCAGGAGAGAGTTAACACAACTGTGCCAAGCCTGCTGCCCTTGGAACAGTCTGTTTACAAGGTTGGCACTCTGCTGCCATCTCGGAACTTGGATTTCAAGAGGGTTCCTACCATTTCCTGACAAGAATGGCTTACTACATCAAGATTATTTATGCAAACACTGTGGTTTATGGTGACCTCCTGCTTTTTGGGGGAGAAGTCTAGAATTTTGGTATGTGCCAGACAGAGACTGCCTTTGTGACCAGCCCTCAATAGAAACTCCAGGTACTGATTCTCTGATGAGCTTCCCTGAAAGACAGCGTTTCAGACATGCTGAGACATGTTCCAGAAGGAATTGAGCGTTTTCCATACAGCTCCACTGGAAGAGGACTCTGCAAGTTTGTACCTGGCTTCCTCCTGACTTTGTCTCATGCACATTTTCCATTTGCTAATTATGCTTTGCTTTTTAGACAATAAATCATAATCAGGGGGTTGATTCTATGCTGAGTCCTGTGAATTCTCCTTATAAATTACTGCACCTGGTAGTGGTCATGGGGACCATGACACATTGGGCTTCACTCTAATTGCAAACAGATCCTGGGCAGGTCTAACAGCCTCCATGTCCCTTAGGCCCTCAGCTGATGGCCTGTGCCTCTAGAGTAGGAATTGTATACAGTTTCATATCAGCTGGGCACTTGGATATTGATGTGTAATTGTCCTCAGGCTGATACAAGTGGTATGGTGAGACGTTGCTGGGTGTGAGGTCCTGGAAAAGTGGTTGGCTGAGGGCAGTGTTTGCAAATATGTCAGGTGATTAATTATGTTTTAAGGTGTGTTCGGGTGCTTAGGTTGGGGAAATCGGAATCTTGATAAATTCCACTCGGCACATCCTCAGAACTGACAGGGCCTCATCCTGGACAGACAGAGTGCCGTCATCATTAACCTTGAGGACATGAGATTGTCAATAAACCTCCCCCACCAAACACAGGCACCTGGATATCTTTGTAAATATGTGTATATTGTGTGAGGCCATGAAAATGCTCCAATATTTATATGTCAGGGCGTTACTCTCCCCCAAGCCACCAATCCTCTATTCTGGTTTCCACAATCACATGTGCATTCATGAACACATTTCTATGGCCAGGCATGAGTGAAACTCTCAAAGGGATTCTGTGCACTGATTGGCTAGGTCTGAGTCAGAGGGTCCACATGAAGCCTGGCGTAATGTCACCCCTGTTACCCTCCAGAGCACATGGCCTGAGACTAGGGTGGGGGTCTGATTTCTCTAAAGATATTCAGGAGGCTGTGAGATTATACAAGGAGGATGAGAGCTGAGGTGTCAAAATCTTAATGCATGTTGACTTGTATGGAGCCTTTTACCTGTGTAGATAGTAAATGAATAATTGTAATACCAACCTTATAAATGTTGCAGTTAAAGCTTCCAGATTATTTATTGGCCAGCGTGTGCTGGCTCACACCTGTAATCCCAGCACTTTAGAAAGCCAAGGCAGGCAGATCACCTGAGGTCAGGAGTTCAAAACCTGGCCAACATGGTGAAATCCTGTCTCTACTAAAAATACAAAAATTAGCCAGGCGTGGTGGCACATGTCTGTAATCCCAGCTACTTGGGAGGCTGAGGTAGGAGAATCGCTTGAATGCAGGAGGTGGAGGTTGCAGTGAGCTGAGATCGCGTCACTACACTCCTGCCTGGGCGACAGAGCAAAACTCCATCTCAAAAAAAAAAAAAAAAAAATGATTCTAAGTCATTTATGAAAATGGCAGAGGGAGCGATTTCTCTGTGACATCAAGGAAGGCTTCCTGGAAAGGAATGGATGAGCTGAGCCTGGATGGCTGACTAGGAGTGGCCAGGGAAGGGAGGTGAAGCCTGTGGGAAAGGCATTTTTGTTTGCACTGAGCTTAGAGTGACAGAATCCATAATGGGAAGTGGCTTAAACATCAATGCCAATGATGCTCAATAGAACACATCAGAGGAAGGGGATTTATCGGAACTGTTAGCTGCTCAGCTATGTCCTGAGGCAGTTAGGGTCTTTCTTTTTATTCTATTTCTATAAGTCTGTGGCTGCATTTTCAAATTTTCTCTCCATGGTTGCAAGAGGCAGCTCCAGACGGCAGCGCATCTCACATATCACAAAGGAGGGGGTTTGAAGATAACAAATTTCACACAAGCATCTTTCTTTTTATCAGGGAATATTTTTCTTCCCCCAGAAGCTTCTGGCAGACATCTTACATCTCATTCACCAAAAACTAGGTCAATGTGGCTACCCGTGATTGCTAGAGAGGCTGAGAAAACAAACATCTGTGATTTTCTTAAGAATGAGGGGGGACCTGGACTTCTGCCTACAAGAAAGGTAGCCACTGGAGCTGGGTGCAGTGGCTCATGCCTGTAATCCCAGAACTTTGGGAGGCCGAGGCAGGCGGGTCACGAGGCCAGGAGCTCAAGACAAGCCTGACAAACAAGGTGAAACCTCGTCTCTACTAAAAATACCAAAATTAGCTGGGCATGGTGGTACATGCCTGTAATCCCAGCTACTCGGGAAGCTGAGATAGAAGAATGGTTTGAACCCAGGAGGCGGAGTTTGCAGTGAGCTGAGATCACAACACTGCACTCCAGCCTGGGCCACAGAGCAAGACTCTGCCTCAAAAAAAAAAAGAAAAATAGAGATAGTCACTGGAATAGCATCTGTCACAGCAATTTAAAGAGAAAGAAAGACAGGGAGAGAGCTATAGGGAGGGGGGAAAGAGGGCAAAGGGGGAAAAAGATGGGGAGAGAGAGAGACGCAGAGAAGGAGAAGAGAAAGGGAGAGAAAAACGGAGGAAGAGAAGGGAGCAAGAGGGAGAGAGGAATGGAGAAGAAAGGAGAGAAAGGGAGGGAGTGGGGGGAAGAGACAGAGAGACAGAGTTAGAGTTGGGGAAGAGATAGAGAAAGAGAGGAAGGGGAGAGAGAGAGGGAGAGAGAACTAGAAAGAGGAGAGGCACGTAAGAGGGAGAGAGGGAAGGAGGGAGACAGAAGAAAGAGGAGAAAGAAAAAGGGGATGGAAAAGAGAGGAAGAGAAGAAGGGGGAGAGAGGAGAGATGGGAAATGGAAGCGGGGGAGAGAGAGAGAAGGGGAGAGAGATCAAGCTGGAAATGAAAATGCATGTTAGTGCCACAGCATTAAGGTACTTGGGTGCCAGGCTGCAGAACGTGTGCAGCATTTCCAGGGAATAGGTAACATGGATATGACTATACAGACATCTGGACATGTTCCCATGTCATTGGTGTGTTCAAACTGTTTGTAGCTATTGCCTAGAAATCACGTCTGTAACGCTGCGTGTGTGGGTCTCCACGCCCATGTATGTCTTACGTGCGAATGTGTGTCTGTCTGTGCATGTGTGTGCACAGGTGTGTGAAGAGCATGCTGTGGAAGTTTTTGGTGTGAAGAATCTGTATTGCCAAGAAAAAAATGCAGAAAAAGAAAAACGGGCATGGTTAGGAGCCAGTTTTTTTGAAAATCAAAATGATTCCTGTACATATCTAGAAAATTCAAATAATTTGAAAGGCTTGTTTAAAGAGAAAGGTAACAAAAACCTGAACTACAAAGCAGGTGCTCACCCATTACACATTTCCCCTAGACCAGAGGCAATCATTCTGTACTACTTTTCTTTTTTAAATATTAATCTCTACAGCTTAAAATAGTATCCTTATTTTTCTGTGTTTTGATTCCTTGCTAAAACGGCAAAGAACAGTTTTTCTTCTTCTTTCAGAGTTCCTTTTTCTTCAGGGTTGCTTTACTACTTTCGGTTTCTTGGTTTTTTGTTTTAGTTTGGAGACAGAGTCTCACTCTGTTGCCCAGGCTAGAGTGCCATGGCAGGATCATACTCACTGCAGCCTTGACCTCCTGAGCTCAAGCAATCCTCCCACCTCAGCCTGCCAAGTAGCTGGAACTACAGGTGCATGCCCCTATGCCCAGCTGATTGTTTTATTGTTATTATTTTTAGTAGAGTTGAGGTCTCACTATGTTGCCCAGGCTGGTCTCAAACTCCTGAGCTCAAATCTGTCTTCCTGCCTCGGTCTCTCAACGTGTGCTTGCTTATTTTATTTTTTATTTGGATACTATTTTGAGCTGTAGAGATTAATATTTAAAAAAGAAAAGTAGTAAAGAACCATTACCTCTGGTCTAGGGGAAATGTGTAATGGGTGAGCAGCTGCTTTGTACCTCAGGTTTTTCTTACCTTTTTCTTTAAATAAGCCTTTCGGATTGTTTGAATTTTGTAGATATGTACAGGAATCATTTTTGTCTGGTGTCACTTATGTTGAAGGGTGTCATTGTGTGTGGTGGTCTTTGTTGCTTGCCTGTATCAGAAAGCGGGAACCGTGTGGCAGAGCCTGTGGCTGGTTGCTGGGGCGGATCCTTACAAGGTGATCTGCTGGGCTCTTTTATTCCTGAAGCCCTGATGCCAGTTGCTTTAGGCATTCTGCTTGCCTTTGTCAAATACTTCGGAGAAGGAGCATCTGGTCTCCTGTGAGGAGGGTCTCCATCTGCCATCATCACCCTCGAGCACGGCTGAGAAGAAGGCTGTGTGTCCCATTGTTCACTGCACCCTTGCATCTGCTCAGTATGGGACGCTTATTTCCAACCGTGCTGGAGACTTTCTGCTTCGCTGTCTGCAGAGAAGAATTCCAACATCAGTGAGGGCAGGTATCTGTTCTATACGGGAAATGCGCGAGGGGAGAAGATACGACATATATACAATATCTTTAAGGGTAAACAGCTTTTATCCCAAGTATAAGGCAGTACAGATATAATAAACAAATCATATAATAAGCAAACTACAATGGGAAGGGCAGAAGGGAAAAAATATATATATATGTATATATGTAATATATATCTTTTACTATGCTATATATTATATATAATTATACATTTAATATATTTTCTGTATAAATAGATACAATATATTATACATATATATTTATACTTATAAAAATATATATTTATAAAATATGTATATATACATGTATATATAAATATACATATTTTATGTATATAAATATATATACACATATAGAGTTATACATTTATAAATATATATGTATATATATATTAAAATACATGTATATATATTTATATATGTATTTATATTTATAAATATATTCATATACATGCATATATAATATAAACATATTTATATTTATATATTTATAACTACATGTATATATATTTATACGTACCCATATACACGTGTCATATATATGTATATTTATTTATACTCACCAGCCTATGGAGGATTCACCACCAGACTGGGAAGCAACAGCCTGGACTCCAGAGTCAGCCACTCATCCGTGCACAGACGAGGAGAGGTCTCATGGCGCTTCAGCGCCCTCTGGGACCCCAGCTCTTTATGTAACAGGTTGTTTGGCATGAGGCCCAGTCACGAGGGCCCTTCGAGACATAACTCAAGGAACACAAAAAGATCAACTTGTTTTGGGGATTCTCTGTTGTTTCTCAATAACTCACGTAATGGAACAGATTGAAATAGACATGTCTCCAAAACAACGCTGGATGGAATGCCTCAAGGGGCTCACACAACCTGCTTCTGGACTTGGTGACCATTGTTTGTGTCCATGTTCAATTGAGTTCAGATTTAATATTTAACTTTCCCTCCACACTATCCATGTGCATGGAACTGGGGAGGGAGCCAGATCTGCGGAATAAATGTGATTGCTGTTTAATGCCCTCTCCCTCCCCCGCTGGTATAGGATTTAACTTGCTGGGACCCTCACTGTTTGCCAGCTCCCATTTCTTGTTTGTTTTTGTTACATCCTCTGCTTTTCCCTTTGTCTCTTGGGTTTGTGATGTATGAACAGAATCAATACTTGTATTTTGGTGGTGTTTGGGAAAAAGTAGGGGATATAATTTGGCATCTTTACTAAATGCCGATTCACTGATTTTTTTACAATTTCATTTGAATAGTTTAATATTATGAAGACCACATTGTAATGGGCTACAAAAATGTCAGCTTTTAATTTATTTCATCCCATATGATTATTATCAATTTCTTGATTATTCCATTATGATGTTTTCCACAGCTTTTAGTGTCTTCTTATTGCCAGTAAAACAGATAAAAATTCAGCACCCACGGTTCAAGATGACAAAATCAACTCCTTTCCTTTCTTTGTTTTCTTCCTAGTAGATATAGTTTGTTTGTAAATCAAGCTTTTATGGAAATGAAGGGGGAAAAAAACAAGAACATAAAAACCTGCTAACATTCTTTTTTTCTGCCTCAACCTGCTAAGATGCATGATTCCTTGTACTCTGAATACCTTGGCCCTAAAAAAGAATAATCCATTTTAGCCAGGACATCTACATAACTTTGCTCCCCGGAGTCCTATGGAACAGAAGCAAAAGGTCAAAATATTTTCATAATGTACATTTTTTTCTTATGAAAACATATTTCTTGAATGGATTTTATGCCAAGTAATACATAGACCTGATCCCTAGGTCTTCATATGTTAACACTGCACCCCGAGTAATGATTCTGTAAAAACTAAGTAATGTTTGCATTTTCTATATACCATCAACCCAGCAGAGGAATAAGAGAGTGCTTCCAATATTTAGTTAACCCTGTAAGTGAGAGAATTATTTGACTTTTAAAATTAAAATAATTACTGTGCATCTTGATTCTCTTCTCATTTTTCTCTTTATTACTATTTTTGTCCTGTTACCTGTCACTCATATCACAGAAAATGATGCATCCCTTATAAGACATAACAATTTGTCGCAATTAGCAAGATTCATATTAAATGATTAAAGAAGTATATGCTTTTTACTGCCAAAATAGACAATTATATAGGGAAAATCTTTCTCCCCTCCCCTCCTTTCATCCCTTCGTCCCTCTTTCTCTTTCCCTTTCTTCATATACATGCTAGTATTTCCTTTATGAACAAAGAAGAAGAGAGAAATGTCCTTAGAAGGGAAATATGTTCAGTGATCTGTAGTTGATTCAGTCGTGTACATTATAAACCAGCCACTGTTTTAATTTTGTATTCTGTATTTGAAATTCCTAATCACACTTTGTTTCACTCCATCTGCCCTGCCCTTCCCCTAAAGCTTTATTTTCCTTTGCTATCCTAAGATTCACCTTTCATAATTCATTGGGAACTCGCAGCTTTAGTTTTAAGATGATTACTCTCTACTTGTCTAATGGCAAGAATTAAGAGACGCTGATGTAATCACAAAGGAGAGGAATTCCACCTACCTGCAGGAGTTGGCTGGCAATTCTCAGAGAGTAGGAACCAGACGAGGCAGCCTCTGAGAACTCCAGCCTCTGGGCACTGGCACAGATCCTGACACTGCGGAGGGCCGATGTGTTACAGGAAGGGAGTCCTGATCTAGACCCCCAGAGAGGGTTCTTGGCTCTCCCACAGCAAAGAATTCAGGGTGACTCCATAGAGAAAAGTGAAAGCAAGTTTATTAGGAAAGAAAAGGAACAAAAGAACGGCCCCTCCACAGACAGAGGAGTTCTGAGGGCTGCCGGATGCCCGTTTTTATGGTTATTTCTTAATGATATGCTAAACAAGGGTTGGATTATTCATGCCTCCCCTGTTTAGATCATATAGGGTAACTTCCTGATGTTGCCATGGCGTTTGTAACCTGTCATGGCGCTGGTGGGAGTGTAGCAGTGAGGCCACCAGAGGTCATGCTCGTCACCTTTTTGGTTTTGGTGGGTTTTAGCTGGCTTCTTTACTGCAACCTGTTTTATCAGCAAGGTCTTTATGACTTGTGTTGTGTGCCGACCTCCTATCTCATCCTGTGGCTTAGAATCCCTTAACCACCTGAGAATGCAGCCCAGTAGGCCTCAGCCTCATTTTACCCAGCCCCTACTTAAGACGGAGTTGCACAGGTTCAAATGTCTCTGACAAATTCACTCCCCCACCCACGTCTATGCTTAGAATCTCATGGAGAGAGTTGTCAGCCCTGCTCATGCTTCTAGATTTTTGGAGCAGTACAAAATGATTAAGGAAAATTAGACGGTATTTTACAACTTGCAGTAGAGTGAGGGGGAACTTTTTCTACCCTTTACCTGCATTAAGTTTATAATTTAATAGCACTTTTCTGAATTTCAACTTTGGTATTTAACTCAAGCAGGCTGAAAAGTTTCTTCTAAAGCTCCCGAATAGTCAATTAACAGTTCTGGTTTTAGAAAGATGTTTAGTGGTTTCAAATTCTGGGTGGCATTTCTCTGCACAGACTCTGAATAAAGTTACCAATGCCTCCTTTATTGGAAATCTATTTCTGTAAATGAGACCTTCAGTGACCAAAGTCAATTTTTTCATTTAGAAGTATGCTCTGAGAAGACATGAGACCCTTAGAGCCACCCCTTCCACATGCATGCCCTCTGGCCCTAGGTGAGCTCCTGGAACATCCGGAACGACCTTGGGTATCAAGAACTGATGACTGGGTTAATCTTTCTTGGTGTGGTGGTTTTTATCCTTGTGGTTGTGTCTCCTAAAATCTGTCCTACAAAGGAACTTGAGGTCATGGGCTAGTTCTGCGAACCCCCACTCTGGATCTTATTTCTGACTTACTGAGGAGCCTCTACTGAACTGGTGACTCCTGCTCAGTATCTCTTCTTCCTACACCAGAGTCACTGACCACATCAGATGGAGAAGAAAGAAATCCTACGTTAAGCAATGAACAGCTTCCTGTTGTTGTTAGACAGGGTCTTTCTCTGTTGCCCAGGTTGGAGGGCAGGGGTGCAATCATGATTTACTTCAGCCTCTACCTCCCTGGCTTAAGGAATCCTCCCACCTCAGCCTCCTGAATAGCTGGGACTGCAGGCACACACTACCATGCCCAGCTATATTTTTTTTAAATTTCTTGGTAGAGAAGGGGTCTTGCTATATTAAGTAGGTTGGTCTTGAACTCCTGGGCTCAAGGGATCCTCCTACCTCAGCCTCCCAAAGTGCTGAGACTACAGGTGTGAACCACAGAGCCTGCCCCCTCAATAACTTTTATGCATAATGCTTGGCAACAAATGAAGTAAAACAGATATCAGATTAAATCTCAGAGAACTCATGCATCTGACATTGTTAACAACATGTGATTCTATTATACACCAAAGACGCATGTTACCGGAAAGGGTCCTGATCCAGACCCCAAGAGAGGGTTCTTGGATCTCGTGCAAGAAAGAATTCAGGGTGAGTGAGTCCACAGAGGAAAGCGAAGGCAAGTTTATTAGAAAAGTAAAGAAATAAAAGAATGGCTACTTCATAGACAGAGCAGCCTCACGGGCTGCTGGTTGCCTATTTTTATGGTTATTTCTTGATCACATGCTAAACAAGGGGTGGATTATTCATGACTTTCCCGGGAAGGGGGAGGCAATTTCTGGGACTGAGGGTTCCTCGCCTTTTTATACCATACAGGGTAACTTCTTAATGTTGTCATTGCGTGTGTAAACTGTCATAACTCCGGAGAGAGTGTCTTATAGCATGCTAATGAATTCTAATTAGCATATAATGAGCAGTGAGGACCACCAGAGCTCACTCTTTTCGCCATCTTGGTTTTGGTGGGTTTTGGTGGGCTTCTTTACTGCATCCTTTTATCAGCAAGGTCTTTGTGACATGAGTCTTGTGCCAACCTCCTATCTCATCCTGTGACTTAGAATGCCTTCACCTCCTGGGAATGCAGCCCAATAGGTCTCAGCCTTATTTTACCCAGTTCCTGTTCAAGATGGGAGTTGCATTGCTTCAAACGCCTGTGACGCATATATTCTTTAAGCAATAAAACTTTAGTACAACCATATCTTGGAGTGTCCTTCCAAAATGTGTTGCAATTTCTTGTCCTTTAAGCAGGAAATGAGAAATATATGATAATGTATTGGAGTGCTTCTGTGACTGTGTGTATGGGTGTCTGTGTGTGCCTGTGTGTCTGTGTGTGTGATTATGTGTGTGTCTTGTGTTTGTGTGTCTGTGCGACTGTGTCTGTTCATGTCTGTGTGTATGTATGTTGGTATGTGACTGTGTGTGTGTGTCTGTGAGACTGTGAGTCTGTGTGTGACAGTGCGTGTTTCTGTGTTTGACTGTGTGCCCATGTCTGTGTCTGTGTGACTGTGTCCAAGTGTGTGCATGTGTGTATCTGTGTGTGTGACTGTGTGTCTGTGTGTGTGCATTTGACTCTGTGTGTATGTCTCTGTGTGTCTGTGCGTGTATGTGTCTGTGTGCATTTGTGTGTGTGACTCTGTGTGTGCCTGTGTGTCTGTGTGTGTGATTATGTGTGACTGTGTGTGTCTTGTGTTTGTGTGTCTGTGTTACTGTGTCTGTTGTCTGTGTGTATGTATGTTGGTATGTGACTGTGTGTGTGTGTCTGTGAGACTGTGAGTCTGTGTGTGACAGTGCGTGTTTTGTGTTTGACTGTGTGCCCATGTCTGTGTCTGTGTGACTGTGTCCAAGTGTGTGCATGTGTGTATCTGTGTGTGTGACTGTGTGTCTGTGTGTGTGCATTTGACTCTGTGTGTATGTCTCTGTGTGTCTGTGCGTGTGTCTGTGTGCATTTGTGTGTGTGACTCTGTGTGTGCCTGTGTGTCTGTGTGTGTATTATGTGTGACTGTGTGTGTCTTGTGTTTGTGTGTCTGTGTGACTGTGTGTCTGTGTGTATGTATGTTGGTATGTGACTGTGTGTGTGTGTCTGTGAGACTGTGAGTCTGTGTGCGACTGCATGTGTGTGTGACAGTGCGTGTCTCTGTGTTCGACTCTGTGTGCCCGTCTGTGTCTGTGTGACTGTGTGTGTCCAAGTGTGTGCATGTGTGTGTCTGTGTGTGTGACTGTGTGTCTGTGTGTATGCACTTGACTCTGTGTGTGTGTCTCTATGTGTCTGTGTGTGTATGTATCTGTGTGCATTTGTGTGTGTGACTGTGTGTGTATGTGTGTGTGAGATTGTGTGTGTGTGTATGACTCTGTGTGTGTGTATGTATGTGTGTGTGTGTGTGTGTGTGTGTCTGACTGAAAATCATCAATATGAGCATTGGCGGTTTTTTCGGGACCAATTTTGGATGCAGTGAGGCCTCTCGAAGCTGCCTAACTAATCCTGTTTGTTCCTTTATTTAACGCTCTCAGGCCAGCACGTTTCTGAGGTTTTTCTCCTAGTTTTTTAAGGACCAATCTTATTGCTGTGTGCTGTCACTTTTCATTGCTCTCAGTGTGCTTTTTCGTAACAGGTTTCACATGTGCTAATTTGCTTTTTGTAAACAACCTTTGAGGAAGAAAGCTTTGTTTTCTATGTTATTAAGTTCCACGAGGGAAGGACCTCATTTCTCTGGGTCTCCTTGTACCTGGCACATAGGGAAGCTGAAAAGAGAGCTCACTAACTATTTACCGAGGGAATAACCAATTCTATTTCAATTGAACGTGAAGGAAGAGTAAGTGTCTCTGAATCCAGATGGCTTAACGATGCCTACAGTTCATGGGCTTGAACACAGGGACTCGGTGGGTCTACACTGGCTTCTAACAGGTCTAAAAATCTCTTGGTTCTTGGTTATGCCATCGGAAGTTGTACTTTCTTGGCATAAATTCCCTTATTTTTTTTCCCAAGACCTCCTTGCCCACTTCTTCTTGGAAATCCTCCTGTTTCCTCTCCATGTGGTTCTAGAGAGCTCTGTTATGATTACCGTTTGTGATATCTTTACTCAGGGATTTCATTTGAATTTTGCTGTGTAGTCAGTTTGAGGGAGAGACCCTTTAAGGGACATGACCACTCATTGCCTTTTGCAGACCTTTTTCTACTACACTTGACTTTAATTACCTTACTCTTATTTAAATTCTTTGAGTGCTCTCCTGTTTCCTTTGCAGCTGTTTACACCCATTTAAATCTCTTCACTTCAACAAAGTCACTTATTTTGTCCTGGTAATTTACTGGTCCAGATGTTAGTTACTGCCTACAGGATTTTTTTTGCCAGTTAATTCAAGATCTATCATTTTTCTCTGTCTACCCTGTGTAGCATTTCTTCTACAAGGGACGTTATTAAGGGACAATTAATAAGGTAGTTTTTATGCATCCCTTTCATTTTATTGTAAAATTTTCCTTTCCTGTTACTCACGCCATTGTGGAGAATAGACTGAGGGAATTTACATCCTGAATGTGGTGACAGAACATGATGGCAATTCCTACTGATGATTTATTTTGCTCAGTGTAATTTTTCAATTTCAGAACAAAGTCTCCTTGAAGGATTGTTAGATTGAAGATAATCACAGTTGCATGCCCTCTGTTATTTGTCCCTTTAGAAATATTTAGTAAACATCTCAATGTATTTTATTTGACAATTAGCTTTACTAGCAATTGCTATTGATGATATAATTCTCTTACTGGAAAGGGGTTGTGATTCAGACCCCGAGAGAGGGTTCTTGGATCTCATGCAAGAAAGAATAGAGAGGAGTCCATAAAGTCAAAGCCAGTTTACTAGGAAAGCAAAGAAATAAAGAATGATGGCTGCTCCACAGGCAGAGCTGAGGCATGGGCTGCTGCTCGGAGCATACTTATCTCTTGATTATATGCTAAGCAAGGGGTGGATCTTTCATGAGTTTTCCGGAAAATGTGTGAGCAATTCCTGGAACTGAGGGTTCCTCTCCCTTTTAGACTATATAGGGCAACTTCCTGAGGTTGCTGTGGCATCTGTAAACTGTCATGGGGCTGGCGGAAGTGTCTCTAAGAGACATTAGTGTATAATGAGCAGTGAGGACCACCAGAGGTCAGTTTTGTCACCATATAAATTGGAGGGAGGATTTTTACTTAGCTATATCCTCTAAATTGTGAATTCTGGGACAATGCTTTTACTTGATTTTGGTAGGATTTGGCCAGCTTCTTTACTGCAACCTCTTTTATCAGCAAGGTCTTTATGACTTGTATCTTGTGCTGACCTCCTGTCTCATCCTGTGACTTAGAATGCCTTCACCGTCTGGGAATGCAGCCTAGTAAGTCTCAGTCTTATTTTACTGAGGCCCTATTCAAGATGGAGTTGCTCTGGTTCAAACGCCTCTGACGGTTCCTCAAAAGTACCTTACCATTCATCTTGTGAGAAGCTCACTTCAGAAAATAGTGAATGTCAAATCATCCACAGAGTTATTATTTTGAAATGTTATTTCCTCTCATCAATTATAGTTTTCTAAACTCTTGTTAAAGGAAATAAATTTACATTGGGTTACGAATTCTATGCTTGCTTCCGTTTATTTTCTTAATTTTTGAGAATAAAGGTGACAGGTGACAGATATGGAAGGAGGTTCTTAAAAATATCTTTCTTCTGCATCTCATTCTTTGTAAACTGACATTTCTAGGACCCAAGAAAGACTTACACTAAGATGGGGATAATTATGCAGGATCTTTTCACATATTTGATAGAAAAAAATGGCAGAAAGAGACATGGATGTCAGGAGTGGGTGATTGGGGGGTCTGAAGGCAAGGAAAGACAAGCTTGAAATGCTCTTCACCTCCAGAGAGGATCATTTAGCTCTGAGGGAGGTTAGAAAATGTAACAATGGGCTCGTTCATGTTAACAGAGAAGACGTCAAACTTTGCTGCTTCCATTTTTATCTGCACTTCCTTTTCTTTTTAATTGGCTCCCCCTGTTACATTTCTTTCCTGATTTTCAGCTTCTGACATCATGTGCACACATGTGGCGTCTATTCTGAATGTGATAAACGTTCTGCAGAAAAAGGTATGTCCAAAGGTCATAGAGTTTGTCTTGACTCAGATACTTAGGAAATTCATAAACCTGGACAAGTTATAGGGCGTCAGTTTTCATGCCTAGAAAGGGACTATGAGCCCTCCGTGGTATATTTACAACATTGCAGGGACAGTGGGGGAGTCAAATGAGTTACTGAATGTGACAAAACATGTATGGATACCATTTAAATAGGAGATGAACATCATATAAATGGGAGGGAGGATTTTTACTTAGTTATATCCTCTGAACTGTAAATTCTGGGACAATGCTTTTACTAACGTGCTCAGAAAATCATTGGGGGTGTCAGGCAATCATTCGAGGGGCCTATAAGATCACAACATTTTACATAATAATACTGAGATTCTGGTGCCTTTTTCACGGAGAAATCTCTCAGGTGTGTACAGGGTAGTTTTCTGCTGATGTCTGATGATGTCACTTCTGTGAAGACTCATGGGATGTGTGCCTGTGCATTCTTATGTTTCTTAAAATGTTCCAAGGCTGAAAATTTAGAACAAAATGTGTACATTTTCAGAAAATAATTGTTTGTTTTTAGTGCTCCTCCTGATTCTCTACTATTTATCTTCAGATTTATCTGCGAAATGTTGAAAACTCATTATCATTCAATAAGACATTATTTTGAAGACACAGTTTTCCTTGAGGCTGTGAAAGAACACAAGAGATACCCTATTATCTAGCTTTGAAATGATACTTTCCTTTCAAAAATTGACATAGTTTTATTTTTTCCAAATCTGCAAGTTTACCATTCAGTAAGAATTTTATCCTAAAATATCAGAATATTATTTAAAATATGATCTTTGTTTAAAGATGGATAGAACTTCAAAAGTAAGATCTGAAGACTGTCTCTCTCAAGCTAAAACAGCACTGTCTACATAAAAACGTTGAAAAAACTAAAAATGACTGTTGAAATAGTTGTCCATCTCATGAAAGGGAGAAATCTGCTCAAAAAAATCTAGCGGCTAGGAAGTATAGGAGACAGGGAGGGAGAAGGGGCCATTTGTTAAAGGACTTCGAGATCACCCTGGCAAACATAGTGAAACCCCGTCTTTAGTGAAAATGCAAAAATTAGCCGGGCATGGTGGTGGGCACCTGTAATCCCAGCTACTCAGGAGACTGAAGCAGGAGAATTGCTTGGACCCAGGAGGCAGAGGCTACAGTGAGCTGAGATCACACCACTGCACTCCAGCCTGGGTGACAGAGTGAGACTTCACCTCAAAGAAAAAAAAAATTATAGTTAACTTGCAGAAATCAGTTCTACTGTTCTGTATCACTGTAGCATGATTATACTTAACAATAATGTATTATACAGTGTCCCTGAATTAGCTGGGCTTGGCCGGGTGTGCCCCTTTGAGAAGGGAGGCACAGGGCTTGGGTGATGGGCAGAAGCCATCAGAACTGCCCGGCTTTTATGGAAACTGAGAGCCCAACGGCTAACTATGTTCACATGACGTGAGTGTTGAACCTCGATTGATGTCTGTCCGTCGCCTTTCCTAGTTCTAGGCCCTGGGGAAGCAGGAAAGTATGGCCAGCCTCTTGCACAGCTTTTTCTCCAAAGCAGTCTACTGAAATCAAACCTCATTTCACATGCGTTTACACACATTGCTCAAGCTTGTTAAGTCTTTCTCCCGGTCCTTAAAGAAGAGGTGCTAAATACAACAGCCTTACCTTAAAAAAAATTGCATAGTTTCAAATAGCTAAAGGGGGATATTAAACTTTTCCAACCAAAATGAGAGATAAGTGTTTGAGGAAATGGATAATGCTGGTTATTCTGATCTAATCACTCTGCATTGTGTATACACATAGAAACATTCTCAGATACCCCATTAAAATGTATAATTATTACTTGTCAATTAAAAAATAAAATTTTAAATCTAGGTGGAAGTTTAAATTATGAATAAAATAAGAAAAAAATGCATATTCCCCTTAACTTAGTGTTAATTTCTTGTATTATATTCAAGAGAACATCTCAAATACTAATAAGGTGTAAGATCGACTTCAATATCATTTTGTGATTAATCTTTTTGAGTTGAAAGAAGTCATTGATTATTTTTGGTGTAGTTGTTACTGCAGTTATTTTTGCACCAGTATGTGCACTAATACGTGCTCATTAAAGGGCACAACATTTTTGTTGCCGTTTTTCAAATTAGAAGGGAAAAACAAACACGATGCTTCTGAAGGGTAAATCGTGATGCGATATTGACTAAGAAGAGATATACACAGTGGCAAGAGAATATCAGAGCTCTGCAGGGTTGGCATGGCTGGATTTCTCCCAGGTGAAACTCTAGTGAAATAAAATACAGAACCTCCACTTTCCCATGATACAGTATCCCACTGATCAAAAGACCTAGCTGTCAACATGAAGACTGAGTTCATATCTCATATGCAGCATCATATGTTTGCCTTGAAAATGGATGAGGTTGAGCTGTGGAACCAGGAGTCAGGGCAGGACCAGGCTATAGAAATTTCCTTCCATTCTTTGATGAGTATTGGTCAAAAGGAGTGCCACCAAAACTGTAACCGAAGGAGGCGTTATGTTTCCAGAAAGATCTCAAGGCGAAGTCGTGCAAGCAAAAGTCATAGCTGTTGGATTGGGCTCTAAAGGAAAGGATGGAGAGATTCAATCAGTTAGGGTAAAAGTTGGAGACAAAGTTCCTCTCCCAGAAGACAGAGGCATCAAAGTAGTTCTAGATGACAAGGATTTTTTCTTCTTTAAAGATAGTAACATTCTTGGAAGGTATTATAAATCACTATTGAAATGGCATCCACACGAAGCTGCCCACTCCACTAAGTTCTGAAATCTCTCATCATTTAAATAATTTCCATCTCTCTCTTTTATAGTAAACTAATAACTCAGAAAAAATAAAAACATTAAAAAAATAAAAATGAATGCACCCCTAGTTTCACCTGGGCTTGCTATTTTGCTTATTTTTATCTGGCATGAACACCAGGCAGCCATCAAAGATTGTCTTCTATGTGATGAAAATGCAATGGTACTCAAAGAGAAAAACGTTGGACAAGTTTGTAGTCATCGTTTATTCTGGAGCAAGTGCGTCGATGCTTGCCCTGAAGGAGGAAAACGACAAGTGGTGATGCTGCAGGTACCTTAGCATAGATCAAGGCAGTGGGATGGAAAGGCTCTGGTGGTCACCGTGAGAATCCCTGGCATCACAACTAAATCTTCTGCTAAAGGAAAGATCATTAATTTTATTAAATCTCAGCACTTGAGCATAGATCTCTAAGTCTTTAGATCTCTAAGTCTTGAGCATAGATCTCTAAGTCAGCACAGAAGGAGATTGCACGAAGCAATTCTGCTGTGTATTGGAGTACGATGCTTATCATAAACAATCAATTCTGTTTTTGTATGAGTTTTTAGCTAAAAGAAACAGGATTTTCACGGAACTCCTTTCTTGTATGAAAGACGAAGTGACAGACCAACCATGAGTTATTCAGATTTTGGGATTTGGCAGACATTTTCTCAAAAATGAATCAAGTGAGCTGCCTTCAAGGGAAGGGGGGAAATTCATGGCATTTGTTACCCAAGATAAAACCTGAACTTTCAAGTAACAATAATAATTTTTGAAACTTTGTATCTATCATCACAAGTTTAATATGTTTTCAATACTCAAAACTGCAAATGAGATCACTGGTGACATGAATAAATATGACTTTAAAAAATATATTGTGGAAAAGAAAGGAGCTGAAGAAACCAGTGAACTAATCTCTTTCAAGCTTTTAATGCATCATGTTACAAAATCCAACATAGCTAAAATAGCTATTCAGTATGCAAGAGATACCAATGAATTGTAATATAGCAGAGCATGAAATGTATATGCATATAGTTTCAAATTCCATAATACACCTAGTAATTTTTTTAATGCCACTTGTTGATTTGGGGTGTAGCATCAAAGAAGAATACCTATATTTATCTAAAAAGATTTTTTGAATTCTATTTTTCCATCTGAGAAGGGCTTTATATTTTTAGTACACTTCAATCAAAACAACCTGTCATAACACAGCAAATGAAAAAGCAGATGTGAGAATTCAGCTGTCTTCTCTAAGACATTGAAGATATTTGCAAAAATGTAAAATTCCCATAAATTTTGGTTTGGGAAGTATAGTCATTTTCATAAAAATATTTATATTAACATAAAATGTATTTATATTATCTTAAATCAATGCATGCATATTTTTAAAAATTTTAGTTTTAATGATTAATATGGTAAATGCAAATACACATATAATACACACAAACAAAAGACCTTTAGAGTCATCAATAATTTTTAAGATTATAAAGTGATTCTGAGACCAAGAAGATTAATACAGGATGCTCTAAAAATGATAAACTACATTTTATCAACAGCCTTTGCAGTCTATCTAGCATAGAGTAGAATTTTAATAACTATTTATTGAGTGAATAAAAGAAATGCATATCTTCAGGCCCATATCTTACAAAACATGTAAGCGTTTACGATGCAGTATTCTCTCTGTCTCTCTCACTTAAGGTAATGCTGATTGCTGTAACAAATAAATCCAAACATACATAATAGCTCAAACTTGACAGAAGTTTATTTCTTTTATTTCTATGACTTCTAATATCAAAGCAATTGTTCTTGATCACATATGGCCCTCCTCTAAGTGGTCATGAGAAACTCAGCCCTTTGTGCTTTGTGATTCCAGGACCTTCAACATGTGGCTTCCAACGTGGCCATACTTGTCTGAGTCAAGCCAGGAGAAAGGGAATGATTAACTAGAGAAGATGAAGCTGTATTTGAAGCATTCTGCTTCAATGTGATACATATCTCTTCTGCTCATATTATTTTGCTCAGGTGGCCTGGGACGCCATGTCTAAAGGACAACCCTAGATGAGGGAATATGGGAATCCAGTTTTAAAGGGCAGGTACATTTATAGAATTCAGAAAGACAGTATATAAATGAATGGAAATATCTAGATTTTGGCTCCCATTTAAATATTCTGTTTAGTGTGCTGTGCAGTTAATGCTAGGAATTGTGTGTGGAGAGTATCGAGTTAAGTCTTTTTTTTGTTTTGCAAAGTTTAAAAAAAATGTAATGAGCCAATGTGTCTGTATTTTGGTACAAAATTACTCCCCCTGCCTTTTTTATCTTCACTGAAATCTTTTCAAGCACATCCATTTCTTCAGTCATTGAACCTATGGAACACTCACCAAAAATATGATCACATGATGTTAATTATCTTTTGGGGGGGGAAAAATTGCTGTATGGATTACTTGAGAAGAAAAATTATCAAGTTTTGAAGGCATGAAGTCCACGTATACTTAAGAGCAACCAGGCAAATTTTAGTACTCTATGGATATATATGTCTTTATTAAGTTTTTGATTTTGAAATTTATGATGCATTTAATGAGTTTTTAGCACACAGATAAAAACCAGTTTGTTCTAATTTAAACATAAGATAATTTGCTGGACGCACACTAGGGATTTACTGAACTACCAGGTAGCTAGATTTTGACCCATCAATGGGCAATCCAGGCAGTCCTGCAGGGCAGAGAGCAGGAACCTCCCAGCAACCTCTTGTCAGAAGCCATCTGGAAAAATGAAAGGGACCTTGAGAGTATGGAACTTGGAACATCATCAAGCAATTTATCCTTCCACTGAGAAAGAGGTATCTTGTTGGTTTGGTTAGGGATTTTTACCCACTTTTTAAACACTGGAGAGTAAGTAGGAGCTGTCTTAAATTCTCTCACAAACAAAAATAAATTGAGATGCTATTAAGAACAGAAAGAGGTACTAAAAAGAGAAGAAGAAATAAAAACAAATACCTGCTCTGTCTTGTGTTACCTTATGTTATCCTTAATTCTAAGCACATAGTTCTCTTGCCCATGAATATATCAAATCCAAATTATTTTGGTCTCCCTCTGAGAGCTCATTGATACTATTGGCAGTGCACATCATTAGGAAACATTTCTACATCTCAACGGGACTTCAGAGTATGGCAAAACAATTAGGTTGTTGATATCATTAATTTACAATTGTTTTTTCATCAGGATCTAAATTCAAGCCAAATAGATACAGTCAATGGCTAGAAGGAGCTCCAGGTTTATATTGCGTTTATATTTTCCATGGTGATATATTTGAACTCACTAAATGCACCCAAATCTGTTTCATGTTTTATTCTTTCTATTTCCAATGTGAACATTCTGTGAGACTAACTGATCCTAGAAAAAGAGGAAGAATGGTAGGGATTTTCAATAAATTCAACCAGGAAAATTTTTCTCTTTTTTTCCCCCTTCCATATATAATTGAAAGTCTGAGCTAGAAAAATATGTGTAACATTCAATAGGTTTGATTTTATAATAAAGGACAAAGGCTGGTAAATGTCCTATTGTTCGTACTACCCATTGTTAGGAATTGTTTAGCTATATATTACCATTCCTATCCAGACAATAAATGGAGTCTCAATTTCTCACTTGAAAAAAATATATACACAGTTTTCTTCTGTCTAATTAAACTGTATAGTCATCTTAAGCCTGTGGTAAAATTTAGTGTGGGCTCATCTATATTCCTGTGGTGCAAGAGGCTAAATGTCTGCATAGTTTGCATAAAATGGGCTCTGGGTTTAACATGATTTGTGTTTCCCAGACTCTTTGCTGAATGTAGACTGCGCTCAGTCTACAGGTCAGTTTACGTCTTTAATGTGCACAGTGAAATTTTGAGGTTTAACATGCGAATAGCATATACAATCTGATCACATCAAAATTATTTAAGACGCTTTTCGGTTTCTGTGTGTGTATGCCTGTGTATACACATATATATATATATATTGTATGCAAACATATTATGTATTAAAGTATAATGTATATTGATTACATGTATCTATATTGAATCTGATTCTTCAATCTCATATTCATCTATAGTCTACTTCTTCCCCCATAATTCATTTATCATTTTCTGGATCTTGGAAAATTAAATTGACCTCCTTCAGCCCCCTCTAACAAAGATAATTAACTCCAATATACTTTACATTTGACTCCCGATTTTTAGCAGGCTTTTAGCAGATTCATTTCGGATTGATTAGTTGTTATTGTAATTGAGTAATATAATTAAATACTATTTAACTTGCTGAGAAGGATGAGAGACATTATTTCTATGAAAACTTCCGTGGATACATTGGGAAGTCTGGATAAATATAAATTGCTGAAAGGAAAGACTATAAAATTGAGAGTAAAGAAAACAGCATTCAATTTGGAAACAAATGATGAAAACATCCATGGATTCTCTACCCTGATTGCTTCTTATGTGTCGTTAGGTTCTTAAGTGACTTTAAATGACTTAAAGCTGATTATTACAGCAAATGAATGATAGATACATTTTATCCAAGAAAGAAGATGGAGAACTCCAATCAGCATGGCAGGCCAGAGAAAAATTTCTGTGCCTTGTCATGGTTTGGTTCCCCGATATAAAACGTGAGTTAAAATCTTGGCGGAGGTTGGTGATTTGGGAGGTGTTTTCAGGAGCGTAACTGAGAGTGGATTTAAGGAGAGGAAAGAGCAGGATACAGAGGGGAAGAGGCCATGTGGTTATGAACACTGAGAAACTGGGATTTTCAGTGGCTGTATGGAACACATATCAGAATTTCCCAACCAAGGAATGGAGGGCTGGAAGCATTTATCCACCAACATCCACTTCCCATTAATTTAGGGATGCCTCCCCCCATGTATTATCTCCCCTGTACTTCCAGATGGCACCTGTGCACAGGCTGGCAGGCCTTTGCTGTGGCGTCCTTACGTGGGGTGCTGGCAATGTGAATTCAGCTCCATGAGTGATTGCCGCAACCTTACAGGAAAGGGGTGAGTAATCGATATACATTCGTACAGTTTAAACTAAAGTAAAATGCCTGAGATAAATATGTATCACTTATTGTGAGTCCTCACTTTAATTAACATTCATAGTTACAGTCTGAATAGGCACAGGGTCTTCCCTTATAAATAAGTCATATACAGGTTTGCAAAAGCTTGACAACATGGTCCATCATTCATTGAGACTTGGGACTCACTGCTGAGCACGTGCTCTTTCCTTCAGTCAACAGAAGTCGCATGCTCTTCTCTCGGCTGAGTGTTTCCCAAATCCTTGTCTTTGCTAAGTCCCCTACACCTGGAACCTCCACCTTAGCCCTCACACGCTGATAAAACTTTCTAACTTTCCCAAAGCCTTATCCAACATCACCTACTGAAGTCTTCCCCTGAAAGACATCAGCATCTGTCTCCATCTAAACCTCTGAAACACTGTGCTCATGTGACTCTCGTGGTACTGAGCACATTCTGCCTCCACCCCCTTATGCCCATGTATCCCTGTGGGCCATTAAGTTCTCATCGAAGATGCCCACATTTTACTTGTCATTGCATGCTTATGGTTCTTGGTGACCCCAGGATGCTGAATACACATGTAATCTTTAATTAGATCTACTGAAGCTATCAGTTAATTCAGGCTGACAAAAAGTCATCATCCTTATGCAATATCAGAAGAAAAACCCCCCAAATGTAACTTTATAGTAATTTATGAGTGGAAATTTACATATTACAAAATTAACCATTTTAAAGTGAAAGACTCAGTGGCATTATATATTCACAATATTGTAAAACTACCTTCTCTAGTTCTAAAACAGTTTCGTCATTTCAAAGTAAACCATTTACCCATTAAGTAATTTATTTCAATTTCTCCCACCCTCCAACACTTAAAACCTTCCATCTGCATTCTGCCTCTATGGATTTATCTACCTTGGTGTTTCATATAAATAGAATTGTACACATGTCACCATTTGTTTCTGGCTTCTTTCACTCAGTAGCATCTTTTCAAGATTTATCCATGTTGTTATGTGTTTCAATACCTCACTCTTTTTCAAGGCTCAGTAATATTCCACTGTATGGAAGTAACAGAATGTGCTTATTCATTCATCCACTGATGGACATTTGGGTTGTTTCCATGTTGCTTTCTATTATTGCTGCTGTAAGTATAAAGCACATGGACCCATTTAAGGACTTGTTTTCAATTCCTGTGATTATACAACTAGGAGGAGAATTATTGAATTATATGTTTATATGTAAAAGCTAAAACTACAAAAGTTTTGGAAGGAAACATAACTGTAAATCTCCATGATCTTAGAATAGGCAGTGGTTTTAAGACTTGACACCAAAAACACAAGAAACCAAAGAAAAAAATGAATAAATTGGATTTAATAAAAAATAAAAACTTTTCTGCATCGAAGAAAACCATCAAGAAAGTGAAAAGATAAGCTACAGAATATTTGCAGGTTGTATATCAGATAAGATCTGGTATCCAGAATATGGAAATAAATAAAAGGAATTGCAGTTTTTACCATTAAAAATAATGGCAAAATCTTTCAATCAAACTGAGAGCTTGGTGCGCTTATTTTCAAATTAAGTAACAGGATTTTTTTGTAGCTTTCTGTGACTCTGATTTACATCCACTATTATTTTACCATTATTAAAATTAATGATAAAAACCACAATTACTTTTGCACTAACCTAATATTTCTTGCTATATACTGAGAGTGAAAATAGATGTAAATTAATAAATTAATATTAGAAATATCAGTTACCCATTTAAAAGTGGTGAATGATTTGAATAAATATGTATTCAAATAAAATATTCAAATGGCCAACAAGCACATAAAAAGAAGTTCAATGTCATTAATCATCAGGGAAATCCAAGCCAAAATCACAATGATGATACTCCTTCACAATTACTAGGATGGTTATAAAAATAAATAAATAAATAAACAAATAAGTAACACTTGTTAATGGCAATATTAGAAGTTAGAACCTTCTATTTTGCTTGTTTCACTGTGTACTGTCCTCGCAGCTGTGGAGAACAGTTTGTCAGTTCCTCGTATGTTAAACATAGAATGACGTGGCATACCATTGTATTAGGTTGGTGCAAGAGGAATTGCAGTTTTTACCATTAAAAATAATGGCAAAATTTTTCAATCAAACTGAAAGCTTGGTGGTTTATTTTCAAATTAAGTAACAGGATTTTTTTGTAGCTTTCTGTGACTCTGATTTACATCTACTATTATTTTACCATTATTAAAATTAATGATAAAAACCACAATTACTTTTGCACCAACCTAATATTTCTTGCTATATACTGAGAGAGTGAAAACAGATGTAAAACTTGCATATGAATATTCACAGCAGCATTAGTCAGAATAGCCAAAAGTTGAAACAAGCTAGCTGTCAACTGAAGAATGGATAAGCAAAATGCTGTACATCCATACAATGGAATATTACTAAGCCATAAAAAAGAAAAGAAGTACATGCTACATGAATGAACTTTGGAAATATTGCACTCAGTGAAAGAAATTAGTCAAATGGCCACATGTATTGGTTTCCTTTTGTAATATATTACCACCAATGTCATGACTTAAACAACACAAAATTATTCTTTCATCTCCAGAATTCAGAAATCAATTTTAAGGAGCTAAAATCAAACATTTGTCAGGATTAGTTACTTCTCAAGGATCTGAGGGTGACTCTGTGACTTGCCTCTCCCAGCTTCCAGAGGCTGCAGGCAACCCCAGGCTTGTGGCCACATTGCTGTAATCCCTGCCCCCTTATCCCACCTTCTTCCTCTTTGACTTTGACCCTCTCGTCTCCCTTTTATAAGGGCCCTTATGATTACATAGGATGTGCCTGGGTATTCTAGTATCATCTCCCTAGCTCGAGATGCTTAATCACAACTACAAAATCCTTTCTTCCTATGTAAAGTAACATATGTATTTACAAATTCCAGAGACACAGCTATCACATCACACATTGTATGATTCTTTTTTTTTTTTTTTTTTTTTTTGAGACAGGATCTCACTTTGTCACCCAGGCTGGAGTGCAGTGGCAGGATCATGACTCCCTGCAACTCCGCCTCCTGGGCTCAAGTGATCCTCCCACCTCAGCCTCCTGAGTAGCTGGGACTAAAGGCATGCACCACCACAACTGGCTAGTTTTTAATTTTTATGGCCTCACTGTATTGCCCAGGATGGTCTCAAACTCCTGGGCTCAAGCTCTCCTCCTACCTCAGCCTCCCACAGGGCTGGGATTACAGGCTGGAGGCACATACCTGGCCTATGATTCTATTCATATGAAAAGTCAAAAAATAGGTAAGTCCAGAGGCAGAATGAAGCTTAGCAGTTGCCAGGGCCTGGGAGGAGGGAGCAACGGGCAGGGAATGATAATGGGTACAGGCTTTCTTTTCTAAGCAATAAAAATGTTCTACAATTAATTGTGGCGATGGTTGCACAAACCTGTGAATATACTTACAAACACATGTGAATTGTGTAGTACGCTAATTATATTTCAATAATGCTGTTCAAAAATATATATGCAAACATTATATTCTGATTTTGATCTGAGTGTTTGTTTTCCAATTCTGCAATCATGCAAATTGCTCATTTAGTTTAGTGTTGGTTAATAATATGTATAAAAGTTTGGATGTCTTTTAAGTAGACAATTACAATATAAATTTGATTCATCTAAAACATTTTTAAAGCATAATATGAATGATAAACTGCTATTTTTGATTCTGTAAGCCCATATTACAACTTGGCACAAAATCTATATCCAGGAAGGGCAAGAAGCTAATACTTTTAAGTACCTTTAAATGATTCTAAAAAAGTTTTGCTATTCAGAGATCCTCAGCAAGTTGCTGGAATAAAGCCAACCTTTAATAATAATAGTATTATGGTCTTGCTCTGTCCCCTAGGCTGGAGTGCAGTGACGTGATCTTGGCCTACTGCAACCTCCACCTACAGAGTTCCAGTGATTCTCCTACCTTCTAATCCTGAGTAGCTGGTATTATAGGCATGCACCACCATGCCCAGCTAACTTTTGTATTTTTAGTAGAGATGGAGTTTCACCATGTTTGCCAGGCTAGTCTCAAACTCCTGACCTCAAGTGATCTGCCCACCTTGGCCTCCCAAAGTGCTAGGATTACAGGCATGAGCCACTGCCCCTGGCCAAGTAGTCACCATTAATTGAACAATATCTGAGTTCAATCCAGAATGTAGTGCTAACTACCTTACAAATATTATCTAATTGATGCACCCAACTGTCCTAGGAAATAGAGTCTATTATTAATCCCAAATTACAGAAAATGAAACGGAGACTTATAGAATGTAACTTACTCAAGATCACAAGGGGCAGCACCAGGTGTGAAATTGAAGCTTCCGTGATTCTGAAGCGACGCTCTCCATCTCTAAGGCGATGTTGCACAGGCCCTCTCATGAGGTGTGGAGACGTGGCTCAGATGCCTGGACGGCCAGTCCACATGCCCTCTACATCCAAGAGAGCCTGGGAAGAAGGCTTTTGGCTCTGTCTCCAAGTAAAGCTTTCTCACCATAACAAATCCACTGGGATATTGGGAAAAAATAAGACTGACAATTACTAAACAGCTTTAAAATTCACGTTCTATTGGCCAACTGCAAAATCTGCACTGTGTGGTGAATTCACATTTTCACCAGCGCTATACTGTTGTGACTGGCAATCTTGTGGTGTGATATTTTTATATTATTGAAAGCATCCATTTGTAAAGTGTAGACACTAAATACATCAGATTCCCTCATCTTGTGTTTGCACTTCCCCATGAATGGCACCTTTGACTTTCTTAGGTGTATGGTAGTCCCTGTTCTGTAAGTTCTGTGCATATAAATTATGACAGGTGTCAGTTAAAGAAAAAGTCCCCTTGGAGTGGGGTGAATCTGGAAATACAGTGTGCTTGTTCACCCTAATAAGAGCCATAGTTATGATCATACACAAATACACACACCAGGGAGAACTCACTGAGCCTGGAACCCTTGTCGCTGTCATCTCCTAAAAAAGCTTCCTTTTTCATCGTGAGGCAAGGCTGAGCTCAGGTGAGAAAGGAAAATCTCCTTTCCCCGTCAGAGACTGGGGAAGCAGTACACACCTCTGTCCACACAGGTGAGCCAAGAACACAGGATACTCTCCAATAAACCGGCATAGGAGTGGCTGAGGGCTGGACTTCCATGCTGTTGAATTGCACAGGAATGTCACACATTGTGGGACAGGTAAAGGCTCAGTTAGAGAACACCTGTGGTCCCCAAGTTTTGAAACATCTGCCAGGCACCAGCCCGCAAGCACAGCTCCCAATAACCCTCAGCTAATGGCAGAAATGACTAATCCTGCTTTATGATTTCATTAAACATCATAATATCTGTAACTCAACCATCAATGTACCTTATGTGCTCCACTTTAATTAGAAAGAGGCCAGTGTCTCTAAAGGCAATGCCAGCTTTTTCAAAATAAGTAAAATATTGACCAGGACAGCCTTCAAATGCAAGCACTTAGCCTGGTTAAAAGAGAACTCATTGAAACATGGATTTGAGTGGCGGTACTACTTTTATGTTTGTAGAAAGGATATTATTTTTAGTGTCTAAATAATTCACGACCAGAATATGTAATACCTTCTAGTCATGAAAATTATTATAAATGTTAGTGCTATTTGATTCAACAGCACATTAAAGCATTTTCTGCCAATTACTCTGTAAGGCTCTCCATTTCTAAATAACAATGCTCATTTCCCTGAACTCTAACCTGGTGTTTCTATAAACTTAATAATCTGACAATCAGATTCTGTATATCAAAGCTATTCACTTTATATCTAATGTTTCCCAAAGGAAAAAAAATGTTTACATTATCTGAGACTTAAACTTATGCTTGTATATTTTTTAAAACTAATAAGAAGGTCAAATACTTTAGTGATATCCTCATATCTGTTTTATTCTATTTTTTAAAATTCAGGGTCTCACTCTGTTGCTTAGGACGGAGTATAGTGGCACGATCTTAGCTTGCTGTAGCCTGGAACTCCTGGTCTCAAGTGATCCTCCCACCTCAACCTCCTGAGTAGCCAGGACTACAGACATACACCACTACACCTGGCTATTTTTTAAATTTCTTTTTTGTAGGTACTAGGCTGTGGCTTCAAATGCCTTTACGGAAGTTCATTCTTTTCTAATGAAGGTTATATGCAACGTTTCTCAGAGTTGAAAATATCCTGAATGCTGCTGCCTGCCCCATAGCTTGAATAATCCTTGAGATTAAAAAGGAAAGACTAGAACTCATTACAAACTATTTGTCCCAAAGTTCCACCCAGAAACTCAAAACATTAAAATAAATCCCCAGTGTTTCTACTTTACTTACATGGATACTTTAGTCATAACGATCAAACTGAAAGCTTGGTATGTTTATTTTCAAATTAAGTAATAGAGTTTCTTGTTTTTTTTTGTAGCTTTCTGTGACTCTGATTTACATTTCACTTGTTTCACTAAACTTGGATTTTCTTCCTCCATTGAGTGTCTTTCATTAACAGTGTTCTTATCAATAGCACTAGGTTAGAGCTCAGGGAAATTTGCCATGTGATAATCTGTAATTATAGGGAATTAAGCTTTTTAGGCATTCAAACAAAACTTGTCATTTGACAAAGTCAAATACCTGTCACAGTTTTAACCACCATTAATTGTGACTCCCAGATTGTTTGTGAGAACGTAACACAAAAGTAGCAACTGGGACTCTTTCCAAAGACAGAGTCAATTTATAACACATTCTCTATTGACCAAATTATTTATAAAGTCTATGAAATTTGTCAGTGCTACTGGCAGGAAAAGATTTATTAAAACAACTAATGTAAAATGCGATGAAATAGATTAAGTCTCCTTACGAAATATTAATAGCCACAAAATCTGGTAATCATAAGCCTGTATTTGCAATTCTGTTTGTGGATACTCTTAATTCAAGTGGTTGATGGGGGTTTAAGCTGTCATGACCAGGAGCACCCCAAAGCACAAAATCAAAAGAGCTTCTGAGAATAATAAACATCAAATTCAGAATAAGGATTCTCTCACAGCAAAATGTCACAGTTTGGGAAGAGAGTTCAATAGGTTTGAACTCTACTCGCTCTATTACTACAGTCATTTTGGCCTGTCAGTGTTTCTGTTTATTCTCATTCCTCAAACAAGATTGTATAAAGGACTCTTTCTGGCTTAGACAAACAATGGGTAATAAGGACATCCATTTTCCAAAATGAGGTGATAGGCAACCACTTGCAAAGACTGTTAGTGAAACTTATGAGAGCATAGAAAGGTTGATAGAAAAGTCCAAGTGTTTACACATTTCTTCAGAAAGTCATTTGTGCTCTTCAATGCCAGGATTACCCTACCTAGGGATAGTAGCATGGTGTGTTCTTTTCTCATAATCAGCAAAGTGGAGGATGCGGTTTTATCATGATGTCATCAGCTAAAAGATGACACTGAGATGAGGATTCAGGGGCTAATAATGTCTTTGGTTGGTATGATCAGAAAACACTGTAGGGAAGTGAAGTCATGAGAAAGAAAGGGGAAGAAGCTTTTAAAAGGACTGCTATCAAGCTGGTCACCACTGTGGGGCAATCAGAGCTAAGTCTCAGCGAGGAGCGCTTGGAAAGAGTATAGAATACACACCTGAGAGTTTGCTTCCCTTGACAACAGAGAACTGAAACTAACATATTCATCCACCAATTCTTTTGTTGGTGGGGGGAGGTAAAATGCATTTATTAAGTAAATATGAGATTTAGAATGTTATTTGCATTTCATCTTCTTTTTTAAGAGTATATAGTAGGTGTATATAGTTATGGGGTACATGAGATATTTTGATGCAACCATACAATGAGTAATCACAAGTATAATTGGAATGTTTGTAATATAAAAAAATGATAAATGCTTGAGGTGACAGATATCCCATTCACCCTGATGTAATGATCATTTACCAATTCTTATCAGATGCTGTTTGAGGACAGCTTTTGGGGGCAGAGATACTAATTCTCTGGCGTGGCTTCCCGGTTATTTGCAAAGGCAGAATGGGTCCTGTGGCCAAAGAGAGCTTTCAGCATAAAGTCATGATGGGAAATTTGCTCTGGCACATGTGGAAATGAAAACCCACCATGGAGGTATGGATGGAAAGGGGCAGCATCCGCTACAGGTTTGAAGGAAGCACAGGTATTGATTGACCTTCTTTGCAGTTTGTGGGGGCCCAGGGACTGATTCTAGACCTACTTCTAGAAATGCCTAATAGAAGTAGTAACTGGACCAAGCCAGTTGGTGAAATAAATGCTTTTCTGCAGTGGAGGTGGGTGGTCACAAGTAGGCATCTCCTGGTGCCAGCTGTGGAACCAGTGATCAGGACGGTGACCTGCATGCTCTGTAATAAAAGATAAAAATTTATCAGGATAAGTAAGAGAACACTGCCCATCCTGAGGGGGGGTCCACTCAGAGGAAGTCAGTGGAGGACTCTCCTAGGATGTCAGTGAATTATTTCAGAGAGAAAGTATCTCAAATGAACCTCAACTGGAGGAACTCGAGGAGATTACATCTGGGCCAGTGAGATAGGACCTTTCTTCTGGTCTTTACTTCTCTCTCCTGGCTCCTATCCTGAGAGAGCCAGAAGCAGCCATGGATGCAAAAAAGTGGGTGATGTAATAGGAGCAGTGTCCTAGGTCAAATGTTTTCAGAGGAAAGGAAGGCAAGAGCTCTTAGGAAAGGGAAAAGAAGGATAACTCTGGTTCCCTTTTGTCATGTTTTGAGTAATTAAAACTGGCTCCAGATGTGCAGATATTACTCAAATATAACAAAATACGAAAAGTTAATCAGGAGCAATCTTCTCAGTAGGTTTGTCATAATATTTTTTGTTTCTAAATACAAAACTCTTCCTGGAAGGGAATTAAGGATTTTCTCTCTGTCTCTTCATAAAACGTCTAATTCTTAGTAAGCGTTGGCAGTTCCGCAATTGCCCAGACGGACCATATCTTAATGTCCTCCAGACCTGTGATCTAGAAAGAGTAAGATATCTATGGAAATGGAAAGAAGTGTGGGAGCAGAATGGCAAGAGTTTTATATGCCTAGAGACTCAGAGTAAAAGGAGAACATCTACAGATGAGACTCTGAAGTTAATTGCTTAGAAACATGGGAAAGTTTGTTTTAGACAGGTTCCAGCAAATGGAAGCACCCTGCTTCACCAGTTCCATTTGAGGTACCAGTCGAAGTTGAAATGGCAACTCTTCAAGATTAGCCTGTGTGTGTGTGTGTGTGTGTGTGTGTGTGTGTGTGTGTGTGTGTGTGTGTGTGTTTTATAGTTCATGGCAGAGAGCAAGGGGTAAGCCAGGACAAGAAGACTTTTCTTTGAGAGATGGTCTCACTGTCACCCAGGCTGGAATGCAGAGGCTCCATCACAGCTCACTGCAGCCTCCATCTCCCTGGGCTCAGGTGATCCTCCCACCTCAATTTCCTGAGTAGTCAGGACTACAGGCTGATTTTTGTATTTTGTGTAGAGGTGGGGTTTTGCCATGTTGCCCAGGTTAGTCTCAAACTGGGCTCAAGCAATCTTCCTTCCTCACACTCCCAAAGTACTGGGATTACAGGCATAAGCCATCATCATGAGCCATGTAGGCTTTTAAAAAATCTTGGACTTACATCACATTTGCTAATATTCCATTAGTCAATGCAAGTCACATGGCCGATCTCAATATCTCAACCAGCAACAAAGTAGATGCCAGCCATAATCAGAGAGCTGAAGCATTGCATGGTGAGGGACACATACATTTTTAACATTTGGGAAATGAGGAATTGAGAAAAAGTATTCAACCCACTACACCTTGATTTAAATATTTTGTTCATTACGATTGTGAACATAAAACCCTTCCATTTAGTTAATACATCACTGCTGTCATCTTTTCTCCTGATATAAAACAAAACGTTTATCAACAGTAGGGTGTGCACAGCACTGGCCTTGCTGTGCCTTCTTGGGCGGATGTCTCCCTGTGCTCCCCTCACCTGGGGTCTTAGTTTTGCTGCTAAAGATTATGATCTAGATTCAGAATTAAAGAAGCCAGAAAGACCAGCCTGACTGAACTACAGAGAGCAAAGGATCATTCTATCAATACATGCTTCAAAGAAAGTTGTAGCAAATAGAAGCAACAGATTTTTAGTTGATGTGCTTGAATTTTCTATGTAATTAATTCTATCATCTGCAAAGAATAAACATTCTTCTTGTCCTATCCAATATTTATGTGTTATTATTTTAGATTTCTCATTAAATTGGTCAAGAACTCTCATACAGTGTTGAGTATTCTTGGTAATAGAGGGAATTTCTTTCTACGCTTCACTACAGAGTGGGATGTAGTTTTAAGCTTCTGGTAGACATTCTCTAAGATGTTGAAGAAACTTCTGAGATAAGTGAGGACATTTTGTTATTGTTTTGTTTCTAGTTTTGATTAATGAGGAGTCAGCATTATGAAACAATGTGTTGAATTTAACAAATTTTATTAATAGGATTGTAGGGTTGTCTAATCTGCTTCACGTCAGTCACTGGTGTAGTTACAGCTTTGCATGCTTGATATTCTATTTGCTAGCAAAAAAATAAATCTTAGTATATGACAAGATTTCACTTATTAGTAAGATTTAGTTCTTGGTATCTATTTTAATAACAATTGTTTGTATTATAACTTCTGAGATTATCAGTTTCTCTACCATTTATTAATTTTGATAATGTTTAGTTTTCTTAAGAAAATTCTCCACCTCAAAATATTCTGCTCCCTTCAATTTCTTGTCAGGGGGGCACCACCTGCCCTGAGAATTCTTTTGCTCTTAAAGACATTTAGTGGCTGATTTCTAATTCACACTCTTCTTACTCTTGAGGCTAGGCATAAAGTAGGTATCCTGCTTATTTCTCATTGTAGTTTCTAAAATACTATTAATCATTGTGTTTTGAAACTCAAATTTCACCATTACTGGCTATCTTTGTCCTAGTTATTGGTAGATGACACAAATGTCAATCTTCCTTATGCTATAAAGCTTTGAATTCTTGCCTCCCCTCCCCCCTCCTCAACACTCTTAGATCATCATTATCTGGTTCCATTTTTCACATGAATAATCCTTTTACATGCATGTGCTTTCAGTTTATTCACCTCTGTTTTAATATTATTATCATTATCATTATTATTGAGACAGAATCTCTCTGTTGCCCAGGTTGGAGTGCAGTGGCGTGATCTTGGCTCATGGCAACCTCCCCCTCCTGAGTTCAAGTGATTCTCCTGCCTCAGTCTCCCAAGTAGCTGGGTCTACAGGTGCGCATCACCACACCTGGCTAATTTTTTGTATTTTTAGTAGAGATGGGGTTTCACCATGTTAGCCAGGATGGTCTGGATCTCCTGAACTCATGATCCACACACCTCACCCTTCCAAAGTCATCCCTGCCCATGATCATAATGGATACAACTTTGGGAGAAAAAGTTTTAAAGTAATATAGTATATTTCTATTGGATTAAAATGTACAGAGAACATCTGGCTAGCAGTGATCTTTCCAAAGTGTCACTCAGTCATATATAAAGGTAGAAATGGTAAGGAAAATTTTGCACCCTGAATGAAGCATTACATATTACATTTTAGAAAAAGTCTGCATGTCACAATATTCTACTACAGAGAAAAACTCAAATGTAAACAAACACATTTAGATAAATATGAACATTATGTTCTCCTTCAGCAGATTTTCCTGCTCTCAGTCTCTGGCATATTTTCTCAAATGTTTTATCAAAACGTAAGCATCTGCCACTGTTTCTGATGGCCCGATAAATAAGCAGTACTAGGGAAAAACATTCCAAAACACTGATAGGTATACTTTTCAAAGAAAACCATTCTTATATTGCTTTGTAACTGAAATTCCATTCTTTTACTTTGGAAATTCATTGACTATGTCTGAAAGAACAGAAATAAATCGGTTGGATCCAAATACTTGGCTTAGTTTGTGAGAAAGAGAAACAGTAGGTAAAAAACTGAGTATGTGGACCAGGCGCAGTGGCTCATGCTTGTAATCCCAGCCCTTTGGGAGGTCGAGACACGTAGATCACTTGAGGCCAGGAGTTTGAGACCAGCCAGGCCAACATAGCAAAAGCTCATCTCTACTAAAAACAAAAAAAAATTAGCCTGGTGTGGTGGCACACACCTGTAATCCCAGCTATTTGGCAAGCTGAGGCAGAAGAATTTTTTGAACCTGGGAGGTGGACATTGCAGTGAGCCAAGACTGTGTCATTGCACTCCAACCTGGGCAACAGAGTGAGACCCTGTTTCAAAACAAAGAAAAAAAAATTGAATATGCAGCCCTGTGTATAATAAAAGGGGTGCATGCATTAGCTTGCATCTGTCACGCAATATTACCTTCTTATAATCCTATAAACACAGATCATACAACTAAAAGAATGCACCCACAGTGTGATTAATTAGGGGAAATTAAATCGCAAATCAGAACCAAGTACCTCTTCTATTATTGATAGTTTTACTGTTATACATAGCCTGGAATTAATACATAATTGGTTTTCAGACCAGTTAACTCAGAATTGAATATGGTGGTGTGCACATGTATCTTACATAACGTGGTCAGGTGACTGCTAGCCATTTGGTAGCTATGGTCTTCACATTCTAGGAATTGCATTGATCTTGTGTATTGTATAATAGATGTTGTTTTAATTGAACATGTTTGTACTTTTGTAACACAAATTATTACCTATTATAAGCGAGTATGTATTAGGGAGAGCATATTAATTATTAAATCATTAAGATAGATACTTAGGAGGTTTATCCAGGTTTACCACACTAACAATTTATTATAGAAACTTATCTAGGCTAGACATTTTTTGTTGTTGTTCAAATCAGTAGAGTTTCACCTTTCAGGATTGGAGTCTTTTCTCTGTCTCACTCTCTCGCTCTCTCTCACATACAGTAAACCTTCACTCAACATTGTCAATAGATTATTGGAAGCTGTGACTTTTAGTGAAATTGCATATAACACAAGCAATCTTTTTCTTTACCAATGTTATAATAAAAAGATATTGAAGGAAATGATGTTATTTGAAGCCATGATGTAATACATTATATATATGTATTTTTATATATGTTTTATATATTGTTATATATTTTATATGTTATGTGTGCATGTATGTGTGTATATATACATATATATATATATATATTTTTTTTTTTTTTTGAGTGGAGTCTTGCTCTGTCGCCAGGCTGGAGTGCAGTGGTGCAGTCTCAGGTCACTGCAACCTTCGCCTCCCAGGTTCAAGCAATTATCCTGTCTCAATCTCCCAAGTAGCTGGGACTACAGGTGCGTGCCACCACCCCTAGCTAATTTTTTTTTTTTTTTTGTATTTTTAGTAGATACAGGGTTTAACAGTGTTGGCAAGGATGGTCTCGATCTCTTGACCTTGTGATCTGCCACCCTTGGCCTTCCAAAGTGCTTGGGATTACAGGCATGACCCACCATCCCTGGCCTATATAGTTTGTTATATATGTCTATGTCTGTGTATATGTGAATGTATTTATATATATATGTATAGTTATATATGTTATTTATTTTGTTACATATGTACATATTTGTATATGTGTGTATGTTTAGATGTTTATTTATCAGTTTTTGAGTGCTTAACTATATATCAGAAATCTTGCAGCTCTGATTTTGTGTGACTTTCGATGATTTTCTGATTTTGTGGCTTTTACAGTTGCAAGCCCCAGGAGACCACATCAGTCCAACTTAAATATAAAAGAGAATTCCTTGGCTTGTGCATTTGAGAAGCCCGAAAGACACTTAGTTCAGCCCTGCTGGATCCGGGGGCTCAGCTATTGCTATGGGGTCTCTAAGCCTCTATCACTTGCTTAGATCAACTTTTTCCATGTTGACTTCGTCTTCAGGAAGGTTTTTCCACGGCCTGCAAAGATCGCTTCAGATAGATCCAGGCTATGTGAATTGACAGCAATCAGTCCCAGACATTCTTATCCACAGCACTGAGTGTCTTAGATGTGAATTCTGATCCACCTCCCAGGTCACACGCCCATCGTGGGTGAGTCACTGGTCCCAGCAGGCTGGAGGGGTCTCATGGCTCCACAGAGTTCTTGTGTGGAGTGGGGTTGTGGAGCTGCGGGAAAGTCTCAGAGTTGAGGTCATAGATTCTGTAACTGGACTTCTGGGACTCAGATCTGGCTGTATAATCTGAGGGAGGCCAGCAAATCTCTCTGTGCTTCAGTTTCTCTGTTGATAAAACAGGGAGACTTATTTTACTTTACAAGGTTGTTGTGAGAATAACTTGGATTAATATTTGAAAAGCACTTAGAATAATGTAGAGCACACAGTAGTGCTAGGAAAACTGTTACTAATGAATGAAAGCACATGTTTCACAGCCACATTCGAATGGCATGGAATCTAAAAATAAAATGTTCATGGTACGAAGTAATTAAATCATTGTTCTCTCAATGCTGTCATTAATTATGCCACCAAAACACTTGGGCCAGTTTGATTTATCATTATACCCATTTTACAGATGAGGAAGCAGAGGCTTCCTAACTACAGGCTAATTGCACAAAGACACATAACTAGCCATGAGCAGAGCTGAGACACAAACCGAGGTTACATGAAATCAAATTTTATGCACAAAATACCACCTTAAACTGCCCGAGCTTCCTGATGCCCACACCTTGGAAGCAATTTCTATAAGGAAAATATATGTCTTTATTAAAGCAACCACTAAAAACATAGTCACAACCTCAGTATAAGCAATCTTCCCCTCTTTCTAAGAACAAACTAATAGTGTTAAAGTATCTTGCAACCAAGACTGGTTTCTCAGCTCCACAGAGCCCAGACTTGTGAGGATAGACCCACAAACTGCTCATTGCTTTGCTGACATTTTCAGTTCAAATTCTTCATGATGATTCAACTTGGGGGACATCAAGTGTCATAGCAAATGGAGAAATCATTGAGATCCCAAATACTGGATTCTAATTCCCCATTCTTCTATAATGTTTATTAACATGAGAGTAAGAAAATATTCATTAAAAGACTAAGTTCTATGGAATATTTTAATAGAACTCTTTTATAATCAAATTTGAATATTGGAAAAGTCTTAAAATGTCCATGAGTTCAGACTCTCGACATTGTCAAGCATAACATATCTTACATATGTGAGATAATAATAAAGTGAAGTAATATAATTATAGGTCCAAATGGCCCCTCATTATAAACAAATAAATATAAACCATTTAGGAAAATATTCTAAACTGTGTTTGAGATCAACTTCTTACCCCTCTAATGCCCAAAATACTTAGAAGAATATCTGTATTCTTTGGATAATGTTAATTTTTAAGAATCATAATTTTCTAATTATTGTTTTTAACCAATGTACTGACTTAAACCAGATTTTCTTACAAAGAGATAGAAATAGATATTTTTTAAAACTTTGTATTCAAAAAGGCTATGAAAATAATGTAGGAATAATCCCAGATTCAACTTACCTAAGTCAGATAGTTTTGTCTTTTAGATAAATAACAGTTTACTTAAAAATTTCTCTCTTTTTTGTCTTAAGAACCAAGTTTCTGGGAGGTATCCAAAGGTGGGTGGGGAACTTCTTTTTAAAGAATAATTAACATTCTGTGTTTCGCTATATATTAGTTATTACTGGTGTTCTTTGTTTCTGTAGACAGATATTCACAATTGGGCTAGGAATGGCTGCAAAATTTGTTCTGTGAAGGACTGGCTGAACCAGCCATCCAGTAACGTCATCTTCAGACATCCCAGGAGTATCTTTCTGTGTTACCTCCATTCTTCTCCTTTTCTAAAAATCTTCTACACTATGGGTTTATAGGGGTGGAGTTTGTGTTGATATGCATAACCAAATCCCAGCTACATGATTATCTTTTGTAAATTTCAAAAATGCCCCTCTTAGCCTGAATCAACAACTATCAGACAGATTTAGGGACTTCTAGAATATAGACTTTCCTACACTGGTCAGCCTGAACACCTGGACCCAAGGATTTTGCAGCAACCAGATGTCATTTTTCTGAAAATATCCTTCTTGCCACTATTTATTGATTCAGTTAGCTCAGCTCACAGCAGATGGAAATGTCTAATCAAGAACTCCATGCTGACGAGATGATGGAGGTGATGGCACACACCACGTGGCAGAGGGTGGTGTTCTCGGGCTTTTCTAGCGGATGAAAAGAAGCACTTAGTTGTTTCCCTGTCATCCAGAGAAAATAAAGTACAGGGCATGGGCAGAATCACAATGAAACCAAACGTATTTGTTTAAAGGATAGCCTCTACTCGTGAATAAAGCTGATTCTTTGTGGTGTAGAGAAGTCATCCAGCACTTCTGGGGTAAATGCAGAACAAGGATACAAGCGGTCTTTCTACTTTGACCTTCATCACACCGGCACTCTGGAAGATTCTTCCATCTTTATGCGATTTACTTTTTCCATTTGCAAAAGAAGAGCAACAATGCTGCCTGTGTACACAGGTGGCCTTCTGAGGATAAATGAGAAGAGAGAAGGCATTTTACTGCCAGAAAGATTGTTCGACTCTGCACTCCTTTTTTGCTGCTCCCAGGTTGAGGGTCATCTTCAGCACTAATTCCCTCATCTCTTTCTACATTGAATCTCTTGACAGTGAGAAAAGATGCTATCTTGTATCTCATAGGAACATTGACCCATCTGGTTCCTAAAGCTCTTCTGTGTTCCCTTGGCCCTGACATGTCTAGAACCCTAGTTGCGAAATCTAAGTTCCATTTTGGGTATCACCACCCACCCACTGGATATAATTCAGCCTTTATAATTTTCAGTCTCTACAGTTTTGAAGTAGGGATATTAATACATGTATTGCTTGTTATGTAGGTTAATAAGAAAATCATATTTTGTGGAGTCTCCAGATGCACCATGCATTAATTAAGACATGAGTATGTAAGGACATGTTAAAAAACAAAAATTGTGGGCTGGGCGCCGTGGCTCACACCTGTAATCCCAGCAATTTGGGAGGCAGAGGTGGGCAGATCACTTGAGGTCAAGAGTTCAAGACCATCCTGGTCAACATGGCTACTAAAAATATAAAAATTAGCTGGGTGTGGTGGTGCATGCCTGCAGTTCCAACTATTCAGGAAGTTGAAGCAGGAGAATTGCTTGAACCCATGAGGCCGAGGTTGCAGTGAGCTGAGATTTCACCACTGCATTCCAGCTTGGGTGACAGGGCTAGACCCTGCCTCAAAAAAAAAGAAAAGAAAAGAAAATTGCTACATGCATGTTTCAACTTATCACCCTGGAATGTCTTCCAATTTTCTATTTTTAAAGAGAAGTATTCTTCCAAAAATGGCACATGGCTGTAACAGGGCCAAAATTTTATTGAAGTCTCACCCAACAAATCATAGCATGTTCATTTCCTGCCAATCTGAGAGCATCTGTGTCCAAAGAAGATTTCTCAACATAAGACATTGGGGGAGTTACCACTAATCTACTGGAACTGACCTCTGACATCAAACTTATAATCACTTTTATAATACAGAAAGCTGAAAAGGAAAATGAACCTGGGCTTGACCCTGGGATATACTTGCTAGTGATATCATCCACATTATCTATAGATGAAAGATAGTAGCAACTATTTTATAAGGTAGTTGAGAGAGTTAATTACACTAATAAGAATCACACTGTTCAATTAACAGAAGTCGTTGCTAGTAACATGAAAGTGTACTTTTTCCCACTGTATGCATGTAGATTTGACTATAGTAAGAGAACACTTAATGTCTTTTTTTTTTATAAAAGATAATGTATTTCCCCATCATGTATCCATCTGAATACATATGGTAACTGTCCTCTGTGTGACAGTCAGGGTTCTAGGCTGTTTGTGACTTGTTACTCTGCCATCTCTGTGTGTTGTCGTTATCTACCTGGTTCAAGATGACTTTCTCCTCCCTCTTATGGCCGGGTCCCAGAAGATACACACATCATTTCTTATTCATGTCTCATTGGCCGCAACTTAGTCAAATAATCACATCCAGCTCTAATGGAGGCTCAGAAATATCTATTTTTGAGAGAAGCCAGACAAAACACTGGACATTCTATTCAAGTGAGAAGAAAACAATAGCTATCAGGGAAAATCTCGTGTCTGTTAGTCCTGTACACCAGTGTTGAGTACATGGTTATGTGTAGATGTTGAATGAATTATTATTAGACAACTGCTAAAATTATATTTAACATTTGATATTAAAATAGTATTTTCTGCCTTAAACAAATAAAGAACTGCATTACCATCTAACAAGAATTTCCTAGGATGAACGTATTTTGCTAAAGTTAATCATATAGCTTAAGATTTATTTCATAATTTTGGAAAACCAATGATCTCAAATGGTAGTGCTGCGATTTCTGGGGTGCCCCCTTAAGAGCTGCTAGGGCAATGGTAAGCTAATAAATATTCTTCCAAACTATAGTTCATAAAACTCAGAACATTTAGAAATGAGTTGACATATGATAATCATTCAATAATTATTTTCATCATGTGTCCTTTTCACATACTATCGACATAGGGGCCACTATGCTTATTCTGTGATTTTAAACTTATGGAACCTAGGAAATCAGCTAAGTACAACTCAACCTTATAATTGACAATGCTTTTGGAATTTACACATTAAACTGCATGAGCAGAAGAGCAGCTGATGTGTTTTCTGAGTTTATCCTCAAAAGTCAGACCCCCATGTCAAATGTTCTATTTTAAAAGATGCAAAGAAGCTACTTCATGAATAAAATCTGCATTCTACATCTATATACACACTGTTATATACTCCATAGCCTTTTAAAAAATGTTGATTGTTAATGCAAAATTTAATTTGTTTTCTAAATTAATAATGGTTGTTTCTCTAAGTTCAGGAAAATGTTATTGGAATTTAGAGGCTATTTTGAAGACAATATAGAATCTTTTAAGTGGGGGAAATTATTCTTTATAAAAGAATGTGTAACTAGGAAATGGAATTGCCTATCTGCTACCGCATGTGATTATTTTGTTAAAAGTAAGAACAAAAACAGTTACTTGCTTAACTAAAACCACGTGATAACTTTCAGATAAGTATTTTACTTAAGCTCTATATTCCTTAAAGGAAAAACAAAGTCAGAAGTATTTGTGTTATATTTACATTAGAGTCAGTTGTCAAGTTCAATACCCCAGTTTCTTACCCCAAAACACAAATTGCTCATACAAATCAATAATCTGTTACATTTACAAAATTGTCTTTAGAATTACAATTTGATATTAAATAACAAATGTATTATTCACTCCTTAAAAATACATTCAAAGGCCAGGTGAAGAGGCTCATGTCTGTAATCTCAGCACTTTAGGAGGCTGAGGAAGGAGGATCTCTCGAGGTCAGGAGTTCAAGACTAGCCAGGGCAAGATAGGGGTATCCTGCCTCTACAACAAATAGAAAAATTAGCCAGGCATGATGGCCTATACCTGTAGTTTCAGTTACTTGAGAGGTTAAGGTGAGAGAACTGTTTGAACCTCGGGAATTGAGGCTAAAATGAGCCATGATTGTACCACTGAACTACAGCCTGGGTGACAAAGAAAGACTCTGTTTAAAAAAATGCACTCAAAAGAGTTAGCTCAAGCATCTGGTTATATCCACTGTATAAAAACCACATTATGATCCAGCAATATACACTTAGAGGTGGGATCCAGCAATTCCACCTCTAAGTATATACCCAAAGGAAATGAAGTTATTATGTTGAAGACACAGCTGCACTCCACTTTCACTTCTGCATTACTTACAGATAGCTAAGATATAGTATAATATAAATAACACAAACAACATAGAAATATAATTATCTTTATAATATAAACAATATAAATTTCTGTCAATGGATGAACAAATAAAAAACTGTGTGTGTGTGTGTCTGTATAGGTGCGGACACACAGGGGAATACTATCAGCCTTTAAAAAAGAGGAAATCCTGCCACTTGTAACAACATGGATGAACCATATGCTGAGTGAAATTAACCAGACACAGAAAGACAGTGCGTGAACGCACTCATCTGTGGAATTTAAATAGTCAAATCCATAAAAGCAGAGAGTAGAATGATGGTTGCCAGGATCTGGGGAGAAGGAGACAGTAAGGTGTCAATCAGGGGATACAAAGTTTCACTCCTGAAAGATGAACAGGTTCTGGACACCTAACGTAAAACAATGTGACTCTAGGTGACAATTCTGTGTTGCGTATTTCATATTTGCAAGAGGGTAGCCACTCCATCAGTCTGCCAGTGCTACCACATCTCTTGTCTGTTTCTATTAGGCATTGTCACTAGGTTTTTCTGCACCTTGACTGTAGAGACTGTTTTGTTCGTTGTGTGTTTAGTGCACCTAATAGAGTATTTAACAGAGAGTGGGGCTTGTATCAGTCAGAGAGGATCAGATTATGCTAAACAAAATCAAATTATCCGTGACTTGTAATAACAAAAGAATATTTTCAATTGTGTCGAACGACCAACATGAACTGATGGGTTTAGGAGACTGTTCCCAGAGATACTCAGGGAATCGGGATGACAAAGAGTGAATCTAAGACAAGCTGTCAGAGCCACAGTGCAGAGAAGAAGAAAGATAAAAAGCCAAAGGCAAGCAAAGAATGCTTCCAGTTTTACCATCTCAAACACCCACATGCTCCCACTTAAGGAGTCCAATAGGATAATCTCCTGTTCTCACAAGAAGAGGGGAACTGTATTTGTGCACAGTATTAAGTTGGCTTCTGTGGTCAACAAATACTTACTGAATGAATGAATTATAGATTGCTGCAAAAACCACTAATACTTTTGCACCAACCTAATAATTAGAGTGGGTGTCAACTTCAAACTTAATTTATTTAAAAATATATATTAACTATTTACTCTATACCAAAAAGTCTGGTAGACTTTAGGTAACGAACATTAAACAAAATAATTGAATGTTCAAATACGAGAAAACTATTATGATATTCATCTAGGCTGGATTTAGTGGCTGATACCTATATTCTCAGCACTTTGGAAGGCCAAGGTGGATGGATCACTTGAGCCCAGGAGTTTGAGGCTAGCCCGGGCAACATAGAGAGACTCCTGTCTCTAAGAAAAATGCAAAAATTAGGTGGGTGTAGTACTGCATGCCTGTGGTCCCAGTCACTAAGGAGACTGAGGCAGGAGGATCACCTGAGCCAAGGGAGATCAAGGCCACAGGGAGCTACGATGGTGCCACTGCCCTGCAGCCTTGGTGATAGAGTGAGACCCTGTTTCATTAAAAACAAAACAAGAAAACATATCCACATAAATGTGAACCTGATCACTCACCATTTCATAGTGAATTTTGCAACTTTCAGTTTTAGCAGATGTCCATAATAATACAAAATTTTCCTTAGCTCCTTTACCGGACCCATGACAGGGATGCCTGGTTTACTTGGCCTGCCACACTTACCCCCTTGCAGGAGGGAGCACATGAGTGAGCGAGTGCAGGATCCAACTGGCTGCACTGGGCACTGGCAGGATCAAGCTCCCTGCAGGGACTGTGGTGGCACCCAGGTGGGTTGCCTGTGGCCCTGAAGCCCAGGAGGAGGTGTTACAGTGCTCTTTTTATTCTACTCTCTGTGGATGGCAGCGTGTTAACAGCTCAGCTGGCTCCTTGTCTCATCACATGAGTTTGCTGTCCTCTACAAGTGAGGGCAAAGGGCCAGTGTGACAGCCTTTTGGGTACCCACGCTTGGTGGGTCCCAAACTCTTGTCCTGCATCCAAGAAGAATAAGGTCACGCAGACAATTGAAGGATAGTGAAAGTGGAGATTTTTATGGAGCAATGAAAACTGCTCTCTGCAAAGAGGAGAGCTGGAGAGCGGATGGGAAGGACAGGTTATCTTCCCTGAAGTTTGTCCATCTCCCTCTGGATCTGGCCATCTCCCTCAAGGTCGGGCCATCTCTCTCGAGGTCCAGCCATTTCTCCCACTGTTGACTGAGTCTGGGGTCCTCATAGGCACAGGATGGGGGTGGGGGGAGGCTGTAGGTAGTTTTGATTATTGGTAAAAACATGTGATTGGTAAAAAGGCCTGATTCAGAAAGAACCAATTGGGAGAGAGCAGGCAAACAGGAATAGAAGATCTGGGCCCAGCGCAGTGGCTCACACCTATAATCCCAGTATTTTGGAAGGCCAAGGTGGGTGGATCACCTGAGGTCAGGAGTTTGAGACCAACCTGATCAACGGGGAAACCTTATCTCTACTAAAAATACAAAATTAGCCAGGCATGGTGGCTCATGCCTGTAATCCCAGCTACTCGGGAGGTTGAAACAGGAGAATTGCTTGAACCTGGGAGGTGGAGGTTGTGGTGAGCCCACATCGCACCACTGCACTCCATCCTGGGCAACAAGAGCGAAACTCTGTCTCAAAAAATCAACAAACAGACAAACAAATAAAAAGATCTCATGTTGGGCCAGTGATTCCCGGTTGTTTTATTTATTTTGTGGGGGGGGACTTGAAGGTGGTGTTTCACTGGGGATCCACACCTGTCTGCCTAGAATTTCTCTGCTTCCTGCCTCTATGAATAATTTCAAAAGAGGGAATTATATGTGGGACAGCATTTTTAAAATATGTATAATATTTATTATTACCAATAAGCAAATGTGTTACTTGTAACTTAAGCTTAGCAGTTTTCTGCAAATTAAAACGTGATGAGAAACTTTGGAAGTTGTCATTTTTTAAAAGCACAGTGTATAATTCATCCACACCAAAACAGAAAGTCTACAGACAGGCATTTGGGTTTTGGAAATGCTCTCCTATAGATTAAAATACCATGGAAACAAGACACTCTTCTGTCGATTGACTACTCTATCCTCTGTGTGTGGCAGATAAATATTTGTGATTCATTAACGTGCACTCCTGGGTAATAACCTCTGATAAATGGAATGTCCCCCAAGATGTAAGCAAATACCATGTCATCAAGGAAACTTGCTGAGTTGCAGGGATGTCAGAAAAGGAAATTTTCTGGATTCTTCTTCCCCAGTCTCCACGCAGATGGAGAGGGCAGGTTGGAAGAACAAGAGGCTTTGTGAAATGCTGCTCTCTGACCACAAGAACCTACAAAATAACCATCTCAGTGTGTTTATTAAGGCTTCTAACCCACATGGAAGGGCTTAATGAACATATTAAGATGGTGCCCACAACAGTCGGCATTCCAGGTTCCTGCTGGAGCACTGGAGCGTAAGAGGCTGGCAGACATGTCAGGTATCTTTTAGGAGGCACTCTGCTGCCTCTGCCCATATCCCATTGGTCAAGTCAGTCTATGGCCATACCCAACATCACTAGGGAAGAAAGCACTGTCCCCTGTAATAGGGGACAGGAGAAGGACTATTTGCTGAATAATCTTCCACATGACATCATCATCATCATCAGCAGCAGCAGCAGCATGATTACTGTCGTTATCTGTCATGATTATTGATCACGATCATTAATAAGGCCATCTCTCCTTACCATCTCACAGCCCTCATCATCTGCTTCACGCTCCTCTCATGTCCATCCAGGTTCAATGGTACTAAATCACTAGTGAATGTAAGGGGCCGAAGGAGTGGGTTTTTGCCTTCTTTCTAACATATCATGCAATCTGGCAAAATGGCCAGCTAGTAGATAGCCCCCAGGAAATATCTGCTGGATGAGTGGATCAACATTGGTATTAGAATACTCAAAGGAGGTTCAGAAAATGCACATATGTGTACTTACATATTTGAGTATATATAGCATGTGTATAGAAATAACATATGTATGTATATAATATATGCTTATATAAATGTTGCATATACATATATGTATACACATATGTGTGTATACATTGTGTATATGTGTATGTTTGTTTACATGTATATATGTGTGTATATATGTGTTTACATGTATGCATGGGTGTGTGTATATACATGTATGCATGTACACATTTGTACATGTATTTATTTGTCTGTATATAGGTATGTGCACTTTTGTGTATATGTGTATGTGTGTTGTGTATATCTGTGTATATATGTAGGTGTATGTACATATGTATGTGTGTGTATATGTGTATACATAAGTGCATGCATATATGTGTGTATGTGTGTATGTATACATGTGTATATTTATGTGTATATACATGCACATATATAATTATGTTTATATAGGTATGCATAAGTTTATACATTCATGTGAATGCACATGTATGTGAATGCACATGTGTGCACACATGTATGTGTACATGCTTGTGTATATATCTCTGTGTTTATATATATGTATATATATTTGTTTGTGTATATGTATATATGTGTATTTGTGTGTATATATGTGTGTGTATATATTTGTGTATATGTGTTTGGGTGTGTATTAATGTGCTAAATATTTTCAGGCAGTGTTTTATTGCTGGAGTCAGTGCTTCCTTTGTTTGATGTTTTATGATGTCTTAGCTAGGATGGCTGTTAGAACTCAGGAGAAAAAGAATTCATAAGGAAGCATAGCTAATGGATGCTGGGCTTAATACGTAGGGGATGCAATGATCTGTGCAGCAAACCATCATGGCAGATGTTTACCCACATAACAAACCTGCACATCCTGCATATGTACCCCACTTAAAATAAAAGTTGGAAAATAAAAATAAAGAATTGATATCAGTGGTAATGGTAGTGAAGCTGGTTATGTCTGTGTTAGCTCATGTACCTACTTTAAAAACTGTGCAGAACTGCTCTGTGCAACATGAAGAGTTTACATGCTGAGAATGGAGGCAGGAGCCACTGATGAGTGCAAAACTGTTAATAAGGCTCCCATCTTATCCTTCTCTTGTCCTAATGACTTTAACAAACCACTTGTTGCCAAGGACACTTAGGCACATCAGTAAAATGAAAGAGAAAAAATATGACAAAATATAATAATGGAAAATTAGGTTACCAAAAAAAAAAAGCAATTTTATCCAACTAAAAATGAGCCAAAAACTGTAACAGGCACCTCACAAAGAAGATATATGGATGGCGAATGAGGATAAGAAAAGATACTTTACATCATATGTCATCAGGGAAATGCAAATTGAAACAATAAAGAGATCTATTACACACCTATTAGAACAGTCAAAATCCAGAGCACTGACAACACCAAGTCCTGGTGAGAAGGTAGAGCAGCATATCCTCTCGTTATTAATGGTAATGCAAAATGGTACACACTATCTGGAAGAGAGTTGAGGCCTCTTAGAAAACTAAGCATACTCTTACTATACAATCCAGCAATCATGCTCCTTGGTATTTAACCAAAAAAAGCTGAAAACCAATTTCCACATAAAAACCTGCACATGGATGTTTACAGCAGCTTTATTCATAATTGCCAATACTTAGAATCAATCAAGATGTCATTTAGTGGGTGAATGGATAAACTGTGGTATAATCAGACCAAGCAATATTAATCAGTGCTGAAAAGAAATGAGCTATTAAACCATGAAAATACATGGAAGAGCCTTAGAAACATACTATTAAGTTAAGGAAGTCAGTCTGAAAAGGTGGCTACATACCGTATGACTTTAATTATATGACGTTCTAGAGAAGGTAAAACTGTGAAGACAGTAAAAACGTCAGTGATTTCCAGGAATTGGGGGTGGGAGGGGGTGAATAAGCAGAAAGTAGGTAATTTTAGGGCAGCAAAACTACTGTGCATGACACCATATGAAGGGATGTCATTTTAAATTTGTTCAAACCCATAGAATGTGCAACACCAAGAGTGAACTATAACATAAACTGTGGATGCCGGGTGATAATGATAGGTGGATGTAGGTTCATGAACTCTGACAAATGAACCACTGTGGTGGGTGATATTGGAAATGGATTAACCTGTGCATGTGTTGGCGGTGTGGGGCATACAAAAAAGCTGTGTATCTTCTTCTCAAATGCTCTATGAACCTAAAACTACTCAAAAAAAAAAATAAATTAAATAATCAACTCACATCATTATTTATGATTACTCAGTTTTATCAACTCATTTAATTTTGCATTAACTGCTTGCATTAGCAACCATCTACCTTGCTTTTATTTGTTTATTTAGAGTTTCTGAATCTAATCTGCTTTGATGAAGCAGAAGAATCTTAACTGTAATGATAATTCAGGATTTGACAGACAAAAATTGTAGAAATCAAAATGTAGAATCACAAGGTCCTTGTTCATGATTTCCACAAGTGCTCCACTTGGATTTACATTTTTTTAAGCAAAAAGAAATGCATTAGTTCTCTGTTCCTTATGGTTCCGGTAGATAGTGCTTAACATTTCTTATTCGAACTTGTCAAACTAGTGCAAAAAGAAGATGGACACAGAAAAATCATGCCATATAAATATGTACCCATCAGCAGTTTTGTAGAAAAAACCTATCATTAAGGAAGGAAGAAAAAGCATAAATTACAAAAACAAAGTCACAATTTAACTGATATAAATTGCAGCCACCTGTTTTTCTCATTTCCAGGAGAAAGGATTTCACGTATGCAATAAAGTAATTGTTTTGGGAGAAAGGAAACTTGTCTGCAGTCTTCATTACTTAAGCACTATTTAAGTCTCCTAGTCTGGACTACCTAGCTCATGTCACCAGCCAATCAGCAAGTGGACATCTATGGTTACCATAAAAGAAGAACCACACACTCCCCAGAATTAGAAGATCTGGAAAGCCACTGTTGCTTTCAATAAGACAGAGTCAAAAGGTCTTGGATTGGCCTGTGAAAAATCACATAATGGCTTATAAAGCTGAGTTAGAGACAGAACATACTACAGTGAATTACAAAGGTTTCCTTCAGATAAAGAGGGAATAGCAAGCCATATCGTAGGTCATTCTGTAAGTGTATATTATCTTAGTTTATTTGGACAAAATGCCATAAATTGGTAGTTTATAAATAGAAATGCATTTCTCAAAGCTCTGGGGGCTGGGAAGTCCAAGAGAGAAATGACAGCAGATTTGGCATCTAGTGAGGGCTCACTTCCTGGCTTATAGATGGCACCTTCTTACTGTGTCCTCACATGGTGGAGGGGTAAGAGAGCTCCCTGGGGCCTCTTTTATAAGGACACTAATCCCATTCATTAGTGTTCCACCCTCATGATCCAGTCACTTCCCAAAGGCCCCGTCTCTTCATTTCATTGCTTTGGTGAGGTTGGGGGTTAAGATTTCAGCATATGACTGCTGGGGTGACATAAGTATTCAAAATATAGCAATGTCCATCTTATAAACTTAGGCCCAGGATTCATCAGGAGTAAACCAGAGGAACATGAGCTGATTTCTTTTTATTTCCTATTTCCTCAGGTGACCTTCTGTGTAAAGTTGTACCTTTTTCCATGTATGACGTCATTTTGGAAATGTTACTTTAATTCACATATACTAAAGAGTTTAAGACAATTATTTCTTTTAAAAAAACTAGATATCCATTTACATATAGTTTTACTAATGTATGAGAAAATTTACTCATCACTTTTTTCCTTTGAGAGGTACAATTTTTATCATTTTAATTTTAGTGTCTATTTTCTAACCCTTTTTCTAATTTTCACATTCCAGTAAAAAGTGTTATACAATTAAAACACTTTTAAACTTAAAATAATCTTATGTGTTTCAGAAGAAAGACTTCATTAACTTGGAAGAAAGAAGCTACAGATTTCACCAATAATAGATAGTGAATTACTTCATTTTTAAAAACAGAAAGTAACTGAATTACAAAATTTTTGTGATTAAATGTTGAATAAAAATAAAACAACTTCAGTATGTTGATATATTTTTTTTTCCTGCTTACCGTAAATTGGATTTTGGAAAACTTTGATCTTTTGTGACAGTATTTTGGAATTCAACCTATGTGTATAACAGTGGTACTGATCACTTTGTAAATGAATCATTCTATATATTTTATATGTATTTTGTCAAAGTTAGTTTTTAAATATTTCAATAAAATAACAAATAAAGCACCAAAGTCTTCAACTTTTGAGACTTTCCCAAATTGTGATAATTAAAATTAGAACATACAAACAGGAAGACATTGACATTTTTTCCTTCAAAAATAAGAAAGAGAATTAAGAGAGATTAAATGGAATCAATGAATTAACTTGGAAATTCTATCATTGTTTTGAACTATTCCATCTTCTTTTCAGCTTAAGGTTTAATTAACCAAAATGTATATATTTATGATATACAGTGTGACATTTTGATATATGTATACAATATTTAATGACTAAATTGACCTAATTAACTTGAAAAATAGCAATGACATATTCACTTATCTTTTTTTTTTTTTTTTTTTGCCATTCAGTTTGGTTGAAATGATTGTTTTCCTTGTTACAATTAGTTCCCAATAGTTTATATTCACCTTGGCTGGGGCTCATAACTCACATTATAAATTCCTTTCAAAGCACTAAAAACATCTGGCTTTGCCTTGAGCGCAGAGTTGAAAAGAGCATTGCTCGTGAAGGGATGACAATATATCACCCAAAATACTCCACTTTGCCTGGTGGGATACTTTGAGCTGAAGCCTACTGAGAACCAGCAGATGCAGGAACAACACTCTATGCTCTCCCTTTCTGCCTAAAAGTAGAGTATAAATTTTTCTTTGTAAAGGTGACATTACTTTCCATTTACAGAGGGATCTCCCTCTCCTTCCAGGAGGAGGAGAAGGAGTCACACCCACATCACAACACTTACTGTACAGTCCTATCTGCCACATATTTCCTTGTCACCTTCCCACAGTTCACCCACCCTGAGTGCCCCGACCCCTTTTCCTTTCTGCAGTCACATCTCCACAATGTGTCACCCTTTCCGAAAAGGGTATATAAGCCCTTGGGTCTAACTGTCATGTTTTTGGGTCTTCACTTCTTTCTCACAAAGCCTCCAGACACGTAAAATTATGAGCATCAATAAGGAAACCTAAGTATTTTCTCCTGTTAATCTGCCACTTGTCAAATTAATTAACAGGCCCCAGACACAGAACTAAGATGGCAGAGAGAAAGTTGGTTTTTTCCAATCCTCTCCCTCCACAACACTCAGAAACTAGCAACGAGAAAAGGCATGTAAACTAAAAATAATTTTTTTTAACCTATCAGAAAGCAGGGGTTGCTAAGTAGTTAAATATTCTGAACTCCATTCAGGCCCAGCTCTTGGACTAAGAGGGATATATCATGTGGACTGCCCCAACCATGGCAGAGCCTGGGAGGAAAGGATTCTGGCCATAGAACCAGGTCAAATGCCAACATTCTAATCATTCATTAAAGACTGGGAGTAGACTAGTATGAGGTTACAGAACCTCTTGTAACTGCCCAACGGATTCACCTTGCCTGCTGCCTAGACAGAGCCAATTTATCAAGACAGAGCCAATTTATCAAGACAGAGAAATTGCAATGGAGACAGAGTAATTCACCCAGAGCCAGCTGCACGGGAGACCCGGGTTGCAGGCACTTACAGAATCTTTTCTTATAGACCTTCCACTTCATGCTATGAGAAAGGTTGAAGGCAAGAGGTGAAATGGAGAAAGGCTCCCTTGGTTGTGAAGGAGGTGAGTGATGGGTGATGCCGCAGGAAAGGCATGAAACTGTACACCTGATCCTCCGCCCCACCCCTTGTAACATACAAAGCAAATGCCTTTCACCCTGAAAAAAAAGTAGCAAACCCTGCCATTCCCATCATACAGGTAAAGGCCTCTTGCTACTTCAGGATAAATGAAAGAAGAAAATATCTGTCTACCCATAGAGTGGGGGCTGATCACAGTCTTGGGATCAGGACTCTCTTCTAGTACCATTACTAGTCTCCCACCAGTGGGGGAAGGAGCTCTCAACTCTTCTGCAAGGCCCATTGTTAACAGGCAGATGTAGATTCTAGAGAGGGAGGCAGGAAGGCTGAGAAAGTCCCAGCAGAAATATTCAGGCCCACCAGGCCCACCTAGGACTGAGGCTGAACCAGAACAACAGAGAAAACTCAACCACGCCCCGACCTCACCAGTTCAGCAAACATCCAGTAACAAACAGCAATGAGTAATGGAGAGATGGCTCAGAACTGAAGACGGATCGCAAACACTGAAGACATACTTTGGATGCCATAAGCACATGGCATCTTTGTTAGATGAGTGTGAAGCATATGGCTCACAGATAGTAACCATAGCAACAACAAAACCCAGCTCAGTGCAACGTCTGTCCGCATTGACCCATGTCCCATGCTAGTGCCCCCAAAAAGGATGCAAGCTCCTATTCCCACTTATATGCCATTTATCTGTCTCTCAATAACCACACGGGATGTGCTGATTTCAAGACAAATTAGAAATCATGAAATTTTTAAAAGTTGAGAGGAAACAACTTGGTCCAGAATCAAATAACAGAATTGGACTCACAAAATGACATGAATTTACACCGGCCTCTGAAACACACCCCCACCCCACTCCACCTCTTACCCTAGAACTTTTTCCCATCAGACATAAAATCCATTTGACTTATTTGTCTCTCCTTCTTCTCTAAAACAGCAGCTCGATCGGATAGAGACATTATCTCTCTTGCTCACTATGCCTTGACTATTACCTAGTATATAGGGGTGGTGCAAGCCATTTTTGTGGAATATGTGGATGTATTGGTTTTATTATTCTCCAACTCCTGGAGCAAGTGAGAAGACTTAAGACTTAAGTATGTGAGTGAAAGTGTTTTTGTTCAAAAATCTTTATGTTAAGTACCTTGACAAGTGAAAAATGGGCTTTAATTTTCATAAAACTGGAACTCCCAAATTTCTTTGTCTCTTCTTCTCTCTCCAGGCTTATCTTTCTTTATGTTCCTACTTCCTGGTTCTATATGACACATGTTTTAAGAAGAGAGCACAGGGACCATTAGCTCAATATTCCTGCTGTGTAACTACAACCATTCTACCAAGATGTCTCATAAGAAAGTTCAGATTGGATTCTCAGCTTCTCTGATCCATGCTAACTCTGCAAAAATAGTTCCATTCTCTTATATTTCATTTTTTCTCTTCTATCTTCTTTTTCTTTATTAATCAATCATAATATGGAAAATAAAATATTGAGTTATTAATCATTCTGTTTTTGATTAGTTTTATGTTCATTGTTTTTCATTATAAAGGTAGATGGGCCAAACCCATTATATTTATCTAAAAATATAATTCTGAATTAATTTTATTTTATTTAGGAAGCTTATAACACTCCTATTTATGAATATTAGGCTATGTGGGGGATATTTCCTACCACTTCAAAAATTATTTCTTCCAGGTACTTTCCTGCAAAAATTCCACTTACTATTGTCCTTAAACCAAGTGACTTAGGAGGAATTTTACACCTGTAATTCCAGCACTTTGGGAGGCTGAGGCAGGCAGACCACAAGATCAGGAGTTTGAGACCAGCCTGACCAACATGGTAAAACCCAGTCTCTACTAAAAATACAAAATACATTAGCCAAGTGTGGTGGTGTCTGCCTGTAATCCCAGCTACTCAGGAGGCTGAGGCAGGAAAATCGCTTGAATGCGGGAGACAGAGGTTGCAGTGAGCCGAGATTGTGCCACTGCACTCCAACCTGAGCAACAGAGTGAGACTCCGTCTCAAAAAAAATTTATATGAGCTCTGATCAGATTGACTCAAAGATCCACAGAAATTCAAAGTTCCACAGCATGATTTCTTTCTTCTTTTTTTAAAAAAACAAAAAACAAAAACAGTATTATTAGCAGCTGGCAGACATCAGGAGCCCATCAAATACTTATCTAATATTAAATCGATACAGTTTAGCTTCATCAAATGACATACTCGAGGAGCATGTCACATTTCCATTATTAGTGAAATTTGCAACTGTGCAACTGTGCAAATGGCCAGTAGGAATTCAGTAACAAGCCTAGAGATCAAGTCATATAGCGCTCTGCAGTGTAGTTGCTGCCAAATGACGTAACAACATTTAAAAAGCAATTTCAATAATTTGGGACTGGAATTAGAATGTCTTTTTATATTATTAAAATTAAGAATACTACAAACCGAAGTAATTCTAAGATCCATAAGTTCTAATTAACACTTTCCTGTTCCAAATTATCTTATAACAACAGCCAATTTTCCTTGGTATAAAACTTTTAGCTCTTAAGAAAGTTGATCAAATAAGACATAAGTCATCAGTCCGATGCTTGAGTTCCTTCCTACTCTTTCTGAACTACAGAGGAAATGGTGTCATGATTAAGCTCTAGACTTGGCACACACAAACACAGCTGGATCTGAGGCACAGTTAATCAGGTGTGTGCTTTGAACGCTCTGTGGCTCATTATTTTAATCTGTAACATTAGGCTGTTTCACATTACCTTCCTGGTGGGTGGTCGTAATGAGGAAGTGACATATTTAAAGCACTTAGCACAATGCCTGCCTCCCAGCAATGATGCAATGTCTGGAATCACAAATGTTGAGGGTGACATACTGAAATAAATCAATGGCAATTTCCACCTGTACTTTTCCAATGAATTCCCTTTCAATGAATAGTACAAATATTTCTGACAGAATAAGGAGGTACGCAGTAAGAAAGTAACTTTCCTTCCGTCTCTGTCTCTCAGCCTCCCAGTTTCCTTCTTCCTTTTATCTCAATTAAGTTTGTAACTGAGTATGCCCCATTTTGCCTAACAGATTGCTTAAATTGTTTTATCTTTCTTTCCTGGTTGCCCTAGTTCCCCACTTCTTACTTACCCTTTTAGAAATGCAAATATAACTTTTTGTTTTTTGAGATGGTCTCAGTCTATAACCCAGACTGAAGTGTAGTGTTAGAATCTCAACTCACTGCAGCCTTGACCTCCTGGGTTCAAGTGATCCTTCTGCTTCAGCTTCCTGAGTAGCTGGGACACAGACCTGCACTATCAGGCCCAGCTAATTTGTGTGTTTTTTGTAGAGATGGGATCTTGCTATGTTCCCCAGGCTTGTCTCCAGCTCCTGGGCCCAAGCAATCTGCTTGCCTCAGCCTCCGGAAGTGCTGGGAATACAGCTGTGAGCCATCACACTACCCAAATACAGCCTTCTATGGCCACCTCCACCGCCTTCACCAGACACTGCCTACAGGGCAAGTTCATCTAACTCCTTAAAAATTAGACGAATTTATTAAATTAACATGTAAGTTAACAACCATGTTAACTTAAGGCACTGCACTGGAGCTGACATCCAGACCCCCATGTTTTGCTTGCTTCCTCCTCTGCAAAACCATTTAAAATTGCCCACTTACTGCTCCAAAAGCGAAGCAGCACATTTAAAGGCAGGACATCTGTGCCTCTTCCCCTAAGCTGGCTCAGAATAAGTGACCTTCTTTAAACCCCATCTTGCTCTTGTTAATTGGACTCTTCATGTGGTGAGTAAGTAACCCACTGTTCGGTTATGAGTTCTCTCTGTGTGTGTTTGTGTGCATGGGAACGTGTGTATCATTTTAGCAACATCGTGTAGATAAACACCTGTATTTACGTATACATCTCACCTATGTTTCCAATTCTTTAATTCTGTAACAGTAAATCTTGGCCAGGCGTGGTGGCTCACTCCTGTAATCCCAGCACTTTAGGAGGCCGAAATGGGGGGTGGATAACTTGAGATCAGGAGTTCAAGACCAGACTGGCCAATATGGTGAAACCCCATCTCTACAAAAAACACATAAAAATTAGCGGGGTATGATGGTGGGCACCTGTAATCCCAGCTACTAGAGAGGCTGAGGCAGGAGAATTGCTTGAACCCAGGAGGCAGAGGTTGCAATGAGCTGAGATCTCGCGATTGCACTTCAGCCTAGGCAAGAAAGTGAGACTCCATCTCAAAAAACAAAAAAACAAAAAACAAACAAACAAACAAAAAAGTAAGTCTTACATATTGTTCTATATCAACACATAAAGGTCTACTTATGCCACTTTTATTCTGAATTGCACTCATCACATCTTTCCTTTAGGTTCAAGAAAATATCATTTCTGCCTTGACACTGCTGTTCATAGTAATTCATTCTGTTAACTATGACAGTGTACAAGAACATGGAAAGATAAGGCATTTTTGACAATCAGAATATCATTATTCACAGCTCTCCTAGCTACTAAGACTGGGTAAGGAACACAGCCGATGACTTCAGATTCAACAGAAACAGCAGATACTTCAAAGATCTACGAAGTCTATGTTAAACCTCGTTTCACTTTTTAACAATGTGGGGTGTGCAATTTGATTTTCCAGATCTTTCAGTCTGCAGTGCTTAGAATACAGACCAAGAAGCCAGCTAGTCACACTGACTTTTTTGGTGGTAAGTTTACCTATCATATAACCTCCCCTGTCATGCATTTCCCTAGGGGCAGTGAAAAATAAATGTGGCTGCTGTCTGTAAGATCTTCAGACCCAAGCGTCACTGTGATGTACGAGCAGATAAACCCATGTCTAACAGCTCTCACACTTGTCCTTAAAACCTCTACACTCAGCTAAGATGATGATACATCAACTTGTAATTATAAGTTCCAATTCTGGACACCGAAATTCTCTGAGTTTTGGTGCAATTTTAGAGTCAAGGACACATGTTAATGTATCTCTTTGCAGATGCTTTTAAATGACTGTTTTTGGTTTTGGAAATCCTCATACCCCTCTGTTTGCTAATCAACCCTAATTTTAGTTGAGCCAATAGGTTATTCTTCCAGCATCTCAACAATTTGAATATGTATGTGGGGGCGGGTGTGGTGCCTCTTCCTGTCTCTTTTCTGGTGATTCAAATGTGGGATACACTTTGATATGTTGGAAGAGACTGAAACCAAAGTTATTACCATGAGTGGTCCCGGGAAACAAGTGTGTTAACATAACAGAGTCACAGCCAGACCTTAAGTGTGTGCTACTGATGGGCAGCATCTCAGTTTCCCTTTTTTTTTATTTTTAAAAACCTTATTTTAAGTTTCCTTTTTTTTTTTTTTTTTTTTTTTTTGAGACAGAATTTTGCTCTTGTTGCCAAGGCTGGAGTGCAATGGCCAGCTCACCGTAACCTCTGCCTCCCGGGTTCAAGTGATTCTCCTGCCTCAGCCTCCCAAGTAGCTGGGATTACAGGCATGTGCCACCATGTCTGGCTAATTTTGTGTTTTTAGTAGAGACACGGTTTCTCCATGTTGGTCAGGCTGGTCTTGAACTCCCAACCTCAGATAATCTGCCCACCTCATCATCCTAAAGTGCTGGGATTACAGGCATGAGCCACCGCACCCAGCTTAAGTTTCTTTTAAACATTGAGATATCCTTAAAAGCAGTCTGCGTTTGTAGCAAGATGGGTTTTAATGGCACATGGAGCATTATTTTAAGCCTAACATTCATGGATTTTTCCTATTTTAGTTCTGTTGGCCCCCAGTCCAACTCAAAAAGGATATGAAACTGTTTCGGCAATTTCTAGAAGTTTGTGAAATAAACTCTATCTGACCTTAGAAGTGATTCTTGCTCTAGAACTGAACTTTTACCAACAAGCCACCAGGAAAGTTAAACAAAGTTCACATTGGTCTCCCTCTGCCCAGCTTAGTTAACATCCCAGGTGAAACACTCACAGCAATTTCACATAGAAGGAGGAGTCCTCAGGCTGGCACCAGGGATGTGAAACTGGCAGAGGGAGCACCATTTGTACTGGAGAGCCCAGGAGACAAGGCCACACAGTTGGTGCCCACAGCTGGTGTTCACGGGTGCAGTTGGGTCACGTGAGGCTTGAGAAAGAGCACAGATCAACACTCCAGGGAGAGGAGCAGCACAGTGGGGCCCTGGGAAGGAGGGAGGGAAAGGACTGACTTTAAGAAAATCTCGTAAGTACTGAGTCCTATGCCTGGCATGGACATGTATTTCCCAAACGATGAGAAGTGATTCTCTACTAGGGTTGACCACATTCTGAAGGGGACATTTAGCAATGCCTGGAGAATTTTTTAGTTGTCACAGATGAGGGACGCTTTGCTGAATCTTCGTAGGTCCCCTTTTTTGAGTCTGTGTACACAACCTCTTTTGTTTTCATCAGATCTCCCAGGAGGATAACAGATCTCTCTGGATGACTCTTTCAGACTCCTCCTCCAATGCCTGGGAATCCAGGAATTTCAAGGCTGACTTTGGTCTGTTCAGATAGGCCTCATAGCCTAGTCCTGCATCAACACTGCACATGCTTTTGCTTGCGTGCTGCAGGCTGGGCATACTTCAGGGGGCAAGTGAGATCTGTTCATCTTCTGAGCCTGTGGATTGTGGAGAACAAGCAGAGCCCAAATGGGGTGCACAGAGAGAGAGGGCAGGAGGTGATGGGGAAAGGGAGGGCAACAGGAAAAGGGCAAGCAGCCTTCATCTCCAAAGATGTAAACACTGAAGTCACAGCTCTTGCTCACAATGGCCTCCAGTGTCATCTAAAGGCAGCTCGTGCTAGTGGAAACAAACTCAATGCTGGGACTTTGATTTTTTATTACATCGTGAAATTATCACTGCCACATTTTAAAAATTAATGGGCAAACTTAGGCTTCCAATTGTAGAATATGATATTCAAAATGAAGCATTTGTAAAATATAAATAAAAGATGCCCTGATGCAGTGTTCATGCCTGTAATTCCAGCATTTTGTGAGGCCAAGGCAGAAGGATTGTTTAAGGCCAGGAGTTCAAGACCAGCCTAGGCAACACAGTGACACCTGACATTTACAAAAAAATAAAAATTTTAAAAATTTTAAAAAATTAGTAAGGCATAACACACATCTGCGGTCCCAGCTACTCAGGAAACTGAGGTGGGAAGATCACAGGAGCTCAGGAATTGCAGACTGCAGTGAGCTATGATCAAGCCATGCACTCCAGCCTGGGCAACGGAGCAAGGCCCTGTCTCTATATTAAAAAAATAATAAAATATAAGACATGCATTTTTAAAAATAACAAAACTGCAAGTACAAGCAGAAGCTTATTGGAAAGTTGGTATGGAATAATGAAAAGAAAAACTTTAAAGTGCTAATGAATATTTTCATGATAAAAATCAAAATGCTAAGTTTGTAAAAGGAATAAAGCATTCAGCATAATGACTGTGCAAAACAACAGTCAAGGTTGTTTCCACAGAAGAATGACAGTGTGGGTGTGTGGGAAAGACAACGGATCATCCAGTAGGCAGCCTACACTTGTGCTTAGGGTAGCAGCATAACTAGGACAAAGATGATAGATAGATAGATAGATAGACAGACAGATGGATGACAGACATTGAGAAGACAGATCGATGTGTATGCTCATATCTATATCAAGATTTAAATATATATCTACAGTGACAAGTACATTAAAAACCTTTGCACAGTCATCTTTCCTGGGCCATTTTACAGGAGATTGGGCCAAAGAAGTTTCCATAAATGTAACCACTGAATGGGTTCTTCTTGCCAGCTGCACAAACAAAATCAACTCACTGAGACCACAGCATTGCAGTAGAGAAAGAGTTTGACATGAGGCTGGCTGTGCCACGTGGGAGACAAACTGATTAATCTAAATCAAATAAGTCAAGGGTCACTGGTCTCGTTGTCTAAGGTGTTATCTGAGCTTGTCATCTCATGACAAAGAGAATTAAGGAGCGTGGACACAAAGGATGAGGTTGGAGCAGAAGTTTAGTAAGTGAAGAAAGAAAGTTCTCTGCAGCATGGAGGGGAGACCAAGTAGGTTGCTGTTTTTACTGTTGAATTCGAAAGCTTTTATAAGAAACTCCTCTCCTCTCTGTAGCTGTTTGAGTAACTTATCTGTGAAGCTGTCTGCATAACTCCCCCTTATCTATGTTGTTGTGGGTATGTCTCTAGGCAAGCACAAAGCACAGCCTCTCTGGTTTGTATAACTGTGGGTTTGTTTTAGGTAAGCCTTCTCTTACCTGTCCAAGTTCCCATGGAGCCCATCATGTATATGCCTGAGATGGGGAGGAAACTTTTTCCTGGGAGCTCGTTAATCCCAGAAGGAACAAAAGGCTTCTAGGCTAGACTCTGCCTGCTTATCTGTGTAAGTGCGGCCTAGTTTTTTCCAGGCTGCTCTATTTTTGCTTGTAGCTGTGATTTTTCAGATAGGCTGCTTCTCCAAGGGCTAGCCTCAGCTGACTACCTAGCTGATTTCTCCTCTTCTTCTCCCTCAAAATAATTCTCCCCCAAAGGCTCAGAGGCTAGGGTAGGGGGCATGCTGATAGGTTGGGGATGCAATCATAGGAGTGTGGAAAATGGTCCTCATGTACTGAGTCTGCTTCTGGGTGAAGGGCCACAGGACTGGTTAAGTTATAGGTCCAGGCCATCCAGTTGTCAGACATGCAAAAACCTGAAAAGACATTTCAAAAGGCCCATCTTAGGTTCTACAATAGTGACGCTATCTGCAAGAGTAACTGGGAAAGTTGCAAATCTTATGACCCCCGGAGTAATGGCTAATAATTATTTAGAATTCAAGCCCCTCTCACCCTCCTAACTTGGTAGCCTTCCATTAGTTTTACAGGAAGAGTTTAGTTTTTTAGAAAGGCTATTATCATTTAAACTATAAAATAAATTTCTTCCAAAAATTAGCTTGGTCCATGCCCAGAAATGAACAAAGACAGCTAGTCTGTGAGGCTAGAAGCAACATGAAGTTAGCAATGTCAGATTTCTCTTACTGTCACAATTTTGCAAAGATGGTTTTGTCAGAGGCATTTGAACCAGAGCAACTCCACTGATCTTTCAACTGACTGAGCCCACTCAGGTTCTCCAGGGTAATCTGGACTTTAAATCCACTAGCTGTGGATGTTCACCACATGTACAATATACCTTAGCAGCAAAAGCAAGGTAAACATTTGAATGACAGGGGACCATATGTGGACTAAATGTTTTTACTCCCAAATTCATATGTTGAAATCCTAATCCCAGTGTGATGGTTGTTGGAGGTGGTGGCTTTGGGAAGTAATTAGGTCACAAGGATGGAGCCTTCATTCTTGAGATTAGATCCTTGCGGAGAGCTAGCTAGCTCTCTTCACCTTGTTAAAATTCAAGCAGAAGTCAGCAGAACAACTTAGAAGAGGGCCCTTATAAGAACCTGGCTATGCTGGCACCCTGATCTTGCACTTCCAGCCTCCAGAACTATATAAAATAAACTTCTATTGTTTACAAACCACAGAGTCTATGGTAATTTGTATAGTAGCCAAACTAAGACAATAGCTTAGCCAATTAGACACATAAAACTGGCCAAGACCTGCTGGAACAGGAGTTTGAATGACAGTTGGAATTCAGGAGGACCACTAGGAACAAGAACTCCTCACATCATGCCATCATCATAATTTAAAAGTTGATAGATTTGGTATCCAGATTTCTGATGACTCTTTCAAATGAGAATGTCTACTTTCATTTTAATCCTCATCCCAAAGGGGTGACAATTGGCTAGGCTTAACAACGAACTCTGCACAGAGGTCAACCGTCTGATGTAGGAATAGGTTTGATTTTTCAGCTGAGTAATACTTTTAAGCACATAGCGGGTGTGCTTCTGTTTTCCTTCTGTGTGTATGGACAATACGGCAGGTAAAATCAGAAGCGAGCTGGGTCACCTAGCTGAAGGAGAGCAATGTCTTGCTCAAGCGCTTCCTAAACTTCTCAGCAGGACTTTTAACTAAATTAGGGGTGGGGCAATGGCTAAGAGTACCTGTAATCAGCTTGTTTAGGTGCAGGGTCTGAGGCTGCTTGATTTATTTCAACCCTGGAGTTTGTGTCAGGATTATTCCAAAACAGCATCGTCCACCAAGTTCTCACGTGATCTTGATCCTAATCACAGTAATCACTTCTCCTTGGCAGCACGTTACGGCAGACTTTTTACCTAACCGAGTGTGAAAGAGAAAATCATTATGTGTCTACCGATTCTTGTCATATACTATTTTACTTAACAGAAACATATTTTCCATGAATGATTTAATACAAGGAGACATAAAATATGCATGTGTTTAGAAATCCGATTACTCAGCTGAAAAACTCTATCTTATTATGGCTTCATTTCCTTGCTGCTCCACACTCTCCATTTTAATGTCCTGAAAGGTTATTTTTGTGCCTAAAAGAAGCAGATACTCTTTACAGAATTCATGTGTGTCAAATGCCTTGTCCCTCTGAGAAGAAATGGACTCTTTATTCAAGGTCTCGTGGGAAATTTAACTAAGGCTTGTCATAAAATCAGGCTTAAATTTGTGTTCAAAGGCATGGCTAAATTCTGTTCAGAATATATACTATTTGTTGAATATGTGCCATATGTTAGGCACTGTGGAACTCAGTGGTTAAAAACATAGGCAGAACGCCAGCGTTCACACACCTTACATCTGGGTGGGAATACAATTCAACAACAGCGTGGTGAATATTATCATAAGAGGAACTAGCAATCCTGAGACACTGTTTCAGGGATGTAAGTCAAGATGTCTGAAGTTAGAGAAGACGTCTTTAGAAATTTACGTCTAAGCTGAAGCCTAAAGTTCATTGGAAGCAGATCCAGCAAAGGAAGTAAAGAGAAGTCTTCAGGCAGAGAGAAAGGTAGATGTAGCAGACACGGCTGGTGCCACAACTGTTCATCACCTAACGTTGCTTCTGCCAACTTCCAGCTAGTAGCACCTGCACCTCAGGGTTTGAAGATGCTCCTCCCTCTCTATTTGCTGAAAGCTGCAAGGCAGCCCAATGGACAGAAAAGTGGAAGTCACACTCCTCCCTTCAGGCAGCACGCAACACACGAATATTTTCCAACCCTTTCGATCTTGAATCAAGTGTGGCTTTATGACTAGTAGAGATGGTGGTCATGCCAACGTACCATTTTATGAGTCCAGCTTCCAAAGGCTTTGTGCGCTTCTGTTTTCCTTCTTGAACATCTGCCTCTAGCATAAGAATATGCCTTGGCTGGTCTGCTTAGGATGAGAGATCACATGAAGAACAGCCCATCTTCTCAACTAAATTCATCCTAAATTAGCCCACAGCCAGCCAGGCAGGTGAGAAAGCCCCAGACAAAACTAGGAAAAAAAAGAAAAAACACAAAATACATAAAGATGAGAAACACTTAGCTAACCCCAGTAAGAAAAACTTCCCAGTTAACCCATAGTCTTGTGACTACATATTAACAAATTAAACAATAATATTTAATTATGAGGAATAATAATAAATGATCATTGTTCACACTTTATTGAATGCAGGGGTTGTTTGTTATACAGCATTATTTGGCTATAGCTAACTGATACAAACCACATCATGGTTTTCATTGGCCATACTGAAGACTTGATGACTTGAAGTCATTTTGTTGCATTTTGTATAGTTTTTCACTATTTTTCTGTTATTTTTAATTCCTCATAGCTCAGTCCCTCCTCTTTTTCCTCTCTCTATAAATAATATTCTGTTTATTCTTAGCCAACAGGAAAAAAATACTTGGAAAATTACAATATAATTAATTCTCTCTTTAATTATTAACCACATACATGTCTTCTGTATCAGTTTAGCAAAAGTGGACCTTCACTTTGTTGGGGAGGAAAAAAAACCCTTCACTTCAAATATTATAGTTACTAAGTTAAAGACAGGTAGAAAAATGCACTGCAACCTCTTATAACGTGTAATACCCCAGTCTTAAAGATACCTGTCTGTTTATTAAAGCCAACTACATGTAAGCATCATTCTTTGTCATAATAATACATATATCCATAATTCTTAAATTGTTTTCTAAATAAATTTTCAACATTTCAGACTTTGCTTCATTGGCTACAGCTAAGTTCTTCATTGTTAAACCTCCCTAACATTTAAGTAACTACTATTTTTCCTGGTAGTTCAATTGATAGCACAGAACCCTAAACCTAGGGATGTTTATCACACACTGGAACAAATTAAGTGGCTAGAATTGATCAGTAAACAATATTGATTTGTATTTGCATTCATTCAGAGAAAACCTGAACCCAGACTGCAAAATCTCACTCCTATTTTACACTTCATTGCAGCTTTTAAGCTAATGCCACAAATGAAATTCAGGGGTCTTATTTTTTATTTTTTTCCTTTTTGGTTTCATTTCAGATTAAATAAGAAACTCAGTTTCCCTGGATTATAAACAATGGAACAGCTAACTCTCACTAAATACCAAGTTCATTCTAGTCAGTTGTTGCAAGTGTCTTTTGCTTGATTATCCCATCTGAGGAATCCTTTTAAAGAGGAAGTAAGAAGTTGGAGATTGTTTCAATATCGACTTTTCAGTGAGTCCGGAAATGAGACTAGGTGAGGCCCAATGCTCCCCAGTGTCCAATGCCAAGGGACTCGCCTGTGTGGGCCATAGAGACCATCTGGTTTTATTTTGATTTCTCTCTATTTGACTGTCTACAGAGATCCCACAGGTGAACAGACTGGCCGCTCATACTACACGAGAGTCATAGAAAAAAAATCTCTGCCTTGTTCCGTAATTGCTCTTATAGAAAATAAAGCTATTACTGGGCGTGGTGGCTCATGCCTGTAATCCCAGCACTTTGGGAGGCCAAGGTTGGCAGCTCACCTGAGGTCAGGAGTTCGAGACCAGCCTGGCCAACATGATGAAACCCCATCTCTGCTAAAAAATATATATATATATGTACAAAAATTAGCCGGGCATGGTAGTGCGCATCTGTAATCCCAGCTACTCAGGAGGTTGAGGTAGGAGAATCACTTGAACCCGAGAAGTGGAGGTTGCAGTGAGCTGAGATTGTGCCACTGCACTCCAGCCTGGGCAACAAGAATGAAATTCCATGTAGTAAAAAAAATGAAAAGCAGAGGAGAGGGAGAGGAGAGAAGAGAAGGGAAAAAGAAAAAAGAAAAGAAAAGAAAGAAAAGAAAAGAAAAGCAGCTTGCAACTTGGATCCTTCATCTCAGAGTAAAGACGTGTTTCATTTGAAGTTTATATGTGCAGAATCTCTTCCATTAGGATAAATCTGAGTTTGTCGTTAACATTTTCATTAATATCAATGTTTTCTTTCTTTTAACAAAGCTTTGTTTCTCTATTTCATGCAAAACCTTCTGCTGGGCACTGGAATCAGAAGAGTGAAATGGGGTGTAGCATCCACTCAAAGGAGCTATAAGGCTTGTATGTGTTCTATTTATGATGTGGAGTTTCATGGAATTTTCTTATAATGCGCTAGAATAACCATATTTCATTAGGAAAGTGGATAATTCACCTGTTGGTAATTATACAGCTTTCATGTATACTTTATACTCCTCTTTGTGTTGCCACTACCTGTAAAAAGATCACAAACGCTTGCCCTTCTGAACTCACCAATGACTGAACACATGACTTGCGTTGAGCAATGTAACATGAGCCTAAACATCATGAGCCACTTGCATAAAGAAGTTTTAGGGCCAGCATGTGTTTTCCATGTTCTCTTTCCCACTGCTGGGATGAGCAGCAAGGTTCTAGACCAGGTGCTACTTCATCAGCTGTGTCCCAGCGAAGATGTAGAGCAAACCACAGCCCGCTTACAATGAAGGAACGTGCAGAATGAGAAAGAATTCAGCATTTTGACAGCAACCATTGATATTTTAAGGTTTCTACAGCATAACCTGGCATATCCTGACTGACACAACAGGTGAATCAAAAAGAGAAGATAACCAAAATTCTGCCATCCAGAGAACACAGTTTGCATTGTATCTTGTATATTTCTAAAGCCCCTTTAACTCCCTGAACCTTCTGCTTTTCCTCTCTCTGACACTTTATTAATAACTGTATACATTTGTGATTATTTTTTTTCTTAAAATTATATCAAAATAAAAGTATGATTATAAGTGAAGATGGACCACATATAGAGGGATAGGTATATAAAAAGATGTGCAGAAGAATGATGCTATGCTTACTTCTGTATTCTCGGAGAATACAGGCCCTACTCACACACTTCACACCTATTGGCCCTCAGTAAATTCTTATTGAATTTAAATAAGCAGGGGACGGCTGCTTATGCATTCATGAGTGTGGATTTGCTCCAGGGGAAGGAAAACATCCATGTTCTTCCTTCCTGGCACATGGCCTGCTCACCCTGAAAATTTATTTGCGATTGATGAATATTTATGAAAAGTGCCACTTCAATTAAAATATAAATGTCTCAAGCTAAATTAATTGGGATGAAGGAGAAAAGACTCATTTGCATTCTAGAAGATAACAAATGAGGGGCAGAGGTTGTCTTGTTCAGAGTACAGAAAATAACTCAAGAGTTACAGATATAGAGAGGGAACACAACTTGAATGCATTTCTGAACCAACGATCTTTGAAAATAGGGTTGCCATCTTGACTTTCTGCCCCAAATCACCAGGGAATAAGAGTAGGTTTCAATTTAACGTCCCTTACACAGGTTGCTAAGCTGCTCCATGCCAAAGTGAAATGGGAGAAGTTCCCTTATCCCCCCTTGCAGGACATGTGGCAGGGGTGTGGCTCACTTCTACAGTGCCCCCCTGCCCAAACCCCTAGGGGGAGCAAGCAGAAGGGCAGGTCGTGGGGAGCGTTTCTGGGATCCGACCCCGTGGCAGCGTCTAGGGTTGAATGTTTACAGCTCCAGAAGCCCCAGTGGGTGTGCATTACAGTATGCTCTTTCAGCTCTGCTGTCTGCAAAAGGCTATGTTAATCAGCTCAGTTAGACACTCTGCATTATTGTGAGGACAGAAGGCTTTCTGTATCCCAGGTTCTTGCCCTAGTGTACCAGAAAAATCAGATCACACGTGGGCTTGGAGAATGAGTGCAAGGTTTTACTGAGTGGTGGAAGTAGCTCTCAGTGAGATGGATGGGGAATCACAAGGGGGATGGAGTGGGAAGGTTCCCCTGGAGTTGGGCCACCCAGTGGCTGGACCCTTCTCCAATCACCCTCAGCCAAATTCCCCTCAGCATCCGCATGTTTCTGCCATTGCTATTGTCTGCCAGTGTTTGCAGAAGTCTGCTGGTGTCTGCTGGTGTGTTTGTCTGTTCCTCCTGATGTCCAGTAGCTTGTGTGTGTGCCCACTATAGTCCTGGGTTTTTATGGGTATAGGATGAGGGTGTGGTGGGCCAAAATGCAACATTTTGGGCATGAAAACAGAAATGCTTCTCTTCATTAAGGTCCATTGGCACAGGCCCAAGGGCAGAGCCCTCACCAGGGACCATTCCCTACCCAGTACTTCCCTACCCAACTCCCATATCAAAAGGGCCACAGTTCGTGGGCACACAAGAAGCCACCTCTGTTTTTGTTTTATTAAAATTTCCTGATACCCACAGGATACACCAGGACTTCCATCCCTTGATGCTCAGTATCAGGTAACTGATTTCACCATCCCAACCCCACTGTAACAGAACTTACCTCTCCTCATTCCTTTTGATGGTGGGGGAAGCAGATAACAAGATTGTTTAGGGAGTCTCGTTTGTCCTTTGGCCTGTGGCTTCCATTGTCTTGATTTTAGCTGTGATTTAATAACGGACAGGATGAGTCAAATATGTAAAACTGAGTAGACATGTCACTGGGGCAAACTGCATGTGGAACTCAGTCTACTGTTATTATTATTTATGTGCCAGATAAGTCATTAGAGGGCACTAAATTATCAGTTGAGAATATCAAAGCACATTGATGCAATTCTAAGAAGAGTTACTGTAAATAATAAACTTACATTGCTGACAGTTGAAATTATTTAATTATAAAGCTTCTGGGTAAGAAAATATTAACTTTATAAGAAATGTGAAAGTGTTTCCATCAGCAGATGGGGAGGAATGGTTTTAAAAGCGAATTAAAGTTGATATAAGATAGTTTTATCTCCCCTTAGAAAAAACTGTTCTACTTACCAGTTCTGTCAAGAAGGTCAATATAGCTTGATGGGGGATAGCATTGAATCTATAAATTACTTTGGGCAGTATGGTCATTTCATGATATTGATTCTTCCTAACCATGAACATGGAATGTTTTTCCATCTATTTGTGTCCTCTCTTATTTCCTTGAGCAGTGGTTTATAGTTCTCCTCGAAGAGGTCCTTTATGTTCCTTGTTATTTGTATTCCTAGGTATTTTATTCTCTTTGTAGCAATTGTGAATGGGAGTTCTCTCATGATTTGACTCTCTGTTACTAGTGTATAGGAATCCTTGTGATTTTTGCACATTGATTTTTGTATCTTGAGGCTTTGTTGAAGTTGCTTATCAGCTTAAGGAGATTTTGGGCTGAGACTATGGGGTTTTCTAATTATATAATCATGTTGTCTGCAAATAAAGACAATTTGACTTTCTCTTTTCCTACTTGAATACCTTTGTTTCTGTTTCTTGCCTGATTGCTCTGGTTAGAACTTCTAATACTGTGTTGAATAGGAATGGTGAGAGAGGGCACCCTTGTCTAGTGCCAGTTTTCAAAGGGAATGCTTCCAGTTTTTGCCCATTCAGTATGATATTGGCTGTGGGTTTGTTTTAAATAACTTTTATTGTTTTGAGATATGTTCCATAGATACCTAGTTTATTGAGAGTTTTAGTATAAAGGGCTGTTTAATTTTGTCAAAGGCCTTCTCTGCATCTATTGAGATAATCATGTCGTTTTTATCTTTGGTTCTGTTTATGTGATGGATTATGTTTATAGATTTGTGTACGTTGAACCAGCCTTGCAGCCCAGGGATGACGCCAACTTGATCGTGATAGATAAGCTTTTTGATGTGCTGTTGAATTCAGTTTGCCAGTATTTTATTAAAGATTTTTGCATCAATGTTCATCATGTATATTGACCTGAAATTTTCTTTTTTAGTTGTGTCTCTGCCAAGTTTTGGTATCAGGATGATGTTGGTCTCATAAAATGAGTTAGGGAGGATTCTCTCTTTTTGTATTGTTTGGAATAGTTTCAGAAGGAATGGTGCCAGCTCCTCTTTGTATGTCTGGTAGAATTCGGCTGTGAACGCATCTGGTCCTGGAAATTTTTTGGCTGGTAGGCTATTAATTGCTTCCTCAGCTTCAGACCTTGTTATTGTTCTATTCCAGGATTCAACTTCTTCCTGGTTTAGGCTTGGGAGGGTGTAAGTGTACAGGAATTCACCCATTTCTTCTAGATTTACTGGTTTATGTGCATAGAGTTATTTGTACTAATCTCTTCTGGTGGTTTTTATTTCTGTGGAATCAGTGGTGATATCCTCTTTAGCATTTTTTATTGCATCTATTTGATTCTTCTCTCTCTTTTTTATTAGTCTGGCTAGCAGTCTATTTTGTTGATCTTTTAAAAAAAACCAACTCCTGGATTGATTGATTTTTTGAAGAGTTTGTGTGTGTGTGTGTGTGTGTGTGTGTGTGTCTATCTCCTTCAGTTCTGCTCTGATCTTAGTTATTTCTTGTCTTCTGCTAGCTTTTGAGTTTATTCGATCTTGCTTCTCCAGTTCTTTTAATAACGACACTAGGGTGTCGATTTTAGATCTTGCTTCTCATGTGGGCATATAGTGCTATAAATTTCCCTCTAGACACTGCTTTAAAGTTGTCCCAGAGATTCTGTTATGTTGTCTCTTTGATCTCATTGGTTTCGAAGAACCTCTTTAGTTCTGCCTTCATTTCATTATTTATCCAGTAGTCGTTCAGGAGCAGGTTGTTCGGTTTCCATGTAGTTGTGTGGTTTTGAGTGAATTTCTTAATCCTGAGTTCTAATTTGATTGCACTGTGGTGAATAGCATGACCATGTACCCTGCAGAACCACTACCACCACCACCACTAATTAATTTGGGGGCATTGAGGTAAAGAACAAATGAAAATCTACCCAAAATTCTGCTTAAAGACCTCAAAGATACCAAAATACCACACTTTGGGAAATGATAAAAAAAAAAAAAAAAAAAAAAAGCAAAAATTATGGCTATTTCTCCATTGGGTCTTAAAAATAGGCTGGAAGCTGTGGCTCATGCCTGTAATCCCAGCACTATGGGAGGCCAAGGTGGGTGGATCACTTGAGTCCAGGAGTTCAAAACCAGCCTGGGCAATACGGTGAAATGCTCACTCTATAAAACATAAAAATAAGTTAGCTAGGTGTGGTGGCATACACCTGTTGTCCCAGCTACTTGGGAGGCTGACGTAGGGGAATCGGTTGAGACCAGGAGGTCAAGACTGCAGTGAACCACGATTGCGCCACTGCACTCTAGCCTGGGCAAAAGAGTGAGACCCTGCCTCAGAAAAAAAAAAAAAAGAAAAGAAAAAGAAATTGAAATTGCATTATGATGCAGAATTGGTTCCTACAGCTGGGCTGGATTAAAATGCTGGTTGGAGGGAAGAGGACAAATTCAGACAAATAGGGCCAAGGGGTTGATTGTCTGCATTATTTGGATGTCCTACCATGGACTCACTGGGGCAGGAATGGGTGTTTTTTTGGAATGCCTGTATCTACACTCCCATAACTGCTTAGGCCAGGCACTGGAGCTGCTTAGCCCTGATGTGTGTGCTGGTACTTCTCCTGGGTGAGGTCTTCTTGAGCATCCCAATGGCTCACAGAGCCATCTTGTCCTAATGAGGATGCGAACGTTCCAGACACTCAATATTCTCTCCTGCACCAGGACCCAGATTCCTAACATCTGCTGCCAAACCTTCCTGCATGGTGAAGGGGAATCTTAATTCTCTACTGTACTGGCTTGGATAAGTGTTTGAAATGGGGCTCTGTGCATCTTGGTCAAACAGGCTTTACCTGTTTTTCTAATGGGATTGTAATCAGAAATTAGAATGGAGGATGGAGGCAGGAAGAAACAGTTGGAATGAAGCCCTGAACATCATCCTCTGCTTCTGGTCAACTGCTTTGCTCCAGGAAGCATCACCTCAGTCCCCCTATACCTTTGCAACAGCTTTCTTATTGGTTTCATGACTCCCAACCTCTGTCTCATAACTGATCCTTCAATATGCAGGTGGGTACCCTTACTACAAATAAACTCAAATATGAACTATATTAATTAAAATATTCTAATGAATTTATTTTTCCTACAGAATAAATCCTAAGACTTTTAAGCTTGGCCTAAAAGAAAAGCTTTCCTCATCCAGAGCCAATCCTGACTCTCAGCCTCACTTTAGTTTACCTAGTAACGGTATACTACAATGTCCCAAATCCCTCCTCCTTTCTCAGGCACATCATGTTCCCTCCTGATCTTTGTATCTGTTTTTTTTTCTTTCTGCCTGGAATGCCCTTTCTCTTCTTCTGGGTTTGGTAAACTCTTACATGTTTGTTGAAAGAAGATTTCATTTTAGAATAGTTTTAGATTTACAGACAAGTTGTAGACATTGTACAGAGACTGTCAATAGATCCCCACACCCAGTTGTGACACATTTATCACAACTAATGAATATTTAGCCTAATATCCCTGATGTATGCAAATCTGCAATAGAAATGATCTCCAGTTCCTTCTACTCCTGGCCTAAGTCTGTGAGCCAGCTGGGACATCGGGGTTTCTTGTCATGTTCTCTGGGGTCAAAACCCTGTCCTCATAAGCTGTCTAGAGGCTCAGGCTCTTGGGCTGGATCTGGCCTTTCTCTTTCCCATCTCAGGATCTCCAAGCTTGCCTCAAATTCCAGGCTCTCCTCTCCAACGTCAACTTCTATAACTGGGGAAGAAGACGGGAACTTGGAGGTGTGAACTTAGCAGACATTCATGAGTCAGTAGACCTATGTTCTAATTGTTCTCACCTCTTACCTGAGTGACCTCAGACAGCATTGGAGAGCACAGTGCTTGAAATATAGAAATATTTTTTCAATAAAGTAAATTTCACTGAGATTCCATTTTCTTTTCTGTTCTTTTTTTTTTTTTTTTTTTAAGATGGGATCTCACTCTGTTGTCCAGGATAGAATGCAGTGGTGCAATCATGGCTCACTGCATCGTCCACCTCCTGGGCTCAAGTGATCCTCCCATCTCAGCCTCCCGAGTAGCTGGGAGTACAGGAGTGCACCACATCATCCTGCTAATTTTTCTGTATTTTCATAAACACGGGGTTTTGCCCTGTTGCCCAGGCTGGTCTCAAACTCCTGGGCTCAAAGGACCCACTGGCCTCAGCCTCCCAAAGTGCTGGGATTACAGGCATGAGCCACTGTGCCCAGACAATTCCATTTTCTTACGTATGAAATGGAAAATAAAAATCTTCCTTGCCTACCAAATTGAGGGGCTGTTCAAAGAAGAAAATAACTTTGAAATAGTCTATTATAAAATAGCTTAATTAAAAATCACAAAGAACCAGGATATAAAACTGTGTACAGTATGACCTCAACTAACACAAGAACAGAAAACCAAACACTGCATGTTCTCACTCATAAGTGGGAGTTGAACAATGAGAGCACATAGACACAGAAAAGGGAATATCACACACCGGGGCCTATGGGTGGGTGGTGAGGCAAGGGGAGGGACAGCATTGGGAGAAATACATAACGTAGATGACGGGGTTGATGGATGCTGCAAACCACCATGGCACGGGTATACCTATGTGACAAACATGCATGTTCTGTACATGTATCTTAAAGTATAATAATAATAATAAAGCAGTGGTAAAAATGGGAGAAGAGACATTAACATGTGATACATGGATATACGTATTACATATAGGTGGTGGAATTACAGCTAATCATTATTACCTTCTTTATCCTCGTCCTGATTTTAACAGTATTTTCACTTCTCTAGTAGGAAGTAAAATAAGCTTTTGATGAAAATAACTAGCAGAGAAGATTGAGCTATATCCTGTCGCATACACTTGTACAACTGAAAACTGACTGATGAGGGAGCAATTGGAGTCAAATTATCGGTCAGTATGTCAAGGCTAGTCTGAGAGTCAGAACCCAATAAATCAGTGCTTTGACTCTAAGGAATTTTGGTCTGGGGTGCCTCATCTCCTAGAAGGGGCCTATGGCTAGTTTGACCAGCACGGTATCTCATATTCTAGGACCTCTCCAAGATGGTGGGAGCTCTGTAAACTGTTGGGCTGGGAGATAGTAAGTGGCCACAGCTGAGGCCCAGATCCAAGAAGATAAGCAATTCAAGTGATCTTTCTCCACTGAGAAGAGGAGCAGCTCCAAATAATCTTAGTTAATATTCAGACGACCTTAATACAAGAAGGCCATGTAAATTAAAATGGAATTTCATGAAGGAAAAAAATTCTTCCAAGCCTATTATCATGCTTATTTCTTCATCTAAAAGTGGTTAGGACTTAAAAGTATTTTTGTTTTGTTTTGCTTTAGTACAGACTTCTCTCTCCCTGGGCTCTAGGCATCCTGTACCCTGGCAAAGCAAGGAAAAAATACTTCAAAGCAAAAAATCAAAATTCTGCCTTTCAAACACATCGAAGTGCAACTATGTTCCAGGATTCAGGATCCTTCATATTGGGTAGGAAATTTTATTATTCCCTCACATCAGACAGAAGCCAAGTGCTCCAGGCTGAGTGAATCTCCCCATTTCCACAAAACCCTGTGCTCTTGCCCAAATCTTAAGACGAGAGTGGTAAACCTCTGCCATTTCTGGGCAAGGCCATCCATCTGAGACCCAAAATATAAGGCCAGAACATAGAAAAGCACAGTTCACATGAAATAATCCAGAGGAATTTTTTTAAGCAAATGAAGGCTTCCAGTGGATCACCAGCCTTGTAGTCAACCAAGATTAGGAGAGACTTATACCCCACCCTGTCCTGAAGGTGCCTGGCGCTCCCCACTCCAAATGCTCGGGAAAATGTGTCAGTCAATAAAAGCCAAATGTGGCCGGCGGGCTTGATAAATGAGCAGCCAGAAAAACCTTTTACCCAAAGAAGTCCCGACACTTATTCATACAGCTCCAGACCATTTCATTTGTACATGAGTGCATCTACTCTGACGTAACCTTGTATTTTGTAGACAGAATTTTGTTTACAGGATCGATGAATTTATGGCCGCAGACACCCACTTTTGACAGCTGACCTGTCAAGATCAGTGCCTGAAAAACTAATTTCCAGCACTATTAAACAAAACAAGACTGCTGCTATTTGGTAAGACAGCTACGGTTTTCATTCATTGCTGAGATCTGGTCTACCCAAACCAGAAATGTGGATAGGTATACTCCTGAGTAGTGGGAATTGCTGGGCTAAAGCACTGAAGAACACTCCGTTTCTATGGGGAACAAGAACAGAACCTGGGCTGTTTGTGCTAATTCCTACTTATCTCAGGATGTTGCATTTTCAGCACATCCTATAGTTATTCTTGAGAACTATAAGTTAAAAAGTGGGGGGCCAGGCACAGTGGCTCCCACCTGTAATCTCAGTACTTTGGGAGGTTGAGGCAGGTGGATCACTTGAGGTCAGAAGTTTGAGACCAGCCTGGCCAACTTGGCAAAACTCTGTCTCTACTAAAATACAAAACACTAGCCAGGAGTGGTGGCGAGGACCTGTAATCCCAGCTACTTAGGAGGCTGAGGTAGGTGAATTGCTAGAACCCTGGGGGTGGAGGTTGCAATGAGCTAAGATCGCGCCACTGCACTCCAGCCTGGCTGACAGAGTGAGACTCCATCTCAAAAAAAAAAAAAAAAAAAAAAAAAGGCTCTTACTGGTTCTTGTGTCATACAGAAGGATTTGGCAAGCCACGTTATGGGAAAAACCATGTCTCCAAGATGAACCAGATGGGTACCATGTTCATAGCAGCCAGGGACCCTGGAAACCAGGAACCTGTAGACATCTTATTGATGGCAGTGGTGGCCTGTCTGGAGTGGCTGCTGCCATCACACTGGCTGCAGCAAGGAGGTGCAGCCAGGGCTGTGCCCAGAGTGGGTGGGGCTCCTGCCTGCTCCATGGAGCAGGAGCCTCGGGTCCATAGCCAAGACTTGAGCAGCTGCAACTGCACCCAGAAAACTCTCGCCCCACCAACTCTGAATAACTGAGGCTCCCACTTGTCCCAAGCTCCTGCTGGCTCCACAGAGTGTACAGGCCTGGGAAGACACTGCTGACACCCTCTCTGGCTTAAAAATGTCTGCTCCCACTGTCTGGCTTCTCCTTGCTATTGGCAGTCCATCCAATCTTGGGGCAAAACTCAGCTAAGCCTGTGGGCTGTCACAGCCCAACTGTGTGTACACATGCTTGGGGAAGTGCTGACATGCCAGCTACCTGCTGCCTCAGGGCCCTCCAGACTTTGGGCCCTGATGAGCATAGGAGGGAAGCTGATAGGGGCCTGAGGGCAGCTTGGCACTGGCCTGCAGGCACCCCTCGGCCCCTACAGCCTGGGCACCATGAAAGGCAGCAGAAGGAAGCAGACAGATTTCATGGTAGAAGGGGGTGGGTCCCCAGTGAGGCCCCACCTTCAGGCCAGGGAGGGCCTGAAGGCTGGTGGCCAGTCTGGCAGTTCTGTGGACGATAGTGGGAACTTGCAGTGCCTTTTCCAGCCCACCCATGGCCACCCATGGACCAGTCAGGGTGGCACTTCCTTCCCTCTGAGGCCCATAAAAGCACCAGGCTCAGCCAGAGCTGAGCAGACATCATGACAGCCAGGTACAGAGAGGAGCCATGCAATCCACGGCCTCCTCTCTCCTGAGAGGTGAACACTCAATGTGATGACCAGCTTCAGAGAGGAGCTACCCACTCCAAGGCTTCCTCTGAGCTACTCTGTCACTCAGTTAAGCCCCTCTTCACCTTGCTTATCTTCTACTGGTCTGCATACGTCATTCTTAAAAAAAAAAAAAAACCCAAAACTTAAGCGAAATCTCAAAGAGAAACTTTAAAAATAACATTTTATTTTTGATTATTTAAAATGTTTCAATCAATGTTCTGAGCCTACATGTGTAGGTGAGTGCTTTCTCCATCGGTGCACATGTGAGGTGCTCCTAAACCATAGCCCCACAGTCCTCAAACACCATCACACCCTTAGAACAGAAAGGAAAGAGAAGTTTCACTGACCAGATCCTCTAAGCCACTCCCTGGGGTCCTCCCAAGCCCTGATAAATTTGGGAGGCCTGATTCCAGAGGGCTGGATAATGAACTGGCAAAATCAACTCAGAAGAATCTTAATTGCAGACAAAGACAAACTTGGGTTTCAGCACAGATAGACATCCCATACCAGTACTTTTCGATGTTAGCTGTGGTTAAAGGGGCAGGAAAGGCCCCTACTCTATGACTGGTGGTGTGGTCAGCTCAGCGCTCCCACCTCGGTGGGCTCCATCCCCACCATCACCCAATCAGGCTGATGGTGTCTCATTATGCCAAGTGGAAGGAAATGCAATCAAATTCTGACATGTCCTGCAGATCCTCCCAGGCCCTGGGCTACTGATTAGGCCACTAGTAGGGCCGTGTACCAACCAATTAAACCCATTAATAACTGGCAGCACAGCACAGCCTCCTTCTCAACAAATTAAGATGCTGATCCCTGAACTCAGCCATCCATGCCCATGGTCTTTCGTCCCTAAGCCTTCAAAACGCCTCCCCTGCTTCATGCTTTCTAGTCTTGAGGACTTGGCTTAAGCAGCTGCCTCTGGGTTGACAATACTTTCTTTTTTTTTTTTTTTTTTTTGAGACAGAGTTTTGCTATTGTTGCCCAGGCTGGAGTGCCATGGCGGGATCTTGGCTCACTGCAACCTCTGCGTCCCAGGTCTTGAACTTGATTCTCGTGCCTCAGCTTCCCCAGTAGCTGGGATTACAGGTATCTGTCACCACACCCAGCTAAATTTTTTTGGTATTTTTAGTAGAGATGGGGTTTTGCCATGTTGTCCAGCCTGGTCTTGAACTCCTGTGGTCTCAGACTCGCTCACCGCACCTCACCCGCTGAGTCCACCCAACAGCTTCACCCCAGACTTGTGGCTTCGGAAACGGTGGGCTGGGGGTGGTGATCACGACGGGGCACTGTCCTTTGGAACCTGACCCCCAACTCCGCTCAATACCGGATTCTGGAAGCCGCGACCCCGTAACCATCAGCTCTTCTTCATCAATGGCTGGGCCTGGGCTCCTGGAAGCCTCAGCCGCCGCGGGGCAGCGCAGCGAGGCGGGGTCCCCCGCAACCGGCATCCGTAGCAAGGCAGGCGGGCGGGCGGGAGGCTGAGGACCTGCGACTTCGTGGGATGCCGGTGCCCTCCCCTCCAGGGAACAGAGGCAGCTCTGGAAGTCGGTTTACTGTGGAGACCACGACCGGAGGGGGCGCAGAACGCTTCTCCCAGCGTCCCAGGCTCCGCGAGCACGATTTTAAAAACAGCGGTGAAATCTGAGTCCTGCCGGAGTGGAGCCTGGCCGCCTCACTTCTGCGCCGAGGGCTCTTCCCCGGCCCCCCCAACACTTCCAGGGCCCCCGGATGACACTGGGGTCGTTTCTCTGCCCCTGCCCTGTGGCTGGAGCCGCAGCCCTGCCCCTTCCCCACCAGGGCCACGCCTTCCTCCTTGCGGCCAGACAGCGCCCGGCCCTGGCGGGGATCGCAGATCCTGGGCAGCCAGGGCCGCGCTGCGGTGGAGAGGCGGACCCGGTTCGCCCATGGGGTGGCTGGAGGCCGCTGCATCCCGGACCCACGAACAAAGCTGCAGTTGCGGCTGTGGAGTTGGCCCTGGGATCTGCTTCATCTCTTGGCTCCGGGGCTGCAGCCGCTTCCCTGCCGGCAGCCGGCTAGTCCCAGAACCGCAGCCTGGGGCGTCCCCTCCGGAGTGGTGGCCAGGGCTGGCGGGACGTGTTCGATGCGGGACCCCCGAGCCCGGCTACAGCCGCCACCAAGATTGGCGAGGAGCAGCGTGAGCCTCTCCCCCACCGAGTATGGCGGGCCACCGCTCAGGGGCTATCCCAGGTGGGCACGGCCAGGGTCAGGCTCAGCACTGCTCAGGTCGCTAGCTCAGTGAGGGCCGAGAGGGGCCTCTGGTTTATGCCAAAAATGTGTCTTCTCCAACCTTCTCTTCAAGCCCGTCTCATATGCTGGTTCCTGTCTCTAATAGTGCCTGGGAGCAGAGACTTGGCTCGTTCTCCCTAAGCTCAGCTGTAGGCTTCAGGGATCCGGGGAAGGTCTGGATAACCTGCCCACTCCTTGGGGAGGAAGGCCGGTTGCTACCCTCCTCTCCATTGTGACACTAGGAGGCAAGGGCAGCTAGGCTGATAGGTGGTTTCATCTGGACTCCCCGAGGTGATGAGATGGGCAGTGACGGGTGGGTTGGCAGCCGGGCTGGAATGGCACAGACAGCTGCCCTGGGCACCATCTTCCCTGCCTTTTACCACTGCTGTCTGCCTAAGTAGCAAAGCAAAGTTACAGTGACAAGATCCAGAAGCTGGAGGCTCCAACTGGAGATGGCGCTGCTGCCACAGGCCACTGGACCAGCAATGTGACAGCTTCTCATGGCGGGCTCTGTCCCCAGTCCCTGCCCTGCTCTGGTTTGATCCTTGCCAGTGTCTATTTCTTTGCTTTGCCCTTATCTCAGCCTGGCTTCCTTTCCAGGATGTCAGCTCTGAGTGGCTCTTGGTCCACGCCTGTCTCCATCTCTCCTTTCTCTTCCCCCACTCCCTAAACTCAGGACCTAGCGTCCCAAGTAGCTGGGCTGGGGGTAGATGGACTTCAAGGTATTTCCTCAGGTGTGAATGGGTGGAGCCCTGGGAAGGCAAAGCTGTGCAGGAAGAAAATGGAAACATGCTACGTTCCCTCAGGGAAAGCCCCCTTTCCCAGGAGCAGTGAAGGCGAGGCAGTTTAGGCTGGGTCAGTTTGTCCCTGCCCTCAGTCTGTTGGTCCTGGCAACAGAGGGCCTTATTTTATTTATTTATTTTTATTTTGAGAAGTGTTTCGCTGTCGCCCAGGCTGGAGTGCAGTGGCTCCACCTCAGCTCACTGCAACCTCTGCCTCCTGGGCTCAAGCGATCCTCCCCCTCAGCCTCCAGAGTAGCTGGGACCAGAGGCGCCCACCACCACGCTGGCTAATTTTTTTTTTTTCTTCTCGCAAGACCCGGGTCTCCCTATGTTGCCCAGGCTCGTCTTGAACTCCTATACTCAAGCGATCCTCCCACCTCGGTCTCCCAAAATGTTGGGATTACAGGCGTGAGCCACCTCGCCCGGCCAAAGAAGGCTTTAGGGCACCCCAGAAAGCGAGTTGCCCCTCATCTGACATCTTTAAAGAGGAGGAAGTGGACTCCCAATCGAGCGATAGTCCATTACTCCTGGGCATGGTGATTCCGGGGCAGCCAGGACCAAATGTGTCTCCTACCTTTGCACGGCACCAAGTGACGGCGTCAGGTCGCACAGCCGCCCTGGCCTTCGGGGGAGGACTCGGGGCAAGCGTGGTGCACACTGCTGGGGAGGCCCACCGTGGGAGTTGAGGCCTCGGATTCCAAGGGTGGGGTGGGGAGGGATTGGCAGACATGTGGACCTGTGGAACGCACTTCGAGGACGGCGCCTGCGCCCACACTCAGCTGTTCGCGAGTCTCTCTTCCGTTTCTCTTCTGAGAGTCGTCCCCGGCCTTTTCTTTTTCTCTCTTCTTGTTTCCCCTCTGGGAGTCTGCGCAACAGTGAATTTCCGTTTCCGGTGGTTTCCATTCCGACCTGAGCAGTTCAAACTGTGACCTGGCTCAGTGCCGCAGCCTGTGGTAGGTGTCGGTGGGGGACTCTGCGTCTGAGGCACTGGAGGATCGTGAGTCGTGCGGGTGGGAAGGTCGTCCCCCGGTCATCCCAGTAATCTTTGCTCCCGAGGAACGGCATATTTCGCATCTGCGGGAGGTGTCTTGGGGTCGTTGGGAGAGTGACTGGACGCGGAGGGAAGGTGTCAGGGAGACTTCGTTTCCTGGAGAGGGGGTCCCGGCAGACGACTTAGACCTGAGTTGGATCTGTTGACCCCAAATTGTACTTTTCCCCACCAAGAAGAAAGGGAGAGAAACATTAGTACAAGTTTGGAACTAAAATATAGTAGAGAAGAAACATAATCTCTAAAATCACACAGCTGTTCTGTTTCAAAGTGTTCCTAGTGCCCAGCTCTCCTAACTCCCGGCCAGTGTTCGTTGACATTCTGATGATAGATAAAGACTTTCTGGGCCGGGCTTGATGGCTCATGCCTGTAATCCCAGCACTTTGGGAGGCCGAGGGGGCTGAATCACGAGATCAACAGGTTGAGACCATCCTGGCCAATTTGGTGAAACCTGTCTCCACTAAAAATACAAAAAAATTAGCGGGCGTGGTGGCGTGCCCCTGTAGTCCCAGCTACTCAGGAGGCTGAGGCAGGAGAATCGCTTCAACCCGGGGGGTGGAAGTTGCAGTGAGCGGCGCTCGCACCACTGCACTCCAGCCTGGCGACAGAGTGAGACATCGTCTCAAAAAAAGGCTTTCTTTTCCACTGGTGTGTGTGCCTGTGGGAAGCGCTGGCTCACCTCCGTGCTCCAGTGCAGCCTTCCAGTGTAGCCCTTATTGCATGGCACGGAAGATACCGGTTTGGATTTCCCCTCTGCAAGTCAGATAGTGCCTAGCACATCAAGACAGACACAAATATTTATTAAACGGAATTAATGCAGTACCTTAATTGAATGAAATGGCACCCTGCCCTGCTTTTTACAAATTAAGCTGTCAGATTTTATGTACCCCAATTTCCTATAAAACTCACTAATTCAGTGATTACCAATTTATTGGCCACAGATTGCCAAGTAGCTCAAAAATTACTAGAAGGGTCTCTGTTAAGTCCATGGGGTCTCCAGGCATCATCTGGAACCAGTCATTTCTCACATATAGAGATGCTGCTGTTTTTCAAATGTGGTAGGTGAGTTGTGCTTTAGGAGTTTTTACAGAGTCGACAGGTACTAAAGGTAATATTATGATCATATTGGAGGTTCATAAAAATGTTTTACATTTTTTATTGAAATTTAAGTTTAAGTTAGGAAATCACTTCATTAGTCCGGTTGATGTCTAGGTCTGAGCTGTCCAGTATGGTAGCCACAAGTGACTATTTAGAGTTAGAATGAAATTAATTAAAAATTCATTTTTTAATTTGCCCTAAGTACATTTTAAGTAACCACATGTGGCTAATGGCTAAGTGGCTGAAAGGTACATATGTAGAATATTTCCATCCTTACAGAAATAGATATTGCTGATGTTGACCCTTAAGATGAATAAAAAGTAACTTAACTGTAAAATATAACCTTAGCAGAGGTAACTCATCTAATTTATAGCATGACAGAGAGAAATGAAATTGGGGATGGTTAAGCAGTTTCTCCCCTTGTTCAGTGAACAAATACATTATCTCTTCATAAAGAAATAAATAAAATTTACTGTTTTTCCCTGGGTATTGCCTGGATTGTAAAATGCTTTTCCCAGTCCTTACCCCAGGCTTCTTCCTTGTAGGTTAGAGTTACTTGTTCTTGGTAAATAGCCACTATGGAGGCTAAGGACCGGAAGAAACACAGAAAGAAAAACAGTGGGCCGAAAGCTGAAAAGAAAAATAAAAGTGGCATCTGCAGGATCTCCAACTAGGAGACGGAAGAAGATGCCCGGAAGAGAAATCCCAAAGCTTTGCAGTTCAGTCTACTGTGCAGATGGCTTGATCCTTTCACTGGTATGTTTAGCTGCAGTCTGGTGGTTCTTCCATTGATTCTTTTAAATAGGAGGAGCCTCTCACAGGTGACATTTGGATTCACGAGTCTAGTGCAGCTCCAAAGGACATAGAGATGCATGCTGTGTGGCTTTCACTAAAATGTGGGAAACCTTCCCCATAGAAGCTGCCTTGCCTCCAGCATCTGCACACTGGTTGGTGTTTCTTGCTCAATATAAAAGAATTCATAGAATCTGTTTGTTCCTAAACTTTAAACTGTTTCTATGGTGATAAATGTGCTTTTTCCCTCTAGATATGTTTTACATAGTTGTAACATAAAATACAAAAATTACAATATTTAATACTAACATAGCTTTATTTAGTGAGTCCTTGTGATATGCCTCACAGTGTGCTTTAAACATTTTTCAACTAAATGCTTCCAGCAGCCTTACCAGAGTAGGAATCATTCTTGCCCTTATTTTATGAATAGGAAAACTGAGGTCAAGAAAAACAAGTTACCTCCAATCATATAACCAGTAAGTAGGAGAGTCAAATTTACTCTAGAGCTTCTGCTCTTATCCATTATGATGCACTGCCTTGGTAGTTACTGTTTGTTTTTTTTTAAAAAAAAACTATTAAAATCACTTTTAAAATAGTCAGATTTAAGGAGTGTTTAATTTTCAATTCTCTATACTATTGAAGTCATCTTGTTACATCTTATTGAACAGCAATTATTTAGGTGGGGACCAGAAGTTATCAAGCTAATAATTGACAAGTTAATATATTTATATAATGTCTGTTGTACTCTCTAATTAATATATTAAAGTACTCTCTATAAGTATACTAAGAAAAGTCTGCTTATATGGTTAATACCTTTTATTCTATTTTGAAAGTAGGTTTACTTTTTTTTTTCATGAATAGGACTCAGGATTTGAAGACAAAGAAGCATCATATTCCAATGGTTGATCGAACTTCACTAGAGCCCCCGCCAACAGTGGTGATGGTGATGGGGCCTCCAAAAGCTGGAAAGAGCACTTTGGTACAGTGCCTCATCGGAACTTCACCCGGCAAAAGTTGACTGAAATCTCAGGCCCTGTGACGGTCATGTCAGGTAGGAGATGCTGCCACAGACACAGTTGGCGTGGCTATTGTCATCTGAGGGACGTGCATGTATTTGTTGTTTTCTTGAATGGAATATGTTAAATATTGTCATATCATGCTACCTCTCATGCTTTTACTAAGTTGGCTATGGCTTCAAAAACGGGTAAGTTCCCAGAGATAAGGATGTGATAAATATCTTACCCTAACTGCCCTATGGCTTTGCCAAGTATGTTCCTTGGAAGGGCCTAGCAGGCCTGGTCACCGTGAAAACATCATTTAACAGATAGCACGCACCTCCTATGTGCCACGCGCAAATGCTTGTCCTGATGAAGCCACATTCTGGTGGAAGTGAGAGTTTTCTCTTTTCCTATGAGAATCTGCACTGGGAGATGGTGACCTTTCCAAGTTTGAGGGAAAATGAAACAAGCTTCCAGTGGTAGAATGGCAATGTACAATCTGAAATCTCTTGTTATTGCAATAATATAGTTGGATTGGGGCTTTTCTTTATCTTTGGAGCATCCATATTTTCTTTTCCTTTTTTTGAGACAGAGTCCTACTCTATGGCACAGGCATGTGATTACAGCTCACTGCAGCTGCAACCTCCTAGGCTCAAGCAGTCCTGCCTCCTGAGTAGTGTATACCACCACGCCTGGCTAATTTTTCTTCCTTTCCCTGCCACCCTGTAGAGATGGGATTTCCCCATGTGTCCCAGGCTGGTCTCAAAACTCCTGGGCTCAAGGGATCTGCCTGCATTGGCCTCCCAAGGTGCTGGGACTACAGGGATGAGCCACTGTGCCCAACCCGTATTTTTTTTGACTGTTTTCCTTTTACCTTAATTTAGAAATAATTATTGTTATGAATATTCTGTTGTATTATGTTTGAGGATGTTTTTCACTATAGTAGGAATACGGGAAGTTTTGATCTGGCTAAAGTAGCAGATCTGGTAAGTTAGCTGGGGCAGCCTGGGGTGCTGATGGAGACTTACAGCATGTGATAGGTTATTTACCCTGTGCTAAAGGGAAGAGTGTTTTATGATTATTAAAGGAATCATGGTCATCATCAGGGATACAGTAGATGTGATTGAATTGATGATAATAATAATAGTAGTAAATGTTGTTATATTAATAATAAAAATGGTATGTACACAGTGAAATATATTCCAAAATCTAAAAGCAAATCACAAGATGGAGAAAACCTTTAACGAACACAGCTAATAAGAAGTCATTAACATGCGTACGTTTATAAGTACAAAATATATCATAGTAAGTACCATTTCTTCTTGGACTCTTCCTGGCACTGTGCTAACTGCTTTCTACAAATTTAGCTTACATAAATCCTTGAGGTGAGTTCAGTATTATCTGTAGTTTACATAAGATGAAATAGAGCCTGCCAGCAGTTAAGTAACTTGTGTGAAGGTGGGACCCTTGTTCCTGATGGTTCCAGAATCTTCATCCTTAATGCGAAAGTAAGTACATGAATTGCCCTGAAGAAGTGGTCAGGGTTTATCAATAGAAAATCTAGACAGTACTCAGTGTTATGGAAAATGTACACACACTTTTGTTTATGAAAATGGTAATGTTCACTGTTTCTGATACTCTATTAACTATCTTTTAAATTAGCAAAAATAAAATATAAATTAGAAAATAAATAAGCCATATTGATTAGGAAGTGTGGGGTGACAAATGCCTTGGGTGTTTCATTTTTATTTAGTTTTTACTAGAGAGCCATTTTGTGACAAAGAGCTACAGATTGTATAATTTGGCCCAGGAAGTCTTCTAAAATATAAAGTAAAAAGTAATACAGATTTTAAAGTTGTGCCATTGTAATGTTAGGAAGCTAAATAACATTCAAATTTTGAACATGTAATGCTACTATTAGTACAAATAAGTGTTATTATTAATGTAGTGTAAGCTTACTAAATCTTGTGTACTTGAAATGATTTAAATAGTTCATAGAAGTCATTTGTCTCTCTTTTATTTAAAATGTAGCAAGTTTCTAATTTTGAAGACACACATTTCAAGAGATGCCATTTACATTTTTTAATTTTTAATTATTATGGATACATAATAGTTGTACATAAGAAGCATTTTGATTTCATTCTTTTAGTTATTCTGAGTTATATAATAAATTATAGCCATCCTATTGTGCTCTTGTACATGAGAATTTATTCCATTTAACTGTATTTTTGTACCTGTTAACTTGTCCCTATTTGTCCCTCCCTCCCTGTTACCCTTCCCAGTCTCTTAGCCATCATTGAGAGAGATGTGTATTATGTAAATCATTTTAAGATTTTCAAAAGGAATACACACATTTGGTAAAGTGCTCTAACTGTAATGCAGGGAACACACAATGCGCATCTTCTTTTCCCTACTCTAACTGCTGGTCTCTCAGATACCTGCAGAGTAGTATCCTTCTACATGCGTATAAACACACATGCCACCTTTTAGAAACACAAATGGTAGCTGATTTTATACTGTTTTCGTGTTTTGCTTTTTTCATGTAATATATCTTGGAGGTATATAATCAGTAAGTACTGTAGTTCTGCCTCCTTTTTAATCCATCCTATGGATGCACCATAATTTATTTAGCCTAGCTTATGTTGATTGCTCTGCTCTGGGTTGTCAAAGCCTCCTGAGAATGCAGAGGCACACAAAATATGTGGATTTAGGTGTGTCGGTGCGTGTGTGGTTTAGGGGTGTAACACTGGCTTAGATGACAAAGATTGGCAGCTGAGGGACTGTTTGCTCCCCGTTCTTCCTGACCCTACAACTAGCTGCTTGCCCCTTGGCACTCTGTGGCATCAGATGTGGTGTGAAGATATTCTACCTGTCCTTTGAGCTGGTCCAGTGTTGCTGGAGGGCTCTGCCTGCTGTCTCGGTCTGCAGTGACAGTTGTGCTTTCTCACAAGCCCACCTTCATACATTCTGCAGTTTCGGATTTTGAATGTTTCCTAGTTTAATCAAAGATGGGCATTTCTGTTTCCATTTTTTTTGTTATTTTTAAGTATCCATGGAAAGATAAGAACAGAAATGCCTTTAATATTAAAACTAGAAGTTTCCAGGAATCAATTCTGAAATTATTTTGCATCTTTGAAGTATCATAAACTTTGAATATTGGTCTTATCTGCTTATATTTTCTTACAGACTACCATTCATCATGTTACTGTTTTTTGACTTAATTCAAAAAACTTTCTGAGCAATTGAGTTATACAAATTAACATATAAGATAGAGGTTTCCACTGCATCCTTCCTAGCAAAGAACAGATTTTTTTTTCTTCTATGAGGAGATTGAAACAAGAGGTCAGTTTTCTGTACATATTTAATATATTTCATTGATTATCCTTTTCTTCCCATGCTTTGCATGTCAGAGACCTGTTATTTGGCTTTAAAAAGTCTTACAGAAAACTTTCCTTAAATTAGGATTTCTTAGGTAAGGTCCAGGTTAGATCCAGGCTTTTCTGAGTTACTTCTCATGCATTGAAATTCTTAAAATGGAAGTTTATATCCTAGCGGCCATTGTCTTATGGTTGCCTTTTGGAGCAAGTCAGAGGGTGGTGGTTTCTCTGTCTGGGTGATGCCTGTTAGTCATTTGATTTAGTCTGGAGTGGGACTTTTCTGTCGAGGGCCAGACAGTAAGTATTTTTGGCTTTGTGGATCATGTATCTCTTGCAGCTACTTAGCTCTGCAGTTGTAGTACACAGGCAGCCACAGACAATATGTAAATGAATTACGTGGCTATGTTCCAATAAAACTTTAGTTACAAAAACAGGTGGGCTGGATTTGGCCTGTGGGCCATTGCCAACCCCTAGTGTAGGTGGTCTGTTTTAATAGTTTCTTTGAGAAATGATGTGTTCTGCTTTTAGGTACTGATGCTTATAGATGCCAGCTATGGGTTTGAAATGGAAATGTTTGAGTTTCTAAACATCTGTCGAGTACACGGCTTTCCTAAAATTATGGTAGTTCTCACTCACATCTACTCCTTCAAGCATAATAAGCAACTGAAGAAAACAAAGAAGTGGTTAAATCACAGGTTCTGGACAGAAGTTTACCCAGTAGGAAGAGAAATAATTGTTGGATACTAACAGTGTAATCCTTTAAAAATAGACTGAAGAGACCAGGCGCAGTGGCTCACGCCTGTAATCCCAGCACTTTGGGAGGCAGAGGCGGGCGGATCACTTGAGGCCAGGAGTTTCGAGCTCAGCGCAACATGGCCAAACCCCAACTCTAATAAAAATGCAAAAATTAGCCGGGTGTGGTGGTGTGCACCTGTAATCCCAGCTGCTCTGGAGGCTGAGCCGTGAGAATTGCTTGAACCTCGGGAGGCAGAGGGTACAGTGAGCTGAGATCGTGCCACTGCACTGCAGCCTGGCTGACAGAGTAAGACTCCGTCTCAACAAAAACAGAAAGACGGAAGAGACCTTAATAAGCATCTCTGTAGAATTCACCTCCTGAATTTCCTTTGTGTGTGTGTATTCACAGTCTCTGGAAGAGTTCCCTAAAGAGAGCGCTTATTCTGGGCCTCTTGGTATATCTCATTTGTCTCTGTACCTGCTGCACAAGGCAGTGTCTGGCTGTTTTGGATCAGGACTTAATAGAGTATATCAGAAGTTTCTCACAGTTACAGGACCAGGCACTGCCCCTTCCTTTCCACACTGCTCTGGTTCATCGGCCACAGAACCATTTCTGTGCTCAGAAGCCTCACCTCTGTCTCCTCACCATTCTTAGATGGATACCTCTGCTCGGCTGCAGGGCAGTCTGCCTCTGTGGGGTTCTAAGTCCTGAGAAAAGCCAGAGAGGCTCTGGAAACCTCAGGACTTTGCTGGAAGTCTCCCCTTCTTAGGATTGCTTCTTGTTTAGAGCTTTTATTTTGCTGCAGTATTGACAAGAATTTAATTGAAATTTAAGTTTTAGTTTTCGCTCAATGTCTAGGGTGCCAAGCTGTTCTACCTTTCTGGAGTGGTGCATGGAGAATATCAAAACCAGGAAAGCGACAATCTGGATCATTTTATTACAGTTATGAAGTTTAGGCCTCTCTCATGGCAAACTTCTCACCCTTATATCCTGGCAGACAGGTAAGAAGTGATTGTAAACTTTTTCTTCATGGGTCATATATTTCAAAACTAAAAAGGCTAGAAAAAGAACAGTGATAGGATTTATTTTGTGCCTATTTGAATAGTGGGGGTAGAAGTGTAGCTGATGGAAAATGTCTATTTATTGCTCCAAGATGCTGTGCCTTTGGGAGTAAATTATTTAGGAGGTATGTAGGAAAATGGGAGGACTTGGAAGCACTTAAGCCTGCAGGATGTGGTCCTGCGTTCAGCCTTAGTTTTCAGTGATGCTGCCTTGTGCCCATGTGCTTGAGTTCTTCATGTGTGCCTTCAGTTTCCTTCCTTTGTGCTCTTCCTCATGTGGTTGTCTCAGCCTGGAATACCCTTTTCCACCTGCGAGAATCCACATCACAGTAAAAATCCCAGAGTACAGGCTCGCCCTCTTCCAGAAAGGGATTTTCTGAATATATTTTTCACTCTTCCCTGACCCCAGGTGGATGTCATCTCTCTGTCTGGTGTCTTATGGAGTGAATGTCACTTTCAGCCTAGAGACACAGTTGTGTGTCTGCCCCTTTTCCTCTGGTGGAAGGTGAATGGTGCTTCCTTATTTCTGTATTTTCTAGTTTTCTAAATGTCATGCTTAGCGGACAAGAGTGTGGTGAGTCATTGACACATGAAAGGAGGTATAGGAACTTTTGACATTCATTTCTGCTGTATGACTGAATTTATTTTTCTAGGGTAGAAGATTTGACAAACTGAGAGGATATACAAACAAACATCAAATGTGACCAGAAAGTGTCACTTTATGGTAAAGAAGAGCGCACTTAAAAAATAAAAGCCAGATTCACATAGCAGGTATTGTCTTGTTGTTAGAACATGCTAGAATTACACATAGGATTCTCGGGATGGCTTCATTTCTCAGGAAAACTGAAAAATGACCAAACAAGGGAAGATGGCCTTGCTGGATGGAGGTTTTAAAAGTAACCCAGTGATGTGTAGGCCTGCAACCGTGTTGTCAAATCCCTCTTCTCTTGTAGCTAGAGGGGCACTGTTCCGGTTTGGTGCAGTGCCCTTCTTTAGTGTCATGTTTTAAGCCCTTGGACTGTGGATCATTTTTACCCCCACAGTCAACAGTAGATACTTACTGACTTCTTGTCAGCTGAAGCTGGCTTTTTAAAAGGGGCTTGTCTTCTAGGGGTAGGAGACTCCGCTGTGAGTGACGTCAGTTTCCTCCCAGACCCTTGTGTCTTCTTGAAGAAGACAAGAGGAAGTTCTGTTTAAATAAGAAGGAGAAGCTGGTTTATGCAGCTCTTTCTGGAGTTGGGGGTGTGCCGTATGACAAAGACACTGTCTGTGTTGACCTTGGTGGCAGCCACAGTTTTCGGGCATCGGTGAGACAGGATTCATTGCTCTGAACTCTCATTCTTCTTTCTGAATCTATTTTTTAATCACAAAAAGTAATGTACTCAGCTTTTATTTGTTGAAGACTTTTCTCTTGTGCTTATAGTAAAGGCCCAAATGCATATTGTAAATCTATAGAATCAAAAGAACACTTTTTTTTTCATTGTACCAAGCAGAAGAGTCCTGTCCTCCATGCCTCCTTGATCCACGGCCCCAGCACGGGCACTGCTACCAGTGTGGTGCCTGCATGGCCCGTTCCCGTTTCTACAAAAGCAGTTTGCTTTCCAGCTCTCATTGGTCTTTTTCTTTTTCTCATTCACAGTGGTCTCCTCCTCTGTATTTTAAAGTGGGTTTCAAACGTTTATTTCTCAGTTCTGAAGTTGCATTGTATTGGGTTAAAATCAGGGTTACTTTAAAATGTTAGAAAACTAGCATTGCTGTAGCATTGTAACTGAGGTTTTTCTAGCTAGGTGTTTAGAGTATCAGGTTATATACTCCCTGAACACTGGAAAAGCTTAATGGAGATGGGGTTCCATTTCAAGCTTTGTTGTGAAGATTTTCTTCTCTGCTTTTTGAGGCATTAAGAAAGGTTCTCAGGAAATGTGTCTAAGATAATTTTGAGAAACTGAATGAAATCAGTGTTTCTCCAGGATCTTTGTGCTTTCCTCACATACCCTTTCTTGGTGGTCTTGACAGGATGAGGTGGGGTCCACTCATGAGCTGGTCCAGAGTCTCGTCTCCACCCACTCCATCATTGATACAAGTTGGCTTCGAGTCGAGTAACGCTGTTTTCTGATTCCAAAAGCCGCTTGGGTCAGAGGATACAGATAATCAAGGGTAGGTCTGCTTTTTTTCTATTTTTAATAAAAAGCTATATTACAGAAGATATGTAATTCTGCCATCAGAACACATTTTGGTGGGATTCATTCTAGGTTGATTTGTTTTTCTGTGTGTGTGCATGTGTCTGAGGGCTCTTCACTTACCTGACATTACAAGAAAATATTGAATTGAAATAAAATACAGGATGCATTTTTCAACAGACCTCAAATATTCCTCAAATATCATGCCATTTTCTGTAGATTGCTTTTTGTTTTTTAAGGGACTTGAGGCCACTTGGCTTTCTTTTGGTGGCCAAAACACTAGAGCAGATTCAGAGAGTTTGTGGCTGTCCAGAAGCCACCTACCTTGCCTCTGAAGTTTTATTTAGATTATGTTGTACTATCTCCTGTGGGTAGGTTTCCACTGATGTATGGCTTATGTGAATTCTTTTTCAGTCTGCGTTGGAAATTTGTATGCCTTTATACATAGTGGATGTTTGCAAAACATTGGTTTTGTTGTATTGATTTATGACTCCCGGTAAAATGTATCTGAAAATTTTGAGATTATCTAGTATGTAATTTGTTACACTGTGCATAAACTACCTAGCACAGTGCCTGACAGATACAAAGTGTTCGACGAAAGATCACTCTTTTATAATGAGTGTTATGAGCTGTTTTCATTTTTGCATGTCCTTCTAGTCATCCTTGTCTACAAGAATACTGCCTTCTAATATAGTTACAGTTTAAATACATAATTTTATTTCTATATTCTGAGCATTTTCTTTTTCTATACAGTCTTTATGTCATCATCATTTTGTTATTATTGGTGTATTCTTTTTGTTTGTTTTTGAGACAAGGTCTCACTTTGTCTCCCAGGCTGGAGTGCAGTGGCATGATCTTGGCTCACCGCAGCATTGAACTCCCAGGCTCAAGTGATCCTCTCACTTCAGCCCCCCAAGTAACTGGGACTTCAGGAGTGCGGGAGCCTTCAGCCTGTCTCCTGTGTCCTTTCAACCACTCCTGGCTAAATTTTTTAACTATTTTCTAGAGATCGGGTATCACTATGTGGCCCAGGCTGGTCTAGAATTCCTGGGCCCAAGGAATCCTCCCATGTTGGCCTCCCAAGATCCTTGGATTAGCCTCGCCTATTATTGCTGTATTCTAACTTACCCATCTCTTATGTATGATTTTTAGTTGTTCCTACTTTAAGCTTTTATACTTTTATATATTGTGCTATGTTAAACAGCTTCATGCAGTTGTTTTTCATCCTGTGATCTTAGCCTCCTGATGATTCTTCGCTATCAGTTATGGCACTGGTGACTTAAAATGGATGTCTTCCTCTGTCACTCCTCCTGTGTTTGTTAGCTGGCGTTTTTAACAAAGAACTTTCACTTCTCCCCTTTATTTCTGTATCTCTGGTGACTAACGCACTTGCGTTTTATTCCGTGGGTTATTTTCTATCACTATCATTATCCTTTCTGATGCCTAAGCTGTTCCAGATTTGGCCACGGGAGCCTGCAGCCTGTCTCCTATGTCCTTTCAACTGTCTCTGTTAGTCTTTGAGTATTTCTTTCTGACAGAACAAGAGGATCCAGGCTCATTTTATCCTCTTTCTACTTTGGGCCTGGAATCAGCCATTTCTCTTAAGGATCATGTGTTTTTAGCTTAGAAATTGATGAGGTTTCCGAAAGATCTACAAGACACTAACTTCCTTTTTGAGCAATTGTTTTCTAAAATTAGATTAATCTTTTTAAAGGGTTATTCATTTATTCTCTCTATATGTTCTTTTGAAGTGTGGTGTTAGGGAACCATGCCTGAGTTTGCCTACTAACTCTTCCAATGTTTATCAGATCATTTGTTACCTCTGCTATGTCATCCTAAACAATTCTTTGACATTTTCTATTTCTTTGTATTTTCATTGACTATATTGTCATTTCTAGATTTGCTGATGAACCTGCAAATTGAATTCTTTTGCATTTCCTTGGTAATAATATAGACTGTTGATGCCAAAGGAAGAAAAACAAATGGACTTGAAAACTGATCGAATGCGTCAGAAAGCCATTTTTGCAGATGAAGATGGATCTGGAGATAGTGATGATGAAGATGAAATTTCTGAAGATGACAGATTGGAAACCATCTCTAGTGATGAGGAAGCGGAAGAGGAGGAAAATGCTGAAGTGACTGATTAGTATATGATTGCTAAGGGCATCAAACGAGGGAAACGAGGCTTTGGAAGAAGACCAGTGAAGTAGATTTGCCAGCATTTGCTGACCGTGATGATGACCTTGAGGGGAGCTCAGCAGAAGGGGAAGTGGAGGAGGCTGATGAAAGCAGTGAGGAAGAGGACTGCACTGCAGGAGAGAGGGGCATTTCAGGATCAAAGACTGTTGGAGAGGGTAGTAAAGCAGAGCTGTCACCAGCCAATCCTCAGAGTGACCGTGTAAATCTGGAGAAGTCTTTGTCAATGAACAAAGCAGCCCTCACCACTTCGATTCTGGGCATTGCACAGCTGACGAGGCATTTGCGTCTGAAGATGAATCTGAAGAAAGCTCTTCTCTCAGTGCAGAGGAAGAGGATTCAGAAAATGAAGACACTTTTAGGAAAAAGCTTTCAGAGCCTTCTCAAGTGGGCAGTGGTCAGAAACTGGGTGAAGAAATTTAATTGATGAGACCAGTGATATAGAAGATTTACTCAAAGAAGAAGATTGCAAGGAAGAGAAGAATGATTCCACAGAAGCCTCAGGTAAGCTTAAATTTAGTTGGTTGCTGCTATGAACTTGCCTCTCGAAATGGTACCCAAAGAAATGTCTACATTTGGGGGTCTGTTGATTTTGAGATTTTGTTAACTGTTGAAATGCTGCATTGTGGATGGATCGCGAGGGAGGGGGAGACACGTAAACAAGTCTAACTGGAGGTTGGCAATTCGTCATTTCAGGTGCCCTCAAGTGGTAGGAAGACCATTCCAGAAAGGCAGCTGAGGCCTTTCTGAGGCAGCAGCAGCAGCTCCAAACCTCCAAAAGCTTATTTATGGGACAGGTAAAGAATTCTGGTTCAGAGCTGGAAATGTTTTAGTTTCTCTGATTATTTTCTGAAAAAGAGATGAGGAAATTGGTTGGAGTATTGGGCTGGTATTGCTGACATCCATCATTGCTGGCCATCACATTTCCTGTTTGGCAGATGCCTTTAATCATCAGCTTCCGAGGACCACACATTGGTCTTGTGAAGTACACTTACGGGTTTGTTGTAAAACTCGATGCAAGTACTGTCCACTGCAACATGTTATGTCCCCTTTTTAAAAGTCCTTCATGAGAATTTTTTTGTAGAATTTAGTGCCAGAAAAATGTTTCTGTCCATAAAAATATTTATTTGTTCTTGAGAATGAGAACCCTGTATAACACATTTTGTTCTCCCTTTTGCCCTTGTCCTCTGATTTTATGCTTTGTTAAACATACCTATATGTTCTTAGTGGTAGAATTAATGCAAAAATAAACATAGAGTGGTGAACTTTACATTGTGTTCCCTGGTTACTGCACGGTGAGATCAAGGCCACATGGTGAGATGCTTGGGCTTGGCATACTGAATTGGGAGGGTTGTTGTGTACTGATTTTCTTTCAGGTTTTGTCTAGGTACGCTCAGTGATGAGAGGCTCAACACTCTTTAGAGCTCTTCTTTAATAATCTAAAGCTCTGCTTTTAAATGTCCCTTCCCTCCTTGACCCCTAATATTCTAAGTCCTTCTCAACTGCTTAGCTGCTGCCGTGCGGGACAGAAGATAATGAAGAAGAAGACCATGATACCCGAGAAGAGCTTGGAGGGTTGTTCCGTGTCAGCCAGCCTGACAGAGAGTGTAAGCAGGAGGCCGACTCTTTGGACTGCTTCAGATTTCTTGTGGAGGCACCCCATGACTGGGATTTAGAGAAGGTAAGGCTGGGTGGTATGTTTGATTTATTAGAGAGTTGTTCTAGAATAAGATTATCTGATGTCAATATTCCTTACCTGTTTCTTATTTTTATAGGTTGACAGGTCATCCTCCCAGATACTGTGGTGGGCACTTCATGCATTCTAAGCAATAACACATTCTGAGTTTAGTTAGTCCATTGCACAGCCCACGGAGGACAGGTTCAGCTTCCAGCGTGAACAGTAGTGCAAATCTTTATTTTGAAGCATCACATATAAATTTGTTTACATCTGATGTATTTCGTGTCTTATCACTAGGCTATACGTACCATCCCTGAGTTAACATTTATAGTTTCTATTTGTAAGCATCCAGAAATCTGTGATACCTGTAAATGTTCTTCCTGCAGCTCACCGCTTTGTAGTCACAGTGGAATTCATTCAGTATTCAAACTCCACACAGCTTACCCTCCTCTTAGGCCTTTTCTCTTTCTCTCTCTCTCTTTTTTGAGACATGGTCTTGCTCTACATTCCAGGCTGGAGTGCAGTGGCACGAGTGTATGGCCCAATGCAGCCTCGACCTCCTGGGCTCAAGGGATCTTCCCACCTCAGCCGTCAGAGTAGCTGAGACTATAGGCACGAGCCACCAGGCCTGGCTGCTTTTTGCATTTTTTGTAGAGACAATGTTTCACCATGTTGAGCTAGTCTCAACTCTAGGCTAGAGTGATCTTCCTGCCTTGCCCTCCCAAGAGTGCTGGGATTACAGAAGTGAGCCATTGCATCACCCCTTTTCTCTATATTCTCTTCTGGAGTGTTCTGATCTTCCAAAGGCTGCCTTCTTTTTTGTCAGTTCAGTTTGGCTTAGGTGTCACTTCTCACAGAGGCCCAATTGCTCTCATCCTGCCTATTGTAATTTTCCAGGTAACACTTAATGGTCTTTATGAGATTTTATTTAACCATTTTTTAATGGTGAAACTTAATACAGATATCGAAAACCACTTAAAAACAATTGTTTAAGTTAATGGGTTGCCAGAAGGTGAATACCCCTGTACTCAGCACTCAGGCTGGGAAATCAAGCTTTGCTGCTTGATTGCAACACCAGCCAGTGTCCTCTTCCTCTCTTTAGAAGGAGGTGTGGTCCAGCCTCTTGTGGTGACTCTTTCCTTTTCTTCCTGGTTTCCCTCTTCCATGCTTCCATAAGCATCGTAGTTTACTTTTACCAGATTTTCATTATGGTTTTTCAGTCTATCTTTTAAAATTTTTAGTCAACAATCTTCCTTCCCATTTCTTTTTTTTTGGTTACATTGTATTTAAGAAACCAAGTCATTGGTCTGTAGAGTTTCTTATATTCTGGATTTTGTGGATTGCTTTGCATTCCTCTGCAGTGTCTCAGGCCCTCCTGTATTTCCTGTGAATGGGTACGGAGCAATACTGATAGAAATTCTGTGATGAGTGGATGTGTATCCGAGGTGTGGCTTGTGGCTACTGGGCACTTTAAATGTGGCTAGTGAGATGGGAGAACTAAATTTTAAATTTTATTTAATCTTAATTAAGATGAATTTAAATAGCCACATGGTTGTATTTACCTGATGGATGAAACATGTAGCAGTTGGATAGGATTTAAATTTGATTTTTATTTTTCAGCAAAACTTCTTCTCAGGTGGTGGTGTTTTCTTATTGAGAGGCATATAAAGACCGGTTGTGTCCCTTTAATGGCATGAGATGGGGAGATGGTCTAATCTGCCATACACTGCCATACACTGGGGCAGTGGCCAGTGATTTGAACTTCATGGCATAGATGGAAACTTCCAGGTTCTCTTGGTGGTAGGCAGAGGCCTCAGTTTTTAAGAAACTCCCCAACTTCACCCCTGCCAATGAGGACGTTGCTTTGTCCATGAGAACTGTAAGGACTTCTCCAGGCCTGGTGGCTGCTGCTATGATCTCTGCCCCAAAGGAGCATCTGACCAGCATCCAAAGGGCTTCTGGACCCACTGGATTCTTCTGGAGGTACATTGGTCTCTTGAGCCATCACTGTGGTTTTTTATTTCCTTTATTTCTGCCTGTGTGTAGAATGATAATTGCCTAATTGATAGTGTGAATGAATACCTCTTGACAAATGGTAAATCTGAGTATGTATAATTGGCTGTCATGTTACTGTGAAACCTCACAGCTTCAGTCAGTGTCAGCACAGCTAGGCAGCTTGTACCCAACGCTCCTATCAGTGGGCATCGTCTACAGGCACCTAATGACTCAGGTACTTTAACAGTCACTGATGAGTGTATCTCCAAGGAACAGTCCAACAACACATGGCTGGCCTGACAGACGGTAACTATATGTCTAATCCAGGGTCATCCTGAGTGGACATCTGCCAACCAGAGGTCATTCCCCCTGCCTGCTATTGAGCGGTTCAAAAGTGACTGGTATAAGCAGACATGAGTGCACTTGCTCAAGTCACTATTTCCTCTTCCAAGGGCATCATACTTAGGATCTAGGTCATTGCGCCTATTGGAGTCCTACACATTTCACTTGCAAATTATATTTGAAAATTAGAGTAAATTACTATTTGCTAGTCATTCACAAAACATTTTTAAAACTGCAATTCCAGAACCCACATTAGCATCCAGTGACCCATAGAAAGCAGTAGAGAAATGTATTAAATGTTCTGGCAACTGTGTTACTATTCACAAAACAGTTTTTAAAATTGCAATTCCAGAACCCATATTAACACCCAGCGACCCATAGAAAGCAATGGAAAAATGTATTAGGAAAAATGTTCTGGCAGAGTCTGGCACTGGCCTGGTTACCCAACCTCAGGCATTGGTCACATTAACTCATAGAGTTAAGAAAAATAGGAAGTACCAGCCTTGTTATTCAAGACATTAGGAACTATCAATCGATTTAGATGGATAAAGAATTTAGCTAACAAAATATTACAGTGTCATCCTGAAAAATATGTACCTCTTCCAGAGAACCCAGGAGGTTATAATGACCCCTGGAAAGCCCAACCAGCAATAACAGTGAAAGTTACATAGGTGCATGAGTACAGAAATATAATCTCTACTGAAAATAAGTTTTATACTCGGCAAGAATTACAGGATATACATAGAACTTTTGCTCATGAAGTAAAATCAGATATACAAATTACATATGGTTTAGGGGTTAATGGTGGTGAATTCATTATGCTTACAAGAAGCAAAGGGGGACCAAATGATCTTTTCTTAAGAAAGGCCGGGCGTGGTGGCTCATGCCTGTAATCCCAGAACTTTGTGAGGCTGAGGCGGGTGGATCACCCGAGGTCAAGAGTTCGAGACCAGCCCGACCAACATGGTGGAACCCTGTCTCTACTAAAAATACCAGAACTAGCCGGGTGTGGTGGCAGATGCCTGTAATCCCAGCTAATGGGGAGATTGAGGCAGGAGAATCGCTTGAACCCAGGAGGTGGAGGTTGCAGTGAGCCAAGATAGTGCCATTGCACTCCAGCATGGGCGATAGAGTGAAACTCCATCTCAAAAAAAAAACCAACAACAAAAAAAGAAAAGATCATTGCAAACTTTTTGTGTGTTTTTCATATATGCATGCAGAGGGTTGTAAAATTTTATTGCCATTATTCTTGCTTTAAGCTGAAACTTTTTAAATCTTTCTTTAGTGATTGTGGAATAGCATGCTATTTGCTTTCCATATTCAATTGTTTCTTCTGTATTTATTACCCTAGCTATAGGATTCTATCTTTTGAACCTCCCCCTGCAGTTAGGTACGTCCATGTCACTAAGTTTTAAGCCAATAATTTGTAAGCACTGTGCTATGAATACCTTCTAAAAAACCTTCCTCCTCCTTTTCTCCCTCATTTTCATTACAGTAGTCTGGAGTGAAGATCCAATAGCTGGAGATCAATAGTCATCCTAGGTAATGCAGGCAGGGGTGATGGGTAACACGGTCTGTTAACTCCTTCCTGGAAGATAAATTTCACAAGAATAAGAACCTTATGTTAGTCCAAGCAATATTCCCCCCACTTACACACAGTGTGCAGCATGTTTGCTAAGGGCTCAGGTATTAAGTGGGTATTGAATGAATAGATGTATTTATTGGTTTACTCTGGAGTCATAAATAAACAAGATCTGAGCTCATTTCACAGAATCAAACTCTTGATTAATTCAAATCACACTACTCTAATTTGTTTCTCTTTACTCTCTCAGACTTGCCAACGTCATGAGTGGAGAGGAGTTTTTCTTAATTTACTTCAATATTGCATTCAATCAAAATGTTTTAAAATCTGTTTTTATAACAGTGCTTCCCAGTAATTTCCTGTTTAGAAATTTCAAAATTCTTCCATTTTAAAAGTCATGGATGTCTTTTTTTGATTGTGTCTGTTGTTAAGTGCAGGAACTATTTTATAACTTTAAATAGACATCATCTCAAGTCTACAAGAATTATCCAAAATGGTATCTAATGACATTTCTAGGTCTTCAGACACTATTAATACAGATTGTAGCCACTAGGTCCTGAGGACTGTACTTGACATTGGTTACTGAAACTGAGCTTTCTTGAATTCTTTTTCCTTCCACTGTGGTTTCTCGCATTTCAGCATATCGCCTATTTTTGTCCTCAAACTTCACTGAAATATTTTCAACAGAATTTAAATAGGAATCATCCCTCCCATTATTTGAAATGACCTTTGCTTCCTATAATAATGATTCTTCTGGTCCTTTTTGTAATTACTTATGTTAGAGTTTGTAAATATTCATACATTTTACAATTGCATATAATTTTCTTCTTAATTTTGTTTCCTCTTCCCCTAAAGTTGTTGTTATTTCTCTTCACTCTTTGTGGGAAAAATGAAACCCATCTTTCACTTTCTGGATATACTTATTTATACTTGAACTCTGATTTTTGCTCAAATTGCATTTCAAGTTACCCACTTTTAGGGAAGCTATTAGTCTATCAAGTTTTTCTTTGAAAAGTCTGTTAATATAAAGGTCATCAAAAGGTCTCTTCCTAAACCTTTCCTCTACCAGAAATATCTCGAGTCACATGGCCCTTTCTCCCTTCTTGCTTTTGTAGGACTCCAAAGCTAATCTCCTCCTGATCCAGATTGCATGCATCTGTGCCTTTTGGGGGCTCTTGTGCATTCATTCTTCCTTCTCTTCTAACCTCAAAAATGTGTTTTCTGTCTGGCTCTTCCCCTTTAACGCAGAAGTATACTCAGGCTTTTGTTGAATCTTGAAATAAAAGGCTTTCTGTAGCACATATCTCCTTTAACTACTACTGCATCTCTCTTCTCAGCCAAATACTTGGGAAGAGAAGCCCTTAGTTTGTGTCATTGTTTTCTCACCTCCAGTTCACCGCTTTACCCACTGCCTGACATCTAGCTCACTCTCACACATGCACAAGCCCAATCACTAAGTTGCCATCGCTGATTTGTAGCCTTCATGCCCTCCTAGCAAACTTTGACTCTGTGCATTGGGATATTACTTACTGAGTAGCTATTGACCAGGCACTGTGCTAGGTGCTGCTGTTACAGAAATGAAATCAGACATCATCTCTTTCTAATGACTCACAGGAGCAGCCATTCCTGATTCATAAGCAGGTCTCTGGACTCCGAGTGCTCACTTTTGCAAGCTTTACTTAATGCCGTGTAAATCACTCTGTTCTCCAGGTCTTCTTTCTTTCCAATTCTCCTTACTATACACAACTTCTCAAGGCAATCACTTCCATGCCCATGGCTTCAGTTGCATTTTCTATTCTCTGAGGACAATAGAATTTTAAATTTAAAATGTTAGCTTTATTTTATGTAAGATTCCTCATTTTCTATAACCATAGATTCAGAGTTACTCCATGAAAGTAATAAATAAAAAATGGTGATATTCTTAGCATGTAAATTTTAGGAAATTTCCCCAGTTACTCTTAATGGTTTGATTTAGTATGTGTGCTATTTTTGCAAACATATGTTTGGATGTCACAAATGGACTTAGCCTATAGAGATTTATATTCAACTTTGACCAGAGAGTTCCATTTTAATGTGACACTGAGCATTAAAAAACTGTCTTTTCCTCCTTACCTATTTCTCTTCCTACATTCTCTGACAGGAGAAAGGTACAACTCTGTACCCAGTCTTACCCAGCAGAGCCTGAGCAGCCCTGTTTTTCCCTCTACTTCCCTGCTCTCACATCTCATGACCAAGTATTTCCTATTCTGTCTCCCCCAATAATCACAAAATTTTTTCCTCCACTTTTGTCACTGCCACTGCCTTTAGCATCAGTCTTCCTTTAGATAGTCTCTTAATTGGTCTTGTTGCTTCCTTCAGTCCTTCCTTATTATACAGATCACTACACACACATCTGACAGAGACTCCTCACCTTTGTATGGTTCAATCACTCAAATTTTCAGAATAAAATTAAAACTACCCCAGCGTCAAATTTGGGGCCAAATAGAGGTGGGTTTGTATCTCAGGTTCATACACTGTTCAGTAATGTGGTCTCACAAAACTGAACTTCTTAAGTCTTTGTGTATCTGCCAACTCTCATTGAGATTGGGACTGTTTCACACATACAGTGTCTGGCATGTAAAAGGGACTTCATCAATGCTGAATGAACAGGAGGCATTTTAAAATTCACATCAAGAAAATATTTTTTTAAAAAGTGTGCCAGTCTATAATGTCACTGCCCCTCCAAGCTTGACTTCTACCTGTACTTTCTGATGTGGTTTGGTCATGTCCCCACCCAAATCTCATCTTGAATTGTAATCACCATAATCCCCACATGTTGTGGGAGGGACCCAGTGGGAGGTAATTGGATCATGGGGGCTGTTCCCCCCATGCTGTTCTCGTGATAGTGAGTGAGTTCTCATGAGATCTGATGGTTTTCTATGTGTTTGACAGTTGCTCCTTCACAAGCTCACACTCTGGCCTGCCGCCATGTAAGAAGTAACTGCTTTCCCTTCTGCTATGATTATAAGTTTCCTTAGGCCTCCACAGCCATGTGGAGTGTGAGTCAATTAAACTTCTTTCCTTTATAAATTACTCAACCTCAGATATTTCTTTATAGCAGTGTGAAAATGGGATAATGCATTTTCTGATAATCATACTTGAGGAATTGGGGAATTCGTACTACCTGAGATCACATAATGGCCCCAGCCTGGGCAGTCATGTGACCTTGGGGGAGATAACTTACCTTCTCCATCTCAATGTCTTCTCTAAAACTGGTGAGATTGTTTCTGAGGGCTAAATGAGCATAGCCCACTTGGAACACTCTCAGGCACATACTGCTTGCCAGATGTTCAGTATTCATTTTGATTGAGTTAAGACTGTGGTAACCCATTTTACAGCTCTTGATTTTGTATAACAAAATCATGCTTAGTGCTTTGTTAGTAAAAGGGAGAAAATCTGAAAGTCCCTGCCATCAAAGGAAGAAACAGGGGGAGAAAAGGAAGTTGGTAAGTATCAGCATTTTAGAGCTTGGGGGTACAAGTTAGGTTTCTATTTTATGGAGAAGGAGGTGGAGGCAGGATGGGTCCTAAGGTGTCATTCAAGACACACAGCCATAACTCTTTAGTGAGAGTAGAACTAGGGCCCCAGGGATGCTGTGGTCAAGTTGCAGACAAAAACTACCACTCATTGGAAGACAGGAGAGGAGTATTTCATGACAAAAGCAGTGAACAATTCAGGTGTATCTACATTGAATCAACAAATAAAAGTTCAACTTGGTTGCTAATGGGACCCACTCTGCTAACTGCCACTTTGTATAGAACTCCTAGAGGGAAGATGGCTTCCAGTAACAAACCACCCTGTTTTTAGGACTAAAAAGCTCAGGAAGCTGGTGGGTGATGAATGAAGACCTTAGTCCCACTGCCACTGCAGGAGGGGCCAGGAGAGCAGTGGCGTCATAAGCCACAGGGTGGGGCAGCCCAGGTAGCGGGGGAGGAGTGGCAGCCAGGGTGGGGCATTGTGAGGTGTGGGGCGGGGCATTGTGAGTCATGTGCCTGGGCTTCCACCTGGGCCAGTGGGCTTCAGTCTGTAGGTGACTGCAGAAGGAGGAGTAGCTCCTTTGTACTCTCTTCAGGCAGTTGTATCTCTCAGCGCTTCTTGGGCTCACAACCTATTAAATTAGCCAGCTGTTTTTGACCCTCCCAGACAAGTCAACTCAGGAGAGGCGGCAGGGTGCAGGCCTTGGCCCGAGCTCCGACTGGGGCCGGGTTGTGGGGTGGGCAGGCGAGCAGCGGGCAAGACCATCTCTGAAAGTGCAGCATAGCCTCGGCCTAGGGCAGCAGGAGTGCCTGGCCAACACCGTGAGCGGAGGCACAGGTGGCAGCAGACAGGAGTAGAGGCGCCCATGGCAAACATACTGAGCTGTTGTGTGCGCCCTAAGGCCAGCCCCGAGTTGGACCAGGATGAGGGGTCAGGGTGTCCTCCTGAGTTTGAAATCTGTGAGGCAGCAGCTAAGGACACAACAGCAGCAGCAGCCATGGCTGCTGCCGTAGAACCTGCCGAGTTGACTGTTGAAGCTGGTGAGGGCCTTCCTGTGCACCACATCTGTGATGGGGAGATGCCTGAAGGTAAGGAGGTGATGGTGCCATCTGCCCTGGCCACCCCTCTGGCCGCTGCTGTCTTCAAGGTCCCCTGGGGGGGCATCCCCTATCTCAGGCTCCTTTTTGCCTGTAGCCAGCTCTTCCAGGGCTGTTCAGAAACAAAGGCTGGCTCTGCCTTGCGTTCCTTTTACCACCGCTTAATCTTTCTCCACCGGGGTCCAGTCAATTTCTTTTCTCCTCCCCTTCCAAACATCCAGTTCTTGCTCCCCTCATCTCATTCCCTCAGGCTGGCCTGGGACCACTTATTTATGTCTCTTCTTGTCTGTAGCTCTGTTTATTATTCTGTGGGATTTTGTTGAGGCTTTTTTGGAATATTCTCTTCCTTTTTTCAAGAAAAACTCAAATATCCCAACTTTCCCGTACCCATCTCATTCTTTTTTGTACCTATCCAGATGGTACCTAAGTCAAGGAACCAGGTAAGTGCCTAATTATTTCCTTCGTTAAAGTAGCTAAATCTCAGGACAATTCATACTGAAATATTTGGGGGTTTCTTCTTGAAATCAGAATGAAGGTTGCCATGGGAGAGATGATAGGATATTCTTAATGGGTTACTTTAAATCACCTTGATAAGGTGCTTATTTTTTTCTAACTGTAATTTGAACACAAAAGGAAAGAAAATGGGAGGGTGCTTAAAATAATTGTGAAAGGTATGAAATGTCATGGCCAGGGCTGCAGAAAAATGGGTGTTTTTTTTCCCCCAAAGGAGTTTACCCATGAGGCTCTGATGACTTTAAAATTCTTACTTTAACACAAAATGTGTCTCTAGATTTAGTCTGGTGACTTAACAGACTTTATTTACCTGCTTGTTCTAAAAGAGAGGTAGGGATGGTTCGTGGTCAAAACTTTCAAAAGACATGAAATGTCAATGTAGACTTTTAACGTGTAACGTAAAGATTGAAGGTTAAAATGCCAGACCTTGTCTGTGGAAGAGTGTTTGCTGCCATGGCTCCCCCTTTGTCCTTCCCCCACCAGACAATAGCATCTTGTTCACAGATAAGAAAGTAAAGCGTAAGAAGCTGGAGGCCATGATTCTCAGCAAACTAACGCAGGAACAAAAACCAAACCCCACATGTTCTCTCTCATAAGTGGTCATTGAATAATGAGAACACATGGACACAGGGAGGGGAACATCACACACTGGGGGGTTCGTTGTGGGGTGGGGTGTAAGGGGACGGAGAACATTAGGACAAATACCTAATGCATGTGGGGTTTAAAACCTCGATGATGCATTTAGAGGTGCAGCAAACCACCAGGGCACATGTATGTGTATGTAACAAAGCTGCACGTTCTGCACATGTATCTCAGAACTTAAAGTAAAAAGCAAAACAAAACAAAAACAACTTTGGTTGGGCTCTTAGTTTTTTTCAGAGGTAGAATAATTAAGACTCATGATGAATGTGACTTTGTAACTTGGAGTACTATACTTACTTTTCAAGATGTTTAAGAATTTTGGATAAACAAATATGTCACTTGATTATACCTTTATACACAAAATGTGTAAGTACTTGTGTAAACTTATACTCTGGTTGCTGGTGTAAGGAAAGCCTGTGAGTGATTTTACACATCAGTCCATAGATGGGTGGTGTTGGACGAGAGCCAAAAAGGCTCTTTATTGTTATTCTTTAGGATTACAATACAGTTTGTGTATGTCTATTTTGGCCCCTTCCAATACAAAGAAGGCTTGTGTGTGTTCTCCGTATGTATTGCTAATGAAGAAATGAAGACAGAGATCTCACATGACTATGGAAGACAACTGCTCAACAGAACTAAGGTTCTGTGTCTTCAGAATGACATAGAAGTGACAAATATGCTGAATTTACTTTTTAAAAAAAATTTTTCAAACTCCAGAATACATCTTATATTTTGTCTATAAAATAGGCCTCTCTTTTAAAATGTATTGCCATCTTGATTTATTTTATGCAAAGTTGATTTTATACAACTCAAAGGGAACATTTACCTCTTTTTTTTTTAATAAAAAAGAGTCTCACTATGTTACTCATGCTGGCCTAAATTCCTGACTTGGGTTCGAGGGATTTTCTTATCTCATCCTCCTGAGTAGCTGGGAGTACAGGCGTACACCACCTTGTCTGGCTTCGTCTTATGTCTATACATTCATTTCAATGGATAAGAATAAAAGTAGAGGTAGTGAAATGGTCTCCTTGTAGAATAAATGAGTTGATAAATTGTTATAATGATCTCATCTTGTTTCTTTTCTCTCTGTATAGACACGGCTTTGGAGTCCGACCCTTCTGATCATCCAGACGTAGATAAATCTCAAGAAGATGGTGAGACAACATTGTTTTTTCCACCAAGAAAAAGAGTGAAAACTCTTGTTTGATGAGGTGTATCATAGAAAGTGTTTAGCAAAACTCGTATTGGTTTAAGTTTTTAAAATTTTTACATGTTCACTTGTGTAATTTTAACATGTGATATACTTTCCCTTAGTTGTTATCATGTTAGTGAAAACATGTAAACTTTTTCTTTATACATTTTATCATCTTTTTATCAACACAATTTGTCATGTAATGGAGGAGTCTTAGATTTATCTTTATGTATAATTCTTGGTCCCTTTTCCCAATGGATAAGAATAAAAGTAGAGGTAGTGAAATGGCTTCCTTGTCAAATAAATGAGTTGATAAATTGTTATAATGATCACATGTTTTTTCTTTTCTCTCTGTATAGATATGGCGCTAGCGTCCAACCCTTCTCAAGCAATGAAATCCCAAACAAATGGTGAGACAACACAGTTTTTTCTGCCAAGGAAAAGAGTGAAAACTCTTGTTTAATCAGATGTAGTATAAAAAGTGTTTAGAAAATCTCACATCATCCCACATAGTTGGAGATCTCTTTCCCTTCCTCAATTTTCTCTCTGGGAATCCAAGCTTCCACACACTCTGTCTTGTGGAAGCTTTCTCTCTTCTCCTGTTTCTCTCTCTCTAAATAAATAAATCACTTTTCTGCAAAGAAACAAACAAAAAGAAAAACTCATATTAGTTTAATACCAGAATGAGGATTTGCTTCTTACCATGGGAATGGCACCATCCCTGCCATTATAAGGAATCCACTGCCATTACCCAAACACCTCTCACTAGGCCCTGTCTTCAACATTAAGGGTCCCATTTTAACATGAGATTTGGAGAGGGAGACATATCCAAACCATATCAGAGTTGTATTTCCCAGTTCCTTCCAGAGACGTGGGCTTCTCATACCTGGAGAGCATGGAAGCAGAAAAAAGAAAAGCTATTCCATGTCCCTCACACTTCAGTGATAGGAGTGTTTGCCTACAAGGCTCTTCCAGCATTAAAGGCGGAGGCAGTGTAGGAAACAAAGCATGGCCCAAGTCCCTCTTGGAGGTTTTATTATTCTGGCCTTTTTTTTTGTTTTTTTGCTGCAGACACCTTGTCCAAATTAGGTTTGTCTACTTATTTTAAGATTTAAATTTGGCTGTGTGAGGTGGCTAACGCCTGTAATGCCAACACTTTGGGAGGCGGAGGTGGGGTGGATCATGAGGTCAGGAGTTCGAGACCAGCCTGACCAAAATGCTGAAACCCCATCTCTACTGAAAATACAAAAATTAGCCGGGCATGGTGGGGTGCACCTCTAATTCCAGCTACTCAGAGGCTGAGGCAGGAGAATCATTTGAAGCCTGAAGGCGGAGGTTGCAGTGAGCCAAGGTCACACAATTGCACTCCAGCCTGGGTGACAGAGCGAGACTCCTCGTATGAAAAAAAAAAAAGCAAACAAACAAACAAAAGATTAAATTTAAGATAGGCTACTTTTCAGTTGTGTAAAGACCCTGTTTTTGTTTGTTTTGTTTGTAGCGACATATTAGTAGATGACCACTATGTGTGGTTGGAGATGCTTACAGGGATTCTGGTACATCTAGAGATAGGTGCCGGGCCAGGAAGTAGTTCTTAGAGCTGTTAGCTCTTAGATTTTGGTAATTAAGCCATGTGCAAATGCAGAGTAGGAGAATGCTAATGGATTATGGCTCATATATGCAACAGTTAAATTTTTTTATTACCTAAATTTTTCATCTGGCCTAATTTTTGTGCCCTTTTGTACACGAGTATTATTTCACTCGTATGTAATAAAAACAGAAAGTAAACTAGTCAAAAAATAAATCTAAGTTTTTACCTTTTACTTTATGAGATTTATCATACCAGATAGTTTAAATTATAAATTGTTGAAATTAATTTTTTTAAATGGAATTTTGTGTGATTGTACATAGGAGTAGTCAGTAAGATGTGAACAACTACTTTTATTTTATAGTATTTGTGTCAGAAGTGACCGGTTTATTTTCTTTCATTCTTAGCACAAGAAATAGGAGGAAACAGCGGTACAAACCATGTAAGTACACAGTCAAAAAGTTGAGAAATTGATAGCTTGATGTAAAAGTATGTCTCTCTTGTTTCCTTTAAATCATGATGGGGACCCAGTGGTGTTAGCATGGACCTTGTTTCATGGATTTTCTGAATCTCTTCTACTTTCCTCCAACTTTATCCTAAAAAGTCTTGAGCTTAGTGTGTCCACCTTTTAAGGATTGCTGACGCTTACGTTAAATTTTAATAGTCGGTTGTGGTGTAAAGATCTGCTTTAAATATTTAATCTTATTTTTAAGGAAATAACAAAAATAGAAGAGCTAAGTTAATTGTCAGCATGGTCTATTGACTTTCTGTCACAGCAGGTGAAAGCATACCTTCCTTGCTACACCACGACCTTATTTTTCTCCCTCTGTTTCTTTCAATGGTAGCACACTTTTTAATTCAATCAGTAATACTGACATGATTATGACTATCCAAATATTATTCACTGCTGAGTTATATGTTGTTTTCACTGTGTCTCTGCATTGCATATTCCTTCATCCTTTCTCTGAAACAGTTCTGAAATCTGAGCACTTCTGCACTTCTTCTGGATCATCTTTTTTTCCTAGCCTATGCTGGTTTATCCAGCCAAATGCAGTAAGTAGCCTCTGGATGGCCTGTCAATTTACTGAAAAATAAATTAATAATTATTGTTAAATTATATTTTACATATAATTTACATTTCACATCCATTATTTTTTAGCATGAAGCTAATTTTCTGACTATATTCATTTGCCTGTTTTCTAACAGCTGATCCCTCCCCCGCAAGTATTGTAGCCTTTATCACATGCCTTTCAAAGATATTTTCCATCTGCTAAAACGTATCTGTTCCTCTTTGTTCTTGTCGGGTGGTGGGCCTTCTTTGGCCATTTGTCATCCTTGTTCAGTATAGAGTGGCTTTCCCTAGATATGCTTGATGTCTTAGACTATCTATGCTATCTCTTGAAAGTCTTTTGGGATCTCACATAACTGCTGCCTTGTGTGGGATCGCCTGAGTCCTAGATTTTGTTTCCTTCTGTCCTGTTTTCCTCTCTAGTTGTACTTAAGCACACTTTCCTGGGCAGAGATGTTTAGAGATGTGACCGGTCTTAAAATCCTTTTTCCTTGATAGCGAGTAAACTTCTAGGTTGAATCTAAATTTTACGGCTCTGAAGATATTCTGCAATTGTGCTCTCATCACAGTGTTCTTGAATCTATTGCCATTGCGTGGCACATTATTTATAACCGGGTTTTATGTATTTTTGGAAGCTTTTTCGGAGCTTTTCTGTCTCTGAGATTCTGAAATTTCATAATAACAGCTTGGTGGGGGATCTTTTCATTTTCCTGAGGCTACTAAGTCTGCAGACTATCTCTTTTTGAGAATGTTTTTTATTTTCTCTGTTGCTTTTTTTTTCTGATAGTCTTGTTACTCAGATGCTAGACTGCTTAGACCAGTAGACCTGCATTGGTTTCCAATTTATCCCCTTCAATTTTTTTCAGTTTGTCTTTTTATTCTACTTCTGGGATATGCTATGAGTTTATCCTCTACTATATCTATTGAACTTTATATATATTTTTAGAGTGTTTTAACATTTTTAAAAAAGTTTTGCTCCTGATTTTGACTGGTCCCATGAATTTTGTGTGCGTGTTGTTTCGATCTCTCTTGTTGGAGGCTTTTCTCCAATGCGTGGTGGTCCCTGGCTTGCTTGCTTTATTTGGAAGCGGGACTTCTGTTAACTGATTGCACTCAGTGTGAGGTTGTGGAAGCAACTAGCTTTTCATTTTGGGGGACCTCAGTGTATTATCTGGGGATCTTTATTCGAGACAGTTCAGTTTCTTGAGAAGGTTCTCCCAAGTTTCTGCCTGGCTACTTGCTTTCCAAAAGCAGAGTTAGGGAAGAAAGTTGGAGTTCCATTTTTGGTGTATAGTTTTCTTTATATCTCAGGTTTAATCTATGGTAGTTGGGAGCCAGAAATTCTCAGGTTTGGTATACCCAGGGAACACACATCTAAGTTTCTTATCAGATGGGAGAACAAGTGGACAGGGTCTCTAACCACAGATTTTCAAGCGAGGGGCTTTGTTTTACATTTTGCACTACTTTTCAAAGTGCTATTTGCCTCTAAGTTCACAGCCCGCCTTTAGTTCTGCAAGACAAACTGCTCACTTCTGTTCCAGTCACTTTCTCTTTTTTTTTTTTTTTTTGAGGTGGAGTCTTGGTTTGTCACCTGGGCTGGAGTGCAGTGGTGAGATCTCAGCTCACTGCAACCTCCGCCTCCTGGGCTCAAGCAATTCTCTGCCTCAGCCTCCTGAGTAGCTGGGATTGCAGGCACCTGCCATCACACCGAGCTGATTGTTGTACTTTTAGTAGAGATGGGGTTTCAGCATCTTGGCCAGGCTGGTGTTGAACTCCTCGGCCTCCCAAAGTGGTAGGATTATAGACGTGAGCTGCCTTGCCCGGCCTCCAGTCACTTTCTGTAGGCATCATAGTTGTGCTTCTGTGTTATTTACCACTCCTTTATCTACTTTTTATGTCTCAGCATTTATTAAAAATTATCTCTTGTCAACCTTCTCTCCTGGTCCTGTGTGTAACCTTTGTTTTGTGACTAATGAGATGTCTAGAGGGAGAGGAAATAAATTTGTGATCAATCTATTATATTTAATCCAAATTTAGGACCTATATTTAAGTGTAAATCAAGGTTTAATTTCAATATCATTAATGATATTAACCCAGACAATTTTTTAGTGATGTATCTATAATAAGCATACTACAGTTGTCTTCTAAGGTCTTGTTTGATATTTTCATTCAAACTTTATACACTGTTGTGTTATCCCATTACTTCACAACATAGATGGAGCTGTTTCATGAATGCTCACAGTGTTAGAAATATTTAAGTTAATTAAGATTTGTTTATTTTTTGCCTGGTCAACATAGCAAGACCTCATCTCTACAAAATGGTGAAATAAGAAATTAGCCAGACATGGTGGCATATGCCTTTAGTTTGACCTACTCAGGTGGCTGAGGCAGAGGATTGCTTGAGCTCAGGAGTTTGAGGCTGCAGTTAACCATCATTGCACCACTGCCCTCCAGCCTGGGTAACAAAGTGAGACCCTGTCTCAGAAAAAGGAAAAAAGTTATAAATAGTTTAAAAACATGCCTAGAATTTGTCCTGCCAAAAAGGAGAGAAAAAATGTAAACTTCAGTTTTTATTTTATTTTATTTGTTATGTTTGCTGAGAAGAAAGCTCTAGTTTATTTATCTATTTTTTATTTCTGTAGGTTTTGGGGGGAACAGGTGGTATTTGGTTACATGAGTAAGTTCTTTAGTGATGATTTGTGAGATTTTGGTGCACCCATCACCCGATCAGTATCCACTAAACCTGATTTGTAGTCTTTTATCCCTCACCCTTTTCCCAGACTTTCCCTCAAGTCCCCAAAGTCCGTTGTGTCATTCTTATGCCTTTGCATCCTCATAGCTTAGCTCCCACATATGAATGAGAATATACCATGTTTAGTTTTCCATATCTGAGTTACTTCACTTAGAATAATAGTCTCCAGTTCCATCGAGGTTCCTGGGAATGCAATTAATTTATTCCTTATTATAACTGAGTGGTATTCCACCCATATATATATAATATATATATATATATATATATATATATATAATATATATAGTATATATAAAATATATACATGTATATCACAATTTTTTATCCCCTCGTTGACTGATGGGCATTTGGGCTGGTTCCATATTTTTGTAATTGAAATTTGTAAATTGTAATTTGTTTGACTTCCTTGTAGATTCTGGATAATAGCCCTTTGTCAGATATATTAGATGTGTGTGAAGACTTTCTCCCACTCTGTGGGTTGTCTGTTTACTCTGCTGATTGTTCCTTTCCCTGTGCAGAAGCTCTTCAGTTAAGTCTTACCTGTTTGTTTTTGTTGCATTTGCTTTTGGGTTCTTGGTCATGAAGTCTTTGCCTAAGCCAGTGTCTAGAAGGGTTTTTCCAAGGTTGTCTTCTAGAATTTTTATGGTTTCAGGCATAGATTTATGTGCTTGATCCATCTTGAGTTGATTTTTGTGTATGGTGATAGTTGAGGATCCAGTTTCATTCTCCTGCATATGGCTTGCCAATTATCCCAGCATCATTTGTTGAATAGGGTTTGCTTTCTTCACTTTATGTTTTAATTGGCTTTGTTGAAGATCATTTGGCTCTAAGTATTTGGGTTTATTTGTGGGTTGTTTCTTCTGTTCCATTGGTGTATGTGCCTATTTTTATACCAGTTTCATGCTGTTTTGGTAACTGTGGCTTTATAGTATAGTTTGAAATTAGGGAATGTATTGATGCCTCCAGATTTGTTGTTTTTTGCTTAATTTTGTTCTTGCTACGTGGAGTCCTGTTTGGTCCCATGTGAGTTTTAGAATTATTATTTTCTGGTTTTGTGAAGAAGGATGATGGTATTTTGATGGGAATTTTATTGAATTTGTAGATTGCTTTTGGCAATATGGTCATTTTTACAATATTCATACTCCCCATTCATGAGCAGAGAGCGAAGATGTCTTTCCTTTTGTTTGTGTCCATCATTTCATTCAGCAATGTT